>ML058414.1:5718509-8378800 GCA_003013855.2 Liriodendron chinense | reverse complement strand
CGATATCGTTGCTCTATATCGGTGAAGCGATCCTCGATTCTCTTGAGATCTCCTTCCCAAGGTAAGGTGTAACTCGAGGTCTCGACAGCTGACCCTTGAGATTGTTGTTGCCGAGAGGTATTGGAGTGTATAGATTGTGGAGGGGGCACCGGAACTTGATTGCCAAGTGTTGAGCTCTTAATTGTGCATATTCTAACCCCAATTCATCACTCATTATGCAAGGTTTTCATGATTTAAAGACTATTAATAATGCATGGATTTGTGATTGTAGGGATAAGAGAGAGGATCATCAATTAAAGACTTAAAGACACCATTTACAAGCATAAAAGATCAAAGGACTAAGCGTCAAAGGATGGAAGAAAGAAGTCAAAGGAAAGAAGAAAGAAAGCGGAAGAATGTACCCAAGACCGGTCGTCCGACTGGTCGTCCATAGCCCAGGACCGGTCGCACGACCGGTCCGAACACTCAACAACAAGGGGCCCTGTGGCCAAATCTCACTGGACCTATTAGGACCGGTCGTGTGACCGGTCGTCCACTGCTCAGACCGATCGTGAGATCGGTCCTTGAATTAAAATGTGGGTCTGAATTTTCTAAAAACTCTCTAGACGATTTTTGCACTTTTGAGACCGGTCGTGCGACCGGTCGTTCAGGATCTCAGACCGGTCATGCAACTGGTCGCCTCCGTAACAAAAAGCTTTCCAATTTTGGACTCCGAAATTCTCTACGCACTGTGTAACGTTACACAATTTCTAGATAATTCTGACGCAACAGAGCTTCTCCACTATAAAAGAGGACCTAGGGATTGTTCCTAGGGCATCCTAGAAGAGATTAAGCATGATGGGAGACGGTGGAAGTCGGATTTGGAGTCTACAACTCCTCCTAGTTTGTTTTTCTAGTTTATGTTTTGTTTAGTTGTTTTCAGGTTTCCTTGGATCATGAACGGCTAAACCTCTTAGCTGGGGCTAAGAGGTGAAACTTGTAGTGAATCTAAGATGTTTCAATTCGTTTGATTTGGTTTTAAGTTGGATTTCTATTGAAGAACAATGGTTTGAAGTTTAAATAAAGTTCAAAGTACTTTTTCTTAGTCTTATGATGGTTCATGGATGTTTAGAAGAATTACTTGTGTTCTTAATTGTTTTGAGCTAGTCTAGACCTGTATGATCCGAGGAATTGGATTCGATACGCTCTAGATCTATGATTTTCATGTGGGAGCTTCTTACCAAAAGTTCTATTTTTCTGAAAATTCTGAAGTATGTGAGAATGTGTATGTGATTTGGATCAAGTTCAAATCATGATCTAATTATGCTTAGTAACAGAGTTTAATGATGATTATGATTGTGATCTTAACCTATTGGAATTGGGACTGACCTATGCAATTGAGTGTGCTCATGTCCTAGCTTGATTTGAGAGAATCATGTACATGATTCACACATATGACAGATAGTTTGGTCTAACTGCTCTATCATCCAGCTAGATAGAACTTAATTTCGATTCTAGTTGAGAAAGTGAGAAACCACAGCGAATTGAGCATCAAGGATTGCTACAAGTGGATCCTTGAACTCCTATTGCCTTTTATTAATTGTTTACCTTCAGTTTAATTCAAAGTTACTATCTACATCAATATTTTATAAATCTGTTAGTTAGCTCTTCAGTAGAACTATTGGAAGTGTTTTGTGAATTCCTACATAAGTCCCTGTGGATTGACCTCGGTCTTACCAAGATTATTACTACATCGCAACCCTACACTAGGGCAAGCGAACACCGAGTGGTATTCAATTTGAAGAAGGATTTTGCTAGGTTCGTGGCTCACCTGCAGAATGTCTAGAGGCAACTAGTACAGATTGCAATGGCGGCCCTTCCGGAAGTTGCTGTGGCTCAGAAAAATGCTGATCAAATCGATTAGATAAGGTTTGAAGCCCAACTTTGAGGGTAAGGAGCGTGTCTCCGATGAAGCACATAATCTCATCGTGACCGCCAAATACATCGTGAAAGGGGTTCTGTGATGGCAGGTTGGACTCTATCGGAGGAATCCCCGCGGATGCGGTCTGAGAGAGGTTGGATGCTGGTTCAGGGATGTCAGGCGGAGGTAACATCCGCCCCTTAAAGTGGAAGGGTGAGCCATATTTTTGGGAGGCATAGTGGGAGATACGATCAGCGATGAGAAATTCTGAAAGCGTTCCCACAGACGGACGGCGTCAATCTGTTTACGTCTGATTTAGTAACAGGATCCTCCAAATGTTCACCTTCCTTCGTGCAAGTTTCCCTCCAAACCTGAAAGAGTAAATGAGAAAGCTAAGGGTGGCCGGTGTTCAGCCGTTGGCCCTCCGAAGCTTAAGTCAGACGAAGAATGGTGGTAAAGCAAAATGTAAGAGTTTCTCATCTGAGGAGGGGCCCCGGGCTATTATGGAGTTTCGCACTTCGTAGCTATACGGCGATGAGTGATACGAGTCGTACGACGCTGGTCGCGACTTCGCACTAAGAGTAATGCAACGAATGTCTCCATCATTTGATATGGGGGAATTTGAAAAGGTCGCGGCCATCATAGCTGCCAAAGATAGGGCAGTTGCTGAGAACGAGGTGACCAAGACTACCAAAGCTACAGGGGTCCCAGAAGCTGGCCTCGAGGTCGAGAGCGGCGCTCCTCCCAAAAGTGATGCCTGAAGATGATCATCTCTTTATAAAACAATGCCAAGGGGCATCTGTTACAGCATAAAATCGGTGGTCAAAGATATCGAAGACTCAAGACCCGCGAGCACCTTTTTAGCTTCAATGTTCAACCGCGAGCCCTTATGGTCGAAGCTCGAATATCATAAAAGTATGGTATACACTCCCGAATATGCGAGCAGGCTTGGTCGCTGGTCATCGGATGAGAACATCTTCATAATTTGCCTGCCTGTACTCCTTGGTTATAAAACAAAGGTTCCGCATGCGAGCAGCTTGGCTCGTGGTCGTCAAAAGGGATCGCATTTCCTCATGCGAGCAGCCCGGCTCGTGGTTATCGAACGAGGTTATCCCCGAGCCTGACCATCTTCCGCCTTTTTAGTACCAGCAGCCCGTATAGATCAGTTTGGGCTTGTTTCTATTCATAGCTCCGAACATCTCCATCAAGAGACGTAATCAGCTGGACGTCTAGAGTGGTTAGGTCATTCCTAGAGGTGGGCAATGATCCGGGCAGAGCCGAGTTAGCCCTAGTTTGGTTTGGTTTGTTTTCGTACCACCACATTTTGTGGATCGGTTTGGTTTGGGTTTCTGGTCGACCCATGCGGCTCGAGTTTGGTGTGCTCCAGAAAAATCTGGTTCGAGCCGGGATCGGCTTGGTTGAAAATTTCGAACCGGGCCGGACCGAGTTCAAACGGACAGTGGCTCTTTTTTTCCTTATTCATTTAAATAGAAAATAATTTAAAAAGTTAGAAGAAAAAACTACAAACATATCTTACTATATGATGTTTAACATCCTCTAAAAGAGTGCAACTTCAAAATAGACATGTAAGAGTATTTTCCAAACAAAAGTACGCAAGCATAATTTTACAAGTGCAAGGAAATAGTGTGCATTCATGTAAATGTATTGTGTATTATCCATACCATCATGTATATGTATTATTTATTATCCATGTCATCATGTATATGTATTATCCATGTTATCCATCTGTTTTACATATCATTTTAGGACATGATCCCAAAATGGAATCAGATCCAAAGCTCAAGTGGATCACACCACAAGAAACAATGTGCTTATAATTTACGAGCCGAATCAAACCGAGCTGAATCAAATCGAGCTTCGAGCCGAACTGGGCCGAAACTGCCCTAGTTTGAGTTTGGTTTGTTTTTTCAAACAAGCTTGACTTGGTGGCATGGTTTGGTTTGAACTTCCTTTTCGAACCAATCCAAGCCGAGCTTTTTCGAAGCAATCTGAGCCGAGCTTTCGAGGTGGCTTGGTTTGTGCCCACCTCTAGTCATTCCCTTTACTTACGGATTAATAAGATAAGTATCTTATCCCCTGAAATTAGCAGTGATCTTGACGGCTTGCGTAACAGAATGGATCATCTAGATCTATATAAATAGACGGCCCCATAGATGATAAAGGTACACAACCTCTAAGCTCAGCACTTACTTTTTGTTTTACCACCATGCTTTGTCTGACTTAAGCTTCGGAGGGCCAACGGTTGAACGCCGGCCACCCTTAGCTTTCTCCTTTACTCTTTCGGGTTTGGAGGGAAGCTTACTCGAAGGAAGGTGAACGTTTGGAGGATCCTATTACTAAATCAGACGTAAACAGATTGGCGCCGTCTGTGGGAACGCTTTCAGAATTTCTCATCACTGATCGTATCTCCCACTATGCCTCCCAAAAAGACGGCTCACCCTTCCACTTTAAGGCAGATGTTACCTCCACCTGACATCCCTGAACCAGCATCCAACCTCCCTCAGACTGCATCCACGGGCATTCCTCCGATAGAGTCCAACCTGCCGTCACAGAACCCCTTTCACGATGTATCTGGCGGTCACGATGACATTATGCGCTTCGTCGAAGACGCGCTCCTTACCCTCAAGCTAGGCTTCAAACCTTATCTAATCGGTTTGATTAGCATTTCCCTGAGCCACAGCAACTTCCAGAAGGGCCGCCATTGCGATCTGTACTAGTTGCCTCCAAACATTCTGTAGGTGAGCTACGAACCCAGGGGTCAGCTGTCGAGACCTCGAGTTACACCTTACCTTGGGAAGGATCTTAAGAGAATCGAGGATCGCTTCGCCGATATGGAGCAACGATATCGGTCTAACCTCCCACCTATCACTCTTGCATCAATCCACCGATCCGAATCTCCCTTCACCCGCGAGGTTATAGAGGCCCCTTTACCTAAATAATACCAAACGCCTGGCATCGTCCCGTATACGGGTACCTGCGATCCTCTCTAACATCTGGAGACGTATAAGTCACTTATGGAGCTAGAGGGATATAGTTCAGAAATTATGTGCAGGGCTTTCTCCTTAACTCTAAAGGATGCAGCACGTACATGGTTTTGAGGCCTAAAACCTCGATCGATCGGATCCCTCTCCAAATTATCGGATGTCTTCCTCTCTCGGTTCATGGGAAGCATCCGCACCAAAAAGCCTGCATCTCATTTAACGGATCTAAAGCAACAACATGGGGAAACAATTAAGGAGTTCACGGTTCGATTCACTGCAGAAGCCGTCCAGACTGAAGGTTATACCGAAGATAAAGGCCTCACTGCCCTTATAGCCGGAATCACGAGCTAAAAAATTCGGTTCGCCCTGGACAAAAACCCTCCTAAAACCATGACGGAACTCCAGGCCAAGGCTAAAAAATACATCAATGCAGAAGAAGTCGCTTTGGCACGTCATGGTATACAAGGCAGGAAGCATAAGTCTGAGGAGATCTCTCCTCCTGATAAGAAATACCAGCGCGATCGGCGGGATCGTTCCCCTAAGAAGCCTTACTCTGATAAGTATCATAATTATACACCTCTCAATCAATCTCCTGAGAAAGTATTAATGAAGATCAAGCACAAATCTTATGTGAAGTGGCCTCCAAGGATCAAGTCTGATCCTTAAAAAAGAGATAAGAGAAATTTCTGCTATTTTCATAAAGATTATGGGCATAATACCCAAGATTGTATATCATTGAAGGATCGCATTGAAGCTCTAATTCGGAAGGGCCATCTCCGGGATTACGTTGCCCGACAGGATCGGTCACCTAAAAGAACCGAGGCCCCATCACGAAGGAGAAAGTCACCCCAACATCATCCTCCATAAGAAGATGCGGAACCCACTGGTGAGATTCGGACCATTGCTGGAGGTCCAGCTTGCGGGGAGATTCTCAAGCATCAAGAAAAGCATATGCTCGCAAGGCATCCCAGAAGCCTCAACATATTTATTGGCTGGAAAAATCATCCGATACATCAAATCCTAGCCACCATCCGATCTCTTTTTCTCTAGAAGATGATGAAGGAATTCATTTCCCTCATAAGGATTCCATCGTGGTCGCATTAAAGGTATTAAATTATTTAACTCATCGTATTATGTTAGATACAGGTAGCTCCGCTGATGTTCTTTACTTGGAAGCCTTCAATAAAATGACACTCGCTAGAAGTCTACTTAAACCTATCTCCACTCTCCCCGTCGGCTTCGGGGGCGAAGTTGTAACACCGGAAGGAAGCATCGACATTCCTATCACATTCGGAGAAAGTCCGGCCAAAACCACAGTCTTCGTAAATTTCCTCGTGGTGGATCGAAGATCAGCGTACAATGCTATTTTGGGTCGACCTTCACTCACAAGATAGGAGCAGCTTTACACCCCTTGTACCTATGCATCAAATTCCCTACTCCAAATGGAGTCAGAGTTGTACGAGGAAATCAGAAGGAAGCTCGAGCTGTTAGTGCACTTTTCTATGGCATACTAGTGCACCTTGTTTGTCAATTACTTAGGTCAGTGGGTCTAGTGTCGGTTGAGCTTAATGAAGATGAAGAACGAAGACTCAAGACGGACCGGCTGCATCAAGGAAGAAGAAACAGGTAAAAGTGATGCCTTGGTGTGCCCTGCCTTGACCAAAACCTAACCCATAACCTCTTAGATGACTTGCACCAACTAGGTATACCTTTAGTCATCATCGTTAGTCTTAGAACTCCATGAAAAACATGATAAATTAGACTAATTAAAGAGGTGGAAGCTGCTGTAATCAAATAGGCTCAAACAGCAGTTTCCGATAGGACTCCGATCAATCGGACACTGGCTCCGATAGGACTCCGATCAATCGGACAGAAGCTCCGATCAATCGGACAGAAGCTCCGATCAATCGAAAATTTTTCCAGCAACCTTGAAAATCCACTGGACATATTTTCGATCAATCGGACAGATTTCCGATCCATCGGAAGGGGTCCGTCCGATCAATCGGACAGTGTTCCGATCAATCGGAATATCTTCCAGAGACTTCACTGGATAGATTTCCGATCAATCGGACTTGTCTCCGATCAATCGGACAGGTCTCCGATCCATCGGACCTTCTTCCGATCAATCGGAGATGCGCGAATCTGCCCGTTTTTTGACCGTTGGAAGAAAATCTATTTAAGATGGGGGATTCGTTTTTGAGCCATGAGAGGGGATTTTGAGGAGATAGAAGATACCATTGCTAGAGATCATTAGAGGTTCTATCCCAAACCTAAAGCAAGTCATTCTCCTTGTGTTTTCATCACAAGCTTGGGCCATTCAATGGCATCTTGAGAATGGACTTGTTCCCTCTTGATTCCTAGGGTTTAGACACCTTGATGATAGTTAAATCCTTTGTCTAAACACTACATAGGAGTCCATTTAGGTGCATTCCTCTAAGAAACCCATTTCCTACCATTTGTAGAGGTTTCACCATTCCCTAGCACCTTGGGCATCTCCAATGGAGCATCACATGCAAGGTAGCTGATCTTGGAGCTGAAGCCTTGGCAAAGCAACGGCGTCAACGATCGGGGGAGCACAAGGGGAGCTGATTCAAGCACGGGAGAGCGAGAAGAAGCAACCCAAGACGGCGCAACAAGGGGCTCAATCCGACAAGTAAGGTTGTCTTGTTAAGAGTCCATCCACTCAATTCCCTGTGGGAGTTGAGTGTAGAGTTTGTTTGACAAACTCGCCCCGGGGTCGTTAGCCGATCCTTGGCCTATTAGTTGGGCCTAAAATCTAGGGACGTCAGCCGTTCCTTGGCACGTTAGTCGCGCCTAAAACAAAGTCTCCAAGGGGGAGCCACCAACACGGGTGCAAACGTGTAGGTTGGGAGGAACCTGTAAACTCCCCGGTTGGGTGGATCCGACTTAAAACACTTTGGTTGGGAGGAACCAGATTTAAACTCCCCAGTGAATGCCGGTGTACTCAAAGGGGTTGAGTACTTGAACCGGGAGTGGAGTAGACACGTAGTCGAACCACTATACATCCTTGTGTTTGTGATTGTTCTTGAGCACATTTCTCCTTATGCATTGCGTTTAACTTGTTAATTATGAATGCTTAGTTAGGAATGTATGCTAGGCACTTGATAGGCACATCCACACTCATAAGATGTACTTTCACTACCTCAAGTAGACTTGAACTTCTTGATCCATCCTCACTCAAGTCTATTTGAGTAGCATAGATTAGGTTCTTCATTAGCTTAATCATTTTATTAATCTATGCTTGTTTAGACTAGGTTGTTTATAGTTTTTATCATATGCTAGTCTTTTGATTGGACCCACTTAGGCTTGGAAGCCAAAGTGTTATCGCTTACGTAGTTCAATTTGTTGAATCTGTTAAGTAGGCGAAAAGATTTTGAAAAGGGTCCTATTCACCCCCTCCTATAGGTTCAGCCATAATTCTAGTTGCTCCTCAAGCTTCCGCAAGCGTATGCGTAGGGTGTCGTGTTAGGCTACCCGACGCAATTTCACGAGCATGCTACGAAATCGTTGTACAAGGCCGAAAGAATGCCCAAGTAGCCCTTATTATGACGATTACAGGAGACCCATCAGATCTCCCGGTAGCTACAACGTTGGACCCAAGAGAGAATGCTCTTCAATCAGGCACCCCGAGGGAAGAGACAGTCGAAATCCACTTATCCAAAGATAATTCGTCCAAGAAGGTTTACATTGGATCTTCTTTGAGCGAAATCTTTCGTGCAAATCTGACTCATTTTCTCACCGAATATCAAGATGTATTTGCTTGGTCTCATATCGACCCCAACGTCATAGTCCATCATCTAAATGTTGATTCGAAGCACAAACCTATTCATCAGCGTCGATGAGCGTTCACTGCAGAAAGGCAAATGGTGATTAAAATTGAGGTCGAAAAGTTGTTGACCGTCAATTTCGTTGAGGAAGTTGACTACCCAGAATGGGTCGTGAACGTGGTCCTTGTTCGAAAAACTAATGGTAAGTGGAGAATGTGCGTGGACTACTTTGATATGAACAAAGCATGCCCAAAGGATAATTTCCCGACTCCCCGTATCGACCAATTGGTTGATTCAACAGCGGGGCATGTCCTGCTCAGTTTTATGAACGCCTACTCTGGTTATAATTAAATCATGATGCACCCGCCCGATAGCCAACACACTGCCTTTATCATTGATCGAGGCCTGTATTGCTACAAGGTAATGCCTTTTGGTCTCAAGAATGCAAGAGCCACCTATCAACGTTTGGTCAATAAAATGTTCGCTACACAAATCGGTAAGAATATGGAAGTTTATGTCGACAACATGCTTGTGAAAAGTGTCGCAGTAAACAACCATCTCACAGATCTCCGAGAAGCCTTTGACCTGATGAGGAAGTATCGAATGAAGTTAAATCCAGAAAAATGTGCTTTCGGGGTCTCCGCCGGAAAATTTCTTGGGTTTGTGGTTGGCCAACGAGGAATCGAGGCGAATCCCGAGAAAATAAAAGCCCTGATCAAAATGAAGTCTCCGTCCACTCTCAAAGATGTCCAACGATTGGCTGGTCGCATTGCATCATTGAACAGGTTTATTTCGCGTGCCTCTGATTAGTGTCTTCCTTTCTTTAAGCTTCTTCGAGCTACCGCAAAAATCGATTGGGTATGGACTCAACAGTGCGAAGAAGCATTTCAACAACTGAAGCAATATATGAGCACGCCCCCTATCTTATCAAATCTTGTTTTACACGAGCAGCTCCTTTATTTATCTGTCTTCTATGGCTGTTAGTGCCGCATTAATAAGAGAAGATTCCGGGGTCCAAAGGCCCGTTTATTATATTAGTCAAGCGATGGTGGATGCCGAAACTCAATATTCTGATATGGAGAAATTAGCTCTCGCCTTAGTGACTATAGGTCAAAAATTACGACCATATTTCCAAGCCCACTCCATATTGGTACCTACAAATCATCCATTAAGACAAGTCCTTAAAAAACCTGAGGTTTCAGGGCGATTGACTAAATGGGCAATTGAGATCAGTGAGCACGATATTTCGTTTTGTCCAAGATCTGCCATTAAGGGTCAAGTCGTGGCCGATTTCATTGCCGAATTCACGTATTCTTCCTCCAACGATGACCCTGCGACCAGCGACCAGACCCCCTAGTCGCTCTATGTGGATGGGTCTTCATGCGCCACCAGTAGCGGTGCCGACTTAATCTTAATTGCTCCTGACGGGTCGCATTTTCAATATGCTTTACGATTTGACACTCATGTCTTTAACAATGAAGCAGAATATGAGGCTTTGATCATCGGCCTCGAACTCGCGAATGTACTTGCGATACAGAGTTTACTTATTGATAGTGACTCTCAACTCCTAGTCAATCAAGTGCTCAGCGAATTTAAGGCGAAAGAAGAGCAAATGGCTTTATACAAATCTCTAGTACTTATCTTACTCACAAAGCTAAGCAAATATGAAGTAATTCATATTCCTTGTGAGAAGAATAAGCTCACGGATTCCCTGGCTAAGTTAGCTTCCGCACCAGAATCTGATTTAACACGATCTGTCTCTGTCGAGCACCTTCATACTCCGAGTATTGGTCTATCCGCCCCAGAGCAAGTAGTCGTAACGCATTCCTCCCCATGTTGGATGGACCCTATCATCCTTTACCTCAGAGACGGTCAACTCTCAGATGATAAAAAATTTGCACGACAAATTCGTCACCGTGCTGCTAGGTACACCTTACAAAATGGAACTTTATTACGTAAAAGCTTTACTTTACCATAGTTAAGGTGTCTTCATCCAGAAAAGGCACATCGCGTTCTTGATGAAATACACCAGGGGGCATGTGGTAACCATCCTAAGGGACAATCCTTAGCATATAAAGCAATGAGGTAAGGGTACTACTGGCTCACCATGAAAGCGGACGCAATCGAATTTTCCAAAAAATGTGACAAATGCCAGTGATATTCTCCAATACCCCATGTACCATCTGAGCAGATGATGCCGATGGATGGCCCTTGGCCCTTGGCCCAATGGGGAGTTGATATCATCGGACCATTGCCCACCGGGAAAGGTCAGAATAAGTTTGCAATTGTAGCAGTCGATTATTTTACCAAATGGGTCGAGGCAGAATCGTTAACCACAATCACCGAAAAGCAGACTACTAGGTTCATGTGGAGAAACATCATATGCCGTTATGGGCTCCGCCACACTATAATCATCGACAACGGGAAGCAGTTCGACAACACCGCGTTCTTGGAGTTTTGCGAAAAATGAAAGATACAAAGTATTCGAACCTCCCCGTAACATCCCCAGGCTAATGGACAAGTTGAAGCAATCAATAAGATCATCAAACATCATCTGAAGACCAAGCTCAATGAATGTAAAGGCATGTGGCCAAAGCTCCTACCTAAAGTCTTATGGGCCTATAAAACTACAACTCGCACATCAACCGAAGAAACTCCTTTCTCTTTGGCTTTCGGCACCGACGTAGTTGTCCCCGTCGAAGTCCAAGTACCCTCGTATCGAATCGAGCAGTACGACTCCACGAGTAATCAAGAAGGTCTGAGGCTTCATCTCGACCTCTTGGAAGAAAGAAGGGACGCATCCTAACTCTGAGCAGCAGCTTACCAACAACGTATAGCCCGCTATCGTAACGCAAAAGTCCGACCCAGAGCTTTTCATCTCGGCGATTTGGTCCTTAGACAAAATCTCGAAACATCTGCTCGTTCGTTGGATCCGAATTGGGAAGGCCCTTACCGAGTTATCAAAATTGTGCGACCAGGTACATATTATCTCTAAGATATGCAAGGAAGACCCCTACGTCGCCCTTGGCATGTAGAGCATCTACTTCGATATTTTCCTTAACCCGATGTAAATCCGAACGATATTCAAATCAAGATGGACTTTCTTTTGGTCGCTACTCCATTAGTTGGACCCGAATAGCCCTGAAGGGAATATATGCATTCCTTTGGCCACATCTTCTACTCTCGGCAGAGTCAAAGCCTCAATCGATAGATTAGTTTATCTCAAAGTGGACATGGTCACCAAGACCCCTGGATTGAGCCTAACTCATTATTTCATGAGTTAAGTACTCAGGCATTCAACATATGAACCATTCAACATACGACAAAAAAAAAACAACATACGAACCATCCACTACTTATATGAAGCCACGGTATCAAAAAAGATATATTCATTCTATTGGATAAAATTTTGATCGTTTTACAACAGAAGCGATAAAATTTTACATGAGAAAGAGAAAAGAAAGAGATGATCATCTTCAGGCATCACTTTGGGGAGGAGCGCCGCTCTCGACCTCGGGGCCAGCTTCCGGGACCCTTACAGCTTGGGTAGTCTCAGTCACCTCGTTCTCAGAGCTTCCCTTTCTTCGCAGCTACGATGGTCGCGACCTTTTCGAATTCCCCCATATCAAATGATGGAGACTTTTGTTGCACTACTCTTAGTGCGAAGTCGCGACCAGCGTCGTACGACTCGTATCGCTCGTCGTTGTATAGCTGCGAAATGCGAAACTCCATAATAGCTCGGGGCCCCTCATCAGATAGTAGCTTGACATAAGCCACCCTTTCCTCCTCCCAGTGGATGGAGTCATCTCGGAGCTGTGCAAGGGTGGACTGCTCTTTCTCCAGTGCGTCGCTGACCTCTTTTATTCGCTATCTGCTCTCAGCGAGCTGCTCCTCTAGAGAGATCTTATCTTGGTGAAAGATCTCTCTCTCTTTCTCTATCTTCTCCTTCATCTCTGCGAGCCTTGCGAAGTTTGTGTCCAAGACCTGATACTTGTCGGTCAGGACTTAGACTTTTTCGATGAGAATTTTCCTCTCCTCAGTCATCTTCAAGATTAAGGTCTTGCGAGATTTAATGACTTGGTCCCTCCCATGGACCGCCTTCTCTAGGGCAACTCTCTTCCCCTCAGCCTCATCTATGATACGGCGAGCAGCGAGGAGGTCACGCCTCATCCGTATGATGAGGTCTAGTCCCTGTTCAAGGAGAAGAAGGATTATTAAATGATCACCAGAAAACCAGCAAAGAAAGCAAGAAATAAGTTAAAATTTGAAGTATTTTTACCTGTACCATCCTCACTCTAGCATCTAGAGAGAGGTCTTCGGGACTTGCTCTGGGAAGAGTGTCGAAGGTCTGAGGGGAGATGTTGTCGAAGAGGAATTTACAGATTGGGTGTAGATGGCTTGGAACAGTAAACGTCCCAACTCCGGAAGGCTGGGCTACAACTAGCCCAGCAGGGCTCACATCTTGAGCAACAGGTTGCTCGCGAGCAGGAATCAACTCACGAGCACCTTCAGGCTTGCGAGGTTCTTCAGTCACGGGGCAACTTGGCCCCGCCCCATCATTTCTTGGGGAATTATCAGCAATGTCGATGACGGGTGGCTCAGGAAGAACCACCAGAGTAGCTATCGCAGGCTCAGGGAGAAGCTCACGCGGTTGGGAGTTTTGGGCAGGCTCACTCGACTGATTAGACGGGTGAGATGGACCAGCAGACGTCTTCTTTTGTCTCTTTGAGCTGGTGCCCTTTAGGCGAGGTAGCAATCCCCTCTTCTCTCCAACATTCGCCATGGTAGCCTCCTCTTGGGATATTAATTCGGAAGCTGCGAGTTGAGAGAGTGAAAGACAGGCCTCGATATTCCTGTCACGAGCTAATAACTTGTAAATTTTTTGCAATCTTCTCATTGATTCCTCCCTTCAAGCTCGGTTTTCCCCCAGTCGGAATACCTGTGAATACGAGCAGAGGTCAGATAAATGAAAGTTCAAATCTGTTTATAAATCTGAGCAGAGTGAAGTTTCACCCACCTTCGCCAAAGAAGCGGCTCACATTATGGCCTTCAGGGGTGGATCCCGTCTCAGATTCCCAGTTCCCGGAGGTAAAAAACCAGCGTTTCCTCCATCCGGGATAACTTGAAGTGGGTTTCCCCAAGACATAATTATCCCGGTGCCAATAACATAAGTAATACCAGCCTTCCCTGGAGGGAGTTCTCTTGAGCTGAAACATTCTAAGGAACTCCTCAGCGATCAAATCCCCATTGCCGGCTTGCTTCCAGAGAACGAACGCACTAAGAACTACCCTCCAACCATTGACAATAAGTTGTCTAGGGGCAATTTTATAGGTATGGAGTACGTCACGAATAAAGGGGTGAAGGGGAAGACCCACGCCAAGGATGAAAAAGTAATCATACAAGACTACACAACCAGGGGGTGGGGAATCCGGAGTCTCTCCCTCTCTAGGCAACTGGAAAATGACGGAGTTGGGAACTCGATATTTTTCCCGTAACTCATTTAGTCACTCCTCCGTCATTATTGAGGGATATCCAGACGCAGAGTACCTCCCCGCCGGGACTCTTGCGTTGTTGGAGGAAGAAGAATCCGGAGTTGCATCCCCCAGAGGGACGGTCTCCTCATCAGAATCTCTCACCATTATTTTTTAAAATAGAATAGAGAGAATAGAATACCTTGGAGGAAATAAGGGATGGAAGTTACACCAGAGAAAGTTGGGAACACCAGAGAGAAAACGAAAGCAAGAAGAGAAGAAGAGCTCTTGAAATCCTCCGATGAAATTTCAAATTCTTCGCAGACATCGTATATTTATAAGCAACCATTCCTCAAGATTTGGTGACACACGGCGACTGTTTGTTTGGCGCGACAGTCAAACGGGCATGATCATTAATTTCGGAGATACGTGGTGGGCGCCTCTTCATTTCCTCTCTGTTGAAAAGCTACAGAAAGCTGGCGCTCATAAATGACGGCCCAATCATGTACGGCTTCCCCTTCAAGAAACGCATTAGGCGGTTATGCGTGCTGATGAGCAAGTCCTTCCCTTAGACTTCTCGACGGCAAGGACTTGGGGGGCATCTGTTATAGCATAAAATCGATGGTCAAAGATATCGAAGACTCAAGACCCGCGAGCGCCTTTTTAGCTTCAGTGTTCAATCGCGAGCCCTTATGCTCGAAGCTCAAATATCATAAAAGTATGGTATACACTCCCGAATATGTGAGCAGGCTTGGTCGCTGGTCATCGGATGAGGGCATCTTCATAATTAGCTTGCCTGTACTCCTTGGTTATAAAACAAATGTTTCGCATGCGAGCAGCTTGGCTCGTGGTCGTCGAAAGGGATCGCATTTTCGCATGCGAGCAGCTCGGCTCGTGGTTGTCGAACGAGGTTATCCCCGAGCCCGAGCATCTTCCGCCTTTTTAGTACCAGCAGCCCGTATAGATCGGTTTGGGCTTGTTTCTATTCATAGCTCCGAACATCTCTATCAAGAGAAGTAATCAGCTAGACGTCTAGAGTGGTTAGGCCATTCCCTTTACCTAAAAATTAATAAAATAAGTATCTTATCCCCTGAAATTAGCAGTGATCTTGACGGCTTGCGTAACAGAATGGATCACCCAGATCTATATAAATAGACAGCCCCGTAGATGATAATTCAATCACACAACCCAATCCTTCACAAAACAAGCAAGATCACATTCATGATTCTTCCTCAAGCCTTGTCACTAGACTTGATTTAGAAGCATGAATTGAACTTCTATTGAACCAAAATCAATACATAAACACCTTTCTCAGATTAAATCAAAAGATAAAAATCCCTTCTAGTTTAGTTTTAGATAAGCTCTTAGGAAACTTAGTTTGTAAGATCCCCTAGCATTCAACATATCATGATGAATCTAAGATCCCTACAACCCAAAATCCTATCAATCAACACCCTCATTAAGCAATCTCAGTAATCAAAACATCCCATGTAAGAGCAATCACAAGAGATAGAAGATTAACTAAAAATACTAACTTTATTTCAAAGTTGAACTAGAAGTGTTCTTCATAAAACAAAAAAGTACTTGAACTAATTCGAATTGAACATTGCAAACAATTAAAAGCTTCACCTCTTAGCCCTAGCTAAGAGGTTTAGCCAACCATTAATAGGTTAAACTAAAGCTTGAAGGAAAAACTACGAAGAACATAGACAAATCGAGTTTGGAGAACTTGCAGACGCTCCACAGTGATCTCCTTCACCTCCCACGACTTCCCAAGCCTTCTATGATGCCTTTAGATCCACCCTTAGGTATCCTTTTATAATAGAGACGCTCTACCCCCTCAGAAACTTCCAGAATTGCGTAAGGACTCCTGCAGCGCATGATTTTCGGAGCTTGCTGAGCAAGCCTGCTGGAAAGCCGCTAAAATACACTAGCTACCTGTTGGCCGACCGGTCTTAATCAGTCGAGATGGCTGGCCGACCGGTCTAGCAAAGGTCCAGGGAGAGTCCAGAGAGCATAAGAGGGGGGTGACCTGTTGGCCGACCGGTTAAGACCGGTCGGACCACTTGGTCCTTTATACAGAGAGTTGGGAGGAGGGCTGGTGTGGTGGCCGACCGGTCAAGACCGGTCATGGCCCTCTTAGCGGACAGGTCAAGACCAGTCTAGGCCCTATTTCTTCTTCTTTTTTCTTTCTTTCTTTCTCATCGCTTCTCTCCTTCTTTGGCCCACCTTGGGTCTTCATCCAAGAGCTTCTAAATAGGTCTTTTAACTATTATTTGTGTGAAGTCTCTCTCTCATTCCTACATCAACAAAGCATGCATTAGATGAGTCTTTTAAGCATGCAAACCATGCATATAATGCGATGCAATAGGCTAGAATATGTATAAAATGGGAGCTCAACAGATGTAGCAGAGAGTTAAACCTTGAGAGAGTGAGCTCCTATAGCAAAAAACCCTTCTTCTCAAACTCTATTTCTTAAGTTCATTGTTCAATCCATGTTGTTAGAGAACATTGATGAGCATTCAAAGCTCAGATTGAAACATGAACTCAAGCCTTCATTAATGGCCCTATACCTAAATCGAAATAGGTACATCCTTAGCCTTTAAGACCATTAATGTAACCCCAAGTGAAACCTTCTGTCTTCATCAAAAACCTTATCCTATAGAAGGTTCATCCAACCTATTATCCCTCACCTTGGCAGTACAAATCTTCATCCAAAGTAAGGTTGCTGATCGTGGGAGCTTAAAGAGGAGCTGAAGCATTATTGGGCTGAAGCAACTCTACAACAGCGTTAAATCGGGGCTCATCAATTCTAAGTGGTTAAGCTTATAGAGTCCATTACTTCTCCCTTCTTGTTAAGATTGGGGTCTAGAGATTGTGACCCAATCTCGAGCTTGTCCTTGAGTAGGATGTGTGCGTGTCCTTGTGTAGGATAAGACTTGTCCTTGTATAAGTTGTAAAGGTTGATGGTGAACCTCATTTAAAACTATTGTGATAGTAAAATTCGGTCACTCAAGGAATGAGTGGATCAGCCGGGAGTGGAGTAGACTCATCGTCGAACCACTATACATCTTGTGCAATGTGTCGAATGCTTATGTGGTTCATTATTTCTGTTTATTGCTTATGATCATAATGAATTGCACTCTACATGTTTGATGAAATACATGCATGACATTCTCTACTATCATGTTAGTTGCATCATGGTGAATTTTCATGCTTATCAACTATTTGATTAAATACCATTCTTAGTATAGTAGATAATCTAGAGAGATCTTTTGAGATTGATTCACTAGCTTTGCATGTGCTTAATTGGTAGATTGGATTGTAATGCTATTAACTTTTAATTGGTAAAGAAATTATTAAAAGCCATATTCACCCCCCTCTAGGACATAAGCATACCTTCAAGCTTATCTTAATAGCGGTGTAAACCGCAATTTCAGTTTGGTGATCCTTGACACGTTTATCAAGCCTAAATAAGTCTCCAAGGGGAGCCATGTTCGCTCCCCTCAAGTGCAAGGCTTGCGATATAGTAATAACTCAGTAAGACCGAGGTCGATCCATAGGGAATTAAGGTAAACCAATTCAAACCATTCTAGTAACTTCAATCTCAACAATTTTAGGATTCAATTTTAAAAACTAAGTAAAATAGTAACTTTTAGAAAAATCTAATAATTAATAGAACTAAGGCCTCAATGATCCACTTGTAGTAGTCCCATGTGAATTCATTCATCCAAGCATAAACACAACTAGATTCTAAGTTCTATCTATCATCTAGTTGAAAGATTAAGCATTCAAACATAAACAATCCCACTTAAGTCAGAAAAATAAGATTCTAGTTCTAATGAAGCACATAGGATTCAAACATGTAGACTTCGAAGTAACAGCCATGCCAAGGGACTATGGCATGCTCTAGGGTTTACTACAATTTGAATCTAATAAATCTAAACATGGCCATATCAGAGAATTGCAAGGAATTCATGTCCAAAGTACATGAACTCTCATAAAACATCCAAAAATACCAACTTAATTCAAACTAGAACTTTATAAATCCAAACTTAAAGTCAAGCACTTGAATTAGACAAATTCTACATGAGAACTAGCTACAAGCTTCACCTCTTAGCCCTGGCTAAGAGGTTCTAGCCAAGTATCATCATGCTTCAACTAAAAACAATGGAAAACAACTAAAAAGCGTAAAAATCAGAATTGGAGGAGTTGTAAACACTCCACGACGATCCTCTTCATTCCCACGAGTTCTCAAGCCTTTTATGATGCCTTACGAACAAACCCTAGGTGTCCTTTTATAATAATGAAGCTCCACCGCTTCAGAATCTTCCAGAATTGCGTAACCACTTACGTAGCGCGATAATTTTCGAAGCTTGAAGAACAAGCTTCTAAAAAATTCAAATTCTAGACATTTTGTACATGGCCGACCGGTCTTGACCGGTCGAACCGGTTCTGGTGGACATCCAGCAAGCTCCAGCAACTGCTGGGGTGTAAAATACAAGGTGGCTAATTGGTCTTGACCGGTCAGACCCACCTGGGCATTCGTCCAACGAGTGTGTGTGTGTGTGTGTGTGGGGGGGGGGGGGGGGGGGGGGGGGGGGGCTACATATGGCTGACCAGTCTTGACCGGTCGTGGTCTCCTTGGCCGACCGGTCAAGACTGGTCTAGCCTTATATGGATCACTTTCTTCCTTTCTTTCTTTCTCTCCTCTCTTTGCTGCTTTATTTCTTCTTTGGCCCATCTTTAATCATTATCAAATGGCTTCTAAATATGATATTTTAAACATGGATTAGGTGAAGTCTCTCTTTCATTCCTACAATCACAAAACACGCATTAAACATAGAAACATGCATAAAATGTGATCCAATGGGGTTAGGATATGTATAAATTAAGAGCTCAACAAGCCACCAACATGAGTGTAAACGTATAGGTTGGGAGGAACCTGTAAACTCCCCAGTTGGGTGGATCTGAGTTAAAACACCTAGGTTGGGAGGAACCTGATTTAAACTCCCTAGTGAATGCCGGTGTGCTTAAGAGTTAAGTACTTGAACCGGGAGTAGAGTAGACCCAAAGTCGAACCACTACACATCGTTTTGTTTGAGATTGTATTTGCGCACATTTCTTATTATGCATTGTGTTTAATTACTTAATTATGAATGCTTAAATAGAATGTATGCTAGGCACTAGATCAGCACATTCACATATAAGATGTACGTTCACTAATTAGAGTAGACTTGAGCTTATATGATCCATTCTCACAGTCTACTTAGGTTGCATAGATTGGGTGCTTGATTGTTTAATTATATGTTAATCTATGCATGCTTAGAGTAGGTAGTTTAATTGCTTATCATATGCTAGTCTTGTGATTGGACCCTCTTAGGCTTGGAAGCCGAAGTGTTCTTGCTTACTTAGTATTAATTGTTGATCATCTTAAGAATTTAAAAAAGGTCAACCCCCCCCCCCCCCCCCCCCCCCCCCCCCCCCCCCGTGGGACTTTGCCATAATTCTAGTTGCTCCTCTAGGTGTTGAGCTCTTAATTGTGCATATTCTAACCCCAATTCATCACTAATTATGCAAGGTTTTCACGATTTATAGACTAATCTGATGCATGAATTTGTGATTGTAGGATGAGAGAGAGGATTCATCAATCGAAGACTTAAAGAAGCCATTTACAAGCATAAAAGATCAAATGGCTAAGCATTAAAGATGAAAGAAAGAAGTCAGAGAAAAGAAGAAAGAAAGCAGAAGAAGAGGCCCACGACCGGTCGTCCATAGCCCAGGACTGGTCGCACGACTGGTCCGATCACTCAACAGGAGGGGCCACAGGGCAAATCTCACTGGACTGGCCAAGACCGGTCGTCCAACGCTCAGACCGATCGTGCGACCGGTCCTTGTATTAATTTTCTGGGTTGAAAAATCCCAAAACTCTCTGGACGTTTTTCACGTTTTTGAGACCGGTCATCCAGGAGCTCAGATCGGTCGTGCGACCTGTCGTCTGCGTAACTGAGCGTGTTCTACAAGCTCCGGATTTCTCTGCGCACTGCGTACTCTTACGCAAATTCGAGAAGATTCCGACGCTGTGGAGCTTCCCCACTATAAAAGGACACCTAGGGATCGTTCCTAGGGTATCTTAGGACGGATTAAGCATGGTGGGAGACGGCGGAAGTGGATTTCAGAGTTCCACAACTCTTCCTAGTTTGTTTACTGTTTTTATGTTTTTCTTAGTTGTTTCTGTTTCCTTGGATCATGAACGGCTAAACCTCTTAGCTAGGGCTAAGAGGTGAAGCTTGTACTGAATCTAAGATGTTTCAATTTGTTTAAGTTGGTTTTAAGTTGGATTTCATATTTATAAATAATGGTTTGAAGTTTAATTCAAGTTCTAAGTAGTTTTTCTTAGTCTTATGATGACTCATGGATGTTTGGAAGAATTGCTTGAGTTCTTAATTGTTGTGAACTAGTCTAAACTTGTATGATCCGAGGAATTGGAGTACGCTCTAGTACTATGATTTTCATGTGGGAACTTCCTACCAAAGTTCTACTTTTCTGGAAATTCTGCACTATGTGGGACTGTGTATGTGATTTGAATAAGTTCAAATCATAATCTAGTTTTGTCTTGTGACAGGATTCAATGATGGTTATGATTGTGAACTTAGTCTATTGGAATTGGGACTGACCTATGCAATTGAGTATGCTCGTCTTAGCTTGCATTGAGTGAATCATATACATTGATCTTACATATGACAGATTGTTGGTTTAATTGATATATCATCCGGCTAGATAGATCTTAATTTCAATTCTAGTTGAGAAAGTGAGAAACTACAGTGAATTGAGCATCAAGGATTGCTACGAGTGGATCCTTGAACCCCTAGTGCCTTTTAATTAATTGATTACTTCAATTTAGTTCAAAGTTACTCTTTACATCAATCTTTTCAAATCTGGTTGTTAGATTTTCAATAGAAATTATTGAAAGTATTTTGTGAATTCCTTTATAAGTCCCTGTGGATCGACCTCGGTCTTACCAAGATTATTACTACATCGCAACCCTACACTTAGGGAAGCGAACACTAGGCTTCCGCACGCATACGCGTCCACAAGTGTTATCAAAGTGACGCAATTTCAAATGCAAGCGACGTGGATGATCAATGTGTGTCTAGATATGTGAGGATAAAATCTAATACTTTGGATGCCAAAGATAATCAAATATCTCAAATTCTGTATCTACTCATTCAATTTGGACCATTGGAAAGCTCATGATTCTTCTTCTTCTTCTTCTCCCCCCCTCTCTCTCATTTCTTTTCTTTTACTTCTCTCCTCTCTCTCTCTCTCTCTCTCTCTCTCTCTCTTTTCCTTCTCTTTTTTTTTTCTTGTTCTTTTTTGCCTTTCTTAGTTGCCCCGAAACTTCTCCCTTTGAGTGCTCTCCCCTTACAATCCCCTTTCAAATGAGGCATGAGCCTCCTTTTATAGAGATGTTGGTGGGAATCCAGTTGCCATCAATGGTAATTGAATTCTCGAAAGCCGTCAAAGTTCAAATTGCAGTTTCTCCTTAGCCAATATACCTAAGGATTCGAGCTCAACGATGGATCGTAAAATTAGATTCCTTCTTTGCACCAAACTCAAATCCTAAGGTGTTCTTGATGAATTGGTAGCTTTGGCACGACTAGTGTGTGATCTATATACTTGCATAATCAATTTTCCCTTACTAGTTTAGACTATGCAGTGTAGATTTTCCCTTTATCTTGAGTGTGGTATCTACAGCATGATAATAAAAAATGAACATAGCTCACTGTTAATAAGAAATGAACATAATTTTATTGTCACAGCCCTAAGTTGATCATGAGAATAAGAAATGAACATGGATCACTATCATAGCCCACAACTTAACATAAGAATTAGAAACGAACATATTTCACATACCACAGCTTAATTTGAAATTATAAGTGAACATACTTCACAATTATCAACCCACGATTCATAACTCACAGTTACTAAAATCATAAATAAGAGGGATGTAATTGGTGGGCTTAGATGGTGAAATCAACGCATTCATTGGTCGTTAGGACCTCATAAATTAAAAACCTTGATATCATAGAATTAAATTGATTGACGGGCCACAAATAAAAAGCTCTAATTTCTCAATGTATTGACTTGATTATGGCGCCCACAAATCAAATGCCCCAAATTAGTCAACTTAGGCCCACATGCTAAAAACTTCATTACGCTCTTCACTTCAAAAGACCTAAATTGGGTAACAAAGATTGATTTGGGGATTACAAGCCTCACAAATCAAAATTTGATATTAAATGGGAATTATATTGATACTAGGATTTTGAGCCCCACTAATCAAAATTCAAAATTAAATAAGAATTATATTTATTTGGGGATTTTGAGCTCCACCAATCAAAATCCCCAAATCAATATGTAGGTTTAGGTGAAATTATCACCACAAACCCAATAAGTGAACACCACAAATAAAAAACCCCAAATCTACTATATGTTACCTCTTGGTTTCAAATTCAGTCACGTGTGTTAGTGCAGGCGTGCCAGAACCGACTGTGTGGCTCGATTTAAACCGAACAACTAAGACCCCAAGCATTAAGATAGCACATGCGTCGAAATTGACCGTATGTGACCAAGATTGAATAATATCGGTCACCTATTCAGCCATTTGCACAGTGTTGCTTAAGATAATTAGGCGATTAGGAGGGTGGGGTTCGTCCTTCAAAGATAGGTTACACATCTGCCTTCCGTACGAAAGGACTTTTCAATACAGATAAAACAAAAAGAAAATATGTACAGTCAGCCGTGGAGAACAATTGTAGAACGCCTTTCTAGATGTGTGGCTCGATTTAAACCGAACAACTAAGACCCCAAGCATTAAGATAGCACATGCGTCGAAATTGACCGTATGTGACCAAGATTGAATAATATCGGTCACCTATTTAGCCATTTGCACAGTGTTGCTTAAGATAATTAGGCGATTAGGAGGGTGGGGTTCGTCCTTCAAAGATAGGTTACACATCTGCCTTCCGTACGAAAGGACTTTTCAATACAGATAAAACAAAAAGAAAATATGTACAGTCAGCCGTGGAGAACAATTGTAGAACGCCTTTCTAGATGAAGAACTCACTTCATATTAAACTAAGTCCAGCGTATGAGCGTAGACTTGAATTACAGCTAAAGTTAACAGCTATTGGATTGCTGCTACTGTTTACGCTAAGAAACCTAAAGTTACGACTTACACTAAAGAATATAAATAACAAATTACGCTCAGGAAAGTAAAGGTGCCGATCACACCAAAGAATGTAAAATACTGGTTATACTAAGGACCACGAAGTAATTTGAAAGATAGATTTGGTTTGATTTGGTGTGAGACCCTTTGCTCTGTTACTTTCCTATATTATTTATAAGCTTTAACACACATATGACTTAAGGGTCATGACGTCTAATTCGGCACGATCTAGCTTTCTAGATCCTTCTTTCTATTCTTGCCACCTGTCATGGTAATCGCCTCTAAGTTTCTTATAGATTCGACCATGTTTGCTCAACCACCTTTACTTTGTAGATGTCGTGGCACCGTTTGATCAATACTAGCTGCATTACCCCAGAATCTGCTTAGGGTATCTTCATTGATCTTATATACATCACGTAACTCTTGTAGAATTATACGTGTTTCTTTCTAATTGGCTCTCATAGGAACCGCTATAAATAGGGTACAACACTATCCGTATTATAAAAAAAAAGAAAAGAAAAAAAAAAGCTGTTCTTCTACCTTGTTTGGCTTCTTGTTTTTCTTCTTCAGCTGCTGCTGCTACTTTCTCTTCTCCTTATTTCTTTTTACACCAGGGATAGTTGGAGAGCGTAAAAAGAAGATGGTGCGAGAGAGGAGGTCGAGGAAACAATGTGAGAGACACTGTCAGTAGAGATAATGCAAGAGAGGAGAGAGTGAGAGCGGGCAGTGTGTGTATTGTAAGTGGAGTGCACAGGGAGCTTGGGAATTACAAAATTTATTGGAAAATGTCATCAAATGTCAGAAAATAGAGAGCAATGGAGGAAGAACTCCTTAGTGAAATATATGTCATGCATACAATTTCTCAGTGCCTGCATGTCAAGCGTCTCGGCACTATATAGGGTTTAGATTCACAGAGATTGGTCTAATTGGGTGACACGTGAGCTTACCTTGATGTATGTGTTGTATATGCATGCTGTACATTCATTTTGCTAGCTCATTTTAGTGCATGGGCTAAAGATGAAGTAGATCCAAATGTCAGGTGGACCCAACGGGAAATGGGGGTGATTAAACGCCCACCATTAAAAACTTTTTAGGCCCACAATACTATTTATTTGCCATCTGACCTGTTGATAAGGTCACGTTGACCTGGATGAAAGGAAATTAAACACAAACATCAGCTCGATCCAAAAACTTTTGTGGGCCATAGAAAGTTTTTAATGGTCAATTACCACTGTTTCTTGTGCTGTGGTCCACCTGAGATTTGGATCTGCTTCACTTATGATTTATGATCTAAAATGAGCTGGAAAAACGGATGGACGGTGTGGATGTACAATACATCAAGGTGGGCCTACGGTCACGGCCTGACCGAGCTGTGTAACCTGACCTGACCGAATCCGCTACCATGACATGGCTAGATGTCCAAAATAAGCTTTCCTATCAAATCGAACCTACGACCTAAATTCTATCGTCCCGCCAAGAGAGGTTTTCAAATTGAATAACTAACCATCTTTAAGGAGACGAAAGGACGTATTTCAGAGCACTCCCTTTCCATTCCCAATCCCAAACAGAAGAGCGTCTGAGAATGGAGTCGAGCAGCGGCACAGCCGGAGGCGGAGAATTAGGGTTAGGGTTTACAGAGATTGAGACGATTGCCGAGGGATTGGAGACATCCGCAGTCTTCCATCTCGTCAAAGAGATCCTCGGCTTCGTCCTTTATATGCACCATCAGATCCCCGCGTAAATCTCTCTCTCTCTCTCTCTCTCTCTCTCTCTCTCTCTCTCACGCCCCTAACTTTTCTGCTACACAGCCCACAAACAAATGGTGAAGGTGCTTGCCTGAGACGATTGCACCTGCTGGCCACCTCATACCATTTATACCAATCCAGAGCGTTCATCTATAATTAAGTCCCACTGTTGATGGGCTACATGGAAAACTCTCACTCATAAGGGCCCCTCGCCGTCCCTCCTAAATTTCACACATGTAGATTCTCAAACTGACATCCATATGGGTCCATGTATTGGTGGGACCTTCCAACTTCTAGGTAAGTGGTCCAGATCATACACAATGGGGCAGAAGAGGCATGCGTTTTGGGCATGTATCTAGGGGGTGAGCCTCCTTAGAATTCCTCTTTATATGCATTTATAAAGGTCGTGATCTTTTAAAATCCGAAAGCTTTTGGACTACGTTTCCTGCTCATTGATTCATTTTATTTTTCTCCTCTTACGTGACCCAATTTCTTAACCAAGTAATTAGGGGTTGTTTGGCAGCTTGGATTATGATTTTCACTTAAGAATCCAAATCCAGGATCTGAAATGCTGAGATTTCCGTTTTGTCAGTTGTGTTTGACTACGTGGATTTTCAATATGTGGAATCCAGAAATTGTGTTTGGCAACTTGGATTGCATCGTGAGCAAGAGAGTGACTTGAAATATGACCATTGGAGAGGATTGAAAATCCTCAGATTTTGCAACCTAGCTTTTAAAGAGGAATTGAAAAGTGGCCTAAAGGATTTCACAAATTCTAGAAGGCAAACACAAGATTTTGGCTTGGATTAGGATTCTAAATCCCGAAGGCCCAAAATCCAAGCTGCCAAATGACCCCTTGGTTAATCGATGCACTACTCTACATTAATTCATTCAAAATACTGTAATATGTAGAGATGTTAGTTTAATTATTTTTACTGGAAAATAATTTTTTTGATTAATACTTAAATGATTTTCGTGAGGATAAAGAGGCGATCTGCAACACATGTTGACATGGCTCACAAATGTGCGATACGGGACATTCATCGGATGAGGCCCATTGCAAGCTAACTCTGACCCAAAATTAGGTTCTTTCGCTTATCATATGGACCACATGTGTACATTGAAAATAGGATGTTGATCTCTCTCCCTCCCTCCCTCCCTCCCTCCCTAATTCTCTCAATTACTATAACAAAAGCAAAAGCTACATAACAATGCTTATTATAATGTATTTATAGACCTACTATTACAAACTCCTAACTAAAAACAACTTTGCCAACTATCACATAATAAAATTCGCTCAGTACTAACTAATCATAATAATTATATGTTAATCAAAACTAACCCCAACGAACCAATACTAATTTCAATATATTTTACAATGCCTTAGCTAATAACTGACTATCACAAGAAGGAAATTATAAAAATAACTTTCAGACTCTAAAATTTACAAAAAAAATCCCACCTGACCTTATTTCTCACATGTGCCTCCTAGGGCCCAATCACATGTATTGCGATCTAAGCCGTCTGAGTTGGCCATGGCCATGTGCACACATCAGACTCCCCATATTGGAGAGAATTTGTCCTCGAGTTGGTGTTCGAACAATTGAATGTTATGTGCTCAAGTGGTGCTTGTTGACATCTCCTGGGTACAAGATTGGTCAATCCTCAGTTCCTCTCACTATCAACAAAGGCAAGTTGACCATTCGGCATTGCAAGGTAGCTTGGTCTTCACATAGCCAACAAAAGCAAGTGAGCTGTTTGAAAGGGTGCAAGTGGTCATCAAGCCATCAATGAAGGCAATCAAGCCATTCCACCTGGTGATAGATCAACAACTTAAAGGCGACATGAACTCCATTCCTAATGATGATGGGGAGCATTGGCATCTTGATCAACATGACACTAGTTGACACATGGGAAGTGTGTTGGAGAGCCGAAATTTGACAAAAGCCTGGTCTCCAATGGGAGTCTCAACCATTCACATGACACTATCGATGACTTCATTCCCCATGATGATTTGTGTGATCTCCGGTGCGGTTCAATCGCTGGTGATGAACTAAACATTCTGAAGCATTGAGGGAGATGCACCCTATGTCGTGGGGTTAGGAGAACTTCATGACATCATGGAAGACCCGAACCATGATGCAATGCCAATCGAGTATCATGGCATCCATAGGAGAATTGGTTATTGCATGGAGTCAATAGAGTTTCATGGTGCCATTGACAAATGGTCTACAACGTTGAGTTTGTAGAATCTGAAGATGCCATGCAAGGTCCGATCCATGGTGCGGAGCTGGTGGGTCCTCATGCCCTCTTGAGCAAACCAACCCTTTGTGTGGGGTTGGTTGAGTCTCAAGCTTATGTTAGCATTGCCATCTATATAACAACAACATATGATCTCATGGTGATTGGGATTACTTTGGAGTTGAGAACATTCTTGGTCATGTAGCATCTATTGATGTGGTTGAACAGTTGCCTTGCTACCATTGGATGAGTGATGAGTGGTGTGATAGCAAGGGTGCGATTTACTACACCATCTTAAGGTATGTCAAGGTTGAGTTGGGGTTCTCTTTTGGTTACTACTCAATGGCGATGCCTTTTCGGTAGGAAGAGGAGGGTGTTGGATGGAGATGACATCATTTCGCCAATCACTTTTTTCGATGTCTCGATACAATCATTAGGCAATGGAGCTTCAACAAAGAAATGTGTTCGACCCTGAAGGGTGGTCAAGACCTTTGTTGGGCCCAATGTGCCCACGTTCAATCACACCAATTGACACCACACTTCAATTCACATTTGGCCATAAAAGCAATCAGCATCAAACATCTTAACCCTATGATGAGGTCGTGCAATAATGCATTATCTATGTTTCGTAGTACTTAAACTACGAGGATGCTAACAAGCATCAAGTGATCGCTTAACATTCAAGTGTTCAGTGCTAACTTGAGGATGAGTTCAATTCAATAATGGAGTTTGATGTGGGCACATGGCCATAACCTACTTGGACAGCTTAAATCGTACTAGCTGTGACTGGACCTCATGAGGCATATTTAAGAAATGAGGTCAAGTGGTTTTTTTTTTGATAAATTTTGGAGTTTGGGAGGCTATTTTTGTAGTTTCATTCTTTTGTTGGTTAGTTGCTAGTTAGGGAGTTATAAAGTTTGTTAGAGTTAGTTTTGGTTTGTTGGGATTAGTTGTGATTAAAAACTAATCACCATGACTAGTTAGTATTAAGCATATTTAAGTGATTGCTTGGGGAAGTTGTATTTAGTTAGGAGTTTGTTGTAGGAGGTTTATGAATATGTTGAAATAATAATCATTATAATGCAACTTTTGCTTTCGTAATAAAAATTGAGAATTGAGAAGAGAGGACTTGCTTTTCAATGTTTGAGTGTTTTAGATGCTAAATTGCATCCCATTTCCCTTAGTGGTTGTTTGGATGCCTGTAAATTCTAAATTGGCTAATTGTAAATAATTGTAATGGGTTTACAAGTAAACACATAATGGGGTTGTTCGGATGACTAAAATTGCATGTAAAGTGTTTATAAGTTATAAACACTTCACAGGTAATTGCCTTAATTTTCTTGGCATTTTGCTATATTTCGGAGTACTTATAATTGATTACGCCACAATAGTCATATTTTTCAAAGCTGCCATTAAGGAGAGGATTACAACTCCTCACTCCTCCAATGTCCCCCTTCTCTCTCCAACAATCCTCCAATAACTCCCTCCCTTTCCTTCTCTCTCTCCAAGGACCCCACCTCCTCTCGGTTGTAGGTGCAGTTGCAGTGGTTTATGATTTTTTCTTTTTTCCTGCCCGGGCGCCATTGGGAACTCATTTATCTCTCCAATAGTGGTCCTTACATTTGTTATCACTCTCTCATACACATCCTTAATCTTGTTAATATATCCTCTTGAAACTCCTTTCTTTACCATTACCCACGAGATTAAACGCTTTAGGGACCCTATTGTAAGCTTTCTTCAAATCAACAAAGACCATGTGGAGATCCTTTCTCCTCTCCCAATATTTCTACATTAGTTGTCTAAGTAGGAAGATAACTTCAATGGTAGACCTCCATGGCATGAAACCAAATTGATTTTTTGATATATTCATTTCATCCCTTAGTCATTTCTCAATCACTCTTTCCTAAAGTTTCATACTATGGCTCATAAGTTTAATCCCACGATAGTTAATGCAACCGTGTACATCTTCTTTATTCTTATAAATGGGTACCATAGTACTTTTCCACCATTTGTTTGGCATCAGAGTATTAGAGAAAGCTTGTAATGGAAATTTATCTTGAAGGAGGTTTGGGTTAGAAGAAGGGAGTCTTCGGTGAGAGATTGTTGCTTCAAAGTATGGGGTTTAGGAGGGAAACCGGGAAACTAAAAGATCTTCCTTATATAGGGCTTCTCATATTTGGAAATCTATTTCGCAGATCAGGGATATGGTATGGCAAGGCATTTCATTTTCTGCAGGGGACAGTGCCCGGTTAGATTTTGGGAAGACTCGTGGTGTAGTGAGACACCTTTATAGTTGGATTTTCCTGCTTTGGCGAGCCTCGCCCTTGTTGGAGGTCTCAAAGTGGCGGATTGCTTCTCTTCTGATGGGTTGAATGTGACATGGGCCCCTATTTGTATGAGACCTCTAGCGGATAATGAGGCAGATGAGTTGATTTCTCTTTTGAGTTGGTTACATCATATTTGACCCGTTGGGTGTGGGGGGAAGGGACATTCTTTTGGTCTGTTCCCGGTCAAGTCCTTTTATAAGATGCTAACCAGGGACAGCTCGGGGGTCCGTGAGGAGCATGCTTTCCATTTTTGGTTCTATGGTGCGCCGCCTAACGTAGTAGCCTTCACTTGGTTGGTGGGGAGGAACAAGGTTCTAACCATAGACAATCTTCAGAAGAGATCTCTTTTTATCCCTAATATGTGTTGCATGTGTAGTAAGGATGCCGAGACCGTTGATCATCTGTTCATCCATTGCCTGTTCACGTCTAAGGTTTGGTAGTTCTTCATATTAGAATTTGGGGAGTGTTGGATCATGCCGGGATCGGTTAGGGATCTCCCATGGGCTTGGTACGGGGGATTCGGGGGGAGGTGTGACTAGGCAAGTTGGCTTCTGACGCGTCCAGCTATTTGGTGGGCAATTTGTGGCAAAAGGAATAGCTTGCGTTTTCGGGATTCAGCTTGGCTGATTGGGGCTATCGTGGAGTTGATTAAAGTGTGGATTTAAGATTGGAAATCCATGTCTTGTATAGGATAGAGGCTTCGTGTTTGCCTCTTCGTTTTTTGGCCCTTTGGTATTCTTTCCTTGCTTCTTGTAGGTTTTTTAATAAATTTTCATCATCCTTAAAAAAAATAGGAGTTTGATTGATGATCATATATGTGGCAAGAAGAAAAGCTTCACCCCAATATGGTTTTGGTACTAACATGACTATAAAGATTGCGTTTCCTCTCCATAAATGAAGGTTTTTGTCTTCAACAAAACTAATTTGTTGTGGAATATATGGACAAGAGGATTGAAACTCAATACCATGTTCTACAAAATATATCTATAAATCATGTTGCAAGTATTTGTGGGCATTTTCAGATTGAATGATTTTAATTTTGGTACCACATTGGTTCAAAACCATCCTTATGAAATAGCTCGGTAATCCTTAGAACTTCGTCTTGATCGTTTAACCCGTAAACCCATGTATAATGTGAGTAATCATCAATCAAGGATAAAAGCATTTAAAATTAAATATGAAGATAAGAGGAGCTGGTCCCTACACATTAGAATGAGTAAATTGAAATGGTTGTAAAGTCTTTGTATTACTTGAAGGAAAGGGGGTCTTACAATGTTTAGATAATTGACATATTTTGCATTAAAAGCTTTCAATTTATTAAACTTTCCATGAAATAGAAGGCATAGAGATGCTAGTGATAAATGATCTAGTCGAGTGTGCTAGCGAGTTTTTTTTTTATTGTTCACATCAAGCATAGAAACATAAGTAGAATTGGGTCTTTCTTGTTTAACAAGGTAAAGTCCTTGAGAACTGTTCTCAAGTAGGATTGAGAGAAAGAAAGAGAGAAAGCAAGAGGAGAGAGAAGGGATAGAATAGCCTCTCATGCCCCTATGCTTTTTATTGTGTTATTAAGGTTTTTATAATAAACACAGAAGTACAAAAATACCCATCCATATGTAAGTCATTATATAAGCAAAGCCTTTGGGCCCAAACTTTATTCGAACACGCAATTCAACCCAATAATAATAATAATGAGAAACCATATATGAGATCATCACAATTCACCCTAGAGATCATGGTCAATTAACATTCCCCCTCAAGTTGGAGCATATGTATAATGAATGCCGAACTTGACAAAGAGATGATCCAAATGAGTGCGACTAAGAGCCTTAGTGAACACATCTGCCAATTAATCTTGAGACCTGATGAACAACGTGCAAACTTCCTTACTCGCAACCTTTTCTTTAATGAAGTGGCAATAAACTTCGATTCAAGGTGTGCCAAAACGGTTACGTATCGGAAACGGCCGATACGTAACGGAAACGGCTGAGGCCGTTACGCGATACGGGGTCCAAAACGGGGACCCCCAAAATTTTGGCCCGTAACGGGCGTAATGGCCTTTACTCCCCCCGTAACGGTCGAAAAACGGTTACTTTTTTTTTTCTTCTATAAATCTGATTTTTTTGATTTCTTCACACTTTTCTTCTCCCATTTCTTTTCTAATTTGTTCTTTTGCTAAAAACAACCACAATTAGTCTATTTTGGAGAATTGAAACGACCAATTTCTACGATTTGGATGAATCGAAGCTTTGTGGGCCATTTTTCGAAGAAATCCGAAAATAGGTATTTATACATTTTTCTTCTTCTAATTGCTTTTTTTCCACCTTGATATGATGTTCTAGCCATTGTAAAATGTTAAAATGTGTATTTCAAGATTATGCAACTGATTTTTATATTTTTTTATATTTTTTTTAATTTCTGACTATTTTCGGATTAATATTAAAAATTAGTAAAAATCAAGTTTTTTTTTCTGGTTTAATGGTTGGTTAACATGTGTTACTTATAGTAGGACACAATCATGTGCATTTTACAGATTATGCACATGATTTGCTATTTTTTTTAATTTCGGATTAATTTCGGAATAATTTTAAAAATTAGGGAAAATCATTTTTTTCAAAAAAAATTCTGGTTTAAAGGTTGGATAATATGTGTTACTTATAATAGAATATAATCATGTGCATTTTACAGATTATGCACGTGGTTTGTTATTTTTTTTTGTATTTTTTTAATTTCGGAATAATTTTAAAAATTAGGCAAAATTGTTTTTTTCAAAAAAAAATTCTGGTTTAAGGTTGGATAACATGTGTTACTTATAATAGAACATAATCATGTGCATTTTACAGATTATGCACATGGTTTGCTATTTTTTTGTATTTTTTTAATTTCAGAATAATTTTAAAAATTAGGGAAAATCATTTTTTTTCAAAAAAAAATTCTGGTTTAAAGGTTGGATAACATGTGTTACTTCCAATAAAACACAATCATGAGCATTTTACAGATTATGCACATAATTTACTATTTTTTTGTATTTTTTTAATTTCGGAATAATTTTAAAAATTAGGGAAAATCATTTTTATCAAAAAAAATTTCTGGTTTAAAGGTTGGATAATATGTGTTACTTATAATAGAATGTAATCATATGCATTTTACAGATTATGCACATGGTTTGTTATTTTTTTTTGTATTTTTTTAATTTCGGAATAATTTTAAAAATTAGGGAAAATCATTTTTTTCAAAAAAAATTTCTGGTTTAAAGGTTGGATAACATGTGTTACTTATAATAGAACATAATCATGTGCATTTACAGATTATGCATATGGTTTGTTATTTTTTTTGTATTTTTTTTTAATTTCGGAATAATTTTAAAAATTAGAGAAAATCATTTTTTAAAAAAACATGGAGAATCATATTTACAGATTAATGACTAATGTATGTTTATATTTTTATTTTTTCGACCGGTTTTGCCGTTTTGGAGCTTCGTGGTTGTACTTTTTAGGCTTGTAGCCCATAGGGTTTAGTATTTGAATTTAGTAGTTAATACTTGATTCCATTAGCTGTATTTAATATTTACAATTACATTTATAAGTTTTAAAATCTAAGTAATTCACTCTTAGACTCAGTATCTAAGTGACATAGTCAGTTAGTTACATAAGCCATCTCTAATTAAAAAATGTCTGGAACTGGAAGTGAAACTGCAAATGAGGATATTGGATGGGAACATTGTCAGAGGGTAGGTGGTGGAAGGCACCAAATAAAATGCAACTATTGTGATAGAGTAATAAGTGGTGGAATTACGCGACTTAAACAACATTTGGCAAATCGAAAGGGTCAAGTTGCAGGATGCACCAAAGTTCCCAAAGAGATAATGATACTGATGCAAGCCAATTTAGATGAGTCAAAGGGGAAACGAGCTGCTGTGCAGAAAAAGAAAGATGATATCCTTGATGCGGCTTGACAAGAGGTGTTTGGTCCAGAATATATGGGCGTTCGTGGCGAAGATATCATTGATTCTTGGGAAGATTCTGATCGAGAAATGACTATAGCTAGGAGAGAAAGCGTGCGCTATGCTTGGAAGAGGAAGAACGTCGACACATGTTTGGTTCAAGTGCGAGTGGGAGTGGGAGTGGCTAAGGGAGTACAACTGCAGCCCCAACGGGAAGTACAGCTGGGGTTGGAGGGGGTATGTTTGGTGGATTAAGGCGTATGTTTAATAGCCGGTGGGGCATATTTTCACATGCAGCTCGTCATCCTATAGATGTAGATGTGGAAGAAGAAGATGTGCCTAGGAGACCCTCTGTTGATCCGATCCTCTTTAGGAAAGAATCTAGTAAATAAAAGAAGATAAAACAAATGTGGAGTAGAACTTCTGTTGAGAAACTGGGTAGGGCAGCAGCAAGGTTATTTATACATGGCAACATATCCCTAATGCGGCAAACTCTCCATATTGGCAGGTGGTAATTGATGCAGCAGCAGAAGCAGGTGAAGGAATTAAAGCTTCCACAGCCAAGGAGATTAGGGGAAAATGGACAGACGCAGAGTATGCGGATACAAAGGCATACGTAAATACCTTTAAACCCATATGGCAAGCCAGAGGATGCACGATCATGTGTGATGGTTGGGCTGGACCAACAAGACGCAGCATGATCAACTTCATGGTGTATTGCCACTTGGGAACAGTATACCACAAGTCAATTGATGCCTCGGATGAAATAAAAAATGCTAAATATATTTTTAGCCTGATGGATAAAATAGTGGATGACATTGGGGAGGAGAATGTGGTGCAGATTGTGACAGATAATGAAGCAACATATAAGTCTGTAGGAAATTTGTTGATGCTAAAGAGACCACATCTATTTTGGTCACCGTGTGCTGCACATTGTATTGATCTTATATTGGAAGATATTGGAAAGAGAAAGAATGTCAAAGAAATGGTTGAAAAGCAAAAGAAGTGACAACATTTATTTACAACCATAATCACCTAGTTGCAATAATGAGGAAGTTCACGAAGGGATGAGAGTTGCTTAGGCCAGCGGCGACTAGATTTGCAACAAACTTTATAGCTTTAGAGAGTTTGTATCAGCATAGGGGAGAGTTGAGTGAAATGTTTGCTTCCCAACAATGGCTCAACACAAAATATGGGAAGAAGACATCAGGGACGCCAGTTGATGTTGTAAACACCATAAGAGACAACAAATATTGGAAGAGGGTTAAGAAACTTTTGAAGGTGATGGAACCACAAATGAGGGTACTTCGTCTTGTTGAAATCGATGAAGCACCTACGATGGGCTTCCTCTACGACGCCATGGATAAAGCGAGGTTGGCAATTCAACGTGATTGTTCAAGCTGGCAATCTTACTGGAATTTGATCGACAAAAGATGGACAAAGTAGCTCCACCACGATATTCATGCAGCAGGTTATTACCTAAATCCTAGGTATAGATATGCCCAATCATTTGTTATGGATGATGAGGTTCGTATTGGATTAAAGAATGTGATAAAGAGATTAGAGCCTGACTTAGATGCACAAATAAGGGCTTCGAATGAATTAGATATATTTGGAACTCGCCAGGGTAGCTTTGGAGATACTCTTGCACAACATGCAGTATTTAGGTTGCAACCCGCCGACTGGTGGGTAAATTTCGGAGAGGATACACCGGCTCTCCAAAAAATTGCAGTAAGGATTTTGGGCCAGACAACGTCTTCCTCTAGTTGCGAAAGACATTGTTTTGCACTTATTCATATAAAGAATAGAAATAGAATTCAGACTAGGACGTTAGATAGACTTGTCTTTATGCATTACAACATGAGGCTAAGAATGCGCATGCATTCAAGGAGGCCTAACGCCAATAATGCAGGTGATGTGGATTATTGTCCAAGAAACTTGGACAATATTTATGATGAGGAAGACCCACTTCTACCTTGTTGGAAGCAAGGGAAAAAGAAATAGAAGAGGATAGTGAAGAAATAGAAGTTGAAGACCAAGAAATACGCAAGGCATAGCAAGAGAGTCGTGCATTTGTGTTGGACCCAGAAAGGGGGGCAGATTTCATGCAAACTCAGCAGAAGAGTGCGAGCTCTAGCGATACTGAAACAGATGATGATGATGATGATGATGATGATGATGCACCTAATGCTGGTCCCACTTCTGGCATTGCTCAACCCACCGGGGCTACTGATACTATATAGTCGTCTACGGATCGCGATGCTGATGAGCTTCGACGAAGCAAGCGGGGCCGAGGGGGTCGAACTTATGAGTGTACTGAGTCATGATACAGCCAGCAGGAGCCTGGCTTCAGTAGTGCACTTGCAGGTCCTGCACCTACAGGTCCTGCACCGCAATCTACACCGACAGATCTGGAACATTAGCATGCGTATGGCTATGATCCGAGGAATTATGGGTATTCTTACAGCCAATGGGATTATAGGGAACCTGTTCCGCCACTTTCATGTTGGAGTAGTCCTCTTGACGCTGTTCCACATCTACCATATGAACCAAATCCAAGTTATTCATCTTAATCTCAACAGCCTGAATACGAGTACCAGTATGGGCACGGCTATTTGACGGGCACTAGTAAATATCCTTACTCAGGGTCAGAATCTTTGCCTAGTCAGGATCAGTCATCATCAGGTTTCGTTGACTTGGTCTTTCCCTCTGACACTGAATATTATGGACATGCAACAACAAGACCGCAACAACCCGATGATAACGACGACAACGACGTGGAGGTTGAGCAACCACAACAAAGCAGGTTTTCATTTTGGTGGTGAGTTCCGGTTAGGTGAGTCTTTTCCATTACCCACATGGTCATACATTCACAAAAAAAACACACACTTTACATTGTTGAACTTGTGTTTAAAATAACTCCCCTGACAAGTGACAACCAGTCAAGTAATCTTTAATCAACATGCTTGTAGGGGAGTATATCAGGTACTACTAATTTTTTTTTTTTTTCTACTTTAGAATGTTCAATTGGCAGGACAAGAGTGGGTCATAGATTCAAGATAAGAGAAGTCTTAATACATTATTTTTTGCAAGTCCTCAGTCCTCACTCCTCACTCCTCACTCCTCAGGTATGTAAATAAATTGTAAATAATATAAAGTAAATTATAAAAAATAATAGTACATGTGAAAATTGAAATACTTTGATGTTACATTTATTCTAATATACATATTATTGGTATTAGACAGTTAGAAATTTGAATTTATAAGTTTTGCAGTTAATTCCAGGTTATCAGCTTCATAAATTCATCAGACAGCCCGATACAGCTTTTTCACCAAAGAGTAGACCGCTTCACCACCATAAACATGTTCAAAATTATAAATGAATGCATATTTGGGATGTTTGGAATTTTTTGGATTTAATCCATATTTTTTTAGAATTTTTTGGCAAAAAAAAAAAATTTAAACCGTTACGGGGGGCGTATCAGCCGATACGGCCCGTATCCGTATCGGAAACGGTGGGCACCGTTACGCCCACCGATACCGATACGGGACACCTTGCTTCGATTTGCTTTGTTCTCTTGTGATAAATTCTATTGTTGGCAATATGAGAGATAGCTTGATTATCACAATATAACCTTCTGGGAATATAGATCAAAACCCCAGCTTACATGTCAACGTCTTTGACAAAATAAATTCACATGTGGCATGAGCCATTGCCCTGTATTCTTCCTTAACGCTTGAGTGGGCTACCACACTTTGTTTTTTACTTGCTACCTCCTACAAAGGTATAGTATCCTGTAGTTGATCACCCGTTAGATAGAGAACTAGGCCAATCTACATCTGAATACCCCCTTCTACTTGAAGATGGCCATATGCTTATATAAAATACGATTACTAGGAGTTCCTTTTAGGTCCTGTTTGGTTGGAGGTAAATGGAAGTAAATGAATGTAAATTATGGTAAAAGCATAATGCTGATTTTTACCACCTGTTTGAAAGAGAGATGGAATTCCACCTCGAAAATGATGGAAATTTCAACCTCTTTTTAAAGTAAAATTCTTTGGGCCCCACCATGATTTATGTATTATATCCACACCGCTCATTCATCCTTTCAAATCATTTCAGGACATGAGCTAAAAAAGGAGACAGATCCAAAGATCAAGTGGACCACACCACAGATAATAGTAGGTTCAATGGTAGATGTAATTATTCTTATTGTGGGCCACTTGAGCTTTGGATCTGCCTCATTTTTTGGATCATGCCCTAAAATAATTTGAAAAAAATGAATGGAAGGTGTGGATATAACACATACATCATGGAGGGGCCCATAGGATATTGGTACATAGCACGGTACCCAAGGTGAGACTTTTTGGAAAAACATGCTTTTCCAATGAAATAGAAAGGTAAGTAATCATTACTTATTTACATTCATCTACATTCATTTACTTTCATTTCTTAGCTACCAAATAGGCCCTTTAGTACACAAGTACATGAAGCTTGATTTCCACTTGAGGAACCTGGGGAGCGTGCATAAATTGACTAACTACTAACTATATTTATAGGAAAAGTGATATCATGTTGAGTGATTATTAAGTAGATTAGCTTTCCAACAAGTCGATGATATCTTTTTGGATCATCAATCAATTTCCCTTGATCCACACGAAGCTTCTGATTTGGATCTAGAGGAGTTTTGACTGGATTTGCTCACAGGTTCTCAAATTTATGCAGGACTCCTCTAGATCCAAAACTCCTTTAGAGTGATAAATTTAATGAACTTCATTTCCACGCTTGGAACATTTGAAGTAGGCCTGCAAAGGCGCAGCTAAACGTTGTACAAGCATCTCACCCACTGAATGTTTTTTGTCATGCCTAATGGGAAGGGTAGCAAAAATCTCTCTCAACTGTAAGGACTTGCTACCTTTGGAGAAAATAAGGAGTATGTTCAAAGAATGTGACTTCAGCTAATACATAACGCTTACGGGAGACTGGATTTAGCATTTGTTTCTTCATTGGGTACGTGAGTATCCAAGAAAGATACACTTGATGGCTTTTGGTTCAAACTTGTCAAGAACATAACCTAATTGATGTATGAAACACACAACCGAATGTTGTGGGAGGAATGTAAAACATGGGAATACTAGGGCATAAAACAAAAAAGGGGATTTGCCATTTTAAACAGATTAAGGCATCTGATTTATTAGATGGCATGTAGTTAAGACTGCATTACTCCAAAATATTTTTGGAACCTTCATATTCAACAACAATGCCCTAACAACCTTAAATAAATGTTGATTCTTAGGTTGAGGTAACCATTTTGTTGTGGCGTGTGCACACACTAGGTTTGATGAATAATGCAATGAGATAAGAGATCTGAATTAAATTCATGAGATAATATTCTCTAACTTTATCTTGAACTTTGAATACACACCTTAGTATTGAATTATGTTTGCACTTCCATATGAAATTTCTTAAAGCAAGAAAACACTTTTAAGAGCTATCTTCATTAAGTATAACCATGTCATGTGAGAATAATCGTTAAAAATAATAATTAAATGCTTGGAATCAAATAAACTGGATCCCAAACAAAAAATGTACCAAAGAGAAGGGACTGTCACTTCTTTTGTCTACATGAGATGGAAACATGATTCTATGATGCTTGCTTAACTTGCAAGCGTCACACTTTAATTTAGACACATAAGACAATGATGGAACAAGACTCTTAACTACTCAAAAAAGGGTGACCAAGCTAGCAATGCCATGAGGTGAGATATTTGTTTGCAGTGCACATGGTGTGCCATAAAGGCTGTTATGGGGTCGTAAAGGCCGTTATGTAAAGGTAATGGTGGCAACTGTTACACGTTATGGGGTTGTGAAGTCCATAACGACCATTATGGAAAAAATGACCCGTAACGGCCCGTTACAACCCCCGTAACGGCCCGTTACACTCCCCATAAAGGCTGTAACCATGGTTCTAAGTGACAGTATTGGTCAGCATATCGGCCCGACGGAAAAAATGATACGATATGACGTCGCGTATCAGTATTGGGAGGGTATCGTCCCATATTGGTCAGAATATTTTTTTTAAAGAAAAAATTTGTAAAAATATTAGAAGAGTAGGAAAAAAATGAGATATCCTAGAATCGATCATTTATTTGTATTTTGACCATGCATTCAATGGTGAATCGGACCATTCTTTGATGAGAATGTTGTCTGTCAATTTGACTTGTTGAAGGTCAACTAAATGGGCCCTAATTAAACACAAATCAAGCATGATTTGGTGAACAATAGCTCATTTACATTGAGATACAACAAAAAGAAGATGAAAATATAAAAAAGAAAGTGAAGATTTACCCATCTTTCCTATTTTTCCCATAATGGTCCACTTCACTTCAATTTGTAAAATCCCATTCAAATCATTAGTTTTGATCCCAAAATAAGTCTAGATCTAGCTTAAAATGAGTTTTTAAGCTTCTTCCATGGTTTAAATGAAAAAAAAGAAGAGGAGAGATGAGTGAAATTTTGATTTTTTTTTTCAAAATTGGGTTTTTATGGGTGTATCGGCCCCGTATCAGTGCCGATACGCCTTGTATCGGCCAATACAGACTGATACGAGTCTGTTTTTGGTATCGAGTTCATATGATCCCGTATTGCGTATTGTCTCGTGCTGATACGGATACTATATGGCCGTATCGGCTGATACGATATCGATATTCATGTCCATAGATGTAACGGCCCTGTAATGGATCGTTCCGGGGCTGATATAGGTTTTTCGGATTTCTTTTCGATAAAAAAAGAGGCCTTAACAGCCTGTTATGGCCCCCGTAACAGCCGTTACACCCCATATCGTAAAGCTAACGATGGTGGCCATTATGACCATTGTTACCGTTATGAAATACCTTGGGCCAGTGCAACTCTAATTATTTCACCATTGAAATAATAAAGACCATTCATTTCATGTCCTCCATAAATTATCCTCCTCATCTTTAGATTTTGAAATTCACGATAGGAAGGATAAAATGTAACATCACAGTTTAGGATTTGGTTTGCTTATTGGCAATAAACTCAAAGGAAATTAACATTGATGACAAATTGACAATAGAAGTGGTGGAGTAGGATAAGTAGTACCCAACCTAGACATGGTTTGTCGGAAGCTAATGTCATAGAGGAAATAGGAGTATACTTATCTAATCGAGACAAAACATTGTGTTTACTCGTTATGGTTTGAAGCTCCAGAAGTAATAACTCAAGGAATACTTTTAGAAGCAAGACATCATACCTAATTGAACAAGAGTAGCAGTCATTGTTGTTAAATATGATCTCATATGCGCATACTGTGGATCAGATTGCATATGCCATCCTGGAAAGTATACCATGGTATACTTTAATATGCGATCGCATATGCGGGTTTGCAATCACATATTTCCCAAGGGTAAAAAATATGATCATTGGGAGTTTTTTATATTTTATATTTTTTCAATTTGGGGCAATTTTGTCTATAAATAGGCACTCATATCGTCTCCATTTTCACTATTCTTTACTCCAAAGCTCTAAATCTCTCACTTTATCTCTCTTACTCTAATCTCTCCTAAAATATTTCAAGTATGTTTATTTTTTATATTTTGTTGGTTGTGCTTGTATTTTGTAAATTAAGTTGTAAGTTGTTTCAAGTTATCTATTTATCAATAAAATTTCTATATTCAAATTTTTTAATAATTAATTATCTCTTAATGTAGCTTGTTGATTGTTTTGTTAAAATTTATGTAAATATAATATAAGTAGTTAAATGCATAACTTAATGAAACACTCAAACACAATGTAATAAGTTAAATAACCCAACCCAATCATATGTACTAATTAGGCAAGTTTTTCCTATTTTTTTAGATTTTTTTTCTTTTTTTCTTGTTTCATATATTTTATATTTTTCAAAAAAAAAAAAAAAAGCGATGGCATATGCGATTATGTGATTCATATGCGAACAACATATGCTAATTGCATGCGATCGCATATGTGATTTGACAACATTGGTAGCAGTGGAGGGGGATCCATGGGTGAATGATCTTTTGGCAATTTGGCATACTCATGCTTCAACAATGTAACTATATCACCTTAGTACTTGATTCAGAATGGGTTGAGATGGGCTTGGAGGCATAGCCCTTGAACCGTCATCAGAAAATCGAACTTAATTTGTTGAAGCTGGATAGTGTACTAGTGATACCCCAACATGTATCGGTAGTGTAGTTAGAATGACCACAATGAGAGCACTATTGATCACCACTACCATGACCGCAACTGCCTCCAAAATTTGTACCATGGCCTCCCCAAGTATTCCTACTTACAAAACAACCTCCCCCTGTATCTCTACCACTAAATCATTCACCACGACCACGACCATCACGACTTCCTCCATCTTCCCAACTAGATTAATAAATATACGTTGTGCGATCAGATGTAGATGAGCTCTGTGTATTTATATTAACTACACATTAAACACAGGAAAACGCTTCCGTAGCCGATAAAATTTCACTATTTCCAAGAATCTGAGCCCACATAGGCTTGAACTCAAGATGAAGACCAACGACGAATTTGGCAACACGAAATTTCTTTCTTTGCCATCTTATGGTCTCATAATCAATTGACATGAGTTGATATACGTTTCGTTCTTCCCACATATCCTACGATGCTAAATAATATTCCTCTACACTCTTATCTTCTTGTTGAAGTGCATACATATTTTGAAGCAATTTGTATATACAAAAATTCTTGTCACCTGAATACATTTCTCTCAAAATTTCCCACACTTTTCTTGTTGTTTCAAAGAGATAACATTTGCACTGATTTGCAGTTCCATAATAGGGTTCTAATTTGAGCATCTTCTGCCACCCAATCTTCATAGTTTGCCGAACTTTTAACAGGATTAGGGGAAGTCCGATACTTCAATTTTCTTTTTCCTGTAAAAAATACTTCTACCGATATGGCCCATTATAAATAATTCGCACCGCTAAGTTTGATTGATGTAATTTGAAGATTCATCAATTTAGATGGAGACATGAGACTATTCTTGGCACCATTATTGACATTCATATCTAAGAGAGAAGAAATCAAATACACAAGTTAGAACTTAAACTTATCTAACACTTGCTTTAAGAGAGCACATGTCAATGATCGCCATTACACATGAATGAACATATTGATAATAGATACGTGGAAAGATTCACATTCATCCACAACTTGTATACGTACACTTGATCTTTAAATTTGGCCATAGATGACTTCTACACAAACTAGATCTTCAAACCTGGCCATAAACACACGAATAGATGGCCCACTTTGAACCATCATGATTGGTTGTATATGTAAGTGGGCCTCAAGTACATTCACGAGACACAATTATACAATCCACCATATGGTGGTTGAACAGAAAGCAAAAGTGATGTGTAAATCAGCTCCCAAACAATCTAGGATTTCACCTTACAGAAATAAAAGGAGGAGAAGAGAGAAAGTGAAAGAAAGGAAAAGAACCGAGGTAGCAGATCAATTTTGCTTTGATGCCACATTCTTGAGTAGGATTGATAGAGAGAGAAAATGTGAGAGAAATCAATAGAAGAGAGAGAAGGCCTAGAGTAGCCTCTCATGCCCCCAACATCTCTATTTTATTATTAGGGCTTTCATAATAAAAGCAAAAGTAAAAGTACCTGATGCAGGACGCCCTAATTATGATGCATGCTCATGAACACATGTAATCTAGCAGAAATAAAAGACAATAATAATTTAAAAATTTAACATCAACCATCATAAATTAAGAAAACCACGAAGAAACATGCAATGGAGTGGGCCATCGTCACAACCACGAAGTAAGAAATTCAAATAACACATAGGTTGGATCCGGCGAGGGATGGAACCTCCAAATCTTGCATGGTCATACGCAAATATCCAATATGAATCACTGGTCCGAGGGATCAAGGATTTTCTCGGATTAGGGATTTGAAAATCTGAGAAATTGGGATTTTGATTCAATTATCAAATTTAGGATTCAAGGATTGGGGATAATGGAGATAGAGAGAGAAGGAAGAAGAACTTACCTTAGAGGAATGTTGGCGGGGCATAAGAAGCAAGGAGAAGAAGAGGATTGGAGAAGAAGATGAAGTTCCAAGAGAGAGAGAGAGAGGAGGAAGAGGAGCCACCAAGCGTTTCTTAATCAATAATCAATAACTAATGAAAAAGTTTTAGGGCAATACCCTTAAAAAATTCGAAATTAGCATAATTACCAAAATACCCCTACTAACAAAATTTAAAAAAAGAAGAAGACATTCACACAAAAAAAGGTGCACACACTGACCTAAAACTTAAATAAGTAAAAGTGCATATAATAAATGTAAATCTAAGATGCCTGATGGCCTCCGATGATGGCACGATGAAAGTGGGCCACGACGAACCAACGGTCCGATCACATTATCATCGCGATCCAACGGTCCGATCATCTCCTCCAAGTAACTTACACATGTCTTCCCAAGGTGGGGTCTTCTCAAATGTCTCAGACTACATGTGTAAGGTCTTCGATGCTCCTCAAGTCGTCATGAACGATCCATGCCCGTCATCTTCGAGCCATAAAGATATAGGTGTCACTCGCCTCCTATGCTGATAAACCCTAAAGGGCCTGATGTCCGCATCAGTACCCCTTCATACTTTAGTTATTACATAAGCAAAGCCCATGGACCTAAACTTATTCTAACACACATTTTAGCCTGATAATAATGAGAAACCACTTGTGACCATCACGGTCCACTTGTGAGATCATAGTAGAAAAGAAGAGATGGATAGAAGAAATAGAGAAAAAGTGAGGAGAAAAGATGAAGTAGTGAGAGAAGAATTTTAGGCTAAAGAAGATGCTGTGTTAGGTCAAAATTGACTAACACACATATTTTATATTAGATTAAAAGAAAAACATAACTTGTACTACAAGAATACGAAGAACTACGCACACAAATTTACATATATTCCATGTCCTATACTCCCCCTCAACTTGGATAGATATTGATGATGCCTAACTTGTCAGTAATACAATGAAGACCATCTCAACTAAGAAATTTAGTAAGAACATTGGCCAACTGCATCCCCGAGTGAATAAAAGGGGTCTCAATCTCCTAATTAGCAACTTCTTCCCATATAAAATGACAATAAATCTCAACATGATCAGTACGCTCATGAAACACTGGATCAATGTTTTCCATATTGTTACTGCGTAATGTATCACACACTTGGGATACGGATACATATCGGTTATCGCATGGGATATATCGATTGTATCGCATAATTTATTGTCGTTATTGGAAAATATGGGGAAACATTGGGAAATTGGTCGAATTTTTCAATGAAACTTTAGAGATTGTTAAAAAAGACATCAATACACACTTAGAAATCAAAACATTACAAAAAAACAAGTGCACACAATAGGTTTCCTTTGTACGTGGTCTTAAACTCCTAATTGATGCGCTGTCTCACTGAACTGATGCAAGTATATTCAAAGTCTATTCATATAATTTATAAATGTAAGAAGACATGTATGGAAACACAAGCAATGCATTCAAAAGCAAAAGAAAAATCACTGGATCAGATTACATATATGTTTGATTTTGTGTTTGGACACAAAGATTGTAACCGATTTGCGAGAAATTAGGAAATTTTGATTTTCCCCAATTTTTCACAACTTGGCCCATCTCTCCCAAATCTCGAAATCGAAATTCCAAATCTATGATTTTTCATGCAAAACAAGAAGAATGAGGGATTTGTAACCATTTGACACTGATTTAACATGATTTACAAAAAAAAAAAAAAAGGATCGGAAATTGAAAATGCTTACAGGATTGAACATGTGGGATATATTGATACTAGTGTGTTTCATATCGCACTAGTGGGATACAAGATACATCGTGCAATATATCGGCCGATATTGTTGATACTGAAAACATTGCACCAGATTGCTAGCAATATGAATCAGAACTTAATTATCTTAGTGTAATGGAATGAGACTTGAAGAAGGATAACCAAGTTCTTGAAATAGGGTCCATGTATCATGAGCCATTGCCCTATACTTAACTTCTATGGTGGATTGAGCAACAACTAGTCCTATTTCTTACTTTTCCAAGTGAAAAGGTTTCCACCCACAAAGGTGTAGTACTTGCACCTACCCATCAATCATGAAAACTTTTAGCACAATCAACATCAGAGTAATAAAAATGTGAAAATTTTTATGCCATTGAAAACATAAACCTCTACTAGGAGCTGATTTTTTATAATGAAGAATTCAATACACAATGATACGATGAGCCGTGTGAGGAGCATGCATAAATTGATAGACAATACTCACAACATATGAATGATCCAACCGTGTAATAGTCAAGTAGATGAGCTGACCAACCAACCAACGGTATATATCGGGATTAGAAAGGAGCACTCCATCATCAAGGCCAATTTTTTGAGCTACATCTATCGATGCAGCAACAGGTTTACACCCATGCATCCCAGTTTCGAATGAGAGATCAAGAGCATATTTTCTTTAAGATAAAACAATCCCAGACTTGGACCGAGCAAACCTCAATTCCAAGAAAATGATGAAGAATCCCAAGATTTTTTTTCTCAAATCTTGTCTTAAGGAAGGATTTAAGATTAATAATAGTCGTAGTATCATTTTTACACAACAGAATATCATCCACATAGATAATCAAAACCATAATTCCAGTGGATTGACGATAAATAAAAACAGAATGATTGACATGGCTTCGAATAACCCAAGTCCAGAAGAGTGCGGCTAAAATTTTCAAACTAGGGTTGAGGGAACTGCTTAAGGCTATAAATAGACTTCTTTAGGCAACACACAAGATGTGAGTCACTTGGCATAGAAAAAATGCAGTGGTTGATACAATAAACTTCTTTTACAGGATTTCCATGCAAGAAAGTGTTCTTCACATCCAGTTGGAATAAAGGCAAAGATAAATTTACTGCTAAAGAAATGACCACACAAACGGAGTTAAGCTTGGTCACTGGAAAATGTCTCAAAATAATCCACCCTAGACGTATGTGTAACCCTTGGCGACTAACCAAGCCTTGTATTTGTCAATGAAGCAATTAGGAAGATATTTGATAGTATAAATCTACCGGCAACCAACAGTCTGCTTTCTCTCAGGTAATGTAACTAACTCCTAGGTTTTATTTTTCTCAAGGGCCTGCATTTCTTCTATCATAGATTGTTTCTAGTCAAGACCTTTTAAAGCTTCCTTTAGATTACGGAGAACAAATGAGGAAGGATATAGAAGCTGTAAAAGACCTAAAAGATGGCGAAGATGTTGGAAGGATACAAAGTTATTGATAGGATGTTTAGTGCATGAACAATAAGGCTTACAAAAGGCAATAGAAAGATCATCAGGAGATGGAGGGATAGTACCTGAACCACCAGTGGAAGAGATGGAAGGATGGAGGGTGGATCGGTGGAGGATTTCTTTCGATGCTGGTACACAAGTAGAGGCTTGATGGATTTAGAAGAATTTGAAGCATCATTAAGAAAAAGGATTGGAAGGGGTATAAAATTACATGGCAGATGCTCCCCTTGACTAGCAAGAGGATTCTATGGTGAATGTCATTCAGAAGGGAAGGGATATCCTCGAAGAAGGTGACATCAGCTGTGTATCTCTTATAGGTCAGAGGCTTGGTGGATTCAGAAGAAGTGGAAGCATCATTAAGGAAAAGGATTGGAAAGGGTATAGAATTACATTGTGGATACTCTCCCTGACTAGTAAGAGGATTGTGTAGTGAATGTCATTTAGAAGAGAAGGGATATTCTCGAAGAAGGTGAAATCAGCTCTGTATCTCTTATAGGTCAGAGGGTCATAACATTTATACCCATTCTAAGAATGAGACTAACTTAAAAAACACTTTATAGCCCGATGACTCAACTTATCATTACTATCATTAAAAATATGAACAAAACATGCACACCTAAAGGCCTTATGAGGTAAAGAAAAAGGTTTGTCATGTGGATGCAAGATTTCAAAAGAGGTCTTATTCAACGATATTCTATATGGTATACAATTGATAATAAAAATGGCAGTAAGTATTGCATCGTCCCAAAAATGTTTATGAATATTCATACCAACAAGGAGAGCATGTGTGACCTCAAGAAGATGCTGATTTTTTTCTTTCAGCCACACCGTTTTGTTAGAGGTTCCTTGGACATGAAGTCTACGATAATATGCCATGATCCTGCAAAAATGACAATAAGGCTTTTGACATATATTCACCACTATTATTAGAATGTAGAATTTTAATAGGACATTGAAATTGGGTGGAAGCTTCATTATAACAAGCCTTGAACATATTAAACACCTCAGCCTTAAATTTCATAAGATAAACCCCATGTCATCCTAGAATAATCATTAATAAAAAAGAAAGTATTTATAGTTTGAAGTAGAATTGACAAGACCAGGACCCTGGACATCAAAATGAACCAACTCAAATTGTCTCGATATCGTCTTGGTTGGGAGGAAGCATAGTTCATTGATGTTTAGAAAACTCACACATGTCACAACATAGCGACTTAGTAGCTGGAATCAAAGGAAAAATGTACTTCGTTTGGAAATCCTGAAACATAGTAAAAAGGACAAAAAGGGTACAGAATAATTTAAGGATTTTGTAAGAGAGCTAATAGATAAAAGATGAAGTGGAAAACTAAGAACATGTAGAACAAACAATAGATGCATGGTGGGGGAAACATTGATGGAACTAGTTTTAGATATAGGATATTAGTTACAATCAATGACAATAACAAAATGTGGCTGAATTTGAACAGGTGGGACTTATTGGTCATATGAAAAGTGGTTCCAGAGACAATGAACCCGGAAAAAGAAGGGGAAGACACATGGAGAGTGATGCTTGACTGGCTTATAGTGACTTTGGAAGTAGTAGCAGTATCCCAAACATGAAGTTGCATCAAGGCATCATAGGCCTCTCAAAACAACGTAACAAAATCACTTGAGGCACTGGAAAAAGTTACATGTGGAGTCTTCTCACAGTTAAATGAGGCACTGCTAGAGAAATGCTCCTACCCATGAAGGATGGCTAATAATATCCCAACATCGATAAACAGAATGATTCGTGCCGCCATAGTGAGTGCATCCACAAGGAAGTCCATCATGGCCACAACCATGACTGCCCTGAGCATGATTGTCACAACCTCCTCTCTCATTATCATGACCCTTGCCTTGATTATCATATCCAAAATCACGTCTATGTCTATGCACTCTTCATCCTAGGGCTCAATGGTTAGGGCTATAATAAGGCTGATTCCCAATAGTGAAGGCAGACCTGTCAGTCGTTACAAGAGCAGTGGAAGTTGAAATAACAACCATCACAAGAGCATAAATGAAAGTTAGAGAAGTTAGGGATTCTATAACAAAAACTTGATTGTGAAGACCCTGATTTTCAAAATTAAGCCTAGAAAGATATTTGCATAATTCAAGTTTTTTTTTGCATAATCTTGCATGCAATGAGAAGGGAAGAGGGTGATAAAGATCTAACTCAACCCACATACCCCAGAGAGCAATGACGTATTCTTTTAGGGTTCTAGAATCTTGTTGGAACTTACTAATATTTAAAATTAACTTATAAACCCTTGATATGGTTTGAGCCTCTAAATACATGTCACGAATGGTGTTCCATATCTTTTTGGCGATGTTGGAAACATAATGGAGTTACTCACAGAGGGTTCCATAGAGTTGAGTAACCAAACCATAAACTTGGTAGTTTTACTTAGTAAAGTTTTAAAATTCCTATCTGTAGGGTCAAAAGATCCATCCAATATATATGCGAGTCTCTCTACCTCCTAAATTATCAACAAAGTATGGGATTCAGAAGACCCTACAATAGATCCAGAAGAAACTTTTTCTTCCATATTGGTACTTAACCTCAAGAAAACTAGTACACAACACCCTTCTCAAGGAAATAAAAGACTTAAACAAGGGTATACAACTTCAGCTCACACACCACATATATGCTATATAGTCTTTCACCTTAAAAAAAATGACCCAAAGCAACATCGACAATGAAACCCTAGCAGTACACATCATCAACTCTCATGATCAATGCATTGAACACCTTCACATGACATTAGAATATACACCAAGTATCTGGTGTATGGCTAGAGATAAAAAAGACCCGACAAAGGCCCAAAAACGGTGGAGCCAGTCCACTATAATAACTGAAATACCACAAAAATCCACAAATCAATCCAAAACAGCTATGGATAGCTTATTAGGGTAAAACCAATCCATCTTACGCAGAAATTTCTGAGAAATAGCATGCAATTTGAGAGAAATCTAAAAAAAACAATGATTTTAGGGTTTTTCTACCGGATGCAAAAAATGGCTCAAATGTACCTCACATTAATCCAAAAAATTCCATAAAAATCATAACAAATCTTCTAAAATCAAGCTTCATCAAACCATACTTTTCCTGATCAATACTGTCCATACAGATTGTATAGATGTTGATGTCAGTCATACGGTTGCAAATGTTAGCAGGATTTTGTAGCGGTGAGCAATGTGAAGATTCCTTGCTCTGATATCAAGAAGAAAAGAAGAGTTGAGGGAACAAACAAAGAAAAAGGGAGAAGAGAAGAAAGACAAGATGATGAATGGAGAGAAGAGTTTTAAGCTAAAGGAGATGTTGTGTTAGGTTAAAATCAACTAACACAACTTTTATATTAGATTAAGAGACAAACATAACATACACTACAAGAGTATAGAGAACTATGCACACACACGCACACACATTTACATATATTCCATTTCCTGTAATCATCATGGTCCATCAACAAGAACAATTTAGTTGTTTTGGTCAGGTAAGTGACAAGTAGCAAATTAGACAGAAAAGATGGGACATGAACAATAGAGTATGTAGATAAAGAATAAAAAAGACAAAGTTCCCTCCCCAAGAGCTTTAGAAAGGGATTCATAATCATTAACCAGTCATTATGGCCATATGCCCCTTAATCCATAATCTACTAAGTCTAAGAAATGTGAGTGGCAGATGCAGATGTACTTGACTGTCCTACTTGGTCAATAATGGTAAAAGGTGCTTAAAGGGCTGCCATTTGTTGCTGAAGACCACCAATTGCTTTATCCCTTGTGTCACTCTCATTGTTGGCAAAAGGCTTCTTTAGTAGTGCTCATATTGGCTCAAGGCTTTGATCTAGATTATTTGGGTGAAGAATGAAGACTAGCATTCAAAATCCAACAATAATTTTTGGTTTGTTGCCTTCTGCCGCAATTGAACTTATCTTTGTCCATATTTCTTTGCGCAGCTCCTTGCCATCTAACTGATTTAGATTCTATGATCAATGATGATTTTTTGGAAGGGCAGAATGGGAAGTATTGTGCCGTCTGGCCTCAGCTTGTACGTAATTGTATAAAGATTCTAAGGAGGGTAAAGAAGCCCTTTCAAGATTCTATATGCATTGAGGTTCGAAATCCAAATGGAGGTTAAGGAATTTAAAGATCCACAGTTGCCTCATTTGGTTCCAAAATGGCTATTTGGCAACTATCCAGATCTTCCCATTTGTGATTCAGAATAGTGTAGTCTTCCACTGTTCCATTTCCCCATTGGAGATTGTTAATTTCGGTGTGGAGTTGATAGAGATGAGCTAAATCTTCTTGCTGAGAGTACATTTTGGCAACTTAATCCATACATCTTTCAGTCTTTAAAAGGAAGAGACCCCGACTAATGTTAGGTTACATAAATTGAGCAACTAGGACATAACAAGCCATTTTCACTTTCCCAATCATTATAAGTGCTATCATCAGGTTTGGGCTGTTTCTTGGAGCTCATAATGTATCCCAAGTTTTTCTTTAAGCACAAATATACATCTGGGCTGCCTGCGACCATTTTTGATTGTTCATTCCATTGATTTTGGTAGTAGTAATCATAAAATCAGACTTCAATTTGTCCAGATGGAATCTAGACTTTCTGATTATTTCCTAATAAATCTCTCATTTAGAAAATAAATAAATTCTTGCTGTTAGAAATGGAATCCTGATCTCAACAGAAAAAGAAAGGAAAAAAAGGAGGAGATTTGTTACCAAACAATCAAACTGGAAAAAGTGCAAATGACACCAGAAAAAGGGAGCGAAGGATTAACTGCTCAGGAGGGCCCAGCAAACATCGGAGGGCTTCTGCGGTGTCTGCCAGTGACGCTGGTGGCCTGCAGTGAATACCGGTGCACCAAGGGGCACTTTTGGGGACTGCTGGTGAAGCTGGTGGCCTCTATGAGGGCTTTTGACGAGGTTGGTGGCTTTTGTGGGGGCTGTTGGTGACACTGGTGTCCTCGGTGGGGGCTGCCAGTATGTCTGGCACTGGTAGAGGTGTCTGAATTGCCGGGGGACACCACCAGAGTCGCTGGATCTGCAGGAACACCACCAGCGTTCACCAGAAATGTGAAGAGACTCTTCTGGAGTTGCTGAAAGTGCTTGGAAATGGCTCGGAGGTCGCCTGAAATGGCTGGAAATTTCGGTCGTTGTCCCTACTATGCCGATTGTTGGAATCCCAAGAGATCACTCCAGATCTAGTGACGGATGATGGATCTTGTGGCTGCGGAGGGTTGGAAGACAGTTTCGGCCTTATCAAACACTTCTTGTAGCCATGAATCGTGAGGAACCCAAATCCGGCATGCTTTTGCATTTCCAATGTTGAGTCTGGTGGCCTTTGCCATTTCCAGTGTCATATCAGTGGGCGTTGCCCTTCTGGTAGCAATCATAAGACATCAAGACTCATTTGTTTAGAGACGACAGCATAGAACCCTTCTATGATGATGGTGGGTGGGATTCTCTCTTTCATCATCATAAAGGGTTGGTGACTAGGTAGCTTCTCAAAATCAAGTAAGAAGAAATTAAGATTGAGAAGAGATTCCGATCAGGAATGGAAGATTCCTATAAGGTGGATTAGGTCCTAGTAAAGTTGGCATTACCCTTTCCTATGAGCACTTCAATGGTGATGGATATGATTACTGACGGTGATTCTTCTACCATCATTGCTTGAGCATCCAGTACTCCATGTATCTCTCGTGGAAGTTTCCTTTTAAAGTCAATGAAATCAATGGCTTATTATGTTCTCCTAATGCATTCTTTACCCATGTTTCTAGAGAGGATAATAATATGGCGGACGCATTGGCCAATAGGGATGTGAATAAAGTTGAGCTGTGTAAGAAATGTTTATTCATGTTAGAAAACAAGAAAAAAGTCCATATCTCCAGGGTTTCTTCAAATGGAACATTCTATGGTATCTTACTAAAATTGACCAAACTGAATTCCATTTATTCAGAATATCAATGTCAGGGCATTTGACTCCCTAATACAATAAAAAATAATAATACTATATCATCCCTACAAAGTGCAAACATGCCCCAACATTACATTTCTAATGAGTGGGGAATTTGTTTCTTGTTCCATCATAATGACCATAGTTATCATGTTTTTTATTTATTTATTTATTTATTTTTATGGCAGCATTTTGCAGCAACTCGAGAATGAGTTTGACATGTTAAAAAAAGAAAGCAAAAATCTGGTATGTTTGCCGAGAAAGATGTTGATTATAGCTTTTTGGGTAATATTTTACATCCTGAGAATTGTCATCTCTAGGAGTCTGTCCAAACACAAACAGAGCTAAATGCAACTTCCCGAAGAAGGCATAATGGAAGAATAAGAGAGGTAAAGCAGGGAATCAAGAGGATGGAGAAGTTGATGAATTCCATTTCTACTCTACTTTCTGCTCTTCAACTGATGCTCGATGAAATCCCTAATATCGAGGGAGTTATTTTGGTTCTTGGATCAAGTCTTATGCGTCCTCAGTATGTCTATGAGATGTTCTTCTCACGTGGAAGAGTTGCCTCCGAAAGCGAGAAGTACTGCACTAAAAGCAGAGCTGCAGAAGCTCTTTCGAGGAAGGTTCTCCTCTTTATTGCAATTGTTTTCAGATAACGTGGGACAGTGGGAGTTCTTTTTTCTGCAATTAAATTGGATATTTTGTCTACAGGCTATTCGAGCACTGGTATCAAATGGCGCTGGTGCTGGTTCTTATGCAGGTTATTAATTAAGCTTGTCTTGTAACTGAATATTGTTATGATTAACTTGCTCCACCTTAAAGCATTCTTACTTTTCTTTCAGGCCCTGCGAAGCTCTTTCTTCTGGTCAAAGCTCCTGCTACTTTGAATTTGTCACAGCATTTTCTTCCCAAACGTGACTTCAGATACAGCAAGAAGGTATGGTATTGGCCTATGTACACGATATTTGATTTTCTCATTTTCCCAATATTTGACATGTTTTCCTTTGTAATAATAACAAGAGGTTAGCTGAGTCCATATGCACCTCCACACGTGGCTGCACATGCTGACTGGCACGTGTATTGCATCTAAGCTGTGCATCATATGGGTCCCACCAAGCAGATGACCTGACCCAAAGTTCAGGCATCCATTCATTAGGTGGACTATGGATGTGTGGAATCAAGGTACAGTTTAAACAGAATGACTGATCTGTCCACTTTCAATGTACACATGGCCTCCCTGATGATTGACCGACCTGTTTTTGGCAAAGTCATCTACATTATCCGGCCTGCCTGCTGCATGGCTTGGACGTTCATTTGTAAGCAGCATATGGGCCTCGCAACAATTATAACACCAGTTACAAGCTCTGTCATTTAGATTCATGTCATTTATGCATGCATGCATGTGCAGTGGGCTTGGTGGGTGACCATGCGCGTAGTATTCACACATACATGTATCTAACTCTTGACTACAATATTTCATGTCAATTGTGTACTTACAAAGATTGTGCTTCCACTTGCATTTTTTTGTTACAGATAGTACCTGTCAGATTACATATAAAATGTAGGACCCAACATCAGTACATGGATGAGTCACACCATACTTCTCAAACCACCAACTCCATCAGTATCCTGGATTCTGTTTCAAATGATATGATCTGGTATGTATTATTAGCTGCCTAATATTTTGGTTGAAGGTAATGCGCGTAAATATATTGTATCTTGTGTACCTTGAAGGTATTACTTATACAAAATGTTCTATTGTTTTTACTTTATTCATCCACTACCCGCCAAACATTGGACTCCTTCACCCTTCACCTGCCACCTTCTGCCATTTCACCATAAATTTATTTATTTTTACTAGCCTATTCCATCATTACATCTTTGGTTACTCTATAGGGAACTTTATCCTCACGGAGGAATCAAATGATAATTGGTCATATGATATGCATAGTATTCTCAAGTGAGCCTAAGGTCCTACAAGTGGGGCCTATAGTTTGGAGATCCAGAATCTTGACTGGAGTGCCCGGGCCAAAGATCTCTTTGATGGGACAATCGTAACTGTTCAACTTTCTGGTATTCAAGTATATGGTTGAGAAGAAACAACTATGGGTGCATGCTTAACAGAATAAAGGTCACCAATCTGGGAGATCGTTGTACCAAAATATTCTGCAGAAGCCATATTTGATATCAGTAAATGTGTAATACCATTTGCACTCATTAATGAGCATATTTTGTACTGAAACATATCTCCCATTTACTAATTGTTAAAGAATGACCATAGAAGCATTGACTGATTTTCTTTCTGTGAACAGACACTGTGCATGGATCTCCATGTTCTCATTGGGTTTTATTGTATGAGCACTGCATAATGCCCCTGTTGTTTGCTTACACATAACAACAAATGAACAAATGGAACGAAGGAGTGATATTTCTTTTTCTTTTTAAATCCTATGCATGCATTATTCATGTATATGCATGGGCTAATAGTTCTGTGAAGACACGGTTAATTTACTTTTTCATTTTTTGAAAGGTAGATTGAATCATCTTTTGTTGAGCGTACAAATTTGTAATATAAGTTGTGCATTCATGTCAATCTACTGGCCTCTGACCACACTGTAGGCTTGTCATTGTGAATGAAATATTGGTTTCTCTGGACCTAGTTTTAGCAATTTGGCTTCACCTGTGATCATCTATTTCACGGCTGCTCGACAGACTCACTGTATCAGCGGTCTGTTCATTTTCATAGAGTGCCTTGCTAAGGCTAGCAACAACTCATTGCTGCATGTGATGTGTGAGACCTCTGCCGTGTATTTGGTGGGGTCTCGTCATGTAAATGCCTAGGCCCGAAATTCAGGTAACTGGTCATCAGTGGGCTCCATGATCTTTAGGTTCAATTTGGACTATTTATTACTTTTTTTTTTATCATCTTTTTGAATGAGGCTGTAACACTCAAAAAATACATAGGTCGGCCCACCTGATGAATGGCCTGGATCTGACATGCGTGTAAAATTCGCATGTGTGGCAGTAGGATTTGAAATCTTATTCCATGGTGCAGCCTTTGTGTTTCTCTTTCACAATCCAACTGCGATTTTCTTTGCATCCTCTACAACTTGATTACCATTTTCTAAGGGCACCACACATTGCATTCATATGTGGAAAACTAACACTTACCTGTTCATTGAGATTGATAGCTGAAAATTACTGATTCTTTTACAGTTTCTTTATTGAAGCAACCTAGAGTTTGTTAAATCCTCTGAAAGCCAGACATCTGTTTGTTGTTATAGGTTTCAATGCAGACACACAGTCAAGGGATTAGCTTCAAAAACACCATTCCTGGACGAATGACAGATCCGGCGCTTATCCTCCACTTTGGTTCTTGTTCATCCATTCTCTCCTGATGATTCCTCTCATCACACAAGACGGAATTTCTCAACCGTCTTTGGATATACAAGCTTGCACTTCTGAATGTCCATCACAATAGACATTAACCAAAATGTATGTACGTGTCCAGGTCTGGATATGCCTTTGCACTTGTATAATTTTGGTTAAGTATCATTCTCGTGGTATTGGGTATGTTTATTCCGTGTAGAGGAAATCCATGCACATTTTCAGGTTGTTCAAGTGTGGCCCATGGTGCAATGATCCCAGACCATTGGTCTCTGGGGCCACACTTTGGATAGACTACACCCCAAAAATTCTCCTTCACGAGACAATCCTATCCTTTCATTTTGTGCAGTAACTGGCTTTATGCAGATAGACTGTTATAAAGAGATGCAGCAACAGTCCACACCAAAGTGGGAACTTCCAATCTGTGAGATATTTGGGAAATGCTCCATCCACATGCATTTCTGGATCATTGATCCTTGAGCATCTGTTGCACCCGAGTATGTTGTGCATATCCTCAGGTTCAGATCATATACTTGGATGCCGTACTTTTTGGTTTGCCTCAAAATGTTAGATTCTCTACCGGAGGATATTCATGGATTGGTTTTTGTTTATTTAGGTGGGGCCCATGATTCAGTGGTCCAAAATGTTGGTTTTTTGGGCCATATCATGGATGGACCATGCACTGAAAATCTCCATGATAGAATGACTATAGCCTTTTGATTTCATCCCGCATGTAGATGATTAAGAATAGTAATGAAGCAACAATCCACATTCAATTGAAAACTTTACGAGATTGATGGCTAGAATCTCCCAATTTGGGCAATTTTTCAGTAATGGTCCAACCATGGTATGGACATTGGTTCGCCCCTATTTCCTATTATGATAGATGGGGCCCAATGTTCAGTAATCCAGACCATTGGTATGTTGGCTTGAAGCATGGTGGAGTATGCCCTAAAAGAAATCCCAAATTGAATTAATCCAGTGAACCAGGACATTTTTTCAGTTGAATGTATGCTCTCTTCTTAACAGTCTATTTGTAGGCCAAAAATTGAAAGGCTAGCTTTTTAGCTTTATTGAGGAAAATATTGACCATAGTCTATCCAAGCTGCGACAACATTTGAATGTTCTAGATTGCGAAAGTATGGCCCCCTGCTTGCTTAACAGAGAAATAAAAGAAACCTAATTACATTTATAAATTCTCTGCAGTCGACTCTCCTGAGCCCTTCGGTCAAGTCAGGCAGACTTGACCTTTGGTTTTTTGGATCATGTTCTCTAACCGGATTAGTTCTGATCGAGCCCTGGTTGACCCGGACGAGTCACATGGGATTTGTCTTGAGTTCTCAATGCATAGAGAAACCTGTATGTCAGACTTTGAATCCTGCTCTTGGATCATACCACTTGTTTCATTAAAATATGAGAAATGGGATATATCACTTATATTTAATTGGGAGCGTGTCATTGGTACCATCTTCACTGTTGAATTAGGGATGTTTTTGGCTTGTCTTCTTGCATGTGGTTGATTTAAGTGTGCCATTGAGTTTTGTATTTCAACTTACTAACTTGGTTGTGTAATTGTGCTGCTTGTTTGTTTGTGTAATCGTGCTGCTTGTTATAGAATAATAATTAATATAATAAATTAAAATATTACCTGCCATATTATTTGCATGCGGCCGAACATGGTATTAGAATGACGATATTTTGATGGTGAAATGCGTTGTTGATGTACTACTTTATTGTCTTGTGCAAAAGTTTCCATAGCATGATAATATATTGGATGCTGCATCGGTAGTTTTTTTGGCATGTGACTGTAGCTGCAGGACAATAGCTTATAACAGCTTTACACTGAATATGTTGCGAAGCTATTAAAGATTTATTATATGTGAGATATGGTTATTGTGGGTGTCACGTGACTATTGCCATTGAGGGATTCCTTTATTGTCCTTTCAACTTTGATTGCATCTGCTACGTTAAGTCAGGTGAGTGAAACTTTTGGGCTGGATTGATAATGACCATGTTGCCCTTATGCCAATTGATTTGAGTAATGCCAATTTGGATCTTTAGGACCACTAAGGATGATTGCACATGAATAAAATTAAATTACAGTGTCTCAGATCTGATTCCTAATTAATTAATGTATGACTCTTTCTCACCTAATGTAGTGATGAGATATGACATCCAAATCAGCTGCAGACGTTCTCTTGAAAGGAGAAAATTTCGATGGCAACATTTTGATGATTAATGCAAATTTGTTAGGATTTTATAGATGGATAAAAAATGTTGTACACACTCAAGAACATTAGAAGAAAATCCAAAATAAAAGATGAGGATGTCCCGATAAGTAGTCTAAAAGTTGTACAACAGAAATACAAGAAACATAAGAAAAATAACAAAATTATCAAAATATTATTCTTAGCTCAATGCACAAAGAATTGTTACCTTCGTATGAAATTTATGTGATTACTAAGGAAACATGAGATGCCTTGATTGAGTTCTATGTCAAGTTATCAAATACCAAGATCAAAACGATTATTGAGGTATGAAAAATGAAGAAACGAAGAAAGGAAGAAGAATGAGGAGAAACAGATAAGAAAATGGTGCAAAGTGCAGAAAATGTATGCTTTACGCGACCCGCGTCCTCTTGAGCTTGCCGCGGGTCGCATAAAGTGGTTCCCATACTGATAGTGCTTTACGCGAAATCTGTTTCTTTTGCCTATAAATACCTCCAGGGGTCCTCATTTGGCACTTGCATCCAAAGATCAGAATTCCAGAGCTCATTCTGAAGACTCTAGAGGTACGGAGTGGACCTCGAGTTCCTCCTCCTTAGGTCGAACGCACAATGTGTGGACCTCAAGGATCGAAGAAGAACGACGGGAAAGTGCTGTTGAAATGAAGATTGAATATTGAAGAGCTACAAGTCGCCTGGGAGGTGTGTTTGATTTCCTCCAAGTGCAGAGGTTCAATTGTAATATTCCCGTGAGTACATGGTCGATCCCATGAAGACAGCCTATTGAGAAAGCTTCTCACAGATTAACTAAACAAGTAGTAGAAATAGATATTAGAGGATCTATCCCAAAAGTGATTGTGGATTAAGGATTTGGATTAATATGGAAAAATCAAACCAAAGTATTGAAGTTCCACACACGGACTTAACAAACCATCCATCATGACTTATAATGATAACTTAATTAGATCAGAGCATTATGGTCTGTTTAGTCAGAATGTTTAACAATTAAAGCATGTAAAAAGGAGTAGGAAAATGTCAAGAATTAAAAATATCAAGTTTTACATCGTTAAAACATATTTCTGAGCTCCAGGGATTGTAAGCATTTGAGATCCATGAGATCAGAAATCAAATAATGTGGAAAGTCAAAAGCCTATCTTATCTAAGAAATCTGTATTAGCTAGATCTAAGCAGCCATCATACGGTTCTCACATGATGAATCAAAGATTTTTCTAATACATGATAACATGTATTAATCTTAAGATCTCATCATAAAATCATTAAGGAATCATTATAATGGATAATCCATTGAATTCATTTGCTTCTCTTCTAGCTCTAGCTAGAAGACAATTAGAAGCACATGTTTAAAAAAGAAAAGGGAAAAGAAAAGAATAAAGAAAAGAGGAGGAAAATTGCAAGAATAAAAGAGAATTTGAATTAATTCAAAGAAATTAACACCTTAATGAACTTGCATGAATTGAAAGTAAAATAAAGAATTAATGCAAAATATTTTAGCAAAAAATCTCTCTCTCTCTCTCTCTCTCTCTCTCTCTGGAAACTCCTAGGAAAGAAATCTAAAAGAAAAGGAAAAAAATCGGAGTACAATTTGTAGAATTCGGTTCCCCTTTTATAGACTCGCACAATCTCGAAATTTACAGTTCCGCAGCCCCAGGGCTATTTCTACACTCTACATATTGCTTTTTTAGCCCCGCAGTTATGGATTTGGATTTTTCAGGACATTTTCTGCACTTTTCAAGCATTGTGCAATTTCTTTTTATCTTCTTTTATTCACATGCTCGAGTTATTATCTCATGGACTTTAAATCACCTTTTTAGCCTGAATTCATCGGAATTCCCTCAATTACTTATAAATATGAAAACACATGTAATTAGATCACTTTAGCTATATAATTTATGTAAATGCAAGATAAAAGTAGGGTTAAACATGAAAAATATTTCACTCAACACACTCCCAACAAACATTTTACTAGTCCTCGAGCAAATTATGTGAAATTTATAAAAAAAAAATATGTACCAAATCTATCAATCAAATACATTAGAGTTCCAGAATAAGTTACACATAACTTAGGTAGAATAATGAAAATTTATTCCAATTCCTTAATCAATTCCAACAGATTGAGTTATCTAGATTCCTCAAAATTTAGAATAATTATGATTTAACACTTATGCATGGTGATACTGGAGTACCTAAAATTAACGGTTGTGTAAGTTAGTCTATTTACTCACGTCCAATCATCCTTATGTTCACAGGGTCATCTCTAACACCAGCTCACCCACCTCATCTTTACATCACGCATTTGATTTTGTTTTTTTTTTCAATTCTCATAGATATAACATTATTCTCTCACCCTACTTCATTGAACAGCTGAAGAATCCAAAAGGCTTACTTCAGACTGACTAAAACACAGTAATAGTAATGACTCAGGATCAAGTCCCAGCCCCAGATTGCCAGTTCTCCTATGGCTGACTGATTTTCTCTCATGGTGATTTTTTTTTTTTTTACAACCTTTTAGGCTTAAGCTTACCAGCCTTAGTTTACCTATAAATTTAATGCTTTGAAGTTTATGATTCAACTAACTACACTTCCATTAACTTAGGTATCTAGTGTGTTATGTGAAAAATGAGTGTCAAGTCCTAATATATTCTTATTGATTAACCTAGTTAACTTATCAATGAAAATTTTCAGTCCTTGAAATCTAAATTCATTAAATACCTTTGTTAGTTGTAAACTAAATTCTGGAATCCATGTATCTTCTCAGAAAGTCATACTACACAATTTTTGAAAAAAAAAAATTCACACATTTTATAAACAGCCTAAATGTACATAAAACTAGGCATGCATGATGACTTGAACTCACAAAAGTGAAAATAAAATGACTCAAAAAGTTAAAAAATGACTCAATTTGCAGATTCCTAGGATGCTCCTCACCCTCCATTCTAAAATTTACATTGTCCACAATGTAAATGATAAAGTATGTAATACAAAATAAAAGAACAAAGTAAAAACAAAGTGAAAGGGATGAGTATCACCTGAAAATGAAGAACCATATGCAAAACAAAATTAAAAAAATAAATTAAAATTAAAATGTACCAACGAAAGGAAACTAGCTCTAGTCCTAAACTAGCCTAAAATTATTCTTTTATGAAAGTGTTTGAGGTCAATCAGAGTATTTTGGCTCATGGAGAGTGGACTCCTCTCCCAAATGGAAGTTTTCCACATATGACTTTAATCTTTGGCCATTCACTTTGTATATGTTGCCATTACGTGGATTTTCAATTTCAATGGCCCCATGAGAATGAACATTTTTCACTATGAATGGGCCTGTCCATCTTAATCTCAACCTACCTGAAAAAATTGGAGTCTAGAATTCTAAAGTAGGATCTTTTGCTGAGGTTCAAAGGTCTTCCTCAGAATGTTTTTATCATGAAAGGCCTTGGTCCTTTCCTTATAAATTCTAGAGTTTTCATAGGAGTCTCTCCTCAGCTCCAACAACTCATTTAATTCTAAATTTTTTTGCCCACTTGCTTGGTCCACGTCAAAGTTGAATTTCTTAATTGCTCAATATGCCTTATGCTTTAATTCAACAGGCAAGTGGCATGCCTTCCCATACACTAATCTGTATGGGGACATTCCAATCGGGGTCTTATAAGCAGTCCTATAAGCTCAGAGAGCGTTAGATGGTCTAAGAGACCAATCCTTCCTATTCGGTCTTATAGTCTTTTCTAAAATTTGCTTAATTTCCCAATTCAAGACTTCGACCTGTCCACTTGTTTGTGGATGGTATGGGGTACTCACTTTGTGCTTTATGCCATATTTTTTCATCAAAATTTCAAATGGCCTATTACAGAAGTTAAACCCGCCATCACTAATGATGGCTTTTAGGGTTCCAAATCTAGAGAATATATTATCTTTAAGGAATTGTAGGACCACTTCACTATCATTAATGGTCCTACATGGAACCGCCTCAATCCACTGGGAGACATAGTCCATAGTGACCAATATGTAATGAAATCCAAAAGAATGTGGGAATGGTCTCATAAAATCAATGTCCCAACAATTAAATATTTTCAATGGTAATATTGCGGTCAATGACATCATGTTACGCCGGGACACACTCCCCAACCTTTGACAACAGTTACAGGCAATACAGAAAGCATGGGTGTCTTTGAACATGGTGGGCCAATAGAAACCACACTGCATAATTTTTGCATAGTTTTTTTAGCAGAAAAGTGGCCACCATATGCTTCTGTGTGGCAAAAGGAAATGACACTATGGACCCCATCTTCCGGGATACACTTGCGAATGATTTGGTCAACCCTGTACTTACATAAGTACAGGTCATCTCAAAAGAAGTTCCTTACCTCGATTTTAAACCTCTTTTTATCTTGTGCCCTCCAATGATATGTCACAAGATAATTTACTATATTTGCATACTAAGGGAGGTCGGAGATTGTAAATAATTTCTCATGGGGGAATGTGTCATGGATATGTGTCTCCTCAATGGAATCGTCTAGGACCAATGGAAAAAAGAAAGGAGTAGAGAACATAGTGGCCGATTATCTATCTTTAATTTCTAAATTGAATTCCTAGAGTAGGAGGATCCATCTCAAAATTCTTGGCTTTGCATCTTTTTTAGATAACAAATATTTCAAAGCCGAGTGGTCGGTGAACACAACCACTTTGAATCCTAACAAGTAGGATCTAAACTTGCCCAAAGCGAATACTACTGTAAGTAACTCTTTTTTAGTTGTTGGGTAGTTCACTTGGGTCGAGTTTAAGGTTTTACTCGCGTAGTGAATAACATAGGGCCGTTCATCTTTCCTTTGGCCCAAAACAGCCCCTATCGCATAATCACTTGCATCGCACATCAACTCAAAAGGAAGTGTCCAATCTAGTGGCCGCATAATGGGTGTAGTGGTAAGACATATTTTCAATTTATCAAATGCACTTACACAATTATTCATCCACTCAAATAGGACATCCTCTTGAAGTAGATTACTTAAGGGTCTAGTGATGACGCTAAAGTCCTTTATGAACCTCCTATAAAAGTTGGCATGCCCAAGGAATGATCGCAACTGATCTAGGGGTAGATAGATTGGCAATGAGGTCTACTTTTGAATGATCTATCTCAATTCCATTTTCAGAGATGACATGGCCCAAGACAATTTCCTTTTGGACCATGAAATGACATTTCTCCTAATTTAACACAAGGTGCTTCTCTTCGTACCTAGACAAGACTAGAGACAAGTTATTCAAACATTCTTCAAAATCAGAACCAAATACAGAAAATCGTCCATGAAAACCTTCAAAAAATACCCAACCATATTAGAGAAAACGCTCATCATATATCTTTGGAATGTGGCTGGGACATTGCATAGTCCAAATGACATTCGTTTGTAAGCAAACGTGCCAAATGGACATGTGAACGTTGTTTTCTCTTAGTCTTTTGGGGCGATTTCTATATGGTTGTACCTGAAATATCCATCCAGGAAGCAGTAGAAGGAATGACCTGTTACCCTCTTTAAGATTCGATCAACAAATGGTAGAGGGAAGTGGTCCTTCTTAGTGACCAAATTAACCTTCCTATAGTCAATGCACACACGTCAACCCGTGGTGACACGTGTTGGTATGAGTTCATTGTTGGAGTTTTGCACAATGGTTATTTTAGTTTTCTTCGGAACCACTTGGGTTGGACTCACCCACTGACTATCGGATATTGGGTAGATGATACCAACATCCAACAACTTGATCACCTCATTCTTAACAACATCCATCATATTTGGGTTTAATCTTCTTTGATGTTGTCTAATTGGTTTAACATCCTCATCCAGGTGAATGCAATGAGTGCATATAAAAGGGCGTATACCCTTTATATCAGATATAGTCCAACCTAGGGCCCCTTTATGGTTCCTTGGAACATTCAATAACTTGATCTCTTGCTCCTTGTCTAGGAGAGAAGAGATCACCACTGAATATGTTTCATTTTGACATAAATAAGCATACTTGAGCTCCTTGGGCAATGGTTTTAGATCAAGTTTAGGAGCATTGGTTAGCGACGGTAGAGGTCGCAAGTCTTCAATGGTTTGAACCTAATAACGCGGCCTCCATCGGTATATACCAATGTCCTGAGTGGTGCTTCTATCAATGGTTTTACAAAATTCAGCAACAACATTTTCAAAATAAAAAATTTTCAATTTCCTAACAACATTATTTAACTCCTTAGATAGGCTAAACTCACATTCCCCTTCATATAGCAAGCAATCCACAAAATTCAGCTCATGTATTTCATTTTCACCCATGGGCTGCCTGCATAGTTGAAAATATTCAATTTCAATGTCATGTTGCCAAATAATAGTTTCATAATTCCATTCCTACAATTAATAATAGCATTTGAGGTAGCTAGGAATGGCCGGCCTAAGATAATAGAAACTTGAGTGCTAGAGTTCACACATGGCTCAGTGTTAAGTACAATAAAGTCCACAGGGAAATAAAACTTTTCAATTTGGACTAACACTTCCTCTACTATTCCCCTCGGTACCTTATTGAGCGGTCAGCGAGTTGTAATATGGTTGTGGTTGATTTTAACTCACCCAACCTTAATTGTTTGTAGACCGAAAATGGCACTAGATTGACACTTGCACCCAATCTAGTAGTGCATGCTCAACTCGAAAATTCCCAATTATGCAAGGGATAGTGGGGCTTTCTGGATCCTTGTATTTGGGTAAGGCCTTATGTTGAATTATTGCATTTACTTTCTCAGTGAAGAAGGCTTTCTTATGCACATTTAATTTGTGTTTCACAGTGCACATATCTTTCAAATACTTGGCATACTGACGGAATTTGTTTGATCGCATCCAAGAGAGGAATGTTTATTGTCACCTTTTGAAGAACATTCAAAACATCCTGATACTTCATGGGGATGGTGGGGGTTTGAAGCCTAGATGGGAAGGGGACTGGAGGCTTATATGACTTAGTCTCTTCCTTTTGTTGAGACACATGAACACTAGCCGGTTCACTATTATCTTGAGAAGCAGGCTCATCATCCAATATCTCTACCAGTTGTGGAATATTATTTTCAATGATTTTTCCATTTCTCAAGGTGATAATGGACTTGGCCTGTTCATGGTGGGGCTTAGATGAATTAGATTCTCCTACAAAGTGCACATTTCTAGGGTTAGGCACTGGTTGAGAGGGCAGCCTTCTCCCTAGCGTTGAGTTGAGTCTCAATTCTAGCCATCGCTGACTTAAGTTCTTGGTTCGCTTGGATTAAAGATTGATTCATTTGAGCCTGGGTATTCATGAATACGTTCAGTGCATTCTCCACAGACGATTTTTTTTTTTTTTTTTTTTTTGTGGGGGCGCGTATGGTGCATTGTTGTGTGCCCCAAAGAAATTGTTTTGTGGAGGCCCTTGGGGTACATTAGGCCCATTAATTTGTGGTCCATTTCGCCAGCTGAAGTTAGGGTGATTTCTCCAATTAACTGTAACGACCCGAGATTTTCGACTCTCGTGTATAACACGACGGCCGAATTCCCAAGTAATTTATGGAATAACTAATTTGTCAAATAATAAAATATAGCATTCAAGCACAATGGCGGAAACAATGATCATTTTATTCTATCAAACTTACCACGTCATTATCAATGTTTAAATAAGGAAACCAACCAATATCCATACTGATTAATTAAAATACAAAACCATGTCTTCTCTTGAAGACTTATTACAATTCCATAAATGTATCAACTACTCAAAAGAAATATTTAATAAATGATAACACCAGCTAAGTTTCTCTAACATCGTCATCCGCCATGTGATCGTACGAACCATTGAACGTTTTTCCATAAAAATCGGGTTCAATACCTAGATCTTCACCTGCATCATCTAAATTGTGTTTGGGATAGCGTTAAACGCTATCATAGTGGGGAATATTTCCTCCAAGACAATCAAGAATAATAATAACGGCATAGAGTAAACGCAAGCAGTATATTATCATTGAATCAAATCAAAACAACCAACTAAAAATCTTTGTTAATGCGATGCATGGAATGCATGCTCTGGCTAAGGCACCCTGGCTAGAATCACAATACATGAAGTGGGAGACTCCCTGTTACGACTTCATGCTAGCCACTAGTCATCAGAGGTTCCTGGGACGCACAAGCCCATAGTTTTGCCCGACCACGTGAGAAACGGGACGCTCATAGCCCAAATCTACACGTGACAGTGTACGGGAGAAGTAGGACGCTCTAGCCTATTCTCAATTCCGTACACCCACATGGAGCCAAGTGAATGTATGACTTTAGTTTCACCTTTATTCAAGTGTTTTCGCATACAACCAATTTAAATAAAGCTCAATGGTCACTATGGGGAGTCGCAAGCAACCCAGCATAGGCCGACAGCACGAGATTAGTGTCCATAACACCAACCCCGGCTCATGAGAATTTGTATACCATTAGTGTCCACTCATTGTCCCGTTTTATGATTTTATCATGTCCCAAAAAGCCAATGTTGTACATCATGACCAAATTCATTAAAATACCCATGTACTGTAAATGGATCAAATCAAGCATCATGTACATGTAAGGATCCATTAACAAACAATCACTTCATTCTCTCAGTCAAGTCAAGATATATTCTTCCATCATGGACACCTCTCACGGGTTCCATCTCTCTACATCGAATAATTTTACCAACTTAGGGACAAAGAGTATACAATAATGGGATGTCCATATGATGATCTTATACACATATTTCATATCACAATATGAAAACCAATGTTACTTGTAAAACACAGATTAAGGAAATAAGGGCATAGATTTCACAAAGATAAATAACACAAATACACATGCTTCTTAGTAAAAAAAATCTAAACAATGAATCACATCATTATATAATAATATTCATTACAAATCTACATTAAACTTCATGTTATATGGATCAGCAATTCAAAACAAAACAACTTCACATGCCACAAAAGAAACTTATGATAATCATAATATTATTAATGAAAGGCTTGAAGGAAAATCCTCACCTTAAGATGGACTTAGAAGAAGAGGGTTGTAGAAGATCCTAGCCGCTGGAAAAATATGAGAAAGAACTCTCTCTCTCTCTCTCTCTCTCTCTCTCTCTCTCTCTTCTCTTTCTCTAGGGCATGGAGGCTAGGGTAAGGAGAAGGATTTGGAGGTGCGTAGTAGAAATATGGAGAGGGATGTGCACGCGAGGTCTTGTGTAACAACCTCTTGAGGTGAGTTTCTCAAATCTCAATATTCGGGTGATCTATGATCAATTCCAATCCGTTCATCTTATCAAGCTCGAAGAGTAGAGTCAGAATACGTAAATTTCTTGATGATCCACATTCTAGATTGGCCGATCCTTGAAAATGGCCTAATGGGTGCTAAAATGGGCTATATCTCAATTAACGGTCTACGCTTGATGATCAGGGCCCAATTTTTGAGAAAATATATAGCCATGATAGGCAAACAATTGTACAAAGTTTAGTGGTTGATTGATGGTGAGAAATGCCTAGATATGAAATTCCAACTTTTGGCGGAAAAGGAAGGGGCTGGCTTTGTGGTTCAACGGTGTAGGATTATAGATCGGGGTCCAAACTTTGTGTAAACTCGTAGTCATATGAGTATAATAAGTGGTCCAAATTTGAGAAACGATTGATGGTGAGAAGTGGGTAAATTGAAAGGTTCAGATTTAAAAAGAGTTGGTAACTCGTTAATTTCTAGAACGGGATAACTTCGCGCATAAGAAAGAGAATTATCAAGGTGGGGCACTCAAATCGCACTATTGGTCCATGGTAAAGACAATCCAATTCACTCATATGAAGAAAAATATTCGACTACGACTAACCATCTACTTTCCTCACTCGATGGACATGAAAATCAAGGGTTAAGGGGTTGATTTGACAATTAGACCACTTCTACTATGATTTAAGGGCTGAAATTTGACGTGTATGGTTAATATGTGTCCAAAAGCTTAAATCCAGGGTTTTGCATGAAAGTGATCGTCAGAAACTATAATACTTAAAAATGGCATCTTAACTTAAGTTTAACTAATGGCATTTTCGTAATTATCTGAAAAGTGCGTGATTTTTGAAATCTGATATTTCTACGATGTTTATGGGATCATTCTAAGCAACTTTTGTAAAGGGTCCCCTATCGGATCTCCTATGGATGTCCCGCTATTCGCAAATCAACGGTAAATGTATGATAATTAATAAAAAAAATAAATTAAAAATGAATTTTTAAAATTTTCAAATAAATCTCGAAAATCTGGGGCGTTACATTAGGGTTATATGAATTCCCCAGAGGTGGAGTAGGTGGCCTTTGGTAGTTATTGACTACATTTGCTTGGTCAGTGACCATGTCTTGAAAAGAAGAAATTGTTGGACATCCTTGTGGGTCATGGTCACTTCCCCCACAAATGCTGCAAAAGCTACTAGAGGGCCCACTTGATTTAATTATACTCACTCTACCCATTTCCACGGCCACGATCTTTCTTGATAAACTAACCACCCTGGCTTGTAAGTCCTCTTCTGGCCCCCCTCTCTTTTTGACAGGTTTGACAATTTCAACTTTTTGGGAAGTACTCCATGATTGGGAACTTTCTACAAGTTTATCTAGGAAGTCCCAACTTCATCAGGCTCGGTGTCAAGGAAACGACCTCCGCACATCATTTCTATGGATTGGCGTGTGTCATAATTGACACCATTATAAAAAAAAACTAAGCACTCGCCAGATCTCATAGCCATGGTGTGGGCAAGCTAAGATTAATTCCTTAAATCTTTCCCAAGACTGGAAAAATATTTCATTATCTTTTTGGGAGAATGTTATAATGTTCCGTCTGAGTGTATTCGTTTTATGCGTGGGAAAGAATTTCTTTAAGAATTCTCGGCTCATGGTCTGCCAATAATCAATGGTCCTGGGCCTCAATGAATGAAGTTATGCCTTGGCCCGGTCCTCGAGAGAGAACAAAATTTTTTTTGAGGCAGATATAGTCAACATTAACATTATTAACTTGCAGCGTCACCACTACCTCCTCAAATTCTTAGAGGTGGAGGTATGGGCTTTCATATTCAAGCCTATGGAACTTGGGTAGAAGCTAAATGATACCTGGCTTGAAATCTATATTTCCAGCGTTAGCTAGAAGTACGATGCATGACGGTGTGGTTGTGCGGGCCGGTTGCAAATAGTCACGCAAGGTCCTATGGCTTACGGGTCTATTTACACTGTCATTTTCATTTTCAGAAAGAGGATTCTCCCTACCATTCAAATTGGCTGGATTTGGAATTGGATTGTCCTCTCGATTTTCACCATTCGCTATGTTATCTAAAATATGTTGTGTTCCTCTTCTAGATGAATATGAGAGGCCTGTGACTAGACCACTTGAAGTTGTAAGTCGATTGTGTTGGTTCCAAGTCCAATGGGACATAAACTAGCCACATTACTCAATCATTAGGATTAAATTACTACACAATGTTCAAGTATGCCCAATTCAACTCAAAATGAAAAATATCTAAAAACTACACTAATTAATCAATTTACACCACAAGACTTGAGCCAATTTTTTCTAGGTTGTAGGACAACCGTATCACTTAGATGCACCAAGCAGGGCAACCTTATGTTACGATCTTCTGGGGTGTTTCAAATATTGAAAAAGAAATAATAATAATAATAATAATAATAATAATAATAATAATAATAATAATAAGGATTAACTAAATAATCAAACCAAAATTATAAGGCAAAGGCGGCTTAGTGGGCCATTTAATGTCCACAACCAAATAATACCAAAAATAAAAGGAATACTCTACTGCAATGATTCTCAACCACTTAAAGGAAACCGGATCTCAGAGGTGGCTCAGCCGACCATGGAGAAATCTCTTGAATCACTTAATTAGAAGATAAAACAATAAATAAATGAAATAAAAGAAATCTATATCAAATATTCAAGGTGGCTGTGCCGACCATAAAAGGACAAAAAAGAAAAAGAAGATGGAGGGGTTAAGGAAGATATTACCCGATTAGCTGACTTGTACAAACTTTCAATACCATTCCTTGGCAACAGTGCCAAAAACAGTTTGATTTCCTCCAAGTGCAAAGGTTCAATTGTAATATTCCTGTGAGTACAGGGTCGATCCCATGAAGACAGTCTATTGAGAAAGCTTCCTATAGATCAACTAAACGGGTAATGGAAATAGATATCATAGGATTTATCTTAAAAGTGATTGTAGATTAAGGATTTGGATTGATATGGAAAAATCAAACCAAAGCATCGAAGTTCCACACACGGACTTAACAAACCATCTATCATGAATTATAATGATAACTCAACTAGATCAGAGCACTATGGTCTCTAGTCAAAATGTTTAACAATTAAAACATGTAAAAAGGAGTAGAAAAATGTCAAGGATTAGAAATCTCAAGTTCTACATCGTTAAAACATACTTATGAGCTCCAGGGATTGTAAACATTTGAAATCCATGAGATCACAAATCAAATAATGTGGAAGGTCAAAAGCCTATCATATCTAAGAAATCTGTATTAGCTAGATCTAAGCAGCCACCATACGATTCTCACATAATGGATCAAAGATTTTCCTAATACATGATAACATGTATCAATCTTAAAATCTCATCATGAAATCATTAAGGAATCATCATGATGGATTATCTATTGAATCCATGTGCTTCCCTTCTAGATATGGCTAGAAGACAATTAGAAACATATGTTTAAAAAGGAAAAGGAAAAAAAGAAAAGAATAAAGAAAAGAGGAGGTAAATTGCAAGAATAAAAGAGAACTTGAAGTAATCTAAAGAAATTAACACCTTAATGAACTTGCATGAATTGAAAGTAAAATAAAGAATTAACGCAAAATATTCTAGAAAAAAAAAAAACTCCCTCTCTCTCTCTCTCTCTCTCTCTCTCTCTCTCTCTCTTTGGAAACTCCGAGGAAAGAAATTTAAAAGAAAATGGAAAAAATCGGAATACAATTTGTGGAATTCGGTTCCCCTTTTATAGACTCGTATCGGCTCGAAATTCATAGTTCAGCAGCCCTAGAGCTATTTATGCACTTTCTGCATATTGCTTTTCTGGCTCCGCAGTTCTGAATTTGGACTTTTCAGGACATTTTCTGCACTTTTCAAGCATCATGCAACTTCTTTTGATATTCTTTCATCCACATGCTCGAATCACCATCTCTTGGACTTTAAATCACAATCTTAGCTCGAATTCATCGAAATTTCCTCAATCACTTATAAACATGAAAACACATGTATTTAGATCACTTTAGCCACATAATTTATGTAAATGCAAGATGAAAGTAAAGTTAAACATGTAAAATTTGTTACTCAACAAGGTGCTTGCCGCGGGCCACATAAAGCTTTTGAGCTTGCTGCAGGTTGCGATTAAAAAAGTGCCTGCTTTTCACACAGAGTTTACGCGACAGACCTCTAACAGATCTTCAACTAATGTTATAGATAAATGAAAGGGCAAGGAAGAATTCCAGAATAAATCAAGGGACAGCAAGAGGGAAAAGCAAAACTACTCTATTAACAGGCCTGCTATTAAAACTAGAAAATGCGCAAGGCAGTTTTGTAAGCCCCGTATTCTGAAAGACTATCCATTCACCTAATTTTCGGTGCTGGCTTGCCACGGATGGATCAAATCAACAAGCTCTGATTCCGACCTTCATTTTAATACCTATGACCCGAGACCTATACCCTAGCGATCATGCAGACACTATGATTCTAACACCATGCGGCACGTTTCATTACGATGGCCAGATCGAAAGTTATGCACTCCATCAAAATCAACGCATGACGCACATCGTACATGTGTGCACACGTGGTGTGGGGCCCACTTGGTATGAAAATATAAGGAACAGTTAGTCATCTCTTAATAATAATAATATAAATAAATAAAAATCAGTGCATTTATAACCACCATGCTGTGGTCGCCTCTTCCCTACCTAGCCGGCTCTCCCCTACAGAAGCCACCCCCCTCCTACACCTTATCCTCTCATTTTCGACGCCATCTATACCTTCTGTCCCCTTTCCTTTTCTATTTAAACCATCCATTCCGTTCATCTCATCGTCCGCATTGATTAATGCGAGAAGAAAGAAAGAAAGAAAGAAAGAAAAAGAGAGCAGAGAGATTAAGAGAGGGAGCGAGTGAGAGATTAGGGAGAAGTAAAGGTGATCCCAACCGTCCGTATGCACGCCAACTCCAATTCAACCATTGATGTGAGTGCATGGATCGTTTACCCGCTGTGTTTGATGCCGGGCTCATCAAATGGACCCCTTCTTAACCTATTTGTTAATATCTATACAATTTTTCCATTTTGTTAGAAGGTGAGACCTGCTTGACCACGTTGTCCAGTGTGGCTAGCATGTGGTTCACCTTGATTGCATTTAATTCATATACATAGCCCATATTGGCGAGAGCCCATGCGATGGCGCAAATTTCCTGTTTTTCTTGTTATCTTTTTTGGTGTTGATAAATATGTAAGATTCATTAAGTCCACCATTAGTGGGCCAACCTTGTGGACGGAGTGGATCATCCATGTGGAACGCCCCCAATGAATTTCAAATAAAAACAAAAATGGGGTCAGCGCATCAGACCTGTCTGCATCAACAGGTGATGGGGTTTTCGCTCACCAACCCAACTGGCAGCATGTTTAATCCACGCTGCCCATCCTGTTCGCCAGATCAAACTAGGGCAAGGGCCCAAGAATGAAGAAGATCCAAGTCTCAGTTGATCCAAAAGCCATGTGGGTGTATGAGCTTGAATCCAAACCGTCTACCTATTTGGCCAAATCACTGAAGGCCATGGGGCCAAAACTGATGCAGATCCTGATATGGAATGGGCCACACCATAGGGAACAGTTAAGGTGAACGGCCACCCTTGAATACTTACTGACCAAAGTCAGTATAACATCATATTATATTATATTATGTTTTTTTTTCCTGATACCTGGCTGGAGAGGCCGTGGCATGTCAACCAGCCTGATAACAGGCAGGAGACATATTATATATAAATATATAATATATAATTGGACAGTGATGTCCAGAGAGGGACGTCCAATCCTATATAATGCACATAAAGTGTGGGGTTCCATCGTGGCACCCACCTTAGTTATGTTTTTCATCCACACCGTCCATCCACTTCTCCATATCATGTTAGGACCTGAGACCAAAAGAATGAAGTGGATCCAGATCTTAGGTGGACCATACAACAGGAAATGGTGAAATTATGTGTCCACCAAAAGCTACCCAATATAAGGCTTTTGGACTTTTCATGAGCTGGTTATCTCATGAATCAGATTGGATCGTCAACATGTGACCCCATATCTTTATTGGTGCTGACAGAGAGTCTAGCATGTGCTGCTGCCCAGCGTCAGGGCTGGTTGACGCTATTCCACTTTGGGCGTGGAAAGGGTCCCAATCATGGGACCTACCTTGATGTTTGTATTACATCCAAACTGTCCATCTAATTCTTTAGCTTATTTTAGGGCTGGGGCTCAAAGATGAGCTAAATCTATATCACAGGTGGGCCATACCACAGGAAACAGTTGGGTCGATGTATACCCACCATGGAAAGCTTTGTAGGCCCCACGTGATGTTTATATGCCATCAAAGCTGGGTCATGAGGTCTGGCAGACCCTGGATGAAGGGACTACACAAATATATATTAGTTTGATCCAGAAGATTTTGGGCCCACACTGTTTGAACAAGTTGGAGATTGAACTACTACCCTTGAAAACTTTTAAGGGCCCATCGTGATGCAAGTGCTATACATTCTTGTAGGCCATCTGTTTCACCAGCCCATTTGGTAAGCACGTGACCCAGTGGACAATGGGGCACAAGATGCATATATATTATATCCAAACCGTCCAGCAGATCTGGAATTTCCAAGGCTCACTGGACCGCGGGGACCCCTGTGATGATTCGAGCCAGCGGGTCGAGTTGTTGTGGATCCTATCATAAGTCACGTAGTTATTCATGCCATCTATCTGGTTGACAGACCATTTTAAACCTTGGAACCACTTTGATGTATATAGTTTATCCATGCCATACATTTAGCCTATTAACTCATTTTATGTGCACTGGCCCAAGTGTAAGGCTGATGCAAGTATCAAGTGGACCATACCACATGAACATATGAACTACTAGTAGTGACTGCCATTCGGCTTTCACTCCCTTTATTATTGAGCCATTTAAGATAGATTATCACATGCACTCTATATTATTTACATGTATGAGAACATGTGCATGTGCCATGATTGGTAACATGCTAGTATGCCGGACCATGGTAAGGTCAACACTGATAATATGTGTAATACCATGCTCATTTATGTACTCATATGCATCTTATACATAGTCTAATTATGTATATGAGTATATCATAGCTTGCACCCGGTCACGGAGCCACGGTTTGTACTCATATCATGGATTATATTGCCTGATGTAAGGCAAACATGCATTTCATACCTCATGACCCATACGAGATAGGATCACCCGCATGATCATTGTATGACTTGGTTCATGGCTTGGATATTATGGTTCATGCATAATGCATTATGTATGTCATGTTGCATTTAGTCCTTAGCAATACCAGGGACGTATTTTCTACAGGCTAGATATGGCCGGTGGATGAATTATGGACACCGAAAATAGGTTCTGGCATATTGGGCGCTAAGGATGTCCATGGCTGAAAGGCCCTAAACCCTGTGTTACCGGTATGATGCTCCAATGTCTAGACTGAGTGGATGCATGAGCGCACGAGTGCCAACTACCAGTAAGCAACGTCTCTCACTGTGTCGAGGTCGGTTGGAAGGAGGTTCGACCTCACTTGCCCGGAGAGTAGTGGGCGATTGAGGTCATGTCTGAACAGCTTGGAAATGGGTCTGCTACTGACGAGTCGGGAAGTTATTGACATATTACCGATGAGGCGAGTAGTGAGGTCTCCTACCCTTACATGGTTGCGCGCTGCGAACTATTGCTTGCGTATTAGACCTCGGTGAAATTCTAAATAAGAACCGTATTGAGATGTGGATTAGACATCAGGATTGACAGGTAACATATAGTATTCATACATTCAGGCATTCGGGTTTGTAGATGCATAAATTCAATTTAAGTGTCATACAATCGTGGGCCCTATCCCCATTAGTTGTGGGACTATTCGGGAATAAGAGTCTAGCATCTGGAATTACTTTACAAGTTAGTTATGAAACTAACAGGTGTTGTAACATTGGATGCGAGGCCCCTACTAGCACACAATACTATGCACTATGACTCGTTCATTCGTCATGCACTTTTGTATTGCATAAATGTATATGATATTTGGCTCGATAGACTTCTGTATTATATAGCCTTGGTGGCTGATACCATTCATGGACTGGGTAGCATAGCTCTCCATAATTCCGCATACTCTGATATTTGTATACTTGTCATATATATTGTGCACGCACACACGCACTCTCTAAGCTTCGAAGTAAGCTTATGCACGTTGTTTACGTGCAGGTTATGTTAGACAACAGTAGTAGTGAGGCGGAAGCACGTGCCTGATGTTTTTGAGTTTTTATGACTATATATTGTATTTCCCTTTCCAACTTATAGTTGGGTAATGTACTTTCCTTTCCAGTATTGTACTCGAATCCTTTTATAATGGATGTATGTGATGATGTTTTGGTTTATGGTATACTTGTGGTTATGCTATTCTAAAAAAAAATATTTCACCTTGAAAATCCTCCTTGTGGAATTTCGTTTTCAGGACTTGGCATATGTGCGCTAGGAGCTGAAATCGAGATACTACGTAGACTATCAACTCAAAGTTCGGATTACGATAATTTTGAGCTGGAAACTGGATTTGGGGCGTGACAAGTTTTCTTATGTTTCCCTATTATGGGGAGTTTCTGAGTATAGAGACATTCATAGACAATCATAAGCATTCACAGAGTATACACAAGAAAAGATATCACAAGACAAATTTTATTCTAGAGATTCTAAGATTTTTTACATTCCAAGCTGTGAGACTGGTCACGAGCCCTTAATTACATCAATGGTTGATCACCCTTGATTAAAAGGCAAAAGACTAATCCGTCAGGGATTATGGTCTTGAGTTCATGGTCGTAGAGACTTTTTATTTTATTGTTATGGACTGAGCCATGTTTTTTAGATGAGTTGAATGTCTATATCCCATTTTCTTCGAGTGGTGCAACGCTGGGCCCTCTTCCCATATTTTTATGATGGGTGACCACTGGAGTACACGAACTACGACTGTTGGTCGACACAACCCAAGGCCCTCTTCCGGTATTTTTATGATGGGTGACCTTGAGAAGGCGCGACTTGAAGCCATCTTTCCATATTTTTATGACGGGTGACCTCGATATGGTATAACTCAGAGCCCTCTTTCCGTATTTTTATGACGAGTGATTGTGAGAAGACACATCATAACTGCCTAATCAACTCAACCGGTGGATCCCGTTGTGGATGGGTAAGGCATCGACTAGCTTTTGTAATGGCAGTCCATAGCAGGACATTTTGAATGTTTGTTGGAACTCTTTTTTATTTCAGTTTCTTGTGGTAACTATAGTCCCTTAGGTTTAGCCTCAGACCTTGATTCGGGATGAATAAAGCTTGTACAGTACATGAATAAATACATAGTAAACATGCTCGATCTTGGAGTCTAGCGACTCGTCTTCGGGAACATTCTTTCTTCTACGTACCTTCTGATTATCGATACGGGTTCGCATAAGTTGTATCGAGCCATACTCCTTTAAGGATTCAAGTCTGATGGACTAGATTATACATTTCGGGGCCTGAAAATGATTAAGCATCGGGACTGATAAATGTCTGTTTTAAGCCAATAATCAATAAATAGTAGGGGTTAGTACCCCATAGTGCTTGATTTAGTTGCCTTATAGTATGAGGATGTTAAGTTTGTTTTGGTGTCAATGAGATCGCGCTTAATTCTACTTGGCATCAATCAATCTTCGAGCCAACATGGCACTTCCCAGGGTTGAAAATGACTAAATACTGGGCCTGTTTATCGCTTAATTAGGATATTCGGCAAATACCGATGATGATTATCTCTGAACAGTGATGGATTATATTAATTAAGGTCGTAATGATGCTAGATCCACTTTGGCGTCAGTCAGGTTCCGCTTAATTTAACTTGGTGTCAGTTGATCTTCGAGCTAACAGGGCACTTTCCAGGACTGAAAATGACTAAGTATTGGGCCTGTTTATCGCTTAGTTAGGATATTCGGTAAATACCGATGATGCTTATCTCTGAACAGTGATGGATTATGTTCACTAAGGTCGTAATGATGCTAGATTCACTTTGGCGTCAGTGAGATCGCGCTTAATTCTACTTGGCATCATTCGATCTTCGAGCTAACAGGGCACTTCCTAGGGCTGAAAATGACTAAGCACTGGGCCTGTTTATCGCTTGATTAAGGTATTCGGTGATTAGGATAACGAATAATATCATTGTGGTGCATTATTACGGTGTTTCAGATCATGGAGGAGTTAAGTCTCTCTCTTGATGTGTAAACAATAAGCCCACAGGGTGATCTCTTGATGTATTTCTTCACATTGGGAACAACCCATACAAATAACGAGGCAGAATATAATGTTCTCATCATCGAGCTCGAAATAGCACAGCAAATGCAAATACAAGTGGTCAAAATATTCGGCGATTCTCAGTTAATCATAAATCAGCTGACGACAGAATACAAGATAAGAAAGCCAAAACTGCTGCCATATTGCCAAAAGGTAAGAAAATTATTCGAAAGATTTTGAGACATCTCCATACAACATGTGCCCTGGAAAGAAAATAAAAAAGCAGATGTGCTTGCAAGCTTGGCGGCGGTTCTATCATGCACTATCAGGAGCCCTCTTCAAGTAACAAAAGAAGAAAGAAGATTCTTACCTCCAATCAAAGTCAAGGAAGATGTTAGTGAGGCGAAGCCTCTCTCTTGTTACGGAGTAACGATTGAAGACTGGCAACAGCCGATACTCGACTACTTAAAATATGAAATCTTGCCTAAAGATTCATACATGAAAAAGCACAAATAAAGCAAAGAGTGACAAAATTCATATTACTCCATGATACATTGTATAAAAAATCATATAATGAGTTGCTACGAAAATGCCTAGACAGAGGTAAAGTTGAAGATGTACTACGGGAAGCTCACTTAAGAGACTGCGGAGCTCACCAGGTTGGTAGAAATCTCTTTAATCGTAAGCATCGTATGGGATATTATTGGCCCACAATGTTCTAAGATTGTAACGCCCCAGTTTTTCATTACTCGGGTGATGAGCCCGTGCTCTGAAAAACCCAGATGTAAAGGTTGTCAATCATCATTTAGCACAATTATTGTATTCTAAAACAAGAGAGATAGATCTAAGAGATCCACCAATGCAAGAATCATCATATCAAAGCGGAAACAAGTAATGCTCAAAGGGCTTATACAATTCCAATGTTCAAAAGCAAAGAACAGAAAGGAAAACTAAGTCTAATCATCATCGGCCGACATGCGGTCCAGCTCCTCCTGGGACAAGTAAGGCCAAGTGTCGCGAATGTTCGCTTTTGGCTCTCCTTAGTTGGAATAGGGGCATCCTGTCCTTCATCTGCACCATATGATATATTTCGACAACGTTACTCGTTGTCATAGTGAGGTAACACCCTCCAAGATTTCCATTTACATCACAAGATTTAATCATATAAATGCACGTAACTCAAGTAAGGAATAATAAGAAAATCATGAAACAAATATCCAAATCAGTTCAGAATAATCATGTTATTCACAAGTCTTGTTTAATGCATGTATGAATGCACGTGTTCTTCAGCCTGGGGCAGCTGAATGTCAAACCGACAGTAACTTGGTTAATCACCAAAGTTACCCGCAATGCAATGCAATCGAACCGACAGTAATATGGCTTGTCACCAACATTACCCGTAAATGTCATACTACGTATGCTTATCCCCACCTTTAATAGTCCATTTTGTATTTCAAACAAAGATACTTGCGGTCACTATGGGGGTTGTGCGTACTTCAGCATAGGCCGATGGCTCGGGCATAGCATCCCAGAACACCATTCCCGGCCCACGAGGGAAATGATCATAGTCTTAACTCACATTTCTTTCTAAACAACATGCCACAACTCAATCCAATATAAGGTGTAATACAACATCATAATATATCATAATAACAACTCCTACTATTCCAATACATAACCATCAAATAATCATTTACTCTCATGTTTCACATAATGCACATAATTCAATTACATTCACTTCAAAAATAACATTTACACATATATCAAGAATTAAAGATTTAGCATATCCTATTATGAAGAACAACTTTCATTCAAGTACAATTCTTTGAACAAACATGTGAGTACTATTACTTTTTCTTCAAGTTAATTAGATATTCCAAATGTAACTATCAATCAAATAATATTTCTTGCAATTAAACAATTAAGTACTACTAATGTAATAATCAATCACTAATACAAAATGAGGGAAGCTTGAAGGGTGAAGAACCTCACCTCAAGAAGATACTATCTTGCTCTTAAGTCTACTAAGAAAAGGAACAAGGGCAAGCAATTCTCAAAATCCTACAATAATTCACACGTTATATCAATGCACTTAGTATTGATTTAATAGACACTAATATCAAGAACCTAAGAGGTGAACTCACCGCGATTCGAAGTCCACTAGGATCTAAGACTAACAACTTAGATCTACTCTAATGGTGAAGAGTGATCTATACCAAATTGATATTTAATCAATAACTATTTTTCTAATCAAGGTGAGCTACAAAAGAGTTCTTTGTGAATGAGTCATATCACTTTGAAATCCCACTTCAGAAATTTCAATTTATCCAAAAGGGAAGTAACTTCTAAATTTGGGGAGAATGGACCCTATCATTGAAATAGTTTAAATGGAAATTAAAAATAGGTTTCAGCTACTATCATACCTAATTAGCAAGATCTAATTTATTCAAATTACTAGAATTTGAAAAGAGAAGGAATTGCTAATTAGAGATTTCAAGCAATCTCTTGTTCGAGCTAGGGCTCAACCCATCCTTAGCCTCCAATTCTCATTACCATCATAGTATAATGAATCTAAGATGCAAAGCAATGGGTTAGGCCCCAACTCCAATTCAACTTAATGATTTAAGATTGGCACAACATAGCCCCACCAATTTAAACTAGTCTTGAGTTTAATACAAGAGGTATTCAAGTTCTATCCTAACCCACCAATCAAATCAGAACCTTGTATCATAACAATTTTTTGCTGTTGACATGAATTAGGGATAAACACCACCCTACAATTCATATGATTCTTAAAGCTAGCTCTATACCTCATACTAACCATCTGTAACCACAACGCAAGATCAACCCTGAGCATCATCCGAACTCAGTGAACTCAAATTGTATGGGTTTGAATCTGAACATCCCATTGGATTGATTTGGACTCCATTAGAGGACCTAAACAGATCCAATCTCATATACTCTGATTGAGTTGCTGAATTCAGACCCAACCCTTCAATCAGAATGCAAAAGAAGATTTGAAACTAAGATATGAACTGATCCTAACAACAACTACCAATAATCATTCAATAACTGGCCCCTAACATTCTCTCAGATCAACAATACAGAGAAATGATGAGCACTCTACCTGAAATCAGCAAACCAGGATTATTGGAATGCTCTGGGCCTGGATAGTGCTTGACATAAATCCCTTTGTTAACACACTAACAGTTCTGCTACCTATCTGATCTGGTAATCCACAACAGCCAAACACTGATAAACAACCCAACACTCTGCAATTACAGCTGCACACCACCAAAACCAGATGGGAGATGATGACTCCAGATGGTAGGCTTCAACAGAGAAGAAAAACTCTCTTCTCCAGTTGAATCACCCACCGATTGAAGAAGGTAAGTCACCACTAATGGCGTATTAGCACCCTCCAGAGATTTATTTCACCAAGCAAATGGGAATGGTGCATATTCAAACCAGAGAGCTTGAGAAACAATGGTGAGAATGGAGGTTTGAGATGTTGAGGATAAGAGTTGTAATTGGGATGAAATGAGAGACAAAAGAGAGAAATGAACAATTCCTCTCCTTATATATCCAACTACGATCCATGTGATAGAGTTATAGACGGCTGAGAATCCTTCTTAGAAGCTATTCTAGCTTAGTTATGAATGGCTAAGATGAATTTTTGAGGAGCGGACGCGGATTGCCAAGTTGGCGGTCTCATTTCTGGAAAATGGTTTCATAGCCAAACTTTGGCTAACTGTTCACTTACAACATTGACGCCTACCAAGAACATCTTTCATGACTAGGCAAAAGGTATATCCTTCTCCAAGATGGACGGTTTGGATTTACCATAGGTGGGCCACATTGAGCTAGATTTGACAACAAAATAGTTGCTGAAAACACAACTCTCAAATGGACAGCCCTACTTCTGCTTCTAACTGCGCATCTTCTGATGAACAGCGACTGGCATCATCACCAATGTTTTTTTAAACCTTCACCTACGAACCATTTGAACAATTTTGATTGCTCCAACTAAACACCAAAAGTGGGCCACACGTGGCCCAAAATGGATAGCGGTAGCTCGTTGGCTAAGAGCAGGAAATGAAAATCTAAAAGAGGGAACTCCTCTTTTTGAGTTTTGGAAACAGTTAGCAAGGCTGACCAATCTCCCTTGCAATTGTGCATTGCATGTGCATTAACATAGATGCGCACGCACCGGAAAAGTGGAGCCCACACTTAGGTCTTGCTAAATCCATTCCATTCATTTTCTTCTACAAGGCATCCTAAAGCAATTGGTTCATTAATGGCCCATTCCACTAATCAGCCAACCAGGTGAGCCGCACACATCATTTAGACCAATACTAGTGGTATTTTACATGTTCCAAAGGTTAGTTTAACTCTAAAATGGATTTGGACGGTTGAAAGGTCTCATAGGCCATTTATAATTCACACTATACAATACAATATAAATGTTTAATATTTGTGCTCCCATTCATGGTATAATAATGATATTATTATCCTTAATAATTAGTTTAAAAACATTATTATATTTATCCATACTATTTATTTATTTATCATTATTATTATTATTTATTATTTCAATATATACACACACACACACACACACACACACACACACACACACACACACACACACACACACACACACACACACACACACCCCCAAAGACCTATTAAATATGGGGTGTTACAAAGATGCTATCAACTTTACAAAAAGGTGTTTGCCAAACTGACGGCAATATTATTCATATACCACTTGAAGAGCTACATCAGACAATGTCCTCCTGGCCATTTGCCATTTGGGGTTGGATATGATTGGTCCAATTGACCCCCCATTATCGCGAGGGCGGCAATATATTCTAACGGCCACAGATTATTTCTCTAAGTGTACAGAATCATTACGAAGTGTGAAAGAGAAAGATGTAACAGACTTCATCAGGCATGCTATTATTTATAGGCACGGGGTGCCTCGAAAGATTACACAGATAATGGCACGCCATTCAGAAACCAGAACATGGACAAGCTGTGCCAGAAATTTGGCATAAAGCATTCTTATTCCACGCCATACTATCCAGCGGCAAATGGGTTGGCGAAGACATTCAAAAGACAGTCGTCAAAATATTAAAGAAGACAGTAAGTGGGAATAAAAAGGATTGGGACGACAGATCGCAAGAAGCATTATGGGCTTACCGAACAAAGCATCGCACAGTTACAAAAGCTACACCATACTCCTTAGTATACGGGGTAGAGGTTATACTCCCAGTCGAAATACAAGTTGCCTCTTTAAGGGTGGCAGTACATCAAGGAATCACAGAAGATGAAAATGTAAAACTTTGATTGAGAGAATTGGATATTCTAGATGAAAAAAGACTTGTTGTGCAGCAACGTTTGCAATCATATCAAGCTCGAATACCGGCTTCCTTTGACAAGACGGTGAAGTATCGATCCTTCAGAAAGGGAGACCTAGTAATGATGCTCAAAAGACATATTTTGATGACCCACAAGACAGGGGGCTAATTTGAGCCCAAATGGGACAGCCTGTATGTTATCACGGAGGTCTTCTCCAATGGGGCATATAGAATTGTAGATCAATACGGAAAATGAATCGGCAATTTAGTTAACTATCGATTTATCAAGAGATATTATCCGTAAAAGCAAAGGCATGATATTTTGATTGTCAAAACACTCATGTGGACAAGCATTCTCCTAATCAAAAGGGGGCATGAATAGTCAAGATACAAGCATCAATGATGCAAACATCAATGTACTACTGAGAGAAAATAATGAAAAGCTATGAAGCATGTTCTTCCTCTATTAAAAGTCTTTAAAGCTGATATGAAAGGACATATATTAGAGATTATTGAAAGCGTGGAGCAATGTGGTTCTCTTCTCTCAAAAATACCATTGTTTCCTTCAAATAAAACGATCACCCCTGAAGTGATCCATGAAAATGTAAAAGCTCGCATACAAAAAAGGAAGGGTTGGAAAGAGAAGTGTTAGAACCACGAAGAGATAATAATCATTGATAAATGCTCCAACCCTATGAGTCGACTGAGAACTCTATGGGAAGAAAATATTACAAGCCGATTGAGAACTCCCTGAACAAGAATCGTCTTATGAGTCGACTGAAAACTCTATGGGTAAGGACTTTACATGCCAACTAAGAGCCCTGTAAGTGAAGGTAGCGGAGAGTACAACCCTAAGGGCCCAGTGAGAGCCTCGTGGGCTAATCTCATGAGTGAGACCTGCCACCTCATTACTACGATGGCGCCGCAAGGAAAGATCTATAGAAAGTCTATAAAAAGTTCCTTATGTATGGACTTAGTGGTATAGGAGCGAAGAAAAGGAGGGTTGCATTGCGCACTGCTGATCATGGCCAACCATGCATAATTTCTCCCAGATTGATATGCTTGTCTCCGGTGGCCATGAATTTGGTACCGTATAGAGGTGGCCTAATGAAGGCATAAAACCTCTGAGTTCACTGCCCCTGTAGCGTCATTGGGCCCCTCTGATGGATCGGTGGTATGGAAACTCCCCCTAAGAGGAGTGTACTCCATGAGGGTCACTTCCTTGTAGAGGAATGTATCCCATAAGGGTCATTTCCACTAAGAAGAGGAGTGTGCTCCCCGAGGGCCGATTCCCTGACAACGATGAGTGGTCCATAAGGGCCAACCATGCATGAGACCGACGCTCTAATTACTCATGAGCCTAAACTGTGTTCTTAGTAGAGGCGCCTGCTAACAACAACACCTTAGGATAGTACCATCAATGATGAATAAATTTTTGGAATAATACGGATATATAAAGCCACAGACTAAAAGCCTAATTGCATAAAGCATAAAAGGGCATGATAACAAAAATCATTCATTCGAAATAAGACTAACATCCAGCATACGATTATATATATGGATTGATTGAATGATTGATTACTCAGTATATGAAAAAGATAGTATCTGCAACTGCTCTTTCATAGCCCAAAAGTTTTATACAAACTATTGTCAAAAATCAAATGTTGTAATACACTCCTGAATTTCTTGGCTAAAGTGAGCATGGCTCTTTGATAAAGATAATTGTGCATCTGCCATTATTTTCTAACGATCAGGAACGTCGAAAAGTTCTTGCCTTAAAGCAGTCGCAATATCTTTCTGCTTAGATAATTCCTTGCCTTGAGAATCTATCGCATTCTTGTTGGAGCAAAGACGAGTTCATATAGCATTCAAAGAGTCTTCTTCCTTTTGCTTCTTGGTTGCAAGAGATGTCATCTGAGCATCGATCGAGTCAATCTAGTCTATGTGCTTTTGCGCCTGACTTGTTAAAGAATCATGCTCTGACTGATAGTGAGAAACCAGAGAGGATCGCTACTCAATTTCATCGTTAAGGAGAGCTAGTCTGTCTGTTTGCATTCTATCTCCAGCGCCACTTCCATATCTTGAGCCTCTATTAGAGAATTCACAGCATCTATGAATTGACAAGTAGATTGTTCTAGAAAAGATATATCGATCTTGGCCATCTTCGTGGCGAATTCCAAGAGAGCCCAAGAATCGGGCACCTGTCCCCATTGGTTACGATCAGCTATAGTGTAGGCGATCCCTTCTAAACCCGCTCTTATCGCATCACTTTGAATTTAGGAAGACTCTTAATGGCTTGAAGATCCAGGGGAAGATTGAGTGATAGTCTTTTAGCTGAATCGCTAGGATCAAGGTCTGTTGCAAAAGGAGAATAAGGTACACAACAAAATGAGAAATATGTATACAAAGAAAGAAAGAAACGAAAAACAAAGTACGAAGGAACGTACTAGTAACAGGAACAGGCACAGGATTCTGAATCGAGCTGATGAAGATTCAGTAGTGGCATCCCCCTTAGGATTAATATTTAAAGTGGGCTCTTCGCCTGCAGAGTTGAAATCCGCAGCAGGGGTACGATAGACGTCTCCGTGACAAGAATGTCCACTGCGGGGGCAGGAGAAGGGTTTGTTGTTTGAGAAATAATAGTGTTAAAAAAAATTCCTCTTGACAAAATGAGAATTACTATTAACTCAACCAATCCCCATACCTGAGTGAGGAGGAGGGATTGTTGCCTCTTTGTCTTGTGAAGAAGGAATTCTAGCTTCTTTCGAAGATGATGCCTCTGCAATTGTAGAAAGTTGATTGGATGCACGAGGTGTTCGAATAAGTTCATTGATTGAGAAGCTGGGAGACGAAGGATGGTGTTGCTAATAAGTTGGTTCTGGAGAGTATTGAAATGATTCATATACAGGACCAGAGCCCTCAGCCGCCAAATTCGAAGGAGATGATGGAGCTTGATCCTGTCGGAGAGGACTATCATCTATAATCTGTACATCTTCGTCAGTCCCTCTATTTGTTTCATTAAAATCATTGGCTGACGAACTCTTATGACTATCAAAAGAAGAACTATCTTCATTATTATCCTCCCAACCTGTGTTGTGGGAACTGCTTTGGCTACTAGTGTTGCGGTCATACTTGCCACTGGTACTACTGCTGGTTGACGAAGATTGTATGATAGCTACTTGCTTTGCTTTCCGTAGAGATCAATTTCACTAACAATTGTTCTCCTCTGAGGAGGGGACGAGGCTATATGGATAGAGTTATGCGTGACTGCAGGTGGATCTCTGATATTTTGCTCTAAATCTTCAAGCGAAAAATTACCACCTGGGGTGTCTGGTACTTCTGAACGTCTAGTGCGGTCTGGAGGAGTGGCAAGAGACTCTGATCGGATATGCATTTCTAAAGCAGGAGTCAGTGAAGGAAGGTCTTCTGAATGAGGATTCGTTGGTGCAGAGGCAGAGGTGCCGCAACTGAGGACTTTTCTTTCTGTCTTTTCTCCTGAGCTGGCAGAGTGTTGATAATAGCACCACCTGCTACCCATCCCTCCAATTTACCGAATGATTTAATCTCCTTGATTGGCTCTTCGCAAGAAATGAAGAAACAATACCGTCCTACTAAGGGATCCCTATCTTCTTCTCTGAAATAGCCAATATTATCAATTCTCAGATTTCTGGAACTTGTGGCGGAGGTACATACCCATATGGGATGGTTGACAGGATAGCTATGACGGACCAAATAGTATTGGTGAGTCCATCATCTCATCTAGGCATGTAAAATGTGTACACTACATTTACAGCCAAGGATAATAAAGCGAGCCTGGGTGTTGATGGTCAGGAGTTGCTTCCAAATAAATACCCAGTTGTATTGCCCAACACCATAGCTCCTCATGAATCTTGTAACCGGTTTAAAGGATACAGGCATTGTCTGATCAAAACCAAATTGACGAGCGAATCTACTCAGATAAAGAATTCCTTGCTCTCTCGTAGTGGTAATGTGCTGGACTGGATAGAGATGAGGAAACTCACTTCAATGCGGGACAAGGACCCATTATCCACTGCATCTTTATCGTCAGGGCCAGAAGAAATAGGGAAATGGTTGAAGAGGAAATTTGGATAGATTTGATCTTATCCATCACCCAAGGATAAGTTGGTTTGATCATCTTGCACTGTTGAAAGAACCATAAAGGGAGATGCTCAGGGTGTATATATGCTTTATCCCTAGTTTCATACACCCATGGGAAGTATACTCCTAATCATCCTGATAAAAAGTGTTAGGGGGCAAAGGAAGAAGATACTCCCATTGTTGGGGACTCGCAGTGAGTGGCTGCATCACCTAAAGCTCGATACAAGGAGCGGAGCACTAGCGGAGCTAATGAATATTTTTTACCTTCATCCATAGCTCCTACAACGACTAGACCAGAAGCCCAAATTTCGTCAACACACTTAGAACCTAGGAGCATCACAACGTTTAGCCAAAAGGCAAGGAAACCGCCCAGTTCGCAAGTTTCTGAAAATTCTTCTGAATGGTGGACCTGACACCTTGCCTTCACTAAGTCAGCATCATCATCCTTGGGGAACTTGAAGAATAGGGTGTGAATGAATATATATGGCAGGAAATGAAAGACAGGGGAAATGACATAAAGAGAGGAAAATATACTTCAACTCTTGAGTGAAGTGACCCATCCATTCAGTGAATAATATTCGGCCAGGATTCTTAAACTTGGCGAACTCTTTGAAGAGTTCAATGGTGGTCTTGGAAATAGACGGTTCGCGAGTGGTTGGATGGTAAGAAGAAAATTCTTCATTTGTAGGTACGAATTCATCATAGTAGGCCCCTGTGATTGAAAGCTCGACCATCCTATATAAGTCCCACAGTGTTATGCTTACTTCGCCCATAGGGAGATGGAAGGAGTTGGTAGTTGGACACCAGAAATTCAAAAAGCCTTTGAAAATGGTATTGTCTCGACTGAAAATAACTTGAAGTAGCCTTAATCGCAGCGTAAAGACCTGATTCAACAAGGCATTTTCGGTGCTTCTTCAAGATGGCAAGGGTCCAACTTTCATAATGGTCCCTCTTGATTAGAAATCCCCGAGGATGAAACTCTTGTTAACCCTAGATTGTTCCTTCATCGAGGGGTATGGCATTAAACCTTTCTTGCAGTATCTCATAATACCGTGTTGAATAGATAGCATGAGGACTATATCATGGCATCAGGAATCTCATCGATGTCACATTGCCAACTTGCTAACGCGAACCATTCTTTACAAGCCAGCTCGACAGGATTTGTTGTTCTTTGCACACTAAGTCAGGAATTATGCAAATGCGAGAATATACTTCAGTTGGCTCCAAATGTAGCATCAACTGGTTGCAATATACTATTAAGGCTATAATGGTCAATTGATCCTTATAAGGATTTTGGAAACTGATATTTTGCTGATCAGCAGACTGGACCGTAGTCCATGTATTCGGTAAGCGCAGTTGTTTATGCTTGGCGATCTTGTCTTGAAGTTGTTCTCCCTTGCTCTTCCTTTTTCTCTTCTGGGGGCAAGAAGGTGGAGTGGCTTCTCGAACAGGAGGATCAACTTCATCAGTACGAATTCCTTGAGTTGTCTGTAACCAAGATTCTTAAGCAGAGTCTGTTCCCCTGAGAGGAGGGCGATCTACTCATCAAGTAGCAATAGCTCTTCACATGAATATATAGACGATTTATTCGTTCATAAAAATCTACTTCCGGAGAAGCCAGATGCTTGAAAAATTTAGAACGACTTATAATAACTTTCGATCTTTTCTTGGATGGAGGAGCATTTTGAGAGGAAGTGGGTTTGGGTTGGATCGGTTATGTAGGAGCAAGACTAGCGGCAGCTCGACTCCTTGTCTGTCTTGAAGGGGTTGGAGCAGGAGAAGTCTAGCTTCTGGAACGCTTGGTAGGCGATGTTGGGGGAGTTTAACTCTTTGATCGTCGGGAAGAAGGGGTCGCCCCTTAAGGTTTCTTCTTCGCAGGCATATTCTGTAAATATGAAAAGTGCTGAGGGTTAGAAAGGTGCAAGAGATTAAGTACTTTGAAATGATTATGAAAAATTGAAGACTTGGAAGATTTCGAAGGTGTAAAATATTTTAGAAGGGTTAAGTTTTACATACTTGGTACAAGAAAAAGGAGTTGAATGTGCTTTAGGAGAGAAGTTGCAGACTTAGAGAAAATTTCGGCAAAGTTCCATACTTAGAAAATTTTCAACTCTGATGGGCGCTTCACGCGAGTCGCATAAAGTGGATTTGCTTACGCGGGTTGCATAAAGTGAGTCTGGTGTGGTAGGGCTTCGCTACAAAAATCAGAAATGAAGAAGTGAGGGGCGTTGATCTATATATAGGCTGATGAAGGGCTTTATGCGGGTCTTGTAAAGCTCTGCAGGCAGGGAAATTTTAAAACTTTTGATTTGATTTCACGAAAATTGTGGCTTTCTCAAAACAAGATTTAAAGGGGGCATTTGTTGAGGCATGAAAAATAAAGAAAACAAAAGAAGAAAGAAGAATGAAGAAAATCAGAAAAGGAAACAGGAAGGAAAGGAAACGGGGAGGAAAACAACACAAGTGCAGAAAACAGGTCTTTACGTGACCCACGTAAAGCACATGGACTTTATGCGGGTCGCGTAAAGCACATGGACAATGTGCAGAAGATAGATGCTTTTCGTGACCCGTGTAAAGCACATGAGCTTTACGCGGGTCACGTAAAGCTGTTCTATCTTTTTGTCCCCGTTTCTAATTGGGAGGACTCGTTTTTAATCAATCATAACCTAGATAAGAATTTGAGGAGATATCTTTTTGTTGCTCTTATCTCCTCCTATCATGCATGTGGTGCATATAAATATTGGACTTTAATGAAGACAAACACCCATGTCTACTGTCGAGCAGGACTTTGGATGGTCCTAATGAGAAATTTATTGAAATTCATGAAGATCCTGCTCAAATTTGATCATGTAGTCGATCGAACTAATCAAAGGTAGGTAGGTAGGTTAGGATCTATTTTTCTGCATTTAGGATTGAATAAGTCTCATCGAGACAATGGAAGATGCTAGAATTGATCAACTTGCTCCCTCAGGTACTCTCGTTCTCACTCTCCCTTGTCTTATTTCATTACTCTCATGTCTTGCTTGTTGCATATCTTTTTACATTGAGGACAATGCAAGATTTGGTTGGGGGGTGAGATTCCTACATGAATATAGTGTTTTATAACATTTCGAGCATTGTATGTAGAAAATTTCTGATTTTTCTAAAATTCAAAACTCTTTTGGAAAATTTTGTTTCTATGCATTCAGGATGATGCTAGTATAAGAAAAGGAGATACAAAGTGAGTGATGCTGCAAGTCTTGAACTACCTTTGATATAATGGTTTTATATGTGAATTTCCCTATTTATATGATTGATAGAAAATTTGAACACTCTTACACCTAGTTCACATTACACAATTTTCATGGTTTGAAAGGATTATGTAGATTTGTGGATTGGCTAGACTTAGATTTAAGGTGTTCAGGAACCAAGCCGGGGTACTTTGTCCATCCTTGTCCATGGGAAAATAACGAAAGATATGGATTTCTAAAAATTCTATCTAATGTGTATGAAAAAGAAAGAAGGAAAGAAAATATGGGTATGATTGATAATATGGTGGAAAATTTTGAAAAGGGATACCTATTACCAACCAGGGGATGGTTTACTCGTAACCAAAGCCGGAAATGGGACGTAGTGTGAAAGCCGTCGGAAGGACGGTAAGACAAATTCCTGTCATAGGCTTGTTGTTGATCTGTACACTTTTAGACCCATAGTTTAGTTGATCTATGAAGAAGATAATCCCAGAAACTCATGAGATGAACATTCACTATGCATACTAGGTTGAATTTGTTCAAGTTCTTCTATTTATCAATCGATCAGCGGGAATTCTATATGAACACTTATTATGTTTTGAGAAGTTCAAGGTTTCAGCTTCTATCACCCAGTTTCTCTGATTTTTGCACTTGTATGTCTTGGAATGGATAGAAGCATAGTTTTTTAAGGAGAGTTGGATCTTGGGGAATTGAACTTGTTTCATGCATGTTTTACTCGGGATTAGCAAAATGTTGGTTGGGGGGTGTGTTGAGCCTCCAATTTATACATTTGTCGACCCATTACATCAGATTATATGCATGGTTTTCATGTTTAAAGACTAATTTAATACATGTTTTTGTGATTGTAGGAATGAGAGGAAGATTTCACCAATTCATGGTAAAAAGAGTCACTTTGTATGCATTGAAGATCAATAGAACAAGTGCCAAAAGGTGGTGGAAAGAAACAAGAAAGAAAGAGAAGAGAAAAAGAAGAAAATTTGAAAAAATGTCTTAGACCTGTCTGTAGACCGGTCATCAGACAGGTCTACAGTTATTTCTGGACTGTTTTTTTTTTACTTCTTAGACCGGTCACCAGACAGGTCTAAGGTACTCCAAAAAATCCGATTTTCAATATTAAGTTTCCAAATTGCGGAAGGACTCCGTGGATTCTCGAAGTTTCCAAGTTGGTGTGGGATTTCTCTTATAAAAGGCCACCTCCACTCTCTTCTTAAGGTATCTAGCAACGTGGGGAGCAAAGAGATCAAGATCTAGGAGGCTTCCTAGCCTCCTACAACTAGTTTTCTTCTTCTTCTAGTTCTAGTTTCTAGTTTTTTATGCTTTCTTTTAGCTAACCTCTTAGCTAGAGCTAAGAGGTAAAGTTTGTAGTTTGTTTTAATGCTTTAATTCATTTCTTCAAGTACCCTTATTTATGGATTTTCAAGTTCTAGTTTGAATAAAGTTTGGATTTTTAGAAGTTTTGTGAGAGTTTGTGTACTCTGGACATGAGTTCCTTGCAATTCTTTAAAATTACCATGATTGGGTTGTTTGAATTCGAATTGTAGTAACCGTTGAGCATGCCATAGTCTCTTGGCATGGCTGTTACTCCGAAGGCTACAAGTTCAAGTTCTATGTGCTTCATTAAAGCAAGGAATCTGATTTCCAAATTTAAGTGGGACTGTTTGTGCTTGGATGTTATATCCTCCAATTAGATGAGAGATGGGACTTTGATTCTAATTGTGTTGTGCTTGGATGAATGGATTAGTATTGAACTACTACAAGTGGATCCTTGATGCTCTAGTTCTTCTTATTTTCAGATTTTTTCTATTTTATATGAAAAACTATTTTCCTAAACTTCTTAGATTCTAGTTATTAGAGTAGTTGGAATTGTCTACCTCTTTCCCTGCGGATCAACCTCGGTCTTGTCGAGAATTATTACTACATTGTAAGCCTTGCACTTGAGGCGAGCGAACAAAATTGCATGAGAAATGCAAATACAAGCAGTCGGAATATTTGGAGATTCTCAGTTGATCATAAATCAGTTGACGACGGAATATGAAATAAGAAAGCCAGAATTACTGTCTTACTATCAGAAGGCAAGGAAATTATTTGAAAGCTTTCGAGACATTTCCATATAGCATGTGCCTCATAGAGAAAATGAAAAGGCAGACACACCCGCGAGCCTAGCAGCAGCCTTAACATGTACTATTGTTCTCTTCCCCAAGTGTAGGGTTGCGATGTAGTAATAAACTCGGTAAGACCAAGGTCGATCCACAGGGACTTATGTAGGAATTCAAAAAACACTTCCAATAGTTTCTACTAAGAGCTAACAAATAAGTTTTCAAGGAGATTGATGTAAATAGCAATTTCAAACTTAAACTGAGGTAATCAATTAATAAAGGCACTAGGGATTTAAGGATCCACTTGTAGCAATCCTTGATGCCCAATTCGCTGTGGTTTCTCACTTTCTCAACTAGAATCGAAATTAAGATCTATCTGGTTGGATGATAGAGCAGTTAAACCAAACAACTTGTCATATGTATGAACAATGTATATGATTCACTCAATGCAAGCTAGGATGAGCATGCTTAATTGCATAGGTCAGTCCCAATTCCAATAGATTAAGTCCATAATCATAACCATCATTAAGTCCTGTCACCAGACAAAGCTAGATTATGATTTGAACTTGATTCAAATCACATCACAGTCCCATACATACTACAGAAATCCAGAAAAGTAGAACTTTGGTAGGAAGTTCCCACATGAAGATCATAGTACTAGAGCGTACTCCAATTCCTCGGATCATACAGGTCTAGACTAGCACACAACAATTAAGAACTCAAGCAATTCTTCAAACATCCATGAGTCATCATAAGACTAAGAAAAACTACTTAGAACTTGTATTAACTTCAAACCATTGTTCCTAAACATGAAATTCAATCTTAAAACCAACTTAAACGAATTGAAATATCTTAGATTCACTACAAGCTTCACCTCTTAGCCCTAGCTAAGAGGTTTAGCCATTCATGATCCAAGGAAACATGAAACAACTAAGAGAAACATAAAAACGAGAAAGCAAACTAGAAGGAGTTGTGGAACTCCGAAATCCACTTTCGCCGCCTCCCACCTTGCTTAAACCCTTCTAAGATATCCTAGGAACGATCAATAGGTGTCCTTTTATAGTGGGAAGGCTCCGCAGCATCAGAATCTTTCAGAAATTGCGTAAGAGTACGCAGTGCGCAGAGAAATTCGGAGTTTGTAGAACACGCCTCATTACGCAGACGACAGGTCGCACGACCGGTCTGAGCTACTGGACGACCGGTCGCACGACCGGTCGCAAAAGTGAAAAATCTGTCCAGAGAGTTTTCGAACTTTTCAAATCCAAAAAATTAATTCAAGGACCGGTCGCACGACTGGTCTGAGTGGTGAACGACCGGTCGTACGACCGGTCTTGGACAGTCCAGTGAGCTGTGGTCGCTGAGCTCCTCTGTTGAGTGATCGGACCGGTCGGACGACCGGTCTTAGGCTTTGGACGACTGGTCGGACGACCGGTCTTGGGCATGTTCTTCTGCTTTCTTTCTTCTTTTCTCTGACTTCTTTCTTTCATCCTTTGACACTTGGTCCTTTGATCTTCTTTGCTTCTAAATAGTGTCTTTAAGTCTTCAATTGATGATTCCTCTCTCTCATCCCTACAATCACAAATCATACATTAGATTAGTCTATAACTCATGAAAACCTTGCATAATGAGTGATGATTGGGGTTAGAATATGCACAATTAAGAGCTCAACACACCCCTCAACCAGCATTTTGCTAGTCCCGAGCAAAACATGCATGAAACAAGTTTCATTCTCCAAAACCCAACTCTCCTTTAGAAACTATGCTTCCATACATCCTAAGACACACAAGTGTAAGATTCAGAAAGATTAGGTGATAGAGGTTGAAATCATAAACTCTCAAGACATAATAAGTTTCCATATGCAATTCCCCCTGATTGGTTGATAAATAGAAGAACTTGAACAAATTCAACCTAGTGTGCATAGTGACAATTCATCTCATAAGTTTCCAGGATTATCTTCTTCATAGATCAACTAGACTATAGATCTCAAGGTATATAGAGCAACATCAAGCCAATGACAGGAATTTGCCTTACCGTCCGTCCAACGGCTTTCACACTACGTCCCATTTCCTGCTTTGGTTACGGGTAGACCATCCCCCGGTTGGTAGTAGGTAGCCCTAATCGAATTTTTCCACCATTTTTCCATCATTCCCAATTTCATCCTTCCTTTTCCTTTTTCTTTTAAAGTAGATAGGATTTTTAGAAATCCATATCCTTCGTTATTTTCCCATGGACAAGGATGGACAAAGTACCCCGACTTGGTTTCTCAACACCTTAAATCAAAGTCTAGCTAATCCACAAATCACATAATCCTTTCAACTCATGAAAATTGTGTAATGTGAACTAGGTGTAAAAGTGTTCAAAGTTTCTATCAATCACATAACTATGGGAATTCACATATAAAACCATTATGCTATGAGAAGTCCAAGACTTACAACCCCATACACTTCATATCTCCTCCTCTTATGCTCATATCATCTTGAATGCATAGAAACAAAGTTTTCCAAAAGAGTTTTGAATTTTAGAAAAATCTCGAAAACTTTCTACATAATTGCTCGAAATGTTACAAAATACTGGATTCATCCAAGTGATCCTACACCCCCAACCAAATCTTGCATTGTCCTCAATGTAAAAGATGTGCAATGAGCAAAACATGAGAGCAATTTGAAAATAAAAGGGAGTGAGGAATGATAGTTCCTGAGAGAGTGAAAAGTGGAATTCTTCCTCCTAACAAACCTATGAAAAATAAACAAAAGCAACCAACTCCTAATCCTAACTACTCTATACCTCCATCAGACTAGGAGATCAATCATCCTGATACACAGGATCAGTCAGAGGTATGGACATACCTTCTGAAGGAAACTTCTCAAAGAACGGCTTTAATCGCTGACCATTTACCTTAAAGATGTTCCCGTTCCTTGGATTTAACAACTCAACGGTCCCATATGGGTAGACAGTTTGCACAATGTAGGGACCGGTCCATCGAGATCTCAATTTTTCCGAAAATAAATGTAAGCGAGAATTATACAGAAGGACTTTTTTATTGATCGTAAATGTCTTACGAAGAATGTTCTTATCATGGAATATCTTCGTCTTGTCCTTGTAAATTCTTGCATTCTCATATGCTTCAGTTCCGGATTTTTGCAAGTTCATTTAATTGAAGTTTTCGCAACGAGCTCGCCTTGTCAGAATCAAAATCCATCTTTTTTATTGCCCAATACGCCCTATGTTCCAACTCCACAGGCAAGTGACAAGCCTTCCCATAGACAAGTCTATAAGGAGACATTCCAATAGGTGTCTTAAAAGCGGTATGGTAAGCCCAAAGCGCATCGGTAAGTCGAAGCGACCAATCCTTACGATCGGGATTCACCGTTTTCTTCAAAATATGTTTAATCTCCCTATTGGATATCTCAGCTTGTCCATTAGTTTGTGGGTGATAGGGAGTGCTCACTTTGTGTGTTACACCGTATTTCTTCACTAAGGTTTCAAATGGCCGATTACAAAAGTGAGACCCTCCATCACTTATGATGACTCGAGGTGTTCCAAACCGGGAAAGAATATTCTCTTGTAAGAACCGAATGACTGTTTTATGGTCATATTCCGGCATGGAATCGCCTCGACCCATTTGGACACATAATCAACTGCGAGCAAGATATATACGTTTTCAAAAGAAGATGGGAATGGACCCATGAAATCGACGCCCCAACAATCGAAAAATTCAATTATTAAGATGGGATTGAGTGGCATCATATTTCTACGGGAGATCCCTCCCAATTTCTGACAGGGCTCACATGTTTTGCAAAACTCATGTGTGTCCTTGAACATAGTGGGCCAATAAAACCCACATTGCAGAATTTTGGCTGTGGTCTTCTTAGCCGAAAAATGGCCACCACATGCTTGAGAGTGACAAAAGGAGATGATACTTTATTGTTCATCATCTGGCACACATCTCCTTATGATTTGATCAGGACAATACTTGAATAAGTATGGGTCGTCCCATAGGAATTTTCGCACCTCAGTGAAGAATTTATCCTTATCTTGCTTTTTCCAATGTGTAGGAATTGTACCTATAGCAAGATAGTTAGCTATGTCCACATACCATGGCAATTGGAAAATTGTAAAAAGTTGTTCATCTGGGAACATGTCATTGATTGCGGTCGATTCAGGGGAATCGGTGAGAACAAGTCGAGAGAGATGGTCAGCCACTACATTTTCTACTCCTTTCTTATCGCGTATCTCTATGTCAAATTCTTGGAGTAGAAGGATCCATCTTAACAACCGTGGTTTAGCATCCTTCTTAGAGAGAAGGTAATTAAGCGTGGCATGGTCAGTAAATATGATGATCTTGGATCCAATCAAGACCTAAACTTGTCCAAGGCAAAAACTACGGCTAAAAGTTCTTTTTCTGTTGTAGTGTAGTTTGCTTGGGTAGAGTTTAAGGTTCTACTTGCATAGTAGATAACACATGGACTTCGTCTCTTTTCTTTGGCCTAGCACGGCCCCAATAGCATAGTCGCTTGCGTCGCACATAATCTCAAAAGGAAGGCTCCAATCAGGTGGTTGCATTATGGGAGCACATGTCAACATACCTTTAAGTGTAGTAAAAGCTTTTTTACAGCTTCATTCCACTCAAAGGAATTCTCCTTTTGAAGTAGGTTACATAAAAGACGAGAGAGTGAACTGAAGTCCTTTATGAACCTTCTATAAAATCCTGCGTGTCCCAAAAAGGACAGCACTTCTTGTATGCTCTTGGTGGTGGAAGGTTAGAGATAAGATTGATTTTCGCTTTGTCCACCTCGATTCCATTTTGTGAAACGATGTGACCAAGTACAATTCCCTTTTGAACCATAAAGTGACACTTCTCCCAATTCAACACAAGGTTCTTCTCTTCACATCTTTTCAGCACAGATTTCAAGTGCTCAAGGCACTCATAAAAGCTACAACCAAATACTGAGAAATCATCTATGAAGACTTCGAGAATTGTCCCCACCATATCAGAAAAGATACTCATCATACAACGCTGAAAGGTGGCAGGGGCATTACATAGTCCAAATGGCATCCGTCGATAGGCGAAAGTGCCGAATGGACATGTGAATGTAGTCTTTTCTTAGTCTTCACGGGCTATCTCTATTTGGTTATACCCTGAATAGCCATCAAGGAAGCAAAAATGGGAATGACCCGCCAACCTTTCTAAAATTTGATCAACAAACGGTAGGGGGAAGTGGTCTTTCCTCGTGACAGTGTTTAGCTTCCTGTAGTCAATGTACATTCTCAAACCGATAGTGACCCTGGTTGGTACGAGTTCATTATTGGCATTGGCTACGATGGTAATTCTGAATTTCTTAGGCACCACTTGAGTTGGACTCACCCATTGACTATCGGATATTGGGTAGATAATACCCGCATCTAATAGTTTTACCACTTCGGCCTTAACCACATCCTTCATGTTTGGATTGAGTCGTCTTTGTGGTTGCCTAGATTTCTTCGCATTCTGCTCAAGGTGTATGTGATGAGTACAAATCAGTGGGTCTATGCCTTTGAGATCTACAATCGACCACTTAATGACACTCTTGTGCTCTACTAGAGTGACCATTAGCCTACTCTCTTGTTCCTCATCCAAGTGGGAATAAATCACCACCAGATATGTCTCATCTCGACCTAAATAGACATATTTCAGCTCACTTGGTAATGGTTTTAGGTCGAGTGTTGGTGCCTTGATATTGGATGGGAGGGCTTTGTTCTCGTTTACGGGTAAAGGCTCAAATAGGGCCCTCCATCTTTTGTTATCAAGTACCGACATCACATCTAACATGGCATCCATCTCTCGTATTGTGTTATCATTTATCTCATGAGAGTGGGCCACACATGCCTCCAAAGGGTTGAAATATAATGTTGAGGGGAAAGTTTCCTACACGAATGATTCAATCAAGTTTATCTCGTGGATCTCCTCATCAACTTCCCGTGGTTGTTTGCATAGATCAAATATATTCAGCTCAAGTTTCATGTTTCCAAAGGACATTTGTACAAGCCCGTTTCTACAATTAATAATTGCGTTTGAAGTAGCTAGAAAAGGGTGGCCAAGTATGACGAGAATTTGAGCACCGGTACTAATCACAGGATGTGTATCCAAGACAATAAAGTTTACTGGGTAGTAGAATTTATCAACTTGGACTAAAACATCCTCAATCACTCCTCTCGGTATACGAATGGATCTATCAGCAAGTTGGAGTGTGGTTTTGGTGGGTTTCAATTCACCTAACCCAATTTGTTCGTAAACCGAGTATGGAATGAGGTTCACACTTGCCCCCAAGTCGAGTAAGGCTTGTTTAATCCAGTAGTCTCCTATGATGCATGAGATGGTTGGACTACCCGGATCCTTGTATTTTCGGGGCACTTCTTGTTTGATGATAGCGCTCAAATTCTCAGTCAAAAGTACTTTGTTATGAACATTGTGTTTCCTTTTGACCGTACACAATTCCTTTAGAAATTTGGCATATGATGGTATTTATTTTATGGCATCCAACAACGGAATATTGATCTCCACCTGCTTGAAAACCTATAAAATTTTTAGATTTTTGTCTAAAGGTTTGGGTGAAATCAATCTTTGGGGAAACGGGGCAATCGGCTTGTATTGCCTTTCCGGTTCTTTCTCTTGTGAAGTATTGTTTGAGCTATCATCTGCTTTGGAATTTTCCAGATCCTTAGGCTTTGAAGCCTTCATCGGATTGGATTTATCAACTATATTCCCACTTCTCAAAGTGGTGATAGCTTGAACATGCTCCGTATGTTGGGAGGATGAGCCTGCGTCTTGTATCTCAAATTGGGTTCTTGGGTTAGGAAGAGTTTGGGTAGGAAGTGTGCCTTTCTCCCTAACACTGAGGTGAGATTCAACTCTAGGCATTGAGGTTTTTAACTCATTGATGGCTTGAGTTGAATTTTGATTGAATTTCAATTGCTCTTGCATGAACCCATCTATTTTTAGAGAATTAGTCTTGTTATACTCAGCTTGAACCGATACAAATGCACCCAACATCTTCTCTAGCGTAACTTTTGGAGTAATGACTAGAGATGGACCTAGTATAGGTTGAGCTTGAGGGATATTGTTTGCATTCGCAGGGGGTCCATTCCTCCAACTGAAGTTGGGATGGTTCTTCCAACTAGCATTAAACGTGTTTGAGTTTGGAGCACCAAATTGCCGTTGATAACTATTTATGACATTTGATTGTTCTTGTAAGATGTCTTAAACCACTGAGATTGTGGGACAATCTTGTGTTATATGTTGATTTCCGGCACAGATTCCACAAACAGTTTCAACGTCATTAGAGTTGATCGTCTCTCCTTTCTTTAATTCCATGGCCTCGACTTTTCTTGTGAGGCTAGCCACCCGTTCACTTATGCTATCCTCTTCTGATAGGACTATAAATTCCTCCTTTTTCTCTTTGTTGGCTAGTCTTAGAATTTGATGGTTTATATGTATCCCAAGACTGTGCATTCTCAGCCACTTCCTCCAAATAGTCCCATGCTTCATCGGCTTCCTTGTTCATGAACTCCCCATTACACATCATCTCTACAAATTGGCGCATGGGTGAGGTGAAGTCAGTCCGTCATAGAAAAAGCTTATAACCAGCCAAATTTCATAGCCATGATGTGGGCATGCATTTAACAAGTCCTTAAACCTCTCCCAACATTGGAAGAAGGTCTCATCTTCCTTTTGGGCAAAGTTCATGATAAGGCGCCTCAACATGTTCATTTTGTGAGTAGGGAAGAATTTTTTAATGAATTCCCTATGCATATCAGTCCATGCACCTATTGATCTTGGCCTTAATGCATGAAGCCAACCTTTAGCTTTATCTTTAAGGGTAAAAGGAAATAATTTAAGTCTTACCATATTATCAGTAACATTCGCAAAGTGCATGGTGGTTATTACCTCATCAAACTCCTTATGGTGTTGATAGGCACTTTTATTGTCTAATCCATGAAATTTTGGGAGGAGTTGGATCACTCCCGGTTTCAAATCTACATTCCCTGTATTTTGTGGAAAGATTATGCATGAGGGAGTGCTCGCTCTTGCTGGTTGCAAGTAATCACGTAATGTTCTTGGTCGGGGAACATTCTCAACCACATTCTCTCCCATTTCGGTTTGTTTTGGCCCAGATTAGGATTGGCCATCGGATTAGGTTGATTTACAGTCATATTTTCAGACAAAATTGGAGAAGTTAGATGTCTCCCAGCACGTGGTTCTCTGTCAATTCCTTCTACTATTCCCCCTTCACTAATGAGTCGGTTATTGGAATCCTGAGCCCAATGTGGCATGCAAAACCAAAAAGAATGAAACAAAAAGGGAAAGAAGAATTCTTCCTTCCTTTCTTTACTCTTCTCTAAGACCGAAGCACAAGGTGTCTTGCAATGGCTAGGCGAGAAGTAAGGATAGAGACCAATTTCTCCTAGGTCAATAGGGGTTCAGAGAACTCCCCACCCACTCTTTGAATCTTTTGAGAAAAGTGCAGAAAAAAGAAGAAAGAGGAGTAGAGGTGAGAAGAGAAATCTTTGAGCACAAGGTGATCCAAGATGGCAGAGCCGACCAATAGGAATCCAGGTGGCACAAGGCCTACCTATCAGAGATCCAAAAAGGAGTCTCCACCCACTCTACAACAAATGAATATGAGAGGAATGAATAGGAGAAGAAGGTAAGGTTTAGAAAGATAGAACCTGATTTGGGACACTTAAGATCCTTATATCTTCTTCAGCTTCCTAGAAATCCCTGCAAAAGAAAAATCAAACAAAACAAACTAAGTTAGTTCTAGAATCCTAAAAATCCTAAATAGATACTATTTTCAAAAATTTTGTGAAAAACCGTCAAAATCCCCTGCAACGGCAGCCAAAAACTTGTTCGCTTCCCTAAGTGTAGGGTTGCGATGTAGTAATAAACTCGGTAAGACCGAGGTCGATCCACAGGGACTTATGTAGGAATTCACAAAACACTTCCAATAGTTTCTTCTAAGAGCTAACGAATAAGCTTTTAAGGAGATTGATGTAAATAGCAATTTCGAACTTAAACTGAAGTAATCAATTAATGAAGGCACTAGGGGTTTAAGGATCCACTTGTAGCAATCCTTGATATTCAATTCGCTGTGGTTTCTCACTTTCTCAACTAGAATCCAAAATTAAGATCTATCTAGTTGGATGATAGAGCAGTTAAACCAAACAACCTGTCATATTTATGAACAATGTATATGATTCACTTAATGCAAGCTAGGATGAGCATGCTCAATTGCATAAGTCAGTCCCAATTTCAATAGATTAAGTCCATAATCATAACCATCATTAAGTCCTGTCACCAGACAAAGCTAGATTATGATTTGAACTTGATTCAAATCACAGTCCCATACATACTACAGAAATCCAGAAAAGTAGAACTTTGGTAGGAAGTTCCCACATGAAGATCATAGTACTAGAGCGTACTCCAATTCCTCGGATCATACAGGTCTAGACTAGCACACAACAATTAAGAATTCAAGCAATTCTTCCAAACATCCATGAGTCATTATAAGACAAAGAAAAACTACTTGGAACTTGAATTAAACTTCAAACCATTGTTTTTAAACATGAAATCCAATCTTAAAACCAACTTAAACGAATTGAAACATCTTAGATTCACTACAAGCTTCACCTCTTAGCCCTAGCTAAGAGGTTTGGCCGTTCATGATCCAAGGAAACATGAAACAACTAAGAGAAACATAAAAATGAGAAAGCAAACTAGAAGAAGTTGTGGAACTCTGAAATCCACTTCTGCCGCCTCCCGCCTTGCTTAAACCCTTCTAAGATACCCTAGGAACGATCCTTAGGTTTCCTTTTATAGTGGGGAGGCTCCGCAGCATCAGAATCTTCCAGAAATTGCATAAGAGTACGTAGTGCGCAGAGAAATTCGGGGCTTGTAGAACACGCCTCATTACATAGACGACTGGTCGCACGACCGGTCTGAGCTACTGGACGATCGGTCGCACGATCGGTCGTAAAAGTTAAAAATCTGTCCAGAGAGTTTTCGAAATTTTCAAACCCAGAAAATTAATTCAAGGACCGGTCGCACGACTGGTCTGAGTGGTGAACGACCGGTCTTGGACAATCCAGTGAGCTGTGGTCGCTGAGCTCCTCTGTTGAGTGATCAGACCGGTCGGACGACCGGTCTTAGGCTTTGGACGACCGGTCGGACGACCGGTCTTGGGCATGTTCTTCTGCTTTCTTTCTTCTTTTATCTGACTTCTTTCTTTCATCCTTTGACACTTGGTCCTTTGATCTTCTTTGCTTCTAAATAGTGTCTTTAAGTCTTCAATTGATGATTCCTCTCTCATCCCTACAATCACAAATCATACATTAGATTAGTCTATAACTCATGAAAACCTTGCATAATGAGTGATGAATTGGGGTTAGAATATGCACAATTAAGAGTTCAACAACTATCAAAAGTCCTCTCTAAGTAACAATTAAAGAGAAAAGATTCTTGCCCCTGGCAAAAGCAAATAAAAACGTCGATGAAGCGAAGCCTGTCTCTTGTTATGAAATAAGAATGGAAGACTAGCGACATGCAATATTCGATTACATAAAATATGAAATCTTGCCAGAAAACTCCTCTATGAAAGCACAAATAAGGCAAAGAGCAATGAAGTTCATGTTACTTCATGATACGCTATACAAAAAATCGTATAATGAGCTACTATTAAGGTGCTTAAATACAGATGAAGACAAAAATATACTGCGAGAAGCTCACTCAGGAGAATGCAGGGCTCACTAGGCAGGTAGAAATCTTTTTAATCGAGTGCATCATATGGGATATTATTGGCCGATGATGTTCCAGGATGCTACTGATTTTGCAAAAAGGTGCCATGAATGTCAAATTCACGATGATGTTATTCATATGGCACCTGAAGAGCTTCATCAAACAGTTTCTTCATGGCCATTCGCTAGTTGGGGATTGGACATGATCGGTCCAATTAATCCACCATCTTCACGAGGGCAGCAGTATATTCTGGCAGCCACAGATTATTTCTCCAAATGGACAGAGGCAGTCACACTATGAAGTGTGAATGAGAAAGATGTGATAGATTTTATCAGACATGCTATCATCTACAAGCATGGAGTACCTCAGAAAATTATTACAGATAACGGTACTCCATTCAAAAATAAGAACATTGACAAGTTATGCGAGAAATTCAGCATTAAGCATTCTTACTCCACACCATATTATCCAGTAGCGAATGGATTGGCAGAAGCATTCAACAAAACAATCGTCAAAATATTAAAGAAGACGGTGAGTGGGAATAAAAAAGATTGGGATGAAAAATTGCAAGAGGCATTATGGGCTTATCGAACGACGCATCGCACTGCTACAAAATCTACACCATACTCTTTTGTGTATGGGCTAGAAGCGGTACTCCCAATCAAAATACAAGTCGCATCTTTGAGGGTGGCAGTGCATCAAGGAATTACAAAAGATGAAAATGTTAAAATCCGACTACGAGAGTTGGATACGCTGGATGAAAAGAGACTTGTCGCACAGCAACGCTTACAATCATATCAGGCCCAAATATTTGCTTCATTTGATAAGACGGTGAAATACCGATCTTTCAAAACGGGAGACCTGGTAGCAATGCTGAAAAGGCCCATTGTGATGACATGTAAAACAGGGCGCAAATTCGAACCTAAATGGGATGGACCATATGTCATCACCGAAGTTTTCTCAAATGGGGCTTACATAATCACAAACCACGATGAAAAAGGAATTGGCATTGCAATTAATGGCCGATACATCAAGAAATACTACCCGTAAGGGCGAATGCGGAATGTTTTGATCTCCAGAATTCCTCTATGGACAAGCATTCTCCCGATCAAAAGGGGGCAGGAAGAGTTAAGACGCATACATCAATGATGCAGATATCAATGTATTATTGAAAGAAGATAATGAGAAAGCTCATGAAGCATGTTCTTCCTCCATTCAAGGTCTCTAATGAAGCTGATTTGAAAAAGACAGTTATCAAATGTTATAAAAAATGTGAAATGATACGGTTCTCTCCTTCCAAAAAACCTTTGTTGCCTTCGAATATAACAATTATTCCTGAAATAATCTACAGGAAAGCAAAAGGACTACGTATATAAAGAAGGGAAGGTTGGAAAGAGAAATACCAGAACCATGAAAAAGATTATTGCTAATAAATACTGAAGCCTGATAAAAGCTAAAGCGCTAAGAGTCAATTAAGAGCTCCCCAGACAAGAACTCCCTTACAAGTCGATTGAAAAATCTATGGGTAAAGACTTTACAAGCAGCTGAGAGAATAACCCTAAAGACAGGAAAATTAAAAGTCCTACGGGCTAACCTCGTGCATGAGACCTACCGCTCCTATTACTACGGTAGCACCACAAGGAACATGAAAAAGGTCTATAATCTGGTTCCCTGTGTATGGACTTAGTGGTATAGAAGCGAAGAAAAAGAGGGTTGCATTACACGCTGCTGATCACGGCCAACTGTGCATAATTCCCCCTAGGTTTATGGGAGCATTTCCAGTAGCAATGCATAGGAAGGTTGAGATTCTCCCCCTATTGTCGGGCCGACGGCCATAAATTTGGTATTCGAGGTAGCCACAAGAGCCGAAGCGGCCAACTAAAAAGCATAAAACCTCTGAGTTTACCACCCCGGTAGCATCATTGGGCCCCTTTGATGGATCGGTGGTGTGGAAACTCCCCTTAGAGGAGTGTACTCCATGAGGGTCACTTTCGGCAAAGGAATACATTCTATAAGGATCATTTCCACTATTAGAGGAGTGTGCTCCATGAGGGCCACTTCCACAACTGTGATGAGTACTCTATGAGGGTCAAACACGCATAAGACCGACGCTCGAAATACTTAAACTGTGTTCCTAGTAGAGGCACCTACTAACGGTACCTTAGGATAGTATCGCCAATGGTGAATAATCTCCGAAATAATACGGAACTATATATAGTCATGAGCTAAAAGCTAAATTGCATAAAAACTGAAAAGCATAATGAATATAGGCCAACTACTTTAATAGTACCAACATTCAAGATATGATCACATGCACATTAATGGAATGATTATATCTGTGACTGTTCATTCATTTCATGTTTCAAAAGAGTTTTATACAAAGGAGATATCAAAAGTTAAATGCTTCAATACATTCTTGAATTTCCTGGCTAAATCGATCATGACTTTATGAAAAAACTAATTCAGCATCCGCTATCATTCTTTGGCGATCAGAACATTAAAGACTTCTTGTTGCAAGGAAGTCATGACAGCTTGCTTCTTGAATAGCTCTTTCTCCTGAGAATCCAACAAACCTTTATTGGACCGAATACAAGTCCATATAGCTTTTAGAGCGTCTTCTTCCTTTTGTTTTCGAACAGCAAGAGATGCCATTTGAGCGTTAATGGAATTAATTTGCTCAATATGCTTCTGTGCTTGTGCCGTCAAAGACTCGTGTTCTATTCGGTAGCGAGAAACCAAAGATGAACGCTTTGTAACTTCATCAGCAAGATGAGACAGTTTCGCTTGCTTACATTCCAATTCAGGATCCATCTTTATATTCCGACTGTCATTTAAGGAATTTACAGCTTCAGCAAACTCGTTAGTAGATCGCTCCAAGAAAGACATCGATTTTTGCCAGACTAGTTGAAAACTTCAAGAGAGACCAAGATTTTGGCAGATGCCCTCACGAGTTGCGGTTTTCTATGGTAGAAGAAATCTCGTTTAAACCCACTCTTATTATATCAATCCTGAAGGGAGGAAGTTTCTTGATAGCTTGAAAGTCCAGAAGAAGATTAAGCGGTGGTCTTTGGGTTGAACCATTGAGCCCAAAATCTGTACCAAAGATGAAGGAATAAGGAATATGATATGTACGCAATATAAGCAAGAAGTAACAAACATAATAAAAGAAATATACCGAGGATAGGAGCAAGTCAAGGATTTTGAATTGATGTCGATGAAGATTCTGCAGTAGTATCTCCCTGAAGATTAATATTCAGAGTGGGTTCTTCACCCACAAAATTGAAGTCCATAGAAGGAGGTAATGTAAACGTCCCCATAACAGGAATATTTGCCACGGAGGCAGGAGGAGGATTTACTGTTCAAAGAAATAACAAGATTAAGAATTTTCTTTGAAAAGGCAAAGAACTATTATTAACCTCAAAACAATTTTATACCTGAATGAGGAGGAGTTGCTTCTTCAGCTTGAACAGAAGGAATTCCAACCTCCCTAGAAGACGATACCTCCACAATTGTAGCTAAATGATCTGATGCGCGAGGGGTTTGGAGAAGTTCGTTAATTGTGAAAAGAGGAGATAAAGGAGGTGGTTGTTGATAAGTAAAATCGGGGGAGTATTGGAACGATTCGTATATGGGACTGGACCCTTCAGTCGCTAAATCCTGAGGAGTGGATGGAGATTGATTAGAACGATGAGGACTGTCATCGGTAATCTTCACATCTTCGTCAGGTCCTCTATTCACTTCATCAAAATCCTTAACTGGAGGATTCTATGACCAGCAGAAGAAGAAGTTAAAATTGCGATTTGCACCGCTATTGAGATAAGCCTGAAGATATGCTTATGTCCTAGAGGGGGGTGAATAGGACTTTTTACAAATTCCTTAATAATTACAAACTTTAATGCATTCACAATCCAATTTACCAATTAAGTCTTAGTAAATGCAAGTAAATAGATCACACAAGATCTTTCCAAATTATCAATTATACTAAGACAAGCATTTGATCAAACAATTGATATACATGCTTGTACCAAGCATTCAAGGATCTCATATAAGTATTTTGTCAAACATGAGATGGGGCATTAAGTTAAGCACTATAGAATCAATCTCAAATCATAATAATGGACAAGATGCATTCACCACATTACACACGATGTATAGTGGTTCGATGATGAGTCTACTCCACTCTCGGTTCAAGTACTCAACTCCTTTGAGCACACCGGCATTCACTGTCAGAGGTTTTAAATGAGGTTCACCTCTCAACTTTTACAACCTACACAAGGTCTATTCCTACACAAGGACTCCTCAAATCCTACACAAGGACAACACACGTATTCTCCCGTGTCGGAGGCCTACGCAAGGACACACACGTCTTACTTAAGGACAACTCCGAGATTGGGTCACAATCTCTATACCCCAATCTCAATAAGAAGGGGGAATCAACAAATGGACTCTATAAGCTTAAACACTTACAAGAGATGAGCTCCGATTCAGCACCACTGAGTAGCTTCAGTTCTCACGAATGCTTTAGCTCCTCTCCAAGCTCCCACGATCAGCTACCAATACATACGATGGTCCTAAACTAATGCCGGGTAGGTGGGAGAAGGTATTGATGTTCCATATGCCTATTTCAATGCAATAGTTAATGAAGGAATAATCAATCTGATTATTCAATGGCTACAAATGACTTCAAGTTGAAGTTTCAATGATAGGGACAGCCATGAATGCTATGCTTGAGTTCATTGTTTAAACCGAGCTTTGAATACTCAATGTAGTGTCATTAATGAGTAGGTTTGAAAGATGAACTCAAGACAATGATGAGCAAAAGAGATTAGGTTAAGCTCTTAATTACCTATCTTAATGCTCTCAATGGGTGTGCAAAAGATGCCCTTAAAGCCCTCAAAATATGCCTTTATAGGCTCCAAGAATTGGGCTCCAACGGATATAAAATGGTAACTTCAGACCTGTCACAGACCCTTGACAACCGGTCTTGATTGAGCATCCGACCGGTCTGACAACCGGTCCTCAGACTGGTCTACCCTTAAAAATTTTAGCCTCGAGGTTGCTGGACGATTTTCGTCATTTTCGACCAGTCCTCAGACTGGTTTATGGGCAGCCAGGGACTTGAAATATCTTTTCTAAAGGGTTGCTGTCCAAACTGTTTCTTCAACTGACTGGTCGTCAAGCTTAGTTCATCGCCTGTTTTAGGCTAAGATTCATCATCCCTATAAGGTGCACATTAAGATGGTTTTCAACAGTTTAACACCTACACAATGGAAGTCCAACTCTGATCAACTTGACCTTTAGTCTATGGATCAAATGGCACTCTTTAAGTATGATTAAAATGCCATGGACTAGGGTGTTTTGGGATCTTATGGGCTGTCTATATGCAACTTACCTTCCAAGCTTGTTTTGGCTTAAACTTGAGTGCGGAGAGCTGCTACAATCTTCTAGTCTTGAGACTTCAATCTTCGCGGGGTTCACTAGACTTGACTAACTCATACGTTCACGCAATTGACAATATAATGCATGACTCAGTGCACTAACAAAAGTATCTTCATTATCTTCTCCTTCACCGATAGCTTGAGAACTGCTTGAATTTCTAGTGCTGCCATTATATTTTCCAGCAGAACCACTGCTAGTTGATGAAGATGATGCAGCAGCGACTTGCTTTTGTTTTCCTCGAGTGTCAACTTCAAAGTAAAGGTCTTTCTTTGAGGAAGAGATGAAGATATGTGGATTGATGTTTGCTTGATTACAGGGGAACCTTCAACATGCTGATCGAACTCTTTCAATGAAAAATTACCACCCGGAGTATCTAGCACCTCTGAATGTCTTACATGACCTGAAGGAATAGCAGGAGATTCCGACTGGCCATGTATTTCTAAAGCAAGCGTAGGCGAAGGAAGATCCATGGAAGGAAGATTCCCTAGAGCGAAAGTAGATGTGCCAGGCAGCAGAAGATCTCTCCTTTTGCTTCTTTCTCTAAGATGATTGGGCATCCATCGCCTTATTGCCAGCTACCCATCCTTCTAAGGTATCAAATGACTTAGTCTCTCTTATCGGTTCATCACAAGAGATAGAAAAACAATATCTTCCTACCAAAGGAGCTCTCTCTGCCTCTCGAGAATACCCAATGCGGTCAATCTTCAAATTGTTCGGTACTTGTGGTGGAGGCACCCAAATGGGATAGCCGACCGGGTGGTTATTACAAACCAGATAATACTGATGAGCCCACCATCTCATCCACACATAGGAACCATGGACACTACACTTGAAGCCAGGAATTATGAAACTTGCTTAAGTGTTGATAGTTAGTTAGGAGTTGCTTCCAAATAAATACCCAATTGTACGGCCCCACACCGTAACTTGTCATCGGTCTCGTTACTGGCTCTGAAGACATGGGCTGTTTGGTCAAAGCCAAATTGATGAGCGAATCTACTTGGATAATATGGCTCTCTCCAAAATTCATTACTCTCCCCCAAAGGCAGTGTGCTCGATCAGATAGAGATGAGAAAACTTTCTTCCATGGGAGACAATGAATCATTATCCACAACATCCTTGTCATCAGGCCCTGAAGAGATTGGGAAATGATTGAACAAGAAGGCTTGCATAGACTTGATTTTATCCATCACTCATGGATAAGTCGGCTTGATCATCTTCCGTTATTGAAAAAACCATAGAGGAAAGTGCTCCGGATGCATGTACACTTTATCACTGACATTGTATACCCAGGGGAAGTATACTCCTAATCATCCTGATAAGAAATGCCAAGGGGCATAAGCAGAAGATACTCCTATCGTCAGAGATTTGCAATGAGTAGCTGCATCACCCAAGGCACGATATAAAGAACAGAGTACTGGTGGAGCCAACGAATACTTTCTGCCTTTAGCCATGGTCCCTGCAATTACCAGACTTGAAGTGCAGATCCTATCAGCACATTTAGAACTTGGAAGGAGCATGGTATTCAACCAGAAGGTAAGAAATCCACCCAATTCGCAGGCGTCCGAGAACTTTTTGGGATTCCAGACTTGGCTTTCGGCCTTCAACAGGTCAGCATTATCATTTTTGGGGAACTTGAAAGGAGAAAAGAGAAAAATGAATGATGACAAAGGAATAAATATAAACCAAACAAAAGAAAAAGATGAGAGAGAGATATATCGAACTCTCGAGTGAAGTGGCCCATCCAGTCGTTGAAGAGCACTCTGCGTGGGTTCTTAAATTTGGTAAACTCTTCAAACAATTCAATAATAGTTTTAGAAATGGAAAGCTCTCAAGTGACTGGATGATAATAAGTGAATTCTTCATTGGTGGGCACAAATTCATCATAATAAGCCCCGATGATGGGAAGCCCAACCATCCTGTACAAGTCCCATAATATTATGCTTACTTCTCCCATGGGAAAGTGGAAGGAATTAGTGGTTGGACACTAGAAGTTCAGGAAGCCTTTGAATATAGTGTTGTCTCAACCAAAATAACTAGAGGTGGCTTCAATGATGGAATAAAGGCCTGAATCGATTAAAGACTTGCGGTGCTTCTTTAGGATGGCCAAGGCCCAGTTCTCGTAATGATCTCTCTTGCTTAGAAAACCTCAGGGACGGAATTCCTCTTTGCCCTAGAATGTACCTTCATCAAATTCCATAGCATAGAATCTTTGTTGCAAGTCTCGTAATATCTCGTCGGGGGCTATAACTCGGCATTAAAAATCTCATCGGAGTTATATTGCCTACTTGCTGACGCGAGCCATTCTTCACAAGCCAGCCTGACAAAATTTGAGGCTCCTTGCACACTGAGTCGGAGATTATGAGGATACAAGAAGATACGTCAGTCTGTTCCAAATGCAGCATCGACTGGTTACGGTACAGAGATAAAGCCATCATGGTTAATTCGTCCTTGTACGGATTAGAGAAGCGTATGTTCTATTGATCAATGGATCAGACCGTAGTCCAAGTATTCTGCAGACGTGGTTGCTTATGTTTGGCAACCTTCTCTTGAAGTTGCTCGTTTTTGCTGTTTCTTCTTTTTTTCTGAGGACGGGAAGGTGGAGGAGTAACTTCACGAACAAGGGATTTTGTCTCGTCGGTACGAATTCCCTCTGTCGTTTTGAGCTAGGTTTCCCAAGATGATTGTGTTCCTTTGAGTGGGGGACGGTCCACTCTATATGTGGCAATAACATCCTTCACATGAGAAGAAAGACAACTTATTCGCTCCTCGAAGTCGAGTTCAGGGGAAGCTAGGTGTTGGAAAAGTTTGGGTCAACTCACGGCGACCTTAGACTTCTTCCTGGTAGGAATAGATAGTTGTGGATTGAATGATTCCATGGGAATGGGACTGGCAGTAGCACGACTCCTTGTTTGTCTTGATGGAGTCGGAGCAGGTGAAGCTTGGCTTCTTGTGTGCTTGGAGGGTGTTGTTGGAGTTGTTTTACTCCGAGAGCGCTGGGATGATGAGGAACCAACCCTAGAAGCTTTTATTTTTGAAGTCATGACCTGTACACATAAGGAATATCAAAGAGTTAAGAAAGAAGTTTTGAGAAAATCGTGGATAGAGTGTCACGCCCCGAAATCCGGACTCAGAGTGTGCACCCTCCGGCCCAGTTTACGGGGTATAACTGGTGCACTAAGTGCATTTATAACGTTAAACAACTTTAAGAGGCATAAAATGATGAAATACTAAGTTATCATTTATTCATGAAGTATTCAACTATAAACTAAGTCCACCCATTTGGGACTTTATTAAATGTCTACTAATTATTGAAAATAATAAAATAAAAGAAACTAGTCTAAACGTCTTGGTTCAGGGCCGCCACTTCTTCCTCGGTTAAATTAGGCCAATAGTCCTGCGGTTCCTCTAGTGGTCCCATCTCATTATCAGGGGCATTCTCTGAAGGTTCAACGTCCACATCATCTGTATATTTTTAATCCACAACGTCAGCTGGAAAGCCCAGTGAGTAACCCAATACGGTTCACATGCATTTCAATTAAACAGGATAAACACATGCCATCAAATATAGGTAATATATAATTAATGCAATAATGAATGAAATGATGCATCAAGTGGGCATATATTCAGTCTTCCACTTGCTTCGATTGGATCCCATCAATCGGCTCCCCCTTCCTTGTAGGGCGGACTTCCACATATTAGTGGGCTTCCAGGATGGTCCCTGGGTAATCGGGTACTTAAGTACCTACCGGTCTTCCAGAGTCGAACTCCAGGCACAATAATTCATAATGCATGCAATAATTTACAGCCATACAATAATTCACGTCCGTACATTTCATCTCTCATTTTGAGAGGCAATCTTTCATGACATTTATAAATAGAAATTATTTAAATAATATTTAAACAAGCACAAATTAATCAATATCACATATTGCATCCATCACACAACTTACTTAATTAAAATGACTAGGAAACGTGTTGGGATGTACTCACCTGTTGATAGTGGCGATTACTTTGTTAATTGTGTCACGTCCTGAGTAGAATCGGTCCTGAATCTACAATAAATGTAATTTATATTTATAAACCACCAATCTAACCTTAACATACTTATTTTCAATTTGGATTATACTTTATTGAGTTTTGGTTCCTTAATGGACGGTCCAGATTTGATTATTGTGACCCACGTTTCCAAAAGGAATGGCCCCTTTTACAATTTTCTGATGGTACGGCCCACTTGACTGGTGGGTCATCCTATACTTGGTCACAAGTTCCCCAGTGGTACACTACCAAATATGATTGATTATATTTTGCAAGGATTTTGTCGTAGGATATCCTAAAATGGTCCATTTATGATAATCCATACCGTGCCTCCCCACTATTTCACTTGGCATGGCCCACCTGGAACTCTGATTGGGCTGATTTTTGGTCACAAGACTAATAATTCATTACTCCAGAGATTGGGTGGATCGGATTTTTCAAAAACTACACAGTGGGGCCCACAAGCTCCTAACCAGTGGACAGGTGTTGTCCCCACTGTTTATCTTGGTATGGCCCACTGGAATATCCTGTACGGGCCATTTTTGGTCCTTAACTAGAAAACTTATTTATTAAGATATTGGACGGATTAGATTTCTTAAAATGTCACCAAATGGGTCCCAAAAGTGGACAGCAATCCAAAATCGGACTACCTCAACCATGTGTGTTGTTATCATTAATATTTTAAGTGGTGTGGGCCACCTGAGATTCGGATTTATCTGATTTTTGGACCCAAGCTGTAAAACATTATACTAAAACATATGGTCGACTTGGATCTACTGATTTCATCTCAGTGGGGTCCATGAGTGGACCGCTGTCCACGCCCAGAATTTCTACCTTTTTAAATTTCATTTTTATTTTATAAGTTTTCACCATTAGTTTGTTTCAGATGGTGTGGCCCATTCGGACCTCACTTTGGGTCCAAATTCGGAGCCCCATCCTAAAATGAAATAGAGAATTAAATGGGCGGAGTGGATGTACAAAATACATCAAGGTGGGTCCCATGAGTGGGGCCCCCACGTCACCCTTGTTTGAAGTCCAACGCTGGACGTTCCAGCGTCAGAGACGCTGGACGTCCAGCCACTTTTTCCTTTTTCTTTTTTTTTTCTTTTTTTTTCTTTTATTATTATTACTATTAAAAAGTGTATGTGGGGTCTACGAGAGATCTGGTCCGACCATTGGGTCGGCCACCTCATTGTGGCCCAATAATGTTTTGGAATAATATAATTTATCAGAATTAATTTATTAATTAAATAAAATAATAACAAAACAAATTTTAAAGGCTATCATTCATTCAATTGATGTGGCCCATCTGAAGGTCCATTCGATCTGAATTTTGAGGCCCATGTACATTTTGGCCATATGGTCATTATGACCCATCCAGATCGATTCCTGGCCCACCCAAATGGTCCCCATCAATCGTGATCACATATTCAAGGGTTAAGATAAAGATAAGGTCCCTAGATCTGTACAATGAACGGACGGACGATACGACCCGTTCATTGGCTGGATCTGGCCTACTTAAATAAAATAAAAAGAACACCTACTTGATCTAGCCGCAAGATCCCTCTATTCCTCCTTCCTTCTCTCCTTTCCTTTCCTTTCTTTTACGATGGATGAAAACCATCTCGTTCTTTCTCTTTTTAAAGAGACGTTTGTTGGAAATTTGTTGCGGATAAGATGGGTTGGTTGAGATAAGATAAGATTAATTTTGAATTTCAAAATTCGTATTTAAAGCAAAAAAAGAAAATTAAAATCTTGTTAGTGATAGGACTCGATCCCCGGTTTTCCCTCTCGCTTAAGAGGGCTTTAACCAATCAGTCCATGCTTTTCTTTTCTTTATCATCTTAAATTTATTTAGCTAACCCATTTTTGCTCCTAAAAGAAAATTTTCCTACCGAAATTTTAGGGTCGTTACATTCTACCCCCCTAATAAAAATTTCGTCCTCGAAATTTACCTGGGTTCTTATTCGAATAGCAGAGGATATTTTTCGCGAATTTCCGACTCTTGCTCCCATGATGCTTCTTCTGTTCCATGATGGTTCCACAGCACTTTAACTAACAGCACAGTCTTGTTTCGTAGTACATGCTCCTTCCGGTCCAAGATACGAGTCGGCTTTTCTACATAAGAGACGTCTTCTTGAAGTTCCAGGTCTTGCCAATCTATAGTATGCGATGCATCTCTTTCATACTTTCGTAGCATAGACACATGGAATACATTGTGAACACTTGCAAGTTGAGGTGGTAACGCAAGTTTGTACGCTGCAGCTCCTATTCGCTCTATAATCTGAAATGGACCGATAAAACGCGGAGCTAGTTTGCCTTTCTTTCCGAATCGCATTAATCCCTTCATTGGTGAAACTTTGAGAAAAACGTGATCTCCTTCCTGAAAATGTAAGTCTCGTCTTCTGTTGTCTGCATAACTCTTTTGACGGCTTTGAGCTGCTAATAGACGCTTCCGAATGAGTTCAACCTTTACTGAAGCTTCCTGAATAATGTCGGGACCAATCAAACTCTTCTCACCCACTTCTGTCCAGCAATTAGGTGCTCGGTAAGGTCGCCCATACAATGCTTCGTACGGTGCCATACAAATACTAGCTTGATAGCTGTTGTTGTAGGCGAACTCAGCAAAATGCAGATTATCGTCCCAACTGCCTTTGAAATCGAGAGCACATGCACGTAACAAGTCTTCGAGTATCTGGTTCACCCTTTCTGTCTGCCCATTTGATTGTGGATGATAAGCTGTACTAAAGTCCAAAGTCGTACCCATGGCTTCTTGTAAACTTGTCCAGAACCGTGATGTGAATCGAGGGTCACGATCTGAGACGATGGAACTCGGTACACCATGCAACCGCACTACTTCTTTGATGTATAGTCTGGCTAAGACATCCATCGAATAATTTATTCGAATGGGAATGAAATGAGCCGATTTCGTTAATCGATCAACAATTACCCAAATCGAATCGTGCTTCTTCTGAGTCACGGGTAGCCCAACTATAAAGTCCATGGATATACAATCCCACTTCCATTCAGGTATCTTCAACGGCTGAAGAAGTCCGACGGATTTTGATGATCAGCCTTCACCTGCTGACAGATAAAACACCGTGACACGTATTCTGCGATATCCTTCTTCAAATTTGGCCACCAATACAGCTGCTTCACGTTTTGGTACATCTTTGTACTCCCAGGGTGAATCGTGAACTTTGTTCGGTGAGCTGTCTTCAGAATTTCTTCTTTTAATTCAGGTACATTCGGTACGCATAGTCGATTACGATACCGAATACCTTTGTCTTCCTATATCTTCCATTCAGAAGCTTCTTTCCCTTGATGTTTAACTATCACCTGCTGTAACCATTCACTACTTCCTTGGGCTTCTATGATCCTGTCAGCTAAGGTTGGTCTTATCCTGAGATTTCCCAACCGAACACACTCATGATCACGGAATAATAATTCTACATCGAATTCCTTTGCATCATCAAGCATTTTCCATTCGTGAACCATGAGATTTGCCATGATTTGCTGCTTATATTGCTTCCTGCTGAGAGCGTCTGCTACTAAATTTGCCTTTCCAGGGTGATATAATAATTCGAAATCGTAATCTTTCAGAAATTCCACCCACCTTCGCTGTCTCATATTTAGCTCCTTCTGAGAGAACAAATATCGTAGGCTTTTATGATCGGTGAATAAATCAAACCGCTCGCCATACAAATAATGCCTCCAAATCTTTAAGGCGAATACAATAGCGGCTAATTCCAAATCATGTGTAGGATAATTACGTTCATGATTCTTTAATTGCCTTGACGCATATGCTATCACCTTGCCTTCTTGCATTAAAACGCAACCTAGGCCTAGAATAGATGCATCGGTATAGAGTATAAACTTCGCACCCTCTTGTGGAAGGGTAAGAATAGGGGTAGTAGTTAGAAGTCTTTTCAACTCCTGAAATGCTTCTTCACAGCTTTCGGTCCATATAAAAGGTACACCCTTCCGAGTCAAGCTGGTTAACGAGCCGGAAATTTTGGAGAAGTCTTTAATGAATCTCCGGTAATATCCAGCCAGACCAAGGAAACTTCGGATTTCCGACACATTAGTGGGTTGTTCCCATTTGACTACTGCTTCAATCTTTGCCGGGTCCACTGCTACTCCTTCTCTGGAGATAACATGGCCGAGGAATTGAACTTTCTCTGCCTAGAATTCACACTTCGAAAATTTTGCATACAGTTGGTTATCCTTCAGAACTTGCAATGCTGTCCTCAAATGCGTCTCATGCTCTCTACTAGTCTTCGAGTAAATTAATATATCATCGATAAATACGATAACGAACTGATCTAGATATGGCTGGAATATTCTGTTCATCAAATCCATAAACACGGCTGGGGCATTGGTCAACCCAAAAGGCATAACCAAAAATTCATAATGCCCATATCGTGTTCGGAACGCCGTTTTGTATATATCTGCTTCCTTAATTCGTAGCTGATGATATCCCGACCTTAAATCGATTTTAGAGAAATAGCAAGCACCCTTCAACTGATCGAATAAATCGTCACTACGAGGTAATGGATATTTGTTCTTGATGGTCACCTCATTCAGCCGACGGTAGTCAATACATAATCGCATACTACCATCCTTCTTCTTTACAAAAATTACTGGCGCACCCCACGGGGATGTGCTAGGTCTTATGAAACCTTGTTTTGTTAATTCACCCAGCTGATCTTTCAACTCCTTTAATTCCATTGTCGACATTCGGTATGGCTGAATAGAGATTGGTGCAGTACTTGGTAAGAGATCGATACCAAAATCGACGTCCCGTCGAGGTGGTAATCCAGGAATGTCCTGAAAAACCTCGGGATACTCACTCGCCACCGAAATTTGATCCAAGGTCTGCTCTTGTGACTCACCTTCCTTTAGCACCATGATATGTATAAATTCTTTACCCTTCTCTATGACCTGCATTTGGAATGGTTCTTTGCCAGGAATAGAGAAAGTGACCGACTTATCATGACAATCTATTTTAGCTCGATTCGAGGTAAGCCAGTCCATACCTAGGATTACATCATACCCTGGCATGTCCATCACAATCAAATTTGCTGGCATAAGTACACCACCAATATTGAGTTGACATGCTCTACACACTTGGTTCAAGACTACTGCCTTTCCTATAGGTGTCTCAACTGAGATTGTTTTTCTAAGGTGTTCTGGTTTAAGGCCTAAGCGTTCCACTATAACAGTTGATATGAAAGATAAGCTAGCACCAGAGTCGAAAAGAATAGTAATAGATTTATCACGAACATTCGCCATACCTTCCACCACATTGTTGTCCACCTCTGGCTCAGTAGTTGGTGCAATCGCATATACTTTTCCTTGCATAGGTTGTTGTCTAAATTGTTGTCCTCCTCGATTCTGAGAAGTCGTAGGTCGAGCTGGCTGCTGGGGCCGATTTTGTTGGAATTGTTGCGGCCTGGGAGGTAACAACTTTGAAGATTGAGGATAGGGATTTGCTGACCGCGATGCCTGAGATGTCATGCCTGACTGTTGAGTTGTAGCAGGGGACTGCGCACGGGAAGGTAAGGAAGGTAGTAAACCCATGTCGTGAAGTCGAGTCCGACAGTGTATTGCTTTGTGTCCATACTTATTGCAGTGAGCACAGTTTCCAGCAAAGAACTGGTCCTGATTGTTCGCCACGAAAGTTGGCACATTAACCCTTTGCCTCTTCTCTAATGATTGCTGCTGACTTGGTGCAGACCTAGACTCACTTCCAGTTATTTGAGTGCGGGATTTCTGGAACCGTTCATTATCCATTTCAGCCTTGAACGCTTTGTCCACTATCTCAGCATAGCTTTTAATAGTGTCGGTGCAGAATTTTGTTCGAATATTCTGACGAAGTCCTTCATCAAACTTAGAGATTTTATATTCTTCATCTTCCAAGATTTTTGGAACATATCTGGACAATTCTGCAAACTTAGCCTCATATTGAGCCACAGTCATTGAGCCTTGTTCTAACTTAGTGAACTCGGCCATTTTCTGATTTCTGTAGGCCCGAGGAAAATACTTCTCACGAAATTTCTTCTCAAACTCTGCCCATGTCCACTCATGATTAGCTTCTACCACCCGCTTTGCCGCACGCCACCAAACATCTGCTTCACCTTGGAGGATGAATGAGGCCAATCGAACCTTTTGATTGTCAGGGCAGTTCATTGCTTCTAATACCTTCTCTATTTGGACCAACCAATCCTCCGCTATAGTTGGATTTGTGGCGCCCTGAAACACCGGAGGCCTGAGTTTGGTGAACTTCTCCAGCAAGTCCACCTCTCGTGGTTGTTCCGATCTCATTGGCATTGTCTGTCGATTTCCACGTGGTGCTTGAGTCATGTTAGCCCATTGTGCAGCAAACTGTTCCTGTTGTTGTTTCATCATTGCCGCCATTTGGTGAAGTAATCCGAATGCTGCATCCAAGGGTTGAATGTTGGGTCCCGTAGGATTCGCCTGCGTTGTCCTAGGAGACAATGGTAACCGAGTACTGGGCCCCGCTTCATTTTGATTTGCTGCCAGTAGAGGTGGTGCAAGATTCTGTTGTTCCTCAAAGTTTTCTTCTTCCTCTATATAATTTTCATCTTGTTCTCTATTTGACGCCTCTTCTTCTACCACCACTGTAGGATTCACTACTGGTCCTTGGGCCACAGTTACACTTGTTGATGGTCCTATATCACGAAGGCTTTTGGATTTCCTAGGAGCCATAATCACCTAAGAGGAATAACGAAATTTAGTGCCCATGAGCCACTAAGGGGTTTATTGTACTTAAATAAGAAGAACATTGAGGGTAGACATCAAAATAATTTACTTGATGTTCATTCAGGGTTGGTTTTAGCATTGATTTATTATCTTATTGGTTATATTTTTATACCAAAATTTTTATGTGACTTTCTAGATGAGTTCACTTTATCACTGTAAAATTTCAGATTTTTTTGCTATTTATAGAATTTTCTAAAATTCTCATGGTGTAATCTGTCCAGAAATAGGTACTTTCTGACTAGTCTTCATAAATTTGCTAAATCTGTATAGTATATGATATTTTTGAATTTTCTAACTATTTTTACTCTAAACTAAACTTGTTCAGCTACAATTAAGATTTTGAACCACCTAGATCGGAGTTGTACTTTAATAGATACGAATTTTATAATAACCCTAATTCTGCTGTCCGTTGCTGTCCAGCAGAATAATATTCAGGGTAATTCTAATACTAATCCACTACTTTATAAAATATATTTTTACATAAAAAAAAAAAACTTCTGTAGATTACCTTATAGGTCTACTTATTTGTTACAAAATTTCAACATGTTTTAAGAAGTACAAAATTTTATAAAATTCATACATTATAATATGTCCGGTATTTGGAACATTTCTGACTAGTCTGTAGGAATCTACTAATTCGTTACAGTCACTAATAGGTTCATATTTTTTTACAAATTTTATATTAAACTAAACTTACCCAGCTACGATCAGGCCTTTAAATCACACTGATCGGAGCTGTATATTAATAGATATGAATTTTACAAAAATCAATAATTCTGATGGACATTGCTGTCCAGCAGGATTTTTGTGTTATAAAATCATCTAAAAATACCTAATTGCTATAAAATGAACTATAATTCCATTATCAATAACAATAAGCACTTTGAGTCTATATTGGACTTCAGATGAGCAGTAAACTTTTCATTTTTTTTTTTAAATAGGGATCCCTAATGTCCTAAGTTTGGTTTCTAATTTTCAGGGGTCTACCATTTATGTATAAAAGTGGGGTCGTAACCTACAGGTCAACTAGGTTTTTAAGAAAAGCCTCTCTCTGATACCATTCTGTCACGCCCCGAAATCCGGACTCAGAGTGTGCACCCTCCGGCCCAGTTTACGGGGTATAACTGGTGCACTAAGTGCATTTATAACGTTAAACAACTTTAAGAGGCATAAAATGATGAAATACTAAGTTATCATTTATTCATGAAGTATTCAACTATAAACTAAGTCCACCCATTTGGGACTTTATTAAATGTCTACTAATTATTGAAAATAATAAAATAAAAGAAACTAGTCTAAACGTCTTGGTTCAGGGCCGCCACTTCTTCCTCGGTTAAATTAGGCCAATAGTCCTGCGGTTCCTCTAGTGGTCCCATCTCATTATCAGGGGCATTCTCTGAAGGTTCAACGTCCACATCATCTGTATATTTTTAATCCACAACGTCAGCTGGAAAGCCCAGTGAGTAACCCAATACGGTTCACATGCATTTCAATTAAACAGGATAAACACATGCCATCAAATATAGGTAACATATAATTAATGCAATAATGAATGAAATGATGCATCAAGTGGGCATATATTCAGTCTTCCACTTGCTTCGATTGGATCCCATCAATCGGCTCCCCCTTCCTTGTAGGGCGGACTTCCACATATTAGTGGGCTTCCAGGATGGTCCCTGGGTAACCGGGTACTTAAGTACCTACCGGTCTTCCAGAGTCGAACTCCAGGCACAATAATTCATAATGCATGCAATAATTTACAGCCATACAATAATTCACGTCCGTACATTTCATCTCTCATTTTGAGAGGCAATCTTTCATGACATTTATAAATAGAAATTATTTAAATAATATTTAAACAAGCACAAATTAATCAATATCACATATTGCATCCATCACACAACTTACTTAATTAAAATGACTAGGAAACGTGTTGGGATGTACTCACCTGTTGATAGTGGCGATTACTTTGTTAATTGTGTCACGTCCTGAGTAGAATCGGTCCTGAATCTACAATAAATGTAATTTATATTTATAAACCACCAATCTAACCTTAACATACTTATTTTCAATTTGGATTATACTTTATTGAGTTTTGGTTCCTTAATGGACGGTCCAGATTTGATTATTGTGACCCACGTTTCCAAAAGGAATGGCCCCTTTTACAATTTTCTGATGGTACGGCCCACTTGACTGGTGGGTCATCCTATACTTGGTCACAAGTTCCCCAGTGGTACACTACCAAATATGATTGATTATATTTTGCAAGGATTTTGTCGTAGGATATCCTAAAATGGTCCATTTATGATAATCCATACCGTGCCTCCCCACTATTTCACTTGGCATGGCCCACCTGGAACTCTGATTGGGCTGATTTTTGGTCACAAGACTAATAATTCATTACTCCAGAGATTGGGTGGATCGGATTTTTCAAAAACTACACAGTGGGGCCCACAAGCTCCTAACCAGTGGACAGGTGTTGTCCCCACTGTTTATCTTGGTATGGCCCACTGGAATATCCTGTACGGGCCATTTTTGGTCCTTAACTAGAAAACTTATTTATTAAGATATTGGACGGATTAGATTTCTTAAAATGTCACCAAATGGGTCCCAAAAGTGGACAGCAATCCAAAATCGGACTACCTCAACCATGTGTGTTGTTATCATTAATATTTTAAGTGGTGTGGGCCACCTGAGATTCGGATTTATCTGATTTTTGGACCCAAGCTGTAAAACATTATACTAAAACATATGGTCGACTTGGATCTACTGATTTCATCTCAGTGGGGTCCATGAGTGGACCGCTGTCCACGCCCAGAATTTCTACCTTTTTAAATTTCATTTTTATTTTATAAGTTTTCACCATTAGTTTGTTTCAGATGGTGTGGCCCATTCGGACCTCACTTTGGGTCCAAATTCGGAGCCCCATCCTAAAATGAAATAGAGAATTAAATGGGCGGAGTGGATGTACAAAATACATCAAGGTGGGTCCCATGAGTGGGGCCCCCACGTCACCCTTGTTTGAAGTCCAACGCTGGACGTTCCAGCGTCAGAGACGCTGGACGTCCAGCCACTTTTTCCTTTTTCTTTTCTTTTTTTTTCTTTTTTTTTCTTTTATTATTATTACTATTAAAAAGTGTATGTGGGGTCTACGAGAGATCTGGTCCGACCATTGGGTCGGCCACCTCATTGTGGCCCAATAATGTTTTGGAATAATATAATTTATCAGAATTAATTTATTAATTAAATAAAATAATAACAAAACAAATTTTAAAGGCTATCATTCATTCAATTGATGTGGCCCATCTGAAGGTCCATTCGATCTGAATTTTGAGGCCCATGTACATTTTGGCCATATGGTCATTATGACCCATCCAGATCGATTCCTGGCCCACCCAAATGGTCCCCATCAATCGTGATCACATATTCAAGGGTTAAGATAAAGATAAGGTCCCTAGATCTGTACAATGAACGGACGGACGATCCGACCCGTTCATTGGCTGGATCTAGGCCTACTTAAATAAAATAAAAAGAACACCTACTTGATCTAGCCGCAAGATCCCTCTATTCCTCCTTCCTTCTCTCCTTTCCTTTCCTTTCTTTTACGATGGATGAAAACCATCTCGTTCTTTCTCTTTTTAAAGAGACGTTTGTTGGAAATTTGTTGCGGATAAGATGGGTTGGTTGAGATAAGATAAGATTAATTTTGAATTTCAAAATTCGTATTTAAAGCAAAAAAAGAAAATTAAAATCTTGTTAGTGATAGGACTCGATCCCCTGGTTTTCCCTCTCGCTTAAGAGGGCTTTAACCAATCAGTCCATGCTTTTCTTTTCTTTATCATCTTAAATTTATTTAGCTAACCCATTTTTGCTCCTAAAAGAAAATTTTCCTACCGAAATTTTAGGGTCGTTACATAGAGTATCTCCAAGGACAGGAATAAAGAAGAAATGGATAAACACTTTAAGTAAGGATGTATATACTTAGAAAAAATTCAGCAGAGTTTTGGGACTTAGAAAATTCTGCAACCCAATAGATGCTTGCCGCGGTCTGCATAAAGCTCAGGAGCTTGCCGCGGGTCGTGTTAAGTGCAGGAAGATGCAACAGGGCTTCACCGCGAGAAGTGGAAATGAAGAAGTGGTGGGAATTTGGATATTTATAGGCTATCCGGGAAGCTTGCCGCGACCCGCGGAAAGCTCTGTAAAGTTTGAAATTTTTTGTTGTTTCAATCTAGATACTCATAAATGATGATTTCCTCATATTAAGCTTGAAAGGGGGCATCTGTTGAGTCATGAAAAATGAAGAAAATAAGAAAAGAAGAAGAATCAAGAAAGATTTGGAAGAAACAGAGAATGAAAAAAAAAAAAGCAAAGTGCAAAAGACATGCACTTGTCGCGGGTCGCGGAAAGTGTTTGTCTGGTGACTTATCCTTTCCGCGAAAACCACCGCTTTTTGCCTATAAATACCCCCCCAGGGGTCCTCATTTGGGACTTGCTTTCGAAGTTCAAAGCTTCAAAGGATTTCAGAGGTACGGGGCGGACCTCGAGTTCTTCCTTCTCCTTGGGTTGAATGCACAATGTGCGAACCCCAAGGATCGAAGAAGAACGAGAGGGAGATGTCAGAATGAAGAAGGGAAGATGAAGAAATGATATTCGCCTAGGAGGTGCTTTACACGACCCGCAACAAGCTTCTGAACTTGCAGTGACCCGCGTAAAGCTGCCTAGAAGACATCTGTTTCTCCTTTCATAAAGGATGTCAGGGTGTTTTAGCCCCCGTTTCTCTTTTTTTATTGTGAAGAATATTAAAGGTTGAGATCGTGGCAAGGATGAATGATGTAGAGAGAGCAATCCAGACTGGAGAGTTTGTTTCTTTGTGACCAAAAGACCTATCCTTCTCCCTTCAGGTTGAGCGTACGAAGTATTCCGTACAATTCTCGTAAGTGGTTGACTGTATAGATGATTCTCTTTATGCAAAAGACCTATCTTTTTCCCTTCCGATTGAGCATACGAAGTATTCCGTACAATCCCCATAAGTGGATGACTGTAGATGATATCAACATGGAGCAGAAGGCCCTTCTCTCTCCCTTCAGGTCGAGTGTACTTTGTACAAACCCTAGAAGTGGTAGATGTGCTGGGTGATACTATCGCGAAGTCTCATGAAGATCACAAAGGAATGAAGCCCAGTCTGGTTGACTCGCCTCAATTATGAATGGAAGAACAACTTTGTCTTAAATTATCAGCCAGTCATTCCCTTGTCGTTTCGACAGGATGAAAGAAAAATGGAGCGAAGCTCTTCCGAAATTACTTTATGAATATATTTCATTTTGTACAATGTCCAATCTATTCTAGAATCAAGGGATAATGTAAATATGAAATGTATAAAGAACTCAGTAAGTGAATAAAATGAAGTGATGAATGCTTTTTTGTCTCTCTTATCTAATATTGGAATGTGACTCTTTTTTTCCCCCATAAACACAAAGGTTTTGTTTACACAACACAGACCCCGAGGATCGAAGAAGAACGACAGGGAAACTCTGTCGAAATGAAGAATTCAAGATAGAAGTTGCAGATTTGCCTAGGATGTACTTTCGCGACCCACGTAAAGATGCTCTGAAGACTGTTTCGGCATTTGTTCTCTCCTTTTGTAGAGAATGTATGTTCGCTTCCCCAAGTGTAGGGTTGCGATGTAGTAATAAACTCAGTAAGACCGAGGTCGATCCACAGGGACTTATGTAGGAATTCACAAACACATCCAATAGTTTCTATTGAGAAGCTAACAACCAGATTTGTAGTAGATTGATGTAAGTAGCAATGTTGAACTAAACTGAAGTAATCAATTAATAAAAAGGCACTGGAGGTTCAAGGATCCACCTGTAGCAATCCTTGATGCACAATTCGCTCTGGTTTCTCACTTTCTCAACTAGAATCGAAATTAAGATCTATCTAGTCAGATGATAGAACAGTTAAACCAAACAACTTGCCATATGAATGAACAATGTATATGTTCACTCAATGCAAGCTAGGATGAGCATTGCATAGGTCCCAATTTAAATAAGCTAAGTTCACAATCATAACCATCCTTAAGTCCTGTCACAAGACAAAGCTAGATTATGATTTGAACTTGATTCAAATCATATACACAGTCCCATACATACTACAGAAATCCAGAAAAGTAGAACTTTGGTAGGAAGTTCCCACATGAAGATCATAGTACTAGAGTGTACTCCAATTCCTCGGATCATACAGGTCTAGGCTAGCACACTAGCAATTAAGAACTCAAACAATTCTTCCAAACATCCATGAGTCATCATAAGACTAAGAAAAACTACTTAGAACTTGTATTAACTTCAAACCATTGTTCTTAAATATGAAATCCAACTTGAAAACCAACTTAAACGAATTGAAACATCTTAGATTCACTACAAGCTTCACCTCTTAGCCCTAGCTAAGAGGTTTAGCCGTTCATGATCCAAGGAAACATGAAACAACTAAGGAAAAACATAAAAACGAGAAAGTAAACTAGAAGGAGTTGTGGAACTCCAAAATCCACTTCCGCCGCCTCCCACCTTTCTCAAACCCTTCTAAGATACCCTAGGAACGATCCTTAGGTGTCCTTTTATAGTGGGGAGGCTCGCAACATCAGAAACTTCCAGAATTTGCGTAAAGCTACGCACTGCGCAGAGAAAATTGGCGCCACAAACGGAAATTTCTGTTTTAAATACATGGCCGACCAGTCTGGACCGGTTGGATTGGGCTGGCCGACCGGTCGGTCTGTTGATTCCATCAGTCCAGCGCGCTCAGAGAGGGGGGGGGGGGGGGGGGGGGGGGGGGGGGCGACCTATTGGCCGACCGGTCTTGACCGGTCGGACCAATTAAGTCCAGGGAGCTCCAGGGCCGTGGCCGACCGGTCTTGACAGGTCGAGGCTCACATGGCCGACCAGTTGGACCTTCTTCCTTTCATCTTTTCTTTCTTTCTTTCTTTCTTCTTTCTCTTCTACTTGATTTCTTCTTTCTTTAGTCCACCTTGGGTCTTCCTCCAAGGCTCTTAAAGAGGTCTTTTTAGTCTTCAATTGGGCGGAGTCCCTCTCATTCCTACAATCATGAAATCATGCATTAGTTCAATCTTTAAATCATGAAAACCGTGCATTATGAGTGATGAATTGGGGTTAGAATATGCACAATTAAGAGCTCAACACACCCCCCAACCAGCATTTTGCTAGTCCCGAGCAAAATATGCGTGAAACCAATTCCATTCTCCAAAACCCAACTCTCTTTTAGAAACCATTCTTCTATACATCCCAAGACACACAAGTGTAAGATTCAGAAAGATTAGGTGACAGAGGTTGAAACTGTAATCTCTCAAAGCATAATAAGTATCCATATGAAATTCCCGCTGATTGGTTGATAAATAGAAGAGTTTGAACAAATTCAACCTAGTGTGCATTGTGAGAATTCATCTCATGAGTTTCCAGGATTATCTTCTTCATAGATTCACTAGACTATAGATCATAAGGTATATAGAGCAACACAAGTCCATGACAGGAATTTGCCTTACTGTCCTTCCGACGGATTTCACACTACGTCCCATTTCCGGCTTTGGTTACGGGTAGACCATCCCCCGGTTGGTAATAGGTAGCCCTAATCAGAATGTTCCACCATTTTTCCATCATTCCCAATTTCAACCTTTCTTTTCCTTTTTCTTTTGAATTAGATAGGATTTTTAGAAATCCATATCTTTCGTTATTTTCCCATGGACAAGGATGGACAAAGTACCCCGGCTTGGTTTCTCAACACCTTGAATCAAAATCTAACTAATCCACAAATCACATAATCCCTTCAACCCTTGAAAATCGTGTAATGTGAACTAGGTGTAAGAGTGTTCAAATTTTCTATCAATCACAAAAATAGGGGAATTCACATATAAAACCATTATGCTATGAGAAATTCAAAACTTACAACCTCATACACTTCATATCTCCTCATCTTAAACTCATATCATCTTGAATGCATAGAAACGAAGTTTTCCAAAAGAGTTTTGAATTTTACGAAAATCGAAAAATTTCTAAATAATTGCTCAAAATGTTACAAAACGCTAGATTCATCCAAGTGATCCTACACCCCCCAACCAAATCTTGCATTGTCCTCAATGTAAAAGATGTGCAATAAGCAAAACATGAGAGCAATTCTAAAATAAAAGGGAGTGAGGAATGGTAGTACCGGAGAGAGTGAAAAGTGGAATTCTTCCTCCTTCTAACAAACCTATGAAAAATAAACAGAAGCAACCAAATCCTAATCCTAACTACTCTATACCTCCATCAGACTAGGAGTTCAATCATCCTGATACACAGGATCAGTCAGAGGTATGAACATACCTTCTGAAGGAAACTTCTCAAAGAACGGCTTTAATCGCTGACCATTTGCCTTAAAGATGTTGCCGTTCCTTAGATTCAATAACTCGATGGTCCCATATGAGTAGACAGTTTGCACAATGTAGGGACCGGTCCATCGAGATCTCAATTTTCCCGAAAATAAATGTAGGCAAGAATTATACAGAAGGACTTTTTGATTGATCGTGAATGTCTTACGAAGAATGTTCTTATCATGGAATATCTTCGTCTTGTCCTTGTAAATTCTCGCATTCTCATATGCTTCGTTCCGGAGTTCTACAAGTTCATTCAATTGTAGTTTGTGCAATGAGCTCGCCTTGTCAGATCAAAATTTATCGTCTTAATTGCCCAATATGCCCTATGTTCCAACTCCACAAGCAAGTGACAAGCCTTCCCATAGACAAGTCTATAGGGAGACATTCCAATAGGGGTCATAAAAGCAGTACAGTAGGCCCAAAGCGCATCGGTAAGCCGAAGGACCAATCCTTGCGATCAGAGTTAACCGTTTTCTGTAAAATGTGTTTAATCTCCCTATAGGATATCTCAGCTTGTCCACTAGTTTGTGGGTGATAGGGAGTGCTCACTTAGTGTGTTACGTCATATTTCTTCATTAAAGTTTCAAAAGGGCGATTACAAAAGTGAGACCCTTCATCACTTATGATGACTCGAGGCGTTCCAAATCGGGAATGGATATTCTCTTTTAAGAAACGAATGACTATTTTATGGTCATTATTCCGGTATGAGATCGCCTCGACCCATTTGGACACATAGTTAACGGCAAGCAAGATATATATGTTTCCAAAAGAAGATGGGAATGGACCCATGAAATCGATGCCCCAACAATAAAAAATTTTGATTATTAAGATGGGATTGAGTGACATCATATTTCGTCGAGAGATTCCTCTCAATTTTTGACAGGGCTCACATGTTTTGCAAAACTCATGTGTGTCCTTGAACATAGTGGGCCAATAAAACCCACATTGCAGAATTTTGGTTGTGGTCTTCTTAGCCGAAAAGTGGCCACCACATGCCTGAGAATGACAAAAGGAGATGCGACTTTGTTGTTCATCATCTGGCACACATCTCCTTATGATTTGATCGGGACAATACTTGAATAAGTATGGGTCGTCCCATAGGAATTTTTGCACCTCAGTGAAGAATTTATCCTTATCTTGCTTTTTCCAATGTGTAGGAATCGTACCTGTAGCAAGATAGTTAGCAATGTCCACATACCATGGCAATTGGGAGACTGTAAAAAGTTATTCATCAGGGAATATGTCATTGATCGCGGTCGTTTCAGGGGAATCGGTGAGAACAAGTCGAGACAGGTGGTCAGCCACTACATTTTCTACTCCTTTCTTATCACGTATCTCTATGTCAAATTCTTGGAGTAGAAGGATCCATCTTAACAACCGTGGTTTAGCATTCTTCTTAGAGAGAAGGTATTTAAGCACGGCATGGTCAGTGAATATGATGATCTTAGATCCAATCAAGTAGGACCTAAACTTGTCCAAGGCAAAAACTACGGCTAAAAGTTCTTTTTCTATTGTAGTGTAGTTTGCTTGGGCACAGTTTAAGGTTCTACTTGCATAGTAGATAACAGATGGCTTCTTCTCTATTCTTTGGCCTAGCACAGCCCCAATAGCATAATCGCTTGCATCGCACATAATTTCAAAAGGAAGGCTCCAATCAGGTGGTTGCATTATGGGAGCACATGTCAACATTCCTTTGAGTGTGGTAAAAGCTTTTTGACAGTCTTCATTCCACTCAAAGGAATTCTCCTTTTGAAGTAGGTTACACAAAGGACGAGAGAGTGAACTGAAGTCCTTTATGAACCTTCTATAAAATCCTACGTGTCCCAAAAAGGACCGCACATCCAGTATGCTCTTGGGTGGTGGAAGGTTAGAGATAAGATCGATTTTCACTTTGTCCACCTCGATTCCATTTTGTGAAACGATGTGACCAAGTACAATTCCCTTTTGAACCATAAAGTGACACTTCTCCCAATTCAACACAAGGCTCTTCTCTTCACATCTTTTCAGCACAGATTTCAAGTGCTCAAGGCACTCATCAAAGCTACAACCAAATACTGAGAAATCATCCATGAAGACTTCGAGAATTGTCCCCACCATATCAGAAAAGATACTCATCATGCAACACTGAAAGGTGGCAGGGGCATTACATAGTCCAAACGGCATCCGTCGATAGGCGAAAGTGCCGAATGGACATGTGAATGTAGTCTTTTCTTGGCCTTCACGGGCGATCTCTATTTGGTTGTACCCTGAATAGCCGTCAAGGAAGCAAAAATGGGAATGACCTGCCAACCTTTCTAGAATTTGATCAACAAACGGTAGGGGGAAGTGGTCTTTCCCCGTGACAGTGTTTAGCTTCCTGTAATCAATGCACATTCTCCAACCGTTAGTGACTCTGGTTGGTACGAGTTCATTATTAGCATTGGCTACGATGGTTATTCCGGATTTCTTAGGCACCACTTGAGTTGGACTCACCCATTGACTATCGGATATTGGGTAAATAATACCCACATCCAATAGTTTCACCACTTCGGCCTTAACCACATCCTTCATGTTTGGATTGAGTCGTCTTTGTGCTTGCCTAGATGTCTTCGCATTCTCCTCAAGGTGTATGCGATGAGTACAAATTAGTGGGTCTATGCCTTTGATATCCGCAATCGACCACCTAATGGCACTCTTGTGCTCTAATAGAGTGGCCATTAGCCTACTCTCTTGTTCCTCATCCAAGTGGGAAGAAATCACCACCGGATATGTCTCATCTCGACCTAAATAGACATATTTCAGCTCACTTGGTAATGGTTTTAGGTCGAGTGTTGGTGCCTTAATATTGGATGGAAGGGCTTTGTTCTTGTTTACGGGTACAGGCTCAAATAAGGCCCTCCATCTTTTGTTATCAAGTACCGGCATCACATCTAACATGGCATCCATCTCTCGTATTGTGTTATCATTTATCTCATTAGAGTGGGCCACACATGCCTCCAGAGGGTCGGAATATAATGACAAGGGGAGTGTATCTTCCACGAATGACTCAATCATATTTATCTCGTGGATCTCATCATCAACCTCCCGTGGTTACTTGCATAAATCAAATATATTCAGCTCAAGTATCATATTTCCAAAGGAAATTTGTACAAGCCCGTTTCTACAATTGATAATTGCATTAGAAGTAGCTAGAAAAGGGAAGCCAAGTATGACGGGAATTTGAGCCCCGGTACCTATCACGGGATGTGTGTCCAAGACAATATAGTCTACTAGGTAGTAGAATTTATCAACTTGGACTAAAACATCCTCAATCACTCCTCTCGGTATACGAATGGATCTATCAGCAAGTTGGAGTGTGGATTTGGTGGGTTTCAATTCACCTAACCCAAGTTGTTCGTAAACCGAGTATGGAATGAGGTTCACACTTGCCCTAAGTCGAGTAAGGCTTATTTAATCCGGTAATCTCCTATGATGCATGAGATGGTTGGACTACCCGGATCCTTATATTTTTGAGGGCACTTCTTGTTTGATGATAGCGCTCAAATTCTCAGTCAAAAGTTCTTTGTTATGAACGTTGTGTTTCCTTTTGACCGTACACAATTCCTTTAGAAATTTGGCATATGATGGTATTTGTTTTATGGCATCCAACAACGGAATGTGATCTTCACCTACTTGAAAACTTCTAAAATTTTCAGATTTTTGTCTAAAGGTTTGGGTGAAATCAACCTTTGGGGAAACGGGGCAACCGGCTTGTATTGCCTTTCCGGTTCTTTCTCTTGTGGAGTGTTGTTTAAGCTATCATCCTTTTTGGAATTTTTCGAATCCTTAGGCTTTAGGGCCTTCACCGGATTAGATTTGTCAATTATTTTTCCACTTCTCAAAGTGGTGATAGCTTGAACATGCTCCGTATGTTGGGAGGATGAGCTTGCATCTTGTATCTCAAATTGGGTTCTCGGGTTAGGAAGAGGTTAGGCAGGAAGTGTGCCTTTCTCCCTAACACTGAGGTGAGATTCAACTTTAGCTATTGAAGGCTTCAATTCATTGATGGGTTGAGTTGAATTTTGATTGAATTTCAATTGCTCTTGCATGAACCCATCTATTTTTAGAGAATTAGTCTTGTTATACTCAGCTTGGACCGAAACAAATGCACTCAACATCTCCTCTAGCGTAACTTTTAGTGTAATGACTAGAGATGGACCTAGTATAGGTTGAGCTTGAGGGATATTGGTTGGATTCACAGTGGGTCCATTCCTCCAACTGAAGTTGGGATGGTTCTTCCAATTAGCATTAAACGTGTTTGAGTTTGGAGCACCAAATTACCGTTGATAACTGTTTATGGCATTTGATTGTTCTTGTAAGATGTCCTGAACCGCTGAAATTGTGGGACAATCTTGTGTTGCATGTTGATTTCCGGCACAAATTCCACAAACAGTTTCAACGTCATTGGAGTTGATCGTCTCTCCTTTCCTTAATTCCATGGTTTCAACTTTTCTTATGAGGCTAGCCACCCGTGCACTTATGCTATCCTCTTCTAATAAGACATAAATTCCTCCTTTTCCTTTTGTTGGCCAGTCTTGGAATTTCTGGTTTAGATGTATCCCAAGACTGTGCATTCTCAGCTACTTCCTCCAAATAATCCCATGCTACATCGGCTTCCTTGTTCATGAACTCCCCATTATACATCATCTCTACAAATTGGCGTATGGGTGAAGTCAGTCCGTCATAGAAAAAGCTTATAACCCGCAAATTTTCATAGCCATGATGTGGGCATGCATTTAACAAGTCCTTAAACCTCTCCCAACATTAGAAGAAGGTCTTATCTTCCTTTTGGGCAAAGTTCATGATAAGTTGCCTTAACATGTTCGTTTTATCAGTAGGGAAGAATTTTTTAATGAATTCCCTATGCATATCAGTCCATGCACCAATTGATCTTGGCCTTAATGCATGAAGCCAACCTTTAGCTTTATCTTTAAGGGTAAAAGGAAATAATTTAAGTCTTACCACATCATCAGTAACATTCGCAAAGTGCATGGTGGTTATTACCTCATTAAACTCCTTAAGGTGTTGATAGGCACTTTCACTGTCTAATCCATGGAATTTTGGGAGGAGTTGGATTACTCCCGATTTCAAATCTACATTCCCTGCATTTTGTGGAAAGATTATGCATGAGGGAGTGCTCGCTCTTGTTGGTTGCAAGTAATCACGTAATGTTCTTGATCGAGGAACATTCTCAACCACATTCTCTCCCGTTTCGGTTTGGTTTTGGCCTAGATTTGGATTGGCCATCGGATTAGGTTGATTCACGGCCATACTTTCAGACAAAATTAGAGAGTTCAGATGTCTCCTAGCACGCAGTTCTCTGTCAATTCCTTCAACAATTCCCCCTTCACTAATGAGTCGGTTATTGGAATCCAGAGCCCAATGTGGCATGCAAATCCAAAAAAGAATGAAACAAAAAGGGAAAAGAATTCTTCCTTCCTTTCTTTACTCTTCTCTAAGACCGAAGCACAAGGTTTCTTGCAATGGCTAGGCCAGAAGCAAGGATAGAGACCGATTTCTCCTGGTCAATAGGGATTCAGAGAACTCCCCACCTACTCTTTGAATCTTTTGAGAAAAGTGCAGAAAAAGAAGAAAGAGGAGTAGAGATAAGAAGAGAAATCTCTGAGCACAAGGTAATCCAAGACGGCAAAGCCGACCAATAGGAATCCAGGTGGCACAAGGCCTACCTATCAGAGATCCAAAAGGAGTCTCCACCCACTCTACAAGAGATGAATGCGATAAGAACGAATAGGAGAAGAAGAAGAGTAAGGTTTAGAAAGATAGAACCTGATTCGGCACTTGAGATCCTTATATTTTCTTCAGCTTCCTAGAAATCCCTGCAAAAGAAAAATCAAACAAAACAAACTAAGTTAGTCCTAGAATTCTAAAAATCCTAACTAGATGCTATTTTCAGAAATTTTGTGAAAACCCGTCAAAGTCCCCGGCAGCGGCGCCACGCTTCCCCAAGTGTAGGGTTGTGATGTAGTAATAAACTCGGTAAGACCGAGGTCGATCCACAGGGACTTATGTAGGAATTCACAAACACATCCAATAGTTTCTATTGAGAAGCTAACAACCAAATTTGTAGTAGATTGATGTAAGTAGCAATGTTGAACTAAACTGAAGTAATCAATTAATAAAAAGGCACTGGAGGTTCAAGGATCCACTTGTAGCAATCCTTGATGCTCAATTCGCTGTGGTTTCTCACTTTCTCAATCTAGAATCGAAATTAAGATCTATCTAGTCGGATGATAGAACAGTTAAACCAAACAACCTTCCATATGTATGAACAATGTATATGATTCACTCAATGCAAGCTAGGATGAGCATACTCAATTGCATAGGTCAGTCCCAATTCAAATAAGCTAAGTTCACAATCATAACCATCCTTAAGTCCTGTCACAAGACAAAGCTAGATTATGATTTGAACTTGATTCAAATCATATACACAGTCCCATACATACTACAGAAATCCAGAAAAGTAGAACCTTGGTAGGAAGTTTCCATATGAAGATCATAGTACTAGAGCGTACTCCAATTCCTTGGATCATACAGGTCTAGACTAGCACACAGCAATTAAGAACTCAAGCAATTCTTCCAAACATCCATGAGTCATCATAAGACTAAGAAAAACTACTTAGAACTTGTATTAACTTCAAACCATTGTTCTTAAACTATGAAATCCAACTTGAAAACCAACTTAAAAGAATTGAAACATCTTAGATTCACTACAAGCTTCACCTCTTAGCCCTAGCTAAGAGGTTTAGCCGTTCATGATCCAAGGAAACATGAAACAACTAAGGAAAAACATAAAAATGAGAAAGCAAACTAGAAGTAGTTGTGGAACTCCGAAATCCACTTTCGCCGCCTCCCACCTTGCTCAAACCCTTCTAAGATACCCTAGGAACGATCCCTAGGTGTCCTTTTATTGTGGGGAGGCTCCGTAACATCATAAACTTCCAGAATTTGCATAAAGCTACGCACTGCGCAGAGAAAATCGACGCCACAAATGGAAATTTCTGTTTTAAATACATGGCCGACCGGTCTAGACCGATCGGACTGGGCTGGCCGACCGATCACGACCGGTCGGTCTGTTGATTCTATCAGTCTAGCGTGCTCAGAGAGGGGGGGCGACCTGTTGGCTGACCGGTCTTGACCGGTCGGACCAATTAACCATGAGTCCAGGGAGCTCCAGGGTTGTGGCCGACCGGTCTTGACCGGTCGGGGCTCACATGGCCGACCAATCACTACCGGTCGGACCTTCTTCCTTTCATCTTTTCTTTCTTTCTTTCTTATTCTTTCTCTTCTACTTGATTTCTTCTTTCTTTAGTCCACCTTGGGTCTTCCTCCAAGGCTCTTAAAGAGGTCTTTTTAGTCTTCAATTGGGCGGAGTCCCTCTCATTCCTACAATCATGAAATCATGCATTAGATCAGTCTTTAAATCATGAAAACCCTGCATTATGAGTGATGAATTGGGGTTAGAATATGCACAATTAAGAGCTCAACAATGTCGGGGGCATTTTAGCCTCCGTTTCCCTTTCAATCATGAGGAGCATTGAAGATCGAGGATCGTGGCAAGGATGGACGACACAGAGAGAGCAATCTAAACTAGAGAGTTCGTTTCTTTGTGAGCGGAAGACCTATCTTTCTCCCTTCGGGTCGAGTGTACTTTGTACAATCTCCGTAAGTGGTTGTCTTAATAAATGATTCAGAAGACCTATCTTTCTCCCTTCGGGTCAAGCGTACTTTGTACAATTCCCTTAAGTGGTAGTTTTTATGGATGATGCTAGTATCTTGAAGCGTCGTAAAGTTTTATGAAGAGTTAGGAAGGTTTTAGTGCTTTGAAAAGGCTTGTATAGCGTATTGACCTTGAGTTCGCTACACAATTAAATGACAAGCGTAGCCTTTGTTTGTATGCTTCACTTGAAGATCGCAAAGGAACGAAGTCTAGTCTAGTTGACTCGCCTCACTCATGAGTAGAAGAACAATCCTGGCTTGGCCATTTCCCTGTCATTTGGATAGGATGAGAAAGAACAAGGTGAAGCTCTACCGAAATTACTTCCTAAACATGTGTTATTTTGTACAATGTACAATCTATTCTAGAATCAAGGGATAATGTAAATATGGAATGTATGAAAAACTCAGTAAATAAATAAAAATAAAGTGATGAATGCTTTTTTTTGTCTCTCTTGTCTAATATTGAAATGTGAGTCTTGTTTCCCCTACAAACATAAAGGCAATTTTGTTGTGTAAACAACCTTGTTTCCAAGTTCAAATGATTTTCTGAAAATATGTTTGTTGTGAAAATCTTCCATTTGACTCTAGTAAATTCAGGAACTCTCGTATGCATCGTTCTGGATCTCATGAAGCTCATTTAATTGAAGTTTTCGTAGTGAGCTAGCATTGTCAACGTTGAAGTTCAATGTTCGGATTGCCGAGTAGACTTTGTGTTCGAGCTCCACGGGTAAGTGGCAAGCTTTCCCATAGACAAGTCTGTAGCGCAACATTCCAATGGGGTCTTATATGTTGTAAGATAAGTCCAAGCGCATCGGTTAATCTAAGCGACCAATCCTTGTAATCAGGGTTCATCATTTTCTCGAGAATGTACTTGATTTCCCGAATAGATATCTCAGCTTGCCCACTTTTCTGTGGGTGGTAGGGGGTATTCACTTTGTGCATTATGCCATATTTTCTCATGAGGCTCTCAAAGGGCCTATTGCAATAGTGAGAGCCACCATAACTAATGATGGCTTTAGGAGTTCCGAATCTACATAGGATGCTTTCTTTAAGGAATCGTATGATGATCATTAGTTCTACATGGAATCACCTTTACCCACTTGGACACATAGTCTACAATAAGAAATATGTGGACATATCCAAAGGAGGAGGGGAATGGTCTCGATGCCTCAACAATTAAATGCTTTTATGTGTTGAATCGGGTTGAGAGGTATCATATTCCTACGAGACAATCCTCCTAATGTTTGACATCGCTCACAAGATTTATAGAATTCATGGGTGTCTCTAAACATGGTTGGCCAATAAAAACCACACTACAGAAGGAGATGACAAAAGGAGATGACACTTTGTTGTTCATCATCAGGGACACATCTTCTTATAATTTGGTCTGGGCAATATTTAAACAATAGTGGGTCATCCCAGAAAAATCTCCATACTTCCCTTAGAAATTGTTGCTTATCTTCCGCAGTCCATTGTGAGGGTATCACACCTATGGAAAGATAATTTACAATATCAGCGTACCACGGTGGACTTGAGATAACCAAAATTTTCTCATCAGGGAATAGGTCCTTAATAGGTGTCGTGTCAATGGAATCAAGTAAAACAAAGCGGGAAAGATGATCTGACACCACGTTCTTTACTCCCTTCTTATCTTTAATTTCCGAAGTCGAATTCCTAATGGAATAGGATCTATCTAAGCAATCGAGGCTTGACATCCTTATTTGAGAGAAGGTACTTGAGTGACGAATGATCCGTATAAAAAATTACCTTGTATCCTATCAAATAGGACATGAATTTGTCCAAAGAAAACACAACAACTAGTAGCTCTTTCTCCGTAGTCGAATAGTTTACTTGGAGTGAATTCAAGGTTTTAGTCGCATAGTAAATTACGTGGGGCTTCTTATCTTTTTTTTGTCCTAGCACCATCCCAATAGCATAGTCGCTCGCATCACACATCAATTCAAAATGAAGCGACCAATTCGGTGGTTGCATGATGGGTGCACTTGTCAACATGTCTTTTAGCTTTAAAAAAGCTTCCTAACATTCGCTTGACCACTCAAATTGGTTATCCTTTTGAAGGAGATTACATAAGGGACGAGAGATATGGTTGAAGTCCCTCATGAATCGATAGTAAAATCATGTGTGTCAAAAAAAGGACCATATATTGCGATGATTTGGAGTGGTGGTAGATTGGCAATGATGTCAATTTTGGCCCTATCTACCTCAATTTCATTGGACGATATAATATGTCCAAGGACTATTCATTTTTGTACCATAAAATGGCACTTTGTCAGTTTAAAACGAGGTTCTTTTCCTCTCATCGGGTCAAGACCAATCGCAAGTGGTCAAGACATTCATCGAACGTACTCCCAAAAATTGAGAAGTCGTCCATGAAAACCTCAAGAAAATGACCACCATTTTAGAGAATATACTCAACATACATCTCTGAAAACTAGCAGGTGCATTGCATAGACTGAATGACATCATTCTGTAAGCGAAGGTACCAAACAGGCATGTAAAATTGGTCTTCTCTTGGTCTTTCGGGGCGATCTCAATTTGTTTGTACCTGAAATAGCCATCTAGGAAGCGATAGTAAGAATGACCCGTCAATCTCTCCAAAATTCGGTCCATGAATGGGAGAGGGAAGTGGTCCTTCCTTGTTACAGCATTGAGCTTCCTATAATCTATGCACATATGCCAACCCGTGGTAACTCTAGTCAGTATAAGCTCGTTGTTGGCATTTTCTATGATGGTGATACCGGACTTCTTAAGGACAACTTTGGTCGGACTCACCCATTGGCTATCTAAGATGGGGTAGATGATCCCATATCTAGAAGCTTCAACACCTCGGCTTTGACAACCTGCATCATGTTTGGATTTAATCTTCTTTGTGGTTTTTTAGTAGTTTTGGCATTATCTTCGAGGTAGATTCAATGAGTGCAAACCGAATGGTCTATTCCCTTGAGGCCCGTTATGGTCCATCTTGTGGCTCCTCGATGTTCTTTTAGCCTCTCAATTAACTTGGACTCTTAGTCTTTCCCCAAGTGAGAGGAAATGACCACCAAAAATGTTTCCTCTTGACCTAAGTAAACATATTTTAGTTTGAATAGTAAGGATTTTAGTAGGGTTGCACACAATTCAATTTATCGAATCGAATCGAATCGTTCCCCATGATCAATTCAATTTAATTTTTATTTAAAAAAATTAATTTCAATTTCAATTTCAATTTTCGATTCCGATCGATAAAAAATTGAATCAAATTATAATATATATATATATATATATATATATATATATATATATATATTTATTTATTTATGGGCCACAAAAGTTTAGGATCAAGTTGATATTTGTGTTTTCCATTCATCCAGGTCTATGTGGGTTGGATGGCAAATAAACATCGTGGTGGACCCTAGGAAGTTTTTAATGGTGGGCGTTCAATGACCACTATTTCCTATGGTGTAGTCCACCTGAGATTTGTATCTCCTTCATTTCTGGACCATGCTATAAAATGATCTAAGAAAATGGATGGACAGCATAGATGTACAATGCATGCATCGAGGTGGGACAATGTCAGGGTCCCATCCACATCGCGATTCCCGAGCCAAGAGGAAGAGGATTGCGTAGTGGGTAACTCGGTACGCTAAGCATACTGAGTAAACTCTGTGGGGATCACCATGATTTAAGTATTTTATCCACTCCGTCCATCCATCTTAACAGATAATTTTTGGGCTAGAACCCAAGAATTAAGCATATCGAAAGCTTAAGTGGACCACACCACAAGCAAATTGTGAACTAAATGTCTATCGTTGAAAATTTCTTGGGGACCACAGAAGTTTTGGATCAAGCTGATATTTTTATTTTCCCTTCATCCATGTCTATGTGATTTAGTAAACAGGTTGGATGACAAATAAGCATCATTGTCGGCACGGTCCTAGGAAGGTTTCAACGGTGGAAATCATCATTCCCAATGTTTCCTATGGCACGATCCACTTGAGCTTTAGATATCGAGATTCGACGTACATCTGGAATTTTCACCAAGTATGTGGCATCTCTACAACATAACACCAACTTAGATTAAAATTTTACTCCAAAACTATGTATGGACTAGTTATTATGCATATGTTTTCAGAAGTATTTCTACTAATATTATTGTTTGAAGTACCATAAAATCCAAACCTACAAAACCTATAGCCTAGATAGGAAGAAATGATGCATAGCTTTGTTTATATAGAAATAATGCATAGCTTTGTTTCCTAGGATGAAAGCCTTAGTTATGATATTCAATTAGCAGTATGTGAAAAATCGAATCAAATAAAAAAAAATCATCAATTCAATCTTATATCAATTCCAAAAAAAATTAGGGTCAATTCAATTTCAATTCAAAATTTTAAAATTAAGATCAATTCAATTTCAATTTCAATTTTAAAAATTTAAGATCAATTCAATTTCAATTTCAATTTTAAAAATTTAAGATCAATTCAATTTCAATTTCATCCAAAATCGAATTGATCAAATCGATGTGCTTCCCTTAGGTTCTAGGTCAAGCTTCGACGGTTGAATACTAGATAGAAGAGGCTTTGTCAGGATTGGTGGTAACTTTTAAAAACTATGCCTCCACCGATTTGTATTAACTATCGGCTTCTCACTACTCAATACTTACACAATTTCTGAGATTATGGGATCACTGAAGTCCATAAAATGTGCCAAGGATGTCTCCAAAGTTTCAGGGGTTTTAATTTGAAGGAGCTCCTCTTTCTCCATGGATTCAATCATGTTTAATGCATGGAGCTCGTCGTCGTCGTCATCCTCTTGCCTTTTACACATGTGGAACAAGTTCACCTCTAATGTCATGTTCCCAAAAGACAACTTCATCACCCCATTCCAACAATTAATTATAGCGTTTGATGTAGCCAAGAATGGGTGGCCAAGAATAACGAGAATTTAAGTACTCACATCCATAACCGGTTGTGTATTCAAGACGATGAAGTCTATCGAGTAGTAGAACTTCTCGACTTGGACTAACATGTCCTCTACCATCCCCCCCGGTACTCGGATAGATCAATCAACAAGTTACAATGTGGTTTTACTAGGTTTTAGTTCAACAAGACCCAATTGCTCATATACCGAGTAGGGAATCAAATTTACGCTTGCCCTCAAATCTAGCAATGCATGCTCAATCTGGTAGTCTTCAATAATGCAAGAAATTATTAGACTACCCGAATCTTTACATTTTAGAGGGGTCTTTTGGGTTAGGATGGCACTCACTTGCTCATTAAGAAAGGCATTTGTTGTACATTATGTTTACGTTTGATTGTGTAAAAATGTCTTTCAAAAACTTAGCATAAGAGGAAATTTGTTTAATTGCATCAAGCAATGGAATGTTGATTTTAACTTGTTTGAAAACCTCTAGAATGTCATGAGAGTTAACAAGAGGCTTGGGTGCAATCAACCTAATGGGAATGGTACAATGGGCTTGTATTCGTGTTCCTTCACTTGTGGGGCTAAGCTAGATCCATCCTCATCCTTAGAAATTACCGGATCATTAGGCTTGTCGGCCTTCACTGAAATAGATTTTTCAATTTGTTTCTGTTGAGTCATGAAATAAGGAAGATATTAAGGAAATAAAGTTTGGAAGAAAATGAGAAGCAATGAAGAAGATGTAAGAAAATTGGAAGAAAAGTGTAGCAGGTAGACCTTTTACCCAACCTACAGTAAATGGTCTGGCCTTTACATGGGCCGCATAAAATGGTTGTTATGTGAACAACTGTTACACGAGATTGAGCCTTGAAGTCTATAAATACCCCCTAGGGATCCTCATTTGGACATTCACTTCCGAATTCAGAGCTCCAAAGTTTCTTCTGAAGACTCTAGAGGTATGGAGAGGAGCCTTGTGCATCTCCTTCTTCCTAGATTGAACACACAAGTTGTGATCCCTGGGAATCGAAGAAGAATGACAAGGAAACTCTGTCGAAATAAGCTCCTATCGGGGTGCCCCTTGCAGAATTTCTAGCATGGATGCTAGTGTTGCCAAAGCATTGGCAAATTGGTTCTTGGCACATGAAAATGGAAAAGGTGAAAGTGGGAGGACTATCTATAGGCAAGCCCAAGCCCCAAACTGGCGACGTGTCACTTCCTGATTGGTTGAAGACACTCCAGGTGACAGTTATACCACACTTTCGAGTTGATATGCTAACATGGCAAGGCTTTAACTAGCTCAATCCACATGGTGAAAGGGTTAACATGATTGCGTCAATGTTCAATTCTCTTATCACTTAGCACACTTCATGGAATTAAAGCAAAAGTTAGCATAAACGGATTAATATCAGTCAATTCATACATTTAGAGTAATTCAAACAAAAATAGCATGGCCATCCCAACAACAATTTCGACCCCTAAAACTTAACAACACTTGCTTGAACAAATTAGGAATGGCACGATTACGTCAGCTACTAACGAAAGGTTGGCATGGTCATGCCAACATAAATATATTATGCAAACTCTATCAAAGTGATGTTGGACGTGGCACAAGTACACCTAGTATGGTTCAACTAAAAGAAGGCCAAATGAAAGCAAAATTAATCCATCATATCCAGGCACAGTCCTATGTAGGGCATGATGTAACTAGGCCTCAGGAGCATCCAGATCGAAGAAGTTCATTTTGGATAGGGAGAAATTGTTGATTGAAGTGTGAACCATAAATCGACCATAATTTTTTATCTGGGTATCGTTATGGGACGCACTACCTATGAATTTTGACTAGAACAGGCCATCCGAGGCCAACCAACCCACATTGTGGATCGCATTTGTCTGTTTCACGAGAAAATGCTTCATTCTAGTTCAAAAATGGGATTTTATGGGAAAATTACTATTTTTAATAATTTCAATTTTTGTCATATTTCCTAATTTTTAGAGTTTTAGATTTTTCTTTTTTTAGAAATTACTTGTATTCATGCTAAGACTCCTCTAGTAAGGTTTATCTAGAATTTCTATTTTTGGCAAATTAAGCTTTAGATGAGTTTTACTATTTTGGGTAACTTTTGTTAAGGTTAGAATTTTGTTATTTTTAGTAATTATGGATTAGAGTTTATTTTTCTTTATTAGTGGTGTAATCGACAATTAACACATTACACAAATTATTCAATTAAAAAATTCGAGTTTTATCTCTTTTTTCTTGTGTATTTAAGAAACTACCTTATGGATTCAAGGTTTTTGCACACTTGAGGTAGATGGTGATCTTCCTCATTGTCTCTTCATGCTCTTCCCTGCATCACAAAGGCAGTTTTAGCTTAGTCTTTTTTTTATAAAAAAAAAAAAAAAAAACACTTGGATTTTTCTAATCCAACAGATGCACTCACTTGCATCCAACATGATCTCATCTTAATCAAATTGACAATGTACTGAATGTTGGAGGTGTGTACAATTCAATTTTGCAAAATTAGTGCAATTGCTGCAAAAACCAAAGCGTCGGACTGTTCATCTTCCTAGACTGAAGACTAAATAGTAAAAAGCTTCACATTTCAATCATTCTAAATTAAAAAAAGAAAAAAGAAAAAAAAGAAAACTAGAGCTGAGGGATGATCTGTCCATCCCAAGGTCTCACCAAAGTCCCCACAAGGTAAAGGTTTGGCGTGGCCGAGCCAACAGTTAAAGGCATGCAGTTTGGCCGCACCAATCGTGAACCTCGTTGAACATATTACACCAAGTGTAAAAAGTGTTGATCGAGTGCCTTTAATCCTAGTGTTTTTTTAAGACTCATCGATTCGATCGATGATCCTCTTGATTTGATTGAGTAATTGTTGAGCTCTTAATTGTGCATATTCTAACCCCAATTCATCACTCATTATGCTTGTTGTTATGGTTTATAGACTAAACTAATGCATGGATTTGTGATTGTAGGGATGAGAGAGAGAAAGCATCAATTGAAGACTTAAAGATGCTAGTTAGAAGCAAAGAAGATCAAAGGGGCTAAGCGTCAAAGAATGAAAGAAAGAAGTCAGAGAAAAGAAGAAAGAAAGCAGAAGAAGGTGCCCACGACCGGTCGTCCGACCGGTCGTCCAAGGTCAAGGACCGGTCGTCCGATCGGTCCGCACATGCAACAGAGGAGACCCAGAGGTCACAACTCTCTGGACTGTTCACGACCGGTCGTGCGACCGGTCGTCCACTTCTACGACCGGTCGTGCGACCGGTCTTTAAATTATTTTTCTGAGTTGAAAATCCCCGAAACTAACTGGACACTTTTTTGCCGTTTTGAGATCGGTCGTCCAGTATCTGTGACCGGTCGTCCAGCCACTGCGACCGGTCGCCTGCGTAACGAAACGTGTTCTACAAGTCCCGAAATTCTCTGCGCACTACGTACTCTTACGCAAAATCTGGAAGTTTCCGAGGTTGCGAAGCCTCCCCACTATAAAAGGACACCTAGGGATCGTTCCTAGGGTATCTTAGAAGAGTTTAAGCAAGGTTGGAGGCGGCGGAAGTGGATTTCGGAGTTCCACAACTCCTAGTTTGTTTTACTGTTTTATGTTTTTCTTAGTTGTTTCATGTTTCATTGGATCATGAACGGCTAAACCTCTTAGCTAGGGCTAAGAGGTGAAGCTTGTAGTGAATCTAAGATGTTTTAATTCGTTTTAAGTTGGTTTTAAGATTGAATTTCATGTTTATGAAAATGGTTTGAAGTTTATACAAGTTCTAAGTAGTTTTTCTTAGTCTTATGATGATTCATGGATGTTTGGGAGAATTACTTAAGTTTTTAATTGCTTTGTGTTAGTCTAGACCTGTATGATCCAAGGAATTGGAGTACGCTCTAGTACTATGATCTTCATGTGGGAACTTCCTACCAAAGTTCTACTTTTCTGAAATTCTGTGCTATGTGGGACTGTGCATGTGATTTGAATCAATTTCAAATCATAATCTAGCCTTGTCTTGTGACAGGACTTGAGGATGGTTATGATTGTGATCTGAGCCTATTGGAATTGGGACTGACCTATGCAATTGAGCATGCTCATCCTAGCTTGCATTGAGTGAGTTATATGCATTGGTCTTGCATATGGCAGATTGTTTGGTTTAACAGCTTTATCATCCGGCTAGATAGATCTTAATATCGATTCTAGTTGAGAAAGTAATAAACCACAGCGGATTGATCATCAAGGATTGCTACAAGTGGATCCTTGAACCCCTAGTGCCTTTTTATAATTGTTTACCTTCAAATTAGTTTAAAGTTGTTACTTACATCAATCTCATACAAAAATCTGGTTGTTAGTTCTCAATAGACACTATTGGATGTGTTTGTGAATTCCTACACAAGTCCCTATAGATCGACCTCGGTCTTACCGAGTTTATTACTACATCGCAACCCTGGACTTGGGGAAGTGAACAAGTTTTTGGCGTCGTTGCCAAGGACTTTGACGGTTTTTCACAGATTTCTGAAAATAGAATTTATTTAGGATTTTTAGGAATTGTTCTAACTTAGTTTATTTTGATTTATTTTTCTTTTTCAGGGATTTCTAGGAAGGTGAAGAAGATATAAGGATTTCAAGTGCCGAATCAGGACATTGTTGCTGACATATATCTCACTCTATAGGGTAACATCTCTCCATCTCCCTTCTTTTTGTTCTTTTTTCTAGATTACGGTAGTTTCCAATTCCTTAAAATTTCATCATGTATGATTGGACGAATGGTGCGTACAAGTACCTTTTGGAGGATGAGATGTCGGATTGGGAGACCCAAACTCATTGTGGTCGGGATTCCTCCAAGCATGAATATTTTACTGAGATTCAAAGAACCTCCACTACCCCCCAACGTAAGACGCTACGTGATTACTGGGTTGAAAATAACAAGAGTGTTCCACCAAGTTTAATAGGAGGTAGGAATAAGAAAAAGGACCGGGGGAGTAATGACCAATCGGTAAAGACATTGCGTGATCACTTGTATGGTTATGCCTATCAAACATCTTATCAGTATTCGTCATATAACACGTATGGTCTTCACCGAGAGAGTCCTCACACCTCTAGTCCAATGGAAGATGAGCCAACCATGGATGCCAACAATTATCCTCAAGAGTTTCTTTCTCATGATCCACAACCGACACGAACTCTTGAGGATACGCTGCGAGAGTTTATGGAAATAACTGAGCAATGCATACAAAACCTCTCGCCATCTCAAAATCCTGAACCCGACATTGGGAATACCGAATCAATCCCCAACATAGAGGAGGATGTGGCTATCCAAGCCCAACCCTCTTCCGATTTGATGACTAAACTTTTAGGGGATGTAGATCTTAGTGATCCCACCATTACCATCGATTATGGTGAATCAACTATCTCTTTTAACTATTCCGATTTGAATGATGAAGAGATTTCAAGGATGGTTGACGAACCTGAGGAATCTACAAAATCTGAAAGTGATAGTTTGATTGCCTACAATGAGGGTTTGAAGGATGATTGTGAGTCCATGATTTCTTCTTCCAAAGGGCCGAATGTTTTTAAGTCACCGGAAGATATTCTTGCTAGAGAGATGGCCGAAGTCGATATTTTTTAGTCCTTCCACCAACAACACATTCCGAATTCTATTGTGGAAGAATTCCCTTGGGTTGAAAATTCTGTTTCTTTGGATGACGGGGTGGCACAATCTGAAATTTCAAAAGATCAACCAATGCTAGATGATGTGCTTACCACTGAATCTGAAAAAATTTCTTTGGAAGACCTCCCCTCTATAGAGGAGGAATTCCTTACCCTTGAAACAGAATTTCCTCAATCACTTAGGGAGAACGAGGACCCTTCATCTGACTATCTCGATTTCCTAGAGGAATGCATGACCCACCCCTATGATCTTGATGATGAGATGATTATGGAGTTGGATAGTTTGTTAGACACGGTGTCGGTGCCTAAAGAACACCATTCCACTGATTTACACTCTTTATCATTATTTGTAGAAACACCGGGCAATTCTGAACTTGTGGAGGAGACAACCCAAACTGAAAAATACTTAATGAATGTCTCTCCACCATCATAGGTTCTTCAACCCATTGAAAATTCTGATTGGGAAGACCCGTTTTTAATCAATTACAACCCAATTCAGAACTTGAGGAGATATCTTTTTGCTGCTCTTATCTCCTCCTTACACGCGTGTGGTGCACACTATGATTGGACCTTCATGAAGAAACGCACCCATGTATACATTCGAGCAGGACTTTGGATGGTCCTCATGAGAAACCTATTGCAATTCATGAAGATCCTGCTCAAATTTGATCATGTAGTCGATCGGACTAATCAAAGGTAGGTAGGTAGGTTAGGATTTCTTTTCTACATTTAGGATTAAATAAGTCTCATCGAGACAATGGAAGATGCTAGAATTGATCTCCTTGCTACCTCAGGTACTCTTGTTCTCACTCTCCTTTGTTTTATGTCATTGCTCTCATGTCATGCATATTGCATATCTTATTGCATTGAGGACAATGTAAGATTTTGGTTGGGGGGAGAGATTCCTTAGATGAATCTACTAGCTTTTGTGACATTTCGAGCAATTATGTAGAAAATTTTTGATTTTTCTAAAATTCAAAACTCTTTTGGAAAACATTGTTTCTATGCATTCAAGATGATACGAGCATAAGAAGAGGAGATACGAAGTGAGTGATGTTGCAAGCTTTGAACTTCTCTTAATACAATGGTTTTATATGTGAATTCCCCTATTTATGTGAGTGATAGAAAATTTGAACACTTTTACACCTAGTTCACATTACACGATTTTCATGGGTTGAAAGGATTATGTGATTTGTGGATTAGCTATACTTTGATTTAAGGTGTTGAGAAACCAAGCCGGGGTACTTTGTCCATCCTTGTCCATGGGAAAATAACGAAAGATATGGATTTCTAAAAATCCTATCTAATTTAAAAGAAAAAGGAAAAGGAATGATGAAATTGGAAAAGATGGAAAAATTGTGGAAAATTCCGATTAGGGCTACCTACTACCAACCGGGGGATGGTCTACCCGTAACCAAAGCCGAAAATGGGACGTAATGTGAAAGTCGTCGGAAGGACTGGTAAGGCAAATTCCTGTCATTGGCTTGAAGTGGCTCTATATACCTTGAGATCTATAGTCTGGTTGATTTATGAAGAAGATAATCCTAAAAACTCATGAGATGAAGTTTCACTATGCACACTAGGTTGAATTTGTTCAAGTTCTTCTATTTTTCAACCAATCAGCGGGAATTTCATATGGACACCTATTATACATTGGGAGTTTATGATTTCAATCTTTATCACCTAATATTTCTGAATCTTACACTTATATGTCTTGGGATGTATAGAAAAATGGTTTCTGAAAGAGAGTTGAGTTTTGAAGAATGGAATTAGTTTCACGCATGTTTTGCTCGGAAGTAGCAAAATGCTGGTTGGGGGGTGTGTTGAGCTCTTAATTGTGCATATTCTAACCCCAATTCATCACTCATTATGCTTGTTGTTATGGTTTATAGACCAAACTAATGCATGGATTTGTGATTGTAGGATGAGAGAGAGAAAGCATCAATTAAAGACTTAAAGATGCTAGTTAGAAGCAAAGAAGATCAAAGGGGCTAAGCGTCAAAGAATGAAAGAAAGAAGTCAGAGAAAAGAAGAAAGAAAGCAGAAGAAGGTGCCCACGACCGGTCGTCCGACCGGTCCGCACATGCAACAGAGGAGACCCAGAGGCCACAACTCTCTGGACTGTTCACAACCGGTCGTGCGACCGGTCTTTAAATTATTTTTCTGGGTTGAAAATCCCCGAAACTCACTGGACACTTTTTTGCCGTTTTGAGACCGGTCGTCCAGTATCTGCGACAGGTCGTCAGGCGACCGGTCGCCTGCGTAACGAAACGTGTTCTACAAGTCCCGAAATTCTCTGCGCACTACGTACTCTTACGCAAAATCTGAAAGTTTCCGAGGTTGCAAAGCCTCCCCACTATAAAAGGACACCTAGGGATAGTTCCTAGGGTATCTTAAAAGAGTTTAAGCAAGGTTGGAGGCGGCGGAAGTGGATTTCGGAGTTCCACAACTCCTTCGAGTTTGTTTTACTGTTTTATGTTTTTCTTAGTTGTTTCATGTTTACTTGGATCATGAACGGCTAAACCTCTTAGCTAGGGCTAAGAGGTGAAGCTTGTAGTGAATCTAAGATGTTTCAATTCGTTTTAAGTTGGTTTTAAGATTGAATTTCGTGTTTATGAACAATGGTTTGAAGTTTATACAAGTTCTAAGTAGTTTTTCTTAGTCTTATGATGACTCATGGATGTTTGGGAGAATTACTTAAGTTCTTAATTGCTTTGTGTTAGTCTAGACCTGTATGATCCGAGGAATTGGAGTACGCTCTAGTACTATGATCTTCATGTGGGAACTTCCTACCAAAGTTCTACTTTTCTGAAATTCTGTGCTATGTGGGACTGTGCATGTGATTTGAATCAAGTTCAAATCATAATCTAGCCTTGTCTTGTGACAGGACTTGAGGATGGTTATGATTGTGATCTGAGCCTATTGGAATTGGGACTGACCTATGCAATTGAGCATGCTCATCCTAGCTTGCATTGAGTGAGTTATATGCATGGGTCTTGCATATGGCAGATTGTTTGGTTTAACAGCTTTATCATCCGGCTAGATAGATCTTAATATCGATTCTAGTTGAGAAAGTAATAAACCACAGCGGATTGATCATCAAGGATTGCTACAAGTGGATCCTTGAACCCCTAGTGCCTTTTTATAATTGTTTACCTTCAAATTAGTTTAAAGTTGTTACTTACATCAATCTCATACAAAAATCTGGTTGTTAGTTCTCAATAGACACTATTAGATGTGTTTGTGAATTCCTACACAAGTCCCTGTAGATCGACCTCGGTCTTACCGAGTTTATTACTACATCGCAAACCCTACACTTGGGGAAGCGAACAGTAATTCGAGGAATTGAAGAGTAATCCTTGGAGGTTTTTTGTCCTTGTCAATTTGATAGACAGTGTGTCGAGTCTTGTCAATTCGATCGATAATCAGATCAAATGTTTGCATAAGTTTTTAGAAAGTGCGGGTTTTATTTCCTAATCTTATATGGGGGTATATAAGTGCGTCTTTAAGCACGATTAAGGTAGAACAAGGAGAGCCTACACGATTTCTAGGGTTTTACAAGGGAGAAAGGTAGAGTTTTCATATTTTGTAAGTTGTTCCATCTCTTATAACTTTCTGATATAGTGGATTGAGCGTCGCTTTATGTCATGGTTTTTTCTGGAAGGGTTTTCCACGTAAAAATCCATGTGTTCCCTATGTATGTTTGAATTTTTCTTTCTCTTATTGCATGTTTGATTCATTATAAGGTTGCTTTTGCTCCCAACAAGTAGTATTAGAGTTAGATTGAATATGATAGACATGGCGTTGAGGGGATTGAATGTGAAGTTTGAGACGGAGAAGTTTACAGGTAAAATAATTTTAAATTATGGAGGTTGAAGATGAAAGCCCCAGCAAGGGTTGCAGTACGCACTCCATGGGAAAGGGCATCGTTCGGAATCTACGAAAGAAGAGGATGGCGATGAACTTGATCAGAAGGTGGTTAACACAATCCAATTGTGCTTGGTCGATGAAGTTATTAATAATGTCATCAATGAAACGACTACTGCAGGATTATGAATAAAGATGGAGAGCATCTACATGAAGAAATCGCTCACCAATCGTCTATATTTGAAGAGACAATTCTATCCTCTAAATATGGCAGAAGGGTTGGATCTCTCAAAGCACATCAATGTGTTCAACAAATTAGTTTGCAAATTGACAAGCGTAGAGGTGTAGATCAAAGAAGAAAAAGCCATAATTTTGTTGATGTCTCTTCCTGAGTCCTATGATTATCTAGTGGATACTCTATCCTATAGTAGGAATACCTTAGATGTTGAGACCGTTATCTCAACCCTTCAGTCAAAGAAATTGAGAAAGAAGAATGGAGGTAAAGGTAGTTCTACGGATGCATTATTTGCTCAGGGAAGACGGTCTGAGCGAAAGAATGGGAAGTCACAATCTAGGTCCAAGTCGAAGGACAAAGGAAAGTTGAAGTGTTGGAATTATGGAAGATGAGACATAGGAAGGATTGCCAAAATCTCAAAACCTCGAAGTAGGAGATGTCAGATGATTCACCGAAGGAAGCCAATTCATCGAAATCGGGTGAAGGATCAGGTGGCCATGACGTGTTGTCAATGTCCAAGTCCAGTTATCTCGGTCACAAGTGAATTTTGGATACGGGGGCATTGTACCACATGTGTCCTCATTGGAGTTGGTTCACCACATATAGCGAGTATGATAGTGGTCTGGTTCTTATGGGGCAATGATCATGCTTGTAAGATGGTAGGAATTAGATCGGTATGCGTCAGGATGTTTAATGGGATGGAGCGTACTCTGGTCGATGTGAGGTACGTTCCACATTTGAAGAAGAATCGTATCTCTCTGGGAGCTCTTAAGGAACTTGGGGTGCAAGTTCACCGGTCCTTACCGTATCCTGAAAGTTTTAAAATGGGCACTCATAGTTATGAAGGTACAGCGGAGCAAAAGTCTTTACAAGTTGATCGAAAATACTATATTGGGTGGAGTTGCATGTCTATAGTGGAGTCCACGTCGACACGTTTGTGGCATATGCGCCTAGGCTAGATGAGCGAGCGAGGTATGAAAGTATTATTTGATCGTCATTTGATTCTTAGTTTTAAAAGTTTTGGTTTAGATATATGTGAGCATTGCATATATGGGAAACAATCAAGGTTAAGCTTTAAAACTGAAAAATATGTTAGTAAAGGACAGCTTAATTATGTACATTTGGATATGTAGGGGTGTCGCCAGTTGTTTCTGGAGGAGGGTCGTTATTCTTTGTTACATTTATTGACGAGTTCTCTAGAAATCTTTGGGTTTATTATTTGAAACATAAATCTGATGTGTTTACCACTTTTAAGATATGAAAAGTAATGGTTGAAAAACAGATAGGGCGAAAGGTGAAAATTTTGAAGACAGATAATGGTGGAGAATTTACTTCTAAAGAATTTAATCAGTATTGTAAGAATGAGGGGATAGTTAGGCACAACACAGTGAGGCATGTGCCAGAGCAGAATGGTGTGACTAAGCATATGAATCGGACTCTTTTGAAAAAGGCCCGAAGTATACAAAGTAATGCTAGATTGGGCAATAAGTTATGGTTGAGGCCATCTCTACGGGTTGCTATTTAGGGAATCAATCTCCCTCTATAGCTATTGTTTGTAAAATTTCAGAAGAAGTGTGGAGTGGTCAGAAAGTTAATTACTCAAGGCTGGGATATTTGGTTGTGATGCTTACTCTCATGTACCATCAATTGAGAGAGATAAGCTAGACTAAAGGGCAAAGAAGTGTACTTTTATAAGTTATACTGATGGGGTGAAAGGATACAAACTGTATGATCAGGTTTCACGGAAGATCATATTTATACGAGATATCAAGTTTGATGAAGGTTCCTCGTTCCATAAGGATAAGCACAAGGAAGCGGGAAAATTTGTGGTTGATGTTAAAACGGACAAAGGTTGAGCTGGTGGAGCGGCTCGTTGGGTGGAAAGTGATCGATTACAAGTGGATTTACCAGAAGAAATGGGTTAGGTACAAGGCTAGATTGGTAGCAAAGGGATATGCTCAAAAAGAGGGTGTCGACTTCAGTGAGATATTCGGGCCAGTAGTAAAGTAGATATCTATCAGATTTGTATTAACTCTGGTTGCCCAATATAATCTGCAACTGGAACAGTCAAATATGAAGATTGTGTTTCTAAATGGTGAACTAGAAGAGCAAATCTATATGAAGCAACCTAAAGGGATTGAGGTATAGAGAGAGGAGAATAAAGTTTACAGGTTAAAGAGGTCGTTGTACGGCTTGGAATAGTCACCTAAGCAAGTGGTTTAAGAAATTTGATTCTTTCATGTTAAGTCGGTAGTTTATCAGAAGTGAATTCGATCATTGTGTTTATTTTAGAGCACTGAATGATCGAAAATTCATTATTTTGATGTTGTATGTTGATGATATGCTTATCACTAACCATAACATGTCCGAAATCATTATATTGAAGGCTTAGTTATCTAGGACATTTGAGATGAAAAATCTGGAGGCTGCAAAAAAATTTCTCTACATTGATATACACAGAGACAAGGAAAGGAGCAGGCTATGGTCGTCTCAAGAGGAGTATCTTGAGAAGGTCTTGGTCAAGTTTGGACTGAAAAAGGCTAAACTGGTTAGCACACCCTACGTTGCTCATCACTTTTGACTTTCTTCGGAGTTGTCCTACGTCTTATGAAGAAAAGTAGTATATATCTCGTGTGCCCCACTCAAGCACGGTTGGTAGTCTTATATACGTCATGCTCTGTACTAAACTGGATATTTCACATGTGGTTGGTGTTATGAGCATATATATGTCAAACTCTGACAAGCAACATTGGGAAGTAGTGAATTGCTTACTTTGTTACATTCGAGGTACGACGGACTGCGTCTTGGTTTTTGAAAATTTTGAGGAGAAACTAGTAGGCTATGCGGATGTGGATTACGTAGGGCTTGTTGACAATAGAAAGTTGACTTTCGATTACTCATTTGTGTTAGCGAGTGAAGCGATCAGTTAGATGTCAAAGCTTTAGTCTGTGGTTGCACTTTCCACAAGTAAAGCTGAATACATGACAGTAACAGAAGCATTCAAGAAAGTTGTTTCGTTGAAAGGGATGATGAATGAGTTGGGGCTTCAACAGGAAGTCGTGCATGCCCATTGTGACAGCAAAAGCGCGATTAATTTAGTGAAAAACTTGATAGTTCATTCCCGGACTAAACACATTGATGTTCATCATCATTTTATTCGGCAGATGCTACAGGAAGGAGGTGTTACTCTTGAGAAGATTCACACAAACGAGAATCTGACAAATATGCTTACTAAGGTTGTTCCTGCAGAGAAGTTCAAGTTTTGTTTGACTTCTCTGGGCTTGGCAAAGAAGAAATAAAGACGAAGTGTGCACGAGAACCGATGATGGTGATACTTGAAGATGATTAAGAGATGGTAATAGCAACTTAAAGAGTGGAGTTGGAGGATTAAAGTCACGGTGGAGATTATTGATCGAGTGCCTTTAATCCTAGTGTTATTCGAAGACCTATCGATTCGATCGACAGTCCTGTAGATTCAATCAAGTTGTTTGAGGAATTGAAGATTACTCGTTGGAGGTTTTTTGTCCTTGTCAATTCGATCGACAAAGGTGTTGATTCGATCGACGGTGTGTCGAGTCTTGTTGATTCGATAAACAGTCAAATCGACAGTTTGCATAAGTTTTTAGAAAGTGCGGTTTTTATTTCCTAATCTTGTACAGGGGTATATAAGTGCGTCTCTAAGCACGATTAGGGTAGAACAAGGAGAGTTTACACGATTTCTAAGGTTTTGCAAGGGAGAAAGCTAGGATTTTCAGATCCTGTAAGTTGTTCCATCTCTTGTAACTTTCTGATATAGTGGATTGATCGTAGTTTTGTGACGTGATTTTTTCCTGCAAGGGTTTTCCACGTAAAAATTGAAAAATCTCTGTGTTCTCTGTGCATGCTCGATTTTTTCTTTCTCTATTATGTGTCATTACATGTTTGATTCGTTCTAAGGTTGCTTCCACTCCCAACAAAAAGCATTGGTTTTGGCCGCCAAATGTATTATTTCTGCCGTTAGTTGCGCCAACTCTATACTTTGGCTAATTTTACCTTTTCAAGTAGAAAATTTTACTTTATTTTACTTTCACCTCCTCTTCGGGCTGGATACACCATATTTTGTTGATGCAGATAATGGCTCAAATCAAGCGAACCACCAGAGATGCTCAGGGAAGAGGCAAACCCATGATTTTCACTCCCTCATCAAATCAGACCAGCATAGGCACTTAAAGATTCCGATTTCAGACCCGCTGAGTCGAGTTGCCGAGCAACCTGTCTTGCGTAGATTGAGCAAATTCTTTCAGCAGGCTGAAGAAATAAACTTCTCTGCTCGGATAGCTGACCTCCCCTTCACATATCATGATAGCTGCACTACAAAATTAAATACCTTGCCCTCCCAAGTGAGACACCAAGATGGACTGGGAGAACTGGCAGCGGCATGTAGCTAGGATCCACTCAACTGCTTCTCCACATCCTGCTTCACAAGATTTGAATTCTGAGACTCGATTAACACCAAAATGGCACAAGAAGGATTCAGTTTAAGAGATCAATGATACGAAGGACTGAGAAGGCATGCTTCGAAAAAAGAGTTGGGCAATTTGGCGTAGTATCATTTGGCGCCAAGAAAGATTTGTGTGATAGTACCTCCACACAATCAAGTCATAACAGTCAGAAGGGAAATTCAAAGCCATCACCCTCTTAATTGGAAAGGATTCTAACAATGGAGACATGTCCTGATTTCGGGTAGTAGATAATTAGTGTCATAGGGAGTTAATGCTTCTTGAAGGTTCATTTGTTGATGGAGGTAAACATCAGATGCCGAAGCATTTCATGAAATGATTCTGCTTACGGCAGTTCTAAAATCCTCATCAAGTGAATCCACTCCATTATTTTGAGACATTTCATCAAAAGTCTCGACATATTAGTGAGGAAGCTTTATGGGGGGGATGGAGAATTTAGAATTTGTGACTTCATAAGCTATCATGCTGAATACGATGCATGAGTTGATGCCAAAAGCTTCAGGGTGTTTTTCCAGTGTCATCATAGAGCCTAACATCATCTTGCGACCATCCTTAACGAATACATATATGTTATCACGTCTATGGTGGGTCGCGTCTTAATCTGATTGACATGGCCACCCAAGCAACATATGGCAGACCTCCATGCCAACCACATCACAGAGGACTTCATCCTTATAACTTTTACCAATAAAAAATGAGATAATGCATTATTCAATTACCTTGGTCTCGTTCACCTTCTTGATCCACCCAATCGAGTAAGGCGTAGGATGCTTTGTAATGGAAAGCCGCAACTTATCCACCATCACCTTTGAAACAATGTTCTTGTTGCTGCCACTGTCTATGATAACATCACAGACCGTTTCGTTCACGGTGCATTACGTGCAGAAGATGTTGTGTCATTGTAGGTGCAACTCCTTCCTTGGAGCATATAGAAGTCGTTGCACGACTAAGGACTCACCATGGTCCCCAGTAATCAATCACAGATCTTCGGTGTCCTCCTCATCAACCTATTCTAACCCATCAAACTTAGGATATTCATCCTCTACTTCTCCTTCAGCGCCCCCTTCGTTGATGGCCAAATTGGCTATGGGGCGTTGCAGGCAAGAGTTCGACAAGTGACCCGGTTCGCCACATCTGAAGCAATTATTCGGCCTTGAACGTGCATGTGGATTACGAGCCCGACTCGAGCCCATTGCTATAGGTGCTACTTGTTGGGGCCTAGGAGGACCACTCCCCATGCCTCGATTTACGGTCATTGGGGCTTGGGAACGACCCCCACTGGCTCCTTTCCCTTATATGACACCGCGTCTTGTACAAGACCCGCTATGGGGGCCCGTGTCGATGGAAAAGTACAGGCTAGGGCCCGTGCAAGTTGTATCTCTATCTTGGTTGCTAGGTCTACTACCTCAACCATAATCCAGGTTGGAAGTAACTGAACTCGACCTTGAATTGTGGGACATAGACCACCGATGAACCGTGCTACCCTCTGCAGTTCAATCTCTGCCAAATCATTTCATGATGCCAATCTGTTAAATTTGGCTTCATATTCGACAACGGTCGAGTTCCCCTGCCTATAATTTTGGTATTGCTGAAATAACACATGTTCGTAATCTCTGGGGAGGAACCGAGATCGAAGAAGTTGTCCCATCTGTGGCCATGATCGGATGGGCAACTTATTCTGCTTGGAACAGGTGAGTTGTAACTGCTCCTACCATGCAAAGGCACCCAACTTTAACTTGTACACAACGAGTTTAACTCACTTATCTTCCAGGACCTCCATGTAATAAAAAAAGCGCTCAACTTCTACAAGCCAATCGAGGAATTCATCTGTACATAGCATGCTATTAAAACTAGAAAGTTCACCCTTACCTCGAAAATCCCTTTCTACACAATCCCCATGATATTTTCCATGCGCAGGCTATGGTACAATCATGTCTTCGACCTCGTCATCGCTTGGTTTCGAATCGTATGGGCCCTGCGATTGGCCACTTATGGTGCCCTACGAAATATAGGGTTATCCCGTATAGCGAGCACAAGTGGTTGTTGATTGTAGCCTTGGGCTTGAGGCGGAGCTGGCGCCTCTGCGATACGGTCTAGAGTTCTCTGCAGGCCTTCCATGGACACCTGCAAAACATCTAGCTTGTTCGCAAGATAGAGCATCCATTGAACATCGTCAGTGGGGATGTTTCCCGCACCTTCATTAAACATCATTGTCCCGATGAATAATCCTCGCTCAATACCACTGACGCAGGGAGGGCGTGACTAGGCCGATCACCGTCTGCCTAATCGGATAAATACTTTGAGTCCACAAGGCCTCCAGGAATCCTCAACCGAACTTCCTCGAATCCACGATGGAAAGTAAGAGAAACATGAAATAAATCCAAAAAAATTCATAATAATTGATTGAATGAGAATTAACATGACTACAATGCTTTAAATAAGAAACTAAACCCTAGGTAAAAGTTTCAGACTTCAACTCAAACTAAAACACCTAGAAAACATGATTTACTATAAATAGTAAACTTACTATTTATAGAAGTCTCTTAATCCTACTAGAATTCATGGTTTTCAGCCAAAAATAGAAAGTTTTCAAACGGGCCTAATCACGTTATTTTACTAATTATTTTAAGCCCTTTTCATGTTGGGCACAACCTCTAAAACCCTACGGATCAAAAGTTATAATCGAAACAAAACTTACTATAAATATTAAAATTGAAATAAAACTATGCTAATGACCGCGATCTAGTCAAATCTCGCAATTCTGGCATGGGGAACCCGGTGTAATGGGGTTGGTTGGCTAAAGTAGCTCAAGCTACCCCAAAATCATATACTATACGCCCCATAACTCATCCCGGATCACGAGATACGACTGTTCTACTGTCCGAATGGCCTGCATCACTTCCAACCCCAACCAGTCGTCTTTTGGTCCATCTAGGCCATGAAATAGTCCGTGACCAGCTCTACATCATATGTCCTCCAAAGCTCCTCCAAAGTACGTCGGACTTATTATAAAAGCAATAGAACCGGTCTGACAAGAGGATTGGACTTTTATCCAATCTCGACTGGTCCTTTTTTATTACAAAGAGGATTGGACTTTTATCCAATCTCGACTGGTCCTTTTAATTACCAGAGAATTAAGATGGTCCTACTCAGACTGATACCTACAGACATCGAAAGAGAGCATTTCTCCTTACAGGAAGAAGATGATGACTACGTAATGAAGGAGATAAAGGAACCACCATCGCCCCAAGCAGAACTGAGGCGTCCATCCTATTGCAGAAGAGGGGGAAATTGTCCAAGTAGAAAATACAGAGGATGTACCAGGTACAGGCAGAAAGGGGACACGTTAGCCTTCCCCTATCCCAACAGGAAGAGAGGTAAAGAAAATGCTCCAATTCAAGGATCATTGAAAATGATTCGGATTGCTCTAATACATTTCACATAAACAGCTCACTTCATAATAAATTTATGGCCCTCAAAATTATTCAATTAGGAAGATCCCAGCCTTCAGCATCTTTTTAGGACCATTGTTATGTTCTGTCCTCGTCTACCATTCTAAATGGAAATCACATCCCTTTTCCATGGAGAAGTGGTAATCAAAACCAAACTGCAGAAATATTTACACCTTTCCAAGGCTTCCATGGAAAAACAAAACAAAACAAAACAAAACGAAAGCTCAGCAAAGCATGAATATGTTGGGTTACTTTCAAAAGCCCACGGAAGCTCAGCAAAGCATGAATATTCCAATTTTTGGTGACCATCCGTTATGGGCTGTCTGCTCCCATCTTCAATACCATTTATAGGAAGCCAACTTCCACTTACAACCCCCCCCCCCCCCCCCCCCCCCCTTCAATCAGACTAACACTGCTTCAAAATGACATTACATCGTGAATCTCAACAAGATGACTAACAGTGCTACTCAAGGGTTCATAAGACAAGGTTGAAGTACCATTTTGACTCTTGGCAGGGCCAGATATCAATTCATTGCTAAAGTGAAATGATAAAAATTGCAATAATTCTGTAAGTAAACAGGCTTGAAATTCAATTGCTCGCAGCTTGAAAGAAATGAACCCAATACTATTCGAATGATTTGAAATGAGCAGATTGCGCTTGCATGCTTCAATAGCAGAATTCCAAAGACACGACTAAACGATTTGAAATGGGCAGATTGCACTTGCATACTTCAATAGAAGAATTCCAAAGACATGTCTCAACCACCACTCTCGAAGCTTCTGGATCAAGGTTGCTGAATTTCTCATTACAAAGTTCAGCATGTGAGAGCCAAGATCGCTTGCACCAGCTACGTAATGTTGCATTGCTTTTAGCTCTTAAACCTGATGCTTCGACTGATACCAGTGTTGATTCCAGACACCTCCCCACCATATGGGCCACTTGGCTTCCTAATGTCACGAACTTGCCCTTTCCGACGGACCACAGCCTTTTGATGCTTCAACTGCATCACCAACAAGAAAAAAGGGTCAAATGAGCAGATAATTGATCTCATCATAATTATAAAGTTGGATTACTATAGCTAGCCTGCAGCCCAACATACACAAGGAATGGAGTTGTGCCTAGATCCATCTTCATGTTCTTTTTAGGCCCATCTAAAGCCTGAATTTAGGCCTGTTTATGACTTCCATCAGCCAGTCCTTGACTGAAATATCAAGTTCGAAAAATTAATGGGATAGGCCTGGGCTGGCCTGGCCCAGCCCATTTGTCACCTTGTGTATAATGCACCTAATAATAGCCATACATTGTCACTGCCATACCCGCACGGACCTTATTTATAATAATGGATTGTAAATTTATGTAAAAGTTTGCATCTTTAAAAAAGAAGAAAATAGAGGTTTGCTAAGCCCAGAAGCATGTACTAGATAGGGGTGGGTGCAGCTAACTCTCTTGGGGCCCACTCGTGCCCTAAATCTAGTTCAAACCAAAAATCCAATTGGTACTCAAGTCAACTAGATCAAGCCAACCCAGAACTTTGGTGGGTTGACCGAGTCAAGAAAAAAATTTAATAGTTCATATCAATGTTGTCAAAATCCTACGATTATTATTTTAGTTGAATCTTAAGCAAAACAACTTGAATCCCTTTTAATATGAATCCTACGATTTTATGATTTGGATCCTACGATTTACAATTCAAATTATACTTGTTTTCTTTTGTTTCAAGCTTCACTTGGCTTTCATTTTATGTTTTTAAATTGGTGGGTGCTTTAAGAATCATTTTAAAAAAAAAACTTTCAAAAAACAAGAATCGTTTAGAAAAAGTAAATTATTCTGTTTTTTCTTTTTAAGAGATTAAATTATATATATTCTCTTACTGGAAAATCTTGCTCCTACTGGCGATCAAGAAGGTTGGGCAGAAGAAAACTACAGGGGGAAGGGTAGGAGGGGAGATCAAGGTCCTAAGAAGAAAAAGCTCTCTGAATATCCGACGTTGTTCGTTAAAGGATACCCAGAGGGATGGCTCCCGGTTAATTTCGAGAGGTTTTTCTCAGTAGCAGGTCTAGAAATGGAAGTTGTGATTCCGAAAGAGAAGGAAACCAAGAAGGCTAGAGGTTTTGCGTTCGTGAGAATGAGCTCAGATGATGAAGTGGACAAGGCCGAAGAAAAATTGCATGGGGAGAAGGTGGGGGGAAAGCAGTTGAGCGTGCAGAGGAAGAAGTATGGGCTGATCACAAAGAACACAGAACGGCGAAGTTTGGTACCTCAAAACTACAGGAAGAGAGTTGCAGAGAGCAGAAGGGAGGACGTTCGGGTCAATATGGTAAATGCTGGGTTGTCCCAAAAAGGTTAGAAAGGGAAGTCTTTCAAAGAAGTTGTCGTTGGGGGGATACCAACAAAAAATGCCCGGATGGAAGGGAGGCTTCTCCGAAAAAACAGTCTGGTTGTAAGTGGCGGAAGCAGGTCCGGTAGTCTGTGTTAAGGAACATGTGCTGGAGGAATCTCTGAAATCCTTTGAAGTTTGTTGTGTGGCCAGAGTGAAATCGAGCGTATCACAGGAAGAGGTAGTTTCCTGGATGTATGAGAAGTGCGGAATAGAATCAGAGGACGCAGTGGTTAAGAAGCTATCAGAGGAGGCTTACATCTCCCTCTGGTAGCAGTCAGAGGTGGACGGTTTTTTACAGTATTGTAAACAACGCATTGGGGGAAAAGACGGGGACAATGCTGAAAGTTCAACGATGGACGGACTGGTCAGATTTTGGCTGGGAAGATTGCTGGGTGCAAATTTGGGATCTTCCGCTGGAGCTGTGGCTAGATGAAGTTATCTTGGAAGTGGGCTCCTGTATGGGTACAGTGGTGAAGATCGATCCTAAAATGCAGAACTGTGAGATGCTGAAATTCACAAGGGTGAAGGTTAAGCAGAGGAAGAGATTCCTAATACCAGAGAATATAAGCATTCGGGTAGAAGGGCAGAATGAGGTACAGGTTCGTATCTTTTGGGAAGTGCAGGAGGCAGAATATGAGGTTGAAGAACGAACACGCGAAGGGGTACACCACAGTCTACTGAAACAAAACAAGGTATCGCGTACTCTCTTCAGTGATGTACAAGCTGGAGCACCATATGAAAAAACAGGCAAGGTGTCAGGTAGAGGATATGGCGTGGATGATACAGAAGGGGGGGATTTTTCAAATGAGATAGAGACGGGACCTGCGCTGCTCATGACGCGTGGACCAGATCTTAATGAAAAAGAGGGGGAGGAATCGTTTGGGGAGCTGACACGTGTAGAAGGGTGTCAGGAGGCATTTATGGCAGCCAAAAGGTTACCGGAAGATAGAAATGGTATGCAATCGCACGTGCTGAGCGAGGCTCGTGAGTCACATGTGGTGCGTGTGGCTCAGGTGTTTCTTATCTCGTACGTGGCAACGCGTTTAAGTCAAGGCACGTGTACCTCCAATCGATTCAAACCCTTTAAGCTGCCTGTTTTGCGGTTTACAACAGAGGCATTTCCGACTTCTAAAGTGGCTCCAGGTTTTCGCAATCAAATCGAAAAGATGTCGGATGAAGATCAGTTTGGAGGAGCGTCACAACATCTCGATTGCGAGGTAAGAAATGCAGTGATGGTCCTTCAGGATGAAGATCATTCTTGACGTATAGAGGGATGCACAGTATCGTGTCTGGAAGGTGCTCAGTCAGGAGCCGAGGATGGGGCGAGCAGTTCGTATCCAAACCCGTCATCTTTAGTAGACCAGGAAGAGGCTCAGACAGTAACTCCGTTAGATGTGATAAGGGAAAGTGTTGGGGCAGCTCGATCAAACTCTCAAGCAATTGCGGCAAGGGGATCGTGCGGAGTAGTGCAGCGAGGTAAGGGTACTAAGGTGTCGATGGCCCAAGGAATGAGAAGAGTGAAGCGAGGTAGCTAAAGAGATTGCGCAATTAGTGGGGGTTACATTCGGTGATAATCCAGAAGATTATATCGCTTTGCTCGAATGGGTAGAAGATAGAGGGAGACAGAAAGTGATTCAAATGCAATCGGAGTTGAGGATGGGCAAACTTCACAGGGATAGGGGCAGGCAGAGGCACTTTAACTGCAAGAATATACATGGGTTTTGGGGTTTCTCTATAATTTTATGAAGATTATAAGTTGGAATGTTCGGGGGCTTGGATGCCTTCAAAAGCGGTAAAACATCAGGGATCTGTGCAGAAAATATAAAGCTCAAGTGATGGCGTTGCAGGAAACGAAATTACAGGGTATTGAGAAGGGAGTGATAGACTCACTGTGGGCAAGGCAGAACAAGGCATGGGAGTCGATAGATGATGAAGGCTCTTCAGGGGGGATTTTGATTATTTGGAACATGCAGGTATGGAGTGTGGTGGACTGTTTCAAGGGGCGCTATTCCTTATCTGTGGTGCTCAGGGAGATATCGGGATTCACATGGGCTCTGACAGTTGTTTATGGGCTGAACAAAGCAAATCTGAGGCGTCAGCTGTGGGAAGAGCTAGATGATTGTCAGAGTAAGCGGTCGCACCCATGGTATGTGGGGGGCGACTTCAATGTAGTGAGATTTCCTTTCGAAAAGTCAAATGGGGCAGAATTAATATAAGTATGAGAGAATTCACTGAGTGGATTGATAAAAATGCACAGATTGACCTTCCAATGGGAGTGGTAAATTTGACATGGTCTAATGGGCAAAGACGTCTGTTTCAGTCGAAGATTGATAGATTTTTGTTGTCTCCAGAGCTACTGGATAAATTCCCGATGGTTCTCCAAAGGGGTTTGCCGAAGCTGGTATCTGATCATTGCCCAATTTTACTAGAGTCGGATGAGGACTGGGGTCCTAGACCTTTTAGGTTTGAGTTTTCGTGGTTACAAATAGAAGGTTTCATGGATCTTATCAAGGAATGGTGGATGTCATTTCCGGATTAAGGAGGAGCAGGTTTCAATCTATTTCAAAAATTGAAGATGTTAAAAGGTAGGATTAATAAGTGGAAAAAAGTACTTTAGTGCTCGGGATGCGGAATCTTTGACCATTCTATCAAAAATTCAGCAATTAGATTTGCAAGAAGAAAGTGGCGATCTATCAGAGGAAGATAGAGCATGGAAAGAAATTCACATCGCCAAATACTACACAAGGTTGAGGGAGGATGAAATCAAATGGAGGCAGCGATCGAGGGCCCTTTGGCTCGAAGAGAGAGATAAAAATACAAGGCAAGGGTTAACAGAATCAAATCAATAGTAGTTGATGGGGAAAGACTGGAAGGCAAGTCGAATGTATGTGCAAGGATTGTAAATTTTTACAAAAAATTACTAGCTACGGAAGGTTGGGCGAGGCCGAAACTGGATAATCTCCATTTTCATTCTATGTCAACAGAAAAGGCGAAACTCCTAGAACAACATTTCTCAGAAGAAGAAATCAAGAACGCGATATCCGAGTTAGGAAGTGAAAAGGCGCCCGGCCTAGATGGTTTCCCTACTCTATTTTACCAGAAATTTTGGGAAACAGTTAAAAAGGAGGTACTCGCTTTTATTAACGAATTTTTTGTGACAGGTAAAATTTCACCCGAGCTAGGAGCTAAGTTTGTAACACTGATCGCAAAGAAGGATGGTGAAGAGAGTTTAAAAGATTACAGGCCTATAAGCCTTCTGGGGGGCCCTACAAAATTTTGGCTAAGTTGTTGGCGTCAAGATTCAAGAAAGCCATTGATGGAATCATTTCCAAGTTACAAGGGGCATTTGTAGCAGGGAGACAGATTGCGGATAGTGTGTTGGTGGCTCATGAAATGATAGATGCTTGCCACAAGAGAAAGGAGAAAGGGGTGGTGTGCAAGTTGGATATCGAAAAGGCTTACAACCATGTGGATTGGGAAATCCTCAATTATTTGTTGTCTCATTTGGGGTGCGGTGAGAAGTGGCGTGCATGGATTCGGGAATGCATCAGTTCGGCGAAGTTTTCGATTTCAGTGAATGGTTCTCCAAACGGTTTTTTCTCTTCTTCTAGAGGGCTGAGGCCAAGGTGTCCCATAACGGTAACGGTGGCCGTAACGGCCACCACCGTTACTGTTACGATACGGGCCGTAACGGCCGTTACGGACCCCGTATCGGCCGATACGGCCCTTTTTTTATTTTTTAAAAAAATCTGTTATAGGACCATTACGGGGCCGTATCGGTCCGATACGGGCCGTTATGGCTCGTTTTTTCTGTAACGGCCGTTACGACCGTTTTAACCCCCTAACGTGTAACGGTCATGATCGTTTCCGTTACGTATCGGCAGATACGGCCGATACGTAACCGTTTTGGAATACCTTGGCTGAGGCAAGGGGAACCTCTCTCTCCGTATCTATTTCTGGTGGTGATGGAAGCTCTTGGTAGAATGATAGATAAAGGGGGTAGAGGCAAATTTGGTGAGGGGCTTCGGAATAGATAACTTGGACTTTCATCTGACGGACTTGCAGTATGCGGACGATACGTTATTGTTTTGTGAGGCGGATGTAGATATGGTGGAGAATTTTCAACTGATTCTTATCTGCTTTGAAGTTGTGTTGGGACTTTGAATCAATTTGCCCAAGAGCGAGCTTTTGGGAGTGGGGCTGTCGAAGGAAGAGGTCGACGTGTTTGCTGCGCAGTTTGGTTGCAGAGCGGGTTCCTTTCTATCTACGTATCTTGATCTCCCATTGTGCATAGGCAAGCCCCCAAAACGTGTGTGGGATAAGGTGATTGAAAGATTTCAGAAAAAAAGTTCTCGCAGTGGCAAAATAAAACACTATCACTTTAGGGGAGGATCACTTTAATAAATGCAACTATGTCAAACTTGCCAGTGTATTATATGTCGATCTTTAAATGTCCAAAGCCGATGTTGAAGAGATTAGAGAAAATTAGAAGAGATTTCCGATGGAATGATGTGGGAGAAAAAAAAATAAGTTCCATCTAATGAAGTGGGACGATGCGTGTAAGCCAAAAGATAAAGGGGGAGCCGGCTGGAGGAGGTTGGATCGAATTAATGATGCTTTGATGGGGAAATGGGTGTGGAGGTTCAGGGTGGAAGAGGACTCTCTATGGAGAGAGGTGGTGGCGAGAAAGTAAAGGGGGCTGGTGGATACGAGCATCATCGCTTCACAGGGCTTCATCGATGTGGAAAGGGGTAGCTCGGATGAGGAATAAAGTGTGGGAAGGCATCCACTTTGTCTTAGGCGATGGTTCGAAAATTAAATTTTAGGAGGACATTTGGGTGGGGGAACATCCGTTGGGGGAGATATACACGCTGGTAGCGAGAGCGGCACTAGTGCAAGGGCTATCGGTTGCAAGTTGTTATGATGATTCTAGTGGTAATATAATTTGGGCTCCACCTTGTAGAAGGAATCTAGTAGACGAAGAAGCTAATGAGATGGTCGGGCTTTTGGCTCGCTTGGAGCAAGTTAAGCCAGTGGTTTCGATTGTCAACTCACTGGCTTGGAAGTTTGAGAGGTCAAGTTTATTTTCTATTAAATCTTTCTATAAGGTGTTGGGTGGAAATGTTGGTGGAGAAGTGACCAAAACAACTTCGGTTGTTTGGGGATATGGAGCACCCTCGAAGGTGGCAGCGTTTGCCTGGCTTGTTGGTTTTAGCAAAATTCTGACAGTTGATAATCTCAGAAAAAGAGGTATGATTCTTCCAAATGTTTGTTTGTTGTGTTTTCAAGATGGAGAGTCGATGAATCATCTCTTTATCCATTGCGGCTTTACAAGACAGCTATGGAGCAAGGTTCTCAACTTGTTCCAAGTTTCGTGGGTACTGCCCAGCGAGATTGATCAGTTTTTCGTTCATTGGCACGAAGGGGTGCAACCAAAGGCATTGCGCTGGATTTGGCGCCTCGTGATGTTGGCGGGGATTTGGTTTTTATGGAAGGAGAGAAATAACAGATGTTTCAAGAGTCAGGTGGGGAGCGTGGAGCAAGTCTTTGTGCTAGTTAAGAAAATTGCAAAAGATTGGGCATTGATATCCAAGGGTGTTGCTGCTATTCTAGATATCTGGGGCTGATTTGTAATCAGTAGTGGCATCTTGTATGGTTTCCTTTGCTTCTGTACATTCTGGCTTCGGCCTCTCTTTAATAAATTCTTTTCTTATCGCTCAAAAAAAAATTATATATATTCTCTTCAATGTTAAATTGTAAAGCTTTTTTTTTATTATGATTTCTTACTTCTTAATTAGTTGAAACACCAAATTGTATATCTAATTTTTTTTATGGATGGTTACAATCATGTTGACTTATATGTATTGTGGAATGATGATTAGAAATCAAAATATCTTTTTTCATCGGTCCCCGGAATCTAATGCCACTTTTCCAATGCAATTCTACATTCAAGAAAGGTAACAAGAACATAAATTATTAAAGGATCCTTGTATGTTTTTTACAGAATTTTTCTTAAAAGATGGAACAAAAAAAAAAAAACGAAAGATAAGAATCATTTAATTTTTAAGTCATACCATGTCATGATAGTGTTAGAGTTTTTAATTTTATTATTTATTTATATTTTTCATATTTTTAAGAAATCATACAAAAAAAAATCTTACAATTTACGGTACAATTTGCGATTTGAACAGATTCAACCCCTATTACGATTTGCAATATAATAACGATTTTGACAACATTGGTTCATAGTATAGATTAACAATATCAGCGGTAACAACAATAAATAACAACAACAACAACAATAACAATAGTAGCAGCAGTAGTCAATAATATCAATGGTTCAAGCAAGTGGGTCAAGGAAATACTTTTTTAGCAATGTTGAATGGAAAAAAAAACAACAACGACAGGAGATTCTGTAGATTCCTCATCCAACCCAGCAAATTGGTAACCCTTGTATAACAGACCTAGCAACAACCATTGTGTCACTGTTATACGTAACCTGTAAAGTCAATGTGAAGGCTTGCACACAGGTGTTTTTCAACACACAGACAAGTTTGGTAAGCCATGTACTAGATAGGGGAAGTGTTGGCCGAATTCTATTTAGGGGACACACATGCCATAAATCATACTTCACAAGGGCCGACCAAATGGGTTGAGAAAATAATTTGAATAATGATGATGATGATGATGATGGAAGATTTGTAGATTACTCATCCATTGTGGGACCCATCAAGTTGAATTTTATCTTCGAATCTAGGATATTTTTTTCTATAACCACATCAATGGTAGGACCTATCTATAATATTTAAAAAACAATCTTTTCCTTCCATTTTGACAAAGCTGGCACTCAGGAAACTAAGGAGAGTCTTCTCCTGAACTATGATTTGACTTGGATAATCCAGCGATCCTGAACCAGGATAGGCCTTTCCTGACACGATAACCCGGCAAGTAACCCGGTCAAGTTCACTCAGGCAAGTCCCAAGTGACCAGCCGGGTGTGCAACCTATTCCTAAATACGTAAAAATAAATTAAATGCCAATATGATGCATTATAGCCCACCAAAAAACCCATCGTAGTTTTAAAACCATGAGCTGTGAGATGGTAATTATAATGGTGCCATAAAAACTTGATGTTGTCTATGACATGTTGAACATCTCGACTTACCTTGTATTTCTTCCTTGGAATCTTGGTAAGCTTCTTTCGAGCACGGGTTAACCCCCTATTCTTGTCCATCTGGAGATACAAGAAAGAATAAAATGAGTGGGAGTTTTAAATCCGGCAGGAGAAAGGAATATTCAACCAATGGGTGGATAATGAAATGACCTGAAAAGTAATCTGCCGTTTGCCATCAACTACTGTTTCAGGCAATGATGGGACTACAGGAGTTCTGCATTTAGAAAGGTATCAAAATCAACCAAGATGAAAGTAAGAACTATCGAGGCAGTTGGATGAAATAGTCCAAGGGTTAAAATTCTACCAATCAGAAAACAAATTTTCAACAACAACAATGTCAAGGCACACAGTCTGCCTCTTATTATGGAGAACATACTTCGAATAAAGCTCTGCTTTGGCAGCAAGTTTCACAGCCCTCTGCTGCTTCACTTGTTTATAAAAGTCGTCCACTGATTCATTTGATTCACCATCCTCATCTATGTCCATTGACTCATCAGCTTCAGCGCTCCCAAGAACTCCATCTTCATCTCCAAGATCATCCATAGCTGCAGCTCCAGCTTTCGCCAAAACTTGGAGCTCATATTTTCTTCGCCGTTCTCCAATATCATCCCTTGTGGGCAAGTCGTCGTCACCAGAAACTAACTTAAACATATAAAAACTCATGTTATGAAATGTTGGTGGTTAAATGACTCAAGCAGAAAGAAAAGGCTCAGTTGCCTAACCACAAAGACACAACTTCTGCAAAAACTGTATGGGCAGAATTGATTTCCACCCAAAACTACAGCCTGAGACATGAAATGAGCAGAAAATAGATATCAGGTGAAAAAGGCAAAAAGGCCATTGATCGCCTCATGTGTTTTCACTTTTATTTCCAAAAGCCACACCTCCATGGGGGTGGCTTTAGAATGTCTCCACCAAAAAAATGGTTTTAAGTGCAATTCCAAATGAACCATTACAGTTTAAAATTTTCCATTATCATAAAAAATAATAAAGAAATATAAAAAAGACTATCCCTTTAAATTTGCAGGGGGTGTCTGTCTATCTGTGTGCATATATGTGTGTGAATCCACGCATGGGTGGGAGGGTGTTCATGCATGTGTGGGTGGGTGGGGGTTCAGGCCCAGCTTACATGCATGTGTGCGCGCATGCAAAATCGAAGTATCATATATACATGAGCTGGATAGACTATAGAGTGACAAGCATAGTAACCCCATACATCCTAATAAATACAAGTCATTAACTTGCACACCACTTCCCATAATGCAAATTGTATCCAGAACTTTTGTGGCACTAAAGCACCTCCCCTCCAAGATCCAGAGAGGGAGGGAGGGAGGGAGGGAGGGCTAAAAGGTGGCTGCTTTTAAATTTCCAGAAGAAAATGATGCAGTAAACCTAAAGAATTGATTTGAATTACCTCATCAGCTGTCTGGGTCTACAGATGCAGAAAGCTTTTAACTGTACAGTTGCAAGTTGGAATTGTCCAATCTTGTCTACATGTTCATTTGGAGAACCTCAACTATTCTATTCATATCCATCTAGAAATAATTTCATTCAGGACTTACACCAGAAAAACAATTCACTTGATTACCTAGCTAAAAATGCAAACATAATTTCATTTGATGACTAAGACTAGGAGTATCCTCAGAAGGAAAAGAGCAGTCTTAATTCACTTGGTAGAGGTTTAGAGCTCCTAAATGCTTTGTTAGGAGAATTTAATAGGGAAAAAAAAGTAAATTTCATGCGTACAATTCATGTGCGTCATAATACATAAATAAAAGTCACATGCTCTCCAAATACATATAAATGAATATAAGAAAAATCATAAATGCAGACAACTGATTAATCCATGTCGACTTCTACATTCTAGAAATTCAGAACTTCTGAGGAACAATACATACCTCGAAATTTCCTATTAAAAAAGAATGTCAAGGAAATATAAAATTCTTCAGGCAATTTCATATTTAGTGCCATACCTTAGGTTTCTTCACTTTAGCTGAAACAAGTTGAGACAGTTTATTCAGATGCAATGAACTGGAATCCCCTTTATTTGAGGCTTGGCGTGATGTTGCCTTGTCTATAACCTCATCATCAAAATCATCTAATGTTTCGAGAGGTCTGTCCAATTTACAAGTTGTGAGAGTTAAAATCATCCAAATGTTAGACAACGAAGAATTGGGCTGAAAGCATCTCATTCCTTCAGCTACCAAACAAAGGGCATATCTAAGAATGCCAAAACTACAGCCAAAAACAGATTCATACCGACTTGTCAATTGCTGGGGATGTGTTCGTGCTCTATCATTTTTTTGACCAACAGAACCATATAATCCCTTCTGCTTCAGTTTTTCTTCAAGTCTTTCTCTTACTTTCAGCATTTCCATGCTCTGTAAGCCTACTTGATCATTCTGTAATATTTGCAGATTCCATATTAGTCGAGTAGTTCATTTCTTAACTTTTACAGAGGTTTCAAGGACTAAGAGGTCCCAGCTTTAATAAATGACCTGGCGTTTATTTTTTGAATCTTTGCTCTCATGATCCTTTGACAGGCTAACCTTTACCAACTCAGCTATTCTACTAGCCTGCATCTTTATTGCAAACGTTAGAAAGAATCAAGTTACATCACTATTTACAGACCATGCTTGATTAAAAGATGTCCATACCGCTGCTCCTTCATGTTTTTTAACTGAGACAAAAGAGAGCTTATGATTGGCCGGGCACGGTTCCAATTCCAAAGCAGCATTCTTTTCTTTGGCTGGTTCAGCTTCCAATATAATTCTGTGTTCATGGTTCAAAATTTCATAGATCTGGGAAGGAAGAGTTCCATCAATCTGTTTCACCTGTCATTGGAAATAATGCAACAGAATGTTACACTTTAGGACTGTCAGCCATTGACAGTTACCTATTCCAAGTTGATAAGAATGACAAGGGAATGTAATATAAGTTGGTCCAATGGATAACCAATGGACAAATGAAGTTCATCTATCAAGAATAGAGAACCTTGTATAACATGCCCTTGATCTCTACAAGGCGAGCTATGACCGGGTGATCTCGAACTGAATGTCCCTCTGTCTTCAGAAGAAGATAAAAGCTAATAGCTTGGCAATAGGCCAACAAGAGAAGCCGTTTCACCTCAACATATTGCATCCCTCCTTTAGGTACATTTTTTTTCTTGCTCGCCTACAAAAACCATGAGATGATAGTAATCAAGGCAAAAGATCCATCACATGCATAGTATCAAACTAGACTTAAGCAATGTCTAAAACACTAGTAGCCAATCACGTATCGGCTGGCTCCACAACCAATACATATTGGTAGTATTAGACAATACACATGCATCATCCACATTGGTGGATCTTTTTATAATGAATGAATTAAATTTATTAAAAACTCTCCAATAATACTGCAGAGGCAAAGAAAAGCTCTTTAAAAAAATAATAAGAAAAAAGAATGGGGAAACAAAAACAACAGGAAAGGTCAAGATGCCACTATAGATACGAATTCCACACGTCTTCAATTTGAAGAGCTATGCTAGTAGAACCTCTCTTTGCATAATCATCTGCCTTTCCATTTGCCTCTCTTGGAACATTAGAGAAAAGGTCATCCTCAAGGTCTGCGACCCTCCATGGAAATAACTTAAGACTTGGCACACGTAATAACATTCTGAGAATCTCCTTCAATATTTTTTGTTTTTAACGATGATATTTTTATTAAATGGCCGCAGCCAAAAAGAAAACAAAGCTAAGAATTACAACTCAACCCAACTCTCAGGAAATTGATCGACTGACTTTGATGCATACACTCATTCCTTGATTAGGGATTTTGCATTAAGAATGGTCGCTTGCACCTTCCTTTGCTTATTCTTGAATCAGCGGTCATTCCTTTCTAACCATATAACGCATAACACACACATTCAGTTGGACCATCTTCCTTTTTTGAAGACTATCAATTGTTAGAACCTTCTTGCAACTGCTAGCCATGCAAACGCAACAACCTTCGGAGGAGCACTGTAGCGCCATAAATGCATTGTTGGACATGCCTCAACCCCTCGGTTGCCACCACTCAAGACCTTATAAAATAACTTGACCGAGAATCTACCAGACTTGCCATTCAACCATTTCAGAGAATCCTTTTCCAAGGAATCCAGACAAACTAAGGACAACATTCGAAGCAACGAAGAGAGCTCAAGAAACTCATTATCATCCAAATGCCTCCTACACTGTAGAGCCCAAATCACATGCTCCCCTTGAAATAAGAAGCATTCCATAGAAATCACTTCTGAATATATTCTGCCCCTAATGACAGTAATTTACCCTTCCATGCAGAAGCTTGCCTTCTGTTGAAAATTTCAATCACATTGTCCCAACAACCTGACGAAGATCTCTGCCCAGAAACATGAATTCCAAGATGCTTCATCAGAAGGCAAGAGACTTGCCAACCAATCTTCCAGGCCAAATCATTGATACAATCAGCCTCTAAATCAATGCTTTGAATAACAGAATCAGTGGGCATGACAAGGACAAAAATGATACTACACAGGGCAGATTGGTACTATCAGACCTGTATGGACAATCATGGCTATATCAGCTGAACTTTTTAGAACAAAAGAATCTTGAAAAATAATAGGAAATGAACCACCTGGCTATAGCACTCATGATCTCCCTAAATCCACATTTGCTCCATAAATCCTTTAACCTCTACTTTCCACCCACAATGAGTGCATCCGAAATATGAGCGCTCTAAGTGTGTTGTAGGCCAAATCCGCCTGAAATAGAACCACCACCACACCTACTGCTGGCATCACCCCCTACTGCTCCCACCAACCTCACATCTAGAGCCCTTAAATGTAGGCCTAGTTTCCTCAAGTCATCTCCTCTGCTTCCCATCCGAACCCAATGCCAATGACTTACGCATGCATGTCTGTACTCCATCCTGTCTTGCTCAATAACATAATCCATGGGATATGTCACGCCCACGTCGTCGTCATCTCGCTCCTCAACAGTCCCTAGACCCCGTCCAGGAACCCGCAACTCGTCCGTTGCTACAGGTGTGCCTTGCCCTTGCTCAATACTTTCCTCATCTCCATTCTTACCTTCCAACCCCCCGCCCCCCACCAAAAAAAAAAAAGCACACGGCAGTTGTAAATTGTTCCAAATCTATTCTCATTCATTTGTCAGCCATGTCTCCACCTGACATCCCTTGCTGCTTTTCCCAAGATCTTAATTTATGCTACTTGATAGAAATAAAACAATAATATTGTTAGGAACATTAATATGCGTTTCTGAAACAAGCACTCATCCATACATCCATACATATAAACATTAAACATACATCCATTCATGTTTGTCCTTCCATCCATCCATCCATGCATCTATCATCCATTTGTCCATCCATGCACACATACATACACGTATACATTACATACATACATGATCCATGCATGCATAAATAAACAGAGATATCATTATTCATCATTCATCCAACCATCCATCATACATACCCACATACGTACTTACATGCTTATATGCATAAGTATCATACATCAATCCATCCATACACGGATGCATAATTATGAAATAACATAATTATTTTTTTATTTTTCCATGATTTTAAATCTCAGAAAAACATGAAAAAATGCAACACATCACTTACCATACATCCATAAATACAAAAAGTTAAATGAAGTATTTCGTGAAACAATATCATTATTTTTTTAAAAACAAAACAGTTTTTTTAATATAATTTTTAATAAACTTTAAATAATTGAAAAAATTCCAAACTTTTGGAAAGCTTTTGGTGGATCGATAGATCAGCCACCTCTCATAAGCATATAAAAGTTTCCCTCTTTAGTTACCAATTTTAGGGGAGAAAGTACAGAAAATTAGAATTTACATAGTTTTTTTTCCCAATTTCCACCACTCAAATGTTTAAATTTTCAACTCAAATCCATGTCAATGCATGATAACCATGCATAGAGATTGATTTATAGTGAAATCCATGCCAAGATCTATTAAGTTAGAAACAAAGGACTATAGTGAAATCCATGCCAAGATCTATTACATTAGAAACAACCGACCCATTGACTACCCATTTATTGAGAACAACCATGGTATCAAAAAACAATTATGTAACAGTAACAGTGGGTACCATTACACATTATGGGGCCATGACAGCCGTCACGAAAAAAAAAAGAGGCCCGTTACAGCCCCGTAATGATCCATTACAATTTTTTTTTCCGGTCGTTACAGCTCATATCGTAACGGAGTGGTCATTACAAACACTATTACTGTTGTTGAATACATTGGCAACAACGGCGATCGAGGGTCACCTGATGAATTCCTCTAGCACCACGAAAGAACCCCCTTGGAGTTCCATCATTTAGCATTGAGAAGCATGGCAATTCAATGGGCATTCTGACCCTATCTTTTCCATTTGTTTCCAAACCCCATTTTATGAAGCACATCCAACAAGAATTCCCAATTCATGCAATCATAAGTTGTTGCCATGTCCACCTTCAACAAAAAAGCCCCTGAGACCCTTCTTGATATACTCACCAACCAGTTCATTTGCGATGTAAGGGCCATTAATGTAACGTTCGAGATTTTCGGGAATTATTTGAAAATTTTTAAATTTTTATTTTAATTGTTTTTAATTAAATGTCAAGCATTTACCTTGTTTTGAAAACAACGGACCATCCGTGAGAGTTTTGATGCGCGACCCTTTACAAAAATTTCTTAGAATAATCCCATAAACGTTGTAGAAAGATCGGATTTCAAAAATGTCGCATTTTTCAGATAATTACGAAAATGCTATTAGTTAAACTTAAGTTAAACCATCATTTTTAAGTATGATAATTTCTGACGATCATTGTGATGCAAAACTTCATAAATAAGCTTTTGAACACATTTTAGCCGTACACATCAAATTTCAACCCCCTGATCATCCTACAAATACCCTAATCAGAAATCGGGCCATAAGTGGCCCACCTTAACTCTGATCTGCCTCATTTTTTTTTCGGCAACGACTAAATTCGTGTTGTCAACCTACTGGATAGAATGGATGATTTCAATTCACCTATCGTTGACCCTCTCATGATGGCAGTGGTACCAACATGTGTGTGCGTGTGACGCACTATATAAAAGAAGAAAAGGAAACGTAGCCAGCCCGTCTCCTTCACAGACGCTACAGCGCCAGTGTCCCCGCTGCCTAAATGGACGGTCCACACCATCCTCCAGGTGGGTGCCATCTCCCAAATTCAAACCATCCATCAGGATGGTAGCCTCGCGAAGCTCAATCCGTTCAAATCTTTTCCCCGTTCGTTGATCATGTGGCCCGTTCCAATCCGTTGATTTGAAACCAAGAAACTCAAGGACTCGATCATCCACCCATTTGTTTTGCATGGAAGGCTAGGATTCACTTTACTAGTGTCGTGTGGACCTCGCCCAACCTTTCAACGGTCTTCCTCGCGCAATCTGCCCCAAAGAAGAGACCAAATCCCTCTCTAACCCGAATTTGGAAACGGAGCTTCCCTCCAACTCCAACACAACCCACCTCCGACTGATTATAAAATCTCTTGGGCGCATCTGCCTCTTCTGTAAGGTCCTATGGGGAGAGAGAACATTGTAGGAGAAAGATTACAAGAAGAGTCTTAAAGGAGAGGAGAGGAGAGAGAGAGAGAGAGAGAGAGAGAGAGAGAGAGAGAGAGAGAGTGTGTTCGTATGGGAAGGGAGAGAGTGGCGTGCTGATGTGATCACCCCCGTGCTGCTGTTATTGAGGCCTTGCCCAGGCTAGGGAAAGAAGAAAAAAGAAAGAGAAGGGAAGAAGAAGAAGAAGAAGAAGAAGAAGAAGAAGAAGAAAAGGAAGAAGAAAGAGGAAGAGAGAAAAAGAAGAAGAAGAATCGCCCGCCGTGGAGAAAGGTTCGGATCTAGGTGGCTCCAATCGCATCTTAAATCATTTAATAACCTCAAAAGGTGAGGATTTCCTTTAAGCCTAGTTACAATAATATCAAATTTTCTTATCGAATACATGCTTAGAAACTAAGGTTTTGTTGTGTGATTTCTTGGACCCGTGATTGTTGAAATCTCTTCACGTGATTATGATTTGTATGGTATTCCTTGATGTGTACGCTGAAACTTTGATGTAGTGAGGACCATGATGTATGCTTAAGTGTTTGAACGAGGAATCGTGATGATGTACATGCTTATGTGGAGACTATATTTAATTTACGTTTATTATATGCTCATCATGAACATGATGATTGATGTGTTTATTGATACGGGATTCTGTATATGGATGTTACGTTAATGAACACCCCTTAACCCCATACTGATATAATCGTTTGATGTAAAGATATGAAGCCCGTACGAGGCCTTGTTAGGTTAGCATTACCATGTGGGTATTTTTTGTTCATATGCCTTATTGTTTTGTAGTGAGAGTCGGCATTACCATGCGTATTATTGAATGAGTATGCCTTGCCATTGAGAATTAAGTGTTGCCATTACCGTGTATGTGTTGTTGGTTGTATATGCCATGATGTGGATGTTTGGCACTACCGTGTGCATTGTTGGATACGTGCCAAGGGATCCTTGTTTGATATGCTACCTGTGATGGACCCTTTGAGGAATAATATTGATGAATACGAGAAGTTTCATGAGCCAGGGTTGGTGGTACGGGACACTAAGCCTGAGTTGTCGGCCTATGCTGGGTGACGAGCCTCCCATAATGACATTGAGCTTCCTTGAACTAATTGGGGTAAGAAGTGGTCATTAGCCGTGAAAATCATTTAATTGGCTGGATGCTAAACTCAATTAAAGGTGAAACTAATTATGGATTCACTGGACCCAACTTGGTGGGTCAGCCCTTCGAGCGTTAGAGGAAGTGTGCATGAGGCTCGTTTCTCTCTCGTTATCTAGTGAAAGTGTGCATGAGGCCCGTTTCACTAGTTGGGTTTTTGCGGGGCAATGGAAGAGTGACTAAGGTTTGTCCCATGCTCAGAACCTCTGATGACTAGTGGCTAGTGGGAGTGTAGTGTATTTCCGTCTCATTAAGTCAGGTGCCTTAGCCAGAGCATGCATATCATGCATTGCATTAAATATAATTTTCTCATGTATGTTTTGGTTGGGTATGATTATGTTTGGATATTATTGTGCTAATCTTAGGCGGTAACCCTCACTGAGTTGATTGCAAGTAACTCACTCCCTCCTGGGACGGTGTTTTAAAACACCACCAAATTATACAAGTGACGATCCATTAGACGAGCCCGACTTACAGGTTGAAGAGTATGATGTTACATGGCGGTTAATGACGGAAGATGAAGCCGTATCAAGCTTGAAGAAAGATTATGTTTATTGTTTTTATTTTTTCATTTTCATAGAATAGATTTATTTTCATGTAAATCAAATTAATCTCCCATGGAGACGGAAAATAGAATATTATATATTTTGGTATGATTTAAAGACATTATGTTTGATAACATAGAATAGAAAAACATGAAATAAGAACCTTGATTTCCGTCATTGTACTATGAATGCCATGAATATGGGAAATTAATGCAAGACAGCCTAATTATGATGCATGCATATGATCATAGATAATCCAGCGGAATAACAAAGCAATAACAGTAAAAGATTCAACATTCACCATCATAATCTAGGAAAATTAAAAGGACACATGCAATAATGTGGGCCATCATCACAACCATGTAGTAAGAATTTCAAGTATTGTGTGGATTGGATCCGGCGAGGGATGAAACATCCTGATCTTGCATAGTTACGATCCAAATGTGCGATGAGATTCACTAGTCCGGGGAATCAAAGGATTTCTCGGATTAGAGGATCCAAATCTGAGAATTAGGGTTTTGGAACCAAATCTCATATTAGGGTTATGGAGAATGCGAGAAAAGAGGTTTAGAAGAAAGAGGGGAAAATACTAGGTTACCTTGAAGAAAGTTGGAAGAAAGAGAGGAAGAAGGAAGAAGAAGAAGGTTGAGGAAGAAGATAAAGATCCACAAAGACAGAAAGAGAGGAGGCAACCAAAGGTTTATTTATTCAATAATCAATCAATATGAAAAAGGATTTAGCATAATTACCAAAATACCCCTACTAACAAAATTTCAAAAAAAAAAAAAAACATTCGCACGAAAAAACTTGTGCACACTGACTCAAAACTTAAATAAGTAAAAGTGCATAAAAAAAACTTAAATCTAAGATATTCAATGATCTCCAATGATGGCACGATGAAAGTCGGTCACGACGAACCAGCGGTCTGATCACATCATCCTCACGATCCAACGGTCCAATGATCTCCTCCAAGCAACTTACACATGTCACAAACACATGTGTAAGGTTTTCACCACGATCGAGGAACTTTGACTCGATCCAGGCCCATCATCAAACCATATATGGACACGGGCATGGCTCATCTCCTACGCCGGTACACTCTAAAGGGCTTGATGTCCGCATCAGAAATAGAGATGAACATGTGGAAATATATCCCTAACACATCTTGGTTAACACCCGGAAACTCGGCCCATGGTGTTGTCCATGAGAGCTGAAATTCCGGGGCGTTACAATTAAGCACTATACCTCATGTAAATGCACGCTGAGTATCCAATTTCAGAAATTACGTACTCATCACACTCATCATCAACTAAGTTGATCGGTCTATGGTCAAACTCTGTCCATTGAGATTAATGCAATGAAAGACGTTCCATAGATTTATAGAGCATTGCATGCTGGTGGAATTCTAATACTTCCAAAATATCCCCTTACAAAACCTCCAAGCAACTTTGAAACAAAGATATGGGAACCCATTGGACCAGGAGCCTCATCTCCCTTCATAATGAAAATTACTTGCTCAATCTCTTTAGTTACTTCCTCATATCTGTGGAAATTTTTAAGTGAGTTTAGCACTGTATTGGAAATATGTACAGAGAACATATTGGATTGGTATGTTAAAAAACTGATATATATTAAATGGAAAAAGAAATAGTGACAAACCGGAAGATACAATACATACAGGACACTATTTAATCAACGCTAGAAAAGAATGTTTCACTAGAAAGAGAAAACAAATAATAATCACACACATAGGCAAATCCTTCAAGGCTAAAATCTGTTAAATGTATTAGTCAACACAGAGGAGAGAATTACCTTGCTTAGAAGTGGGTTCACTTTGTTTTCAAGTTCGTTGAGAGCATCATTCAACTCTGATAGCAGACCAACTAGCTCTGGAGCTGAACTGTAAGATAATATACGTATTAAAGAAAGAAAACTACAAATTACATGGAACTTAAAGATGAGCAACTATCAACTTAGTATCTACCATCTCCTTGATTTCAAAGTATGATGCAGAATAGCTATACTCAGAGTCTACACAGAAAAGATCGGACATTATTACAAGTCCAAGGATAATATGGGTTCATAAAATTATAAAATTGAGCGAACAAGCTTTCCTGTAATTTCTAAGTTCTGAGAGAACAAGCTTTCCTGTAATTTCTAAGTTTCTTTTTTTTTTTTCTTGAACAGTATTCCTGTAATTTCGAAGTTACGATTAACTTATTAGAGATCAGATTTTTCTTAACGTTTCAACTTTGCATCATATTCACAGTGGACACCAGTTATTTAACTTATTTTGGTTTTCTGGCAATATAAATGATCTCAAATATGCGATTGGTTCCCAGAACAGAGACTGGTAAAACTCTGCTATAAATTTTGGTAAATAAGTCTTAGTTACCAGAAGCATCAGGGGAGTACATGAGTGAGTAAGAGCAGTGACAAAAGAGGAATGCTATGTGTAGATACCCCATCTTCAACCACCAAACATAATGACACGTGACAACATAGCACATGTGTGTAAGATCTTGTAGGTTCATCAGGCATCCCCTTCAGTAAAATTGTCCTCTTGTATAAGCAGGCAAAACAGCTCATCAAGTGGGCAGCATGAACACATTGAATGAAGGCTGTTGGTTGCATATAAGTGGGCGACATAGAAATAGCATGCCTCATGACAAGTAGAAAATAAACTATCTATAACCAAAGAAAAATGTTTAGGAATTGTGAGTTTCCAGAAAATAAGCAGCATTCTAAATGAAAGATTAGTGCAAGACGGTGCAAACAGAATCTAGTTCCTCATCCAGACTGTATGACTAGGTTATGCAAATCACTTGCATGCTTGGGATGCTTTTCTCAACATGAGCAACTGCACTTAGTTTTTAACTGCTGAGCTACCAATTAGTATTGTCCGTTTGCTGGGATGTTCAAGCTGTCACAATTCATGGTGGGGGCAACCAGATGGATGGTCCAGATCACTATTCCGGCATTTTACCTGAATAGGGCGTTTTGGTGGGCACAGACATGCTCAGGCAGGCCTGAGTAATTTCTTCCAGGTTGGGCTTGGAACTAGGTAATTGGGTCTGACCTTGGTTTGGGTTGGATTTGTGCTAACCCTGACCCAAACCAAACCTGCCCTTAACACCCCAAATCATTTCCAGTAAATAAAAGGAGGAATCATATGGGCCCCATCTCCATTTAGACAGGGGTCACTTGTGATCAGGTAATAAGTATTTACTAGCACTGTTTGGGATCAGGGAGATGAAAATATGAATTTGGTAAATCCATGAATATGACAACTTGTCAGATTCATGGGTTCGCACTGGATTTGGATTTGGCAAATCCAAAGTCCATGGCTTGAGAACCAAGCTAGAAATACATGGATTTGGAGAGCATTTATTACAATGGCAAAGCATTTATTTATTTATTTGTGTAGTTATGAAAGCATTTATTGCAAGGGAATAACTTCTATTGCTTTTTAGAAAGTCTCACCATGTGGATTTGCCAAGTCCTTAGCTTTTCTAAGGATTTGGATTCGCACCAAATCCACGTATTTGTGGGGATGTGGATTTGGGAAATTCCCAATGAAAAACAATGGAGGAGACTTTGAAATTTGTGGATTTTACCAATCCCTGCCCCAAATCCCACACCCCAAACAGCGTCTTAGCAACACATGATCCAGATTCAACCTTGACAAACATATTAATAGAATTTTGGCTATCGTGGCACACCTGGCGCAGACCAACAGGCAAAGGAGCCTCAAAACTTGAGGGAAACCTGATTCATCATGGACGCAAATATTAGACTAGACCCCTACAACCAGGTTTAGGAGTCTAGGCCCAAGCATTATGCATTGCAGACCATTCCCAAAGGAACAACAGACTTGTCCCTCGACGCACTTAAAATGATCAAGTGCGGAATACAAACAGCAAAGCTCGCAATGGAGAAACCTAAAACCTGACTTGGTTCAGCGAGATTCCCGAAATATACTTACTCGTACCTACTGAAAATACCCCTAGCATGGGTGAAGTAGGTAACTAGGTATTCAGCAACTGCTATAAAACCAATATTCCCATTGGACAGATGACAAGCGTATGTCTACATGTCAGGGGAGGAGTTGAAATTTAACTGCTGAAAGAAGAGTCTGAGGGAGAGACTCAGCGGTCAAAGAACAAAAAGAAGCAGGCCATATATGGAACAAAAATGCCTTGGAATCAGAACCCCAAGTGGAAGTGCTTCCTTCTGCATAAGATGTGAACGTGCAGTAAGTACATAACAAAAGGACATTTTTCTGTGTTAATTGATATGATCATAAACAGAAATATGTTTTTCCTACCATATCTATGCATTGGTGTTTGAGCTTATTTGCTAGATTGCCTTCAATTTGGATTAGAACTAATTTCTAAAAATGTCTTGTTAGTTACCAACTCGTTTCAGATTTCAGAGGAAAACGTAGACCAACTTATTGCTAAAACACATAACCAACATGGCAGAAAGGCAAGGTGGTGCAACCCGGTTATCAAGTCAATGAGATCTCGATACCCAAATTGCAAAGAAATGTGAAGATTACCATAAATTGCAAAGAAATTAAAAAAAGAATACTCACGAGAACAATGGAGTAGAGAGGAAGAGAACTTTTTTTGATATCAAACAAAACTTTAAGAAAACCCATACTTAGAAAAATATTCAAATGACCAACTCCTACACCACTATCCCCTTTTATAGATCCTAAATGAATCTTTAATTAAAATCTCCCAACTATGAGATTAATTTCAAATCAATCACAATTTATTACAAACTAATCTAAGCTTTCTTAATATGGTAAAAGCCTAATAATTAAAAACAAACATGGAAAGTTATTATATCTCTAAAACCAGCCCATATCTTCAATCATATCAATTATCTCCTCCATATCTTCAATCATATCTTTAAAATCAGCCCCCCACATCTTCAAAAAATAGTAAATTATAATCATTGATTTAGGCCTCCAAATCTGTAAATAATTTATCCAAAAATCAGCACATGTTGGACCTATGGTGGGCTATTGGCCTACATCTTGTTAGGCCTAGATGGGCTATGGACCTAGGTGGATCATGGCCTACATCAATTCTCCCCAGCTTTGAAAGAACTTGTCCTCGAGTTAGAAACCAGTCTTAACATTTGGATTAGTATTACCTCTACAACGAATCTTCTTCTTCTTTAGTGGAAGCTGGTGGTGCAACCCTAAGCGTCGGCTCAATACAACCTTTGTTGAAGTCCACTGTAGATGATATCTTTTTCACCTGCACTTTTGTACGTGCCACCTTGTCTATTGTAACTTTAAAATTCTTTGTGAATCCTAAAACATGCACTCCATTTTTTATGCCACAATCATCTTTTGCAAAGGTGTTTCAATTTGAACATTGAGAGTTGAGACCTACTTGCATGTCTATTAATGCGAATAGGTTTGCAACTAACTTTTTAGCCCTAGCAACTTTGTACCGGCATAGGGAAGAGTTGAGTCAGATGTTCGCTTCCTGGGATTGACACAACACAAAACATGGAAAGAAGGCATAACCGGTTCAAGTTGTCAAGACCATAAGAGACAATAAATACTGGAAGAAGGTCAAGAAGACCCTTAAGGTGATGGAGCCACCAATGAGGGCACTCCGTCTTGCTGAAACCGACAAAGCACCTACCATGGGCTTCCTTTACAATGCCATGGATAAGGCGAAGATGGAAATTCATCGTGATAATGAACATTATATCACTGGAAGATGATCAACAAGAGATGGACAAAATAGCTCCACCATGATCTTCATGATGCAAGTTTCCATCTAAATCCTAGGTACAGATATGCCCAAACATATTTTATGGATGATGAGGTTCTTGTCAGGCTAAAGAGTTAAGAGTGTGATAAAGAGATTAGAGCCTGACTTAGATGTGCAAATAAGGGCGTTGAATGAATTAGATACATTTGGAAATCATCAAGGAAGCTTTGGAGAGGCTCTTGCATAGCATGCAGTATCAAAGTTGCAACCGGCCGAATGGTAGATGAATTTCGAAAATAGTGTGAACGCTCTCCAAAAAATTACGGTGAAAGTTTTGAGCCAAATAACTTCTTCCACTAATTGCGAGAGGAACTAGAGTTGTTTTCCACTTATCTATTCAAAGAATAGGAATATATTACAAAGTAGGACGTTGGATCAACTTGTTTTCATGCACTACAACATGAGGCTAAAAATGCAACGACAACATAGGAGCATTACAACACTCGACGGTGACACGGACTACTGTCCGATAAACTTAGACAACATTTATGATGAGGATGACCCACTTCTGCCTTGGTTGGAGGCAGTGTTCGAAGTATCCCCAATATTATCCTTATCTCCAGCGCGGCAATACCAATAACACTGGCAGCAATATCGATAACATCTGTAGTATCAGAAATTCTAGGTATCAGCAATGTATCGCCAATGTATTATCAATATTTTCGACTATGTAAATTCAAAGTGTCACTTGTATTACCCATGTATCGATATCGCCAATGTATCGCCAATATTTTCGACTATGTAAATTCTAGGCGCCGCTTGTATCAACGATATTTTGACAATATCACCAATGATCACTATCACCAAAAATCTGGTTATTAAAAAAATTTCTAATAAATTTTTTTATGGGCACATGGTTGTATGCAATGTTTAATTTATCGTTGATGATACTAAATTGTTGCAACATGTGCGATATTGAGACCACAATTTTTCATTTCCTTTCCAGTTGTTAATGATTTCTTGGCAAAATATCATGTGTTGTTGATATTCTGAAATATCGATGGATGTTTGAATGGAAGGTTAGATGGATGGTTAGATGGGATGGATGGGATGGTTGGACTAATTTCTTACAACGGCACATGCTTTTAGGCCCCCATTAAATGAAAACTAATTGTGTATGCATTCTTTTTACAATTTGTTCATTCCTAAATATGCAAATATGTGTATTTTAGAATTTCCTTAAGTTTCATTGAAAATTCCACCATTTTTCCCATGTTTTCCCGTATTTCTGGCTGTCAGCGATATCGATATTGTTTTCGTATCCCCGACCAATGAAACTTGCAGTAACACCGATACTTCGAACATTGGTTGGAGGAAAGAGAGAAACAAATAGAAGAGGACAATGAAGAATTGGAAGTGGATGACCCAGTAGTCGCGCGACGCAACAAGAGAGTCGTGCAACTGTGTAGAACCTAAAATGAGAGGCAAATTTCATCCAAAGACTGGCTCGACAGAAGAGTAAGAGCAGTAGCAATAGCGAGACCGAGACTGATTATGATGGTGGTGGTGATGACGCACCTGATACCGGTCCTACTTCTGGTGTTGTTTAGGACACCATACAGTTGTCTACAAATTGCAAGGTCGATAAGCATCGACGGGGTACACGAGGCTGGACTAATGAATCTATTGAGTCACGAGACAACCATCCAGGGGGGGAAGAGGCTGGCACCAGTAGAGCATTGGGAGGTCCGAAACATCAGCGGGCATGTGGTCATGGGCATTATGGATATTCTTACGGCAAATGGGATTATACGGAAGTCCTCCTAATCCACATGTTCCATATGGATACAGAAATCCATATCCAAATCCAAGTATCATAGACACGGTCTCAATCTCAGCAGTTCGAGTCCGACCGACAGCACGACTATTCGACTAGCACATATGGATATCCTTACTCAGGGTCAGAGTCGTTGCCCAATCAGGATCAATCATCCTCTAGTTTCGTTGACCTGATCTTTCCCTCTGAAACTGGATATTATGGATATGTAGCACCTATTCCATGGCCACAGCCTGATTATGACGAGGACAGGAAGTCGAGCAACCACAACAAACCAAATTTTCATTTTGGTGGTGAGTTCTATTAAGATAAGTATATTTTCTTATTTACATTTAAGGTAAGTATTTTTATACCACACATTCACCAAGCAAGCTCACACTTGACACTGTTGAACTTGTGCCGAAAATAACTCATCTGACAAACAATCAAGTTAATGTTATCCTTAATCAATAGGAGACACTTCAGCCAAAAACAATTAATCATCCCCTTCAATAGCTGCTCACGCAGCCTCTTCCGTTGCGACCTGTTCGCTAGAATACAGTTCATCCCGGTTTGTACAACGAACGAAGAGAAGGTTCAGTATGCCGTTCTCGCGTTGCAGAATAAATCTGACACCTCCTTCATCCCGTCAGCCATTGTAGCTACTTCGAGAGTTTTCCTGTGTCTGGAAGAGCAGCGATCTGATGCTAGTAGGAAAAATGATGATTTCATCTTCGATGTAAAACTCTTCAAGATCAAAGATCACCTTGGCAAGATTAAGATGCTATGCGATGTAATCGTGCAACAGAAGGCCGATTTTCTTCCTCTTGAAACCCCGGCTGAGTTGATGCGAGAAGTGAGAGCAAAGCTCAATACTCAAATTGCATCTCTCACTACAGAGGAGAATGAAGTGATGCCAGTCGAAAATGTCACTCCTCAGTAGCAAATCCGACCGAAGAACTCCACACCTGCTTCCTCCCAACTTGCCAAAATTACTGGCAACCACTCATCTTCCTCGATCATTCCGCAAGCTCCAATCATGGTGCCTGAGACGAACTCTTCCAGGCAGACCCCTCATTCGTCAGCAAGGTTTCATGCACCACCTCCAAGCACCAGAAACGTCTCACGAAGAGCAATCTCCACCTCCGATGCTCCATCGATTCCTCCCTTTCAATTGACGATTCTATAGTTTTCCCAGCTCTGCGAACGTTGCCGGCAGCTGATTCTCACCACCTTTTAATGGAACTCTGGCAATCAGAGTCTATTACCAGCAGGCAGACATGACTATTGAACTGGTCACCTCTCCAATAGCTATTTCCTCTCTGTCAGGTACCCCTACCACTGCAACGAACGTTTTTTCAACCATTGCAAAAAAAAAAAAACAAGGACTCCCTCTCAGCTAGAATTTTAAACTTTGGGCTCACTAGTGGGCTAAGCAATGGGCCCTCTTTACTTGGGTCGTTGCCAGATGGGCCTTCAACTTCTAGGCCTATTTCAGGAGGAACTTGAACTTACGGGCTTGGTTATGGTGGGCCTTCTACCACACGGAGTACTAGTTCCATTGTAGCGATCGTTGGGCCAACTGGTGCTGGGCCTCAGCAAACCTCTGTTGTATCTGAGCCCGGGGTCAAAGGCCCATCTGCTAAGCCATCTTCTGGTAATGCTAAGCCATCTGCTGGGCCCAGTGGTACCGTTGGAACAGTTTCAGTTTCTGCTTCTGGGCCCGGGGGGGTTAGCCCATCTGTTGGTCCTTCAACTACACATGTTAATAGAGGTGTTTAGGCACCGAACAGTGCTAGTGTTGGTCATGTGCCTTCAATGACACATGTTAATAATGGTGTTTCAACACCAAACAGTGTCATTGCTAACCAATGGTCAAATGCCATGGCGACTAATGGCCAACCACACACCATGGGAAGCTCTAGGGGATGGGCTTAACCTCTTCAAAGTGGACCCTAATCCTACCCTCAATCTGAATTTCATTGACTCAAATCCAGAGGAGCACTTCACCATCCCGATTGAGGACGAAGAAGTCCGGGATGGGGAAAAATCATGGAACAACACTCTCTTTGGTTATTTTATTAGTAAGCACCCTTTTTTCCCGGTGGTGAAATCGACCCTAGAATGCGCATTGAAAGTAAAGAACGAGCTCGAGATCTCAACCCTTGAAAAATAGTTTTACATGTTCAAATTTCAAGACTTTGATGAAAGTCAATCCATTCTTGAAAGGGGCCGATGGTTTGTTAGTGGACACCCATTGATACTAAGAAGGTGGTCTCCACTCTCTCTCTCTAAAAGGAAGATTTAGATACCATCCCTTTGTAGATTAAACTTTTTATTTTATTTTTTTTGTTGGGGGGGTTGGTAAGCGAGCAATACACTCTTATTACTTACCCAGGGCAAAGCCTGAAAAGATACAACAGGCTAGGCGAACACCAAGAAAAGAAAAGAAAAAAGAAGCAACCCACACCCCAAGCGCAAGGGAGAAGAGAAAAAAAGCTAAAAAAACAAGGGGGAGGGACTGAAGAGCACGAAAGACAAAGGGAGACCCATAGCCCAGGCCAAGCATCATATCAAATAAGCTATCTCAACCTCCAATGATGAATCTGGACGGCAAGTGCGTAGGAATATCGGCCAGCCTTGAGAGAACTGTTCGCAAGCGACTAGAAATAAGCCCAACATGGTTGCTGGAAGCAGTAACATAACGATGCAATCTTCGAGCAAAAAGGCTCATCTCCCAAGAGGAGGTCAGCAGATCCTTAATGGCTGCAAGATTTTGTTGATTGTGCAAGAGGATTCTAGTTCCTACAAATTGATTAATACGAAAATTAGTTATACCAAGGGATAGGGTTTGCAAACACATATACATCGTTCCCTGAATGGCATAAACGGAGACTATTCCCCAAATAGAGTCGCGTTAGGAGTACAACAGAATAGCCCAACTCTAGAATTCAAAATCTCAGCACAAGCTAAGGTCTAAGAAGGAGCAGGTCTGATACGCCAAGCTACTTGACAAATTGGGGGGTGCGAAACGGAATAGGCAATAGAAAGGTCCCAAGCAGCAGATACAGCACTTGGGGCCTTAGCTGCAATAGAATGCCCAAAGAGGAAAAGAACTTTAGCTCTCAGATCCCATATAATATTCCTAAATGTGGTCTCCCTTGAGGAATATTTATTGTTAAATATATGGTTATTTCTTTCTCTCCAAATATGCAACACAAGGGCTGGGAAAGAAATTTTACAAAGAAGAAGAGATTGGATCGTTTGCATTTTCCACAAAATAAGCAACTGCTTGAAAATTCGTAGGAAGGTTGATAAAGGGAAAAAAAAGTTTAGAGTGCAGATTTCTCCATATCCAACTAGTGAACCTACAATAAAAAATAAATGGTTAATAGATTCAATTCCATGCTAACAAAAGACACAGGAAATATTATCAATAATATTGAAGGAAGCGAACAAGTCTTTCATTTTGAGATTCTCAAGAAAAGCCATCCAGGCCGCAATAGAGTGTCTAGGGATACAACTATTAAACCAAATACGCTCACTCCAAGGCGGGGTAGGGTTAACAGATTTGCAGGCCTTCACTGTTGAGGCAAAGTTAAGGGTGGGGAAAGGGTCTAGATGATTTCGTCTTACACTAGAACAATTTGGTATGTTTTAATTTCCTGGAAAAGGTGAACCAAGGCAAGAGAATTTGGATAGGGAAATTGCCACTCGGTATCTTGGATTAGAAAACTAATAGGGAAGTTAGTTCCTAGCCCTAGGTCTTAAAGAGTAGAGTTACCCAAACGATCAAATAGGCTAGTATCTCCCAACCAAGGATCAAACCAGAAGTCTGTGGATTATCCGTTTCCCACTAGAAATCTAGTGTGGCACTTAGCAATGTCACGAACACTGAGGATGATACGGCTACGCCAAGCCCACGAAGCATTGAAGGGCATTTGGATGTTCCATATAGATTTAGAGCCAATATACTTTTCATGGACCCATTTGACCAAAAGATTTTCCAAATTTGTTTTATAAGGCAGGCTTTGACAGAGACCTCTGGGAAGTTATGCCGAGGCTGCCTTCGATTTTGGGTCTACAAATCCACTCCCGGCTAATGGTATGAAGAGGCGAAAAGCCCCATAAAAATTCCCTAATATGCCTCGCCATAGTGTTATAGCAAGCTTTTGGGAACAAAAAGGCATGGGACCAAAAGATATGGAGACTAGAGAGAGTGGAATTGATTAGCTCCAATCTTATTGTAAACGAGAGGGATGCTTTCCGTCCATCAAGCTTTCTATTAAGGCTGTCAAGCAGCGGTTGACAGTTCAAAATATGGAGCCTAGTGGAGAATAAGGGAACTCCCATGTATCTTATAGGGAGCTTGCCTTCATCCATACCAAGGATACTTTTAATTTCATGCTTGCAGGTGCAGGACCCGAAGATAATTAAAACACTCTTATGAAGATTCACTTTGAGCCCCGAGTTTTCAGCAAAATTATGAAAGAAGTTTCTCAAGTTGTAAGCAGAATGCGGATCCGCACTAGAAAAAATCATTCAATCATCAGCAAAGAGGAGATGGGAGATGGAAAGGCACCCAGCTTTGAATGGAGTGCCAATTAATCCGTTGTCCTAACATTTACCCAACAAAGCTGAGAACATTTCCATGACAATAGTAAAGAGGAAAGGAAAGAGTGGGTCTCCTTACCTAAATACCTCTACTACTTTCGAAAAAATCGCAAGCCTCCCCATTAATGATAATAAAGAAAGAGGGGGTCGATATAGCGATATGGATCCAGTTAATCCAAATGTCAGGAAAATTAAGAGTGTGGAGGGCTTCCATGATAAAATTCCATCTGATAGAGTCAAAAGCCTTCTTAAGATCAATCTTAGCACACATTCTAGGTGGACCTCCATCAAGGTGGAGACCTCGAATAAGGTCATAAGCAAGCAGAATATTATTAGAGATATTTCAGTCTGGAATGAATGCAGAATGAGTTTGGCTAAAAATGGAAGGCATAACATCTTTCATTCTGTTGACCATGATACGAGATATGACTATGTAAAATTCATTGGTGAAAGAAATTGGCCTAAAGTCGTTAAGAGTTTCAATATTATCTAATTTAGGAATCAAGGCCACAAGAGTTTGTTGAGTTGCTTAAGCATTTTTTTCCCAACTTAAAGAAACTAATAATGCAGCAAAAATGTCCTTTCCAATAATAGGCCAGCAAATCTTATAAAAGTTGGCTAATAATGGAAGGCATAACATCTTTCTTTCTATTGACCATGATAGGGATATGATTTTTTAAAATTCATTGGTCAAATAAATTGACCTAAAGTCATTAGGAGTTTCAGTATTATCTGATTTAGTAATCAAGGTCACAAGAGATTGTTGAGTTGCTTAAGCATTTTTCCCGACTTAAAGAAACTGATAATGCAGCAAAAATGTCCTTCCCAATAATAGGCCAACAAATCTTATAAAAGTAGGCATTAAAGCCATCAAGGCCAGGGGCCTTATTGGGGCTAGCAGATTTGACGGCTGCTTCAATTTCATGGATGGTAACAAAGCTAATGAGTTTGTTACCCTCTTCAAGGGAGAGTTTAGAATAATTGTCTAAGATGCCCAAATCAACAGGAGGCCGATCTATTTGGGGAGAGTTAAGGGTTTCTTTGAAATGGCCAATTATTTTGCCCTTAATCTCTTCTTTATTTTCCATAAAGGTACCATCTTTACTTTTGATTTTTCAAATTTTGGATGAAGCTTGCTTAGATTTGATGGAGGCGTAGAAAAATTTAGATTTGTATCGTTGAGATTAAGTTTACTTTCTCTAGCCTTTTGCCTTAGCACAGAGATCCCCATATATTGAAGGTGATTAAGATTGTCTCTAGCTCCACACTCCGTTTCCACATTGGTAGGAGAATGATTGATTTGAATTACAATTTGAATAGTAAGAAGGTCCTTAGCTTTAAAGAGTTGGTCACTTAATTTTGGCTTGTTAGCTAACCAACTCTTAAGAGCAAGCTTTAATTTTTCGAGCTTAGTAGCAACAACAAACATGGGAGTTCCCACAACATGTTCTTCCCAAGTTTTAGCTAGTACATGGAAGAACCCTTCCATCTTACACCAATGGTTGAACAAACAGAACGCGATTTGCAGGAACTAGTAGGGGAATCAAGATCTAGTAGCACAGAAGCATGATCGAAGAGGCCTAGAGCCAAATAAGGGGCTTTATAGGAAGCAAAGAATGTGATGAAAGTTAGGTTGGCAAGGAGCGTATCCAACCAACATTCCGTCCTTTAAGGGGTCGCACTGCTATTAGACCAAGAAAAGATATTACCCGATAGCGTGAGATCATCAAGCCCAGCAACAACTATGCAGTTGTTGAAGTCTTCAATATGCCTTTGGTTAGGATCAACACCTCCCCTCTTCTCATGCATGAATCTGATGTAGTTAAAATCTCCCCTCAACAATCCAAGGATCGCTCAGCCTAGAGGCGATCTAAAAAATGTCATTCCATAAAAGCTCTCTTTGGGCCGGTAAATTGGCAGAGTGTATATACCTGTAAAAAATAGTTTGCTAGGGATTTCCAAAGAGGTTAGCTAGCAATGAATGAGTTTATTTGTTTTGTGAGTGACAGGCAACTAGATAGAGTTTTCCGAGCAATAAAAATTCTACAATTGGAGCAAAAATCAATATTAGCATCATAATCCCAATTATGGAGCAAAGAAGAGTTGCAAGCTACATGAAGGTTGGAATTCCTAATACAAGTTTACATGATGCAAATTATAGACAATTTAAGGTTATGAATAATATCTCTGATTTCTTTTTGCATTGCAGGCCCTATTAAGGCCTCTAACATTCCAGGTGGGTGAGTCTTGAAACTTAATCAACATCAAGTTCACTGTTACCATCCAGATCAAATAGGACGGTGAAATTATTGGATTGATTAAGATGGTTTGATGGACTAAATGATAGGGGCCTAATGTGACCATTAGGGGAAGTTTGATTTCTCCTTCTACCATTAGTAGTAGGTGAAGTGGGCCCCTCATTCGGATCACTATGAACTTCAACATTATCCAAATTCTAATTTTCCGAATTAGGTGGCTTTAGATTGCTTTTACACCCAAACTTGTTTGGATGCGCTTAGGGATGTGGAGTTTCCAAAGGAGGTAGCGGCTCCCCCAGATTTCAAAGTTCTAAGAGTATTGGAGGAACCCGAATTTGAAGTTGGAGAAGAAGCCCCTTTTGAAGTGGGAGGAACCACCTTAGCATGGTTTTTTGGACAATCTTTTTTTCTAAATGATTGAACGTTTCGCATTCTTTGCAAGCCATCAGTTTCCGCACATACTCAACAAGTTGTTTAATGATTTTCCCCTTGCATTCGATCTTGACAGAATCAACGAGAATGGAATAGATGCCAATTTCAACGCAAATCCGAGCAAAGGAACATGTGCGCATAGCTGTGGCTTTATCCATAAACAATTGATTACCAATGGTGCTAGCAATCTTGCTTAGAATACATGGCATTTTATAAATGAAATTAAGATTTGGAAGTTTAATCCACAGAGGGATGGAATCTAAATCTTCCTTTTGGAGAGAGATAATGGTCGACCACCTTCTAAGCATCAATGGGTGTCCACTAATGAACCAAGTGCCGCTTTCAAGAATGGATTGGCTTTCATCATAATCTTGGAATTTGAACATGTAGAATACATTTTCAAGGGTTGAAATCTCGAGCCCATTTTTAACTTTCCAAGCACGTTCTAGTGCCGATTTCACCACCGAAAAGAAAGGGCGCTTGACAATGAAATAGCCAAAAAGGGTGTTGTTCCACGACTTTTCCCCATCTTGGACTTCTTCATCCTCAATCAGAATGGTGAAGTGTTCAACAGGATCCAGGTCAATGACATTCAAATTAAGGGTTGGATTAGAGTCAGATTTGAATAGATTAGCCCTACACCTAAAGGTTCTCCTGGCACGAGGTTGAGCATTAGTCGGAGGAGCAGTTGGTCGTTGCTCAACACCATTCAAACAGGCCATGTTGGTTGGTAAAGCACCCCTAATATTATGCGCGTTAGAAGGCCCAGCGGCATTTTTTGGGTGAGTAGCAATCTATGGCCCAGCTACCCCAATTCCAACAAACAAGGTACTGCCAACGGGCGGGCGGGCCGGCTAAAGCAATAGTGGGCCCAGCAGATGGGCCATTTACCCCCGGCCCGGAAGTAGTAGTGGATCGGTTTGACCCGCCAGCAAAGACAGGCCCGAGATTTATGTGTAGGAGAGGCCCCACCAGAATTAAGCCCAATTGTGAGAGGCCTAGTAGGCCTCGGCCCACCAAGCAATGATGGCCCAGCAGGTAGCCCGTCAAAAGGCCCAAGCGTTAAACAAACAATATTCCAATTTAAGTCTCTGTTCTTAGCAACGGTCGAAAAATTGACCATTGTTGTGACAGGGGTACTTAGCATTCGACCGTTGCAACAGTCTCAAGCCACCTGCCGAAGCTATTTTCCGATTGGTAGAGTTTCGTCGAAAGCCGGCGAGAATTAGGTGTCGGCGAAGGAAGCAATGCTGGGAAGTCGGCAACATCGTCGATTGAAGGGGTATCAGTTGAGTTTCAAAGGAGGGGGCTGCTCTTCGACTAGCATTTCTGGAAGTCAGAAGCGGTGCCGGAGCTGTTGAAGAGGAGCGACGAGTCTTCCTTGAAGTGACCATCTCAGGCATAGGTGCTGAAACTGGAGGACCGCCCGACTGAGGGAGGCGGCTGCCATTAAAACTAGCGAGCGTGGACGAAGTAACAGGGACTGTCTTCTTTAAACTCCGAGGCAGCAGAGTATCAGAATTTTTGCTCAAATCCTCTGCATTCTCTTCCACAGCAATGAGAGAAGTAATTCGAGCATTTAGTTTTGCTCTCGCTGGCGCATCAGCTCCGCTAGGATTTCAAGCGGGAGGTAGTTCGCATTCTGCTAAACGATTAAAATTCTTAATCTAAATTTCATCTACAAAACACCACGTATTCTAATCAAGATTGCTAGCACCATAGGTAATCCTCTCTTTATGGATAAAGCCATAGCTACGGGCACACGATCCTTTGCTCATCTATGCGTGGAAATTAGGGTTCATTCCATTCTCCCAGATTTTGTCTAAAAAAATTGCAAAGGGAAAATCATTGATCGAACTATTGAGTATGTGTGGAAACTGGCGGCTTGCAAAGAATGTGAAACATTCAATCATTCGGAAAAAAGTTTGTCCCTAAAATCATGCATAGCTAAGGTGGCTCCTCCTAGAAAGAGGGTTCCCCCCACTACAACTCTGAGTACCTCCAATACTCTTGGAAACTTTGACATCTAGGGGACCCTCTTCATCATCGGGGAATGTAATTTCCCATGAGAACTCCGTGTCATTGGGGGGCATCTACCTCTCTTGGAGCATCCAAACAAGTCTAGGTTCAAAAGAAAACCAAAAACACATCATCTAATCTGGAAAATCAAATATAAATAATGTTGAAGTTCATAGTGATCTAGGTGAGGGGCCTTCTTCACCTACTGCATGTGATAGAAGGAGAGATCATGCTCCTCCCTTGGTCACATTAGGTCAAGATCTTTTAGCCCTTCAAACCATTCCAATAACTTTTCTGTCTTATCAGACTAGGATGGAAACTTAACATAAATCAAGTTACAATCCTTACACACCAAGTGACCTTGGCTGCTAAAGGGAACTTCAATCCTTCTTCTCCTTCGATCAATTGTAATAGATGAAGATCCTCGCCTGGAATGTTAGAAGCCTTAATAAGCCCACCATACAAAAAAAAAAATTAGAGATATGATTCTTGATCTTAACCTATCTATGATTTGCATAATGGAGACTCGCAACTCTAGCATTTATGTTGCTTGCAATTCTTTCTTGCCCCATAATTGGAATTTATGATACGAATATTAATTTGTGCTCCAATTGTAGAATTCTTATTGCTTAGAAAACCTCGATTCAGTTATTTGTTATTCATAAAACAGACGAACTTCTTAATTATCAGCTAACCTCTTTGGAAATTCTTAGCTTTCTATTTTTCATAGGTATCTGTGCTGCTAATTTACCAACCCAAAGAGAACTCTTATGGAATGAGACCTCCCAAATTGCTTCGAACCTGAACAATCTTTGGATCGTTGCGGGAGATTTTAACTGCATCAGATTCATGTATGAGAAGAGGGGAGGTGTTGATCCTAACTTAAAGCATATCGAGGTATTCAACAATTGTATTGCAACCGCTGGGCTAGATGACCTTACACTTTCAGGTAATATCTTTACTCGATCTAATAGCAGTGCAGCTCCTCAAAGGATAGAATACAGGTTGGATGGGGTTATTGCCAATTCGACCTTCATCTCGTCCTTTGGCTCCTATAAAGCCTCTTATTTGGTTAGGGCCTCTCTAATCATGCTTTTATGCTTTTAAATTTCGATTCCCCTTCTTTTACCTACAAAACTCCGTTTCGTTATTTCAACCATTGGCATATAAGATGGACGGGCTTTTTCGTGTTGTGGCTAAAACTTGGGAGCAACACGTTATGGGAACTCCCATGTTTATTATTGCTACCAAGCTCAAAAATCTTAAGCTAGCCCTGAAGAGCTGGATAGCTAATAAGCTAAAATTAAATGACCAGCTTGCCAAAGCTAAGGAGGACCTCCTTGCTATCCAAACTCTCATTCAAACTAATCATTCTCCCACCAATGTTAAAACTGAGCGTAGAGCCAGAGATAAGCTTAATCACCTTCAATCGATAGAGATCTCTACGCTAAGGCAAAAAGCTAGAGAAATTAAACTTAATCTTAATAATTCTAATTCTAAATTTTTCTATGCTTCTATCAAATCCAAACAGGCCTCATCCAAAATTTAGAAAATTAAAGGTAAAGATGCATCTTTCAAAAAAAAAAAAAAAAAAGTTAAAGATGGTACCTTTACAAAAAAACCAAAATGATATTAAGGAAATAATTATTGACCATTTTAAATATATCATTAGCCCTACCCAAAGGGATTGGTATCCTGTCGACTTACGCCTCTTTAGATAATATCCCCAAGTTTTCTCATGACTTACGCCTCTTAGATAATATCAACTTATTAAGCCCGTCACAATTCAAGAAAATTAAAGCAGCCATCAAATCTGTCAACCCCAATAAAGCCCCTAGCCCTAATGGTTTGAATGCCTACTTTTACAAGACCTGTTCACTATTATTGGGAAGGACATCTTTGTCGCAATTATCAGTTTCTTTAACTCAGAAAAAATGCTAACACAGCTCAACAACACTCTTGTTGCCTTGATTCATAAATCTGAAAATACTAAAACTCCTAATAATTTTAGGCCAATTTTTTTAACCAATGACATCTACAAAATCATATCTCGTATCATGGTCATCAGAATGAAAGTTATTATGCTTTTCATTATTAGCCAAACTCAATCTGCCTTCATTCCTAACCGTAATATCTCTAATAATATTTTGTTCAGCCATGACCTTATTCGAGGTATCCACCTTGATGGAGGTCCGCCTAGAATATGTGTTAAGATTGATCTCAAGAAGGGTTTTTACTCTGTTAATTGGGATTTTATCATTGAAGCCCTCCGTATCCTTAATTTTCTCGACATTTGGATTAACTGGATCTGTGCAGCTATATCCACCCCTCTTTCTCAATTATCAGTAACGGGGAGGCTTGCGGTTTTTTCAAGAGTAATAGAGGAATTAGGCAAAGAGACCCGCTCTCTTCGTTCCTCTTTACAATTATCATGGAGATGTTCTCAACTTTGTTGGGAAAATATTATGCTAATTGGTTAATTGATACCCCCTTTAAAGCTAGGTGTTTGTCCATCTCCCACTTCCTCTTCGCTGATGATTTAATGATTTTTTCTAGTGTTCCTCGTTTTGCTTATAATTTGAGAATCTTCTTACATAATTTTGCTGAAAACTCAGGTCAGGGCTTCAGGTCAATCTTCAGAAGAGTGTGTTAATTATCTCTGGCTCCTATGCCTGGCTACCTACAAACATGAAATTAGAAGTATCCTTGGGATGGACGAAAGTAAACTCCCCATAAGATATCTGGGAGTTCCCTTGTTCTCCACCAAACTCCATATTTCGAACTGTCAACAGATGTTTGATAGCCTTAATAGAAACTTGGTGGATGGAGGGCGTCCCTCCTCTACTGTGCGGGTAGGCTAGAGCTAATCAAGTCCACTCTTTCTAACCTCCATATCTTTTGGTCCCATGCTTTTTTACTACCCAAAACCTGCTATAACATTATTTCTAGATGTATCAGGGATTTTCTTTGGAGCTTTTCGTCATTCCATACCATCAACTGGATCTAGGAGCAGATCTGCGGACCCAAAAATGAAGGCGGTCTCAGCATAACCTCTTTAGAAGTTCTGTCAAAGCCTGCCTAGTCAAACAAATTTGAAAAATCATCTGCAAAGAGGACAACTTTTGGATCAAATGAGTCCATGAGAAATACATTGGTTCTAAAACTCCATGGAATATTCAAATGCCATCCAATGCTTCCTGGGCCTGGCACAACATTCTCAATGTTCGTGACATTGTTAAGCCCCACACCAGATTTCTGGTAGGGAATGTGCAATCTACGAACTTCTGGTTTGACCCCTGGTCAGGGGATTCTAGCCTATTTGATCGCTTGGGCATCTCCGCCATTCAAGACCTGGGGCTAGGAACTAACCTAATGCAAGATACTGAGTGCCAATTTCCCTACCCTAATTCTCGTCTTAGACACAAAATTATTCCAATTTAAGATGAAATCATCTAGACCCTATCCCCGAATGGTGCCCTTAACTTTGCATCTGCTTTGAAAGCCTGCAGATCTACTAACCCAAACCCGCCTTGGAGTGATCTAATATGGTTCAGTGGTTTTATTCCTAGACACTCTATTGCGGCCTGGATGGCTTTTCTTGAGAAGCTCAAAACGAAGGACTTGCTTTCTTCCCTCAGTATTATCAATGATACTACTTGTGTTTTTTGTCAGCATGATACTAAATCCATTAATCATTTATTTTTCTCTTGTAGGTTCACTAGTTGGATATGGAGCAATTTGCATGCTAAAGTCTTTATTCCCTTTATTCACTATTCTATGATTCTTCAATCTGTTGCTTATTTTGTGGAAAATGCAAGCAATCCTATTTCTTTTTCTCTTTACAAGCTCTCTTTCCCGACCCTTGTCAGGCATAGTTGAAGAGAATGAAATAACCATATATTTAACAACAAATATTCCCCAAAGGAGACCACATTTAGGAATATTATCTGGTAGGGCTGTCAACGGGTCGGATACGGGCCGGATCAGTGATGATCCGTATCCGACCCGATTAAGGATATATCCGACCTGAATCCGACCCGAATCCGATTCGGATCACAAGTATCTGATCCGAACCCGACCCGTTTAAAATTTTTCAAATCCATTTCCGATCCGATTACGATCCGACCCGATATCCGAGAGAGAGGGGAGAGAGAGAGAGAGATGCTCGTGCGTGGAGAGAGACGAAGAGACGGCTTTTTTTCTTCTTCTTTTTTTCTTTTTTCCTTTTTTTAAATCGGGTCGGGTCAGGTCGTTAACGGGCCGGATCAAGGTTGATCCGAATCCGACCCGATTATTAAACGGATCATCTTTGGATATCCGTATCCGACCTGATTATCCGATTATTGATCCGAATCCGATTAAATCGGATCGGATACGGATCAAAATCCGTGCCGTTGACAGCCCTATCATCTAGGATCTGAAAGCTAGAGTTCTTTCCCCTTTGGGGCCCTCTATTGTAGCAAAGGCTCCGGGCACTATTTCTGTTGCCTGGGACTTTCCTACTGCCTACTCCATATCGTGGCCTCCCATTCGTCAAGTAACTTAGCATCTCAGACCTACTCTTAGTTGGACCCTAGCCTATGCTGAGATTTCGACCTCTAAGGTTGGGATCATCTGCTGCGCTTCTAATGCAACTCCTACTTGGGGAATAGCATCTGAGTATACCATTCAAGGAACGCTGGACAAGTGCTTGCAAACTTTATCCCTTAATATATCTAACTTTCGTATTGATCAAACTGTAGGGACTAGCATCTTCGTGCACAATCAACAAAGTCTTGCAGCCATTAAAGATCCATCAACCTCCACTTGGGAGATGCGCTTGTTCGCTCAGAAGCTGCACTCCTTCGTTACTTCTTCCAACAGCCATCTCAGGATTATTTCTAATCACTTGCACACAATTCTCTCCCACTAGCCGATACTCAGATGCACTCCTCTTCCAGATTCATCACTGAGGTTGAGATAGTTGATTTGATGTGATGCCTGGCTCGGGCTGTGGACCCTCTTTCTTTCGTGCTCTTCTTTCCTTTCGTACCCCTTCTATTTTTTAGTCTGTTTTCTCTTCTCCCTTGCGCCCGAGGTGTGGGTTGCTTATTTTTTCTTTTTTTCTTCTTGGGGTTCGCCCTACCTATTGTATCTTTTCAAGCTTTGCATTGGGTAAGTAATAAGATAGTATTGCTTGCTTGCTTTCCCAAAAGAAAAAAAGATGGATGAAGTGGATAAAACACAGAGATCATGGTGGGGCCAACAGAGCACTGTCCAGTAGCCACCTCACTATCGGCGGCGTCAATAGGCAATCCACGTCCGTGTAAACACAATCCTTGGGAGCGGATTAAGTGTGAACAGGGTTAACCGTTAGTGGGTGATGCCGTGACGGTGGAGCCCACCTTGATGAATATTTTATATCCACGCGGTCCATCAATGTTTCTAGCTCATTTTAGTGCATGGTCCCAAAAATAAAGCAGATCCAAATCCCAAGTGGACCACACCACAGGAAATGATGGTCATTGAATGCCCACCATTAAAAACATCCTAGGGCCCGCCATAATGTTTATTTGTCATTCGACTTGTTTATAAGGTCACATAGACTTGGATGAAGGGAACAGACAAAGCTTGATGCAAAACTTTTGTTGCCCCCAAAAAGTTTTTAATGGTGGAAATTTAATCACTGTGGTGTGGTGTGGTTCGCTTGAGATCTGGATCTTTATTTTTACAACTATATCCTAAATAATCCAAAAAACGGATGGACTGTGTGGATATACCACACATACATCAAGGTGGGCCCCACGATCCGGGCAACACGGACTTAAACCCCGATAACACCTAATCCACTCGTTGATTGCGTGCAAAAGCCGCTTTTGTAGGAAATTTCAATGACGAGGAGCTAGTTGGGGCCCACCGTGATTTTGTGAGAAATCCACCCCGTCCATCCATTTTGTCAGATCATGTTAGGGCATGGGCCCAAAAATGAGGCAGATACAAAACTTAAGTGGGCCACATGATAGGAAAAAGTGAGGATTGAACGTCTACCACTAAAACATTCTTGGGACCACAAAAGTTTAAGATCACGCTAATATTTCTATGTTTTCAATTCATCCTAATATGAATGGCCTTATGAATGGTATGGATGGCATATAAGCTTCAAAATGGACCCCAAGGAGGTTTCAACGGTAGGCATTTCCCTACAAACTTTTTCTTGTTGTGCAGCCCATTTGAGTTTTGGATTTGCCTCGTTTTTTGGGCCCCTGTCCTAAAATGACGTGGAAAAACAGATGGACAGCGTCGATTTCATGGTGGGCCTCACCTAGCTTCCCATCGCAAGAAGTTCCTGTCACAGGCAATGGGTGTCACCAAGGTTGGTATGCTAAATTTGATGGCATGACAATAAGAGTTTTCATCTTATACTCTAAATTTGATGGCATGACAATATGACAAATCGCTAACTTTCAGACATCTTTTGCCTGTGTTTACCAAACACTTTTTTATGAAAAAAGTGCTTATTTCGAAAATCAGTACTTTTTTTCCAACAAATTACCAAACGTATTTTTCAATACTTACAAATACTAAAATTCAGCACTTCCATGTTTTCAGTACTTCAAATTAATTTTCATCTCTTATTTTTCATTTTACCAAACGGCACCTTAGTTATAAACTTAAATCTACGAGTTTTGCAGCCAATTCAAAGTTTTCATGTCCATACATTCATCAGACAGCTTGATACAGCTTTCTCACCAAAGACTGGACCGTTACACTACAATAAACATGTTCAAAATTATAAATGAATGCATATTTGGAATATTTAGATTTTTCTGGATTTAATGGGTTTTCTTTTTTGGATTTTTTTATAAAAAATAAAAAATAAAATATTAGCCGATATAGGGGGCATAACAGCTGTTATGCTCCCATGTAGGCCTTTACGTTGTTATACCGTAACGGTAACAGTGGGCACTGTTACGCCCACCATTACCACAACGGAACACATTGATTGCCAATATTATCAATTTCATAGCGATACATAAACACCAAATAATGGAAAAATTGCAATGCATCAGCGATATTTAATAATATAACTGATATTTCACAATAATATCAATATCGCAAGATACTGGTTAAAAGCTCTCTGTACAAATACTTGATAAGTTGATCTCAATCATATTATCAATATTATTGTTGATGCCATGAGTATCCATGTAAATAGGAAGAAAATCAAGAGAAATCCAAAAAAAAATCCCAAATATTGACATAAACGCCATTTTTGTGAAATCTTTTTTATTCCTTGGGTAATTTCCACTAGTCCTCCTGAGATTGTTTCAATATCTCAAATTTGGGGGGGGGGAGCACGAGTAAAGAGCGGAAACGGACCAAAACTCAAAGGTGAGAAAAAATTTATAAAAAAAAAAAATCTATTTTTTAGACGTAACATGGATTGCAATAGAAATCCATGTCTATGCATGATTCTCAGGATTCTAACACATAAAAATGGATTTGAGGCGAAATAACAACATTTAAGCAGGGAAAATAGAGGAAATTGGAAAATTCCTTATGTTCTCCATTTTTACGCCCCAAAAAGGGATTTGAAGTGTGGAAATTTGACATTCGTCAATGAAAAGGTTGATCTATCGATTGACAATAACTTACCACTTTTCAAAAAAAAAATTTAATTATTTAAAAATATAAATATAAAAAATATCTGTGTAATTTGAAAATATATGTTGTTGAGTGTTGATTAATGTGGAAATTTTATATATTCATCACTGTTGGCCAATCTATCGACTAGATACAAAATTCCTTTTTCAAAAAAAAGTATTTTTAATTATTTAAAAATTAAGAAAATTGAAGAAATAAATTTATTGTAAAAATAATAATTAAGTTATTTTATTAATTATTTCTTACACGTATGTACTTATGTCTAGATGGAGAGATGGAGTGATGCAGGACAGATAGCCTAAACTATAATGATGCGAATGAATTAATAAATGGATTATTAGAGTAAATCAAAATATAAAATAATGCCAATTTATCACAAATCTAAAGAAATCAAGTAATCAACTATGCTCAAATTCAAAGACACATCACAATCCTACAGATGGATCTTAAGATTATCGATCGGAAATGACCCAATGGAAGGTAGAACTTCCATCTAGCATAGGATTCTATCTAAATTTGAGGATTCACTTGCGTTTTGTTAGGGTTTGAAAATCAAGAAATTGGGAATTTAGGGTTTTTATAAAAGGTTAGGGTTAGGGATAGCATTTTATAAAATAGAAAAGAAGAGAAATAATCAATTGGGGGGGGGGGGGGGCATTCGGCTATACAGACTCTGTATGGACAAGTCCGTGCTGTGTAAGGGCACGTTCGTACAGTCGTACGAATGGTGTGGTGCGGTTGGGTCAGTTTAGTCGATGATGAGTTCGGTTGATAATGATGGAGTTGGGGTTTTAGAAAGAAAAGAGAAAAATATTCAATGGAAAGAGAGGGTTTGATTGAGAAAAGAAAGAAATACCTTAATAGGAATCAAAAAGATAACTTAGAATCACTCCAATGGCTTCACACAAAATTCCATTCACAGGAAGTTTTCTTGCTCAAGGGAAGTAATGAAGAGAAATTTCATTCAAAATGTCAATAATCTCAAGTCTCAAACAAGTATATATAAGAAAACCTAAACGAACCCTAAGTCTAGAACTATTCTTGACCATCTGAATCTATTAATGGTCAAGATTAAAACATAAATCTCTAATGACTGAAAAATAAAGCAGAAATAAAGATGTGCCACGCGGCACAAGGATGATCTCCAACGTGCAATAGGTACGTCCACACATCTACACATGATCAATGGCCTGGATGAATGTGATCCAACGTGTCCATGGCTCCAATGTGCAGACTAGAGTGTCCATACACCTAAACCCGAGTCTCTAAAGTCTGAACATATCCAATGGTCCGGATCACCAAACTGATCTGTCCAAGATATCCAACAACGTTGTCTAACATTTGTAACGTCTAGATGTGGTCCAAGTCAGGTTGGGTGGTGTCCAAATAGCCCAAAGATGTGTCAATCAGTTCCAAATAAGCAACCCACATGCATCTTCCCAGTGTGGGGTCTTCAAAGATGCACAACCATACATGTGGGGTCTTTCACACAACTAAGAACTCGAATTAGGTCCACTGGGCCCCATGTAATGATCATCCAACCATAATGAAGCTAGGGTTGGGATCTCAACTCTCCTCCTCCTCTAAACTCGTGTAGGTGCCCGGATGCCCTCATCATGGAGAGACGGATGTATCATGTATTCATGTGTGGATGGATGCACATATGAGTGGGTGGATGGATGTATCATGCATGTGGACGTATGTCATGTATGTTTGTGCTTTGTTACTTGGCATGTTTGATATTTGAATGATATAAACTTATTTTGGAGTCCAACAGTGCATGGCTTAGGCCCCCTATAAAATTGTCCAACAGCACATAGTTTAGGCCCTTAAAATGGAGATCTATTATGTCTAGGTTTTTTTTTTTTTTTTTTTTTTGAGTTCTAAGTGTGTAAAACATGTATGTGCCTTTTAACATCTATTGAAGTTTAACTGAGAATGTTTCCCTCAGACAACAATATGTCATCTAGTATCTGCAATATTATTGATGATATTGATACATGTTTCTGTATCCCAAGTCTCCAATACCTATAACAATATCGATACTCACTTCGAGTGAGGGAGGGAGGGAGGGAGAAGTCAACTGATTGGTTCTAAAAAGCAGATTTGCAGCAAAAATTGGTATTGACAGATTGACAGGTTCAGAGCAGAAAATAGAGTTCCAACCAACCGATGGATGTAGAAGCAATTGTACACAGAATAACAGATTAACCCAAAAATAAACAAATACCCGAGACAGGAAATTGCACTGCTTACCAAAACAAGTGCAGTGGGCCGATTTCTCTAAAAAAAACTGGAAATATCTAAGCAACATACTGGGAAGAAAAGCATAAAATTGCACAAAATATCCTACCAAATGCCTTAGGTCAGTTTCAAAAAACCTTACTTATATGCAAAAGAATAGGAGTAGATAAAGGGACTGGTGAATACAACTTCAACAAATCAACAGCCTCCCAGGGCATCACACCACTAGAAAACTGTAGAAGAATAACTATTCTAAAATCTCAACCACTGAGCAGAAATTCTGAAACTTCTATTCACCATAACATGTTTCTAGAAACATATCTATGACCTGTATATATAGACGTACAACTCTTTCCTATTTTAGAATAAACTTGATGTTTTTCTTGCAACACGAGTTTCTTAATAAAATGGAAACTTATTACAGACCAAGGTTGGCCAAGTCACTGACTTGACTAGCGACTCACCTGGTTCAACACACTTTCGAAGTAAAAACTGGTGTGGACTCGTTGGAGGCCAAATTTGCACGATTTTTTTGAGTGACTGAGTTGTGAAAAAATTATTTCCCTATACTCAAATCCCAAGGTTCCCACACCACCACCATGCACTTAATACTCAACAGTCAAAAAGCATGAGACCCATAGCATGGACCCACTTGGTCTGATTGCCAATGCATTCCCACCACCATGCACTCAGTTTGAATAATTTAGGAATTATGTTTAGTTGCACAAACTGAAATGATACATGAATATGTCAGATCCAACAGTCGGGATCTACCCTGTGAATTTTATAACCGAGTATCTTCACAATATTTAGCTATAATTTCTATAACTGTAAAATTATTTAATTAGAAAGAACATGACTCGGCTGAGTCACCATGTTGACCCACCTGAGTCGAAGTTTCATGGGCGGACCAAGTCAAGCCCAAGTCCTGAGTTTGCCAACCTTGCTACAGACTTGGGAAAAAAATAGGAAATGAACTTGCTAAGTATGCTAATCCGTGTATGTGTGTGTGAGTTGGAGAGAGATAATGCTTGAGTGTGGGCAATTTACATGAGTGAGAAATGCATGCATTGAACAGTATACGCATTTGCACAGTAACACATGTCGACAGTCTGACCAAATGCCCATGGTCCTATGGGGCCCACCAATCTGATCAGATCTTGTGGAGCAGGTAACGGTCTGATAGGACCACATGCTTATCTGTATGGACAGGTTGGGATTCACCCTTGGGTTGGAGTCCATTCTTGGGGTGCATCAACAACAGAATCATACTTCAAGCTTTTCATTTCTTTTCGTTATTTTTCAAGTTGCATTTGTAAATTTCAATACAAAAAGAGAATCAATGGTATAGAATTAGTAAAATGAAAAACACATCTGCCATCTCTTGCATAGATTGGTTGACCTCCAAAAAATGAACATATGAACGGGGAAGAGACTCACCTATATACAACATCCATTTGCTCCTCTTTTGTCAAGGCATTAAGGTCCTTCTTGATTTCCTCATAAGTCGTGCCTATGCCATCATCAGTTACTACATCTGCATTAAATTTTTCAGTGGTTCCCTTTTCAACAGAAGCATCCTGCATGGGAAAGAGTCACATCCTAAGGGGAAAAGATAAACATAGACCATAAGGGAGTAAGTGGTGGTTGAATCCACACCTGTAAGGTTTTGACTGGCCCATCAGAATCACTCACATCTTCATCATCATCTTCTAGGCCAAAGTCTTCCATACGAAGAGATTTAGCTTTTTCTCTCTGCAACCTCAACACCTCAGCCTCCTCTTCAGCAGGGAGGTCCTCATCACTTGATTGTAGCTTTTATTTAAAATAAAATTAATCATCAAAAAAGTGAGAAGCATGATAAAGGCACAGCAAGCATAAATGGTAAAAAGCAAGATAAGGGCACAGCAAGCACGCACGTGTTTATTCATCAAAATAGAAAAAGTGTCAGTGAGAATTTTAATTTATTAAGGAATCAAGAAACACAAACCCAATTCTTGAGCCATGTTGCTAATGTGACTTGCTCGAGTACAACAGAGAAGAGGCCTTGCTGCACGACTTCCAATGTGGTACAAATGAGAGATTACATCAGGTGGGGAGCATAATATGCATTCCCAGCTTCAAGAAACAAGCCACTCCAATCATCAGATGGACCACATTCATACGAGGAACATGGATGGCTAGAAAATTACCACCAGTCCACATTCAACGTATGTGGTCCACCTGATGAGTAGACGTTCCTATCTTGGGGTCTGGTCACGATCACTGTAGGTCCTGCCTGATGAATGGCCTGGATATCTCTCATGCATGCTACACTGGCACGTGTAGTAAGGCCCCTTCTCCATCTCACACACACAAGTCCCATTGGAATTGTCCAACAGTCCTTGTATCTTATCCAGCATCCACGTGTAAGAAGAAACCAAGATCCAGTTGTCTCAAAACGGAATAGAATCAAATTCCTCACCTCATAGTCAACATTATCAGCATTATAATACAAATTTTTCTTTCTGCCCCAGACAGCCTTTCTTCTCTCATCTTCCTCTTGAGCATCATCATGCATTTCATCCTCAACTCCACCTATCTTTTGCCATAAAAACTTTTGCTGCCTTGCAACTGCACCAGTTATGCAATTAAACAATAGTAAGAAGTGAATGATGTTTCAATTGAGCTCTCCATCCATTCCAAAAACTAAGAAAAACCAGCGACTCTGGTGAGCAAAGCACTGCTGTCTTAAAAGAGCACATGAAAGAAATGACCAACTGATGGTTCAACAATGCATGCCTGAGCAGATAATACTGACAAACTCAGTAGTTTCAGAACTAATACCGATCCCGTGATTCATACGATGAGACTGAGAAATTGTACAAAATCATAAAAATCCAAGAATCGAAGAACCTCATAAAATAGAGCCTACAAGATGAACAATGAACCATTTCATGGAACTATTATCAATTCTCATCAGACCATAGAATTGTGAACATGCTGGAAATGCGTGTTTCCAAATCAAGTAGTTAGCAACAACATACACCAATGATGTGAAACATATTTGCAAGAGATATGAAGTGGTAGGTAACTCATAATATATCTATTGTACCATAATACTTCAACATTATGTGTAAAATCTGTACTCATGCCATATCCATGCCAAGTCTGTAGCAAAACCATGTCTTACCAGGGTATCAAAGATACCAAGGATTATTTGCATCTAAACTAACAGATACCAAACCATTTGGTAACAGTCACTAACTTGCAAATCTGAAGACACTCAAGTGGATTCCCAATAATATTACATAATTACAGCCCACTGTAAAGGAACTGTTCAAAAGAGCACATTTCCAAATTATGGGAGTGGAACGTCAATTGAGAATTTCTTGATTACATATTGGGTCAGCTGGGTTGTGGGCAAAAATGGTGAAGTTGGATTCAAGACTATCAGATTGGCGAAATTCTCCAACCTAGTAAACTTGTCCCCTAAAGGATTCTTCAAAGTATTAAGAGGTCTTCGGCAAGGTGACCCCCAAGGTATTCTATATGCGTGACGGTGGTCGTATCGGTCACCACCATTACCGATATGGGTATCGGCCGTAACGGCCAATGCAAGAGGCTTAACAGCCGTTACGTCCCCTGCATCATTCATTTTTTTTTTTTTTTTTGCCCAAAAATATGGAAAAATATCCAGAAAAATCCCAAATAATCTAAATATTCCAAATATGTATTCATTTTTTGTTTTGAACATGTTTATAGTGGCGTAATGGTCCACTCTTTGGTAAGACTGATGTATCGAGCTGTCTAATAAATTTATGGACCTAACAAACCTAGATTGATCTTAAATTGACCTACATTCCTGCAAGTTATAGCACTCATCGCACTAATGCACATCCTAAGAATTTAACATATTTCCCCCAAAGAAATTTTAAGAAAAAATTGAAATTAAATTCTAATGAATAATGTCGCCAATTTAAGGGGCCATTCGAATGCCCCCAAATAATCTTGAAATACGTGTAATGTATAACATTCATCCCACTAATGCAAATCCCTAAAATTTGACGTCACTCATCCCAAGTAATTTTAAGAAAAAATTGAAACTAAATCTAGATTAATAGTGTCGCCAATTTGGTGGCTACTAAAATGTCCCCAAATCGGCCCTAAATTCATGCAAGCTATGGCAGTCCACTATGCATATCTCTAACCATTTGACATCATTTCCCCAAATAAATTTTAAGAAAAATTTGAAACTAAATTTGGATGAATAGTGCCGCCGATTTGGGGGACCACTCGATGCCCCAAATTGGCCTCAAATTCATGCAATATTAATGCGGGGGGCATTGTCACACTGGGCTCAAGTGGGGTAGCCTATGGAGGCAAAGACAAACTCAAGGTGGGTGGCCTGTGTGAGGTGGGTGGCTCGTGGACTCATGCCCCACCCGTGGACTCGAGTGGCTCATGTGATGCATACCCATGAACTTGGGCCCACCAAGGAGGGTTCGGCCAAGGACCTAACCCATGGACTTGGGGCCTGAACTGTGAGATAAAGGAATTGATTCACCACGCTCTATCAGTTCGAGCTTTTAGAGCAAGTGGTTAGTTGTCCTGCATCAAATTGGTATCAGAGTGGGAGGTCTCATGTTCAAGACTCCTCACCGGGGGTGATTAATGCAGGGCAATTGTCACACCAAGCTCGAGTGGGGTAGCCTATGGAGGAGCGAACACACTCGGGGTGGGCGGCCCGTGTGACGTGGATGGCTCATGGATTCGAGCCCCACCCATGGACCCGGGTGGCTCGTGTGATGCATTCCCATGGACTTAGGGCCCACGAAGGAGGGTTCGGTCGAAAACCTAACCCATGGACTTGGGGCCTGGGCTATGAGATAAAGGAATTAATTCACCACGCTTTATCAATTCAAGCTTTTAGAGCAAATGGTTAGTTGTCCTGCATCAAATCTGTTGGCACTTATCCCACTAATGTAATTGGCCCTAGATCAGTGGACATTTATTGGACTGTGGAGAATGAAAATATCCAATGGTCTCAACTTATGCAATTGGCCCAAACTTATGCTTATTTTATCATCCTACTATCAAATCATTTGACATTTATTAGATGGTGAATTAAAAATATATAATGGTCATATTTCAAGAAACAAGTGTCCATTGATACCGTCGATGTATCGCCAATATTTTTTACTATGTAAATTCCAAGTGACGCTTGCATCATCAATGTATCTGCAATATTTCAATAATATCGTCAATGTATCGATATGCCAAAATTTTCTATATTAAAAAATTCCCATTTCATATTTTTATGGGCGCATGGTTGTATGCAACGTTCAATTTGTCGACGATAATATTGATAATATCACAATATTATCATTATTGCAACATGGCAATAACAAGACCACAATCGTTAGTTTCTTTTTCAGCTGTTAACGATTTGTTTGGAAATATCATGTGTTGCCAATATTCTTAAATATCAATGGATGTTTGGATGGAATGTTAGAATTGATGGATAGATGGGATGGATGAGATGGTTGGACTGGTTTCTTACAGTAGCACATGCTTTTAGGACCCCATTAAATAGAAACCTATTATGTATGCATTCTTTTTTACAATTTTTTTTATTCCTAAATATGCAAATATGTGTATTTTATCATCTCCTGAGCTTTCACTGAAAAATGCCACTGTTTTTGCGTTTTCCCCGCATTTCCAATTATCGGGGATATTATCGGCGATATCGATATTGTTTCCATATCACCGGCTAGCGAAACTTGTAGCGATACCGAAACTTCGAACACTAATTCTCCCCAACATCTGCTTGATGTGTATGAGCAACGCCGAATCAATAAACCACCTCTTCATTTTTTATTTTTTATTTTTTTGAGAAGAGAACAAATTTATTAGAAAGCCGCAAATGCGGAAAAGAATACAACACCCGAAAAAGAAAGAAAAAAAATCCAAAGCGGACTACGCATATGGAATCCATCCCGGCAAACAACTGATGATCTTCCAAATCAAGTTGTCAATGGAGGATTGCTTATCCTGAAAGCAATGATTGTTCCGCTCCTTCCAAAGAACCCAAAAGACTGCCATAATGAGCATCCGCCAAGCTTTCTTCCCACCTTTTAACCCTCCTGCGCTTTGCCAAGCCCAAAGCAACTCGTCCACCGACCTAGGCATCACCCACACCACGTTCATAGCTGAGAGGAAGAAGTCCCAAACTAACCGAGCAAGCGGGCAGTGGATAAACCACCTCTTCATCTTTTGCCCTTTTGCTCAATGGGTTTGGGCTAGTCTTCTTGTGACTCTCCAAATCCCTCGGGTAATGTCAGGCTCCTTAGAAGATCTTCTCTTATGGCCCGTTTGGCACCATGGATTTGAGGAGAAAGGAGGAGAAAGGAAGAGAAACTGGTTGCTTTATTATGTTTGGCACCATGGATTTGATGAGAAGTGGATTTGAGTGGAATCCAGGAGAACTCAAAAAGGCACTTTTAGCCCTTTTTCAAATCCTCAAAAAAAGGTGGGATTTGAGGAGGAATCCTTCCCAACGTGGGACCCACCGTAATGTGTCCCTAACTATGGGACCCAACATGATGTACATTTTCCATCCAACTTGTTGATAAGGTCACAAAGACCGGGATGAAGGGACCACACAAATTTCAGTTTAATCCAAGACTTTTGTGCATCATAAAGGTCTCACTCTCCATTTTTTCTTGTTTTATGGTCCACTTTAGATGTGGATTTGCTTTATTTTTTGGATCTTGGCATAAAATGATATGTAAAAATGGATGAATGGCATGGATTTAAAAACCGAGGCTAATATGGTGGGCATACGGTAGGATTAAAATTTACACCGTCCATTCCTTCATGTTTGATTTCTCTCAAATCTTGGCTGCCAAACAGAATATTTGGAATTGATAAGAAGTGGAATCGATGAGAATTCATATCATGGAATCCACTTCTCCTCACTTCTCCTCAAATCCATGGTGCCAAACGGGCCATTAGCCTAGCATGGAGAATGGGGAGGGAAAGAAAGGCTATTTGGAAGCTGCTCTTAATGGTGACCTTATGCAATATTTAGGGAGAAAGGAATAATTGATGCTTTCGAAACTCTTGCAACTCAATGGTCGAAGTGGTTAGGAGGATAAAATGGGATGTTGTGGATTGGGCCTCCAGTTTGAAGGACATCAATATTTGTAAAATTGTCGTCTATTGGATCATAGTCGGTTCCTCTCTTGGCTGTATTCCTCCCGCCTAATTTGGTGGTTTTCTAATAAACCTTTCGTCACCTTTCAAAAAAGTGTAAGCCATTGTGGCTTCGGTGAAGGAAACAACATGATCCATTCCATGTTGATGTGGGGCTTGGTCTGGGACATGGGTTTCATACCAATTCATGGTGGGATTTGAGGTACAAGGATGAAAGTTTAAAACCATGCTACAAACTCCACTAAGCAAGCTATTTGAGAAAAAGGGAGGGCAACAGATGACATGACAAATTAATAGGATGTTTGGTCATGGTCATTTTTTTAGTTGGTCACTCACAGATATTAATTATGCTATACAGCTGTTCTGAGAAACAGAGTCGCCTACTGGTGTGTTCAGCTAAAGGATCCACTCAAACACGTAAATGTAATAAGCACATATTCTCAGATTCAGTGGAGTGGGATTTGGAGCTGTCATATAATTTCCTGGGGTTCCTTTTTTAGGTATTTGGAGGGCAAAGAGAGTCAACTCTTGATCTATTCAGCTAAACTAATTGCTCAAACATGTTGATGTAATCAGACAAATAACCTTGCATTCGATGGAGTGGAACTCAGGCTATCACATATTTTCCTGGTTTTGCATCTTTAGGTATTTGCAGGGCCAAGAATTAGGTTCTTGAGTGTGATCTTTAGGGGGGTGCACTTTGACAGTATGCCAGGATTCAATTACATTTATGTTTTCCTGTACCCCAATGACAAGTACGAAGAAATATTACAAGAACATGAGACAACTTGGCATCAACTTGAATTTGTTTGGTATGGAGACAACTTTGGTTGAGTTTTCTAGCGATTTTTTAGAGTTTTGCACGAAGCTTATTGAGTTGTTGGCCACACAAATAAGAAGATGAAAAGTAACATTTGGGACTTGGAAAATCAAATCACATGCAGGGAACAAGGAATGTCCCAAACGAGAATGCGATTGAATCTATTTCTCATACCACCTTAGCTCCACATACCAAACGAAATTTCAAACCCACCTCTTCTGTAAAAGAAATTCTATTACTTAAGTGTGTAGTAAAGTATGATGAATATCTTTGCTGTTTAACCAATATCTCTACGATATATAACGCCAATGGCTTGGGTCATTTTTGCCCCCACAATTAGTCTTCATAACATTGGTTAAGGGAGGGTAAACCCATCATAAAAATGTAGCTACTTGGTAGGAAACGTTTGAGATTTTACCGCACAAGGGACGGCACAAATTGCACCACTTCCGTTCACTTCTGTTAATGCATGTAGCTTGCATCAACCTCTTTCCAAAGAGTAATTAGGGAGACCGTGAGAAAAAGGTTTTGTGGGCAGATTCTGATGCTTGTGTGACGTCCAAAAAAATGAGCTAATGTGGCTGGTGTATGACACAAAAGCTCCTTTGACTAAGCTTCCTCCTTCACCAAGGTAATTCATTGGTAAGCCATTCACAAAAACCAAGTTATGAGCTTTGTTTGAGTTTCTTACTTGCTTTAACGTGGACCCCCTCTTTTTGGGAAGTCATACAAAGTGTAAAGTATCAATTAAAAAGTACGAGCTGTAGAATGTTGAACTGACCAGTAACATACTAATCTATGTACTAGCCTGGCCCAAATCCGATATGCTAGAGGTCATATGTGACCCATATTTGCCCATATTGGCCAATTTTTTTTCCCCAAAATATTGCAAAAAACAAAATCAGGGAAAAAAAGAAAAATGGGAAACACAATAATCTTCATCTTTTTTTTCTTTTTGAAGAGTAATTGTGTAATTCCTCCATCCTCTGATAACCCCACTGTCTTACCCACGCATTCCAGCATATCCCAGTACCATTCCATGTCTTCCACTGACATCGGATGCAGTCCACCAACATGCCAAGGTCCACAAAGAGAATGGATAAAGAGGTACCCTCCAGAGTTTACATAGCGTGAGCATGCCTCCCATGAAGTTCGCTGGAGCATGTAAGTTAACCCCTGCTTCTGGTGCGTGCGATCAATGGTAGGGGCCTGAAAGAAGTTTCATGCACATGCCCCTTGCTCATCAATAACGCGTGCTATGCTTTCTCCTGCTGAGCTGCCATAGGGGACCATACAATCCTGACAGAAGTTAATGCTCTATTGAACATATAGATATAATTAATGGTGTATTAGACCCATTTTCTGGTAACAACATTGTTTGTGGGCCTGACCTGTTGAAAGCTAACTCTCTTCTATTTTGAATTCTACTTTTGGTGTAAAAGCATTTAGGATTTTTTTTTTTTGTAATCGCCAATTCTCATTGTAGTGGGTTCTTTTTTTCTTTTTTCAATCACCAAGCAAGAATTTTATTGTAGTGGGCTTCAATGCATATTTTAAGTTTTTCATCGAAAATCACAGTAGTGGAGACATCTCATTTTTTGGCTTCCTTTGTGATGCTTCTATGGTTGCTGTCGAGAATCTTCGTAAAATTATTCGCTGCTTCGAGGCCATTTCCAGCCTTAATGAGATGCTGGGCATTAATCTCTCCCCCAAGGGCCTTGCCTAGTTGGCAGAGGTCTTCAGGTGTAAGGCCGATTCCTTCCCTCCACTAACATCGGCATGCCCCTTTATATTGGGAAACCAGCCAATCAACTCTGGGAGGTGATCATTGAACATAGAGGAAGCTTTCTACCAGGAAGTGCCGCTGCCCATCCCTTGGAAGCTGCCTCACCCTTAATTAAAGCTGCCTCACCCTTAATTAAAGAAGCCCTGTCCAACCTTCTCTCTCTCTCTCTCTCTCTCTCTCTCTCTCTCTCTCTCTCTCTCTCTCTCTCTCTCTCTCTCTCTCTGTGTGCCCCAAATCAGTTTTGTTCAAGTTGGAAAAACTTGGAAGAAAATTCTTGTGGAAAGGTAATGCCAACAGTCATAAATTCAACCTGCTCAATTGGGCCGAAGTCTATAAAACGCTCTCGGAGGTGGGAAGTAGGCATTCGGGACTTTGCAGTCTTCAATTCAACTCTTCTAGGTAAATGGATTGGGCTTTTCAATGTGGAGACGAGGTCCTGGTCAAGAGAAATTCTTGCCAGTATGGCCTTGACGATGGGGATTGGTTTGCTAAGGCATTTTCTCACTATAAAGCTTCTTCCATATAGAAAGCCATCTCCCTCCCTGAGACCTCTATTACAACATGGGTTTTCCTTCTCCCTAGGTAATGGTATGAATATTAGGTTGACAAACATCTGGGTCTCTAAAAGGCCTCTAATCTCTACTCCCCATATTAGCCTGCCTCGCCCCGAATATTTCTATTCCTATTGCCTCCTGCTTTTCTGACGTAGGGTCTGGGTTTGGTGCCCTCCTTGCAGGAGTTCAATGTCGAAGCTGGAGCTGGACAAGTTTGTCAAGCTATTGGAGTTGTCGTAGAACATCCGTCCCTCCCCGAACATGGCTAATTCGGTCTCCTAGTCCCAGACTCCTTCTAGGAACTGTACTATGTTCAAGCTCTTGAGCCCCCCTTCTACTCTGATGCAGAGCACCTTCCCGTTCTTCATACGGGTGTATGGAGCCCCTTCAAAAATCGACGCCTTCGCTTGGCTCTTAACTAGGGGAAGAATCCTCTCCATCGACAATCTGCAACGGCGGGGGTTTAATCCTACCCAACATCCATTCTCTTTGCCAAAAGAATGCAGAATCCATCAGCCACCTTTTCATTCATTGCTCATTCACCTGCGAGGTCTGGTCTGTCATCCTCGATCGTCTACACATCTCCTGGGCGATGACCCAACAAGTTCGCGACCTCCTTTTTGTCCTCTTTGTCTGCATGGAGGCAGCGGAGGTGGTATCTCTAAAGCCTCCTAGCGTCGGCTCATCTTGACTATCTTCTAGGAGATTTGAAGGGAGCATAATAGCAAAACCTTCCAGAACTCCTCTTCCCCCTTCCCTCCCCTAGGGTGCTGGCTCTAATCTCTCGAGACGTTGTGGACTGGTCATCTTGCCTCCCAGCCTCGGACTCTCAAGCCTTCACCTGCTATTGTCACTCCGTTTTTGGAGTTCCGGACTCTCAAGCCTTCACCTGCTATTGTCACTCCGTTTTTGGAGTTCCGCACCTGTTTTGAGTTGTATAGATGTGCTAGGTCTTCTGCTTGGATCTTGGTTTTGGATTTTGTTTTAGGTTTTGGCTTTTGCTTGTTTCTTTTGTTGCTTTGTTTTTGTGTTTCTTCCTTGCTTTTGTTTTCGCCATTTGGTGTTTTAATAATACTTTTGCAATCTTCAAAAGGGAAAAAAAAAATGCTTAGACTGTCGTTTTATCACATTTAAGCATAGTTTGACAAAAAGTTTCAATGTTGTCTACTTATGCCATTTTCTACGTCCTATGTTTTTTGTTTGAATTCATTTTCTCAAAAGATTAGCAATCAAATATTATGAAATCCATGTTTATGCATGACAAAGATGCATTGAAATGGATTTCGAGCAATAATTTTGCATTTCCAAGGTTAAAAAAAAGGAAGAATTGAGGAAAAATGATTTTCTCAGTTTTACTCCTTAAAATTGTTATATAAATTAGAAAAAAATATATACTGATGTGCATGGGAGCTCCACTTCCATGCCCCATTATGGATGTGGCTCATACGGCCTCAGATTTACTCAAAATTGTTATATAAAGTAGAAAACATATGTACTGATGTGCATGGAAGCTCCACTTTCATGCCCCATTATGGGTATGGCTCATATGGCTATGAGATGATTGACTCCAATAACTATGACAGAAACACCCATTCACAGTCATCCAACTATGGCTATGGCCATGAGTTAGCCTACAAATGTAGATAGAGGTATGGTTATGAACAGATGGATCCGAGAAACAAATATGGGTATGGAGGTACCCAACCACACCCACAACTGGTGTCAATTGGAGCAACTTTGACAATTACAGTGATTGCTCAGTTTCTCCACCACCAGGCATATAGGTGCACACTGATCAGGATGAGTACTATCGATATGTTCTAGAATGCGAGGCCTAGTATTATAATCTCATGAAATGGACAAAGTACTGAAATTATGTGGAGAAATGGTATTATGGCTATCCCTGTAGGGATAGGGATGATGACTTCAAACCACCTTGTAACTCCATGTTGATTGGAGACCAAGGTTCTTTTTTTTTTTAGTTTTTGGTTGCATTTCATTGTTTTTGTTGTACGACATGTGAATGATATGAACTCATTTTAGACATAATTGCAGTATTTATAGTTGACAGTACATAGTTTTGTCCCTAGAAAACTATCATGCATGTTTCTTTTTTTCGTTTTTAATGTATTGAGTTTAATTGTATAATCATGAGACTTTTGGTGCTTGTTTGGATTCTAGGGGAAAAAAAAAGTCTAATGATTTTCCAATGATGGATTCCCATGGCTCCATGAGCACCATGAAACATGGATTCCCTTTTGGAGTCTTGTTTGGATGGCAAGTAGAAATCTCATGTTTCTCTCAAAATAGCCACCTTGAATCTTGTTTGGTCAATGGTTTCCATTTCCAATCTCACTATTTCCTTTGCTATCCAACCAAGACAAGAGGTCCAGACAATGGTAAACCCTTTTCTTTTCTATTCTTTTCCCACGATACAAATAGGCCCTTAAAATCGCTTGATATTCTAAAAGATTCCAGAATTCTCTTTTCCCATTCTTGAAGTTGCAAATAACATGTGAGAGGATAAAAATATTTAAAACATCATCCTCCTTTACCCGGACTCTATAACTAGGCCATGGCAGAGACCCACATATTTTAGCCATTACTTTTAGTATATTGCTAAAATACATAGATAGGATTAGACTAAGGTTTCTATTTTTTGTTTATAGGTAAGCCGGGCTCTCCCCCAAGACCTCAATGTTGAAACACACCCTGTCTACCATTAAAGTGAACTAATGTTTCTTTTGCTTGGAAGAAGCAATACACAAGCAAACAAAATTAAGTTTCCTTTTCTTTCCTATGATCAGTGTTCCGTGTATAGTCGATGTTATCGATAGCATCAACGATGGTGTGTGTACCATGTATATAAGTTCCAAGTACCGATTATTCAGCGATATCGCCAATACAAGTCGACATCCTCCTTTGTGACAGCAAAAAAGCATTATGCAGCAAAATCCAAAAAATAAAGAAAAAAAAAAACTTATAATTTTCTTTCTAGATCTCAATTTGGGAGTGGATTTCGGCACCTCAGCTTCATTCCCTATGAATCAAATCTCCCATATGGAGGAGAAATAGTGGACTGAAACATCAGTGGGCCAGAATCAATAAGGTATTATTGCAATAAAATGGATTTTTTTTTTCTTTGATTTTCTTATGGATTTCACTTCAAATCTATGTCCATGCATGACTCTCATGCATTAACATGGATTTGAGTGAAAAATGGAGAGATTGGAGGATTGAAATGGAGACATTCGGGAAAATCCGATTTTTCGTATTTTCTTACCTAAATTTAATAATTGAGTGCCCAAATTTTAACATGATGATGAGGATGGGTCGATCTATTGATTCATGTTGATCTCTTGATTTTTAGAAATTTCTTTACTTTTTACATTTTAAAAAAAAACTGTTTAATTTGAAAAAATAATTTCAACTTTTTTAAGATTTCTGTTTTATTTTGATGTTTTCCTATTTATCTTACCTTGTTTAGGATCAATGGGTGGCATTTGTTGGTGGAAAATCAGTGTGTGTGCGCGCCGGAGGGGGGGGGGGAATGTTACTATGCGGTTGACCTCATGGGAAGTTCCCATGAGGTTGAGCTGTGTGGGGCCCACTGTGGTGTGTGATGGGCATCCACACCATCAGTCAGATGCACCATTCCATGGTGGGCCATGGGCCCAAAACTCAGGCCAATTCATGACTTGGGTGTGCCACACCATAAACAACAGTTAATAGTGGATATCCATCTATTGAAAACTTTATAATTGCTTATAGGATAGACTGAGACGTGGTTGAGAAATCCAGCTCATCCATTGTGCGTGTCCCACTTAAACAGGAAGTCACGCCAATTTTCAACTGTATCCAAAACTCAGGTGGGCCCCAACAAGTGCTTTTAGATGTTGTGGGCATGATTTTGCACTCTTTCAGCTGGTATGGCCCACTTGAATTCCGGATCCAGCTGATTTTTTGGATATCCCATAAACAATAGGGGACCCACCAAATGCATAGTGTGGATGCTCATCAAACATCACAGTGGGGCCCACACAGCTCGACCTCATGGGAACTTCCCATGAGGTCGAGCGCATAGTGTGTGTGTGTGTGTGTGTGTATTTCATTCATTTTTTTATGGATGCATGGTTGTATCATGAAATGCACGTATGTATGTGTGTATGAATGGATCATGGATGGATGTATGGATGGATCATGGATGTGTGTGTGTGTATGCATGCATGGATGGATGATTGGCTGGATGGATGGATGGATGGATCATGAATGTGTGTATGCATGTGTGTATGTGTGCACGCGTGCATGGATGGACGGTTGGGTGGATGGATGGATGGATTATGCATGTGTGCGTGTGTGTTTGCATAAATACATGGATGGATGGTTGGATGGATGGATTATGCAAGTGTGAATGTATGTGCAAATGTATAGGTCATGCATGTGTGAATGTATGTGCGAATGTATGTACGGATGGATGGATGGATGATTGCATGGATGGATGGATGGATCATGCATGTGTGTGTCATTGTATGCATGTATGATTGCATGCATGGATCAATGGATGGATGGAGATGACAACTTCGAGCCACCTCTTACCTCCATGCCTTTATGAGGGATGGCCAAATAGGTATGTTTTTTAGTTTATTTAGTTTTTAGTTGTCTTAGTTATTGTATGGTACCTGCATGCATGGATCAATGGATGGTTGGATGGATGGATGGAGATGACAACTTCAAGCCACCTCTTACCTCCATGCCGATATGAGGGATGGCAAGATAGGTAAGTTTTTTAGTTTATTTAGTTTTTAGATGCCTTAGTTATTGTATGGTTACTATTGCATTGAATTCTTACAACAGGACATGCTTAGGCAGCCATTAAATAGACATTTATTACATATACTTATTTTTTGCAATTTTTTATTCATAAATATGCAAATAGGTGTATTTTACCATCTCTCAATGTTTCACTGAAAAATCCCACCATTTTCCCCAATATTTCCCTCATTCAGCGATACATTTCCGAGTATCGGCAATATCGATACATGTTTCCACATCCCCAGCCAGCAATACATGTAACGATACCAATACTACAAACACTGCCTATCAATTGTTTCAAAAGAAAGATTCTTCAACATAGGTGGTGGTGCTACACCTTGAAGATTGAATTCAGTAAGATGGCTAAACCAGTTCTTCACCACACAACTCAAATTTGGCATAATTGCAATAGATGCATGATCCTTCTAACCAAGTGACACTCCTGCTTCGAATCATGCATCAACCCATGCTACCACTCTTGCTTTCTACTTGTTTATCCTTGAAAACATTTGAAATAGACAATTTCCCTGTTGCCAAACCTGAATCGTTGATGCTTTACTTCATGCTTCATACAACTATAGGCTCCAGATCTAGATTATTGATTCTATCTTGCAACTTGTTTGTGGTAAGACTCTTGAGCATTGTTAGACTTTTCTGCACACGATAGTTCCGTTATTTTCAGTTATTTGGGCATCTAATGCATTTGGTTGCAGGAATTTGCAATTTACACATGCCTTATATAAAACAATACTGCCATTGTACCAAAAATTATCAGAAACGAATAGACAAATAAAATCATTGAACATCTTCAGGTTTGTAATAGATAGCATTAAGTACAAGTTAGATGAGAAAGAAAAGTGCAACAAAATAACTAGTTCTGTAAGACATTTTCCTCACTTTTTGCAGCAAGGCCTTTAAGCTGGGTCTCATCATCACCGTCACCACTGTCATCGTTGTCATCGTCATCCTAAATGGAACATTAAAATAAGACAACAATAATGCATGTTTAGACTCAACAAATTAAGCTATGGTAAAAGATAAACAAATTTAAGACAGAAAGTCAGAAACGTAAGGTATAATTCAGCAAAATAAGACTTGAACTTAGTCAGAAGGCAAGGGATTTCAAATTCTAGCAATTAAGAGAGAGAAAGAGAGTAGTGATCAATTTACTGATGTAAATACCAATATCTCAACTAACTCTACATGTATTTGTGCATTATTTCCTATGCAACAGTCAAATGTTCCTTTAAAGACTCACAAAAGAGATCCAAAAAAGCTGTCATATAACACAAGCCATATCGGACACGCACACATCAATGGTATATAAGATCCAAAACCAGAAGGATATTATATGTAATCCACACCCAAAAGGATGTCATTTTTCATGAGATAGCATCTTAAAGCAACAATATTTCCAAAGAATGCCTATTGCCTGACAAATAGGTCCTTACATCACATGAAACTAAGTGTTGAGCTCCAATAAGAACAAGGGTGAGGTTATTTGATGTTGGAATGTTTTCTTTTATGGTATTCTAAAATTTTCCACGTACAATATTGTAGTTAGTTTAACCCCATTGATTGGGATAAGGCTTAGATGGTGACACTGCGCTAGTTATTACCATCCATAAACTGTGATTGCAGAAACGTTCGTAGCTCTCACTTTTTCAAATTATATTTGGGTTGTCTTACCAAAAGAACTGGCATTAAAAGAAACAGCACACAAAAAAAAAAATAATAAATAAATACCTCCAACTTTTTCTAGATTGAATGGATGAATGTAGTAAAAAAGAAAAAGAAACGATGCCAGCCACTCCCCATACCCTCATTTTCTTGAACTGAACCAACCTTTCATTTCAGGAGGTTTGAATGCATACCCTCATTTTCTTGAACTAAACCAACCTTTCATTTTAAGAGGTTTGAATGCATGATGACAAACTAAGCTTGGGTGGCAATGGGCCAGGCGACCTAGCCCTGTACAGCTAGGACTTGGTCCCCTAAACTCGACCCGAGGACCGTGCCCCAGCCTGCAATCCAGGCCCGATGCACAGGCCAGGCCTAGGCGAGCAATGAATTACGCATCCTGAACTGTTGGACTTTATGTAATTTATTCCATCTTCTGTAGAACATCCTAGTCTTGCAAAGTTTGGGTCACAACATAAAAATCACATGGTAAGAAAATCAATGCGGTCCACTAATTAAGCAAGTTACATTTTTTTTATGAACGATAAGCAAGTTACATTATTGAATCAATAGACAGCCGATGGTCTGATTCAATACACATTTGTGGCCCACTTAATGAGTGGATTGGTCAGATTTTTCTCCCCAGTTGATCTTAAAGGGCTGGTCATAGCCAGCCCCAATAGGGCCAAGGCCAGGCTAGGGCCAACCCTTCCCATCCCTTTCCCAACCAATTGCCACCCCTAAACTGAACTCCTTAGATTCCATACTGCTTAAATGCATAATTAGTCATGTCCAAATCCATGAGAAGCATTAAATAGAGCATGCTCAAGTGGAACAAAATTGAGCTCGCACTCCATTCATCAGAACCATACATGTAGCACAAGTGCCTGGTGGTGCAGATTGTTCATTCAAGGGTCCCCACAGTGGATGATCAGTGTGCTGGTACTCCACCGATCAAAACGATACACATAGGTGCACAATGGTCTAGAGGTTCAAACTGTTCACTGGGCAGGCCCCATAGAGGCCAATCAAGCAATTTATCTGCTTGGTAGACCTTTCCCGTTTAACATGGACTGTTGCTCATCTTCTTTTCCTTATCCATCTACAGGACAATAAACAGACAGCTAGAACAATAGATCAAACAGATTTTAGGACTCGCCAATAGACAATGGGAAGGGCACTGACGAATGGTAAAGATCATCACACCACTGTGCCACATGTACAGTTTCGGCAATTTGAATACCATTGTGATTTGTTCAATACAAACATGCAATAATTACTCAATTAATAATAATACTTACTTAGTACCTCACCCCTTCCCAAAAAAAAAAAAAAGGAATTTAGCAATGCATCGGGCATCAGATTATAGGCCGTCTTTGGGTATACCAGCAAAATTGAATTGTGAACATGCGATTTAATTAAGGGGAAATGACAAAAGTTAATGATGTTTCCTAGTGATCCTTTCAAGTCCCCTTGATAGTAGTAACACAAATGCAATTTGGAGCTGGCCCCTCAATATGAATGGTAAATGAAAAAAGTAAATCACGACTTGGGTTTTGCTACTATCCACTCTTTAACTAAAAATTGCAATTCAACTAAATAGACCATCCAAAGACACTCATAAGAAAACTCACAAACACCGACCTCAAAATCGAAAACTGGCTGCTCCATATCATCATCTGATGCAGCACCTGCCAACAAAACAATCATGTATCAATATAACAAAACCCAACAAAAGATTATACACCAAACACCTCCCACCATCCATTGACTGTGGGCGGAAATCCCTACACACAGTTACTGCCTGCAACCAAGTGGATGGCAGCAGACGTTTGGTTCATACTGAAGAAGAAAAAAAAAATGAATGAATGACTTACCAAGATCTCCGTCAACATCAAGTGGTACCACATCCTTCTGTTTATGAACTATGGAAAAACAATGCACATAAGTTAAAATCTGCTAATCGTTTTCAATGCAAAGGAAGAGAATTGAATTTGGTTTATCACTTTCAAAATCTGGAAATTGAGAAGTAAGGATGTGGAGTGAGAGAAGAAGATTACAGGCGTCAATTTCGTCGTCCATGTCTTCTTCGACTGAAAAGGATTCATCTCTGATGGCACTGCTCTTCTTAGGGATTCTGGAATCTTTCTTCTTCTGCCTTTTTCCTGCTTTTCCCATCTCTCACTTTTGTTACAGTGATTTCTCTTCTTCGCTCCGCTTCTCTTCCACTTCTTGTTACGTTTAGCGCTTTTGTATTTCTCCCTTGCTTTCCCTGCTAAACCCTAAGGGGTCGTTTGAAAGCCTGTAGAATCATTAAGTGGAAATCCAATTACAGGTAATCCGATTACATGGGGCGTTTGGGTGGGTGTATTTGCCTGTAAACAGATTGCAGGCTGTAATCCGATATTCCGATTACAGCTTTTAGCTGTAATCTGAAACATGACAAAAGGCCATGTTTCAGATTACAGTTAAAGGGATTTCAGGCAATGGCTCTAATTTTTTAAAAAAATCAATACGGGGAGAGTTGCGGATCTTCCTACGGCTATGCAAGGACCCAAAACGGAAAAAAAAAAATAAAGCAGAAGAAGAAGAAGAAGGAGAAGAACGTACCTTTTCTCCGGCGAGTGTCTGGACCTCAATGTTTCCTCCCAATCTCTCTCTCCCTCTCTCTCTCTTCGGTTTATTGCTGCTAGGGTTGGAAACCCGAATGCTAGGCAATAAACCCCTCAACTGTGCAGTTGGGCGGGGATTGGATACTACCCCCACCGGGAGTAAGTTCGAGACTGACGGTCCTATCCCTCTGTAGGGCCCATCGTAATGTATGTGTTTTATCCATGCCCTCCATCCATTTTGAAAGATCATTTTCGGTCATGAACCAAAAAAGGGATGCAGATCGAAGGCTCAAGTGGACCACACCGCACGAACCATGTGGTGTGGTTCACTTTAGCTGTCGAACAGCCTCCTTTTTATGCTCATGCCCTCAAACGATCTTTCAAAATCGATGGGTGGCTTGGATAAAACACATATATCAAGGTAGGCCCCACAGTGCCCTTTTTTATGGCCAGCAATTGAAAGATAATGGATAAAACACATATATCAAGTTAGGCCCTACAGGACCCATTTTTTATGGCCAGCAATTGAAAGATTTTATCCCATGATAGATTGGATGGCCCATGACTAATAAATAGATGAAAATCATAGATTGATTATACGAGGGCCATGTATATCCAGTGGACACAGTTTTAATCAGATTTTTTCTTTTTAATCATACCTTTTGATGGGCGTCAATTGAAAGGTTTACATCTGATGATTAATCATCGATTGAGTGACCCATAGCCAATACATAGATGAACATTGTATATTGATGTATACCCAAGCTATGTCTATTTGGATTACCGAAGACATGCTTAAATCCATTAGTTGTTATTAATTGGATATTATTTTATAGTTAATTGTTTATATTTAATAGTTTTTCATTATAAAAAGGAATTTAAATTAGTGGGCCCAATTTTGTGGCCTACTGTTAACACTAAAGTACGTCGCGAGATGTTGATCAGGGACCAACTCGAATCTCCACTTGTTGAGGCATAGAAAAATGCTAAGGAAAGGAAGATAGAGGCATTCATTGAAGTTTGGAATGAAGGAGAAAATGAACAAACAAAATTCATAAGAAAATGAGCAAAAATGATGAGGTTTGCAAAAAAAAAAAAAAGGAGGTTCATAAAAATGAGCAAATATGATGAAGTTGGCAGAAGAATGTGAGGAGGTTTCTGCAGAGACAGGAGTTTTATGCGACCCACAGCAAGCTCATGAGCTTTACGTGAGTCGCGGCAAGTGACTGCCAGATGAGATGTGCTTTACGCGAAAATGACCACATTTGCCTATAAATAACCCCTCTACGATCCTTATTTGACACTTGCTTCTGAAATTCAGAGTTTCAGAGCTCCTTCTGAATACTCCAGAGGTACGGAGCGAACCTCGGGTTCCTCCTTCTCCTTGGGTTGAACGCACAATGTGCGAACCCCAATGATAGAAGAAAAATATAGGGAAATACTGTCAAAAAAAGAAGATTGAAGATCGAAGAAGCAAAGTTCGTTTGGGAGGTGTTTGTCACGGTTTGAGTAAAGCTCTTGAGCTTGCCGTGGGCCACGTAAAGTTGTCCTGAAGTAGAAAGTTCAGCTTGTTCCCTCCTTTTGTGAAGGATGTCGGGGGCATTTTAGCTTCTGTTTCCCTTTCAATCGTGAGGAACACCTAGGATTAAGATCATGGCAATGATGGACGATATAGAGAGGGTAATCCAAAATGGAGAGTTTGTTTCTTTGTGCATAGAAGACCTATCTTTATCCTTTCAAGTTGAGCATACTTTGTACAATCCCTGTAAGTAGATGTCTTGATAGATGATTTGGAAGACGTATCTTTCTCCATTCAGGTTGAGCGTACTTTGTACAATCTCTGTAGGTGGATATCTTGATAGATGATCCCAGCATGGAGCAGAAGGCCCTTCTCTCTCCCTTCAGGTAGAGCGCACTTAGTGCAATCCTTATAAGTGGTGGATGTGTTGGGTGATACCATCACTTTGGAATACCATCAAGTTCTACAAATATCACAAAGGAACGAAGCCTAGTTTGGTTGACTCGCCTCACTCATAAGTAGAATAACAATCCTGGCCTAGATGATCATTCAGTCATTTTCCTGCCATTTGGACAGGATGAAACAAGAATAGGGCGAAGTTCTGCCAAAATTACTTTCTAAATATATTTCATTTATATACAGTGTACAATCTATTATAAAATCAAGGGATAATGTAAATATGGAATGTATGAAGAACTCAGTAAATGAATAAAATAAAGTAATGAATACTTTTCTGTCTTTCTTTTTTAATATTAGAACATGACTCTTGTTTTTCCCCCACAAACACAAAAGCAATTTTATTGTGTAAACAAAATGACGACTCTATTGGGGAATTCTTTTAACAAGAGTAATGTTTTAATATTGATAAGAGACTATAAGAAAAACATTCGTCATCTTTTAGCGCTTTATAACGCTAAAATGGCAACTCTCAATGGGAACATTCCACCATTTATCTCTATAATAAATTGTATATACAAGTAATTCAAGTGACTAATTACTTTCATTTTCAAAATTTCAGGTACATTACATTATTCAATCAAATACTCGCAATGGCTTGCTCGGCTCACAAGATCGTTTTCAATTTTATGCCGAATGGAGGATTTACCGTCTCCTACAACTATCAAAGTACGAGAAATAATGCCAGGTGAAAATGACTCAAAACATGACAACTAAAGCAAATGCTATGGTGATTTCCGCTTGACCCATCGCAGCAGACAATGAGAGTGGATGGGTAACAGTGCAGCCAGAAAGAAAAAGGACATCATTCAAAGTTTCTACTAAAACCACAACCAAGGGACCTCATTCTTGAACTTGTTAGAGGCCCATTACATGAATGTGGCCAAACGAATCCCAGCAATGGCTCCTTCATCCTTATATCCGGGAGAGACAGAAAAATCCTTCGCTGAGAAAGATTTCTCTGCGCTTCCTGCATCCCTTACTGTGCTGAAGCAGAAAAGTCAAATCCTCATACCATATCAGCCATCTCCAACAGAAGACTCAAGGGCGGATTCATCCGAAACTACACCAATAAGAGTTGAACATGTTGAGTCCGTCGACTCCTCGCGATGTAACAGTCGCGAGTTGAGAAGAAACTTGATATCACTCACCCCTTCAACTACCGCCTCATTCACGTCATCAGGGTCAGAAATGTCAAGAAGAAGAGCTTTTGTCCTTGTGGAACCAGTCAAGCCGGACAATCAACAAAAGAACATCTTGAAGAAATGGCGCGAACACAAGCAATATTATTGGAGGAATGTAGAAATATGTGAGAGGCTTTATCCATGGTAGCCCGCACAGTGTCCCTGAATGCTGCTCCGCAAAACGTAACCCCTACAGAAAATATAGAACATCTCGCTAAAGGGTCACAACTACCCCAGACCATGTCATACAGGTATATCCCGATATCAAACCCCGAAATGGCAACGGATGAAAATACAGCAGATCATTACTGAAACCCTTCGGTTTGAAGGAGAAAGAATGCATAAGGAAAGGTTCCGATAGCGGACGTCATATCCGAGAGAAGTCGATGATATCCCTTTCCTAATCGGCTTTAAATGTCAAGAGTTTCGAAATTTTAATGGGGAAGGGTCGCCGGAGGAACATATGATGCATTTTATGATTATGATGGAAAGTTACATAGCCGTATCACAGTATTGTCTACGACTGTTTGGTATTACCTTGATCAGTAAAGCCTTCAAGTGGTATGCGACTCTTGCTCCAGGATCGATACGCACTTGGGAACAAATGCAAGAGGCATTCCTGACCAACTTTTTTTTTTCTATCGAAAGAGAAGTAAGTCTGACAAAACTAGCGGCTGTATGACAAAGGAAGTTGGAATCCGTTGATAAATTTATCACATGTTGGAGAGCTTTGAGTCCGTCACGCAAATACCTCTTAGGAGAAGCTGAACAAGTAGAAATGTGTACGGATGCATGGAGCCAGAAATTGCTTTCGTATACATGGGAGCAAAAATACATATGTTCCGTGAACTTGCAACAAGAGCTCATGCCATGGAGAGCATGATTAAAAAAGTTCATGCTTTTCGCACAGAGTCTATGTGACGAACCTCTAACAGATCTTCGGCCAATGTTATAGATAAGGGGAAGGGCAAGGAAGATTTCCATAATAAATCAAGGGACAACATGAGAGAAATGCATAACTATTCTATTAACAAACGCGTTGATAAGAGATATCAATGATTTAGACGTTAAGAAGAGTATTCTTTTACAACCGAAGATATCATTCCCATGATGAATCAATTAGTTTCAGCAAGAATAATTGAATTGCCACAATTAAAACGGCCGATGAAGCAGACAAAACAAAAGACAGGGATTATTGCCATTATCATCGCATGTTAGGGCATCCTACTCGTAGATGTCATACCATCAAAGAAAGCTATTCTCTAAAGAATGATTGACGGATGAGAAATAGTTATTGGAAAAGAAAGAAACAAAGGAAAGAAAGCAATCACAAACGTTGTGTCCATAAAAAGCAAGCATGAAATTTCGACAGAAGTTATCTTCAGTACTCCTTCTAAGACGATTCAGCTCGGGAGTTGAGGAACAAGAAATACAGATCATGCAAAGCATGACATTATCTGCCGCTCTAGAGGAAAGTCGAAGATAGAAAAGGATCAATGTTGTGTTAAGGGTTAAAGCGTGTTGTCCGCATAGACGTCACATGGCGCATATGATCTCAAACGGCGAGATGATCTTATTTTCAGTACACGACTCCCCTCTTGATCATTTACTCCGCTATGAAATATATTGCGATCACCAAGAGGTCAGTAAAGAATAGATGGTAAGACAATTTCAAGAAACATTGATCGGGCCAGCCAAAGAATGGTACAAATTAAGAATCACACGAGATATGAAAACCTGAGAACATCTTCGTAAACTATTTATGCTGAGATTCTGGGTACCAAAAAGAGCGATTCCCCTGACAGAATTGATAAGATGGGAAATTACTTCAAGAGAATGCCCATATCAGTATGCCATGAAATGGAGAAATGTAATAACCAGTTCGTATAAATCACTCGAACATACAAAGATAAAAATAGTCGGGTCATGTGTAGAGAGTATGAGAATGCAAGGTGTAGACAGATACAAACTATAAACCCTGTTTAGCCTAATGAAAGAAACCGCGATGATGGGGCTCGAGGTAAACCGAGAACGAGAAGTCATACATTTATTCAGCAACACACATGTCGATAGGGTGAAGCAAATGCTAAATTCTATGCTTACTAGTTCGCTGAAACAAATGAACTCCCGAAAGAAGGAACAAATTCCAAAATTCCCCAAGTTAATACTTTTCAAAAAGGAGCCCGATCGCCTATAGAACATCTAGTAACATATGAAAATGCCGCCTATTTCAGGGGAAACGTTTCACACGATTATTTCCTACAAAACTTTATGTATTCGCTAGCCACTTCAGGCGGTGCCATGACTTACTACTTTGCCCTTTCAAAAGGAGCCATTACAAGCTGGCAACATATGAAAGAAATATTCATATTACGATTTTACAGATACAATGTGAGAGTATCATGGGAATTACTTCGACAAACAATTCAACATCCGAGAGAAGATGTGCTAGATTTTGTGCGTAGATGGTGGAACATACGAGCCTGCAGTTACGCATTACCCCTGACTGAAGACATTATGGTAAAGGAATGCGTTCAAGCGACTATACTAAAAAAACAATTGTTGCCACGAAAATCGGGGAATTCCACGAAGCCTTCAGCAATTGCTGAAAGTGTTGGTACTTTAGTTTCATGAACCATGCAATGTAGCGACGATTCAAGCTACAGAGAAGTAAAAAAACCCAAGCGGCTCATTCAATGGGATTGACATGGAAAATAATTTAATAATGTTAAGGTCTGGAAAATAATTACGGCAAGAACCACAGAAAGAATCGCAAAAAGACATTCCTGATTAAATGTTTAGTCAGGACATGATTGATGAAAGAAGTGACAAACCATCACGGCTGGAAGATCCGTTAACATCAGGAGTTACGTATGATGTGATCAGTCATCTGAAAAGAATCCTAGCAAGACTGAGTGTCTACGTCGCCTTGAATCTGTCAAGAAATTTTCGACAGACTCTAATATAAGCCTTGTCAGATGATGAAGTGCGAGAAGCATTGATAACAAAAATGGAAACAACAGACGTCGAAAAAGATGAAGACAAAAGCTGGAATGCAATGTAAAAAAGGGCCGAAGCAGCCTATTGTATGTCAACAATAACCTTCACTGACGAAGATCTAATGCTAAGCAAGAAAGAACATAATAGGCCCCTCATGATTACAAGATACGTCAATGACAGACAGATAAAGTGTATCATGATCAACAACGGGTCCACTATGAACCTGATGACACTAAACATGCTTTTGAATCTGGGATACAAAAGACAACATCTGCGGGATATATGGATTCAATCAGGATGGACAGAAAGCATTGGGCACAATCACCATGATGTTGAAAATTGAAAATTTGATCACCAAAGTAACCTGCCATGTAATTAATGCAATAACGACATATAATTTGTTGTCAGGAAGGCCATGGATACACGAATATGGAATTGTTCCTTCTATTTTGCATCAATGCTTCAAATATTGTCAGAAGGGTGTGCAACACAAAATTGCAGCCGATGAAAAACCGTACACGATTGCAGAATCATTTTTTGCAGACGCATGGTATTATGATGCATTTACCGGTGAAGAACAAGGAGACAAAACAGGCTCGAAGACAATGGAAATCTATCAAGAAAAGATGAAAGAGCCTAAGATGAAATTTTTTTACTTGGTGTCGAAAAATATACGGTAACCAGGGCAACCTTCACTAGTATTATTTTCGATAAAACAAGTAGAAATTCTACAAGCCAATTTCATTATGCCATCGCTGAGAATAGAGAAAGTTAAACCCTTTCCGAAAGTACCAAAAAATTCCAAGTGGTAGGAAAGAAGGGACACGAACCAATATTGTTTTACTCTGCAGGTGTAAAAATAATCGAAGAACAGAATGAGGCACTGAACAGGAAAAAAAACCAGACAAGTTAAACTCAGAAGAACTTGGGTGGTATAGCCTAGTGAGCAGAAAGATAATGCAGTCGATGAGTTTTAATTGCGAAGACCCGACCAGCTTGAACGACGGTAAATGGATATCAGTGCCCATAATTATTCAGAAATATGAAAAACTTTTAGAGCTGGGGGCATTTTCAGAGGCTGCACAAGTAAATATGATTAACAGGATTCCTCAGACAGGTCCTGCAGAACAACAAGCGGGTTCTCTTTCGGAAGATGAAATGTCACAGAAAATTATTATAGACAACGGAACGCCATTCGAAAATAAGAACATGGACAAGTTGTGCCAAAAGTTCAGTATAAAGCATTATTATTTCATGCCATATTATCCAATGGTAAATGGATTGGCGGAGACATTTAATAAACCAATCGTCAAGATATTGAAGAAAACGGTGAACGAAAATAAAAAGGATTCGGATGATAAACTACAAGAAACATTATGGGCTTATCGTACAACGCATTGTACGACCACAAAAGCTACACCATACTCAGTATACGTGATGGATTGTACTCCCAATCGAAATACAAATCGCCTCTTTAAGGGTGACAGTACATAAAGGAATCATGGAAGATGAAAATGTGAAACTCTGATTGAGAGAGTTGGATATGTTAGATGAAAAAAGACTTGTTGTGCAGCAACGTTTGCAATCGTATCAGGCTCAAATATCTGCCTCCTTTAATAAGACAGTAAAGTACCGATCCTTCAAGAAAAGAGACTTGGTAGCGATGCTCAAAATACTTATCACGATGACCCGCATAACAGGAGGCAAATTCAAACCCAAATGGGATAGCTCGTACGTTGTCATTGAGGTCTTCTCCAATGGAGCATATAGAATTGTAGATCAGGACGAAAAAGAAATTGACATTTCAATTAATGGTCGATTTATCAAGCGATACTATCCATGAAAGCAAAGGCAGAATATTTTGATCACTAGAACCCTCATGTAAACGAGCATTCTCCCAATAAAAAGGGGGTAGGAATAGTCAACATACAAGCATTAATGTACTTCCGAAAGAAAATAATGAAAGGCTTATGAAGCATTTTCCAGAGATTATTAAAAGTCTCTAAAGATGACCTGAAAGGACAAGTTATCAGAAATTATTAAAAGTGTGGAGCACCGCGATTTTCTTCCCTAAAAGAGACCTTTGTTTCCTTCGAACAGAGTGATCAACCTTGAAGTGATCCATGAAAAAGTAAAAGATCACGTACATATATATAAAGAAGGAAGGGTTGGAAAGAGAAGTACCAGAACCATGAAAAGATGATCACTGATAAATGCTCCAACCATATGAGTCGACTGAGAACTCTATGGGAAGAAAATATTACAAGCCAATTGAGAGCACCTCAAACAAGAAATGCCTTATGAGTCGACTAAGAACTCTATGGGTAAAGACTTTACAGGCTAATTGAAAGCCCTGTAAATCAAGGCAGCTGAGAGAATAACCATAAGGACAGGAAAATTAAAAGTCCTATGGGCCAACTCCATGTGTGAGACCTGTCGTTCTTATTACTACGGTAGCACCACAAGGAACAGGAAAAATGTCTATAATTTGATTCCTTGTGTATGGACTTAGTGGTGCATGAACGAAGAAAAAGAGGGTTTCATTGTGTGCTGTTGATCACGGCCAACCGTGCATAATTCCCCCCCAACTTTATGGGACCATTTCTGGTAGTAACGCATAGGAAAGTTGAGATTCTCCCCTTATTGTCAGACCGACGACCATGAATTTGATACCCGAGGTAAATGAGAGCCAAAACAGCCAACCAAGCGTATAAAACCTCTAAGTTCACCACCCCAGTAGCGTCATTGAGCCCCTTTGATAGATCGATGGTATGGAAACTCCCCCTTAGAGGAGTGTGCTCCCCGAGGGCCGCTTCCTAGGCAGAGGAATGTATCCCATGAGGATCATTTCCATTGGTAGAGGAGTGTGATCCCCAAGGGCCGCTTCCTTAATAGCGGTGTGTGATCTTCGAGGGCCAACCGTGTGTAAGACCAATATTTATGAGCTCATCCGAAAAAAAGGAATAAAGAATAAAATGCTGCGCAGCTAAAAAGAAAAATAAATAAACAAATATCACAGTAAGCAAATTCACATGCAATAACAACATGTTCAAAGTAAAGAATTCTCTTGCAAATGTATATATTGTGAAAATTGCATATGCTATAATATTGTCAAATGCATTAAATTGATAGGGAATATCTACGAATAGTATTCTTTCGACAATGCTCTATGATATCATGAGTGGTATGAGCTTTATATTATATCTCAGCATTAATTACTTTATATGGAACTTTCATTATGAGCAATATTCTTTAATGATGTTCACCATATTACCCATGATATTTTATTCCGGATCTTCAGATTTTTACATTGATATCGATTCAACTTCGACTCTTCAGCCTCTTATACTAATATTATTGGTGATATTTGCCCAAGTCTGATTCAACCTCAGTTCTTTAATCTTTTATTGAAAATCCGTATTGGTCTAAATCCGGCTTCTTATATTTTTACTGTTAGGTACATTCGTCGAGGCCAACTATTTATTCATTAAAACCGAAGCTTATTCAAGAGCTCCAGTCTGTGCTCGAAAGGAATCACGTTTCTATTATGAGATATGATAGAAAATTGATCGAATATATTATCAAGGAATATCAGCATTCTCGTCGGTCTTTATGTCTTGAGATCAATTTCTATAATATGCGATGACTCCGGTATTATGAACCAATTTATATATATCAATATGCGAGATGCGACATTGCTGGGGGCAATCTCCGATTACATTAATGACATAATCTTTGAAAAATATATTGACAACAATACATTCATGCTTCTAAGCTTATATGGAAAGGAAATTCTAAGGCTAGCTTTAAAGTTAAGCACACAAGATTGGATTCCTCCAAAGAGAAATGGAAGTCGCCAGTTCACTAACACCAAAATCAGCTCCAGTTGATATTGGCATATCACTAAAGTAAGACCATAAAGTGAAAGGAAGGGGATTTTAAAGATAAAAGAAAGAAGAGGTCTGTTGTCAAAAAAGAAAATGAAGACAATTAAAAGATCGATCGTCGCCCCTTTTTTTATTATAAAGGAGCTTAATCCTGCAACAAATGGGATATTCTTCTTCAGCATTTCTGCCTTGGCCTCTACAGTCAACTTTTGGGAAGCGAAGTTCTGATACTTTTGATCCACTTTTGAACATCTTCGGCGGTATCCTGTTCTAGGACAACTTTAGCTTCACGATCATCCCTGGCCTCCTGTAAGGCAGTAAAAATATATTCAAAATGACGAGCAGCATCTAGAATTGCAGGATTTGCTGCAGCCATCAACTGAACGTCATAAAATAAGCAGTTATGACGAGCCTTGTGAGTTGCAGGAGAGAAGATGTGGCATGCACATCGTCCCACTTGTCAAGGAATGATTCCATGATAAGTGGCTTAACACCCTCCAATAGATTCAGCTCGTCTTCCGCTGATAGTGATGCAGATAGTCCAACGAAATCAGCTTACACTTCATCCAATTTATGGAACTCAGTCAGTAAGTCCGAGATGGCGGTAATAAAGACAGAAGAATCGGTGCAGAGAAGAGTTGTAGCAAAGAAAATGTCTTCCTGAGAATCGATAGTTGATCCAATTGATCGGGATGATCGAGTATTTTAAGCAATCTTTTGAAGAGCCTGCGAGCTGCATAAGAATTGAGAATTCCTTGGAAGACTGATTGTTGATGAGAAGAAGAAGCTTCAGAAGAATTCTTTAGAGGCATGATGAATTCTATCAATGAGGAAAAATGATGGATAGTTAGAGTAGATGACACTTTTGAAGTCTTGAAAGAACGAAGTCTCTGAAGACAAGAAAAGAGGACTAAGTTCTCGTACATGACCAAGCGCAAGAAAAGAGGTTCCATATACTTTGAAGAAGAGGTTACAAACTTGGAAAAAATCGACAGAGTTTTAGCACTTAGGAAATTTGTAACCCTGATGGGAGCTTGCTGCGGGTAGCGTAAAGTAAAAACTGGTGCAACAGGGCTTCGCCACAGAAAATGGAAATGAGGAAGTAAGGAGGGCACTTGAATATATAGCCAACACGGGGAGCTTACCGCACCCGCGTAAAGCTCAGTTTGCGCTGATATTTTTGAATTTTGATCAATTTTGAATGAAGATCAGAGTTTCTCCAAAATAGATCGAAAAGGGGCATTGTTGAGGCATATAAAAATGCTAAGAAAAAGAAGATTGAAGCATTCATTGAAGTTTGGAGTGAAGGAGAAAAGGAAGAAACAAAGTTCAGAAGAAAATGAGCAGAAACGATGAGGTTTGCAGAAGAAAATGAGGAGGTTCAAAAGAAATGAGCAGATATGATGAGGTTGACATAATAATGTGAGGAGGTTTCTGCGGAGATGGGAGCTTACGCAACCCGCGGCAAGCTCATGAGCTTTACACGAGTCACGGAAAGCGAATGGTAGATGAGAGGTGCTTTACGCGAAAATGACCCCCTTTGCCTATAAATAACCACCTTGGGGTCCTCATTTAACACTTTCTTTTGAAATTCAGAGTTTCAGAGCTCCTTTTGAAGATTCCAGAGGTATGGAGCGAACTTCGGGTTCCTCCTTCTCCTTAGGTTGAACGCACAATGTATGAACCCCGAGGATCAAAGAAGAACGATGGGAAAATGTTGTCGAAAAAGAATATTGAAGATTGAAGAAGCGAAGTTCGTCTGGAAGGTGCTTGCTGCAGTTCGCGTAAAGCTGTCCTAAAGCAGAAAGTTCAGCTTGTTCCCTCCTTTTGTGAAGCATGACAGGAACATTTTAGCTTTCATTGCCCTTCCAAATCGTGAGGAACATTGAAGATTAAGTCGTGGCAAGGATGAACGATACAGAGAGGGCGATCCAGACTGGAGAGTTTGTTTCTTTGTGCACAGAAGACCTATCTTTCTCTCTTCGGGTTGAGCGTACTTTGAACAATCCTCGTAAGTGGATGTCTTGATAGATTATTTGGAAGACCTATCTTTCTCGCATCGGGTTGAGCGTACTTTGTACAATTCCTGTAAGTGGATTTCTTAATAGATGATCCCATCATGAAGCAGAAGGCCCTTCTCTCTACCTTCAGGTAGAGCCCACTTGATGCAATCCCTATAAGTGGTAGATGTGTTGGGTGATACCATCACTTTTGAATACCATCAAGTTCTACGAAGATCACAAAGGAACGAAGCCTAGTCTGGTTACTCGCCTCACTCATAAGCAAAAGAACAATCCTGGCCTAGATGATCATTCAGTCATTTCGCTATCATCTGGACAGGATGAAAGAAGAATAGGGCGACGCTCTGTCGAGATTACTTTCTAAATATATTTCATTTGTATACAATGTAAAATTTATTACAGAATCAATGGATAATGTAAATACGGAATGTATGAAGAACTCAGTAAATTAATAAAGTGATGAATATTTTTCTGTCTCTCTTATTTAATATTGAAATGTGACTCTTGTTTTTCCTTACAAACACAAAGGTAATTTTATTGTGTAAATACCACCGCTTAAACTGTGGTTAAGGATGAAAGAGCCAGATTACCGAACCTTCAATCAACGCAAAGGTTAGGATGGCCATCGAAGGTGCTGGCTGATGGCCCTCCGTTGCTTAAGTCAGTGATTAGGGAAAAAACTTCTGATAGCTCAGTATGATGGTGTATTGCTTAATGCGTACCTTGATCTGTAGTACGAAGTGCTTTTCATAGCATGAAACCTTGCCATATCAGGCTAGGATTCTAATTGCATAGAGATACGATTTTCTATGAAGATGGACTGTGATTACGGCCAGATACATTGATTTCTTCCGAGGTAGTCACGAGATTCTTTACGTATGGCCGATATCTCACTTAGTAGCTTCCGAAAGGCGTATCCTGTATCTTGCGGGAGACATCTCCTGAATTATGTGTATTAAGGAAGTGGCACTCGGTCAGGCCGAGCGTGTCAATAAGATAGCTAGCTTTGATGTATCCGAAATGCCTATCGATAACATGACTCGTCTGGTGCCACTGTTAGGCAAGTCGTGGTCAGTTTTAGGGGTGGTCAACTATTGCTGTAAGCGTTTGGTTGAGGATATGAGAACACTCTAGTTCAGTTGAACTTTACGCCGAGGCGAGTGCCAATCAGCGGTCGACACTCGGTTACTGGTGGGCACTGAGCACTCGGCCTGGAGCTTGTGTTCAGCTTTGGCATGATGCTGTGTATTGCCAAAGGCGAGTGTTTCCGAATGCATTGGATAAAAGTGGTCTTCAATGTCGACCATAGTTGGAGTCATAGTTGTTGAAGAGTACCAGCCATCGGGATTGGTGATCGTACACTTGATCATAGCACGAGTGATGGGCTACATAATCGACGGTTGTTGATCTCCTGGCAGGAATCCCCATAACACCTACCAAATGATTGGTTTGGTGTAAAGATTGCCCACAAGCTTTATTGAGTTGGACTTTTCTGAATGATCCATCTTAAATGAAAACTTTATATGTCATTTGACGATTTTTAAGGATTTATCACTCCAAAAGTCTGTCGTGCGTGAATCCTCAATTGCAGTATGTAAACAGATTACAAGTTATCCAAACACAAACAAGTGTTTACATGTAATCAAATTACAACTTAAAAACAAACAAAACTGGTTGTAAACACTTTACACCTATAATTAGATTACCTGCATCAGATTTCAACTTAATGATTTTATAGGCATCAGGTCGTTTGGATGCCTGTAAAATCCATAACTTGTAATCTGATTATAGGTAATCGAATTACATGGGGTGTTTGTATGGAAGTATTTGCCTGCAAAGAGATTGTAGGTTGTAATATGAAAAATGGCAAAAGGTCATGTTTCAGATTACAGGTAAAGGGATTTCAGGCAATGGAGAAAAAGAAGGGGAAGGAGAAGGTAGATCACACCTTAGATAGTACGGAACTGTAAATCTCTCTCCGTCCTCAGATTAATTCGAGAGATTTGTTGGGAAATCTCCAATGCCTATACTTAATAATATCATAAATACGCGCGTAACCCCACTGACCTCGACTTGGTTGCGGCTCCATAACATTGATATGTACGGAGCCTGACTGTAGGGGCCTATGCATTGTATATCCAAGCCATCCATCTATTTTTCCTGATTATTTTAGGGCATGTGTGGTTCCAAAAATGAAGCAGATAAAAATTTCAGGTGGACCACACTGGAAACAGTGATTATTGACCGTTAAAAACCTTTTGGGCCATAAATTTTTTTGGATTAAGCTAATAGTTATTTTTGCCTTTAATTTAGGTCTGTGCGACCTTCTCAACCGGTTGGATGGTTGTTGGGGCTCAAAATATCACTTGTGATGAAATAACATATTGCGGTCCATCACCAACGATCCGGATTGACTCGAGATTCGAAAAATATCCGAAAAAATGCGATCGCGTGCTAGTACGACCGTAACCCTAAGTGGACTGCGCAATCACGACTAGAACCTACAACTACTATTTTAGAGTTGATCTGGATAGTCGTATTGCCACCAAATGATCTAGAATGCCCGAAAACCCTTAACCCCGAATTCGGGAGCCATGAGATGCACACTTTGACATGCGTACCCCGAAGTGCGTTCTACCCCTGTTTGGAGTTGATCAGGAGGGTCCAAATTGGGAAAGAACTACCAAAATTTACAGCAGTTGATCATTCGTACCTTGACTCGTTCATTCAATAACCCGATGAGAGGCTTAAAGTGCTTTGGCGTCACTGACTTCGGCCCCCGGAAAGGTACTTGTGAACCTAAACCTTGAGATTTTTTCTAAGTCTAGGAACATTCGAAGGCTGCACGCACCCATAGCCTAGAGCACATGCGCTCACCATCAGTCAGAGGCTACATGCAGCCACAACAACTGACACATGCACAGGGAGCTCTTCTCCCTATCCTTCCAATGCATAAAGCAGCAAAATCGACCAAGTGTTAGAACATGCACCCATTGCGGGGGCACATGTGCCCACTGCAGGGCCACATGTGCCCACTGCAGGGCCACATGCGCCCACTGCAGGGTGCATGCGCCCAGATTTCCATGACATGCGCCCGAAATCCCCCTCACAACAACATGCGCCCGCGGTTTCTCCTGGACCCGGACCCGGACCCGATTAAGTTATTATAAATAGTAGTCCGGCCTGATGACAGAGGACGACTTCACCTGCAGAGAAACATTAGCGCAACGCAAGGTAACATGCGCCCGCTCCGAATTCCCTCATCGAAATCCTTCACCAAAAAGGGTTTTCGTCACCGGAATCCCTCTCTAGAAAGGGATTTCTCTCGCCGGAGCAAAGTGTAAAGAGAGAGGGAGAGAAAATCTTAAAATTGGCTAAATGTGGGCACATGTGCCACACCCAAGGCAACATGCGCCGAAGATAGGCCACATGCACCAACCTCTTGAGTGGAGCCGGAATAGACCCGGGAGAGAATTTTCTCTCTCTTAACTTTTCCTCTCTTTACATGCGCCTAGACGTCCCTGGGGAGGGTGACTCTCCATGGTGTGGCCCGCTTTGGTCGGGTCCCGCCTCCTTGAAGTGATATACTTTCTGGACACACACCGATGAGATTTTCCATCCCCTGGGCCGGATTCTCCAATAGTCGACATTAAACACCTCTAATCCGCGATTTACTCTGAAATGACCAGTACATAGTCATTTTTACAATCCCAGAAATCCCTCCGTAAGAGCACAAATCGACCGATGCTCGGTAGAGTTAAGCGGAATCTGACTGACGCCAAGTGAGATTTAGCATCCCCATGGTATAAAGCAATATAGTCGTGCATTGCATTTGTAACATCTGTACCCTAATTAGCCCTCCGTACACCTCTTTTCCGAACTCAGGCATACTCGGAACAGTCCGAACCGGCGAGTTTCGATCAGACACCCTATTTTAGTACCGCAACGACCCGAGACTTGTACCCCGGCGACCGCGCAGATGCCACGACTCCAACGCCGCGCTGCACGCTCTGTTTCGATACCTAGTTTGAAAGATGCGTACTTGTGCGCAATCAAGGTGGGCCACACTACACATGCATGGTGTAGGCCCCACTTGCACAAATCCCTAGGTTGTCCCATCAATCAATCAAACATCCCATCAATCAATCAAGCATCAATCAATCAAGTGTCTCATCAAGTACATCTCTCTCTCTCTCTCCTACAAGTCAACTTAAGCCCATAACTAAGCCATCCACTCTCATAATTGCCCCATCCCCTTGCTATCATCATTTCCTTTTCAAATACCACTTATGTCCCAAGCCCCTACCACCACAAGAAGGCCATATGTAGCCACCTCCATTTGAGAGAGAGAGAGAGAGAGATTAGTGGGTGAGATTGGAGGGTTAAGAGAGAGTTTTGGTGAGCCTAGGTGATTGGAGGAGGAGATCCACCCCATCAAGACCGTCCAATCGACTATCCGACCCGATCCAACCGTTCATTTTCAAGTGAGTGCAAAGCGGACATAAATTTCCTTGTTTTTCCTCTTCATTTTCGGGCCCACAAGTGGGCTATGCTGTGAGACAGCGTGCCCCGCATGCTGCCATAGCAGGGACCACCCCGTGTGGCCCACCATGATGCTTATTTTCTATTCTAACCCCCTTCGTTAGATCACAAAAATCTGGATGAAGAAAAATGCAAAAATTAGTTTGATCCGAAGTTTTGGGCCCACCTAGTGACCGAGAACCAGATGGATGGATTGGATCGCCCGTATATGGGCCCTATTTCATTTTAAAATTAAATAAAAAAAAGAGAAAAGAAAAGAATAAAAAAATATATAGTCCAACGCTGGACGTTCTCAGCGTAGAGACGCTGGAACTGTCCAGCGTCAGGGATATGAAGACGTGAGTGGGGTCCCCACTCGTGGGACCCACCTTGATGCATGTATTCGATCCACGCCGTCCGTCTGTTTCTCCAGCCCATTTTAGGGCTGGACACCAAAAATGAAGTAAATCCAGGTCTCGGGTGGACCCCACCATAGAAAATAGTGAAGATAATGATATGCACTGCCGAGCTTTCCTCGGCTCACCTTGATAATTGTAGCCCACGTAATATACCCAATGTAGGGCTCTATGGGTTCACCTTGAGCTGGGGAACCTGATGAATGGAGTGGATCACACTCATGTGGGCCCCAATTGAAATAAACAAAGAAAGAAAAAAAATAAAAAATAAAAATAAAATACAATATAAGTCCAACGCTGGACGGTTCCAGCGTCTGAGACGCTGTGACGTCCAGCGTCAGGGACGCTGGGCTTTGAGTGGGGTCCCCACTCGTGGGAGCCACCTTGATGTTTATGTTGTATCCACACCGTCCATTTGTTTTCCCAAATCATTTTAGGGCCAGGGCCCAAGTTTGAACCATATCCAAATCTTAAGCGGACCGCACCACAGGAAACAGTGGATAATATGATGTCCACTGTCGAAACTGCCTCGGCCCACATTGATGTTTGTAGACCTCGTAACATACCCAATATTGGGCTCATTGGGTCCCCCATGAGCTGGGGAACCTGATAGACAGAGTGGATCGTCCTCTTGTGGGCCCCACTCGATCAAAACCATAGAAACACCAAAAAAAAAAAAGAAAATAAATAAAAAGAGAGAGAGGGAGAGGGCTCCCAGCGTCTCTGATGCTGGGAGTACCCAGTTGCCACCTCGATTGAGTAGCTATCTAGCTACTAGAATGACGTCACCAACTCCAATGGGCCCCACCGTGTTGTACGTGTTATATCTACACCGTCCATCCATTTGGGGAGATCATTTTAGGGCATGACCTCAAGAATGAGACAGATCCAAATCTCAGGAGGGCCCTAGCAAAGGGAATCGTGGGGACAGTGACCCTACCGTTGAAACCTCCCTACGGCCCGCCATGATGTTTAATTGAGATCCAACCTGTCCATAAATCCACACACGTGTGGAAGAAGGGCAAACAAAAATATCAGCTTGATCCAAAACTCAGTTCGGCCCACCTAGAATGTACGTGCTTTATCTTTTCAGTCCATATGTTTTTTTCCAGCTCATTTCAGTGGCTGATCTAAAAAATTTAAGCATATCCAATGTCAAGTGGGCCATGCCACGAGAAACAGTGGGAATAATGATTTCCAACGTTGAAACCTTCCCAGGCTCTACAGTGATGCTTATTTGTCATCCAACCTGTTCATAAGATCACATGGATATGGATGAAGGAGAAAACACAAATATCTGCTTGATTCAAAACTTCTTGGAACCCAGCTGGGTACCACGCAACCCAGCAGGTGGCCCACCCTGTGGGTTCCAACGTGATGTATTTGTTTAGTCCCACCATGGTCCTTCCTTTGATATATATGTTTTATCCATGCCGTACACTATTTTTGTCGGCCTATTTTGTATGTGCAGGCCCAAGTATGGGGCCGATGTGGTCTCAAGTGGGCTATGCAGCGAAGACCTTTACATTTCCAATGGGGCCCACAGTTCGGGTCCCACTCTCTGTATATATATTGGGCCATTTAAGGCCAACGTTACATGATATGTCTGGTAACATGCTAGTATACTTAGCTTGATAGGTCACACTGATAATATATTTAGTGTAATGAATATCATGCCCATTCATTTGTACATACGCATCATATGTATGCCTGACTGTGGACGATGTCGATCATAGCATATGCCTTATAGCTTGAGATACTTAAGGGACCCGTATGAGATAGGGTCACCCTACATGATTGCGCGGTATGCGCGGGTTTGGTGCATGGCTTTGATAGTATGACTCATGCATCTCGCATTATACATGTCATGATCAGATTCTCACCCCAGCGACATCGGGTTGTGACCACCACAGTCACATCGTGGATGGTAGGAATGGACACCGGAAATATGTTCTAGCACTTGGGCTCCAAAGATGTCCTTGGGTGAAAGTCCCTAAACCCTGTGGTACCAGTAAGATGCTCCAATGTCTAGACCGAGTGGATTTATGAGCGCATGAGGGCCAAATACCAGTAGGCCGCGTCTCCTACTATGTCGGGGTCGATTGGAAGGGGGTGTGACCTTACCTGCTCGGGTGCAGAGGGCTATATACTAGGTTGAGTCTGACCAGCTCGTGAATGGGTTCGCTATCGACGAGCCGGGTGGATTTCCTTGTATGTCATTGACGAGGCGGATAGTGAGCTCTCTTCCACTCGCTTGGTTATGCGCGCGATGGGCGGCAACCAATGTCTGGAGTATACTAGACCCCGGTGATGTCCCAGTTGACATGCGCCCATTGCATCATTAGCGTATGACACTCGGCCATATAGGCCCATTGCATTGCATTGCCTCAAGATGGCTAACGACATTCATAGACTTGGTAGTGTAGCCTGCCATCATTTCCGCTTACTTTGATATCTGTATACCTGTCATATGCATTGCGCACACACCATGCACTCTCTAAGCTTCATAGTAAGCTTATGCACGTTGTTTACGTGCAAGACATACTATAGCGCGACAGCAGTGAGACAGGGGCGCGCATTTGATCTTTCAGCTTTCAGTTATATATTGTATTTCCTTTTTCTGAAGCATTGTACTCAAAAGTTTATCTTAGTGGATATGTGATGTGAAGTTTTTGGTTTGGTACACTTGTGGTTATGCTCATCTATAAAGAAAAAAAAAGTTTACCCTGAAAATCCTCCTTGTGGGATCCCAGGATCGGAACCTGGCGTATGGGAGCTAGGGGCCGAGAATGGGGTACTACGGAGGCTGTCGGCATCGGATTCGGCGGCCGGGAATTTAGTGAGCCCGGTCCCTGAGTTTGGGGCGTGACAGCATTGACTTTGATCACGTCCTAATCACAGAATACGCTGATTAAATAGTAAAAAGGCCCCGGTACTTAGTCATTTTCGGCCCTGGGAAGCTCACTCACGACTCAAAGATTAACCGACGCCAAGTGGAATCGGATGCGATCTCACTGACGCCAAGCCGAATTTGGCATTATTACAACCCTAATGAACATAATCCAGCACCATCTAAATATAATTATTAATGAATAATTGACATGATTCAGTAGTAAACAAGCCCAAATACTTAGTCATTTTTGACCTTGGGAAGTGCCTTGATGGTCCGAAGATCGATTGACGCCAAGTGAAATTAAGCGCGATCTCACTGACGCCAAGCCAGATTTAACATCCTCATATTATAAGAAAACTAAATTAAGTACTTGTGGGACACTAATCCCTATTGTTTATCAATTATTGGCATAAACAGGCGTACATCGGCCACAATACTTAGCCATTTTCAAGCCCCGAAATGTGCAATCTAGCCGCCCATTGAACTTAAATCCTTAAAGAAGCATGGCTTGACATAACTCATTCGATCGATCTAATATCTCAAAGCGTTGACATGATATTCTTAAGATCGACATAATACAATGAAGTTAAAAACACGCATAAAGTAGATTAATCAAATCAAGTGCATAGTTCATCTAATATACTGATCACCAAGCATTCGGCATGATATTCTTATATCCACATTGTGACGCCCCAAATTTCAAGGGTTGAGTACAACCTCGATCCTCGAAATTTCGGGTGTCAGTTATGCTTTGCGAAAGCGTGATTTCTTGTTTAAGATTCATAAGGCATCAAAGCACAAATTCAGAATCAATTTAAACAGTAAAGTAAAGATGAAAATTATATTTAAACCTGACTAATAAAAAAAGGTGGAAGTAGGACAACTCTCCCGTAAAGTCATCGAACTAATCCTGTAAGGCATTCTCCTCTGAGATACTTGCATCTATCACAACAGAGCCTGGTGGTGTTTTGAAACACCGTCCCAGGAGTGGGAGTGAGTGATCAACTCAGTGAGAATTATAATTCAAAGTTTAACATGTTATCAAACATATAGGGTTAGGCATTGATTCCAAACAAAACATCGAAACTCCTAATCTAGTTCATTAATGCATGAATGACATGAGTACGCACACCATGCATGTTCTGGATATAACATGAGGAACATAGAGTGGCACTGGCACCACATCAAGCAACCAGGCACTCATAGAACCTCCAAATGCAAATGGGTCGGATCATCCTTCGGCATCCTGGCCTTTAACAGTCAAATAGTAATTGCTTAGGGATTCCATGACGTATATGCATGATTTGTTTGAGTTTCATTAATTCATTTCTCACTCAGCATATTGGCGAAGTCGGAATACCACTGTTTAATCTTAATCCTGAACAGGACTATTTGGCTCCCAACTGTACAATGTGAATCATCACTAGTAGTCCATGCTTCCTTGTCACTTCCACATACCAAAATACAGTTCCTAACATCATGTTATAATGGGGGCTGACCAACCTTCTCGGGAATGAAGTGTTAGTTTCCTCAGTAGATGTCTACCAGGACCCACACGGGCCCATCCAAACCATAGGATAGTGATGACATGAGAAGATCTATTTAAGGCTACAATCATTCGCAATTCATATGCGGCGATCAATGGATAAGGCGCAATGTCTATTTAACGGTCATCGATCATCGATCGGGGTCGCGGCTTTAACGATGTATGCGGAGAAATATTTGGGATTAGGGTCCTGAGTTTCTTCGAAATCTAACGGCTTGAAATCCACAACTTTGCGTAAGATTGAATGACAGAATTCACTTAAGTTCCTAACATATTATAAAGTTATTCACACATCTCATGCACTTGCCTTGCGAGCCCAAGTTGAACGATTTGAGAAGTGATTTCGTCTCGATGTCCTATGATGGACATCAAGCCCACTAAGACGGACAATTTTCCTTAGTTTCGAATTTAATGGCCCACTAATGAGCGGTTTAGAGCTTGTTTGGTGATTTCAGCTATTTTCAGAATAAAGTAAAAGGCGAGATTTCTTGTGTATGACGCTTAGGGTTGGATCGAGCACTAAAGATCATCAAGTGGTAAAATAAGATAATTTTAGTGAAGAATTTTTAGAGAATTCTCAAAATTCAAATTGACGAAAATTTGAGACGTTACACATGCATACAAAAGTAGATCTGTAGTCTTGATTCGACCCTGCGTTGACTTTCAGAAAGTGTGCGAACGAAGGAATGTTTTCGAAGACGAGTCGCTAGACTCTAAGATCGAATATCTTTACTATGTATTTTTTTTATCTATCGTACAAATTTTACCCATCTCAGATTAAGGTCCAAGGCTAAACTGAAGGGATTATGGTTACCATGAGAAATCAAAACCAAAAAGTTCCAATGACATCCAAAATGTCCTGCTATAGACTGCTATTATAAAAGCTAGTTGATGTACTACCCATCCACAACGAGATCTACTGGTTGAACTGATCAGGCAATTGTTATGCTCCTTCTCAAACTCACCCGTCATAAAAATATAGGAAGATGGCTTTGAGTTGTGCCATCTCGAAGTCACCCGCCATAAAAATATGGGAAGAGGGCTTTGAGTCGTGCCTCCCCGAGGTTACTCGTCATAAAAATATGGTAAGACAGCTTCGAGTTGTGCCGATCAATAGTCGTAGTTCTTATACTCTAGTGGTCACTCGTCACAAAAATAAGGGAAAACGGCCCAACGATGCACGACTCGATTAAAAATCCTGACAGTCCTTCAACTCGGACAACCTGAAAAAAATGGGACATAGGCATCCAACTTGCCCAAACGATGGTCCAGTCCATAATAAGAAAATAAAAGGTCTCTACGATCATGAACTCAAGACATAACCCTGATGGGTTAGTCTTTTGCTTTTTAATCAAGGGTGATCAATCATTAATGTAATTAAGGGCTCGTGCCAGTTCACAGCCTGAAATGTAAAAGATCTCAGAATCTTTGGAATAAAATTCGCCTTGCGATATTTCTTCTTGTGTGCACTTTGTGAATACTTGTGATTGTTTATGAATATCTCTATTACTCAGAACCCCCAGAACAAAAAAATACAAGAAAACTGCCTTGCGCATTTTCTAGTCTTAACAATGGTCAATAAACATTATGGTGAACCTGGAAAGTTATTAATAGTGGCTTGACCATGTTTCCTATAGAGTGTCCACCTGAAATTTTCATTTGCTTCATTTTTTGGACCATGCCCTAAAATAATTTGGCAAAACAACGGGTTGGTGTGGATATACAATGCATACATCAAGGTGGACCATACGGTCAGCGTCCAACTTACCTCGCTGTTTCGGGTTGCAATGAAGAGCTCACAGGCCTTCCTTGTGTTTTTTGACGTGGCAAAATTCTGTGGGCCCCACCATAATACATGTGTTATATCCATTACATCCACCATTTTGTGAGATCATTTTAGGACATAAGCCCAAAACTGAGGCAGATCCAGACCTTAAGTGGACTACACCAAAACAAGCAATGGGGATTAAATGCCCGCCGTTGGAAACTTCTTGGTGGCCATAGAAGTTTTACATCAAATTGATATTTGTGTTTGCTGTTCATCCAAGTTGTGTGACCTTATGAACAATTTGGATGGCAAATAAACATAATGATGGCCCTATAAAGGTTTCAGCAGTTGGCATCATTATTGTAGTATCATCCACTTGAGCTTTGGATGTGACAGTATTGATGTAACACATACATCATGAGTGAGGCCCACAGAACTTTGTTACAAAAAAACACAATGGAGGTGGTGGTACCATGCAATCCATGTCCGAAAAACCCTCGTACAATGTAGAGAGCCGATTAGGTGCGACTTTCGCCTAACCCAAGTTGATGCGGCCCTTACCTTGGGGCCCAACTTGATCTATGTATTCTATATATGTTCGCTCGCCTCAATTGCAAGGCTGTGACGTAGTAATAATTTAGTAGAGACCGAGATCATCCTTAGGGATTAATCAAGAATTCACAGAATATCTTTAAATAATTCTAATTAAAATAAAACTAAAACAAATTATTCTGGAATTTTGAATGTAGAAGAGTAATCTGTAAACTTAACATGAGTTTATCAAACTAAAGGAAATACTAAAGCACTAAGGATCTACTTATAGCTATCCTTGATGTATAATTTGTATAGGTTTCTCAACTACACAACTAGAATTGGAATTCAATCCTATCTAGTCGGATTATAGAGTGGTTATAGCATCAAACAGTCTAACATATGTGTTGTTTATCAACATGACTCCCTCAATTTAAGTTAGGAATTGGGCACACTCAATTGCATAGGCCAATCCTAGTTCCAATAGATTAAGATCAAAACTATGATAAACATCAAATCCTGTTACTAGATTCAACTAAAATCATACTTTGAACTTGATTCAAATCACATTAACATGCAACACATATCTCAAATTCTTAGAAAAGTAGAACTTTGGTTTGAAGTTCCCACATGAAGAACCAATCTCTAGAGCATATTGAATTCGATTCCTTGAAGCGTACGGGTCTAGATCTTGCATAATAATTAAGAAACTAAGTATAATTCTTCTATCATCTATGAGTCATTAAAAGATTAAGAAAAACTAAGAACTTTATTCAAACTGAAACAAACCAATGTTCAACATTAAATCCAACTTTGAAACCTTAAAAATGAATTAAAACATGTACGATAACTACAAGCTTCACCTCTTAGCTAAGAGGTCTAGTCAACCGTGTTAGAAGAAAATAGAAAAACTATTCTAAACATGAAAACTAGAAAAGACCCTAAGTAGAGGGAGTTGTAGAACTCCTAATCCTTCATTCTCCACTTCCCAATACAATAGAACTCTTTTAGGATGCCTTAAGAATGAAGTGGAGGAGTCCTTTTATAGGTTTCAAGCCCCATCGACGCAGAAGCTTCGAGATTTTGCGCAAAGGTTACTTAGTAAGTAAGAAAAATCGAAAGTCCAGAATTAGCAATTGTTGTTTTTGTCTTGGTCGACCGGTTACGACCGGTCGGACTGGCTTGGGTTTGGTCCAGCAAGCATCTGTCCCCTCCTTTCTTCATGGCCGATCGGTCATGATCGATCGGACCCACTTGCACACTTGTCCAGCGTGCTTCATCAAAGGCAGCAAGGATGGCCGACCGGTCGAGACCGGTCAGACCATCTGTTTTCTGATTTTCCTTCTTTCTTTTCTTCTTCTTTCCTTGCTTCTTCACTCCATTCTTCAACTTTCTTTCCTTTGATCTTCAATGATCCTTTAAGAGTATCTTTTAACATCATTTTGGTGAAGTCTCTCTCCCATCCTATAATCACAAAACCATTGCATTAGATGAGTCCTTAAACATAGAAATCATGCATAGTTAGTGATGAAATGTGGTTAGAATATGCACATTTCAAAGCTTAACAATATCCATGTTATTCCCATATCATTTTACAATAAGAGTCAAATAACGAAGAAGATCCAAATCTTAGGTAGACCATGCTATAGGAAATAGTGGTGATTGAACCCCCTACCATTAAAAATTCCCTAAGGCCCACCATAATATTTATGTAATGTTTATCTGCCATATAACCTATTGATAGGGGTTGGATAAAACCTAGATGAAGAGGGAAAACAAGTAATGGTTAATCGTTGTCATTTCCTATGGCATGGTTCACTGAAGAACAAGATCTACTAAAGATATGTTTTAACCTATTAGATACTACTAATTTGATTTTGTTCATAGTTAATGGCTGATATTTAATAGTTTCTCATCATAAAATATAATTTGAATTAGTGGGTCCACTTTTGTGGCCCACCAAATGATTATTTTTAGTGTAAGGATTGGACATGAGTTTATTGAGTTGGGCTTATCCTAACCAACCTCCCTAAAAGAAGACTTTGTGGTGAATTTTAAAGGATTTACTACTTTAAGTGCTGTCATTGATGTATACTTGATTACAGGATGTAAGAGTTTACAGGTTATCCAAATACAAACATTTGTGTACCCATTCGCTTGCCTCAAGTGCAAGGCTGCTATGTAGTAATAACTCGGTGAGACCGAGGTCGATCTACAGGGAGGGTGATTAACCTATTTCCAATTAGTTTTAGCTAATTTAGAAATGTAGGTGAAATTTGAATTCAATAGAGAATAGAATTGATGAATGATAAATTCAGAAAATGGAAAGGCACTGGAGCATTCAAGGATCCACTCTGGTTCTTCTTAATGGGTTGACTCAACTAGGTCCTTTAGCCACTCAGCTGAAATCGAAGTCCCATCTCTATTCGGCCGGAATATCAATAAGTTGAATCACAATATAGACTAGGACGGAAGTTTACTTATTGATTTGGTTCCCTCATTTTTGCTTAGGTATTGGCCACACCCAATTGTATAGGCTAATCTTTTTTTTCTATCAAGTTAAGTTCATAATCATGGCTTTCATCAGATCCTGTCACTGGATTTGACTTGAGCTAATGATTTGAACTTTAATTAAACCAAAATCAATTTGCAAGGCTTCTATCTTAGATCAATATGAAAGATTATGTAGAAAGCAAAGACGATTGTTGAGAGATGCCATTCCAAAGAAGAAGCAATTCTTCATGTTTACGATCTACTTTAGGAACCACCTCCATACCCTGAATCACAGATAAACGTTTGAATGATTCAAAGAATTGCTGGAGAGATAATTGTAGGGGAGACGTATTAATCCCTGCCATATTAGCCGAAAACTCCAAAAGAGACCAGACTTCCTTCAATTGACTCCACTGATCTTGGTCTAACACTGCTTCTTCAACTGATTTGAGAGCCTCCCTGATGACTTTCACTTTAAACTTAAGGAGAGATCGAATGGCCTGAACATCGAGAGGTGGAAAGGAAGGAGCTCTAGTAGTGGAGCAACTGGGACCCGGATCTGCAGAAATAATAAAATTAATGGATAGAAATGAATGCAAGAGAAACAAGCAAAATATCTTTAGATATAAATATATACCTGCTATAGGAATGGATTGAGTATGGTGAATAGACGCTGTAGAAGATTCAGTTGGAATTTCTCCTTGAAGATTGACATTAAAAGTAGGCTCGTCGACCGCCGTGTTGGGATCTGCGATGGGTGGCATTTCTACTGTAAGAGCTGTAAAATTGGAAGTACGAATGACTGAGCGGTTATTGTTATCTCCAACAGTTTCTGCAGTTGTGATGGGAATGTTGGCAATAGAGTCACCTTTTGAACATGACATATGGGAAAGACTTCAGGCTCTTTGGAAGCAAATGCCTTTGGAATGGTAGGAAGTATGTCATGCATAGTAGGAGGAGGCATGCGAGATGATTCACCCACAACACGAATCCCGACGGGTGAATAATGCTGTTGAGGTTGAATAAAAGGCGCATCTGGTGAATATTGAAAAGATTTGAATATTAGCCCTGAATCTCCTCCTATAGAAGAAGGCGGGGGTCCTCGGAGACTGATTCCGTTGTGGTGTATCATCATCAATTTGCACATCAGAGTCTTCTCACGATAATCATCTAGTCAATTCTCCGGTCGACTGATTTTAAGGCTTGAGGAAGAAGTACTATCATCATTATCTGCACCCACATCGCTGCCATTTCCTCGGTCACTAGTGCTACTGCTAGACGATGAAGACTCAACAGCGACAGGCTGTTTCTACTTCTTGGAAGGAGTCGCTCTATGAGTGGCTGTCTTTGGAGGAAGAGGAATAGTAGCGGAAATATCACCTGCAGGCGTATTGGGGAAATTTTTGGTTCTGAGAGGGCCTAATGGAGAATCAAATGAAGGAATATGTGTTTCAACATCAGGAGTTGGTGAAGGAAGATCAGCGAAAGCAGATGTGTTCTCAAGGGGCACCAAGGGTTTTGCAGTCCAATGTTTCTTATGCTTAGGAACTCCCTTTTTATCACCACTAGCTATCTAACCTTCATGGGTTTCAAATCCCTTTATCTACGTGATCGTTTCTGTTGTCGATATGAGGTGACATTCTTGTTTAGAGATAGGAGCTCTTTCTGCTTTTGCAAAGTAACCCACATTATCGACCTTCTGATTGTCCTGGAGTCGTGGAAAAGATATCCATATGGGGCGGTACACTGGGAAACCATTACGAACTAAGTGATATTGAAGGACCCACCATCGCATCCAAGAATATGAACAGCAAACGCTTCGATTATAGCCTAGAATGATGAAACTTGCATTAGTATTGCTGATCAAGAGTTGTTTCGAGATAAACACCCAGTTATACGAGCCCACACCGTAACTTCTCATGATTCGCGTAACCGGCTCCATTGACTCGGGCATCGTTTGATCAAAGCCAAATTGATGATAGAATCTCCTTGGATAGTATGGTTCGCGCCAAAATTCATTACTTTCTCGGAGGGATAGTGTGTGATAAGTGCCTAATATTGTATAATTAACCCTACATATTTAGAGTATTATCATTGCTTTCTGTTAGTGCATTTTTCTATGGCATACTAGTACACTTTGTTTGTCAATTACTTAGGTCAGTGAGTCTAGAGTCGGTTGAGCTTAATGAAGACGAAGACCAAAGACTCAAGACAGACCGGCTGTATTAAGAAAGAAGGAACAGGTAAAAGTGATGCCTTGGTAAGCCTTAACCTTGTACCTATCCAAAACCATAAACCTCTAGATGACCATGACCAATAGGCATATCATTAGTCATCTTAGATTGGCCTTAGGTGTCCCAAAAGACCACCAAAAGAATGGCTAAGAGGTTGCATGATATGCTGCAAAATAGCAAAAAATCATGCCTGGCCGGGTGCCTGACCCAGTATCCACCGGGCGCCCGACCTACAGAGGAATCCGTCCAGAGAGTTCGCCAATCCAGATGGTCATCGGGCGCCCGACCCAATGTTCATCGGGCGCCCGACCAGTGCAAAACATGTCCAGCAGCACAGACCAAATTCTGGATTGAATTCCGGATGCCCGACCAAAGTGACCACCGGGCGCCTGACCAGTGAAAAGTATGGTCATTGGGCGCTCGACCGCACCTTGACCGGGCGCCCGATCAACTCTGAATGCGTTCAGCGATCAAATCTGTATAATGGACGGGGCGCTTGACCCAGTGTTCACCGGGTGCTCGACCAGTGCAAAACATGTCCAGCAGCATAGACCAAATTCTGGATTGAATTTTGGACGCCCTACCAAAGTGACCACCGGGCGCCCGACCAATGAAAAGTATGGTCATCGGGTGCCCGACCACACATTGATCGGGCACCCGACCAACTCTGAATGCGTCCAGTGATCAAATCTGTATAATGGACCGAATTTTGGGCGCCCGACCCAAGTCTACCAGGCGCTTGATCCTGCGCGAATCCTCCCGTTATTTGATCGTTGGAGAAAGTTTCTAAAAGCGAGGGGATTCGTTTTTAGGGTCAAGAGAGGGGATTTTGAGAAGATAGAAACAACCATTGCTAAAGACCATTATAGGCTCTATTCCAAACCCATAGCAAGTCATTCTCCTTGTGTTTTCATCACAAGCTTAGGCTATTCAATGGCATATTGAGACGGTACTTATTCCCTCTTGATTCCTAGGGTTTTAGACACCTTGACTATAGTTAAATCCCTTGTCTAAACACCACCTAGTCCAAATAGGTGTATTCATCTAGGAAACCTATTTCCTACCATTTGTAGAGGATTTACCATTTCCTAGCACCTTGGGCATCTGTTCGCTCGCCTCAAGTGTAAGGCTGCGATGTAGTAATAAATCTCGGTAAGACCGAGGTCGATCCACAGGGAAAGGAGTAAACAATTCTAACTAATCTAATAACTAGAATCCAAGAAATTTAGGAAAACAGTTTTTAACATAAAATAGAAAAATCTGATATTTGGAAAGAACTAGAGCATCAAGGATCTACTTGTAGTAGTTCAATATCAATCCATTCATCCAAGCACAACACAATTAGAATCAAAGTCCTATCTCTCATCTAATTGGAGGATATAACATTCAAGCACAAACAGTCCCACTTAAATCTGAAAATCAGATTTCTAGTTCTAATGAAGCACATAGAACTTGAACTTGTAGCCTTCGGAGTAACAGCCATGCCAAGAGACCATGGCATGCTCAAGGGTTACTACACTTCGAATTCAAACAACCCAATCATGGTAATCTAAGAGGATTGCAAGGAACTCATGTCTGGAGTACACAAACTCTCACAATTCATCTAAAAATCCAAACTTTATTCAAACTAGAAGTTCAAAATCCAAAATTAAGAAAATGATACTTGAAATAAAAGAATTAAAGCATTGAAACCAACTACAAATTTCACCTCTAGCTCTAGCTAAGAGGTTAGCTAAAGAAAAGCATATTAAAACTAGAACTAGAACTAAGAAAAGGAAGAAAAACTAGCTGTAGGAGGCTAGGTAGCCTCCTAGGACTTGAACTCCTTACTTCCCACGTCCTTGCTTGATTTGGAATAGAAGAGAGCACCCCCTTTTATAATACAGCAAGAGTACCGCAACACAACAGATTTTGTTTCGCTTCGTACGGCTTAACCAATGGTCAGATTGCCTTCAAATTTGATTTGCAGCTTCCTTGTACTGTGATCTTCCTCATAGATGATTTAGATTTCCAAGATTATCTTTTGATTGGGCCCACCAATCAGATCAGCGACTGCCTCTCAAAATCACGCAATTCAGGTACCTTTAGAACAAGTCATCTTGATTTCAACGCCCTGGAGTGTACAGAGGTTGGAATGATTTCAAATTTTGAACATTAGTAAAAAACTTCCTCCCCTACATGATGAACTTAGATTGTCTAAAACAATTTCAAAATGTGGTCCGAAAATTAGAACACTTAGGGCTTTTATAAAATCTGCGCAGTTGGATCTTTTTGGATGGTCCATCTTTCTTCAACCGGTACGATCAAACCACACATCCTTTTTATCTAAAAATTTGTGGTTATTCATATATGGATGTGGTCTAGAAGATGGTCGAAGTAGATTCTTCATATCATTAATGATGGGTCCCATGGACCGGCCCAGAGTGGAGTAGGCGGAATCTGGAACTTTCTGGACAGTTCTTATTGTTTTGGCCACCACGTTCAATCCGTAGCTCTGATCGACACGAAACCACTTGGGTTATTTTGACATCGAGCTCCTCTTTGACATGGATGTGTTGGATTTCCAAATATCATCAAGATGGGCCCAGAAAACTGGGCTGAAAAACCAGACACAGGAATAGTCTGCTGTTTGGAATCTGGAAGTGTGAAATTGCATGGCCGACCGGTCGGACAGGGCTGGCAGACCGGTCTTGACTGGTCTAGCATGTCCTTTAAGTGTCCAGGGAGTGCAGCATGGTCGGACCCAGTTTCTGCATTTTTTCTTCTTTCTTTTCTTCTCTCCTTCCTCTCTCTTTGCTTTCTTCTTTCTTTGGCCCACCTTGGGTCTTCATCCAAGGCTCCTAAATGTCTCTTCTTGGTCTCCAATTAGATGAAGTCTGCTCTCATTCCTACAATCACAAAACCTGCATTAGATGAGCCTTTTAAACATGCAAACCATGCATATAATGTGATGTAATGGGCCATATCATGTATAAATTGGAGGTTCAACAACATCTCCAATGGAGCATCACATGCAAGGTAGTTGATCTTGGAGCTGAAGCCTTGGCAAAGCAGCGGTGTCAAAGATCGGGAGAGCACAAGAGGAGCTGATTCAACTACGGGACAACAAGAAGAAGCAACCTAAAGGGCGCTACAAAGGGGCTCAATCCGACAAGTAAGGTTGTCTTTGTTAGGAGTCCATCCACTCAATTCCCTGTGGGAGTTGAGTGTAGAGTTTGTTTGACAAGCTCGAACTAGGGTCGTTTGCCGATCCTTGGCCTATTTGTCGGCCTAAAGACTAGGGGTTGTTAGGCACTCCTTGGCTCATTTACCAGCCCTAAATTCAGGGACGTTTGCCGTTCCTTGGCACGTTTGTCGGGCCTAAACAAAGTCTCCAAGGGGAGCCACCAACACGGGTGTGAATGTGTAGGTTGGGAGGAACCTGTAAACTCCCCGGTTGGGTGGATCCGAGTTAAAACACCTTGGTTGGGAGGAACCGGATTTAAACTCCCCAGTGAATGCCGGTGTACTCAAAGGGGTTGAGTACTTGAACCGGGAGTGGAGTAGACAAGTAGTCGAACCACTATACATCCTTGTGTTTGTTATTGTACTTGAGCTCATTTCTCTTCTTTCCCCACACATGTGTAAGGTTATCATGCTACCTCACCACTCTAAGCCTAACTCCAAGCCCAAACCTAGAGAAAAATCACTTCTAGGCTTGAAGTACTTTCCATGCCACATAGGTTTAGAGTGCCACATGTCATCCCAAGCCTCACTCCAAGCCCAAACCTAAAGAAAAATTTACTTTAGGCTTGGAGTGCCACCTAAGCTTGGGAGCTTCTCAAAAGTCTATAAAAGGAGGCCTCTCCTTCTCATCTTCATCATCCTACAATCCAAATTCCTCTCTTCTCTCATCTTTTCTTTCTTTCTTTCTTAGTTGTATAGTGTAGAGTAGTTTTTTCTTTGTAGAGAATTTAGTCTTCCATTGTAGCATGGTTGGCTAAACCTTTAGCGAAGGCTAGGGGTGAAGCCTTTGAAGAAATTTTCTAGCTTTGGTTCTTTTAGTTCAACATTGTGTAGTGTAAATGTTGGAGTTCTCTTTGGTTGATTGGTTTGGTTATCCACCTCGACAGACGCTATTGTTGTGCACGGCCCTTGATCCATCTTCGACTCCAGGCACGTTGGATGCTTGGATTCCCATGCATATCAATTAGCTAGTTCATGATCGATAAAGTCCTTTGATCTATCATTGACTCCGGGCATGATTGATGCTTTGAATTTCTTACGGTCATCGAGCTAGTGCAGGTAAAGTCATCGATCTATAAAATCCCCTGATCCATTGTAGACTTCGGGTACATTGGATGCTTTGGATTCCCTGCGATCGATAGACGAGATCTTAACGGTTGGATTGGTCAATCAAAGCCTTCTATTTTATAAGTATGCATTTGATCGTATGAATTGTGATCTTATCGATTGAATTTTTGATAAAGTTGTTAGTCTATATAATTCCTCGATCCGTTGTCGACTCCAGGCACAGTGGATGCTTGGAATTCCCTGTGATCTATTAACGAGTGCTTCATGGTTAGATCGATCAGTCAAGATCACTATCTTTTATGAAATATGCAAGTGGTTTAATCGTTTAATCTTCCGATTGGAACAGATCTTTATTCGATTCCAGTTAAGTTATAGTTGAACCAATATATCAAACCTTATGGATTAACCAAAGGTGGATCCTTAATGCCTTAGCCCATTTTCTATTTTTGTCTTTCATCATACACAACTTGCTCCACTCTCGTGGATAATTTAGATTTCATCTCTCCCACTTAAACTAATTCCTCTAAGTGTTCTTAACATCAATTCCTGTGGTTCGATCTTAGTCTCACCGAGTATTTTACTACTTCGCTACCTGCACTTGGGTGTACAATCTTCGAATTGTAGCAAGTTTTTGGCAACGTTGCCGGGGATTATAACGGTTTAAGAATATTTTTGAAATTGATTTTTGTATTTATATTGTTAATATTTACTAACTGTTTTATTTTGTTCAGGATTATGCATATATAGCTGTGTATTCTTCTTCTCGGGTACTATTCTTTCTTCTCCCCTTTTTTTACTATTATTTCTAGATTTTTTTATTATTTAGAGTGTTATCATGCCCATGCCCGAGTGGACACAAAATACGCTAAAATTCTTCTAGAGGATGAAAGGCAATCAATGCACAATGTTAAGGAACGCTCCATGCATGATTATTTATATGAGAACAATGCACGTAAAGTTTCATCCGGTAAAACGCTCCTGTGATTATTGGAATAAGAACAATGTATATGATGTTCCAGCAGTTAAAACGTTGTGTGAGTATTGGAATGAGAACAATGTATATAATGTTTCACCGGTTAAAATGTTGCGTGAGTATTGGAATGAGAATAATGTATATGATGCTCCACCGGTTAGGTCGATGTGTAATTGTTTGTATGGCTATGCTTATCAACAACCATACAGTGCCCCATCATACAATGAGAACGAACCTAATTGACAGAACCATCAGAATTCCAGTTGGAGGGACGGACCAACAATGAATGTTAACTATCCCCAAGAGCCCTCTACTTGGGTGCCCCCACCGACAAAGACCCTTGATGATGTATTGCAAACTGGTTGTGGAAAGCACCTCCCTAATCATCAATGAGACAGAAACATTGACTGAGCACAAGGAATCACACATCATTAATGAGGAGGAAGGAAATTCCCTAGTCCAACCTCCGTTTAACCTAATTGAACAACTCGATGTGATTGATTTTAGTTCTTCTGATATACTCGTTGAGTGTGACGGAGATAATATTACCTTTAGATACAATGAAGAGATTTTAATAAAAGTTGACAAACCTAAGGAATCTGGAAAATCTGAGGGTGATAATATGATTGGTGATGTTCAACAAGTTGGAGAGTCGGAGTGTGCTTACGAGCCTATGGTCTCGTTTCCCGAGAGGTTGATCTCTTTTGAGCCTCTAGTTAATAATCATGCCATGAAAATTTCCCAACAAAGTGATTTTGATACAATCCACCAAATTGACATGCCTAATTTCATTGTGCAAGAAGAGTCCTCCTTGAGTGAATATTCTGATTCTTGTGAAGATTGCTTGTATCACTTTAAGGACTCAGACGATCCAATAATTCAAGAAATAGTGATTGCCTTGCAAGATCCTACCTCAGTGCTTGAAAAGCCATTTTCCACTGATTCACAACTAATACCATCTATTGTGGAAACACCGAAAAATTCTGATTGTATGGAGAAGACACCACCATTTGAAGAATCATTTGAAGTCTCTCCATCGCTTTGGTCCTTTTAGATTAAAGTGGACCATTACTGGGAAGATCCATTTTTGATAAACCCTGGCCCATTTAATGCATTAAGGAGATATCTTCTTGATGATGTCTCTTTTTCTCGTACTATGTGGTGGAAATTTTTATTGGTCCATAATGATTAAGAACACTCATGTACATTGCCGAGTAGGACTATGGATGGTCCTAATGCGAAATTTATTGAAATACATGATGATCATGCTCCAGTCTATTCCTTTGATTAATCTCCTAATCTGATAGAGATTCATTTCCCTGCTTTCCTAGGATAAATTAGTTTAAATTATGATTTCTTGTCTTTAGTTATGATTAGGTATGAATGAACCTGTTCTTTGATAATTCTCTCAGGTAGTCTCCCACTCACTCCTCTTTTCTTGTCATTGCTCTCATATTAGGTTGCATTGTATATTTTTCAACATTGAGGATAATGTCGAATTTAGGTTGGGGGTGGGAATTCATGAAGAATTTGATTAAGAATGTTGTTAAAATTTTACTTTTTTTTTCTTGAAAAAAAAATTCAAGTTTTCTATGGATTTATGTGATTTTGAAATAATTTGAATAGAAGAATGAAAAGGCATTTAGTGATGACAATGTTAAAGCTTAGAGTTTAGTTGCTTTAGTAAATTTTAAAATTGAGTCATTTCTATTGATTTTCTGGTAGAAAATGATAAACATTGATCGAGTCATGAATTTTCACAAGTTCACATCTAGCTTGCATTGCTAGGATTTGAGTTTGATACTATAATGTTGACTTGATGATTGTTGAGAATGCCAGGAACCAAGCCTGGAGAGATCCTTGACTACTTTGTAAATAGAAAAGTAAAGAGAGAGAGAGAGAGAGAGAGAGAGAGAGAGAGAGAGAGAGAGAAATATTCATAGTAATCCGGGACAAGGATTTTCATCCATTGTCGTTACCATTACAGAACATCACTTTAGTACTAAGTGAGCCTTTTGGAGTCTTCAGCTATCGGTTATTGATTGAAAATAAAAATAAAAATGAACCAGCTAAAAAATAGTGGCATCGAAAATGGCTACCTATTGACACAAGAATGGAGATAGTGTGAAAGCCGTTGATGGAAAATCAAAAGCTGGAAAAATATTGAAAAAAATGGTAGCAAGGTTTGGAATTAGTGACTTGGTTGATCTGACCATTCTGCTCAATCATCAGCGTTAATATGAAAGTAGAAGATTAAACCCCTAGTTGTGTTAAGTCTAGATTTCACTATACACCATGAAACTCAATGTTTAGAATGTTTCTACTAAATGATTAATGTTTTGAACTCAATTAGGTTGTTTACTAGGTAGCTAAAATTTAGGTTTATATATTCTCAAAACTCTATGCCTTGAAAATTCAACTATTTAGGTACTTGAAGAATCACACAAATACATGGAATCTTTTCTTCTTTTCATTTTTGTTTGATTAGACAATAAGAGGAAGTCTCAAGATTGTTTTGATTGGTGAAAACTGTCGTGGATAAGATTGATTGCATTATTTTGAAAAATCCTTAGATTAGTTTCTCATGTTTTGCTCAGGACTAGCAAAATGCTGGTTAAGGGGTGTGATAAGTGCCTAATATTGTATAATTAACCCTATATATTTAGAGTATTATAATTGTTTTCTTGGTTAATTATCCCTCATTAGGCAAATTTTCTATGTTCAGGTGATCAAGAGAGGTTGGACAAGATCCGAGCCAATCAGGGCACTTTAGGACCCAAAAGTAATCAAGATTAAGTGTGGAGGTGATCCTGAAGGAAATCAGGCCACAAAGATCGAAGGTTAAGATTGGATGTCTACAGTTGGGACCAAATCTTCATCAAGGTGGGCCACACTTTCATGAGCATCATATCTGAAAGTACGTCGGTAGTCTAACACGACACCTTCGTATATGCGGAAGCTTAAAGAGCAACTAGAATTATGGCAAAAACCTACAGGGGGGTGATTAGGACCTTTTTGAAATTCTTTTCGCCTACTTACACAATTTTAACAAATTAAACTAAGTAAGCCAGAACGCTTTGGCTTCTAAGCCAAAGTGGGTCCAATCACAAGACTAGCATATGGTTTAAACAATAAACAACCTAGTCTAAGCATGCATAGGTAAACAAATGATTTAACTAATCAAGCTTCTAACCTATGCACTCTATGTAGACTTATGATGATGGATCAATGAGTTCAAGTCAACATTATTAGTGAAAGTACATCTTGTGTGTAGATGTGCCTATCTAGTGCTTAGCATACATTCCTATCAAGCATTCATAATTAAACATTTAAACTTGCAATGCTAAGATATCAATGTGCTAAATACAATCCCAAACACAAGCATATATAGTGGTTCGACTTTGGGTCTACTCCACTCCCGGTTCAAGTACTCAACTCCTTTGAGCACACCGGCATTCACTATCGAAGGTTTTAAATGAGGTTCACCTCTCAACCTTTACACGGAGGTTTTACCGGTTCACCTCTCAACCATAACCGGAGTTTTGGACAAAGGGCTAACTCTCAACCCGACGCACGTTCACCCCGTGTCGGAGGCTCCCCCTTGGAGACTTTGTTTAGGCCTGGCTAACGGGCCAAGGAGTGCCAAATAACCCCTAGTCTTTAGGCCGACAAACAGGCCGAGGAACGGCCAATGTCCCTAGATCGAGTCCGACTAACAAACTCTACACTCAACTCCCAAGGGAATTGAGTGGATGGACTCTCAATAAAGACAACCTTACTTGTCGGATGAGCCCCTTGTTCAGCGCCGGTTCGGGTTGCTTGATCTCCGCTCTCCCGTGTTTTAATCAGCTTCCTTTGCTCCCACGATCGTGTTGCCGTTGTGTCGCCAATGCCTCAGCTACACGTGTTCAATCACCTTGCTTGTGATGCCTTTGAGATGCCCAAGGTGATAGGAGGGTAGGTTTGAGAACTCTACAACTAATAGGAATGGGTTGCCTAGAGTCTCTCTCCTACAATGATTTCATCTTAGAATTTTGAACAAGGATATGCCTATCAAGGAAGGTCCAAACTCTAGAGATCAAGAGGGGGATAAAGGTCATCTTCTTCATGAGCTTGAAATTCTCCAATTTTGTATTAAAGCACAAGGAAGATGCCTTGCATAGGTTGGGAATGAGCCTCAAGTGGTCTCCAACAATGGTGGCTTCACTCCTCTCGAAATCCCTCTCCTTACCCCTCAAAATGAGCTAAGCCCCTTTTATAAAAGGATGTGCAACGGTTTAAAAACGGGCAAATAACGGCCAGTGCCGACCGGTCGTGACCGGTCGGCCAGGGTCCACGACCGGTCGTCCAGGGGTCCAAGACCGGTCGGCCAAAGGCAAAAAATGGACAGAGAGCTTGCTGTCTCTGTAGAGGGGTCTGTCCGACCGGTCGTGACCGGTCAGACCAGCCCAACCGACCGGTCGAGACCGGTTGGTCCCAATGGCCTGCACACTCCAGAGGGTAGCTGTCCAAACCGGACTGTCTGTCAGACCGGTTGGACAGGCCAGGGTTCAGCTCAGCAGTTTGCTGACCCACTTCTTTCACACCCTACTTCAATGGCCAAGGTTTTGGATGATCTTTTGGTGCACCTAGGGCCAATCTATGATGACTAAAGGTTTCCTAATATGGTCAAGGTCATCAAAGAGGTTGTTGAACCTCCAATTTATACATTTGTCAACCCATTACATCACATTATATGCATGGTTTGCATGTTTAAAAGGCCCATCTAATGCATGTTTTGTGATTGTAGGAATGAGAGTGACTTCGCCCAAACAATGATAAAAAAGGGGCCATTTAGAGCTATTAGATGAAGGTTGAAGGAGGACCAAAGAAAGAAGAAAGCAAGGAGAGAAGAGAGAAGAAGAAACAAAGGAAGAAAAAGAAGAAGAATACAGGTCCGACCGGTCGTGACCGGTCGGCCACGGGAGCCAGACCGGTCAAGACCGGTCGGCTACCCCACTACCCGCCTTGAAGACTTGCTGGATGAAGGACCAGTTTGGTCCGACCGGTCTTGACCGGTCGGCCACTCCAATTTCACTCCCTGGACTGTCAGAACACAAGTCCAACCGGTCGGCCAGCCCAGCCCGACCGGTCAAGACCGGTCGGCCACATACAAACAGCAAGCATCACTTTCTAAATCCGGATTTTGGGTTTCCTAAGTGCGGGAGGACTCCGTAGTTCCGCGTTTCTTCCAAGTCGGTGACGCCTCTAAGCTATAAAAAGACACCTACAGCCTCTTCCTAAGGCATCTACCAACGTGGGGAGCAAAGAGATCAAGACCTAGGAGGCTTCCTAGCCTCCTACAACTAGTTTTCTTCTTCTTCTAGTTCTAGTTTCTAGTTTTTAATGTTTTCTTCTAGTTAACCTCTTAGCTAAAGCTAAGAGGTGAAGTTTGTAGTTTGTTTCAATGCTTTAATTCGTTTCTTCAAGTACCCTTTACTTTGATTTTGGATTTTCAAGTTCTAGTTTGAATAAAGTTTGGTTTTTTAGAAGTTTTGTGAGAGTTTGTGTACTCCGGACATGAGTTCCTTGCAATTCTCCGAGATTACCATGATTGGGTTATTTGAATTCGAATTGTAGTAACCCTTGAGCATGCCATAGTTCATAGGCATGGTTGTTACTCCGAAGGCTACAAGTTCAAGTTCTATGTGCTTCATTAGAACTAGAAATCTGATTTCCAGATTTAAGTGAGACTGTTTGTGCTTGAATGTTATATCTTCCAATTAGATGAGAGATAGGACTTTGATTCTAATTGTGTTGTACTTGGATGAATGGATTGGCATTGGACTACTACAAGTGGATCCTTGATGCTCTAGTTCTTCTTATTTTCAGATTTTTCTATTTGATGTGAAAAACCATTCTCCTAAACTTTTTAGATTCTAGTTATTAGAGTACTTGGAATTGTTTACCTCTTTCCCTGTGGATCGACCTCGGTCTTATCGAGATTTATTACTACATCACAGCCTTACACTTGAGGCGAGCGAACAGAGGTTAAGGGTTAGGTTTTGGTCAAGGTTAAGGCACATCAAGGCATCAATTTTACCTGTTTCTTCTTCCTTGATGCAGCGGGGCCACTTGAGTCTTCGGTCTTCGTCTTCATTAAGCTCAACCGACACTAGACTCACTGACATAAGTGATTGACAAACAAGGTGCAGTAGTATGCCACAGAAAAGTGCACTAGCAAGATCAGCTATAGTGGACCTTACCTTCTAACGGTCAACTTTCAGACATGCATGAATAGGGCAAGAAGAGATCACCTCCAATGTCCAAATTGTTGGACGCTCCACAGCCGCATCCCAGCCATCTATCACTTCCATCCATCCAAATCCCCATCTAAGGTTCATCTGACCACACATGCAAAGGGTTGGACGTCCATGTGCTGATCCCCAAGATCACCATCCATTCCAGCTTAGGCACAACAACCATCATCCATCCAATCCAGCCTCACCTCACATCAGGCATCATCCAGCACACCGTCCACTCCATCATCATGGTCCAACTGATGGTGTGACCTTTACCGTCCAAGCAAGGCAACAGCTGCCCAACCTCCATACATATGAAGATCATCACCGTCCATGCAGATAACGTGAACAGCTGGTCCAGATCTCACGTACCGTCCACCCTCACCACCAGCTGATCATCTCAGCCGTCCAAGCTGCCTCACCATCAGCTCCACCTGCTGGACACGGCCATCATCAGCACCGTCCATCAGATGGGCTTTCCATATCCCACGTGCTCAGCCATCAACTCCAAGCCGTCCATCTATCTCAAGGGCCGGACATCTTCCACATAATCTCAGCCATTGATTGGAGCTTTCCATCATCAAGCTCTTCTTCCAACAACACTCCAATAGATGACGTTTCCAGCAACAACTAGCATCTCATACGTGAGAGATCTCCCAGCCATCCAAAAATCCACCAACTTGAGAAGAAGCCCTCCATCTAATGTCCAACGTCCACCGTCCATCATTTGAACCAGCAGGAGAAGCAATCTCCATTAGACGACCCACAGCTCCTCCACTCCAGGTGTCCATTCATCCAGCCAGCGTTCAGATATGGTGGGAGCTCAAGTCTTAGCCATATCCATCTTGGATCAGTAAGAGGCCTAACGTCTCCACTCTCCAGCTGGCCCACCATCACACGGCTGCAAGAAGATCTCTCTCTCTCTCTCTCTCTCTCTCTCTCTTCCCCACACGTGTAAAGTTATCATGCCACCTCACCACTCCAAGCCTAACTCCAAGCCCAAACCTAGAGAAAAATCACTTCTAGGCTTGGAGTACTTTCCATGCCACATAGGTTTAAAGTGCCACATGTCATCCTAAGCCTCACTCCACGCCCAAACCTAGAAAAAAATTTGCTTTAGGCTTGGAGTGCCACCTAGGCTTGGGAGCTTCTCAAAAGTCTATAAAAGGAGGCCTCTCCTTCTCATCATCATCATCCCACAATCCAAATTCCTCTCTTTTCTCCTCTCTTCTTTCTTTCTTTCTGAGTAGGGCTGTTCAAAAAACCGACAAAACCGATAAAACTGACCGAATCGGACCGAACTGATCGATTTCGGTCGGTTTTCCAATCTATTTCGGGTCGGGTCGGTTTTTTAATATAAAAAACCGAGAGTGTTGGTTTGTGAAAATTATAAACCTTTTCAACTGAACCGAACCGATCTCTGTGTGTGTGTGTGTGTGTGTGTGTGTGTGTGTGTGTGTGTGTGTGTGTGTGTGTGTGTGTGTGTGTGTGTGACAAGTTGAGGTTGGCCCCACTTCAATATTTATGTGAAATCCACTCTAACCAGTAAGGGTGCCACCCCAAGTTAGGCCCAAGATTGAAATATCATCTTTATTTGTAATTCAAGTGGGCTACATCAAGAAAATTAAAAGAGTTTGGAGGGTAATGTGGCCTGTACACTATTTCTAATCGTGTGGTCTACTTGTATCAAAGATGACGCTGGTTTCTCATCTTTAGGCCTAAAATTGGGTTAGTCACTTGCTAGTTGGAGTGGATTTTTAAAATGCATGATAGTGGGGCCCATTTAAACTACATTACCAATTACCTCATGTCAAGTAAGGGAATTTTACGTAGACATGGACTCTGCAGCACAGTGAGGGAGCGAATTAGGGTAACAGTTTAGTGGGTGTTATCCTAACTGTGTGGAGCCCACCTTGATGTATGTTTTGTATATCCATTCCGTTCATCTGTTTTCGTCTATCATTTTAGGACATGATTCCAAACCTCGAGAAGATCCAAATTAAGTAAACAAACCATTGGAAACAATGATGAATAACCATTGGAAGCATTTAATGGGCCGCAAAAGTTTTGGATTGAGGCCCAAACCGATAAACCGACAAAACCGAACCGACCCGAATTTATCCGGTTCGGTTGGGTTGGTGATAGTTCATCGGTTCGGTTCGGTTGTTAAATATTCAAAACCGACTAAGTCGGTTCGGTTGGATATTTTCCCTCAAAACTGAACCGACCGAACCGTGCACAGCCCTATTTCTGAGTTTTGTAGTGTAGAGTAGTTTTTCCTTTGTAGAGAATTTAGTCTTCCATTGTAGCATGGTTGACTAAACCTCTAGCTAAGGCTAGGGGTGAAAGCCTTTGAAGAAATTTACAAGCTTTGGTTCTTTTGGTTCAACATCGTGTGTTGTAAATGTTGGAGTTCTCTTTGGTTAATTGGTTTGGGTATCCACCTTGGCAGATGCTATTGTTGTGCACGGCCCTTGATCCATCGTTGACTCCGGACACGTTGGATGCTTGGATTCCCATACACATCAATTAGCTAGTTCATGATCGATAAAGTCCTTTGATCCATCGTCAATTCGGGTATGATTGATTCTTTGGATTCCCTATGGTCATCGAGCTAGTGCAAGTAAAGTCATCGATTTGTAAAATCCCTTGATCTATTGTAGACTCTGGGCACATTGGATGCTTTGGATTTCCTGCGATCGATAGACGAGATCTTAACGGTTGGATCGGTTAATCAAAGCCTCCTATTTTATAAGTATGCATTTGATCGTATGAATTGCGATTTTATCGGTTGAATTTTTGACAAAGTTGTTGATCTATATAATTCCTTGATCCATTGTCGATTCCGGACACAGTGGATGCTTGGAATTCCTTGCGATTAACTAACGAGTGCTTCATGGCTAGATCGATCAGTTAAGTTCACCATCTTTTATGAAATATGTAAGTGGTTTAACCGTTTCATCTTCCGATTGGAACAGATCTTTATTTGATTCCAGTTGAGTTATAGTTGAACCAATATATCAAACCTTGTGGATTAACCAAAGGTGGATCCCTAATGCCTTGACCCATTTTCTATTTTTGTCTTTTATCACACACAACTTGCTCCAGTCTTATGGATAATTTAGATTTCATCTCTCCCACCTAAACTAATTCCTCTAAGTGTTCTTTATCTCAATCCCTGTGGTTCGACCTCGGTCTCACCGAGTATTTTACTACTTCGCTACCTGCACTTAGGTGTGCAATCTTCAAATTGTAGCAGTGTGGTAGAACGAATAGAGATAAAAAAGTTCCGCTCCAAAAGGGAGAGAGAATTGTTATCCTTTACATCCTTGTCATCGCTAATAGTTGAAATTGGAAAGTGATTGAAGGTCAACTCTTCCGTAGAATTAATCTTCTCAATAACCCAGGATTATGTCTATCTGATCATCGTACGGTCTTGAAAGAACCAAAGAGGGAGATGTTCAGCGTGAACGTATGAAAGATCTCTTACTCCAAATACCCAAGGAAAATATATTCCCAACCAGCCAGTCAGATAATGCCAAGGCATGTATGCTGAAGTTGCACCCATGACTAGAGATTTACAATGAGTTGCAGCATCTCCTAGACCATGATATAGTGAGCAAAGAACTGGTGAGCGAGATAATACTTTTGCCCTCTGCCATTGCACCTGCAGCTACCAAGACTGTAGCTCTAACACCATTTGCACACTTAGAGCTGGGAAGAAGCACAGTGTTCAGCCAGAACGCTAAGAAACCACCAAGTTCACAGGATGGAGAAAACTTTTTGGAATGAGGAATGGCATTCCTTAGGGTTATATATCTGCATTATCATCTTTGAGAAATCTGGGAAGGAAAATGAAAATTTTTAAGTGGATAATAATAATAAAACATAAGATAAAAATGAGAAGAATCGAGGAGAATGCTTACTTCAAATCTCTAGAAAAGTGGGCAATCCATTGGCTAAGGAGAATTCGCCCCGGATTAGGGAACTTAATGAATTCCTCGAAAATTTCAATTGATGTTTTAGAAATGGAAGCCTTTCGTGTTGAAGGATGAAAGAAAGCAAACTCTTCATTGGTGAGGACGAATTCGTCATAATATGCTCCTAAGATGGGTAGGCTTGCCATTCTAAATAAGTCCCAAAGAGTAATATTGACTTCACCAATGGGAAGATGAAAAGAGTTGGTGGTGAGCCACCAAAAATTCAAGAAACCCTTCAAAACCATTAAGTCCTTGGAGAAATAACTGGATGTCGCCTCGATAGCGGCATAAAGTTCAAGATCTATCAACTATTGGCGGTATTATTTCAGTATGGCGTGAGCCTAGTTCTTGTAGTGACCACGTTCCAAAAGAATTCCTCAAGGACAGAATTCCTTTTTTCACCATATAGTGCCATCTTCAAGAGGCATAGATTGAAAGCACTGCCACAAAGTTTTGTAGAATCTAGTAGTATATATGAGTCGCGGGCAATAGCATGGCAAGAGGAAACGCATAGGCAGGATATGACTAGCATTCTGACGAGTCCCTTTCTTAGACAACCATCCCTCCAATATGCCTCTTTCACGGTTTACCCAGTCTGAATAAAAGAGAATGCAATTCTGAATGGCCACATCAGTGGGTTCCAGGTGAAGAATTGATTGATGGCGATGGACTGTCAAGCCAATAATCTTTAGTTCGTCCTTGTACGGATTGCGAAAATCAATGGTCTGCTGCTGCACGGATCTGACCATGGTCCAGTAATTTGGTAGTTTAGGCTTCTTGTGTTCTCGGATCTTATCCTGCAACTATTCGTTCTTGCTCTTTCTTCTACTCTTCACGAGACGAGTGGAGGGTGGACTAGGTTCTTGAGAAGGTACCTGGGGATTATCAGAATGAATATGACGAGTTTTCTTTACCCATTCATCCCATTGAGACTGTGTACCGGTTTGAGGTGGCCTTTCAATCTCACCGGCAGTTATAGCCAGCATTATATTCGACAAAAGTTTGCTAACATTGTCTTGAAAGTTTAACTCTGGAGAGGGAGGATGACGGAACTAAGTTTGGGCGGCTTACGGCTATCTTCGACCTCCAAGTTGAAGGATTAACAACAGGAGGAAGAGGTTGAGAAGGTCCGATGGAGGATGGGTTGGCAGCAGTTTGACTCTGAGTCTGCCGTTGAGGAGATGGAGTAGGGGATGGTTGATTACGAGCCCTTTTCGAAGGTGTTTTACTCTTCTTCTTCGGAGAGGGAGAAGGAGAATTGCTGGATTGGATGAAGAGAAAGTCTTGGCCAGACTCCAACGAGGAGCCATCTATTTCAAGAAAATGAAAGAGTCAAAAAAATTTCTAAGTATGGGGGATTGGGATGATTATAAAATGGAAGGGCACAGGCAAAGAGTTTGAAACGAGTATAGAAGTTGTTGGAAAAAAGATTTGGAAATACCTTTGAAAGAGAAGAATGAAAGTTCAAGGAATTTAGAAAAAATTGGGCAGAGTTCTGGTACTTAGGAAAAATTACTATCCTACGACTGGAATAAGGTGTTTACGCAGGTCACGTAAAAGGTATCAGGCGCAGCAAGGCTTCGTAGCGGAAAAGGGAAAATGAGGAATGAAGGGAGGGACCCCTTTATATAGGCGGCGCTCGCCAACCCGCGTAAAGGCTAGGGCTTTTACACGGGTCGCGTAAAAGGTTACTAAAGGACATTGTTTAAGGGAGATTCGATCAACTCCGATTCAGAGTACTGCTCTGAAACAGATCGAATGGGGGGCATTTATTGAGGCATAAAATAAGAGAAAAAAGGAAGAAAGAAAGTTTGGAAAGAAACAAAGAAAGAAGAAGAAAAGGTGAAAATAGTGGAAATAGTACTTCACAGACTTTTACGCTGGTCGCGTAAAAGGTCTAGTGTTTACGCGGGTCACATATAAGGTCTGCCCCGTGGGCAGTGAAACCCACGAGATTTGCTTTAGAAGCTTATAAATACCCCTCTTCGGGTCCTCATTTGGCATTCACTTCCGAAGTTCAGAGTTGCAGAGCTCCTTTAGAAGATTTCAGAGGTATGGAGAGTTGCCTTGTGCATCTCTTTCTTCTCGGGTTGAACGCATAGGTTGCGGACCCTGAGAATCGAAGAAGAACGATGAGGAAACTCTGTCGAAATGAAGATCAAAGGGCGAAAGACAAAGATCGTGCAGAGCAAAGTGTTTATGCAACCCGTGTAAACACTATAGCTTTTATGCGGGTTGCAGGTCCCAAAGGGCAATTTCAGCCCGAGTTTTTGATCTTTTGTTAAAGACGTCGGGAACATATTTTCATGACTTTGCACCCATTTCCGTTTCAAAAGCCAAGACTCTTGAAGATTTAAGCAGGATCAAAGCAATGATGTGAAGGAAGATAGAGAGTAGTTCCAGTCTGACTCTCCGAATCCATTCTTCTGTCATTTTGACAGAATGAAAGAAGAAAGAAGGGAAGAAGCTCTGCCGAAATCAATAATTGTATTCATATTTAAAATGTCTTGTTCTAGAATCAAGGGATGTGTTGATGGAATGTAAAAGAACCTGATTATAATGAATAAAACAAATGGAATCATGAATGTCTATCTTTCTTTGTCTTATTGAATGTTAGAATATTACTCTTGTTTCCCCTATCTATACAAAAGCAAGTTTATTGTGTAAACAACAGGTAATCGGGTAAAGTCCTAACTAGAGGTGCATTTTACACCTCATCCTCTCATTGTTCCTCATAAATTTGATTTGGGTTAGGAGGAAGAGTATGGGGAGGATTCCTTAACAGAGTTTGTTGGTTAGCAACCATACTGCTCGAACTTGAACTCTCAACTGTTTCTAGGTATTTTCAAACTTATTTTTGAACTGAGAAGCCTTCAACTAGACAGCCTTTGGTTTGGAGACGGTTTGTATGGTCACGTTCCCAACGGGACATAAACCACACAACACAATCTAAAACTGAAATCTAATCCTTAAAACAAAAGCTGGAACTAAATCTGAATCTTGAAAATTGAACTAAAGAGAGTTTTAAGTTAGAAGGATATTACCTGAAATGATGAACTATTGTTGGGTTAAAGTCCTACAAAACAAAGCAACAAACAATGTTAGTTATGAAAAATCTCAAATAAAGCTTAAATCTAGAAATTCTGAAAATCCTAATTAGTTCTAAAACTATCGGAACTGAATTAAATTGCACCGTTCCCCAGCAACGGCGCCAAAAACTTATTCCCTCGCCTCAAATGCAAGGCTGTGATGTAGTAATAACTTGGTGAGACTGAGGTCGATCCACAGGGATGGTAATTAACCCAATTCCAATTAGTTTTAGCTAATTTAGAAATGTAGGTGAAATTTGAATTCAATAGAGAATATAATTGATGAATGATAAATTCAGATATGGAAATGCACTCGAGCGTTCAAGGATCCACTTTTGGTTCTTCTTGATGGGTTGACTAAACTAGGTCCTTTTGCTACTCAGCCGAAATCGAAGTCCTATCTCTATTCAACTGGAATATCAATAAGTTGAATCACAATATAGACTAGGATGGAAGCTTGTTTATTGTTCGCTTGCCTTAAGTGCAAGGCTTGCGATGTAATAATAACTCGGTGAGACCGAGGTCGATCCACAGGAAATTAGGGTAAAAAATTTCAACTTATTCTAATAACTTCAAATCAATTAGTTTTGAAAATTCAGAATTAAGAACTAGAACTTCAGAAAACTAAGTAAAGGAAAATCTGAGATTAAAATAGAAACTGGGGCTTTTAAAGATCCACTTGTAGTAGTCCAATGCCAACTCATTCATCCAAGCACAACAAAATTAGAATCAAAGTTCTATCTCTCATCTAATTGGAAGATATTTCATTCAACACAAACAATCCCACTCAAATATGGAAAATCAGATTTCTAGTTCTAATGAAGCATGCAGAATTCAAACTTGTAACCTTCGGAGTAATAGCCATACCAAGAGATTATGGCATGCTCTAGGGTCACTACAATTCGAATCTAATAAAACATAATGATAATTTTAGAGAATTGCAAGGAACTCATGTCCAAAGTACATGAACTCTCATAAAACTTCTAAAAATACCAACTTTATTTAAATTAGAAATTAAAAATCCAAATTTAAAGTAAGAGCACTTGAAATAAAAAAAATTGAACATTAAAACTAACTACAAGCTTCGCCTCTCAGCCCTAACTAAGACGTTTGATAAGTACCTAATATTGTATAATTAACCCTGGTTGTTAAGAGCAATATCATTGTTTTTCTGGTTAATTATCCCTCATGAGGTTAATTTTCTGTCTTCAGGTGTTCTGGAGAGGTTGGACAAGATCCAAGCAAATCAAGGCGCTTTAACATCCAAAAGAAATCAAGATTGAAGGTGATTAGGAGAGGTTATGGATGATCTAAGCCAATCTGGACGTTTTAAGGCCTAAAAGTGATTAAGATAAAGTGTGTGGCAATCTTGAAGGAAACTAAACCGAAAAGGTCAGAGGATGGATCACATGCTACGGTGGACCGCATCACAACCGCTCATTGGAAATTCAGGTTGTGCCTGTTTGTATGATCGTGATCAAGTAAGCATGCAAGCTTAAAGATTAAGATTGGATGTCCACATGTGGGACCAGCCATGCATTAAGTGACAAGTGGAGGACGTCTCAACCATCCGATCAGCTGGTCAGCATGATGGAGATCCAACTCCACCAGCCGCCCAAACTTCAATCCACACCATCACATTTAGCAAGGCGGGCCACAATTTCATGAGCATCAAATCAATGGGTTGATCATCCAACAACTGGTGGACCTGATTCGCCGTTCATCCATCTTGCCATCCTCTTCCATCCACTCCATCATCACAGTCCAACTGATCAAAGGAGATCATCTTCCACCAACCATTTCAGCCACCATGCAGATCAGCAAGTAGCCCACCATCATCCATCCATCCAACAGTTGGAGGAACCACTCAAAGACCAGTAGTGTGGACCCCAACTGATCATCTACCATCAGCCGTCCACCCATCTCCACCAACGAGCATATCCATGATCTCCACCGTCCAAGAAAGATGGACGTCTTCCAGCTCACATCCACCGTCCACCTACTACAGCATCGCTGCATCTCAGCCGTCTAAGGCCATCACACATGCTGACCTCCAGCGTCGGTAGTCGTCCATCCATGTGTGACCAGCTTCAAGACATTAACACCACGCACCATCACAGCCATGAAGATCACATTGTCCACCCATTCAAAGTGGCCTGATCAATTCCATCCACCACGTCCAGCAATGGACATCTAAATGCCCAGCCATCCATCAAAAGGTCTTCACCTCCATCCACGATCATTCATCACAGCAGCTGGAGTCATCCAGCCGTCCACTTCAATTCCAACCAGCAGATGGACGTCATCACCAGTGAACCATCAACGTGGACCCCAGGATCATTCAAACATCCAGCCGTCCAAACATCACCTGGTGGGGACCACACCGTTCAAACACACGTACAGCAGAGGCTGAACGATTCTAGCCCTCATAGCACCATCCAGCGTCCATCTTCAAGCCACGCCAACACCATACGTTGGCAGCCAAGGTGCCTCAGGACTTTCACCATCCTCATCATCACCATCCATCTAGATCAAGTGGACCCCACCTTCAACAGCAACATCTGAACGGCCCACTTATCCATGGAGATCATCTCAGCTGTCCATCTCCAACTGAATCAGAACAGCAAGTGGGCCTATCAGACCGTCCATGCCACCATTCACTCCACACAACCATCGTCCAGCATGTGTGCAACTCCAAGCAGTCCATCCACTCCAGCTTCCTGCAGATGAGGACATTCGCACGTCCATGAAGAAGTTGTTAAGTCCAGCATCCGTTTAGGCAGTGGCCTCCACAGCTGAGCTCGGCCCTCCAATCAACCATTGATCCTGCAGCAACCATCATCCACTATAGTCAGAGCAACGATGGAGGAGCTTCTCTCCATCCCAACGTCTAAAAGCAGCTGATGGAGACCCCATCTCCACCCTTGCTCGTACAAGCTCAAGGGAGCTCTTCTCCCCCACACGTTTGCAAACAAGAGAAAATCTCTCTCTCTCTCTCTCTCTCTCTCTCTCTAGCGCTCTTCCCAACACATGTGTAAGGCTTGGAATGCCACCTCATCCTCCAAGCCTCACTCCATTCCCAAACCTCCAAAAAAGTCTGCTTTGGGTTTGGAGTGCAACCTAGGCTTGGAGTACTTTTTTGCCAAATGTCATTCCAAGCTTAACTCCAAGCCCAAAAGTTTGCTTTGGGCACTCCAAGCCTAACTCCATTCCCGAACCTAAAAAAAATCTGCTTTGGGTTTGGAGTGCCACCTAGGATTGGGAGGAGGCTTGGGAGCCTCTCAAAAGTCTATAAAAGGAGGCCTCTCCTCCTCATTTGAATCATCTCATCCCATCCCTCAAATCCCATTCTCTACAACTCCTCTCTTCTCTTCTTTAGTTTTCTTTCTTTCTTTCATTTCTAGTGTAGAGTAGTGTAGAATTTTCTTTCTTAGTGAGTTTTAGTCTTCTATTGTAGCATGGTTGGTTAAACCTCTAGCTAAGGCTAGGGGTGAAGCCTTTGAAGAAATTTGCAAGCTATGGTTCTTTTGGTTCAACATTGTGTGGTGTAAATGTTGGAGTTCTCTTTGGTTGATTGGTTTGGTTATCCGCCTCGGCAGATGCTATTGTTGTGTAAGCCCCTTGATCCATCGTCGACTCCGGGCACGTTGGATGCTTGGGATCCCTTGCACACCAATTAGCTAGTTCATGATCGATAAAGTCCCTTGATCTATCGTCGACTCCGGGCACGTTGGATGCTTTGGATTCCCTACGGTCATCGAGCTAGCGCAGGTAAAGTCATCGATCTGTAAAATCTCTTGATCCATTGTAGACTCTGGGCACATTGGATGCTTTAGATTCCCTGCGATCAATAGACGAGATCTTTACGGTTGGATCGGTCAATCAAAGCCTCCTATCTTGTAAGTATGCATTTGATCGTATGAATTGTGATCTTATCGGTTGACTTGTTGGCAAAGTTGTTGATCTGTACAATTCCTTGATCCATTGTCGACTCCGGGCACAGTGGATGCTTGGAATTCCCTGCGATCAACTAACGAGTGCTTCATGGTCAAATCAATCGGTTCAGATCACCATCTTTTATGAAATATGCAAATGGTTTAACTGTTTCATCTTCCGATTGGAATGAATCTTTATTCAATTTCAGTTGAGTTATAGTTGGACCAATAAATCAAAATCTTGTGAATGAATCAAAGGTGGATCCCTGATGCTTTAGCCCCTTTTCTACTTTTGTCTTTCACCACACACAACTTACTCCACTCTCGTGGATAATCCAGATTTCATCTCACTCACCTAAACCAATTCCTCTAAGTGTTTTTAACCCCAATCCCTGTGGATCAACCTCGGTCTTTTCGAGTATTTTACTACTTCGCTACCTGCACTTGGGTGTGCAATCTTCGGGTTGTAGCAACGTTCTAGCCAAGCATTATCATACTTGAACTAGAATTGAAAAAAAACTACTTGAAAGAATAGAAAGACTATAAAAACCCTAGTTGGAGGAGTTACGAACACTCCACGATGATCCTCTCCAACTCTCACGACTTCAATATCCTTCTATGATGCCTTAGGAACGATGTAAAGGTATCCTTTTATAGCAAAAATCCGCCATCGACTTGGAATCTTTGAGAATTTGTGAAGAGTTTCGCACTCTAGGCGGTGGCCGGTCGGCCGGCCATACCCCCTTGGACGGCCGATCAGAGCTTGCACAGCAACAGACATAACTGTTTGAACATTTAAATACGAAGGCCGACCCATCTGCCGATCGACCGGTTGGATGACAGGTCGGGTAGTGTAAAAAAAGGTCCAAAGATTTTGTGATTTCTGGAGGGTTTGGCCGACCTGTCTGCTGCAGGGGCGTGCTGGTCGAATGACCGGTCGGACACTCTATGACTTGTGATTTTTCATGATTCTTCTCCTCAATCTTCATTGCATCTTTCCTCCACCTCTTGTCCTTTATTCCTTTGATCTTTAAGGCATACAAAGTGAGTCTTTTAACATCATATAGGTGAAGTCTCTATCTCATTCCTACAAACATAAAAACATGTATTAGATTAGTCTTTAAACATGTAAACCATGCATAATGTGTGATGAATTGAGGTTAGAATATACACAATTCAGAGCTTAACACACCCCAACCAGCATTTTACTAGTCTCGAGCAAAACATGCGTGAAACAAATTTAACTTTTCAAAATCCAACTCTCTTTCAGAAACTATACTTTTATAAACCTTAAGATACACAAGTGCAAAATTCAGAGAAACTTAGTGATAAGAAGATGAAATCCTAAACTCCTTAAACATAATAAGTGTTTACATAGAATCCTCATTGATTAATTGATAAATAAAAGAATCCGAACAAGTATAATCTAGTGTGCATAGTAAATGTTCATCTCACAAATTTCCAGGATTACATTCTTTATAGATTAGCGAAACTAAGGATCTAAAGGTGTATAGATCAACCAAATGCTTATGACAAGAATTTGCCCTACCGTTCCTTCGACGACTTTCACTCTACTTCCCATTTCTAGTTTTGATTATGGGTAGACCATCTCCTGGTTAGTAATAGGTAGCCATTTTTGGAATTTCAACAAATATTCAATAATAACCATACTTTCTTTCTTTTCATATGCATGAGATAGGATTTTTAGAAATCCATATCTTCCATTATTTTCTCTTAATTCTCATGAATAAAGATGGACAAAGTTCCCTGGCTTGGTTTCTTAACACCTTAGATCTTAGTTTATTCAATCTACAAATCTACACAGTCCCTTCAACCATGAGAATCGTGTAATGTGAACTAGACTAAAAAAGTGTTCAAATTTTTTATCGATCATATAAATAGGGAAATTTATATAGAAAACTATTATATTTAAATTAATTTCGAGATCTCAAAATCATATCAATTCATCTCTAGTCCTTTCATACTTATAGCATCCTAAGTACATAGAAACAAGGTTTTCCACAAGAGTTTTGAATTTTAAAAAAAATTGAAAATTTTCTACAAACATTGCTTGAAATGTAACAAATTGCTAGATGCATCTAGGAATTTCACCCTCCAACCAAATCTTGCATTGTCCTTAATGTAAAAAGATATTGCAATGAGCAATACATAAGACCAAGGACAAAAATAAAAGAGGGTGAAAATGAGAGTACCTGAGAGAGTCGATCATGGAAATCCACCTCTGATAACTAAATCTACTAAAGCAATAAAACAGAAAACAAAACCTAATCCTACTTAAAGCAATAAACAAAACCTAATTTGTCCTTTTAAAAAGAGAATCTCTATCAGACTAGGAGATTAATCATCATTATAACATCTAAAAGAACAAAGTTGAGCAGGATCATCAAGTAGTGTAACAAATTTTTCAGTAGAACTATCCACCATCCCGCTTTGAAAAGTACGTTGGTGACATCAATCGCTCTAACCCATTGAAAATCCCGCTGAAAAATTTCATCGGGTTTCTCAATAATGTTGTCACATGTACTAGGAAAAGAGAATTGCATTGGTTGAAAATCAGTGAATTTGGATCTCCTTTCCATCTTGTCTGGGCAAAAAATTATCAAACATGGGTTATCCCAGAAGTGTTGTTCTTCGGTTTGAACAAACCAAAGAGATGTAGAGACTTCAATCACTTCATCCACACAAATTGGGATGGTCTCCACATAATCAACTTTCACCGGTGCTTCCACCATCGATATGTCAGTTTGACACTCTGTGAAAGGAAGCTTTTTAGGCATCGGAGGGGTCTCCCTCAAGGCATGCACTATGTTCTTAATCATGGGATCATTCCAATCTTCAAAATAAGCCAAACACTGCTCTAGAGTGTAAGAGACCTCAGGGGAGGAAGTTTTCATATTTGGACCCTTCACGTTTTCCTCCTCAAACTTTTGTATAGGTTAGAGTGGGTCCTCAACCTCTACACTTTTAGAAATTGGTCTCTTTATAGGCAAATTAAGCACCAATTTGTCCTATTCCTGCATAACAAATGTGTTTAAATCAGAAATTTGTGTCTTGTCAAGTAAAATTTCAGAACTTGGCTCTTCCAAGGCCTCATTAATAATCAAATTGAATTCATCCTTGGAGTGTGCCAAACATATCTCCAGACTTTCAGGTAGATCTGGTTGGAAAAACTCTCATTCTTTCATAGATTCTATCATGTTTATCTCATAAGGATCATCATTATCGTCCCAATCCTCAAAGGGATCGACGCAAACAATATCTAGAGGATTAAAATTCTGATTTAAAATGAACTCCTCTTCCACAATGGACTCGATAAAGTCTACCTCATGGACATCATCACCATCCCTATGCCTTTTGCCCATGTGGAACACATTCACCTCCAATGTCATGTTTCCAAAGGACAATTGCATCACCCCATTCTGGCAATTAATGATTGCATTTGATGTAGCCAAGAATGGGCGGCCTAAAATTACTGGTATTTTGAGTGCTAGTATCCATAACCGATTGCATGTCTAAGACGATAAAATCCACCGGGTAGTAGAATTTTTCAACTTGGACCAATACATCCTCAACTACCCTTCTCGACACATGAATAGATCGATCAGCGAGTTGCAATATGGTTTTAGTGGGTTTTAATTCACCAAGACCCAATTGCTCGTATACTGAGTATGGGATTAAGTTTATGCTTGCCTTTAAATCTAGTAATGCACGCTCGATTCGGTAGTCACCAATGATACATGAGATTGTGGGACTACCTGGATCCTTATATTTTGGGGGGTCTTTTTTATGAGAATGGCACTCACTTGCTTATTGAGGAAGGCCTTTTGCTGCACATTATATTTACGTTTAGTTGTGAATAAGTCCTTAGAAATTTTGCATAGGAGGGAATTTTTTTGATGATGTCAAGCAATGGAATGTTGATTTTGACTTGTTTGAAAACCTCAAAAATATCATGAGAGTTTGGGAGAGGTTTTGGAGCAACCAATCTCGAAGGGAATGGTGCTATGGACTTGTGAATACGTTCCGTTTCTTGCGGAGCTGAGCTAGATCCATCCTCATTTTGAGAAATTATCGGATCATTAGGCTTGTTGGCTTTCACCGGAATAGTTTTATCAATTTGTTTACCACTCTTAAGAGTGGTGATGGATTTTGCTTGTTCCACGTGTTGGTTAGGGAGATTAGGGGTGCTGATTTTTGGATTGGGCTGAGGTTGGGCCGAAAAGGTTCATTCCCTAGCATTAAAGTGTTCTTTAATCTCATCAACCGAGACTTTAATCTCTTGGAACATTTGCTGATTTGATTGATTGATTTATGTTTGCCCTTACATAAACACCTTTAAGATATCTTTCATTGAGAATTGCGGTGGGGCCATGTTTTGCATGGGTGGCCCTCATTGAGAATTGGTAGGATTGGCCATGTTTGATCCATACTCCCTGAACTTTCATAATGTTGTATATATTTTATAACTCGTCTTTGGATGAAAAGTGGTCCAACTAAACCACCCTTAGTTTGGAGATGCTTTGTGTGGTCACATTCCCAATAGGATATAAACCATATAAATCCTAATTTAAAACTAAACCTAGATCCTAAAAACAAAATCTGAAAACAAAATTAAAATTCTAGTAAAGCTAAAAACTGAGAATCGAAAGAGTCTAAGTTACCCGATTTGCTTGAACTAGAAGAACTTCCTACAAAACAAAACAAACTTTGTTAGTTCTAGAATTTAGAAAAAACTAGTCCTAGAAAAATAGTAATCCTAATTAATTCTACTCTATAGCTATTAGAATAATTTAGAACCGTTTAACCAATTCCACGGCAACGGCGCCAAAAACTTGTTTGCTCTCCTAAAGTGAAAGGCTTGCGATGTGTTAATAACTCGGTGAGATCGAGGTCGATCCACAGGGAATTAGGGTAAACAATTCAAAGTTATTCTAATAACTTCAAATCGATCAATTTTGAAAATTCAGAATTAAGAAGTAGAACTAAATAAAAAACTAAGTAAAGGAAAATCTGATATTTAAAGAGAAACTAGAGCTTGTAAGGATCCACTTGTAGTAGTCCAATGCCAATTCATTCATCCAAGCACAACACAATTAGAATCAAAGTTCTATATCTCATCTAATTGGAAGATATTTCATTCAACACAAACAATCCCACTCAAATCTAGAAAGTCAGATTTCTAGTTCTAATGAAGCATGTAGAATTCAAACTTGTAGCCATACTAAGAGATTATGGTATGCTCTAGGGTTACTACAATTCGAATATAATCAAACCATAATGATAACTCAGAGAATTACAAGGAATTCATGTCCGAAGTACATGAACTCTCATAAAACTTCTAAAAATACCAACTTTATTCAAACTAGAACTTACAAATCCAAACTTGAAGTAAGAGTACTTGAAATAAACAAATTGAACATTGAAACTAGCTACAACTTTACCTCTCAGCCCTAACTAAGAGGTTCTAGCCAAGCATTATCATACTTGAACTAGAATTGAAAAGAAAACTACTTGAAAGCATAAAAAACTATAAAAACCCTAGTTGGAGGAGTTGTGAACGCTCCACGACGATCCTCTCCACCTCCCACGACTTCAATGTGCTTCTATGATGCCTTAGGAACGATGTAGAGGTGTCCTTTTGTAGCAAAAATCTACCACCGACTTGGAATCTTTGAGAATTTGCGAAGAGTTTACGCACTATGGGTGGTGGCCGGCCGGCTAGTCGGAGCTTGCACAACAACAGACATAACTTTTTGGACATTCAAATACAAAGGCCGACCCATCTGCCAACCGACCAGCTGGCCAGTTGGACAGTCCATCCGGCCGGTCGGATGACATGTCGGGTAGTGTAGAAAAAGGTCCAGAGATTTCGTGATTTCTAGAGGGTTTAGCCGACCTGTCTGCTGTAGTGGCCAGCCGGTCGGCCGAGGCAGAACCATTAGCCAAAATCACTGAGAAACAGACTACTAAGTTCATATAGAAAAATATCATATGCCGTTATGGACTCTCCCATACTATAATTACCGACAATGGAACGCAATTCGACAACGCCGCTTTCGATGAATTTTGCGAAAAGTGGAAGATACGCAACATCCGCACCTCTCCATATCATCCTCAGGCAAATGGGCAAGTTGAGGCAGTGAATAAAATCATTAAGCATCATTTAAAGACCAAACTTGGTGAGTGTAAAGGTATATGGCCTAGAACTCCTGCCGGAAGTCTTATGGGCATACAGAACTACAACTCGTACATCAACAGGCGAAACTCCTTTCTCCCTAGCATTTGGTATTGACGCAGTAGTACCAGTTGAAATTCAAGTGCCCTCGTGTCGAATCGAGCAGTATACCCCACACGTAATCAGGAAAGTCTTCGACTTCATCTCGATCTCTTGGAAGAGCAGAGAAATGCCTCCCAGATGCGAGCAGCCGCGTATCAACAGCGTATTGCTCGCTACCGAAATGCTAAAGTTCGGCCTAGAGCTTTCCAGCTCGGCGATTTAGTCCTCAGACAGAACCTTGGAGTTCCTGCTCGATCGCTTGATTTAAATTGGGAAGGTCCGTATCGAGTCATCAAAATTGTGCGGCCCGACACTTATTATCTTGAGGACATGCAGGGAAGACCCATACGTCGCCCTTGGCACGTGGAACACTTGCTACAATATTTCCCGTGATTCGATGTAACTCTTAACGACATTCGAATGAATAAGAACTGAAGAAGTCTTTTTTTTTTTGTCGCTACTCCATTTACTTGGACCAGAATAGCCCCGAAGAGAATATACATTCTCTTGGCCAATCATCTACCCTTGGTAGAACTAAAACCATCTTTTGATCGCTACTCCATTTACTTGGACTAGAATAGCCCCGAAGAATGTTCATTCTCTTGGCCAAATTGTCTACCCTTGGTAGAATCAAAGTCTCAATCGATAGATCAGTATATCTCCACGGGGGTATGGTCATCACGACCCCCCGGATTGAGCATAGCTCATTATTGCCGAGTTAAATATGAAGACATTCATTGCGTAATGAAGGAAAAATGAGAAAAAGGAAAGGAGAAGACCAACATCATCATCAAAAGGTGTTTCTTTTATTGATAATCAATTGTTTACAAAGATTTGATTATAAGTAAAATAAATACAGGAGAGAAAAAAGAAAAAGATAAATCAGTCTCTTGGAGGAGGAGCCGCACTCTCGACTTCAGGGCCCACATCGGGAACCCCTTCAGCTTGAGTGACTTCGGTCACCTCGTTCTCGGCAGCTGCTTGCTCTTCCGTAGCTATGATGGTCGCGACCCGCTCGAATTCTCCCATATCAAAAGATGGGGTCATCCGCTGCACTACTCTTAGTGCAAAGTCGCGACCAGCATCGTATGACTCATATCTTTCTTCGTCATACAGCGGTGAAGTTCGAAACTCGGTGATGGCTCGAGTTCCTTCTTCAGAGAGCATTTTGACAAGGGCGACCCTCTCCTCGTCCCAGTGGATCGAGTCATCCTTGAGCTGCGCGAGAGTGGAGCGCTCTTTTTCCAAATCTTCGCTGACTTCCTTGAGCTGCGACTTGGTCTCCGCGAGCCGCTCTTCCAGCGAGATCTTATCTTGGCGAAGATCTCCCTTTTTCTCTCTGCTTTCTCCTTCAACTCCGCGAGCTTGGCGAAGTTGGAGTCCAGAGCCTGGTACCTATCGGTCAGGACTTGGACTTTCTCTATAAGGATCTTTTTCTCCTCATATCTCTTCGAGATCAATGCCTCGCGGGACTTGAGGAGCTGATCCCTTCCTTAAACCGCCTTCTCCAAGGCGATCCTCTTCCCGTCCGCCTCATCAATCACACGACGGGCGGCAAGAATATCACGCCTCATCCGTAAGATGAGGTCCAAGCCCTGCGAAATAGAAGAAAGATTGTGAGATAAATACTCGGAAGCAGACAAAGATAGCAAGACTACAACATCAAAAAACATGTTACCTGAACCATCCTCACTCCCGCCTCGAGGAAGAGGTTTTCAGGGCTTGGCTCGGGGAGGGTGCCGAAGGTTTGGGGGGAGATGTTGTCGAATAAAAAATTGCATATTGGGTGGAGATGACGAGGGACAGTAGATGACCCACTGCCAGAGGGCTGGGCAACGACCAGCCCAGCCGTGCTCGCGACGGGAGCGGCAATCATCTCGCGAGCAGGAGCCGTCTCACCAGCAGGAGTCAACTCGCGAGCAGGAACCGACTCCCGAGGCCCTGTCGGCTCGCGAGATTCTTCGGCTGGGGGGCAGCCAGACCCCGCTCCGTCATCCCTCGGGGAGTTATCGGTAATATTAATTACTGGTGGTCCAGATGGGACCACCAGCGAGGAAATGACGGGCACAGGGGCTGCTGGTACCCCTACCGTGCTCGCGAGCTGGGTAGACTGGTCGGCACCCTTCTGGTTAGATGGATGGGAAGGATCGGCAGACGACTTCTTCTGCCTTTTAGGGTTTGTGCCTTTAAATCGAGGCAGCAAACCCCTCTTCTCTCCGGCCTTTGTCATAGCGATCTCTTCACTGAATATTAATCCTGCCGCTGCGAGTCGCGAGGATGACAAACACGCCTCGATGTGCCTGTCGCGAGCAGGCAGCTTGTATATTTTCACGATTTTCTCGTGAATTCTTCTCTTCAAGTTTGACTTCATCAAAGCCGGGATACCTGCGAATACGAACAGAAGTTAAAAACGCAAAAACCCTAAGTCTGACTGGAGAAATTCGTACAATGTGGAACTGTGCCTACCTTCACAGAAAAATCAGTTCACCCCAGGGCCCCTAGAGGAAGCGGATTCCCAGTTCTCGGAAGCGTAGAACCAGCGTTTCCTCCAGCCGGGATAATTTGAAGAGGGCTTCCCCAGCACGAAATTATCCCGGTGCCAGTAGCATAGGTAATACCAGCCTTCGCTGGAGGGTGCCTTCTTAAGTCAGAACATTCGGAGGAACTTTTCAGCGGTGAGCTCCCCATTACCAGCCTGAGCCCAGAGGGCAAACGAGCTCAGGACCACCCTCCATTCGTTCACGATGAGTTGCCCGGGGGCAATCTTATAACATCGGAGGACATCACGAATGAGGGATAGAGAGGAAGGCGCACCTCAAGAATGAGGTGGTACTCATAGATGGCCACACACCCTGGGGGAGGGGAATCCGGCGTTTCTCCATCTCCGGGTAGCCGGAGAACGACTGAGTCAGGGATTAAGTATCTTTTCTGTAACTCAAGCAGTCGGTCCTCCGACAAAATGGAGGGATACCCAGACGCCGAGTATCTGCCTGCCGGAACCCTCGCATTACTGGAGGCAGAGGATTCTGGGGTAGCATCTCCCAGGGGGACGATGGTCTCATCAAAGTCTTCAGCCATGTGAGTTTTTAAAGAAGAAAAAAGAAGAAGGAAAAAGAATATACCAAGTGTGAGAAATGGAAGGGGAAGGACACCGAAGGAAGAACAGAGACAGACACCGGGTGAGGGAAGATGGGTGAAGGAAGAAGATTTTTTCGAAAGCTTCTATGAAAATCCGGAGATATGGCGGACTCCGTATATTTATATGCAATCATTCCGCTGGATTTGGCAACACGTGGCTACCACTCATTCGGCACGGCAGTCGAGCAGGCACGCCCATTAATTCCCTAAACACGTGGCGAGCGTCTCTTCATTTCCTATCTGCCGAAAGGCTGCAGAAGGCTGGCGCTCATTAATTCCAGCCCAATCATATACGGTTTCATTCTCGATAAAGGTGGTAGGCGGTTATGCATGACAGTGAGTAAGTCCTTCCCTTAGAATTCTTGATGGTAAGGACTTGGGGGGCATCTGTTATAGTCAAAATAGCGGTGATCGTATATTCTCGCCATGTCCTGATCCTGCGAGCAGCTTTATTCGACTCTCGAGATCATCTGCTCGCGTCTCGCATATTAGATAAATACGGCACACAGTTACCGAGTCTTCGAGCCCTTATGGTCAATAGTCGAATATTGGAAGGCGGGAAAAATCGTTCTCGACCTGCGAGTAGTCCTTCTCGTAGTCGTTAAAAGGCGTCACATCTTAATATGCGAGCAGCTTGTCTCGCGAGCATCTCCCGACTTGTGAGCAGTTCTGACTACTGATGATTAGCGATGACATCCCTTAGCCTATAGTACCAGCAGCCCGTATAGGCCGATTTTGGGCTTATCTTCGTTTACGGTTCCGTATCTCAAGGGATCGCTATCAAGGAACGTAGTTGACCAGATGAATAATTGGATTAGACTGTTCCTTTATCAAGGATAAGCAGGATAAACATCTTATCCCATGAAATCGGTAGATGATCTCGGCGTCTTACGTAACAGAGTGGGACATTCGAATCTATATAAATAGATGGTTTTATCAATAAGAAGGTACACAATGCTCAATCTCTAAACCTACGTTTCACACTTCATCTTACTATCTAAAGTACCCGTACTGACTTTGCCATCGGAGGGCCAACGGCTGGACGCCGACCACCCATAGTTTCTCTTTGTCTCTTTTCAGGTCCAGAAAGGGAATACCTTGGGAGGAAGGCGAATATCTGAAGGATCCTGGTACAAAACGTGACGTAAACAATAATGATGGCTTTCATCAGATCCTATCACTGGATTTGACTTGAGCCAATGATTTATACTTTAATTAAACCAAAATCAATCTGCAAGACTTATATCTCATATCAATATGAAAGATTAGAACCTTGGCTTGATATAGTTCACACATTAGGATTGCATTGTAGAAGACATGGCAATCGAAGCATCTATCATGGCTAGAGTCAATGATAGATCTAAGAATGGTACGGGTCTAAACAATATAAATAAGTTAATAGATTTAAATCCACAAAGCATCCCCTGAGTCAAAAGACATCAACGGATCTAAGAAAATCTTAAATTATAACTCCATTCAAACATGAATCAACCATTGTTCAACATTAAATCATCAAAATATAACATAGGTTGAATCAATCTATAAAAAACAAACCAAAAGCTTCCCGTCTTAACTCTAGCTAGGAGTTCTAGCCAATTCAAGACATGATTGAACTAGAAAATGAAAGAAAAATTAAAATAAAGATAAAAATACAAAGAAATCTAAGAAAAATCGAATTGGAGAGACTCTACACTAAGATCTTCCACCTCCAGCACGTCCGGCCTCTCCCCTCATATTTTTAGATAAGGGTGGAGATGTCCTTTTATAAGAAAATCCGGCCAACCACATCAGTTTCTTATAGAAAGGGATTTCAGCGCTTACAATGTCGGACGCCCGAACTCCCTTCAGCGCTTACAATGTCGGACGCCCGAACTCCCTTCGTCTGGTGCTCGAACTTACCTAAAAAAGTCTAGCGAGGTTGCTGCCTTGCTGGACAATTTTGCTTAGGTTAGGGCGCCCGAACTCCCCTGTTTCTGCATTTTGTGGGCTTACTTGAGTTCCAATTGTCGCCGACTCTCTCGTTGCTTTGGCTTGTCCGAAACTTGATTCCTCATTATCATGAATTCTTTGAACGTTGAATCAAGTGCGATCTCGTTCCATTACCTGTAAGCACAAATTTATGTATAAGATGACTAATTTAACAATTTGAAATATGCAAATGTATAATGAAATGAGGTCTAAATATGCATACTTCAATGCTCAACACACCCCCCAACCAACATTTTGCTAGTCCCAAGCAAAACATGCGTGAAACAAATCCAACTTCTAAAAACTCAACTCTCTTTTGAAAACTATTTTTCTATAAACTTCGAGATATACAAGTATAAAATTTAGAGAAACTAATCACAAGAATTGAAAACTTAAACTCCCTAAACATAATAGGTGTTTCACATAGAATTCTCGCTGATTAAGTTGATAAATAGAAAAATCCTAAACAAGCATAATCTAGTGTGCATAGTGAATGTTCATCTCATGAGTTTTCAAGATTACCTTCTTCATAGATTAGCAAAACTAAAGATCTAAAAGTATACAGATCAACAATATGCCTATGATGAGAATTTATCTTACCGTTCCTTCGACGGCTTTCACACTACTTTTCATTTCCAGCTTAGGTACAGTTAAACCTTCCCCTGGTTGGTGATAGGTAGCCCTTTTCAGAATTTTACAATGTATATTCAATGAATAATCACTTTTTTCTTCTTTTTCTTTTCAATATAAGATAGGATTTTAGAAATCCATATCTTCCATTCTTTTCTTTTCATCCATGAACATGAAGGACAAAGTTTCCCGGCTTGGTTTCTTAACACCTTAGATTTTTTGTCTAGCCAATCTATAAATCTGCATAATCCCTTCAACCATGAGAATCGTGTAATATAAACTAGACTCAAAAGTGTTTAAGTATTCTATAAATCAAATCAAGAGAAGAATTCCTGTAGATAACTATTATATCTAAAATAATTCAAGGATTTTAAAATCATTTCACGTCACTTTTTTGTCTTTCATACTTAAAACCTTTCAAGTGCATAGAAACAAAGTTTTCCAAAAGAGTTTTGAATATTCAGAAAAATCGAAAAATTTCCTACAAAAATAGCTCGAAATATCACAAAAATGCTAGATTCAGTAGGAATCTCACCCCTACCCTAAATGCAACATTGTCCTCAATGTAAGAAGACATGCAGTGTGTGTAATATGAGAGCAATGATACAATAAAAGGAGAGTGAGAACGAGAGGACACTGAGAGGGTTTAAAATTGGAATTCATCCTCCAACAACTAATCCTAAAAATAGAAAGCAAACTAATCCTAATCTACTCAAAATAATAAAAGAAACCTAATATTACTTTTAGAAAGAGAATCTCCATCAGACTGGAGATCTACATCCTGGTAGACAGGATCATTCAGAGGGAAGGACATGTCCTCTGAATCAAACTTTTCAACAAATGGTTTTAATCTTTGGCCATTCACTTTGAAACAATTACCGTTTGCTGGGTTTGCTATCTTGATGGCCCCATATGGAAAGACTACTTTGACGATGTATGAGCTGGTCTATCGAGATCTCAATTTTTTCGAAGAAAGATGAAGTCAGGAATTATACAAGAGTACCTTTTGGCCTTAATGGAAAGATTTACTAAGAATATGTTTGTCATGGAAGGCTTTCATCCTACTCTTGTAAATTCTTGAGCTTTCATACGCATTATTTCGGATTTCGTCAAGCTCATATAATTGGAGTTTGCGAAGCGAGCTAGATTTGTCAACTTTAAAGTTCAATACCCTAATTGCCCAGTAGGCTTTGTGTTCAAGTTCCACAAGTAAGTGGCAAGTTTTCCCATAGACAACTCTATAGGGAGACATTCTGATCGGGGTCTTATAAGTCATACGGGGAGCCCAAAGTGCATTGGTTAGTCAAAGCGACCAATCCTTGCGATCCGGATTCACTGTTTCCTTGAGAATGTGTTTAATTTTCCGGTTGGAAATCTCAGCTTGCCCACATGTTGTGGGTGATAGGGGGTGCTCACTTTATACGTTATGCCATATTTTTTCATTAAATTGGTAAAGGGCCTACTTGCAAAAGTGAGAGCCACCATCGCTTATGATGGTTCTGGGCATTCTAAAGCTAGATAATATGTTTTCTTTAAGAAACCGTAGAACTGTGCGATGATCATCGGTTCTACAAGGAATCGCCTCTACCCACTTGGACACATAATCTACTGCTAGCAATATATAGACATATCTAAAGGATGAGAGGAATGGTCCCATAAAATCGATGCCCAAACAGTCAAATACTTCAATATGTTGAATTGGGTTGAGTGGCATCATATTTCTATGAGACAGTCCTCTTAGCTTTTGACATTTCTCGCAAGCTTTGCAATACTCGAGGGTGTCTCAAAATATGGTAGGCACACCGTAGAATTTTTGCAGTGGTTTTCTTGACAGAGAAATGACCACCACACGCTTGACTATGGCAAAAGGAGATGACACTTTGTTGCTCATCATTAGGTACACATCTCCTTATGATTTGTTCTGGGCAATATTTAAAAAGCAAAGATTCATCCTAGTAAAATCTGCGCACTTCCCTTAGAAATTTTCGTTTGTCTTGTGCAGTCCATCGAATAGTCATCGTACTTATAGAAAGACAATTTGCTATATCAGCATACCATAGTAGATGTATAGCAACAAAGAGTTGCTCATCAGGGAATAAGTCCTCAATTGGTGACTCATCAATTGAATCCGGCAGGACTAGGCAGGATAGATGATCCGCTACCACATTTTCTACTCCCTTCTTATTTTTAATATCCAAGTTGAATTCTTGAAGGAGTAGGATCCATCTAAGTAGGCGGGGCTTAGCATCCTTCTTAAAGAGAAGGTACTTCAGCACCGCATGATCTGTGATACGATGATCTTAGATCCCATCAAGTAAGGTATGAATTTGTCCAGTGGCAGACTGAGTGAAGATAGCCTCATTTCAACACTAAGGTCATGGTATCGATTCCCATAGTGGGGGTGGCTAACATTGTGATGTGACTAATAGGGGTGGGTGGGTGTACTAACAATGGAGTGTGTGAACTAACCCATAAAAAAAGGTCTGAATTTGTCTAAGGCAAAAACTACGGCTAGGAGCTCTTTTTCCTTAGTCGAGTAATTAACTTAGGCAGGATTTAGAGTCTTACTCGCATAGCAGATAACATGGGCTTCTTATCCTTCTTTTGTCCTAACACTACCCCAATAGCATAGTCGCTTGCATCGCACATCAATTCAAAGGAAGTGACTAATACGGTGTTTGCATGATAGGTGCGGTTGTCAACATGCCTTTTAGCTTTAAAAAAGTTATTTGGCATTCAACATTCCACTCAAATTGGTTGTCCCTTTGAAGAAGATTACATAAGGGATGAGAGATGTGACTAAAGTCCCTAATGAATCGTTTGTAAAAGCCAATGTGTCCTAAAAAAGACTGCACATCGTGTATGCTCTTGGGAGGTGATAGATTAGCAATGATCTCAATTTTGGCCTTGTCCACCTCAATTCCATTGGATGATATGATATGTCAAAGGACTATCCCCTCTGTTACCATGAAATGGTACTTTTCCTAGTTTAAAACAAGATTTCTTTCTTCACATTGAGTCAGAACCAACTTCAAGTGGTCAAGACACTCATTGAATGTACAACAAAAAACAGAGAGGTCGTCCATGAAAACCTCTAGAAAACGGCCCATCATGTCTTAAAATATGCTCAACATGAATCTTTGGAAGGTGGCTGGCGCATTACATAGACCGAATATCATTCTTCGGTAAGAAAAGGTACCAAAAGGGCATGTAAATGTAGTTTTTTCCTGGTCTTTCGGGGTGATTTTAATCTAGTTATACCTGGAGTAGCCATCAAGAAAGTGTTGAGGCATAAAATAAGAGAGAAAAGGGAAGAAAGAAAGTTTAGAAAGAAACGAGGAAAGAAGAAGCAAAGACAGAAAGATGGTAGAAAAGGTACTTCACAAACCTTTTACGCGGGTCACGTAAAAGTTCCGACCCGTGGGCAGTGAAACCCGCAAGATTTACCTAAAAAATCTATAAATACGCCCATCGGGGTCCTCATTTAACATTCACTTCTGAAGTTCAGAGTTGCAGAACTCCTTCAGAAGACTCCAGAGATACGGAGAGTTGCCTTATGCATCTCCTTCTTCTCGGGTTGAATGCACAGGTTGCGGACCCCAAGAATCGAGAAGAATGATAGGGAAACTCTGCCAAAATGAAGATCAAAGGGTGAAAGAAAGATCGTGCAGAGCATAGTATTTACGCGACCCGCGTAAACACTATAGCCTTTACGCGGGTCGCGTAAAAGGTCCCAAAAGACATTTTCAGTATGAAGTTCTGTCCTTTTGTAAAAGATGTCGGGAGCATGTTTTTAAGACTTTGCTCCCGTTTCCTTTTCAAAAGCCAAGACTCTTGAAGGTTTAAGTTGGATCAAAGCAATGGTGTGAAAGAAGAAGGAGAGCAGTTCCAGTCTGACTCTCCAACTCCCATTCTTCTGTCATTTGGACAGAATGAAAGAAGAAAGAAGGGGCGAAGCTCTGCCGAAATCAATAAGCAAAGAAGAATTTACATTGTATTTATAGAATGTCTTGTTCTAGAATCAATGCATGTATTGATGGAATGTAAAAGAACCCGATTATAATGAATAAAATGAATGGAATGATGAATGTTTCTCTCTCCGTGTCTAAATGTTGGAATATTACTCTTGTTTCCTTTATCGACACAAAGGCAATTTTATTGTGTAAACAAAATGACGACTCTGCAGGGGAACTTGAGTGTTATTCTAATATTAACTAAACAATCAAAGAGAGACATACATCATTATAAGGCGCTTTTAAGCGCCAAAATGGCAACTCTCAAGTGGAACATTCCACCCTTCATCTCTAGAACAAGATGTCATATAACGCAACGGAATTAATTTATAATTCCTACAATCGTAGGTACATTGTTTGAAAAGATTTTCGATGGCTTCATCAACATATAAAACAGTCTTTTGGTTCATTCTTGGAGGATTCACTGTTACTTACGAGAATCAAGTAGTCATGAGAAAAAATAAAGCAAAGGATATTGGGAACAAAGTAGCTATAGCTGAAGTAGTGTCGGCATCACCAATCCCTGAAGCGCTGATGATGGCGTACAGTCAAGGAAAAGAAGAACGCTCTTCAGAGCCGTGATTAAAATTGCATCAAAGGGGCCTCAATCTAGCGTATCACGAAGGCCTATCACCAGAAGCATCACCAGGCGTAATCTAATCATAGCACCACCAACTTTATATCCAAGAGAAGCGAAAGTATCCTTTATTAATAAGGATTTCCCCGCACTGCCCCATTTCCCCCACGACATCAAGGTGACTGAACAAAGCATTGATAATCTATGAGTCTGCCATCATGACACCAGAATCTGCCAGAGATATGCCTCATGGAGTGATATACCCTGAATATACAAACTCCTCCGGGTCTAGTAACCCAGAGTCGAGTAACAGTAATTCAGGATCATTCACTTCACCGATCATAAGATCACCCTCGTCGACAGATTCATCAGACAAAGAAGCTGCTGTCCTTGTAGCCAGAACTAGCCAAGATGCTCAAACAATGGAAGACCGCTTCAAAGAAATGACACGCGCCCAAGCTTTTTTGATGGAAGAATGTAGGAATATGCGTGAAACACTATCCATGATGGCTCATATGATGTCCCAGAGTGCCATTCCTCCCACCAATATTGCAGCAGAAAATGCCTAAAATCCTAGTTGAAGAGTCACAGCCACCTCAATAGCCGACACCATACGGTTAGAAAGAGAAAGAAGGCAGAGAGAAAGATTCCAGTATCAAACCCCTTACCCGAGAGAAGTGGAAGACATACCATTCCCAACGGGCTTTAAGTGCTCAGATTTTCAAAAGTTCAACAATGAAGGATCACTTGACGAACACATCGCTTCATAATAATGATGGGAAGTTATGCAGCAATACTGGAATACTATTTGCGGTTGTTCGGAGCCACATCAATTGGGAAGGCGTTCAGATTGCATCGGGATCCATGCGCACTTGGGGACAAATGCAGGAAGCGTTTATGACAAATTTCTTTTCCATCGAGAGGGAAGTCAGTCTTACCGAACTAGCAGCAGTTCGACAAAGGGAATCAGAGCCGGTTGATAAATTCATTGCATGCTGGAGAACTTTAAGCACATCCTGCAAACATCTAGTAGGAGAAGGTGAATAGGTAGAAATGTGCATCGGATGTATGGAACCAGAAATTGCATTCGGTTTAACAGGTGCAAAAGTATATACATTCCGAGAACTAGCCATTAGAGCGCATGCTTTAAAAAATATGATACGAAAAGTACCCGCCTTTTGTACAGAGTCTACACGATGAAATTCAAGCAGATCATTTGCCAATGTCATCGATAAAAGGAAAGGAAAGATGGAATACCAAAGCAAAGCAAGAGACTCCTAATGAGAAGGGCGGAGTTGTAACATTAGGCCTACAAAAAAGAGATACAGAAGGTTTAACAACCAGGATGAATTTACATTCGACGATGATGATGTACTTCCCATGATGAACCAACTGATCGAAGTAGGAACAGTCGAACTACCTCCGCTGTGATGACCTGACGAGGCTAATAGGAGCACCAAAAAAGATTATTGCTATTATCACCGAATGCTCGGACATCCCACTGGAAGATGTTTCACCACTAAAGCTATTTTACAATAGATGATCGACAAAGGAGAAATTGTTATTGGAAAAGAAAAGGGAAAAGGAAAGAAGGCAGCTTCCAATCCAACATCTGCAAAGATAGCCAACAACGAATCAAGAAATGATTTACAGGGGTCCTTGTCAGTACTCCTTCCAGGGCACAAAAGCTCGGAAGTCGAGGACTATGGAAAAATCCTTGACAGAAAGAAAAGCAATTCAAAGTCGATCATGGGAAACAGAACTGAAATACAATGTATGACTGCATCAGTAATGCCAGTCACAAGGGACCAAAGGCAAGAAAGAATTAATGCAACACTGGAAGTCAAGCTCCGCCATCTATCTAGACGCCGCAAGAGACGAAAAACTCTAAATACAGAGATGCCAGTATTCTCAGCACATGAATCGCCTCTCGATCACCTACTGCAGTTTGACAGATATTGTGATCGTCTAAAAATCAGCAAAGACCAATGACTCAAAAAGTTCCAAGAAACTTTGATTGGTCCTGCGCAGATTTGGTACGAATCAGGAGCTGTACAAAAGCTGGAAAGTTGGGAACAGTTCACCAACTTATTCATGCTAAGGTTTTGGACACCGAGAAGAGCAGGTGCACTGGTAGAGCTGATAAGATGGAAGTTTTTCCCGAAAGAATGCCCTTACTAGTACGTCATGAAATGGAGAAACGCGATAGTCAGTTCACACAAATTGCTTGAAAGAACAGAAGCCGAGCTAGTAAAAGCATGTGCCGAAAGCACATGAATAAGATTTAAGAAAGGACACAAACCATGTACCATGTTCGATCTGATGAAGGAAGTGGCAACCCTTGAGCCGGACAGAACGTGAGACCGGACAGTAATTTGTTTCTCTGGCAGCACGCACGTTGAAAGGGTACAACAGTTGTTAAATTCTACCTTGGTAGAGCCACTGAAGCATGTGAAATTCCATGAAAGAAAATACCCGCCAGAATTTTCTAAGTTCGCCCTCTTTAAAGAAGACATGCAGTCGCCCGTAGAACACTTGCTGACGTATGAGAAAATAGCATACTTCAGAGGAAATATCTCGCAAGGATATTTGGCACAAAATTTCGTCTATTCCCTAACCACATCTGGAAGCGCTATGGCCTAGTACTTCACCCTCTTGGGAGGCGCAATTGCAAGCTGGCAAGATCTAAAGGAGGCGTTTGTGTTACGATTCTACAAATATAATATCAGAATCCTGAAGACATAGATGGTACGAATGGTTCAACATCCAGGAGAAGATGTGCTAGATTTCTTACGAGATGGTGGAATACCAGATCCTGTTGTCTTTCCTCGCCTCTATCAGAAATTCTAACAGTGAAAGAATGCATACGCTCCACCATTCTAGGAGAGCAATTATTACCGAGAATCATGATAGCCTTGCAAAGTTTTCGACAATTATTGAGAGAGTTGGTCACTCAGTTTTACGAAATTTGCAATGTTATAACAGTTCAAGCAGTAGGAGAACTATGAAGCATTGCCCAAATCTTTGATCGAAACTCAACAAAAAGCAACATAATAACTCTACGATCAGGGAAACAATTGCTGGGATCGTCTCATAATTAAGGAATACTTATAACCAGGAAGATGCTTCGAACAATCTTCTAAGCAAGAAACAGTTGCAAGAAATGACAGAATGATTGAAAAGCAGTTACAAACGGGAGATCTGATGACATCAGAAGTCGCATATGATGTGGTGGGCCACTTGAAGAGAATCCCTGCCAGGTTGAGTATATATGATGCCCTGAAATTATCGAAGAATTTTTGAAAACATTAATATAAGCACTATCAGATGATGAGGTTCGGAAATCGCTAGTGACAGAGATGGAGAGTGCCGATGATGGAAAAGATGGATGCGAAAGCTGGAATGTCGTGTCAGAAAGAATCGAAGCAGCTCATTGCATGTCGACCATAACCTTCACAGACAAAGACTTGATGCTGGGAGAAAAATAGCATAATAAGCCTCTAATGGTAACAGGCTGCATTAACGACAAGCAAGTGAAGTTGTTGAGGTATGAAAAATGAAGAAACAAGAGAAAGAAAACAATCAAAGAAGATTTGGAAAAAATCAGAATGAAAAGAAGAAAAGTGCAGAAAATGTGCACTTGTCGCGATCCAAAGTACAGAAAATGTGCACTTGCCGCGGATCACGGCAAGCTCATGAACTTGCCGTGGGCTGCGAAAAGTGTATATTGGATAACTTGTTCTTGCCACAAAAATGGCCGCGTTTGCCTATAAATACCCCCCTAGGGGTCCTCATTTGTCACTTGCTTCCGAAGTTCAGAGCTCCAGAGGATTTCAGAGGTATGGGGCGGACCTCGAGTTCTCTTCTTTCTGGGTCGAACATGCAAAGTGCGGACCCTGATGATCAAAGATGAACAAGAGGGAGATGCTAGAGAAGGGAGATTGAAGATTTAAAGAAATCGACTTGGAGGGTGCTTTCTGCTGACCGCGCAAGCTTCTGAACTTGCTGCGGGTTGTGTAACGCTACTCTGAAAGCTGTTTGTTCTTACTTTTTGTGAAAGATGTCAAAAGCTTCTGAACTTTTGTTTCCTTTCCAATCATGAGAGAACATTAAAAGTTGAGACTGTGTCAGAGATGAATGATGCAGAGACAGCAATTAGGACTAGAGAGTTTGTTCTTTTGTACAGAAGACCTATCTCTCTCCCTTTGGGTTAAGCATACTTTGTACAATCCTCGTAAGCAGATGACTGTGTAGATGATTCTCCTTAAGCAGAAGACCTATCTTTCTCCCTTCAGGTTGAACGTACGAAGTATTCTGTACAATCTCCGTAAGTGGATGATTTGTATAGATGATATTGATTTGGAGCAGAAGCCCCTTCTCTCTCCCTTCAGGTTAAATGCACTTGATGCAATCCCTATAAGTGGTAGATGTGCTAGGTGATACTAATATTTTGGAATGCCACAGATTCTATGAAGATCACAAAGGAACAAAGCCTAGTCTAATTGACTCGCCTTACTCATGAGCAGAAGAATAGTCCTGAAAGCCTTGGTTTGGCCATGCCCCTGTCATCTAGATAGGATGAAAGAAGAATATAGCGAAGCTCTGCCGAAATTGCTTTCTGAATATATTTCATTTTATACATTGTACAATCTATTCTAAAATCAAGGGATAATGTAAATATGGAATGTACGAAGAACTCAGTAAATGAATAAACTGAAGTGATGAATGCTTTTCTGTTTCTTTTGTCTAATATTGGAATATGACTCTTGTTTCCCCCATAAACACAAAGACAATTTTGTTGTGTAAACAAAATGGTGACTTTGCTGGGGAATTCATAAGAGTTATGTTCTAACATTGATAAGAGACTATAAGAAAAGTGTTCATCATCTTTTGGCGCTTTATGGCGCTAAAATGACGACTCTTAATGGGAACATTCCACCCTTCATCTCTAGAATAAATTGTATATATAAACATTTCAAATGATTAATTATCATTATTTGTAAATGTCAGGTACATTATACCCTTCAAACAAATACTCGCAATGGCTTGCTCAACTTACAAAATAGTTTTCGATTTTATGCTGGGCGGAGGATTTACTGTTTCCTACGACAATCAAAGTATAAGAAGGAAATATCAGATGAAGACAACTCAGAACATAATAACTAAAGCAAATGCTATGGTGATCTCCGCTTCACCTGTTGCTATATAGAAGACGAAAGTGGATGGGTGATGGTACAATAAAAAAGAAAGCAGAGATCATCCAAAGCTCCTACCAAAACCACAATCAAGGAGCCTCACTCTCGAACTTACCAAAAACTCGTTACACGAAGCATGGCCAGAAAAATCCCGGCTATGGCCCCTCCATCCTTATGTCCAGGAGAAGAAAAAACATACTTTGTTGAAAAAGACTTTCCTACACTCCCCACCATGCGAAGACAGATGAATCAAACCCTTATGCCATATCAGCTTTCTCTGACAGACAGCTCCAAAGGAAGTTCAACCGGAACCATGCCAAAGCAAACCGAACATACTAAGTTTGTCTACTCTGCGCAATGTAATAGTCACGAATTGAGAAGAAATTCAGTATCACTCATCTCTTCGGCTACTGCCTCATTGACATCCTCGGGGTCAGGAACATCTAGAAGAAGAGCTTCCGTCCTTGTAGTAGAAACAAGTCAGGCCAGACAATCAACGGAAATGCGTCTCGAAGAGCTGGCACGAATGCAAGCAATCCTAATGGAGGAGTGCAGGAATATGCGAGAGGCTTTATCTATGATAGCCCACACCGTATCCCAAAACGTTGCTCCACAAAATGTGGCCCCCACAGAAAATGCGGAACATCCAACTGAAGGTTCACAACTGCCTTAGGCCATGTCACATGGATCTATTCCAATGACAAATGTTGGAATGGCAATAGAGGAAATACGACAGATTATTGTTGAAACTGTCTGGTCAAAGGAAGAAAGAATACATAAAGAACGCTTTCAGTATAAAACACCGTATCTAAGAGAAGTCGATAATATTCCGAGTAGGCTTTAAATGCCCAGAATTTCAGAAGTTTAATGGGGAATGTTCACCGGAAGAACATATGATGCATTTTGTTACTGCAATGGGAAGCTATGCTACTGTGTCACAATATTGTTATCGATTCTTCTGTGTAACTCTAACCGGGCAAGCCTTCAAATGGTACGCAGTAGCTCCAGGGACTATACGCACCTGGGAACAAATGCAGGAAGCTTTTCTAATAAGCTTTTTCTCGACTGAAAGAGAAGTGAGTTTAATGGAACTGGCAGCCGTATGACAAAGGGAATTGGAATCTGTCGACAAATTTATTATGCGCTGGAGGGCCTTAAGCACGTCATGCAAGTATCTCTCCGGGGAAGCTGAACAGGTGGAAATGTGCTTTAGATGAATGGAACCATAAATAAATTGCTTCATACTTACAGGAGAAAAAAAATACACACGTTTTGAGAATTGGCTACAAGAGGTCACGCTCTAGAAAGTATGATTAAGAAGGTGTCCGCATTCTGCACAGAATCAGCACGGTAGATTTCTAGCAAGTCTTCAACAAATGTCACAGATAGGGGTAAGAGCAAAGAAGAATTTTGGGGTAAACCAAGAGACAACAGGAGAGAGAGGCAAAACTATTCTGCCAATGGGCCAGCTGACAAAAGATATCGACTGTTTAACCGTTAAGAAGACTGCTCTTTCTCAAATGAAGATATCATTCTAATGATGAATCAATTGATCGCAATAGGAACGATCGAATTTCCACCATTAAAACAACCCGAAGAAATGGATAAAACAGAAGACAGATACTATTGTCATTATCATCACATGATAGGACATCCTACTCATAGATGTTACACCATCAAGGCTATTCTCCAAACAATGATCGACGGGGGAGAAATAGTCATTGGGAAAGAGAGAGAAAAGGGAAGAAAGCAATTACAAATGTCGTGTCCGTGATAAGCATGAAACAATGGCAGAAATCGTCTTTAGTACTCCTTTCAGGACGATTCAGTCCGGAAGTTGAGGAAGGGGAAACACAGTTTGTACAAAGCATGACTATAGCTGCCGCATCGGAAGAAAGTCAGAAACAAAAAAGAATTAGTGTTGTATTAAAGGCAAAAGCCCGTCGATCGTCAAGACGTCGCAGGTTACGTAAGGCCTCAAACATCGAGACAACATTATTTTTGATACATGATTAGCCTCTTGATCATTTGCCCTGGTATGAGAAATATTGTGATCGCCAAAGAATCAACAAGGAGCAGATGATAAAGCAGTTCAAGGCTACATTGATAGGACTGGTCGAAGAATGGTATGAATCAGGAATCCTGGGAGAAGCATCAACTTGGGAATAGTTTCGTGAACTATTCATGCTACGATTCTGGGTACCACGAAGGGCAGTTCCTCTGACAGAGCTGATAAGGTGGGAGATGATTCCAGGAGAATGTCCGTACCAATATACTATGAAATGGAGAAACGCAATAACAAGCTCATACAAATCGCTTGAACATACAAAGATAGAGATAGCTGGGTCATGTGCCGAAAGCATGGGAATGAAGGCCGTAGATAGATATAAGCCGTATACTATGTTCAATTTGATGAAGGAAGTTGCAATGAAGGGGCTCGAGATCAATAGAGAGCGAGAAGTAATACATTTCTTCAGCGACTCACATGCCAATAAAGTCAGGCAAATGTTAAATGCTGCTCGGACTATCCCATTGCAATGGACAAATTCCCGTAAAGAAGAATGGACTCTAGGTTTGCCTAAATTTACAATCTTCAAAGGAGGAATCCAATCACCAATAGAGCATTTTGTGAATTATGAAAGGGCCGCTTATTTCAAAGGTAACGTTTCCCAGGGGTACTTACTGCGTAACTTCGTACATTCGCTGGCCACCTTGGGTAGCGCTATGACTTGGTATTTCACTCTGCCAGAGAGAACAATTTTAAGTTGGCAGGATATGAAAGAAAGGTTCATTATGCGGTTTTATAGATATGATGCAAGAATATCAAAAGAATTACTCCAAAAGACATTGCAACTCTAGGGCGAAGACGTATTGGACTTCATACATTGATGGTGAAATGTACGGGCTTGCAGTTCCACATTGCCTCTGACCGAAGATATTATGATGAAAGAATGCATTCAAGCAACTGTGCTCAAAGAACACCTAATACTAAAGAACCAAGGAATCCCACGAAGCTTCCAACAACTGTTGAAAATATTAGTGCTTTAGTTTCATAATTGTGCAGTGTTACAATGATTCAAGCTGCAGAAAAATCAGAGAATGCAAACAGCTCGTTTAATGATAGAGGAATGGAAAGTAATATAATAACATTGAGATCAGGAAAATAACTATGACAAAAACCGCAGAAAGAATTGTAGAGGGATATTTTCGATCAGGCCTCCAGTAAAGAAAAAGTTGATAAATTGCCACGGCCAGGAGAACCATTGATGTCAAGTGTTACGTACAACGTCATTAGTCATCTGAAAAGAATCCAACAAGATTAAGCATTTATGATGCCCTAAAATTGTCCAAGAACTTTCGACAGGACCTAATACAAGCTTTACTAGGCGATAATGTATGAGAGGCCTTGATAACAAAAATGGAAGTGGTGGACATCAATAGAGATGAGGATAAGAGCTGGAACGCAATGACAAAAAAAGATGAAGCAGCTTACTGTATGTCGACAATAACCTTGACGATGACGATATGATGTTGGGCGAAAAGGCGCATAATCGGCTGCTCTTGGTTACAGGATATATTAACGACAGACAAATAAAGTGCATCATGATCGATAACGAGTCTGCTATAAATCCGATGCCATTAAACATGCTCTCTAAGCTGGGATATAAGCGACAACATCTGTAGACAAGCAATATGATGATACAGGGATTCAATTAGGACGGGCAGAAAGCACTGGGCACAATTACTATGCCGTTAGAAATTGAGAATTTGATTACTAAGGTAACCTGTCATGTGATTAACGCAGTAACAACATACGATTTATTGCTCAGGGGGCCGTCGATACACATATACGGAATCATTCCTTCCACCTTGCATCAGTGCTTCAAGTACTATCAGAAAAGTGTACAGTACAGAATTTCAGCAGATGAGAAACCATACACAATTGCAGAATTGTTTTTCACAGATGCACGATATTATGAATCATTCACTGGCGAAGAACATGAAGACGAAAAGAGCTTGCAGAAAGAAGAAGTTCAGCGAGAAGAAAAGAAAGAGCCTAAAGCAAAAAGATTTTACTTCGTGCTGAAAAACATGCGACAACCAGGGCAGCCATCACTAGTCTTATTCTCGACAATACAAGCAGAAACCCTTCAGGCCAATTTCACCATGCCGGCACCAAGAATAGAAAAAAGCTAGCCTTTTTCTAAAGAACATCAAGAATTTCGAGTGTCAGGAAAGGTGGAATAGGCTCCAATACTATTTTACTTTGCAGGAGTAAATAATGTCGAAGAACAGAATGAGGCACTGATGCAGACGAGAAAACTTACAAAGTTGGACTCGAAAGAACTAGGGCGGTACAGTCCGGTGAGTAAAAGAATAATGCAGTCAATGGGTTTCGATTACGAAGATCTGATCAGCTTGAGCAGTGGTAAAGGAATATCAGTGCCCATAATGATTCAGAGGCACGAAAAACTGTTGGGGCTGGGGGCATCTTTGGAGTCTGCACAAGTAAATATGGTTAGCGAAGTGACTCAAATTAACCCCATAGATCACCAAACAAACCTATTGACAGAGAAAGAAATATCCGAGCTTGAAAAAGCTCCCGTATAGTTGGAAGACGGAGGTCAACCAACGATTGATCAGTTGTGTGAAATAAATCTATGTACAGAAGAGGAAAGATGAGTTACTTATATCGGCACAGGTCTAACAGAAAAGGAAACCGAATGATATTGTCAAGTGTTGAAAGACAACAAAGATGTGTTTGCATGCATGTATGCTAAAATGACAGGGTTGGAACCGACAGTGGCAATGCATAGACTTAATATTGCCAAAGAAAAGAAACCGGTCAAGCAAGCTCAATGACGCTTCCATCCAGACATTCTACTGAGAATTGAAGAAGAAGTGAATAAACTCATTAAGGTAGGATTCGTTAGAGAAGTCAAATATCCTAAATGGATATCAAATATTTTCCCGATTAAGAAGAAAAAATGGACAAATATGAGTGTACGTCGACTTCAGAGATCTAAATGAAGCCTACCCTAAAGATGATTTTCCTTTGCCAATTACAGAATTGCTAATAGATAGCACCACGAGATACGTCATCATGTCTTTTATGGATGGCTATTAAGGATATAATTAGATACGCATGGCACTGGAAGATGAAGAATCAACTGCTTTCCGAACTTCCTTGGAAATATATTATTATGAAGTCATGCCGTTCGGATTAAAGAATGCAGGAGCAACGTACCAACGGGCTATGCAATGTATTTTCAGCGATATGATGAACAAGCATGTGAAGTGCTATGTCGATGATTTGGTCGTAAGGTCTGATGATCATGAAGAACATTTAAAGCACCTGCAGTCTGTCTTTCAAAGGCTTTGAAAGAAACAATTAAAAATGAATCCATTAAAATGCGCCTTTGGCGTCTCTTCCGGTAAGCTTCTGGGGTTCGTGGTGCGACATAGAGGAATTGAAGTCAATCCGGAAAAAATAAAAGCCATCCAAGAAACGCAGTGGCAAAAAACGTTGAAAGAACTGAAAAGCCTTCAAGGAAAATTAGCATACATTAGAAGGTTTATCTCAAACCTGTCAGGAAGATGTCAGTCCTTTTCTCGTCTCATGAAAAAGGGGATACTATTTGAATGAGATGCAGCATGCCAGAGTGCGTTTGAGTCTATCAAATAGTTGCTAAAAAAGCCGCTCGTGTTAACAGTACCAATACAAAGAATGTAAGACTCGTACCCTGAATTGCCCTCCGTACGCTTAGTTTCCGGTACCGGTACGTCCCAGATGGACCAAATTAGCGAGTCTTGATCACGACCCTATTTTAGTACCGCATCGACCCAAGACCTATACCCCGACGACCTGCGTAGGCGTTGTGATTCCAAACGCCCCATTGCGATACCCGGTGTGAAAGTTGTGATCATTTGCGCAATCCGAGGGGGGCCGCGCAACGCATGTGTGGCGCGGGCCCCACTTGCACAAATCCTAAGAAAATTAAATCAATCAATCAATCACCCTTACCCTCACCCATACCCCTCTCATCACCCTAGTCTACACACACCATACTCACCCCTTTCCTCTCATACCACAAAGTCAACTCAAACCATACCTCCCATACCATCCTACTCCCCCTCCCATGCTAGCCATCATCATCTCATGACCCCCCTCTCTACCCATACAAGACCATACGTATGAGGGGGAGGGGGCCTTCTCATTTTCATTACAAAAAAAGAAAGGAGAGAGAGAGAGAGAGAGAGAGAGAGAGAGAGAGAGAGAGAGAGAGAGAGGGAGATTAAGAGGGAGATTAAGATTAGAAGGTGGAAATCAAAGCTTGGAGGGCCCCAACCATCATCCGAACCGTTCGATCAACCACCCGACCTGATCCAACCGTTCATCCTTCAAGGTGAGTGTAAGGGAAATGAAATTCCCTCTCTACCATTGTTTTCCTTTCATTTTTGCTGAGCCCACAAGGGTAGGACCCACCTTGTGTATGTATGGTACGTATGGTGGACCCCATAGTGGCGGGCCTCACCCGATGGCCAGTTCTCCTTGGTTCTTCCTCTCTCTTTCCTTTATCATTTTTGTATTGATTTGAGTAGATCATGGGGCTCACAAGTGGGCCACATTGTGGGACAGCAGTGCTCTGCATCCTACCACAGTGTGGACCACCTTGTTTGGCCCACCTTTATGCTTATTTGCCATTTAACTTGTTGATTAGAGGACAAAAATTTGAGTGAAGGAAAAATGCATAGATTGGCTTGGTCCAGGATTTTTGGGCTCACCGTGTGATGGACAACTAGATGGATGGATTGGATCATCCATGTATGGGCCCCACCTACCTGTAAATAATATATATATATATATATATATATATATATATATATATATATATATATATATAAAGAAAAAAGAAGGCAGCAGCCGCTGGACAGACAACGTCCATAGAACGCTGGCGTTAACCATGGGGCCTACTTGTGGGACCCACCTCGATGCTTGTGTATTATCCACATCGTCCATCTGTTTCTCCAGTCCATTTTAGGGCTGAATACAAAAAATGAAGCAAATCCAGATCTCAGATGGACCACACAATAGAAAACAGTGGAGATAATGATGTCCACTGTCAGAACTTCCTTGGCCCACCTTGATGTTTCTAGGCTGAATCACCTGCCCAATATAGGGCTCTATGGGTTCCTCATGAGCTGGGGAACCTGATGAATGGTGTGGATCGTTCCCAAGTGGGCCCCACTTGAAACAAACCAAAAAAAGAAAAAAAAGGGGCCAAGACGCTGGACGTTCACAGTGTCAGAGACGTTGGAACTGTCCAGCGTCAGCACGTTGGAAGGTTTGGGTGGGGTCCCCACTCGTGGGACCCACCTTGATGTTTGTGTTTAATCCACACCATCCATCTGTTTTCCCAAATCATTTTAGGGTCAGGGCCCAAATATGAAACAGATCCAAATCTTAAGTGGACCGCACCGCATGAAACAATGGAGATAATGATGTCTACGGTCAAGCTTTCCTTGGCCCATCTTGATGTTTTTAGCCCTTGTAGCATATCTAATATAGGGCTCTTTGGGTCCCCCATGAGTTGGAAAATCTGATAGACGGAGTGGATCGTCCTCATGTGGGCCCCACTTGATGAAAATCAGAAAAAAACCAAACAAAACAAAAAGAAGAAAAAAAAAGTAAGGCTCCCAGCGTCTCTAACGCTGGGAGTAACCAATGGACATGTTGAGTAGCTATCTCGTTACTGAAGTGACGTCACCAACTTCTATGGGCCCCACCGTGTTGTATGTGTTATATCCACACCGTCCATCCATTCGGAGAGATCATTTTAGGGCATGATCTTAAGAATGAGAAAGATCCAAATCTCAAGAGGACCCTACCAAAGAAAACACTGGGGACAGCGACCAGACCGTGGAAACCTTCCTATGGCTCACCATGATGTTTATTTGAGATCCAACCTGTTCATAAGTTCACACGTGTATGAAAGAAGGGAAAACAAAAATATCAGCTTGATCGAAAAATTCTGTGGCCCCAAGAATGTTTTTAATGGTAGGAGATCAATCCCCAGTGTTTTCATTGGTGAGGTACACTTTAGACTCACGGGCGCCCCAGCAGGTGGCCCACTCGTGGGACCCACCATGATGTATTGTCTTATCCACACTGCCCATCTGTTTTCCCTAGATTATTTCAGGACATGGCCCCAAATATGAGGCAGATCCAAACGTCAGATGGACCACACCCATAGGGAATAGTGGTCATTGATGCCCACCATTGAAAACTTCCTTGGGGCCACTCTACTGTTTATTTTTCATCCAACTAGAGATTGTGGACCCATCTTTGGGGTCCACCTTGATGGATGCATTGTGTATCATGCCAACCGTCTGACCGATGCGTGGGGCCCAATTTGAGTGGGCTTCACTTAGAAAATGGTGGTGATTGAATACCTACCACTGAAACTTCCTAAGACCGATGATGTATATTTTCTATCCGACCAGTGGGCGGGGCCCACCATGGTCCTTCCTTTGATACATATGTTTTATCCAAACCATAAACCTATTTTCTTGGCCTACTTTGTATGTGCAGGCCCAAGTATGGGGCCGATATAGTCTCAAGTGGGCTATGCCACGAAGACCTTTACATTTTCAATGGGGCCCACAGTTCGGGTCCCACTCTCTGTATATATATTGGGCCATTTAAGGCCAACACTACATGATATGTTTGGTAACATGCTAGTATACTTAGCTTGATACTTCACACTGATAATATGCTTAGTATAATGAATACCATGCTCATTCATATGCCCATACGCATCATTTGTATGCCTGTTATGGACCACGATTCATCATATCATATGCTAGTTGACTTGTTATACTTAGGGGACCCGTGCGAGACAGGGCCGCCCCACATGATTGCGCAGTATGTATAAGTTTGGTGCATGACTTGGATTGTATGACTCATGCATTTCGCATTATGTATGTCACGATCGCCTTCACACCCTAGCAATATCGGGGTGGTGGCCACCATAGTCACATCGTGGTTGGCAGTAATGGACACCAGAAACTTGTTCTAACAGTGGGCGCTATGGATGTCCTTGGGTGAAAGTCCCTAAACCCTGTGGTACCAGTAGGATGCTCCAACGTTGAGACCGAGTGGATAACATGAGCGCCCGAGTGCCAAATACTAGTAAGCCGCGTCTCCCACTGTGTCGAGGTCGGTTGGAAAGGGGTGTGACCTTATCCGCCCGGGTGCAGTGGGCTATAAGCTAGGTCGAGTCTGACCAGCTCGTGAAATGGGTCCGCTATCGGCGAGCCGGGTGGGCATTGGCATACCACTGACGAGGCGGATAGTGAGGTCTTTTCTACTTGCTTGGTTATGCGCGCGATGTGCGGGGCCAGTATCAGAGTGTACTATACCCCGGTGATGTCCCAGATGAGAACCATTTTTATATGTGGATTAGTTGAGGATTGACGTGTTTGCATTGCATCTCTATCATGTAACACTCGGCCATGTAGGCCTTTGCATCACATAGCCTTGGGATGCTGGTAGCATTCATGAACCTGGTAACTTAGCCCTCTATTACTTTCGCTTACTCTGATATCGGTATACTTGTCATATGCATCACACGCACACACACGCACTCTACTGAGCTTCGTAGGAAGCTTATGCGCGTTTGTTTACACTGCAGGTACTAGGGCACATCAGCAGCGTTGAGCTCGGTTCATGTACCTGATATTTTGGGATTTTGCTACATTTTGTATTTCCCTTTCCAGCACCGTACTCAACAAACTATATAGTGGATATCTGATGATGTTTTATGGTTTTGATTATGCTCCTTTACAAAAAAAATTTACCCTGAAAATTCTCCTAGTGGGATCCCAGAATTGGAACCTGGCATATGAGAGCTAGGAGCCGAGAATGGGGTACTACGGAGGCTGTTGGCACCAAGGTTGGCGATCGGGAATTTAGTGAGCCTGGTCCCTGGATTTGGGGCGTGACAAGGAAAGCCACTCATTTGGTATATCGCTGCTTGTGAAAGTTTGCTCGGTGCACTCTTGGCACAAAAAATGAATTAGGAAAAGAAGCAACCCTGTATTATTTAAGCAGAATGCTGGTGGGAACTGATCATCATTATTCATCGATTGAGAAAATTTGTCTGACCCTTATATTCACTATGCAGAAGTTGCGCCGTTATTGCCTTTCCCACGATATAACGTTGATTTCACAAGCCGATCCTATTAAATATCTGATGACACGACCAATGTTATCTGAAAGATTGGTCAAATGGATGTTGTTGCTATCAGAGTACGCGATCATGTATGTACCTTCAAAAGTAATTAAAGGTCCAACGATAGCCGACTTTTTGGTTGCACATCCCACTCATGAAGAAAATGGAATATCGGACGATTTACCAGATGAACATGTATTCCAAGTAGAAATTGCAGAACCATGGCAGATTTATTTCGATGGTGAAGCAAGAATTACAGGAGCAGGCACAGGTGTGATTTTTATTAGCCCGCAAGGCAATCTTCTGCCATATTCCTTCACACTGGGAACGACCTGTACGAATAATGAAGCAGAATACAATGCCCTCATCATCGGACTGGAAATTGCACAAGAAATGCAGATACAAGCAGTCAGAATATTTAGAGATTCTCAGTTGATAATAAATCAATTGACAATGGAATATGAAATAAGAAAGTCAGAATTACTGTCGTACTGTCAGAAAGCAAGAAAGCTATTTGAAAGCTTCCGAGACATTTCCATACAACATGTGCCTCGTAGAGAAAATGAAAGGCAAATGCACTTGCGAGCCTAGCAGCAGCCTTAACATGCACTATTAGAAGTCCTCTCCACGTAACGATCGAAGAAAGAATATTCTTACCTCTGGCAAAGGCGAACGATTATGTTAACGAGGCCAAGCCTGTCTCTTATTATGAAATAACAATGGAAGACTGATGACAGCCAATATTCGATTACTTGAAATATGAAATCTTACCAGAGGATTCCTCTATGAAAGCACAAATAAAGCAAAGGGCAATGAAGTTTGTGCTACTTCATGGTACGTTATACAAAAAATCGTACAATGAGATGCTATGAAGGTGCTTAGATATAGATGAAGGTAGAAATATGCTGCGAGAGGCCCACTCAGGAGAATGCGGGGCTCATCAGGCAGGTAAAAATCTCTTCAATCACGTACATCATATGATATATTATTGGCCGACGATGTTCCAGGATGCTATAGACTTTGCAAAAAGATGTCACGAATGTTAAATCCATGGTGATGTTATTCACATGGCACCCGAAGAACTTCATCAAACGGTTTCTTCATGGCTATTCACTAGTTGGGGATTGGACGTGATCGGTCCAAATTAATCCACCGTCTTCATGAAGGCGGCAGTATATTCTGGCAGCTACAGATTATTTCTCAAAATGGATAGAAGCGGTCGCACTACAAAATGTGAAAGAGAAAGATGTAACAAATTTCATTAGACATGCTATCATTTACAAGCATGGAGTACCTCAGAAAATTATCATAGATAATGGTACTCTGTTAAAAAACAAGAATATGGACAAGCTATGCCAGAAATACTGCATTAAGCATTCTTATTCCACACATATTATTCGACGACAAATAGATTAGTAGAAGCATTCAACAAGACGATTGTCAGAATATTAAAGAAAACAATGAGCGGAAATAAAAGAGATTGGTATAAAAAGTTGCAAGAGGCATTATGGGCTTATAGAACAATGCATCCATAGCTACAAAAGCAACACCATACTCCTTAGTGTATGGAGTAGAAGCTGTGCTCCCAATTGAAATACAAGTCGCCTCTTTAAGGGTGTCAGTGCATCAAGGTATTACAGAAGATGAAAATGCTAAATTCCGACTACGAGAGTTGGATATGCTGGAAAAAAAAGACTTGCTGCACAACAACGCTTATAGTCATATTAAGCCCAAATATCTGCTTCATTTGATAAGACGGTGAAATACCGATCTTTAAAAAAGGGAGACCTTGTGGCAATGCTGAAGAGGCCTATTGTGATGACATGCATGACAGGGGGAAAATTCAAATCTAAATGGGATGGCCCATATGTCGTCACTGAAGTTTTCTCAAATGTGGCTTACAGAATTGCAAGCCACGACGAAAAAGGAATTGGCATTTCAGTCAATGGCTGATATATCAAGAAATATTATCCTGTAGAGATGGATGAGGAATATTTTGATCGCTAGAATTCCTGTATATAAACGAGCATTCTCCCGATCAAAAGGGGGTAAGAAGAGTCAAGAAATACACATCTATGATCCGGATGTCAATGTATTGATGAAAGAAGATAATGAAAAAGCTCATGAAGCATGTTATCAGAGACATTCAAGGTCGCCAACAAAGCCAATTTGAAGAGATGGTGATTAGAGATCATAAAAAAAATGAAATAATATGGATCTCTCCTTTCGAAAGACCTTTATTGCCGTCAAATGCAGTAATCGTTCCTGAAAAAAGCTGCAGGAAGGCAAATTGATTACATATATATATAAAGAAAGGAAGGTCGAAAAGAGAAATGTCGGAACCATGGAAAAGATGATTATTGATAAATGCTCCGGCATGAAAAAGCCAAAGCGCTAAGAGCCAATTAAGGGCTCCCCGAACAAGAATCCCCTTACGAGTCAATTAAGAACTCCATGGGTAAAGACTTTACAGGCCAACTGAGAGGCCTTGCAAATCAAGGCGGCTAAGAGAATAACCCTAAGGACAGAAAAATTAAAAGTCCTACGGGCTAACCTCATGCGTGAGACCTATCGCTCCTATTACTATGGTAGCGCCACAAGGAACATGAAAAAGGTGTATAATTTGGTTTATTGTATATGGACTTAGTGGTATAGAAGCAAAGAAAAAGAGGGTTGCATTACGTGCCGCTGATCACAGCCAACCGTGCATAATTCCTCCCAAGTTTATGGGACCGTTTTCGGTAGTAACGCATAGGAAGGTTGAGATTCTCCCCTTATTGTCGGATCAACATTATTGAATTTGGTACTCGATGTAGCTAGGAGAGTCGAAGTGGCCAACTAAAAGCGTAAAGCCTCTGAGTTCACCACCCCGGTAGCAGTCATTAGGCCCCTCTGATGGATCGGTGGCATGAGAACTCCCCCGTAGAGGAGTGCGCTCCCTGAGGGCCACTTCCATGGTAGCGATGAGTACCCCATGAGGGTCAACCACGTGTGGGACCAACACTCCAACTACTAATGAGCTTAAACTGTGTTTCTATTAGAGGTGCCTACTAACAGAACTTTAGGGTAGTTCCGCCCATCATAAAGTAAAAAGGAACGAAAAGGTATTTCAACGATCGGAAATAGATTCCAGTAGTCGAAAAGGGATTCCGACGATCGAAAAGGGATTCCGGTGATCGAAAAGGGATTTCTGCGAGGGTTTTCGGTGAGGATTTCGGATGTCCAGAGGGTAATAACTCTCTCTCTCTCTCTCTCTCAGTACGCGTACAAATGAACAGTGTAGAGGGGTATTTATACCCAAAAATCTTGGAGGATGAGCCAATCAACAAGTGACACGTCAAGCGCACCCTAAAAATGACTTATTTTCAGTGTGGTGCACCCAAAAAAAGTCTGGAGCACCCTAACATTTGGAAAAGTAGAGTTTTGTAGGTTGCCTGATTTTTAGGGTGTGCCAGACTCTGGAGCACCCTGAAAATATGAAAAATGAAGTTTTTAGAATGTCTGATTTTTAGGGTGCGCCAGACTCTGGAGCACCCTGAAAATAATCTAAGTGGATTTTGCTGAAATCATATATTTTCTGGGTGCGCCAGATTATTTGGTCCAGATTTCGTGGAGTTCTGAAATGCTGTATTTATTGGGTGAGCCAGACTATTTTCTAGGTGTGCCAGATATTAGTGAAGCAAATATGTTGAGTCCGAAAATCACTTATTTTCTAGGTGCAGCAGACCTATTTTCTAGATGCGCCGACAGCCGTTGTTTTACATTTCTTTCCTTGAATGCTATTTATCTCGGGTTTGTGGGGCCTGCTTGATGATGAGTGGTCATGCACCCTTTCTAGTGGTCCATCTATTTGCTTATGACCCAATTTTTATATGATTTGGTCATCGTGCAATGTGGGGCTCACCAAAGGTCATTTTTATGCCAAAGTGGGGTCTGGCACACCTTGCAATTTTTCTGAATTTCAGGGTGCGCCAGAGGCCTTTGATATTGCACTCTTTGATCTTTTATTCGTCTTGAATTGTCCGTGTCTTTAAAGTAATTTTAGAGGTGTTCCGAACTAGTTTTCTAGGTGTATACCCCCCCCGGTATTCTATTGGATTTTGTTTTAACGGGTCGGATATTTTGGGACCCTAACACCCCGGTTTTGGCACCTAGCGTTACGCCAAGTCTGGAAAACGAGATCCTACAAGGATGATTTTATTTAGGGTAATTTTTTTATAGCATAACCACAAGTTTACCCAACCAAAAAGCATTGCATCACATATCCATAATCAATCGTTTAATGTACAATGTTGATAAGGTAAATACAAAATTTCTCAAAACATAAATAAGGAGCGTGCTTCAGCATCGCCAACTGCTATCTTTCTCAATAACCTGCACGTTAAATAACGTACTAAGCTTTTTATGAAGCTTAGTAGAACGTATGTGTAAACGTACAATGCACGTGACATGTATATTGCAGTAATATATCAATATTAATATTAGAGTAAGCTGAAATAATAGAGATCAATCATACAACTACCCGTACCAATGCTATATATTTGAGAGATAAGGTGAGTAGGACTCGTTATCATCATAGACATGATGCAAGAACGCAAAAGTGCTTGATGAATGAATGAGTTGTAGAGCGTAGTATCGTGTGCCGCTGCCTCGCATCCAAGGTTACAATACACATTAGTCTCATAACCTAACATGTAAAATAATCCCAGGATGATAAATTCCTGATCCCGAATAGTCGCGTACCTATTGAGGACCGTGGCTCACGGCTATATGTCACTTGGATTGTATTTACGCATCTACAAACCTATATGCATGAATGTATGATTAACATATGCCATATTAATTCTGATGTATAACCACATCTCAATACAGTCCTCATTTGGAATCACCTAGGTCTCGTACACTTCTAACTCCGACTGCCGCCCATTGCGCACATGTAGACACCCCACCTTCGGCTACAATGTTGGTAGAGATAGCTGAATGAATGGAGGACCGTACCCCCAAATCCCATATCCAAACTCAGCCAAACTCACCCTTGTAAGCCCCAATCCATAGCCCAACTCAAGCCTGAACCCAGTCAACTCACCCCTAAACATCAGCCTGAAAAACCCCCCATAAGAAAAACCAGTAAAAAATAAAAAAAGTCAAACTCGGCGAGTTAACCCGCTGAGTCAAATCACCGAGTCAACCCGCTGAGTCAACCCATCGAGTCAACTCACCGTGTCAACCCACCTCTTAAACCCAGTCAACTCACCGAGTTCCAAACCGCAACCTCGAAGCAAGCTCGAACCCCAAAGCTAAGAAAATTCTGCTTCAAGTTCGGAGGTCGTACACTCCGAACCCGAAGCAAATTGACCGTACGGGCGGCCCCCTAGGTGCCGCCCAAAATTAATTACGGGAATTGCCACTCCCCAGCTGCTATAAATACACCCCTCCCCTTCTCATTTCACAAGCCTTCAAGCCCGAGTGCGATCCCGTTCAGTCCGAGCCCTCCTCCACCCTTTTAGCCCATCTTTCCACCAAGGAGAGCCCGAGTGAGGAGAGCCTAGCCCTGGTCCAGCCCAGCCTGACCACTGGTCCAAGTCTCCCTAAGCCATCCAAGTCTTGATCCAGCCACTCGAAGCAAACCCTTGCGACACCTTCATCCATCCAACTATTCTTTTACTAGCATCATCTCATTCGCATCTAGCATAAGTGCAACATTTACTTTTCTTCCAACCCCCCTGCTTCACTACAAACACTTTGATTATTCAAACACACGGCATGCATCCCGCATAAATCACCTGTCAGTTTGAGCATATGCTCTGGGCTTGCCTGTTAATGGAAACCTGCCCATCAGAAACTCTTACTATTCAGACCTGCATTCATGCATCAGCCACTACAAGCACTTTGATCATTCAAACACACCGCATGCATCTCGCATAAAGCACCTGTCGGTTCGAGCGTATGCTCTGAGCTTGCCTGTTAATGGAAACCTGCCCATCAGAAACTCTTACTGTTCAGACCTGCATTCATGCATCATGTCATCCATGAAATATACGAGGATTAAAACAGACTTTCAAGTATTAGTTCGATTCTGTAAAGTAGAGACCGTACTTCGGTACGGGCAGTGTGTGGGGGTGCTTAACCTCTTCCCACCCTATAACCATAATCCCTTACCTCGAATCTCTGGCCGCAGATCAAAAGGAGTCATTTTAGAGGAAGAAATCTTCGGATCCCCTTCTCTAACGTTTCTACGGGGTCTAGCCGACTGTAGACTCGAAGTAACTGGCTAGTGTCGACTCTGGTCTTATACGAACTCATCTAAACACAGCCAGCTTAACACGACAACCGAACTAAGTCTTCAAGAACGAGGCAAGCCAGTGGCACAAACGGCGATTCGCGCGCACGCACCTCTTCTTCTTTCTCTGGAAGGGAAGGGAGAATGTCGTGGGAGCGCGGAACGGTGAGGGTCCACAGAATGACGACTCCAATGGGGATGAATTAGTCCCGCTAGTCGTGATCCGACTTGAAAAACAGAATCCCTCCCGTACTTGAAAGTCATTAGTCCTCATACAATCTCATCTGCATAACATTCTACCCAAAAAACCAAAAAAATATAGAAAATCCCAAAACCCAAAAAAAGTATAGTCCTCACCATTGCGCTTCCTCAGGCTCAACGTGTTTGGAAACAACTTCCCTTCCGCAGCATAATCCGCACTCGGGCACAGCAAGCCATGTCCGACCACGAAGAGGAAACTCACCTCTTCCCCGCTCTTGAAATGACCGAAGCGCAACAGCCAATTGAGAATACGCCAATCATATAAGAATTGGCACAAGGAATGAGAGCAATGCAAGAAATGCTCTTGCAATTCATGCAAGCACAAGCTACCACGACAGCCAACAATTAGGTTGGCCCAGTTCAGCAATCTCAATAGCCATGCCAGGTCCCTCCGGCCTCCAGTTTAAATCAAGCACAACCATCGGAGTCTGCCCAAGACTACCGATAGCAGCCGTCTCAGCCCTTCGCTATGGGGCATCCTCCTCAAGTACCTTCTCGCGACGACAAGGCCGCCTCAGAGCACTCCTGTCGCAGGAACTTTCAATCAGCTTCAAGTCAATCTAGGCAAACAACAATTTCAGTAAATCTCAGCATGTCCTCGTTGATGGGACTCCTTTCCTTTCTCAGCATGTCCCCGCTGATGGGACCCCTTTCCAATTTCAGCACATCCCCGCCGATGGGATTTCAATTCAATTTCCAGCAACAGGGACAGCACTAGCGAGTGCCCACAATGGGGGTCAGTGTCAAGCTCACATCAATCAGCGGACAGTGGCAAATACCCAACAAGGGGGTCACTTCTTAGCATCTCAACCTCCTACAAACAGGAGCACGTTTCAATTCCAACACATCCCCGCCGATGGGATTCTAGTTAATTTTCAGCAATCTTCAATTTAGCAAACTCCAGTTAATTTCCAGCAAGTTCCAGTTCAACCTTCAGTACAATCTCCAGTTCAGTTACAATCATTTCAAGCACAAGTTCATCAAAATCCAGTCCAGTCATCAAATCAATTTCAGTAACCCGCGGTTGCTTTTCAGCAAGCCCATAGTGTCGAAGACATCGACCACTATGCCGAAGAAGAACGTGCCTTACTCTAAGAGGCACCAGTCGCTCGAACAGATCACTCAGGACTGAACGAGTTGTGGGAGCAGTTCCAGATCTTGCAAAATCAGCTTCAGCGATAACAAGGAATCGATCTACCTTCGACCAAGTTCAGAGACTTATGTCCTTTCCCAGATGCTCAAGTACCTCAAAACTTCGAGGTACCAAAATTCAAAAGATACGATGGTAACGGTTGTCCCACAGCACATCTCAAGGCCTTCTGTGGGGAGCTAAGTGCAATCTCAGGAAATGAAGGGGCCCTCATTCGTTTGTTCCAAAAATCTCTGAAGGGCGATGCCCTAGATTGGTACACCTTATTGGACTGCCACCGCATCAGGACTTGGGAACAACTTTTCCAGGCTTTCGTTGACAGATTAGAGTACAATCTTAACATGGCACCTAGAAGGGCCGATCTCGAGGCTCTCAGGCAAAAGAGTGATGAAACACTATCAGCTTATGTGGGACGTTGGAGAGCTATGACAGCCAGAATGCGGACACCTATCGACGACGAAGAACAAATCTCTATGATTGTTCATTCAACATATCCTGACATATCTGGATATCTCATCTCGCATCCATATGTGAATTTCTCACAGTTGATCCGTGTTGGAAAGCAAGTCTAAGTAGGAATCCGTGCCGGGACAATCTCCCCATGGCCTCATCAAGCCACTCCAGTCAAGAGGAACAGAGTGGAGGGAAGACCCATCGGATATGGGAACGGAAACCGCAGCGGTTCTCCTCCCCGCCTGACAGAGGTAAACAATATCAGCACCACTGCTCAGGGTAATCAATATGCTCCCCCATAGGGACGTCAACAGTATCAGTAGAATCAGGTTCAGCACCAACCTCAGCGGTATCAGCCGCAACCGAATCCTCAACCACAACCACAACCACCTCGACAACAGTAGCAGTTTAGAGGGAACGGCCAACACTCATACCAGAATAGGCAGAATTATAGGGAGCTCAGGAAATTCACTCCACTCACTCAACCACTTAGTCAAGTCATGGCTATGCTGGTACAGAAGCAGTTACTCACTCTGATGACACCCAGGCCTCCTCCAAATCCTCTACCTCCAACCTACCGAGAAAATGAGTATTGTGCCTACCATCAAGGGCGTGGCCACACCACCGATCGATGCTTTACTTTGAAGAATGCCATACAAGATCTGATTGACGACCGCAAAATCATCATCTCAGTCCCTGGAACTCCTCCAGTAGCTACTACCAATATCCTTCAGAATCCTCTGCCTCACCATCCGACGAACCCCAGCTCATCTCGTGGCCCTGCTGTCAATAGCATAGAAGAAGGAGAGTGCCTCGATTGATTCTTCTCCCCTATCCAGTCCATTCATGCCTACACTTACGGGCCAACAAATCCTCCTCCGATCTTGCAAGGGGCAAACCCCTTTCCTCCTTCAGTCTCCGAGCCAGTAGCACTCGAAGGAGCACTTCCATATGATGTACCAGTTGTTCAAGGGGCACCTTACAGCCATTCATGTGGGGAGCCGGTCGTCCTGGAAGGAGCACAGTCATACATCGAGTCCACATACGAACCTGTCATCTTGCAAGGGGCAATTTTAGCACAGGAACAATACAATCCGCAATGGAGGAATCATACTTATCAGTAACAAGAGCCCATTGTCTTGGAAGGAGCTCCTCCAATCGAGCCAGTCATATTGCAAGGGGTAAATCACAGAGGCATGTCAATCACGCTACGATAGCTGGGACGAATAGAGAAACCCCCTGCCATATCAAGAGGACCAGTATTCATTCCATGGGAGCCTCCTGCTCTAGAAACAGTCAAGCCACGACCACAACCTTATGTGATCTATGAAGACAAGCCTCGATATTACCCCTTCAGCACAGGCAACAATGTAGTCCTTAAGGCAAAAGCTCCATACGAGGAAGATCTGGTACCCACACGAGCACCGTTGCAAGAACAGGTGGTCCTAGAAGGCAAATGTGAGGAAAATTATAAAGAGGTCCCATGGCACTATCCAGAATGCGCGGAGGTGGGAAACATGAATCTCAATGGGCGTTGCATCCGAAGAGATGCTCAGAACAGAGGAGATCCTAAAGGCGCTCTCTCGGGTCTCAGTAACAAAAATGAGGCTGCATACAATGTGGCGATTCAGCTCAAGTCAATCCCGGCTCAAATTTCAGTATGGGAGCTACTCTGCACATCGCGCATACTTAGAGAAATGTTTGCCAAAACCCTAAGCGATGCTCATGTCTCCTCGGATACGGCACCAGAAATGATAGCATTGATGATCAGACAGCTCCTGGCTCCAGTGCGCCACCACCTTCACTGACAATGAGCTGCCACCAGAAGGGCGCGATCATGGGCGATCCCTCAACATAGCCTTACGATACAAAGACCTCTGTGTCGCGCTGGTCCTTACCGATAACGGCTCAAGCTTAAACGTCTGCCCACTCAAGATTGTGGAACGTCTGGGAATCAGTCCCTCTTCATTCGACCCAGCACCATATGCGTCAGAGCATTCGACAACACCTGACGATCAATGGAAGGAGAGGTCGACATAGAGGTACAGATAGGCCAGAAGTCTCCACTATCACATTTCAAATCCTGGATATATCAGCCTCTTTCAACATGTTGCTCAGACGACCTTGGCTGCACAAGGTGGGAGCTGTGCCATCAACCCTACATCAACGGGTGAAATACATCTGTGGAAACCGAGTAATCTTTATCCATGCAGAGAAGGAGCTCATCATTCCTTCCAATGTTGCCGCCACTGAACCAGATATCCCTGTCATCGATATCCAGCACTCTGAGGAAGATGTCCCGTTTCATAGTTTCGAATTCGAGACTGTGAACGCTATAGCCAACCCGGAACCAATAAGGGTGGACCGTGTCTTTTCACCAGTAGAACGTCTGAGCCTCAAGTATCGGATGAAAAATCATTTCAAGTCCAGAAAGATACCGCTGGTATATAATCTTCGTGGACAAAAGAAAGAAGAAATTTCGTTGCTTTCCCATTCCATTCATCAAGCTAGGAGAACCTTGCATAGATCCAAGAGAGAATTAACCGACTGCACTACACAAAGACCTCCCGATGAGCCTAACTTGGGCCACGTGGCCCCCCATTCGATGGGACCCGATTCTCGAACCGTCTAAGCCTCCGGAAGAAGGAAAGGATGAAGATGAAGAAGAAAGTCAAATACAACAGCTTCAGGACCAAGATACCCTGATACTTGCTCCCAACCAGGGGCACATCCTGCCCACTTCAACTTCGGTCAACCAGGGGCACAACCTGCCCACTTCAATTCCAGCCAACCAGGGGCACAACTTGCCCATCTCAGCATCAATCAACAAGGGGCACGGCTCACCCATCTCTATAGAATCAATATCATCAATCATCAGCCAGGGGTAGAAGCAACCCATCCATTGGACCTAGAAAGGGAAATGGCTAGCCGTGGATTGGTCTGATGTCCAGATTCCGAACTCATGTCTCATCGTGGAACCAGACGAACTGCAATGTGAAGTAAGTGATCCGGGAGGGACTGAGTACGACTCAGATCTCGAACCCGACCAGCGAGAAATCATGGTCATTGGGCCGGACTGTGATTCTTCACCCAAATCATCAACCCCCACCCCTCCAGGGGAAGGAGTGTGGGGTCCTGAATGGTCATCTGTTCCCCTAACTTGTGAATCGGCCAGAGAGTCATCTGAGGGCTCTGGCTTCAAAAAAAAATGCCTGTTTAAGCAGCGAGCGAAACTTTGGGACAAGCTGGGATCAATCATGGTCTGCAATGCCCGCTTGTTCAAGGTCTCGTGAATTTCAAAATTTCAAAAAAATAAAAAACTTTCAAAAACCAAAAACATCTAGCATTTCCATTCCAGAAAATTCTCAAAAACCAAAAAACATTTCTTTTCCTGCATTCAATAGTGTGCCAAGTTCAGTCTAAAGAGTCACATGAGTTTGAAGTCGAATCATATGACTTTGACATCGAATTAGACTTTGAGCTCATGGGTCTGGACGAAGCTCGGGATGAGGAAGATGATGATCCGGCTCCCAAACTAGAGGATCTCCTCAAAAAGTTCGAATCCAAAGCCAATGTTGTAGCAGATGATTTCGAGATAGTAAACTTGGGGACATCTGAGATCCCTGGGGAAGTACGCATTGGAAAATCGTTGCCACCAGAGATGAAGCAGAGAATGATGGAGTTCCTAGCTCCAAGGCTGTCCAACTTCTCGTTCTCATATGAAGATATGTCGGGGCTTGATGAAGAGCTTGTTGTACACCATCTGCCAACCAAGCCGGATACGAAACCAGTGAAGCAGAAACTTCGAAGAATGAAGCCAGAATGGGCTCTGAAAGTCCGAGATGAAGTCATCAAGCAGTACAATGCGGGATTCTTGGTTGTCTCCAACTACCCTGAATGGCTCGCCAACATCGTACCAGTACCAACGAATGGATGGCAAGGTTCGAATGTGCATCAATTTCAGATATCTCAACAAAGCCAGTCCTAAAGATGATTTCCCTTTGCCACACATCGACACTCTGGTCGACAACACTGCTGGATACAAGATCTTCTCATTCATGGACAGGTTCTCAGGTTACAATCAAATCAAGATGGCTGTTGAAGATCGCGAGAAGACATCGTTTATCACTCCCTGGGGAACCTTTTGTTACAGGGTAATGCCGTTTGGTCTGAAGAATGCAGGAGCAATATATCAGTGAGCAATGACAGCATTATTCCACGACATGATGAACAAAGAGCTTGAAGTATATGTGGATGATATGATCGTCAAGTTTCGCACAATTGAAGGACACTTTGAAGATCTGAAAGAAGTTATTCAACAGATTAGAAAAGTACAAGCTCCGCCTCAACCCTCAGAAATGTGTCTTCGGTGCAATGGGAGGCAAGCTCCTCGGCTTTATGGTAAGCGAGGATGACATCAGAGTTGACGAAACCAAAACCAAAGCAATCATCGAGATGCCCCCTCCTAGAACAAAAAGAAATTCGTGGCTTCCTCAGCAGAATTCAATACATCAGTAGCTTCATTGCACAACTCACACCTATCTGTGAACCCATATTGAAGCTCCTCCGGAAGAACGTTCCAAAAGAATGGAATGACGATTGCCAAGTCGCCTTCGATAGCATCAAGAAATATCTCATGAATCCGTCAGTTTTAGTGCCGCCTACTCCCGGGCGACCGCTATTATTGTACATCTCGGTAGCAGCAGAAGCCATTGGCTGTGTCCTCGGCCAGCACGACGAGACTGGGAAGAAGGAACAAGCAATATATTATTTGAGCCGAATGTTCACCAACTACGAGACCAGGTATTCTCTGATCGAGAAGACTTGCCTCGCCCTAGTCTGGGCAACTCAGCGACTCCGTCAATACATGATTGCATTCCCTATTCTCCTACTCGCTCACATGGATCCGCTCAAGTACCTGTTCGAGAAACCAGCGCTCACTGGAAGGATAGCTAAATGGCAGCTACTCCTATCTGAATTCGACATCACCTATGTCACTCAAAAGGCAATCAAGGGGCAAGCCCTTGCCGATCATCTTGCTGCTCACTCTCTCCTGGATTATCAACAACTCAAGACATTCTTTCCTGATGAAGATCTCTTGTTTATCGAAGGTGAAGAAAAGAGAAAAAAAGAGGAGTGGACGTTATTCTTCGACGGCGCAGCAAATGCTAAAGGGAGTGGTATTGGAGCAATCCTCTACTCTCCAGATGATGTCCCTATTCCTATCTCAAGGCGCATAGCATTCGAGTGCACCAACAACATGGCAGAGTATGAAGCATGCATCGCTGGTCTAAGGGAAGCCATAATCTTGGGCGTCAAGAAGCTACGAGTATTTGGAGACTCACAGCTTATCATCAATCAGACCAATGGCGAATGGAAAACCAAGGATGAAAAGTTGATACCATATCATGTGTATCTTGAAAATCTGATCGAAGAATTCAAAGAAGTCACATTCTCATACATGCCTAGAGCCAAGAACCAGTTTGCGGATGCTCTCGCTACACTCGCATCCATGCTCGAGATCCCGAAAGGAGCTTTAGAATGGGAGCTCACAGTCGAAACTTAAGATGAACCTGCTTTCTGCCTGCAAATAGAAGAAGCCGAAGCTGTCCCTGACAAACCCTGGTATGCCGACATCAAGCAATATCTCGAAACACAGGAGTATCCGGAGTCAGCAACAGCAACAGATCGCCGAATCATCCAGCGTTTGGCCGGCCAGTTCACCATTAGTGGCGAAGTTCTTTACAAGCGATCCTATAATCACATTCTCCTTCGATGCGTCGATGAAACAGAAGCTGCAAAGATCATGAAAGAAATACACGAAGGAATCTGTGGCCTACACATGAACGGGCACATGATGACAAAGAAGATTCTACGACTCGGCTACTATTGGCTCACTATGGAGACAGACTGCTGCCAGCACGTCAGAAAATGCTTCAAGTGTCAAGAGCATGCGAACCAGATTCATGCCGCATCATCAGAATTATACAACCTGACGACTCCCTGGCCCTCTCCATGTGGGGACTCAACATCGTTGGGAAGATTAGTCCCAAAGCATCGAACGGTCATGAGTATATACTTGTGGCAGTCGACTACTTCACCAAGTAGGTAGAAGCAGCCTCCTACACCACGATTGCAACATCTCAGGTGATCAAATTCATGAAGAACAACATCATATGCCGGTATGGAATCCCCAATGCTATCATCACAGATAATGGGACCCCGTTCGTCAACAAGAAGATGGATGACTTCCTCAGCAAATTCAAGATTCAACGTCATCGATCAAGCCCCTACCGTCCTCAGATGAATGGTGGGGTAGAAGCCGCAAACAAGACAATCGTCAGGATACTTGAGAAGATGGTCGTGACCTATCGAGATTGGTCAGATATGCTCCCATATGCACTTTGGGCCTATCGAACGTCTGTACGATCTGCTACGGGCGTTACTCCTTTCGAGCTTACTTACGAAATGGAAGCAGTTCTACCAGTTGAGGTGAAAATACCATCACTACGGGTGTTACTAGAAAGCGGAATTGAAGAAGGAGAATGGCAACGGGCCAGATTCGATGAGTTACAGCTAGCAGATGAGAAGCGTATGCGTGCACTAAGTCATTCACAGTACTATCAGAAAAGGATCGCTCAGGCTTACAACAAGAGAGTCCGAAAAAGAAGCTTCAAGGTGGGCGACATGGTCATGAAGAAAATCCTACCGTCGCACCTTCCCGATCCCAGAGGGAAGTTCAAATCCACGTGGGACGGGCCGCTGATCATCAGAGAAGTACGTTCCGGAGGCGCCCTCAGACTCACCAGCATGAGAGGGGTGGATCTTCCTGAGCCAATCAACGCCGACAAAGTGAAGATCTTTCACGGGTAAGTCATTCTGACCTTATCAAGAGTTACATTAATAGAGCTGAAGTCAAGAGGTCGAAGCTAAAACCTCTGAGAAACATTTCTGTCCACCAATAAGTGTTTCAAATAAGGGGATTTAAAGGGAAAAAGAGAGAAAAAAAAGAATACAAAAAAAAGAAGAGAAAAAAGAATACAAAAAAAAGAAAAGAAAAAGAAAATGGGAAGCCAAAACAAGGCACCCGAGAAAAATTAACCCAAGAAGAAACACAGTCATCTATCCATTCATCTCAGAGGGGTCTTTAGCTAAGACCAACAACTCTATCATCGTAACCTAGGATAAGGGCTGGAAGACTGCCATCGGCCTGTAACGACGGATTCCCGACCTCTGATCGCCCTAGTTATCCAAAAATCCAGAAAAAAAGAAAGAAAAAAAAAGAGATGTGTGCCTAAACAAAGAGGGCGGAGTGAAAACTCGAAAGGGCGCTCCGAGTAAAAACAGTGGGCATACAACAGACTTGGTGAAAACCTGAAAGGGCACTGAGGGTAAAAACAACATTGCTGCCAAGGGACAGGCAAGATCAAATACCCAGGACGTGGTGAAAACCCGAAAGGGCGCTACGGGCAAAAATGACGGGAAAAGGCCGGCTGTAGTGAAAACTCGAAAGAGCGCTGTAGGCAAAAATGGCTCAAATAGAAAAAGAATAATTAAAAGTGCAGGTACCAAGAAATCAGACGGTCCAGATCGGTTCAAGCAGTTACAGTTCAAGAACAGGAAGAAGTACAGTCGGGAACAAAGAACTCTACAAACTCTGACAATCTTAGGAAGCAACAATTTCCATTGCCTACACCTCTAGGGAACCAAAGGAACCTCATAAGTCAATCTCAAGACATTGGTCAAAGCATTGGCTGAGCCTCAGCTTTGATTCCTATATCCCGACACAAAATCCAGACACACTCACAAGACAACTCAAGGCACAATAGATTTTCAAAAAGTTTTCTCCTTTTTCATTAAATGCATCATATTTCTTTTACATATATCATGTCATTTTTTTCAAAAATACAAAAAAAATGCATCATCACCAGTCATGCAAAAAGGAATGTACAGATAGCCGACACAATCAATCTCTACCCTCCTCCTCGGCTACATCAGGTAAGTCCTCTGACTCATAATGAAATAGTCTCGCTCTCAACCTGCTCACCTCCATACGCAGGTAATGTACCTCATCGCGCTCAAGGATACGGATCGCTATCTCCTCATCAAACAATAATTAATCGACAGCCAATCTCCTCGACATCATCTCACAATGATACCGAAGTGCGGAAATCTCAGACAGCAAATGGCCATGAGTGGCCAAAAGGAAACCAGGATCGATGAATGGGCGCTCCTCAAAGGGCTCATATGAACCAGATGAAGAGCCATCATCTCCAAGAATATCCTGTTCATCCTCATCAGCAGTCTGGTGCCAGCACAGAGACTGCTCAGCAACCCAGTACTGGTATGGGGCGGTCGCCATCGGAAAAGTCCACAGCTCAAAACCAAGCAAATCAACAGTCAAGTAACTCGCCCAGGATCCATCAACTTGAGTCCTAAAGTCAGATAATCTAGATGGAAGTGTTCGACGCCCGATACCCGTGAAAACAAAAAGAGGAACGTCCTGGTCATATCCGAACTGCCGCAGGAATCGGGTAGGATGATAAGAAAAGTAAGATCGAAAGCCTACCAACATCAGAGGAAGGCGGTGAACATCACAGAGTACTGGAGGAAGCGAAAGCCAAGATAATTCCCAGCGGACATTCCAGTCACAAAGTTCAGCGAACATTCGGCGATATAAGGGCTCACTCATCCTAGTCGTTTGCGGAAGAAACTCCATGATATGTCGCATGAGGTCCGGACGACGGGTGCTAGGAAATGATACAGGAGCGGTCAATGAAAGACGCTCCCATAGCCAGACCTGATCACAAGAAGGAAAAGAAGTTCAACTAGAGCAGAGCAATTCCCAAAAGACATGAAAAGAAAAGGTGCAGAAAAGATACCTGAAGAAAGGCACAGCAGCCGCGAAGAACACGAGTGCGGCCCAGGGCACAGTCAGTCAACCCATTAAACAGCTCAGCCAGGACGAGAGAAATGATCCCCTGACGTCGAATAACTCGTCTCATCACCTCGAAAAGCAAAGGAGTCTGAGACCTCCGCCATCCCGAGAATAGCACCTCAGCTATCAAGCAGAAGATCAGTGCATTCCGAGCAAGTAGAGACCCTGCCACACTCCGAGGACCCGAAAAAAGATCATACAACAAGTCCAAGGAGAACACCACAACATTCCTGGCCGGCAGCTGCAGGCTGAACAAGATAGGGGATCTCGAACCAGTTCTACGGTGTGGCAGTCTTCGGCAATGTCTTCGGCGAAAAATACTGAGTATAATCCCAAGGAAGACCGGTCAAGCGCACAAGCTCCTCCAAAGAGGGTCCCATCTCCATGTCGTTGAACGCAAATAGGTTCAACGAGGGGACCCAGTCAATTAGTGCAGCCTCGAGCATCCTCCAGTCAATGTCAACTCTAACCATATGGATTAGACTGCCAAAGCCATAAGACTCTAAATCTCGAATCTCATACGCTGATAAGCTGTCAAGCCAAGCAAGCAACCGTGGTGAGCAAGAAGGACGAGGAAGCAACTGACAAGTCCTCACAGGAATCCCCTCTAGGACAAAAGGCCCAGAAATCAATGACAGCTCATCAAGGATCGGAAGGTCAATGGGCGAAGGAGAAGGAAAAGCTGGGACCTCTGCAGACTCAACAACCCCTGACCTGTCTCCAGTAATGGCTATGTCTGATATAGTCGCATCACTGTCTGAAACTGTCACGACCTCAACCGCATGAGAAGACTCGCCCACCTCGTGAATCGAGTGCGTAAAGGACCGATAATCAGGAGAAGGGCGATACTCCCCACCAAAAGGGCTATTAACAAAGATCACACCAGCACATCGTAGCATCTTAACCAATCTGACCGTCGAAAAAGGCATCTGAACCATCAAGAAGGGTCCCGGCAACCCCGATCGAAGAATCAACGGTTAGATCTGGACTTGTGGTCCTCTCCAACATAAAGTCGTGAATCCAATCATCATCCTGTCCAATCAAAGGGATCATCGAGGCATCCACACCATCTATCATCAAGGAGACATCATCAATGATCACATCAAGTCCACCCAAGCAAGTGTGCCACACCTCTCGGCCATCATCAAGAGCATCCAAGCCATCATAGGTATCATTGAACCATCCATACCATCCAAACATGAGATCAGCCCATCTATGTCCATCATAGCTCCATCACCACCATCAATCACATCATCCATGTGGCCCACACTCAAGGGATGCATAGCCTCACCTATGTCCCATCTCCTCATCCCATCCATACCATTCATTTCTCCCATAATCAATGCCCCATTCAAATATGAATTTCTAGCATGGCTGCCATTAATGGGATTATTCAAAGCTCCACCAACCATTCCCCCTAAATCCCCATCAATACCCTCATTCAATGCTTCATCTACACCATCAATCAAGGGCATCTCACCATCTTTAAAGCCTTCACCAATTGCTAAAGCGTGGGACCCACCAACCTCTCCCACAATGGCCCCCAAGCCATCATCAATGGCTACCCAAGAGAGAACCAATAGAGAAAAAGACAAAAAAAGAATGAAAGAGGAGACAAAAGGGAGATTCATGGCTGCAATTGAATCTGAGAGTACACGGAATGTGGGGACAAGGACAGTGGACTGTGAAGAATGTCCGAGCACGAGCCAGCCTAGACCGCACAAGAGACGAGTCTTAGGCGGCCCGCTGTGGGCCGCCCGTATGGACGCGCTCCCTCTCTCTCCGCGGGATTGGCTCCACAGTCGTTGGTAGGTGAGGCTGATAGTCCACATCAGCAGATGGCACCCTGAGGGCCGCCCAAGGCTCCAATCATCTCTAGATTCGTTTAAGGTTGATCAGAATCATCTGAAAGGTACCCCACTTGTCCAATCATGAAGTACTACGGCTAGTATGGGTCTGATCAAGTCAAAGAAAATGGAAATTGATCAAGAGGGGCCCACAAGCAATTTGAGCCATTCAAAGACTAGATCATCATGATCTAAACCATGGAAGAGTTCACATGAGTCATAAAATAGCAAGATCGAAGGTTTGATCATTAAGAAAGAGGGCCAGAATCCAAGATCTGATCATCAAGTGCGCCCACATAGCTGAAAAGAGCGATCTGAGCCGTTCAAGTCATCATCCGCACCATGAAACGCCTTCTCAGCCTCACAAAACATCAAGAAAAGGTGCTCCAAAGCCAAGCTGAAGTCTGAAAAGGGCCCACAGGGCCAAGTCAAGCAATCTGAACCATTCAAGCCATCATCCGTGCAGTTAAGAAGTCTCATATTCCGCAAATCATTAAAAAATGAGTCAGAAATCAAAGCATCTAAGTATCATCAAGAGGTTTTGAGGCAAATCAAGGATCGTGTATTCATTCAGAAAATTTTGATACAAAAAGAAAAGCAAAAAAGAGGAGATCATACATCAAGTAAGCTGAATACATCTGTAAGAAGCAGGCTATAGGTCACCAACATAGTCATCATCATCCCTCCTCTCGTCCCGCTCTCGACGATGAAGATCCATCAAAGGAGCCGTCACTGAGCCCCAGCGTACCTGCGACGACCCCCAGGAACATAGAGCGGAGGAAGCAGAGGCCCCTGTCTGTATAGCAAGTACCACTCGTCATAGTGACGATCCGAGATCGTGAAAGCGAAACCCAGGCTGACCTACAAGATCATCAGCCATCTCATCAGCTGGGATCTGAGCAGCTGGATGAGGTGCAGAGCAAGGAACTCGAGCCACCCCAGTAATCTGTCGAAGCAGCCCCTCACCCAAATACCACTGAAATGATTCAGCGTCAGAAAGCATGATCCGGAGGCATGAAGAATCATATGCCTCCACACGTTGAGGGGTGTAGTAGAGAGGAAAGTTGGCGTATGGCATCCGGGCAAACTACAACAAATGAGCTCATCACAATCAGCTACAAAGCAGCACGAGGGGTAAGGAAAACAAGATACTTACATCCTCAACGGCCAATCGTCTATGTCAGCGCGCCATTTGTCCCCAGATACACGAGAGTTCCGTTGACGATTTTGCTGATGCCAGTGCATATGGCGGTACAGAGGTGACTCAATGTCATCTCGTATCTTCGGCGCGAGATGAGCAAAATGGTCATAAAAGCAAGTCTGGGCAAGGGCACACATAACGATCAGAGAAAGAAAGAAGGCAAATGTCTCCAGGGAAGGTTAAAAAGAATACTTCTACGACAGGCTAGAAACCTGTGAAGGACTGGCTATTCCGAGAAGTCTTATCCAAACCCAGGAAAACATTAGTCAAGATAGCCCCGTTCCAATTATAGGGATGGTAAAGATCCTCAACCAAACGAAGAAATTTAGGATCGATCCTCTCGTTCGTGTGACAGAAAAGGAAGGACCCGAAGGCGTAAGCAATCTGGCTCGTGCTTTGTGGAGGGCCTCTAGCTCGGTAGTAGGGGTGACGGTAGCAAAGGTGTTGTAAAACCATCACAATTTTACTTGATGGCCCTGGAATTCATCCTCAGGTGGGACGTCACCTACAAGCCGTAGCCAGTCAGTGGAAGTGATGGGAGCAAGAGAGCCGACATGGGGAACAACTGCCCCATGGAATGGAAAACCGATTTGCATATATATATATATATCCAGGGGAGTTATTCCCCACTCGCCACAAGGGAGTTGAAAGGTGTGGGTCTCATCCCGCCACCTCTCACAAAGAGCCGCAAGCAGCATGCAGTGGACATTGTTGTTGGTAAAGAGGCCAGCAAAAGAAGTGTCAGCCAGAACTCGTTCAAGCAAAGGCTGTGGGTGTTTCACCCAGTTATCCCAAAGATCTCTGGTACCACGACCCTTGATGGAGGGAAGAGGTTGGTGCTCCTTAGCCAATGAACACATATGGGCCCCTCGGCGGATAATGAAGGCCAGATCATCCTCATCGATCACCCGTCGTCCTCTTGTACCATCCGCCATCGAATCCTACAAGCTTAGCGAGGTAAGTCCCTATTCTTTACCCGTTAAAATCCAAATCATTATCCAGGAAACCCTTGGATTCGGACTTACATTCAAATACAAAATCCTATGTCCAAGTCCATGTGTTGCCTAGGATAAGTGTTGGCCCCATCAAAGAAGGCAAGGCCCACCTTAAAGAAGGTTGCATGCCGTGCCTAGGAAAGGAAAGTCCATCATCCAAGGACACATTTCGGCCAACAAATGCACTCAAGTGCCATGAGATCAATAAGGGATAAGAATCCAACTTCACATGAGAAGTCTCTATTCAAAGCCCATATGTGTCCATGGATTGGTTCACTTTTCATACCAAGGCCATGATTCTCATTTAAGTTGTTCCCATCTTTTTACACATGTACATGGACAAGTAGGGAATAGGAAGGAAATGGGCCCCCAAGAGCAACCTAAGTGCCTCATCTCAATGGAATGAAGGGAGCACATAGCCCATTTGAAGAACATGAGGACCCATTCATGGGTTAACCATGGGCAACCCTATGTGCATCATCTTGATAAATGTTTTAACCATGAGAATACAACATGGTGGGTCTACCCACAAATATATGAATCAACGAAGCCAATGGTAAAAAATTGATGCACATAGCCCACATGAAAAATCGAAGTTGGAAATGTCCGTGCAAGGACAAGTTTGGGCAACTTATGTGCACCAATTGCTTTACAAAAGGGGCCATTTGAGCACAAGAGGGTGTGGCTTGATGAGTCACCCAACCATCATGAAAATGGCTAAGCATGGTATACATAGCCCACTTGAAGATCAAAATCCAACATGCCCCAAAACACGGGACAAAATTGGGCAACTTATGGGTATCATTCTTTCCCACAAATTGAAAGAAAAATCACTCATCTTTAAGGATGATGGTGGATGACCCACCAAGCACCCCAAGAGAGGTTCAAGTAGCTATGGATGTGTGGATAGCCCACTTGATGAGAGTCATCCTATTGAGGTTGGTGGTATTAAAGGAAGCTCTTGAGATCCACTGTCCTACAACATGAGAAAACCATTTGAACTTAGTGAGATTTTTGAAACAACTCACTTATGGGACTTGTAGATGATCGAGTAACTCAAGTCCTCCATCCATCCAAAAGAAAAGGCATGAAAGGAAAAAATCCTACATGAACAAAGTGTAGTGGTGCACACATGGTCCAAAGAAATGCACAAGTTTCAATGAGGGCCCAAAAGCCCATCCATATGGAAAAATTCTAAGGAACCCACCACACTTTGTGCATAAGGATGTACATCATAATCAAGAAATGGTGGAAGATTTGGGCTACTTGTCCATAAAGGCCCAACTAGGAAATCTAGCCCACTTGAAAAATCCAAGTGAAGAATGGGCTAGTCACCTTTGTCCAATACACATGTGAAGAAAGATGGGGCCACCCAAAGTGAGCTCTATGAGCCCAAAACTTGAGGTGGGCCCTACCAATCTCATGGGCCCAAACCTTGAAAGGAAGATGAAAAAGAAAAGAAAGCTCCAAGAAAAATGACAAGGAAAAGAAAGCATGAGGGAGCCCAAAATGAAGTGTTGGGCCCATCAAATACACCAAGGGCCATGACTTCACTTTGAGCCCATTTGATATACATGAAAAGTGGCCCAACTCCCATGGGAAAAGATAGGATATTTTGCCATTCACACTTGATGGATATGGCAAAATTACCCTTTACATACATATGAAGGGAGTATGAAAGAAAAAAAAGAAAGAGTGAAATGGAAGCTTGCAATGTCCTTCTCCATGTACCACCTTTAGAAGAGATTGGAGATCTAGAAAAAAGCCAAAAAGACTTGGGCCCACCTTGGCTCCCTTGGTATATCTACATGGAGAAAAGAAAGGAAACATGAGAAGAGACAATGAAGAAGGAAAAGGACAAGAAGGAAAATGACAAGAGAGAAAAGGGAGTGGCCCACCACTTGAAAAGAGCAAGGGTGCCCCATGTTATATGGAAAAGGGAGTGGTCCATACCTTCACCACTCACCAAAGGGGGACCACCTTGCTGTCCCAAAGCTTCACTAAGGCCCACCACTTGAAAAGAGCAAGGAACCATCAAAAGAAAGAGAAAAACTTGAAGAAAGAGAGAGTATGAGAGAGAGAAGAGAGAGATTGCACGTTGGAGGGGCCAAGGGTGCCCCATGTTATATAGAAAAGGGGAGGGCACCCCTTTACCCGACCCACTGGAAAGACCAGTGGGCAGAGACGGTTTGGGCGACACCCAGGGGGCCGTCCTTCCTCCCACCTAGTTGAAACGACCCCTCACCCTCTCTCCTTGGGAAGAACTCCTCCTTGGGAAGGGTGGTTGCAAGTGAATCTTGTACCTCCATGTAAGAATGAAGTGATGGAAGAGATGGGTGAGAAAAAGTAAGGAATCTCACCAAAATCTCATCTTGTGAGAAATTGGGGAGAAATTGGCTTGATGATGTGGAAAAAGATCCATGGAATTTTCAAGAAAAAGAAAAAGAATTGACTTGGTCAAACAGTGATCTCAACCATCCAAAGTCATGGCCTGATGATCTGAACCATTCTAAGAAGAATCGCCAGAATTTCCAACCTCGATTGCTGCCTACTGTACAAAGTTTTGGTCCGAAGACCTTAAACTACGTCGGGATCAAGATCCCGAGGGACTTTCAATAAAAACCGGCATCGATCTTGATCGTTCGAATCAAGATCCGATGACTCCGGATAATTTTCTAAAAACAAAAAATATATCTATGCATTTCCAGCCCTCGCTTGTAAAGTTTTGGTCCGAAGACCTTAAACTACGACGGGACCCAAATCTCGAGAGATTTCTAATAAAAACCAGTGTTAATCTTGATCGCTCAAATTGGGGTTTAACAGCTTGGAACATTTCGAAAAATCACAAAAACAAAGAATGTATTTTCAGCATGTACATATTTTTTTGGTCCGAAGACCTTAAACTACACTGGGATTAATTTCTCGGGGGACCTTTCTCACTTTCAACAAAAACCGGCATCGGCCTCGACCGCTCGGATCAAGGTTTGATAACCTGGATCATTTCCAAAATATCAAAAAGATTTTAAGCTTTCCATAAAAACCAGTATCAATCTCAATCACTTGAGTTAAAGTCTGGAACCTTTTCAACAAATAAAAAAATTCATCATCAATTTCAACTGCACAAATTTATCCCCAGCGGTCCGAAAACCTAAAACTACACTGGGATTAACTTCTCGGGGGCTTTCTTTCCCAACCTATTCCGGACATGGCTGACACTTGATCATACGGGTGTCCGGAATATTCTAAACAGGTAGAGGCTGTGGCGGGCAGAACCCCGCAATCCTGTTCGTGTTGAACGCACCGTGATAGACAACCTTGATTTGGAAGTCGCTGTTGAATCTGACAGATGTTCCCTGTTCCTAAAACTCATGAAGGGGATTAAGGCAGTTGGGAGGTGAAGCGCACCCTCATGGAATGGTGAGCAATGTAAGGCCCCAAACTGGATTGACAAAGGAAAATGTGAGGATGTGGCTCATTTTGTGGCCGAAGGAGTCCGTCAGACGATATGTGGTCTATGTGCATTGCACATGAGGAACAGGCAACTTTGTGGGCGTGTTGACTGGAAACCCTCAAAATCCCCTCATCTGAAGATGTAAAACTACGGCACTTAACTGTGTGAGATTCGTCTTGCTCGCTGACATAAAATGGATCAGGTGCCTTACCAGCAGTAGAAGCTGGAAATTGATGAAAATTCCATACCTTTTCCTTGCATTTCAGAAAAATCCAACAAAATACCAAAACATTGCAAAATCATCTTTGAAAAATCACAAAAATATTCCCCTTGCTTTCAATAAACACCGATCTTTACTCGGACTAAATATCTTCAAAATCACAAAAATATCTCCTTCGTTTTCAATAACCGATCTCCATCTTGACTACTCAGGTAAAGATTCGGACCAAATATTTGCAAAAATCACAAAAAGTGTCACTATCCCCAGCACTGGACTTCAGGAGTCTCGAACTCCACTCACTCATTTCACAGTTTGGGTTGACGAATTCGATCGCCCGCAAATTGGAATCTTGACCAAAACTGGTGACCAAACACCGTCTCAATCGCATCCATTCACAGAAGAACATCTTGAAGTCTGGTAACATCCATTATCCATTCCCATTAGCAAAGAAACAGCATCTTGGGACGATGGACCTGATCGACCACGGGTCGAGATCTTGACCAACCCGCTGACCAAACATCCGTATTGAAAAGAAAATCCCTAAGGGAGCATAACCCTGCAAGCAATAAGCTCAAAAGTTCTCTGCATCTCCAACAAAAGTAAAATCATCAAGCTGAAAGAGAATGAGCCAAACCATGCATCCATCATCAAACATGCATCTCCGTGCATCTACATGGATCGCATCAATCATCATGTTTACCTGCTTTCAAAATAAAAGTCGGTTAGCTAAGACCCCACAGGCATCCCTAGTGGAGGCGAGTGCAAACCAGATTTCCTTTTAAAAAAGACAAAAAAAAATATTATGTATTCCTATTTGCAAATAAAAACCCCACGGAGTATCACTCCCCAAAGTGGGTATCTTTTCAAAATCCAAAAATATTTTCCTAGTAGAGTGTTCGCCCTCCAAAACACTGAGAGATCTTCCATATCTCTAGGTAAGAGCCGACGCAAAAATCAAATAAGATCCGATGTCTCGCGGTTTCCCGGAGACTATCGGATCCAATGCACTCAAAGTACGGTCGAACTGAACTCCAGTGTCAGTGCGGTCGTACCACAGGCCAAGATATGAAAAGATGAAAGCCAAGAGGCTCGGTCAAAGAAACCATTTGAACAGGTGGAAATGATGAATTGTAACCCAAGTATCAAAATCAGCAGATCGGGTGGAAAGAGTTCACCTGTACATACCTAGGCATGGATGCCTGAAATACCTTGACTGAGTCCAAGTCGGTGTAGTGGACTCCCGTAAGACTACATGGCACAGGGCAGCTAACCACTTTGACAGTCAAGCGAAACAAGTACTCCTGGACTGATCCGGGAAAACATCAAACAATCAATCACAGGGTCAGTATCCTCGTAAGACTATGACGTAGAGGCTCTGTTGTACCTTTCCGATGTTAGTACCAATCGGGAATGGAAGGGTTGCGATTGGGTACCCTGGTTGCAGCACACTGTAGGGACAATCACAACATTTTCTCCAAGCTCCCGCGGTATGTGCGAGTTATCAATCTCCAAACAATCAACTGACTCAGATACAAAGGAAAATAAGGATTCCAGACCACAATTTAGGAAAGAATGAATTGCAAACCAAGCATCAAAACCAGCAGATCGGGTGGAAAGAGTTCACCCGCACATACCTAGGCGTGGATGCCTGAAGTACCTTGACTGATTCCAAGTCGGCGTAGTGGACTCCCGTAAGACTACATGACGCAGGGCAGCTAACCACTTTGACAGTCAAGCAAAACAAGTACTCCTGGAGTGATCCGGAAAAGCATTGACCAATCAATCTTAGGGTCAGTATCCTCGTAAGACTATAACGCAGAGGCTCTGCTGTACCTTTCCGATGTTAGTACTGATCGGGAATGGAAGGGTTGCGATTGGGTACCCAGGTTGCAGCACATTGCAGGGACAATCGCAACGTTTTCTCCAAACTCTCGCGGTATGTGCGAGTGATCAATCTCCAGGACAATCAACTGACACAGATGCAAAGGCAAGAGAAGATTTCAGACCATGATCTATGAATGACCGGGTCAAAAGTGGGGTGTCCACTCGCTTTGGCATTCGGTTGCACTCAACCTCTGCCAAAGAGGGGCATCTGTAGACACCCCACCTTCGACTACAATGTTGATAGAGATAGCTGAATGAATGGAGGACCGTACCCCCAAATCCCATGTCCAAACTCTGCCAAACTCACCCTTGTAAGCCCCAATCCATAGCCCAACTCAAGCCTAAACCCAGTCAACTCACCCCTAAACATCAGCCTGAAAAACCCCCCATAAGAAAAACCAGTCAAAAAATTCCAAAAAAAGTCAAACTCAGCGAGTCAACCCGCTGAGTCAACCCATCGAGTCAACTCACCATGTCAACCCACCTCTTAAACCCAGTCAACTCACCGAGTTTCAAACCGCAGCCTTGGAGCAAGCTCGAACCACAAAGCTAAGAAAATTCTGCTTCAGGTTCGGAGGTCGTACACTCCGAACTCGAAGCAAATTGACCATACGGGCGGCCCCCTGGGTGCCGCCCAAAATTAATTACAGAAACTGCCACTACCCGCTGCTATAAATACCCCCCTCCCCTTCTCATTTCACAAGCCTTCAAGCCTGAGTGCGATCCCGTTCAGTCCGAGCCCTCTTCCACCCTTTTAGCCCATCTTTCCACCAAGGAGAGCCCGAGTGAGGAGAGCCTAGCCCTGGTCTAGCCCAGCCTGACCACTGGTCCAAGTCTCCCAAGCCATCCAAGTCTTGATCCAGCCACTTGAAGCAAACCCTTGCGACACCTCCGTCCATCCAGCTATTCTTTTACCAGCATCATCTCATTCGCATCTAGCATAAGTGTAACATTTACTTTTCTTCCAACCCCCCTGCTTCACTACAAACACTTTGATTATTCAAACACACGGCATGCATCCCGCATAAAGCACCTGTCAGTTCGAGCGTATGCTCTGGGCTTGCCTGTTAATGGAAACCTGCTCATCAGAAACTCTTACTGTTCAGACCTGCATTCATGCATCAGCCACTACAAGCACTTTGATCATTCAAACACACCGCATGCATCTCGCATAAAGCACCTGTCGGTTCGAGCGTATGCTCTAGGATTGCCTTTTAATGGAAACCCGCCCATCAGAAACTCTTACTGTTCAGACCTGCATTCATGCATCATGTCATCCATGAGAATGTACGAGGATTAAAACAGACTTTCAAGTATTAGTTCGATTCTGTGAAGTAGAGACCGTACTTCGGTACGGGCAGTGTGTGGGGTGCTTAACCTCTTCCCACCCTGTAATCGTGATCCCTTACCTCGAATCTCTGGCCGCAGATCAAAAGATTCATTTTAGAGGAAGAAATCTTCGGATCCCCTTCTCTAACGTTTCTACGGGGTCTAGCCGACTGTAGACTCGAAGTAACTGGCTAGTGGCGACTCTGGTCTTATACGAACTCATCTAAACACATCCAGCTTAACACGACAACCGAACCAAGCCCTAAAAAACGAGGCAAACCAGTGGCACAACCGGCGATTCACGCGCACGCACCTCTTCTTCTTTTTCCGGAAGGGAAGGGAGAACGTCGTGGGAGGGTGGAACGGTGAGGGTCCACAGCACATAACCAACGAGTGGAGGAAACCTCACTATTCGCCTCATCAGTGGTATACCAAAATCCACTTGGCTCGATAATAGCAGACCCATTCATCATGGGCTGGTCAGACTCAACCAGTATATAGCCCCCTTCGCACCGGACGGGTAAGGTCACACCCCCTTCCAACCGACCTCGACATAATGGGAGACGCGGCCTACATTGTCCAACCCTCATGCGCTCATGTATCCACTCGGTCCAGCCATTGGAGCATCTTGTTGTCACGAAGTTTAGAGATTTTCACCCAAGGACATCTTTGGCGCCCAAGTGCTAGAACCAATTTTCGATGTCCATAGAACTGTCAACCATAATATCCCATGGTGGTCACAACCCTATGTTTCTAGGGTGTGCGTACAAATGTAATATGCAAATGCGTGAATGCCAGAGTTCATAATCCGAACCATACAAACATGTCATGCAAGTCATGCATACATGTAGGGCAACCATTTCTCATATGGTTCCCTGAAAAGTCCTGCATAATAGGGTTATTAACACATCTCTACCGTACACCGGCAAGCCAACATCCATGGCCTGACTACCAATCACAATCTCGGAGTATACGTTCTGTCACATTCATATTCATAGTCAAGTATACAAATGATAAATAGAAGCATATGAATACACATGATATGCATTACACTAAGCATATTATCAGAGTCAACCTTATCAAGGCAAGGTACACTAGTAGTTGGTACACATATATTCACGTATATAATGTAGGGTTCACAATTTGTGTGATAATCAGTCTTATATAACTTAATATAAAGAAAGTGAAAGGACCTATATGGTGGCCCTACTAGTCGTTTAATTTTCCATATGGCCCACTTAAGACTTGCATCGGCCCCACGCTTAGGCCGCCGCTCATGAAATGTCCTAGGTAAAATGGCTGTACGGTGTAGATAAAATATACATGTCAAGGTGGTTGCCATAGTTTAAAATGATTTGTCAAAACAGATAGAAGGCACGAGTTCAACAGCTACATCCAAGCGGGGTCCACAACATTTTGGATAAAGCTAATCATTTGTGCTTTCTCTTCATGCAGGTCTATGTGACCTTAGAACAGGTTGGATGCCAAATGCATCTCATGGTGGCCCCTATAAGCTTTAACGGTAGGAATTCAATCACCACATCTTCCTATGGTGGGTCCCACTTGAACCTTGAATCTCCCTCAATTTTAGGTTCGTGCCTTAATGAAACACGTACGCCCAGATGGGCTCCACACAACTGTTGAATCAAACTGACATTTGGATTTCTATCATTCCAGGGCTAAATAACATGATCAACATATTAGGCCATTGACTATCATTGTGGACCCAAGGAATTTCAACGGTGGCCATTCAATGAGCACTGTTTTCGTGTGTTGTGGCCAACGTTAGGTGTTGGAACTGCCCCATTTGCATAAGATGGGCTGGACCATGGATGGATGACATGGATTCCTGCACCTCATCAAGTGGGCCCTCTCCAAAACAGTTGGGAAGAACGGACGACGGGTGGTTTGTCACGTACATCTCTGTGGACTCCAATTGCTGGATAATTCTTCCACGGTAGGCCTGGGATGGACATCAAGGTGGGCCTTACAACTACCCCTAAGCAAGGCCCAAGAGGGTGGTCCAAAAGTAACCAAGTAATGCTCAACAAGTTCGATCGCAATTAAACATCTCAATGGACCCCACAATTAAGTGGGTCAAACTTGGAGGGCGAGTAAATACCGTGGTAGGCCCTATAAAGGTCCTAGTGGTGGCCATGATCATCTATAACATGGAGGGTGGTCCACTCAGGACACAAATCTGCTCCATTTGTGGGCCGCCAAGCTTACCCCAAAATTGGGCCCACGCCTTAAAGTGATATGGGAAAACGGATGGACAGCGTGAATATGCAATATATGCATTAAGGTGGACTCCACCGCTGACCCACCTATTTGGGAGGCGTGGTTAAAACACATACAACATGGTGGTCACCACAAGGGAAGGCCCGAATATGCATAGACACGTGGTGAGGTCCACATCAAGTCCCACATATGGGTTGGGTTGGATGTCATTTAAACATTACGATAGGCATTAGGATGTTTTTCCATGGTAGGCACTCAACCATCACCATCCCTTTGGTGTGGTCCACCTGACACCGGCCCCACACCCTACAAAATCTGACAAAATAGATGGCAGCATGTATACAAAACATATATCAAGGTGGAACTCTACGGTGGGCTCCACAGCCTGAGAAATTCGATGGGACAGCGGGACTGTCCAGCCATGTACACCACCTGAGATTTGGATATGCTTCATTTTGGATCGGCCCACAAGGGCCCGTGGTCCACTGCCGTGGCCAAAACGTGTGGACCACCTGGGACACGTACCTATATAATGGTGGGAGTTGACGGTGGGTCCCCTGGTCCCTGGATGGATTCCAAATAAATATCACAATGGGATCATGAAGGTTCCAATGGTAGGTGGCCAATACCCACCATTTACTAAATTGTGGTTTACTTAAGATTCGAATCCTTGTCAATTTTGGAACAATGGCCTAAAATGATCTGGTAAAGTGAATGGACAATTTGGATGAAATGAATAGCTCAGGGTGAGTCCCACTAAATGGGCCACAACTGGGCAACGCACGCTGCTAGCGGCGTGGTCCACGTGGGCACCAACGAGTTTTGGATTTAAGCTGATATATGTGTTTTCCTTTCACCCAGGTCAACGTGTTACGTGACCATATTAAAGGATTGGATGCTAATTAAACATCATGGTAGGGCCTTAGGACATTTTCAACGGTGGACATCTTTGTCCCCACTATTTTCGGTGATGTGGCCCACCTGAGATATGGATCTTCCTCAATTTCGGCCCATGGCCTAAAACGATCTGGTGAAATGGATGGACGGTGTGGATCTAATATATACACTATGGTGGGGTCCACCCATCCAGCAGATATGGACGGTGTCTCAACCCATGAATCAAGTTGGTTTTCACAGCAGGGACAGTCCCTGCTATACTTTCCATATATGTAATCTCTCTCTCTCTCTCTCTCTCTCTTTCTCTTTCTCTTTCTCTCTCTTAAACTCTACCAGATGACATCAGCCCCATTGTATTCCAACAGTAGATTTTCAATCCCAACTGTTTCTTCAGTGTGGCCTACCCAATCTTGGATTAGTCTGGTTTTCAGAACCCTGTAGTAGAATGAACAGGGAAAGTGGATGGAAGGCTTGGGACATCATGGTGGGACATAATGAGGGTTAAAAGGCATGGAATTCCAGCCACCATTTTAATATAAAAATCATTATCGTTAAGGTTCTCTGCTCGGTAAGAGCAGACGATCCGGATGCGTTAATTATTATTATTTTTATGAAGGTGGGGTCCTCAGCCTCCAATAGCCGCCAGTCCAGGGACGACCAAGGTCTAGCACCCTGGACAGTCCATCGCTGGACTGGGCTGGGCCTGGATGCCTAGGACAAGTCACGTATATCACGGTGGAACACACATGGGATGGCGTGGATGTAAAATACATATATTAAGGTGGGTCCCACATGCAGTTGCTACTCTCAAATGGTTGGAAAACGGATGGACAGCATGGTTGAAACACATGCATCACAATGGGCCCACGATGGGTCCCACAATACCGGGATTGGCCTGATTTTTATTTGGCCACCTCATCCAGATCTCTGTGACCCTACAACAGGTTGGATGACTATAAAAGTCGCAGCCGGTCCCACGGCCAGTGTGTCCAACAGATGGCTCGGTTCAAGCCAACCCTTGCACTTCCTTTCCTTTCAAACGGTGGGGTCTTCTTGGACGGTCCTAATGGCACATGATTTTCACAGCAAGGCCCACATCAGTGGGTCCCACACCTACATCACAAGGAGAAGAAAATCAAGGAATCAAAAGAGGAAGAGCGGGGGAGTGCACTCACGTTGATCTGACGGCTCTGATGGCTCCTCCAAGATTTCTAGACAAGGATGGATGGTGAGGATTGGGCCAAGGGAAGGTAATCTTCCTATAGTCTCATCTCTCTCTCTCTCTCTCCTCTGCCCTCTCTTTTTCTTTCAAAATGCTTGAATGCCTCTCCATACGTGAAGGGGGGTGTTTTTATTGTTGGAAGCTTGAGGGATAGAGGGGGTATTATAAGGAAGAGTGGGGTAGAAAGGAGAAGAAAGAGTAGGAGAAATGATTGCTTTTGGTAGGGTAGGAGGGTATAACTTTTGACTTGGGGGAAAAATGATGAGAGTAGGTGGGAGATTGATTGGTAAGATTTGTTGGGATTTGTGCAAGTGGGCCCACGCCATTTGTACGTGGCACAGTCCACCTCGAATTGTGCCAAGGGCCACAACTTCTCATTAAGGTATTGCAATTGGGTGTGCCACATGGCGTTGGAATCATATCACCCGTGAGGTCGCTAAGGCATAAGTCTTGGGTAGTTATGGTAATAAAAGAAGGTTGCAATCAAGGCATGTCGATCCGATCCGTTCTTAACATGCCGACACTAGAAACGAAGCGTACGAAAGATAATTAGGGTATGGGTCTCACACTTATCACCGGTGGGTCACATCATGGTCCGATTGCCATGGTCGACCGAGCAACATATGACACGCCTCTATGTCGACCACATCACAAAGTAATTGATTTTTATAATTCCTACCAATGGAAAATGAGACGATGCATTGCTAAGTTACCTTGGTCTCTGTTGAGCTCTTAATTGTGCATATTCTAACCCCAATTCATCACTCATTATGTAAGGTTTTCATGATTTATAGACTAATCTAATGCATGGATTTGTGATTGTAGGGATGAGAGAGAGGATTCATCAATTGGAGACTTAAAGATGCCATTTACAAGCAAAGAAGATCAAAGGACTAAGTATCAAAGGATGAAATAAAGAAGTCAGAGAAAAGAAGAAAGAAAGCAGAAGAATATGTCTAAGACCGGTCGTCCATAGCTTAGGATCGGTCGTCCGACCACGCAACAGAAGAGGCCACTCTGCGAATATCACTGGACCATCCAACACCGGTCGTGTGACCGGTCGTCCACTGCTCAGATCGATCGTGCGATCGGTTCTTGAATTAAAATTGTGGGAGCGAAAATTACGAAAACTCGCTGGATGTTTTTTGCCATTTTGAGACCGGTCGTCCGGGAGCTTAGACCATTCGTGCGACTGGTCGTCTGCGTAACAGAGCTTGTCCGTGAAGCTCCGATTTTCTCTGCGCAATTGCGTAATTCCTTGCGCAATCTGAAACCTTCCGCACTATGCTATAAAAGGACACCTAGGGATCATTCCTAGGGCATCTTAAAAGGGATTGAGCATGGTGGGAGACGGCGGAAGTCGATTTCGGAGTTCTACAACTCCTCCTAGTTTACTTTCTAGTTTTATGCTTTATTTAATTGTTTTCATGTTTCCTTGGATCATGAATGGCTAAACCTCTTAGCTAGGGCTAAGAGGTGAAGCTTGTAGTGAATCTAAGATGTTTTAATTCGTTTGATTTGGTTTCAAGTTGGATTTCTATTGAAGAACAATGGTTTGAAGTTTAATTCAAGTACTAAGTAGTTTTTCTTAGTCTTATGATGACTCATGGATGTTTGAAAGAATTGCCTGAGTTCTTAATTGTTGTGAACTATTCTAGACCTGTATTATCTGAGGAATTGGAATACGCTTTAGATTTATGATCTTCATGTGGGAACTTCTTACCAAAAGTCTACTTTTCTGGAAATTCTGAAGTATGTGAGACTGTGTATGTGATTTGAATCTAATTTTGTCTTGTGACAGGATTTAATGATGGTTATGATTGTGATCTTAGCCTATTGGAATTGGGACTGACCTATGCAATTGAGTATGCTCGTCCTAGCTTGCATTGAGTGAATCATATACATGGATCATACATATGACAGATTGTTTGGTATAACTGTTCTATCATCCGACTAGATAGAACTTAATTTCGATTCTAGTTGAGAAAGTGAAAAACCACAGCGAATTGAGCATCAAGGATTGCTACAAGTGGATCCTTGAACCCCTACTGCCTTCTTATTAATTGATTATCTTCAGTTTAATTCAACATTACAATCCTCTACAAATCTGTTTGTTAGCTCTTTAGTAGAACTATTGGAAGTGTTTTGTGGATTCCTACATAAGTCCCTGTGGATCGACCTCGGTCTTACCGAGATTATTACTACATCGCAACCCTACACTTGGGGAAGCGAACAAGTTTTTGGCGCCGCTGCCGGGGACTTTGACGGTTTTCACAAAATTTCTGAAAATAGTTTCTATTTAGGATTCTAGTATTAAGTTTGTTTTATTTTGATTTTTTTTCTTTTGCAGGGATTTCTAGGAAGTTGAAGAAGAAGTTAGGAATCATAAAGTCTCAAATCAGGTTCTATCTTTCTAACCTTACTCTTCTTCTTCTCCTATTCATTCCTATCATATTCATCTCTTGTAGAGTGGGTGGAGACTCCTTTTTGGATCTCTGATAGGTTGGCCTTGTGCTGCCTTGATTCCTATTGGTCGGCATTGCCGTCTTGGATCACCTTGTGCTCAGAGATTTCTCTTTTCACCTCTACTCCTCTTTCTTCTTTTTCTGCACTTTTCTCAAAAGATTCAAAGAGTGGGTGGGGAGTTCTCTGAACCCCTATTGACCAGGAGAAATCGGTCTCTATCCTTGCTTCTGGCCTAGCCATTGCAAGACACCTTGTGCTTCGGTCTTAGAGAAGAGTAAAGAAAGGAAGGAAGAATTCTTCTTTCTTGCTTGCTTCATACTTTTAGGATTTGCATGCCACATTGGGCTCGGGATTCCAATAACCGACTCATTAGTGAAGGGGGAATAGTAGAAGGAATTGACAGAGAACCACGTGCTAGGAGACATCTAAATTATCCAATTTTGTCTGAAAGTATGGCTGTAAATCAACCCAATCCTATGGCCAATCAAAATCTGGGCCAAAACCAAACCAAAACGGGAGAGAATGTGGTTGAGAATGTTCCCCGACCAAGAACATTACGTGATTACTTGCAACCAGCAAGAGCGAGCACTCCCTCATGCATAGTTTTTCCACAAAATGCAAGGAATGTAGATTTGAACTCGGGAGTAATCCAACTCCTCCTGAGATTCCATGGATTAGACAGTGAAAGTGCCTATTAACACCTTAAGGAATTTGATGAGGTAATAACCACCATGCACTTTGCAAATGTAACTGATGATGTGGTGAGGCTTAAATTATTTCTTTTTACCCTTAAAGATAAAGCTAAAGGTTGGTTTCATGCATTAAGGCCAAGATCAATTGGCGTATGGAGTGATATGCATAGGGAGTTCATTAAAAAGTTCTTCCCTACTCACAAAACGAACACGTTGAGGCGCTTTATCATGAATTTTGCTCAAAAGGAGGATGAGACCTTCTTCCAATGTTGGGAGAGGTTGAATGACTTGTTAAATGCATGCCCACATCATGGCTATGAAATTTGGCGGGTTATAAGCTTTTTCTATAAAGGACTGACTTCACCCATGCGCCAATTCGTAGAGATGATGTGTAATGGGGAGTTCATGAATAAGGAAGCCGAGGAAGTATGGGACTATTTGGAGGAATTAGTTGAGAATGCACAGTCTTGGGATACATTTAAACAAACAAATTCCAAGACTAGCCAACAAAAGGAAAAATGAGGAATTTATGTCCTATCAGAAGAGGATAGCTTAAGTGCATGTGTGGCTAGCCTCACAAGAAAAGTCGAGGCCATGGAATTAAGGAAAGGAGAGACGATCAACTCTAAGGACGTTGAAACTGTTTGTGGAATTTGTGCCGGAAATCAACATGCAACACAAGATTGTCCCACAATTTCAGCAGTTCAAGACATCTTACAAGAACAATCAAATGCCATAAACAGTTATCAACAGCAATTTGGTACTCCAAACTCAAACACGTTTAATTCTAGTTGGAAGAACCATACCAACTTCAGTTGGAGGAATGGACCTAGTGCGAATGCAAACAATACCCCTCAAGCTCAACCTTTACTAGGTCCATCCCTAGTCATAACACCGAAAGCTACGCTAGAGGAGATGTTGGGTGCATTTGTATCGGTTCAAGCTGAGTATAACAAGACTAATTCTCTGAAAATAGATGGGTTCATGCAAGAACAATTGAAATTTAATCAAAATACAACTCAAGCCATCAACGACTTGAAAACCTCAATGGCTAGGGTTGAATCTCACCTCAGTGTTAGGGAGAAAGGCACACTTCCTGCCCAACCTCTTCCTAACCCAAGGACCCAATTTGAGATACAAGACGCAAGCTCATCCTCTCAACATATGGAGCATGTTCAAGCTATCACCACTTTGAGAAGTGGGAAAATCGTTGATAAATCTAATCCGGTGAAGGCCCCAAAGCCTAAGGATCCGAAAAATTCCAAAGAGGATGATAGCTCAAACAACACTCCACAAGAGAAAGAACCGGAAAGGCAATATAAGCCGGTTGCCCCGTTTCCCTAAAGGTTGATTTCACCCAAACCTTTAGACAAAAACCTGAAAATTTTAGAGGTTTTCAAGCAGTGAAGATCAACATTCCGTTGTTAGATGCCATAAAGCAAATACCATCCTATGCCAAATTTCTAAATGAATTGTGCATAGTCAAAAGGAAACACAATGTTCACAATAAAGTACTTTTGACTGAGAATTTGAGTGCTATTATCAAACAAGAGGTGCCCCAAAAATACAAGGATCCGGGTATTCCAACCATCTCATGCATCATAGGAGACTACCGGATTAAACAAGCCTTACTCGATTTAGGGGCAAGTGTGAACCTCATTCCGTACTCGGTTTATGAACAACTTGGGTTAGGTGAATTGAAACCCACCAAAACCACACTCCAACTTGCTGATAGATCCATTCGTATACCAAGAGGAGTGATTGAGGATGTTTTAGTCCAAGTTGATAAATTCTACTACCTAGTAGACTTTATTGTCTTGGATACACATCCCGTGATAGGTACCGGTGCTCAAATTCCCGTTATACTTGGCCGCCCTTTTCTATCTACTTCCAATGCGATTATCAATTGTAGAAACGGGCTTGTACAAATGTCCTTTGGAAATATGACACTTGAACTGAATATATTTGATTTATGCAAACAACCACGGGAAGTTGATGAGGAGATCCACGAGATAAACTTGATTGAATCATTCGTGGAGGAGACTTTTCCCTCAACATTATATTCCGACCCTTTGGAGGCATGTGTGGCCCACTCTCATGAGATAAATGATGACACAATACGAGAGATGGATGCCATTTTAGATGTGATGCCGGTACTTGATAACAAAAGATGGAGGGCACTATTTGAACCTTTACCCTTAAACGAGAATAAGCCCCTCCCATCCAACACTCGACCTAAAACCATTACCAAGTGAATTGAAATATGTCTATTTAGGTCGAGATGAGACATATCCGGTGGTGATTTCTTCCCACTTGGATGAGGAACAAGAGAGTAGGCTCATAGCCACTCTAATAGAGCATAGAGTGCCATTGGATGGTTAATTGCGGATCTCAAAGGCATAGACCCACTGATTTGTATTCATCGCATACATCTTAATGAGAATGTGAAGACATCTAGGCAACCACAAAGACGACTCAATCCAAACATGAAGGATGTGGTTAAGGCCGAAGTGGTGAAACTATTGGATGTGGGTATTATTTACCCAATATCCGATAGTCAATGGGTGAGCCCAACTCAACTGATGCCTAAGAAATTCGGAATAACCATTGTAGCCAATGCCAATAATGAACTCGTACCAACTAAAGTCACTACCGGTTGGAGAATGTGCATTGACTACAAGAAGTTAAACACTGTCACGAGGAAAGACCACTTCCCCCTACCTGTTTGTTGATCAAATTTTAGAAAGGTTGGCGGGTCATTTTCATTTTTGCTTCCTTGATGGCTATTCAGGGTACAACCAAATAGAGATCGCCCTTGAAGACCAAGAAAAGACTACATTCACATGTCTATTCGGCACTTTCGCCTATCGACGGATGCCGTTTGGACTATGCAATGCCCCTGCCACTTTTCAGCGATGTATGATGAGTATCTTTTTTTATATGGTGAGGACAATTCTCGAAGTCTTCATGGATAATTTCTCAGTATTTAGTTGTAGCTTTGATGAGTGCCTTGTGCACTTGAAATCTGTGTTGAAAAGATGTGAAGAGAAGAACCTTGTGTTGAATTGGGAGAAATGTCACTTCATGGTTCAAAAGGGAATTGTACTTGGTCACATCGTCTCACAAAACGAAATCGAGGTGGACAAAGCGAAAATCGATCTTATCTCTCTAACCTTCCACCACCCAAGAGCATACGAGATGTGCCGTCCTTTTTAGGACACGCCGGATTTTATAGAAGGTTCATAAAGGACTTCAGTTCACTCTCTCGTCCTTTATGTAACCTACTTCAAAAGGAGAACGCATTCGAGTGGAATGAAGATAGTAAAAATGCCTTTACCACACTTAAAGGTATGTTGACATGTGCTCCCATAATGCAACCACCTGATTGGAGCCTTCCTTTTGAAATTATGTGCTATGCAAGCAACTATGCTATTGGGGCCGTGCTAGGCCAAAGAAAAGAGAAGAAGCCATGTGTTATCTACTATGCAAGTAAAACCTTAAACTCAGCCCAAGCAAACTACACTACTACAGAAAAAGAACTTTTAGCCGTAGTTTTTGCCTTGGACAAGTTTAGGTCCTACTTGATTGGATCCAAGATCATCATACTCACTGACCATGCCGCGCTTAAGTACCTTCTCTCTAAGAAGGATGCCAAACCACAGTTGTTAAGATGGATTCTTCTACTCCAAGAATTTGACATAGAGATACGTGATAAGAAATGAGTAGAAAATGTAGTGGCTGACCATCTCTCTCGACTTGTTCTCATCGATTCCCCTTAAACTACCGCGATCAACGACATGTTCCCTGATGAACAACTTTTTAAAATCTCCCAATTGCATGGTATGCGGACATTACTAACTATCTTGCTACAGGTACGATTCCTACACATTGGAAAAAGCAAGATAAGGATAAGTTCTGCAATGAGGTGCGAAAATTCCTATGGGACGACCCATACTTATTCAAGTATTGTCCCGGTCAAATCATAAGGAGATGTGTGCCAGATGATGAACAACAAAGTATCATCTCCTTTTATCATTCTCAGGCATGTGGTGGCCACTTTTCGACTAAGAAGACCACAGTTAAAATTCTGCAATGTGGGTTTTATTGGCCCACTATGTTCAAGGACACACATGAGCTTTGTGAAACATGTGAGCCTTATCAGAAATTGGGAGGAATCTCCCGTAGAAATATGATGCCACTTAATCCCATCTTAATAATCGAAATTTTTTTATTGTTGGGGCATCGATTTCATGGGTCCATTCCCATCTTCTTTTGGAAACGTATATATCTTGCTTGCAGTTGACTATGTGTCCAAATGGGTCGAGGTGATCCCATGCCGGAATAATGACCATAAAACAGTCATTCATTTCTTAAAAGAGAACATTCTTTCCCGGTTTGGAACACCTCGAGTCACCATCAGTGATGGAGGGTCTCACTTTTGTAATCGCCCATTTGAAACCTTAATGAAGAAATATGACGAAAATCACAAAGTGAGCACCCCCTATCACCCACAAACAAGTGGACAAGCTGAGATATCCAACAGGGAGATTAAACATATTTTGGAGAAAACGGTAAGCCCTGATCGCAAGGATTGGTCGCTTCGACTTATCGATGCGCTTTGGGCTTACCGTACCGCTTTTAAGACCCCTATTGGAATGTCTTCATATAGACTTGTCTATGGGAAGGCTTGTCACTTGCCTGTGGAGTTGGAACATAGGGCGTATTGGGCAAGAAAGAAGATGAATTTTGATTATGACAAGGCGAGCTCGTTGCGCAAACTACAATTGAATGAACTTGCGGAACTCCGGAACGAAGCTTATGAAAATGCGAGAATTTACAAGGACAAGACAAAGGTGTTCCATGATAAGAACATTCTTCGTAAGACATTCACGATTAATCAAAAAGTCCTTCTGTATAATTCTCGCCTACATTTATTTTCAGAAAAATTAAGATCTCGATAGACCGATCCCTACATTGTGCAAACTGTCTACCCATATGGGACTGTTGAGTTGTTAAATCCAAGGAACGGCAACATCTTTAAGGCGAATGGTCAGGGATTAAAGTCGTTCTTTGAAAAGTTTCCTTCAGAAGGTATGTCCATACCTCTGACTGATCCTATGTATCAAGATGATTGATCTCCTAGTCTGATGGAGGTATAGAGTAGTTAGGATTAGGAGTTTGTTGTTTTTGTTTACTTTTTCTTATGTTTGTTAGAAGGAGGTAGAACTCCTCTTTTCATTCTCTCAGGTACTATCATTCCTCACTCCCCCTTTTTTTTTAGAATTGCTCTCATGTTTTGCTCATTGAACATCTTTTACATTGAGGACAATGCACGATTTGGTTGGGGGGTGTAGGATCACTAGGATGAATCTAGTGTTTTGTAACATCTCGAGCAATTATGTAGGATTTTTTTTTTCGAATTTTCTAAAATTTCAAAACCCTTTTAGAAAACCTTACTGTTATGCATTCGAGATGATACGAGCATAAGAGGAGGAGATACGAAGTGTATGATGTTGTAAGTCTTGAACTTCTCTTAACATAATGGTTTTATACGTGAATTCCCCCCCTATTTATGTGATTCATAGAAAATTTGAACACTCTTACACCTAGTTCACATTACACGATTTTCATGGGTTGAAAGGATTATGTGATTTGTAGATTAACTAGACTTTGCTTTAAGGTGTTGAGAAACCAAGTAGGGGTACTTTGTCCATCCTTGTCCATGGGAAAATAACGAAAGATATGGATCTCTAAAAATCCTATCTAACTTAAAAGAAAAAGGAAAAGGAAGGATGAAATTGGGAATGATGGAAAAATGGTGGAAAATTTCGATTAGGGCTACCTAGTACCAATCGGGGGATGATCTACCCGTAACCAAAGCCAGAAATGGGACTGTAATGTGAAAGCCGTCGGAAGGACAGTAAGGCAAATTCCTGTCATTGGCTTCTTATTGCTCTATATACCTTGAGATCTATAGTCTAGTTAATCTATAAAGAAGATAATCCTGAAAACTCATGAGATGAATTTTCACTATGCACACTAGGTTGAATTTGTTCAAGTTCTTCTATTTATCAACCAATCAGCGGGAATTTCATATGGACACTTATTATGTCTTGAGAGTTTACGGTTTCAACCTCTATCACCTAATTTTTCTGACTCTTATATTTGTGTGGCTTGGGATGTATAGAAGAATAGTTTCTAAAGGAGAGTTGAGTTTGGAGAATGAGACTTGTTTCACGCATGTTTTGCTCGGAACTAGCAAAATGCTGGTTGGGGGGTGTGTTGAGCTCTTAATTGTGCATATTCTAACCCCAATTCATCACTCATTATGCAAGGTTTTCATGATTTATAGACTAATCTAATGCATGGATTTGTGATTGTATGGATGAGAGAGAGGATTCATCAATTGGAGACTTAAAGACGCCATTTACAAGAAAAAAAGATCAAAGGACTAAGCATCAAAGGATGAAAGAAAGAAGTCAAAGAAAAGAAGACAGAAAGCAGAAGAATATGTCTAAGACCGGTCGTCTATAGCTCAGGACCGGTCATCCGACCGGTCCGATCAAGTAACAGAAGAGGCCACTTTGCGAATATCACTGGACCATCTAAGACCGGTCGTGCGACCGGTCGTCCACTGCTCAGACAGATCGTGCGACCGGTCCTTGAATTAAATTGTGGGCTCGAAAATTACGAAAACTCGCTGGATGTTTTTTGCGATTTTGAGACCTGGTCGTGCGACCGGTAGTCCAGGAGCTCAGACCGGTCGTGCGACCGGTTGTCTGCGTAACAGAGCTTGTCCGTGAAGCTCCGATTTTCTCTGCGCAATTGCGTAATTCCTTGCGCAATCTGGAACCTTTCGCACTATGCTATAAAAGGACACCTAGGGATCGTTCCTAGGGCATCTTAGAAGGGATTGAGCACTGGTGGGAGACGGCGGAAGTCGATTTCGAAGTTCTACAACTCCTCCTAGTTTACTTTCTAGTTTTATGCTTTATTTAGTTGTTTTCATGTTTCCTTAGATCATGAACGACTAAACCTCTTAGCTAGGGCTAAGAGGTGAAGCTTGTAGTGAATCTAAGATGTTTCAATTCATTTGATTTGGTTTCAAGTTGGATTTCTATTGAAGAACAATGGTTTGAAGTTTAATTCAAGTACTAAGTAGTTTTTCTTAGTCTTATGATGACTCATGGATGTTTGGAAGAATTGCTTGAGTTCTTAATTGTTGTGAACTATTCTAGACCTGTATGATCTGAGGAATTGGAATACGCTCTAGATTTATGATCTTCATGTGGGAACTTCTTACCAAAAGTCTACTTTTCTGGAAATTCTGAAGTATGTGAGACTGTGTATGTGATTTGAATCAAGTTCAAATCATGATCTAGTTTTGTCTTGTGACAGGATTTAATGATGGTTATGATTGTGATCTTAGCCTATTGGAATTGGGATGGACCTATGCAATTGAGTATGCTCGTCCTAGCTTGCATTGAGTGAATCATATACATGGATCATACATATGACAGATTGTTTGGTTTAATTGTTCTATCATCCGACTAGATAGAACTTAATTTCGATTCTAGTTGAGAAAGTGAAAAACCACAGCAAATTGAGCATCAAGGATTGCTACAAGTGGATCCTTGAACCCCTAGTGCCTTTTTATTAATTGATTATTTTCAGTTTAATTCAACATTACAATCCTTTACAAATCTGTTTGTTATCTCTTTAGTAGAACTATTGGAAGTGTTTTGTGGATTCCTACATAAGTCCCTGTGGATCGATCTCGGTCTTACCGAGATTATTACTACATCGCAACCTTACACTTGGGGAAGCGAACAGTCTCATTCACCCTTTTTATCTAGTTGATCAAGTACGGGGAATGATGCTTTATCGTCGGTAGCCGCAACTTGTCCACCACCACTTTTGAGAAATGTTCTCGCTACTGCCATTGTCTATGATTACATCACAGACTTTGCTGTTGACAGTACATCTTGTGTGGATGATGTTGTGTCACTGCGGGTGCACATCCTTCCTTGGCGTATATAAGAGTCGCCTCATAACTAGCGATTCATCGCGATCCTCGACACCCAATTCTCATCCCCTTCTTTCTTAGTGGGTGGTTCATTTTCATCGAATCCTGGGCCTCCTTCTACTGCTTTATCTTTAATGCCCCCTTCATTGATGGCTAAGTGGTAGGGCTGTCAACGGGTCGGATACGGGCCGGATCAGTGATGATCCGTATCCGACCCGATTAAGAATATATCCGACCCGAATCCGACCCGAATCCGATTCGGATCACAAGTATGTGATCCGAACCCGACCTGTTTAAAATTTTCAAAATCCGTTTCCGATCCGATTATGATCCGACCCGATATCCGAGAGAGAGAGAGAGAGAGAGAGAGAGAGAGAGAGAGAGAGAGAGAGAGAGAGACTCATCTATTTTTATTTTATTTTATTTTATTTTATTTATTTATTTTATCGGATCGGGTCGTTAACGGGCCGGATTAAGGTTGATCCGAATTCGACCCGAATATTAAACGAATCATCTTTGGATATCTGTATCCGACCCGATTATCCGATTATTGATCCGAATCCGATTAAATCGGATCGGATACGGATCAAGATCCGTGCCATTGAAAGCCCTACTAAGTGGGTTGTGGGGCATTTAGGACAGAAATTAGAGAAGTGACTCGGTTGGCTATATAAAAAATAATGGTTCGGCCTTGGCCGACCATAGGGGTTCAGAATGTAAGACATGTACCCTGCTTAATCGACCCTACACTTAGTTTCTGGTGTCGGTACGTCCAAGACTAACCAGATCAACGATCTCTTATCACGACCCTGATTTAGTACCGCAACGACCCAAGACCTATACCCTTGCGATCGCGCTGGCACCGTGATTCCAACGCCGAGCGGCACACTCCGTTTCGATACCCAGTTTGAAAGATGCATATATGTGAGCAAATCAAGGTGGGCCACGCTACACATGCATGGCGTGGGCCTCACTTGCACAAATCCCAAGGTTGTTTCATCAATCAATCAAATATCCCATCAATCAATCAAGCATCACATCAATCAATCAAATGTCCCATCAATTACATCCCTCTCTCTCCCCATAAGTCAACTAAGCTCATACCTAAGCAACTCCCCATCATAAATACTTCATTTCATTTTTACCCTTACTCTCTTTCAAAATTCCATCCATATCCCCAAATCCCCTACCACAAAAGGGGCATACGTATGGCCTCCCCCATTTCCATCTTCTAGAGAGAGAGAGAGAGAGAGAGAGAGAGAGAGAAGATTAAGAAAAGAAAAGAAGAGATTAAAGAAAGAGATTAGTGAGAATATGGTGAGATTGGAGAGACAAGAGAGAATATTTGTGAGCTTAAGTGATTAGAGGAGGAGATCCATCCCATCAAGCTGTCCAATCGACTATCCGACCTAATTCGATTATTCAACGTCATTGTGAGTGCACCCCTTTCCCCTAGGTTTCGTGTAGAAGTAAGGCTCGAGTGAGGCCCATCATTTTGATGGTGTGGATCTCACTTGATGACCCTTTTTAAGGCGATGGGTGGGCCACATATGTGGACCCCACCTAGGTGTATGTGTAATGTATCCACGCACCTCAACCATTTTGCTGGATCATCGAGGATGCAAGTCCAAATGAGGCATGTTTAACGTGCAGGTCTCTATGAAGTTTGTGTGTTTTATTTACATTGTTTATGCATTTTGGGAGGCCACACTTGTGGACCCACCTTGATGCATGTGAATAATCCATGCCATTCATCTGTCTTCCCAGGCCATTTTAGGCCTTGGCCACAAAAATCAGCAAGATCTAAATCTCAAGTGGGCCATAATAAAGAAAATAACGGTGACTGTTGAAACCTTCTAAGGCCCACTCTGATGTGTATATGCTACGAAACCTGTCCAAATTTGTACTCATTGGGCCCACTATAAGATGGCCTACCCGGTGGATGGACTGGATTTATCGCATGGACCTCACCTTCTTGTTATTTCAAAAAGAAAAGCATAATAATAAATTAATAAAAGAAAAAGAGGTTGCTGGAGTAGCAAAGTTGAAACAGAAAGTGGTTTTTGGGCTTGAAATGGCCCCACGTGTGGGAACCACTATGTTATATCCACGCTGTCCATCTGTCTCTCCATATCATTTTAGGCGAGGGGCCGAAAAATGAAGAAGATTCAGATTTCAAGTGGGCTGTGCCGGAAGAAACAATACAGACCGTTGAAACCTTTCCAAGGCACACTATCATGTTTTTGTACAACAAAACCTGCCCAAATCAGGGCTCGTTAGGCTCACATTAATCTGGCCAATCCGATGGATGAATTGGATTTCCCATGTGGGCCCCACCGTGTAGAGAAAACAAAAAAAATAAAATAAAAAAAAGAAAAGAAAGAAGTCACTGGACAGACAACGTCCAGAGGACGCTGCTGCCCTGCAGCATGAGGGCGGAAGCCCCTTTGGGCGTTAACTAGAGGGCCTCACTCGGAGACCCCACCATGATGTATTGGTTTTATCCAAACCGTCCATCTGCTTTGCCAGATCATTTTAGAACATGGGCCCAAGAATGAGGAATATCCAAGTCTCAGGTGGGCCACACCACAGAAGATAGTGAGGATCAACGCCCACTGTTAAATCCTTCTCTGGGCCTATTAAGATGTTTATTTTTCATTTAACCTAACATAAGGTCACTTAGACCTGTACAAAGGGGCCCAAAAATATCAGCTTGATCAAAAGCTTAAGTGGACCCAGCATGAGAAATAATGGAGATTGGACGGCCACCATTAAAAAAAATAGTTGGGGCCCACCACTGTTGCTGATGTGTGAGGCCCCACCATGTGTTTATTAACCATCGAACCTGTTGTTAAGGCCACGCTGACCTGGATGGGGAGAAAACACAAATATTAGCTTGAGCCAGAACGTCTGGGGCCCGCTTGTGGGACCCCGTTGCAGTGGCAGCGTCCCATGACACGCTGATCAACAAGGGGCCCACCTCGTGGGACCCACCATGCCAGCCGTCCATCCATTTTATCATATCATTTCAGGGCATGGGCCCAAAAAGAATCAGATACAGATTTCAGGTGGGCCACACCACACCAAACAATGGGACAATGATATCCACCGTTGTAGCCTTCCTAAAGGATCACCATGATGTCATTGTCCCATTGAATGGGAAAACAAAAATATCAATTTGATTCAAAACTCTTGGGGGCCCATTTGGGTGCCACGCTCCAAGCAGCGTGCTTTGGCATGCTGCCCAGCAGGTGCCCCACCCTGTGGGTTCCACCATGATGCATTTGTTTTACCTATGCCACCCATATGTTTTTCCATATTATTTTAGGTCCGTGGGCCAGGGAAATGAGGTAAATACAAACCTCAAGTGGACACACAGCAGGAAACAGTGGTTATTGATGCCCACCATTGAAACTCCTCTTAAGGCCACTATGTTGTTTATTTTTCCATCCAACCAAAGGCCATGGGGCCCATCTTGGGCTCTCACCTTGATAGATGTGTTGTATACATTGTTATCCACCTTGGCAGGGGTGTGGGGCCCAATTTTGGTTGGGCCACATGTAGGAAATAAGGGTGACTGAATGCCTACCATTGGAAACTTTACAAAACCCATCTGTTATGTTTATTTGCCATTCTTCCTATTCATAAGTCACCCAGCCATGGGTGGGGTTCCACACATGTGGTGTGCGGGCCCCACCATGGTGTTTGTTTGCCATCTCACTTGATTAGTGGGAAAGCACAAATATCGGGTTGATCCTAAACTGTTGGGGCCCATTGATGTATGTGGCTTCCCCACTCCTTTGTGCGGTTATCCCCAACCGAGGTTTACCTTATTATGCATGTGTTTATCCACGTTGGCCATTGGCCACTATGGTGCGATATGTATGTTGGCCATCCATTAGGACCGCCTTAATTTTGTGCTTGATCCAAACCATCCAAATGAATGGACCCTAGCATGTTATGTACAGGATGGCCTTGGGATCACCTTAGTGTACGTGTTCGAATGACCGCGTTGTCCATCCCGTGGATCCACCTTGATGATTAGTTATGTAAACCCTTGTTGAAAGGTCATATAGATCTGGATGCATGGGAATTAGGGCTCTCAATGGGTCGGATCTGGATCGGATCTACTTGGATCCGGCTCCAAGTCCATATATCTGTAGACAGATTCGGATCCGATTCGGATCCAACTCGGATCTAAAAGGTGATATCCATATCCGATCCACTTATAAATTGTTAGATCCATTTCCGATCCAAAATCCATATAACCATCGAATTCGGGTCAGATCTTGGTCCGAATCCACCCGATTACAAATCTTAAAAAATATATGGTATAAAATTTAGTAGAAAATGATGCAAATCCCACTATTTACCATGGCATGGTCAACGTGGCCTAAAATAATTTGTAAAACGGATGGCCAGCATGAAAATAATATATACAGTAAGGTGACAATGAGCTAGATCTTAATCGGATTCGGATCGAAGTCGGATATGTTCCTGTGAATCCATATCCGCTCCATTTAAGTAATCGGACCTATTTTAAGATCCAAATCCGGTCCATTTAACTAATCGGACCTGTTTTAAGATCCAAATCCGCATTATATGGATTCGGAGCGAATCAGATCTCGGATCTGACCCGCTCCATTGAGAGCCCTAATGGGAATTCCTAAAGTTCGCGTGAACCAAGTCATAGGGCTACCTTCTTAACTCACCCTGTTAAACCGTCTTGTTAATTCACCTTATTAACTCACCATGTTGACTTGCCTTGTCAACCTGCCTTATTGACTCACCTTATTGACTCACCATGTTGACTGATCTTGGTAACTCAGCTTGTTGTATACTGCATATGACTCACCCCTCCTACCCTTGTACCCAACTATTAAAGACTACCATATCGTGTATATCCCATCCACACCGTCCGTTTACCTTTAGGACGAGTGTGGGGCCCATCCTCGACGTTAGTAGGTCATCTAGGCCATCCATTGTGCGGAGCCTATCTTGATGTATGGACTGGATCCACCATCCTCCTTCGAAGCCCATCGTGTTGTCCACTACCTCAAGACTATCCAATCACCTATGTTCTACTGTCATGTTGTTTATCTGTCTTGCAGCCCATCCTACTTTAGTGTCTTACATCTATGTTGTTCCTTTTATGAACCAATCATTAATGTATATCTCAACTGTACTATCGAACTATGGGTCTCGGCATGATTTTGGTTATTCTACTCTTGCCGCTCAAGTAGTTTCTACCTTTGATGTGTCGATAGTATATTCAACCATTTCCTTTCCGTTTGGATTGTCTGAGTGTTGAAGGTTGATCCACACCATTCAATTGTTAAACTCTCTGTGTTGTTGTATATTGTCCATCTATGGTCCTACCTCTTTATGTTTGCTTGTGTTATTAATAAATTATCTTTTTATGCTGTTTTTAGTATGTCTGTTGCCACATGTAGTGTTGTTTGAAATATCTTATGCGATCTATATACTATATGCTTCGACGACCACCATGCATGTGTAATGGGTATGCATCCTGAATCACCATTGTTAGTCGGGGACCATTAGGGCATAAACGCATTCATAAAACATTCGAAATGTAGTCGTGCAAATGTAATTCACGTGCTCTTCATCGCAAACCTCTCCAATAGGTATGGGACTATTCGAGGACAAGAGTCTATCATCCTGGCTTACACTGTATGGTAGGAATAACTTAGCATACCTTGTAACCTTTGGTGCGAGATTCCTTGGCTAGCGACATCCCGCACTATGACTCGATCATTTATATGTGTCCCCTCATCTTAATCATATCTCAAATAGGTTGGACTAGTGTAATGACCCAGGATTTTGGGTGCGTGTAGATACGCACATGAGTATGTACACTACACTAGTTCAAGCATATACATGTATAAATCCATTAAACCATTGATTTCCAAGACGAACTATCAATTACCCTGAAGTTCTCACTTATTCATCAAAACCAGCCGTTCAATTGATTATTCATCACTAGGTAAAGGTATCTGATCGTCCACCTCTATTTTGAACAAGTCGATCATAGTAAACTAAACCCCTTGATCTCCACAACTGCTCATACACAAATTAATTTAACATTCTGATCCGTTCATCTTATTTATCATACATTGATATGCTTAACCGACCGTCAAAACTGTGATCTGACGAAATTTCATGAGTGGACAAGTCATTAAAATCTGACGGTGTATATGTCTAACTAATAGGTCATCCAAAGACCATATTATGAATATCAGTTTAAAAAACTAACCGTGCAATAACTCATACTTGTGCTTAAGAACATAAACATCTAATTAGAAAAAAATTAGCCTTTCATACAACCATCCATCGAATTCATATCCGCTAATTGGGCCACCCAAATAACAAACCGAACCGATCATTTCGAAGATCATAGGATAAATACCAAGGGTACTAGTTAAATTTCCTATTGGATATGTACAAATGTCACTTTGGATCATGGAGTGTGATGGACCACTAAAAAGGCATCTTGTTCATCTGTAAGAGATCAAGGCCCAAACTTAACCTGTAGAAAGAGTGTGAAAAATTACAGGCCTGGGTGAAGTTTCATCGAAAACTGATGGTAAACGGGATCTGTACAGGTGGTTGAAGTAAAAAGCAAAGGAAAGGACAAACTTGGAATTATATATAAATATATATACCACATGTATACAAACGTGTTATTATATTACAAGTAATGTTTTAACGGTGAGTGTCAATCACACTATCTTTCATCATGTGGTCCACATGATTATCCAATCTAGCTCATTTTTTTAGCTCATGTCTTAGGTGATCATTCTACACCAGATGATCGGAGCGGATTTTCCTTACAAGCATCACAGTGGACCCCACACCATTCTGCACTCAAACCGCGTCCGCAACTCACGTCCGATCAAATCAGAAAACCCTTCTTCTGATCTTTCTTATTATGGAAACATGGATGGGCTTTCACGTTGGGTATTACCAACATGTTTTTGTGAATTGTGGCCCACCCAAGACTCGGATCTACCTCATTTTTCGTGTCACACCCTAAAACTCCCTGGCCTAGCTAATGAACGGAGTAGATTTGTCACATACATCATGGTGGGACCCACGTGCACAACGTGCACGTCACCCCCTCCCGGTCAACGCACGTTGACCGAGTATTCAAGACGTTGAGCGTCTTCTTCGGGCTAGTCGCTACAACAGCGAACGTTCGCTGTCCGTTTGAGCTATCCATGCCGTCCGTCTGTGGGCCCCGCATAAAAAATCCAAACCGTCCAATCAATCCGTCTGCCCCACGCATGAAGTCCTTTTGAGTATTTCTTTCATCGGCCGTCTATCCGAACTTCTTCAAATCACCGTCCAAATAAAAAACGGCCAAGATCCTGGCCATTGCTGCGCATGATAACCTGGGAGCTGCTCTGTTAGAGTCGTGTGGACCCCACCTAGGTTTCTAATGTTTAATCTGTGGCTTAGATTGCAAGGATTGAGGTTCGAATCCAAGTTGGAGTTGGAATCTTCTAGCGTCCGTGTAATGCGTTTGTATGTGGCTATAAGAGCCAGCCTCGACAACGTTTCCTTTGCAAGAAACGTGAGAGAGAGAGAGAGAGAGAGAGAGAGAGAGAGAAGAGCCGTGAAAGAAAGGAGAGAGAGAGAGAGAGAGTGATCGTAGATTCCAAGTTAAGGTTGCTGGTGGCTCCTTCCATTGCTGGAGAAGAAGAAGAAGAAGAAGAAGAAGAGAAAGAAAGCAAGAAAGAGAGTGAGTCTAATCTCATATCGTTTTTCCATTGTATTTACAATTTCTTTTTAGTTGAAATTGGTTTTGGATTTTATATTATATTTTAAATTGGTAATCGTCATGCGAAAGTTACAATCTTTGTTTGGTTTTGTTTTAAACTATTGCTGGAAATTTATATAGTTTCATGAATTTATGATTTGCGCGATTGTAATTGGTGCCTTGATGGGCTGAAATTTTGTTATATTACATTCTATTTGAAAGTTGGATTTTGAAGGGTTGGTTTTACAGTGATTTTGATAAATCATATGAATTTGATACCCATTAAGGTTGTACATGTGTGAGCTTATTTTTGAATTATCTTGGAAAGATGTTATGGAGTGTTGATTTGGTTCATGCATAGCACGATCTGAGAACTCCAGTTATTACCGTAGGGTGAGCACCCTGGTGTGTGCAATAGGCCCATTGATGATTGTTTGGGTGAGCGCCCAAGTGTGTGCAACAGTCCCTGGTTGAGCGCCCTGTGTGTGCAATATACCCTTCTGATAGTCCATCGATTGTGGACGGGTTGGTTGAGCTCCCTGGTGTGTGCAAGATACCATACTAGCGTACCCGGTGGATATCAGATGATTTTGGCAGGTTGGGTGAGTTCCCTGGTGTGTACAAGAGACCAACTCTGCAGTTGTGAAACAGTGTAGGCCCGACTATAAACTGGCCCTGGATGTTCTACTGATAACCGTACCGAGATTGTTGAAGCATACTTGCATTCCATGCATCACGTGCATGTTTAAGAGAGTTTTGGTGATGGAATTACTGTTGGAATTGTAATGATTTGTACTTTAATGGTTAAGTGATTTTCTATGTCGAATTACATGTGCTAAACTATATGAGAATGCTCACCGGCTTTTATAGCTGACGCAGTGTTATGCGATTAACCGTAGTGACAGGTGATGATTTAGAGGACTTTGAAGAAGCGGTTCCAGATGAGGAGATACTCTAGAAGATTTTTATTTGAATTAGTTATTTGATTTTTGGTTTGAAAGCATTGATGTAATAAGGTCCATTAGACGGCCATTAGTTTAGACAGTTTGGAACAATTTCATAGACTCGTTGATTTTAGTTTAATTTTCAAAGTTGGTTTATTTTTATTCCATATATTTGGTACCTTGTGAATGGAAAGGATAAAAGTTTCAGTTGTGATTGTGAAGGATTCATTCATAACACCCTTGATTTCGAAATTTGAGTTATATACTCGAGTGTCGAATTTTGGGGGCGTTACAACTAGATTGCTTTTATTGCCATCGTGGTAGATTGACTACTTGTTAGCACTCATACTGTATGCTTAACTCATGCATCATGAATGCTTGGCTCATCTGATTGTCTTGTATCAACCGGCCATAGCGGCCGCGATTGTCGTGCAGTTCATTACCAGTTGACGGTGACGTTGTGTAACCCCCCCAAAATTCGACACTCGAGTATATAACTCAAATCTCGAAATCAAGGGTGTTATGAATGAATCCTTCACAATCGCAACTGAAACTTTTATCCTTTCCATTCACAAGGTACCGAATATATGGAATAAAATAAACAAACTTTGAAAATTAAACTATAATCAACGAGTCTATGAAATTGTTCCAAACTGTCTAAATTAATGGCCATCTAATGGGCCTTATTACATCAATGCTTTCAAACCAAAAATCAAAATAACTAATTCATAAAAATATCTTCTAGAGTATTCCCTCATCTGGAACCGCTTCCTCAAAGTCTTCTAAATCATCACCTGTCACTACGGTTAATCGCATAACACTGCGTCAGCTATAAAAGCCGGTGAGCATTCTCATATAGTTTACACATGTGATTCGATGTAGAAAACTACTTGACCATTAAAGTACAAAACACAACAATTTCAATAGTAATTTCATCAAATCAAAATCTCTTAAACATGCACGTGATGCATGGTATGCAAGTATGCTTTCAACAATCTCAGTACGGTTATCAGTAGAACATCCAGGGCCAGTTTATAGTCGGGCCTACATTTTCACAATTACGGAGTTGGTCTCTTGTACACACCAGGGAACTCACCCAACCTGCTAAAATCATCTGATATCCACTGGGTACGCTAGTATGGTATCTTGCACACACCAGGGAGCTCAACCAACCCGTCCACAATCGATGGACTATCAGAAGGGTATATTGCACACACAGGGCGCTCAACCAGGGACTGTTGCACACACTTGGGCGCTCACCCAAACAATCATCAATGGGCCTATTGCACACACCAGGGTGCTCACCCTACGGTAATAACTGGAGTTCACAGTCGTGCTATGCATGAATCAAATCAATTTTTCCAAGCATCTTTCTAGAACAATTCAAAATAGGCTCACGCATGTATAATTCAAACCAAATATTAAAGTCATATGAAAACACAACTTGTAGAGAATACAACACGGAATTCGATTTAATTCTTAAATCTACCCATACAAAATAATTTGAACCTCCAAACAAAGAAATTTAAAATATAAATAAAAGAATTTAAAATTCTAAACCAGGTGGAAAATATATGAGAAGAACACTCACAGTTTCAATCTTTCTTTCTTCTTTCCTTCTTCTTTCTTCTTCTTCTTCTTTTTCTTTCTTCTTCTTCTCTCCTTGCTGCTGGGATATTGCCCCAGAAATCTCTCTCTCTCTCTCTCTCTCTCTCTCTCTCTCTCTCTCGCTACAAAGCCTCCTTCTCTCTCTACTCGTACTCTCTCTCTCTCTCACTCTTTACGTTTTTCTGGGGAGGGGAGGGACGACTACATGTCCTTTTATCCCACAGGTACGCTGTAGGTGGCGTACTGCGGACGGCAGCTTCGGACGGACGTAATTGAGTTTGAGTGGGAGAAGGAAAGATCAATATTTCGGATCTCCCTCTACATCAACACTTGACCTCATATAAACCATTAAAACCATAGGTGGGGTCCATGAAAACAATCCCTTAAAATTTCAGGGACCCATGCGTAGGATCGGTCCCGATCTTGAGCGTTTTACTTCGTTTAGTTCTAGGTTTTAACAGATTTTGCGGCCCACTCTAATCACTAATTACAAAGTTGAATCCTTCCCCTAGTAGACCCAAGCGAGAGCTACACAATGGACGAAATGGATTTTCTGACGGGGGTCCACCTTGATGGACGGTGTGGACCGACCAGCAACAGCGGACGCTGCTGCCGCAGCGTCGACTGAAAGAAGACGCAGCTCCCCGCTGCGCACGCGGTCAACGCGTGTTGACCGCGTCTCTATCGTGCACGCGGTGCACGCGGGTTCCACAGTGATGTATGTGAAAAATCTGCTCCGACCATCATGTAGGCCACATGATTTTAGGGTATGGCACAAAAATTGGTGCAGTTCTGAGTTTAGATGGCCCACTTATGGCCCGATTTCTGATTAGGGTACTTGTAGGATGATCGGGGGGCTGAAATTTGACATGTATGGTTAGATTAGGTCTCTAAACTATTATATGAAGTTTTACATGAAACGGATAGTCAGAAACTGGTACACTTAAAATCATCTATATAGATTAAGTTAATCAATGGTATTTTTCGTGTTTATGGTGAGTTTTGATAAACCTACCACTTCTACGCTGATCTAGGGTTTGTATTAAGCAAATGTAATAAAGGATCCTGCATGAATTTCCTACAATTTATTAATTTATAATAATCCACATAATCTATTAATTAATTAACTGATTTGTTACTTTAATTATTTTCGAAAACTTGAGGTATTACACGTTGTATTTGAGACCCTATAATTTTATGGTGCTCTTTGGAGACTTGCACGTGCATGTCGTCTCATGTTTGTTTGCATGGTTGCATTTCGCACCGTCTGCTTGTGCCGCATATAACATGGTTACTATGTTGCAACCACGGCTCTATCGTGGTTTGCAGAACACCGAAAATATCTGATCTTTAAACTGGATGCCAAAGATGTCCCTAGGTGAAAGTCCCTGATCCCGTTGGTACCAAAGTGGGTGCTCCATTCAAGGACCGGGTGGTTTAATCATACACCAGTATGCCGAATATCAGACGGCGGTGTTTCCACTGCACGTGATCAGTTTGGAAGGAGGTCTAACCTAACCTGTCGGAAGCGTGTTGGAAAAGTAGGTTGAGTTTGACCAGCTGTGAGTAGATTCGCTATTGTACCAGATAGGCTTTGGCATTCTACTGGTAAGTAGTGAGGTCTGTGAGACCCCGGTGATGTTCTGTTTTAGAGATGGTATTGGTATCAGCGATATGACTGATGTTCTGTATGGTATTGGACGGTCCTGATGTGGGCGGGTGTGATATGGGCGGGGCTGTAAGCTTGGACGAGCTACCAGTTTCGAATCCCGCATCGCTTAGGCGTCGCGATATGACTGTTCGTATTTGGACCACTGTACTGAGAGGTGGTGATTTGCATATATGCATTGGATCACTGTATGTGACATTAGGCCCTGTAGGCCATCGCATAGTATGAGTATATAACCTTGGTAGGTTGGTTACCTGTATTGCACACTTGCATAACCATGGTAAGTTAGTTATCTGTATTGCATGCTTGCATAGCCGTGGTAGGCTGGTTATTCATATCACATGATCTTGTAGCCTAATTAGGTTAAGTTTTGGTTTCGATTTCTCATCATGCTTTACTGCTTACTCTGATATTTATCATGCTTATCATACGCATTGCACAAACACATACACACTCACAAAGCTTCGTTGGAAGCTTATGCGCATTTGTTACGTTGCAGGTTATACCAGAGTGAATTAGCAACGTTGAGTTGGAGTTGGGAGTGCAGTAAAAGGAGGTGCCGGACTGTGCACAGCTTTTATATTTACACATTGTGTATTTACCTTTCAGTACTGTATGTAAACGAAATGACTTAGTGGAAATATTATGAAAATATTGTGTTTGTCTTTGATGATACTTATATAGTGATGCTCATGTTTTAAAAAAATTTAGACCCTAAAATCCTCCTTGTGGTACCCCAGGATTGGAACCTGGCATGTGGGGCTAGGATTGGAGGTTAGAGTTGTTAATGTCAAATTTTGTAACGAGATCCTCCGACTTTTCTCCTTCACTCCAGCAGGAATTTCCACCACCAGACCTGAAGCAAGACAGCAAATAAGGGTGGCTGGGGACCAGCCGTTAGCCCTCCGATGCTTAAGTTAGGCCACAGTAAGAAGAGAAGCCAAGTAAACGGGACCAAGATTGAATGATGTGTCCGTACCTGCTCTTAATGGAGCCACCCCTTTATATAGATCTGAAGCAATCCAATCTGTTACGTGAGATGTCGAAATCCCGTTGATGTCGCATACGATACTGAGAATTTGCTGATTTCGTGGGATAGGATCTTTTGAGTCAGATCCAACCCAATGACTTATTTCAACAGTCACGCCCCTTGATGGTAATCCCTTGAAATCCGGCTGGAAGCCGTAGTTGGAGTCATAACCTCCGAAAAGGAAGGAGACGCCCGTAGTTGGAGTCATAGCTTCCGAAAAGGAAGGAGACGCCCGTAGTTGGAGTCATAACCTCCGAAAAGGAAGGAGACGCCGACAAGACGGAAACCACCGAACTGGTTGTAGCCCTGCTTGGTGTCGCAGAGGGATTGGACAAGCTGCTCGACGGGAATCGGGTGCTAGTACTGAAAGCTAAGAGATATTACCGCAGGAAAGCTACTCGCAGGTTAGAATGTGGTCGCGAGTCCGAGTACATACTTAGATGTGACGTCTTTCAACGACTTGTGAGAAGGTCTGTTCGCGGATCGAATTTTGTTGTATTTGACTATCGGTTATGAAGACTCGAGACTTGCGAATAGCTGCTCCGTATTTTTCAATCTATGACTCCTGATCAGGTGAGCTCGAGAGTCGAATGGACGTCCCGCACTTATCCAATATTCGACTCTCGATCAGACAATCTCGAGAGTCGAATGGACGAAATGGGCATTTCCGCGTGAAATCTTATCTCCATCATTTTGCCTATAACAGATGCCCCCAAGTCCTTGCCGCCAAGAATTCTTAAGGAAAGGACTTAGCTTACTATCACACGAAACCGCCCGCTGCTTGCATCGAGAACGGCACCCCACATGATGGGCTGGAATTAATGAACGCCAGCTTTCCGCAGCCTTTCCGCAGACAGAAAATGAAGGGGCGCTCGCCACGTGTTTGTGTAATTAATGGGCGTGCCTGCTCGAGCGCTGTGTCAAGGGAGGGACTGCCACATGTCATCAGATACGGCGGAATGATTGCCTATAAATATACGGAGTCTGCCATTTCTTTGATTTTCTACAGAAGTTTTTTTCGAAAGGAACCTGCAGTCTTTTCTTTCCATTCTTCTTCCTCTTCCGGTGCTCATTTTCTTTCCTTTTTCTGGTATACTTCCTTTTTCTTCTCCTTCTTTTATTTTTATCTCCCCATGGCTGGGAACTCTGACGAGACTACTGTCCCTCTTGGTGATGCCACTCCGGAGTCCTCTGCCTCCAGCAGTGCAAGGGTTTCAGCGGGGAGATACACAGCAGCCGGATATCCTTCTGTTTTATCGGAGGACTGGCTGGCTGAGCTACGGGAGAGATACCGAATCCCTGACTCTGTAACTCTCCGCTTGCCCGGAGGTGGAGAAACACCCGACTCCCCCCCCCCCCCCCCCCAGGATGCGTAGCATTTTATGAGTACCAGCTTATCCTGGGGGTACGCCTTCCCCTCCATCCCTTCGTTCGCGATGTACTCCGGTGTTACAAGATTGCCCCTGGGCAACTCATTGTGAACGGGTGGAGGGTGGTTCTGGGCTCCTTTGCCCTTTGGGCTCAGGCTGGCAACGGGGAACTCACGGCGGAGGAGTTCCTCCGTATGTTTCGTCTGAAGAAAGCTCCATCCAGCGAAGGCTGGTATTATTTGTGTTATTGGCACCGGGATAATTTCGTGTTGGGGAAGCCCTCCTCGAACTATCCCGGCTGGAGGAAGCGGTGGTTCTATGCTTCCGGGAGCTGGGAGTCTGCCTCCTCCAGGGGTCCAGGAGTGACCCGATTTTTCTGTGAAGGTAGACACAATCCCGTATTGTGCAGTTTCCTCAGAATAATTTTTAGGGTTTTGCTTCGTTTGACCATTATTTGTGCTCGCAGGTATCCCGGCATTGAGGAAACCGAATTTGAAAGGAGGGATCAACGAGAAGATTGTCAGAGTGTATAAGGTGCCTGTCGGAGATAGGCATATTGAGGCTTGCTTATCTCCTTCGCGACTTGCAGCAGCAGGCCTCATATCCAGAAGAGAAGTTGAAATGACGAAGGCTGGAGATAAGAGAGGCCTACTGCCCCGTCTGAAGGGCACAGGCTCCAAAAGGCAGAAGAGAACCCCTGCCGAACCTTCTCAATCCTCCATCCGCACGGGCAGCGACCAGCCTGCCCTTCCCGCGAGCATGGCGGGGGCCCCAGCTGGGCCCACTATTCCTTCACTGGTGGTCGCACCTGGGCCACCAGTGATCAACATTGCAGATAATTCCCCAGATGGGGTGGGGTCTAACTGCCCCCCAGCTGAAGAGGCTCGAGAGCAGGTAGAGCCTCAAGAGCCGACTCCTGCTCGGGAACTGGTCCCGGCTGCCGAACAGGGACCTGCTCGCGAGTCCATGCCTCCACCTCGCGAGCAGGCCGGTTTGGTCGTTGCCCAACCGTCTGGGAGCGGGACGTACTCGATTCCACGCCACCTCCACCCTGTATGTAAATTTTTGTTCGAGAACGTCCCGCCTCACGCCTTCGGCTCTCTCCCCGAGCCAAGTCCTGAGAACCTTATCCTCGAAGCGGGGATGAGGATGGTTCAGGTAAGACTTCGTCAAGATCTGTTTCGACCTGTTGTTACGTTCCAGAACTCTTACATTTTTCATCTCTTTGCAGGGTTTAGATCTTATTCTGCGAACGAGGCGTGATATCGTTGCCGCCCGTCGCACGATAGAGGAGGCTGAGGGAAAGAGGACTGCCTTGGAAAAGGCAGTTCAAGGAAGAGATCAACTGCTCAAAGCTCGTGAGGCAGTGATCTCGAAGAGAGATGAGGAGAAAAAGATCCTCATCGAGAAGATCCAAGTCCTGACCGACAGGTATCAGGCCTTGGACTCAGACTACGTGAAGCTCACGGGTCTGAAGGAGAAGGCAGAGAGAGAGAGGGAGATCTTCCGGCAGGACAAGATCTCGTTAGAGGAGCAATTCGCGGGGGCCAGGTCGCAGCTCAAGGAGGCCTACGACAACTTGACTAGGGAGCGCACCGCTCTTGCGCAGCTTAAGGACGACTCGATCCACTGGGACAAGGAGAGAGTCGCCCTTGTAAAAATGCTCTCGGAGGAAGGTGCTCGGGCAGTTTCCGAGTTCCGGACTTCGCAGCTGTATGACGATGAACGATACGAGTCATACGATGCTGGTCGAGACTTTGCACTAAGAGTAGTGCAACGAATGATCCCATCCTTCGATATGGGGGAATTCGGTCGAGTCGCGACCATCATAGCTGCAGAAGAGCAAGCTGCTGCCGAGAACGAGGTGACTGAAGCCACGCAGGCTGGAGGGGCTCCTGAAATGGGCCCTGAAGTCGAGAGCGTGGCTCCTCCAAGCGATTGATTTCCTTTTATTTTCTTCTCTTTTGTATCTGCGATCATATCTCTGTAATCATCTAATTATCAATGAAAAGATATTTTTGGAAGTGTTACTGTTTTGTTGCTGTTCTCCCTTTATCTTTCATTTTTTGCTTTATGTTGATCTTGAATGGATTCATCAGAGATGTGACCCTTTAATTCGAGCATGAGCTAAGCTGCTCGTGATTAGGATGTGACCCCGATCGCTGCCCTAATTTGAGCACGAGCTGCGGTGCTCGCATTCCGGAGTGCGATCCCTCCTCTCACCAATCGCGAGTAACTAACTCATAAAAAAAAATGAATTAGACTCAATCCGGGGGTCGTGAGACCATGTCCGCGTTGAGATAGACTGATCTATCGATTGAGATTTTGATTCTACCAAGGGCAGAAGGTTGGTCAAGAGATGGTATTCATTCTCTTCGAGGCTGTTCAGGTCCATGAACATGGAGAAGCAACCAACTAGTAATGATTTTAGTCCTACCAAAGGTAGGCAATTGACCAAGAGGATGTGTAAGCACTCTCTTCAGGGCTATTCAGGTCCATATAAATGGAGTAGCGGCCAAAAGATATCTTTCACTTTATTCATAAAACGTTATGATAAACTACATCGAATCTAGGGGTAGTATCGTAGCAAATGCTCCACGTGCCAAGGGCGACGTACAGGCTTCCCTTGCATGTCTTCAAGATAATAAGTACCGGGTCGCACAACCCTAATAACCCGATACGGGCCTTCCCAATTCGGATCCAATGAACGAACAGGAATTCCAAGATTTTGCCTTAGGACCAAATCTCCGAACTGGAAGGATCTAGGTCGAACCTTCGCATTCCGATAACGAGCAATACGTTGTTGATATGCCGCCACTCGTACTTGGGAAGCATTTCTTCGCTCTTCCAAGAGATCGAGATGAAGTCGGAGGTTTTCCTGATTGCTCGCGGGATCGTACTGTTCGATCCGATATGAGGGCACTTGAATTTCCACTGGTACTACTGCGTCAACACCAAATGCTAAGGAGAAAGGAGTTTCACCTGTCGATGTACAAGCTGTGGTTCTATAGGCCCATAACACCTCTGGCAGAAGTTCTGGCCACACCCCTTTACATTCACTTAGCTTGGTCTTTAAATGATGCTTTATGATTTTATTCACTACCTCGACCTGCCCATTCGCCTGAGGATGATATGGAGAAGTGCGGAGATTACGTATCTTCCATTTGTCGCAAAATTCATCAAAGGCTGCGTTGTCGAACTGCGTTCCGTCATCGGTAATTATAGTATGAGGAAGTCCGAAGCGACATATGATATTTTTCCACATAAACTTAGTAGTTTGTTTTTCAGTTATTTTGGCTAATGGTTCTGCCTCGGCCCATTTGGTGAAATAATCAACCGCCACGATCGCGAACCTATTCTGTCCCTTTCCCATAGGTAAGGGCCCGATGATATCGATCCCCCACTGAGCAAAAGGCCAAGGGCTGTCGACTGGGGTCATCCGCTCAGACGGTACACGAGGTATAGGTTGATATCGTTGACACTTGTCGCATTTTTTACAAAATTCTATGGCGTCTGCTTTCATAGTAGGCCAATAATATCCTTGCCTCATCGCTTTATATGCTAGAGATCGCCCCCTGGGATGATTACCACATGCCCCCTGGTGTACTTCATCTAGAACACGATGCGCTTCTTCTGGATGAAGACACCTTAAATAAGGCAAGGAGAAGCTTTTTCGCAACAAGATTCCATCTTGCAAGGTGTACCTGGCAGCTCGAAGCCGAATTTGTCTTGCAGCTTTCTTGTCTTCTGGTAGGTATCCATCTCTGAGATAGAGGATGATAGGATCCATCCAGCATGGAGACGATTGTACCGATATAACTTGCTCGAGAGTCACTTGGTCGATACTCAAGTGTTGACGGTGCTCGATGGGGATCGAATGTGATAGCTCCGATTCCGGTGCAGAAGCGAGTTTTGCCAAGGAATCGGCAAGTTGGTTCTGCTCGCGAGGGATATGAAATATTTTATAAGTCTTCAGTTTGGCGAGCAGGATGAGGACACGAGACTTGTATAAGGCCATTCTTTCTTCTTTGGTTTCGAATTCGCCAAGAACTTGGTTGACAATGAGCTGGGAGTCGCTATGAATTATCAAATTCTGGACTGCGAGGACAACGGCTAGCTCGAGGCCAACAATCAGGGCCTCATATTCTGCTTCATTATTGGAGATGCGTGATTCAAAACGCAGAGCATATTGAAAATGCGACCCGTCGGGAGCCACCAAAATCAGGCCCGCTCCACTGCCAGTGGTCCGCGACGACCCGTCTACGAAGAGAGACCAAGGAGGCTGGTCGCTGGTCATGACATTATCTTCAGAAGAATACGTAAATTCAGCGATGAAGTCAGCCACGGCCTGGCCCTTGACTGCCGTCCTAGGACAGAATGAGATATCATGTTCACTGATCTCGATCGCCCATTTAGTCAAGCGTCCTGAAGCCTCAGGTTTTTGAAGGACTTGGCGTAGTGGATGATTTGTTGGTATTAAAATAGCATGGGCTTGAAAGTATGGTCGCAGTTTTCGAGCTGCCGTGATTAAGGCTAGGGCCAGTTTCTCCATATCAGAATACCTAGTTTCTGCATCAACCATTGCTCGACTGATATAATAAACGGGCCTTTGTACCCCGGAATCTTCTCTTATTAAAGCGGCACTAACGGCCGTGGAAGACACAGATAAATAAAGAATGAGTTGCTCATGTGCCACAGGCTTAGATAAAATGGGGGGAGCGCTCATATATTGCTTCAGTTGTTGAAAAGCTTCTTCACATTGAGGTGTCCACTTCCAATCAGACTTGGCCGTTGCACGAAGGAGTTTGAAGAAGGGCAAGCACTTGTCAGATGCTCGCGAGATGAACCTGTTCAATGATGCGATGCGACCAGCTAGACGCTGAACGTCCTTCAGAGTCACTGGGGATTTCATCTCTATCAATGCTTTAATCTTTTCGGGATTTGCCTCAATTCCACGTTGGCCAACCATGAACCCAAGAAATTTCCCTGCAGATACTCCAAATGCACATTTTTCTGGATTTAATTTCATCTGATACTTCCTCATCAGATCAAAGACTTCTCGAAGATCAGGAATGTGGTCATCTTCATCGATGCTTTTTACGAGCATATCGTCAACATATACTTCCATATTCCTACCGATTTGAGCAGCGAATATTTTGTTGACAAGACGTTGATAAGTAGCCCCTGCATTTTTGAGACCGAACGGCATTACCTGGTAGCAATATAGTCCTCGATCTGTGATGAAGGCAGTATGCTGGCTATCAGGTGGATGCATCATAATCTGGTTGTAACCAGAATAAGCATCCATAAAACCGAGGAGAGCATGTCCAGCTGTTGAGTCAACCAACTGGTCGATCCGCGGTGTCGGAAAACTATCTTTGGGACATGCTTTGTTCAAGTCTGAATAGTCGACGCACATCCTCCATTTGCCATTAGCTTTCCGAACGAGAACTACGTTGGCGACCCATTCTGGGTAGTCAACTTCTTTTATGAAATTAGCCGCGAGTAGCTTTTCAACTTCAGTTTTGATTGCCATTTGTCTTTCTGCAGTAAAGGCACGTCGACGCTGATGTACGGGTTTATGCTTCGGGTCAATGTTGAGACGATGTGCGATGACATCAGGATCGATGCCTGGCATATCTTTATGAGACCAAGCAAACACGTCCTTGTATTCGCTGAGGAAACGGATCAAATTTTCACGATGGACAATGTTTAAGGAGGAACCGATGTACACGATCTTAGACGGGTCGTCTTCGGTCAAGTGGATCGCCACTGTTTCCTCCCCTGGAGTTCCTGATTTCAGAGCATTTTCCCTTGGATCCAACGCGGTGGCGAGAACGTCGGATGAACCTTGAACTATTTCCATGACAGGTATCGCTTGAGCCTTCTTTCGATCTTGGAGGGCTATCTGGTAACAGGACCGTGCCTCCTGCTGACTTCCTCGCACGACCCCGATGCCATTTGGGGTCGGAAATTTAACACATAAATATGAAAGGTGCAAGGCCGCTCCAACCTTAGTTAGAGACGGTCGCCCCAAGATGGCGTTATATGCTGATTTTCGATCCACGACGAGGAAGTTTACGAAGACGGTGGTCTTCGCTGGACTCTCCCCAAAGGTGACTGGGAGATCGATACTTCCTTCAGGTGTTACCACCTCTCCTCCAAAGCCGACAAGAGGGGTCGATACTGGCTTGAGGAGGTTTCTGCCAAGTGCCATCTTGTCGAAAGCCTCCAAATACAGAATATCGGCCGAGCTACCAGTATCCACCATAATTCGATGAGTCAGATAATTTAATACCTTCAGTGTGACTACGATGGAATCTTCATGAGGGAAGTGAATTCCCGCTGCATCTTCGAGGGTGAATGAAATTGGAGGATGGCTAGCCTTCGATGAGTTGGACGCTTGTTCCAGCCAATAGATCTGCTGGGGTTCTTTGGACGCCTTTCGGGCGTATGCCTTTCTTGAAGCTTGAGAGTCACCCCCGCAAGCTGGACCCCCGACGATTGTGCGGATTTCTCCTGTGGGCTCGGCGTCCTCCTGGTTGGTTTGATGATGAGGTGGTTCCTTTTGGCGAGATGAGGTCTTCGCCCTTTCTGGTGATCGATTTTTACGAGCAACATAATCCTGGAGATGGCCTTTTCGAATAAGGGCCTCGATATGGTCTCGTAAAGAGATGCAGTCCTGGGTCCTATGCCCGTGATCTTTGTGAAAGTAACAGAACTTGCTCTTGTCCCTCTTCTCGGGATCGAATTTGATCTTTGCAGGCCACTTCACATATGGCTTGTGTTTAATTTCCATTAGAACCTTTTCAGGAGACTGATTGAGAGGAGTGTAGTTATGATATTTACCAGAGTAAGGCCTCTTGGGAGAACGATCGCGCTGGTCACGACGGTATTTCTTATCCGTAGAAGAGGCTCCTTCTGGTTTGCGTTTCTTACTCTGTACTCCATGGCGTGTCAATGCAACTTCTTCTGCATTGATATATTTCTGAGCTTTGGCTTGAAATTCTGCCATAGTTTTCGGTGGGCTTTTATCTAAGGCAAACCTGAATTTCTCGCTCATTATTCCAGCAATGAGGGCTGTAAGACCCTTTTCTTCGGTGTATCCCTCAGTTTGAACGGCTTCGGCAGTGAATCGTACTGTGAACTCCTTTATTGTTTCCCCATGCTGCTGTTTCAAATTCATCAGATGGGAGGCTGGCTTCTTAATGCGAATACTCCCCATGAATTGAGAAAGGAATATCTCTGATAACTGGGAAAAGGAACTGATGGAACGGGGCTTTAACCCCCGGAACCACGTACGAGCTGCATCCTTCAATGTTAGGGGAAAGGCCCTACACATGATTTCTGAACCATGTCCCTCTAACTCCATGAGGGACCTATATGTTTCCAGATGTTCCAGAGGATCGCCAATTCCTGTATACGGAGCGATAACAGGTGCTCGATACTTTCTGGGTAATGGGGCTTCCATGACCTCGCTGGTGAAGGGAGATTCAGATTGGTGTATTGCCGCCATGACGGCAGATGGCCGATTTGCCTGATATCGCTGTTCCATAACATCAAAACGATCTTGGATTCTTTTGAGATCTCCTTCCCATGGTAGGGTATAGCTAGATGTTTCGGCGGTGGAGCCTTGTGGTTGAGGTTGTCGAGAGGAACTGGAATGTATGGAATGTGGAGATGGTACAGGGGGATGGCCGCCGAGTGGCGGGACCTGTGGTTCATCCATTGAATGTCTGGAAGCTACCGGTATGGGTTGCGGTGGTAACCCTTCAGAGGGTTGTTTTTGCAGTTCAGGGAAGTGCTGATCAAGCCGGTTTGACAGCGCTTGGACTCCGGCGTTTAGAGTTAGGAGGGTGTTTCCGAGGAAGCGTAGGACATCATCTTGATTTCCAGAGGCTTCCAATAATGGGTTTGTCGACGACAGATTCGGGGCTCCTTGAGGGATATTCGTCGGAGCAGGTGGAAGGATAGGTACGGATTCCGTCTCATCAGGCGGAGGTGGTGCCTGTCTTGAGGTTGAAGGATGAACAGCCTTTTTAGGAGGCATTGCTGAAGGATTTTGATCGGTGATTTCGATGATCAAGTCGTTCCCACAGACGGCGCCAAACTGTTAATGTCAAATTTTGTAACGAGATCCTCCGACTTTTCTCCTTCACTCCAGCAGGAATTTCCACCACCAGACCTGAAGCAAGACAGCAAATAAGGGTGGCTGGGGACCAGCCGTTAGCCCTCCGATGCTTAAGTTAGGCCACAGTAAGAAGAGAAGCCAAGTAAACGGGACCAAGATTGAATGATGTGTCCGTACCTGCTCTTAATGGAGCCACCCCTTTATATAGATCTGAAGCAATCCAATCTGTTACGTGAGATGTCGAAATCCCGTTGATGTCGCATACGATACTGAGAATTTGCTGATTTCGTGGGATAGGATCTTTTGAGTCAGATCCAACCCAATGACTTATTTCAACAGTCACGCCCCTTGATGGTAATCCCTTGAAATCCGGCTGGAAGCCGTAGTTGGAGTCATAACCTCCGAAAAGGAAGGAGACGCCCGTAGTTGGAGTCATAGCTTCCGAAAAGGAAGGAGACGCCCGTAGTTGGAGTCATAACCTCCGAAAAGGAAGGAGACGCCGACAAGACGGAAACCACCGAACTAGTTGTAGCCCTGCTTGGTGTCGCAGAGGGATTGGACAAGCTGCTCGACGGGAATCGGGTGCTAGTACTGAAAGCTAAGAGATATTACCGCAGGAAAGCTACTCGCAGGTTAGAATGTGGTCGCGAGTCCGAGTACATACTTAGATGTGACGTCTTTCAACGACTTGTGAGAAGGTCTGTTCGCGGATCGAATTTTGCCGTATTTGACTATCGGTTATGAAGACTCGAGACTTGTGAATAGCTGCTCCGTATTTTTCAATCTATGACTCTTGATCATGTGAGCTCGAGAGTCGAATGGACGTCCCGCACTTATCCAATATTCGACTCTCGATCAGACAATCTCGAGAGTCGAATGGACGAAATGGGCATTTCCGCGTGAAATCTTATCTCCATCATTTTGCCTATAACAAGAGTACTACGGAGGCTGCCACCTCTGAATTCGAGTTATGGTGAATGAATGTCGAGAACCGGATTTGGGGTGTGACACAAAATCCTTCTCGGGCCTGTCGCCATTGAAGAGGCGCGTTGGGGCCTAGAGAGGTCGCTCCCCATATCACGGTTTGTGATCATAGGAGGTTGGCATCACCCTCCTACAAGATCTTTCCCCTTGGCCATTGCAGTGTACTGCATGGGGCCTATTGTAGAAGTTCGCGTCGCAGGGTATGTTTGGATAATGGCCCTTACAAGCTGTGTTTCGGCCTTGCTAGCCAATTGGACCACCTTATCTATTGTCCAGACCATATGCATCTAAACCTGATCCTAGATTGTTAAACATATGTAATGACCCAAGTTGTCGAAATAATTAAAATGGCAATTTAATTAATTAATTAGTAAATTACAAGATTTATTATATTGATAAATTAATAATAAATAATCCGTAGGGAATTAGTATAGGATCCCTTTATTAAAGTTGCTCAAAATGAACCCTAGAATAGTATAGAAGTATCAGATTTCAGAAAACTTACAAATCTATAATAATTGCGAAAATACCATTAGTTAAACTTAAGTTAAACTGATGATTTTAAGTATGCCAGTTTCTGACGATCGATTTCATGCAAAACTTCATATAATAGTTTAGGGGCATATTTTAACCCTACACGTCAAATTTCAGCCCTCCGATCGCCCTACAAATACCCTAATCAGAAATCGGGCCATAAGTGGGCCATCTGATCTCGAATTTGGCCTAAGTTTGGTGTCACTGCCTAAATTTATGTTTTTGACCTTCTAGTCGGAGTGGATTTCTTATAAACATCAAGGTGGGACCCTCATGTGGGGTGCACACGGTCAGCACGTGGTTAAACCGCGTTTGACCGCGTTTCACGCAACGTGGACGAGAGCGTCTTCTCCGGACGTTGCTCCAGCGGCAGCGTTGCTGCTGCCGCCATTGGTGATCCACACCATCTCTTTGGTGGGCCCCATATATGCAATCCAAGCCGTCCGTCAGGCTCGTGGCCCAGTAGACCTTCATCCTTTGAAGCCTATCCCACTATTCATCGATCCAGCGAGCTACCCTTAACCGTCGTCCAAATCCAAGAAAGCCAAGATCTCGGCTTCTGCTTTGCATGGCCTCTCCAACTTTCATCCATAGCTTCGTGTGGACCCCACCTAGCATCTCAATGGTCCTCATGCCATGTAAAACCCTCGTTGCAATCCGTTTCCAACTCCAACTCCCGAACCATTCCTTCCGCACCATGCAACTAGCCGACCGTCCAACCGACGTTGGATCCTATATAAAACCACAGTAGACGTCTCTGGCCTCTCTAGAAAAACGTAGAGAGAGAGAGAGAGAGAAAGAGAGAGAGTGCGGGTAGGGAGAGAGAGAGAGAGAGTTCGGGTAGAGAGAGAGAGAGAGAGAGAGAGAGAGAGAGAGACGGGTGGAAAGAAATCTCTCCACCCTTCTGTTGCTGCCAATAGATCCTTCCAGGGAAAGAAAGAAAGAAGAAGCAGAAGAAGAAGAAGAAGAAGAAGAAGAAAAGAAAACAAAGAAAAGGAAAGAAAGAGAGAGAAGAAGAAAAAGAGAAACAGTGAGTTATCTCGTACCTTTTGTCACTTGTTATGCTACTCTATTTTGATTCAAATTGACTAGGGTAATTGACGTGAATATCTGTTTTTGGATTATCTTGTGGATGAGGAATTCAAAATCATAAATGGGTTTCACTGTGATTGGTTTTCTAGTGTAATTGTGATTAATTGCTAAAATTTCGGATTTTATATTCAAACTTTGAGTTTTGCTTTCAAGAGTTATGTTTCGGGTTGGTTTTGTGATTTAATTGAAGTTCATTATATCTCTTGCTTATTGAGAAATACTATAATTGGTTATGAGCATATTTTGATGCCTTGGGAAAGGTTGGAAAGCTTATGCTTTGTTTGAATTATTTAGGAAAAGAATGATATGAATCATGCGTTCCATGTGATTTCGAATTCCAATATGTGGTTGATCACTTGGGTTGAATTTTGGTTGAGCACACGTGAGTGTTGTGATAGACTGTTGCTCCATTGATCGAGGCCGGTTGGGTGAGCACCCAAGTGTGTGTAATAGACCAGCTACGCAGGCCAGGTGGAGGCTTCGTTGACCGAGGCCGATTGGGTGAGCACCCAAGTGTGTGCAACAGACTAGCTACGCAGGCCAGGCAGAGGTGTGGGACAGATCGTGATCCGAGTTGCCTATGCCGTTAGGGACCGATGTTCTAGGATGATAGTGTTAACCAACTGAAAATTCTACTAATAACCGTACAGAGATAGTTGAGGCATACTGGCATATCATGCATCATGTGCATGTTTACGAGATTTTGGTTTGCTGAAATTATCATTGGATTTGTAATGAATTATATTTTAGTAGTTATATGGTTTTCTATATTGAATTACATGTGCTAAACCGTACGAGATTACTCGCCAGCTTTTATAGCTGATGCAGTGTTATGCGATTAACCGTAATGACAGGTGATGATTTAGAAGACTTCGAGGAAGCGGTTCCAGATGAAGAATTACTCTAGAAGATTTTTGAGAATTGGTTTATTTTGATTTTTAGTTTGAAAGTATTGACATAATAAGGCCCATTAGATGGTCATTAGCTCAGACAGTTTGGAATAATTTCGTAGACCCATTGATTAATAGTTTAATTTTCAAAGTTTGGTTTATTTTGATTCTATATATTTGGTACCATGTGAATGGAAAAGAAAAATATCAGTTGTGATTGTGAAGGATTCATTCATTATATACATAACACCCTTGATTTCGAAATTTGAGTTCATATACTCGAGTGTCGAATTTTGGGGGCGTTACAACATAAGCCACTAATGAACCGCTCCACTTTCTACAATTTAGTCATCGTCAAGTCGTTCCATGACGACAACCACTGGAACTCTTCGGTGTATTCTACTATGGGATGATTTTCCTGTCGGTGATTTTGGTATTTCTGGAACAATACCTATTTGTAATCGCTTGGGAGAAATCGTGCTCGGAGGAGACGTCTCATTCGCGGCCATGATCGAATGGGCGCCTTATTCTATCGGGTGTAGGAAAGCTATAGTTATTCCCACCATGTTGAAGCATCGGCCTTCAACTTATAGGCAACTAACTTCACATTCTTTTCTTCTGGCACGTCCATGTAATCGAAGTAACACTTGACTTCCGCCAACTAGTTGAGAAACTCTTTTATATGCAACTGTCCGTTAAAGCTTAAAAGATCAACCTTACTCCTGTATTCTCGTTCTGCGTGATCTAATTGATCTTCTCCATGGACAGGTTGTCGGGCAACGGCACAACCAACTTCCTCATTGCTAGAGCTCGATTCATCTGTTGTAGCCCTCCGGTTCGCCATCGAAAGCTCCGTACGGACAACGGGGTTGCATTGTATCACAATCACGGGAGGCTGAACGTCACCTTGGACTCGAGGTGAAATTAGTGCATCCGCAAGTCGGTCGAGGGTTGTTTGCAACCCTTGTATGGCTAGTCGGCTCTCCCAATAGAGAGCTTCCATTCTCTCCACAAAATAAAGAATCCCTGGATTACCTTCTACAGGATTATTGTCCATACCTTTATCAGTTGTCATTAGCTTGAGGGGAGTCCTTGCTCTAATACCACTTGACGGAGGGACATGATGAGGTCGATCACTATATTCCTCAAGGGATAACTACTCCGAATCCACAGAGCTCCCTGAACTCCTCATAGAGCTTTATCGAATCCACGAGATAAAGAACGACAAAAGTTGAAATTTTGATTAATAATAATAAAGGCTAACCCTAAACAACATCTTAAGCAAGTTTAAATACTCATAACAAACTCTAATTGCAAATTAGAAAGTGACCTAAGAAAAAACGAAAAGAAACAGGATTTTTGTTCAAAACTGCGGAGTCGATCGACCTATCAACCTAATCGGTCGGCCGGTTGAAAAATGGCAAAACAGTCCTGTGTATAATTTCGGGGACGTTCGGTTGGTCGACTAGAAAAGTCGGCCAGTCGAAAACGCCAAAAGTTATCTAGAGACTTTAGACTGAATTTCGGCCAAATTCAACAGGTGTTTGATCTGGTTCAGCCGATCAACTAGGGTCTTTTACCGACCAAACTATGCTGTCAACTATCGATTTTTTTTTTTTTTTTTGAGCTTGGGCTCCTTCTTCTGGTCTATTCACGTCATGAAAGTGCTGGCGACTTGCTCTACATCATGGAGGCAATAAAAGTTTTCAAAATGATATTTGAGTGATTCCTTCGTCCAAATCTTTGTATGGTCCCTTCATTCAAATCTTTGCGACCTTATCAACAGGTTAGATGGTAGATAAACATTCTGGTGGCCCTTAGGTAGTTTTTAATGATGAGAATTCAATCACCATTGTTTCCTGTGTCGTGGCTCGCCTGAGATGTGGATCTATTGTATTTTTGGGCTCATGCCCTGAAAGTAACTGAAGAAACGGATGGACGGTGGATGGAAGACAAATACAACAGGATGGGCCCCACAGTCAAGGATCCACCCCACTAAAGCCGTGCCGTGCCCAACGTAACAGAGTAGATGTCACACGGATATAGTGGGCCTATGGAGCTTTGGGTCAACGAATTCTAAGGTACAGGAAAATGTGTGAGGGACCATCTATTTTCTGGGCGGCTACTGTGGCCCCATTTTTCCAATTAACATGCGGCATTTGAATAATTATGAAGTAACATGTTCAAAGAACGGTTCAAGGGACCATATCTTTTCGAGCACCGTGTTGGTACGAACAATTCAAAGAAGCTTAAAGCTCTATGGACTTCACGATGATGTATTTAGTACATCCAAACCATCCATCCATCCATTTTACGAGATCATTTTAGTGGATGATTACTTACAATGAGTTATATCCAAAACTCAAGTGGCCACTCAAGTGGCCTACACCACTAAAGGCAGTGGGGGACGTAGTCCTCGAGCACCGTGTTTGTACGAACAGTTCAAAGAAGCTAGTGGATGATACTTAAAATGAGTTATATCCAAAACTCAAGTGGACTACACCACTAAAGGCAGTGGGGACAATGATTCCCACCATTAAAACATACCCAGGGTCCACCATGATGTTTATTTGTCATCCAAACTGTTCATAAGGTCACAAGGACCTGGATGAAGGGTAAAAATAAATATCAGACTTGATCAAAAACTTATGGGGCCTCCAAGAAGGTTTCAATGGTATACATTCAATCTCCCACTGCTTTCTGTAGTGTGGTCCACTGGATCCTTGGATCTGTCTTATTTTTTGGTTCAAGCCTACGGACGGTTTGGATATAACAAGTACCTAATGGTAGGACCCACAGAACTTGATGACGTAACTACACCAGCAACCTCGCTGGTGTAGGGTGCACTATCGGGTTTGGGGTCGACCCGGCCCATTGCCACGCCTGCATATTTAAGTGCAAGCCACATCCCGCCCCAATCCCAAAAATTCAAAAAATTTCGATCAGCGCGCCATCTGCAACTGTCGGGATTATGGAAGCATTTCTTCCATCTCCTGTCGAACGTACGGCTGCGACCGCTCTTATCCTTCTCTCGAATCTCTCCTCCAATCGTCCTCCCTCATCGTCTTTCAGGTTCTCCCTCATCTCCCCTCATCTCCCTCTCTCTCTCTCTCTTACAGCAATTTCTCCATGCAGTAGTTGTTATGAAGAATCATCATCTTCCAGCGTCTCCGATTCCTGCTCTTCTCTTCTCACGACCGAAGATTCTTGCAAAAGGATCGGATCCAATCGGCTACAAGTTCTTGCAATGGCTGCTTGTTACCGTGAGAAGAAATGGAAGGTGGTGTTCTTACAGATCTGTGATCCGTATTCTGTTTTTTTTTTTTTTTTTTTTTTTTTTAAATTTATGATAAAATTGCCTAAAATGATATACGATCTGTAGATGTTTGCTCCATCTTGTCAGTTTCAGCTCATCAGATCGCTGATACGCTGTTTTCTATTGTACATCTGTTCTGCCTTTTGAGATCTGCAATGAATTACAGATCTCAGTAGAAATCTCTTCTAAAAGTGTCTATTTTAAAAAATCGAAGTGTTCTTTTTCAAGAATTTCAGCTCATTTAGTTGCCTATTTGGTGTTTCTCTACAGTAATTTGATCATTTACGAAGAATTTACGTCCTTTTTTTTTTTTTTTTTTTTTTTTTTTTTTTTTTGTCTTGTTGCATTTCAGACCTCTTTGGAAGTCTCTTCTGCAATTCATCTAATTTACAGAATTATATAATTTTTTTTTTTTGAAAAATTGATATTCTTGGATAATCTCTCTAATGTTTTCCTATTTAATCCGATACTTTTGATAATTTTTCTTCAGTGTTTTTTTTTTCCAGCTCATTAGATCTCGTTTTTCTGATCTTTGTGTTGCTTTTCGTTTCATTGGAAAGTGAAGGACGCTGTAGATCTCTAGAGTGCTTTGAATTTTAAAGAAATTGAGTCATGTGAATTTTTTCTTTCTTTCTTAAATTCTTGCAATATACTGATTTTCAGCCTTTTTTTTTTTTTTTTTTTTTTTTTTCATTCAGATGGTGAGGAGTCGTTCAAAGAAGTGCCTCCGTGTTTCAAATAGTAGGATGCTTTTCTTCGGCGAACAGAAGAAAGTGATGTTTCCTGTGTCGATAACGGAAACTGAAGTGAGTTCACTGATACCAAGGAATTTGAATGCCGCTTCTGGTGATATGCATCGGCATCGGGTGAAACGGAAAGTGTTGAGAGGGAGAATGGTCAGCTTGGCCGAGTCAACTCGGCTGAGGCGGCGAGCGGAAGCCATTTTGAAGTTTCTAGCGGAGGGCTGCGCTTCGGAGTTTCGGATTCGAGAAGCTATTGGGAACAGCCCTGATACCAGCAAAGCACTGAGAATGTCAGCATCTCTCTCGTATGAGTGATGCTCCCACGCAAACATTTATACGTCCAACTGGTTGGCGTGTGGGGCGACCCTGCTTTTTGTATGACATCTAGTCCGTAGGAGTTCTTTCTCATCTGTCATAGCGAATTAGGTGAGACCCCGGCCTCACCTAAGACGGTGCGGCCCTTACCGTGGGGTTATAGTGGGGCCCACATTGATGTATTTATTATGTATCCACTCCGTCCATCCCTTTTTTCAGATCATCTTAGGTGCATAATCCAAAAAACAAAGAAGAGAAATTATCAGGTGGACCATACCATAAGAAACAGTGGTGATTGACCATCCTACCATTAAAAACTTCTTAGGACGCACCTTCATGTTTCTGTAGTGTTTATTTACCATCCAATCTGTTGATAAGGTCACATGAGCCTTAATGAACGGAAAAAACAAATATCAGCTTCATCTATAACTTCTGTGGCCCATTAATGGTCAATAACCACTTTTTTCTATGTTATGGTCCACCTGATCATTGGATCTGCTTCCTTTCTGGTATAATCCCAAAAACTGATCTGAAAAAATGAATGGACGGCGTGGATACATAGTATATACATCCATGTGGGCCCCACGGTAACCCCACGGTAACCCCACGGTAAGGGCCGCACCGTCTTGGGTGAGGCCGGGGTCTCACCTAATCCGCTCTCATCATCTGTTGGACTGATTTGGAGCTCATATATGTCATGTAAGGGCGCGGATTTCGCAGGCATCTCCTTCGCAGGAATCTGGGTGGGGCCCACCGTGAGGTTTGTGAGAAATCTACGCCGTCCAACCGTTTTGTGAGATCATTTTAGGCGTTGCGACCAAAATTGAACGGGATTCAAAACTCAAGTGGGCCGCACTAAAGCAAAAGGTGTGTAGGGAAATTCTTATCGTTGAAACCTCTATGGGGTCCACAGTGATGTTTATATGCCATCCATACCGTTCATAATGTCATTCCTACTGAGATGAACTGAAAACACAAATATTATCCTGATTCGAAACTTATGTGGCCCCACGAATATTTCAACTGTGGAAGTTCAATCGTCATGTTTTCGGCCCACTTAAGCTTTGATCCCGTTAAATTTTGGTCACAACGCCTAAAATGATCTCAAAAAACGGTTGGACGGCGTAGATTTCTCACAAACCTCACGGTGGGCCCCACCCAGATTCGTGGGTTTCTGCCTGCGAACCCTGCCACGCCGGTGCTGATGTATCAAATTTTTTCTGTTTCCTTCTGTAAAGGTTATTATGACGTGTCGGTGTGCGAAGGTGCATAACGTTGTCGTTCCTTCTCTATTAACAAAAAGAATAGTTTTGCACTGCAGGCTACTGAGGCTGGAAGAAGTCAAGCGCTCCGGGATAGGAGGACGTATAGACCCTTTCCTCTATGCGGTAATGTAAAGTTCCTGTATATCTTTCTTTTTTATTCTTTCTTACTTTTCTTTTTCTTTTAATGTTGTTCCTGCATGGATGCATGTTTTATGATGAAAATTGACCACCCTTGTGCATAATCATGGGTCGGCCATGGTCCGAAAAAAATCAAGCCAATTGACCATCGTACTACGTATTATTTTATTTCAAGTGTCCGTTTGAATGCCACAAATTAGCGGACAGGGTGATAAATTGGTGTTTCTTTCCAACTGTGGCCAACTTACAGTGGGGTCTACCAGATGATTCTGAATCCGTACGTACTGGCTACAGAAAAGGACCCATCTGCTGATGCTGCTTATTCAAGGATTTCATCAGATCCTAATTCCGGTAACAAATGGGCTGGAGTGGGCGATGGCCAAATCATGTACAAGCCCAGCCTAGGCGGTGAGCTATAAAAGGAATCAGGCTTGGGCCGGGCCAACTCTGGGGCTTCATGTGAATTAATGATTGGGCCTAACAGTTGGGCCTCGTGGAACAGCGCACAAAGCAGGCTGGACTGTGGCCAGGCCGGGGCCATCCTCATCTTAAAAATGAGAATGGATGGATAATCTAAAATATTATTTGGGTTTTGAGTGTTCACATATAAACTATCCAGGAGGGATAATCAGTTGTGAAATACAATTAGTTTGGTATAAAGCGTAAAAGCTATCTGAAGGGGCTGTCAATAGGCTGGTCTGAAGTCCTGTCGAAGTCCTCGCCTACAAGTTAAGATCTGAGTCTGACCCAAGCCCAAGCTGATTCATCTACTTTTGGACAAAAATAATTCGGCTGTACATTAGGTGTCCTCCACCAAATAAAGGGCCTGGGACACCCCTAAATGGGCCTGGCTGGGCTTAGGCCAATTACGACGAGCTTTAATTTTAGGCCAGGGTTTTATCCTTGGGCCTGATGAGCCAGCCATCAAATTTAAAAAATTGATCTTCGATTTCTCAGTATCTTAAATCAAGGTTCATATATTTGATGTTATGACAGGTTGCAGGACCGCGTAGCGACGTGGACTTGGCTTGAAGAAGTCCCAATGTCCTCCTCCGGTAACAGTCTGATCATTCATACACGACCGGAAAGAAAAAGGTATAGGGAATTAAAAAAAAAAAAAAACACCAGCAACTGATTCAATTTTTTTCAGAAACCATTGGTTCACGCATTCATTCTTTTGAATTCTATTCCCTTACAAGTAATAAGGGAAAAGTTTTGTTTCTTCCCCTAAAAAAGGTGAAAGGGGAAGATTACCAGATTACAGCCATTCGCACCGATTCAATGTAAAAGTAGCAGCAGCAATTCATAAATAGAAATAAAAATCGTCTTGCATATCCGCTTGTTTTTTGTATGTTGCTTTTGAGTCACTGTAATTTTTTCTTTATTTTCCGAGTGGAATATGTTGACGTCTCTCATACATTTGGCTCATGCTTTTGGTGATCACTACTCCAAACCCTTCATCCTGTGAGCTCCATCAAAAGGTCACCAATGACAAGAAAGGAAACCTTGATTGGATGATTGTAATCATTTTTGAACCCTTGCCAAGTTTGGATCCGACCACCCACGCACCGGCAGACTATCTCGAATTACTCTCGGGTGTTTGGATGTGAACCGGAAGCAATGCCTTGTTAGGAAAACGTCACTCCATGCACAGATTCCATGGATCCCAACATCTTAGGAGGTGCATGCGTGATGTAGAACGGGTCGCAGATTCATTTATGGCGAAGATGGATAGAAGGAAAGAACCAAAATTTAAGAAGAATCGACAGTCGACAGCATAATTTGACTGGTCGAACAGTGGGGTCAACTTATTGAATGCCCACTAAAAAATCTAGAAATTCCAGCTTTTGCCTCTGGATAGATTTGGACACTTTCTATTGAAATATTTTGTGAAATATTTTTGGTTTAAAATATTTTTGAGAAATAAGAAAAAATAATGCTTTGTTTTTTGTCCCATATTAGATGGGAGATAGATTTTTTTTTTTCTCGTTATAAGTAGGGTGTTGTGCACCTTACTTATTTATGGTGAGAGAGAGGAGTATGGTGGCTTGCGTTTGTATTGGAATACCACGCAAGTGCTCGGTCATGGGCTCGGTGCGAGGGTGTGGGTATATGAGGCAGTGTGGCTGTAGAGGCGCTAGTGGTGCACGTGCACATCGTGTCGCAGATGGGTTGCAACCTCGCGAAATGGAGCGAGACTGGAGCGAGTCACGGTTCGACAAAGGCTAAGTAGTGGGTCAGGTGGTTGGATTCGGAACAGAGGAGGTGTTGTGGGTAAGAGGTCTAATAGAGAGACCTCTCTGCTTTTTATAAAGAGCTGCGGGGCTATTTAGATGGACTTTTGTAACTGCTCATGTAATAACAGTCTAAACCATACAGTAATAGCTGCATGTGGCTAGCCTAACAGTCAGAAACGGCTAGCCATTGAGTCTAAACAGCCAGTATGCAGGTGTAACCCTCACATGCACAACGGTAAAAAACTGTCAGAAAATGGCTAGTTTCTCCCAACTACCAGAAAACGGCCAGTGCTATTATGGCTTTGGACCAAAACTGCCAGCCACCCTTGCCTATATAAACCGGACATGGCTGGTTCATTTCCAAAATAATCACAACCATCACAAGTTTTCTATTGAACCAGCACTTCTAGCTAAAGTTATCTAGCCTCATGGTTTGGTTCATATGAACCTAGCCATTAAGACCAGAGAAGTAGTCTAACTCATTGCCAGAAGAACGCCAGACTCCTTTCTTTCTTTCTTTTTTTATTCTACCAGAGCTTGTGTAAAAGAGTTTCAATAGTGGTCTCTTCGTTTTTGCTAAACGCAGAACCACATAAGACTCCGTGTATCTTGGAAGTAATCTGCTTGCAACCTGATAGCAGACTCAAAATATTTTGAGTATGGGCAAATTATGCTTTAAGGACAACGTGTTTTTCACGTGCTTTAGCCTGTCCTTTAAATTTATTTTTTTCAATTTTATTTATTTTTATTTTGGAGATTAAATTCTCAACACTTTCAACTAGTAGCCATATCTGGTTGACCAATCGAAAATACCCCGATTAACACAAGACAAGGGTTGAACTCTCTGGATAGATTTTGGCCATTTCGATCGATCGAGTCGACCAGCCAAATCGACGGGTAGAGTTCGATTGACGGGTTCTGCAGTTTTGCATGATTTTTCGTTTTCTTTCTTATTTTGATTAGGACTCTTGTTAATCTGCTCCTAGGGTTTGTTTGGGGTATTTATTGTTTGCTTAATGCATTTTAGGGTTTTTTTTTTTTTTTTTTTATCTTTTACATTATTCAATCAAATTTCGATTCGTATCGACTTTTATTTCACGGATTCGAGATTTCTCTTGTGGATTTAAGGTAGCTACCCTTTTGAGGAAGAAAGTAATCGACCTCATCACGTCTTCCTTACGTCAATGTGCAACTTAATTGTGGAACCCACTGAGAAATGTTGAAGGTTTTATCAAACTCTCCACTGTGGAACAACAAAATTTACAACTTACTCTAACAGTGGCTATAGGCCCCACCCTCGAATGTCCAGAGGGCCAACTGTGGTAAAAACATTCCCAATACCCACCGTGATGGCTTTGACAACTCCACGCCCTTCATCAGTTTTTCCACTTCAATTTGGGTGGGCGACACAAAGGCGTTTGAAATCTATCTACTAGGATGTTGACCACAAAGAAAGCCTAAAACGATGGAGAAGTTATGACGACGACAATACAAAAAGGTAATTAAAATAAAAAAGATATATATCCACATAACATTTTTTCTTTTTCTAGTTCCATATATGAAACATTCCTTGTGTTCGAAACTAAAGAAGAAAACAAAAAGAAAACATGCGTCCTCTCACTACATGAAAACAGAAACCCGCTAGACTAACTAATCAATACTTTTCAGTGATCATAAGAACCCAGTAATGGTCGTGTATATCAGTAAGACACCAAGCAGAACACGAATGAAGGCATTCATCTTCCCTTTTTGGGGCATTAATGAAATTGTAGATGACACAACAGGAGATAATAATCTTCACTTGGGTAATGAACTTGAATTGCTTGTGTTGTCCATAGAATTGAAAATTGTCCATTCAAAAGGCCAAAACAATGCTCAATGACATTCCTTAACCGGGCATGTCGGTAGTTGAAAGAGTCTTTTTTATTAGCCGGCTTTCTTCCTATTCGAAACTCATTTAAGTGATAAGGAACCCCTCTATATAGTGCCATAAAACCAGGAGTATGCACATATCCCGCATCGACCACATAATATTTTCCTATAAAGTTCAATGTGTTGGTAAGTGATGATGTGATTACAATCTTCTATTGGGAAATGAGGCGGACGTCGAATATTTACCATTTGGAACAAGGAAACAATTTGGCCTACGGGAGAGTGCATTTTGCAACACATGCGCATCAGATGCAGAACTATCCCAACCAACCAGGATATATACGAATTTCATATCAAAAGTACAAGTTGCTAAAACATTTTGTGATAGAAAACCCTTTTTATTATGGAAGGTTGAGCTTGCATCCTTTAGCAAATAAGCCAGGATGTGGGTGTCATCTAGAGCACCAATGCAATCCGACAATAACATATTTTTCAAAAGGGGTTACTTTGTAAATGAGAGTCCAAAAGCAGACTTACCATTGACGTAAATGATTTGTAAATATTTACCTGGAAGTATGGACTCTACATTGGATTGTCCGCTATTTTTTTTGGTATATGTAGTTCGGGGAACTTCTCATATTCTTAATATAGACCAATAACAATATCCAGTACTCTATTGAAATGTCGACTCATTGTTTCTCTAGATCTTGAAAAGTGATTTCTAATGACACAATTACGTATATCATAACCAATCATATGAAGGAAGATTGTAACTTTCTCTTTTAGACTACATTGCCTGTGTCAGACAAAGATTCAGATCCCTCAACAAAAGAACATAGTTCGAAAAAGTTATCCCTAGTTATCCTTAACTAGGCAAGACATTCTCTATCGCTCTTCTTTATAATTTTATTGATGAATCTATTCCGCTTTATCTGACCACCCTTGGGTTCTGCTTTCATACAATAATGCTGATTATATTCGGCAACTCCCATTACGCATGTGGATATTGCAATTACTGAGATTGCAGCGAGCACTTTATTATCACTCCAATCACTACTCAATAACTATTTTTCGTCATTAGAAGACATTTTTGTAAGACAACTGTATTGTCTAAATGGCAATTAAATTTTCTAAATAATTTTAGGAAATGTATTTTTTGTAATGGATAAATAAATTGATAGTAATATTTAGGATTAAACTCCAAACTGCTAACATCGTGCATAATTAATAATTATCATAAATAAAGAAGTTTAATGTAGTCTGAAGTCTGCTGAAATTATTCCCCATTCATGAAGATTCACTTCAATAATTTAAATGAAATCTGTCGACATTGACAACCTCATTTCGAATATGAAAGATGTATGTAATGTCTCTTTCTACTACTAACGTATAGGAGATGAGTGTAATTTAGTAAACAATATTGAAAAAATCTATCTAAAATGTATAAAGTGGCTAATCAGATACCCAATCATCTAACAAGGATCCTTTAATTTACAGACAAGTTAAAGAAATGTAAAACATAGTTCAGGTTTGTAAATAATTATTTCAACAGGGAAATCGACGAATACGTATGGTACAGTTAGATGGAACCATTCACAAACCCGTAGAAAAAATGAAATGGCGGAATGAACTGATTTTTTTTCCTAATATAGTGAAGCACGGACTCTTGTCTGCACTCCGGTATCATCTGAGCGCATGTTAGGAAGCATATTGAAAATGTGGACATAAATATAAATTTACAAATCTAAGATGGGGATTGCCATATTTACATTTCATGCATCTCACTTCCTATAATCTGGTGAAAGAAAATACACACCAATATTAAAAAGATGCATGACATTTCTCATGCCCTGCCTATAATCAAGTTTAGGGCATCTATTAACATTATTCACGTTGTAGCATCTAACAACAATCTCTCCACTAGAAAATGGAGCCGGATGAATGAAAACATCCACATATTATTGATTGTCTGCTAGTGTGTTGAAAGAAGACGTCCACGAAGCCGTATACGTTGTATCGATGTAAACTGTTTGAGGATGAACATCATTCAAGGAATGATTGAAGACAACATCCACATTTAGGACTAACCAAATGAGATTAGTTAGGATGATCTTCTCCGCTTCCTAAACATGGAACTTCTTCTAATCTGTATGAGTAAGTAATTTGTCAGTTACATGTATAATAGATGAGAAAATCAGGGGAAAGTGATATTGAGTAATTATATATGAAAGCAACTTATCCACCAAAATGGAATAGAATACGGAAAAGTAGAAGAGGGTTTGTAAATCTTACCCCACAGAACTTGCAAACGAGGAATGATGTAGATATTTACCAGTGGAGGAGGGTATTTTTAAGCATTCCTTTAATGGCAGTGAAGGGACCACATGAGCAGTACTTACCTCGAGATATATATGCATTGGTCATGTCTTGCGCAGACAGTGAGCAGTAGCAAGATTTGGAGTGGATACGTTGTTATAACTTGGGATTCACCTGCAAAATAACTGGATACACATGCCTCTGAAGTGTAGACTTGAGGGTTTGAAGCGTAGACTTTAGGGTTTAGAAGAAACCAGTGGACTACCACCCATCCATAGACACCCTCATGGAGAAGGCCAGGAGTGAAAGCAACAGACTGTCTTGACAAAGATGTTTACACAATAAAATTGCCTTTGTGTTTATGGGGGAAACAAGAGTCACATTCTGATATTAGACAATAGAGACAGAAAAGTGTTCATCACTTCATTGTATTCATTTACTGAGTTCTTCATACATTTCATGTTTACAAAATTCCTTGATTCTAGAATAGATTGTACATTGTACAAAATGAAATATATTCAGAAAGTAATTTCATTAGAGCTTTGCCCTATTCTTCTTTCATCCTATCGAAACGACAAGAGAATGACTAGTTGATAATCTAAGTCGAAAATGTTCTTCTATTCATTACTGAGGCGAGTCAACCAGACTAGGCTTCATTCATTTGTGATCTTCATAGGATTTCATAATAGTATTACCCAGCATATCTACCACTTCTAGGGATTGTACAAAGTACGCTTGACCTGAAGGGAGAGAGAAGGGCCTTCTGCTCCATACTGATGTCATCTACACAGTCATCCACTTACAGGGATTGTACAGAGTACACTCAACTCGAAGGGAGAAAGATAGGTCTTCTGAATCATCTACACAGTCATCCAGTTACAGGGATTGTACAGAGTACACTGGACCAGAAGGGAGAAAGATATGTCTTCTGTTCACAAAGAAATAAACTCTCTAGTCTGGGTTGCTCTCTCTGTATCGTTTATCTTTAACACGACCTCAGCCTTCAATGTCCTTCACGATCAAAAGAGAAATGGAGGCTAAAAACACCCTAACATCCTTTATGAAAGGAAAGAACAAGTGCTTTCAGGGAAGCTTTACGTGGGTCGCAGCAAGTTCATAAACTTGTTGTGGGTCACATAAAGCACTTCCCAAGCAGACTTCACTTCTTCAATCTTTCTTCTTCATTCCGGCAACATCTCCCTCTCATTCCTCTTCGATCCTTGAGGTCCACACATCATGCATTTAACCCAAGGAGAAGGAAGAACTCGAGGTCTGTCCCCGTACCTCTGAAGTCTTCTGGAGCTCTGAACTTCGGAAGGAAGTACCAAATGAGGACCCCTATGGGAATATTTATAGGCAAAAAGCGATGGATTTCGCGGAAAGAGCCGGCCACCAACATACACTTTACGTGACCTGCGATAGGTGCATTTCTTCTGCACTTTCCTTCAATTTCAACTTTGTTTCTTCAAAAGCTTCTTAATTCCTTTTTCTTTTCTTGTTTCTTCATTTTTCATGTCTCAATAGATGCCCCCTTTCAAGCTTGATTTGAGGAAGTCATCATTTCCACGAATTTGGATTGAAATAGTCAAATTTTCAGACTCTTCAGAGCTGCGGCAAGCTCCCTGGATGGTCTATATATAGTTTGAGGCTCATTACATTTTCATTTCCATTTTTCGCGGCGAAGCCCTGTTACGTTCTCCTGCACTTTACGCGACCTGCGGCAAGCTCCCATGCTTTAAACGGACCGCGGCAAGCACCTGTTGGGTTGCAGTTTTTCCTAAGTCCCGAAACTTTACCGAATTTTTTCTAAGTATATGCATCCTTCCTTAAAGCATATATCTCTTTCTTCTTTGTTTTTATCTCTGAAGATACTCAATCTTTTCTCCAAAGTATTTAGAATTTCTTTCCTAACTCTTTGATATTCTTTATGTATACAGGTCATGCCTTCGAAAAGGAAAACTTCAGGGGTTGGTTCCTTATTATCTCAACGTTCTCGGAGTAAAACTCTTCCAACATCACCCACCAAGCGTACAAGAAGCGAAACTTCAACTGCTCCGACTCCATCAAGACAAATAAGGAGTCGTACTGCTGCTAGTCCCATTCTTTCAGAACCAGTTCATCCCCAACCAACCGTTCCTGTTAGAAAGAAGTCAAAGGTTGCCGTGAGCCATCCTAAACTTTTCAAACATCCGAATTCACTAGAGCTCGACTTCGAGGTGCGAATAAGCTGTCTTTCTACTCATGTAAAGAATGTTATTGCTACATACAGAGTTGATCGCCCTCCGCTTAAAGGAACACAATCATCTTGGGAATCCTGGCTCAAAACGACAAAAGGAATTTGTACCGACGAGACAGAGTCCCCTTATCGTGAAGTTACTCTTCCACCTTCCCGTCCTCAGAAGAAGAGGAGAAAGAGCAAGAACGAGCAGTTACAAGAGAAGATTGCCAAGCATAAGCAGCCACGTCTATAGAATACTTGGACTACAATCAGATCTGCTGATCAACAGAACATGCGCTTCCATAACCCACATAAGGATGAATTAATTATGATGGCTTTATCTTTGTATTGCAACCAGTCAATGTTGCATTTAGAGCTGACTGACGTATCTTCTCGCATTCTCATAATCTTTGGCTTGTGCAAGAAATCACAAATTCTGTCTAGTTGGCTTGTGAAAAATGGCTCCCATCAGCAAGTAGGAAATATAACTTCAATGAGATTTATGATGCCAAGTTATAGTCCACATATTGTATTATCGACGAGATATTATGAGACGCTGCAACAGAGATTCAGCGCTATGCCATTTGATGAAGGAACGTTTTGGGGCAAAGAAGAATTTCGTCCCAGAGGGTTTCTAAGTAAGAGAGATCATTATGAAGACTGGGCCTTAGCCATCTTGAAGAAACATCACAAACCTTTAATCGATTTAGGCCTTTATTCTATAATTGAGGCCACCTCCAGTCATTTCGGTCGAGATAACACTATATTCAAAGGCTTCTTGAACTTCTGGTGTCCAACCACCAATTCTTTCCACTTTCCCATGGGAGAAGTGAGCATAACATTATGGGATTTGTACATGATGGTTGGACTTCTCATTACAGGAGCTTATTATGATGAGTTTGTGCCCACTAATGAGGAATTTACCTACTATCATCTAGTTACTTGAGAGCCTTCCATCTCCAATACTACCATTGAATTGTTCGAAGAGTTTGCCAGATTCAAGAACCCAGGCAGGGTACTTTTTAATGAATGGATGGGCCACTTCACCTGAGAGCTGAAGTATATCTCTCGTTCAACTAATTTTTCTCATCTTTTCTCTGTCTTACCTATATTTATTCATTTGTCATCATTCATTTTCTTCCTTTTATTTTATTTTCAAGTTCCCTAAAAATGATGATGCCGACCTGTTGATGGTTAGAAGCCAAGTTCGGAATTCCAAAAAGTTTTCAGACGCCTGCAAATTGAGTGGATTTCTTACTTTCTGGTTGAATACCATACTCCTTCCAAGTTCCAAATGTGCTGATAGGATTTGCGCCTCAAGTCTAGTCATTGCAGGAGCCATGGCTGAAGGCAAAAAGTATTTGTTGGCTTCACCAGTACTCTGCTCTCTGTACTGTGCTCTGGGTGATGCAGCCACTCATTGCAAATCTCTAACGATAGGAGTATCTTCTGCTTATGCCCCTTGGCATTTCTTATCAGGGTGGTTAGGAGTATACTTTCGTTGGGTATATAATTTAAGTGATAGAGCATACGTACATCTAGAGCGCCTTCCTCTGTGGTGGCTCATTTTCTCCCACAGAAGGAAGTTTTCTTATCTCTATCTGATCGAGCACACCGCCTTTGCGGGAGAGTAACAAATTTTGAAGAGAGCCATATTATCCAAGCAAATTTGCTCGCCAATTCGGCTTTGACTAACCAATGCTTATGTCTTCTGAGCCAGTAATGAGACCCATGAGAAGTTATGGTGTGGGGCCGTATAATTGGGTATTTATCTGGAAGCAACTCTTAACTATTAATACTCAAGCAAGTTTCGTAATTCCCGGCTTCAAGTGGGCCCATCAGTATTGTTGAGGCATAAAATAAGAGAGAAAAGGGAAGAGAGAAAGTTTGGAAAGAAACAAAGAAAGAGGAAGCAAAGATGAAAGAATAGAGGAAATGATACTTTATAGACCTTTTACACGGGTCCCGTAAAAGGTCTGACCCGCGGGCAGTGAAACCCATGAGATTTGCTCCAGAAATCTATAAATACCCCCCTGGGGTCCTCATTTGGTATTCACTTCCGAAGTTCAGAGTTGTAGAGCTTCTTCAGAAGGCTCTAGAGGTACGGAGAGTTGCCTTGTGTATCTCCTTTCTTCTTGGGTTGAACGCATAGGTTGCGGACCTCGAGAATCGAAGAAGAACGACAAGGAAACTCTGCCAAAATGAAGCTCGAAGGGCGAAAGACAAAGATCGTGCAAAGCAAAGTGTTTACGTGGCCCGCGTAAACACTATAACCTTTACGCAGGTCGTGTAAAAGGTCCCAGAGGGCAATTTCAGCCCGAGTTTCTGATTTTTAGTAAAAGACGTCGAGAGCATGTTTTCATGACTTTGCTTTTGTCTCCCTTTCAAAAGCCAAGACTCTTGAAGATTTAAGCTGGATCAAAGCAATAATGTGAAGGAAGAAAGAGAGTAGTTCCATTCTGACTCTCCGAATCCATTCTTCTATCATTTTGACGGAATGAAAGAAGAAAGAAGGGGTGAAGCTCTGCCGAAATCAATAATTGTAATCATATTTAGAATGTCTTGTTCTAGAATCAAGGGATGTGTCGATGGAATGTAAAAGAACCAGATTATAATGAATAAAACGAATGGCATGATGAATGTCTCCCTCTCTTTGTCTTATTGAATTTTAGAATATTACTCTTGTTTCCCCTATCTATACAAAAGCAATTTTGCCGTGTAAACAAAATGGTGACTCTACTAGGGAACATGTGTTTATGGTACAAATAGCAAAACCATGGCAAGTATACTTCGATGGCGCTGCGAGGGTCACAGGGGCAGGGGTAAGTGTGATTTTCATCAGTCCACAAGGAGATCTTTTACCCTATTCCTTTCCCTATTCCTTTACATTGGGAACAACCTACATGAACAATGAAGTAGAATACAATACTCTCATCATTGGGCTTGAGATAGCACAGGAGATATAGATACAGTCGTTGAGGGTATTTGGTGATTCTCAGTTGGTTATTAATCAACTCACAACAGAATATGATATAAAGAAGTTAGAATTATTACCACACTGCAGGAAAGCAAGAAAATTGTTTGAAAGCTTTAGAGATATCTATATACAGCATGTGACAGGAAAGAGAATGAAAAAGCAGATGCATTGACCAGTTTGGCCGCGACCCTTTCATGTACTATTCGCAGTCCTCTTCAGGTAACAAATGAAGAACGCAGATTTTTGTCGCTAATCGAATAAGAAGATATAGTCAGTGAAGCGAAGCTTGTCTCTTATTACAAAGTAACAATAGAAGACTAGCACTAGCCTATAATTGACTACATAAAGTATGGGATCTTTCCTCATGACCTGTCAATGTAAGCGCAAATAAGGTAAAGGGCAATGAAAATCGTGATATACAATGATGTATTGTATAAAAAATCTCATAGTGAGTTGCTCCTGAGATGCCTATATAAAGAAGAGGCAGAATACGTGTTACAGAAAGCTCATTTAGGAGAATGCGAAGCTCACCAGGTTGGAAGGAATTTAGGCAACCGCATATACCGTATGGGATACTATTGGCTGACAATGTTTAAAGATTCCATCGCTTTTGCAAAACGATGTCATTTCTGCTAAATTCACGGTGATATTCTACATGTGCCTCTCGATGATCTCCACCAAACAATATCATCATGGCCATTTGCCAGTATCATCATGGCCATTTGCCATATGGGGATTGGATGTTATCAGCCCAATCAACCTTGTATCTTCACAAGGACAGCAATACATCTTGTCAGACACAGATTATTTCTCCAAGTGAACAGAAGCCATTGCACTATGGAATGTCAAGGAAAAAGACGTAATAGATTTTATTTGGCATGCAATCATATATAGACATGGAGTTCCCTAGAAGATCATCACAGATAATGGCACCCCATTCAGAAATAGGAACACAGACAAATTGTGTCAGAAGTTCGGCATCAAGCACTCTTACTTCACGCCTTACTATCTAGCGACAAATGGGTTAGCAGAAGCATTCAACATGACCATCGTCAAGATACTGAAAAAGACGGTGAGCGGAAATAAAAGAGACTGGGATGAAAAGCTTCAAGAGGCCTTATGGGCCTATCACACGACGCATTGAACGACAATGAAGGCTACGCCATATTCTTTGGTATACGGAGTGGAAGCCATATTGCCCATTGAAATTTAAGTAGCTTCTTTATGGGTGGCAGTACATCAAGCAATCACAGAAGATGAAAATACCAAACTGCGGTAGAAGGAATTAGATGCTCTAGATGAAAGAAGATTAGCCGCGCAACAATGCCTGTAGCTATGCCAGGCCCGAGCGTCTGCCGCATTTGATAAGAATGTGAAACACATATATTTAAAAAAAAAGGAGATTTGGTCTTAATGTTGAAAGACTGATCGTAATAACTCGCAAGACAGGGGGCAAGTTTGAGTCGAAATGGGACAGTCCATGTGTTATCACAGAAGTATTCTCTAATGGAGCCTATTGTATCATTGATAAAGATGGTCAAGGAATAGGGGTCTTTGTCAATGGTCGATTCGAAATGGGACAGTCCATGTGTTATCATAGAAGTATTCTCTAATGGAGCCTATTGTATCATTGATAAAGATGGTCAAGGAATAGGGGTCTCTGTCAATGGCCGATTCATCAAAAGATATTTTCCTTGAAGAAGGAAACATGAAATTTTGATTTTGCAATCTTTTGCTGCACAGGCATTCCCCAATCAAAAGGGGGTAGAGAAAGGCATAGAATGTAAATGTCAATGTATGACAATAAAAAAAATAAAAAAAATCAAAGAAGGAATTCAAAGAATAAGCATGATTCATAATGCAAAGACTTCTCAAGAGGAACAGTTATCAGCGATTATAAAAAAGGAAGAGCGCACCAACTCCCCGAAAAAAGAAGGATCCTAGATTCCAAAAGACCTCTAAAAGCAAAGAAAAGGAATACGGAAAAAAGGAAAAGTGCTCAAACCATGAAATGATAATCACTGATAAATGCGCCGATCTAAGATAGGAATGTAGCAAGCGCCTTAAAAGGCTAAGAATGCATAAATCCTATTATGAGCTGGCTGAAAGCCCCACGAATAGGAAGGAAATGAAGGAATTACTTTACGAGCCGACTACGAGCTCCATAGGTCAAGGTGGCAGAGAGCACAACCTTAAGGACCGATTGAAGATCCCATGGGCTAACCTCATGCATAAGACCTGCCATTCCTATTAGTGTGGTAGCGCCACAAGCAAGGCATGTGAAGCCCCTTGTGTACGGACTTAGCGGTATGCTAAGAAAAAGAGGGTTGCATCGCGCGCTGATGATCACGGCCAACCGTGCATAATTCCCCCCAAATTCATGGGCTCGTTTCCGGTAGTAATGCATAGGATGTGGTACTAAGGTATTCGTAAGTGCTCGAAAGGGCCAACTGTGTGCATGAAACCTTGAGTTCACCACCCTGGTAGCTTCATTTGGCTCCTTTGATGGATTGGTGGTATGGGAATTCGACCGAAGAGGAGTGTGTTCCACTAGGGCTGCTTCCCTAGCAGCGGTGGGTGCTCCACGAGGGCCAACCATGCATAAGACCATTGCTCCAACTACTTATGAGCTTAAACTGTGGTTGCTCCAATTACTTATGAGCTAAAATCGTGTTCTATTAAAAGGCGCCTACTAACAATACCCTAGGATTGTATTGCCAAAGGAAATAAAACTATGAAATAATATACATATGGAAGGAATGAACATCAAAATTGAAATACTATGAGATTCTCCGATAGAAGTCTATACATTCATGTATCAACATATGAATAACTGATTTGAATACATGATAATCGTTCATCACATGCAAGAACATACGAATATGTGCTTTCAAAAAGAAAATGCTGAAATATACTCCTTGATATCTTGATTGAATTGTATTTGATCTCTAGCCCTTTCTAGTTTTGCATCTGTTATTAACTTGAGTCGATTGGGAACATTAGCTAACTCCTGCTCTAAAGCAGCTGTAGTTTCCTTCTGCTTGGACAATTCCTCCCCTTGAGAATCCAAGATATTCTTATTGGCATGAATGCGAGAGCTCACTGACTTCGGTAAGGTCTCCTCCTTGTTTTTGGAAGACTGAAGTGATGCAATCTGGGCTTGCAAAACACTAAACTTCTCATCAAAGGAAGTAATTGCGGCAGAGTGTACTTCGTCTTGACTTTTCAAAGAGTCATAGTCAGACTGATATCTGGAGAGTAGAGACGATTTCTGATAAATATCATTCTGGAGAAGTAGCAATTCTTCATGTTGATGATCTACTTCAAGGACTGCATTTGTGCCCTGAATCACATCTAGACCTTTAATTGATTCGAAGAATAGCTAGAGAGATGATTGTAGGGGAGATGTATCAACCCCGACTAAATTAGCTGAAAACTCCAAAAGAGACCAGGCTTCTTTCAATTGGCTCCACTGATCCTTGTCTAACAATGCTTCTTCGACTGATTTGAGAGCCTCTCTGATGACATTCACTTTAAACTTGGGAAGAGATCGAATGGCCTGAATATCGAGAGATGGAAGGGAAGGAGCTTTAAGAATAGAGCTACTAGGACCCGGATCTGCAGAAATAATAAAATTAATAGATAGAAAATAATGCAAGAGTAAACGAGTAAAATATCTTCAGATATGTATACCTGCCGTAGGAATAGATGGAGTGTGATGAATGGACGCTGTGGAGGATTCAGTTGGAGTATCTCCTTGAAGATTGACATTGAAAGTAGGCTCATCGGCTGTCGCACCGGGATTTGTAACAGGCTGCATTTCTACTACAAGAGCTGTGGAAGAGAAGGAAGGAATGGCTGAACAAGTATTATTATCCCTCACAGTCCCTCCAGTCATGACGCGGGCATCGATAATTGAATCACCTTTAGGGTTTAACTTAGGAGGAAGGATTTCAGCCTCCTTAGAGGCAGATACCTCTGGAATGGTAGGAAGTATGTCATGCACAAGAGGAGAAGGTGTGCGAGATGATTCGCCTACAGCACGAACCCCAGCAGACGAATGCGGTTGTTGAGGTAAAATAGAAGGTGCATCCAGTGAATATCAAAAGGACTTGAATATTGGCCCTGAATCTCCTCCTGTAGAAGGTGGGGTTCTTGGAGGCTGATCTCGCTGAGGTGTATCATTATCGATTTGCACATCAGAATCTTCTTCACAGTAATCATCTAGTCGATTGTTAGGCCGATTGGTTTCGAGATTTGAAGAAGTACTACCATCTTTATCCGCGTCCCCATCACTATTGGTTCTTTGGTCACCAATACGACTGCTAGACGATGAAGATTCTGCAATAAAAAGCTACTTTTGCTTCTCAGAAGGAGTTGTTTACGGGTAACTATCCTCGGAGGAGGAGTAACAACAGAAATATCACCAGCAGGCGTACCGGGAATATTTTCGGTTTTGGGAGGCTGTATGGGAGAATCAAATGGAGGAATATGTGTTTTGACATCAGGAGTTGGCGAAGGAAGATCAACAGAAGCAGATGTGTGCTCAGGGGGTGTTTACACAACAAAATTGTGTTTGTGTAGATAGGGAAATAAGAGTAATATTCTAATATTCTATGAGAGAGAGAGAGAGAGAGAGAGAGAGAGAGAGAGAGAGAGAGAGAGAGGCATTCATCATTGCATTCATTTTAATCGGGTTATTTGACATTCCATCGATACATCCCTTGATTGTAGAACAAGATATTCCAAATATGAATACAAGTTCTTCTTTGCTTATTGATTTCGACAAGCTTCGCCCCTTCTTTCTTCTTTCATTCTGTCCAAAGGACAGAAGAATGGGAGTTGGAGAGTCAGACTGGAGCTGCTCTCTTTCTTCTTTCACACCATTGCTTTGATATTCAAGAGTTTTGACTTTTGAAAGGGGAACATGAGCAAAATTATAAAGATATGCTCCCGACATCTTTTACGAAAGGACAGAACTTCATGGCGAAAACGCACTCTGCGACTCGCGTGAAAGCCTTAGTGTTTGCGCACTCCGCGTAAACACTTTACTCTACACGCTCCTCTTTCGCACTTCAATCTTCATTTTGGTAGAGTTTCCTCGTCGTTCTTCTTTGATTCTCGGGGTCTGCAACCTGTATGTTCAATTCGAGAAGAAGGAGATGCATAAGGCTACTCTCCGTACCTCTGGAGTCTTTTGAAGGAGCTCTACAACTTTGAACTTCGAAAGTGAATATCAAATGAGGACTCGTCGGGGGGGGGGGGGGGGGGGGGGGGGGGGGGGGGGGGGGGTTGGTTGGGGGATATTTATAGGTTTCTAGAGCAAATCTCGCGGGTTTCACTACCCGTGGGTCGGACCTTTTAAGCGACCCGTGTAAACACCAGACCTTTTACGCGAGTCGCGTAAAAGGTCCGTGAAGCACCTTTTCTGCCATCTTTCAGTCTTCGCTTCTTCATTCTTTGTTTCTTTTCTAAACTTTCGTTCTTCCATTTTCTCTCTTATTTTATGCCTCAACAAATGCCCCCATTTGATTTGTTTCGGAGGAGCATCACTCTAAATCGGAACTGATCAAATATAAAGGGGTCCCGCCCTTCATTCGTCATTTTCCCTTTTCCGCTGCGAAGCCTTGCTGCGCCTGATACCTTTTACACAACCTACGTAAAAGCTTGTGTTTCCACGTGGTCTACGTAAAACAGTCTTTTTGACTGAAGATTTTTTCTAAGTCTCAAAACTCCACCAAAATTTTCCCGAGTTGCATTTTCCCTCTCTCAAGGTACCTTTACTTCTTTCACTTAGTCTCATACGAAGGCTTGATCCTTGGAAACTACACCCTTCTAAGTCTTTGAATGTATCTACATTTCTTCAACTAACTGTTCTTCTTTTCATTCTAATAGATTAATCATGCCCCTAATGAATTCTTCTGAAGCTTCTTCCTCTCGCCAACGATCATTTTTCCAAAGAATTCCAAATTCTTATTCAACTCATAGGCTTTTTCAGAAATTTCTTGACATTCTTAATCATCCTGATCAATGAAAACAACTGTCAATTCTTCAAGAGGACATCTCTTTTGCTGCAACTCTTCTTCGTATTGATCCTTCTATTTTTACCGCTGTCATCTCAGACTTATTGTCTAAGGTTCAGAAGCTAGAGGAAATGCAAGACGATTCTGTTAGACTATCTACATTAATATCGATGGAAGACGGATTGTCTTTGCTAGAGGGTGATGAGCCATTTGTCATGGACTCCTTTCTTAACAAATGGGACGATGTGCATATCGTGTCCTCTTCTCTTGCCGATCACAGGGCTCATCATAACCTCTTATTCCATGATGTTCAATTGATGGCTGTAGAAAATCTTGCAATCCTGAATGCTGCTCGTCACTCTGAAGATATTTCTACCTCCTTAAAGGAAGTCTTCGATGATCGTGAATTTAAAGCTACCCCTGGAACAGGATACTGTCGAAGATGTTTAGAAACGTATTAAAAGTATCAGGAATATTACTTCTCAAAAGTTGACCGTGGTAGCCAAGGTGGAAATGCTAAAGAAGAATATCTCCCGATTGTTACAAGATTGAATTTTGCCATAACAGTCACCAGTCTTTTTAGCTGTTTTTTCTTCTTTTCTGCAATCAGACTCTCTTTCTTTTCTCTTTTGAGATTTCATTTTCATTTCCTGTTGAAGACTATGTGCCCTCGTATTCGTGTCAATTGAAATATCCTGAATTGGTAAGAAAATAGTTATTCAAGTAAAAGGAAATTGCTGTTGTTTTAGAGAAAAGTTGGCCGATATTCCCAATCGATTCAAGTTGATAATAGATGTAGAACTAGATATGGCTGGAGTTCAAATACAATTCAATCAGGATATCAGTGTGTATATTTCAGCATTTTCTTTTTGAAAGCATATATTCATACATTTTTTTGCATGTGATGAACGATTATCATATATTCATATCAATTGTTCGTATGTTGATACATGAATGCATAGCCTTTTATTGGAGAATCTCATGTGTTTCAATTCTGATATTCATTCCTTCCATATGTACATTGTTTCATAGTTTTATTTCTGTTGGCGATACAATCCTAGGGTATTGTTAGTAGGCGCCTTGTTAGTAAAACACAGTTTTAGCTCATAAGTAGGAGCAACTATAGTTTAAGATCATAAGTAGTTGGAGTAATGGTCTTATGCGTGGTTGGCCCTCATGGAGCGCGCACCGCTATCAGGGAAGTGGGCCCGGTGGAACACACTCCTCTTTGGTTGAAATCCCATACCACCGGTCCATCAGAGGGCCCCAATGAAGTTACCGGGGCGATGAACTCTAGGTTTCGTGCACACATTTGGCCCTTTCGAGTGCTCACGGCTACCTTAGTACCACATCCATGGCCACCAGTCCAGCAATAATGGGAGAATTTCGACCTTCCTACGCGTTACTACCATAAACGAGCATATGAATCTGGGGCAAATTATCCATGATTGGCCGTGATCAACAGCGGGCAATGCAACCCTCTTTTCTTCACTCCTATACCTCTAAGTCCATACACAAGGGGCTTCAGATGCCTCGCTTATGGTGCTACCGTAGTAATAAGAATGACAGGTCTTATGCATGAGGTTAGCCCATGGGACCTTCAATCAGTCCTTAGGGTTGTGCTCTCTGACACCTTGACCTATGGAGCTCTTAGTTGGCTCGTAAGGTAATTCCTTCCTTTCCTTCATGTTCGCGAGGCTTTCAGTTAGCCCATAGTAAGATTTATGTATTCTGGGCCTTTCAAGGTGTTTGCTGCATTCCTATCTTAAATTGGTACATTTATAGGGACAATCATTTCATGGTTTGGGCACTTTTCTCCTTTTTTCGTATTCCTTTCCTCTCACTTTTGGAGGTCACTTGGAATCTAGGATCCTCCTTTCAGGGAATTGGTGCGTTATTCCCCCCCCCCCCCCCTTTTTTTTTTTTTTTTAATTTTATAATCGCTGATAACTGTTCCTCTTGAAAAGTCTTTGCACTATAGATCATGATTGTTCTTTGAATTCCTTCTTTGATTTATGTGATTGCCATACGTTGACATATATTCCATTCCTTTCTCTGCCCCCTTTTGATTGGGGAATGCCTTTGCAGTAGGAGATTGCACAATCAAAATTTCATCATCTCTCCGTCAAGGAAAGTATATTTTGATGAATCGACCATTGACAGAGACCACTATTCCTTGACCATCTTTATCAGTGATCCAATAGGCTCCATTAGAAAATACTTCTGTGACGACATATGGGCCGTCCCATTTCGGTTCAAACTTGCCCTCTGTCTTAGGAGTTGTTATGGTCAGTCTTTTCAGCATTAAGACCAAATCTCATTTCTTGAAAGCTCTGTGCTTTACATTCTTATCAAAGGCGGCAGATGCTCAGGCCTGGTATAGCTGCAGGCGCTGCTGCACGGCTAATGTTCTTTCGTCTAGAGCATTTAATTCCTTCAATCGCAGTTTAGAATTTTCATCTTCTGTGATTGCTTGATGTACTGCTACCCATAGAGGCCACTTGTATTTCAATGGGCAATACAGCTTCTACTCCGTATACCAGAGAATATGGTGTAGCCTTCGTTGCCGTTCGATGCGTCGTGCGATAGGCCCATAGGCCTCTTAAAGCCTTTCATCCCAATCTCTTTTGTTTTCGCTCACCGTCTTTTTCAATATTTTGACGATGGTCTTATTAAATGCTTCTGCTAGCACGTTTGTCGCTGGATAATAAGGCGTGGAGTAAGAGTGCTTGATGCCGAATTTTTGACACAATTTGTCCATGTTCCTGTTTCTGAATGTGGTACCATTATCTGTGATGATCTTCTGGGGAACTCCATTCTTTTATATGATTGCATGCCGAATAAAATCTGTTACATCGTTTTCGTTTACGAAGTGCAATTACTTCTGTCTTCTTGGAGAAATAATTTGTGGCTGCCAAGATGTATTGCCGTCCTCGTGAAGATGCAAAGTTGATTGGGCCGATGACATCCAATCCCCATATGGAAAATGGCCATGATGATACTTTTTGGTGGAGATCGTTTGGTGGTACATGTATATCACTGTGAATTTGGCAGGAATGACATCGTTTTGCAAACGCGATGGCATCTTTAAACATTGTCAGCCAATAGTATCCTATACGGTATATGCAGTTGCTTAAATTCCTTCCAGCTTGGTGAGCTTCGCATTCTCCTGAATGAGCTTTCTACAGCACGGATTCTACCTCTACTTTATCTAGGCATCTCAAGAGCAATTCACTATGAGATTTTTTATACAATACATTATTGTATATCACGAATTTAGTCGCTTGTGCCTTATTTGCGCTTTCATTGATGGGTCATGGGGAAAGATCATGTACTATATATAGTCAATAATAGGCTGGCGCCAGTCTTTTATTGTTAATTCGTAACAAGAGACAGGCTTCGCTTCACTAACTAAATCTTCTAGCTTGATTGGCGGCAAAAATCTGCGTTCTTCAATTGTCACTTGAATAGGACTTTGGATGGTACATGAAAGGGCCACAACCAAACTAGCCAATGCGTCTACTTTTTCATTTTACTTCCTAGGCATGTGCTGTATAGAGATATCTCTGAAGCTTTCAAATAATTTTCTTGCTTTTCAGCAGTACAGTAGCAATTCTGGCTTCTTTTTATCATATTCTGTCGTAAGTTGATTGATAATCAGCTGTGAATCACCAAATACCCTCAACGATTGTATCTGTATCTCTTGTGCTATCTCGAGCCCAATGATGAGAGCATTGTATTCTACTTCATTATTCGTGCAAGATGTTCCCAATGTAAAGGAATAGGATAAAAGATCTCCTTGTGGATTGATGAAAATTACACCTGCCCTTGCCCTTGCCCCTGCCCCTGCCCTTGCCCCTGCCCCTGCCCCTGCCCCTGTGACCCTTGCTGCGCCATCGTCATGGTTTCGCTATTTCTACCATAAACATATGTTCGTCTAGAAATTAATTTGATATTTCTTTATCTTCGAACGTTGGGTGTGCAGCCAGGAAGTCAGCCATTGCCTGTCCTTTCACTGCTTTAGATGGTGTATATGTTATGGTGAATTCTGATGACAAAAGCATCCATTTGGCCAATCTTCCTGTCAGCACCAATCTTCCTGTCAGCATTGGCCTCGTCATCAAATACTTAATCGGATTTACCTTCGAGATCAACATTATATCATGGGAGAGGCAGTAATGTCTTAGGTTCTGGACTGCGAATATCAAGGCCAGGTATGTCTTTTCCATTGGCAAATAATGATGTCTGCCCCCACTAGTATTCTGCTCAAATAATACATAGCGCCCTCTTTTCCTTGTTTATTTTTTGTGTTAGCAAAGCGCCAAGTGAGGTTTCGCAAGCAGCAATATAAAGTATGAGCAGTTTTCTCGATGTTGGTGCTGCTACACTGGTGGCTACTTTAACAATACTTTAATTGTTTCGAATGACAAGCTGTATCCCATTCAAATTTCACTCCTTTCTTTGCCAGGCGGGAAAATGGCTGACATCGCTCGACCAAATTCGATATGAACCTGAGGAGATACGCTAACTTCCCTTGCAGACTTTTCAACTCTTTCAGTGTTTTGGTTGGTGGCATTTCTTGGATTGCTTTGATCTTTCCAGGATCTATTTCAATGCCTCTATATTTGATAATAAATCCTAGAAACTTGCCTGAAGACACCATGAATACGCATTTCAATGGGTTCATCTTTAACTGTTTCTTTCAGAGTCACTGGAATATTCCTTTTAAATGTTCTCTACGCTCTTCATGGTTCGTCGATCTTACCACCAAATCATCAACGTAGCACTCTACGTGCTTATGCATCATGTCACTGAAGATGTGTTGCATTGCCCTTTGATAAATTGCACCTGCATTTTTTAGGCCGAACGACATCACTTTATAACAATAGATTCCTAGCGATGTTCGAAAAGCAATAGCCTCCTCGTCCTTGGGTGCCTTTCTTATCTGATTATATCTAGAATAACCGTACATAAAAGTCATCACGGTAGAAGAATGGGAGTTGGAGAGTCAGACTAGAGCTGCTCTCTTTCTTCTTTCAAACCATTGCTTTGATGTTCAAGTCTTGGCTTTTGAAAGGGGAACGGGAGCAAAATCATAAAGACATGCTCCTGACATCTTTTACAAAAGGACAGAACTTCATGGCGAAAATGCACTTTGGCCCATCAATACTTTACTCACTTTGGCGTAAAAGCCTTAGTGTTTACACGGGCCACGTAAATACTTTACTCTGCACGCTCCTCTTTCGCCCATCAATCTTCATTTCGGCAGAGTTTCCTCATCATTCTTCTTCGATTATCGAGGTCCGCAACCTGTGTGTTCAACTCAAGAAGAAGGAGATGCACAAGGCTACTCTCCATACCTCTGGAGTCTTCTAAAGGAGTTCTGCAACTCTGAACTTTAGAAGTGAATGCCAAATGAGGATCCTGAGGGTGGTATTTATAGATTTCTGAGGCAAATCTTGCGGGTTGCACTGCCTGCGGGTCGGACCTTTTACGCGACTCACATCATACAGAAAAGATCCTTCTAGGGCATAAAAGCTCGGAAGTCGAGGACTATGAAAAAATCCTTAACAGAAAGAAAAGCAATTCAAAGTCGATAATGGAAAGAAGAACTGGAATACAATGTATGACTGTATCAGCAACGCTAGTCACAAGGTACCGAAGGCAAGAAAGAATTAATGTAACTCTGGGAGTCAAGCCCTGCCGTCTATCTAGACACCGTAGGGGTCGAAAAAAGTCAAATGCTGAAATGCCAGTATTTTTAGCACATGAATCACCTCTCGATCATCTACTGCAGTTCAATAGATATTGTAATCGTCTAAAAATCAGCAAAGACCAATGGCTCAAAAAATTCCAAGAAACTTTGATCGATCCTGTGCGGATCTGGTATAAATCAGGAACTGTACAAAAGCTGAAAAGTTGGGAACAATTCACCGACTTATTCATGCTGAGATTTTGGACGCCGAGGATAGCAGTTACGGTGGCAGAATTGATAAGATGGAAGATCGCCCTGAAAGAATGCCCTTATTAGTACGTTATGAAGGGGAGAAACGCAATAGTTAGCTCACACAAATTGCTCGAAAGAACAGAAGCGAGCTAGTAAAAACATGCGCCGAAAGTGCAGGAATATGATTTAAGAAAGGACACGAACCATGTACCATGTTTGATCTGATGAAAGAAGTGGCAACCCTTGAGCCAAACAAAATGCGAGACCGGGCAGTAATCCATTTCTTTGGCATCACACATAAAGGGTATATCAATTGCTAAATTCTGCCACGGTGGAGCCACTGAAGCATATGAAAACTCACAAAGGAAAACACTTGCCAAGACTTCCTAAATTTGCCCTCTATAAAGAAGATACGCAATCGCCCGGTGAACACTTGTTGACGTATGAGAAAGCAGCATACTTTAGAAGAAATGTCTCACAAGAATATTTGGCATGGAATTTCATCTATTCCCTAACAACTTCTGGAAACGCTATGGCCTGGTACTTCACCCTCCTAGGAGGCACAATTGCAAGTTGGCAAGATTTGAAGGAGGCATTCGTGTTGTGATTCTACAGATATAATATAAGAATCATGAAGACATAGATGGTACGAACAGTTCAACATCAAGCAGAAGATGTGCTAGATTTCATGCGAGGTGGAATACCAGATCCTATTGTCTTTCCTCGCCTCTATAAGAAATTCTGACAGTAAAAGAATCCATACGCTCCACTATCCTGAAAGAGCAATTGTTACCGAGAAATACGACAGCCTTGCAAAGTTCTCGACAATTATTGAGAGAGTTGGTCACTCAGTTTCACAAAATTTGTAATGTTATGACAATTCAAGTAGTAGGAAAACCACAGAGCATTGCCCAAATCTCTTATCGAAACTTAACAGAAAGCAATATAATAACTCTATGATCAGGGAAACAATTGTCAGGATCATCGTATGATCAAGGAAATACTGATAGTCGGAAAGATGCTTCGGACAAATCTTCAAAGCAAGAACAAACAGGAGATCCGATGACATCGAAAGTCGCATATGATGTGGTGGGCCATTTGAAGAGAATCTTTGCCAAGTTGAGCATATATGATCCCTTGAAATTATCAAAGAATTTTCGGAAAGCATTAATACAGGCACTATAAGATGATGAGGTTCGAGAAATGCTAGTGACAGAGATGGAGAGTGCTGATGATGGGAAAGATGAATACGAAAGGTGGAATACCGTGTCAGAAAGAATCGAAGTAGCTCATTGCATGTCGACCATAACCTTCACAGACGAAGACTTGATGCTAGGACAAAAAGAGCATAACAAGCCCCTAATGGTCACAGGCTGCATCAACGACATGCAAGTGAAGTGTATAATGATCGACAACGGGTTCGCGGTTAACCTTATGCCACTAAGCATGGTATTAAATCTAGGATATAAGCACCCCAGCTGCGACCTAGTAAAATTATCGTCGCGTTGACAACATATAATCTGCTGCTTGGAAGACCGTGGATGCACCGGTATGGAGTAGTCCCTTCTACATTGCATCAATGCTCTAAGTTTTGTCAAAACGGAATGCAGTACATAATAGCAGCAGATGAAAGACCGTATATAGTCGCAGAGTCCTTTTTCGCGGACGCACGGTATTATGACGTGTTCACTAATGAAGGGCAGGAACCAGATACAGAACAAGAACAGAGAAAGATGAAAGAAAAAATGGTCATCGAGACCTGTAAAGAGGAAGGTACGGAAGACATCAAAAGCAAAGAAGTCAAGGAAAGGCAAGGCCAAAAAGGTTTTACGTCGTACCAAAGAACATGAGGCAATTAGGACAACCTCCTCTAGTGTCATTTTCAACTGATGTGATGAAAACTCTCCAAGCGAACTTCATAATCCCAGCACCGCACGCGGAGCGGAGTAAGCCATTCCCGCAGGGACCTCGAGAGTTTCATGTACCAGCAAGCTCAGTCCATAAGCCGATAGCATTTTACTCTTGCACACACCAAACCAGCACAGACGAGGGCAATGAAACGTTGATGACTATCAACTTAGAACCAAAAGAGCTAGAAAGGTACAGTTCCACCAGTAGAAAGATTATGCAGACAATGGACTTAGACTGTGAAGAGCCTAAAGGCTTAAAGAACGGAGAAGGCATGACAGTTCCTGTCATGCTACTTCAAAAGAAGCATGAAAAGTGTTTAGGGTTGGGGGCATCTTATGAAGTTACACAAGCTAATACGATCAATGGAGTTCTCCAGACTGAAGAAAGAAGCATGCTTGATAATGGCGAAACATAACAGAGTGAGGAAGCACTTGTTCATATGGAAGAAAGTGGTCAGCTCACAGTCGATCAGCTATGAGAGGTGAATTTGGGAATCATAGAGGAATCTCAAATCACTTATATCAATGCAAGCCTGTCAGACGATGAAACCATGCGATATTTTCAATTGTTGAAAGAAAATATAGATATTTTTGCATGGACATATGCAGAAATGCTAGCCTTGGAACTTACAGTAGCAATGCACAAGCTCAACATATCCAAAGAAAAGAAGCCAGTGAAATAAGCCCAGCGATGCCTCCATCCAGATTTGGTACCAAAGATTGAAGAGAAGTAAATAAATTAATCAAAGTCAGATTCATCAGAGAGGTGAAATATCCAATGGATCTCCAATATCATACCGGTAAAGAAGAAAACTGACTAAATAAGGGTATGGGTGGACTTCCGAGATTTAAATGAAGCCTGTCTAAAACATGACTTCCCTCTGCCAATCACAGAGTTGCTAATTGATAGCACCACGAAATATGCCGTGATGACTTTTATGGATGGTTATTCTGGTTATAATTAGATAAGAACGGCACCTGAGGACGAGGAGGCTATTGCTTTTTGAACATCGCTAGGAATCTATTATTATAAAGTAATGTCGTTCGGCCTAAAAAATGTAGGTGCAACTTATAAAAGGGCGATGCAACACATCTTCAGTGACATGATGCATAAGCATGTAGAGTGCTACATCGATGATTTGGTGGTAAGATCAACGAACCATGAGAGCATAGAGAACATTTAAAAGGAGTATTCCAGCGACTCCGAAAGAAATAGTTAAAGATGAACCCATTGAAATGCACATTCGGAGGTGTCTCTAGGCAAGTTTCTAGGATTTGTTAGATATAGAGGCATCGAAATACTTCCTGAAAAGATCAAAGCAATCTAAGAAATGCCATCGCCCAAAACACTGAAAGAGTTGAAAAAGTCTGCAAGGGAAGCTAGCATATCTTCGTAGGTTCATATCGAATTTGGCCAGGCGATGCCAGTCGTTTTCCCCTCCTGGCAAAGAAAGGAGTGAAATTTGAATGGGATGCAGCTTGTCAGAACGCATTCGAGACAATCAAAGAATTGTTAAAGTAACCACCAGTGTTCACAACACCAATCTCGGGAAAACCGCTCTTACTTTATATTGCTGCTTGCGAAACCTCACTTAGCGCTTTGCTAGCATAGAAAAATGAACAAGGAAAAGAGGGTGCTCTGTATTATTTGAGCAGAATGCTAGTGGGGGTAGAGCATTATTATTCGCTGATTGAAAAAGACATGCTTGGCTTTCAAAAGCCAAGACATTAGTGTCTCTCCCATGATATAATGCTGATTTCAAAGGCTGACCTGATCAAAAATTTGATGACAAGACCGATGCTGTCAGGAAGATTGGCTAGAATTCACCACAACATACACATCGTGGTAGTGAAAGGATAAGCAGTGGCTGACTTCCTGGCTGCACACCCAACGTTTGAAGATAAAGAAATATCAGATGAATTACCAGATGAACATGTGTTTATGGTAGAAACAACAAAACCATGGCAAGTATACTTCGATGGTGCCACAAGGGTCACAGGGGCAGGGGCAGGTGTGATTTTCATCTGTCCACAATGAGATCTTTTACCCTATTCGTTTACATTGGGAACAGCCTGCACGAACAATGAAGCAGAATACAATGCTCTCATCATTGGGCTCGAGATAGCACAGGAGATATAGATACAATCACTGAGTGTATTTGGTGATTCCCAGTTGGTTATTAATCAACTCACGACAGAATATGATATAAAGCAGCTGAAATTATTACCATACTGCAGGAAAGCAAGAAAATTGTTTGAAAGCTTTAGAGATATCTCTATACAGCATGTGCCAAGGAAAGAAAATGAAAGAGCAGATGCATTGGCTAGTTTGGCCGGGCTCTTTCATGTACTATTCGTAGTCCTCTTCAAGTAACAATTGAAGAACACAGATTTTTACCGCCAATCGAATCAGAAGATATATTCAGTGAAGCGAAGCCCGTCTCTTGTTAAGAAGTAACAATAGAAGACTGGTGCCAGCCTATTATTGACTATATAAAGTACGGGATCTTTCCTCATGACCCGTCAATGAAAGCACAATAAGGTAGAGAGCGACGAAATTCATGATATACAATGATGTATTATATAAAAAATCTAATGGTGAATTGCTCTTGAGATGCCTAGATAAAGAAGAGGCAGAATATGTGCTGCAAAAAGCTCATTTAGGAGAATGTGGAGCTCACCAGGCTGGAAGGAATTTAAGCAACCGCATATATCGTATGGGATACTATTGGCCGACAATGTTTAAAGATGCTATCGCTTTTGCAAAACGATGTCATTCTTGCCAAATTCACGGTGATATTTTGCACGTACCTCCAGATGATCTCCATCAAATAGTATCATCATGACCATTTATCATATGGGGATTGGATGTCATCAGCCCAATCAAACCTGCATCTTCATGAGGACGGCAATACATCTTGGCAGCCACAAATTATTTTTCCAAGTGGATAGAAGCCATTGCACTTTGTAATGTCAAGGAAAAAGATGAAATAGATTTTATTCGGCATGCAATCATATATAAGCATTGAGTTCCCCACTAGATCATCATAGATAATGGTAACCCGTTCAGAAACAGGAACATGGACAAATTGTGTCAGAAATTCGGCATCAAACACTCTTACTCCACGCCTTATTATCCAGCGGCAAACGGGCTAGTAGAAGCATTTAACAAGACCATCGTCAAAATATTGAAAAAGACGGTGAGCGAAAACAAAAGACATTGGGATGAAAGGCGTCAAGAAGCCTTATGGGCCTATCGCACAATGCATCGAATGGCAACGAAGGCTACGCCATATTCTCTGGTATACGGAGTGGAAACTGTATTGCCCATTGAAATACAAGTTGCCTCTTTACGGGTAGCAGTATATCAAGCAATCACAGAAGATGAAAATGCTAAACTGCGATTGAAGGAATTAGATGCTCTTGACGAAAGAAGATTAGCCGCACAGCAGCGCCTGTAGCTATACCAGGCCTGGGTATCTGCCGCCTTTGATAAGAATGTCAAACACAAAGCTTTCAAGAAAGGAGATTTGGTCTTAATGTTGAAAAGACCGATCGTAACAACTCATAAGATAGGGGGCAAGTTTGAACCGAAATTGGACTGCCCCCATATGTCGTCACGGAAGTATTTTCTAATGGAGCCTATCGGATCATTGATAAAGATGGTTCAGGAATAGGGGTCTCTGTCAATGTCCGATTCATCAAAAGATGCTTTCCTTAAAGGAGAGATGAAATTTTGATTGTGGAATCTCTAGTTGCACTGGCATTCACCAATCAAAAGGGGGCAGAGAAAGGCATGGAATGTAAATGTCAATGTATGACAATCACAGAAATTAAAAAAGGAATTCAAAGAAAAAACATGATCTATAGTGCAAAGACTTTGCAAGAGGAACAGTTATTAGTGATTACAGAAAAAGGGAGAAGAATGCACCAACTCCCTGAAAGGAGGATCCTAGATTCCAAGTGACCTTCAAAAGCGAAAGGAAAGGAATACGGAAAAAGGGGAAAAATGCCCAAACCATGAAATGATAATCACCGATAATTGCGTCGATCTAAGATAGGAAGCAAAATGCCTTGAAAGGCCCAGAATACGTAAATCCTACTATAGGCTGACTGAAAGCCCCACAAACAGGAGGGAAAGGAAGGAATTACCTTACGAGCCAACTAAGAGCTCCATAGGTCAAGGAAGCAGAGAGCACAACCCTAAGGACCGATTGAAGGTCCCATGGGTTAAAACTCATGCATAAGACTTGCCATTCTTATTATTGCGGTAGCGCCACAAGCAAGGCGTGTGAAGCCCCTTGTGTATGGACTTAGCGGTATAGGAGTGAAGAAAAAGATGGTTGCATTGCGCATTGCTGATCACAGCTAACCATGCATAATTTTCCTCAGATTCATGTGCTCGTTTTCGATAGTAACGCATAGTAAGGTCGAGATTCTCCCCCTATTACTGGATTGACGGTCATGGATGTGGTACTAAGGTAGTCGTGAGTGCTCGAAAGGGCCAACCGTGTGCATGAAACTTAGAGTTCACCGCCCCGGTAGCTTCATTGGGCCCCTCTGATGGACCGGTGGTATGGGAATTCAACTTAAGAGGAGTGTGTTCCACCGGGGCTACTTCCCTTATAGTGGTGCGCGCTCCATGAGGGCCAACCATGCATAAGACCATTGCTCCAACTACTTATGAGCTTAAACTGTGGTTGCTCCAACTACTTATGGGCTTAAACTGTGGTTGCTCCAACTACTTATGAGCTAAAACTATGTTTTACTAACAAGGGGCCTACTAAATATACCCTAGGATTGTATCACCAACAGAAATAAAACTATTAAATAATATACATATGGAAGGAATGAACATTAGAATTGAAATACCATGAGATTCTCAAATAAAAGGCTATGCATTCATGTATCAACATATGGACAATTGATATGATAATCGTTCATCACATGCAAAATGTATGGATATATGCTTTCAAAAAGAAAATGCTAAAATATACTCCTTGATATCCTGATTGAATTGTATTTGATCTCTAGCCTTGTCTAGTTCTGCATCTGTTATCAACTTGAATCGATTGGGAATATGGGCCAACTCTTGCTCTAAAACAACGACTTGAATAACTCTTTTCTTACGAATCCATGACATTTCAATTGGCACGAATACGAGGGCGCATAGTCTTCAACAGGAAAAATAAATGAAATCTCAAAAGAGAAAAGAAAGAGAAGTTTGATTGCAAAAAAAAAAAAAAAAAGCTAAAAAGATTGAGGTTATTACGGCAAAATTCAGTCTTGTAACAATCGGGAGATATTATTCTTTAGCATTTCCACATTGGCTTCCATGGTCAACTTTTGAGAAGCAATGTCCTAATACTTTCAATATATTTCTGAACATCTTCGACAGTATCCTGTTCCAGAGCAGCTTATTCACGATCATCCAAGACTTCCTTTAAGGAGTTAGAAATATATTTAAAGTGACAAGCAGTATTCAGGATTGCAAGATTTTCTACGGCCATCAATTGAATGTCATGGAATAAAAGGTTATGACGAGCCTTGTGATTGGCAAGAGAAGAGGACGCGGTATGAACATCGTCCCATTTATGAAGAAAGGAGTCCCTGACAAATGGCTCAGCACCCTCTAGCAAAGACAATTTGTCTTCCGTTGATATTAATGTAGATAGTCCAATAGAATCGTCTTGCATTTCCTCTAGCTTCTGAACCTTAAACAATAAGTCTGAGATGATGACGGTAAAAATAGAAGAATCAGTACGAAGAAGAGTCGCAGAAAAAGAGATATCCTTTTGAAGAATCGACAGTTGTTTCCATTGATCTCTGAAATCTCTGAAAAAGATATCAAGAAATCTCTGAAAAAGCATGCGAGCTGAATAAGAAGTTGAAATTCTTTGGAAAACTGATTGCTGGCGAGAGAAAAAAGCTTCAGAAGAATTCTTCGGGGGCATGATTAATCTATTAGAATGAAAAGAAGAACAGTTAGTTGAAGAAACATAGATGCATTCAAAGACTTAGAAGTGTGTAGTTTCCAAGGATCAAGCCTTCATATGAGACTAAGTGAAAGAAGTAAAAGTACTGCGAGGAGAGGGAAAATGCAACTTAGGAAAATTTTGGTAGAATTTCGATACTTGGGAAAAATCACAATCCTAAGACTGTTTACGCGCACTACGTGGAAGCACAAGCTTTTACGCGGGTCGCGTACAAGGTATCAGGAGCAGCAGTGGAAATGGAGAATGAAGAATGAGGGGTGGGACCCCTTTCAATAGCAGCGCGCTCGTCGTGCCACATAATGGCTAGGGAGTTTACGTGGGTCACATAAAAAAGCTCATTGAAGAATGTTGTTTGAGGGAGATTCGATCAGCTCCGATTCAAAGTGTTGCTCTGAAACAGATCGAATGAGGGCATTTGTTGAGGCATAAAATAAGAGAGAAATGGGAAGAAAGAAAGTTTGGAAAGAAACGAAGAAAGAAGAAGTAAAGATGAAAAAATAGCGAAAAGGTACTTAACAGACCTTTTACGCGGGTCGTGTAAAAGATCTGGTGTTTACGCGGGTCGCATAAAAGGTCCCACTCGCAGGTAGTGAAACCTGCTATATTTGCCTCAGAAATCTATAAATACCCCCCTCGGGGTCCTCATTTGGCATTCACTTCCGAAGTTCAGAGTTGCAAAACTCCTTTAGAAGATTCCATAGGTACAGAGACTAGCCTTGTGCATCTCCTTTTTTTTGGGTTGAACGCACAGGTTGTGGACCCTGAGAATCGAAGAAGAACGATAAGGAAACTCTACCGAAATGAACATTGAGGGGTGAAAGAGGAGCATACAGAGTAAAGTGTCTACACAGCCCGCGTAAACACCAAGTCTTTTACGCGGGTCGCGTAAAAGGTCCCAAAGTGTATTTTTGCCATGAAGTTCTGTCCTTTTGTAAAAGATGTTGGGAGCATGTCTTTATGATTTTACTCCCGTTCCCCTTTCAAAAGCGAAGACTCTTGAAGATCAAATCAATGGTGTGAAAGAAGAAAGAGAGCAGCTCTAGTTTGACTCTCCAACTCCCATTCTTTTGTCCTTTAGACTGAATGAAAGAAGAAGGGATGGAGCTCTGCCAAAATCAATAAGTAAAGAAGAACCTGTATTCGTATTTAGAATATCTTGTTCTAAAATCAAGGGATGGATCGATGGAATGTAAAAGAACCCGATTATAGTAAATAAAATGAATGAAATGATGAATCTATCTCTCTTTGTCTTATAGAATATTAGAATATTACTCTTGTTTCCCTATCTATACAAATACAATTTTGTTGTGTAAACAATTTTCTTTCAACAATTGAAAATATTGCATGGTTTTGTCGTCTGATAAGCCTGCACTGATATAAGTGATTCTAGATTCCTCTGCGGTTCCCAAATTCACCTCTCGTAGCTGATTGACTGTGAGTTGATCGCTTTCTTCCGTATGGACAAGTGCTTTTTTGCTCTGTTTTGTTTCGCAATCATCAGGTGTGCATCTCTCTTCGAGCTGGAGAGTTTTGCTGATCGTATTAGCTTGTGTAGTCTCATAAAATGCTCCCAACCCTAAACACTTTTCATACTTCTTTTGAAGTGCCGCAATAGGAACTGCCATGCCTACTCCGTTCTTTAAGCCCTTAGGTTTTTCACAATCAAAGCCCATTGTCTACATGATCTTTTTACTAGCAGAACTATACCTTTCTAGCTCTTTCAACTCTAGGCTGATAGTCATCAGCGTTTCATTATTCTTATCTGTGCTACTTTGGTTTGTGCAAGAATAAAACGCTATCAGCTTATGCACTGAGCTTGCTGGTATATGAAACTCTCGGGGCCTCGGCGGTAATGTCTTACTCCGCTCCGCGTGTGGTGTTGGGCTTATGAAGTTCGCTTAGAGAGATTTCATCCCATTAGCTGAAAATGACACTAGAGGAGGTTGTCTTGATTGCCTCATGTTCTTTGGTACGAAGTGAAACCTTTTTGGCCTTGCCTTTACTTCCTTGATTTCTTTGCCTTTTGTTTCTTCTATTACCTTCCTCTTTACACGTCTCGATGACCCTTTTTTCTTTCATCTTTCTCTGTTCATGTTCTGTGTCAGGTTCTTGCCCTTTATCAGTGAACACGTCATAATACCGTGTGTCCACGAAAAAGGACTCTACGACTGTATATGGTCTTTCATCTTTTGCTATTTTGTACTGCATTTCATTTTGACAGAACTTAAAGCATTGATGTAACGTGGAAGGGACTATTCCATACCGGTGTATCCACGGTCTTCCAAGCAGCAGATTATATGTTGTCAACGCGTTGATAATGTGAAAAGTTACTTTAGTTACCAGATGCTCGATTTCCAACATCATTGTAATTGTACCTAGTGCCTTTTGACCATCTTGATTAAAACCTTGTATCAATATTTTATTGGGTCGTAGCTGGTGGCGCTTTTATCCCAGCTTTAACACCATGCTGGGCGGCATAAAAGTTAACTGCTGCGGACCCGTTGTTGATCATTTGCTTGTCGTTGATGCAGCCTGTGACCATTAGAGGTCTATTATGCTCTTTTTCTCCCAGCGTCAAGTCTTCGTCTGTGAAGGTTATGGTCGACATGCAATGAGCTACTTCGATTCTTTCTGACACGGCATTCCAGCTTTCACATTCATCTTTCCCATCATCGGCACTCTCCATCTCTGTCACTAGCGCTTCTCGAACCTCATCATCTAATAGTGCTTGTATTAATGCTTTCTGAAAATTCTTTGATAATTTCAAGGCATCATATATGCTCAACCTGGTAGGGATTCTCTTTAAATGGCCCACTACATCATATGCGACTTCTGATGTTGTTGGGTATCCTTTTTGCAACTGCTTTTCAGTCATTCAGTCATTTCTTGAGATTTTTTCTTGCTTGGAAAATTTGTCCGGAGCATCTTCCCGGCTATCAGTATTTCCTTGGTCATGCAACGATCCCATCAATTGTTTCCCTAATAGTAGAGTTATTATGTTGCTTTCTGTTAAGTTTCGATCAGAGATTTGAATAATGTTCGGTAGTTCTCTTACTGCTTGAACGGTCATAACATTACAAATTTCGTGGAACCGCGTGACCAACTCTCTTAGTGATTGCTGGAGACTTTACAAGGCTACCATATTTCTTGGTAACAATCACCCTCTTAGAATAGTGGAGTGTATACATTCTTTCACCATCAGAATTTCTAATAGAGGCAAGGAAAGACAACAGGATATGGTATTCCACCATCCTCGTACGAAATCTAGCACATCTTCTCCTGGATGTTGCACCGTTCGTACCATCTGTTTCTACATTATTCTTATATTATATTTGTGGAATTGCAACACGAATGCCTCCTTCGAATCTTGCTAGCTTGCAATTGTGCCGCCCAGGAGGGTGAAGTACCAGGCCATAGTGCTTCCAGATGTTGTTAGGGAATAGACGAAATTTCATGCCAAATATTCTTGCGAGACATTTCCTCTGAGGTATGCTGCTTTCTCATACATCAACAAGTGTTCTACCGGCGATTGCATATTTTCTTTAAAGAGGGCAAACTTAGGAAGTCTTGGCAGGTGTTTTCCTTCGTGAGTTTTCACATGCTTCAGTGGCTCCACCACGGCAGAATTTAGCAACTGTTGTACCCTTTCTGCGTGCGTGCTGCCAAAAAAATGGATTACTGTCCGGTCTCGCGTTTTGTTCCGCTCAAGGGTTGCCACTTCTCTCATCAGATCGAACATGGTACATGGTTCGTGTCCTTTCTTAAATCCTATTCCTGCACTTTCGACGCATGTTTTTACTAGCTCGGCTTTTGTTCTTTCGAGTAGTTTGTGTGAGCTGACTATCCGTTTCTCCACTTCATAACGTATTGATAAGGGCATTCTTTTGGGGTGATCTTTCATCTTATCAATTCTGCCAGCGTAATTGCTCTCCTCCGCGTCCAAAATCTCAGCATGAATAAGTCAACTGTTCCCAACTTTCCAGCTTTTGTACAACTCCTGATTCCTACCGATACGTGTAGGACCGATCAAATTTTGTTGGAACTTTTTGAGCCATTGGTCTTTACTGATTTTTAACGATCACAATATTTGTTGAACTGCAGTAGATAATCGAGAGGTAATTCATGTGCTGACAATATTGGCATTTCAGCATTTGGGGTTTTTCATCCCCTGTGGCGTATAGATAGACGATGGGGCTTGATTCCCAGAGTTGCATTAATTCTTTCTTGCCTTCGGTACCTTGTGACTGGCGCTACTGATACAGTCATACATTGTATTGCAGTTCTGCTTTCCATTATCGACTTTGAATTGCATTTCTTTCTGTTAGTTATTTTTTCATAGTCCTCGACTTCCGAGCTTTGTGCCCTGGAAGGAGTACTGATGAGGACCCTTGTAAATCATTTCCTGATTCATTGTTGGCTATCTTTGCAGATGTTGTTTTGGGAACTACCTTCTTTCCTTTTTATTTTTCTTTTCCGATGAAAATTTCTCCTCTGTCGACCATTTGTTGCAAAATAACTTTAATGGTGTAACATCTCCCAGTTGAATGTCCGAGCATCCGATGATATTGGTAATAGTCTTTTTCTGTACTCCCATTGGCCTCATCACGTCGTCGTGATGAAGGTAATTCAATCGTCTCTGCTTAGATTAATTGGTACATCATGGGGAGTACATCGTCAGCATTGAATGTGAAGCATCTTGATTGTTAAACCTTCGGTATCTCTTTTCTGCAGGTCTATTGTTATAACTCTGATCTTCTCATCGGGAGTCTCTTGCTTAACTTTGGTACCTTTCCTCTTATCGATTACGTTGGCAGATGATTTACTTGAAGTTCGCCGCGTAGACTCTATACGAAAGGCAGGCACTTTTCATATCATATTTTCTAAAGCATGTGATCTGGAAGCTAGTTCTCGGAATGTATATACTTTTGCCCTTGTCAGACCGAATGCAATTAACGGTTCTATACATCCGATGCACGTTTCTACCTGTTCACCTTCTCCTGCTAGATGTTTGCAGGATGTGCTTAAAGTTCTCCAACGTGCAATGAATTTATCCACCGGCTCTGATTCCCTTTGTCGAACTGCTACTAGTTCGGTAAGACTGACTTCCTTCTCGGTGGAAAAGAAGTTTGTCTTAAACGCTTCCTGAATTTGTCCCTAAGTGCACATGGATCCTGGCGCCAGAGCTACATACATCTGAACGCCTTCCCAGTTAATGTGGCTTTGAACAACCGCAAACAGTATTGCAGTATTGCTACATAACTTCCCATCGTTGTTATGAAGTGCATCATGTACTTGTTAGGTGATCCTTCACCGTTGAACATTTGAAAATCTGGGCACTTAAAGCCCTTTGGGAACAGTATGTCTTCCACTTCTCTAGGGGTAAGAGGTTTGTTACTGTTTACACAACAAAATTGCCTTTATGTTTGTGGGGAAATCAGAGTCATATTTCAATATTAGACAAAATAAATAGAAGAGCATTCGTCATTTCATTTTATTTATTTACTGATTTCTTCATACATTCCATGTTTACATCATCCCTTGATTCTAGAATAGATTGTACATTATGATAAAATGAAGTATATTCAGAAAGTGATTTTGGCAGAGCTTCGCCGGGTTCTTATTTCATCCTGTCTTGATGACAGGGAAATAGCCTAGCCAAAGCATCCTGAAATTTATCCATCTTCTTAGAAAGGAAATAAAGATTCGGAAGCCTTCATGCAGCCTTCACAAAAGTGAAGAACAAATATTTTTTGGAGAGCTTTACGCGACCTGTGGCAAGCATCCTCCTGATCAATTCTTCTAGTCTTCTCTCTTCGCTTTCTTCAATCCGGCAACATCTCCCCCTCGTTCATCTTTTGTTCTTGGGGTCCACACTTCGTGTATTCAACCCGAGAAGAAGAGAACTCGAGGTCTGCCCTGTACCTCTGAGAACCTCTAGAGCTTTGGACTTCATAATCAGGTGACAAATGAGGACCCCGGGGGGGGGGGGGGGGGGGGGGACCGTGGAAAGTTCATGAGCTTGCCACGGACCGTGGAAAGTACATGTCTTCGGTACTTTTTCTTCTTTTCTTCTTTATTTCTTCTAGGCATTCTTGATTTTGTTTTCTTTCCTTTGTTTTTTCATTTTTCATGTCTCAACAGATGCCCCCTTTCAAGCTTGATCTGAAGGAACCACCTATTCTGAAGATATAGGTTGAAAATAGCTACATTTTGACATTTTTACCCCTTTCCGCAACCCGCGACAAGTGTCCAACCTTTCTGCGACTCACGGCAAGTACCTCAGGCGCTTTATAAATACTCCATCATTCCTTCACTTCTTCATTCTTCTTTCTCGTAGCGAAGCCCTGTTTGACCTTTCCACGACCCGCGGTAAGCTCCAGACATTTCCGCAACCCGCGGTAAGCAACTTCCAATTGCAGAAATTTCTAAGTACCGGAACTCTACCGAATTTTCTCTAAATCTTTCTTTGAAGTATTAATACCCCTTCCTTCCTTGTTTTCATACTTAAAAATTCTTCATCAAGGACCTTCTCTTCACTTCTTTTAATCCTTTTTTTGAAGTCTTAATTTTCTAATAACTATACTTCTTCTAGATCTTTTAAACATATCTTCATTTCTTCAACTATCTTTCTTTTTCATAAAACTAGATTCGTCATGGCCCCGAAGAATTCTTTTGGAGCTTCTTCTTCTCGTCAGTAATCATTTTACCGAAGAATTCCAAATTCTTATTCTGCTCGCAGGCTTTTTTAGAGATTTCTTGATATCTTGAATCACCCTGATCAATGGAAACAATTGTCAACTCTTCAAGAGGACATTTCTTTCGCTGCCACTCTCCTTTGTGCCGACTCTTCTGTTTTTACTATCGCTATCTTAAATCTACTTTCTGAAGTTCAAAAGTTAGAGGAAATACAAGACAATTCCGCTGGTCTATCTTCATTAATATCTGCAGAAGACGAATTATCTTTGCTAGAGTGTGCTGAACCATTCGTCATGGACTCTTTTCTTGACAAAAATGAGATGATGTGCATATTGTGTCCTCCTCTCTAGCCGATCATAGAGCTCATCATGACCTCTTATTCCATGACGTTTAATTGATGGCTGTAGAGGATCCTGCAATTATCTAAAATATCGCTTCTCAGAAGTTAATTGTAGAAGCCAAGACAGAGATGTTGAAGAAGAACATATCCCCGTCTGCTGCAAGATTAAACTCCTTATAGTCTTCTTTAGTGATTTGTCATTATTGACCAAAGTTGGTTTTAGTATCAGTGAACTAGTTATTTTCTTTTTCTCTTTGAAGGAATCCAATTTTGTACTTCAACTTTGAAGATAACTTTAGGGTTCCTTGGGCAATTTTGTTTGCGCTTTGCTATATTTGTCTTTAAAAAATATCTTTCCATATAAGAATGTGCATATCATTGCCAATATGCTTTCAAAGATTATGTCTTCAATATAAAAACAGAGAGTGCCCCTAGCAATAAAGCACCTTGAATACTGATATGTATATAGATTAACCAGAATCATAGAAATTGATCTTAAGACATAAAGACCGATGAGAATGCTGTTATTCCTTTATAAGCTTCAGTTTTCATGAATAAATAGTTAGCCTCAACGAGTGTACCCGATAGTCGAATAACTGTAATCGAGTCGGATTCAGCCCAATGGAAATTTTCGATAAGATATGATATTAAAGAACTTGAGACCAATCAAACTCTGGCAATTATCGCCATTTATATCATCATAAGAGGCTGAAGAGTCGAAGTTGAGTCAATATCAATGAAGAGCACAGATGACAGTAGTTGAATATCGTCGATAATATGTCGAATACTTCAAAGAATAGCTTCAGTAATCAGAATTCCATATCGCATAAATAATGATGAGGAATACTATAAAACGGTATATGCAATTTTCAGAGCTGATATAATTCCATATAGCCTGTATTGTTGACAATATAATAAAGCCTTGTCAAAGGAAAAATTGTTCATGTTTCTTGTCAATTTAAGGCATTTGACAATATCATAGCATATGCAATTTCCACAATATATAAGAGAATTTTCCTATAAACATGTTGTTATGGCATGTGAATATTTCATTATGATATTCGTTTGTTTTCTCTTTCTAGCTGCACAACATTTTATGTTTTGTTCCCTTTTTCTTCATGATGGGCGGAACTACCCTAAAGTTCTCTTAGTAGGTGCCTCTAATAGAAACACAGTTTAAGCTCATGAGTAGTTGAAGCGTTGGTCTCATCCATGGTTGACCCTCATGAGGTACTCATCGCTGCCATGGAAGTGGCTCTCATGGAGTACACTCCTCTACGGGGGAGTTCCCATGCCATCGATCCATCAGAGGGGCCCAATGATGCTACCGAGGTGGTGAACTCAGAGGCTTTAACGCTTTTGGTTGGCCGCTTCGGCTCTCATAACTACCTCATGTACCAAATTCATTATCGCCGGTCCGACAATAGGGGGAGAATCTCAACCTTCCTATGCGTTACTACCAGAAACGATCCGATAAACCTGGGGGGAATTATGCATAGTTGGCCGTGACCAGCGGCACGCAATGCAACCCTCTTTTCCTTCGCTTCTATACTACTAAGTCCATACACAAGGAACTAAGTTATACACCTTTTTCATGTTCCTTGTGGCGCTACCGTAGTAATAGGAACAGTAGATCTCATGCATGAGGTTGGCCAATAGGACTTTTTAAATATTCTGTCCTTAGGGTTATTCTCTCAGCTGCCTTGATTTGCAGGGCCTCTCAAGGGAATTCCTGTTCGGGGATCCCTTAATTAGTTCTTCGCACTTTATGTTGAGCTATTAATTGTGCATATTCTAACCCCAATTCATCACTCATTATGTAAGGTTTTCATGATTTAAAGGCTAATTAAATGTATGTTTTGTAATTACAGGAATGAGAGTGAACTCTGCTTAATTGAAGGAGAAAAGAACCATTTAAGAACCTTGGATGAAGAACTAAGGCGCACCAAAGAAAGTAGAAGCAAGGAGAGAAGAAAGTAGAAGAAAGAAAAGAAAGAAAAAGAAGGAAGAAGACGTCTGACCGGTCTTGACCGGTCAGTCGACCCTGTGCACATACTAGATTGCTGTTGGAGATGGTCCGACCGGTCTTGACCGGTCGACCTAGAACGCTGGACTGATTTCAATAGCCAGGCCAATCGGTCAAGACCGGTCAGCCAGAAGTTTCTTTATAGTCCAAAGGCTGCTGGACTGTTTTTCCTATTGAGGCACGACCGGTCGTGACCGGTCGGCCAGCCCAGTCTGACCGGTCCAAACCGGTCGGCCACGTGAAGAAACGGAAATTTCTAATCCTGGCGCCGAATTTCTCTGCGCACTGTCTAACTCTTTCGCAGATTCTCGATTCTTCTGAAGTTGCGGAGCCTCCATACTATAAAAGGACACCTAGGGATCGTTCCTAGGGTATCTTAGAAGGGTTTAAGCAAGCTTGGAGGCGGCGGAAGTGGATTTCGGAGTTCCACAACTCCTTCTAGTTTGTTTTGCTGTTTTTATGAGTTTTTTGGTTGTTTCATGTTTCCTTGGATCATGAGCAGCTAAACCTCTTAGCTGGGGCTAAGAGGTGAAGCTTGTAGTGGAACCAAGATGTTTCAATTCGTATTCAGTTGGTTTTTAAGTTTGGAATTCAAGTTTATAAACTATGGTTTGAAGTTTATACAAGCTTTAAATAGTTTTTCTTAGTCTTATGATGACTCATGGATGTTTGGGAGAATTATTTAAATTCTTAATTGGTTTGCATCAGTCTAGACCTGTATGATCCGAGGAATTGGAGTGCGCTCTAGTACTATGATCTTCATGCGGGGACTTCCTACCAAAGTTCTACTTATCTGAATTTCTGTAATATGTATGGACTATGCATGTGATTTGAATTAAGTTCAAATCCTGATCTAGCCTTGTCTTGTGACAGGACTTGAGGATGATTATGATTGTGAACTGAACCTTTTGGAATGGGGACTGACCTATGCAATTGAGCATGCTCAGCTTAGCCTACATTGAGTGAATCTTATGCATTGAACTTACATATGACAGATTGTTTCGTTTAACAGCTCTATCATCCGACTAGATAGATCTTAATATCGATTCTAGTTGAGAAAGTGAGAAACCACAGCGGATTGAACATCAAGGATTTCTACAAGTGGATCCTTGAACCCCTAGTGCCTTTTTACAAAAATTGTTACTCACATCAATCTTATTCAAAATCTGGTTATTAGCTTTTCAATAGACACTTTTGGATGTGTTTGTGAAATCCTACATAAGTCCCTGTGGATCGACCTCGGTCTTATCGAGTTTATTACTACATCGCAACCCTACACTTGGGGAAGCGAACAAGTTTTTGGCGCCATTGCCGGGGACTTTGACGGTTTTCACAAATTTCTGAAATTAGTATCTATTTAGGATTTTTTGGATTTTAGGACTAACTTAGCTTGTTTATTTGATTTTTCTTTTCAGGGATTTCTAGGAAGCTGAAGAAGATACAAGGATTTCAAGTGCCAAATCAGGTTCTATCCTTCTAAACCTTACTCTTCTCCTTCTCCTATTCATTCCTATAACATTCATCTCTTGTAGAGTGGGTGGAGACTCCTTTTGGATCTCTGAAAGGTCGGCCTTGTGCCACCTGAATTCCTATTGGTCGGCTCAGCCGTCTTGGATCACCTTGTGCTCAGAGATTTCTTTTCTTACCTCTACTCCTCTTCTTCCTTTTTCTGCACTTTTTCTCAAAAGATTCAAAGAGTGGGTGGGGAGTTCTTTGAACCCCTATTGACCAGGAGAAATCAGTCTCTATCCTTGCTTCTGGCTTAGCCATTGCAAGACACCTTGTGCTTCGGTCTTAGAGAAGAGTGAAGAAAGGGAGGAAGAATTCTTCTTTCTTTTTGTTTCATATTTTTGGTTTTGCATGCCACATTGGGCTCGGGATTCCAATAACCGACTCATAAGTGAAGGAGGAATAGTAGAAGGAATTGACAGAGAGCCACGTGTTAGGAGACATCTAAACTCTCCAATTTTGTCTGAAGGTATAGCTGTGAATCAACCTAATCCAATGGCCAATCCTAATCCGGGCCAAAACCAAACTGAAACGGGGGAGAATGTGGTTGAGGATGTTCCTAGACCTAGAACTTTATGTGACTTCTTGCAACCAGCAAAAGCAAGCACTCCCTCATGCATAGTATTTCCACCAAATGCAGGGAATGTGGATTTGAAACCGGGAGTGATCTAACTTCTCCCTAAATTCCATGGATTAGACAGTGAAAGTGCCTATCAACACCTTAAGGAGTTTGATGAGGTAATAACCACCATGCACTTTGCCAATGTGACTGACGATGTGGTGAGACTTAAATTCTTCCCTTTTACTCTTAAGGATAAAGCAAAAGGTTGGCTTCATGCATTAAGGCCAAGATCAATTGGTGCATGGACTGATATGCACAGGGAATTCATAAAAAATTCTTCCCTACTCACAAAACAAACATGTTAAAGCGCCTTATCATGAACTTTGCCCAAAAGGAAGATGAAACCTTCTTCCAATGTTGGGAGAGGTTTAAGGATCTATTAAACGCATGCCCATATCATAGCTATGAAATTTGGTGGGTGATAAGCTTTTTCTATGAAGGATTGACTTCACCCATGCGCCAATTCGTAGAGATGATGTGTAATGGGGAGTTCATGAATAAGGAGGCTGATGAAGCATGGGATTATTTGGAAGAATTGGCTGAGAATGCACAGTCTTGGGATACATCAAAACCCACAAATTCCAAGACTGGCCAACAAAAGGAAAAAGGAGGAATGTATGTCTTATCGGAAGAGGATAGCATAAGCGCACGGGTGGTTAGCCTCACAAGAAAGGTCGAAGCCATGGAATTGAGGAAAGGAGAGATGATTAACTCCAATGACATTGAAACTGTTTGTGGAATTTGTGCCGGAAACCAACATGCAACACAAGAGTGTCTCACAATTTCAGCAGTTCAGGACATCTTACAAGAACAATCTAATGCCATAAACAGTTATCAACGGCAATTTGGTACTCCAACTTCAAACACGTTTAATGCTAGTTGGAAGAATCATCCCAATTTCAGTTGGAGGAATGGACCCATTGCGAATGCAACCCCCATCCCTCAAGCTCAACCTATACTAGGTCCATCTCTAGTCATTACCTCAAAAGTGACGCTAGAGGAGATGTTGGGTGCATTCGTATGAGTCCAAGCTGAGTATAACAAGACAAATTCTCTAAAAATAGATGGGTTCATGCAAGAGCAATTGAAATTCAATCAAAATTCAACTCAAGCCATCAATGAATTGAAAACATCACTGGCTAGAGTTGAATCTCATCTTAGTGTTAGAGAGAAGGGCACACTTCCTGCCCAACCTCTTCCTAACCCAAGAACCCAGTCTGAGATACAAGATGCAAGCTCATCCTCACACCACACGGAACATGTTCAAGCTATCACCACTTTGAGAAGTGGGAAAGAAATTGACAAATATAATCCGGTGAAGGCCCCAAAGCCTAAGGATCCGGACATTTCCAAAGAGGATGATAGCTCGAACAACACCCCACAAGAGAAAGAACCGGAAAGGTAATACAAGCCGGTTGCTCCGTTTCCACAAAGGTTGATTTCACCTAAACCTTTAGATAAAAATCTAGAAATTTTAGAAGTATTCAAGCAGGTGAAGATCAACATCCCGTTGTTGGATGCAATAAAACAAATACTATCTTATGCCAAATTTCTAAAGGAATTATGTACAGTAAAAAAGGAAATACAATGTTCACAACAAAGTTCTTTTGACTGAGAATTTGAGCGCCATTATCAAACAAGAGGTGCCCCAAAAATACAAGGATCCGGGTAGTCCAACCATCTCATGCATCATATAGGAGACTACCGGATTAAACAAGCCCTACTCGACTTGGGGGCAAGTGTGAATCTCATTCCATACTCGGTCTATGAACAACTTGGGTTAGGTGAATTGAAACCCACCAAACCACACTCCAACTTGCTGATAGATCCATCCATATACCGAGAGGAATGATAGAGGATGTTCTAGTCCAAGTTGATAAATTCTACTACCCAGTAGACTTTATTGTCTTGGATACACATCCTGTGATAGGCACTGGTGCTCAAATTCCCGTCATACTTGGACGACCGTTTCTAGCTACTTCAAATGCAATTATCAATTGTAGAAACAGACTTGTACAAATGTCCTTTGGAAATATGACCCTTGAGCTTAACATATTTGATTTATGCAAACAACCACGGGAGGTTGATGATGATGTCCACGAATTGAACATGATTGAATCATTCGTGGAGGATACAGCCCCCTTGTCACTATCTTCTGACCCTTTGGAGGCATGTGTGGCCCATTCTCATGAGATAAATAATGACACAATACAAGAGATGGATGCCATACTAGAGGTGATGCCGGTGCTTGACAATAAAAGATGGAGGGCCCTATTTGAGCCTTTGCTTGTAAACGAGAACAAGGCCCTCCCATCCAACATCAAGGCACCAACACTCGACCTAAAACCATTACCAAGTGAGCTGAAATATATTTATTTAGGTCGAGATGAGACATATCCAGTGGTGATTTCTTCCTACTTGGATGAGGAACAAGAGAGTAGGCTAATGGCCACTCTATTAGAGCACAAGAGTGCCATTGGATGGTCGATTGCGGATCTCAAATGCATAGACCCACTGATTTGTACTCATCGCATACACCTTGAGGAGAATGCGAAGACATCTAGGCAACCACAAAGAAGGCTAAATCCAAACATGAAGGATGTGGTTAAGGCCGAAGTGGTGAAACTATTGGATGTGGGTATTATTTACCCAATATCCGATAGCCAATGGGTGAGTCCAACTCAAGTGGTGCCTAAGAAATCCGGAATAACCATCGTAGCCAATGCCAATAATGAACTCGTACCAACTAGAGTCACTACCGGTTGGAGAATGTGCATTGACTACAGGAAGCTAAACACTGTCACGAGGAAAGACCACTTCCCCCTACCGTTTGTTGATCAAATTTTAGAACGGTTGGCGGGTCATTCCCACTTTTGCTTCCTTGATGGCTATTCAGGGTATAACCAAATAGAAATTGCACGTGAAGACCAAGAAAAGACTACATTCACATGTCCATTCGGCACTTTCGTCTATCGACGAATGCTGTTAGGACTATGTAATGCCCCTGCCACCTTTCAGCGTTGTATGATGAGTATATTTTCTAATATGGTGGGGACAATTCTCGAAGTCTTCATGGATGATTTTTCAGTATTTGGTTGTAACTTTGATGAGTGCCTTGAGCACTTGAAATCTATGTTGAAAAGATGTGAAGAGAAGAACCTTGTGCTGAATTGGGAGAAGTGCCACTTCATGGTTCAAAAGGGAATTGTCCTTGGTCACATCGTTTCACAAAATGGAATCGAGGTGGACAAAGCGAAAATTGATCTTATCTCTAACCTTCCACCACCCAAGAGCATACGAGATATATGGTCCTTTTTAGGACATGCCGGATTCTACAGAAGGTTCATAAAGGATTTCAGTTCAATCTCTCGTCCTTTATGTAACCTACTTCAAAAGGAAAATTCATTCGAATGGAATGAAGAATGTCAAAAGGCCTTTACCACCCTTAAAGATATGTTGACATGTGCTCCCATAATGCAACCACCTGATTGGAGCCTTCCCCTTTTGAGATTATGTGCGATGCTAGCGACTATGCTATTGGGGCCGTGCTAGGCCAAAGAAAAGAGAAAAAGCCATGTGTCATCTACTATGCAAGTAGAACCCTAAACTCAACCCAAGTAAACTACACCACAACTGAAAAAGAACTTTTAGCCGTAGTTTTTGCCGTGGACAAGTTTAGGTCCTACTTGATTGGATCCAAGATCATTATATTCACTGACCATGCCGCGCTTAAGTATCTTCTCTCTAAGAAGGATGCTAAACCACGGTTGTTAAGATGGATCCTTTTACTCTAGGAATTCGACATAGAAATACGTGATAAGAAAGGAGTAGAAAATGTAGTAGCTGACCATCTCTCTCGACTTGTCCTCACATATTCCCTTGAAACGACCGCAATCAATGACATGTTCCCTGATGAACAACTTTTTGCTGTTTCCCAATTGCCATGGTATGCGGACATTGCTAACTATCTTGCAACAGGTACAATTCCTACACATTGGAAAAGGCAAGATAAGGATAAATTCTTCACAGAGGTGCGGAAATTCCTATGGGACGACCTATACTTATTCAAGTATTGTCCCGATCAAATCATAAGGAGATGTGTCCCAGATGATGAACAACAAAGTATCATCTCCTTCTGTCATTCGCAGGCATGTGGTGGCCACTTTTCGGCTAAAAAGACCACAGCGAAAATTCTGCAATGTGGGTTTTATTGGCCCACCATGTTCAAAGACACACATGAGTTTTGCAAAACATGTGAACCTTGTCAGAAATTGGGAGGAATCTCCCGTAGAAATATGATGCCACTCAACCCCATCTTGATAATCGAAATCTTTGATTGTTGGGGCATCGATTTCATGGGTCCATTCCCATCTTCTTTTGGAAACACATACATCTTGCTTGCCGTTGATTATGTTTCCAAATGGGTCGAGGCCATCCCTTGCCGGAATAATGACCATAAAACGGTCATTTGCTTCTTAAAAGAGAATATTCTTTTCCGGTTTGGAACACCTCAAGTCATCATAAGTGATGGAGGGTCTCACTTTTGCAATCGCCCTTTTGAAACCTTAATGAAGAAATATGGCGTAACACACAAAGTCAGCACTCCCTATCACCCACAAACGAGTGGACAAGCTGAGATATCCAATAGGGAGATTAAACACATTTTAGAGAAAACGGTGAACCCCGATCGCAAGGATTGGTCACTTCGGCTTACCGATGCGCTTTGGGCCTACCGTACGGCTTTTAAAACCCCTATTAGAATGTCTCCCTACACACTTGTCTATGGGAAGGCTTGTCACTTGCCTGTAAAGTTGGAACATAGGGCATATTGGGCAATTAAGAAGATGAATTTCAATTCTGACAAGGCAAGATCGTTGCGCAAACTACAATTGAATGAACTTGCAGAAATCCGGAACGAAGCATATGAGAATGCGAGGATTTACAAGGACAAAATGAAGATATTCCACGATAAGAATATTCTTCGCAAGACATTCACGATCAATCAAAAAGTCCTCATGTATAATTCTCGCCTACATCTATTTCGGGAAAATTGAGATCTCGATGGACCGGTCCCTACATTGTACAAACTGTCTATCCATATGGGACTGTCGAGCTATTAAATCCGAGGAACGGCAACATTTTAAGGCGAATGGGCAGCGATTAAAGCCGTTCTTTGAGAAATTTCCTTCAGAAGGTATGTCCATACCTCTGAATGATCCTGTGTATCAGGATGATTGATCTCCTAGTCTGACGGAGGTATAGAGTAGTTAGGATTAGGATTTTGTTGCTTTTGTTTACTTTTGCTTAGGTTTGTTAGAAGGAGGAAGAATTCCACTTTCACTTTTTCAGGTACTCTCATTCCTCACTCCCTTTTTATGTTCAAATTGCTCTCATGTTTTGCTCATTGCACATCTTTTACATTGAGGACAATGCAAGATTTGGTTGGGGGGTGTAGGAGCACTTGGATGAATCCAGCGTTTTGCAATATTTCAAGCAATAATTGTGTGGAAATTTTTCGATTTTTCTAAAATTCGAAACTCTTTTGGAAAACATTGTTTCTATGCATTCAAGATGATATGAGCATAAGAGGAGGAGATATGAAGTGTATAGGGCTGTATGTCTGGAATCTTCTCATAGCATAATTGTTTTATATGTGAATTCCCCTATTTCTGTTATTGATAGAAAATCTGAACACTTTTACACCTAGTCCACATTACACGATTTTCATGGGTTGAAGGGAGTATGTGACTTATGGATTAGCTAGACTTTGAATTAAGGTGTTGAGAAATCAAGCCGGGGTACTTTGTCCATCCTTGTCCATGGGAAAACAATGTAAGATATGGATTTCTAAAAATCCTATCTAAATTAAAAGAAAAAGGAAAAGGAAGGATGAAATTGGGAATGATGGAAAACTGGTGGAAAATTCTGATTAGGGCTACCTACTACTAACCGGGGGATGGTCTACCCGTAACCAAAGCCGGAAATGGGACGTAGTGTGAAAGTCGTCGGAAGGACGGTAAGGCAAATTCCTGTCATTGGCTTGATGTAGCTCCATGTACCTTGAGATCTATAGTCTGGTTGATCTATGAAGAAGATAATCCTAGAAACTCATGAGATGAAATTTCACTATCCACACTAGAGTGAATTTGTTCAAGTCCTTCTATTTATCAACCAATCAGCGGGAATTTCATATGAATGCTTATTATGTTTTGAGGGTTTACAGTTTCAACCACTGTCGCCTAATATTTCTGAATCTTACACTTGTATGTCTTGGGATGTATAGAAGAATGGTTTCTAAAAGAGAGTTGAGTTTTGAAGAATGGAATTAGTTTCACGCATGTTTTGCTCGGGACTAGCAAAATGCTGGTTGGGGGGTGTGTTGAGCTATTAATTGTGCATATTCTAACCCCAATTCATCACTCATTATGTAAGGTTTTCATGATTTAAAGGCTATAATTAAATGTATGTTTTGTAATTACAGGAATGAGAGTGAACTCTGCTTAATTGAAGGAGAAAAGAACCATTTAAGAACCTTGGATGAAGAACTAAGGCGCACCAAAGAAAGTAGAAGCAAGGAGAGAAGAAAGTAGAAGAAAGAAAAGAAAGAAAAAGAAGGAAGAAGACGTCCGACCGGTCTTGACCGGTCAGCCGACCCTGTGCACATACTGGATTGCTGCTGGAGATGGTCCGACCGGTCGGCTAAGGACGCTGGACTGATTTCAATAGCCAGGCGGTCAAGACCGGTCGGCCAGAAGTTTCTTTATAGTCCAGAGGCTGTTGGACTGTTTTTCTTATTGAGGCACAACCGGTCGTGACCGGTCGGCCAGCCCAGTCCGACCGGTCCAGACCGGTCGGCCACGTGAAGAAACGGAAATTTCTAATCCTGGCGCCGAATTTCTCTGCGCACTGTGTAACTCTTTCGCAGATTCTCGATTCTTCTGAAGTTGCGGAGCCTTCATACTATAAAAGGACACCTAGGGATCGTTCCTAGGGTATCTTAGAAGGGTTTAAGCAAGCTTGGAGGCGGCGGAAGTGGATTTCGGAGTTCCACAACTCCTTCTAGTTTGTTTTGCTGTTTTTATGAGTTTTTTGGTTGTTTCATGTTTCCTTGGATCATGAGCAGCTAAACCTCTTAGCTGGGGCTAAGAGGTTAGCTGGGGCTAAGAGGTGAAGCTTGTAGTGGATCCAAGATGTTTCAATTCGTATTCAGTTGGTTTTAAGTTTGGAATTCAAGTTTATGAACTATGGTTTGAAGTTTATACAAGCTTTAAATAGTTTTTCTTAGTCTTATGATGACTCATGGATGTTTGGGAGAATTATTTAAATTCTTAATTGGTTTGCATCAGTCTAGACCTATATGATCTGAGGAATTGGAGTGCGCTCTAGTACTATGATCTTCATGCGGGGACTTCCTACCAAAGTTCTACTTTTTTGAATTTCTGTAATATGTATGGACTGTGCATGTGATTTGAATTAAGTTCAAATCCTGATCTAGCCTTGTCTTGTGACAGGACTTGAGGATAATTGTCATTGTGAACTGAACCTTTTGGAATGGGGACTGACCTATGCAATTGAGCATGCTCAGCTCAACCTACATTGAGTGAATCTTATGCATTGAACTTACATATGACAGATTGTTTGGTTTAACAGCTCTATCATCCGACTAGATAGATCTTAATATCGATTCTAGTTGAGAAAGTGAGAAACCACAGCGGATTGAACATCAAGGATTGCTACAAATGGATCCTTGAACCCCTAGTGCCTTGTTACAAAAATTGTTACTCACATCAATCTTATTCAAAATCTGGTTATTAGCTTTCAATAGACACTTTTGGATGTGCTTGTGAAATCCTACAAAAGTCCCTGTGGATCGACCTCGGTCTTATCGAGTTTATTACTACATCGCAACCCTACAATTGGGGAAGCGAACACTTTGGCTTTATTATGCTGGAGCATTTATCAGTAATCATCTTTTTCGTGCTTTCGACATTTCTCTTTCCGACCTTCCTTTCTTTATATATGTGTAATCACTTTGCCTTCCTGCAGCTTATTTCGGGAAGGATTGCTGCATTTGACGGTAATAAAGGTCTTTCGGAAGGAGAGATCCATATCATTTCACTTTTTTATAATCTCTGACAACTGTCTCTTCAAATTGACTTTGTTGGAGACCTTGATTGGAAGAAGATCATGTTGCATGAACTTTTCATTATTTTCTTTCAAAATTATATTAACGTCCGTATCATTGATGCTTGTGTCTTGACTATTCTTGCCTCCTTTTGATTGGGAGAAAGCTCGTTCATTCAAGGTTTCTAGCAATAAAAATATTCTGCCTTCGCCTCTATGAATAATATTTCTTGATAAATCGGCCATTAATTGAGATATCTATTCCTTTTCCGTCATGATCTGCAATTCTATATGCCCAATTAGAGAAAACTTTGATGAGAACATATGGTCGTCCTATTTAGGTTTGAACTGTCCCCCTATCTTGTAGAACATTATGATGGGTCTTTCGAGCATCATGACTACGTCTCCCTTTTTGAAAGATAGGTGCTTCACTGTCTTATCAGAGGAAGCAGATATTCGTGCTCGATATAACTGTAAACGCTATTGCGCGGCGAGTCCTCTTTTGTCCAGCATATCTAACTCTCGCAATCAGAGTTTAGCATTTTCAACTTCTGTAATTCCCTGATGTACTGAACTTTTGGTACAACTTGTCCATGTTCTTATTTCTGAATACCAGATGAAGACAACCCATAACAAAGCAACCAAAGTGAATGTTATAATGATTTTCGCTTCACTTGTCACTGTAGAAGACGAAGGTGGATGAGTGAATTGTATAGTAAAAAAGAAAACAAAGATCATCCAAAGCTCTTACCAAAACTACAGCCAAAGGGCCTTACTCTCGAACCTGCCAAAGACTCATTACACGAAGCATGGCCAGACAAGTCCCGGCTATGGCCCCTCCATCCCTATATCCAGGAGAAGAGGAAACATATTTTGTTGAAAAAGACTTTCCTACACTTCCTGCACTCCCTGCCATGCAAAGACTAGTGAGTCAAACCCTTATACCATATTAGCTTTCTACGACAGAAAAATCAAAAAGAAGTTTGACCGGGACCACATCGAAGTAAACCAAATGCACTGAATCTATCAACTCCTCACGATGTAATAGTCACGAATTGAGGAGAAGATCAGTATCATTCACCCCTTCGACTACCGCCTTGTTTACATCGTCAGAATCAGGAACATCTGGAAGGAGAGCTTCCATGTAGCTGAAACAAGTCAGGCCAGGAAATCGATGGGAATGTGTTTCGAAGAGATGGCACAAACGCAAGCGATCCTAATGGAAGAGTGCAAGAATATGCAAGATGCTTTATCTATGATAGCCCACACGGTATCCCAGAATGCTGATCCTCAAAATATAGCCCCCACAGAAAATGTGGAACATCCAGCAGAAGGGTCACAACCGCCTCAGGCCATGTCACATGGATCTATCCCAACGACAAACATCGGAATGGCAACAGAGGAAATACGATAGATTATCGCTGAAATTGTCCAATTAGAAGGAGAAAGAATATATAAAGAATGCTTTCAATATAAGACATTGTACCCAAGAGAAGTCAATGATATTCCTTTCCCAGTAGGCTTTAAATGCCCAGAGTTTCAGAAGTTTAATGAAGAAGATTCACCAGAAGAAAATATGATGCATTTCATCACTGCATTGGGAAGTAATGCTGCCGTGCCACAATACTTCTTATGATTATTTGGTGTAACTTTGACCGGAAAAGAATTCAATTGGTACGCAACCTTAGCTCCAGGATCTGTATGCACATGTGAAAAAATGCAGGAAGCTTTTCTAATGAACTTCTTTTCAATTGAAAGAAAAGTAAGTTTGACATAACTGGCAGCCGTACTACAAAGGGAATTGGAATTTGTTGACAAATTTATTACGTGCTGGAGAGCCTTAAGCATGTCATGCAAATATCTCTACGGAGAGGCTGAACAGGTGGAAATGTGAATTGGATGCATGGAACCAAAAGTTGCTTTTGTACTTACCGGAGCAAAAATACACACATTTCAAGAATTGGCTACAAGAGCTCATGCCCTGGAATGTATGATTAAAAAGATGCCCGCATTCCGCACAGAATCAACATAGTGAATCATTTTTCAACAAATGTCGCAGATAAGGGTAAGATCCAAGAGGAGTTCCGAGGTAAACCAAGAGATAACAGAAGAGAAAGGCAAAACTATTCTGCCAATGAGCTAGCTGACAAAAGATATTGACGGTTTAACCGTCGAGAAGATTACTCTTTCTCAAATGAGGATATTATCCATATGATGAATCAATTGATCGCAGCAAGAACCATTGAATTACTGCCATTAAAACTGCCAAAAGAAGCAGATAAAACAGAAGATAGATACTATTGCCACTATCATCACATGATAGGGCATCCTACTCATAGATGTTACTCCATCAAGGCTATTCTCCAAAGAATGATCGACAGGGAGAAATAGTCGTTGGAAAGGAAAGAGATAAAGGGAAGAAAGCAATTACAAATGTTGTATCCACAATAAGCATGAAACAACTACATAAATCATCTTCAATACTCCTTTCAGGATGATTCAGTTTGGAAGTTGAGGATCGGGAAACATAGTTTGCGCAAAGCGTGACTGTAACTACCTCATCGGAAGAAAGTCATAAATAGAAAAGAATTAGTGCCGTGTTAAAGGCAAAAGCCCATCGACTGTCAAGACATTGCAGGCCATGTAAGGCCTCAAACATTGAGACGACGTTATTTTCGATACACGATTTGCCTCTTGATCAATTGCTCTGGTATGAGAGATATTGTGATCACCAAAGAATCAGCAAAGAACAGATGATAAAGCAGTTCAAGTCTACATTGACAAGTCTGATTGAGGAATGGTATGAATTAGGAATCTTGTAAGAAACATCAACCTGGGAGCAGTTTCGTGAACTGTTCATGTTAAGATTCTGGGTACCACGAAGGGCAGTTCCTCTGATAGAGCTGATAAGGTGGGAAATGATTCTAGGAGAATGTCCATACCAGTATACTATGAAGTGGAGAAATGCAATTACAAGCTCGTATAAATCGCTCGAACATACAAAGATAGAAATAGCTGGGTCTTGTGCTGAAAGCATGGGAATGAAGGCCGCAGATAGATATAAACTGTATACTATATTCAATTTGATGAAAGAAGCCACAATAATGGAATCCAAGATAAATAGAGAACGAGAAATAGTACATTTCTTCAGTAATTCACACGCCGATAAAATTAAGCAAATGTTAGATGCTACTCGGGCCAATCCATTGCAATGCACAGCTTCCCATAAAGAAGAATGGATTCCAAGTTTCCTCTAATTTACACTCTTCAAAGGAAGGATCCAGTCACCAATAGATCATTTGATGAATTATGAAAGGGCCGCTTATTTTAGAGGTAATGTTTCTCAAGAGTATTTACTGCAAAACTTTGTATATTCGTTGGCCACTTCGGGCAATACCATGGCCTGGTATTTCACTCTGTCGGAGCAAACAGTCGCAAGTTGGTAGGATATGAAAGAAAGGTTCATGATGCGATTTTATAAATATGATGCAAGAATATCAAAAGAATTACTCCAAAAGACACCACAACTCCAAGATAAAGACGTATTAGACTTTATATGTCAATTGTGGAATGTACGGGGTTGCAGTTCCACATTACCTCTGACTGAAGACATTATGATGAGAGAATGCATTCAAGCAACTGTGCTCAAAGAACAGCTAATACAAAAAAACCAATGAATCCCGCAAAGCTTCCAACAGCTGTTAAAAATAATGGTGCTTCAGTTTCATGAATTGTGCAGCGTCACGATGATCCAAGTTGCAGAAAAATCAGAAAATGCCAACAGCTCGATTAATGACAAAGGAGTGGAAAGTAATATAATAACGTTGAGGTCAGGAAAACAACTGTGAGAGGAACCTCAGAAAGAATTGTAAAGGGATGTTCTCGACTCGATCTCCGGTCAAGAAAGGATCAATGAAAGAGCTGGTAAATTGTCACGACTAGAGGGATCGTCAACGGCAAATGTTACATACGACGTCGTTAGTCATCTAAAAAGAATTCCAGCAAGATTAAGCGTTTATGATGCCCTAATATTATCCAAGAGCTTTCGGCAAGATCTAATACAAGCTTTACTTGATGATAATGTACGAGAGGCCTTGATAACGAAAATAGAAGCAGCTGACATCGATAAAGATGAAGATAAAAGGTAGAACGCAATGATAGAGAAGGCTGAAGCAGCTTATTGTATGTCAACAATAACCTTCACGGACGATGATATGATGTTAGGCGAGAAAGAGCATAATCGATTGCTTATGGTTATAGGATACATCAATGACAGATAAATAAAGCACATCATGATCGATAATGGATCCGCTGTAAACTTAATGCCATTAAGTATGCTCTCTAAGCTGGGATATAAGCGACAACATCTATGGGCAAGCAATATGATAATACAGGGATTCAATCAGGACGGGCAGAAAGTACTAGGCACAATTACTATGTTTTTAGAAATTGAGAATTTGATTACAAAGGTAATTTGTCACCTGATTAATGTAGTGACAATATACAATTTGTTGCTTGGGAGACCGTGGGTACATAGATATGGAATCATTCCTTTCACCTTGCATCAATAGTTCAAGTATTGTAAAAAAAGGTGTACAATACAGAATTTCAGCAAATGAGAAACCGTACACAATTGCAGAATCGCTTTTCGTAGACGCACGATATTATGAATCATTTATTGGTGAAGAACATGAAGACAAAAAGAACTCGTAGAAAGAAGAGGTTCAATGAGAAGAAAAGAAAGAGCCTAAAGCAAAACGATTTTCTTTCGTGCCGACAAATATGCAACAGCCAGGGCAGCCACCGCTAGTCTTGTTCTCGGCAAAACAAGCAGAAACCCTTCAAGCTAATTTCACCATGCCAACACCAAGAATAGAAAATAGCCAGCCTTTCTCTAAAGGACCTCGAGAATTCCTAGTGTCAGGGAAGTTGGAACAGGCTCCAATACTATTTTACTTTGCAGGAATAAAAACTATCAATGAACAGAATGAGGCACCAACATAGATAAGAAAACTTGCAAAGTTGGACTCAAAAGAGCTGGGGCGGTATAGTCCGATGAGTAAAAGAATAATGCAGTCAATGGGTTTTGATTGCGAAGATCCAATTAGCTTAAAAGTGGAAAAGGAATATTAGTGCCCATAATGATTCCGAGGCGAAAAAAATTGTTGGGATTGGGGGCATCTTTGGAATCCATGCAAGTTAATATGGTTAGTGAAGCGATTGAAATTAGCCCCACAGAACAGCAAACAGACTTATTGACAAAGAAAGAAATATCCGAGCTTGAGAAAACTCCTGTACAGTTGGAAGATGGAGGTAAACCGATGATTGATCAAATTATGTGAAATAAACCTAGGTACAAAAGAGGAAAGACGAGTTACTTATATCAGCACAGGTCTGACAGAAGAAGAAACCGAACAATATTGTCAAGTGTTGAAAGACAACAAAGTTGCGTTTGTACGGACATATGCTGAAATGCCAGGGTTGGAACCGACAGTAGCAATGCATAGACTTAATATTACCAAAGGAAAGAAATCGGTCACACAAGCTTAATGACGCTTCCATCCAGATATTCTGCTGCGAATTGAAGAAGTGAATAAACTCATTAAAGTAGGATTTATCAAAGAAGTCAAATATCCTAAATGGATATCAAATATTGTTCCGGTTAAGAAGAAAAATGAGCAAATACATGTGTGCGTCGACTTCAGAGACCTAAATAAAGCCTGCCCTAAGGATGATTTTCCCTCGCCAATTACAGATTGCTAATAGCACCACGAGATACACTGTCATGTCTTTTATAGACGACTATTCAAGTTATAATCAGATACGCATGGCACCAGAAGCTGAAGAATCAACTGCTTTCCAAACTTCCCTGGGAATATATTGTTATAAAGTCATGTCGTTCAGATTAAAGAATGCAGGGGCAACATATCAACGGGCTATGCAACGTATTTTCGGCGATATATGCACAAGCACGTGGAGTGCTATGTCGATGATTTGGTCGTAAGGTCTGATGATCATGAAGAATATCTAAACCATCTGCAGTTTGTCTTTCAAAGGCTTCGGAAGAAACAATTAAAAATGAATTACTTGAAATGCGCCTTTGGCGTCTCTTCTGGTAAGTTTTTTGGGTTTGTGGTACAACATAGAGGAATTGAAGTCGATCTAGTAAAAATAAAGAGATCCAAGAAATGCAGCCGCCAAAAATGTTGAAACAACTGAGAAGCCTGTAAGGAAAATTAGCATACATTAGAAAGTTTATCTCGAACCTATTAGGAAGATGTTAGCCATTTTCTCGTCTTATGAAGAAAGGGATACTATTCGAGTGGGATGCAGCATGCCAAAACGTGTTCGAGTCTATCAAATAGTTGCTAAAATAGCCGCTTATGTTAACAACACTAATACCGGGAAAGCTGCTTATTTTGTATATCGCTACTTGTGAAAGTTCACTCGGTGCACTCTTAGCGCAAAAAAAATGAATTAGGAAAAGAAGCGGCCCTGTATTATTTGAGCAGAATGCTGGTGGGAGCTGAACATCATTATTCTCTGATTGAGAAGATTTGTCTAGCATTTATATTCTCTGTGCAGAAGTTGCGACATTTTTGCCTTTCCCATGACATAACATTGATTTCACGAGCCGATCCTATTAAATATCTGATGACACGACCGATGCTGTCTGGAAGATTGGCCAAATGGATGCTGTTACTATTAGAATATGCGATCACGTATGTACCTTCAAAAGCAATTAAGGGTCAAGCAATAGCTGATTTTTTGGCTGCACATCTCACTCATGAAGAAAATAGAATATCGGATGATTTACCAGATGAATATGTATGCCAAGTAGAAATCACAGAACCATGGCAGATTTATTTCAATGGTGCTGCAAGAACTACGGGAGCAGGTGCAGGTGTGGTTTTAATTAGCCCGCAAGGCGATTTTCTGCCGTATTCCTTCACGTTGGGGACGACTTGTATGAATAATGAAGCAGAATACAATGCCCTCATCATCGGACTGGAAATTACACAAGAAATGCAGATATAAGCAGGGGATTCTTAGTTGCTAATAAATCAGTTAACAACAGAATATAAGATAAGAAAGCCAAAATTAGCTACCATATTATCAGAAAGCAAGGAAGCTATTTGAAAGTTTTCGGAATATCGCCATACAACATGTGCCTTGCAAAGAAAATGAAAAGGCAGACACACTTGCGAGCCTAGCAGCAGCCTTAACATGCACTATCAGGAGTCCTCTCCAAGTAATGATTGAAGAGAGAAGATTCTTACATCTGGAAAATACGAACGATTATGTTGAAGAGGTTAAGCCTGTCTCGTACCAGAAGATTCTTCTATGAAAGCATAAATAAGGCAAATGGCAATGAAATTTGTGCTACTTCATGATACATTATACAAAAAATCATATAATGAGGTGCTATTGAGGTGTTTAGATACGGATGGGGGCGGAAATATGCTGTGAGGGGCTTACCAGGCAGGCAGAAATCTCTTCAATCGTGTACATCGCGTGGGATATTACTGGTCGACGATGTTCCAAGATGCTATAGATTTTGCAAAAAGATGCCACGAGTGTCAAATTCATGGCGATGTCATTCATATGGCACCCGAAAAACTTCATCGGACGGTCTCTTCATAGCCATTCGCTAGTTGAGGATTGGACATGATCGGTCTAATTTATCCACCATCTTCACAAGGACAACAGTATATTTTGGCAGCTACAGATTATTTCTCCAAATGGATGGTGGCGGTTGTACTACGAAATGTGAAAGAAAGAGATATGACAGATTTCATCAGACATGCTATAATTTATAGGTATGCAGTACCTCAGAAAATTATCACAGATAAATGGTACCCCATTCAGAAATAAGAATATGGACAAGCTATGTTAGAAATTCAACATTAAGCACTCTTATTCCACATCGTATTATCCGGCGGCAAACGGATTAGCTGAAGCGTTCAATAAAATGATCGTTAGAATATTAAAGAAGATGATGAGTGGAAATAAAAGTGATTGTGACGAAAAATTGCAAGAGGCATTATGGGCTTACAGAACGACGTATCGTACAGCTACGAAAGCAACACCATACTCCTTAGTGTATGGAGTAGAAGCTGTAATCCCAATTGAAATTCAAGTCGCTTCTATAAGAGTGGCGGTGCATCAGGGTATCATAGAAGATGAAAATGCTAAACTCCGACTACGAGAATTGGATACGCTGGATGAAAGAAGACTTGTGGCACAGCAATGCCTACAGTCATATCAAGCCCAAATATTTGCTTTATTTGATAAAACAGTGAAATACCGATCTTTCAAAAAAGGAGACCTCGTGGCAATGCTGAAAAGGTCCATTGTAATGACATGCAAAACAGGGGGAAAGTTCGAATCCAAATGGGATGGCTCATATGTCGTCACTGAGGTTTTCTCAAATGGGGCCTACAGAATTATGAGGCATGACGGAAGAGGAATCAACATTTCAGTCAATGGCCGATAGATCAAGAAATATCATCTGTAAAGATGTATGCAGAATATTTTGATTGCTACAATCCCTATGCATAAGCGAGTATTCTCCCGATCAAAAGGGGGCAAGAAGAGTCAAGACACATACATTTACGATGCAGATATCAATGTATTGCTGAAAGAAAATAATGAAAAAGCTCATGAATCATGTCCTTCCTCCATCCAAAGCCTGTCAATTTGAAGAAACAATTATCAGAGGTTATCAAAAAGTGAAATGATATAGACCTCTCCTTCCGAAAGACCTTCATTACCTTCGAATACAGCTATCTTTCTTAAAATAAGCTGAAGAAAGGCAAAGTGATTACATATATATAAAGAAGGAAATGTCAGAACCACGAAAAATATGATTACTGATAAATGCTCTAGCATGATGAAGCCAAAGCACTAAGAGCCAATTAAAGACTCTTTGAACAAGAATCCCCTTACGAGTCAATTAAGAACTCCATGGGTAGAGACTTTACAGGCCAACAAAGAGGCCCTGCAAATCAAGGCAGCTTAGAGAATAACCCTAAGGATAGAAAAATTAAAAGTCCTACTAGCTAACCTCATGCGTGGGACCTACCACTCTTATTACTATGGTAGCACTATAGGGAATATGAAAAAGGTGTATAATTTGGTTCCTTATGTATGGACTTAGTGGTATAGAAGAGAAGAAAAAGAGGGTTGCATTGCGTGCCGCTGATCATAGCCAACCGCGCATAATTGCCCCCAGGTTTATGGGAGCATTTCTGGTAGTAATGCATAGGAAGGTTGAGATTATCCCCCCTATTATCGGACCGGCAGCCATGAATTTGGTATCCGACGTAGCTATGAGAGCTGAAGCGGCCAACCAAAAGCGTAAAGCCTCTGAGTTCACCACCCCAGTAGTGTCATTGGCCCCTCTGATGGATCGGTGGCATGGGAACTCCCCTGTAGAGGAATGTGCTCCCTGAGGGCCACTTCCGTGGCAGCAATGAGTACCCCATGAGGGTCAACCACGCGTGAGACCGACACTCCGAATACTCATGAGCTTAAACTGTGTTACTATTTAGAGGCGCCTACTAACAATAATGCCTTAGGATAGTACCGCTAAAGTGAATGATCTCCTGAAATAATACGGAACTATACATACAGCCATAAGCTAAAAAGTTAAAGTCACAGAAAAGTTGGAAGCATAATGAATGAAGACCAATTACTTTGGTAAATGCTAACAATCCAGTATATGATTATATGCACACCAATAGAATGACTATATTCATGACTATTAATTCATTTCATGTTTCAAAGATTTTCCTTACAAAAAGTTATTAGAAGTTAAATGCTGCAATACATTCTTGAATTTCTTGACTAAATCGAGCATGACTTTGTGATAAAACTCACTCAGCATCTGTTATCATTCTTTGGAGGTCAGGAACATTAGTGAGTTCGTGTTGCAGGGAAGCCATGACAGCCTGCTTCTTAGATAGCTCTTTTCCTTGAGAATCCAGCAAGCCTTTGTTGGAACGAATGCGAGTCCGTATGACTTTCAGAGCATCTTCTTCCTTTTGTTTCTGAGCAGCAAGAGACGCTATTTGAGCTTCAATGGAATTAATTTGCGCAATATGCTTCTGCACCTGTACCGTCAAAGATTCATGTTCTGTTTGGTAGCGAGAAACCAAAGAAGAACGCTCGGTAACTTCATCAGCAAGATGAAAAAGTTCCACTTGCTTACATTCCAGCTCAGGATCCATCTTTATATTCCGACTGTCATCTAAGGAATTTACAGCTTCAGCAAACTCGTTAGTAGATTGCTCCAGGAAAGACATGTCAATTTTTGCCAGGTCAGCAGAAAACTTCAAAAGAGACCAAGATTCTGGTAGATGACCCCACGAGTTGTGGTTTTCTATGGTAGAAGAAATCCCATTTAAGCCAACTCTTATCGCTTCAATCTTGAAAGGAGGAAGATTCTTGATAGCTTTAAAGTCTAGAAGAAGATTGAGCAGTGGTTTGGGGATTGAACCACTGGGCCCAGAATCTATACCACAGTTGAAACAATAAGGAATATGATATGCAAGCAATATAAACAAGAAGTAACAAACATAATAGAATTAATGTACCAAGATTGGGAACAAGTCGAGGATTTTGAATCGATGCCGATGAAGACTCTGCGGTGACATCACCCTGAAGATTAATATTCAGAGTAGGTTTTTCACCCATAGAATTGAAGTCTATAGAAGGAGGAACTGTAGATGTCTCCATGACAGGAATATTCGCTGTGGGGGTAGAAGGAGGATTTACTGTTTGAAGAAATAGCGGGGTTAAGGATTTTCTAGAAGGAACTATTATTTACTTTAAAGACGATTCTATACCTGACTGCAAAGGAGGAGCCGCTTCTTCAACCTGAATAGAAGGAACCCCAGCCTCGCCAAAGGACGATACTTCCGTAATTGTAGATAAATTATCTGAGGCGCAAGGAGTTTGAAGAAGTTCGCTGATTGTAAAAAGAGGGGACGAAGGATGTTGTTGCTGATAAGTAGGATTAGGGGAGTACTGGAATGATTCATATGTTGGGCCAGACCCTTCAGCAACTAAATCTCGAGGAGTGGATGGAGATTGATTAAAGCAATGAGGGCTGTCATTAGTGATTTGTACATCTTCATCAGGCCCTCTATTCACTTCATTGAAATCCTTGGCTGGAGGATTCTCATGGCTAGAAGAAGAAGAAGTATCTTCATTATCATTTCCTTCACTGGTAGCTCTGGAACTGCTTGAATTACCGGTGCTGCGATTATATTCGCCAGCAGAATCATTGTTAGATGATGCAGCCGCCGCTTGCTTTGTTTTCCTCGAATGTCAGCTTCAGCAGTAGCAGTCTTTCTTTGAGGAGGAGACGAAGATATATGAAGTGAAGTCTGCCTAGATATAGGAAGATCCTCAACATTATGGTCAAATTCTTCCAATGGAAAATTGCCACCTGGAGTATCCGGCACTTCTGAATGTCTCACTTGACCTGAAGGGGTGGTAGGAGATTCTGAATGAACCTGTACTTCTGAGGTAGGAGTAGGAGAAGGGAGATCCGTGAAAGGCTGATTCTCTGGAACAGAAGTGGATGTGCCAGAAAGTGTAGGTCCCTCCTTTTGTTTCTTCTTCTGAGCTGATTGAACATTCATTGCCTTGCCACTAGCTACCCATCCTTTTAAAATGCCAATCGACTTAGTCTACCTTATTGGTTCATTATAAGAGATGAAATGACAATATCTCCCTACTGAAGGGGCTCTCTCTGCTTCTTGAGAATATCCGATATGATCAACCTTCAAATTATCAGGCACTTGTGGTAGAGGCACCCATATTGGATAGTTGACAGGGTGGTTATTACGAACTAAATGATATTGATGTGCCCACCATCTCATCCATCCATAAGAACCATGAATACTGCATCTGAAATCGGGAATTATGAAACGCGCTTGAGTACTTGTAGTTAGGAGTTGGTTCCAGATAAATACTCATTTATACGGGCCCACAGCATAACTCCTCAACGGTCTTGTCACTGGTTTAGAAGACATGGGCATTGCCTGATCGAAACCAAATTGTTGAGCAAACCTGCTTGGATAATATGGTTCCTTCCAAACTTCGTTGCTCTCTCTCAAAGAAAGTGTGCTTGAACGAATAGAGATGAGAAAGCTCTTTTCCGTGGGGGATAATGAATCATCATCTATCGCGTCCTTGTCATCAGGCCCTGAAGAGATCGGGAAATGGTTGAATATGAAAGCTTGTGTGGACTTGATTTTCTCCATAACCCATGGATAGGTCGGCTTGATCATCTTCCGCTACTGAAAGAACCATAGAGGGAGGTGTTCTGAATGGACGTATGCTTTATAATTCACATTATACACCCAGGAAAAATATACTCCTAGCCATCCTGATAAAAAGTGCCATGGAGCATAAGCAGAGGAGACTCCTACTGTTGGAGATTTATGGTGAGTTGCTGCATCGCCCAAAGCGCGATATAAAGAACAGAGCACTGGCAAAGCTAATGAGTACTTCTTACCTTCGGCCATGGCCCTAGCAATGACCAGACTTGAAGCACGAATCCTGTCAGCACACTTAGAGCTCAGGAGAAGCTGGATATTTGAAGAATTTTCATCGAATCACGGCGATTTTAGACTTCCTCTTAGGGACAGATGGTTGAAGAGGAATTGATTCTACGGGAGCAGGACTAGCAGCAATATGGCTCCTTATCTATCTTGATGGAGTAGGAGCAGGTGAGGTTTGGCTTCTTGCGCGCTTCATAGGCGTCGTCGGAGGAGTTTTACTCTGAGAGCGTTGAGATGAAGAGGAACCAACCCCAGAAGTTTTTCATTTTGAAGTCATTGCCTGAATATGCAAAGAATATCAGAGAATTAAAGAAGTTCCGAGAAGGTTCTTGATGAAGTATTTCCAAGAATCGAAACAAGAAAGAAAGAGGTATATATACTTTAAAGAAGAAAGTTACAGTCTTGGAGAAAATCCAGCAGAGTTCCGGTACGTAGAAAATTCTGCAACTGACAGTTGCTTGCTGTGGACCGTGGAAAGGTAGGGAGCTTGTCGTGGGTCGCGGAAAGGTCAAGAAGGTCAGACAAGGCTTCGCGAGAAAGAAGAATGAAGAAGAAAAGGAATGATTGGGGTATTTATAGGGCGCCTGAGGTGTTTGCCGCGGATTGCGTAAAGCACGGGCACTTGCCGCGGGTCATAGAAATGTCTAAATTTTTTTTTTTTAAAACTGAACTGTTTTCAATCGAGATCTTCAGAAGAGATGATTCCATCAGATCAAGCTTGAAAGGGGGCATCTGTTGAGGCATGAAACATGAAGAAATGAGAAGAAGAAAAATAATGAAGAAAGATTCTCAAAGAAAAAAATGAAAAAAGAAAAAGAAAAAGTGCAGATAATGTGCACTTGCTGTGGGTCATGGAAAGCATATGTTGGGTGTCTGTTCTTGTCGTAGAAATAGCCGCATTTACCTATAAATACCCCTCTTGGGGTCCTCATTGAGCACTTGATTATGAAGTTCAGAGCTCTAGAGGTTTTTAGAGGTACGGGGCGGACCTCGAGTTCTATTCTTCTCGGGTTGAACGCACAAAGTGCAGACCCCGAGGATTAAAGATGAACAAGAGGGAGATGTTGCCGGAATGAAGAAGGAAGAAAGAAGATTCGAAGAATCAACTTGGGAGTTGCTTTTCGCGGACCGTGGCAAGCTTCTGAACTTGCCGCGGGTAGCGTAAAGCTCTCCAGAAGGCAAAGATTTCACCTTTTGAGAAGGATGACGAAAGCTTCTGAACTTTTGTTTCCTTTCCAATGGTGAAAGAAGCTTCAAGGCTGAGACCATGGCAAAAATGAATGATGTAGAGAAAGAGAGAGCAATCTAGGCTAGAGAGTTTGTTCCTTTGTATAGAAGACCTACCTTTCTCCCTTCGGATCGAGCGTACGGAGTACTCTGTACAATCCCCGTAAGTGGATGATTTGTGTATATGATTTCTTTTAAGCAGAAGACCTATCTTTCTCCCTTCGGGTTGAGCGTACGGAGTACTCTGTACAATCCCCGTAAGTGGATGAATGTGTAGAGGAGAGGGTTCGATTTGGAGTAGAAGCCCCTTCTCTCTCCCTTTAGGTTGAACGCATTTGATGCAACCCCTAGAAGTGGTAGATGTGCTGGGTGATACCATGGAGTTTTATGAAGATCGCAAAGGAACAAAGTCTAGTATGGTTGATCCGCCTTACTCATGAACAAAAGAATAGTATGAAAAGCTTTGGGTTGACCATTTCCCTGTCATCTGGATAGGATGAAAGAAGGATATGGTGAAGCTCTGTCGAAATTATTTTCTTAATATACTTCATTTATTGTATAATCTATTCTAGAATCAAGGGATGATGTAAATATGGAATGTAAGAATAGCTCAGTAAATGAATAAAATGAAGTGATGAATGCTTTTTTTTTTTTTTTTTTGTCTCTCTTGTCTAATATTAGAATATAACTCTTGTTTTCCCTTATAAACACAAAGGCAATTTTGTTGTGTAAACAGTATTTCGCTTCATTATTCGTACAGGTTGTTCCCAGTGTAAAGGAATATGGTAAGAGATCGCCTTGTGGGATGATAAAAATCACACCCGCACCTGCCTCCGTAATCCTTGCAACACCATCGAAATAAATTTGCCATGGTTCCGCGATTTCTACATGAAATACATGTTCATCTGGCAAATCATCCGACAACTCCTTTTCTTCAAAAGTGGGATGTGCAGCCAGGAAGTCGGTTATTGCTTGACATTTGATTACTTTTGAGGGTACATATGTGATCGTATATTCTGATAATAACAGCATCCATTTGGCCAATCTTCTTGATAACATCGGCCGTGTCATTAAATATTTGATAGGGTCAGCTTGTGAAATCAGTGTTCTATTATGTGAGAGGCAATAATGTCGCAACTTCTGCATAGTGAATTGGGGAATAGTAATGTTTGCCTCCTACTAGCATTCTGCTTAGATAATATAAGGTTACTTCTTTTCCTTGTTCGTTTTTCTGCGCTAAGAGTGCACCGAGCGAACTATCACAAGCAACAATGTACAAGATGAGTGGCTTTTCTGGTATTGGTGCTGTTAATATAGGCGGCTATTTTATCAACTACTTGATAGATTCAAACGCATTCTGGCATGCTATATCCCATTCGAACAATATTTCCTTCTTCATGAGACGAGAATAGGGCTAACATCTTCTTGACAAGTTTGATATGAATCTGCTGATGTATGCTAATTTCCCTTACAAGCTTTTCAATTCTTTCAATATTTTTGGTGGCTACATTTCTTGGATTGCTTTTATTTTCCCAGGGTCGATTTCGATCCCTCTATGTCGTACAGTGAATCCCAAGAACTTTCCTGAACAAACCTCGAAAGCGCATTTTAAAAGATTCATCTTTAATTGTTTCTTTTGAAGTCTTTGAAAGACAGACCGCAGGTGTCCCAAATGTTCCTCATGGTCATTAGACCTCACAACCAGGTCATCGATATAGCATTCTACATGCCTGTGTATGATATCACTAAAAATGCATTGCATAGCCCGCTGATACGTTGCTCCTGCATTCTTCAACCCGAATGGCATGACTTTGTAACAATATATTCCTAAGGAAGTCCGAAAAGCAGTTGATCCCTCATATTCCGATGCCATGCGTATGTAATTATAGCTCGAATAGCCATCCATAAAAGACATGACGGTGTATTTCATGGTGCTATCAATTAGTAATTCTGTATTCGGGAAGGGGAAATCATCCTTCGGACGGGCTTCATTCAGGTCTCTAAAGTCGACACATACTCGTATTTGCCCATTCTTCTTTTTAACTGGGATGATATTTGATATTCATTTAAGATATTTGACCTCTTTGACGAATTCCACCTTAATGAGTTTGTTCACTTCCTCTTCAATTCACGACAGAATGTCTGGATGGAACCATTGTTGAGCTTGCTTGACCAGCTTCTTTTCTTTGGCGATGTTAAGTTTGTACATTACCATCGTTGGTTCCAAGCTTGGCATTTTAGCATACGTCCATGCAAATACATCCTTATTGTCCTTCAATACCTGACAATATCGTTCAGCTTCCTCCTCTGTTAGACCTATGCTGATATAAGTAACTTACTTTTCCTCTTCTGTCCCTAGATTTATTTCATGTAACTGGTCAATCGTCGGTTGACCTCCATCCTCCATCTGTATGGGGGCCTTTTCTGGCTGGGATATTTCTTTCTCAGACAATAAATTTGTTTGCTGTTCCAAATGACTAATTTGAGGAATTTCGTACACCATATTTACTTGTGAAGCCTCTAGAGATGCCCCCAGCCTAAAAAAAATTTCACGAATTTTGTAGACCATATTTACTTGTGAAGCCTCTAGAGATGCCCCCAGCCTAAAAAAAATTTCACGAATTTTGTAGACCATATTTACTTGTGAAGCCTCTAGAGATGCCCCCAACCTAAAAAAAATTTCACGTTCCTGAATCATTTTGGGCATTGATATCCCTCTACTGCTATTCAAGCTGATATCCCATTGACTGCATTATCTTTTTACTTACTGGATTGTACCGCCCCAGTTCTTTTAGGTCTAATTTTATAGGTTTTCTTGTCTGTATTAGTTCCTCATTCTGTTCTTCAGCCATTTTTACTCCAGCAGAGTAAAACAATATTGGTATGTGCTCTTCACTTCTTGCTACTCGGAATTCTCAAGGTCCTTTTGGGAAAAGTTTGACTCTCTTTATTCTGGGTGCTGGCATAATTAAATTGGCTTATAGAGTTTCTGCCTATTTTGCTGAAAATAACACCAGTGGGGGTTGTCTCGACTGCCACATACCTTTTGGCATGAAGTAAAATCTTTTTACCTTAGACTCTTTCACCTTTCCTTGCTGGGTTTCCATTATTTTTAGATAATTTCTCTGTTCTTCACTGGCAAATGTATCATAATATCGTGCATTCGCGAAAAACGATTCTGCAATCATGTACAATTTTTCATCAGCTGTAATTCTGTGATGCACACCTTTCTGACAATATTTGAAGCACTGCTGTAAAGTAAAAGGAATGATTTCGTATTTGTGTATCCACGACCTTCCTAGCAATATATTGTATGTTGTTGCTGCATTGATCACGTAACAAGTTACATTGGTAATCGGATTTTCAATTTCCAAAACCATGGTAATTGTGCCCAATGCTTTCTGTCCGTCCCGATTGAATTCTTGTATCATCATATTGCTGGCTCGCAGATGCTGTCGTTTATATCCTAGCTTTGAAAATATATTTAAAGGCATCAGGCTCACACCGGACCCATTGTCAATTAAAATATGCATTATTTGTCTCTCATTGACGTAGCCTGTAATCATGAGGGGCCTATTATGTTCTTTATTGCCTAACATTAGATCTTCGTAAGTGAAGGTTATTGTTGGCATACAATAGGCTGCTTCAACTCTTTCTGACATTGCATTACAGCATTTGTTTTCATCTTTTTCAGCGTCTGCTATTTTTATTTCTGTTATCAATGCCTCTCGTATTTCATCATCCGACAAAGCCTGTATTAGGGTCTGTCAGAAATTCTTTGACAGCTTCATGGCATTGTAGATACTCAGCCTTACTGGGATTCTTTTCAAATGACTGATCACATCATACGTAACTCCTGATGTTGACGGATCTTCTGGCCATATGCTTTATCGATTCTGTCGTCAATCATTTCCTAGCTCCTGTCATAATTGTTTTCCCAACCTTCATGTTTATTATGTTATTTTCATAGTACCCGCAGAGACTGTACTGCTTGAATTTTTCGGTCTCTATGTGGCTTGAATTGTTGCAACATCACATAGTTCATGGAGACTGCACCAATACTTTCAGCAGCTACTGGAAGCTTTGTAGAATTCCTTGATTCTTTGATAATAGATGTTCTTTGAGTATGGTTGCTCGAATACATTCTTTTACCATAATATCTTCTGTCATGGGTAGGGTGTAACTGTAAACTCGCGTGTTCCTCCATCTACGTACGAAATCCAGCACATTTTCTCCTGGATGCTGAACAGTTTGTCAAAGCAATTACCTTGATATTCTCATATTTTATTCATAAAACTGCATTACAAATATTTCTTTCATATCTTGCCAACTCGTAATGGCTCCTTCCGAAAGAGTGATATACCAAGCCATGACGCTGCTTGAAGTGGCCAGCGAATACACAAAGTTCTCAACAAATATTCCTGGGAGACATTTCCCCTAAAATGGATAGCCTTTTCGTATGTCACCAAATGTTCTACGGGCGACTGGGCTCCTCCTTTGAAAAGTATAAACTTGGGGAATTCTGGGATTCATTCTTTCTTTTGAGAATTTATTTGTTTTAACTGACTGGACGAGGCAGAATTCAGCATTTGTTTCACCCATCGGCGTGTGTGTTACTGAAGAAATGTATAACTGCTTGTTCTCGATTTACCTTGGGCCCTATTACTGCGGCTTCTTTCATCAGACTGAACAGGGTGTAAGGCTTGTATCTGTCTGCAGTTTTCATTTCCATACTCTTTGCGCATGACCCGGTTATTTCTATCTTTGTATGCTCAAGTGATTTATGCGAACTTGTTATTGCATTTTTCCATTTCATAGTGTATTGATACGGACATTCTCCTAGAGTAATTTTCCATCTTATCAATTTTGTTAACTGCTCTTCGTGGTACCCAAAATCGTAACATGAACAACTCATAAAATTGTTCCCAAGTTCTTTTTTCTTGCAGGGTTCCTAATTCATACCATTCTTTAGCTGCTCCTATCAACGTTTTTTGAAACTGTCTTACCATCTGCTCCTTACCAACCCCTTGGTGATCACAATATTTTTTATATCGGAGTAAATGATCAAGTGGAGATTCGTATACCAAGAATAGAATCATTTTGTTATTGGAGGTCTTACGTGCCCTATGACGTCTTGACAGACGGCAGACTTTTGCCTTTAATACAGCATTGATCCTTTTCTATCTTTGTCATTCTTCTAGAGCAGCAGACACTGTCATGCTTTGTACAAGCTGTGTTTCTTGTTCCTCAACTTTCGGACTAAATCGCATTGAAAGGAGTACTGAAGATGATTTCTGCTAATGTTTCATGCTTATTGCGAACACGGCATTCGTAATTGCTTTCTTTCCTTTGTCTCTTTCTTTCCCAATAACTATTCCTCCTCCATCGATCATTCTTTGGAGAATGTCTTTGATGGTTTAACATCTGCGAGTAGGATGTCCTATCATATGGTGATAATGGCAATAATCTCTATCCTCCGTTTTATCTGCTTCTTTGGGTCGTTTCAATTGTGGCAATTTGATTGTCCTTGTCGTGATCAATTGATTCATCACGAGGATGATATCTTCATTTGAGAAAGAGTACTATTCTTGACGGTTAAACCGTTGATATCTTTTGACAGAGTCGTTTTGCCTTTTTCTCCTGTTGTCCCTTAGTTGATCTCGGGATTCTTCCTTAATCTTACCCTTATCTGTAACATTGGTTGAAGACTTGTGGGAGATCCGTCGTGTAACTCTGTGCTAAATGCGGGCACCTTTTCTTATCATATTTTCCAAAGCATGAGCTTTTGTAGCCAGTTCCCGGAACGTGTGTATTTTTGGTCCCATAAGTACAAAAGCAATTTCTGGTTCCATGCATCTGATACACATTTCTACTTGCTCAGCTTCTCTGGAGAGATATTTGTAAGACGCACTTAGACCTCTCCAACGAGTAATAATTTCCTTTGCCGACAGCTGCTAGCTCTGTCAGACTTCTCTTTCGGTTGAAAAGAAGCTTGTAAAAAAAACTCCCTGTTTTGTTCTCAAGTGCGTATAGACCTCAGAGCAAGGGCTGCATACCACTTGAAGGCTTTTCCGATTAGAGTTACACCAAACAATCGTAAACAATATTGTGATACGGCAGCATAGCCTCCCATTGCGGTTATGAAGTGCATCATATGTTCTTCTGGTGAGCCTTCCCCATTAAATTTCTGAAATTCTGAGCATTTGAAGCCCACTGGGAAAGGAATATCATTAACTTCTCTTGGATACGGTGTCTTATACCGAAATCTTTCTTTATGCATCCTTGCTCATTTTGACCGGACAGTTTCAGCAATAATCTATCGTATTTCCTCTGTTGCTATCCAGTATTTGTCATCAGGATAGACCTGTGTGACATGGTTTGAGGCGGTTGTGACCCTTCAGCAGGATGTTCCATATTTTTCGTAGGGGCCATATTTTGCGAAGCAACATTTTGGGACACTATTCGGGCTATCATGGATAAAGCCTTTCGCATATTTCTACATTCTTCCATAAGGACCGCTTGTGTTTGTGTCATTTCTTCGAGACGCATTTTCGTTGATTATCTAGCTTGACTGGTTCCTGCTACAAAGATAAAGAATCTTCTTCTGGATGTTTTTGACCCTGATGATGTAAATGAAGTGGTAAACGAAGGTGTGAGTGACATTGAGTTTCTTCTCAACTCGCGACTATTACATTGCGAGGAGTCGACAGACTCAGTATATTCAGTTCTTTTTGGTGTAGCTTGCCTTTGAACTTTATGTTGGAGGGGGTTGATATGGCATAAGAATCTGGCTTATCTGTCTTCGCGTAACAAGGGAGGCAGAAAGCATAAGGAAATCTTTCTTAGCGAAGTATATCTCTGCCTATCCAGGATATAGGGATGGAGGAGCCATAGCTGGGGTTTGTTTAGCCATACTTCGTGTAATGGGTCTTTGGTAAGTTCAAAAATGAGGTCCTTTGGCTGTGGTTTTGGCAGAAGTTTTGGATGATGTCCTTTTTCTTTCAGGCTGTACCATTACCCATTCACTCTTGTCTTCTGCAACGACAGGTAAGGCTGAAACTACCATCGCATTTGCTTCAGTTATCATGTTCTGAGCCGTCTTCATCCAACATTTGATTTTAGTATCTTGATCATTGTAGGAGAACAAATCCTCCATTCGACATAAAATTGAAAGTTATCTTGTGGACTGAGTAAACCATTGCAAGTCTTTGATTGAATATTCGATTGGAGAATGTAATGCACCTGAGATAAAAATAAAATAATTAGTCATTTGAATCATCTGTATATATAATCTATTCTAGAGATGAAGGGCGGAATGTTCCCGTTGAGAGTTGCCATTTTGGCGCTATAAAGCACCAAAAGGTGACAAACGCTTTTCTTATAGTCTCTTATCAATGTTAGAACATAACTCTTATGAAATTCCTAGTAGAGTCCCCATTTTGTTTACACAACAAAATTGCCTTTGTGTTTATGGGGGAAACAAGAGTCACATTCTATTATTTGACAAGAGACACAAAAAACCATTTATCACTTCATTTTATTCATTAACTGAGTTCTTCATATACATTCCATGTTTACAACATCCCTTGATTCTAGAATAGATTGTACATTGTATAAAATGAAACATATTCAGAAAGTAATTTCGGCGGAGTTTCGCCTTATTCTTCTTTCATCCTATCGAAACAACAAGGGAATGACTGGTTAATAATCTAATTAAAAAATGTTCTTCTTTTCATGATTGAGGCGAGTCAACCAGACTAGGATTCATTCTTTTGTGATCTTCATAGGATTTCCCAATAGTATCACCCAGCACATTTACCACTTTTAGGGGTGGTACAAAGTACGCTAGACCTGAAGGGAGAGAGAAGGGCCTTCTGCTCCATACTGATGTTATTGTTAAGGCAAAAAATAAGAGAGAAGTTGAGAAAGAAAGTTTGGAAAGAAACAAAGAAAGAAGGAGCAAAGATAGAAAAATGGTAAAAATGGTACTTCACGTACCTTTTACGCGAGCCGCATAAAAGGTATAGTATTTTTTGAGGCATGGAAAAATGAAGAGACAAGAGAAAGAAAACAATTCAAGAAGATTTGGAAGAAGTAAAGAAGAAAAGAAGAAAAAATGCAGAAAACATGTACTTGCCGTGGGTTGCGGAAAGCATGTGTTAGGTAGCTTATTCTTGCCGCGAAAATGGCCACATTTGCCTATAAACACCCCTACAGGGGTCCTCATTTAGCACTTGATTATGAAGTTTAGAGCTCCAGAGGTTCTCAGAGGTACGGCATGGACCTCGAGTTCTCTTCTTCTCGGGTTGAACACACGAAGTGCGAAACCCGAGGACAAACGATGAACAAGAGGGAGATGCTACCAGATTAAAGAAGAAGGAGATGAATATCTGAAGAATCGGCCAGAAGGGACCTTGCCGCGACCCGCGACAAGCACAGGAGCTTGCCATGGGTTGCGTAAAGCTCCTCAGCAGACAATTGTCTTCACTTTTGTGAAGGATGCACAAAGGCTTATGAACTTTTGTTTCCCTTCTAATTGTGAAAGAATATTGAAAGCTGAAACTATTTTACAGATGAATGATACAGAGAAAGGAATCTAAGCTAGATAGTTTGTTCCTTTGTATAGAAGACCTATCTTTCTCCCTTTGAGTTAAGCATATGGACTATTATGTACAATTCCCGTAAGTGGATGATTTGTATAGATGATATTCTTTAAGCAGAAGACCTATCTTTCTCCCTTCGGGTTGAGCGTACTGAGTATTCTATACAATCCCCGCAAGTGAATGACTACAAATGATTCTTTTGGAATAGAAGCCCCTTCTCTCTCTTCTCTTTAGGTTGAATGTATTTGATACAATCCATAGAAGTGGCAGATGTGCTGGGTTTTATTACTATGCCACAGAGCTCTACGAAGATTGTTAAGGAACAAAGTCTAGTCTGGTTGATTTGCCTTGTTCATAAGCAGAAGAATAGTCTTGGAAACCTTGGTTCAATCATTCCCTATCATTTGGACAGGATGAAAGAAGAATATAGCGAAGCTTTGTCGAAATTACTTTCTGAATATACTTCATTTTTGTACACTGTACAATTTATTCTAGAATCAAGGGACGATGTAAAGATGGAATGTACGAAGAACTTAGCAAATGAATAAAATGAAGTGATGACTACTTTTCTATCTTTCTTATCTAATATTGGAATATGACTCTTGTTTTTCCCTATAAACAATAAGGCAATTTTTTTGTGTAAACAAAATGGCGACTCTACCAAGGAATTTTTAAGAGTTACGTTCTAACATTGATAAGAGACTATAAGAAAAGCATTCGTCACCTTTTGGCGCTATAAAGCACCAAAATGACGACTCTCAACGGAACATTCGCTCTTCATCTCTAGAATAAATTGTATATATCTTATAGATGACTAACTATTAGTATTTTCAAATGTCAGTACATTACAGGTTACAACCATACTTCAACCAAACAACAATCAGACATTCTCAATGGCTTTTCCAGCTCATAAAATCATTTTTGATTTCATGTTAGGAGGAGAATTTGCTGTCTCCTACAACAATCAAAACATAAGAAGGAAATGTTGATGAAAACAACCCAAATGCTATGATGATTTCCGCTTCACCTGACGCTACAGAGAACAAAAGTGGATGGGTAATGGTACTGTCGAAAAGAAATCAAAGGTCATCCAAAGCTCCCACTAAAACCATATTCAAGGGGCCTTACTATCGAATTTACTAAATACCTATTACACGAAGCATGGCCAGACAAATTCTGGCTATAGACCCTCCTTCTTTATATCCAGGAGAAGAAGAAACGTATTAGTGAAGAAATGTATTAGTCAAAAAAGACTTTCTTCCACTCCCCATACCCCTTACCATATGGAGACAAGTAAATCAAACCCTTGTGCTATATCAGCTCTCTCCGACAAAAAACTCAAAAGGAAGTTCGACCGAATCCACATTGAAACAAACCGTACATACTGAGTTTATCGACTCCTTGCGTTGTAATAGTCACGAGTTGAGAAAAAGTTCAGTATCACTCACCCCCTCAACTACCGCCTCGTTTACATCCTCAGGGTTCGGAACATCTGAAAAAAGAGCCTCCGTTCTTTTAGCCAAAACAAGCCAAGCGGGACAATCAATAGAAATGCATTTCGAAGAAATGGAATGGACGTAAGCAATATTGATGGAAGAGTGCAGGAATATGCAAGAAGCATTATCCATGATAGCTTACACCGTATCCCAGAACATTGCTCCACCAAATATGGCCCCCACAGAAAATGTGAAACACCCAGTTGAAGGGTCACAACCGCCTCAAGCCATGTCGCATGGATCTATTCCAATGACAAATAACGGAATGGAAACAGAGGAAATATGACAAATTATTGGTGAAACTGTCTGATCAGAAGGAGAAAGAATACATAAAGAACGCTTTCAGTATAAAATGCCATATCCAAGAGAAGTCAATGATATTCCTTTCCCGGTAGGCTTCAAATGCCCGGAATTCTAAAAGTTTAATGGGGAATGTTGACCGGAAGAACATATGATGCATTTCATTACTGCATTGGGAAGCTATGCCGCTGTGCCACAATACTGTTTACGATTGTTCGGTGTAACATTGACCAAAAAAGCATTTAAATGGTACGCAACCTTAGCTATGGGAACTATACACACTGGGGAACAAATGCAGGAAGCTTTTCTAATGAGCATCTTTTCGACCGAAAGAGAAGTGAGTCTGATAGAGCTGGCAGCAGTACGACAAAGGGAATTGGAATCTTTCGACAAATTTATTACGCGCTGGAGGACCTTAAGCACGTCGTGTAAATATCTCTCCGGGGAAGCTGAATAGGTGGAAATGTGCATTGGATGCATGGAACCAGAAATTGCTTTCGTACTTACAGGAGCGAAAATACACACGTTCTAAGAATTAGCTACAAGAGCTCACGCTCTGGAAAGTATGATTAAGAAAGTGCCCGCATTTTGTACAGAATCAACACGGTGAATCGCTAGCAAGTCTTCGATAAACGTCGCAGATAAAGGTAAGAGCAAAGAAGAATTCTGGGTAAACCAAGAGACAATAGAAGAGAAAGGCAAAGTTATCCAGCCAATGAGTCAACTGACAAAAGATATCGACAGTTTAGCCGTCGAGAAGAATATTCTTTTTCAAGCGAAGATATTGTCCAATGATGAATCAATTGATTGCAGCAAGAACCATTGAATTACTGCCATTAAAACGGCTAGAAGAGGCAGATAAAATAGAAGACAGATACTATTGCTACTATCATCGCATGATAGGACATCCTACTCATAGATGTTACTCTATCAAGGCTATTCTCTAAAGAATGATTGATGGAGGAGAAATAGTCATGGGGAAAGAAAAAGAAAAAAAGAAAGAAAGTAATTACAAATGTCGTGTCCGCAGTAAGTATGAAACAACAGCAAGATCTTCAGTACTCCTTCCAGGACAATTCAATTCGGAAGTTGAGGAACGAGAAACACGGTTTTCACAATGCATGACCATAACATCCGTATCGGAAGAAAGTCAGAAATATAAAAGAATCAGTACCATGTTAAAGGTAAAAAAAACCCGTTGACTGCCAAGACGCCGTAGGCCACATAAAGCCTCAAATATTGAGGTGACATTATTCTCAATACACGATTCGCCTCTCAATCATGTACTCCGATATGAGACATATTGTGATCACCAAAGAGTTAGCAAAGAGCAAATGATAAAGCAGTTCAAGGCTACATTGATAGGACCGGTCGAAGAATGGTATGAATCGGGAATTATGCGAGAAGTATCAACATGGGAAGAGTTTCGTGAATTGTTCATTTTAAGATTCTGGGTACCACGGAGGGCAGTTCCTCTGACAGAACTCTGATAAGGTGGGAAATAATTCTAGGAGAATGTTCGTACCAATATACTATGAAGTGGAGAAATGCAATAACAAGCTCGTACAAATCACTTGAACATACAGAGATAGAGATAGCCGGGTCATGTGTCGAAAGTGTGGGAATGAAAACCGGAGACAAATATAAAACGTATACTATGTTCAATCTGATGAAAAAGGCCGCAATAATGGGGCCCGAAATAAATAGAGAGCGAGAAATAGTACATTTATTTAGCAACTCACATGCTGATAAAGTCAGGCAAATGTTAAAAGCTACCCGGACCAACCCATTGCAATACACAACTTCCTGCAAAGAAGAATAGATTCCGAGTTTCCCTAAGTTTACACTCTTCAAAAGTGGGATCCAATCACCAATAGAGCATTTGGTAAATTATGAAAGGGCTGCTTATTTCAGAGGTAACGTTTCTCAGGAGTATTTACTGTGAAACTTTGTATATTTATTGGCCACCTCGGGCAGTGCCATGGCTTGGTATTTCACTCTGCTAGAGAAAACAGTTGCGGATTGGCGGGATATGAAAGAAAGGTTCGTGATGAGGTTTTACAGATATGATGCAAAAATATCAAAAGAATTCCTCCAAAAGACATCGCAACTCCTGGGTGAAGACGTATTGGACTTTGTACGTCAATGGTGGAATGTAAGAGCTTGCAGTTCCACACTGCCTCTGACTGAAGATATTATGATGAAAGAATGCATTTGAGCAACTGCGCTCAAAGAACGGTTAATATCAAGAAACCAAGGAATACCACGAAGCTTCCAACAACTGTTAAAGATATTAGTGCTTCAGTTTCATGAATTATGCAGTTTCACGATGATTCAGGTCGTAGAAAAATCAAGGGATGCAAACAATTTGATCAATGACAAAGGAGTAGAAAGTAATATAATAACATGAGGTCAGGAAAGTTATATATGACGTCGTTAGTCATCTGAAAAGAATTCCAGCAAGATTAAGTGTTTATGATGCCCTAAAATTATCCAAGAGCTTTCGACAGATCTGATACAAGCTTTACTCAATGATAATGTACGAGAGGCCTTGATAACGGAAATGGAAATAGCTGACATCGATAAAGATGAAGATAAAAGCTGGAACGTAATCACAGAAAGGGCTGAAGCAACTTATTGTATGTCAACAATAACCTTCACGGATAACGATATGATGTTGGGCGAAAAAGAGCATAATCGACCGCTTATGGTTACAGGATACATCAATGACAAACAAATAAAGCGCATCATGATCAATAATGGGTCCGTTGTAAATTTAATGCCATTAAGTATGCTCTCTAAGCTGGGATATAAGCGACAACATTTGTGGGCAAGCAATATGATGATACAAGGATTCAATCAGGATAGGCAGAAAGCACTAGGCACAATTACTATTGAGACATGAAAAATGAAGAAAAAAGAAAAAGAAAATATTCAAGAGAGATTCAGAAAAATAGTAAAAGAAAAGAAGGAAAGTGCAGGAAATGTGCACTTGCCGCGAGTCGCGGAAAGTATATGTTTGGTGGGCTGCACATGATGCGGAAATGGCCACACTTGCTTATCAATACCCCCATTAGGGTCTTCATTTGGCACTTAATTATGAAGTTTAGAGCTCCAGAGGTTCTCAGAGGTACGAAGCAGACCTCGAATTCTCTTATTCTCGGGTTAAACACAAGAAGTGCGGACCCTGAGGATAAAAGATGAACGAGGGGGAGATGCTGCCTGATTGAAGAAAGCGAAGAGAGAAGACTAGAAGAGTTGGTCAGGAGGATGCTTGTTGTGGGTGTGGGTCACGTAAAGCTCTCCAGAAGATATTTGTTCTTCACTTTTGCGAAGGATGCATGAAGACTTCTGAATTTTTGTTTCCTTTCCAAGTAGATGGATAAATTCTAGGATGCTTTAGCTAGGCTATTTCCCTGTCATCGAGACAGGATAAAAGAAGAATACAGTGAAGCTCTGCCGAAATCACATTCTGAATATATTTCATTTTTAGTACAATGTACAATCTATTCTAGAATCAATGGATGATGTAAATATAGAATGTATGAAGAACTCAGTAATGAATAAAATGAAATGATGAATGCTCTTCTATTTCTCTTGTCTAATATTGGAATGTGACTTTTGATTTCCCCATATTACAACAAGGCAATTTTGTTGTGTAAACAAAATGGCGACTCCAATGGGGAAAACTATAAAAGAGTTTATGTTCTAATGTTGATAAAAGATTATGAGAAAAGCATTCGTTATCTTTTGGCCTTGTATATCGCCAAAATGACGACTCTCAACGGGAACATTCCACCCTTTATCTCTAGAATAAGTTGTACAATTGAACGTCTCGAATAACTAATTATGGCAGGTACATTACATCCTTCAATTAGACTTCAACCAAACGATAATCAAACTTTCTATCAATGGCTTTTTCAGCTCATAAAATCACCTTCGATTTCATGACGAGAGGAGGATTTATTGTCTCCTACGACAATTAAAGCATGAGCAAGAAGTATCAGACGAAGACAACCCAGAATATAGTAATTAAAGTGAATGTTATGGTAATTTCCGCTTCGCCTGTTGCTGCAGAAGATGAAAGCGGATGGGTGATAATACAGTAAAAAAGAAAACAGTGACTATCCAAAGCTTATATCAAAACTACAGTCAAGGGACCTCATTTTCGAACCTGCCAAAGACCTATTATCCGAAGCATGGCCAGACAAAATTTTGGCTATGGCCCCTCCATCCCTATATACAATAGAAGAAGAAACACATTTCGCTGAAAAAGATTTTCCTGCACTTCCCATATCCCTTATCATACAAAGAAAGGTGAATTGAATCCTTGTGCCATATCAGCTTTCTCCAACGGAAAAGTCAAAAGATAGCTCGATTGAAACCATATCAAAGCAAACTGAACATACTGAATCTATCAACTCCTCGCGATGCAATAGTCACGAGTTGAGAGGAAGTTCAATATCACGCACCCGTTCGACTACCGCCTCATTTACATCCTAAAAAACAAGGACATCTGGAAGAAGAGCCTCTGTCCTCGTAGCCAAAACGAGTCAAGCCGGACAATCGATGGAAATTCATTTCGAAGAAATGGCACGAACACAAGCGATCCTACTGGAGGAGTGCAGGAATATACGAGAAGCTTTATCTATAATAGCTTGCAATATGTCCCAGAATGTCTCTCCTCAAAATGTAGCTCCCACGGAAAATGTGGAACATCCAGCCGAAGGGTCACAACCATCTCAGGCCATGTCACATGGATCTATACCAATGACAAACAACGGAATGGCAACAGAGGAAATGCGACAGATTATTGCTGAAATTGTCCGATTGAAAGGAGAAAGAATACATAAAGAACGCTTTCAGTATAAGACGCTGTATCCAAGAGAAGTCAATGATGTTCCTTTCCCAATAGGCTTCAAATGCCTGAAATTTCAAAAGTTTAATGGAGAAAGTTCACCAGAAGAACATATGATGTATTTCATCACTGCATTGGGAAGCTACGCTGTTTTGCCGCAATATTGTTTACGATTAATTGGTGCAACTCTGACTGGAAAAGCTTTTAAATGGTATATTGCCTTAGCCTCAGGAACCATACACACATGGGAACAAATGTAGGAAGATTTTCTGACAAGCTTCTTTTTGACTGAAAGAGAAGTGAGTTTGACGGAACTCGCAGCGATACGACAAAGGGAATCGGAATCTGTTGACAAGTTTATTCCGTGCTAGAGAACTTTAAGCACGTCATGCAAATAGCTCTCCGGAGAAGCTGAACAGGTGGAAATGTGTATTAGGTGTATGGAACCAGAAATTGCATTCATACTTATAGGAGCAAAAATACACACATTCCGAGAATTGGCTACAAGAGCTCATGCTCTGGAAAGTATGATTAAAAAGGTGCCTGCATTCCACACAGAATCAACACGACGAATCTCTAGTAAGTCTTCAGCTAATGTCACAGATAAAGCTAACATAAGCCATGATGGAAAGTGAATCAGCATCTTAGTCAACGGCCGATACATCAAGAAATATTATTCATGAAGACAAATACTGAATATTTTGATTGCCAAAATCCTTGCGTATAAACGAGCATTCTCTCAATCAAAATGGGGCAGGAAGAGTCAAGACATATACATATATGATGCAGATATCAATGTATTGCTGAAAGAGAATAATGAGAAAAGCTTACGAAGCATGTTCTTCTTCTGTTCAAGGTCTCTAACGAAGCCAATTTGAAGAAGTAGTTATCAGAGGTTATCAAAAAGTGAAATGATACAGACCTCTCCTTCCGAAAGACCTTTATCGCCCTCAAATACAGTAATCGTTCACGAAACAAGCGGCAAACAGGCAAAGTGATTACATATATATAAAGAAGGGAAGGTCGGAAAGAGAAATATCAGAATCACGAAAAAGATGATTACTGATAAATGCTCCAACATGATGAAGCCAAAGTGCTGAGAGCTAATAAAAGAGCTCCCCGAACAAGAATCCCCTTACAAGTCAATAACGACTTTATGAGAAAATATTTTACAGGTAGCAGAGAGAATAACCCTAAGGACAGAACATTTAAAAAGTCCTACAGGCTAACCTCATGCATAAGACCTACTGCTCCTATTACTACGGTAGCGCCACAAGGAACATGAAAAGGATATATAATTTAGTTCCTTGTGTATGGACTTAGTGGTATAGAGGTGAAGAAAAAGAGGGTTGCATTGCGCGCCGCTGATCACGGTCAACCATGGATAATTTTCCTCAGGTTTATGGGACTGTTTCTTGTAGTAACGCATAGGAAGGTTGAGATTCTCCCCCTATCGTCGGACCGGCGGCCATGAATTTAGTACCTAAGGTAGCAATGAGAGCTAAAGTGGCCAACCAAAAACATAAAGCCTCTGAGTTCGCCACCCTGGTAGCGTCATTGGGTCCCTTTGATGGATCGGTGGCATGATACTCCCCCATAGAGGAGTGTGCTCCTGAGGGCCACTTCCATGGCAGCAATGAGTACCCCATGAGGGTCAAACCACGCATGAGACAGACACTCTAAATACTCATGAGCTTAAACTGTGTTTATGACAAGCCATCTATGCTATGAGCTATTCATGAGTGGTGTACACTATAAGCTAGCACTTGCATACGCATAATATAAATTATAAGCTAATTATACATGTCAGCCACGTTATGCGCTGTAAGCCAACCACATGAACCTTATTTTGCTTCAACTACTCATGAGCTTAAACTGTGTTTTTATTAGAGGCGCCTACTAACAGAATTATAAAGTAGTTCCGCCCATCATAAAGAAAAAGGAACAAAACATAAATGCTGCGTAGCTAAAAAGAGAAAACAAACAAATATCATAATGAAATATTCACATGTAATGACAACATGTTTAGATGAAATTCTCTTGCAATTGTATATATTCTGAGGAAATTGCATATGCTATGATATTATCAAATGCCTTAAATTGACAGGAAACATATGTAAACAATATTCATTCGACAAGGCTTTATTATATTATTAACAATACAAGCTATATTATTAATTGCTGAAGGTATTCTTTCAAGTTATTCGCCATATTATCGCTTCAGCTATTTATTCATGAAGGTCGAAGCTTATTCAAGAACTTTAGTCTGTACTCGAAAGGAATCACATTTCTATTGTGGAAGACTATTCAAATATCAGCATCAAGGAATCATATCAAAGAATATCAATATCCTCGCCAGTCATTCCATCCTTGGATCAATTTCTATAATATGAGAAGACATCAGCATTCTTAATCAATCTATATACAAGTATACGAGACGCGATATTGCTGGGGGCAATCTATTACATCAAGGACATAATATTTGAAAATATATTGGCAAACAATGTAGGCATCCTTATATGGAAAGATATTCTCTGAAAGGAAAAGTGATCAATACTATCATCATATGTTTTAAGCTTTGTGCTAGTATAAGAATTAAGCAAAAGCAATATTCCAGATACTTTTAATCCATTTTTGAACATCTTCGGCGACACTCTGTTCTAAGGCAGCTTCAAACTCACGATCATCCAAGACCTCCTTTAAGGTGTTTGAGATGTCCTCAGAGTGATGTGCATCATCTAGAATCGCAGGATTCTTTGTGGCCATTAGCTGAACGTCATGAAATAAGATATCATGACGAGTCCTGTGATCGGTAAGAGAAGAAGACGCTGCATGCACATATTTCCACTTGTCAAGAAAAGAGTCCATGACGAATGGCTCAGCACCCTCTAGCAGAAGCAATTCATCTTCCGCTGACATTAATGCGGATAGTCTGACAGAATCATCCTGCATTTCCTCCAGCTTCTGAACTTCAAACAAAAAGTCTAAAATAGCAGCAGTAAAAACAGAAAAGTCAGCACGAAGGAGAGTGGTAGTGAGAGAAATGTCCTCTTGAAGAGTTGACAATTGTTTCCATTGATCAAGATGATTAAGAATATCAAGAAATCTTCGGAAAAGCCTGCGAGCAGAATAAGAATTTGGAATTCTTCAGAAAAGTGATTGCTGACGAGAGGAAGGAGCTTCAGAAGAATTCTTCGGCTCCATGATGAATCTATTTAAATGAAAAGAAGAATAGTTAGTTGAAGAAATGAAGATACATTCAAAGGCTTAGAGGAAATATAATTCTCAAAAGATTAAGCTTCCGTATAAGATTAAGAAGAAGAAGAGAAAGTATATTAGCAAAGGGAAAATAAGATTTGAAGAAAAAATTCGGCAAAGTGCCGGTACTTAAGGAATTCTGCAACTGAAAGTTGCTTGCCTCGGGTCCCGTAAAGATCGTACAGGGCTTCGTGCGGAGAAAAGGAAGTGAGGAAATGAAAAAGGATGTAGTATTTATAAAGCACCTGGGATGCTTGCAGCAGGGTCGTGGAAAGGGCTGTTAATGTTAAAATTAGAACCTGAATCTTCAGAAGAACTGATTTTCTTCAGATCAAGCTTGAAAGGGGGCATCTGTTGAGACATGAAAAATGAAGAAACAAGAAAAAGAAAAGATTCAAGAGAGATTTAGAAAGAAAGTAGAAGAAAAGAAGGAAAGTGCAGGAAATGTGCACTTGCCGCGGGTCGTGGAAAGTATATGTTTGGTGGGCTGCATTTCATGCGGAAATGGCTGCAATTGCCTATAAATACCCCCCTTGGAGTCTTCATTTGGCACTTGATTCTGAACTTCAGAGCTCCAGAGGTTCTCAGAGGTACGGAGCGGACCTCGAGTTCTCTTATTCTCGGGTTGAACGCACGAAGTGCGGACCCCGAGGACAAAAGATGAACGAGGGGGAGATGTTGCTGGATTGAAGAAAGCGAAGAGAGAAGACTAGAAGAGTTGGTCAGGAGGATGCTTGCCGCGGGTCGCGTAAAGCTCTCCAGAAGATATTTGTTCTTCACTTTTGTGAAGGATGCATGAAGACTTCTGAATCTTTATTTCCTTTCCAAGCAGATAGATAAATTCCAAGATGCTTTGGCTAGGCTATTTCCCTATCATCGAGACAGGATGAAAGAAGAATACGGCGAAGCTCTGTCGAAATCACATTCTGAATATATTTCATTTTTTGTACAATGTACAATCTATTTTAGAATCAAGGGATGATGTAAATATGGAATGTATAAAGAACTCAGTAAATGAATAAAATGAAATGATGAAAGCTCTTCTATTTCTCTTGTCTAATATTGGAATGTGACTCTTGATTTTCCCATATTATAGCAAGGCAATTTTGTTGTGTAAACAATTACTATGTTGTTAGAAATTGAGAATTTGATTACCAAGATAATTTGTTACGTGATTAATGCAATGACAACATACAATTTGTTGCTTAAGAGACTGTGGGTACATAGATACAGAATTATTCCTTTTACCTTGCATCGGGGCTTCAAGTATTGTCAAAAAGACGTACAGTGTAGAATTTCAGCAGATGAGAAACTGTACACAATTGCAGAATCATTTTTCGCAGATGCACGATATTATGAATCATTTATTGGCGAAGAACATGAAGACAGAGAACTCACAAAAAGAAAAAGTTCAACTAGAAGAAAAGAAAGAGCCTAAAGCAAAAAGATTTTATTTTGTGCGAAAAAATATGCGAAAGCCAGGGCGGCCACCAGTAGTTTTGTTCTCGGCAAAACAAGCAGACCCTTCAAGCCAATTTCACCATACCGGAACCAAGAATAGAAAAAAGCCAGCCTTTCTCTAAAGGACCTCGAGAATTCTTAGTGTCAGGGAACTTAGAACAGACTCCAATACTATCTTACTCTATAGGAATAAAAATTGTCGAAGAACATAATAAGGCACCGACACAGATAAGAAAACCTGCAAAGTTGGACCCAAAAGAGTTGGGGCGGTACAGTCTGGTGAGTAAAAGAATGATGCAATCAATGGGTTTTGATTGCGAAGATCCGATTGGCTTGAACAACGGAAAAGGAATATTAGTGTTCATAATGATTCTGAGGCGGAAAAAATTGCTTGGATTGGGCATCTTTGGAATCTGCGCAAGTTAATATGGTTAGCGAAGCAATTCGAATTTGCCCATATGGGGTGGCCCGTATGTCGTCACTGAAGTTTTCTCAAATGGGGCTTACAAAATTGTAAGCCACGACAAAAAAGGAATCCGCATCTCAGTCAATGACCAATACATCAAGAAGTATTATCCATAAAGACAAACGCTAAATATTTTGATTGCGAGAACCCTTGCATATAAACAAGCATTCTCCCAATAGAAAGGGCCAGGAAGAGTCAAGACATATACATCTATGATGCAGATATCAATGTATTGCTGAAAAAGAATAATGAAAAAGCTCACGAAGCATGCTCTTCTTTTGTTCAAGGTCTCTAATGAAGCCGCTTTGAAGAAGCAGTTATCAGAGGTTATCAAAAAGTGAAATGATACAGACCTCTCCTTCTGAAAGACCTTTATCGCCTTCAAATACAGCAGTCGTTCTCCAAAAAAAGCTACAGATAGGCAAAGCAATTACATATATAAAGAAGGGAAGGTTGGAAAGAGAAATGTCAGAATCACGGAAACGATGATTAGTGATAAATGCTCCAACATGATGAAGCTAAAGCACTGAAAACCAATTAAAGAGCTCCCCGAACAAGAATTCCCTAACAAGTCTAAAGAAGACTTTATGGGCAAATACTTTACAGGCAGTTGAGAGAATAACCCTAAGGACAAAAAATTTAAAAGACCTACGGGCTAACCTCAGGCATAAGACCTACCACTCCTATTACTATGGTAACATCACAAGGAATACGAAAAATATATATATCATTTAGTTCCTTGTGTATGGACTTAGTGGTATAGAAGTGAAGAAAAAGAGGGTCGCGTTGCACGCCGCTAATCATGGCCAATCGTGCATAATTCCCCCAAGGTTTATGGGACCGTTTCTGGTAGTAATGCGTAGGAAGGTTGGGATTCTCCCCCTATCGTCGGACCGGCATCCATGAATTTGGTATCCGAGGTAGCTATGAGAGCCGAAGTGGCCAACTAAAAGCATAAAACCTCTGAGTTCACCACCCTGGTAGCGTCATTGGGCCCCTCTGATTGATCGACGGTATGGTAACTACCCCGTAGAGGAGTGTGCTCCCTGAGGGCCACTTCCATGGCAGCGATGAGCTCTCCATGAGGGTCAACCACGCGTGAGACTAACGCTCCAAATAATCATGAACTTAAACTGTTTTTCTATTAGAGATGCCTTCTAACAATATCCTATGATAGTACTGCCAAAGCAAATAATCTCCGAAATAATACAGAACTATACATATAGCCATGAGCTAAAGAGACAAAATTGCATAAGACTTGAAAAGCATAATGGATGAAGACCAATCACTTTGATAAATACTAACATTCAGTATATGATCATATGCACACCAATAGAATGGCTAATATTCATGATTGTTCATTCACTTCATATTTCAAAGATTTCTCCATACAAAAGAGTTATCAGAAATTAAATGCTGCAATGCATTCCTGAATTTCCTGACTAAATCAGGCATGACTTTGTGATAAAACTAATTCTGCGTTTGCTTCATTCTTTGACGGTCAGGGACATTGGAGAGTTCCTATTGTAGCGAAGACATAACAGCTTACTTCTCAGATAGTTCCTTTCCTTGAGAATCCAGCAAACCTTTGTTGGAACGAATGCAGGTCCATACAACTTTCAAAGCATCTTCCTCCTATTTTTGAGCAGCAAGAGATGCCATTTGAGCGTCAATGGAATTAATTTTTTCAATATTCTTCCGTGCTTGTGTCGTCAAAGATTCATATTCTGTTCAGTAGCGAAGAAACCAAAGAGGAACGCTCCGTAACTTCATCAGTAAGATGATAAAGTTCTGCTCGCTTACATTCCAATGAAGGATCTGTTTCTGCATTCCGATGGTCGTCCAAAGAATTGATAGCTTCGACAAATTCGTTAGTAGACCGCTCCAAGAAAGATATATCGATCTTCGCCAGGCCAGCAGAAAACTTTAGGAGAGACCGAGATTCTGGCAAATGACCCCATAAGTTGCAATTCTCTATGGTAGAGGCAATCCCACTTAAGCCAGTCCTTATTACTTCAATCTTAAAAGAAGGAAGGTTCTTGATAGCTTCAAAGTCCAAAGGAAGATTAAGCGATGGTCTTTAAGTTGAACTGCTACGCCTAGAATCTGTACCGTATATGGAAGAATGAGGAATATGATACATAAGCGAAGAAATGGCAAATAGTATAAAAGAAATACATATGTACCAAGAGTAAGAGCAAGCCGAGGGTTTTGAATCGACGCTGATGAAGATTCTGCAGTGATATCTCCTTAAATGTTAATATTTAGAGTAGGTTCTTCACCCACAGAATAGAAGCCTGTAGAAGGAGGAATTGCAGATGTTTCCATAATAGGAATATCCACTACGAGAGCAGAAGGTGGAATTACTATCCAAAAAGAAAAAAAAAATGATAAAGTTAAGGATTTCTTTCAAAGAGATAAAGGACTATTATTTATCTCAAAAGATTATTTTGTACCTGGATGAGAAGGAGGAATCACCCCCTCTATCTGAACAGAAGGAATTCCAGATTCTTTAGAGGAGGATACCTCCGCAATTGTGGATAAATGATCTCATGCATGAGAAGTCCGAAGAAGTTCACTGATTGTGAACATAGCTAGTGAGGGATGTTGTTGCTGATAAGCAGGATCAAGGGAATACTGAAATGACTCATATATAGGGCCAGACCCTTCAGCTGCTAAATCCTTGGGAGTAGATGGAGATTGGCTAGAATGGTAAGGATTGTCATCAGTAATTTGAACATCCTCATCAGGTCCTCTGTTCACTTCGTCAAAGTCTTTGGCTGGAGGAGTCTCCTAACTAGTTGAGGATGAAGTGTCCTCGTTGCCCTCTTCTTCACCAGAAGAACTGCCAGAATTACTGGTGATGCGATTATACTTGTCATCAAAATCGTTATTTGACGAAGAAGATGCTGTAACTACTTGCTTTTGCTTCCTTCGGGTATCAACATCAGTAGTAGAAGCCTTCTTCTGCGGAGGAGAAGAGAATATGTGTAAAGAGGTCTGCCTAGACACAGGAAAATCTTCAGTATAATGATCAAATTCTTCCAACGGAAAGCTGCCACTTGGAGTATCTGACACTTCCGAGTGTCTCACTTGATCTGGAGGAGTGGCGGGAGATTCGGATTGACCCTGTGCTTCTGAAGCAGGGGTAGGTGAAGGAATATCCATAGAAGGCTGATTCTCTGGAATAGAAGCAGATGTGCCAGCACCTATAGATCCTTCTTTTTGCTTCTGAACTGATTGAACATTTGTTGCCTTGCCACTGGCAACCCATCCTTCTAAGGTGCCAAATGACTTAGTCTTCCTTATTGGTTCATCACAAGAAATAAAATGACAATATCTCCCCACTGATAGAGCTCTCTCTCAATCTTCAAATTATCCAGCACTTGTGGCGAAGGTACCCGGATCGGATAGTTGACAGGGTGGTTATTCCGAACTAAATGATATTGATATGCCCACCACCTCATCCATGCATAAGAACCATGGACACTGCGTCTGAAATAGGGAATTATGAAGCGCGCTTGAGTACTTGCAGTTAGGAGCTGCTTCCAAATAAATACCAAGTTATAAGGGCCCACGCCATATCTCCTCATCGGTCTCGTCACTGGTTTAGAAGACATAGGCATTGTTTGATCAAAACCAAATTGCCAAGCAAATCTGCTAGGATAATATGGTTCTCTCCAGAATTCATTGCTCTCTCTCTCTCTCTCTCTCTCTCTCTCTCTCTCTCTCTCTCTCTCAAAAGGAGTGTGCTTGAACAGATAGAGATGAGGAAGCTCTTTTCTGTCAGGGATACTGAATTGTCATCTATAGCATCCTTATCATCGGGCCCTGAAGAGATAGGCAAATGGTTAAATATGAAAGCTTGTGTAGACTCAAGGAAAGGTTGGCTTGATCATCTTCCGCTACTGAAAGAACCATAGAGGAAGGTGTTTTGAATGAATGTATGCTTTGTCACTCACGTTATATACACAAGGAAAGTATACTTCTAGTCATCCTGATAGAAAGTGCCATGGAGCATATGCAGAGGAAACTCCTATAGTTGGAGATTTGCAATGAGTTGCTGCATCACCCAGAGCACGATATAGAGAGCAGAGTATTGGTGGAGTCAATGAATACTTCTTACCCTCAGCCATTGCTCCTATGATGACCAGGCTTGAAGCACGGATTCTACCAACACATTTAGAGCTTGGGAGGAGCACTGTATTTAGCCAGAAAGTGAGAAATCCTCCCAGCTCGCAAGCGTCTGAAAACTTGATAGGGTTCCAAACTTGGCTCCTGGATTTCAGTAAATTGGCATCATAGCATTTCGAGAACCTAAAAGAAGGAAAAATACTATAAAAATAAATGAATAATGTGAAGGAATCAACAGAATTAAACAAAAGAAGAATAAGAGAAAGGAATGTACTTCAGTTCTCGAGTAAAGTGACCCATCCAGTCATTGAAGAGTACTCTGCCAGGGTTCTTGAACTTAGCAAACTCCTCAAATAGTTTGATAGTAGTCTTGGAGATAGAAGGCTCTCGAGTAACAGGATGATAGTAAGCGAACTCTTCATTCGTGGGGACAAACTCATCATAATAAGCCCCAGAGATAGGGAGGCCAGCCATTCTGTACAAATTCCATAGTGTTATACTTCTCCTATGAGAAGATGGAAGGAATTAGTTGTCGGACACCAGAAATTCAAGAAACCTCTGTATATGGTGTTGTCTTGGCAGAAATAACTGAAAGTGGCTTCTATGATGGAATAAAGGCATGAATCATTCAAGGACTTGCGGTACTTCTTAAGGATAGCCAAAGATGAATTTTCATAATGGTCTCTTTTGCTCAAGAAACCATGGGGACGAAATTCTTCTTTTCCTCAGAAAGTACCTTCTTCAAAAGGCATGGCACTGAATCTTTGTTGCAGTACCTCATAATACCTCATCAAAAATATAGTATGAGGATTATAGCTTGGCATTAGAAATTTCATCGGAGTGATATTGCCAACTTGTTGACAGGAACCGTTCTTTATAAGCCAGCCTGACAAAATCTGAGGTTCCTTGCATACCAAATCAGAGGTTATGAGAATATGAGAACACACGTTAGTTGGTTCTAGATGAAGCATCGACTAGTTATGGTATAGAGTTAAAGCCATCATGGTTAATTCATCCTTGTATGGGTTGTAAAAGCGCATATTTTGTTGATCGGCAGATCGGACCGTAGTCCATGTATTCTGCAAGCGTGGTTTCTTGTGCTTGGCAACTCTTGAAGCTGCTCATTCTTACTTTGTCTTCTCTTCTTTTGAGGGTGAGAAGGTGGAGGAGTTACTTCATGAACAGGGGACTCTGTTTCATTAGAACAAATTCCTTTTGTTGTTTTGAGCCATGCCTCCCAAGACGACTGTGTCCCTTTTAGGGGAGAACGGTCGACTTTGTACGTAGCAATGGCGTCGTTGATATGAGAAGAAAGATGACTTATCCTTTCTTCATAATCAAGTTCAGGAGAAGCCAGATGCTTGAAAAGTTTCGATCGGCTCATAGCAATCTTAGACTTCCTCTTAGGAACAGATGATTGGAGAGGAATGGATTCTGACGGAGCTGGACTAGCGGCGGTACAACTCCTTGTCTGTCTTGAGGGGGTCGGAGTGGGTGAAGTTTGACTTCTAGTATGCTTGGTAGGAGTAGTCTGAGGTGTCTTACTTTGAGAGCGTTGGGATGATGAGGAACCAACCCTAGAAGCTTTTCTTTTTTTAAGTCATTTCCTGGATTAAATAGAGAATATCAAAGGGTTAAAAGAAGTGACGAGAAGGTTCTTGATAAAGAATTTCTAAGTATAAAGATAAGGAAGAAAGAGGTATGAATACTTTAAAGAGGAAAGTCTTAGACTTAGAGAAAATTCAGCAGAGTTCCGGTACTTAAGGATTTCTGCAACTGAAAGTTGCTTGCCGCGGGTCGCGGAAAGGTCAGACAAGGCTTCACTACGAGAAAGAAAAGTGAAGAAATGAAGTAATGATGGGGTATTTATAAAACGCCCGGGGTACTTGCCACGGGTCATGGAAATGTTGAGCAATTGCCGCGGGTTCGCAGAAAGGGCTGTGAATGTCAAAATTAAGTTGTTTTCAACCTGGATCTTCAGACAGAGATGATATCTTCAGATCAAGCTTGAAAGGGGGTATCTGTTGAGGCATGAAAAAATTGAAGAAACAAGAGAAAGAAAATAATTCAAGAAGATTTGGAAGAAGTAAAGAAGAAAAGAAGAAAAATTGCAGAAAACATGTACTTGCTGCGGGTCGCGGAAAGCATGTGTCAGGTGGCTTGTTCTTACCACGAAAATGGCCGCATTTGACTATAAATACCCCCCTAGGGGTCCTCGTTTAGCACTTGAGTATGAAGTTTAGAGCTCCAGAGGTTCTCAAATATACGGGGCAGACCTCGAGTTCTCTTCTTCTCGGATTGAGTGCACGAAGTGCAGACCCCAAGGACAAAAGATGAACAAGAAGGAGATGCTGTTGGATTAAAGAAGAAGAAGATGAAGATCTGAAGAATCGGCCAGAAGGGAGCTTGCCGCGGGTCGCTTAAAGCTCCTCAAAAGAAAATTGTCTTCACTTTTGTTTTCCTTCCAATTGTGAAAGAACATTGAAGGCTGGAACTATTTTACAGATGAATGATGTAGACGAAGCAATCCAAGCTAGAGAGTTTGTTCCTTTGTATAGAAGACCTATCTTTCTCCCTTCGGGTTGAGCATACAGATTATTCTGTACAATCCCCATAAGTGGATGATTTGTATAGGTGATGTTCTTTAAGAAGAAGACCTATCTTTCTCCCTTTGAGTTGAGCATATGGAGTATTCAGTATAATCCCTGCAATCGAATGACTGTAGATGATCCTTTTGGAGTAGAAGCCCCTTCTCTCTCTCTCTCTCTCTCTCTCTCTCTCTCTCTCTCTCTCTCTCTCTCTCTTCATGTTGAATGTATTTGATACAATCCGTAGAAATGGTAGATGTGCTGGGTGGTATTACTATGCCACGGAGTTCTACGAAGATTGCAATGGAACAAAGTCTAGTCTGGTTGATTTGCCTTGCTCATAAGCAGAAGAATAGTCTTCGAAACCTAGGTTCAGTCATTCCCTGTCATTTTGATAGGATGAAAGAAGAATATAGTGAAGCTCTGTCGAAATTACTTTATGAATATAGTTCATTTTTGTATAATGTATAATCTATTCTTAAAATTAAGGGACGATGTAAAGATGGAATGTACGAATAACTCAGTAAATGAATAAAATGAAGTAATGAATGCTTTTTTTATCTCTCTTGTCTAATATTAGAATATAACTCTTGTTTTCCCCTATAAACACTAAGGCAATTTTGTTGTGTAAACAGTGTTTACACAGTGTTTACACAGGTCGCAAAAAAGGTTCGACCCGCGGGTAGTGAAACCTGCAAGTTTTGCCTTAAAAATCTATAAATACCCCTCTTGGGGTCCTCATTTGATATTCACTTTTGAAGTTTAGAGTTGCAGAGCTCATTCAAAAGACTCCAGAGGTACGAAGAGTGGCCTTATGCATCTTCTTCTTCTCGGGTTGAACACACAATGTGCGAACCCTGAAGATCGAAGAAGAAAGATGAGGAAACTTTGCAAAAATGAAGAATTGAAGGGCGAAAGAGGAGCGGGCAGAGTAAAGTGTTTACACGGCCTGCGTAAACACTAAGTCTTTTACGTGGGTCACGTAAAAGGTCCCAGAAGACATTCTTAGCACGAGATTCTATCCTTTTGTAAAAGATGTCGGGAGCATATCTTTATGATTATGCTCTTGTTTCCTTTTCAAAACCCAAGACTCTTGAAGATTTGAGTTGGATCAGAAGCAATGGTGCAAAGAGAAGAAAGAGAGCAGCTCCAGCTTGACTTTCCATCTCCTATTCTTTAGAATGAAAGAACCTAGAGAGGGCGAAGCTCTGCCAAAATTAATAAGCAAAGAAGAACTTATATTTATATTTGGAATGTCTTGTTCTAGAATCAAGGGATGTATATTGATGGAATGTAAAAGAACCCGATTATAATGAATGAAATGAATGGAATGATGAATGTCTCTCTTTGTCTTATGGCATGTTGGAATATTACTCTTGTTTCCCCTATATATACACACACAATTTTGTTGTGTAAACAAAATGGGGACTCTGCTGAGGAAGTATATGAATGTTATTCTAAAATTAACTAGACAATAAAAGAGAATATACATCATTTTATGGTGCTTCTAAGCACCAAAATGGCGACTCTCAACCAGAACATTCCACCCTTCATCTCCAGAACAAGATGACATATAATATAACGGAACTAATTTATAATTCCTATGATCGTAGGTACATTGTTCGAAAAGACTCTCAATGGCTTCGTCAACATACAAAATAGTCTTCCGGTTCATTCTTGGAGGATTCACCGTTGCATACAAGAATCGAGTAGCCCCAAGTAGAAATAAAGCAAAGGATACTAGGAACAAAGTAGCTGCAGTCGGAGTAGTATCAACATCACTAATCTCTGAAAACACTAATGATGGCCGAACAAAAGTGCAGTCAAGGAAGAGAAGAGCACTCCTCAAAACCGCGATTAAAACTGTATCAAAAGGGCCTTGGTCTAGCGTATCACGAAAGCCTATCACCAGAAGCATTACTAGGCATAATCCAATCATGGCACCACCAGCTTTATATCTAGGAGAAGCAAAAGTATCCTTTACTAATAAGGATTTCCCCGCACTACTCGTTTCCCCCACCGTATCAAGGCAGCTGAATACTGCACTAATAATCTATGAGTCCGCTATTGCAACACCGTGATCTACTAGAGATATGCCCCATGGAGTAACATACCCTGAATATACAAACTCCTCCGGGTCTAGCGATCCAGAGTCGAGTAGCAGTAATTCAGGATCATTCACTTCGCCGATCATAAGATCACCCTCGCCAATAGATTTATCAGACAAAGAAGCCACTATCCTTGTAGCCGAAACTAGCCGAGATGCTCAAACAATGGGAAAACGCTTCGAAGAAATGGCACGCGCTCAAGCTCTTTTGATGGAAGAATGTAGGAATATGCATGAAACACTATCAATGATGGCTCATACAATGTCCCAGAATGCCAGTCCTCCCACCAATATCATAGCAGAAAACATTGACATTCCAGTTGAAGAGTCACAACCATCTCAAGCCATGTCCCACGGGTCAGCTCTGGTCTCCGCACATCGGATCAACACAGATGAAATCAAACAAATGGTAGTTGACACTGTACGGCTAGAAGGAGAAAGAAGGCGGAGAGAAAGATTCCAGTATAAAACCCCTTACCCCAGAGAAGTGGAAGACATATCATTCCCAACGGGCTTTAAGTGCCCAGATTTTCAAAAGTTCAACGGTGAAGGATGACCTGACGAACACATGATGCACTTCATAACAACAATGGGAAGTTACGCAGTAATACTGCAATACTATTTACGGTTGTTTAGAGCCACATTAATCGAGAAGGCGTTCAGATGGTAAGTAGCTCTGATGCCAAGATCCATGTGCACTTGGGGACAAATGCAAGAAGCGTTTACGACAAATTTCTTTTCCACCGAGGGGGAAGTCAGTCTTACCGAACTAGTAGTAGTTTGACAAAGGGAATCAGAGCCAGTAGATAAATTCATTGCACGCTGGAGAACTTTAAGTACATCATGCAAACATTTAGTAGGAGAAGGTGAATGGATGTATGGAATCGGAAATAGCATTCGATCTAACAGGGGTAAAAGTATATACATTTCGAGAACTAGCCACTAGAGCGCATGCTTTAGAAAATATGATACGAAAAGTACCCACCTTCCATACAAAGTCTACATGATGAAATTCAAGCAAATCATCTGCCAACGTCATCGATAAAAGGAAAGGAAAGATGGAATACTGAAGCAAAATAAGAGACTCCAAACGAGAAGGACGAAGTTATAACAATAGACCTACAGAAAAAAAGATACAAAAGGTTTAACAATCAAGATGACTCCACATTCGATGCTGATGATGTACTCCCCATGATGAACCAATTAATCGAAGCAGGAACGCTTGAATTACCTCCGTCCCGACGACCTAATGAGGCCAATAGGAGTACAGAAAAGGACTACTGCCACTATCATCGGATGCTTGGACATTCGACTGGGAGATGTTACACCATTAAAGTTATTTTGTAACAAATGGTTGACAAAGGAGAAATTATTATCGAAAGAGTGAAAGAAAACGGAAAGAAGGTAGTTGCTAATACAATATCAGCAAAGATAGCCAACAATGAATCAGGAAATGATTTACAACGGTCCTCCTCAGTACTCCTTCCAAGGCACAAAAGCTTGGAAGTTGAGGACTATGAAAAAATCCCTGACAGAAAGAAAAGGAATCCCAAGTTGATAGTGGAAAACAGAATTGCAATACAATGTATGACTATATCAACGGCGCTAGCCATAAGGGACCAAAGGCAAGAAAGAATTAATGCAACTCTAGGAGTCAAGCCCTGCCGTCTATTTAGACGCCGCGGGGGAAGAAAAAACTCAAATGCTGAAATGCCAGTATTCTCAGCACATGAATCACCTCTCGACCATCTACTGCAGTTCGACAGATATTGTAATCGCCTAAAAATCAGCAAAGACCAATGGCTCAAAAAGTTCCAAGAAACCTTAATCGGTCCTGCGCAAATCTGGTACGAATCAAGAGCTATACAAAAGCTAAAAAGTTGGGAACGGTTCACCAACTTATTCATGCTGAGATTTTGGGCACCGAGGAGAGCGGTTACGTTGGCAGAATTGATAAGATGGAACGTCGCCCCAAAAGAATGCCCATATCAGTACGTTATGAACTGGAGAAACGCAATAGTCAGTTCACACAAATTACTCGAAAGAACAGAAGCCGAGCTAGTAAAAACATGCGTTGAAAGCATAGGAATATGATTTAAGGAAGGACACGAACCATGCACTATGTTTGATTTGATGAAAGAAGTAGCAACCCTTGAACCTGACAGAACACGAGACCAAACAGTAACCCATTTCTTCGGCAGCACGCACGCTAAAAGGGTACAATAGTTGCTAAATTCTACCTACGTGGAGCCATTGAAGCATGTGAAAGCTCACGAAAGAAAGCACCCGCCAGAATTTCCTAAGTTCACCCTCTTTAAGGAAGACACGTAGTCGCTCGTAGAACACTTGCCGAAATATGAGAAAACAACATACTTAAGAGGAAATGTCTCGCAAGAATATTTAGAACGAAATTTCATCTATTTCGTTCCAAATATTCTGGAAGTACTATGGCCTGGTACTTCACTGGCAAGATCTGAAGGAGGTGTTCATGTTACGATTCTACAAATATAATATGAGATTCTCGAAGACACAGATGGTGCGAACGGTTCAACATCTAGGAGAAAATGTGCTAGATTTTGTACGAAGGTGGTGGAATGCCAAATCCTGTTGTCTTTCTTCCCCTTTATCAGAAATTCTAACAGTAAAAGAATGTATACGCTCCACCATTCTAAAAGAGTGATTGTTACCAAGAAGTACGATAGCCTTGCAAAGTCTCCAGCAGTTATTAAGAGAGTTGGTCATGCAATTCCACGAAATCTGCAATGTTATGACAGTCCAAGCTGTAGGAGAACTATTAAACATTGCCCAAATCTCTGATCGAAACTTAACAGAAAGCAACATAATAACTCTGTGATCAGGGAAACAATTGCCGGGATTGTCACAAGACCAAGGAAATACTAATAGTTGGGAAGATACTCCGAACAAATCTTCCAAGCAAGAAACAATCTCAAGAAATGACAGAATGACTGAAAAGCAGTTGCAAACAGGAGACCCGATGACATCAGAAGTCACATATGACCATTTGAAGAGAATCCCTGCCAGGTTGAGCATATATGATGCTTTGAAATTATCAAAGAATTTTGGAAAAGCATTAATATAAGCATTATCAGATGATGAGGTTCGAAAAGCACTTGTGACAGAGATGGAGGGTGCTAATGATGGGAAAGGCGAATGTGAAAGCTGGAATGCCATGTCAGAAAGAATCGAAGTAGCTCATTGCATGTCAACCATAACCTTCACAGACGAAGACTTCATGCTGGGAGAGAAAGACCATAACAAGCCCCTGATGGTCATAGGCTACATCAACGACAAGCAAGTGAAGCGTATAATGATCGACAACGGGTTCGCGGTTAACCTTATGCCACTCAGCATGGTGTTAAAGCTGGGATATAAGCGCCACCAGCTATGGCCCAGTAAAATGTTGATACAAGGGTTTAATCGAGACGGTCAAAAGGCACCAGGTACAGTCACAATGATGTTGGAAATCGAGCGTCTAGTAACCAAAGTAACTTGTCACATTATCGATGCGTCGACAACATATAATCTGCTACTTGGAAGACTGGATGCACCGATATGGAATAGTCCCTTCCACATTGCATCAATGCTTAAAATTCTGTTAAAACGGAATGCAGTACAGAATAGTAGCAAACGAAAGATCGTATACAGTCACAGAATCCTTTTTCGCAGACGCACAATATTATGACATGTTCATTGATAAAGAGCAAGAACCTGACACAGAACAAGAACAAAGAAAGATGAAAGAAAAAATGGTAATCGAAACGTATAAAGAGGAAGGTACAGAAGAAGCCAAAGACAAAGAAATCAAGGAGTAAAGGCAAGGTCAAAAAAGTTTTACTTCGTACCAAAGAACATGAGGCAGTCAGGACAACCTCCTCTAGCGTCATTCTCAACGGATGCAATGAAAACTCTCCAAGCAAACATTATAATTCCAGCACCATACGAGGAGCGGAGTATGCCATTTCTGCCAGGCCCCCGAGAGTTTCATGTACCAGGAAACTCAGCCCATAAGTCGATAGAATTTTACTCTTGCACAGATCAGAATAGCATGGATGAGAGTAATGAAACGCTGATGACTATCAGCCTAGAGCTGAAAGAGCTAGAAAGGTATAGTTTTGCCAATAAAAAGATCATTTAGACAATGGGCTTCGACTGTGAAGAACCTAAAAGGCTTAAAGAACGGAAAATGCATGACAGTTCCTATTGCAATACTTCAAAAGAAGCATGAAAAATGTTTAGGGTTGGGGACATTTTATGAAGTTACACAAGCTAATACGATTAGCGGAACTCCCAGCCCCAAGAAAGATGCACACTTGATGATGGCGAAACAGAACAGAGCGAAGAAGCACATGCTCATATGGAAGAAAGCGGTCAGCTCATAGTTGATCAACTATGAGAGGTGAATCTGGAAAGCGCAGAGAAATCTCGAATCACTTATATTAGTGTAGGCCCGTCAGACGATGAAACCATGCGATATTTTCAATTGTTGAAAGAAAATATAGATATCTTTGCATGGACATATGCAGAAATGCCAGGCTTGGAACCTACAGTAGCGATGCACAAGCTCAACATATCCAAAGAAAAGAAGCTGGTTAAGTAAGCTCAACGACGGTTCCATCCAAACATTCTGCCTTGAATTGAAGAGGAAGTGAACAAACTTATTAAGGTGGGATTCATCAGAGAGGTCAAATATCCTAAATGGATATCAAATATCGTTCCAGTTAAAAAAAAAAAGAATGGGCAAATACGAGTATGCATCGACATTAGAGACCTGAATGAAGCCTGCTCGAAGGATGATTTCTTCTCCTTGCCGATCACAAAACTGCTAATTGATAGCACCATGAAATACACCATCATGTCTTTTATGGATGGCTATTCAGGTTATAATCAGATACGCATGGCACCAGAGGATGAGGAATCAATTACTTTTTGGACTTCCCTAAGAATATATTGTTATAAAGTCATGCCATTCAGGTCAAAGAATGCAGGAGCAACGTATCAGCGGGCTATGCAATGCATCTTCAGTGATATGATCAATAAACATGTAGAATGCTATGTCGCCAACCTGGTTGTGAGGTCTGATGACCATGAGGAACATTTGGGACACCTGCGGTCTGTCTTGACTTCGAAAGAAACAATTAAAGATGAATCCTTTAAATGTGCTTTTGGGGTTTCTTCTGGCAAGTTCCTGGGATTCGTCGTACAACATAGAGGGATCGAAAATCTACCCTGGGAAAATAAAAGCAATCTAAGAAATACAGCCGCCAAAAACATTGAAAGAATTGAAAAGCTTACAAGGGAAATTAGCATACATCAGAAGATTCATATCAAATTTGTCAGGAAGATGTTAGCATTTTTCTTGTCTCATGAAGAAGGGAATACTATTCGAAAGGGATACAACATTCCAGAATGTGTTTGAATCTATCAAGCAGTTGTTAAAACAGCTGCCTGTATTAACAATACCAATGCCAGGAAAGCCACTCATCTTATATATTGCTGCTTGCGATAGTTCGCTCAGGTGCACTCCTAGCACAGAAAAACGAACAAGGAAAAGAAGCAACCTTATATTCTCTAAGCAGAATGCTAGCATTCATCGAACATCACTATTCATCGATTGAGAAAATTTGTCTGGCCCTAATATTTGCCGTGCAGAAGTTGCAACATTATTGCCTCTCCCATGATATAACACTGATTTCACAAGCCGACCCTATCAAATATTTTGATGACACGGTCGATGTTATCAGGAAGATTGGCCAAATGGATGTTGTTATTATCAGAATATACGATCACATATATACCCTTAAAAGCAATCAAAGGTCAAGCGATAGCCGATTTCTTGGATGCACATCCCACTTTTGAAGAAAATGAGTTGTCGGATGATTTACCAAATGAACATGTATTTCATGCAGAAATTGTGGAACCATGGAAGATTTATTTCGATGGTGCTACAAAGATTACGGGGGTAGGTGCGGGTGTGATTTTTATCAGCCCACAAAGCGATCTCTTGCCATATTCCTTTACACTGAGAACAACTTATATGAATAATTAAGCAGAATACAATGCTCTCATCATCGGACTCGGAATTAGACAAGAAATGCAGATACAAGCAGTCAGAATATTTGGAGATTCTCAGTTGACAACGGAATATGAAATAAGAAAACTAGAATTACTGTCAGAAGGTAGGAAATTATTTGAAAGCTTTCGAGACATCTCTAGAGAAAACAAAAAGGCAGACGCACTCGCGAGCTTAGCAGCAACTTTAACATGCACTATCAGAAGTCCTCTCCAAGTAACGATTGAAGAAAGAAGATTCTTGCCTCCGACCAAAACCAATGAAAATGTTGATGAGGCGAAGATTGTCTCTTGTTATAAAATAACAATGGAAGGCTAGAGACAATCGATATTCGATTACTTGAAATATGAAATCTTGTCAGAAGATTCCTCTATGAAAGCACAAATAAGGCAAAGAGCAATGAAGAGGACTTCTGATACGCTATAGAAAAAATTCATATAATGAGTTGCTATTAAGATATTTAGATACAAGCAAAGGCAGAAATATACTGTGAGAATCTCACTCAAGAAAATGCGGAACTCACCAGGCAGGCAGGAATCTCTTTAACCATTTGTATCATTTCGGATATTATTGACCGACAATGTTCCGGGATGCTATCGATTTTGCAAAAAGATGCCTTGAATGTCAAATTTATGGTGATGTTTATTCATATGGCACCCGAAGAGCTTCACCAGACAGTTTCTTCATAGCCATTCGCTAGTTGGGGATTGGATGTGATCAGTCCAATTAATCCACCATCTTCGCAAGGGCGACAGTATATTCTAGTAGCCACAGATTACTTCTCCAAATGGAGAGAGGTAGTCGCGCTGCAAAATGTGAAAGAGAAAGATGTGACAGATTGAATTAGACATGCTATCATCTATAGGCATGGGGTACCTGAGAAATTATTACAAATAAATGGTACTCCATTCAGAAACAAGAACATGGACAAGTTATGCCAAAAATTCAGCATTAAGCATTCTTACTCCACACCATACTATCCAGAGGCAAAAGGACTAGCAGAGGCATTAAATAAGACAATTGTCATAATATTAAAGAAATCGGTGAGTGGGAATAAAAAAGATTGGGACAACAAATTGCAAGATGCATTATGGGCTTACCGAACAACGCATCGCACAGCTACAAAAGCTACACCATACTCCTTAATATATGGGGTAGAAGTTGTACTCCCAATCGAAATACAAGTTGCATCTTTGAGGGTAGCAGTGCGTTAAGGAATTATAGAAGATGAAAATGCTAAATTTCGACTACGAGAATTGGATATGCTGGATGAAAAAAGACTTGTTGCACAGCAACGCTTGCAATCATATCAGGCTCAAATATTTGCTTCATTCGATAAAACGGTGAAATATTGATCTTTTAAAAAGGGAGACCTAGTAGCAATGCTGAAAAGGCCTATTTTGATGATATGCAAAACATTGAGCAAATTCGAACCCCAATGGGATGACCCATTTGTTGTCACCGAAGTCTTCCCCAATGGGGTGAACAGAATCGCAAACCATGACGAAAAAGGAATTAGCATTTCAGTTAAAGGCCGATACATCAAGAAATACTACCCATAAAGGCGAATGCAGAATATTTTGATCGCCAAAATCCCCATATAGACAAGCATTCTCCCGATCAAAAGGGGGCAGGAAGAGTCAAGACACATACATCAATGATACAGACATCAATGTATTCTTAAAAGAAAATAATGAAAAGCTTATGAAGCATGTTCTTCCTCCATTTAAGACCTCTAAAGAAGTTGATCTTAAAAGACAGTTATCAAAGATTATAAAAAACGTGAAACATTGCGATTCTCTCCTTCTAAAAGACTATGGGAATCCTTCCAAAATGATTTGAATACAGCAATCATTCCTGAAGTAATCTCCGAGAAAGCAAAAAGGACTACGTATATAAAGAAAGAAGGGTCGGAAAGAGAAATACTAGAACTACAAAAAGATGATTACTGATAAATGCTCCAGCCTGATAAAGTTAACGTACTAAGAGCCAATTAAGAGCTCTCCAAACAAGAATCCCTCTAGAGAGTCAACTGAGAACTCTATGGGTAAAAACTTCACAGGCAGCTGAGAGAATAACCCTAAGGACTGGAAAAATTAAAAGTCATACGGGCTAACCTCATGCGTGAGACCTATCGCTCCTATTGCTAGTGCCATAAGGAATAGGAAAAAGGTCTATAATTTGGTTCCTTATGTATGGACTTAATGGTATAGAAGCGAAGAAAAAAAGGGTTAAATTGCGCGCTACTAATCACGGCCAACCGTCCATAATTTTTCCTAGGTTTATGGGAGCATTTCTGGTAATAACACATAGGAAGATTGAGATTCTCTCCCTATTGTTGGACTAGCAGCCATAAATTTGGTACATGAGGTAGCCATGAGAGTCGAAGCGGCCAACCAAAAGCATAAATCTCTGAGTTTACCACCCCGATAGCGTTATTGGGCCCCTCTGATGGATCGGCAGTATGGAAACTCCCCTTAGAGGAGTGTACTCCATGAGGGTCACTTCCGATAGAGGAATGCATTCTATAAGGATCATTTCCACTATTAGGGGAGTGCGCTCCATGAGGGCCACTTCCATGGCTGCGATGTGTACTCTATGAGGGTCAATCACTCATAAGATCGACGCTCCAAATACTCATGAGCTTAAACTGTGTTCCTAGTAAAGTCGCTTGCTAACAGTACGCTAGGATAGTATCACCAATGGTGAATAGTTTCCAAAATAATGTGGATATATAATAGTCATGAGCTAAAAGCTAAAGTGCATAAAACCTAAAAGGTATAATTAATGAAGACCATCCACTTTAATAAGACTGAAATTCAGGATGTGATTATCTGTGTATTAATGGAATGATTATTATATAGAAAAGAGAATATCTATGATTGATCATTCATTTTGTATTTCTAAAAAGTTTCATACAGAGAAGATATCAAAAGTTAAATGTTGGAATATATTCTTGAATTTCCTGGCTAAATCGAGCATGACTTTGTGAGAGAACTAATTCAGCATCCGCTATCATTCTTTGACGATCAGGAACATTGGAGAGTTCTTGCTGCAAGGCATAACAGCCTGCTTCTCGGACAACTCTTCTCGAGTACAAGTTCGTATAGCTTTCAGAGCATCTTCTTCCTTTTGTTTCTGGGTAGCAAGAGATGCCATTTGAGCATCAATGGAATTAATCTGTGCAATATGCTTCTGCGCTTGTGCTGTTAAGGACTCATGTTCTATTCGGTAGATAGAAACCAAAGAGGAGCACTACGTAACCTCATCAGTACGGAATACTCCATATATTCAGCCCGAAGGGAGAAAGATAGGTCTTCTGTGCAAAGGAACAAACTCTCTAGTCTGGATTGCTTTCTCTGCATCATTTATCTTTGCTGCAGTCCCAGCTTTCAATGTTCTTTCACAATTGGAAGGGAAACAAAAGTTCAGAAGCCTTTGTACATCCTTCACAATGGTGAAGACTATTGTCTTCTGAGGAGCTTTACGCAACCCGCAGCAAGCTCCCCCCTGGCCAATTCTTCAAATCTTCATCTCTTTCTTCTTTAATCCGGTAGCATCTCCCCCTCATTCATCTTTTATCCTCGGAGTCTGCACTTCGTGCGTTCAACCTGAGAAGAAGAGAACACAAGGTCCGCCCCATACCTCTGAGAACCTCTGAAGCTCTGAACTTCAGAATCAAGTGACAAATGAGGACCCCTGGGGGGGTATTTATAGGCTTTTGCGGCTATTTTCAGTGGCAAGAATGGAGCCACCCAACATATGCTTTCCACAGCCCGAAGAAAGCTCAAGAGCTTGCCGCGGTCCACAGTAAGTGCATGTTTTTTGCACTTTTCTTCTTTATTTCTTCTAGATTTTCTTTATTTCTTTTCTTTCATCTTATTTCAGCATTTTTCATGTCTCAACAGATGCCCCCTTTCAAGCTTGATCTGAGGGAAACACCTCTTCTAAAGATCCAGTTTGAAAACAGCCCAATTCTTGCATTCTTTTAGACCTTTCTGCGACCCGCGGCAAGTATCCCATCTTTCCGGGACCCGCGGTAAGTACCCCAGGCGATTTATAAATACTCCATCATTACTTCATTTCTTCATTTTCTTTCTCACAACGGAGCCCAGTCAGACCTTTCCACAACCCGCGGCTTCCAGTTGCAGAAACTCCTAAGTACTAGAACTCTGCTAAAATTTCTCTAAGTCTGGGACTTTTCATTTTTAAAGTATTCACACCTCTTTCTTCTTTGCCTGTATACTTAAAAATACTTCTTCTTCTTTTTTCATTATTTCCTTTAACCCTTTGATATTCCCTTTATTATCCAGGAAATGACTTCGAAAAGAAAGGCCTCAAGAGTTAGTTCTTCATCATCCCAATGCTCTCGCAGTTAGACTCCTCCGGCTACTCCTACGAAGCGTACGCGAAGTCAAACTTCATCTGCTCTGACCCCACGAGACAAATAAGGAGTCATACCACTGCTAGTCCATCTCCTTCAGAATCCATTCCTCTTCAACCATCTATTCTTAAGAAGAAGTCCAAGGTTGCCGTGAGCCGATCGAAACTCTTTAAACGCCTAGCTTCTCTTGAATTAGATTTCGAAGAAAGGATAAGTCGACTTTCTTCTCATATTAAAGACACATTTGCTACATACAGAGTAGATCGTCCTCCTTTAAAAGGGACACAGTCATCTTGGTAGTTCATCCTCCCTTAAAAGGGACACAATCATCTTGGGAAGCATGGCTTAATACGACAGAAGGAATTCGTTCTGACGAAATAGAGTCCCCTATTCATGAAATAATTCCTCCACCTTCTCGCCCTCAAAAGAAGAGAAGACAAAGTAAGAACGAACAGCTTCAAGAGAAGATCGCCAAACACAAGCAACCGCGCTTGCAGAATATATGGACTATGGTCCGATCTGCCGATCAACAAAATATGCACTCCTACAATCCATACAAGGATGAGTTAACCATGATGGCCTTATCCTTATATCACAATCAGTCAATGCTTCATCTAAAACTGACTGATGTATGTTCTCATATTCTCGTAACATCCTAATCTGGTATGCAAGGAATCTCAGATTTTATCAGGCTGGCTCGTAAAGAATGGTTTCCGTTAACAAGTTGGCAATATCACTCCCATGTGATTTCTGATGCCAAGCTACAGCCCTCATACTATATTTTCAATGAGGTATTATGAGATACTGTAGCAGAGATTTAGTGACATGCCTTTTGAAGAAGGTACTTTCTAGGGAAAAGAGGAATTTTGTCCCCTTGGTTATTTCTACTGGGACAACACCGTATATAGAGGTTTCTTGAATTTTTGGTATCCGACAAATAATTCCTTCCATCTTCCCAGAGGAGAAGTAAATATAAACACTGTGGGATCTGTACAGAATGGCTGGCCTCCCTATGCTTATTATGATGAGTTTGTCCCATGAAGAAGAATTCGCTTATTATCATCCTGTTACTCGAGAGCCTTCTATCTCACCACTATCGAACTATTTGAGGAGTTTGCTAAGTTCACGAACCCTGGCAGAGTACTCTTCAATGATTGGATGGGTCACTTTACTCGAGAACTGAGGTACATCCCTTCCTCTTATTCTTCCCTTGTCTAATTCTGTTGATTCCTTCATCGTTATTATTTTATAGTCTTTTCCCTTCTTTCAGGTTCTCGAAATGTCATGACGCTGATTTACTGAAGTTCAGGAGCCAAGTTCGGAACCCTATAAAGTTTTCAGACGCTTGTGAGTTGGGCAGATTTCTCACTTTTTGGCTAAATACAGTGCTTCTTCCAAGCTCTAAATGTGCTGATAGAATCCAGGCTTCAAGCTTGGTCGTCGCAGGAGCCATGGATGAGGGAAAGAAGTATTCGTTGGCTCTACCAGTACTCTGTTCTAGATATCGCACCCTACGTGATCTAGCAACTCATTGCAAATCTCCAACTGTAAGGGTCTCCTCCGCCTATGCTCCATGGTACTTTCTATCAAGATGGCTAGGAGTATATTTCCCTTGGGTGTATAATGTGAGTGACAAAGCATATGTCCATCTAGAACATCTCCCTCTATGGTTCTTCCAATAGTAGAAGATGATCAAGCCGACCTACCCATGGGTAATGGAGAAAATCAAGTCTACTCAAGCTTCATATTCAACCATTTCTCCATCTCTTCAGGGGCTAGATGTTGTCGACGATGATTCATTGTCCCCAATGGAGAAAAGTTTCCTTATCTCCATTCGGTGAAGCACACTCCCCTTAAGAGAGAGTAATGAGTTCTGGAAGGAGCCATATTATCCCAGTAGGTTTGCTCGGCAATTTGGTTTCGATCAAATGATGCCTATGTCTTCTAAACTAGTGACAAGACCGATGAGAAGTTATGGCGTAGGTCCTTATAATTGGGTATTCATTTGGAAACAGCTCCTAACCATTGGTACTCAAGCGTGTTTTATAGTTCCTGGCTTTAGGCGTAGTGTCCATGGTTCCTATGCATGGATGAGGTGGTGGCCACACCAATATCATTTAATTCGCAGTAACCACCCCATCAACTATCCAATCTGGGTACCTCCTCCACAGGTGCTGGATAACTTGAAGATCGATCACATCGGATATTCTCAAGAAGCAGAGAGAGCTCCATCAGAGGAGATATTGTCATTTCATCTCTTGTGATGAACCAATAAGGGAGACTAAGTCATTTGGCACATTAGAAGGATGGATTGCTAGCGGCAAGGCAACGAATGTTCAATCAACTCAGAGAGAAAACAAAAGGAAGGATCTACAGTTGCTGGCACATCTGCCTCTGTCCTAGAGAATCAGCCTTCTATGTATTTTCCATCACCTACTCCTGCTTCAGAGGCACAGGGTTAATTAGAATCCCCCGTCACTCCTCCAGCTCAGGCGAGACATTTGGAAGTGCCAAATACTCCAGGTGGCAACTTTTCGCTGGAAGAGTTCGATCATCACACTGAAGATCTCCCCGTGACAAGACCGACCTCTTTACACATATCCTCTCCTCCTCCGCATAAGCAAGTAGCTACTGCATCTTCTTCTTCGATCAATAACAATTCTGATGACAAGTACAATCGCAGCACCAATAAGGCAGTTCTACCGGTGGAGAAGAAGGTAATGATGACACTTCATCCTCAGCTGGTCAAGGGACTCCTTCAGCCAAGGATTTCGACGAAGCGAACGGAGGACCTAATGAGGATGTACAAATTACTGATGATAGTCCTTACCGTTCTGGCCAATTTCCATCCACTCCCATGGATTTAGCAACTGAAGGGTCTGGCCCTGTATATGAGTCATTTTAGTATTCTCCCAATCCTGGCGATCAGCAACAACATACCTCGTCACCTATGTTCACAATCAGTGAACTTCTTCGGACTCCTCATGAATCGGACCATTTATCCACAATTGCCGAAGTATCATCTTCTAAAGAAGCTGGGATTCCTTTTGTTCAGGCAAAAGAGGTGATTCCCCCTTCTCATCCAGGTACGAAATACTCTTTTGAGATAAATAATAATCTCTTGTCTCTCTGAGAGAAATCTTTAACTTTATCATTTTCCTTTTTCTGAACAGTAATTATACCTTCTACCCCCGTGGAAAATATTCCTGTTGCGGAGACATCTGTAGTTCCTCCTTCTACAGGTTTTGATCCTGTGGGTGAAGAACCTACTCTGAATATTAACATTCAAAGGGATATCACTGCAGAATCTTCATCAGCGTCGATTCAGAACCCCTGTCTTGTTCCTACTCTTGGTATATATATTCCTTATTCTTTCATATATGGTACAGACTCTAGGCCTAACAGTTCAACCCAAAGACCATCACTCACTCTTCCTTTAGATTTCGAGGCTATCAAGAACCTTCCTTCTTTTAAGATTGAAGCGATAAGGACTGGCCTAAATGGGATAGCCTCTACCATAGAGAATCGTAGCTTATGGAGTCATTTGCCAGAATCTTGGTCCCTCCAGAAGTTTTGCTGGCCTGGCGAAGATTGATATATCTTTCTTGGAGCCGTCTACTAACGAGTTTGCTGAAGCTATCAATTCTTTGGATGACAGTTGGAATGCAGAGATGAATCCTTTATTAGAGCGTAAGTGAGCAGAACGTTCTCATCTTGCTGTTGAAATTACGGAGCGTTCCTCTTTGGTTTCTCGCTATCGAACATAATATGAATCTTTGACGGCATAGGCGCAGAGGCATATTGAGCGAATTAATTCTATTGATGGTCAAATGGCATCTCTTGCTGCTCAAATAGGAGGAAGATGCTTTGAAAGTTGTACGGACTCTCATTCGTTCCAACAAAGGCTTGCTGGATTTTCAAGGAAAAGATCTATCTGAGAAGCAAGTTGTTATGGATTCACTGCAATAGGAATTCTCCAATGTCCCTGACCATCCAAGAATGATAGCAGATGCAGAATTAGTTTTATCACAGAGTCATGCCCAATTTAGTCAGGAAATTCAAGAATGCATTGCAACATTTAATTTTTTTTATAATTCTTTTGTATGGAATTATGAAATATGAAATGAATGAACAATCATGAGTATTAGTCATTCTATTGGTGTGCATATGATCATATACTGAATGTTAGTATCTATCAAAGTAATTGGTCTTCATCTATCATGTTTTTCATGCCTTGTACAACTTTGTCTTCTTAGCTCATGGCTATATGTATAGTTTCACATTATTTCAGAGATTATTTGCTTTGGCGGTACTATCCCAGGATATTGTTAATAAGCGCCTCTAATATAAACATAGTTTAAGCTCATGAGTAGTTGGAGCGTTGGTCTCATGTGTGGTTGACCCTCATGGGGTACTCATCGCTGCCATGGAAGTGGCTCTCAGGGAGCACACTGCTCTACGAGGGAGTTCCCATGCCACTGATCCATCAGAGGGGCCCAATGACGCTACCAGGGTGGTGAACTCAGAGGTTTTATGCTTTTGGTTGTCCACTTCGGCTCTCTTAACTACCTTAGGTACTAAACTCATGGCTGCCGGTTCGACAATAGGGGGAGAATTTCAACCTTCCTATGCGTTACTACCGGAAACGGTCTCATAAACCTGGGGGGAGTTATGCATGGTTGGCCGTGATCAGCGGCCCGCAATGCAACCCTCTTTTTCTTCGCTTCTATACCACTAAGTCCATGCACAAGGAACCAAATTATATACTTCTTCATGTTCCTTGTGGCACTACCGTAGCAATAGGAGCGGTAGGTCTCACGCATGAGGTTGGCCCATAGGACTTCTTTAAATTTTCTGTTCTTAGGGTTATTCTCTCTGCTGCTTGTTAAGTATCTGCCCATAAAGTCTTCATTGACTTGTAATGGAATTATTGTTCGAGGAGCTCTTTAATTGGCTCTCAGCACTTTGGCTTCATCATGTTGGAGAATTTATCAGTAATCATCTTTTTCATGATTCTAACATTTCTCTTTCCGACCTTCCTTTATATATATGTAATTACTTTGCCTATCTGCAGCTTGTTTCGAGAACGACTGTTATATTTGAAGGCGATAAAGGTCTTTTGGAAGGAGAGGTCTGTTTTATTTCACTTTTTTTACAATCTTTGATAACTACTTCTTCAAATTGACTTCGTTAGAGACCTTGAACAGAAGAAGAGCATGCTTCGTGAGCTTTTTCATTATTCTTTTTCAGCAATACATTGATATCTACATTATAGATGTATATGTCTTAACTCTTCCTACCCCCTTTTGATCAGGAGAATACTTGTTTATATTTAGGGATTTTCGCGATCAAAATATTCCATATCCGTCTTTACAGATAATATTTCTTGATGTATTGGCCATTGACTGAGATGCAGATTCCTTTTCCGTTGTAGCCTACAATTCTGTAAGCCCCATTTGAGAAAACTTCAGTGACAACATACAGGCCATCCCATTTGGGTTCGAATTTGCTCCTTATTTTGCGTGTCATTACAATGGGCCTCTTTAGCATTGCTATGAGGTCTCCTTTTTTGAAAGATTGGTATTTTATTGTCTTATCAAATGAAGCGGATATTTGAGCTTGATATGACTGTCAGCATTGTTGTGCGGCAAGTCTCCATTCATCTAGCATATTTAACTCTCGTAGTTGGATTTTAGCATTTTCATCTTCAATGATACCTTGATGCACTGCCACCCTTAAAGAGGCGACTGACTTGTATTTCGATTGGGAGTACGGCTTCTACTCCGTACACTAAGGAATATGGCGTTGCTTTCGTAGCTGTGCAATGTGTCTTTCTGTAAGCCCATAATGCTTCTTGCAATTTTTCATCCCAATCTTTTTTTATTTTCGCTCATCGTCTTCTGACGATCATTTTGTTCAACGCTTTTGCTAACCCGTTTGCCGCTAGATAATATGGTATGGAATAAGAGTGTTTAATGCTGAGTTTCTGACATTGCTTGTCAGAAACTCAACATTATAGCTGTCACATCTCTCTCTTTTACATTTCGTAATGCAATTGCCTTTGTCCATTTGGAGAAATAATCTGTAGCTGCTAGAATATGCTATCGCCCCTGGATGAAGTTCAGTCCAAGGTGGATTAATTGGACCTGATCACATCCAGTCCCCAACTAGCGAATGGCCATGAAGTGATTGTCTGATGAAGTTCTTCGGGTACCATATGAATGACATCACCGTGAATTTGACACTCATGACATGTTTTTGCAAAATCTATAGCATCCTGGAACATCATCAGCCAATAATATCCCATGTGATGCACACGATTGAAGAGATTTTTATCGTGAATTTGACACTCTCCTGAGTGGGCCTCTCACAGCATGTTTCTACCTTCGTCCGTATTTAAGCACCTTAGTAGCATCTAATTATACGATTTTTTGTATAACGTATCATGAAGTAGTACAAACTTCAATGCCCTTTGCCCTATTTGTGCTTTCACAGAGGAATCCTCTGGTAAAATTTCAAGTAGTCGAATATTAGCTGTCGCCAGTCTTCCATTGTTATTTCATAACAAGAGACAGGCTTAGCCTTATCAACGTAATTGTCTACTTTTGTCAGAGGTATGAATCTTCTTTCTTCAATCGTTACTTGGAGAGGACTTCTGATGGTACATGTTAGGGCTGCTGCTAGGCTTGCAAGTGCGTTTGCCTTTTCATTTTCTCTGCGAGGTACATGTTGTATGGAGATATCTCGGAAACTTTCAAATAGTTTCTTTGCTTTCTGATAATATGGCAGTAATTCTGGTTTTCTTATTTCATATTATGTTGTCAGCTGATTTATTATCAATTGAGAATCCTCAAATATTCTGATTGTCTATATCTGCATTTCTTGTGCGATTTCTAGTCTAATGATGAGAGATTGTATTCTGCTTCATTGTTCGTACAGGTTGTCCCCATCATGGAAGAATATGGCAGAAGATCGCCTTGTGGGCTAATAAAAATCACACCTGTGCCTGCTCCCGTAGCTCTTGCAGCACTGTCGAAATAAATCTATCATGGCTCTTTGATTTCTACTTGAAATATATATTCATCTGGCAAATCATCTGATATTCCGTTCTCTTCATGAATGGGGTGTGCAGTTAAAAAATCAACTATCGCTTGACCTTTAATTGCTTTTGAAGGTACATATGTGATTGTCTATTCTAATAGTAGCAGCATCCATTTAACCAATCTTCCAGACAACATCGGTCGTGTTATCAAATATTTAATGGGGTCGGCTCTTGAAATCAATGTTATGTCGTGTGAAAGGCAATAATGTCGTAACTTCTGCACAGCAAATATAAGGGCCAGATAGATCTTCTCAATCGACGAATAGTGATGTTCAGCTCCTACCAGCATTCTGCTTAAATAATACAAGGCTGCTTCTTTTCCTAATTCATTCTTCTACGCCAAGAGTGCGCCAAGCAAATTCTCACAAGCAGCAATATACAAAATGAGTGGTTTTCCCGGTACAGGTGCTGTTAACACGGGCGGCTGTTTTAGCAACTGTTTGATAGAATCTAACGCATTTTCACATGCTGCATCCCATTCGAATAGTATCCCTTTCTTCCTGAGACAAGAAAAAGGCTGGCATCTTCTTGATAGATTTGAAATAAAAGCCTTCTGATGTATGATAATTTTCCTTACAGGCTTTTCAATTCTTTTAACGTTTTTGGCAGCTGCATTTCTTGAATCGCTTTTATTTTTCCTAAATCGACTTTGATTCCTCTATGTTGCACCACAAATTTCAGGAACTTACTAGAAGAGACACCAAAGGCGCATTTTAAAGGATTCATTTTTAGTTGTTTCTTCCAAAGTGTTTGGAATACAGACTGCAGATGTTTTAGGTATTCTTCCTGATCGTCGGATCTTATGACCAAATCGTTGACGTAGCACTCTACGTGCTTGTGCATCATATCACTGAAAATATGCTGCATAGCTTGTTAATATGTTGCCCCTACATTCTTTAATCCAAATGGCATGACTTTATAGCAATATATTCCTAGGGAAGTACGAAAAGCAATCTTCTGGTGCCATACGTATTTGGTTGTAACCTGAGTAGCCGTCCATAAAGGACATGATGGTGTATATATCCATTTAGGATATTTGACTTCTCTGACGAATCCTACCTTAATGAGTTTATTCACTTCTTCTTCTATTCGAAGCAAAATGTCTAGATGGAAGCATTGTTGAGCTTGCTTGATCGGCTTCTTTTCTTTGGCGATATTAAATCTGTGCATTGGTACTGTCGGTTCCAACCCTGGCATTTCAGCATACGTCCATGCAAACACATCTTTGTTGTCTTTCAGCACTTGACAATATCTTGTGCTGATATATGTAACTCGTCTTTCCTCTTTTGTCCCCAGATTTATTTCACATAACTGATCAATCATTGGTTGACCTCCGTCTTCCAACGGTACTGGAGCTTTTTCAAGTTCGGATATTTCTTTCTCTATCAACGGGTCTGTCTACTGTTTTGTAGGACTGAGTTGGGTGATTTTGCTGACTGTATTTACTTGTGCAGACCCCAAGGATGCCTCCAATCCCAATAATTTTTTGCGCCTTTGGATTATAATGGGCATTGATATTCCTTTACCGCTGTTTAGGCTAATCGGATCTTCGCAATCGAAACTCATTTGTTGAGACATGAAACATGAAGAAACAAAGGAAAGAAAACAAAATAAAAAATGTCTAGAAGAAATAAAGAAGAAAAGAAGAAAAAGTGTAGAAGACATGTATTTGCCGTGGTCGATGGCAAGCTCATGAACTTGCCGCAGGTCACGGAAAGCACATGTCGGGTGGCTTGAACTTTCCAGGAAATAGCCGCAAAAGCCTATAAATACCCCCTAGGGGTCCTCATTTGTGACTTGATTCTGGAGTTCAGAGCTCCAGAGGTTCTCAGAGGTACGGGGCAGACCTCAACTTCTCTTTTTCTCGGGTTGAACGCACGAAGTGCAGACCCCGAGAACAAAAGATGAACGAGGGGGAGATGCTGCCGAATTAAAGAAAGTGAAGAGAGAAGACTAGAAGAATCGATCAGGAGGATGCTTGCAGCGGGTCGCGTAAAGCTCTCCAGAAGATATTTGTTCTTCACTTTTGTGAAGGATGCATGAAGGCTTCCGAATCTTTGTTTCCTTTCCAAGCAGATGGATAAATTACAGGATGCTTTGGCTAGGCTATTTCCCTATCATCAAGACAGGATGAAATAAGAATGCAGCAAAGCTTTGCCAAAATCACTTTTTGAATATACTTCATTTTAGTATAATGTACAATCTATTTTAGAATCAAGGGATGATGTAGACATGGAATTTATGAAGAACTCAGTAAATGAATAAAATGACTCTGATTTCCCCACAAACACAAACACAAAGGCAATTTTGTTATGTAAACAAAATGACAACTCCACTGGGGAAAAGAATAAAGAGTTATCTTCTAATGTTGATAAAAGATTATGAGAAAAGCATTCGTCATCTTTTAGTGCTGTATAGTGCCAAAATGGCGACTCTCAACGGGAACATTCCACCCTTCATCTCTAGAATGAATTGTACAATTAAACATTTCAAATAGCTAATTATCATTATTTTTAAATGGCAGATACATTACATCATTCAATCAGACTTCAACCAAACGACAATTAAATTTTCTATTAATGGTTTTTTCAACTCATGAAATCGTCTTTGACTTCATGACAGGAGGAGGATTTACTGTCTCCTATGATAATCAAAGCATGAGCAAGAAATATCAAACGAAGATAACTCAAAATATAGCAATTAAAGTGAATGCTATGGTAATTTTTGCTTTGCCTATTGTCGCAGAAGACAAAAGCGGATGGGTGATAGTACAGTAAAAAAGAAAGTACAGACCATCCAAAGCTTATATCAAATCTACAGTCAATGGACCTTATTCTCGAACCTGCCAAAGACCTCTTACCCAAAGCATAGTCAAACAAATTCCGACTATGGCCCCTCCATCCCTATATCCAGGAGAAGAAGAAACACATTTCGCCGAAAAAGATTTTCTTGCACTTCCCATATCCCTTACTACACAAAGAAAGGTGAATCAAATTGTTGTGCCATATCAGCTTTCTCCAACGGAAAAGTAAAAAAAATAGCTTGGTTGAAACCGTATCAAAGCAAACCGAACATACTGAATCTATTAACTCCTCGCAATGCAATAGTCATGAGTTGAGAGGAAGTTCAATATCATACACCCCTTCAACTACTGCCTTGTTTACTTCCTCAGAAACAAGGACATCTGGAAGAAAGGCTTTTGTACTCATAGTCGAAACGAGTCATGCCAGACAATCGATGGAAATGCGTTTTGAAGAAATGACACGAACGCAAGTGATCCTAATGAAGGAGTGTAGGAATATGCGAGAAGCCTTATCTATGATAGCTTGCAATGTGCCCCAAAACGTTGCTCCTCAAAATGCAGCCCCCAAAAAATGTGGAACATCCGGCCGAAGGGTCATAACCACCTCATGTCACATAGATCTATACTAATGACAAACAATGGAATGGCAACAGAGAAAATACGACAGATTATTGCTGAAACCGTCCGACTGGAAGGAGAAAGAATACATAAAGAACGCTTTTAGTATAAGACGCCGTATCCAAGAGAAGATTATATTCCTTTCCTAATAGGCTTCAAATGCCGAGAATTTCCAGCTCTTTTAGGTCCAGTTTTGTGGGTTTTCTCATCTGTATCGGTATCTCGTTCTGTTCTTCAACATTTTTTACCCCTACAGAGTAAAATGATATCGGAGCCTGTTTCGTTTTTCCCGACACTCGGAATTCTCGAGGTCCTTTGGGAAAAGGCTTGCTTTTTCTAATTTCGGTGCCAGCATAGTGAAATTTGCCTGAAGGGTTTCTGCTTCTTTTGCCTAAAATATGACAAATGGCAGCTATCCTGGTTGTTGCATGTTTTTTTGATACAAAGTAAAATCTTTTTGTTTTAGGCCTTTTCTGTTCTTCTTACACTTCTTGCGAATGATTCATAATATCGCGCATCTACAAAAAACGATTCTGCAATTGTGTATGGTTTCTCATCTGCTAAAATTCTGTACTATACACCTTTCTGACAATATTTGAAACATTGATGCAAGGTGGAAGGAATAATTCTATTTCTGTGTATCCACGGCCTCCCGAGCAACATATTGTATGTTGTTACTGCATTAATCACATGACAAGTCACCTTAGTGATCAAATCCTCGATCTTTAACAGCATGGTAATTGTGCCCAGTGCTTTTTGCCCATCCTGATTGAATCCTTGTATGTATCATCATATTGCTTGTCCGCAAATGTTGTCGTTTATATCCCAGCTTGGAGAGCATACTTAATGGCATCAAATTCACAGCAGACCCATTATCGATCATGATGCACTTTATCTGTTTGTCATTGATATACCCTGTAATCATAAGCGCGATCGATTATGCTCCTTTTCGCCTAACATCATATCGTCCTCTGCAAAGGTTATTGTCGACATACAATAAGCTGCTTCGACTTTTTCTGTCATTGCATTCCAGCTCTTATACTCATTTTTATCTATGTTCGTTGCTTCCTTTTCTGTTATCAAAGCCTCTCACACATTATCATTGAGTAAAGCTTGTATCAGGTCTTGCCAATAGCTTTTGGATAATTTTAGGGCATCATAAATGCTTAGTCTTGCTGGGATTCTTTTCAGATGACTAATGACGTCGTATGTAACACTTGCCGTCGATGATTCTTCTTGTCGTGACGATTTATCAGTCCTTTCACCAGCCTTCTCTTGACTGAAGGTCTGATTGAGGATATCCTTTTGCAATTTTTTCTGAGGTTCATGTTGTAGCTGTTTTCCCGACCTCAATGTTATTATGTTACTTTCCATTCCTTTATCATTAAACAAGCTGTTTGCATTCTCTCATTCTTCTGTAGCTTGAATTGTTGTGACACTGCACAATTCATGAAACTGATTCACCAATATTTTCAACAACTGTTGGAAGCTTCGTGGGATTCCTTGGTTTTTTAGTATCAGCTATTCTTTGAGCACAGTTGCTCAAATGCATTCTTTCATCATAATATCTTCAGTCAAGGGCAATGTGGAATTGCAAGCCCTTATATTCCACCATCGGCGTATGAAGTCCAATACATTCTCTTCTGGAAGTTGCGATGTCTTTTGGAGTAATTCTTTTGATATTCTTGCGTCATATCTATAAAACCGCATCACAAACATTTCTTTTATATTCTGCGAACTTGCGGCCGTTCTTTCTGGCAAAGTGAAATACCAGGCCATGGCGCTGCCTGATGTGGCCAGTGAATATACAAAGTTTCACAATAAATATTCCTGAGAAACCTTGCCTTTGAAATAAGTGGCCTTTTCATTCTTCACCAGATGTTCCTCCCTTGAAGAGTGTAAATTTAGGAAAACCTAGCGTCCACTCTTACTTACGGGAAGTCGTGCATTGCGACGGATTGGTCCGGGCAGCATCTAGCATTTGTCTGACTTTATTGGCATGTGAGTGGCTGAAGAAATGTATTGCTTCTCGTTATCTATTTATTTCGGGCCTCATTATTACAGCTTCTTTCATCAAGCTAAATGCAGTATATGGTTTGTATCTGTCTGCAGCCTTCATTCCTATACTTTCGGCACATGACCTAGCTATCTCTATCTCTGTATGTTCAAGTGACTTGTACGAGCTTGTTATTACGTTTCTCCACTTCATAGTATACTGGTATGGACATTCTCCTGGAATCATTTCCTATCTTATTAGCTCTGTCAGAGGAACTGCCCTTCGTGGTACCCAAAATCTTAACATGAACAATTCACAAAATTGCTCCCATGTTGATATTTCTCGCAGGATTCCTGATTCATACCATTCTTCAACTGGCCCTATCAATGTAGCCTTGAACTGCTTTATCATCAGTTCTTTGCTGACCTTTTGGCAATCACAATATCTCTCATACTAGAATAAATGATTGAGAGGCGAGTCGTGTATCGAAAATAACGTCGTCTCATCGTTTGAGGCCTTGCGTGGCATGTGGTGTCTTGGCAATCAACGGGCTTTGATTATCTAAGGTCAAGAAGAATTCAAGAATAGAGGGATCCTAACCAAAAAAGACTATTATGAAGAATGGACCAAGGCCATATTGCACAAGTATGGTCAAAAGCTTGCCGATTTGGGTATCTATTCCACAATCGAAGCCACGGCCAGTCATTTCCCGAGGGACCCAATCGTGTTGAAAGGTCAGCATAACTCTCTAAGACCTATATTGAATGGAAGGTTTGCCCATTGTAGGATGCTTCTACGAAGAATTCGTTCCGACGAACGAGTTTGCATTCTATCACCCCGCACTTAAGAACCCTTTATTTCGAAACATCTATAGAACTCTTCTGGGAATTTTTCAAGTTTCCTAACCCCGGCAAGATACACTACGATAGTCAATCGAACATTCAAAATCATTTTTAGAGTTTTACAAATCGGGTGGTTTTCTGGCAAATTGGCTGAGTTCAGTAGTCCTTCCCAGCTCTAAATGGCATTCCCGCATTAGTTTTGGTTCCGGCAAGAACCATGGCAGAGAGAAAGATATATTCTTTAGCCCCTCCCGTACTTTTTTCACTGTATAGGGCTTTCGAAGATGCCGCCACTCATAGCCATTCTCCCATTATGGGGGTCTCTACGACGTCTATCCTGTTTACACAACAAAATTACCTTTGTGTATATGGGGAAATCAGAATCATATTCCAATATTAGATAAAAGAAATAGAAGAGCATTCATCATTTCATTTTTATTCATTTACTGAGTTCTTCATACATTCCATGTTTACATCATCCCTTGATTTTAAAATAGATTGTACTTTATGCTAAAATGAAGTATATTCATAAAGTGATTTCGGTAGAGCTTCGACGTGTTTTTATTTCATCCTTTTTTTATGACAGGGAAATAGCCTAGCCAAAGCATCCTAAAATTTATCCATCTGCTTGGAAAGGAAACAAAGATTCAGAAGCCTTCATGCATCCTTAACAAAAGTGAAGAACAACTATCTTCTGGAGAGCTTGCCGCGACCCGTGGCAAGTATCCTCCTAATCGATTCTTCTAGTCTTCTCTCTTCGCTTTCTTCAATCCGGCAGCATCTCTCCCTCATTCATCTTTTGTCCTCGAGGTCCGCACTTCGTGCGTTCGACACGAGAATAAGAGAACTCGAGGTCCGCTCCGTACCTCTAAGAACCTCTGGAGCTCTGAACTTCAGAATCAAGTGCCAAATGAGGATCCTGAGTGGAGTACTTATAGGCAAATGCGCCCATTTCCGCAGCAAGATCAGTCACCCAAATATGTGCTTTCCGCGGCCCACAGAAAGCTCAAGAGCTTTCCGCGATCTGCAACAAGTGCACATTTTCTGCACTTTTTTTCTTTTTATTTGCTTTCTCTCTGAATCTTTCTTGATTCTTTTCCTTCCTTTTTTGTTTTCTTAATTTTTCTTGCCTCAACAGATGCCCCCTTTCAAGCTTGATATGAAGAAATCACCTTTTTCCGAAGATCTAAGTTGAAAACAGCCTGATTTTTTACATTTTTAACCCTTTCCGCGACTCGCGGCAAGTACCTCAGGTGCTTTATAAATATCCAACCATTTCTTCATTTCTTCACTTTTCTTTCCTGTAGCGGAGCCCTGTCTGACCTTTCCGCTACCCGCAGCAAGCTCCAGACCTTTCCGCGACCCACGGCAAGCAACTTTCAGTTGCAGGATCAGTTGCAGGAATTTCCAAGTACCGGAACTCTGCCGAATTTTCTCTGAGTCTAAGACTTTCCTCTTTGAAGTATTAATACCTCTTTCTTCCTTGTTTTCATACTTAGAAACTCTTCACCAAGAATCTTCTCTTCACTCCTTTTAATCCTTATTTGAAATCTTAATTTTCTGATAACTATACTTCTTCTAGATCTTTTAAACATATATTCATTTCTTCAACTAATTATCCTTCTTTTTCATACAAATAAATTCGTCGTGGCCCCAAAAAATTCTTCTGGAGCTTCTTCTTCTCGTCAGCAATCATTTTACCGAAGAATTCCAAATTCTTATTCTTCTCGCAGGCTTTTTTGGAGATTTTTTAATATCCCGAATCACCCTGATCAATGGAAACAAGTGTCAACTCTTCAAGAAGACATTTCTTTCGCCACCACTCTCCTTCATGCCGACTCTTCTGTTTTTACTGTCGCTATCTTAGATCTACTTTCTGAAGTTCAGAAATTAGAGGAAATGCAAGACAATTCTGCTGATCTATCTCCATTAATATCTACAGAAGACGAACTATCTTTGTTAGAGTGTGCTGAACCATTCGTCATGGACTCTTTTCTTGACAAATGGGATGATGTGCATATTGTGTCCTCCTCTTTAGCCGATCATAGAGCTCATCATGACCTCTTATTCCATGACGTTCAATTGATGGCTGCAGAGGATCTGCGATTTTAGATGCTGCTCGTCATTCTGAAGATATTTCTAATTTTTTACAGGAAGTCTTGGATGATCATGAATTTAAAGTTGCTCTAGAGCAAGAAACTATTGAAGATGTTCAGAAGCGGATTAGAAGTATCCACAATATCGAAGTTAATTATAGAAGCCAAGGTAGAGATGTTGAAGTAGAACATATTCCGTCTACTGCAAGATTAAGCTCCTTATTATGGTCTCCTTTGGTTTTAGCATCAGCGAACTAATTATTTTATTTTTCTCCTTGAAGGAATCCAATTTTGTGCTTCAACTTTAAAGCTAACTTTAGGGTTCCTTTGGCAATTTTGTTTGCGCTTTGCTGAATTTGCTAGTAAAAATATCTTTCCATATAAGGATGACTATATCTTTCCATATACTTTCAAAGATTATGTCTTCAATATAAAATAGAGATTTGCACACACCACCCCCCCCCCCCCCCCCCCCCCCCCAAGCAATACTACACCCCGAATATTGATATGTATATAGATTGACCCAAAATCATAGAAATTGATCTTAAGACATAAAGACCAATGAGAATACTGTTATTCCTTTATAAGGTTCAATTTTCATGAATTGAGTAGTCGGCCTTAACGAGTGTACCCGATAGTCGAATAACTATAATCGAGTCTGATTCAGCCCAATGTGAATTTTCGATAAGATATCATATTAAGGAATTTGAGACCGATCAAACTCGTGTAAATATCGTCAGTAATATCATCATAAGAGGCTGAAGAGTCGAAGTTGAGTCGATATCAACGAAAAGTACAGATGACAGTAGTTGAATATCGTCGATAATATGTCGAATACTTCAAAGAATACCTTCAATAATCAGAATTCCATACAGCATAAATAATGCTGAAGAATACTATAAAATGATATATGCAATTTACAGAGCTGATACAATTCAATAAAGCCTGTATTGTTTAAAGATATAATAAAGCCTTATCAAAGGAAAATTGACAAGATTTTCCTGTCAATTTAAAGCATTTGACAATATCATAGCATATGAAATTTCTACAATATATAATTGTAAGAGAATTTTCCTATAAACATGTTGTTATTGCATGTGAATATTTCATTATGATATTTATTTGTTTTCTTTTTTTAGCTGTGCAGTATTTTATGTTTTGTTCCTTTTTCTTTATGATGGGTGGAACTACCCTAAAGTTCTGTTAGTAGGCGCCTCTAATAGAAATACAGTTTAAGCTCATGAGTAGTTGGAGCGAAATAAGGCTCACGTAATCGGCTTATAGCATACAACATGGCTGAAACGTATAATTAGTTTATAGCGTATATTATACGTATGCAAGTGATAGCTTATAGCGTACACACCTCAATTGAATAACTCATAGCGTAAATTACGCATCATAAACACAGTTTAAGCTCATAAGTATTTGGGGTACTCATTGCTGCCATGGAAGTGGCCCTCAGGGAGCACGCTCCTCTACAGGGAAGTTCCCATGCCACCGATCAATTAGATGGGCCTAATGACACTACCGGGGTGGTGAATTCACAGGCTTTACACTTTTGGTTGGCTGTTTCGGCTCTGATAGCTACCTCAAGTACCAATTTCATAGCCGTTGGTACGACAATAGGGGGAGAATCTCAACCTTCCTATGCATTAATACTGGGAATAGTCCCATAAACCTGGGGGGAATTATGCACGATTGGTCGTGATCAGCGGCGCGCAATGCAACCCTCTTTTCCATTGCTTCTATACCACTTGGTCCATACACAAGGAACTAAGTTATATGCATTTTTCATGTTCCTTGTGGCGCTACTGTGGTAATTGAGGCGGTAGGTCTCATGCATGAGGTTGGCTCGTAGGACTTCTTTAGATTTTCTGTCCTTAGGGTTATTCTCTCTGCTACCTGTAAAGTATTTTCCCGTAAAGTCTTTACTAGACCTGTGAGGGGATTCTTGTTTGGCGAACTCTTTAATTGGCGAATCAGCACTTTTGGCTTCATCATGTTAGAGCATTTATCAATAATCATCTTTTCTGTGATTCTGATATTTTTCTTTCCAACTTTCCTTTCTTTATATATATATATATATATATATATATATATATATATATATATATATATATATATATATATATATATATATATATATATATAATCACTTTGCTTTCTTGCAACTTATTTTGGGAACGATTGCTGCATTTGACGGCAATAAAGGTATTTCGAAAGGAGAGATCCGCATCATTTCACTTTTTGATAATCTCTGATAATTGTCTCTTTAAATTGGCCTTGTTGGAGACCTTGATTGAAAGAAGGACATGTTGCATGAATTTTTCATTATTTTCTTTTGGGACTATATTAACATCCGTATCATTGATGCTTGTGTCTTGACTATTCGTGCCCCCTCTTGATTGGGAGAAAGCTCGTTTATTCAAGGTTTCTGGCGATCAAAATATTTTGCCTTCGCCTTCATGAATAGTATTTCTTGATAAATCGGCTATTAATTGAGATACCTATTCTTTTTCCGTCCTGATCTGCAATTCTATATGCCCAATTAGAGAAGACTTCAATAACAACATATGGGCCGTACCATTCAAGTTTGAACTTGCCCCTGTCTTGTAGATCATTATGATGGGTCTTTTGAGCGTCATGACCAAGTCCCTCCCTTTTTGAAAGATAGGTGCTTCACTGTTTTATCGGAGGAAGCAGATATTCGTGCTCGATATGACTGTAAACGCTGCTATGCAATGAGTCTTTTTTCATCTAGCATATTTAACTCTCGCAATCGGAGTTTAGCATTTTCAACTTCTGTGATTCCCTAATGTACTGAACTTTCGGCACAACTTGTCCATGTTTTTATTTCTGAATGACATGTCGTTATCTGTAATAACTTTCTACGACATTTCTTCTTCCGAAAGCAAACCTACTTGTTGTTCTGTAGGACATGTCTGAAGAATCCTGCTGATCATATTTAGTTGTGCAGCTTTGAAGATGCCCCCAGCCCCAAAAGTTTTTCACATTTCTGAATAGTTATGGGTATTGATATCCCTTTTCCATTATTCAAACTGGTCAGGTCTTCGTCATCGAAACCCATTGACTGCATCATTTTTTTGCGCACTAGGCTATACTGCCGGAATTCTTCTGGGTTTAACCTGTCTGGTTCATTTTTCTGTATCAGCACCTCATTCTGTTCTTCGATAGTAAATAATTCATAATATCGCACGTTTGCAAAAAGCGATTCTGCAATTGCGTGCGGTTTCTCTTACGCTGGAATTCTATACTATACGCTTTTCTGAACATACTTAAAGCACTGATGCAAGGTGGAAGGAATGATTCTATATCTGTGTGCCCATGGCCTCCCCAACAACATATTGTATGTTATTACTGCATTAATTACATGACAAGTCACCTTAGTGATCAAATTCTCAATTTCTAGCAACATGGTAATCATGCTTAGTGCTTTCAGTCTATCTTGGTTAAACCCTTGTACCATCATATTGCTTGTCTGCAGGTGCTATCGCTTATATCCTAGCTTGGAGAGCATACTTAATGGTATCAAGTTCACAGCAGACCCATTGTCAATCATGATGCGCTTTATCTGCCTGTCATTGATATATCCTATAACCATAAGCGGTCGATTATGCTCTTTTCACCTAACATCATATCATCCTCTGTGAAGGTTATTGTCGACATATAATAGGCTGCTTCAGCTTTTTCTGTCACTGCGTTCCAGGTCTTATCCTCATTATTATCTGTGTCCGTTGCTTCCATTTTTGTTATCAAAGCCTCCTGCACATTATCATTGATTAATGCTTTAATTAGGTCTTGCCGGAAGCTTTTGGATAATTTTAAGGCATCATAAATGCTCAGTCTGGCTGGAATTCTTTTCAAATGACTAACGACGTCGTATGTAACACTTGCCATCAATGATTCCGCTAGTCATGACGATTCATCAACCTTTTCATTGACCTCCTCTCGGCTGCAAGCTTGATCGAGAACATCCCCATGCGATTCTTTCCAAGGTTCCTGTCATAGCTGTTTCCCTGATCTCAATGTTATTATGTTACTTTCCATTCCTTTATCATTAGATGAGTTATTTGCATTTTTTTTTTATTCTTCAGTGACTTGGTTCCTTGTGACACTACACAATTCATGAAACTGAAGCACCAATACCTTTAACAATTGTTGCAAGCGTCACGGTATTTCCTGGTTTCTTGGTATTATTTGTTCTTTAAGCATAGTTACTTGAATGCATTCTTTCATAATATCTTCAGTCAGAGGTAGTGTGGGACTGCAAGCTTGTACATTCCACCATCGACGTACGAAGTCTAACACATCTTCGCCTGGAAGTTGCGATGTCTTTTGGAGTAATTCCTTTGATATTCTTAAATCATATCTATAAAACCGCATCACAAATCTTTCCTTACTATCTTGCCAACTTGCAACTGTTTTCTCTGGCAGAGTGAAGTACCAGGCTATGGCGCTGCCTGAGGTGGCTAATGAATATACGAAGTTTCGCAGTAAATATTCTTAAGAAACGTTGCCTCTGAAGCGGCCTTTTCAAAATTCGCCAAATGTTCTGTTGGTGACCGAGTCCCTCCTTTAAAGAGTACGAATTTAGGGAAACTTGGAATTTGTTCTTCTTTGCGAGAAATTGTACACTGCAGCGGATTGATCTGAGCAGTATTCATCATTTGCCTGATCCTATTGGCATGTGAGTTGCTGAAGAAATGAACTATTTCTCGCTTTCTGTTTATCTCAGGCATCGTTATTGCTGCTTCTTTCATTAGACTGAACATAGTGTACGGCTTATATCTGTCCATTGCTTTTATTCCCATGCTTTCGGCACATGACCCGGCTATCTCTATCTCTGTATATTCGAGTGACTTGTACGAGCTTATTATTGCATTCCTCAATTTCATAGTATACTGATACGGACATTCTTCCGGAATCATTTCCCATCTTATCAGCTCTGTTAGAGGGACTACTCTTCGTGGTACCCAGAATCTTATCATCAACAATTCACGAAACTGTTCCCATGCTGATATTTCTTGCAGGATTCTCGATTCGTACCATTCTTCGACGGTCCTTATCAACGTGACTCCAAACCACTTTACCATCTGCTCTTTACTGATTCTTTGATGCTCACAATATTTCTCATACCAGAGCAAATGGTCAAGGGGCAAATCGTGTATTGAGAATAGCATCACTTCAACATTTGGGGCTTTACGTGGCCGACGACGTCTCAGTAGTTGATGTGCCTTTATCTTTAACATGGCGCTGATTCTTTTCTGTTTCCGACTTTCTTTCGACACAGCAGTTATCGCCATGCAATGTGCTAATTGTATTTCTCGTTCCTTAACTTCCGGATTGAATCATCCTAAAAGGAGTACTGAAGTTGATTTCTGCCGTTGTTTCATGCTTACTGTAGATACGACATTTGTAATTGCTTTCTTTCCTTTGTTTTTTCTTTTCCCATAATTTTTTCTCATCCGTTGAAGAATAGCCTTGATAGAATAACACCTATGAGTAGGATGTCCTATCATACGATGATAGTGGCAGTAATATCTGTCCTCTATTTTATCCGCCTCTTCTAGTCGTTTTAATGACGGTAATTCAATAGTTCGTGCTGCAACCAATTGGTTCATTATTGGAACAATATCTTCATTTGAAAAGGAATAATCTTCTCAATGGTTAAACTGTTTATATTTTTTGTCATTTGGTTCATTGGCGGGATAGCTCTGCCTTTCTCTTCTGTTATCTCTTGGTTTGCCCCGAAATTCTTCTTTGTTCTTAGCTTTATCTGTGACGTTTGCTGAAGACTTACCAGAGATTTGTTGTGTTGATTCTGTGAGGAATGCATGCACATTTTTAATCATACTTTCCAAAGTATGAGCTCTTGTAACCAATTCTCAGAATGTGTGTATTTTTCACTCCTGTAAGTAAGAATGCAATTTCTAGTTCCATACATCCAATACACATTTCCACCTGTTCGGATTCCCTGGAGAGATATTTGTATGACGTGCTTAAAGTTCTCCAGCGCGGAATAAACTTATCGACAGATTCCAATTTCCTTTGTCGGACCGCTGCGAGTTCCGTCCGATTCACTTCTCTTTTAGTTGAAAAGAAGCTTTGTCAAAAAAGCTTCTTGCATTTGTTCCCACGTGTGTATGGTTCCCGGGGCTAAGGCAGTGTACCATTTGAAAGCATTTCCAGTCAGAATTGCACCAAATAATCGCAAACAATATTGCGGCACAACAGCGTAGCTTCCTAATGCAGTGATGAAAAGCATCATATGTTCTTCTAGAGAACCTTCTCCATTAAACTTTTGAAATTCTGGGCATTTAAAGCCTATTGGGAAATGAATATCATTGACTTCTCTTGGATACGGCATCTTATACTAAAAGCATTCTTTATGTACTATTTCTTCTTCCAGTCGGACAGTTTCAGCAATAATCTGTCGTATTTCTTCTGTTGCCATTCTGTTATTTGTCATTGGTATAGATCCATGTGACATGGCCTGAGGTGGTTGTGACCCTTCGCCCGGATGTTCTACATTTTCCGTGGGAGCTGCATTTGGATGAGCAACATTTTGGGGCACATTACGAGCTATCATAGATAAGGCTTCTCGCATATTCCTGCACTCCTCCATTAAGATCACTTGCGTTCGTGCCATTTCTTCAAAACGCATTTCCATTGATTGTCTAGCATGACTCGTTTCGGCTACGAGTACAGAAGCTCTTCTTCCATATGTCCTTGTTTCTGAGGAAGTAAACGAGGCAGTAGTTAAAGGGGTGTGTGATATTGAATTTCCTCTCAACTCATGACTATTGCATCGCAAGGAGTTGATAGATTCGGTATGTTCGGTTTGCTTTGATATGGTTTCAATCGAGCTATTTTTTGACTTTTCCATTGGAGAAAGCAGATATGGCACGAGGATTCGATTCATCTTTCTTTGTATGTTAAGGGATATGGGGAGTGCAGTAAAATCTTTTTCAACGAAATGTGTTTCTTCTTCTCCTGGATATAGGGATGGAGGAGCCATAGTCGGAATTTGTCTGGCCATGCTTCGGGTAATAGGTCTTTGGCAGGTTCGAGGATAAGGGCCCTTGACTATAGTTTTGGTATGAGCTTTGGATGGTCTCTGCTTTCTTTTTTACTGTACTATCACCCATTGGCTTTTGTCTTCTGTAGGAATAGGTGAAGCGGAAATTACCATAGCATTCACTTTAATTGATATATTCTGAGTTGTTTTCATCTGATACTTCTTGCTCATGCTTTGATTGTCGTAGGAGATAGTAAACTCCTCCCATCATGAAGTCGAAGGCGATTTTATGAGTTGAAAAAGCCATTGATAGAAAGTTTGATTGTCATTTGGTTGAAATCTGATTGAAGGATGTAATGTACCTGCCATTTAAAAATAATGATAATTAGCTGTTTGAAACATTTAATTGTACAGTTTATTCTAGAGATGAAGGGTGGAATGTTCCCGTTGATAGTTTCGCCATTTTAGCGCTATACAGCGCCAAAAGATGACGATTGCTTTTCTCATAATCTTTTATCAACATTAAAACATAACTCTTATGAAGAGTCCCCAGCAGAGTTGCCATTTTGTTTACACAACAAAATTGCCTTTGTGTATATGGGAGAAATCAGAGTCATATTCCAATATTAGACAAAAGAAATAAAAGAGCATTCATCATTTCATTTTTATTCATTTATTAAGTTCTTCATACATTTCATATTTTACATCATCCCTTGATTCTAAAATAGATTGTACATTATGCTAAAAAGAAGTATATTCAGAAAGTGATTTCGGCAGAGCTTCGACGTGTTCTTATTTCATCCTATCTTGATGATAGGGAAATAGCCTAGCTAAAGCATCCTGGAATTTATCCATCTACTTAGAAAGAAGACAAAGATTTAGAAGTCTTCATGCATCCTTCACAAAAGTGATGAACAACTATCTTCTGGAGAGCTTGCCGCGACCCGCGACAAGTATCCTCCTGATCGATTCTTCTAGTCTTCTCTCTTCACTTTCTTCAATCCGGCAGCATCTCCCTCATTCATCTTTTGTCCTCGGCTTTTGCACTTCGTGCGTTCGACCCGAGAATAAGAGAACTCGAGGTCCGCTTCGTACCTCTGAGAACCTCTGGAGCTTTGAGCTTCATAATCAAGTGCCAAATGAGGACCCCGAGCGGGGTATTTACAGGCAAATGTGGCCATTTCCATGACAAGATCAGTCACCCAAACATGTGCTTTCCGCAGCCCGCGAAAAGCTCAAGAGCTTGCCGTGGTCTGCGGTCAGTGCACATTTTCTGCACTTTTCTTCTTTTCATTTGCTTTCTCTTTGAATCTTTCTTGATTCTTTTCCTTCCTTTTGTTTTCTTCATTTTTCTTGCCTCAACATATCCCATAGCATTATTTTGTTGGCTGGTTGGGATACTTCCCATGGACTTTGGGTGACAGAGATAGATCTTATGATCATCTTAAACACTTGCCCTTATAGTTTTATCAACAACGGACAACGATCAACCAAACATACAATTGAGTGATGGAAAAGATCAAATCAACTGAATTTATCATCTTCGATCACTTCCCAATCTCTACTCATGCTGAAGACAGAGAGATGGCCGACAACTCATCCCTTTCGACCGTAGAACAATAATTCTTCTTTTCTATGAGGTCAAGCACCCTTCCACTAAGGGGAGTTAATGAATTCTGGCGTGAGCCGTACTATCCTCACTGTTTTGTTCGCTAATTCGGATTTGATCAGACCATACCCACATCAACAGAACCAGTGTCTCGAATGCAACGAAGTTATGGTGTCGGCTCTTATAACTGGTCTTTCATATGAAACCAACTTCTGACCACCAACACCCATTCTTTCTTTATTATTCCCGGGCATAACAGAGAGGTACACAGATCCTACATGTGGATGAGATGGTGGGCACACCAATTTTATCTGGTGTGTCATGTCTGTCCTATTACTTCTTCAGTCTGGATGCCACCTCCTAAAATCAAGGGATACAGAGGCACAACAAGAATTGGCTATGTAGTAGAAGACTCCAGACCCCCAGCACGGGGTCAAGAATGCTACAAAATTTCTCTGGACGAGCTTACAGAAGGAAAGCCTCGAAATACACTTGAAAGTTGGATAGCGCATGGAAAGATGTTACATTTTTCACAAAGTAGAGAAAGAAAAGTTCTGAAATCCAGATTCCTACTGTTTCGGTCTGTCACATAAGAACAGACCGAACCAGCAGTTCTGCCTTCTCCTACTCCCGCTGCAAAAAGTTCATTGCGCAAAATGAGCCACAAGCCAGCCCTTGCTCTACAACCCCTAGTCCTCCTACAAGATTGGCAGTACCGCTTACCCCAGGCAAGGACTTCCCGCTTGAAGATTCTTATGTTATTTCTCCATCTCAAAGAACTCAAGGACATTCCCCATGTATTAGGCGAGCCAGAACCAGCGCCTCTCCTATTTCATCCCTTTTAGGATTAGGATCGTTTAAAAATCCCTGTTAAAATTCTCTTTCCAAATTAAACTAATTAACAATTATAAACTAATTACGTAAGAACACTTAGCTTCCAAGCTTAAGTGGGTCCAATCACACGGCTAGCATTGATAAGCATATAAACAATCTAGCCTAAGCATTCATAGATAATAAAATAATTTGACTAATCAAGAACCTAATCTATGCAACCTATGTAGACTATATGAGAATGGATCATATGAGCTCAAGTCTATACTACTTAGTGAAAGTACATCTTGTGTGTGAATGTGCCTAACTAGTGCCTAGCATACATTCTTATCAAACATTCATAATTAAACAATTAAACATACAATGTGCTCAAATACATCACAAACACAAGCATGTATAGTGGTTCGACTTTAGGTCTACTTCACTCTCGGTTCAAGTACTCATCCCTTAAGCACACCGACATTCACTAGGGAGTTTAAATCAGGTTCCTCCCAACCTAGGTGTTTCAAATCGGTTCCACCTTACCGGGGAGTTTGACAAGGTTCCTTTCCAACCTATGATGAAGATTTTACTGGTTCATCTCTCAACCATGATGTCTACGGGTCCATCTAACCGAGGAGTTTAATAAGGATCCTCCCTACACTTTAATTCTAATCCTAGAGTATGCTCCCACCAGAGGCTCTCCTTCGAGACTTGATCGAGTTTGTAAATCCAAACTCTCACACTCAATCCTCCATGAGAAAGGAGTGCAAACAGACTCTCAAATTAACAACTTGTAAGATGAGCCCCTTGTTCAGTGCCTTCTTGGGTTGCTTGATCTTCGCTCTCATATGCTTCGATCAGCTCCTCGATGCTCCCTGATCATGTTGCCGCTGCATTGCCACTGCTTTAGCTCCACCGATCAATCACCTCGCATGAGATGCTCTTAAGATGCCCAAGGTGATGTCAATAATTCTCTACAACTAGGAGGAGTTGGTTGCCTAGAGGAATTTCACCTAATAGGATCTTTAGAGAGGTTTAAACAAATGATTTACCTATGGTCAAGGTGCCTAAAACACCTGAAGAATAAGAAAGAGAAAGATCATCTTCACAAGAGCTTTAAATGCTCCATCTTATGATTAAACACAAGGAAGAAGACTTGAAATGCTTAGGATTAGAGCTTAATAGTATGGGCAATCAAGGTGGCTTCTAATGCACTAAAATCTCTCTTCTTTTACAAAAAATCAAGCCTAGCCATTATATGAAAAGAGCTCCAATGGATTCAAAATGGCTAGTATCCGACTGGTCAGCCCTCAACATGATCGGTCGGCTAGGGGTCCACGACTAGTCGGCCGACTAGTCAAATTAGGCTTGTATAGTGTAAAATGTTGTTGTCCACTCTAGGTCAGTCATGACCGGTCAGACGATCGGTCAGACAGTCCAACCAACCGGTCTTCAGATCGGTCGAATTAAGGCCTGGGGATTAGTCTTTCTTACTGTCCCATAATGCTCCCTGATGACCGGTCTACCATAGGCCGGCAGTGGCATGAAGACTGATGGTTTGGTTGTCTTGTTTCCAGTAGCTCATGCAACCTCTTTGGCCATTCTTTGGTTGGTCTTTTTGGGATACTAAAGGCCAGTCTAAGATGACTACAAGTATACCTAATGGGTCAAGGTCATTTACAGGTTTGGGTTATAGTTTTGGTTCAAGGTTCAAGGCTCACCAAGGCATCTCTTTTACCTGTTTCTTCTTCCTTGATGTAGCAGGTCTGCTTGAGTCTTCGGTCTTCATCTTCTTTAAGCTCAACCGACACTAAACTCACTGACTTATATAATTGACAAATAGGGTGCACTAGTATGCCACAGAAAAATGCACTAACATATCCCAGATGAATCAAGACCGTCTATGGAGTCTTTTATTCAATCAATTAATACTGATTGGGTGGTGTCCATTGATGAACTGTACTCTCCAGTGAAGCCCCTTCACTTTCCTGCTTCTACTCTGCCTAAGAAAACCTCTCCTGCTTGTGGTATTCTCTCAACAATTGTAGAAGTGTCCTCTTCTCAAGAAGCCAGTATATCGACCTCCAAAATTCAGGATGAAGTAACTTTACATGCCGTTGTTGAGTCTTTCGCTAGCCCAGGAGCATGAAAGTTAGTCAGAACACTAATGTGGCTGAACCTACTGACACATCAATTGTCGTAGCCAGAGAGCCGAGGAGCACTCCACCTCTCATAATTGTTCCCCTTGGGATTACGGCACTTGCTGAGGCTACAACAACGCCAAGGACCATGGATTCCAGTTGTTGAGTCATGAAAATAAAGAAATAAGAGAAAAGAAGAGAATCGAAGAACATTTGGGAAGAATGGGAATGGAAATAGGAGAGAAGTGCAAAAAATGTGCACATGCCGCGGACAGCGAAAAGCTCTTGAGCTTGCCGTGGGTCACAGATAGTGTCCGTTTGATGACTTGTTCTTGCCACGAAAATCTCCGCATTTGGCCTATAAATACCCCCCGGGGGGTCCTCATTTGGGACTTACTTCCAAAGTTCAAAGCTCTAGAGGATTTCAGAGGTACGGGGCGGACCTCGAGTTCTCTTCTCCTCTGGTTAAACGCACAAAGTGTGGACCCCAAGGATCGAAGATGAACAAGAGGGAGATGCTGCTGGAATAGAGAATGAGAGAATGAAGGATTCGAAGAGTCGACTTGGGAGATGCTTTCCGCTGACCGTGGCAAGCTTCTGAACTTGCTGTGGGTTGCGTAAAGTTGCCCAGAAGCTGATTATTTTTCCCTTTTGTGAAGGATGTCAAGAGCTTATGAACTTCTATTTTCCTTCCAATCGGGAAGAACATTGAAAGCTGGAACTGTGGCAAAGACAAATGATACAGAGAGAACAATCCAGATTAGAGAGTTTGTTTCTTTGTGAACCAGAAGATCTATCTTTCTCCCTTTGGGTCGAGCATACTTTGTACAATCCCCGTAAGTGGATGACTTGTGTAAATGATATCAATATGGAGCAGAAGCCCATTCTCTCTCCCTTTAGGTTGAGCGTACTTTGTACAAATCTCTAGAAGTGGTAGACGTGCTGGGTGATTCTATGACAGAATTTCGTGAAGGTCACAAAGCAACGAAGTCTAGTCTGGTCTGGTTGACTCTCTTCAGTCCTAAATGGAAGAACAACTTTGGCTCGGATCATCAGCCAGTAATTCCATTGTCATTCTAAAAGAAGAATAGGGCGAAGCTCTACAGAAATTACTTTCCTCATATATTTCATTTTGATCAATGTACAATCTATTCTAAAATAAAGGGATGTTGTAAATATGGAATGTATAAAGAACTCAATAAATGAATAAAATGAAGTGACGAATGTTTTTTTTTTTTTTTTTTTTTTGTCTCTCTTGGCTAATATTAGAATGTGAGACTATTGTTTCCCCGATAAACACAAAGGTAATTTTGTTGTGTAAACAAAATGGCGACTCCACTAGGTACTTTAACAAGAGTTATATTCTAACATTGATAAGAGACTATAAGAAAAGCATTTGTCACCTTTCGGCACTTTATGGTGCCAAAATGATGACTCTCGACGGGAACATTCCACCCTTCATCTCTAGAATAAATTGTGTGTGTGTGTGTGTGTGTGTGTGTTTCAAATGACTAATTGTCATTGTTTTTAAATATCAGTTACATTATATCCTTCAATCGAATACTCGTAATGGCTTGCCCAGCTCACAAGATCATTTTCAAATTCATGTCGGAGGGAGGATTTACTATCTTTTACGACAATCAAAATACAAGAAGATAACTCAAAACATAACAACTAAAGCGAATGCTATAGTGATCTTCGCTTCACCTGTCGTTGTAGAAGACGAGCGGATGGATGATGGTAGAGTAAAAAAGAAAGAAGATACCATCTAAAACTCCTGCCAAAATTACAGTCAAAGGGCCTCACCACCGGACCTACCAGAGGCCCGTTTATACAAAGTATGGCCAAACAAATCCCAACTATGGCCCCTCCATCCCTATATCTAGGAGAAACAGAAGTATACTTCGCCGAAAAAGATTTTTCCGCACTCCCTGCCTCCCTTGATACACAGAGACAGATAAGTCAAACCCTCATGCCATATCAACTCTCTTTGACAGAAAGCTCAAAAGGAAGTTCAGTTGGAACTACGCCAAAGAAAACCGAACATATTGAGTCTATCAACTCCTCACCTCATTCACACCGTCAGTTACTGCTTCATTTACATCATTGGGCACATTGCATCATTTATCATCAGGGTTAGAAACATCCAAAGGAAGAGCTTTTGTCCTTGTAGTCGGAACCAGTCAAGCTGGGCAATCAACAGAAATGCGCCTTGAGGAAATGACACGAACGCAAGCAATTCTGATGGAGTGTAGTAATATGCGAGAGGCTTTATCTATGATAGACTGCACAGTGTACCAAAACGTTGCTACGCAAAATGTGGCCCCCACAAAAAATATGGAGCATCCTGCTGAAGGGTCACAACCGCCTCATGCTATGTCACATGGATCCATCCCAATGACAAATGCTGGCATAGCAACAGAGAAAATACGACAGATCACTGTCGAAACTGTCCGGTTAGAAGGAGAAAGGATACATAAAGAAAGGTTTCGGTATAAAACACCGTATCCAAAAGAAGATGAAGTTTCTTTCCTGTTGGGCTTCAAATGCCCAGAGTTCTAAAAGTTTAACGGGGAAGGCTCACCGGAAGAACATATAATGCATTTCATCACTACGATGGGAAGCTATGTAACAGTGTCATAATATTGTTTGCGACTGTTCTGGGTAACTCTGATCGGAAAAGCCTTCAAATGGTACGCAGCTCTAGCTCCAGGAACGATACGTACTTGGGAACAAATGTAGGAAGCTTTTCTGACAAGCTTCTTTCAACCGAAAGAGAAGTAAGTATGACAGAACTAGCAGCCATATAGCAAAGAGAACTAGATCCATTGACAAATTTATTACACGCTGGAGAGCCCTAAGTGCGTCATGCAAATATCTCTGTGGGGAAGCTGAGCAAGTGGAAATGTGCATCGGATGTATGGAACTAGAAATCACTTTTGTGCTTATGGGAGCAAAAATATACACGTTCCGAGAACTGGCCCCAAGAGCTCACACCTTAGAAAGCATGATTAAAAGGTGCCCACGTTCCGCACCGAGTCTACGCAATGGATCTCCAGCAAGTCTTCAACCAATGTTACAGATAAGGGTAAAAGTAGAGAAGAATTTCGAGGTAAACCAAAGGACAATAGGAGAGAGAGGAAAAACTATTCTGCTAATGAGCCGGCTGATAAAAGATATCGACGGTTTAATCATCGAGAAGAATTCTCTTTCTCAAATGAAGATATCATCCCTATGATGAATCAATTGGTCGCAGCAGGAATGATCGAATTGCCACAATTAAAACGGCCCGAAGAAGTAGGTAAAATGGAAGACAGAGATTATTGCCACTATCACCGCATGATAAGACATCCTACTCACAGATGTTTCACCATCAAAGCTATTCTCTAGAGAATGATCGATGGAGGAGAAATAGTTATTGGGAAAGAAAGAGACAAAGGAAAGAAAGCAGTTACGAACACTGTGTTGCAATAAACATGAAACATTGGCAGGAATCATCTTTAGTACTCCTTTCAAGACAATTTAGTCCAGAAGTTGAGGAACAAGAAACACATTTTGTACAACGTATGACAGTGTCTGTCATGCTAGAAGAAAATCAGGGACATAAAAGAATCTATACTGTATTGAAAAAAAAAACCCGCCGATCGTCGAGGCATTGCAAGGCACGTAAGACCTCGAACATCGAGACAATGACATTTTCAGTACACGATTTGCCTCTTGATCATCTAGTCCAGTATGAGAAATATTGTGATCACCAAGGAATCAACAAGCAGTAGATGATAAAGCAGTTTCAAGAAACGTTGATAGGACCAACCAAAGAGTGGTATGAAACAGGAACTCTGCAGGAAGCACAAACTTGGGAACAGTTTCGTGAACTGTTCATGTTGCGATTTTGAGTACCACGAAGGGCAGTTCCTTTAACAAAGCTGATAAGGTAGGAAATTACTCTGGGAGAATGTCCGTACCAGTACACTATGAAGTGGAGAAACGCAATAACAAACTCGTATAAATCACTTGAACATACAAAGATAGAGATATCCGAGTCATGCGCTAAAAGCATGAGAATGAAGGCCGTAGACATATATAAGCCGTATACTATGTTCAATCTGATGAAAGAAGCTGCAATGATGGGGGCAAGATAAACAGAGAGTGAGAAATAATACATTTTTTCAGCGACTCACATGCCAATAAAGTCGGGCAAATGTTAGATGCTACTCAGACCAACCCACTGCAACGGACAAATTCCCGAAAAGAAGAATGGATTCTAGATTTTCCTAAATTTATACTCTTCAAAGGAGGAATCCAATCACCAATAGAGCATTTGGTGAATTACGAAAAGACTGCTTACTTCAGAGGCAACGTCTCCTAGGAGTATTTATTGTGAAACTTCGTATATTCACTTACCACTTCGAGCAGTGCCATGACTTGGTATTTCTCTCTGCCAGAGAAAACCGTTGCAAATTGGCAGGATGTGAAAGATAGGTTTGTGATGCGGTTTTATATATATGATGCAAGAATATTAAAGGAATTACTCCAAAAGACATTGCAACTCCAGGGCGAAGACGTATTGGATTTTGTATGTCGATGGTGGAACGTACGAGCTTGCAATTCCAAATTGCCGTTGACCGAAGATGTTATGGTGAGTGAATGCATTCGAGCAACTGTGCTCAAAGAGCAGCTGATACTAAAGAACCAAGGATCCCCACGAAGCTTCCAGCAACTGCTAAAGATATTGGTGCTTCAGTTTCATGAATTATATGATGTTGCAACAATTCAAGCCGTAGAGAAATAAAAAAATGTAGACAGATCATTCAATGACAGAGGAATGGAAAGTAATATAATAATGTTAAGGTCGGGAAGACAGTTACGACAAGAACCCCAGAAAGAATTACAAAGGGATATTTTCAATCAGATACCAGTCAAGAAAGCGTCAATGAAAGAGCTGATAGATCGTTACGGCCAGAAGTTTTACGTATGACGTGACCAGCCATCTAAAAAGAATTCCAGTGAGACTCAGCATTTATGATGCCCTGAACTTGTCCAAGGACTTTTGACAGAATCTGATACAAGCTTTATTAGACGATAATGTACGAGAGGCCTTGATAACAGAAATGAAAATGGCAGATGTCGATAAAGATGAGGATAAGAGTTGGAGCGCAATGACAAAAAAAGCCGAAGGATCTTACTGTATGTTGACAATAACCTTCACAGAAGACAATATGATGTTAGGCAAAAAAGAGCACAATTGGCCGCTTATGGTCACGGGATACATCAACAAGAAACAGATAAAGCGTATTATGATCGATAATGGGTTTGCTGTAAATCTAATGCTAAGATATGCTCTCTAAGCTGGGATTAAGCAATAGTATCTGTGGACAAGCAATATGATGATACAGGGATTCAATCAGGACGGACAGAAAGCACTAGGAACAATTACCATGCCATTAAAAATTGAGAATCTGATTACCAAGGTAACATGTCACGTGATCAATGCAGTAACAACATACAATTTGTTGCTCGGAAGGCCGTGGATACATAGATATGGAATTGTTCCTTCCTCCTTGCATCAGTGTTTCAAGTATTTTCAGAAAGGTGTATAGTACAGAATTTCAACAGACGAGAAACCATACACGATTGCAGAATCGTTTTTCGTAGATGCACGTTATTATGAATCATTCACTAGCGAAGAATATAAAGACGAAAAGAACCTGCAAAAAGAAGAAGTTCGGCAAGAGAAAAAGAAAGAGCCCAAGACAAAAAGATTTTACTTTGTGTCAAAAAGCATGTAGCAACCAGGGCAACCCCCACTAGTTTTATTCTCAGCAAACAATCAGAAACCCTTCAGGCCAACTTCACCATGCCGGCACCAAGAATAGAAAAAAGCAAACCTTTCTCCAAAGGACCTCGAGAATTCCAGGTGTCAGGAAATGCGATATAGGCTCCAATATTGTTTTATTCTGTAGGAGTAAAAATGGATGAAGAATAGAATGGGGCACTAATACAGACAAGAAAATCAGTACAGTTGGACCCAAAAGAGCTGGGGCGGTACAATCTGATAAGTAAAAGAATAATGTAGTCAATGGGTTTTGATTACGAGGATCCGATTGGCCTGAACAACGGAAAAGGAATATCAGTGCCCATAATGATTCAAAAATATGAAAAACTTTTGGGGTTGAGGGCATCTCTAGAGTCTGTACAAGTAAATATGGTTAGCGAAATGACTCAAATTAGCTCCATCGAACAACAAATATACTTATCGACAAAGAAAGAAATTTCCAAACCAGAAAAAGCTCCTGTAAAGATGGAAGATGGAGGTCACGTGAAATAAATTTGGGAACAGAAGAGGAAAAGCTGAGTTACTTATATCAGCACAGGTCTGACAGAAGAGGAAGATGAACGATATTGTCAAGTATTTAAAGACAATAAAGATGCATTTGCATGGATGTATGTTGAAATGCCAGGCTTGGAGCCAACAATGGCAATGCACAAACTTAATATTGCTAAAGAAAAGAAACCAGTCAAGCAAGCTCAACGATGCATCCATCCAGACATTCTATTGCGAATCAAAGAAGAAGTAAATAAACTCATTAAGGTGGGATTCGTCAGAGAAGTCAAATATCCTAAACGGATATCAAATATTGTCTCGATTAAAAAGAAAAATGGGCAAATACAACAGTGCATCGATTTCAGAGACTTGAATGAAGCTTGCCCGAAGGATGATTTTCCCTTGCCAATCACAAAATTGCTAATAGATAGCACTACAAAATACACTGTCATGTCTTTTATGGACGGCTATTCAGGCTATAATCAGATACGCATGGCGCCAGAGGACGAAGAATCAACTGCCTTCCGGACTTTATTGCGAATATATTGTTACAAAGTCATGCCATTCAGGTTAAAAAATGCAAGAGCAACATATCAACAGGCTATGCAACATATTTTCAGCGATATGATGCACATGCATGTGAAATGCTATGTCGACGACCTGGTTGTAAGGTTTGACGATCATGAAGAACATTTAAGACATCTGTGGTCTGTCTTTCAAAGGCTTTGAAAGAAACAATTCAAGATGAATCCTTTAAAATGTGCCTTTGAAGTCTCTTCGGGCAAGTTTTCGGGATTTGTGGTATGACATAGAGGGATCGAAATCGACCCTAGAAAAATAAAAGCGATCCAAGAAATGTAGCCGCTAAAAACGTTGAAAGAATCGAAAAGCCTGCAAGGGAAACCTATCAGGAAGATGTCAGCCTTTTTCTCGTCTCATGAAGAAGGGAATATTGTTCGAATGGGATACAGCATACCAGAATGCGTTCGAGTCTATCAAGTAGTTACTAAAACAGCCGCCCGTATTAACAGCACCGATACCATGAAAGCCACTCATCTTGTTTATCGCTGCTTGTGAAAGTTCGTTCAGTTCACTCCTGGCAGAGAAAAATGAACAAGGGAAAGAAAGCAGCCTTATATTATCTGAGCAAAATGCTAGTGGGACCCGAACTCCATTATTCACTGATTCAGAAGATCTATCTAGCTCTCATATTCTCTGTGCAGATCACTCGCCAGATGAACATGTATTTCAGGTAGAAATTGCGGAACCATGATAGATTTATTTTGATGGCGCTGCAAGGACTATGGGGGCAGGCGCAGGCGTGATTTTTATCAGCCGACAAGGCTATCTCTTGCCATATTCCTTCACACTGGGAACGACTTGTACAAATAATGAAGCAGAATACAATGCCCTCATCATTGGACTTGAAATTGCACAAGAAATGCAGATACAAGCAATCTAAATATTTAGTGATTCTCAATTGATCATAAATCAGTTGACGATAGAATATGAAATAAGAAAGCCAAAATTATTACCATACTGTCAGAAGGCAAGGAAGCTATTTGAAAGCTTCCAAGATATTTCCATACAGCATGTGCCTCGCAGAGAAAATGAAAAGGCAGACGCACTAGCGAGCCTAGCAACAGTCTTAACATGCACTATTGGGAGTCCTCTTCAAGTGACGATTGAAGAGAGAAGATTCTTACCTCTGGCAAAAGCAAATGATTGCATCGATGAGGCGAAGCCTGTCTCTTATTATGAAATAACAATGGAAGACTGACGACACCCAATATTCGATTACTTGAAATATGATATTTTACGAGACGATTCCTCTATGAAAGCACAAATAAGGCAAAGAGCAATGAAGTTTGCGTTACTTCATGATACGTTATACAAAAAATCGTATAATAAGATACTATTAAGGTGCTTAGATACAGACGAAAGCAGAAATATACTGTGAGAGGCTCACTCAGGAGATTGCGGGTCAGGAAGGCAAAAATCTCTTCAATCGTGCACATCGTATGAGATATTATTAGCCGATGATGTTCCAGGATGCTATCAATTTCACAAAAAAATGTCATGAATGTCAAATCACGGTAATGTTATTCATATGGCACCCGAAGAGCTCCATTAGACAGTTTCTTCATGGCCATTCGCTAGTTGGGGATTGGATGTGATTGGTCCAACTAATCCACCATCTTCACGAGGGCGGCAGTATATTCTAGCAGCTATAGATTATTTCTCCAAATGGACAGAGGTGGTAGCGTTGCGAAGTGTGAATGAAAAAGATGTGATAGATTTTATCAGACATGCCATCATCTACAGACATAGAGTACCTCAGAAAATTATCACAGATAATGGTCTCCGTTCAGAAACAAGAACATAGATAAGCTATGCCAGAAATTTCTGCGGACAAGCGACATGATGATACAGGGGTTCAACCAGGATGGACAGAAAGCACTGGGCACGATCACCATGCTGCTAGAGATAGAGAATTTGATCACTACGGTGACTTGTCATATAATTAATCCAGTAACAACATACATTATGTTGCTCGGGAGGCCATGGATACACAGATACGGAATCATTCCTTCCACACTACATCAGTGCTTCAAATATTATTAGGAAGGCGTGCAGTACAAAATTTTAGCGGATGAGAAACCATACACAATCGCAGAATCATTTTTTGCAGATTGCGCGATATTGTGAATCATTCGCTAATGAAGAACACGAAGGTGAAAAGAACTTGCATAAACAAAAAATGCCATAGGAAGAAAGGAAAAGGCCAAAAGCAAAAAAGATTTTACTTCGTGCCGAAAAACATGCGACAACCAGGACAAACGCGATTGGTTATATTTTCGGCAAAACAAGCAGAAAACTCTTCAGGCAAATTTCACTGTGCCGACACCAAAATTAGAAAAAAGCAGACCTTTCCCCAAAGAACCTCGAGAATTTCGAGTGTCAAAAAAATGGAAGAGGCTCCCATATTATGTTACTCTGCAGGAGTGAAAAGTGCCGAAGAACAGAATGAGGTGCCAATACAAATGAGGAAACTCACAAAAATGGACCCAAAAGAATTAGGACGATACAATCCAGTAAGTAGAAAAATAATGTAGTCAATGGGTTTCAATTGTGAAGATCCAATCGGCCTAAACGGTGGTAAAGGAATATCAGACCCCGTTATAATCCAAAAGCGCAAAAATTTATTAGGATTTGAGGCATCATTGGAGTTTGCACAGGTAAATATGGTCAGCAAAGTGGCCCAAATCAGCACTATAGAACAGACGGACCCATTAAAAGAAAAAGAAATATTCGAGCTTGAAAAAGGCCCAGTACAATTGGAAGCTGGAGGTCAACTAACGATTGACCAATTATGTGAAATAAATCTGGGGATAAAAGAGGAAAGGCAAGTCACATATATTAGTAAAGGTTTGACAGAAGAAGAAACTAAAAGATATTGTCAAGTGTTGAAAGATAACAAAGATGTGTTCGCATGGACGTACGCTGAGATGCCGGGATTAGAACTGACAGTGGCAATGCACAGACTTAATACTGCCAAAGAAAAGAAACCGGTCAAGCAAGCTCAACGACGCTTCCATCCAGACATTCTGCTACGAATAGAAGAAGAAGTGAATAAGTTCATTAAGGTAGGATTCGTTAGAGAAGTCAAGTATCCTAAATGGATATCAAATATTGTTCCGGTTAAGAAGAAAAATGGACAAATATGAGTATGCGTCGACTTCAGAAATCTGAATGAAGCATGTCCTAAGGATGATTTTCCCTTACCAATTACGGAATTACTGATAGATAGCACCACGAGATACGCCGTCATGTCCTTTATGGATGGTTACTCAGGTTATAACCAAATACGTATGGCACCAGAAGATGAAGAGTCAACTGCTTTTCGGACTTCTCTGGGAATATATTGCTATAAAGTTATGTCGTTCGGATTAAAGAATGCAGGGGCAACATATCAATGGGCCACGCAGCGTATCTTCAGTATATGATGCACAAGCACGTAGAATGTTACGTCGATGATTTGGTTATTAGGTCTAATGATCATGAGGAACACCTAAAACATCAACAGTCTGTCTTTCAAAGACTTAGGAAGAAACAATTAAAAATGAATCCCTTAAAATGCGCCTTTGGTGTTTCTTCCGCTAAATTTTTGGGGTTTGTGGTGTGTGACATAGGGGAATTGAAGTTGATACAGAAAAAAATAAAAGCGGTTCAAGAAATGCAGCCGCCAAAAACATTGAAAAAACTGAAGAGCCTGCAAGAAAAATTAGCATAAATCAGAAGGTTTATTCAAACTTGTCAGGAAGATGCCAACCTTTTTCTCACCTAATGAAGAAAGGAATATTGTTCGAATGGGATACAGTATGCTAGAATGCGTTAGAGTATATCAAGCAGTTATTAAAACAGTCGCTCATATTAACAGCACAAATACCAGGAAAGCCGCTCATCTTGAATATCGCTGCTTGTGAAAGTTTGCTCGGCGCACTCCTGGCGCAGAAAAATGAATAAAGAAAGAAGCAGCCTTATATTATCTAAGCAAAATGATAGTGGGAGCCGAACATCATTACTCACCAATTGAGAAGATCTGTCTAGCTCTCATATTCGCTGTGCAAAAGTTGCGCCATTATTGCCTCTCTCATGATATAACGCTGATTTCACGAGCTGATCCCATTAAATATCTGATGACACGACCGATGTTATCAGGAAGATTGGCTAAATGGATGTTGTTACTATCAGAATATGCAATCACGTACGTAGCTTCAAAAGCAATCAAAGGTCAAGTGATAGCCGACTTCTTGGCTGCACATCCCACTTCTGAACATAAACATGTATTTCAAGAAGAAATTGCGAGACCATGGCAGATTTATTTTGATAGCGTTGCAAGGACTATGGGGCCAGGTGCAGGCGTGATTTTTATCAGCCCACAAGGCGATCTCTTGCCATATTCCTTCACACTAGGAACGACCTAGACGAATAATGAAGCAGAATACAATGCCCTCATCATCAGACTGGAAATTGTATAAGAAATGCAAATATAAGCAGTCAGAATATTTGGGGATTCTCAATTGATAATAAATTAGCTGATAACGAAATACGAAATAAGAAAGCCAGAATTGTTACCATATTGTCAGAAAGCGAAGAAGCTATTTGAAATTTTCCGAGACATCTCTATACAGCATGTGCCTCGCAGAGAAAATGAAAAGGCAGATGCACTTGCGAGCAAAAATAGACTATTTACACAATAATTGAGGAAAGATACCCCTAGCAAAAACAGACTGTTTACACAACAAAATTGCCTTTGTGTATGTGGGGGAAATCAGAGTCATATTCCAATATTAGACAAGAGAAATAGAAGAGCATTCATCATTTCATTTTATTCATTTACTGAGTTCTTCATACATTCCATGTTTACATCATCCCTTGATTCTAGAGTAGATTGTACACTATGCTAAATTGGAGTATATTCGGAAAGTGATTTCAACAGAGCTTCGACGTGTTCTTATTTCATCCTATCTTGATGACAGGGAAATAGCCTAGCCAAAGCATCTTGGAATTTATCCATCTGCTTGGAAAGGAAACAAAGATTCAGAAAGCCTTCATGTGTCCTTCCCAAAAAGTGAAGAACGACTATCTTCTGGAGAGCTTTACGCGACCCACGGCAAGCATCCTCCTTGGTCGATTCTTCTAATCTTCTCTCTTCACTTTCTTCAATCTGGCAGCATCTCCCTCTCGTTCATCTTTTGTCCTCGGGGTCCTCGACCCAAGAATAAGAGAACTCAAGGTCCGCTCCGCACCTCTAAGAACCTCTAAAGCTCTAAACTTCAGAATCAAGTACCAAATGAGGACCCCAAGTGGGGTATTTATAGGCAAATTTAGCCATTTTTGCATCAAGTGCAGCCCACCAAACATGTATTTTCTGCGGCTTGTGGAAAGCCCAAGAGCTTACCACTGTCCACGGCAAGTGCACATTTTCTGCACTTGCCTTCTTTTCATTTGCTTTCTCTCTGAATCTTTCTTCATTCTTTTCCTTCCTTTTGTTTTTTTCCTTCATTTTTCATGTCTCAACAGATGCCCCCTTTCAAGCTTGATTCGAAGAAACCACCTCTTTTCGAAGAACTAGGTTAAAAACAGCCTGATTTTGACATTTTTTAACCCTTTCCACACCCGCTTCAAGTATCTGCTATTTCCGCGACCCGCGACAAGTACCTTAGGCACTTTATAAATACCCCGTATTTCCTTCACTTCTTCACTTTTCTTTCTTGTAGCAAAGCTCTATCTAACCTTTCCGTGACTCGTAGCAAGTAACTTTCAGTTGCAGAAATTTCCAAGTCCTGGAACTCTGCTGAATTTTCCCTAAGTCTAAGACTTTCCTCTTTGAAGTATCAATACCTCTTTCTTTCTTATTTTCATACCTAGAAATTCTTCATCAAGAATTTTTTTCTTCACTCCTTTTAATTCTTTATTATTCTTGATATTTTCCAGGAGATGAATTCGAAAAGAAAGGCTTCTGGGATTGGTTCTTCATCATCCCAACGCTTCCAAAGTAAGACCCCTCCAACTACTCCTTCCAAGCGTACGAGAAGCTAAACTTTGCCTGATCCAATCCCATCAAGACAAAAAAGGAGTCGTACTGCTGCTAGTCCAGCTCCTTTAGAGTTCATTCCTCCTCAACCATCTATTCCTAAGAGGAAATCTAAGGTTACCATGAGTCGATCAAAATTCTTCAAACGCCCGGCTTCTCCTGAACTAGATTTCGAAGAAAGGATAAGTCGTCTTTCTTCTCATGTCAAGAATGTCATCGCTACATATAGGGTGGACCGTCCTCCCTTGAAAGGGACACAGTCATCTTGGGAAGCATGGATCAAAACGACGAAAGGAATTTGTTCTGATGAAACAGAATCTCCTATTCGTGAAGTAACTCCTCCACCTTCTCGTCCTCAAAAGAAGAGAAGACAAAGTAAGAACGAGCAGCTTTAAGAGAAGATTGCCAAGCACAAACAACCACGCCTGCAGAATACATAGACTACGGTCCGATCTGCCGATCAACAAAACATACGCTTCTATAACCCATACAAGGATGAGTTGACCATGATGGCCTTATCCTTATATCGCAATCAATCGATGCCTTATCTGGAACCGACTGATGCACGCTCTCGTATTCTTGTGACACCCGATCTGGTCTGTAAGGAACCTTAAATCTTGTCGGGCTGACTTGTGAAGAACGGTTCTCACCAACAAGTTGGAAACATCACTCCTATGAGATTTCTGATGCCAAGCTATAGCCCCCACACCATATTTTCTACACGATATTATGAAATACTGCAACAAAGATTTAGCGTCATGCCTTTTGAAGAAGGTACCTTTTGGGGAAAAGAAGAATTTCGTCCCTGTGTTTCATGAGCAAAAGAGACCATTATGAAAATTGGACCTCGACTATCCTCAAGAAGTACCGCAATTCCTTGATTGATTCAGGCCTTTATTCCATCATAGAAGCCACTTCTAGTTATTTCTGCTGGGACAACACCATATATAGAGGTTTCTTGAATTTCTGGTGTCTGACAACCAATTCCTTCCATCTTCCCATAGGAAAAGTAAGTATAACGTTATGAAATCTGTACAGAATGGCTGGCCTCCCTATCTTCAGTGCTTATTATGAGGATTTTGTTCCTACGAATGAAGAGTTCGCTTATTATCATCCTGTTACTTGAGAGCCTTCTATTCCCAAGACTACAATCGAACTATTTGAGGAGTTTGCTAAGCTCAAGAATCCCGGCAGAGTACTCTTCAATGACTGGATGGGTCATTTTACGCAATAGTTGAAGTACATTTCTTCCTCTTACTTCTTTTGTCTGATTTTATTGATTCCTTTGTCATTATTCATTTGTTTTTATAGTGTTTTTCCTTCTATCAGGTTTTCGAAGTGTAATGATGCTGATTTACTGAAATCCAGAAGCCAAGTTCGGAACCGTACCAAGTTTTGAGATACTTGCGAATTTGGCAGATTTCTCACTTATTGGCTGAAAACAGTGCTCCTTCCTAGTTCTAATGTGCTGATAGAATCTGTGCTTCAAGCCTAGTTGTCACAGGAGCCATGGCTGAGGGTAAGAAGTATTCGTTGGCTCCACCAGTACTCTGTTCTCTATATCGCGCCCTAAGTGATGCAATAACTCATTGCATATCTCCAACCATAGGGGTCTTTTCTGCCTATGCTCCCTGGCACTTTTTATCAGGGTGGTTAGGAGTTTATTTCCCTTGGGTGTACAATGTGAGTGACAAAGCATATGTTCATCTGGAACATCTTCCTTTATGGTTCTTTCAACAATGGAAGATGATCAAGCAAACCTATCCATGGGTGATGGAGAAGATCAAATCTACTCAAGCCTTCGTATTCAACCACTTTTCTATTTCTTCAAGGGCTGATAATAAAGATGTTGTAGATGATGATTCATTGTCCTCCACATTGCAAATCTTCGATCGAGCACACTCTCTTTGAGAGAAAGTAATGAATTTTGGAGGGAACTGTATTACCCCAGTAGGTTTGCTCGGCAATTTGGTTTCGATCAGACAATGCCTATGTCTTCTGAACTCGTAACAAGGCCAATGAGAAGTTATAGTGTTGGTCCTTATAATTAGGTATTCATTTGGAAATAGCTCCTTACCACTGATACTCAAGCGCGTTTCATCATTCCTAGCTTCAGACGCAGTGTTCATTGCTCTTATGCATGGATGAGGTGGTGGGAGCATCAATATCATTTAATTCGCAATAACCACCCTATCTATTATCCTATCTGGATACCTCCTCCACAAGTGCCAGATAATTTGAAGATTGATCACATAGGCTTTACTTACGAAGCAGAGAGAGCATCGTCAGAGGGAAGATATTGTCACTTTATTTCTTGTGATGAGCTAATCAGGGAGACTAAATCATTCGGTACTTTGGAAGGATGGGTTGCCAGTGGTAAGGCAATAAATTTTCAATCAGTTCGGAAGCAAAAGGGAGGATCTACAGCTGCTGGCACATCTTCTTCTGTCCCCAAGAATATACCTCCTATGGATCTTCCTTCACCTACCCCTGCTTCAGAAGCACAGGGTCAATCAGAATCTCCTACCACTCCTCTAGATCAAACGAGACATTCGGAAGTGCCAGACACTCCAAGTAGCAATTTTCTGTTGGAAGACTTCGATCCTCGTACTAAAGATTCTGCTGTGTCTAAACAAACTTCTCTACACATATCCTCTCCTCGCCCACAGAAGAAGATCGTTACCACTAATGTCGTATCTAAGGGAAGCAAAAACAAGTGACTACTACATCTTCTTCATCAACTAGTAATGACTCTGATGATAAGCATGATCGCAGTACCAGTAACTCTGGCGATTCCATTGGTGAAGAAGAAGATAATGAGGACCTGATGAAGATGTTAAAATTACTAACAACAGTCCTTACCGTTCTAGCCAATTTCCATCTACTCCTCAAGATTTGGTCGCTGAAGGATCTGGTCATATGTACGAATCATTTCAATATTCCCCTGATTCCGCTTATCAGCATCAACATCCTTCATCACCTATGTTTACTATTAGCGAACTTCTTCGAACTCCTTGTGCATCAGATCACTTATCTACAATTGCAGAAGTGTCCTCTTCTAAGGAAGCTGGAGTTCCTTCTGTTCAGGTAGAGGAGGTGATCCCTCCCTCTCACATAAGTAAGAAATAACCCTTTTGAAATAGATAATGATCATTTAAGAAAGAAATCCACAACTTTAACGTTTTTTCTTTATGAAAAGAAATTCCATCCTCTACACCCGTAGCAGATACTCCCGTTATAGAGACATCTGCAGTTCCTCCTTCTACACGCTTCAATTCTGTAGGAGGAGCCTACTCTGAACATTAACATTCAAGGAGACGTCACTGCAATCCTCTTTAGCGTCAATTCAGAACCCTCGACTTGTTCCTAATCTTGGTATATATTTCTTTTTATTCCATTCATCATTCCTCTGCTTATGCATCATATTTCTTATTCTTAAACATACAATGCAGATTTTGGGCCTAGCAGTTCAACTCAAAGACCATCGCTCAATCTTCCTTAGGATTTTGAAACTATCAAGAATCTTCCTTCTTTTAAGGTTGAGGCGATAAGGACTAGCCTAAATGGGATTGCCTCTTCCATAGAGAATCGTCATTTATGGGGTCACTTGCCAAAATCATGGTCCCTTTTGAAGGTTTTTGCAAGTTTGGCGAAGATCGACATATCTTTCTTGGAGAGGTCTACTAATGAATTTATCAAAGCCATTAATTCTTTAAGCGATAGTCAGAATACAGAGACAGATCCTTTATTGGACCGTAAGAGAGCGACACTTTCTCATCTTGCTGACGAAATTGTGGAACACTCCTCTTTAGTCTCTCACTACCAGTCAGAGTATGAATCTTTAACGGCACAAGCACAAAAGAACATCGAATAAATCAATTCCATTAATGCTCAAATGGCTTCTCTTGCTGCTCAGAAGCAAAAAGAGGAAGATGCTTTGAAAGCCATACGATCTCGCATTCATTCCAACAAAGGTTAGCTGGATTCTCAAGGAAAGGAGCTATCTAAAAAGCAAGTTCTTATGACTTCATTACAACAGGAGCTTTCCAATGTCCTTGATCGTCAAAGAATGATAGCAGATGCAGAATTAGTTTTATCAAATAGTCATGCCCGATTCAGTCAGGAAATTCAGGGATGTATGGAACAATCTTTATGAGGAAATTCAGGGTTGTATCATTTAATTTCTAATAACTTTTTTGTATGGAACAATCTTTTTGAGACATGAAGTAAATGAATCAATCCTGAGTCTTAATCATATTATTGATGTGTGTATGATCATATACTGAATGTTAATATTTATCAAAGTTATCAATCTTTATTCGCTATGCCTTTTCAAGTCTCAAGTAATTTTTGTCTTCTTAACACATGGCTAGATGTATGGTTTCTAATTATTTCATAGATTATTTACTTTGGGCGGTACTATACTAAAATCTTGTTAGTAGGCGCCTCTAATAGAAACACAATTTAAGCTCATGAGTAGTTGGAGCGTTGGTCTCATTTGTGGTTGACCCTTATAGGGTATTCATCGCTGCCATGGAAGTGCCCCTCAGGGAGCACACTCCTCTTTAGGGGAGTTCCCATGCCACCGATCCATTAGATGGGCCCAATGACGCTATCGGGGTGGTGAACTCAGAGGGGTGGCATCAGAGGGGCCTAATGACGCTATCGGGGTGGTGAACTCAGAGGCTTTATGCTTTTGGTTGGCCATTTCGACTCTCATAGCTACCTCGGGTACCAAATTAGTGGTCATCAATCTGACAATAGGGGAAAATCTCAATCTCCCTATGCATTAATACCGGGAATGGTCCCATAAACCTAGGGGGAATTATGCACAGTTGGCCGTGATTAGCAGCGCGTAATGCAACCCTCTTTTCCTTTGCTTCTATACCACTAGGTCCATACACAAGGAACTAAGTTATACGCATTTTCCATGTTCCTTGTAACGCTACTGTGGTAATAAGGGTGGTAGGTCTCATGCATGAGGTTGGCTCGTAGGACTTCTTTAAATTTTTTGTCCTTAGGGTTATTCTCTCTGCTGCCTGTAAAGTATTTTCTCATAGAGTTTTTATTAGACTTGTGAGGGGATTCTTGTTCGGGGAGCTCTTTAGACTTTTGGCTTCATCATGTTGGAACATTTATCAGTAATCATCTTTTCCATGATTTTGATATTTCTCTTTCCTACTTTCCTTTCCTTATCACTTTGCCTTCTTGCAGCTTATTTCAGGAACAATTGTTGTATTTGATGGCAATAAAGATCTTTTGGAAGAAGAGATCCGTATCATTTCACTTTTTGATAATCTTTGATAACTGCCTCTTCAAATTGGCTTTGTTGGAGATCTTGATTGGAAGAAGAGCATGCTGCATGAACTTTTCATTACTTTCTTTTACAATACATTGATATTTGTCTATATATATATATATATATATATATATATATATATATATATATATATATATATATATATATATATATATATATATATATATATATATATATATATATATGTGTGTGTGTGTGTCTTGACTCTCTCCCTACCCCCTTTTGATCGAGAAAATGCTTGTTTGTACGCAAGAATTGTCGCGATCAAAATATTTAGTATCTGTCTTTATGGATAGTATTTCTTAATGTACCGGCCGTTGACTGATATGCCGATTCCTTTACCATCATGGCTTGTAATTCTGTAAGTCCCATTTGAGAAAACTTCAGTGACGACGTACGGGTCATCCCATTTGGATTCAAATTTGCCCCTATCTTGCGTGTCAACACAATTAGCCTTTTCAGCATTGTTGTGAGGTCTCCCTTTTTGAAAGATCGGTATTTTAGAAGCAGATATTTGGGCTTGATAAGACTGTAAACGCTGTTATGCGGCGAGTCTTTTTTCGTCCAGCATATCTAATTCTCGCAATCGGAGTTTAGCATTTTCATCCTCTGTAATGCCCTGATGTACTGCCACTCTTAAGGAAGTAACTTGTACCTCAATTGGGAGTACAACTTCTAACGATCGTTTTATTGAAAGATTCTGCTAATCCATTTGCTACTGGATAATACGGTGTGGAATAAGAATGCTTGATGCTGAATTTCTGGCATAGCTTGTCCATATTCTTATTTTTTAATGGATAATCATTATCTGTGACAATTTTGAGGTATTTCGTGCCTGTAAATGATAGCATGCCTGATGAAATCTCTCACGTCTCTTTCCTTTTATCGTGAAGATGGCGGATTAATTGGACCGATCACATCCAATCCCCAACTAGCGAACAGGCCATGAAGAGATTGTTTGATGAAGTTCTTCGGGTGCCATATGAATGACATCACCGTGAATTTGACACTCATGACATCTTTTTACAAAATCTATAGCATCTTGGAACATTTTCGGCCAATAATATTCCATGCGATGCACACGATTGAAGAATTTCTGCCTACTTAATGGGCTTCATATTCTCCCGAGTGGGCCTCCCGTAGCATGTTTCTACCTTCGTCCACATCTAAGCACCTTAGTAGCATCTCATTATACGATTTTTTGGATAACGTATCATGAAGTAGCATAAACCTTCATCGCCCTTTGCCTTATTTGTGTTTTCATAGAGGAATTCTCTGGTAAAATTTCATATTTCAAGTAGTCGAGTATTGGTTGTCGCCAGTCTTCCATTGTTATTTCATAACAAGAGACAAGCTTAGCCTCATCAACATAATCGTCTGTCTTTGCCAAGGGTAAGAATCTTCTTTATTCAATTGTTACATCGAGAGGACTTCTGATAGTGCATGTTAAGGCTGCTGCCAGGCTCACAAATTCATCTGTCTTTTCATTTTCTCTGCGAGGCACATGTTGTATGGAGATATCTCGGAAACTTGCAAATAGCTTCCTCACTTTTTGACAATATGGTAATAATTCTGGCTTTCTTATTTCGCATTCCGTTATCAGCTGATTTATTATTAACTGAGAATCCCCAGATATTCTGGCTGTTTGTATCTGCATTTCTTGTGCAATTTCTAGTCCGATGATGAGGGCATTGTATTCTGCTTCATTATTCATACAGGTCGTTCCTAGTGTGAACGAATATGGCAAGAGATCGCCTTGTGGGCTGATAAAAATCATGCCTACACTTGCCCCGTTAGTCCTAGTAGCACCATCAAAATAAATCCGCCATGGTCCCGCAATTTCTACTTGAAATACATGTTCATCTGGAAAGTCATCTGACAACATATTTTCTTCAGAAGTGGGATGTGCAGCTAAGAAGTTGGATATCGCTTGACCTTTGATTGCTTTTGAAGGTACGTATGTGATTGCATATTCTGATAGTAACAGCATCCATTTGGCTAATCTTCCTGATAACATCGGTCATGTCATCAAATATTTAATAGGATCAGCTCGTGAAATCAATGTTATATCATAGGAGAGGCAATAATGGCGCAACTTCTGCACAGCGAATATGAGAGCTAGACAGATCTTCTCAATTGGTGAATAATGGTGTTCAGCTTCTACCAGCATTTTGCTTAGATAATATAAGGCTTTCTCTTTCCCTTGTTCATTTTTCTACGCCAGGAGTGCGCCAAGCGAACTTTCACAAGCAGCGATATACAAGAGGAGCAGCTTTCCTAGTATTGGTGCTGTTAATACAGGTGACTGTTTTAACAATTGCTTGATAGACTCGAACGCATTCTAGCATGCTGTATCCCATTCGAACAATATTCCTCTCTTCATGAGACGAGAAAAAGGTTGGCATCTTCCTGACAGGTTTGAAATAAACCTTCTCTGATTTACGCTAATTTTCCTTGCAGGCTTTTCAATTCTTTCAATGTTTTTGGCGACTGCATTTCTTGGATTGTTTTTATTTTTCCTGGATCAACTTCAATTCTTCTATATGTCGCACCACAAACTCCAAAAAACTTACCGGAAGAAACACCGCCTCTCTCTTTGACATTTCATATCTGTCACATCTCTCTCTTTCACATTTCATAGTGCGACCGCCTCTGTCCATTTGGAGAAATAATCTATAACTGCTAGAATATACTATCATCCCCGTGAAGATGGTGGATTAATTGGACCAATCACATCCAACCCCCAACTAGCGAATGGCCATGAAGAGATTGTCTGATGAAGTTCTTTGGGTGCCATATGAATGACATCACCATGGATTTGACATTCGTGACATCTTTTTGCAAAATTTATAGCATCTTGGAACATCATGGCCAATAATATCCCATGCGATGCACACGATTGAAGAGATTCTGCCTGCCTGATGAGCTCGCCATTCTCCTGAGTGGGCCTCTCGTAATATGTTTCTGCCTTCATCTATATCTAGGTATCTCAATAGTACTTCATTGTATGATTTTTTGTATAATGTATCATGAAGTAGCATAAATTTCATTACCCTTTGCCTTATTTCTACTTTCATAAAAGAATCCTCTGGTAAGATTTCATATTTCAAGTAGTCGAATATTGGCTGTCGCCAGTCTTCCATTGTTATTTCATAACAAGAGACAAGCTTAGCCTCATCAATGTAATTGTCTGTCTTTGCCAAAGGTAGGAATCTTCTTTCTTCAATCGTTACTTGGAGAGGACTTTTGTATGAAGTCCAATACGAGGAGTAATTCTTTTGATATTCTTGCATCATATCTGTAAAATCGGATCACGAACCTTTCTTTCATATCCTGCCAACTTGTAACTGTTCTCTCTGGCAGAGTGAAATACCAGGCTATGGCGCTGCCTGAGGTGGTTAGTGAATATACAAAGTTTCGTAGTAAAAACTCTTGAGAAAAGTTGCTTAAGAAATAAGCGGCCTTTTCAAAATTCACCAAATGCTCTATTAGTGACTGGGTCCCTCCTTTGAAGAGTGCAAATTTAGTGAAACTTGGAATCTATTCTTCCTTGCGAGAAGTTGTACATTGCAACGGATTGGTCCTAGCAGCATTTATCATTTGCCTGAACTTATTGGCATGTGAGACGCTGAAGAAATATACAACTTCTCGCTCTCTGTTTATCTCAAGCCCCATTATTGTGGCCTCTTTTATCAGATTGAATATAGTGTATGGTTTATATCTGTCCACGGCTTTCATTCTTATACTTTTGGCACATGACCCACGTATCTCTATCTCTGTATGTTCAAGTGACTTGTACGAGCTTCTTATTGTGTTTCTCCACTTCATAGTATACTTGTACGAACTTTTTATTGCATTTCTCCATTCTTCCAGAATCATTTTCCATCTTATCAGTTCTGTTAGAGGAACTGCCCTCCATGGCACCCAAAATCTTAACATGAACAGTTCACAAAATTGTTCCCATGCTGATATTTCTAGCAGGATTCCTGATTCATACCATTCTTTAACTAGTCCTACCAATGTAGCTTGAACTGCTTTATCATCTACTCTTTGCTGATTCTTTGGCAATTACAATATCTCTCGTACCAGAGTAAATGATCGAGAGGCGAATCATGTATTAAAAATGACGTCGTCTCAATATTTGAGGCCTTACGTGGCCTACGGCGTCTTGGCAGTCAATGGGCTTTTTTACCTTTAACACGGCACTAATTCTTCTCTGTTTCTGGCTTTCTTTCAATACGGTTGTTACGGTCATGCATTGTGCAAAGTGTGTTTCCCATTCCTCAACTTCCGGACTGAATCGTTCTGAAAGGAGTACTGAAGATGATTCCTGCTGTTGTTTCATGCTTACTGCGAACACATCATTTGTAATTGCTATCTCCCTTTGTCTTTCTCTTTCCTCATGACTATTTCTCCTCTGTTGATCATTCTTTGGAGAATAGCCTTGATAAAGTAACATCTATGAGTAGGATGTCCTATCATGCGATAATAGTGGCAATAGTATCTATCTTTTGTTTTATCCACCTCTTCTGGCCATTTTAATGGTGATAATTCAATGGTTTCTGTTGCGACCAATTGATTCATCATTGGGACAATATCCTCGTTTGAAAAAGAATAGTCTTCTCAACAGCTAAACCATCTATATCTTTTGTCAGTTGGCTCATTGGCAGAATAGCTTTGCCTTTCTCTTTTGTTGTTTCTTGGTTTACCCTGGAATTCTTCTTTGCTCTTACCTTTATCTGCGACGTTTGTTGAAGACTTACTAGCAATTCGCCGTGTTGATTCTGTTCGAAATGGGGGCACTTTCTTAATCATACTTTCCAAAGCGTGAGCTCTTGTAGCCAATTCTCGAAACATGTGTATTTTCGTTCCTGCAAGTACGAAAGCAATTTTTGGTTCCATGCATCCCATGTACATTTCCACCTGTTCAGCTTCCCTGGAGAGATATTTGTGTGACATGCTTAAGGTTATCCAGCACATAATAAATTTGTCAGCAGATTCCAATTCCCTTTATCGTATGGCTGCCAGTTCTGTCAGACTCACTTCTCTTTCGATCGAATAGAAGCTCATTAGAAAAGCTTCCTGCATTTGTTCCCAGGTGCGTATAGTTCCCGGAGCTAAGGCTGCTTACCATTTAAATGCTTTTCCAGTCAGAGTTACACTAAATAATTGTAAGCAATATTGTAGCACAGAGCATAGCTTCCCAATGCAGTGATGAAATGCATCATATGTTCTTCTGGTGAACCTTTCCCATTAAACTTTTGGAATTCCGGGCATTTGAAGCCTATTGGGAAAGAAATATCATTAACCTCTCTTCGATACGGCATTTTATACTAAAAGCATTTTTTATGTATTCTTTCTCCTTCTAATCAGACAGTTTCAGCAATAATCTGTTGTATTTTCTCTATTGCCATTCCATTATTTGTCATTTGGAATAGATCGATGTGACATGGCTTGAGGCGGTTGTGACCCCTCAGCTAGGGCGTTCCACATTTTCTATGGGGGCCATATTTGGTTGAGCAATGTTCTGGGATACGGTGCAAGCTATCATAGATAATGCTTCTCCCATATTCTTGCACTCCTACATCAGGATTGCTTGCATCCGTGCCATTTCTTCGAAACGCATTTCCATTGATTGTCTGGCTTGACTTGTTTCGGCTACAAGAACGGAAGCTCTTTTTCCAAATGCTCTGACTCTGAGGATGTAAATGAGGCGGTAGTCGAAGGGGTGAGTGATACTGAACTTCTTCTCAACTCATGACTATTACATCGCGATGAGTTGATTGACTCAGTATGTTTGGTTTGTTTCGATGTGGTTTCAGTCGAACTTCCTTTTGAGTTTTCTTTTGGGAAGCTGATATGGCATAAGGGTTTGATTAACCCGTCTTCGCATGGTAAGGGGTTCAGGTAGTGTAGGAATTTTTTTTTGACAAAATACATTTCTTCTTTTCCTGGATATAAAGGAGGAGGGGCTATAGCCGAAATTTGTCTTACCATGCTTCGTGTAATAGGCCTTTGGTAAGTTCAAGAGTAATGCCCCTTGACCATGGTTTTAGTGGGAGCTTAGGATGACCTTTGCTCTCTGCAGCGATAGGTGAAGCGGAAATCACCATAGCATTTGCCTTAATTGTTATGCTCTAGGTTGTCTTCGTTTGGTATTTCCTTCTTATGTTTTGATTGTCGTAGGAGACAATAAATCCTCCTCCCAGCATAAAATCAAAAATGATTTTGTGAGCTGGAAAAGCCATTGAGAGAGTCTGATTATTGTCTGGTTGAAGTCTGGTTGTAATCTCTAATGTACCTGACATTTGAAAATAGTAATAATTAGTCATCTATAAGATATATACAATTTATTCTATAGATGAAGGGCGGAATGTTCCCGTCGAGAGTCGCCATTTTGGCACTATAAGGTGCCAAAAGGTGATGAATACTTTTCTTATAGTCTCTAATCAATATTAGAACAGAACTCTTGTTAACTCCCCAACAGAGTTGCCATTTTTGTTTACACAACAAAATTGCCTTTGTGTTTATGGGGGAAACAAAAATCATATTCCAATATTGGACAAGAGAGACAGAAAAGCATTCATCACTTCATTTTATTCATTTACTGAGTTCTTCATAAATTCCATATTTACATCATCCCTTGATTCTAGAATAGATTGCACAATAAATGAAATATATTTAGAAAATAATTTCGGCAGAGCTTTGCCATATTCTTCTTTCATCCTGTCCAAATGATAGAGGGAATGACCAAACCGAAGCTTTCAAGACTATTCTTCTGCTCATGAGCAAGGCGAATCAACCAGACTAGACTTTGTTCCTTTGTAATCTTCATAGAACTCCATAGCATAGTAATGTCACCCGGCACATCTTTCACTTCTAAGGATTGTATCGAATCATCTACATAGTCATCCACATATGGGGATTGTACAGAATACTCCGTATGCTCAACCTGAAGGGAGAAAGATAGGTCTTCTTCTTAAAGAACATCATCTATACAAATCATCCACTTACGGGGATTGTACAGAATACTCTATATGCTCAACCCAAATGGAGAAAGATAGGTCTTCTATACAAAGGAACAAACTCTCTAGTCTGGATTGCCTTCTTTGCATCATTTATCTTTGCCATAGTCCGAGCAAAGGGAAACAAAAGGTCAGAAGCTTTTGTGCATCCTTCACAAAAGTGAAGATTGTCTTCTGAGGAGCTTTACGCGACCCGCGGCAAGCTCCCTTCTGGCCGATTCTTCAAATCTTCATCTCCTTCTTCTTTAATTCGGCAGCATCTCCCTCTTGTTCATCTTTTGTCCTCGGGGTCCGCACTTCGTCTGTTCAACCCGAGAAGAAGATAACTCGAGGTCCGCCCCGTACCTCTGAGAACCTCTGGAACTCTGAACTTCGGAATCAAATGACAAATGAGGACCCCTAGGGTTTTGCAGCCATTTTCACAGCAAGAACAAGCCACCCGACATATGCTTTCCACAACCCGCGGTAAGTACATGTTTTCTGCACTTTTTCTTCTTTTCTTCTTTACTTCTTCCAAATCTTCTTGATTCTTTCTTTTTTTTCTTGATTCTTCATTTTTTTTCATGCCTCAGCAAAAGATTAAGTCATTCGGTACTTTAGAAGGATGGGTAGCTGGTGGTAAGGTGATGGGTGCCCAATCAGCTCAGAAATGGAAGCAAAAGGAGAGATCTACTGCCGGCACTTTACTTCGGCTCCAGAGAATCCTTCTTCTATGGATCTTCCTTCGCCTACCCCTACTTCAGATGCATGGCCGGTCGGAATCTCCCGTTACTCCTTTAGGTCTTGTAAGGCATTTAGAGGTAACAGATACTTCGTGTGGCAATTTTCCACTAGAAGATTTCAATCAAAATGTTGAAGATTCCCCCATAATCAAGCAAACCTCGATCCATATATCTTCATCTCCCCATCATAGAAAGACTACTACTACTGAAGCTAACACTAGAGGAAAACAAAAGCAAGTGGCCGCTGCATCATCTTCATCAACTAGCAGTAGTTCTGCTAGCAGATATGATCATAGCACTAATAATTCAAGTAGTTCTAAAGCTACAGGTGAAGGAGATGATAATGAGAATACTTCTTCTTCTGCTGGACACAAGAATCCTCCGGTTAAGGATTTTGATGAAATGAACAGAGGGCCTGACGAAGATGTACAAATTACTGATGATAGTCCTCGTCGCTTTAATCAGTCCCCATCCACTCTTCAGGATTTGACGGCTGAAGGGTCCGGTCCCATGTACTAATCATTCTTGTATTCCCCCGATCCCACTTATCAACAACAACATCCTTCGTCTCCTCGTTTTACAATCAGCGAACGTCTTCAAACCCCTCGCGCATCGAATCATTTATCTACAAATTGTGGAGGTATTGTCTTCTAGGGAGGTTGGGATTCCTTCTGTTCGGCTGAAGAAGCAACTCCTTCTCACTCAGGTATAAAATTGTATTGAGGTTAGTAATAGTTTTTTGTCTTTTCAAAGGAAACCCTTAACCTTGTTATTTCTTTGAACAGTAAATCCTTCTCTTGCCCCCGTAATGGATATTCTTGTTGTGGAGACGTTTGTATTACCTCCTTCTATAGGTTTCAATTCTATAGGTGATGCCACTGCAGAATCTTCATCGGCATCAATTCAGAATCCCTGACTTGCTCCTACTCTCAATATATTTCTTACATTTCACTCATTACTTCTTGCTTATATTGCATGTATATCATATTCCTTATTCCTTCGTTTTTTGACAGATTCTGAACCCTAGTGGTTCAACCCAGACCATCACTCAATCTCCTTCTGGATTTAAAAGCCATTAAAAATCTTCATCATTTCAAGATTGATGCGATAAGAGTGGGTCTGAATGGAATCGCTTCTACAATAGAAAATCGCAACTCGTGGGGTAGTTGTCAGATTCTTGGTCTCTTTTGAAATTCTCTACCGGGTTAGCGAAGATTGATATGTCTTTCTTGGAACGATCTACTGATGAGTTTGTCAATGCTGTAACTTCTTTGGATAACAGTCAGAATATAGATATGGCTCCTAAATTGGAATGCAAACAAGTGGAACTGGCACACCTTATTGATGAGGTTACGCAGTGTTCCTCTTTCGTTTCTCGTTACTGAATAAAACATGAGTCTTTAACGGCATAAGCGCAGAAGCATATTGAGCAAATCAATTCCATTGATGCTCAAATGGTATCTCTTGTTGCTCGGAAACACAAGGAAGAAGATGCTCTAAAAGCTATATGGACTCGTATTAGATCCAATAAAGGCTTGTTGGATTCTCAGAGAAAAGAGCTGTCCGAGAAGTAGGCTGTCATGGCTTCCTTGCAACGAGAACTCTCTAATGTTTCTAATCATCAAAGAATAATAGCAGATGCTAAATTAGTTCTATCACAAATCCATGCTTGATTTAGCTAGGAAATTCAAGAATGTATTATAGCATTTAACTTTTGATATCTCCTTTGTATGGAATTTTTTTTTTTTTTTTGAAATATGAAATGAATGAACAATCATAGATATAATCATTCCATTAATGCGCATATAATCATATCCTGAATGTTAATACTATTAAAGTGGATGGCCTTTATTTATTATGCCTTTAGGTTTTATGCCTTTCATGTTAATAATCATTTGTCACTTGCTTTTGAAGTTCAGAGCTCCAGAGGATTTCAGAGGTACGGGGCGGACCTCGAGTTCTTCCTTCTCCTTTAGGTTGAACGCACAATGTGCAGACCCTGAGGATTGAAGATTAACGAGAGGGAGATGCTGCCGGAATGAAGAACGAAGATTGAAGAAGTTGAGAATCGAGAGAATTTCTTGACGGTTCAAGGCCGTCGCTCTTGCCGCAACCCGCGGAAAGCAATGGAGCTTGCCGCAACCCGCAGCAAGTAGTTTCCTGATACTTGCGGACTGTCGTTTCAAACAATTTTGCAACAATTCCGGACCTGTCAAGCAGTTTCTCGACGGTTCAAGGCCATCGCGCTTGCCGCGACCCACGGAAAGCAGTTCCTCGATAGTTCCGGACTATTGTTTCAAGCAGTTTCCCGACAGTTCCGGACCGTCGTTTCAAGCAGTTTCTTGACAATTTCGGACTGTCGCGTAAGGAGACTTCAAAGGCAGAAAGTTGACTTTGAAGGCTTATTTTGGAGCTTGTAAAGAAGATATAAAGAAGAGAGAATGAAGACTTGAAGAATCGACTTGGAGGATACTTTCCACGAACCGCGGTAAGCTTCTGAACTTGATGTGGGTTGCGTAAAGTTGTCCAGAAGCTGTTTTTTTCACTTTTCTGAAGGATGTCAAAAGCTTATGAACTTTTGTTTCCTTCCAATTATGAAAGAATATCGAAAGCTGGGACTGTGGCAAAGACAAATGATACAGAGAGAGCAATCCAAACTAGATAGTTTGTTTCTTTGTGCAGAAGACCTATCTTTCACCCTTCGGGTTAGCGTACTTTGTACAATCCTCGTAAGTGGTTGACTGTATAGATGATTTTCTTTGTACAGAAGACCTACCTTTCTCCCTTTGGGTCGAGCGTATTTCGTAGAATCCTTGTAAGTGGATGATTTGTGTAGATGATATCAATATGGAGCGGAAGCCCCTTCTCTCTCCCTTCAGGTTGAGCGTACTTTGTACAATTCATAAAAGTGGTAGACATGCTAAGTGATGTTATCAATATGGAGCAGAAGCCCCTTCTCTCTCCTTTCAAGTTGAGCGTACTTTGTACAATCCCTAGAAGTGGATGATTTGTGTAGATGATATCAATATGGAGCAGAAGCCCCTTTCTCTCTTCCTTCAGGTTAAGCGTACTTTGTTCAATCCCTAAAACTGGTAAATGTGCTGGGTGATGTTATCAATATGGAGCAGAAGCCCCTTCTCTCTCCCTTTAGGTCGAGCGTGCTTTGTACAATCCATAGAAATGTTAGACGTGCTGGGTGATACTATGATGGAACTTCGTGAAGGTCACAAAGGAACGAAATCTAGTATGGTCTGGTTGACTCACCTCAGTCCTGAATGGAAGAACAATTTTGGCTCGAATCATTGACCAGCCATTCCCCTGTCATCTGGACAGGATGAAAAAAGAATAGAGTGAAGCTCTGCCAAAATTGCTTTTTGAATATACTTCATTTTTGTACGATGTACAATCTATTCTAAGTACCACATAGGCTAAACCAGAATCATTGTCTCTAATACTTCTCTTGAAGGTAATCTTCTGCAAAATGGGGCAAGTTTGAACTTATATGGGATGGCTCGTACGCTAGTACCGAAGTATTTTCTAACGAAGCATACAGAATTGCTGATCAGATTGGGTGAGAAATTGGACTCTCTGTCAGTGGCCGATTTATCAAGCAATATTATCCTTGAAGGCAAACTGGAAGTTTTGATTGCGTGAACCCTTGTCCAAGCGTTCCCCAATCAAAAAGGGGCAGGAATAGACAGAAAGTATAAATATCAATGTATTCCAAAGAATAAAGCAATGAAAAGCTCATGAAGCGTATTCCTCCTCTTCTCAAAGTCTCCAAAGCTGATTTGAAAAGACAGTTATTAGAGATTATCAGAAGTATAGGGTACAACGAATCTCTCGAGTTCTCTCCAAGAATTCTTTATCCTCTCCTATCAAAATGACCTAGTGAAAAAAAGGGTCCTCTTAGAAGAAAGAAAAAGAGAAAGGCCAATTATATCTCGAAAAGAGAAGCGCTAGAACCATGAAAGATAATCGTTGATAAATGTTCCAGCAAATAATCAAGATGCGACAAACGTAAAGCCCTGAAGTGGCCAATCACACATGAAAATCATGAAAATCCAAGGATATAATTGCCCCTATGAGTTAGTCAGAGCACCATGGGTGCTATGAGTCAATTGAGAAACTCTATGGGTAGGAAAATTCTATGAGCACATCGAGAGCTCCATGAACAAGAATCACCCTTGAGTCGACTGAGAACTCTACAGGTAGGGACCTTACGAGCAAACTGAGAGCTCTACGAGTCAAAGCAGCAAAAAGAATAACCTTATGGGACGACTGAGAGCTCTATGGGTGAACCTTATGCATGAGACTTGCTATCTTTATCACTCAGGTAATGCACCTCAAGGGTTGAGGTGAAGGAAAATAAATATACATGATCAACTACGATGAACGCTATGAGCTATTCACGCCCGATGTACGCTATAAGCTAACACTCACATATGTGTAAGATACACTATGAGCTAACCTTGATATATGCTATGAGCCATTCGTGGGTAATGTACGCTAAAAGCTAGCCTCGCATACATGCAATGAGCACTATCAGCCAACCATGTGTCGGACACGGTGCGAGCTATAAGCCAACCACGTAAGCCCTATGTTTACACAACAAAATTGTCTTTGTGTTCATGGGGAAAAACAAGAGTCACATTCCAAGACTAGACAAGAGAGACAGAAAAGCATTCATCACTTCATTTCATTCATTTACTAAGTTTTTCTTACATTTTGTATTTATAACATACATTGATTCTAGAATAGATTATACATTGTACAAAATTAAACATATTCGGAAAGTAATTTCGGCAAGGCTTCGCCCCATTCTTCTTTCATCCTGTCCATGGGGTTAGAATATCCACAATTCATAAAACAATATAAAGCATTCTTATTCCACACCATATTACCCAATGACAAATGGATTGGTGAAGGCATTCAATAAAACAATCGTCAAGATATTGAAGAAAATGGTGAATGGAAATAAAAAGGATTGGGATGATAAAACATTGTGGGCTTATCATACAATGCATCGTACGGCCACAAAGGCTATACCATACTCAGTATACAGGATAGAGGCTGTACTCCCAATTGAAATACAAGTCGCTTTTTTAAGGGTGGCAGTACATCAAGGAATTATAGAGGATGAAAATGCAAAACTCCGATTGAGAGTTAGATATACTAGACGAAAAAAACAAAAAGAGACCTGCGGCATAGTAATGCTTACAATTATATCAAGCTCGAATATCTGCTTCCTTCGATAAGATAGTGAAGCACCGATTCTTCAAAAAGGGAGACTTGGTCATGATGCTCAAAAGACCCATCATAATGACCCGCAAAACAAAGGGCAAATTCGAACCCAAATGAGATGACCCATATGTTATCACTAAGGTTTTCTCCAATGGAGCATATAGGATTGCAGATCAAGTTGGAAAAGGAAATGGCATTTCAATTAATGGCTGATTTATCAAGAGATACTACCCATAAAGGCGAAGGGAGAATATTTTGATCGCCAGAACCCTCGTATGAACGAGCATTCTCCCAATCAAAAAGGGGGTAGGAATAGTCAGGACATAAGTATGATGAAAAGCTCATGAAGCATGATTTTCCTCTGATCGAAGTTTCTAAAGAAGCTAATCTGAAATGACAGTTATAAAATATTATTAAAAAAAGTGGAGTGCCGCTGTTTACACAACAAAATTGCCTTTATGTTTATGGGCGAATACAAGAGTCACATTCCAATATTAGATAAGAGAGACAGAAAAGCATTCATCACTTCACTTCATTCATTTACTGAGTTATTCTTGCATTCCATATTTACAACATCCCTTAATTCCAGAATAGTTGTACATTATATAGAATGAAACATATTCAGAAAGTAATTTTGACAGAGCTTCACCCTATTCTTCTTCCATCCTGTCAAAACGACAGGGAAATAACTGACTGATAATCTAAGCCAAAGTTGTTCTTCTGTTCATAACTGAGGTGAGTCAACCAGAGTAGGCTTCATTCCTTGGTGATCTTCATAAGATTTTATGATAGTATCACCCAGCACATCTACCACTTTTAGGGATTGTATAAAGTACGCGCAACCCGAAGGGAGAGAAAAGGGCCTTCTGCTAGGGCTACCAATGAAGCGGGTCAGATCCTAGATCCAATTTGTTTCGAATCCATATAATACGAATTTGGATCTAAAAATAGGTATGATTACTTAAATGGACTAGATTTGGATTCACTGGAAAATATCCGAGTTCGATCCAAATCCGATTAAGATCCGACTCATTGTTACCTTACTGTATTTGTTATATTCATGCTGGCCATCCGTTTTCTAGATTATTTTAGGCCATGTCTCAAAATAGAGACACGCCACTCTTAGGTGGACCATACCACAGTAAATAGTGGGATTTGCATCATTTTTCTACTAAATTAAAAATATTATATTATATATATTTTTAGATTTGTAGTGAGGCATATTTGGATCTAGATCTGACCCGAATCCGATGGTTATATGCATTTTGGATCGAAAATGGATCTAACAATTTATAAATGGATCAGATATGAATATCACCTTCTGGATCCGAGTTGGATTCGAATCCGATCCCAATCCATCTACAGATAAATGGACTTGGAGCTGGATCCAATTGGATCCGATCCAAATCCGACCCATTGAGAGCCCTACCTTCTACTCCATATTGATGTCATCTATACAGTCATCCACTTACGGGGATTGTACAGAGTATGCTCAACCTGAAGGGGGAAAGATAGGTCTTCGGAATCATCTACACAGTAATCCACTCACGGAGATTGAACAAAGTATGCTCAACCCGAAGGGAGAAAGATAGGTCTTCTGTTCACAAAGAAACAAACTCTCCAGTCTGGATTTCTCTCTTTGTATCATTCATATTTGTCATGATCTCAGCCTCCAACGTTCTTGACAATCAAAAGGGAAACAGAGGCTAAAAAGCACTCGACATCCTTTGTGAAAGGAGACAACAAATCTCTTCAAGGCAGCTTTATGCGGGTTGCGGCAAGTTTAGAAGCTTGCCACGGGTTGTGTAAAGCACCTCCCTAGCAACTTCATTTCTTCAATCCTCTTTCTTCATTCTGGTAGCATCTCCCCTTTGTTCCTCTTCAATCCTCAGGTTCTACACATTTGTGCGTTCAACCCAAGGAGAAGGAAGAACTTGAGGTTTGTCCCGTATTTTTAAAATCCTCAGGAGCTCTGAACTTCGGAAGCAAGTACCAAATGAGGACTCCTATAGGGGTATTTATAGGCAAAAGGTGGTAGATTTTGCAGAAAGAACTGGTCACCAGACACACACTTTCCGCAACCCGCAGCAAGTACCAAATGAGAACTGCTTTCTTCAAAACTTTTTTATTCCTTTTTCTTTTCTTGTTTCTTCATTTTTCATGACTCAACAGATGCCCCCTTTCAAGCTTAATTTGAGGAAGTCATCATTTCTACAAATCTGGATTGAAATAGTCAAAATTTTAGACTCTTCAGAGCTTTCTGCGATCCGCGGCAAGCTCCCTGGATAGTCTATATATAGCCCGATGCCCATCACTTCTTCATTTTCATTTCTCACGATGAAGCCCTGTTGCGTCCTCCTGCACTTTACGCAACCCGCGACAAGTTCCTGAGCTTAACGCGGACCGTGGCAAGCACTTGTTGGGTTGCAAAATTTTCTAAGTCCCGAAACTCTATCGAATTTTTTTCTAAGTATATACATCATTCCTTAAAGCACATATCTCTTTCTTCCTTGCTCTTATCCCTGAAGATACTCTATTCAAAGTTTTCTTGGGATCTCTATCTTAACTCTTTGATATTCTTTATGCTTACAAGCCATGCTTGCGAAAAGAAAAGCCTCAGGGGTTGGTTCTTCATCATCCCAACACTCAAGGAGTAAAAATCCTCCAACAACACCCACCAAGTGTACAAGAAGCCAAACTTCACCTGCTCCGACTTCATCAAGACAAACAAGGAGTCGTGCTACTGCTAGTCCCATTCCTATAGTATCAATCCATCCACAACCATCTGTTCCTACCAAGAAGAAGTCCAAGGTTGCCGCGAGTCGCCCTAAACTTTTCAAACACCCGGCCTCACCGGAGCTCAACTTCGAGGAGCGAATAAGTCATCTTTCTACTAATGTGAAGGATGCTATCGCCACATATAGAGTAGACCGCCCTCCACTTGAAGGAACACAATCATCTTGGGAATCCTGGCTCAAAACGACAGAAGGGATTTGTACTGATGAAACAGAGTCCCTTGTTCACCAAGTTACTCCACCTTCCCATCCTTAAAAGAAGAGTAGAAAGAGCAAGAACGAGAAGCTACAAGAGAAGATTGCCAAACACAAGCAGTCACGTCTGCAGAATACTTGGACTACGATCCGATCTACTGTTCAATAGAACGTGCACTTCCATAACCAGTTGATGTTGCACCTGGAACCGACTGACGTATCCTCTCGTATTCTTATAATTTCTGACTTAGTATGCAAGGAGCCACAAATTCTGTCAGGTTGGGTTTGTGAAGAATGGCTTGCGTCAGCAAGTAGGTACTATAACTTCAATGAGATTTTTTATGCCGAGTTATAGTTCGCATACTATATTCTCGACGAGATATTACGAAACACTACAACAGAGATTTAATACCATGCCTATTAAAGAAGGGACAATTTGGGGCAATTCCGTCCTTGAGGTTTTCTAAGCAAAAGGGATCATTATGAAGACTGGGTGTTGAGTCATGAAAAATGAAGAAACAAGAGAAAGGAAAAGAATCAAGAAAGATTTAGAAAGAAATAAAGAAGAAAAGAAGAAAAGTGAAGAAGACATGCACTTGCCGTGGGTCGCAGAAAGCGCATGTTTGGGTGACTGTTCTTGCTGTGGAAATGGCTGCATTTGCCTATAAATACTACCCCCCCCCCCCCCCCCCCCCCCCCCCGGGTCCTCATTTAGCACTCGATTCTAAAGTTCAGAGCTCTAGAGGTTCTTAAAGGTACGGGGCGGACCTCGAGTTCTGTTCTTCTCAGGTTGAACGCACGAAGTGCAGACCCCAAGGAACAAGAGGGAGATGCTGCTGGATTAAAGAAGAGAGAATGAAGACTTGAAGAATCAACTTGGAGGACGCTTTCCACGAACAACGGCAAGCTTCTGAACTTGCTGCGGGTTGCATAAAGCTGTCTAGAAGTTGTTTGTTTTCACTTTTCTAAAGGATGTCAAAAGCTTCTGAACTTTTGTTTCCCTTCCAATTGTGAAAGAATATCGAAAGCTGGGACTGTGGCAAAGACGAACGATACAGAGAACAATCTAGACTAAACAGTTTGTTTCTTTGTGCCGAATACCTATCTTTCACCCTTCGGGTTGAGCTTACTTTGTACAATCCTCGTAAGTGGTTGATTGTATGATGATTTTCTTTGTGCAGAAGACCTACCTTTCTCCCTTCGGGTCGAGCGTATTTCGTACAATCCCTACAAGTGGATGATTTTTGTAGATGATATTAATATGGAGCAGAAGCCCCTTCTCTCTCCCTTCAGGTTGAGCGTACTTTGTACAATCCCTAAAAGTAGTGGACGTGCTGGGTAATGTTATCAATATGGAGCAGAAGCCCCTTTTCTCTCCCTTCAGGTTGAACGTACTTTTTACAATCCCTAGAAGTAGACATGCTGGGTGATGTTATTAGTATAGAGCAGAAGCCCCTTCTCTTTTCCTTCAGGTTTAGCGTACTTTGTACAATCCCTAGAAGTAGATGATTTGTGTAGATGATATCAATATGGAGCATGTTGAGACATGAAAAATGAAGAAACAAAGAAAAGAAAAGATTCAAGAGAGATTCAGAAAGAAAACAGAAGAAAAGAAGGAAAGTGCAGGAAATGTGCACTTGCCGCAGGGTCGCAGAAAGTATATGTTTGGTGGCTGCACTTGATGCAGAAATGGCCGCAATTGCTTATAAATACCCCCCTTGGGGTCTTCATTTGGCACTTGATTCTGAAGTTTAGAGCTCCAGAGGTTCTCAGAGGTATGGAGTGGACCTCGAGTTCTCTTATTCTTGGGTCAAACACACGAAGTGCGGACCCCGAGGACAAAAGATGAACGAGTGGGAGATGATGCAGAATTGAAGAAAGCGAAGAGAGAAGACTAGAAGAGTTGGGCAGGAGTTTTGCTTGCCGCGGGTCGCGACAAGCTCACGTAAAGCTCTCCAAAAGGAACTTATTCCTCATTGTTAAGGATGCATGAAGGCTTCTGAATCTTTGTTTCCTTTCCAAGCAAATGGATAAATTCCAGGATGCTTTGGCTAGGCTATTTCCCTGTCATCGAGACAGGATGAAAGAAGAATACGTCGAAACTCTATCGAAATCGCATTCTGAATATATGACATTTTTAGTACAATGTACAATCTATTCTAGAATCAAGGGAAGATGTAAATATGGAATGTATAAAGAACTCAGTAAATGAATAAAATGAAATTATGAATGCTCTTCTATTTCTCTTGTCTAATATTAGAATGTGACTCTTGATTCCCCCATATTACAACAAGGCAATTTTGTTGTAAAAACAAAATGGCGACTCTACTGAGGAATACTATAAAAGAGTTATGTTCTAATGTTGATAAAAGATTATGAGAAAAGCATTCGTCATCTTTTGGCACTGTATAGCGCCAAAATGGTGACTCTTAATGGGAACATTCCACCCTTCATCTCTCGAACAATTAAACGTTTCAAATAACTAATTATCATTATTTTTAAATGGCAGATATATTACATCCTTCAATCATACTTCAACCAAACGACAATCCAATTTTCTATCAATGGCTTTTTCGACTCATAAAATCGCCTTCGATTTCATGACGAGAGAAGGATTTACTGTCTTCTACTACAATCAAAGCATGATTAAGAAGTATCAGACGAAGACAACTCAAAATATAGCAATTAAAGTGAATTAAAGTGAATGCTATGGTAATTTCCGCTTCACCTGTTGCTACAGAAGACGAAAGTGGATGGGTGATAGTACAGTAAAAAAGAAAACAAAGACCATCCAAAACTTATATCAAAACTACAGTCAAGGGACCTTATTCTCGAACTTGCCAAAGACCTATTACTCAAAGCATGGCCAGACAAATTTCGGCTATGGCCCCTCCATCCCTATATCTAGGAGAAGAAGAAACACATTTTCCTGGAAAAGATTTTTCTGTACTCCCCATATCCCTTACCATACAAAGAAAGGTGAATTGAATCATTACGCCATATCTGCTTTCTCCAACGGAAAAGTCAAAAGATATATTGATTGAAACTGTATCAAAGCAAACCGAATATACTGAATCTATCAACTCTTCACGATGCAATAGTCACGAGTTGAGAGGAAGTTCAATATCATGCACCCCTTCAACTACCGCCTCATTTACATCATAAAAAACAAGGACATCTGGAAGAAGAGCCTCTATCTTCATAGCCGAAACGGGTCAAGCCGGACAATCAATGGAAATGTGTTTCGAAGAAATGGCACGAACGCAAGCGATCCTAATGGAGGAGTGCAGGAATATGCGAGAAGCTTTATCTATAATAGCTCTCAATGTGTCCCAAAATGTCGCTCCTCAAAATTCAGCCCCACGGAAAATGTGCAACATCCGGCTGAAGGGTCACAACCACCTCAGGCCATGTCACATGGATCTATACCAATAACAAACAATGGAATGGCAACAGAGGAAATGTGACAGATTATTGCTGAAACTATCCGACTGGAAGGAGAAAGAGTACATAAAGAATGCTTTCAGTATAAGACACCGTATCCAAGAGAGGTCAATGATATTCCGTTCCCAATAAACTTCAAATGCCCAGAATTTCAAAAGTTTAATGGGGAATGTTCACCAGAAGAATATATGATGCATTTCATCACTCATTGGAAAGCTACGCTGTCGTGCCACAATATTGTTTATGATTATTTGGTGAAACTCTGACAGGAAAAGCTTTCAAATGGTACGCTGCCTTAGCCCCAGGAACCATACACACATGGGAACAAATGCAGGAAGCTTTTCTGACAAGCTTCTTTTCAACTGAAAGAGAAGTGAGTCTAATGGAACTCGCAGCGGTACGACAAAGGGAATCGGAATCTGTTGACAAGTTTATTCCGCGTTGGAGAACTTTAAGCACGTCATATAAATATCTCTTCAGAGAAGTTGAACAGATGGAAATGTGTATTGGGTGTATGGAACCAGAAATTGCATTCGTACTTACAGGAGCGAAAATACACACATTCTGAGAATTGGCTACAAGAGCTCATGCTCTGGAAAGTACGATTAAAAAGGTGCCTGCATTTCGCACAGAATCAACACGACGAATCTCTAGTAAGTCTTCAACTAACGTCATAGAAAAAGCTAACACAAGCCATGAAAGGGAATCGGCATCTTAGTCAACGGCCGATACATCAAGAAATATTATCTATGAAGACAGATACTAAATATTTTGATCGCCAGAATCCTTGCATATAAACAAGCATTCTCCCAATCAAAAGGGGGCAGGAAGAGTCAAAACATATACATATATGATGCAGATATCAATGTATTGCTGAAAGAGAATAATGAAAAAGTTCACGAAGCATGTTCTTCTTCTGTTCAAGGTCTCTAACGAATCCAATTTGAAGAAGCAGTTATCAGAGGTTATTAAAAAGTGAAATGTACCTCCTTCTGAAAGACCTTTATCGCCCTCAAATACAGCAATCGTTCACCAACATTATGAAGCTAAAGTGCTGAGAGCCAATAAAAGAGCTCCCCGAACAAGAATCCTCTTACAAGTTAATAAAGACTTTATGAGAAAATATTTTACAGGCAGCAGAGAGAATAACCCTAAGGACAGAAAATTTAAAATGTCCTACAGGCTAACCTCATGCGTGAGAGCCTACCGCTCCTATTACTACAGTAGCGCCACAAGGAACATGAAAAGGATGTATAATTTAGTTCCTTGTGTATGGACTTAGTGGTATAAAAACGAAGAAAAAGACGGTTGCATTGCATGCCGTTGATCACGGCCAACCGTGCATAATTCCCCCAGGTTTATGGGACCGTTTTCAGTAGTAACGCGTAGGAAGGTTGAGATTCTCCCCCTATTGTCGGACATGCGACCATGAATTTGGTACCCAAGGTAGCCATGAGAGCCTAAGTGGCCAACCAAAAGCATAAAGCCTGATTCACCACCATGGTAGTGTCATTAGGCCCCTCTAATGGATCGATTGCATGATACTCCCCCGTAGAGGAGTGTGCTCCTTGAGGGCCACTTTCATGGCAGCGATGAGTACCCCATGAGGGTCAACCATGCATGAGACCGACGCTCCAAATACTTATGAGGTTAAACTGTGTTTATGAGCTATTCATGTGCGGTGTACGCTATAAGTTAGCACTTGCATACGCATAATATACATTAGAAGCTAATTATAAATGTCAGCCACATTGTGCGCTGCAAGCCAACCACGTGAGCCTTATTTTGCTCCAACTACTCATGAGCTTAAACTGTGTTTCTATTAGAGGCGCCTACTAACAGAATTATAGGGTAGTTCCGTCCATCATAAAGAAAAAGGAACAAACATAAAATGCTGTGCAGATGAGAAGAGAAAACAAACGAATATCATAATGAAATATTCACATGTAATGACAACATGTTTAGATGAAATTTTCTTGCAATTGTATATATTCTGGGGAAATTGCATATGCTATGATATTGTCAAATGTCTTAAATTGACAGGAAACATATATAAACAATATTCCTTCAACAAGGCTTTATTATATTATTAACAATACCAGCTATATTATTAATTGCTGAAGGTATTCTTTGAAGTCATTTGCCATATTATCGCTTCAGCTATTTATTCATGAAGGTCGAAGCTTATTCAAGAACTTTAGTCTATATTCGAAAGGAATCACATTTCTACTATGGAAGACTATTCAAATATCAGCATCAAGGAATCATATCAAAGAATATCAATATTCTCGCCAGTCATTCCATCCTTGGATCAATTTCTATAATATGAGAAGACATCGACATTCTTAATGAATTTATATACGAGTATATGAGACGCGATATTATTGGGTACATAATCTTTGAAAATATATTGGCAAACAATGTAGGCATCCCTCCTTATATGAAAAGATATTCTCTGAAAGGAAAAGTGATCAATACTATCATCATATGTTTTGAGCTTTGAGCTAGTACAAGAATTAAGCAAAATACAGCAGAGCACAAAGCAAAGTTGCCAAAATGAAAGAGAAGAAATTCTAAAGCTAGCTTCAAAGTTAAGTACACAGGATTGGATTCCTCTAAAGAGAAAAGGAAGCCACTAGTTCACTAGTACCAAGATGAGTTCTGGTCAAAACACTAAAGAAGACTGTAACGAGCTTAATCTTACAACAGATGGGATATATTCTTCTTCAAGATCTCTGCCTTGGCCTCTATAGTCAACTTTTGGGAAGCAATATTCCGGATACTTTTAATCCATTTTTTAACATCTTCGGCGACACCCTTAGAAGTTCTAAGGCAGCTTCAACCTCACGATCATCGAAGACCTCCTTTAAGTTGTTTGAGATGTCCTCAAAGCGACGAGCATCATCTAGAATCGCAGGATTCTCTGCGGCCATTGGCTGAACGTCATGAAATAAGATATCATGACAAGTCCTGTGATCGGTAAGAGAAGAAGAAGTCCATGCCGAATGGCTCAGCACTCTCTAGCAGAAGCAGTTCATCTTCCACTGACATTAATGCGGATAGTCCGACAGAATCATCTTGCATTTCCTCCAGCTTCTGAACTTCAAACAATAAGTCTAAAATAGCAGCAGTAAAAACAAAAGAGTCAGCACAAAGGAGAGTGCCGACGAGAGAAATGTCCTCTTGAAGAGTTGACTATTGTTTCCATTGACCAGGATGATTAAGAATATTAAGAAATCTTCGGAAAAGCCTACGAGCCGAATAAGAATTTGGAATTCTTCGGTAAAGGGGTTGTTGACGAGAGGAAGAAGCTTCAGAAGAATTCTTCGGGGCCATGATGAATCTATTTAAATGAAAATAAGAACAGTTAGTTGAAGAAATGAAGATACATTTAAAGGCTTAGAGGAAATATAATTCCCGAAAGATTAAGCTTCTGTATAAGATTAAGAAGAAGAAGAGAAAGTATATTAGCAAAGGGAAAATGAGACTTGAAGAAAAAATTCGACAGAGTACCGATACTTGAGAAATTCTGCAACTGAAAGTTGCTTGCCGCGGGTCGCGGAAGGTCCGGAGCTTGCCGCGGGTTGCATAAAGATCGGATAGGCCTTCGCTACGGAGAAAAGGAAGTGAGGAAATGAAAAAGGATGTAGTATTTATAGAGCACCTAGGACGCTTGCTACGGGTCGTGGAAAGGGCTGTTAATGTTAAAATTAGACTATTTTCAACCTGGATCTTCAGAAGAAGTGATTTTCTTCAGATCAAGCTTGACAGGAGGCATTTATTGAGATTCAGAAAGAAAGCAGAAGAAAAGAAGGAAAGTGCAGGAAATGTGCACTTGCCACGGGTCGTGGAAAGTATATGTTTGGTGGGCTGTACTTGACGCGGAAATGGCCACAATTACTTATAAATACTCCCCTTGGGTTCTTCACTTGGCACTTGATTCTGAAGTTCAGAGCTTTAAAGGTTCTCAGAGGTACGGAGCGGACCTCGAGTTCTCTTATTCTCGGGTCAAACGCACGAAGTGCGGACCCCGAGGACAAAAGATGAACGAGGGGGAGATGTTGCCGGATTGAAGAAAGCGAAAAAGAGAAGACTAGAAGAGTTGGGCAGGAGGATGCTTGCCGCGGGTCGTGGCAAGCTCCCGAGCATGCCGCGGGTCACGTAAAGCTCTCCAAAAGGAACTTATTCCTCATTGTGAAGGATGCATGAAGGCTTTTGAATCTTTGTTTTCTTTCCAAGAAAATGGATAAATTCTAAGATGATTTGGCTAGGCTATTTCCCTGTCATCGAGATAGGATGAAAGAAGAATACGTCGAAGCTCTGCTGAAATCGTATTCTGAATATATGACATTTTTAGTACAATGTACAATCTATTCTAGAATCAAGGGAGGATGTAAATATGGAATGTATAAAGAACTCAGTAAATGAATAAAATGAAATGATGAATGTTCTTCTATTTCTCTTGTCTAATATTGGAATGTGACTCTTGATTCCCCCAAATTACAACAAGGTAATTTTGTTGTGAAAGCAGAGTAGAAGCCCCTTCTCTCTCCCTTCAGGTTGAGCGTACTTTGTACAATCCTTATAAGTGGTAGACGTGCTGGATGATGTTGTTAATATCGAGCAGAAGCCCCTTCCCTTCAGGTCGAGCGTGCTTTGTACAATCCTTAGAAGTGGTAGACATGCTGGGTGATACTATGATGGAACTTTGTGAAGGTCACAAAAGAACGAAATCTAGTCTGGTCTGGTCTAGTTGACTCACCTCGGTCCTGAATGGAAGAACAGTTTTGGCTCGAATCATTGACCAGCCATTCCCTTGTCATCTAGACAGGATGAAAGAAGAATAGAGCGAAGTTCTGTCGAAATTGCTTTTTGAATATACTTCATTTTTGTACAATTTACTATCTATTCTAAAATCAAGGGATAATGTAAATATGGAATGTACGAAGAACTCAGTAAATGAATAAAATGAAGTGATGAATGATTTTCCATATCTCGTCTAATATTGGAATATGACTCTTATTTCCCCATAAACACAAAGGCAATTTTGTTGTGTAAACAACCTCGCTACAAAGGCTACGATCTTCAAATCATTGCCAGAAAAGTTTTAGCTTTTCATACGAGACTCTCACATAAAGGATTTAGTGAAAAATTAGTAAAAATTGCTGGTAAGCGAAGTATGAGAAGAGATAACGACAAAGAAAGTAGTTATGCGAGTAAAGTAGTAGATAAAAGATTTAGAAGATTCGAAGATTATAAATAATATGTATTTGTAAAAGATTATGTCTTCCCTATGATGAACCAGTTGCTAGTTGCGGGAACAATCGAGTTTTCTTCGATAAGGCGTCCTAAAGAAGCAGGGAAAATGAAAGAAAAAAAAAACTACTGTCATTATCACCGCAGACTTGGACATCAAATTGAAAATTGTTACGCCATTAAAGATATACTCCAGAAGATGATTGATACAGACGATATTATTGCAGAAAAAGATGACAAAGGAAGAGCACAATAGTGAATATAATTTCTATCGAAAGTACCACATAGTCTAAACCAGAATCATTGTCTCTAATACTTCTCTTGAAGGTAATCTTCCGTAAAACGGGGGGCAAGTTCAAACTCATATGGGATGACCCAAACGCTAGTACTGAAGTATTTTCTAATGAAGCATACAGAATTGCTGATCAGAATGGGTGAGGAATTGGACTCTTTTGTCAGTGGCCGATTTATCAAACAATATTATCCTTAAAGGCCAAACTGGAAGTTTTGATTGCGCAAACCCTTGTCCAAGAGTTTCCCAATTAAAAGTAGGCAGGAATAGATAGAAAGTATGAATATCAATGTACTCCTAAGAATTAAGCAATGAAAAGCTCATGAAGCGTATTCCTCCTCTTCTGAAAGTCTCCAAAGCTGATTTGAAAAGACAGTTATTAGAGATTATCAGAAGTATAGGGTACAATGAATCTCTCAAGTTCAATCGAAGTAATTCTTTATCATCTCCTCTCAAAATGACCTAGTGAAGAAAAAAAGGTCCTCTTAAAAGAAAAAGAAAAAAGAGAAAGGCCAATTACATCTCGAAAAGAGAAGTGCCAGAACCATGAAAGATAATCGTTGATAAATGTTTCAGCAAATAATCAAGACACGACAAACATAAAGCCTTGAAGCGGCTAATCGCGCACATGAAAATCATGCAAATCCAAAGATATAATCGCCCCTATGAGTCGAATGAGAGCTCTGTGGATGCCTATGAGTCAATTGAGAAACTTTATGGTTAGGAAAATTTTATGAGCACATCGAGAGCTCCATGAACAAGAATTGCCATTGAGTCGACTGAGAACTCTATGGGTAGGGACCTGACAAGCAAATTGAGAGCTTTATGAGTCAAAGCAGCAAAAAGAATAACTTTATGGGCCAAGTGAGAGCTCTATGGGCGAACCTTATGCATGAGACTTGCCGTCTTTTATCACTCAGGTAATGCACCTCGAGGGATGAGGTGAAGGAAAATAAATATACATGATCAACTATGATGAACGCTATAAGCTATTCACACGCGATGTACGCTATAAGCTAACACTGGCATATGTGTAAGATACGCTATGAGTTAATCTTGATATATGCTATGTGCCATTCGCAGGCAATGTATGCTATAAGCTAGCCTCGCATACATGCAATGAGTGCTATCAGCCAACCATATGTGTCAGACATGGTGCGCGCTATAAGCCAACCACATGAGCCCTATGTTTACACAACAAAATTGTCATTGTGTTCATGGGAAAAAACAAGAGTCACATTCCAAGACTAGACAAGAGAGACAGAAAAGCATTCATCACTTCATTTCATTCATTTACTGAGTTTTTCTTACATTTCGTATTTAGAACATCCCCCTTGATTCTAGAATAGATTGTACATTGTACAAAATGAAACATATTTGAAAAGTAATTTCGGCAGGGCTTCGCCCCATTCTTCTTTCATCCTGTCAATGGGGTTAGAATATGCACAATTCATAAAACAATATAAAGCATTCTTATTCCATGCCATATTATCCAACAGCAAATGGATTGGCGGAGGCATTCAATAAAACAATCGTCAAGATATTGAAGAAAATGGTGAACAGAAATAAAAAGGATTGGTATGATAAACTGCAAGAAACATTTTGAGCTTATTGTACAATGCATTATACAGCAACAAAGCTACACCATACTCAGTATACAGGATAAAAGGCTATACTCCCAATCGAAATACAAGTCTCTTTTTTTAAGGGTGGCAGTACATTAGGGAATTACAGAAGATGAAAATGCAAAACTCAGATTGAGAGTTGGATATACTAGATGAAAAAATAAAAAGAGACCTCCGACACAGCAATGCTTATAATTATATCAAGCTCAAATATCTGCTTCCTTCGATAAGACAGTGAAGCACCGATCCTTCAAAAAGGGAGACTTGGTCATGATGCTTAAAAGACTCATCGTAATGACCTATAAAACAGGGGGCAAATTCGAATACAAATGGGATGACCCGCATGTTATCACTAAGGTCTTTTCCAATTGAGCATATAGGATTGCAGATCAAGATGGAAAAGGAAATGGCATTTCAATTAATGGTCGATTTATCAAGAGATACTACCCATGAAGGTGAAGGGAGAATATTTTGATCGCTAGAACCCTCGTATGAACGAGCATTCTCCCAATCAAAAGAGGGCAAGAATAGTCAGGATACAAGTATGATGAAAAGCTCATGAAGCATGATTTTCCTCTGATCGAAGTCTTTAAAGAAGCTGATCTGAAATGATAGTTATCAGATATTATTAAAAGACGTGGAGTGACGCTGTTTACATAACAAAATTGCCTTTATGTTTATGGGCGAATGCAAGAGTCACATTCCAATATTAGACAAGAGAGACAGAAAAGCATTCATCTCTTCACTTCATGCATTTACTGAGTTCTTCTTACATTCCATATTTACAACATCCCTTAATTCTAGAATAGATTGTACATTATACAAAATGAGACATATTCGGAAAGTAATTTCGATAGAGCTTCGCCCTATTCTTCTTCCATCCTGTCAAAATGATAGGGAAATAACTGGCTGATAATCTAAGCCAAAGCTATTCTTCTGGTCATAACTGAGGTGAGTCAACCAGACTAGGCTTCATTCCTTCGTGATCTTCATAAGATTTCATGATAGTATCACCCAGCACATCTACCACTTCTAGGGATTGTACAAAGTACGCTCAACTCGAAGGGAGAGAAAAGGGCCTTCTGCTCCATATTGATGTCATCTATACAGTCATCCACTTACGGGGATTGTGCAAGTATGCTCAACCCGAAGGGGGAAAAGATAGGTCTTCGGAATCATCTATATAGTCATCCACTCACAGGGATTGTACAAAGAACGCTCAACCCGAAGGGAGAAAAATAGGTCTTCTGTTCACAAAGAAACAAACTCTCCCGTCTGGATTGCTCTCTCTATATCATTCATATTTGTCATGATCTCAGCCTCCAACATTCTTCACAATCAGAAGGGAAACGGAGGCTAAAAAGCACCCGACATCCTTTGTGAAAGGAGAGAACAAATCTCTTCAAGGCAGCTTTACGCAGGTCGCAGCAAGTTCAGAAGCTTCCCGCGGGTCGTGTAAAGCACCTTCGTAGCAACTTCGTTTCTTCAATCCTCTTTCTTCATTCCGGCAGCATCTCCCCCTTCGTTCCTCTTCAATCCTCGGGATCCGAACATTTGTGCGTTCAACCCAAGGAGAAGGAAGAACTGAAGGTCTGCCCCATACCTCTGAAATCCTCATGAGCTTTGAAATTTGAAAGCAAGTACCAAATGAGGACCCCTATGGGGGTATTTATAGGCAAAAAGCGGTAGATTTCACAAAAAGAACCGGTCACCAGACACACACTTTCCGCGACCCGCGGCAATTGCATGTTTTCTGCACTTCACTTCAATTTCTAACTCTGCTTTCTTCAAAACTTTTTTATTCCTTTTTCTTTTCTTGTTTCTTCATTTTTCATGACTCAACAGATGCCCCCTTTCAAGCTTGATTTGAAGAAGTCATCATTTCTACAAATCTAGATTGAAATAGTTAAATTTTCAGACTCTTTAGAGCTTTCCGCGACCCGCGGCAAGCTCCCTGGATAGTCTATATATAGCCTAATGCCCATCACTTCTTCATTTTCATTTCTCACGGTGAAGCCCTGTTGCGTCCTCCTGCACTTTACGCAACCCACGGCAAACTCCTAAACTTTACGCGGACCACAGCAAGCACTTGTTGGGTTGCAAATTTTTCTAAATCCAGAAACTCTGTCGAATTATTTTCTAAGTATATACATCCTTCCTTAAAGCATATATCTCTTTCTTCTTTGCTCCTATCCCTGAAGATAAGCTATTCAAAGTTTTCTTGGGATCTTTATCTTAACTCTTTGATATTCTTTATGCTTACAGGCCATGCCTTCAAAAAGAAAAGCCTCAGGGGTTGGTTCCTCATCATCCCAACGCTCTCGAAGTAAAATCCTCCAACAACACCCACCAAGCGTACAAGAAGCCAAACTTCACCTGCTCTGACTCCATCAAGACAAACAAGGAGTTGTGCTACTGCTAGTCCCATTCCTATAGAATCAATCCATCCACAACCATCTGTTCCTGACAGGAAGAAGTCCAAGGTTGCCACGAGTTGTCCTAAACTTTTCAAACACCCGGCCTCACCGAAGCTTAACTTCGAGGAGTGAAGAAGTCATCTTTCTACTCATGTGAAGGATGCTATCGCCACGTATAGAGTAGACGACCCTCCACTTAAAGGAACACAATTATCTTGGGAATCCTCGCTCAAAACGACAGAAGGGATTTGTACTGACGAAACAGAATCCCTTGTTCACGAAGTTACTCCTCCTGCCCGTCCTTAGAAGAAGAGGAGAAAGAGCAAGAATGAGCAGCTACAAGAGAAGATTGCCAAACACAAGCAGCCACGTCTGCATAGTACTTAGACTACGATCCGATCTACTGATTAATAAAACGTGCACTTCCATAATCCGTATAAGGACGAATTAACCATGATGGCTTTATCTCTATATCGCAACCAATCGATGTTGCACCTGGAACCGACTGACGTATCCTCTCGTATTCTTATAATTTTCGACTTAATATGCAAGGAGCCACAAATTCTGTCAGGTTGGCTTGTGAAGAATGGTTCGCGTCAGCAAGTAGGCACTATAACTCCGATGAGATTTTTGATGCTGAGTTATAGTTCGCATACTATATTCTCGACGAGATATTACGAGAGATGCTGCAACAGAGATTTAATACCATGCCTATTGAAGAAGGGACAATTTGGGGCATTTTTGTCCCCGAGGTTTTCTAAGAAAAATTGATCATTACGAAGACTGGGTGTTGAGTTATGAAAAATGAAGAAACAAGAGAAGGAAAAGAATCAAGAAAGATTCGGAAAAAAAAAAAATAAAGAAGATAAGTGTAGAAGACATGCACTTGCCGCAGGTCGCGGAAAGCACATGTTTGGGTGACTGTTCTTGCCGCGAAAATGGCTGCATTTTCCTATAAATACCCCCCCATGGGTCCTCATTTAGCACTTGATTCTGAAGTTCAAAGCTCTAGAGGTTCTCAGAGGTATAGGGCGAACCTCGAGTTCTCTTCTTCTCGGGTTGAACGCACCAAGTGCGGACCCCGAGGACAAAAGATGAACAAGAGGGAGATGCTGCCGGATTAAAGAAGAAGGAGATGAAGATCTGAAGAATCAGCCAAAAGGGAGCTTGCTGCGGGTCGCGTAAAGCTCCTCAGGAGACAATTGTCTTCACTTCTGTGAAGGATGCACAAAGGCTTCTGAACTTTTGTCTCCCTTCCAATTGTGAAAGAAAGCTGGAACTATTTTACAGATGAATGATGCAGAGAAAGAAACCAAGCTAGAGAGTTTGTTCCTTTGTATAGAAGACCTATCTTTCTTTCTTCGAGTCGAGCGTACGGAGTATTCTGTACAATCCCCGTAAGTGGATGATTTGTATAGATGATGTTCTTTAAGCAAAAGAACTATCTTTCTCCCTTCAGGTTGAGAGTACGGAGTATTCTGTACAATCCCCGCGAGTGAATGATTGTGTAGATGATCCCTTTGGAGCAGAAGCCCCTTCTCTCTCCCTTCAAGTTGAATTTAGTTGACATAATTCCTAGAAGTGGTAGATGTGCTGGGTGGTATTACTATGCCACGGAGTTCTACGAAGATTGCAAAGGAACAAAGTCTAGTCTGGTTGATTTGCCTTGCCCATAAGTAGAAGAATAGTTTTGGAAGCCTTGGTTTAGTCATTCCCTGTCATTTGGACAAGATGAAAGAAGAATGTAGTGAAACTCTGTCGAAATTACTTTCTGAATATACTTCATTTTTGTACAATGTACAATCTATTCTAGAATCAAGGGATGATATAAAGATGGAATGTATGAAGAACTTAGTAAATGAATAAAATGAAGTGAGGAATGCTTTTCTGTCTCTCTTGTCTAATATTGGAATATGACTCTTGTTTTCCCTATAAACATTAAGGTAATTTTGTTGTGTAAACACTAGGCCTTAGCTATCTTTTAGAAACATCCCAAACCTTTAATTGATTTGGGCCTTTATTCTATTATTGAAGAAACTTCTAGTCATTTCAGCCAAGACAATACTATATTTAAAGTTTCCTGAACTTTTGGTGTCCAACCACTAATTCCTTTCATCTTCTAATGGGAGAAGTGAGCATAACATTATGGGATTTGTACAGGATGGTTGGGCTTCACATTACATGAGTTTATTACGATGAGTTTGTGCCCACCAATGAAGAATTTGCCTATTATCATCCAGTTACTCGAGACCCTTCCATTTCCAATACTACTATTGAACTGTTTGAAGAATTCACCAGATTCAAGAACCCAAGCAAGGTACATTTTAATGAATGGATGGGCCACTTCACTCGAGAGTTGAAGTATATCTCTTGTTCTACTAACTTCTCTCATCTTTCCCTGTCTTGTCTATATTTGTTCCTTCGTCATTCATTTTCTTCCTTTTATTCTATTTTCAGGTTCCCCAAATATGATGATGCCGATCTATTGACGGCTAGGAGTCAAGTCCGGAATCTTAAAAAGTTTCAGACACCTGCGAATTGGGTGGATTTCTTACTTTCTGGTGGAATCTTAAAAAGTTTCAGACTCCTTCCAAGTTCCAAATTTGCTGATAGGATTCGCGCTTCAAGTCTACTAGTCATTGCAAGAGCCATGGCTGAAGGAAAAAAGTATTCGTTGGCTCCACCAGTACTCTGCTCTCTATATCGTGCTCTGGGTGATGCAACCACTCATTGTAAATCCCCAATGATAGGAATATCTTCTTCTTATGCCCCTTGGCATTTCTTATCAGGATGGTTAGGAGTATACTTCTCTTGGGTATATAATGTTGGTGATAGAGCATATGTACATTCGAAGCACCTTCCTCTATGGTTTTTTCAACAACGGAAGATGATCAAGCCAACTTATCCATGGGATGTCGTGGATAAAATCAAATCTACGCAAACCTTTCTGTTCAATCACTTCTTGATCTCTTGAGGGCCTAATGACAAGGATGTCGTGGATAATGGTTCGTTGTCTCCCACAGAAGAAAGTTTTCTCATCTCTATCCGATCGAGCATGTTGCCTTTGCGGGAAAATAATGAATTTTGGAGAGAGACGTATTATCCAAACAGATTTGCTCACCAATTTGGCTTTGACCAAACAATGCCTATGTTTTCTAAGCCAATAACTAGATCCATGAGAAGTTATGGTGTGGGGCCGTACAATTGGGTATTAATCTAGAAGCAACTCTTAACTATTAATACTCAAGCAAGTTTCATAATTCCTGACTTCAAGTGTAATGGTCATGGTTCATATGCGTGGATGAGATGGTGGGCCCATCAGTATCACCTAGTTTGTAATAATCACCTCGTCGATCATCCCATTTGGATACCTCCACCGCAAGTACCGAACAACTTGAAGATTGATCATGTTGGATATTTTCGGGAGACGAAAAGAGCTCCTTCGGTAGGAAGATACTATTTTCCTATTTCTTGTGATGAACTAATAAGAGAGATTAAGTCATTTGGTACTTTAGAATGATGAGTAGCTGGTGGTAAGGCGATGAATGTCCAATTAGCTCAGAACAAGAAGCAAAAGGAGAGATCTTCTGCTGTCAGCATATCTACTTCGGCTCCAGGGAATCCTCCTTCCATGGATCTTCCTTCGCCTACCCCTGCTTCGGAGATGCATGGCCGGTCAGAATCTCCTGCTACTCCTTCAGGTCATGTAAGGAATTTGGAGGTGCCAAATACTCCGGGTGGTAATTTTCCACTAGAAGATTTCAATCAGCATGTTAAAGATTCCCCATGATTAGGCAAACCTCGATCCATATATCTTCATCTCCTCATCAGAGAAAGATTGCTACTGCTGAGGCTGACACTCGAGGAAAGCAAAAGCAAGTGACTGCTACATCATCTTCATCAACTAGCGGTGGTTCTGCTAGCAAATATAATCGTAACACCAATAATTCAAGCAATTCTAAAGCTGTATGCGAAGGAGATGATAATAAAGATACTTCTTCTTCTACTGGCCACGAGAATACTCCGGCTAAGGATTTCAATGAAGTGAACAGAGGGCCTGATGAAGATGTGCAAATTAATGATGATAGTCCTCGTCGCTCTAATCAATCCCCATCCAGTCCTCAGGATTTAGTGGCTGAAGGGTCTGGTCCAATATACGAATCATTCTAGTATTCTTCTGATCCCACTCATTAGCAACAACATCCTTCGTCTCCTCTTTTTACATTCAGCGAACTTCTTCAGACTCCTCGCGCATCAGATCATTTATCCACAATCGCGAGGTATCATCTTCTAGGGAAGCCGTGATTCCTTCTATTCAGGCTGAAGAAGCAACTCCTCCTTCTCACTTAGGTAAAGAATTGTTTTGAGGTTAGTAATAGTTCTTTGTCTTTCCAAAGGAACCCTTAACCTTGTTATTCCTTTAAACAGTGAATCTTTCTCATGAACCCATAATGGATATTCTCGTTATGATGTCTATATTACCTCCTTCTACAGGTTTCAATTCTGTAGGTGAAAAACCCACTATGAATATTAATCTTCAGGGAGATGCCACTGTAAAATCTTCATCGGCATTGATTCAAAATCCCCAACTTGCTCCTACTCTCGGTATATTTCTTACATTTCGCTCATTATTTCTTGTCTATATTGTATGTACATCATATTCCTTCAATCCTTTAACAGATTCTAAACCCGATGGTGGTTCAACCTAGAGACTGTTGCTCAATCTTCTTCTAGATTTACAAGACATTACAAATCTTCCTTCCTTCAAGATTGATGCGATAAGAGTGGGTTTAAATGGAATTGCTTCTACTATAGAAAATCGTAACTCGTGGGGGCAGCTGCCGGATTCCTGGTCTCTTTTGAAATTTTCTACCGGGTTAGCGAAGATCGATATGTCTTTCTTTGAGCGATCTACTAATGAGTTTCTTGAAGCTGTCAATTCTTTGGATGATAGTCGGAATATAGAGAAATGGCTCTCAAATTTGAACAAAAACAAGCGGAGCTGGCACACCTTACTAATGAGGTTACGCAGCGCTCCTCTTTGGTTTCTTGTTACCAAACAGAACATTAGTCCTTAACGGCACAAACACAGAAGCATATTGAGCAGATCAATTCCATCAATGCTCAAATGGCATCTCTTTCTGCTTAGAAACAAAAGGAAGAAGATGCTTTGAAAGCTATACAAACTCATTTTCGATCCAATAAAGGCTTGTTGGATTCTCAGGGAAAAGAGTTGTCCGAGAAGCAGGCTGTTATTACTTCCTTGCAGCAAGAACTCTCTGATGTTTCTGATCATCAAAGAATGATAGCGGATGCTAAATTAGTTCTGTCACAAAGCCATGCTCGATTTAGTCAGGAAATTCAAGAATCTATTGCAGCTTTTAACTTTTAATATCTTCTTTATATGAAACTTTTTAAAATATGAGATGAATGAACAATCATAGATATAATGATTCCATTAATGCACATATAATCACATTTTGAATGTCAGTCCTATTAAAGTGGATGGCCTTCATTTATTATGCCTTTTAGGTTTTATGTAATTTAGCTTTTAGCTTTTAGCTTGTGACTATATATAGGTTTTATGCCTTTTGAAACGTCAGTCTTATGCGTGGTTCACTCTCATAGAGTACTCATCACAGCCATGGAAGCGGCCCTCATTGAGTACACTCCTCTAAGGGGAGTTCCATACCACCAATCCATCAGAGGGGCCCAATGAAACTACCGGGATGGTAAACTCAGAGGTTTTATACTTTTGGTTGGCCGTTTCGGCTCTCATGGCTACCTCAGATACCAAATTTATGGCCGTCGATCCGACCATAGGGGGAGAATCTCAACCTTCCTATACGTTACTACCAGGAAACGGTCCCATAAACCTAGGAGAAATTATGCACGGTTGGTCGTGATCAACAGCGTGCCATGCAACCCTCTTTTTCTTCGCTTCTACACCACTAAGACCATACACAAGAAATAAATTATAGACCTTTTTCCTATTCCTTGGGGTGCTACCGTAGTAATAGGAGCGATAGGTCTCACGCATGAGATTAGTCCATAGGACTTTTAATTTTCCTGTCCTTAGGGTTATTCTCTCAGTCTTTACCCATAGAGTTCTCAATCGACTAGTAAGGGAATTCTTGTCTGGGGAACTCTTAAGCACTTTAGCTTTATTAGGCTGGAGCATTTATTAGCAATCATCTTTTTCATGGTTCTGATATTTCTCTTTCCAACCTTCCCTTCTTTATATACGTAGTCTTTTTGCTTTCTCAAAGATTTCTTCAAGAATGATTGCTGTATTTGAAGGTAACAAAGGTCTTTTGGAAGAAGAGCATCACAATGCTCCACGTTTTTTATGATCTTTGATAACTTGTCTTTTCAGACTAGTTTCTTTAAGGATCTTGAATGGAGGAAGAACATGCTTCATGAGCTTTTTCATTATTTTCTTTCAGTAATATATTGGTGTCTGAATCATTGATGTATGTGTCTTGACTCTTCTTGCCTCCTTTTGATTGGGAGATGCTTGTCCATATAGGAATTCTGGCAATCAAAACATTTCGCATTCGCCTTTATGGGTAGTATTTCTTGATGTATCAACCATTAAATGAAAATCCAATTCCTTTTACTTCATAGTTTACGATTCTATAAACCCCATTGGAGAAGACTTCAGTGACGACATATGGGCCATCTCATTTAGGTTCGAATTTGCCCCCTGTTTTGCGTGTCATCACAATGGGTCTTTTCAGCATTGCTACCAAGTCTCCCTTTTTGAAAGATCGATATTTCACCATCTTATCAAATGAAGCAGATATTTGAGCCTGATATGATTGCAAGCGTTGTTGTGCGACAAGTCTCTTTTCATCGAGCATATCCAACTCTTGTAGTCGGAGTTTAGCATTTTCATCTTCTTAATTCCTTGATGCACTAACACCCTCAAAGATGTGACTTATATTTCAATTGGTAGAACAACTTCTACCCCATACACTAAGGAGTATGGTTTAGCTTTTGTAGTTGTGCGATGCGTTGTTCGGTAAGTCCATAATACCTCTTGCAATCTTTCATCCCAATCTTTTTTATTCCCACTCACCGTCTTCTTTAATATTCTGACGATCATCTTATTGAATGCCTCTGTCAATCCATTTGCCGCTGGATAACATGGTGTGGAGTAAGAATGCTTAATGCTAAATTTCTGGCATAAATTATCCATGTTTTTGTTTCTGAATGGAGTACCGTTATCTGTAATAATTTTCTGAGGTACTTCATGCCTATAGATGATAGCATGTCTGATGAAATCTGTCACATCTTTCTCTCTCACACTTTGTAGTGTGACTACGTCTGTCCATTTGGAGAAATAATCTGTGGCTGCTAGAATATACTGCCGCCCTCACCAAGATGGTGGATTAATTGGACCAATCAAGTCCAATCCCCAACTAGCGAATGGCCATGAAGAAACTGTTTGATGAAGCTCTTCGGGTGCCATCTGAATAACATCACCGTGAATTTGACATTCATGGCACCTTTTTGCAAAATCGATAGCATCCTGGAACATCGTTGGCCAATAATATCCCATACAATGCACCCAATTAAAGAGATTTTTGCCTGCCTTATGAGCTCCGCATTCTCCTGAGTGAGCTTCTCGCAGTATATTTTAGCTTTACGATTTTTTGTGTAGTGTATCATGCAATAATATGAACTTCATTGCTCTCTGCCTTATTTTTGTTTTCATAGAGGAATCCTCTGGCAAGATTTCATATTTCAAGTAATAGAATATTGGTTGTTGCTAGTCTTCCATTGTTATTTTATAACAAGAGACAGGCTTTGCCTCATCGACATTTTCGTTTGCTTTTGCCAGAGGCAACAATCTTCTCTCTTCAATTGTTACTTGGAGAGGACTTCTGATAGTGCATGTTAAGGCTGCTACTAGGCTCGTGAGCACGTCTGCTTTTTCGTTTTCTTTGCGATACACATGCTATATGGAGATGTCCCAGAAGCTTTCAAATAATTTCCTTACCTTCTGACAATATGGTAGTAATTCTAGCTTTCTTATTTCATATTGATTTATGATCAACTGAGAATCTCCAATATTCTGACTGCTTGTATCTACATTTTTTGTGCAACTTCGAGTCAAATGATGAGGGCATTGTATTCTGCTTCATTATTCGTACATGTTGTTCCCAGTGTGAAAGAATATGGCAAGACATCGCCTTGTGGGCTAATAAAAATCACACCCGCGCTTGCCCCCGTAACCTTGCAGCACCATTGAAATAAATCTGCCATGGTTCTACAATTTCTACTTGAAATATATGTTCATCTGGCAAATCATCTAAAACTCATTTTCAAAAATGGGATATGCAGCCAAGAAGTCAGCTATAGTCAGCTATCGCTTGACCTTTGATTACTTTTGAGAATACATATGTGATCGCATATTCTGATAGTGACAGCATCCATTTGCTCATCTTTCTGATAACATTGGTCGTGTCATCAATATTTGATAGGGTCAGCTCGTGAAATCAATGTTATATCATGGGAGAGGCAATAATGGTGCAACTTCTGCACAACAAATATGAGGGCCAGACAAATTTTTTCAATCGGCGAATAGTGATGTTAGGCTCCCACTAGCATTATGCTTAAATAATATAAGGCTGCTTCTTTCCCTTGTTCATTTTTCTGCGCCAGGAGTACACCGAGTGTTTACACAACAAAACTGCCTTGTCGTAATGTGGGGGAATCAAGAGTCACATTCCAATATTAGACAAGAAAAATAGAAGAGCATTTATAATTTCATTTTATTCATTTACTGAGTTCTTTATACATTCCATATTTACATCCTCCCTTGATTCTAGAATAAATTGTACATTGTACTAAAAATGACATATATTCATAATGTAATTTCGACAGAGCTTTGACGTATTCTTCTTTCATCCTGTCTCAATGACAGGGAAATAGCCTACCCAAAGCATCCTGGAATTTATCAATTTTCTTGTAAAGGAAACAAAGATTCAGAAGCCTTCATGCATCTTTCACAATGAGGAATAAGTTCCTTCTGGAGAGCTTTATGCGACCTGCAGCAAGCTCCCGAGCTTGCTGCGACCCCACGGCAAGCTCCCTCCTGCCCAATCTTCTAGTCTTCACTCTTCGCTTTCTTCAATCCGGCAGCATCTCTCCCTCGTTCATCTTGTCCTCGAGTCCGCACTTCGTGCGTTCGACCTGAGAATAAGAGAACTCGAGGTCTACTTCATACCTTTGAGAACCTCTGGAGCTTTGAACTTCAGAATCAAGTGCCAAATGAAAACCCCAAGGGGAGTATTATAGGCAAATGTGGTCATTTCCACGTCAACTATAGCCCACCAAACATCTGCTTTCCACGACCCGCGACAAGCTCTCAAGCTTGCCGCGGCCCGCGGCAAGTGCACATTTCCTGCACTTTCCTTGTTTTCTTCTACTTTCTTTTTAAATTTCTCTTGACTCTTTTCTTTTTCTTGTTTCTTCATTTTTCATGTCTCAACACCAAGCGAGCTATCGCACACAGCGATGTACAAGATGAGTGGCTTTCCTGTTATTGGTGTGGTTAATATGGGCGGCTGCTTTAGTAACTGCTTGATAGATTCGAATGCATTCTGGCATGCTACATCCCATTTCAACAGTATTCCCTTCTTCATGAGACGAGAAAAAGGCTAACATCTTCTTGACAAATTTGATATGAATCTTCCGATGTATGCTAATTTTCCTTGCAAGCTTTTCAATTCTTTTAACGTTTTTGGCGGCTGCATTTCTTGGATTGCTTTTATTTTTCCAGGGTCAATTTCGATCCCTCTATGTCGTACAAGGAATCCTAGGAATTTGCCGAAAAAAACTCCAAAGGCGCATTTCAAAGGATTCATCTTTAATTGTTTCTTTTGAAGTCTTTGAAAGACAGACTGAAAGTGTCCCAAATGTTCTTCATGGTTGTCAGCCTCACACCTAGGTCATTGACATAGCATTCTACGTGCTTGTGCATCATATCGCTGAAGATACATTGCACAGCCCGCTGATACGTTGCTCCTGCATTCTTCAACCCGAATGGCATGACTTTATAACAATATATCCCTAGGGAAGTCCGAAAAGTAGTTGATTCTTCATCCTCCGGTGCCATGCGTATCTGATTATATCTTGAATAGTCATCCATAAAAGACATGACAATGTATTCCGTGGTACTGTCAATTAGCAGTTCTGTAATCGGCAAGGGGAAATCATCATTCGGGCAGGCTTCATTCAGGTATCTAAAATCGACGCACACTCGTATTTGCCTATTTTTCTTTTTAACTGAGATGATATTTGATATCCATTTAGGATATTTGACCTCTCTAACGAATCCCACCTTAATGAGTTTGTTCACTTCCTCTTCAATTCGCAACAGAATGTCTGGATGGAAGCGTCGTTGAGCTTGCTTGATTGTTTTCTTTTCTTTGGCAATATTAAGTTTACGCATTGACACAGTTGGTTCCAAGCCTGACATTTCAGCATACGTCCATGCAAATACATCCTTATTGTCTTTCAATACTTGTTGAGACATGAAAAATGAAGAAACAAAGGAAAGAAAACAAAATCAAGAATGCCTGGAAGAAATAAAGAAGAAACGAAGAAAAAGTGTAAAAGACATATACTTGCCACGGGTCGCGGAAAGTACATGTCAGGTGGCTTGAATTTTCCGCGGGAAATAGCCGCAAAAGCCTATAAATACCCCCAAGGGTCCTCATTTGTCACTTGATTTTGAAGTTTAGAACTCTAAAGGTTCTCAGAGGTACGGGGCGGACTTTGAGTTCTCTTCTTCTCGGGTTGAATGCACGAAGTGCGGACCCCGAAAACAAAAGATGAACGAGGGGGAGATGCTGCTAGATTGAAGAAAGTGAAGAGAGAAGACTAGAAGAATTGATCAGGAGGATGCTTGTCGCGGGTCGCGTAAAGCTCTCCAGAAGATATTTGTTCTTCACTTTTGTGAAGGATGCATGAAGGTTTCCGAATCTTTGTTTCCTTTCCAAGCAGATGGATAAATTCCAGGATGCTTTGGCTAGGCTATTTCCCTGTCATCAAGACAGGATAAAATAAGAATGCGGCGAAGCTCTGCCAAAATCACTTTCTGAATATACTTCATTTTAGCATAATGTACAATCTATTCTAAAATCAAGGGATGATGTAAACATTGAATGTATGAAGAAACTCAGTAAATGAATAAAATAAAATGACAAATGCTCTTCTATTTCTCTTGTCTAATATTGGAATATGACTCTGATTTCCCCCACATACACAAAGGCAATTTTGTTGTGTAAACAAAATGGTGACTCTGCTGGGGAAAAAGAATAAAGAGTTATGATCTAATGTTGATAAAAGATTATGAGAAAAGCATTTGTCATCTTTTGGTGTTGTATAGCGTCAAAATGGCGACTCTCAATGGGAACATTCCACCCTTCATCTCTAGAATGAATTGTACAATTAAACGTTTCAAAAAGGTAATTATCATTATTTTTAAATTGACAGGTACATTCATCCTTCAATCAAACTTCAACCAAACGACAATCAAATTTTCTATGAATGGCTTTTTCAACTCATGAAATCGCCTTCAACTTCATGACTGGAGGAGGATTTACTGTCTCCTACGATAATCAAAGCATGAGTAAGAAGTATCAGACGAAGACAACTCAGAATATAGTAATTAAATCGAATGCTATGGTAATTTCCTCTTCGCCTGTTGCTGCTGAAGACGAAAGTGAATGGGTGATAGTACAGTAAAAAAGAAAGCAGAGACCATCCAAAGATTATATCAAAACTACAGTCAAGGGACCTTATTCTCGAACCTGCCAAAGACCTGTTACCCGAAGCATGGCTAGAAAAATTCCGACTATAGCCCCTCCATCCGTATATTCAGGAGAAGAAGAAACACATTTCGCTGAAAAAGATTTTCCTACACTTCCCATATCCCTTACTATACAAAAAAAAGGTGAATCGAATTCTTGTGCCATATCAGCTTTCTCCAACGGAAAAGTCAAAAGATAGCTCGGTTAAAACGGTATCAAAGAAAACTGAACATACTGAATCTATTAACTCCTCGTGATGAAATAGTCACGAGTTGAGAGGAAGTTCGATATCACACACCCCTTCAACTACTTGCCTCATTTACTTCCTCAAAAACAAGGACATCTAGAAGAAAGGCTTCTGTACTCATAGCCGAAACGAGTCATGCCAAACAATCGATGGAAATGCGTTATGAAGAAATGGCACGAACGCAAGCAATCCTAATGGAGGAGTGCAGGAATATGCGAGAAGCCTTATCTATGATAGCTCGCAATGTGCCCCAGAACGTTGCTCCTCAAAATGCAAGCCCCGGCCGAAGGGTCACAACCACCTCAGGCCATGTCACATGGATCTATACCAATGACAAATAACGGAATGGCAACAGAAGAAATGAGATAGATTATTGCTAAAACCGTCCAACTGGAAGGAGAAAGAATACATAAAGAACACTTTCAGTATAAGACACCGTATCTAAGAGAAGTCAATGATATTCATTTCCTAATAGGGCTTCAAATGCCCGGAATTTAAAAAGTTTAATAGGGAAGGTTCACCAGAATAACATATGATGCATTTCATCACTGCATTGGGAAGCTACGTTGTCGTGCCGCAATATTGTTTACTATTATTTAGTGTAACTCTGACTAGAAAAGATTTCAAATGGTACGCTGCCTTAGCCCCAGGAACCATACGCACATGGGAACAAATGCAGGAAGCTTTTCTGACAAGCTTCTTTTCAACTAAAAGAGAAGTGAGACTGACAGAACTCGCAGCGGTACGACAAAGGGAATCGGAATCTGTCAACAAATTTATTCTGCACTGGAGAACTTTAAGCACGTCATGCAAATATCTCTTCCGAGAAGCCGAACAGGTGAAAATGTGTATTGGATGTATAGAACCAGAAATTGCATTCGTACTTACAAGAGCGAAAATACACACATTCTCAGAATTGGCTACAAGAGCTCATGCTTTGGAAAGTATGATTAAAAAGGTGCCTGCATTCCGCATAGAATCAACACAGCGAATCTGTAGTAAATCTTCAGCAAACGTTGCAGATAAAGCTAAGAACAAAGAAGAATTCTGGGGCAAACCAAGAGATAACAGAAGGGAAAGGCAGAGCTATCCTGCCAACGAACCAAACAACAAAAGATATAAATGGTTTAACCATTAAGAAGATTTTTCTTTTTCAAATGAACATATTGTCCCAATGATGAACCAATTGGTTATAGCAGGAACTATTGAATTACCGTCATTAAAATGACTAGAAGAGGCGAATAAAATAGAGGACATGTATTTCTGCTACTATCATCACATGATAGGACATCCTACTCATAGGTGTTATTCTATCAAGGCTATTCTCCAACGGATGATCGACGGAGGAGAAATAGTTGTGGGAAAAGAAAAAGACAAAGGAAAGAAAGCAATTACAAATATTTTGTTTGCAATAAGCATGAAACGATGGCAGAAATCATCTTCAGTACTCCTTGTAGGACGATTCAGTCCGAAAGTTAAAGAACGGGAAATACAGTTAGCACATTGCATGGCAATAACCGCTGTATCGGAAGAATCAGAAAATGCAAATTAGCTTGTTTAATCAGAAAGCAACTTAATAACATTGAGATCAAGAAAATAGCTACGGCAGGAACGTCAGAAAGAATCGCATAGGGATGTTCTCGATCAAGCTTGTAGCCGAGAGAAGGTCGACGAAAAGGTTGATAAATCATTACGACTATAGGGATCATCGACAGAAGGTGTTGTATACAATGTCTTAGTCATCTGAAAAGAATTCCAGCAAGATTAAGCATTTACGATGCCCTAAAATTATCCAAATGCTTTCGGCAAGACCTAATTCAAGCTTTAATCAATGATAATGTGCGGGAGGCTTTGATAACAGAAATGGAAGCAACGGGCACAGATAATAATGAGGATAAGAGCCAAGAGCTAAAACACAGTGACAAAAAAAGCCGAAGCAGCCTATTGTATGTTGACAATAACCTTCACAGAGGATGATATGATGTTAGGTGAAAAGGAGCATAATCGACTGCTTATGGTTACAAGATATATCAATGACAGGCAGATAAAGCGCATTATGATTGACAACAAGTCTGCTGTGAACTTGATATCATTAAGTATGCTATCCAAGCTAGGATATAAGTGACAACACCTGCGGACAAGCAACATGATGGTACAAGGGTTCAACCAGGATAGATAGAAAGCACTGGGCATGATTACCATGTTGCTAGAAATTGAGAATTTGATCACTAAGGTGACCTTGTCATGTAATTAATGCAGTAACAACATACAATATGTTGCTTGGGAGGCCACGAGTACATAGATACAGAATCATTCCTTCCACTTTGCATCGGTGCTTTAAGATTGTCAGAAAGGCGTACAGTATAGAATTCTAACAGAAGAGAGAAACCGCATGCAATTGCAGAATCATTTTTCGCAGATACACGATATTATGAATCATGTACTATCAAAGAACAGAATGAGGTACCGATACATGAAAATGAACCAGACAGGTTAAACCTAGAAGAACTTGGGCGGTATAGCCCAGTGAGCAGAAAGATCATGCAGTCGATGGGTTTCATTGTAAAGACCCAACCAGCTTGAATAATGGCAAAGGGATATCAAAGCCCATAAATATTCAAAAACGTGAAAAACTTTTGGGGCTGGGGTCATCTTCAATAGATGCACAAGTAAATAGGATCAGCAGGATTCCTCAGACATGTCCTACAGAACAACAAGTGAGTTTGCCTTCGGAAGAAGAAATGTTGCAGAAAATTATTACAAATAACAACACGTCATTCAAAAATAAGAACATGGACAAGTTGTGCCAAAAGTTCAGTACATCAGGGAATTACAGAAGTTGAAAAGGCTAAACTTTGATTGCGAGAGTTAGATAAGATGGATGAAAAAAACTCGCCGCACAGCAGCGTTTACAGTCATATCAAACACGAATATCTACTTCTCCGATAAGACAGTGAAGCACTTATCTTTCAAAAAGGGAGACTTAGTCATGATGCTTGAAAGACCCATCATAATGATATACAAGACAAGGTGCGAGTTCAAACCCAAATGGGATAGCCCATATGTTATCATTGAAGTTTTCTCTAATTGGGCAAATAGAATTGCAGATCAGGACGGAAAAGAAATAGGTATCTCAATTAATGGCCGATTTATCAAGAAATATTATTCATGAAGGCGAAGGCAGAATATTTTGATTGCCAGAAACCTTGAATGAACGAGCTTTCTCCCAATCAAAAGGGGGTAGGAATAATCAAGACACAAGCATCAATGATATGGAAGTTAATATAGTCCCGAAAGAAAATAATGAAAAGTTCATGTAACATGCTCTTCTTCTAATCAAGGTCTCCAACAAAGTCAATTTGAAGAGATAGTTATCAAATTATCAAAAAGTGAAATGATACGAATCTCCCACCTTTATTGCCATCGAGTGCAACAATCGTTCCCGAAATAAGCTACGGGAAGGCGAAGTGATTACACATATATAAAGAAAGGAAGGTCGGAAAGTGAAATGTTGAAACCATGAAAAAAATGATTACTGATAAATGCTCCAGCATGATAAAGCCAAAGCGCTAAGAGCTAATTACCCAAACAGGAATTCCCTTGAGAGACCCTGCAAATCAAGGCAGCTGAGAGAATAAACCTAAGGATAGAAAATTTAAAAAGTCCTACAGGCCAACTTCATGCATGAGATCTACCATTCCTATTACTACGGTAGTGCCACAAGGAACATGAAAAAGGTGTATAACTTAGTTCCTTGTGTATGGCCTTAGTGGTATAGAAGCGAAGGAAAAGAGGGTTGCATTGCGCGTCGCTGGTCACGGCCAACCGTGCATAATTCCCCACAGGTTTATGGGACCGTTTTCGATAGTAACACATAGGAAGGTTGAGATTCTCCCCCTATTGTCGGACCGGCGGCCATGAATTTGGTACACGATGTAGCTATGAGAGCCGAAGCGACCAACCAAAAGCGTAAAGCCTCTGAGTTCACCACCCCGGTAGCGTCATTGGGCCCCTCTGATGGATCGGTGTCATTGGAACTCCCCCGTTGCGTAAAGCCTCTAAGTGTGCTCCCTGAGGGCCACTTCCATGGCAGCGATGAGTACCTTATGAGGGTCAACCACTGATGAGACCAACGCTCCAACTACTCATGAGCTTAAACTGTGTTTCTATTAGAGACGCTTACTAACAAAACTTTAAGGTAGTTCCACCCATCATGAAGAAAAAGGGAACAAAACATAAAATGCTGCGCAGCTAAAAGGAGGAAACAAATGAATATCATAATGAAATATTCACATGCCATAACGACATGTTTATAGGAAATTCTCTTACAATTATATATTGTGGAAATTGCATATGCTATGATATTGTCAAATGCCTTAAATTGACAAGAAACATGAACAATTTTCCTTTGACAAGGCTTTATTATATCATCAACGACACAGGCTATAAGGAATTATATCAGCTCTGAAAATTGCATATACCATATTATAGTATTCCTCAGCATTATTTATGCAATATGGAATTCTGATTATTGAAGGTATTCTTTGAAGTATTCGACATATTATCGACGATATTCAACTACAGTCATATGTGCTCTTCGTTGATATTGACTCAAGTTCGACTCTTCAGCCTCTTATGATGATATTATTGGCGATATTTACCCGAGTTTGATTGGTCTCAAGTTCTTTAATATCATATCTTATCGAAATTCCCATTGGGCTGAATCCGACTCGATTACAGTTATTCGACTATCAGATACACTCGTCAAGGCCGACTATTTATTCATGAAAACCGAAGCTTATAAAGGAATAACAACATTCTCATCGATCTTTATGTCTTAAGATAAATTTCTATGATTCTGGGTCAATCTATATACATATCAGTATTCGAGGTGCAATATTGCTGGGGGCAATCTCTGTTTTATATTGAAGACATGATCTTTATTGGCAATGATACATGCATCTTTATATGGAAAGATATTTTTTAAAGACAAATACAGCAAAGCGCAAACAGAATTGCCAAAGGAACCCTAAAGTTATCTTCAAAGTTGAAGCACAAAATTGGATTCCTTCGAAGAGAAAAAAGAAAATAACTGGTTCACTGATACTAAAACCAACTTTGGTCAATAATGACAAATCACTAAAGAAGACTATAAGGAGCTTAATCTTGCAACAGACGGGATATGTTCTTCTTCAACATCTCTGCCTTGGCTTCTACAATTAACTTCTGATAAGCAATGTTCTAGATACTTTTAATCCGCTTCTGAACATCTTCAACAGTTTCTTGCTCTAGAGCAGCTTTAAATTCACGATCATCCAAGACTTCCTATAGAGAATTAGAAATATCTTCAGAATGACGAGTAGCATCAAGAACTGCAGGATCCTCTGCAGTCATCAATTGAAGGTCATGGAATAAGAGGTCATAATGAGTTCTATGATCGGCTAGAGAGGAGGACGCGCATCATCCCATTTGTCAAGAAAAGAGTCCATACGAATGGTTCAGCACCCTCTAGCAAAGATAATTCGTCTTCTGCAGATATTAATGGAGATAGACCAGGCGGAATTATCTTGCATTTCCTCTAACTTCTGAACTTCAGAAAGTAGATCTGAGATAGCGACAGTAAAAACAGAAGAGTCGACACGAAGGAGAGTGGCGGCGAAAGAAATGTCCTCTTAAAAAGTTGACAATTGTTTCCATTGATCAAGGTGATTAACGATATCAAGAAATCTCCGAAAACTCCTGCGAGCAGAATAAGAATTTGGAATTCTTCGGTAAAATGATTGCTGACGAGAAGAAGAAGCTCCAAAAGAATTCTTCGGGGCCATGACAAATCTATTTTTTTTATGAAAAAGAAGGATAGTTAGTTGAAGAAATGAAGATATGTTTAAAAGATATAGGAGAAGTATAGTTATCAGAAGATTAAGACTTCAAATCAAAGGGATTAAAAGGAGTGAAGAGAAGGTTCTTGATGAAGAATTTCTAAGTATGAAAACAAGGAACGAAGGGGTATTAATACTTCAAAGAAAGAAGTCTCAGATTCAGAGAAAATTCAGTAGAGTTCCGATACTTAGAAATTTTTGCAACTGGAAGTTACTTACCGCGGGTCGTGGAAATATCTGGCTCTTGCTGTGAGTCGCGGAAAGGTCAGACAGGGCTTCGCTATGAGAAAGAAGAATGAAGAAGTGAAGGAACGATGGAGTATTTATAAAGCGCCTGAGGTACTTGCCGCGGGTCGTGGAAAGGTTGGACACTTGTCGCGGGTCATAGAAAGGGGTAAAAATGTCAAAATGAAGCTATTTTCAACCTGGATCTTCAGAATAGGTAGTTCCTTCAGATTAAGCTTGAAAGGGGGGCATCTGTTGAGACATGAAAAATGAAGAAACAAAGGAAAGAAAACAAAATCAAGAATGTCTGGAAGAAAAGAAGAAAAAGTGCAAAAGACATGTACTTGTCGCGGGTTGCGGAAAGTACATGTCGGGTGGCTTTTGTCACTTGATTCTGAAGTTCAAAGCTCCAGAGGTTCTAACAGGTATGGGGTGGACCTCGAGTTCTCTTCTTCTTGGGTTGAACGCATGAAGTGCGGACCCCGAGAACAAAAGATGAATGAGGGAGAGATGTTGTTGGATTGAAGAAAGCGAAGAGAGAAGACTAGAAGAATCGATCAGGAGGATGCTTGTCGCGGGTCGCGTAAAGATTTTCAAAAGATATTTGTTCTTCACTTTTGTGAAGGATGCATGAAGGCTTCCGAATCTTTATTTCCTTTCCAAGCAGATGGATAAATTCCAGGATGCTTTGGCTAGACTATTTTCCTGTCATCAAGACAGGATAAAATAAGAACGCGGCGAAGCTCTGCCAAAATTACTTTCTGAATATACTTCATTTTAACATAATATACAATCTATTCTAGAATCAATGAATGATATAAACATGGAATGTATGAAGAACTCTGTAAATGAATAAATTGAAATGACGAATGTTCTTTTATTTCTCTTGTCTAATATTGGAATATGATTATGATTTCCCCCACATACACAAAGGCAATTTTGTTGTGTAAACAATACTTGAAAATATCGTTCAGCTTTCTCCTCTGTTAGATCTGTGCTGATATAAGTAACTCGCTTTTCCTCTTCTGTCCCCAGATTTATTTCACGTAACTATTCAATTGTCGGTTGACGTCCATCTTCCATCTGTACGGGGGCCATTTGATATTTCTTTCTCAATCGATAAGTCTGTTTGCTGTTCCAAAGGGCTAATTTGAGAAATTTCACTAACCATATTTACTTGTGCAGCCTCTGGAGATGCCCCAACCCTAAAAAAATTTCACGCTTCTGAATCATTATGGGCACTGATATCCCTTTACCGTTGTTCAAGCTGATCGGATCTTCGTAATCGAAACTCATTGACTGCATTATCTTTTTACTTACTGGACTGTACTGCCCCAGTTCTTTTGGGTCTAACTTTACAAAAAATTTTGTCTGTATCAGTGCCTTGTTATGTTCTTCAGCCGTTTTTACTCTTGAGGAATAAAACAATATTGGAGCACGCTCCACATTTCCTAACACTTGAAATTCTCGAAGTCCTTTGGAGAAATGCTTGCTTTTTTCTATTCTTGGCGCTGGCATGGTGAAATTGGCTTGAAGGATTTCTGCTTGTTTTACCAAGAATAAGACTAGTGAAGGTTGTCCGGGTTGCTGCATGCTCTTTGGCATGAAGTAAAATCTTTTTGCTTTAGGCCTTTTCTTTTTCTCTTGCGGAACTTCCTCTATTTGCAAATTCTTTTCGTCTCTTTGTTCTTCGCTAGCAAACGATTTGTAATACCACGCATCTGTAAAAAATGATTATGCAATTGTATACGGTTTCTCATCTACTGAAATTCTGTACTGTACACCTTTCTGACAATACTTGAAGCACTGATGTAAAGTGGAAGGAACAACTCCATATCTGTGTATCCATGGCCTTCCCAACAACAAATTGTATGTCGTTACCGCATTGATTACGTGACAAGTCACCTTAGTAACTAAACTCTCGATTTCCATCATCATGGTAATTATGCCCAGTGCTTTCTGTTCATCCTAATTGAATCCTTGCATCATCATATTGCTTATCCACAAATGCTGTCGCTTATACCCCAGCTTAGAGAGCATACTTAATGGCATCAAATTCACAGCGGACCCATTATCGATCATGATACGCTTTATCTGTCTGTCGTTGATGTATCCTGTAACCATGAGTGGCCAATTATGCTCTTTCTCGCTTAAGATCATGTCATCATCTATGAAAGTTATTGTTGACATATAGTAGGCTGCTTCGGCTCTCTCTGACGTCACGTTTCAACTCTTGTCTTCATCTTTACCAATGTCTGCGGTTTCCATTTCTATTATCAAAGCCTCTCGTACATTATCGTTTAATCAAGCTTGTATCAAATTTTGTCGAAAATTTTTAGACAATTTCAGGGCATCATAAATACTTAGTCTCACTGCAATTTTCTTCAGGTGGCTGATTATGTTGTACGTAACGCTTGACGTCGATGGTTCTTCTGGCCGTGACGGTCTATTAGTTCTTTCATCAACCCTTTCCTAAATGGATATCTTATCAAGAATCTCTTTGTGATTCTTTCTGAAGTTCCTGTCATAGCTGTTTTCCTGACCTTAATGTTATTATATAACTTTCCATTCCTCTGTCATTGAATAAGCTATTTGAATTTTCTAATCTCTTTACGGCTTGGATTGTCACAACATCGCATAATTCATTAAACTAAAGCACCAATATTTTCAGCAATTGCTGGAAGCTTCGTGGGATCACTTGGTTCTTTGGTATTAGTTGTTCTTTGAGCGTGGTTGCTCGAAAGCATTCTTTTACCATAACATCTTTAGTTAGAGGCAATCCGTAACTGAAAGCTCGCATGTTCCACCATCGACGAACGAAATCCAATACATCTTCGGTCAGGTGTTGAACTATTTTTCGGAGTAATTCCTTTGATATTCTTACGTCATATCTATAAAACCGCATTGTGAACATTTCTTTCATATCTTGCCAACTTGCAATGGTTCTTTCCGGTAAAGTGAAATACCAAGTCATGGCATTGCCTGAGATACCCCAGCAAAGTCGCCATTTTGTTTACACAACAAAATTACATTTATGTTTATTGGGGAAACAAGAGTCACATTCTAATATTAGACAAAAAAAAAAAAAACAAAAAAGCATTCATCACTTCATTTTATTGATTTACTAAGTTATTCATACATTCCATATTTACAACATCCCTTGATTTTAAAATAGATTAAACATTGTTCAAAATGAGACATATTCAAGAAATAATTTCGACAGAGCTTCGCCCATTCTTCTTTCATCCTGTCGAAATGACAAGGGAATGACTGACTGATAATCTAAGCCAAAGCTATTCTTCCATTCATAACTGAGGCGAGTTAACCAGACTAGGCTTCATTCTTTTGTGATCTTCATGAGACTTCACGATAGTATCACCCAGCACATCTACCACTTCTAGGGATTGTACAAAGTACGCTCAATTTGAAGGGAGAGAGAAGGGCCTTCTGCTCCATGTTAATATTATCTACACAGTCATCCACTTATGGGGATTATACAAAGTATGCTCAACCTGAAAAGAGAAAGATAGGTCTTCTGAATCGTCTACACAATCATCCACTTACGGGGATTGTACAAAATACGCTCAACCCAAAGGGAGAAAGATAGGTTTCCTGTTCACAAAGAAACAAACCCTCCAATCTGGATTACTCTCTCTGTATTATTCATCTTTGTCACATCTCAGCCTTCAGTGTTCTTCACAATAAAAAGGGAAATGGAGGCTGCAAAGCACCCGACATCCTTTGTGAAATGAGAAAACAAAAGCCTTCTAGGTAGCTTTACGGGGTTGCGGCAAATTCAGAAGCTTGTCGTGGGTCGCGTAAAGCACCTCCCAAGCGAACTTGAGTTCTTCATTGTTTCTTTTTCATTCCGACAGCATCTCCCCCTCGTTCATCTTTAATCTTCTAGGTCTGCACATTTGTGCATTCAACCCGAGGAGATGGAAGAACTCAAAGTCTACCCCGTACCTCTGAAATCCTCTGGAGCTCTAAACTTCGGAAACAAGTGCCAAATGAGAACCCTTGGGGGGGTATTTATAGGTAAAAAGCGGTGGATTTCGTGGAAAGGACTGGTCACCAAACAGACACTTTCTGCGACTCGCGAAAAGTGCATGTCTTCTGCACTTTGCTTCATCCAAAACTTCTTTGATTCTTCTCCTTTTCTTGTTTTTTCATTTTTCATGACTCAACACTATCGAACAAGTAGTTTCGATATATCAAAATTGGTTTGATATATTGAGGTTCCTATCGAAACCATAGTCAGTTACGCAATTTCTAAAAGATTCCAACGTGGTGCGTGGTTTTTGCTATAGAAGGACACCCCACCCTCGTCTCATATCATCATAGAGGAGTCCTAAACATGCTAGAGTGGAGAGGATCAATGTGGAGCTTCTACAACTCTGGTTTTTAGGATTTTTCATGTTCTTAGTAGTTTTTCTTTTGTTTTCTAGTTTAATCATGACTTTGATCAAAGTGGAGATTTTAGTTAGGTTTGATGCTTAATTCATTTATTCAAGTACTCTACGCCTTTGTTATGAATTTCAAGTTCTACTTTGAATAAAGTTGGTATTTTTGGATACTTTTGAGAGCTTGTGTGCCAAGTACATGAGTAGCTTGTGATTTTTTAGAATTATCTTATGGGTTTATGAGATTTGAATTGTAGAAACCCTAGATTAGCCATGATCTATAGATATGGTTAATGCTTCGAAGTGTTACTAGTTCATCTTCTCTGTGCTTCACTAGAACTAGAATTGGAAGTTCATAATTAAATTTCGTTTGTTATGTGTTTGAATGTAATATCTTCCGATTGGATGAGAGATAGGACTTCAATTCCAATTGTGTGTGTGCTTGATGAATTAAATAGCATTGATCTACTACAAGTGGATCCTCAACCCTCTAATTATTCTTACGTCTTTGAATTTTCTCTTAAGTACTTTTCTATTTTTACTTAGTTCTAGATCTCTGAATTCCTGAATCTCTACTATCTGGAGTTATTAGAAGAATTGAGGACGATTTGGTCTCACGATCGCTTATTACTACATCGCAACCTTGCACTCAGGGTTGGCGAACAAATACCTAGAGGTATATGTGACGACATGATCGTTAAATCTTGCTCGATTGAAGGACACTTTGAAGACCTGAAGAAGTTATTCGACATGTTAGAAAAGTACAAGCTCTGTCTCAACCCTCAGAAATGTGTCTTCGGTGCAACCGGGGGAAAACTTCTCAGCTTCATGGTGAGTGAGGATGGCATCAGAGTCGATGAGATAAAAACAAGGGCAATGATCGAGATGCCTCCTCCAAGGACCGAAAAAGAAATCTGCAGCTTCCGCAATTGAACCCAGTACATCAGCCGCTTTATCGCATAGCTCACACCTATATGTGAGCCCATATTCAAGCTCCTTCGGAAAAACATGCCGAAAGAATGGAAGACATTGCCAAGCCGCCTTCAATCGTATCAAGAAGTATCTCATGAATCCTCTAGTGCTAGTGCCACCTACTCCCGGATGACCATTATTGTTATACATCTTGGTAGTAGCAGAAGTCATTGGCTGTGTCCTTGACCAACACGATGAAATTGGGAAAAAGGAAAAAGCAATATACTATTTGAGTTGTAAGTTCACCGACTCGAGACCAAAAGTATTCCCCAATCGAGAAAACTTGCCTCGCCCTAGTCTGAGCAACTCAGTGACTCTAACAATATATGATTGCATTCACTATTCTCCTCCTCGCTTGCATGGATCCACTCAAGTACCTGTTTGAGAAGTCGACACTCACTGGAAAGATAGCTAAATGGCAGTTACTCTTGTTTGAGTTCGATATTACCTATGTCACTCAGAAGGCAATCAAGGGGCAAGCCCTCGCCGATCATCTCGCTACTCATTCTCTCATCGACTATCAACTGTTAAAGACCTTCCCTAACAAAGATCTTCTGCTCATTGATGAAGAAGAGAAGAAGAAGATAGACGAGTGGACGTTATTCTTTGATGGCGCAGCCAACTCCAAAGGAAGTGAAATCGGAGCAATCTTCTACTCTCCTGATGATGTCCCGATTCCCATCTCAAGGCATATAGCATTCGAATGCACCAAGAACATGGCAAAGTATAAAGCATGCATCGCTGGTCTAAAGTATGATCTTGGGCATCAAGAAGCTATACGAATATTTGGAGACTCGCGGCTTATCATCAACCAAACCAATGGCGAATGGAAAACTAAAGACGAGAAGTTGATACCATATCATGTGTACCTTGAAAATATGGTCGAAGAGTTCAAAGAAATCACCTTCACATACATGCCCTGGACCAAGAATTAGTTTGTAGATGCTCTCGCTACTCTTACATCGATGCTTGAGATCCTGAAGGGAGCTTCAGAGTGGGAGCTCACAGTCAAAACTCAAGATGAACCTACCTTCTGCATACAGATAGGAGAGGCCGAAGACGGCCCTAGCAACAAACCCTGGTATGCCGATATCAAGCAATATCTCGAAATCCAAGAATATCTAGAAGAAGTTATAGCAACCGATCGCCGAACCACTCAACATCTGGTGGGTCAATTCACTATCAGTGGTGAAATTCTCTATAAGCGATCCTACAATTAAGTCCTCCTTTGATGCGTCAATGAAGCAGAAGTTTCTTATCATGGAAGAAATACATGCTTGTCGCGGGTTGCGGAAAGTTATAAAGCTTGCTGCGGGTCGTGGAAAGGTCAGACAGGGCTCCACTGCTATAAAGGAAAATAAAGAAATGAAGTAATGACGGGTATTTATAAGGCGCCTGGGGTATTTGCCGTGGGTCGCCGAAAAGTTTGAAAGAATTCAAAATGAGGCTGCTTTCAAACTGGATCTTTAGAAATGGTGTTTTCCTTAGATCAAGCTTGAAAACGAGGCATCTGTTGAGACATGAAAAATAAAGAAACAAAAGGAATGAAAAAGAATCAAGGAAGATTCAAAGAGAAAACAAATGAAAAGAAGAAAAGTGCAGAAGATGTGCACCTGCCGCGGGTCGCGTAAAGCACGTATTGGGATGACCGCTCTTGACGCGAAAATGACCACAAATGCCTATAAATACCCCCCTTAGGGTCTTCATTGGACACTTGATTCTAAAGTTCAGAGCTCCAGAGGTCCTCAGAGGTACGGAGCGTACCTCGAGTTTTCTTATTCTCGGGTCGAACACACTTTGTGTGGACCCCGAGGACAAAAGATGAACGAGGGGGAGATGCTGTTGGATTGAAGAAAGCAAAGAGAGAAGACTAGAAGAATCGATCAGGAGGATGCTTGCCACGGGTCGCGGCAAGATCCCGAGCTTGCTGCGGATCACGTAAAGCTCTCCAGAGGATATTTGTTCTTCCCGGTGAAGGATGCATGAAGGCTTCCGAGTCTTTGTTTCCCTTTCAAGCAGATGGATAAATTCCAGGATGCTTTGGCTAGGCTATTTCCCTGTCATCGAGACAGGATGAAATAAAAACGCGGCGAAGCTCTGCCGTAATCACTTTCTGAATATACTTCATTTTAGCATAATGTACAATCTATTCTAGAATCAAGGGATGATGTAAACATGGAATGTATAAAAAACTTAGTAAATGAATAAAATGAAATGACGAATGCTCTTCTATTTCTCTTGTCTAATATTGGAATATGACTCTGATTTCCCTCACATACATAAAGGCAATTTTGTTGTGTAAACATTGGGCTTGGAGCTAGGCTTGGATGATAAGCTATCATGAAAACTACTACAAGCCTAGGTGGCACTCTAAGCCTAAAGCAAAAACTTCTCTAGCTTTGGGAATGAAGTTAGGCTTGGAGTGGTGAGGTGGCATGCAAGCCTTACACATGTGTGGGGAAAGAAGAGAGAGAGAGAGAGAGAGAGAGAGAGAGAGAGAGAGAGCTCCTCTCTTGCTGGCTGGACAATGAAGACATGTGAAGATGATCTTTGAAGTGGAGGTGAAGGTGGGCCTTCTGTACATGCTGAATAGTGGATTGGAGATCTTCATGGTTGGACAGTCATGGGAGAAGATTTACTACTGCTGGTGGGCGTTGGAACTCTTCTTTGCACATGGTGGAGATGTCATATTCCCTGGCCAACACATGAGTGGGGTCCACTTCCATCGCTGCTCTATGCTGATCTTGCTGGACTGCATGTCTGATGGTTGTGCAATGGAGCTGGTGATGGACGATTGTGGAAGGAATTCAATGGCCAAGTATGCTGGCCATTTTCTGCACGTTCAAGGTGGCTTCACCTTGCTGGACATGGAGTTGGCTCGTGTGATGAGGCGGCCCACTTGAGTTGTATGGATAGAGCTGATGATCACCTTGGACAACTGCTTTGGTGGATCAGCAAGGCAGATGGATGGTGGAATGGAGAAGACAATCCATTGCTGGACATTCATGGGCTATACCAGCTCCACACGTGTGATGGTGGACGTGGGACGTCCCTTTCATGCTAGACAGTTGAGTTGCTTTGTACGTTAGAGATGCATCTGTTGGACGGTGATGATGAAGTGGGGTCCACCATGGATGATGTTGTTGTACAGATTGATGGTTGAGATTAACTGCCCCTCACTGATTGCATGTGAGACCCACCTTTCTTGGACGTACTGGGAACTTTTCTGGACGGTCCTAATCTCTCAGATTTTGACACGTGTGAACCAAGAAGGTGGGTCATCCTCTTGCTGGGCGTGTTGGACGGTGGAATGATGGATAGTAGTGGGGGCCACTTTGGATGGCTGTGATGGGCTGTGGAGCGTCCAACAGTTTGGGCATTGGAGATGATTTCTTCTTGCCCCATTCGTGCAAGTTTGAAAGGTGACTGTTGGAAGGTGGGGTCCACTATAGCTGATTTGATGCTCATGAAAGTGTGGCCCGCCTTGATGCATAGTTGGTCCCTCATGTGGACACTCATTCTTGACCGTCCAAACTTGTGTGATCCCCTAGTCACAACCATCATGCACAACCTGGATTTTCAAATGAGCAGTTGTGATGCGGTCCACCATAGAACATGATCCATCCTTTGATCTTTACAGTCTGATTTCCTTCAAGGTTGCCCCGATGGTTGATCTTGCTCTCGTTTGGGCCTTTAAACTCCCTGATTGGCTTAGATTATCTCCAACCTTCACTAATCACCTGAACATTGAAAATCCACTTAATGAGGGGTAATTAACCGAAAAACAAATGATAATGCTCTAAGTAAGCAAGGTTAGTTATACAAAATTAGATACTTATCATTACTCTAGAAGAATGTCGAGACCTAGATACCATGAAGGTTAAAGAATTGCTAGGATCCCTTCAAACTCATGAATTGCACTTCAAACCTGCCACAAAATTCAAAAAATGCGGCACTGAAAGCCTCTCATAAAGAACATACTTCTAATGATAATGGTGATGAGGAAATAAATATGAAAGAATTGGCTCTTATGATTAAGAAATTCTGAAAATTCTTTAAAAGTAAGAGCTACAACAAGGAAGGAAGCCCTTTTGATCACAATAACCATATAGGTAAATCCTTTAAAAGATTAAAAGAGCCAAAATGCTATAATTGTGGGAAGTACAGTCACATTGCTCCCAATTGCTTAGAAAGCGATGAAAGAAACATAAACAGAGAAAGGTCATGATACTAGTTCGGAATCAGGTTCATATGAATCCTATAGTGATGGGGACCAAAGATCAGTGAAAATTCTTATAGTCTCTACCACCACAACTCTCCCTGAAAATGAGAAAGAGGGAGACAATGCTAACCATACCTCGTTTAGTGAAGAGGAATCCTCAAGTGATGATGAGGGAGAGGATGAAGACCTTCAAGAGGTTTATAACCAACTGTATATTGAAAATATGAACACCATAAAGAAGTTGGGCCAAATGAAGGCTGAAAATGATAAATTAACAAAAAGTCTTGATGGATTGAAAATTGAGAATCAAAAGTTGGGTCAAGATTTGGAAGAGCTAAAAGAGAAGAACAATGCTCTTGAACATGAAAAAGAAAATTTCAAGAGTGGTGAAGCTCTAGATAAACATGTGAGCTTAGAAAAAGAACTCAAAAAGGCGAAAGCTGAAATCGATCGTCTTAAATGTCAAGTTGTTAACTCTAGAAGACGTTTCGCCCAAGGAGAAGAAAACCTAGAAAAACTACTAGGTATTGGAAGATCTCCTATTAACAAAAGTGGATTGGGTTTCAATAACCATAGTTTTAATACCTTCGCTTCCTCTCTTGTGAGAAAGAACTATGGTGCATCAGGGAGTAAATCCAAAGCATCCCCTATTTATCATGGTTGTGGTGATGTGGGTCTCCTAAAATTTGAATGTTTAGCCTTCAAATGCCCACAACTCTCTCCCTCCCAATGCAAGATAGACAAATTTATTCCAAAATGGAGAGAAGCTCATCACACTAAGGAATGATGCTCGGATGAAAGCTTTGCTCAAATAAGTAGCCCTAATCAATGAGAAGACCAATAGAATGATTGATGAAATGAGGTTGGACTATGAGCAATATATAGAAAGAATTGCTCTCCTGTAAAGAAGAGAACTCCTGATGGATTCTTAAATGACCCTAGCACAAAGAGAATTGTTGCCAAATGGGTCGTGAAGAATAAGCGATCGACAATGTTTGTGTTAACCCCTTGGATAATATTTATTCTCAATACCTTTAAAAATCCCTGGGTTACTGTACACTTTAGAATGGCTAACGAGCTTTGTGTTTTGCAAGTTTGAATATTTCAAGTGTTAGCCTTAAGATCATTGAATTGTATAGTAAAATCTAAGGATCTTAGCCTCAATTCTTTTTGGATAAGTTCCCGCATGCTATATTGATATAATCTCAAATTTCTAAACTCGTGGTATCTTGATTGGCTTAGATTGATTAAATATATTATCTCTTGCTTTGCTAATCACTGTTATGGTCAATTTTACTTGATAATTAACCTTCATATGTGTCTTTATATTTTTTGCATGATCCTTGTAAACTATGTGACATTCTCGACTGATTTAAAGAGCATGATCTGATTGCATATCATCTAGGTTTTGAATATCAAGAAAATATTGTCTACAACATATCATAGACAAATCTGGGTTAAGGAGTCTCATTAAAAGCTTAATTATAGGATTAAACCTCATCATTTCTGATCTTAATAGGAATATCTGGGAAGAGACTCCCCCATTCAATTTGATTTCAAATATGGAGCTCTTAGGCCTCAAACATTACCTAAAATCATGCACTTGGGCTTAAGCTTTTTGGTGCACTGAGATGCATGGGCCCATGGTCAGCCTAAATCAAGCCATTAGGTCTGTAGAAACCAAGGTGAAAAGATGAAACCATTCCCAACACTTCATTTGTGCAAAAATGCACAAAATGTGCAAATTTTTGGGGACAAATCGGCCGGCCAACAGCGGTCCAGCGTGCCTAATCCGATAGGTTATAAGTCGATCGAACAGTGCTCTATTCATTCCATTTTCATTTTTCCTCTCTCCCATCTCTCTCTAGAGAAGACTCCTCTCACTTCCAAAGCAACCTAGGTCTGAAATCAAAGCTTCCATTCCAAATCTAGTTTCCATTGTCATCTTCTTCAATAAGGGTTTCTATTTGGGTTTTTCTTTGTTGCATCTCCTTCTTTTGAAACCTAAGGTAGATTTGTGTGGATCTTAGGCTTCTATTATGTCTTCCCATGGAATGAGAGATGAACCCCCTCCTCGGCGTTCACGCCATTCAAAGAATCAACATGATGAGGGGCCCTCCCATCTCAAATCCAAGAAAACCGCTTCCAAGGGCAAAGGGGTAGCTTCAACCTCCAAATCTCCTTCTCAATCCTAAGGTCCTAACACATCTCATCTTGCCAATTGGGCAAAATTCAAAGACCGTGATGTGATATGTGAGACATCAGACTCTCTTATGGACTTAGAACCCTATAATGTTGTAAATTTGCTAAATGCCATAGATTGTGAGCCGATTTTACATATGGGAGGTCACGTGTAAAGGGACATTGTGCAAAAAATTTATAAATGTTGCCAAGACACCATTGAAGAACCCATATCCTTCACAGTCCAATATAACAACTCTATATGGACTTTCGGTTTGGAATCCATTTCTAAAGCAATTGATGTTCTCATTCTTGATCCGAGTGAACTCCTTGATTCTTCTGAGGATGTTTCATCCATGACCTATATGATCGAAGTTCTTTGTGACGGGGAGAACCCTAGGGAGGTCCTCTACGGTCTTCTCATATGACGTGGGATTATCGGATTCTCTACAACTTATTCTTTAGAAAATGTCTATATCTGTAAGAGCAACAAGGTTGACTCAAATGAGTCTATGGTTACTATTCTGTACCGAGTCAGTCAGGGTGAGAAGATGTGTCTCCCCTCTATGATCATGAGCGTCATTCATTCTGTTATTTTGGGAACTGATGGTCAATCAGTGGGCCTTCCCTTTGGGTGCCTCATAGGAAAATTTTCCAAAGCCATAGGCCTTGTAGATCCATCCGAGAAGCCTATCAGACCCATCATTATCAATAAATCTATAATGGCCAAAATGGAGATCACTCAAGAGGAGCTTCAACACAAAAGGGATCATCGGCTGCAGAGGGAGCAGCCAAGCCAGCAGTAGGAGCCTCCGTAGCATACTAAGACTGAGCTAGGTCTACGATCATCTGAGGATCCTCGTCAACATCCAGGGCGTTTCAGTACTCCAGTTCGTGCATTTTCACGTCGCGTCGCATCTTCGCCCTCTGATCATCCATCTTCATCTGCAGCTCTTCCTGCATTACTCACTGATATTCGACAGACCCAGGACCGCATTGTCCAGACTCAAAGACCACCTCATGCAGATGTATGGGCAAATGCGGCAGACAGACGAGCAGCTACTGTAGGGACAAGCACATATTCTCGTTCGCAGTAGTCTGTGATACTCGAATGTCTCACTATGAGGAGAGGCTGGATAGATGGGAGCGTCTATACCGCAGTGACCCACTGCCACCTAATCTAGGCGATGGGACAGGCTTCTGAGAGTCGAGTCAGGAGTTATCTGTCTTGGTCAGGAGTATCTTTTTGGGTGACCAAAGACAGTAGTCGAGCTTACAGTTATATATATTTATGACCATATATGTTTGGATTTCTTTTCCTTGAGCTGATTATATACATCTTTTTGGGCCATTGGCCGTCTATCACACATGTATATGCTTGGACTTCTTATCCATTTTGGTTCGGCTATATTGTATACTTGTACTTTATGTTATGCCTTATAGCTATATCTCTTTCATGAGCTTTGTGCCTATTGAATATTGATTAAGGGAGGTTGGATGGTTAGGGGGAAATGCCCATTTGTACTCATTTTTTTATTATATAAATGGGTGTTGGTTTTAGTTTTCTTGATATACATGATTATAGGGGTGGTTGGTTGATTGAGCGAAATGCCCTTTATACTTAATCATTAAATGTATATCATATTGATATGTCTTGCTTCTATTCTCCCAAACTTTTCATGATCAATCTCATCCCTTGGTCGCATGATTGACATATTTTCTACGCTTTATTGATTATTGTTCGTAGATTAGCATCGCTGCTCTTATAGGCATATTCTTTTGCGAACTAACCTTTGTCAATCACTGACAAAAGGAGGGAGAACTATATCCCACTAAGAAGCCGATTTATATCTTTTTGTAGGCTTTCTTAGGTGCAAGTGTTGAGGGGCAGAAATTGAAGAAATTTCGAGTCTGTACACATCATTTTGAATTTGATTATATTGTACATCTTTGTATAGACATGTAAATGGGTGTATTTGTATTTCTATTTTGGTATAATCATGATATGGAAATCATGATCTTTCTAGTATGTGCTTTGTCATGTAATTGACAAAGTGGGAGATTGTTAGCGCACTAATTTGTGCATCGTATTGTCAATTATGTGAGCGTATATGTCTGTCCTGTCTTGTGAGCCCCGATGAAGATTGAAGACTCAAGACTTGAAGATCAAAGCCGCTTTCCTTGTCCAAAATCAAGCTGAATCTAGTTTGAAAGGTATGTGGCATATAGACAGTCCATAAGATCCCAAAATACCTTGTAATGGCACTCTAAATCACATTTAATCTTTACCATTTGATCCAAGGTTTGGAGGCCAAGTTGATCAGGCTTGGACCCTCTTTTATTAGGTGCAAATGTTTGAAAAATCATATGGAAAACCCCTTTGAGAGCACCTAAAGCAGGCTGAAAACTTAGCCTAAAACAGGACTAAGATAGGACTGTCGACCGGCCGGTCGGTCAATGTCTAGTAAGTTTTTTTTTTATGAAATTCCTTTATTTTGGATAGGTCTGCTGATTAGTCGGATGCCCTATCCGACCGGCCAGACATGGAAAAATATGTCCAACAAGCCTTGAAAGAGAAATGGGGAAGACCGATCGGTCTAATGACAGGTCAGACAGCAAGTCAGCTGCCTTATTCGATCAGCCGGTTGGCCAGTCGGGCATGCCTGGAAACAGTCCAACAAGCTTTCTTGCTTCAGGATTTTTATCCAACCAATCTGAGGACCGATTGACTAACAGGTTGGACCTCAAATTCGGTCGGCCGAAGGGGGTCCCAGGTAGGTCGGTTTATGACCGTTTTCTATCCGTTGGAGCTCAATTTTGGGCCTCTATAAAGGCATATCTTGAGGTCTTTAATGGTATCATTTGCACACCCATTGAGAGCATTAAGAGAGGCATTTAAGAGCATTCCATAACCTCATTTGCTTATCATTGCTTTGAGTTCATCATTCAAACTAAGTAATTCATGGCACTTCAATGAGCATTCAAAGCTCGGTTTGAAGTATGAACTCAAGCATAGCATTCATGGTTGTCCCAATCATTAGAGCTTCATCTTGAAGTCATTTATAGCCATTGAATGATCAGATTGGTGCTTCCTACTCTAACCATTGCATTGAAATAGGCATAAGGAACACCAATACCTTCTCCCACCTACCCGGCATTAGTTTAGGAACATCATATGCATTGGTAGCTGATCGTGGGAGCTTGGAGAGGAGCTGAAGCTACTCAACGGTGCTGAATCGAGGCTCATCAATTGTAAGTTTTTAAGCTTATAGAGTTCATTGTTTGATTCCCCTTTCTTGTTGAGATTGGGCTCTAGAGATTGTGACCCAATCTCGTACTTGTCCTTGAGTAGGACGTGGAAGTCCTTGTGTGGGCCTCCAACATGGGAGAAAACGTGCGTTGTTCTTGTGTAGGATTTGAGGAGTCCTTATGTAGGAATAGACCTTGTGTAGGTTGTAAGGTTGAGAGGTGAACCTCATTTTAAACCTCCGATAGTGAATGCCGGTGTGCTCAAAGGAGTTGAGTACTTGAACCGAGAGTGGAGTAGACTCATCGTCGAACCACTATACATCTTGTGTAATGTGTTGAATGCTTATGTGGTTCATTATTTCTAGTTATTTCTTATGATCATGATGAATTACACTCTACATGTTTGATGAAATGCATGCATAGCATTCTCCATTATCATCTTAGTTGCATCATTGTGAATTCACACGTATCAACTATTTGGTCAAATAACATTCTTAGTATAGTAGATAATCTAGAGAGATCTTTTGAGATTGATTCACTAGCTTTACACATGCTTAATTGGTAGATTGGATTGTGAATGCAATTAACTTTTAATAGGCAAAGAAATTATTAAAAGTCTTAGTCACCCCCCTTTAGGACATAAGCTTACCTTTAAGCTTATCTCAATAGTGGTGCAAACCGCAATTTCAATTATAATCTATGTGCTTAGGCTAGTTTGTTTAATTACATTATCTTTCTAGCATTTGTGATTAGACCCACTTAAGCTTGGAAGCTAAGTGTTCTTGCTTAATTAGTTTAATTGCTAATTAGGTTGATTAGCTAATCAAGCAAGATTTTTTTTAAAGGATTTTAAAACGGTCCTAATCACCCTCATCTAGGACTTAGCCGTAGTTCTAATCTCCTCTCTAAGCTTTCACACGCTTAGCTTCTACAACTGTGAGCGCTATATGCAATTTCACTATTCACTTTCTAATTGTTCATGTTTTTTAAATCCTTTAATACCTTTTAAATCTGAATCTAGTTAGTTTAGATTGGTTTGGAATTGTTAGGTTACCTTCATCTTAATCCATGTGGAACGATCTTAGTGTCAACCGAATTATTACTACAGTGCACCTTTGTACTTGGAGTTGCCTAACAAGTTTTTGACGCTATTGTCAAGAATTTTATAAGGTTAATGGTTCTGAATCTTAGGATTTAACATAGGTTAGGATAGATTTTATCATTTTTCTAATTAGGTTTCTTAAGTTCTTTAAAATACTAACATTGATTGATCGTTTGTTTTCTAAGATTCTCATTAACCTCGTTTCAGCACTTCGGTACTATCTTTCTAGCTTAGTACTTTTAAATCCTGAATTTTTTAGTTTCAGATTTTTTATTTAGAACTAGTTTATATTTTAATTCTTATAGTTTTGTATGGTATATGCCCAAGTAGGAACGTGACCACAAATTGCGTCTCTTAAGTGAAGGAGTTTTGGTAGAAGGATCTAAAAAATCCTGAGAGTACTAAAACAATGACTACCAATCAACCTAGTCACAAGAACCACATAATCCGCTTAATCCAGTACATCAAGAGGAACAAGGAGAGAATGAGGTTAATAATGTTCCTCCAGTAAGAACCTTATGTGATTATCTACAACCTACAAGAGAAATTACACCCTCTTGTATGGTTTTTTCCTCATAATGCTGGAAACATTGATTTCAAAGCAAGTATAATGCAGCTCTTACCTAAGTTTCATAGGCTAGACTCCAAGAGCCCGTATCTACACTTGAAGGAATTTGGTGAGGTAGTGGCGACTTTACAATACACCAATGTTATAGAGGATGTAATCAAATAGAAATTTTTCTTATTCTCTTTAAAAGAGAGGGCCAAATCATGGCTCCACTCTTTAGGCCTCAATCCATAGGCACATCAGCATAGATGACTGTGAATTCTTAGAAAGATTCTTCTAGTTCATAAAACAAAAACCCTATGACGAGTAATAATGAACTTTTTTTGTTAAAGAGATTGAAACATACTTTTAAAGTTGGGAGAGATTTAAAGATCTCCTACTCGCTTTCCCACATCATGGCTACGAAATATGGAGGGTCATTAGTTTCTTCTATGATGGATTAAGTTCCAATATACGCCAATTCGTAGAAATGATGTGCAAAGGCGAGTTCATGAGCAAGGATCTAGAGGAAGCATGGGCTTACTTTGACATGTTGGCCGAGAACGCCCAATCTTATGATACCTCAAATTAGACAAGTAATCATAAGCCTTCTCAAGCTAAAGAGAAATGAGGAATGTATGTCCTCAGAGAAAAAGATGACATGAATGCGAGATAGCTAGCCTCACAAGGAAAGTCGAGGCCCTGGAACTTAAGAAGGTTGAAGCGATAAAATCCAACGAGATCGTAGAAAACGTATGTGGTATATATGTCGCTATTGTACACTCTACACAGGATTGTCCTACAATTCCTGCTTCTAAGAATTGTTACAAGAACAAGCTAATGCCGCAAACGCGTACCAACGGCCTTTCAGTGCGCCCATGGGTAATACGTACAATTCTAACTAGAAGAATCATCCTAACTTTAGTTGAAAAAATTGACCTACAACCAATATTAACAATCCTCCAAGGGGCCCTCCTATGCAAATTGTTATACCGAACATGGTCCCACCTTAGACGACTATGGAGGATACGTTAAAGGCATTCATGTAGGGCCAAACTCAAATCAACCAAAAAAATCTTAAGATGTTCCATGAGCTCAAAACGTCGATTGAAGAAAAAAAGGGTCGCTTAAGCGCTAGGGAAGAGACTTTTCCAACCCAACCTCACCCCAATCCAAAGCTATAATGTGAGATTAGGACCCCAAATTCCTCCAACCAATACATTGAGCAAGCTAAGTCCATCACCACACTTAGAAGTGGGAAGCAAGTTGACAAATCTATTTTGATAAAGGCCGACAAGCCTAAGGATCTAGTAAATTCTTATGGGGGATGATAAACCTAGTCTTGTCACTCAAGAAAAGGAACGTGAGCATAAGCTCGTTGCACCTTTCCCTCAATGATTAATTACACCAAAATCTCTTAGTAACACTCAAGACATTTTAAAGGTTTTCAAACAAGTGAAAATCAACATCCCACTACTTGATGTTATTAAACAAATTCCCTCCTTTACCAAGTTCTCAAAAGACCTTCGCACAATCAAACGCAAACATAATGTGCAATAAAAGGCCTTTCTAAATGAACAAGTGAGTGCAATCCTTAATCACAAGATCCCTCCAAAACACAAGGATCCAGGTAGTCCCACAATCTCATATGTCATTGGTGACTACCGAATAGAGCAAGGATTGCTAGACTTGGGGGCAAGCGTAATCTAATACCCTATTCGATATATGAGCAATTAGGTCTTGGTGAATTAAAACCTGCCAAGACCACACTACAATTTGAGTGGTGAATGCCAAGAAGCTTTCACTAAGCTTAAGGGCATGTTAACTAGCGCTCTCATCATGCAGCCACCTGATTGGTCTATTCCTTTTAAATTGATGTGCGATGCTAGCGACTATGCTATTAGGACGATGCTAAGATAAAGAAAAGATAAAAAGCCCCATGTCATCTACTATGCGAGTAGATCCTTGAATCCCGCCCAAGTAGACTATTCGACTACGGAGAAGGAGCTCTTAACTGTTGTGTTCGCTTTGGATAAATTCAGGTCCTGCTTGATAGATCGAAGATCATAGTTTACATAGATCATTCGGCACTTAAGTATCTTCTTTGCAAGAAGGATGTTAAGCCCCAATTGCTTAGATGGATTCTCCTTTTTTTTAGGAGTTCAACTTAAAAATTAAAGATAAGAAAGGAGTAGAGAATGTGGTAGCCGATTATCCTTTGCGGCTCGTTCTATCCGATTCCATTAAGATGACTACTATTCAGGCCTTATTACCTGACGAGTAACTTCTGGAATGACCCTTTATTGTTTAAATATTGCCTAGATCAAATTATTGGGAGATGTGTTCTTGATGAAGAATAATCTAGTGTCATCTCCTTCTGTCATACTTATGCGTGTGGTGGTCATTTTTCCACCAAGAAAACCACTGCTAAAATTCTGCAGTTCGATTTTTATTGGTCGACCATGTTTAAAGGCTCCCACAAATTTGGTAAAGCATGTGAGCGCTGCCCAAAGTTAAGTGAATTGTGCCGTTGAAATATGATGTCACTCAACTTGATTCAGATAATCGAAGTATTTGATTGTTGGGGCATAGATTTCATGAGACCATTCCCCTCATCCTTTGGTTATATTTACATATTGCTAGCAGTAGACTATGTGTCCAAGTGCGTAGAGGCGATTCCATGTAGAACTAATGACCATTGTACGGTTCTATGGTTCTTAAAAGAAAACATATTATCTAGATTTGGAAGCCTTGAACCATCATAAGTGATGGTGACTCTCACTTTTGTAATAGACCATTTAAAAATTTGATTAAAAAAATACGACATTACACATAAAGTGAGCACCCCTTATCACCCACGAACAAGTGGGCAAGCTGAAATGTCAAATAGGAAAATCAAGCACATCTTGGAGAAAATGGTTAATCCTGATCGCAAAGATTGGTCGCTTAGACTGACCAATGCATTGTGGGTTTATTGTACCACATATAAAACCCCTATTGGAATGTCTCCTTATAGACTTGTTTACGAGAAGGCTCGTCACTTGCCTATGAAACTTGAACACAAGGCCCATTGGGCAATTAAGAAAATAAACTTTAATGTTGACAATGCTAGCTCACTATGGAAGTTACAATTGAACGGGCATGACGAAATCCAGAACAATGCCTATAAAAGTTTCCGAATTTGTAAGAGCTGAATGAAAGCTTTTCATAGCAATCATATTTTCAAAAAATTAATCATTCGAACCTAATCAAAAGGTTCTCTTGTATAATTTGCTACTCCACTTATTTTCGGGTAAATTGAGATTTCGATAGACCGACCCTTTTATTATTAAAATGGTTTATCCACATGGGGCCGTCGAGATTGAGAATCCTGCAAATGGTAACATATTCAAGGTAAATGGTCAAAAACTTAAACCATTCGTAGAAAACTTGGTTCTAGAGGACATGTCTATACCTTTGGAAGATCTGTCTACCAAGATTGATTCCCTAGTCTGATAGAGGTATAGAGTAGAACAGGTTAGGTAGGTTTGTTTTGCTTTTGCTTTTTGTTTTTGTTTTTTTTAGAGTAATTAGATTTAAAGCAATTCTCCTAGTCTGACGGAGAAATTACTTCTTGAAGCTCTCTCGGGTACTCTCTTTCACTCATTCCTCTTTATTTTTCGTTGCTCCCATGTTGTGTATATTGCATATTTTATACATTGGGGACAATGTAGATTTTAAGTTGGGGGATCAGATTCCTGTTAAATCATCTAGGATTTTGTAAGTTTCGAGCAAATTTTTCAAAAATTCTTTAAATTTCAGAATTTCAACTTCTATTAGAAATCTAAAATTCTATGTACTTGAGCATATCTAACATGAAGAGACCAAAGTAAAGTGATCGTTTGGAAGTAATTTAGTGGTTTTAAGATGAGTTCCTTTCATCATAGGATCAATGGAAAATTTAAAATATCAATAGAGTCTAGATTCATCTTACACCTTTTACTTACATTCATAAGGATTAGTTTGAACTGAGGTGATAGCATGATGATTACTTAGAAAGTGTTAAGAACCAAGCCTGGGGAGTTTGTCCATCATGTTCAAAAGAGAAAATAAAAAGTATTGAAAAAAAAAGTGAATGAAAAATTGAAAAGAAAAAAAAGATTGATTGAATCAAATCAGCTAAAAAACAGTTGTATCGAAAGGAATGGGATTAGCGTGAAAGTCGTCAATGAAAAATCAAAAGCTAAAAAGAATCCTCATTGAGCAGTAAAGCAAATTTTGGTTTAGGCTTGTGTTGATCTAACCACTACAAGGTCATTGTTAACATTATGTTGAAAACTCTTATCTTTATTGACTCCTGAATTAGGATGTGCTAAACATTCTAAGATATTGATGTTTGAACCACTTCTATTGATTGATTGATTGGTGGCTGAAACTCGGGTTAAAGACTTACTAGTTCTTTTAGGATTTAGATTAATGGCAATCACATTGTTTAAGTCTTTGAACTCTTCTATTTATCTATCTCGAGTACGCAGGGTTTTGTTTTCTAAGAGATAGTGGAAATTGAGGTTTGAAAATATCTTTCACATGTTTTGCTTAAGGACTAGCAAAATGCTGGTTGAGAGTGTGTTGAGGTTTGAATTGTTCATATTTAATCCCCAATTCCACGCACATTTACATGGATTATACGACTAAAGTGATTAACTTAAACATGTTTCCATGTTCGCAAGTAACTGAGAGAGATCATAAGGATTTCATGTTAAAAGGGAAAACTTAGGATGATGAGAGAATAAGCCTAATGAGCTAAGGAAGAAGAATCAAGCAGTCAAAAGATCGGAAGTTCAAAAGTTAAAGATACAAAGAAACAACAATTTCTGACCAGTCGACAGAGGTTATCAACCGGTCGATTCTAACTTTTGATCGGTCGATACCACAGGCCGATGAGTTCAAACCCTTTGGAGTTCACTTAAATAGGTTGCTGGACTGTTTTTAACACTTTTCGACCAGTCAACGGGCGATGTCAGTGCAAAAATCTTATGCAAATTCAAATGCGATGCTCGATTTTTCCTATATAAAAAGGGTCTTTTGTGCTTTCAAATCATCCTTAATGAGTCCTAGAAGCTAAGGAGTAAGAGAGATTCAATGTTGAGCTTCTACATCGAGTTTTTCGAATTTTTATAGTTCTAGTTTTTCTGTTTTTATGTTTTTCTAAGAGATTTTAGTTTAATGATGTTTTTTATTAACTAAACCTCTTAATTATGGCTAAGAGGTAAAACTTGTAGTCGTTTATGATGTTTTAATTCGTTTATTTCAAGTACATTGATTTTAATGTTGAATTTTCAAATAATGATTTGAAAATAAGTTGATAATTTTAGATAATTTTAAAAATCTCTTGCTATTAAGGTTATATAAGATTCTTATGAGTTTCTGATATTGATTAGATTGGCTTTATGAGATTTAATTGATGAAAATCCTAGATTCATCGTGATTTCTGTATATGATGGATGCTTTGAAGTTCTCCATTAGTTCAAGTTCTCCGTTTTAAATAGAACTAATATTTTAAAAGTTTTAATTCTATATTGGTTTGAAATATATAATTTAACTAAATTCATCATCCGATTGGATAGGATAGGACTTCGATTCCAATTGAGTTATATACTTAAATGACGGATTAGCATTGTGAATTGATTACACGTAGATCATTGGCGCTCTAGAGTTTTAATTTCTGAATTCTATTCACTTTCTAATTGTTTATGTTTCGAAATCCTCCAATAACTTTTAAATATGAATCTAATTAGTTTATGTTAGTTTGGAATTATTATCTTCATCTTAATTCCTGTGGAACGATCTCAGTTTCAATTGAATTAGTACTGTGGTGCAGTTCTGCACTTGGAGTTGCCTAACACTCACACGTGACGCATGTATATCCAATTGAAATAAAGTTCAATATATCACAAGATCATATTCAAATCAATCAAAGCATCAAACGTGAGGCCCAACTCTTACCCTGCAATGTATAGGGATTGTTCTATAAGTTCTCCATGATGGAACCATCTGCTAGTCAATTTGAGCCGATGAATTTTTTTAGCGTGCTAATTCGGCTAGGTAACAAGTTTTAGCACAATCTGAAATGAGATGAATGAGATCCGTAGAAAACAACTCCTAACAACAACGATTTAATTTGGACAGATCCATACAAAATCTGTTAAATCCAACTGCTTGAAGAGCTCATCGAGAATATGACACAAGCCAAATTTCATCTCTTTCTAATCAACGAATTTAGAAATGTAGCCCACCCAATAAATGCTCCATCTTCACCATCTAATATCTTTGCAATCCAAATTTCAAAGATCTTGATGAGATGAATGAGGTGACAGGATTGGATCTCCCAAAGGGAGACTATAACTAGGCCAAAACTGGGCCAAAAGTTGCTAAAACAACAAAGGCAGTGTGCGGGCCCACAAAACACATGAACAATTTTGTGGGTCCTACATGCTGTTCCAAAGTCCAGAGGTTGTGGGGTCCATGCAAAGAAAGCTAAGGGTGGGCCCCAAATGCTTAACTGGTCATATGGTGGAATTCAAGCACAAGATTAGATTTGGACACAAGCATCATACATATAACATGTATATGATAAATGAACTAGATTGTGCAGTGGTGCGGGGGCCTTAGGATTGGAAATTTTCAAAAAAAAAAAAAAATCTTAAAACACAAATTTCTATTTTCCAATAATTTTTAGATCTAGTAGATTTTAAGAATTTAAAAAATAAAAATTCTAATACAAGACGACCCTTGTAAGGGGGCCCCACCAAATGAAGAATATGAACCGTCCATTATTCATTTGTCCACATGAGTTGTCCAACAAGCCCCATATGCTTGTGTGATCTTCACATGGCATCCATGATCCAATCTCAACGACTAAAACTCCATTTCCTAAATCTAAATTCCTACATCAAGATCCCATCTAATCCGGGCCGTGTAAGACGCTAAAGATCTAAAAACAAATACGTAAATTTTCAAAAAATTACAATTTAAGAAAGGCCCATAACCACCACCTCTTTTAAACCGTATAATCCACATGAGCTCTCCAACAAGCTCCATATGCACGTATGATCTTCAGATGGCGTCCACTATCCAATCTCAATGGCTTAAACTCCATTTCCTAAAAATATATCTCTACATCAAGATGCCAACTAATTCTGGCCGTCTAAGACGCTAAAGATCTAAAAGTATACATAAAATATTCAAAAAAATTTAACTTAAGAATGGCCCATAACCACCACCTCTTTCAAAATGAATAAACATGTAATAAATATTGAATTTTAATATTATCATCAATCCAAGCCATACATCAAATCATCACATACAACATATTACATAAATATAAACCATAGACATGCAACCCACGCGTCTTGAAATAATCCATCATTCAATTTACACCATTAGCAGCATAGTGAAATTGAAATGGCAAGATATCCTAATTCAGGAGCTCGTTTATGCTCACATTTTTCTTATCAATCCTCCTCCAAAGCAATATCATTTAGACATTTGAGCACTAAACAGGCACTGGACACATCGCTAGAAAAATTAAAAAAATTAACGGTTATCAAGGAATGAGACCGCTCTAATACCACTTGCTAGATTTTCGAGTCCGAATCCAATGAAAACTCAGCATAAGCCGATAATCAGATCTAACATTTCATGAAGGATCACCACTTGCAATAACATCATATTCTTTGCTAAAAACCCCAAAGATAAAAGGTAGAGATCTTACCTTGCATAGTTGAATAACAGGATGCTTTTACACGATAATATTGTCGATGCCAATCCCCTAACAAAAGCCGTCTCTTCCCAACCTATTGTAGATGAAAGGAATTGAGAGAACTATCATGTACAACTTTGGTAGGGGACAAGGGAGACACACCATCCACTAAGCGGAACATACAATTCACACATTTGGAGGAGATGGGATAATAATGATGGAAGAAGGAAAGGAGTGAAACTCTCTCACTCTCTCCCTCTTCTTCTTCTTCTTCTTTAGAGGTTTGGTACACCACTACCCTATTGACTTCTTTGTCGTCTACTGTGAAAAAAGTTTGTTGATCTACCTCATACAATCACACACTCATAATTTAATCATTCCACTATTTAGGCTCTCCACCATAGATCTAAATCCTATGTTGAGTGTTAATGTCAGATTTTGTAACGAGATCCTCCGGTTTTTTTTCCTTCACTCCAGCAGGGATTTCCACCACCAGACCTGAAAGAAGACAGATAGCAACTAAGGGTGGCTGGGGTCCAGCCGTTAGCCCTCCGATGCTTAAGTCAGGCCAAAGAAGGAAAGAAGAGGCACCAGGCAAAACAAGGCTGGGATTGAATATATTGTGTGCGTACCTTTCTCTTAATGGAGTCACCCCCTTTATATAGATCTGAAGCAACCCAATTTGTTACGTAAGATATCAAAATCCCGATGATGTCGCGTACGATACCGAAATCTCGCTGATTTCGTGGGACAAGATCCCTATTCTTAGAGGCAAGATCTAACCCGATGACTTCTTCCGGTAATCACGTTTCTTGATAGCAATCAGATCAAAGGCTTCTTGAAGATCAGAAATGTGGTCATCTTCAACGATGCTTTTCACGAGCATATCGTCAACATAAACTTCCATATTCCTACCGATTTGAGCAGCGAATATTTTGTTGACAAGACGTTGATAAGTGGCCCCTGCATTTTTAAGACCGAACGGCATTACCTGGTAGCAATATAGTCCTCGATCTGTGATGAAGACAGTATGCTGGCTATCAGGTGGATGCATCATAATCTGGTTGTAACCCGAATAAGCATCCATAAAGCTGAGGAGAGCATGTCCAGCTGTTGAGTCGACCAATTGGTCGATCCGCGGTGTCGGAAAGCTATCTTTGGGACATGCTTTGTTCAAGTCTGAATAGTCAACGCACATCCTCCATTTGCCATTAGCTTTCCGGACGAGAACTACGTTTGCGACCCACTCTGGGTAGTCAACTTCTTTTATGAAATTAGCCGCGAGCAACTTCTCAACTTCAGTTTTGATTGCCATTTGTCTTTCTGCAGTAAAGGCACGTCGACGCTGATGTACGGGTTTATGCTTCGGGTCAATGTTGAGACGATGTGCGATGACATTGGGATCGATGCCTGGCATATCTTTATGAGACCAAGCAAACACGTCCTGGTATTCAGTGAGGAAACGGATCAAATCTTCACGGTGGACACTGGTTAAGGAGGACCTGATGTACACGATCTTAGACGGATCGTCTTCGGTCAAGTGGATCGCCACTGTTTCCTCCACCGGAGTTCCTGACTTCAGAGCATTTTCTCTCGGATTCAACGAGGTGGTGGAGGGAACGTTGGGTGAACCTTGAGCTATTTCCATGACGGGTGTCGCTTGAGCCTTCTTTCGATCTTGGAGGGCTATCTGGTAACAGGACCGTGCCTCCTGCTGACTTCCTCGCACGACCCCGATGCCATTTGGGGTATGGGAATTTAACACACAGATATGAAGGGTGCAAGGCTGCTCCAACCTTAGTTAGAGACGGCCGCCCCAAAATGGCGTTATATGCTGATTTTCGATCCACGACGAGGAAGTTTACGAAGACGGTGGTCTTCGCTGGACTCTCTCCAAAAGTAACTGGGAGATCGATGCTTCCTTCAGGTGTTACTACCTCTCCTCCAAAGCCGAAGAGGGGGGTCGATACTGGCTTGAGGAGGCTTCTGGCTAGTGCCATTTTGTTGAAAGCCTCCAAGTACAGAATATCGGCTGAGCTACCTGTATCCACCATAATTCGATGAGTCAGATAATTTGATACCTTCAATGTGACTACGATGGAATCTTCATGAGGGAAGTGTATTCCCGCTGCATCTTCGAGGGTGAAAGAAATTGGAGGATGGCTCGCTTTTGATGAGCTGGACGTCTGTTCCAGCCAATAGATTTGCTGGGGTTCTTTGGACGCCTTTCGAGCGTATGCTTTTCTTGAAGCTTGAGAGTCACCCCCACAAGCTGGTCCCCCGACGATAGTGCGAATTTCTCCCGTGGGCTCAGCGTCCTCTTGGTCGGTTTGATGATGAGGCGGTTCCTTTTGGCGAGATGAGGTCTTCGCCCTTTCTGGTGATCAATTTTTACGAGCAACATAATCCTGGAGATGGCCTTTTCGAATAAGGGCTTCGATATGGTCTCGTGGAGAGATGCAGTCCTGGGTCCTATGCCCGTGATCTTTGTGGAAGTAACAGAACTTGCTCTTGTCCCTCTTCTCGGGATCGGATTTGATCTTTGCAGGCCACTTCACATATGGCTTGTGTTTAATCTCCATTAGAACCTTTTCAGGAGACCGATTAAGAGGAGTGTAGTTATGATATTTACCAGAGTAAGGCTTCCTGGGAGAACGATCGCGCTGATCACGACGGTATTTCTTATCTGCAGAAGAGGTTCCTTCTGGCTTGCGTTTCTTACTTTGTACTCCATGGCATGTCAATGCGACTTCTTCTGCATTGATATATTTCTGAGCTTTGGCTTGGAATTCTGCCATAGTTTTCGGCGGGCTTTTATCTAAGGCAAACCTGAATTTCTCGCTCGTTATTCCGGCAATGAGGGCTGTAAGACCCTTTTCTTCAGTGTAACCCTCAGTTTGAACGGCTTCGGCAGTGAACCGTACTGTGAACTCCTTTATTGTCTCCCCATGCTGCTGTTTCAGATTCATCAGATGGGAGGCTGGCTTCTTAATGCGAATACTTCCCATGAATTGAGAAAGGAATATCTCCGATAATTGGGAAAAGGAACTGATGGAACGGGGCTTTAATCCCCGGAACCACGTACGAGCTGCTTCCTTCAATGTTAGGGGAAAAGCCCTACACATGATTTCTGAACCATGTCCCTCCAACTCCATGAGGGACCTGTATGTTTCCAGATGTTCAAGAGGGTCGCCAATGCCTGTGTACGGAGCGATAACAGGCGCTCGATACTTTCTGGGTAACGGGGCTTCCATGACCTCGCTGGTGAAGGGAGATTCAGATTGATGTATCGCCGCCATGACGGCAGATGGCCGATTTGCCTGGTATCGCTGTTCCATGACATCAAAACGATCATGGATTCTTTTGAGATCTCCTTCCCATGCTAGGGTATAGCTAGATGTTTCGGCGGTGGAGCCCTGCGGTTGAGGTTGTCGAGACGAACTGGAATGTATAGAATGTGGAGACGGCACAGGGGGATGGCTGCCAAGTGGTGGGACCTGTGGTTCGTCCTTAGAATGTCTGGAAGCTACCGGTATGGGTTGCGGTGGTAACCCTTCGGAGGGTTGTCTCTGCGGTTCAGGAAAGTGCTGATCAAGCTAATTTGACAGCTCCTGAACTCCGGCGTTTAGAGTTAGGAGAGTGTTTCCGAGGAAACGTAGGACATCATCTTGATTTCCAGAGGCCTCCAATAATGGGTTTGTTGATGGCATATTCGGGGCTCCTTGAGGGATATTCGTCGGAGTAGGTGGGAGGGCAGGTACGGATTCCGTCTCATCGGGCGGAGGTGGTGCCTGCCTTGAAGTTGAAGGATGAACAGCCTTTTTAGGGGGCATCGCCGAAGGATTTTGATCGGTGGTTAGAACGATTGATTTTGACAATCAAGTCGTTCCCACAGACGGCGCCAAACTGTTAATGTCAGATTTTGTAACGATATCCTCTGATTTTTTTTCCTTCACTCCAGCAGGGATTTCCACCACCAGACTTGAAAGAAGACAGATAGCAACTAAGGGTGGCTGGGGTCCAGCCGTTAGCCCTCCGATGCTTAAGTCAGGCCAAAGAAGGAAAGAAGGAAAGAAGAGGCACCAGGCAAAACAAGGCTGGGATTGAATATATTGTGTGCGTACCTTTCTCTTAATGGAGTCACCCCCTTTATATAGATCTGAAGCAACCCAATTTGTTACGTAAGATATCAAAATCCCGATAATGTCGCGTACGATACTGAAATCTCGCTGATTTCGTGGGACAAGATCCTTATTCTTAGAGGCAAGATCTAACCCGATGACTTCTTCCGGTAATCACGTTTCTTGATAGCAATCCCCTGAGATTCGGAACCACCAAAGAAGATAAGCCCAAAAACCGACCTATGCGGGCTGCCGATCGGCGTAGTAATAGTGCTGATTGCTCGTAGTTGGAGTCATAGCTACCGAAAAGGAAGGAGACGCCGAAAGGGTGAAGACCGCCGCGCTGGGTGTAACTCTGCTTGATGTCGTAGAGGGATTGACCAAGCCGCTCGACGGGAACCGGGTGCTGGAAATATGAAGACCATCCAAACAAAAAACGAAGACTCAGGACTATTCTGATGTCGGGAGCTGCTTGTGTCAGGGATACTCACATTCGTGAGGTGCGACCCCTTCTGACGAGCCCGAGCAGAGCTGCTCGCATACGGGATATGCGACCCCTCTTCGCGAGCACGAGCTTGACTGCTCGCATACGGGAGATGCGACCACTTCTGACGAGCTGCTCGAATACGGGATTGGCGACCCCTCTTCGCGAGCACGAGCTTGACTGCTCGCATACAGGAGATGCGACCACTTCTGACGAGAACGAGCTTGACTGCTCGCATTCATTATGGCCGCGATCCTGCACTTCTCGATAGACTATATTTGCCTACAACATTGAGCAAGAAGTAGACAATTAAATCTGAGCCACCAGGTCACCATTAAATTATATCAAAGCAATTTTTACTATTAAAATAAATCTTCAAAACTTTTTTTGTGTTGAGCCTAACGGTAAAAACACTATGAATCCCCGATCTATTCAAATCTAGTCATAAATAAGTCCTAGAGGCCCTGTTTATTTTCGTGGACTACCACATTAATGTATAGAAAAACCCACATCATTACATTTTTACTGTGATTGCATATTGCCAACTGTCAAATCACTGTAATCCTTCTGAATCCCGCAATACACGAGCTGACAGAAAGACGCTTACATGGCATAGTTTGGTGGGCCCCACCATGATCTATGTGTTATATCCACACCATCCATCCATCTTGTGTTATCATTTTATGGTGTGAGACAAAAATGAGGTATATCAAAAGTGAATGGACCACACCATAGCTAGCAATGGGGATTGAACGCCTGCCATTGAAAACTTTCTGGGGTCCACAAAAATGTTGGATCAAGCTGATATTTGTGTTTTCCCTTCATCCAAGTTTGTTTGACCTTATGAACAAACTGGATGGCAAATAAACATACATCCAAGTGGGCCGTAGCACAGTTTTAACGGTGGGCATCATTATCCCAATGTTTTTTCATAGTGTGGTTCACGTGAGCTTTGGATCTTCATCATTTTTTGGGAGATGACCTAAAATGATATTACAAAATGGATGAACATATTGATAAAATTACATCTAGGTGCACCTAATAAGGGAAAGTACTTCACATGTATAGACATGGAGCTGTAAGAGGCATATTGCGTACAGTAGTAAAACCTATTTACTTCTTACTACCATGGTAATGATAATTATTACTCATTTATTATATATTACACTACTTTACCGTGGAACTTGCCAAAACAAACAAGCCCTGAGTAACCAAGTGAATCTAACTATTTCTTGAATACCTAGTTATGGAAGGAGTCTCAAATAAGAATGGCAGATCTCAACCGAACAATATTAGAGAAGCATTCCTTCATTGGTTGATAAAGCTTGTATGTATTATCACTAGGTTGACCATGTTTCCTTTCTTATGGTGAATGACGTGGAAGGAAACAAATGAGAAGGGAGCATTTGATCAATGAAGATTATATATTATTTATTTGACCTAAAAGGGCGACTACAAAATTTTCGTCCAAAAAATTGGGATTAATGTCAAAAACTACAATAAAAACCTCTTGAATAAAACAAAGTCAATCCTCCTTGTTAAATGGCACCTCCAAAACCGAGCTGGGCAGAGAGAATGCCTCTTGGGGGCTTACGGGCTATTCTTTGTAGTGGCAGGGTGGAGCTTTTAACCACTAAGTGTGCATCCCAACTTCACTGGGACAACAGCGTCTGTGACTAGGAGAGAATGATCGTGAGTAACAAACACACAAACTCTCTATCAATTGAATGAACCTACAGCATGTAGAAGAAAAAGAAACGAAGTATATGAAACCATCCATCCTCATATTTAAACTTGCACAAAAATATCAAGCTCCAGGGAACCATCAGGGTACACTTTTTTTTTTTTGGTCAGTCATGCAACCCACCCACCCAGTCAATCACAACGCACCCACCCAGTCAGTCATGCAACGCACCCACTGGTGCTGTCAGCACTGGGAATTTCACCCTGATGGGTTTCGAGACTGAGACCTCTTGTTGAAACTCCTCAGAGTCTACCAACGAGGCAAGGCCCCAAACCGCAACCATCAGGGTACACTTGTTTGCACGCCATTTACATATATGTAAATTGATTTATGCACAAACATACTTTCGCCAATTTACATGTGTAAAAGTTTTCACACCTACACATACCAGTGAACATCTCAGATCCCAAGTTTTTTTTTTTTTTTTTTAGTCCAGAAAGGATACACCTCTAACAAGCAACTTTATCAAATGCCATCAATTGCACAAAGTTACACCCAGCTCCTCTCATGCATAATCAGCCACCAATCAGCAATAAAAGCTCCAAAACCTCTTCACATATTCCATTATTAAATTAAAACCAAAAGCCAAAATATAATGCAATGGACTATGTTGATAAACTTGCATGGACTGTATCAAAGATGCAATGCATTTCTACAGAATAGTATAATTTAGAGGCAGACTCTAACATTAGTTTGCACATCTTAAAAGATGGGCAGTGATCCACCCTCACCTGGCACTCATGCATAGCTATCCAGACCATCCAAATTTGGGTCCCATTGAGGATGGAGCATATCTCTGAAATCACACTGGTCAAAAACATTCCTAACCATCCAATTTGATGGCCATCAAATGGATGCTTAAGAGAAGACGACTAATATTTATCCTCGATCCACAGTTGGGTCAGCAATTTGGACAGTCTGGATTGTCGTACAAACATGCCATGTATACAGTTGAAGTCTCCACCATTTTTTTAAGTTGGGCAACACAAACAAGTATAACCCTGTAAGTTAATATCTATACCATTTTCACACACCCACACCTACCCACCCACCCACACCACGTGGGCACTCGAAACCATGACCTCAATGTTGAAATGCACTGTCCACAACTAAGCCATGGGTTGGAACCCCAGTTAATATCCATACCATGTCTTAAAGGAAATGTTCCATATTTACATTTGTGACACAAGAAAATCTCTCAAGTTATAGGGTACCTGGTATTGGGAACATTGTCGAGTGTGAAAGGCCCAAGCTTGCCTGTCCTAAATAGAGTTAATAACTTCTTCGAGATCAGAGGACGAGCGTCATCGCCTGCCTTCTTAGGTATCCTAAATGCTTTCTGCAGTCCCATAAACTGCTTCTCAATGAGACTCTCTAAGTCACTCTCATCTTCCAAGTCACCGACAAACTCCAGGAATGTAACATAGAGTGTCCGCTGGACTTCTGTTACCAGATTCTGTTGTATCATTTAAAAAGAAAAACATAAAAAAAAAAAAAAAAAAAAAAAAAAAAAAAAAAAAAAAATTCATGTGGACACAGATCTGAAAGACAAAATTCAGAACAGAGTGAAAAATTCCTTCAAAGGTTGTTTAGATTCACCATGCAAGCCCATGTCATGTTTAGTCATATTTCAAACACTTTCCAAGCATGCATGATAAAATGCAGAAAAAAAGCAGCATACCAATAGATATGTTTTTCATAGATAAAGATTGAAGACATTTCAAAGGTGAGATGGAGCTATACATATGTACATAAGTGACTAGGATACGAGAATTTCAAAAACTTTGGTGTTTAAAAGATGTTTTTTTACTGCCCATAGAAGTAAGGGGTATGGTCATCTCTGTATATATTAGCAAAGTGATGTGTCAGATGTCAAATAGGGAAAGAAGCTGCACAGGACCAATGAATATATTTTCACTAAGTCTTGGTGCATGACTTCAAACGGCACATTTCCCAATACCACTGGCATCCAAAACTCAAGAAACTCAACTTTCAGTAGTGTCTTGGATGAGGGATTTACACTGAGAAATCTTCTTATGGCTAGATCCAACTTGTGGTTGACCTCTAGAAGAAGGAAAAACGAATTCGGACACTTCCTTTCGAGAAGGGAAGATAAAGAAATCCTTTAAGGTAAATCATCATCATCATCTAAGCCTTATCCCAACCTTTGTTTTAAATAGTGAATAGTGTGTAGCATAATGTTCACCCCTTGGAAGCGTGAGACATAAACTACATAGCATGTAGTGTAAGCTATGGGTCACTTCTAGATTTTTAATCAAGGTTCGCTTGGTTGCACCAATTTCATGATATTTTGTACCAAATTAGACTGATTAATAATGAAATTTAATAAAATTTCAATATGTTTGGTGCAACCAAACGCAACCTAAAGTAACAGGAAAGGGTAATGATTAAGTGTAAAGGTAAAGAAAGAGCAATGTAACTGATTTAATATTGTTATTTATATTACTTTACTAAAACTAATGAAAAAATTAACTAGTTTTATTGAATGTAGAAAAATATAACAAAATCATTGAAAACATTAATTGATTTAATGTTGTAGTGGAAAATAACTTGTAATGGGAGCTACATAGTATGTAGTGTAGTCTATGTAGCATGTACCGTATGCAAATTATCATGTAGCATAGGCTACATGCAACTTAAGTTATTTTCATGTGGGAATATATGGATTGATGGATGGACGGATGGTTCGATCTTGGATGCATGGCACTTGCCGCGACCTGCGTAAAGCTGAAGAGCTTGCCAAGGGTGGCGTAAAGATGATGTTTGGTGACAGGTGCTTTACGCGAAATCTGCCTCTTTTGCCTATAAATACCCTCCCCGTGGTCTTCATTTAGCACTTGCTTCTGAAGATCAGAGTTCCAAAGCTCCTTTTGAAGACTCCAGAGGTATAGATGGATGGATGGATTTCATGTGTGTCAGCGCATGTATGGCTGGATGGATAGATGGATCATGCCTATGTCCATATATGTATCTATGCATGCATGGATGGATGATTGGATGGATGGATGGATGGATCATGCATTGTGTGAATATTTATATTTATGCATGCATGCATACATGGATGAATGGATCAATATGCATTTGTTTATGTATGTATGCATGGATGGATGGATGTTTGCACGTAGCTTGTCATCCTTAGATATCAGTTCAGAGTAGGGGAGTTCTACTTTCATTCCACCTTATACGCATGGGGGATATCACGGTTATGGGCATGACCGATACGACACTCAATCACAGTCATCCACCTACAGATATGCATAGCTAAAGGATAACAATTCCAGGTATGGGTACGAAGGGGGATATTTGGGGTACTCGTCATATGATTGGGCTCAATATTATTCGAGAGTCAGGGTTGGAGTCGGTTTATTCCCTCAGGACCCTACTCAACCACAATTGATATTCATTATGCACTACCCAATTTTGGGTGTGCTCATATAGTTTGAAGAAGATGACTATCAGAGACGTGAGAGTACCTCCATTGGTATGAGCAGTTAATGACCTAGGCATGGTACTGTCGACACATTGAGCAACAATATCATGACAGACAGAGTACTGATGGAGATCTCGACTTCAAGCCACCTCGTAACTCCATGTGGGTATGAGGGATGGCCAAATAGGTATGTTTTTTTTAGTTTCTTCTCTTTTTAAATGTCTTAGTTATTGTTTGGTACCTGCATTTGCATTATATGAACTCATTTTGGTTACAATTACACTAATTTCTTATGACAACACATGCTTTTAGGCCCCCACTAAATAGAAACTATGTATGCATTCTTTTCTTTTTTTTCAATTTTTTTATTCCTAAATATGCAACTATTTATATTTTAGCATCTCTTGAAGCTACTGAAAAAATTCCACCACTTTCCCAATGTTTCCCTTAATCGGCGATACATTCTCGGGTATTGTCGATACTATTACATGTTTCTATATCCCTAGCCAATGATACTTGAAATGATATGCCGATACTACGAACACTGCGTATACTCCTCAAATATGGCTTCATGAGAAATCATAATCTTTCAATGTTAAAGGGACATTAATAACCACTATATTCATCTAGCCCTCACAATCATGACAATTGCTACCCGTGCTCATTATAGTCAACTAAACATCAATGGTCATTATGATGTCAATTTGGATGGTTTATCTAATGATGGGAGATCTACAAGTGGCTATTGTACCTTTGTATGACAGAATCTAGTAACTTGGAAAATCAAGAACCAAGGTTTAGTTGCCCGATCATTTGCAAAAGCCGAGTACCAGCAATGTTGTTAAAATTGTACGATTTACGATTCGAATCATATCGTACACGTACGATTCAAATTTTACAGTTGAATCGCAAATCCATTGAATCGTACGATTAATATCGAATCGTATGATTCAAGTTTTTCAAGTGAAAACTAGCAGCGTCCAATTAAAAAATCTTTTTTTTTTCTTGCAAATTGTTTTAGGGATTTCTCTTTTAAAGTGTGTTTAGACCCACCCTCATTAGAAAAACACATCTTTTGCAACTTTTGAGAGATTTTAGGCACTTCTAAAGCTAGTGGGGCCAAGAAATCTTGAAGAAAGAAGTTCTCATCTCTTTTTCATCGTTCAATAGTATCAAACACCGCTTGTTTCGTTGGTTTTCTACATTAAAATAGGTATGAAAACATATAAATTAGTTCTTTCATTTTTCTTTTCTTCCATTTTTTGGGTAAAATACACATCAGTTCATATCTTGTTCATGTGTTAGAAAACTATGCGATTTTACTGGACTTTACGCTTTGTGCCCCCCCCCCCCCCCCCCCCCCCCCCCCCCCCCCCCCTTGTTAGAGTGCACTTAGAGATCTAAGGAAATAAAATACAAGACACAATCAATACCACCTATATAGAATATCTCATCTTTCCTTTTTCCTTTCTTTAATTTTTTAAATAAAATATCATTTGGTTCATGTCTTTTAACTTGATTATGACATGACACAACACAATGATACATTTATACAAGGATACAATCATACAATTAATGACGAGAATGATGTTATGGTTAAATTGTTTTTTTTTAGCATATTCATGAGAAAATGGACGAGTAATATGCTTTTTAATTTTTCTAATTTATGACAATTTTTTTTTTTTGTATTTTGTTATCATATATTTATGAAAATCTGAAAAAATCTTACGATTTACGATACAATACGATTCAAACCCGATTACGATTCACTATACGATTTACGATTTGACAACATTGAGTACCAGGCAATGGAAAATACAACTTGCAAGCTCATATTGACTAGTACTCCAAATCTACTTCACTGCGACATTAATGATGTCATGCACATTGAAAATAACCATTCTTTCATGAGAAAACCAAGCATATTGAAGTGGATTGTCACTTTATTCGAGAAAAAAATAATGGCAAAATTGTTGACTATGCCATTCGTCTATGCAGAGAATCAATTGCCAGATATCTTCACAAGGGCTTCTAATTGGCATCAAATTAGAGATGTCTTGGGCAAAGCCGGCATGTGTGATATCAATGCACCTGCTTGCAAGAAAGTGTTGGAAATGACACATTGCACATTGTCTTTGGTGCTCATACAATGCGCCATGACTCTTTGTTCTTGTATGCTTATCCTTGGTAACAACCATAATTATCTCTTTGTAGTTGAGCTCTATTTTAAGTAAGAGACATAAGGGAGATGAGCTACTACACTCTTTTCTCCCATTCTCTCCTCTGTTTTTTTCCTCTTCTAACCATAATAAAAACACAATCCAGTTTGCTTTGGGTTGAGTTTGGAGTATTGACAAAGCAAAAGCACCCACACATATGAAGATCTAACTAGAGCTCGAGATGGCATTTAATGTAGTCAGCAGAGCAGATCCACAGCCTGACGCGTAGTAGGGGAGAAATCAGGAATGAGAAGAAGAGATTACAAGAGCTATGGCATGACACATGGCGAGGATGGGTCCCAAACCCCTCTCACACTCGTGTGAAACACCAGCACACTCTATGTGCTCGCACGTGAGACTCTTACCCTCTTATATATCATAGGCAAGAGGCTTTTCCTCTGTTGAAGGATGCTACAACAGTTGCAGACTTCAGGAAGGAGAAGGATCCGGGCAACAGCTATTTGGTAGGTGGGAGCAACAAGCAGCTAATTCCAGCGAGATCAGTGGAGCTTGGGAGCAAGGAGGCCAATCATGGTTCTCTCATCTCACAAGAGGGGCGGGATGAAGAGGATGATGATGAAAGAGGGATGGTCGTGGATCAATAGGATTGCTGGTTGTGGAGGGGGAGGTGGTGACGAAGGAAGAGGGATGGTCGTGAAGAAGGCACTAATTTGACATCCTACATTAGACGCAACAACAAAAGTTCAAGCTACTTAGAAGGGTGACATAGACCTTACAAAAGAACAACTCTATTGGTCATGTGCTGGAAAGGGTTGGAGGCCTATTGGGGTTATCATTTGGGGCACGTCACTGAGTATGTGTAAGCACTATTCCAGTTCGTTCAAGGCAGAAGATCACAGAGACAATAGGAATTGCAGGTTGCGAAGGCCAAAAATTCTCACAGAGGCTAGAGGGAATTGCTTAGTCTAGAATGTTCAATTAACTACGATTCTGTAGGTGATAAGTGGGAGGAAAAGGGCAAGAGGGGTTAAAGCTATTGATCAGTGATGGTAATGTCTTAGAATGTTAGAGGCTTGGGTTGCAAGTTCAAAAGAGCTCAGGTCAAGAATATATGTAAAAGGGCAAAAGCAGATGTGATTACACTGCAAGAAAAAGTTGCAATCCATTGACAAAGCCATGCTTGACTCGATTTTGGGGGTAAAGAATAGGAGAGATTAGCATTAGATGATAACAAATTTGTCGGGGGCACAGTCATTGCCTGGAACTCAGAGATATGGAGGAGGACAACTAATCTGATACGTATCCATGTCAGTAGTTCTTCGGATACATATCAATGTCCGTAGTTATTCGGATACGTCTTCTGGATTTTAGAGGATTTTCTTAGCTGTTTATGGCCCTTGCCTCCCTGGGAAGAGAGGGCAGCTATGGGAAGAGATAAATAGAGCCAAACAGAGGTTGTCGTGGTGCATCAGCGGGGGGAAATTAATGTGGTTCCTTTCTCGTATAAAAATCAAAAGGGGGTAAGGGATTTCACAGATTGGGTGGATATGCATGATATGGACTTACCAATGGGAGGAGCAAAATTTACATGGACAAATGGGCAGGAAGAATCTATTTTGTCATGCCTTGATAGGTTTTTGGTGTCAGCTGTCTGGCTTGAGAAATTCCCGCTTGCTCATCAACGGGGCCTTCCGAGATCTTTTTCTAACCATCGCCCAATTGTGTTAGAGGTGGTTGAAGAGGATTGGAGCCCAAACCCTTTCAAATTACAACTAGCTTGATTGGAGATTGATAGATTTGTGCAGCAAATAAATGATTGGTGGGATTCACTTGCAGTTGAAAGATTTGACCAAATCATATTAAATTGAAAACTCAAATTGCTGAAAGAGAAGATAAAAATCTGGAAGAAAGAAGTTATCAGAACTCGGGAAGTAGAATTCAACAACATTATGAAGGAGATTCACGAATTGGATGTAAGAGAGGAGGCCGGCTAGCTGGCAGTTGAAGATCGAGAAAAGAGAGCAAAAATCACCATGACCCTAGACCGCGTGCAATAGGAAACATCATTTGATAATAATGTTGTCATCAGACTGATTGACATGAGTTGCCATAAGATGGCTTAAGAGTCTTTGATGCCTTGAGAGTTTCTAATTTGGGAATCTTTATTATTTCATATTAGTTACGAGTCTTACAAATATATTTGTTGTAGTTAGGAGGGCAGGACTGATAATCAGCCAATCATGTATAGGCATTTATTTCCATTCTTAAACAATTCTAAAGGCCCGTTTGGCACCCTGGATTCCAGGAGAAAGTGAGGGAAAGGAGGAGAAACTGGTTGCTTTATTATGTTTGGCACCATGGATTTGAAGAGAAGTGGATTTGAGTGGAATCCAGGAGAACTCAAAAAGGCACTTTTAGCCCTTTTTCAAATCCTCAAAAAAAGGTGGGATTTGAGGAGAAATCCTTCCCAACGTGGGACCCACCATAATGTGTCCCTAACTATGGGACCCAACATGATGTACATTTTCCATCCAACTTGTTGATAAGGTCACAAGGACCGGGATGAAGGGACCACACAAATTTCAGTTTAATCGAAGACTTTTGTGCATCATAAAGGTCTCACTCTCCATTTTTTCTTGTTTTATGGTCCACTTTAGATGTGGATTTGCTTTATTTTTTGGATCTTGGCATAAAATGATATGTAAAAATGGATGAATGGCATGGATTTAAAAATCGAGGCTAATACGGTAGGCATACGGTGGGATTAAAATTTACACCGTCCATTCCTTCATGTTTGATTTCTCTCAAATCTTGGCTGCCAAACAGAAAATCTGGAATTGATAAGAAGTGGAATCGGTGAGAATTCATATCATGGAATCCACTTCTCCTCACTTCTCCTCAAATCCATGGTGCCAAACGGGTAGTAAGGGTTTTGGTCTTATATATACTTCATAACCATCTATTAGGTCTTGAATCAATTTCGACTTTTATACAGTGCTACGATATAACAGTCCCAAGAGCTCCATACACATGAATCTCCTTTACTAAACTATGCCTCTTCTTCCATCATCACTCCACATTATTCACAAGATGTACTTTTTTAAGAACATGTTAATGTTCGAGTAGAATCATGTATATAATGAGAGACTGGTTCCAATGTAGTTACAACAACGGGAGAGAAGAAAGAATTTCATTACCTCAATATACCGCACATCAGATTCATTCAGCAGTTTCTTCTTCCTTGGCAAAGAATCTCTAAACGAATCGTCATTTTTGTTCTCGGATTCATATTGGGATCCTTCCATTCTTCTATTGTCCAAGTGTTTCCAGTGAAGGGGTGTGCTTCGTGTGTTCAAGATAGCCAGCAAATATTGAGCAAGGCGTTCCTCACCTACAACTGAATCTTTCACTGCTCCTACATGCACAGAAAGTATATAACCAAGAAAATATTAAATGTAGTAATCTGTTTATTTACCAGTAAACTGTAGTGAAATTTAAACATTGGAACTAACTCATCATCATCATCATCGTCTAAGCCATATCCAAACTAATTGGGATCGGCCAAACAAATCCTTTTCTGCCATTACAGTCTATCAAGGACCAGATTCTCAATTAGACCATAGAATTTATAAAGTAACGCTTATATTAGTAATTGGACATATATGATACAGCTCAAATCAATGATGATGAAGAAACTATCCCAGTACCATTGATATCAATTTCAGCAAAAGAGAAATCTAAAGAGTTCGTGTATCATTTTATATGTTGGTCCCAGCCCATTGTTTGAGTATAGCATGAGAATGCAATATCAGGACTGGAACTCTGTTGATAGAACCCCATAACCATCCGTAGCATGTTTCTGCTATAACCGGGAATGCAGTTGTTCATCAGTGCCTTGTGGATGAGGGATATCAATTAATGTCACTTCCCACGATGTTCAGCATGCTTTGTATTCGCCAAGATTTTGAAATTTGGTTTTTGGGTGGCACAGCACCCAGCCCACAACTGATATGAAACGATCAACATCAGCTCAGAACTGACACATATTGGCATGCTTTTGCTTCTTTTTTTTCTTTTTCTTTTTTTCTTTCTTTCTTTTTTTTTGCCAAAACAACATTTCAGAGAATATCAGAAAATAAAAAAAGGAAAATTGTAAAATATTGTTTGTGTTTTTTACGTGTATTGAATGCTAAGAATTTTGTTTGTTTGCCTAAGCTCGAGAAAATCGAGTGTTTTTGTCTTTGACCACTAAATTTGGTGTTAATGCATTTGGGAATTAGAACATTCTAACCATCAATACTTGTTATAATGGGTTTTATAATATATTTTATGTTTTTAAAGGAACATCATGGGAATTAACACAAATCAACCAGAATTAAAATATCTATGACTATAGTTACACATACTTTTTTTTATGAATGGTGTGATTTTATTCCCCAATCGGCAATTGACACCAAAACAGAAACATTACAGATCAGACAGCCAAACCACCAGCCTAATGGACTTAAGGGCTTAAAACACATCGGCAATTGACAATGTCTGTTAATATACAGTCATGGTGATGCGGACACAAGACCATTTCAAGTTTACCATTGAAGAAAACGCCCACCACAAGCCTCTTCCTTGTGGTTAGGCATTCATTTAGGAGCATTGAAGCCCTTACACATGTGGGTTGACACATAGAAGGCCCTACATTGGGAGGACACGTGGATAGGAGGAAGAAGAAGAAGACCGGGTGGATGGACAAATTTCACTGTCTTCGGGCGCCCGAACTTAGCCTACCTAGCGCCCGAAACTCACTGGACGTTTTTGGACGTCTTCGGGCGTCCGAACTTTTGCGCAGATTGTTTTCTTTTCCTTTTTTTTTTTTTACTTAAACATTGAGGGTAACTTAGTCTTTTTACTTGCTTTTAGTGTTTATTTAAGAGGGCTAAGCCCTAAACTCGAATTTAGTTGATTATTATTGAATGAAAGCCTCTTTGGTTATCTCTCTCTCTCTCTCTCTCATGAAACTTCATCTTCTTCTCCAATCTTCTTCTATTTTCTTCTTGTGCCCCTCCAATATTCCTCTAAGGTAAGATCTTCTTCCTTTTCTCTCTCTATCTCCATTATCCCCAATCCTTGAAATCCTAAATTTGAGAATCGAATCAAAATTCTAAATTCTCGAGTTTTCAAATCCTTAATCCGAGAAACTCTTTAATTCCTCGGACTAGTGATCCCCATTGATCGATTGGGTTATGACCATGCAAGATCGGGAGGTTCCATCCCTCGCCGGATCCAACCATAGCAATAATTGAATTTCATACTTCGTGGTTGTGATGAATAGCCCGCTCCATTGCATGTCTCTTTATGATCTTCTTAGTTTATGATGATTATCTCTAAATTTTAGATTATCATTGTCTTTATTTTCCTCTGATTTAATTGCGTTCATGAGCATGCATCATAATTAGGGCATCCTGCATCAAATTTGGTATTAGAGAATAGGCTTGCATGGTTTTGTCTAGATCGAGTTATCAAATTAGGGTTTTGATTTTTAGATCTATTTTAGGAAAGTTCCAGATTTAGAAAGTTTCCAATTTTAGAAACTTTCCAACTTTAGAAAGTTTCCTAATTTGAGTTGTTTCCTATCTTAATTTAAGTGTGTCAGTTCATATTAGTTTTGCATTCATCGCTTCGTAACACCTAGTAGTCTAGTTGGGTAGAGTTTGGTTCAAGTCTTGAGGGAGAGGTTTCGGACTTCAACCAATTATAAACAACGAGCAGTTATCTGAGCAACTTGCTCAATTGATGCAAAAGATAACTGCAATGGAAACAAGACAAAAGAATAAATTCGCTCGTTTAAGTACCCAGATCACCACCACCATGAATAAAGTCGAGCAATTAGAGACATCCCAAAGGGAGAACCCCACTCTTGGTGAAGACACACACTCTCAAACAGGAGAAATCATTGAGGAGCATGTTCCCATACGTGGAGGACATGGTGGTAGGGGACGTGGAGCTGGTCGTGGTGTTGTGCGGGAGGCACAAGCTACATATGACTATCCAAACCACTACGATCTTGATGAGCGTGCGATGAAGAACGTGAAGGTGGAAGCCCCAAGTTTTGATGGGCGTCTGGATCCCAAGGCATTCCTTGACTGGGTTGCTGACATGGACCACTACTTTGAGTGGTATGGCATGTCAAAAAACTGTCAAATGCGGTTTGCAAAGATAAAACTTGTGGGTCAGGCCAAGTTGTTTTGGACCAACATTGAGCGAAAGGAAAAAAGAATTGGTAGAGCTCCTATCACAGATTGGCATGAGATGAAAGAGAAATTGAAGGAGAAATATCTTCCTCTCCCATAACGACAAAAGCTCCTTGACCAGTGGCAATCCTTAAGCCAAGGGTCAATGTCTGTCAGCTGACTACATCGCCAAATTTGAGGAATTTATGATGCGATGTGATATCCATGAGGACCCTCTAGTAACGCTCTCGCTTTTCAAGACGGGCCTTCGAGCGAATCTTCAGCGCGGGCTTATGACTAGGCCCTTAACGGACTTGGATGAAGCATATCAAGTTGTGCAGGAACTAGAACAATACCTGAAAGCTCCTGTCATTAGACGTTTTAAGTCCCGAGACTCTAGGAACTAGACCTAACGTTGGTAGTCAACTTAGAGCACAGGCGACTATCCCGCCTAGGCCTGAGGAGGACAAAGGCAAAGGGGTTCTTAGTGCCGGTCCTAGTGGGGGTAGCCAAGTGAGGTGCTACGAATGTGGAAATCTCGGTCACATGTCTAATCAGTGTCCCACGAAGAACTGTGGGAAAGCCTTAGTTATAAGTGAGTCCGATGAGGGTGTTGATGACCAGGGTGATTATGAAGTAGAAGAATATAACCCTGAAGGAGGTCTTACTGACGAAGATGGTGTAGATGAAGAAGCAACGCTTGCAGTAATCAGGCGTGTGCTAGCTCAGTCTAGGAGTAGTGTTGATTGGCGTCGAAACACTATCTTCTATACTCTTACCAAGTGTGGAGAGAAGAATTGTAAGGTGATAGTGGACAGTGGGAGTTGTCAGAATGTGATTTCCGCCTAACACCTTAGATCGTCTGAAATTGAAACCCACACCTCATCCTGACCCATACAAAGTTTCTTGGGTTGACAAAACATCACTTCCTGTCACCCATCAATGCTTAGTTCCTATCGAGTTTGGGTCATACAAGGAGTCCCTATGGTGTGATGCGATACCTATGGATGTTGGACACATCATCCTAGGTAGGCCGTGGCTATTCGACAATGACGTCACGATCTTTGGCCGTTCAAATGCATGTACCTTCATGTATAACGGTAAAAAAATCAAACTTAATCCTATGCCACCTGAAAGCACACTAGAGAAGAAAAAGGATGAGAAGGCGAGTGAGCCTAAGGAAGTGAGGAAATCCAATCCTAAGTCTCTTCACATAATCAATGCGAAAAAGTTCAAGAAAGAGACTAAGGAGGATTCCATAGTGTATGCCCTTGTGGCAAGAGAGATTACACTTGAGGTTCCATCAGAGTTACCCCATGAGGTAACGTCGGTTTTAAAGGAATACAGTGACGCGTTTCCTGAGGATTTACCGAACGAGTTACTACCTATGAGGGACATTCAGCATGCCATTGACCTCGTCCCAGGGTCGACTCGACCGAACCTTCCTCACTACAGGATGAACCCTGTAGAACATGCAGAATTGAAGAGGCAAATTGATGAGCTTCTGCAAAAGGGTTTTATCCAAGAGAGTATGAGCCCGTGTGCCGTGCTAGTATTGTTGACACCAAAGAAAGACGGCACGTGGCGCATGTGTGTGGACAGCAGTGTCATAAACAAAATTACCGTCAAATATAGGTTTCCCATACCTAGACTTGATGATATGCTTGACATGATGGCGAGGTCCATCATATTCTCCAAAATTGATCTCAAGAGTGGATATCCCCAAATCCGCATACGCACAGGAGATGAGTGGAAAACGGCGTTCAAAACCAAAGATGGGTTGTACAAATGGATGGTTATGCCCTTCGGCCTGACTAATGCGCCCAGTACTTTTATGCGGGTGATGACACAAGTCTTGAGGCCGTTCATGGAAAAATTCCTAGTGGTGTACTTTGATGACATTCTTATTTATAGTACCACTAAGGAATCACACCTTGTTCATGTCTAGTCAAGTCGTGTTCTTAGGATTTATAGTGTTTTCAGAAAGAATGCTTGCGGACCCTGAAAAGGTCAGGTCCATAGTTGAGTGGCCTAAACCGAGGAACATTCATGAGGTGTGAAGCTTTCATGGCTTAGCAACTTTTTATCGTCGGTTCATTAGGGGTCTTAGAACGATCATGGCTCCCATTACTGAATGTATGAAATAGGGAGAGTTCGTGTGGTTTAAAGCCGCAGTCAAGGCTTTTAGGAAAATTAAGGGCAAAATGATAGATGCTCCTGTCATGCGTCTACCTGACTTTTCTAAAGTCTTTGAGGTGACATGTGATGCGTCTGGTGTTGGTATAGGTGGAGTGTTGAGCCAAGAGGGACACCCTGTAGCCTATTTCAGTGAGAAACTGAATGAGGCAAAACAAAAGTACTCCACCTATGATAAAGAGTTCTACGCGGTAGTGTAATCCTTGAGACATTGGCGTCACTATCTCTTACCGCAAGAATTCGTCTTGTTTTCTGATCATGAGGCCTTGAGATATTTACATTCTCAGAAGAAACTCAACCCAAGGCATGCTAAGTGGGTAGCGTTTCTTCAGGAATATTCGTTCGTCCTAAAACATAAGGCCAGGGTCGAAAACAAACCAGCGGATGCCCTTAGTAGACGAGTGACATTGCTCAATTCCTTAAGTGTAGAAGTAGTCGGATTTGAGCAATTGAAAGATGAATAACCCACATGTCCTGATTTTGGGGGTATTTACGCGTCGCTCTCTAATGATCAGCATAGTACAAGCGATTATGTCCTTAAAGATGGTTTCCTTTTCAAGGGAGACCAACTTTGTATTCCCCATATGTCCCTTCGTGAATTCCTCGTCTGGGAGCTTCATTCAGGAGGGATAGCTGGCCACTTTGGTCGTGATAAGACCATTGCTCTCGTAGAGGATCGTTTCTATTGGCCACGTCTCAAGCGAGACGTAGCCAAAGTTTTAGGGCGGTGTCATACATGTCAACTGGCAAAGCAACGCAAGCAAAATACTGTGTTATATACGCCATTGCCAGTGCTACATGCTCCGTGGCAAGACATTAGTATGGATTTCGTGTTGGGACTTCCCAAGACAATAAAAAAGCACGATTCCATTTTTGTCGTTGTGGACCGTTTCTCCAAAATGGCATATTTTCTCCCATGTTCTAAAACGTCAGATGCGTCTCATATTGCTCGTATCTTTTTTGATGGTGTGGTGCATCTCCATGGATTGCCTAAGACCATAGTGTCTGACCGTGATGTCAGATTTACCAGTTATTTTTGGAAGACACTATAGCACATTGTGGGTACTCATTTACAGTTTTCTACTGCCTACTACCCTCAAACAGATGGGCAAACAGACGTGGTAAATCGAAGTCTTGGAAATCTTCTACGTTGTCTAGTGGGTGAACATGTTAAGACTTGGGACCTAATTTTACCAACTGCTGAATTTGCTTATAATGGGTCAGTAAATCGTTCTACAGGGATGAGTCCATTCAAAATTGTTAGTGGGTATAAGCCTAGAATGCCAATAGATCTCTTACCCATATCAGTCACCCAAAGGTCTTCTGAATCAGCCGATACATTTGCACGACATATTCATGAATTGCATACGCATGTTAGACAGCAGATAAATAAGAGTAATGATAATTATAAAATCTCAGCTGATTCTCATCGTAGACTGCAAGATTTTCAAGAAGGAGACTGTAATGGTGAGAATAAGGCCTGAGCGGTTCTCACAAGGTTCCGTTAAAAAGTTACAAGCGTGTAGTGCTGGACCATTCAAGATACTGCAAAAGGTTGGGTCCAACACGTATCGGATCATCTCCCACCTGAAATAGGATTTAACCCAACTTTTAATGTGGAAAATCTAGTCCGTTCCCACCATCCTATAGTTGATCCATCATCTCTCTCATAGCCTTTTTCTGATTTTGCTTCACAACTCCTTCCAACCCTCCCTCCACCTATTGTCCATAAAGAAGAAATTGAAGGAATTTTGGATGAGGAGATAGTATCTACAAGAGACGAAGGTTTCCAGAGGTACTTAGTTAAATGGAAGAATAAGCCACCGTCAAAATCTACATGGTTGACTGAAACAGAGTTGCAAAGGGTTTATTCGGATTTGCTAGAGCACTACAAGAGTTTTAACTCGTCGGAGTCGAGTTTTTCTCACTCGAGGGGAGTTGATGCGGACACAAGACCATTTCAAGTTTACCATCGACGAAAACACCCACCACAAGCCTCTTCCTTGTGGTTAGGCATTCATTGAGGAGCATTGAAGCCCTTACACATGTGGGTTGACACATAGAAGGCCCCGCATTGGGAGGACACGTGTGTAGGAGGTAGAAGAAGAAGACCGGGTGGATGGACAGATTTTCACTGTCTTCAGGCGCTTGAACTTAGCCTGCCTGGCGCCCAAAACTCACTGGACGTTTTTGGACGTCTTCGGGCGCCCGAACTTTTACGCAGATTGTTTTCTTTTCCTTTTTTTTTTTTTTACTTAAACATTGAGGGTAATTTAGTCTTTTTACTTGCTTTTAGTGTTTATTTAAGAGGGTTAAGCCCTAAACTCGAATTTAGTTCATTATTCTTGAATGAAAGCCTCTTTGGTTATCTCCTCTCTCTCTCTCTCTCTCTCTCTCTCTCTCTCTCTCATTCCTCTTTGGTTATCTCCTCTCTCTCTCTCTCTCATGAAACTTCATCTTCTTCTCCAATCTTCTTCTATTTTCTTCTTGTGCCCCTCCAATATTCCTCTAAGGTAAGATCTTCTTCCTTTTCTCTCTCTATCTCCATTATCCCCAATCCTTGAAATGCTAAATTTGAGAATCGAATCAAAATCCTAAATTCTCAAGTTTTCAAATCTCTAATCCGAGAAACTCTTTGATTCATCGGACTAGTGATCCTCATTGATCGATTGGGTTATGACCATGTAAGATCGGGAGGTTCCATCCCTCGCCGGATCCAACCATAGCAATAATTGAATTTCATACTTCGTGGTTGTGATGAATGGCCCGCTCTATTGCATGTCTCTTTATGATCGTCTTAGTTTATGATGATTATCTCTGAATTTTAGATTATTATTGTCTTTATTTTCCGCTGATTTAATTGTGTTCATGAGCATGCATCATAATTAGGGCATCCTGCATCACATGGGCAAGACTCTGAGCCAACCTAAATGATTAACCCCCGTCCATAATCCAAAAGGATTCCCTACGACCACCTTCCTTGGCAAGAAAATCAGCCCGTTCGTTTGCTCATTGCTTGACGTGTGTGAAAACCACGTCTAGATTAGCACAGATGTATTTAGCTTCATCCACAATATTAGCTAGCTTCCTTTGGACAGATTTTGTTACAAATACTTTCATCTTTCATCAGTAATGAATTTTATTAGAAAAGATACCGAATGGCGGCAAAAATACACCCAATAGTACAACCGTAAGAAGCCGAGACATACATGAAAAATACACCCTCATTAGTGCATTCCAACAATTCTTTTAGGGCCTGTTTGGATTCATGGGAAAAAATGTTGAGGAAAATGGTGATTTTCGGGAAACGCCATTGCTAGAAAACAATGACAAATGAAAACGGTTTCCCTTAATTGTTTTCTACCAAGTCTTTCTTGATTTCCAAATATGTTGTTTGGAAGAAAAATGCATTTTTCATGAAAATTTTACTCGAAGATAGAAGGTGACACATGCACGATGAAGATGGATTGTGGCACGTGTTAGACAATGGCATGTGTGGTGGCACATGTTGCACAGGTGGCATGTTGACAAGTTTGGGGCATGCATCTCTAAATATTGGCATTGGTGAGCATATCAGCCAAAAAATGATATGATAGCGTCGCGTATTGGTATCGGGCCTATACTAGTCTATATCTGACGGAATTTTTTTAGCAAAAATATTAGAAAAATAGGGGGGGAAATGAGATATACAAGAATCTATCAGATTTTCATATTTTGACCATTTATTCAATGGTGTATCAGTTCATTCTTTGGTAAGAATGTTGTAGGTCGGGTTGACCAACAGTAAGCTATGATGATGATTTTTTTTTTATTTTTTGTATAAATTGTTTATATATGTCATAAATTGGTATCATATATTGTTAAAACAAATAAATATATCATTGATATTTTTGGTAAAGTGTTGAAGATTAATGCTTGTATGAAATGCATAGATCGTATGCTAGCAGAAAGGTATTCATGCATCATTATAGCAATTCATGGAAAAAGAAAAGGAAAAAATAAATCTGAAATTTTCAAAAAAAATCGAGCATAAATAGGAAAAAAGTAGGAAAAATTAAAATAAAAACCCAAATATTAGAAGGGTATTCGTGCCTCATTACATCATTTGATGATAAATCTAAAAAAGTAGAAAAAAGAGAACAAAAATAATAAATCTAAAAATTTCTGAAAATTGAAGCTTAAATAGGAAAAAAATTAAAAATTTAAAAATCCCCAAATATAGAGAAAAAAATCGATAGATCTATAGTATTAGAAGAGTATTCATGCATGATTACAACATTTGATTCAAAAAAGAAAAAAAAAATCTGAAAATTTCAGAAAATTCAAGCATAAATAGGAAAAAATTAAAAAATATATAAAAAAATCCCTAAATCGCGAAGAAATATGTAGATCCATAGTATTAGAAGAGTATTCATGCATCATTACAGCATTTGATTGGAAAAAGAAAATAAATAAATAAATCTGAAATTTTCAAAAAATTAGAGCATAAATAAGAAAAAAAAAATCCCCAAATTAAGAGGAAATATGCAGATCTAGTAGTAATATAGTACTAGAAGGCTACTCATGCATTATTACAGCATTTGAATGAAGAAAGTATTATAAAAATCTGAAATTTTTTGAAATGTCCTACGTAAAGAGGATTTTTTTTTCAAGTTAAAAAATCCCCAAAAATCAAGAAGGAATCAAGCACGATTCTTCGATTTGTACTATACTCTAATTTCAACTCGATTTGAGCAATAATAGACAAACAAAATAGATATTTTTCAATTTTCCCCAAACTGGGTAACGTTGCTTCAATCTGTCAATTTGAGCACGTGTGGACGGTAGAGAACTTAAAGATGGATGGTAGCACATGATACATTTGCACATGTGGAGTGCTTGAAGATGAGGGAGGCACATGTTGCACATATGCCACATTGGGGCACGTGACACATTTACACACTTGAAGATGGGCGGTTGTTCATGTCGTAAATGTGGCAAATTGGCAAGTGTATGCGCTTTAAGATGGATTGTGGAACAAGTGACACATTGGCATAGGTGGGGAACAAGTGGCACATGTGGCACATTCGAGCAGGTGGCACGTTTACACACTTGAAAATGGGTGGTTGTACATGTTGCATATGTGACACATTGGCACATGTATGGTGCTTTAAGATGGATTGTAGCACAAGTGACGCATTGGCACGTGTGGGACACTTGAATGGACATTTGCACATGTGGGGTGCTTAAAGTTGGTTGGGGGCACATGTTGCATATGTCGCTGCATGTGAAGTGCTTAAAGATGAACATTAGAGCACATGTAGGGCATTTGAAAGATAAAGGCGGCACATGTTGCAGGTGGCACATTGAGGTGTGTGGCAAATTGAAACATGGGTCACTAAGAGATGGGCGATGGCACATGTTTCAGTATGTGGCACAATAGCACGTGTCGCACTTTAAGATGGATCGTGGCAAATGTGCATGTTGGGTACTTGAAGATGGACGATTGCACAGTGGGGTACTTGGAAGATCGGTGATGGCACATGTGACTAACATGTGGGTTACTTTGTAAAAAGAGGGGTCATTTTGGCATTTTTCAGGAAACAAGGAAATGGAAACGACATTTCCAACAAATTTACAAAAACAAACAACGGATATGTCATTTTCATGGAAATGATACTTCCTCAATTCAAATTTCAATGAATCCAAACAACACTCTTAAGAATTTTGCCCAAAACAACACTTGAGATTGAATCCAATCAATCACCCTAACAATCAATTCCACGTCACTGTTAAAAGTTATTATTCTTCCTCTCCCCTTATATAATAGACCACATGATTGTAAGGAATAAAGACTACAAAATGTTCTACCTTCGCCCCCAAAACCCACGCCATGCAAAACCCTTTTTACAACCATCCTCAAGTAGCACAGGCTGGATTTGCAATGAATGAATAAGTGACCAACTGACTCATCTTTTAATGCAGCAACCATTGATGATAATTATCATTCTCTTGCCCAACTTATTAACACTGAGGATTATCTTCCTCCCCACTAGCAATCCAAACACAACAACTCTCGGAGGCACCTTCGCCCCCAAATCCAAGCTGTTGGTGCCCCTCTGTCTTCACCCACCCCTTCACTCCATACAAAATGATCATAAACGAATGATAGTTGATGAATGCAATATAATGAACAACATACTATTGTAAGTAATTATGCATTTTACCCCGACTTAATCAAATCTTGTTGTCATGTGGGGGTTGGGGCAACACCCTCAAAGTGTAAAATATCTGCTATTTTACTGTGTGACTGCAAATTTATCTTTTTAAAATGCACAATTCGAATTGGTCAAAAATCAGCAAAAATGGTTAAAATGTGAATTTTTGGAAAATCATTAAAATAGACCCTAATTGAACACAAATCAAGCATAATTTGGTGGATTAGGGTCCAACATGTTAAAATACAACAAAGAGAAGAAAAAACGGGAATCTGATTTTCCCAAGAACAGTCCACTCCGATGTGATTCATCGAATCCCACACAAATCTTGTGTTTTAATCTCCAAAATAGTCCAAGATCTAGTTGAAAATGTGCTTCTATGCTTCATCTAATGTTGAAATGAAGAAATAAGAGAAAATGGCAGGAAAAAAAAAAAGGGAAAGCAGCATTTTATTGGCATATCAGCTTTGCAACCAATGTTGTATCAACATTGATATGGACAGTGAATTATGGGCCCGGTTGTTTCAACCCCATATCGTCAGACCTGGCCAATCCAATACGGATTCTCTGAACCTTGGTATTCACACTAGTACACTCATCATCCATGGTTCCAGGTATACCACAAATACTGCTACAGGGGTGATCAACCATCTTATCACCAATGGTCCAATTAAGGGGCATCAGTCCTTTCAGTCATCGACAAGAACTGTTCCTATCATATTTGGTTCAAGAGGCCATGAATAACCAGCACAAAGTCATGCTGTCAACACAGCACCAATGTCTAAAGTGTTGGTTGCACATGGGAAAGTAGCATCATATCAAGGGGCTGGAGAATTCCATTCAATTTGTTGAATCACATTTCACCAAGGTTGCTAGGTTCACTGTTGATTAGGTCAGGCAACGTAGGCATCATGGTCACCTCTCTGTCATGGCACTATTGAAGAGGAAGGTGTTGACGAAACATGGAATCATGGGCTACCCACAATTCAATGTGTTGCCTACCCTTGGGTCACCCCTGTTGTTCCTAGGACTGATAAATGTTGTTGCTCTCAAAAACTATCAAGTCTCCAAGCCAAGCATGCTCAGACTCTCAAATACAAGAGGGTCACCACTCCACTATCTGCGCTGCTATTATGGAGATGTCCTTGCCTAGTTCGTCATCTTTTCCAATCATTGCCATATATGTTCTAATGAAGACAAGAACCTTCCACAAGCTCCCCAACCTCTGAGTCGGTTATTTCAAGATTATTTGAAAAATAAAAAAATGAAAAATCAAAGTCACTCCATGATTCCCTGTCCACCTCGTGAATAAATAATTAGAAGGGTACAGTCTTCCACAACCTCACAGCTCTTAGGTTGGTCACTAGGAAACTTAGCAAGTTCAAGGTAATCACAGAAATGGCAAGGGCCGTTACGCGATACGCACCCCCCCCCCCCCCCCCCCCCCCCCCCCAAAAAAAAAAGGTACCGTAACGGCCCCCGAAATGGTCGGCTATAACGGTCCAAAAACAACTAGTTTTTTTGGCCTCTTAAATTTGCTGTTTTTTTTTTTTGTTTTCTTCTCATACTTTTCTTCTCTGATTTCTTTCATAATCTATTATTTTGCTAAAACCGACCACTCTTAAGTCTATTTTGGAGAATTAAAACCACTAATTTCTATGATTTGGATGAATTGAAGCTCCATGGGCCATTTTCCGAAGAAATCCGAAAAGAGGTATTTATACCTTTTTCTCTCTAATCTCTGTTTTTTCACCTTGATATGATGTGTTAACCATTGTAAAATATTTAAATGTGCATTTCAAGATTATGCAACTGATTTTTTTAATTTTTATTTTCTTTTTTTTTAATTTCGGATTAATTTCAGAATAATTTTAAAAATTAGGAAAAATCATTTTATTTTTTTAAATTTCTGGTTTAATGGTTGGATAACATGTGTTACTTATAGTAGAACAAATCATGTGCATTTTACAGATTATGCACATGATTTGCTATTTTTTTTTTTATCTTTTTAAATTTCGAACTATTTTCGAAATAATACTAAAAATTAGGAATTTTTTTTTTTGTAAATTCTGGTTTAATGGTTGGATAACATGTTACCTATAGTAGAAAACAATCATGTGCATTTTACAAATTATGCACATGATTTTTTATTTTTTTATTTAATTATATTTACAGATTAATGACTAATATATGTTTATATTTTTATTTTTTTTAATAGGTTTTGGAGCTTCGTAGCCGTAGGGTTTAGTATTTGATAAAACTTATAATTTTTTTTATTAGTGAATTTTAAAAGTTAGTGCTTGATTTCATTAGCTGTATTTAATATTTACAATTAAATTTATACGTTTCGAAATCTAAGTAATTCACTCTCAGACTTGGTCTCTAACATAGGCCATCTCTAATTAAAAAAATGTCTGGGTCTGGCCAATAAGGAACTGGAAGTGAAACTGTAAATGAGGATATTGGATGGCAACATTGTCAGAGGGTAGGTGGTGGAAGGCACTAAATAAAATGAAACTATTGTGATAGAGTAATAAGTGGTGGAATTACGCGACTTAAACAACATTTGGCACATCGAAAGGGACAAGTTGCGGGATACAACAGAGCTCCCAAAGAGATAAATGACCATGATGCAAGCCAATTTAGATGAGTCGATGGGGAAATGAGTTGTTGTGCAGAAAAAGAAAGATGAAATCCTGGATGCGGCCTGACAGAAGGTGTTTGTTCCGAAATATATGGCCGTTAGTAACGAAAATATCATTGATTCTGAGGAAGATTCTGATCGAGAAATTACTATAGCTAGGATAGAGAGCGTGTGCTATGCTCATGAAGAGAAAGAACGTCGACGCAGGTTTGATTCGAGTGGGAGTGGGAGTGGCCAGGGGAGTACAACTGCAGCCCCAACGGGAAGTGCAACTGGGGTTGGAGGGGGTAGGTTAGGTGGATTAAGACGTATGTTTAGCAGCTGGTGGGAGACATCTTCACGCGCAACTCCTATAGATGTAGATGTGGAAGAAGTAAATGTGCCTAGGAGACCCTTTGTTGATCCGATCCTTTTTAGGAAAGAATCAAGTAAACAAAAGAAGATAAAACAAATGTGGAGTAGAACTTCTATTGAGAAACTGGGTAGGACAGCAGCAAAGTTATTTATACATGCCAACATACCCTCTAATGTGGCCAATTCTCCATATTGGCAGGTGGTAATTGATGCAGCAATAGAAGCAGGCAAAGGAATTAAAGCTCCCGCAGCCAAGGAGATTAGAGGAAAATAGACAGACGCAGAGTATGCGGATACAAAGGCATACGTAAGTACTTTTAAACCCATATGGCAAGCCAGAGGATGTACGATCATGTGTGATGGTTGGACTGGCCCAACAAGATACAACATGATCAACTTCATGGTGTATTGCCACTTGGGAACAGTGTACCACAAGTCAATTGATGCCTCAGATGAAATAAAAAATGCTAATTTAGCTTGATAGATAAAATGATGGATGACATTAGGGAGGAAAATGTGGTGCAGATTGTGACAGATAATGAAGCAACATATAAGTCTGCAGGAAATATATTGATGGTAAAGAGACCACATATTTTGGTCACCATGTGCTACACATTGTATTGATCTTGTATTGGAAGATATTAGAAACAGAAAGAGTGTTAAAGAAATGGTTGAAAAAGCAAAAAAAAGTGACAACATTTATTTACAACCATAATCACATAGTCGCAATAATGAGGAAGTTCACGAAGGGATGAGAGTTGATTAGGCCAGCGGCGACTAGATTTGCAACTAACTTTATAGCCTTAGAGAGTTTGTATCAGCATAGGGGAGAGTTGAGTGAGATGTTTTCTTCCCAACAATGGCTCAACAGAAAACATGGGAAGAAGACAATAGGGACGCCGGTTGATGTTGTAAACACCATAAGGGACAACAAATATTGGAAGAAGGTTAAGAGGATTTTAAAGGTGATGGAACCACTAATGAGGGTACTTCGTCTTGTTAAAACCGATGAAGCATCTACGATGGGCTTCCTTTACGAAGTCATGGATAAGGCGAAGTTGGCAATTCAACGTAATTGTTAAAGCTGACAATCTTACTGGAAATTGATCGACAAAAGATAGACAACGCAGCTCCACCACGATATTCATGCGGCAGGTTACTACCTAAATCCTAAGTATAGATATGCCCAATCATTTGTTGCGGATGATGAGGTTCGAATTGGATTAAAGAATGTGATAAAGAGATTAGAGCCTGACTTAGATACACAAATAAGGACTTTGAATGAATTGGATATATTTGGAAGTCGCTAGGGTAGCTTTGCAGATGATCTTGTACAACATGCAATATCTAGGTTGCAACCCACTGAATAGTGGATAAATTTCAGAGAATTTGCACCGGCTCGGCTCTCCAAAAAATTGCAATGAGGATTTTGAGCCAAACAACGTCTTCCTCTAGTTGCGAAAGAACCGTTTCACCACCATAAACATGTTCAAAATTATAAATGAATGCATATTTGGGATGTTTGGAATTTTCTGGATTTAATCCGTATTTTTTTAGATTTTTTGGCAAAAAATTAAAAAAAAATAACCATTACACTACAGGGCTGTATCGGCCGATACGGGACAACTTGAGCAGGTTGTGATTTCGAAAATTTTTGCCATCCATCCTATTTTGTTGTCACAATTCTCAGCGTCAGCCACGAAGCCCAATCACCCTGTCCTCAGTTACTAAAAGATTATTCTCCAATAGGAAAGGCACAACTCCTTAAATAAGACTATAGCGGGCTAATGGGAGATCAGGCATGATAACTTATCATTTTAGAGTCCTTAAATAGAGGAGTTCGCTCATTAGAACCACCACTAGGTTGAGATTTTACACACTACGGCAGACTTACTATTCAAGGGAGTTTGTATCATTCATTGGGTAGTAAAGGCATGGTAGGCCTATGCCTATGCATTTTAGGCTACTTGTGCCTTGCCTAGGCCCCAGGATAGGCATCGTCCTAAAGCGTGCACTTAGGTGCAACCAATGTTCGAAATATCGGTATTGCGTTATGCATTGCACCCTTGGGATACATATACGTATCAGTTATCGCATGGGATATATCGTTTGTATCGAGTAATTTATCACGCTTTTTGGGAAACATTGGGAAAATGGTCGAATTTTTCAATGAAACTTAAGGGATTGTTAAAAAAGACCTTAATACACACTTTCAAATCATAACATCTCAAAAAAGAAGTGCACATAATAGGCCCTTGTATAGGGTCCTAAGCTATGCCTATGTGTTGCCTGACTGAACTAATGCAACTATATTCAAATGGAATGCAAAACATTTACAATGCATGTGATGATCATTTCATCAAACAATCCTAAATACTTCGAAATTAGTCTCAATTGACAGCTAGTTGAAGGGAAATTTCGAAAAAAAATAATATTTTAATAATTTCTTATTAATTTCTAATGGAAAATGATTTTTATTTTCTAAAAATTGACAAGGACTTAACAAATCAGTAGATCAGCCCTCATACATGCTTGATTTTATGTTTGGAGTGCAACATTGCAAGCAATTTGGGAAATTTCGAATTTTCCTCGATTATTCCCAAATCAGACCACCTACATTCAAATTTCGAAATTAGAGTGTATATGATGATCATTTTATCAAATACTCCTAAATACTTTGAAATTAGTCTTCAATTGATAGCTGGTTGAAGGAAAATTTTGAAAAAAAAATGGAGAACATGAAGAACCAATGGATATCGAAATCAAAGCTCCCACTGCATGATTTTTCATGCATAACATGAAGAACCAATGGATTTGTAACCATTTGACATTGATTTAACATAATTTCAACAAAAAAAGGGATCGGAAATTGAAAATGCTCACTGAATCAAACATGTGGGATGTATCGGCACTACATGTACGTTTCACATCGCACAGGTGGGATACAAGATATATCGTGGGATATATCGGCCAATATCGTTGATATTTAAAACATTGGGTGCAACTACTTGGTGCCTAAGGATGCCTACATGCCACCTAAACAATTAGGTGTGAGATACCTTTGAGGTATTTTGGATATTTCTAACACCAATTAAAGATGGAAATTTATAAATCATCTTTGACTACATTTTTTCAAATTCTTTTGTATAGAAGCTCTGATCTTTTCCTCCCATATTTCTCATATTTTTCATGAACTTGGATCTTCTTCTTTATTTCCTCCTCACATTAGTATTTTAAGCTCCACACTGGACTTCTCGAAAGCAATTTCAGCTTTTGTATGTGAAATACAAGGGAATGAAAACATATGGGGGCTTTTTGGGGAAATTTGAAAATTTATGTTAGAGAATTTGGAGCTGTTAAAAAAAAAAAAGGATTTTAAGGTTTGGAAAGTTTAGGGATTTTGGCAAAATCATGATTTTGGGTTGGGTACTTTGGGGAGTTGGGAAATTTGGGAACTTAGGGGTAAGCTTTCGAGTAATTTGGAAATTGGGGTTTAAGGATGGAGGAATTTAGAGAAAAATTGGGATTTGGGGTTTGGGCTAAGAGGAATTGGAAAGTTGAGGAACTTAGGGTTTCTAGGTCAAGGAAATTGATGAACCAGAAATTCTAGGGCTTAATGGATTCATTAGAATGTTTTGAGTATATATAAGTTTTGGAAGTGGTGTCTTACAATAAAAATAAAAAAAAATAAAAAAAAATAAAAAAAAATTGAACATGTATCTATATATGTAATATCCACACACACACCTAGGCATGCCTAGGCACTTGTAGGGGCACGTGCACCTAGCATGCGCCTGCCTCCTTGAATTACATTTGTTGACAGTGAAACAAGCATGAATAATGTACCACATGAGTGCATATATAGGCATCCAAACATGCCGAATCACTGTTGTTATGATCTTATACATCCTAGGTCTCACCATTCCGCCATCTGGGTTATGTTCTTCATGTAGCATTTAGACCGAATGAATCTATGAAATTACGTCAACACTTCCACATATTATGGGTAAAGTAGGAGACATCTCTATTTTTCCCTGCGGGATCTTTAGAATTATCACTGCCTAGCTTTCAATTCGCCTCTAACCATCAAATGAAATGTGAACAACTCATCCTCCTCTCTTTGATGACAAGCTAGTCCGAATGACGCTATGAAATTATGTCGATACTTCCACATATTACAGGTAACATAGGAGACATCTCTATTTTTCCTTGGGGGATCTTTAGAATTATCAAGCTTAGCTTTCAATTCACCTCTGACCATCAAATGAAATGTGAATAACCATCCTCCTCGATGACAAGCTAGTCTGAATTGGCTTAAGTTCTTAGAGGATCCTTCTTTACCATATTTGTCTAAAGGGCAGCCATCTATATCATCCTTTTATAAGAGTTCATAGAGATGTTTCCTTGGGGTGTAATCCAAAGTGCCTCACCCCCCACCAGCTCCTGAAATGCATCAATCAGCCATCAGATGTCTGACCAGGTAATTAGTAGTGAAGTAGCAAGGCAAAAGGGAACAGGATGTATTCACCAGCTCCTCAACTGACGCATACACAAGTCCATGCTTGGAAACCGTGACCAAATAGGGAGATCTCTACCAACGTCTACCATGCAAACATTACCAAATAAGTAAACCCCAAATAACATAACCCGCAAAATGCCTAAATTGTGTAACCCTACCCAAATCAAAACCACAATATCCCAATCGCCTAAACCTAATGAAAATAAATATATAAAAGAACTCGTCTTTATCACAGGGGCTATAGTGAAAGAAGAAGATAGAGAAATGGACAGTAAAACACGTCTCAGGTAAAAGAAATTATCGATTGAATACCTCGAAGTTAAATAAAATAAATGCAGTTTTCTAGATTAGCATTATGCATACTATTCAACGAGATGGACTTGTATATGCTTTTTTGAGGATGGATCTAATCAGTTAGCAAGACAAACAACATTCCATATTCCCTGAACATGTTTTTGAACATCACAAATCATGAAACGACATTTAGATATATACGCACAACAGGACAATATAGCATGAAAAGGAGCTTCCAAGTAGGTGGAAAAAAAAAAAAAAAACTAGCTTCTTTAAGAGGATCAAACCTGTTAGAGCTAGCTTCAACCCTGTCTCTATGTTTGGGATGCTAGGAACCAACACTCCTGGCGTATCTAGAACATAAATGCTAGGTCGATGCGCAATCTGTGCAACAGCTCTCAAAGCTTAGTGTTAAGTGTAATGAACAGAAATGCAATCAACAAGGTTGAGACTTGTTTTACCTATAAAGAAGAAAATCAACAACAAGATTACCTCAACTCTCCAAGTTAGAAACTCTTGAAAAAAAAAACTCACCAACTGGAAGTAGAACATTAACAAAAATTTTAAACCCTTTCATCAGGAACATGAACACACCATTACGATGCATAAGATTGCAAAGAAAAGATATATAACATAGCACACAAAGTAGTTAATCCCATTTCGAAAACCACCAACTTTTTATTAGCACACAAGTTAGTTAAAATCCCGTTTTAAAAACCACCAACTTTTTATTAGCTCCCCACCTTTAGAACCCATAAAATGTCTGGTGCGATCGCCGCGACACAGAAAACATAACCTGCACAAAGAGGTCTTGCTTTTTTCCACCTCAAATTAATAGAGAGACAAGAACAGGTATCACTCATTTCACCATTGATTTGATGGCACTGCATCTTGTCCACCAGCAAATATGAAAACTCCCAAATGCAATCTAACTTCAAAATATTAGAACTTAGTCAACTTACGATATTAGTTCTCTACTTGCAAGGGGCAAAATATTCCTGGAATTAGTATTTCTCGATGATCAAAATAGTCATCATGAAAGGAAATGAGAACAACTCTACCCGTGTGATGGATCAAGGTGAGCCATCTCTCATTTGGAGTTGGATCTATGGTCAGAATTGAAGACCAAAGTTATCTATTTATTTATTTATTATGTTTTTCTTTTGAACATTTGAGGAACGAAGTTGTGCGTGAAGATTATTGATGATTCAAATCAAAGGAAAAAGGTGCATGAATGGAAGCCAAGAAGGGTAGGGAATGATCTAGTTAATAACGTTCTCCGTGTGTGACATTAATTCAGTTGAATCCTTTTTCCTAGTGTGTATTTGAAGTTCTTCTCCCCGTCAAGATAAGAGACTAGAAATAAATCAAAGAACAATATTATGTCTACACTTGAGTCGATGAATTTCCAAATCACATCGACTAAACTAAATGGAACAACTTATTTACAAGGGCCACATCTGTAGAGGTCTTTTTGGTAGGGAAATGAAAAAGTAAATATTTGACTTCCTCCAAGCCTGATCAAATTGCAACAAATTATGATAATTGGGTAGGTGAAGAAGCCCAAATTAGGGCACTGTCGCGGAACAGTATGGATCCACATATTAGTGTGAATGTCATCTTCTTCAAGACCGCCAAAGAAGTCTGGGATAACTTGAAGATGTATTTGAGCAAGAAGAATCCCACGTATATCTATTGACTCCTATAAAGTATACTTTCCTTCTAATAGGGAGATAAAGAGTGTGGGGGAGTACTATTCTACCTGCAAGGCATGTGGGAAGAATTGATTCTGTATCAACCAATGTCAATTGATGTTGAGACTATGCGAAGGTTGAGGGAGGAGTTTCATGTAGCAAAATTCCTCTCGGGCCTCCGTCCTGAGTTTAAGCCAATGAGATTTCAAATTATTGAAGGGACTGAGATCCCATTTGTCATAGAAGCATTCACCAAATTTTAGTGTAGAGTTGGTATGGCCACACAAGGCTCCTCCTCATCTGATCAATCTACATTTATCTATGCATGTGGTAGAGAGATTGGGTAAGGGGGCATTAAGCGGGTGTGTTTCACGGCGGCGGGGGGGGGGGATTACTTGGGGTGGTTGTGGCATAGATTTTGGAGGTGGTCATGGGCGAGGCCATGGTAATTGACATTGCACACTCTGATACTTGTTAGAAGTTGGGACCTAGTAGGAAAGCCATCTTGGGCTAATCAGGTCCACTAGTTGGAGGATGGTTCCAATGGGCATGCGTACAAGTCAGTAATTCATGCTAAGCCAAGTACTTCAAGTGACACAGTTACAATGTCCAACGAAGAATATGCTAATCTTCTACAAGATCACTCCACCTATGCCTCTTTCTCTATAACTACTTTTGCTCAGTTAGGTACAGCATATGTTTCACGTCCTCTAAGAGCTTCCCCTGGATTATTGACTCTGGTGCTTCCGAGCACGTGATTGGTAAGCATAGTATGTTGCCTCAGTTAGTTCGGTCCTCATCCATTCCTTCTATGACCCTAGCTGATGGTACATCTACCAGCGTATCTAGAGTTGGTACTATTTGTCCTACCCCAGATCTCTCATTATCCTCAATTTTTGTGTATTATTAAATTTCCTTTATATTCAAGTCCTGAAAGATGCAATGAGAAGGAAAGTAAATCACACAACAGTTGAGGGCTTTTGTAAGGCTATGAACAGAGATCAAATTTGCATGAAATGTAGGAACATAGAGAACATTGGACAAGGTGAGATTAGGAGAAAATGACACAGAGCCAGTGAATTCTATAGTAGTAGAAGTCCCATCAGCTAGACGTACTAGACGGCTGCAAGTAGAGGAACTAAATGGAATAAGACAAGTGTCCTCACCAATCATCTGATCCGATGCCCCCAAATCAATAATCCAGGTCGCATGGGTGGAAGAGGCATGGAGTGCAATACCTGTGGTCACAATGAAGGAGGCAAATGACTGTGAAGCAGAAGAGGCAGGAGGCACGGACTGAGTTTGAAGCATCCGAAGGTGTTGAAGATCCATAACATCGGCGCTGGTCATGGTAAATGTGTCCAACTGATCAGAGACAGGAGAGATGTCAAGAGGACGACTAGCAGAAGAGTCAGATATGGTACTAATCTCATCAAAAGAAGCAACATGAGTAGTACGACGTCCATGTAATTTGAAGCACCGATCCCGGGTGTATCCGGACCGATTGCAAAAGGTGCACATAAACCTGCCACAGCCACAGCCTCGTCCTCCGATAAAACCTCCTCAAGAATCTGAACCACCACTTCAGTCACCAAATAAGACAAAGGTGGAGGTAAATGTAGTCCTCTCTTGAGTAGCAGCAGGTGCTAACATCACCCGCCTGCGGGCCTCCTCAGTATAAAGTTGTAGCAACAAGTTGGGTCCAGAGAGAATTTATATATTTTTGCTTCATCTTCCCATATCTTCACGTTCTCTGCACTGTGGCTATCTGGAAGCTAACTTAAGGGTTGTAGATGACTCGGTTCTTCCCAACGACTTTTTAGTGCACCAAAATATTCAGTAACTAACAAATTCTCTTGGGTGAGAGAATAGAGTTCAGTGGTCAACTGGAAGATATAGAGCTTATTAGATATGATCCCATATGTCTCATTAAGGGACTTCCACAAATCGGCAACAGAATCATAGAAAAAATAGGAAGAGGCAATACTCGGTTCCATTGAGTTGAAGAACCAACCCATAACAATATCATTTGGGGAATCCCATGCATCAATCTGTGATGATTGTGACGAATCACCAGATTGAGAAGTAGGCGGCCTCTTGGATGTGCCAGTAAGAAATCCAAGTTTCTCCTTGCCAATAACATACATGCAGACAGCCCAGGACCACAAAAGAAAATTGCTCCCATTAAATTTTGTGGAGGTAATTGAGAGGGCCCCCTCAGAGCTATGTCCAGATGACTTGGAATCCATGGATATGTAAAGGAGATGTGGAGAAAGATCACAAACTGAAGTAGAATGAGCAAAAACAGTAGCAGGGATATTTACACAACAAATTTGCCTTTGTGTTTATCGGGGAAACAAGAGACACATTCTAGCATTAGACAAGAGAGACAGGAAAGCATTCGTCACTTTATTTTATTCCTTTACCAAGTTCTTCGTACATTCCATATTTACATTATCCCTTGATTCTAGAATAGATTGTATATTATACAAAACAAAACATGTTCAGAAAGTAATTTCAGCAGAGCTTCGCCCTATTCTTCTTTCATCTTGTCCGGATGACAGGGAAATGGCCAAGCCAAGACTATTCTTCTGCACTTGAATGAGGGAAGTCAACCAGACTAGGCTTCGTTCCTTTCTGATCTTCATAGAACTCCATGGTGTTCCAAAATGATGGTATCATCCAACACGTCTACCACTTCTAGGGATTGCACCAAGTGCGCTCAACTTGAAGGAAGAGATGGGTCTTCTGCTCCAAACTGGTGTCATCTATCAAGACATCCACTTATGAGGATTGTACAAAGTACGCTCGACCTGAAGGGAGAAAGATAAGTCTTCTGAATCATCTATCAAGACATCCACTTATGGGGATTGTACTAAGTACGATCAACCCGAAGGGAGAAAGATAGGTCTTCTGAATCATCTATCAAGACATCCACTTATGAGGATTGTACAAAGTACGCTCAACCCGAAGGGAGAAAAATAGGTCTTCTGAATCATCTATCAAGACATCCACTACCGAGGATTGTACAAAGTACGCTCAACCCGAAGGGAGATAGATAGGTCTTCTGCTCACAAAGAAACAAGCTATTCGGACTAGATTGCTCTCTCTGTATAGTCCATCTTCACCACAATCTCAATCTTCAATGTTCTTCATGATTGAAAGGGAAACGAAAGCTAAAACACCCCCAACATCCTTTACAAAAGGAGAGAACAAACTCTGGAATTGCCCTTCAGGGGAGCTTTATGTGGGCGCGTAAAGCACCTCTCAAGCGGGCGGTTGATCTTCAATCTTCTTTTCGGCAGCATTTCCCCGTCTTTCTTCTTCAATCATCAGGATTCGCACTATGTGAGTTCCACCCGAGGAGAAGGAGAAGCATAAGGCCTTCTCCGTACCTCTAGAGTCTTCAGAAGGAGCTTTGGATTGAACTCCGGAAGCAAGTGCCAAATGACGACCCCTGGGGGGGTATTTATAGGCAAAGGGGGTCATTCTCGCGTAAAGCACTGAAAATCTGGCAACAGCTTCATGCGGTTGCGTAAAGTTCATGAGCTTTACACAGGTCGCGTAACGCAACCTTCTCTGCAGTAACCTCATCACTTTCCTCTCCAAACCTCATCACATCTACTCATTTCTTCTGCACCTCCTCATTTTCTTCTACAAACCTCATCATATCTGCTCATTTTCTTCTGAACTTTGTTTCTTCCTTTTCTCTTTCATTCCAAACCTCAATAAGTGCCTCAATCTTCTTTTCATTTGCATTTTTCTATGCCCCAACAAATGCCCCCTTTCAATTTGTTTTGAGAAAAAGCCCACCTTTGAACAAAATCTAATCGAAATCATGCATTATTGGCTTCAATCGAGCTTTACACGACCCGCGTAAAGCTCCACTGCTAGGCCATATATAGGAATGTGCATCTTCATTTATTCATTTTCAATTCTCACAGTGAAGCCCTGCCGTGTTCCAGATACTTTACGCGACTCGCGTAAAGCGCCCATCAGGGCTGAAATCTCTCCTAATCCTGGAACTCTACCGATTTTTCTGCAAACTTGTGACTTTCTTCCTGAAGGGTATTCTGCTTCTTGCACTTAGTCATATACGAGAATTTTAGTCCTATCTTCAGAGACTTCATTCCTTCAAGTCTTCAAAAGTATCTATTACTCTAACTGTCCATCCTTTTTCCTTATTGACAGAATTCGCATGCCTCCGAAGAATTCTTCTGAAGCTTCTTCTTCTCGTTAACGACCAGTCTTCCAAAGAATTCCCAATTCTTATGCAGTTCGCAGGCTCTTCAAAAGATTGCTTGGAATACTTGATCATCCTAATCAATGGGATCAGCTACCGATACTTCAGGAAGACATTTCATTTGCTACAACTCTTCTCCGTGCTGATTCCTCTATCTTTATTACCACCATCTTGGACTTACTAAGGTCCAGAAATTAGAAGAGCAAGCTGATTCCGTTGGACTGGCTGCATCACTATCAGCGGAAGACAAGCTGAATCTATTGGAGGGTGCTGAGCCACTTATCATGGAATCATTCCTTGACAAATGGGACGATGTGCATGTTACGTCCTCTTCTCTTGCAACTCACAAGGCTCGTCATAACTTCTCGTTTCATGACGTTCAGTTGATGGCTACAGCAAATCCTGCAATTCTAGATGCTGCTCGTTGTTCTGAAGATATTTCTACTACCTTACAGGAGGTCTTGGATGACCGTGAAGCTAAAGCTGCCTTGGAACAGGATACCGCCGAAGATATTCAAAAGCGGATCAAAAGTATCAGGAACATCGCTTCCCAAAAGTTGACTGTAGAGGCGAAGGCAGAGATGCTGAAGATCTGCTGCAAGATTAAGCTCCTTTATCGTCAAAAGGGGCGGCGATCAGTCTTTTAATGGTCTTCATTTCCTTTTCTGAAAACAGATATCTTCTTTCTTTTATCTTTAAAATCCCATTCCTTTCACTTTATGATCTTCTTTAGTGATATGCCAGCATCGACCGGAGCAAATTTTGGTGCTAGTGAACTGGCGACTTCCCTTTCTCTTTGGAGGAATCCAATCTTGTGCGCTTAACTTTAAAGCTAGCTTTAGAATTTCCTAGCATTCAAGAAATAGTCATTAATGTTTCTACTTTAAGTAGATATAACTATACTAGAACTTTGATTATAAATTTCATCTATTTCATATTTCTTTACATCAAATAGTGTCAAGATTACTTCCCTTTCATTTTGGCAACTCTACTTCGTGTTTTGCTGCATTTGCTTAATTCTTTTACCAGCACAAAGTTCAAAACATATGATGATAGCATTGATCACTTTTCCCTTCAGAGAATATTTTTCCATATAAGCTTAGAAGCATGCATGTATTGTTGCCAATATATTTTCAAAGATCATGTTCTTGATGTAATACAGAGATTGCCCCCAGCAATATCACATCTCGCATACTGATATATATAGATCGGTTCAGAATACTGGAGTCATCGTATATTATAGAAATTGATCCAAAGACATAACAACCAATGAGAAGGTTGATATTCCTTGATAATATATTCGATTAATATTCTATCATATCTCATAATAAAAATGTGATTCCTTTCGACCGCAGACTAGAATTCTTGAATAAGCTTCGGCTTGGCCTCGATGAATGTACCCAATAGTTAAATAACTATAGTCGAGTCGGATTCAGTCCAATGTGGATTTTCAATAAGAGATTAAAGAACTTGAGATGAATCAGACTCGGGCAAATATTGCCAATAATATCATTATGAGAGACTGAAGAGTCGAAGTTGAGTCAATATCAATGTAAAGAGTCTGGAGGACTATAGTTGAATATCATCGATAATATGCCAAATAACTCCAAAGAATACCTTCGGCAATCAAAATTCTATATGGCGTAAATAATGCTGAGGAATACTATAAAAATGGTATATGCAATTTTCATAGAGGATATAATTTCATATAGCCTGTATTGTTGAAGATATAATAAAGCCTTGTCGAAGGAATATTGTTCATATATGTTCCCTGTCAATTTACGACATTTGACAATGTCATAGCATATGCAATTTCCACAATATATACAATTGCAAGAGGATTTTTTGCTTTGAACATGCTGTTATTGCATGTGAATATTTCATTATGATATTCGTTTGTTTTCTTTTGTTTTCTTTTTAGCTGCGCAGCATTTTATGCTTTGTTCCTTTTTCTTTATGACGGGTGGAACTACTCTAAAGTTCTGTTGGTAGGCGCCTCTAATAGCAACATAGTTTAATCTCATGAGTAGTTGAAGCAAATAGGGCTTACATGGTTGGCTTGAAGCGCACACCGTGGCTGACATGTGTAATTAGCTCATAGCATATATTACACATATGCAAGTGTTAGCTCATAACGTACATCGCGCGTGAATAGCTCAAAGCGTGGATTACGCGTATGCAAGTGTTAGCTTATAGCATACATCGCGTGTAAACTTATAGCGTACATTGCGCGTAAATAGCTCAAAGAGTAGATTACGCGTATGTGAGTGTTAGCTTATAGCGAACATCACACGTGAATAGCTCAAAGCATAGATTACACGTATGCGAGTGTTAGCTTATAGCGTACATCACGCGTGAATAGCTCAAAGCGTGGATTATGCGTATGGGAGTGTTAGCTTATAGCGTACATCGTAGTTGATCATGTATACTTATTTTCCTTACCTCAGCTCTCGAGATTAAATACCTTAGTGACAAAGACGGTAAATCTCATGCATGAGGTTCGCCCATAGAGCTTCTCAATCTGCCTATATGGTTATTCTTTCTGCTGCCTTGACCCGTAGAGCTCTCGGTCTGCTCGTAAGGTCTTTTACTCATAGAGCTCTTAGTCGACTCATAGGGTTTTATCCATAAAGCTCTCGGTCAACTCATATTATATCCTTGGATTTGCATGATTTTCATGTGCGCGATTGGCCGCTTTAGAACGTTTATCATGCCTTGTTTATTTGTTGGAGCATTTATCGGTGATTACCGTTTCATGGTTTTGGTGCAGGGTCATTTTGAGAGGAGAGGATAAAGGATCGCTTCGAGAGAACTCGAAAGAGTCATTGCATCCATGCTTCCAATAATCTCTAATAAATGTCCTTTCAAATCAATTTTGAAGACCTTGAGCAGAGGAGGAACATATTTCATGAGCTTTTCATTACTTTGTTCTTTGGAGTACATTGATATTCATGTCTTGGCCATTCTTGCCCCCTTTTAATTGGGGAACACTTGGACAAGGGTTCGCGCAATCAAAACTTCCAGTTTGGCCTTCAAGGATAATATCACTTGATAAACCGGCCATTGACGGAGAGTCCAATTCCCTGCGCATTCTCACATATGGGTTCGAACTAGCCCCTTGTTTTAGAAAAAATATTAGAGACAATGATTCTGGTTCAACCTAGGAGGTGTCACTTCCCTGTGATATATATTTTCGATAGAAATCATGTTTGTTATCATTGTTCTTCATTCATCATCTTTTTCTACCATAATTTCGTTTGTATCAATCATCTTCTGGAGTATATCTTTAATGGCGCAACAATTTTCAGTTTAATGCCCAAGTCTATAGTGATAATAACAATAGTCTTTTTCTTTTGTTTTCCCTACTTCTTTAGGGCGCCTTATCGAAGGTAACTCGATTGTTCCTGTAGCCAATGTTTACAGTATCGATAATATCGGCCGATATTATCAGTATCATTGCTCGCCGATAAATATCGGCTTAGTAATAACAAAAAAAAAAAAAGCAGATTCCTTGGTATCGCACGATATATCATGCGATATCGATGATACCACACTTTGTATCGATATCGCATGATATATCGGCAAGATATCGTGCTTTTTTCTTTACGCGATTCCAGATATCGTCGATACCTGGACGATATCGTCCAGGTATCGGTCAGAGATGCCAGAATGTTTTTGAACTTGGTTTTTTTTTTTTTTTTTTAGAAAAAAAACTTAGGGAGGCCCATTTTTTCTCAATTTTCTCCTATTTTACTATATCGGTCAGACGCACAAGTCCCCCATTTTGTAGAAAAAAATGATTTTTTGTTCGATTTTCTTTTAGTTTCTCCTCCCTAAATAAAAAAAAAAAAAAAAAAAAAAACCATTGGGCTTTCGGGCGCTTCACCCCGAACCCTGGGGTCATAGTTTGTTGAGTCCAGCTAACTATTTTCTAGATTTTATTGAATCCTCATATAGATCTAGGCCATATAGGATAGCTTGTATTGCGTTGAACTAGGATAGTCAAAACTGCATTTGGAGGATACTCATTCAGTTGCATCATCCATAGGTATATTTCTCAACTCTCTTGCTTGTTTTACTTTGTCAATGCATTGGTTGTGTTTACATTAATGTCTTGTTACATTTGTATATCTTATGGAATCAATTTAAACAATAGTTACATCAGTTCAGTCAGATAGCGCATAGCTTACGATCCTTTTACAAAGGAACTCTATTATGTGGACTTTTTTTTTTACATATTATGATTTAAATGTGTGTATTGAGGTCCATTTTAACAATCCCTGAAGTTTCATTGAAAAATTCAATCAATTTCCCAATGTTTCCCCATGTTTCCCAAAAAGTGCGATACATTCCACGATACAACCGATATTTCCCACCGGTACGCAATATGTATCTGTATCCCAAGGGTGCGAAACTTAACGCGAAACCGATACTACGAACACTGCCTATAGCTAGTAACTGGTTCATCATTAGGAGGATATCTTCTTTTGCAAATACATGTTCTTCATGATCCTCAGATCTTTTAGATTTTTTATCTGATGCTCTATCTGCATGACTGCTTTCTCTTTTATTATATCTCTTCATACTTCGCCTACCAGTAATGTTTGTTGATGTCTCACTAAAACTTTTGTGTGACAATCTTGTTTGAAAAGCTGGCACTTTTCCTGGCAATGATTTGAAGCTCATGAGCCTTTACAGCAAGGTCACAAAAAGCTCGTATGTCACTGCCGATTAAGCCGAACGCTATTTCTGGTTTCATACATTTCAAACATAGCTTTACTTGTTCGGACTCTTCTGGCAGCAGTCGACATAATGCCCCCATGGTTTTCCACCGAGTGATGAACTTTCCAACCGATTCATCTTCTCTTTGATGGGTAGAGACCAATTCGATTAAGCTTACTTCTCTTTCAGAGGAGAAGAAGTTCGCCATAAAGGCATCTTGTAGTTGATCCCAGGTATGGATAGATCCTGGAGCTAGGGCTGAATACCACTTGAAGGCTTTTCCTGTCAACATGGTACCAAATAACCATAGACAGTATTAGGGTACAGTTGCATAGCTTCCTAAAGTCACCATGAAATGCGTCATATGTTCTTCTAGCGATCCATCGCCGTTGAATTTCTGAGCATTTGAAATTAACTGGAAAAGGTATATCGTCAATTTTTTTTGGATATGGTGTTCAAAATCGGAACCTTTCTTTGTAGATCTCCTCACCTTCGGATCGAACTGTTTTAGCGATGATTTGTCAAGTCTCATCTGATGCCATCCCAGTATTTACTGTTGGAGCGGATCCATGTGACATAGTTCGAGGTGGTTGTGACCCTTCACCGGGGTGTTCCATATTATCTGCAGGAGCCATGCTTTGAGGAACCGTATTTTGGGATACTGTACGGGCGATCATTACCAAGGCCTCTCGCATATTCTTACATTCTTCCCTCAATAGTGCTTAGGTTTGTGCCATTTCTTCTAGTCGTTCTTCTGTTGTCAACTCCGCTTGACTAGTTCCAACCATGAAGACAGAGGCTCTTCTCTCTAACATTCCGGATTCTAACAGTGTGGATGAGGTGGTAGTCGAAGGGGTTAATGACATTGGGTCTCTTCTCAACTCGTGATTGCTACATCGCAATGAGTCAATAGACTCGGCATGTACGACCCTTGTTGGTGCAGTCTCGACTAATACCACCATTGAGTCTTCTGTTGGAGACGGCTGATATGGTACGAGGATTTGGCTTTTTTGCTTCAGCACAGTAGGGGATGTAGGAAGTGCAGGGAAATCTTTCTCAACGAAGGATATCTCTGTCTCTCCTGGACATAAGGATGGAAGAGCCATAGCTGGGATTCGTCTGGCCATACTTCGTGTGATGGGCCTCTGATGTTCGAGAATGATGTCCCTTGGCTACGGTTTTAGCATAAACTTTGTATGATGTCCTTTTTCTTTTCGGCTGCACTGTTACCCATGCACTCTCATCATCTGCAGCGATGGGTGAAGTGGAAATCACCATAGCATTTGCTGTAATTGTCATGTTTTGAATCACTTTCATCTAGCGTTTACTTTTCGTACTTTGACTGTTGTAGGAGACGCTAAATCCTCCCCCCCAGCATGAAATTGAAAACGATCTTGTGAGTTGAGTAAGCCATTATGAGTGTTTGATTAAAGGATGTAATGTACCAGAGATTTAAAAATAAAAATAATTAGTTATTTGAATTGTCTGTATATACAATATATTCTAGAGATGAAGGGTGGAATGTTCTCGTTGAAAGTCGCCATTTTGGCGCTATAAAGCGCCAAAAGATGACGAAAGCTTTTCTTGTAGTCTTTTAATAATATTGGAACATAACTCTTGTTAAAAGCATTCCCCAGCAGAGCAATCATTTTGTTTATACAGCAAAATTGCCTGTGTTTATTGGGAAAATAAGAGTCACATTCTAACATTAGACAAGAGAGACAGGAAAGCATTCGTCACTTTATTTTATTCATTTACTAAGTTCTTCCTAAATTCCATATTTACATTATCCCTTGATTCTAGAATAAATTGTACATAATACAAAACAAAACATGTTCAGAAAGTAATTTCGGCAGAGCTTCACCCTATTCTTCTTTCATCCTGTCCAGATGACAGGGAAATGGCCAAGCCAAGACTATTCTTCTGCTCTTGAATGAGAAGAGTCAACCAGACTAGGCTTCGTTCCTTTTTTATCTTCGTAGAACTCCATGGTGTTCCAAAATGATGGTATCATCCAACACGTCTACCACTTCTAGGGATTGCACCAAGTGCACTCAACCTGAAGGGAGAGAGGTGGGTCTTCTGCTCCAAACTGGTGTCATCTATCAAGACATCCACTTATGGGGATTGTACAGAGTACGCTCAACCCAAAGGGAGAAAGATAGGTCTTCTGAATCATTTATCAAGATATCCACTTATGGGGATTGTACAAAGTACGCTCAACCCAAAGGGAGAAAGATTGGTCTTCTGAATCATCTATCAAGACATCCACTTACGGGGATTGTACAGAGTACGCTCAACCCGAAGGGAGAAAGATAGGTCTTCTGCTTACAAAGAAACAATCTGGTCTGGATTGCTCTCTCTGTATAGTCCATCTTCACCACGATCTCAATCTTCAATGTTCTTCACGATTGTATAGTCCATCTTCACCACGATCCCAATCTTCAATGTTCTTCACGATTGAAAGGGAAACGGAAGCTAAAACACCCCCAACATCATTTACAAAAGGAGAGAACAAACTCTGGAATTGCCTTCAAGGGAGCTTTACATGGGTGCATAAAGCTCAGGAGCTTTACGTGGGCACATAAAGCACCTCTCAGGCAGGCGGTTGATCTTCGATCTTCTTGTCAGCAGCATTTCCCCGTCTTTCTTCTTCAATCCTCGAGATTCACACTATGTGTGTTCCACTCGAGGAGAAGGAGAAGCACAGGGCCTTCTTCGTACCTCTAGAGTCTTCGAAAGGAGCTTTGGACTGAACGCCCAAAGCAAGTGCCAAATGAGGATCTTTGGGGGGTATTTATAGGCAAAGGGGTGGGTCATTCTCGCGTAAAGCACTGAAAATCTGGCAACAACTTTACGCGGGTCACATAAAGCACCCTTCTCTGCAGCAACCTCATCACTTTCCTTTGCAAACCTCATCATATCTGCTCATTCCTTCTGAACCTCCTCATTTTCTTCTGCAAACCTCATCATATCTGCTCATTTTCTTTTGAACTTTGTTTCTTCCTTTTCCCTTTCATTCCAAACCTCAATAAGTGTCTCAATCTTCTTTTCCTTTGCATTTTTTTATGCCTCAACAAGGGAGATACACCTAAATCCGGTGCATACGCTGGACCTCCAAAAACAGGGGAAAAAAAAAGTCCAACCGGTCCACCGTTTTGCTCAAAAATTGCATGAAAACGTCTCGAATTTGCACAAGGGCAGCATTCCTTAATAGATCATCAAAAAACAGTCCATAATGAGTGGATGCCAAGGATTAAAAACCATCAACTCAGAAGAAATTTGAGAAATTGACGATTTGGGACCGTTTTCCAGAAGAAAAAAAAGGGTAAAAACAATAAAAAAATACCAAGCGAATCCAGAAAATTATGAAAAAAAAATGCTCATAATTCCTCCCATCTGTAGTTGCACTTGGTGGTGTGGATCTCAACCCAAATCGATCCATACAGGGCCATACGGTTAATGTCAGCATCCATACGACTGATGTCAACAGCCCCCTGCGTTAGAAATCCTTCGGGCTTTGATACTCCTTGTGTATAGATCCTCAATCTAACGTAGAACTGATTGAACAAGGCTTTGTAGAGAGAGAGAGAGAGAGAGAGAGAGAGAGCTTAAAATGTGAGCAGCCTCTTTTTCTTATTCTATTTACATGTAGGGTTTCCCCTATTTACAAATTACATCATAGCCCCCTAATAAATATAAAATTACACATAAGTCCCTACTTTGCATATTTACAGCTAAACCCCTACATAACAAATAAATGCTACAACATGTTCGACTATAATGTGTGTGTGGACACTAGTTGTGTGAGGGTGCAATGGATGTACAAGCATGAACAATGCAATATAATGATATATGTTCGGCCCCTTAATCATGTAGTCATGTGTCGTATGTATGGCCACCTAATCATGCGCAATGGTGGTGTACATGTAGCCATCTAACCGTACGCTTGTGAAATGCGCACCAAGCCACCTAACCGTCAGAAATCAAGTGGCATTGAAGGCCATCCAACAACGCGGCCACATATCGGGCCAGGCTTTTGGCAAACACATAAGACTTCATGTGATGTATGTGTCGAGTAGCCTAATTGAGCCTTAATGATTGATTGTGTTTGAGCCATTGAATGGACCAATTGTGGTGATCCAATGGGCCACCCAACAAGCCGAAACAATGGGTTGCAGCAACCCACTAATTGGCACATTCAAGTAAGCCATTGGACCAAGCCTTAGTCCACTTGGAACGACAAATGGATATTGTCCATGAATTGGTTTGTGATAATATATGCTTGTGATAGTGGGACATGTGTGATGAGAATGTATGTGATGATGTATAGATGGGGTTAAATGCTATGATGACACATTTGTGGAAATGCTAATGTATGCTCACGTCTATGTGGACTTAAGGGCTAAGTGGGGCCACCGCATGTGTCACCCTCGGCTAGCCTCGGATGTATGAACGTTGAATTTGCACACACGCATTCATATACATGCATCATGGATGAGGAGTGCATTGTGTGCATAGCATGATCATGGGAAATCATATGCATGTGGAGTACGTTGGTGCGTGTGCACATGACAAGTTTGCACGGATGTAATCCAATCCAAGGGACCGATGGTTTTGGTGCTTGATGCACGTTGTGCGGATGCTGCTCGTATATCCAGTCTGTGATGAACGTGGATTCAGATTGGATGTAGATGGGTGATGCAGGACAGCCCTAAATATGATGCATGCTCATGAACACAATTATTCAGCGGAAATAAAAGCAATAATAATAATGAAATCTAGCATCAATCATCATAAACTAAGAAAATCATAAAGGAAACATGCAATGAGACGGGCCATCATCACAACCATGGAGTATGGGATTCAAGTAGCGTATAGGTTGGATCCGGCGAGGGATGGAACCTCCCAATCTTGCATGGTCATACCCAATCGATCAATGATGATCACTAGTCCGAAGAATCAGAAAGTTTCTCGGATTAGGGATTTGAGAATTTGGGGGTTTAGGGTTTAAATCGATTCTCAAGGTTTAGATCGTGGGGAATAAACAAAACAGAAGTTTAGAAGGATAATAATAGAAGATGAAATACCTGGAAGAAGTTGGAGGGGCACAAGAAAAATAGAAAAGAAGGAGATCAAGGAAGAAGAAGAAGCACCATGAGAGAGGGAAAGAGGAAGGAGGCAACCAAAGGTTTGCTCTTTTTCATAAATCAACAACTAATAAAAAAGGTTTAGGGCAACACCCTTATAAAATTCGGAATTAGCATAATTACCAAAATACCCCTACTAACAAAATTGCAAAAAAAAGACATTTGCATGAAAAAAACGTACCCACACTAACCCAAAACTCAAATAAGTAAAAAATGCGTAAAATAAACTCAAATCTAAGATGTCCAATGTGCTCCAATGATGGTGTGATGAAAGTGGGCCACAATGAACCAACGGTCCGATCACATCATTATCACGATCCAACGGTCTGATCATCTCCTCAAAGCAACTTACACATGTCTTCCCAAGGTGGGGTCTTTTCAAATGTCTCGGACTACATGTGTAAGGTCTTCAATGCTCCTCAATAGTCGCCTATCCACAAGGATGGTACTTGTGGTTGGCGCTTTCTTCGTTGGTACACCTTAAATGCTTTTGTTCCGCATCATACTCCTCGTCTGAGAAGAACTCGACTCCGGCGAGTTAAAACTCTTGTGGCGCTCTAGTAAATCTGGATTAACGCTCTATAACTCCACTTCTATCAACCATGTAGATTCTGACAGTGGCTTGTTCTTCCAGTTGACAAAGTATCTTTGGAAACCTCCGCCTCTCATAAAAATGATCTCTTCACCCAAGATCTCCTCAATTTCTTCTTTATGGGTAATGGGTGGAGGAAGGGGTGGAAGGGGTTGTGTAGAAAAATCAGAACAAGGCCATGAAAGGGACGATGGATCAATGATGGGATGGTGGGAACGGACTAGATCTTCCACATCAAAAGTTGGGTTAATGCCCATTTCAGATGGAAGGTCGATCCGATACGCGTTGGACCCAATTTTCTGCAATATCTTGAATGGTCCAACACTACGCGCTTGTAATTTCTTAGCGGAACCTTGTGAGAACAGCTCTGGCTTTATCCTCACCATTACATAGTCTCCTTTCTGAAATTCTTGCAATTTACGATGAGAATCAGCTGAGATTTTATAATCATCATTGCTCTTATTTATACGCTGTCTAATATGTGTATGCAAATCATGAATATGGCGTGCGAATGCATTGGCTGACTCTGAAGACCTTTGGATGACAGACATGGGTGACACTAAAGGACACTCTGAAAAATCCACGAACTTCGAATAAACAATCCTATGGAAATAAACAATCCTATGACCTAGAATTTGAAAAACTAAAACAAAAGGACACTTCCCATGGATGACACATAATTTCTCATTATAAGTATTATAAACAAGGATGATTTTCAAGTATCCCAACACTTGAGAACAAACACTAGTAATACCAAGTCTTAAGCTAATCTTGGCATCAGCCATTATGTCCAAAATGTCACCAAGATACGGAATAAGGACTATGGTCATCATATCCACCATGACATGAATACGTCGCATGATGGCTTGACGCTTGATTGAAGCTTTGTGGGCGGTCAGGATATGCCTACATGTGTGTCATATGCCATTGTTCTTGGAAGTGAAAAGAGCAGGCATGACACACAGAACAAAACTCCAACTCAAACTTTCCTTATTGAATTCTTCCCCAAGAAGTTATCAAATTGACACTGCATTTCTATATTTTCTGCGGGGTTCACCTGGTATGGAGGAAAGCTTGACAGGGCTAACCTAAGGACAAGATCGATTGTGTGTTGAATGTCCCATATGGGTGAAAATTTTTCCCATAAATCATCTGGTGGGATAACACAAGTCATGTGGGTGTCTACCATCATATCCTCACTAGTCTCCTTTTCAAATTTATTCGTGTGTATTATGGTAAGAGACTTAGATTGGGACTTTGCATCACTTAAGTCACACATGACATCTGGAAGTGGTGCGGTCTCAATTTCTTCGACCTTTTCATCACTAGCACACACTTCGTCATCCTCAACGATGATGAGCGATGCCTCAATTTCTTCAATTTCCTCACCACTAACATTAGGCACGTACTCTTCCACTTCATAAACAACCTGATTGGATTCTTCCAACTGACCATTCACCAAGGTATTATCTCGCCTCCAAGGAAATATAATTGGTGTTAAACACTCAAATTGTTCAGAAGCCGATATTTCCTTAATGATGGGTTGGACCACTTTACAAGGAGGGGACCATATTGGTTCTGCGTTTGGACGGGAAGGTGAGGCAACTCTCTTTTGAACCAAGGGCTTTTGACGATAAGAGATGGGAAGATATTTTTCTTTTAAACGCTCTTTCATCTCGTCCCATTGTGAGATCAGGGCTCTCCCAACTTTATCAAGTCGTCGCTCCAAATATGTCCAAAACGACTTGGCTTGGCCCTCCAATTTCCACTTGACAAACCTCACTCGACGGTAATTCGACATACCATACCAATCAAAAAAATAGTCCAAGTCTTCAAGCCAATCAAGGAATGTTTGTGGGTCCATGTGACCATTAAAGTAGGCCAACTCATCGGAGTTCGGCTTTCCATTAGGTCTCGACGGCCACACGACAACACTTAATGGCCCTGAAGATCTCAAACGTCTATACTCCATTCATTACAGGGAGACTCTACGGACTGGGTGACTCACAATATGAATGCGATGAATTTAAACTACAATGAACTGACACTAATTAATTTTAGATGATGCGACTCAAATATGGAAATTTTCCAAATTAGGAAACTTTCTAAAATTGGAAAGTTTCTAAAATTGGAAACTTTCTAAATCTAGAAATTCTCCAAATTAGGAAACTTTCTAAAATTAAAAACTTTCTAAATCTGAAAAATTCTCCAAATTAGGAAACTTTCTAAAATTGGAAACTTCCTAAAACAAACCTAAAAAATCAAAACCCTAATTTGATAACTCGATCTAGACACCAACCATGCAAGCCTATTCTCTGATACCAAATTTGATGCAGGACAGCCCTAAATATGATGCATGCTCATGAACACAATTATTCAGCGGAAATAAAAGCAATAATAATAATGAAATCTAGCATCAATCATCATAAACTAAGAAAATCATAAAGGAAACATGCAATGGGACGGGCCATCATCACAACCATGGAGTATGGGATTCAAGTAGCGTATAGGTTGGATCTGGCGAGGGATGGAACCTCCCAATCTTGCATGGTCATACCCAATCGATCAATGATGATCACTAGTCCGAAGAATCAGAAAGTTTCTCGGATTAGGGATTTGAGAATTTGGGGGTTTAGGGTTTAGATCGATTCTCAAGGTTTAGATCGTGGGGAATAAACAAAACAGAAGTTTAGAAGGATAATAATAGAAGATGAAATACCTGGAAGAAGTTGGAGGGGCACAAGAAGAATAGAGAAGAAGGAGATCAAGGAAGAAGAAGAAGCACCATGAGAGAGGGAAAGAGGAAGGAGGCAACCAAAGGTTTGCTCTTTTTCATAAATCAACAACTAATAAAAAAGGTTTAGGGCAACACCCTTATAAAATTCGGAATTAGCATAATTACCAAAATACCCCTACTAACAAAATTTCAAAAAAAAGACATTTGCATGAAAAAAACGTACCCACACTAACCCAAAACTGAAAATAAGTAAAAAAATGCGTAAAATAAACTCAAATCTAAGATGTCCAATGCGCTCCAATGATGGTGTGATGAAAGTGGGCCACAATGAACCAACGGTCCGATCACATCATTATCACGATCCAACGGTCTGATCATCTCCTCAAAGCAACTTACACACGTCTTCCCAAGGTGGGGTCTTTTCAAATGTCTCGGACTACATGTGTAAGGTCTTCAATGCTCCTCAATAGTCGCCTATCCACAAGGATGGTACTTGTGGTTGGCGATTTCTTCGTTGGTACACCTTAAATGCTTTTGTTCCGCATCAATGGGAGAGGAGCCCAGTTGGCATTAGGCCTACCTTAGATGCATACAAAATTTGTGTGCACAGCATTGCTTATGTGCAACTATATTGCATGGTGTGGATATCATAGCATCCTTGTGTGATGGATTGAAAACCACGGCAAGGATGCTAAGATATCCACACCATGCTTTCGATTTTGTGTTATGGCGATGTTTATGTTTTGTAAACACTAATGTTACTTAAGGATGCCTCACTATCAGGCCGAGTGGATAACATGGGTCATGGTGCGTTTAACTCCTACTGACAAGGTCGAGTGAGAAGAGGAGGGGAGGGGGGGTCCAACCGGCATAAGGGCTGAGGCGCAAACAAGGACCGGTTTGACCCACTGACGAGGAGAAGTGCAAATGTGGTCCGGTACTGTCATGTCGGGTGGGTGTCCTACGGCCTCACTGATGTGGCAGGTATGCGGGGTCTTCCTCATAGCATTGGATGCGTGGGTACGACCCCAATGATTCCCAGTGATGGTAGTTGTGTTGACATATGGACTTGTTGAGGAGGATTTGCATGCTTGCATACACCGAGCATTCTTTTGCATTACATCTCCTGCATTGCATCCTACCCTCTCGGCATCATGTGGCATAGCATTGTCATCATGCTTTACTTGCGTACTCTGATACTTCGATTGTTGTTGCATGCTTATACACTACACACACACCAGTGTACTCACTAGGCTTTTAGCTCGTGCCTTCCTTTTTTTCCATTTTTCAAGGCAGTAGTAGCTAGCAAGACTTAGTCATTTAGATGTATGCTATCTATTTTGTGTTATGGCGATGTTTATGTTTTGTACTTTTCGAGAAACATTGTACTTGTGAATCGTCGGAATTTATAGTGGAGACTGTTTGCTTTGTAGTATGATCATGGATCCCTATGCTCAGGTATTATTATTCAAAAAAAAAAAAATCACTCAAAAATCTTCCTTGTGGTGCGCCGCACTCGGGACTCCGTGTATGGATGTCGGGTGCCGGATTCGGGGCAATACGGAAGTTGCCCATTCCCAGATTTGGGGCGTGAAAAATCCTCTCCAAGGACTAAAGTCGTCTACTTCTTCTTGAGTGAAGAATCTCTTTAGTAATGGAGTTGGATCTGTAGGGACCAGGTTGTTGGGGTGACCCGGAATCCCTTAAATGTGCACTAAGACAAGGGGGAGGAGTTGATGTACTGCCTTCAAAAAAGTTCACTCTCTTGGTCGCTTATGCTGAGACTAAGGAACGTTAGATCTGGATATCATCAGACTATTGGAAGGGTTTGTATGACTATTGCATCGATTAGTTCTGAAATAAGCAGGGCGTACGGTTCGGTTAACAACCATAAGCCTACAACAAATTAGGGAATGGTGAGAGAGTATTTATGTAGTAAAGATGGTAAGAAGAAAAGAAACTTGGATGCTTGAAGTTAAAGGTCTCCACGCCCAAGTCACACTGGATCGCGCCCAACGAAAGTTTATTACCTAAGCAAAGTTCGGCACCTAAGCAAAATTCAGCATCTAACGAGCTCTTTATTACGGAATTATCCTCGAGCTTACGCTTTTACGGAATCGCACTTGAGAAATGTTCCAGCGCCTAACAAACTTATTTTGAGCTTACAAAATTTCCTACGCACCAAAGTTTCCAAGCATCGTGTTTTGATAAAAGGGCATTGTGCTCACCAGGTAAGCGATGTACTTCAGTTGCAAGACCTCGCGCCTAATGGAAGAAGGTCGCGCTTAGTTACAATCTGTTGCGATTAGCAATGCTTAGACGAAAGTAGGAATTTAAGATGAAGGGAGGAATATAAAATGAAAATGAGAGTTGCCTTTTACAAGCTTGGATGATGTGACCCATGACCAACACGCGACTGCGCATATCAACCACAGGTGGGCCCATCCGTTGGTGGTGAAAAAAAGTTTTGACTTACAAGTATGGCAGAAAGGACTGCGCCTAGCCGTCTACACCTAGACATTAGGTGCAGGGGAGAAGTTAGGCATGGTGGCGTACACATTAGGCATGCTGGAAGGTGTGATAGCATTCAACGATATGGTGGAAAGGGTGGCTTTGTTCAAGATGAGATGAACGTGTTCGCATTAAAGTTAGAAGTGGACAGGTTATGTAAGGCATGTGGCGAAATCAAGCATAGTTACAAGGGAAATAGGCGTGAGCAAACTAACCAATCAGGAGCCAATGCATGGTGACGTCCAATAGATAGTGTAAGACAACTGTCACATAGTGGTTTCCTAGCTTCCCTTCTGCCTATAAAATACCTAAGAATCCCCTTCATTTGGGATATTCAGTTTCCTTCTAAACTCTTCAGTAATTTCCTCTCAACTTTTGCTTACTTGTTGCGGTCACGCCTTGGTGTGATTTTCATGAACCTTTGGAAGCAGCATACTATATACGAAGAAGAAAGCAAGAAAAGGCGACGCCTATTCTTTTAGCCTAGGTGTCAGATCCACTAATCTAAGCGTCGGGCTTTCGGTTTAAGCACAAGGCCCGCCAATCAAACTAGAGGAGTTTGAATTCATAAATATAGATAAGCATAGGCATGGTTTTGCACCTGCCTCTCAATAATAAGATGCCTCGATGCTTGTTACCTTGGTGGCTTAAGCAGAACCCGTGCCTACCTCCTTATTGCTTGGGGACTCATGCCTACATTGAGTCAAGTTCTAAAGCTGAAGTCTATGGTCAAATACTCATGGGCTATTCAGGTGGTCTATGTTCCCTATTCGACATGGGCATGAGGAGCTATTATGTTCTCATTTCTTGACAAGACTTACTTCTAAAAGGTGTTGGGGCTTGGCTAATCGCATTCTCTCCCTTGATATTTCATTGAGTCATACTATCGATGGTCCACTTCTAAATATGATATTGATCGTATGGTTTGGATTCCATGTCCAATTGGACAATGAGGCCAGTATAACATCCATGATATCCAGGATACCTTATCAGCATTAGCCATAGACTATCCCATCAGGGTTTCTTATGCCATAGTGTGCAATTGATTAGGAATATAGCTCGTTGTTCCGTCTTAGAAATATATATGTATGAGGTGCATAGCACCACGAACATGCATTAATTCATCTCATATCGGCAATACCATGGATTTTATACTGGAAAGACCATTATAAAGATAGTGCACATGCACGTATCATCTAACCATGTGGGGGGCATAAAAACTAAATTAATTGTTCATGAATGTCTTGAAGAGTACTTTAAGTCTCACCATGAGTACTATACTTAACGTGCATTGTCTACGTCATTCATATCATTCGTATACACTAGTGATCTCTTTACTTCATATTGTATTTCTCTTGTGTTTTGCCTTGGAATCAAGGGTGATCTCATTTGAATGTAATTAAAGGCTTGCGCCAGACCACAGCATGAAATGTAAGCCTTTCAACTATGAGGGCTCTCTTTCCTCTTATGTATATCTTGGCAATGTTTGTGAATGTCTTATGAACGTCAGCGGAAATCACCATTAATCAGAATCAATGTGAACATTTACGACACAAATGAAAGCACAAATTGCTTTCAGGGAGTCCAAAGTGAGGACCTTAACACACTATTGGGAGAAGAAAAAAATGAAAAAAGTTGTAGAAATTTGGGAGAAGAATATCCCAAGCTTTAATCTCAAATGGAATTAGGAAAGTTGTTGCAATAGGGCTTAGAAGCCCTTTCTTATCTTTTTGCACCCACGTTGGGTGCTAGAATACCCAACAAAAAAATATCATACATATGAAATACTTATAAGGGTATCTTAGTAAAAAAGCAACATGTACATAGGTGCACCCAGGTGCTAGGCGCACGCTCGAGGTAAACACCTCGCTTAAGATACACGCAAGGCGCAACTGCCTAAAACACCCCAAGTGTGCACCTAGGCATGCGTCTGGGTCACCTTTGACAACGCTAGATGACACTACCTAGATATGGTTAAAAATAAAATAAAATAAAAGGAGTTTTTACCCTTCCTCCACGGTTGAAATGATAAAACAAGTGAAAAGACAAAAGAAATATGGAAACAGTTTTCGAATTAGAGTCATTGTGGTCGTATCTTGATACAGCTTGTATTGGCATGTATCAGTTGATACAACCCCACCCCCTTTTCTGAAATGGATCAATTCACCCTTGAATCACGTTTTGGGGTTGGCCGATATGATATAATATGGCCGTATCAAAAATAGAGCTAGACACAAACCAAGCCAACTCGGAAGTTCGGCTCGACCCGTATCGAAAAAGCCCGATTTGGCTTGGTTCGAAGTGGAGTTTGAACCAGCGACAAGCCACCCTAATGCGACCCATTTTATAAACGGGCTAAACCCAATCTCTTGCAGGGCCAGCCCGGCCCAGCCCAAAGCTTGACTCAACCTAGTTTGGACCAACCCGGCCCGGCTCGGCCCGTACAATACTAGGTATTAAAAAAATAAAAAAATAAAAAACCCAAAACAACATCGTTTTTCTCTCCCTCTCCCTCTCCCTCCCGCACCGCACCCCAAATAGCTCTCTCTCTCTCTCTCTCTCTCTCTCTCTCTCTGATGTAGAATGCCCTAATTATGATGCATGCTCATGAACTCATATAATTCAGCGGAAATAAAAGACAATAATAATATAAAATCTAGCATCAATCATCATGAACTAAGAACATCACAAGGAAACATGCAATGGAGCAGGCCATTCATCACAAACACGAAGTATGAGATTCAATTATTGATATGGTTGGATCCGGCGAGGGATGGAACCTCCCGATCTTGCATGGTCATACCCAAATATCCAATGTGAATCACTAGTCCGAGGAATCAAAGAGTTTCTCAGATTAGGGATTTGAAAACTTGAGAATTTGGGATTTTGATTCGATTCTCAAATTTAGGATTTCAAGGATTGGGGATAATGGGGGAGAGAGAGAGAGAGAGAGAGAGAGAGAGAGAGAGAGAGAGAGAGAGAAGGAAGAAGATCTTACCTTAGAAGAATATTGGAGGGGCACAAGAAGAAAAGAGAAGAAGAAGATTGGAGAAGAAAATGAAGTTTCATGAGAGAGAGAGGAGGGAGGCAACCAAAGAGGCTTTCATTCAATAATAAGCAACTAATCCCTCTTAAATAACCAATAAGAAAACATGAAAATACCAAAATACCCTTAAACATTAAGCAAAAACGGAACTTAAAACAAATTGCGCAAAAGTTTGGGCGCTTGGGCGCCCGAAGACATCCAAAAACGTCCAAAAACCTCCTACACATGTCTTCCTAATGTGGGGTCTTCAATGTGTCAAATCACGTGTGTAGGGTCTTCAATGCTCCTTCAGGAAGATGCTTGTGGTGGGCGCTTTCTTCGCCGATAGACTTTGAAGGCTAGATGTCCGCATCACTGTCTCTCACCACAATCTCGTTTCCCCTCTCTCTCTTAGAGGCTACTAGGTTTTCTTGCAGAGTTGCAACCTGTTTGAACTCAGCCCGGCTTGATTCGAAATTTTCAACCAAACCAATCCCGGACTGAAACAGATTTTTATGGAGCAAACCAAACTCAGGCCGCATGGGTCAGCCCGAAACCCAAACTAGGCCGATCCACAAACTAGGGTGGCGCAAAAACGAGCCAAACCCAAACTAGGGCTAACTCGGCCCGGCCCGGATCGTTGCCCACCTCTAATCAGAAAGGATATTTAAAACCATGGTTATAAGTTACAACTCACAAGTAGAATCATGTTGTGACAGTTCGGGAAAACATTCAAAGGTGGGACTTGTAGCCCATTTGGTAATAATGTAACTGCATGTATGAGTGTGTTTCTCACCATGGTAGAACCTCCCAGTGACGAACAAAGAATTTCCTTAGTTTTCATGTACTTTTCTTTCTACTTGTTTCTTTGCAGTACTTCTACAGCTTTCATCATCATCACGATATCCTTGTGACAGCTATTTGGGGTAGTCTCTACAAAGATGTTTTACAAAATCATATTCAAAAGAGGCACCCTCACTTCCAGGCAAAGTTTCCACAATAATCTTAAGGAAAAAAGAGCATCCATTGTGCTTCACAACATAAAAGATAGTCTCATTGCATATATTCTGCAGCTTCAATTAATTTGTTCAAATATTTTAGATGTGATCTTTTGTATCTACAACACATACCTAATTTCATTACATTTTTTTTGTTAGTCATGCTACGCACCCACCCGGTTAGTCACACGATGCACCCACCCACCCGTGGGGTTAGTGTGTTTCCTTAGCATTTCGAACCTGAGACCTGCTGTTGAAATGCCTAGGCGTCTTCCAGCTTTGTCTCCTTATCTAATTTCATTACATGACTACATGTAGTAGCATTGAAGTTTCAGAAGTTAAAGCTTTTCCCAAGTCATTGTCTAGAATCTAGTGTTTTGGATCAAAACCAACCAACACACATCTGTTTAAGTTACAGATGTACAAGGAGTTAGCTCTATAAAGTACAAATATTTTGTTGAAACTTTTTCCTAAATTTCATCATCCTTCAAGTTTTTCCTTTTCAAGAATTTTCTAGAAATTCCTTCATTTCCTAAATCATCATTGCAACCAAAGACGTGAAAAACGGGTGTAAATGCGCTGAAATAAAAAGGCAGATCACATTCCGAGCAATATAGTACCAAATCCCAAAATTTCTTGCGGCCAGGAAAGGTATAAGAATGCAAACAGAATATAAGATCAAAGATAGAGATGAAAAAAATCCATCAACTTTCAACAAAGAATTCATCAACGAACTTGACCTTATATCCTGCAATATCTTGAGTAACACCAGGCAAAGGCCCCACAGTAGCCCGTTTTATTTTCTCCTGCACTATGGAAATGCTCTAAAAAGTCATTCTCAGTGGATTTCTTTGCTTCAAATCAAAGAATGATGATGGTAAGAGATGAAATTGATGATTCTAGAAAATAATATCATGATATACCATAATGGAAAAAAAATAACAAAGAGAAAAGAACTAACAGATCGTTACCAGGAAATCGACTAGATGCAATTTGATGGATGGAATTAATAAGAGCTGACTTCCCGACATTAGGAACACCAACCACCATAACAAGAAGAGTAGGCTCCCTTGAAATCACCTCCTTCAATTTCAGCTCCACAAGTGAAAGAAGCTTGGAACCATGAAACACAATCAGCACCTTTCAAAAAGGGAGCCATGATCCAGAAAGTTTTTTTTTTTTTTTTTAACCATATTACTGTGCCATTTACTCTTTAGTGCCCAATTTGGCCCACCTATGGTGACCGAGGATCTCTTGATACAAGAGGTATAGTTCAGCTGAATAGACGATCGCAGCCATCCCACTAAAGGCCTGCAAAATGGTTGGTCAGACAATTTTTAATCCTACCGTCCATTCTACATGCCTCTATTTGCTGGTTGTGATCATCGGAGGATGGTGATTTGGGTGCCACAAGCAATCTATGGTAGGACCTCCTATCCAAGGCCCATTGGTGAGTCCACTCGTTGTCAACAGAGGAATTTGCTCTGTAACATACCTTTAATCTTACTGTCCACTCTATATTCCCTTAATCAGATGGTTGTAATCACTCAAACGTGGTGATATGAGGGCCACGTAAAATCATGATAGTCCCCTTCCATCCAAAGGTCATTGCTAATCATAGGTGGGCTCAGTTAGCTCCACAGAAGAATTTGCACTATAACATACAAGAATCTTATTGGATCCTGGCTCTGTGCTTTTAAAAAAGTCCAAAACCACAGCATATGAGTTAGAGTCCATTCAAGAATCCATAAATAAGAAAACAAATAAAATTTTGCAACAAAGACAAGTCTTTGGATCATCATTTCTGCAAACCACGTCCATATTCAACATATGGGCATAGAAACATTTGATTTTGTTACTTACATTTATGTTTGGTTCATAAACAAAGAAGTAAATGCTGATACTCTAAAAAATTCTGGCTATTAGTAGCTAGACTTTAGTAGTGTCTTCCTTAAGTTCTCTCTCAATCTCACCGGAACTTTCTGCTAGGTGGACAGATTTTGGATGGTGCTTTAGTAGAACATCATTGTACTGCTTGCAGTAATAAGAAGGCAGGCTGGGTGTTGTTTGTCGTGAACTCATCAGCAACAGTTGGTTGCATGCTTAGCACCCCATCTTCCCATTCAAACCATGCAAATGGTGGGCCAATCCAAAGGAGCATTTGATGATCATGCCAGGCCACTTGCCAAGCAGGACACACCGTCGAAATCATTTGCCAGCCAATGGTCTAACTCGTTGTACGGCTGTAGCCTACCTAATGAGTGATTGCCTAGATTTTCAAGACAATTGATCTTCACAATGGTGCCAACCTTCTGCATGGAACAGATCTCCTACAACTATGAGATGTTGGCAAAAAAGACAACATTGCATCCTTAGCATGAAATCAGCTATAGTGATCAATTCTATTGTTCAAAAACTAGGTTTGGAGAAAGCTTATTGTGATTAGAAATTTTAAATTGTATACAATGAAGGATGGGTTTTGGTGTCCACTGGGCAATGGACAAAGAAATGTGTAGCATCAGCATGATTTCTATCTTTATCAATGGTTCTCCTGAAGGTTCCATCAGAGATTGGAGATGTTTATGGTAAGAGGATCCACTTTCACTTTTTCTACTTGTGCTAATAGCCCAATCACAAAGTAAAATGATAGATAAAGCAAGAACTCAGGGTCTCATTAACTGCTTTAAACTTGAAAGTGAATTTCCACAAATCAGAAATCCAAGTGAAAGGTTGAAAGATAGAGAGTTGGAAGAGTTAGTTGAGGTGTTGAGATTCATTTCTTCACAGGTTACCGAGTGAATCAAACGCAGGCTATCTTCACAGAAGGGTGGATATGTATCCTCCACTAAAGATATTACTATTATAAAAGCTCTTCTTATTATTATAAAAGATATTACTAATATATGCACTTGTTCCAATGTCGAATAAGTATGGTCAAAGGATCAGAGAGACTTAACTGTAGAGAGATCTACTGAGTGTTAGCAAAAATGTAACAAAGAGAGGAATCACCAAAAAGGATTCAATATGAAAAACTCACAAATGAACGTGCCATTTTAACTCAACAGAAAGACAAGTTCTTTCTAATCACGCACGCCCGCATGCACGCACACACACAAACAAACACTGTAAAAGTCACTGTAGAGAGATCTACTGAGTGTTAATAAAAATGTAATGAAGAGAGGAATCACCAAAAAGGATTCAATATGAAAAACTCACAAATGAACGTGCCATTTTAACTCAAGGGAAAGAGAAGGAGAGATATCCCATCTACCCTCTATTCACTAAAAGAGAGAGGAAAAAAAAAAAAAACAGATGTAAAAGTAGCCTTTATATCCCCTGCTAATTCTTAAAACTCAAACTACATCTCAGCCCTTGATTAGAATTAATCTAAGACATTATAATACCACCCTACAACTGTTAACGAAACTCTAATAAACCTCATGCAACTTCTAACTAAGACTTACATGGTACCAACAAATTCAACCAATGGAAAGCTTTGAAGGCCACTAAGTTCATTAGTAACAGATTTCCTATAAACTAGTTTTCATATCAATTTAACTATACTCCTTACTAAAAATAGAGGATTTTGTCGGTTATTCTATAGACCCCTCCCAAATTCAACTTTCCCACCCAATTCTACTCCTAAAAGACTCACCATACATATAGCAACCAGTGTTTTAAATAGCGAATAGCGTGTAGCATAGACTTGTAATGTTAAGCTACATAGTGAGTAGCGTATAGTATAGTCTATGCTAATTATTATGTAGCATAAGCAACACACGACTTATGCTATTTTAATGAGCTACGTAGCGTTAAGGCTAAGCTACGCTATGTAGTGTAAGCTACACGCTACATAGCGTAGCTATTTAAAACACTGATAGCAACACCTAGTATGTACACATGAGGACCACTTGGACATTCATGTTGGCTTCGCCACCCCCCTTAGGTTTCTTGATCTTTGTGGATGAAGGATGGGGACCTCCAGTACGACATCAACCCCCTAACGGTTGAAGAGAACTTGACTCAAGTTCAAATCAAAATCACCATAGAGCCCAATCACATATACATCGATCTTCTTTAATTCATTAACAACAACCCATGTAGCTTCCACTTTAGGCATTCATCTCCACTGGATCAGATATTGTAGTACCACTTTCACCATGATCTCAGGTTGACCCGAAATTACATCAATCTCATCCATAGGCTTCTTTGGCATGCCTTGTACCTGATTGGGCACCATTACTCAAACCAATGATCACATCTTATGATCTTAGTAGCAAGATCCTTCTAACTAGGTGCCACTCCCACTGGAATCATACTTCAGACTTGCGCTCCCACTCCCACTTCCTAGTGTATCCTTGATAATATTTTGAAACAAATGCTTCCCTACTCACACACCCACATCTGCTGCCACTTCTTTTCATGCTTTGTCTAACTATAGGTTGCATGACCAAGTTGCGCCATATCAGTTGCATAACGGCCGCAATGGCTTTTACGTCCACATTATTGCTAGACCCTATTACGCGATATGAGGTTGTAATGGGCCCACCTAAAAAATCAATGTCATAACTACCGTTACGGGGAGTAATGGTGTTCACCACATAACGGTCGACTACACCCATAACGGTAAAATAAAATATAAAAAAAAAGGCGCTTTTTTCATAAATACCACTTTTTCTCCCTCTTTTTCCACTTCTATTGATTTCTACTTGTTCCTAAACTCCTATGTTATTGTTTACCATCATTAACTGGTTTTGTTGGATAAAAACACTTCATTTAAGCAATCTGGGTGACTCAAAGTTCGGTGGGTTATTTTTGCGGAAAATTCGGAAAAAAAAAAAAAAAAAAAGAGGTAAGTATTCTTATTTTTATTTCTTGCTAGAAACGAACTGTATGAAGAGTAAATCATCAAATTGACCACAACTTGGTAGATTTTTGGTCGATTTGGTGATATATTTTAAGGTTTTAAAAAAAAAAAAAAAAAAAGGCTGTTTTTTACCTAAACATACCAAAAATTGTATTTTTTGATGTTAAGTGTGGATGGCTCCAATTGATGTAGGACGAGTAGATGTACATATCCAAGTGTTGATTTTGGATTATTAATAGCATTTGCTATTTTTTTTTTCTTATTTTCGAATAATTAGTGACTTTCCTAAAAAATTGGTCAAAAAATATATTTTTAAATTGATGTTGAGGGTGGATGGTTTCGATTAATGCAGTATATGTACATATCTGTTTATCTATGATTGTTAATAAAATCTGCTTTATTTATTTATTTTGAATTTTTTACTTTCGGATGAATATTGACTTTTTCTGAAAAAATGGTAAAAGAAATATTTTTTTAATTGATGTTGAGAATGGATTACTTCAATTGTAGTATAAGTATATGAACATATCCATGTGTTTATCTCAGAATATTAATAGCATTTGCTTCCTTTTTCTTTTTACTTTTTTTGAATTTTTTTAGTTTCGAATCAATAGTGACATTTTTTGAAAAATTGTAAACAAATATATTTATTTTAATTGATGTTGAGTTTTGATAGTTTCATTGGATGTACTATATTACATATTCATGTATTTAACTTGGATTATTGATAGCGGTGTTAAGCCTAGAATTGTGTATATTTATCCCCAATTACATGCTTTGATTACATGAAACTATATGTTTAAAGAGCTAACTTTGGTGTGTTTTGGTGATCATAGGGACTTGAGAGAGATTGGAGCTTAATGGAGGACATTTAAACAAGCTTGGAAGTCAAGTGCAAGCAAGCTGAGGAGAGAAAAGAAGAAAAAGGAAGAAAGAAAGAAAAAAAGCAAAAACTACAAATTTACAGCAGTTTGCGATTGATCGCTGGTCACCTGCGACCGGTTGCCAGAAGTCAGAGACAGGTTGCAAATCACCTGTGACCTGTCTAATTTCCACATGAGAAAGGCTTTCCTTGCTGGACTATCAAGGTCCATTTGCGACCGGTCGCTGACCCCTTGCAATCGGTCACCCAAGGTGCAGAATTTCGAATTTCAGTTACTGGAACAACCAACTAAAGTTGCGACCAGTTGCTAACCATCTACGACTGGTCACCAACTGAAGTTGCGACCGATCGCTAACCATCTGCGACTGATTGCCAACGGACGTAAGTGCGTAAATTCTTACGCGATCTGATGGCGGTGGCAGATTTTCTTATTTAAGGAGAGCTTCCCTTCTCTTCTAAGGGCATCTAGGACGTGGAGGAGTTCTAATTTGGATTTCTCTAGTTTCTTCTAGTTTTCTAGTTTGTTTTTATATTTTTCTGAGTTTTTAGTTCAAGGATGTTAGAGATGAACTAAAACCTCTTACCTAGGGCTAAGAGGTGAAGCTTGTAGTTCGTTTTCAATGCGTTAATTCAACCTAGGTTTTAATTTGAGCTTTAATGTTGAACTTGGTTTGATTTTAAATTGAATAAAGTTCTAATTCTAGTTCTTCTTTGATCTTTTGATGACTTCGGGCTCATTGGGTGCTTAGATGTTCTAAAGCTAGTTTTTTACTTGTTTTGTAATGTTTAGATCTGTATAATTCATTAATCTATCATAGACTCCGGGCATGATAGATGCTTTGAATTCCCTACAATCTAGAACTTCGTTCTTAATGTGGGAACTGTTTCAAAACCGAAGTTCATATCTTTTGTTTGAATCTGAACTAAAGAGAATTATTTATCGATGGTAGTTTAATTGAAGTTCAAGTAGTGGTTCTGCTTAGATCTAATGACAGGATCTTAAGGAAGACCATGGCTATGATCTTACATGTTTTGTAAAAGGATTGGTCTGTATAGTTTATAGAATTGGATTCATTGCGATCGATACCTTCACTCTTGAACTATATCAATGGATGTTCTATCTATGTTGGTACTTTGAGATGAGGGACGTCCTCAGAAATCGACCAGCGATCAGGAGTGCTCGGATTTAGGAATATCCTTGTTTGTCGACTAGGAGCAGAGCTGCTCGGATGACGGAAGTGTTCTCACCCGACGACCAGCAACCAATCCTGCTCGCATATTGGGAATGTATGGGAAGTCATAGGTCGCGATATACAAGACGTGACCAGGTAGGCTCGTTAGTCGGATGATTTGGTCGCGACTTTACGGAGTCAGGGGCGCTCGCGGATCGCGTGTCTTCAGACTTCTTCGACGACCAACTTTATTCTACAACAGATGCCCCCCAAGTCCTTAGCATTAAGCAGCTAAGCGAAGGACTTGTCTGTACATGTAACCGCCCATTGCATTTTTCGGAGGAGAAGTCGTACATGATTGAGCCCGCATTTATGAGCGCCAGCTTTCCGCAACTTTTCGACCAAGAGAAATGAAGCAGCGCTCGCCACATGTCTCAGGAGTTAATGCTCGTGCCCGTTCGACTGTCGTGCCAAACGAAGGGTCGCCGCGTGTCACCCAAATCCTTATGAAATGATTGCCTATAAATATCGGAGCCTGCGGAGGTTTCTTCATTTCGAAGTTTTGCTGGAGATATTCAAAAATTCTTCTTCTCATCTTTTTGTCTGTCTCTGGCGTGACCTCGTTGCTAAGGTATTCCTTCTTCTTTTCTTCTTTCTTCCATCTTTTTTCTATGGCGGGGGATTCCGATACTGAGATCGTTCCTTTAGGAGATGATACTCCAGATTCTTCTGAATCGAACAATGCGAGGGTGCCAGCGGGAAGATATTCTCTCTGGTTATCCCTTGATAATGACGGAGGAACAGCTGTCTAGCTGACGGGAAAGATACCGGATTCCTGACTCCGTCGTTCTCAGACTGCCCGGAGAGGGGGAAACCCTGGATTCTCCACCGGGCTGTGTGGCTCTATATGAATATTTTTTCAGACTTGGAGTACGTCTCCCGCTTCATCCTTTCGTGTTAGACATGTTCCGTATCTACAAAATTGCCCCCGGTGAACTTATGTAAATGGCTGGAGGGTTGTATTGAGTGCCTATGTCCTCTGGAAGCAAGCGGGGAACAGAGACTTGACGGCCGATGAGTTTTTAAAGATGTACCAACTCAAGAAAGACCCATCCAGTGAGGGTTGGTACTACTAATGTTACTGGCACCGGGAGAATTTCATCATGGGGAACCCTTCTTCAAACTATCCCGGGTGGCGGAGGCAGTGGTTTTATGTCTCCGGTAACTGGGAGTCTGATGCAGGATTCGACCCCAGGGGACATAACGTCAGTCGCTTTTTTTGCGAAGGTGGGTGAATTTTTACTCTTCTATGAAAACAAGCAGGATTCCATTTTTGTTACTAAGTTTTCTTGTGTTTACAGGTGTTCCTGCTGGAAAGAAACCTAGCTTGCGAGGAGGAATCAACGAGAAAATCATCAAAATCTTCAAGCTCTCGGAGGACAACAGAAACGTCAACCTCTCCCTCTCGCTTCCTTATCTAGATGCCTCTGGCCTCATCTCCCAGGAGAAAGCAATGGTGAACGTCGAAGAGAAGAGAGGAGTGCTGGGGGAGCTGCTAGGGCTATAAATGGGTCAGCGGACCCGATGGGGTACCCGGACCCAACCCATTTAGACCCGACCCATTTGTTAAATGGAACGGGTTTGGGTCCAAGAACAGACCCAGTTGCTAAACGGGTCTGGGTCTGGTTTCCTTTAGATTAGGCTCGACCCGACCCGACCCGACCCGAACCCATTTAGTAAGTGGGCGGGTTTGGTCTATGTTTTAAGGGACCCGTCTAGCCCAGACCCGTCCAGACTCGGTTTTAAAGCCTTGTAAAATTCTTGCATACTTGATCCAGACCCGGACCCATTAGACCCGACCCATTTATAAATGGGTCTGGGTGGATCTCCCTCTACCAGACCTGGACCCATTTATAAATGGGTCTAATGGGTTGACTCGGACCCGACTCGGACCCACCCATTTAGTAAAAGGGTTTGGGTCTAAAATTTGGACCTAGACCTGTTTAGTAAATGGGCAGGTCTGGTTTTGGCTAAACCTGCCCCGAACCCGACCATTTACAGCCCTAGGTGCTACCCTGTCTGAAGGGTGCTGCCTCGAAGAGGCAGAAGAAGACAGCGGCTAGTCCTTCCAGTCCGCTCCGCATAACCCTCCCCGAGCTGAGACGGCAGCTACCCCACCGGCTGGTCCTCGTGACCAGCCAGTAATTGATATAATAGATAACTCCCCAAGGGGTGACAAGGCGGGGCCAAGTCACCCTTCAGGTGAAGAGGGTTGCGAGCCTACTGCAGCTCGCAAGTTGGCTCCTGCTCGGGAGTCGGCTCCTGCTCGAGAGCCATCCTTTGCTCGCGAAGCGAGTACTTCTAAAATTGTGGTTGCCTAGCCTTCGGGGACTGGGGTCTATATCATTCTAGCTCACTTGCACCGTATTTGCAAGTTTATTTTTGAAAACATCACTCCCAAATCCTTTGATGCTCTTCCTGAGCCTAGTCCGGAGGATCTCTCCACGGACATTGGAGGTTGATCCAGGTAAGCATAAAGCACGTCATCGTTTCTGTTGTTCTTTTAAAGAAACTTTTACACCTTTAATGACAATTTCCTTCATTTTCGAGCAAGGTTTGGACCTTACTTTGCGGACAAGACGCGACATTAACGATGCTCGTCACATCGTTGATAAAGGAGAAGAGAAGAGACGGGCCATGGAGAATGAGATCCAGGGGAGGGATCGAATAATAAAGTCTCACGAGACTCTGATTGCCAAACTGAATGAGGAAAAGAAGATTCTCATTGGCAAGATCCAAGCTTTGACTGAAAGGTATCAGTCGTTGGATCTCAACTTCGCGAGGCTTTCGAAGATAAATGAGAAGGCCGAAAAAGAGAAAGAGAGCTTCCGTCAAGATAAGATCTCTCTCGAGGAGCAGCTCACGGAGTGCAAATCGCCTCAATGAGGCCGTCGAAAGCTTGGAGAAGGAAAGAAAGGTCCTTGCTTAACTGAAGGACGACTCCATCCACTGGGATGAGGAGAGGACGGCATATGTCAAAATGGTGTCTGAAGAAGGCCCTCGTGCAATTCTGGAGTTTCGGACTTCACAACCTTATGAAGACGAGCGGTACGAAGCGTACGTAGCTGGTCGCGATTTTGCAATCAGGGTTATGCAACGAATTTCCCCAGCGTTCAACATGGAGGGATTTGACAAAGTTTCTGCCGTCATCGCCGCTGAAGAAAGCAGCGGCTGAAAATGAAGTCACGGAGGCTATCGAAGCAGCAGGAGTTCCTGAGACGGGACCTGAAGCAGAAAGCTGAGCACCTCCTCCATGCGACGAATGAGAGACTGCGAGCTGATCCTCTTTTCCATTCTCGCTTTTTTATTAAAACAGATGTATAATCTCCTTCTTTTCGTTTTTGTAATCTAAATGATTATTAAATGAAATAATATTTTGTTATCTGTTTCTTTATTCGTAGGAATGAATTCGTGCTCGAATGTTTTACTCAACTCATGAAAATGAATTGGGCTCAATTAGGGGGGTCTTGGCGACCCTGTCCGCTCGGAGATAGGCTGGCCTATCAATTGAGTCTTTGGCTCTGCTGGGAGCAGAAGACTTAGTCAAGAGAATGTTTGTATTCTCTTCAGGGCTATTCGGGTCCAACAAGTGGAGTAGCAACCAAGTTATGGATTTCATAGCTGACCAGCTAGAATAAAAAAAATAAAAAATAAATAAATAAAAAAAAAGAATGTCTTTATTCAGATATAATTCAACATTCACATTATGAACGTTTTATGAGAAATACCGAAGTAAATGTTCTACGTGCCAAGGGCAACGTAGGGGTCTTCCTCGCATATCTTCCAGATAGTACGTACTCGGTCGAAAACCTTGATGACTCGATACGGGCCTTCCCAGTTAGGATCTAGTGACCAAGTGGTCGTTCCGATATTTTGCCTGAGCACCAAGTCACCAAGCTGAAAAGCCCTGATTTTGACCTTCGAATTGTGATAGCGAGCTATTCGTTGTTGAAAGCCGCAGTTCGAAGACGAGATATATCCCTCTTTTCTTCTAGGAGATCGAGGTGAAGTTTTAAACTTTCCTTATTACGGAACAGCCTTGTAGTTTTCTACTCGTTGAGTAGGTATTTTGACTTCTACTGGGACGACTGCTTCGGTGCCGAATGCTAATGAAAAGGGTGTTTCTCCCGTTGAATTGCAAGTTGTTGTCCTATAAACCCATAAAACTTCTGGTAGGAGTTCTGGCCACATACCCTTACATTCATCAAGCTTGGTCTTCAAGTGGTGCTTGATAATTTTGTTAACCGCTTCTACCTGTCCATTAGCCTGAGGATGATATGGAGAAGTTCGAATATTACGTATCTTCCATTTCTTGCAAAACTCGGAGAATGCGGCATTATCGACCTGTCTTCCATTGTCGGAAATTATGGTATGGGGGAGCCCATAACGACATATAATGTTCCTCCATATGAATTTAGTAGTTTGTTTTTCGGTGATAGTAGCCAGAGGTTCTGCCTCGACCCATTTAGTGAAATAATCGACTGCCACAATTGCGAACCTATTTTGGCCTTTTCTCCCATGGGTAGTGGTCCGATGATATCGACTCCCCATTGAGCGAAAGGCCAAGGGCAGTCCATCGGCGTCATTTGCTCAGACAGTACATGAGGGACTGGAGAGTATCGCTGACATTCATCACATTTCTTAGAGAATTCAATAGCATCAGCCTTCATAGTGGGCCAGTAGTACCCTTGCCTCATTGCTTTATATGCTAAAGACCGTCCCTTGGGATGATTACCGCATGCCCACTGGTATATTTCATCTAGAACACGGTGTGCTGCTTCTGGATGGAGACCTTAAATACGGTAAAGAAAAACTTTTATGCAACAATTTTCCGTTTTGTAAGACGTACCTGGCAGCACGATAGCAAATTTTGTCGCGCAGATTTTTTATCATTTGGGAGTTGTCCGTTCTGGAGGTAAAGGATGATGGGATCCATCCAGCATGGAGATAAATGCAATGTAGTGACTGGCTTTGGAGCGACCTGATCAATACTCGGAGTAGAGAGATGCTCGATAGGAACAGCTCGCGTTAAATCAGATTCTGGTGCAGAAGCTAACTTTGCTAGAGAATCTACAAGCTTGTTCTCCTCGCGAGGAATATGAGTTATTTCATATTTGCTCAATTTAGCGAGCAAGATAAGTACTCAAGACTTGTACGAAGCCATTCGCTCTTCTTTTGTCTCGAATTCATCAAGCACTTGATTGACGACGAGCTGAGAGTCATTGTAAATAAACAGGTTCTTTATCACGAGTACATTTGCTAATTCGAGACCAACGATTAAGGCCTCATATTCTGCTTCATTATTAAAGGCATGAAAGTCGAAACGCAAAGCATATTGGAATTGTGACCCATCAGGAGCAATTAGGATCAAACCGGCTCCACTACCAGAGGAGCATGACGATCCATCTACATAGAGCGCGGTCATTACTGGAACTAGGGGTCGAAGATGTAAATTCAGCGATGAAGTCAGCTACGACTTGGGCCTTCACGACGGTTCGCGAGCAGAAAGTAATGTCGTGCTCGCCAAGCTCAATTGCCCATTTAGTTAAATGTCCGGATACTTCAGGCTTTTGCAGGACTTACCTTAAAGGATGATTCGTAGGTACTATTATAGAATAAGCCTGAAAATAAGGCCGTAGTTTCCGAGCTGCTGTTACTAAGGCTAGAGCAAGTTTTTCCATATCAGAATATTGAGTTTCAGCATTCACCATTGCTCGACTGATATAATAAACGGGCCTCTGTACCCCGAAGTCTTCTCTTATTAAGGCGGCGCTAACGGCCGTGGAAGATACAGATAAATAAAGAAAAAGCTGCTCATGGGGAACAGGCTTGGATAAGATGGGAGGCGCGCTCATATATTGTTTCAGTTGCTGAAATGCTTCCTCACATTGTTGGATCCACACCCGGTCGGATTTTGTAGTTGTGCAGAGGAGCTTGAAAAAGGGAAGACATTTTATCGGAGGCACGCGAAATAAATCTGTTTAACGATGCAATGCAACCAGACAATCGTTGAACCTCTTTGAGAGTGGATGGAGATTGCATTTCAATCAAGGCTTTAATCTTTTCAGGGTTTGCTTCAATTCCCCGCTGGCCAACCATGAACCCGAGAAATTTTCCAGCAGAGACCCCAAAAGCACATTTTTCTGGATTTAATTTCATCTAATACTTCCTCATCAGATCGAAAGCTTCTCGAAGATCCACGAGATGATCATCGGCTGCAACACTTTTTACAAGCATGTCGTCGACGTAAACCTCCATACTCCTGCCAATCTATGCAACGAACATTTTGTTGACTAGGCGTTGATAGGTGGCCCCCGCATTCTTGAGACCGAAAGGCATCACTTTATAGCAGTATAGACCTCAATCCATGATAAAAGCAGTATTTTGACGATCAGGTGGATGCATCATGATCTGGTTGTAACCAGAATAAGCATCCATAAACCTGAGCAGGGCATGTCCTACTGTTGAATCGACCAGTTGGTCGATGCGGGGAGTTGGGAAGCTATCCTTCGGGCACGCCTTGTTCAAATCGGAGTAATTTACACACATCCTCCACTTACCGTTCGCCTTACGCACGAGAACGATGTTCGCGACCTACTCCGAGTAGTCTACTTCTTTAATAAAGTCGACGGCCAATAATTTTTTGACCTCAGCTTTTATGACCATCTGGCGTTCAACTATGAACGCTCGTCGACGCTGATGGATAGGTTTAAATTTCGGATCTACATTCAAGCGATGAACTGCAACGTTGGGGTCGATACCTGGCATATCTTTATGAGACCAGACGAATACATCTTGATATTCAACTAGAAAGTTGGTCAGATGGATCCGAAAGGCGGAATTCAGAGATGATCCGACATGGACCTTTTTGGAAGGATCGTCCATAGATAGCTGAATTTCGATCGTTTCTTCTCCGAGTGCTCCTGCTTGGTACGTATTCTCCCTTGGGTCCAGGTTCAATACTATGGGAGAACTTGCTGAATCTCCTGAAATCGTCATTATAGGAGCTGCCTGGACATTCTTTCGGTCTTGTACCAAGATTTCATAACACGCCCGAGCCTCCTTTTAGTTCACTCGAACCACTCCCACTCCGCTTGGAGTGGGGAACTTAATGCATAAGTAGAGGGAGTGCAGAGTCGCCCCCATCTTGGTGAGAGGGTCGGCCCAAGATTGCATTGTATGTCAAACTTTCGGTCGACCACAAGAAAGTTGATGAAAACAGTAACTTTGGTCGGAACTTCTCCAAATGTAACGAGAAGGTCAATAGTTCCCTCTGGCGCAACCACTTCACCCCCAAAACCGACAAGGGGGGTCGAGATTGGTTTGAGTAAATTTCTGGCAATAGCCATCTTGTTGAAAGCTTCAAGATAAAGGACGTCTATAGAACTACCCGTATCCAACATAATACGGTGAGTTAAATAATTCGATACCTTTAACGCTACTACGATGGAATCCTCATGAGGGAAATGGATTCCTTCAGCATCGGTGTAAGAGAAGGAGATTGGTTGGTGGCTCAAGCTTGTCGCGCTAGATGATTTCTCCACCCAATAAATATGCTGAGGCTTTTAGCTTGCCTTTCGAGTATATGCTTTCCTTGAGGCTCGTGAGTCTCCTCCGCAAGCCGGGCCGCCTACAATGGTCCAGATTTCGCTTGCAAGCTCGGCATCCTCCTGTGAAGAACGACGTTGCGGTGACTTCTTCCTCTAGTTTTGATGATCACAACGTGCTGGGGTATTAGATCGCTTGGGCGAACGATCTTGCCATGCGATAGTCTCGGAGGTGTCCCTTTCGAATGAGGGCTTCAATCTGGTCTTCAAGGGAAATACAGTCTTGGGTATAATGCTCATGATCTTTATGAAAGTAACAAAACTTCCTCTTGTCTCTTTTTTTAGGATCCGATTTGATCCTCGGAGGCCATTTAACATACGACTTATGTTTGATCTCCATCAATACCTTTTCTGGAGACCGATTGAGGGGTGTATAATTGTGATATTTTCCAAAATAGGACTTATTTGGAGAACGATCACGTCGATCATGTCGGTATTTCTTGTCTACTGGAGAAATATCTTCAGCCTTTCGTTTCTTTCCTTGAATACCATGACGAACCAAGGCTACTTCTTCGGCATTAATATATTTTTGAGCTTTGGCCTGGAACTCGATCATCGTCTTAGAAGGATTTTTATCTAAGGCGAATCTGAATTTTTCGCTCGTAATGCATGCTATTACGGCGGTGAGACCCTTATCTTCGGTATAACCCTCGGTTTGGACTGCTTCTGCCATAAATCAAACTGTGAATTCTTTAATTGTCTCTCCATGTTGCTGCTTTAAATCTGACAGATGAGATGCAGGTTTTTTTTATACGAATGCTTCTCATGAATTGCAAAAGAAAGAGATTCGATAACTGAGAGAAGGATTCAATGGATCAAGGCTTTAGGCCATGGAACCAAGTACGTGCTGCGTCTTTTGGAGTTAAAGAGAAGGCTCTGCACATAATTTCCGAGCTATATCCTTCAGCTCCATGAGGGATCTATACGTCTCCAGATGCTCGAGGGAATCACCGATACCAGTATATAGGACAATGCTGGGCATTCAATATTTTTTAGGCAGGGGAGCCTCCATTACTTCGCGAGTAAAAGGAGGTTCTGATTGGCGAATTGTGGCCAAAGTGGATATCGGGAAATTAGATTGATATCGTTGTTCAATATCAGCGAAACGGTCCGCGATTTTCCTGAGATCTCCTTCCCAAGGCAGAATGTAACAGGATGTTTCATCATCGAGTTGTTCTTCAGGCTGACATTGTCGAGAAGCACTGGAGCGGATAGATTGCGGGCGTTGATTAGGAACTTGATTGCCGCTAGAGATTCAATTTGAAGGAGGGTTAGCCTAAACTTGTGGTTCGTCTGGAGATTGTCTAGAAGTTGCGGGCGCAGGTTGTAATGGTGGTCCTTCCGGAGGTTGCTGCGATTCGGAAAAATGCTAATCAAACCGATTAGATAGGGTTTGAAATCCAGCTTGAAGAGTAAGGAGTGTATCCCCGATGAAACGCGTAATACCGTTAAAGCCACCAGATATATCTTGGAATGGATTTTGCGCAGGCTGGTTGGGCTCTGCCGGAGGGATCCCTGTTGGTGCAGCCTGAGGGAGGTTGGGAATTGGCTAAGGGACATCTGGTGGGGGCAACGTTTGTTTAGAGGTGGAGGGATGAGTCGTTTTCTTAGGAGGTATAGTGGGAGGTAACAATTGGTAATGAGAACGAATTGAATACTCAATTCTCACAGACGGCGCCAATCAGTTAATGTCAAATTCTGGTAACAGGTTTCTCCTGAGTATGCGCCCTTCTCGAGGTAAGCTCCCCTCCAAACCTGAAAACCAAAGAAGAAAACTGATGGCGGCCGGCGTTTGGCCGTTGGCCCTCCGAAGCTTAAGTCAAAGGTGACTTGATCGTAAGATGAAGTGTGAGACGTAAGCTTAGAGATAGTGTACCTTTATCATTTGTGGAGCCATGTATTTATGCAGATCCAGGTGATCCAGTCTGTTACGCAAACTGTTAAGATTATTGCTGATTTGGGGGGACAAGGAGCTTTATCCCGTTAATCCTTGAATAAAAAGATGACATACCCAATCTAGACGTTTAACTAATTACGTTCCTTGATGGAGGCCCCCTGTGGTACAGAATTGTGAATAGAAACAAGCCAAAGCCAGCCTATATCGGTTGCTGGTACTTTGGGACGAGGGATGTCTCCAGCGATCGACCAGCGACCAGGAGTGCTCGGATTTAGGAATATCCTCGTTTGTCGACCAGGAGCAGAGCTGCTCGGATGACGGAGGTGTTCCCACCCGACGACCAGCGACCACTCCTGCTCGCATATTGGGAATGTATGGGAAGTTACAAGATATGACCAGGTAGGCTCGTTAGTCGAATGATTTGGTTGTGACTTTACGGAGTCAGGGGCGCTCATGGGTCGCGTGTCTTCAGACTTCTTCGACGACCAACTTTATTCTACAACAGTAGAGACCCTCATATGTGATCCTATTCTGTTTAGAAAGGTCAACAAATGAAATTTGACTAGAATTGCTATTGAGAAGCTTGGTAGGGTAGCAGCCAAACTATTCATACATGGCAACATACCTCCAAATGTCGCCAACTCCCACGCTGGCAAGCAGTAACTAGTATAGCGGCAAAAGCAAGCGAATGAGTTAAGGCACCCACGGCTAAGGATATTAGGGGTAAATGGACAGAAGTGGAGCATTAAGATGTGAAAGCATATGTGGCCACCATCAAACCCACATGGAGAACTAGATAATGCACGATTACGAGCGATGGTTGGACTGGCCCAACCAGACGTAGCATGATCTACTTCATAGAATACTGTCGGTTGGAAACAGTGTTCCATAAATCAATCGATGCATCGAACGCAACAAAAAATACTAACCATATTTTCGCCTTAATGGATAGGATGATGGATGAGATTGGAGAGGAGAATATGGTGCGTACCGACAACAAAGAAACATACAACTCCTCGAGAAGAACGTTGATGGTGAAGAAACCACATATTTTGGTCACCATGTGTTGCACTTGCATAGATCACGTGCCAAAAAATATTGGAAAGAAGAAGATTGTCACAGCATTGGTTGAAAGGGAAGACAACAGATGACATTCATCTACAACCATAGCCAGCTAGTCGCCATAATGAGGTTCACAAACAGGAGAGGCCTACTAAAGTCTGTGCCAACTAGATATGCAACAAACTTTATAGCCCTTGAGAGTTTGTACCAGCATTGAAGAGTTGAGGGAGATGTTTGCTTTCCAGGAGTAGGTCAACACAAAACATAGACAGAAGACATCAGGGACATTGATTAAGGTAGTGGTGACTATAAGGACAATAAATATTAGAAGCTCGCAAATATCCTCAAGATGATGGAATCGCTAATGAGAGTACTTTATCTTGTTAAATTGGACGAGACACCTACCATGGGCTACCTCTACGATGTTATGAATAAAACAAAGTTGGTCAATCGTTGCAATCGTAAACATTACACCGATTACTAGAAGATGATTAACAAGCTCAAAAAGAAAAAAACTTCACCACTATATTCATACGGCAAGTGATCACGTTTATACATCTTACTTGTTGTATATGTTGTAGTTTATCTTACCTCGTGAGTAGAGATGTACCCACTAAGCTTATAAAGCTCATTCCAATTGTTATTTATCTTTTTCAGGGAAATCTAGTCAGCCGAGGTAGCTTAGAGAGGAGAAACTACAACCCATTTAGCTTAGTCTTTCTTTAGAAACATATCAATGTAACGAAATAGTTATATCTATTTAGAAATGAAATATAATCTTATTTTGGGTTTCTCCACATCTTCTTTGTGATGTTGGATATCATGATTAAGGAAGAACTCTACCGAACCAACCGTACAAAAGAAAAAATTCCCTGAGTCACATCCCAAGAGCGGAGTCAAGATCCCAGCCTCCATTTTCGGGGCATGACAGAATGTCGTAGAATGGTACCACCAAACCAAATGAGAGGGGCCTATTGGATAATGGAGCGCCTTATTCTAATAACTTAAGCAGCAGATTTGAGGGAATAAATACCCTTGGGATCTACTGTCCAGACCACTTTTGAGGAATAAGAGTCAATCCATAAGGGCCCTTGAGGTAGCATGATGGAGATTCCAACTATTGTTGCTGATGCACCTGTTAACTTTAAAGCACTTGCCCGGCAACCATTGACCAACCCAGAAATTGGTGAGAATACTTCTCTGTCCCCAAGACAAATTCGAAGTAGCTTTAACCTCCCAATTATAATCATTTCTGAGGTATTTCCCATGGATCCATTTATACCAGAGTCTATCATTGTCATTAGCAATTTTGCAGACTTATGTAATCAATGCAACACAGCTGGTCTCTCTAATAGGCGCAATTCTTAGACCACCTTCCTCCTCCAATTAATCGTGTGAAGCTTAGACTTACCCCAGAGGAAGTTCCTAATCATCTTCTAAATCTGATCAATGCAAGCTTTCAGAAACAAGAGGGCATTGCACCAGTAGATGTGGAATGAGAGCAATGTAGACTTGATAAGTTCAATTCACATAGCAAATGAGAGGGAGAAAGCATTCCAAGTTTTCAGCTTTCAAGAGATTTTATCAGGTAGCAAAGAGCAGTCCCAAAGAATAAGTCTAGATGAGTAGAGAGGCAACCCCCAACTACTTCACAGGGAGGCACCCTTCTTTCATATTCAGGATATTAATGGTTTCTTCTATACAGGAGGAACCAGCGAAGATGATAGCACTTCTAGATAGATTGATCTCCAAGCCAGAGTGGTAGCTGAAATCTTCAATGATACATATTCAGGTGAAAAGCTGCAAGAGGTGGGTTAGCGATGGAAAACACCAGAAGATCATTGGCAAAAGGAACATGAGTAATAGTGACTTCTCCTTTTTCTTGAAGGGAGAGTGAATCAGACAATTTGAATAGTACTTTTTCATGATAACAGTGAACATTTCCATGCAAATGGTGAAAAGGAGAGGGAGAGAGGATCCCCTTGACTGATTCCACTTGTTCCTTTTAAAAATCCACATGATCTTCCATTAACGAGGATGTAAAAAGATGATTCATTGATGCAAGCAACACTCCACTTTTATCCAAGGATCAGAAAGTTTTGGGCCCGCATAGAAGCAATTAGAAAAAGAGACAAGAACTTTGACATAGGTTATTTCCTTTCAGGATTAGATGGTGCCAATAAAACAATCTCACGTATGTTTATATGGGATAAACAAATACGAAAGTAAGATTTGCATTATCTATTCAACTTTCAATAGCAGTCATATGAGGTCAATCAGATGCCATTAGAAGTTATTGATGCAAACAAAACACAGTTCGATAGGAGTTATAGAATGATCATTTAATAAATTTTATAGAAAGCTCGGAAACGATGGGACCTTTCAATAGTCATCATAGATCATGCAATGACAACAGAAACGAGTAATGCCTTCCAGAGGTTGTTACACCAACAACCCCACAAAGAAGTGTTTTCCTCGAGTCCCCAAAATCTTTGGAACTGTGTTTTTTGTACAAACCCATGTTGCCCACATCACAAACTTAGAACGAGTCTCAATTAGGAAAAAGAAATCACCTCAAACACATGTCAGATGGTGGCACATTTAATGTTTTACACACACAAAAAATAAATAAATGATTTCTTTTCTTTTTTCTTGGCATTATTTATGTCATATTTATGCAATTTTGATGTGTCCGATTTATCCAGATGCAGGATTTCTTATTCTTTATGAGCTAATGTTTAAATTTAAGTATATCCTCTCAATAAATATTATCAAAGCTCATCTACAAATCTGATACCAACACACAAGTGTTGCCAAGCAACATTTACTTATGATAAACGTTTTTTTTCTCAAAGAGTAACCATCTACCTGTGACAAAGTAAAAAACAACAAAATGTATCAGGCTAGCTGGTGAAAAGGAATAAAAATAAAGAGTGATGTACGTAAGTAGGATGAATGAAGTGGGACAGATGTCCAAGATTTGGTGGGCCTATGTGGTTGAGATAAGGAAGGTCATAGCAATCCACACTTGGGAACTTACTAAGAATAACGAATATTCTATTTCCTAAGCAAGCATGGGAAAGGGCATCTTGGTAAGGATGGTAACTTTGGGACCCTAATAGTGTGTGCTTATCAAATATGATAACTGTTGACTTTGTGGGTTTTCATATGATTTCATGGAGTCCCGAGGTAACTATTGAATATGAATGCATTATTGGGAAGTAGTATGGTATACATGTTGATTTGTTGGGAAGTCTACATAAGATGCATGGGAAGGAAAATGTTGGGAGAATTCGATATTGATTTTTGTTTAGAAAGAGAATATCTTTGTTGTTTTTTTCTTGGAAGGTGGATTATCTTTGTACTTGACCTTTGCTCTGATGTAACAATCCTACTTTGCATGTTTATCTTCGAAGGGAAAGGTTCCTTCTTCCCTCTTGGTTCTTGTGTTTTTCATCTCCTAGACTTCTCTTTCAATCATTTGGTATCTAAGCTTGAGATTAGCTCTTGGGTGGCGCTTCTCTAACCTAGTGCATTCTTCTTCCAAGGCAGCAAGAAGACCTAAGGAAGACACGACAACATCCTGATGGATAATGCAAGAGGAGCTATGAAAAATCAAGATGCAATTTGAGCATATTTCTACCGTGTTTGATGAAAATGAGCTACGTCAAGAGAAAACGAAATGTGAGTCTCAATCTATCCAACCCAAACACATGGTATTCGAAGGAGCTCCAAGATACAATGAATCAAATGCTGGGGCAGAAGGCGTGCCTAACAAGTATGCCAAGAATTTGGATCTTGACAAAATCCCAATCTTCAATGAAGAACCAGAAGAAGTGCCTGAGGAAATTGTGATCCTAGATGAATCTATAGTTGTATTGATTAGTGGATTCGCATGTGTATGGGATTATGATCAATAGTTATATCAACTAAAACACCTAGTGATGGATGTGTGGTTATGACAACTGCAACTATGATGCACAATCCAATAGTTGGATTGGTTTATGCTGGAGTTCATCTCTTTTTGCTAACACCCCAAGCAAATCCAAGCATATGATATGCTTAAAGAAGGTTGTTAAGAAGATGCAGAAGATTCAACGATATGTTGGTCGACGTCATCATCCTACGCAAGTGAAGCTGATCAGATGTGGAGGATTACATTATCAAATTCCACTAGAAGCAAAGAAGATATGTTATAAAAGGTGCATCATGTTCAATGGCCAACAATGGTTCAAACTAGAGTGAGAGTTCCATTCAATCCAGGGAGCATGAAATAGCACATGCAAGTGGGACATGGAGTGGGACACGTGCAAGACTTGGTGGGCCCATATGGGTGGGTCATGTGAACAATCAATGAATAAGACAAAGGAAGGTCAATGCAATCCCCACACAAGAAGTTGTTAACAATAATAATCTCCAATTTGCTAAGCATGCATGGGAAAGAGATGTTTTGGTAAGGGTGGTGACTTGGAGATGCTAATAGTGTGTACTTACCAAGGTAGTATTTGTTGGTTTTTATGATCATTTTGATCAAATTTTGGGTGGTTTTGATGTAATTTCATGCACTGCCAAGGTAGCCATCGAGTGGGTAAGTACTCTTGCGATGTAATATGGTGCAATATTGATTTGTGGGAATATCTATATAAGAAATGGTGAGGACAAATTTAGGGAGGAATCTTGATATTTGCTCAGAGAAAATATTATATTTTGTAGTTGAGCTTTGTTCCTATGTGATAACCCCACTTCGATGTTTATCTTCAAAGTGAAAGGTTCCTTCCTCACTCTTGGTTCTTGCATGTGTATGTGTTATTTTTTTCGCTCACGTCCTTCTCTTTTACATCAAAAGGACATCAGAGTTTCCTAACACTCACACATTCAACAAAATCCAAAAAGAAAAATTAACAAGAGCTATAAGAAATATTCACAAGAAAGAAAATATGTAGATGGGGTTGAGCAAAAGAAGTATAAGCACCAACTACCAACCTTCTGGACTGAACTTCTATTGTGTGCACTTATGGAAATGCAATCTTGCTTACATGATTCAAAATGTTGGATCCATCTCTGCAAGAATGACAAGAATCGAGAATAATTGACAAGATTAGTAATAACAAGTGACAAAGTGAAAACCATGCTTTTACTATATCTAAAGCTCAACTAAGAAACTTCATACAAAACCATGGATGCAAAAAGAAGATATGAATGCTCAATACACATAATTAGTTAAGTTAAAAAGAGTTGTTGCTTGGGATCGAACCATGGAGTGGGATTCATCATCATCATCAATCCTTATCCGAACTAACTGGGATTATTGGATGATTATTGATATACCGGAATTTAGTAGCCAACATTGAAGAGTTTTCCTATTAGATTCACATGGTTATACTAGCCATATTGTATCGGGTTTCAAGGGGGCCTATATCCCTACCCCCCAAAATAAAAAATAAAAAAACAGCTATTTGAAACCTTGTTTTGAGCAGTGTTTTAAATATCGACGATATCGGCCGATATATCCCACGATATATCTTGTATCCCACCTATGCGATACGAAACGCAAAAGTAGTGCGATATATCCCACATGCTCGATCCAATGACCATTTTCGATCCCTTTTTTTTTTTGTAAATCATGTTAAATCAGTGTCAATTTCTTACAAATCTATGACTTTTCATGTTTTGCATGAAAAATAATGAATTGGGAGCTTCGGTTCCAAGATTTGGAGGAGATGGTCCGAGTTGCGGAAAATTGAAAAAAAATCAAAAATTTTCATTTTCTCGTAAATTGGTTTCAATCTTTGTGTTCAAACATAAAATCAAACATGTATGTAACCTGATCTAGTGATTCTTCTTGTGCTTTTAAATATATCACTTGTGTTTCCACGTCTTCTTACATTTATAAATTATATGAAAGACTTTGAATATAATTGCAATTATTCAGCTAGACAACACATAGATTAGGACCCCATATAAAGAAAACCTATTATGTGCACTTGTTTTTTGTAATGTTTTGACTTCTTAGTGTGCATTAATGTCTTTTTTAACAACCACCGAAGTTTCATTGAAAAATTTGACCAATTTTCCAATGTTTGCCCATGTTTCCGCCAACAACGATACATTATGCGATACAACCGATATATCCTATGCGATAACCGATACGTATCCATATCCTAAGGGTGCGATACGTAACGCGATACCGATATTTTGAACACTGGATGGAAGTACAGTTGTAATAGGCATTCAACATGAGTATAGGAACTACCATATGGAAGGTAGGAGTAAATAGTTTTCAGTGACATCTCAATAATAAAGAAATAGACAGACATGAACAGATTATAGGCATTTTGTAATTGGATGCAGGATATCCTAGTGACAGGTTAAGGGGCTCCAGTGACAGTTTGTGGACAGGTTTGTAGGGTGCAATTTGAGCATTCTTTGGGCAGATTTAGATGGGCTAGGTGCAGAAACTCGGGACTGTTTTATGGTCAAGCAGTTTGTCGATGAATTAAGCTGAAGAGCCTCTTTAGTTACTACGAGTATGGACATAAAAGGGTTGGTTTTACAAAATCCATGTCCTCGTACAAATGGATGACGATTTCAAAGCCATATGGGCCAACTTTGTGGCTGGGCAGCCAAGTGATTATTTCTTGCAGGATGAATCCTCGTCAAAGGGAATAGATTTTGTGTTCTGAATTATTCTCTGTGCAAATAACATACACCAAGGTAACTCATTCTAAATACAAATGGAAAGTGCTTCTTGGATAACACCAGTACACCACCTGTATCATTGCCTAATTGGATAAAAATCACCATTTGTTTTTAGTTTAGCTATAAAAATCACCATTAGTTTAGCCACATTCCATAATAATAATTAAAAAATAAAAAAACTAATGGCCATCCACTTCCTCTTCTAAGATGATGAAAATTCCCTTGCAGATTTTAAAAATGATGCACTTATCATGCTGTTGAGAATAATCACGGGTGAGAGAATAATCACCGATGAGTATAGCCATGGGGGAGTATGGCCTTGGGACAAGGATGGGGCCTGTTTTCATCAATTATGAAGATGGTTCTCAAAAACAAGATAAGTTCGTCATTTTAAAATTTTATAAGGGCATCTTTTCCGTTTTAGTGAGGGATTGGAGGCCTTGTTGTAATCAGTGTTCTCAGCATTGATAATTTCAGCCAATATCATCGGTGTCACAGGTGCCTGATGCGAAACAACTCGGGAATTATAAAACTCCCTGATATTTCCAATCAAGGTCTTCAATATTGATATCGGCCGATATTATTGGCATCGCATGCCAGCAATAACATCGCACAATATCGCATGTGATGGAATGAGCGTTAGCATCAAAGGTTGTAGCTCATTTTCCTGATAATTGGCATGAGTTGTAATATCCTTTTGGTTTCTCTTTGTACATCTGTATATTTTGGCTGTGATCTTTTCTTAATTAAATGATCCGATGTCGACAAAGAAAAACATCACATAGCATAGCAAATTGTTCGCGATATCACGATATGTATCAATATATTGAATGAGACCCTTCATAAAGTTTTCTGGTGCGTCGATACCATCGATACTCAGCAATACCATGGATAGCCGACAGTACACTCCAAAAAAAATTGAAAAAAAAAATCCCAAAAATCCTCATTTTTCTGTTTTCTTCCACAACTAAATTCTCCCACATCTGATTTTGACCACTCCCTTGCAAACCCTTTGAAGAAAACCCTTCTTTTTTTTCTTTTCTTTTTTTTTTTGGCTGCAATCAAGATTAGAGCTAGGAACAAACCAAGCCAGCTTGAAAGCTCAGCTCGGATTGGTTTGAAAAAGCTCGGCTTGGATTGGTTCGAATAGAAGTTCAACCAAAGCAAACCTCGGAGTCAAGCTTGTTTGAATAAACAAACCAAGCTTAAACTAGGGTGTTGAGGCATGAAAAATGAAGAAACAAAGAAAGGAAGAAGAATGAAGAAGATCGGGGGGAGAAACAGAGAAGAAAACAATGCAAAGTGCAGAAAATGTATGCTTTACGCGACCCAAAATGTATGCTTTACGCAACCCGCGTAAAGCTCTTAAGCTTGCCCCGGGTCGTGTAAAGTGGTTCCCATACTGACAGTGCTTTACACGAAATCTTCTTCTTTTGCTTATAAATACCCCCACAGGGGTCCTCATTTTGGCACTTGCTTCCGAAGATCAGAGTTGCAGAGCTCCTTCTGAAGACTCCAGAGGTACGGAGCGGACCTCAAGTTCCTCCTCCTCCTTGGGTCGAACGCACAATGTGCGGACCCCGAGGATCGAAGAAGAACGACAGGGAAATACTGCCGAAATTAAGACTGAAGATCAAAGAGCTACAAGTCGCCTGGGAGGTGCTTGTCACGGGCCACATAAAGCTCTTGAGCTTGCTGCGGGTCACATGAAGCTACCTTGGGTGCAATTTTAGCACTTGTTCTCTCCTTTTGTGAAGAATGTCGGGGCATTTTAGCTTCTGTTTCCCTTTCAATCATGAAGAACATTAAAAAATGAGACCACGGCGAAGATGAGCAATACAGAAAGAGCAATCCAAACCAGATAGTTTGTTTCTTTGTGATTCGGAAGACCTATCTTTCTCCCTTTGGGTCGAGCGTACTTTGTACAATCCCCATAAGTGGATGTCTTGATAAATGATTCGGAAGACCTATCTTTCTCCTTTCGGGTCGAGCGTACTTTGTACAATCCTTGTAAGTAGTTGTCTTAATAGATGGTGTCAGCATAGAGCAGAAGACCAATCTCTCTCCCTTCAGGTTGAGCACACTTGGTGCAATCCCTAGAAGTGGTAGACATGTTGGGTGATACTATCACTTTGGAACATTATGGAGTTCTATGAAGATCACAAAGGAACAAAGCCTAGTCTGGTTGACTTACCTCACTCATGAGCAGAAGAACAATCCTGGGCTAGATGATCATTCAGCCATTTCCTTATCATCTAGACAAGATGATCATTCAGCCATTTCCTTATCATCTAGACAAGATGAAAGAAGAATAGGGCGAAGCTCTGCCGAAATCACTTTTTGAATATACTTCATTTAGTACAATGTACAATCTATTCTAGAATCAAGGGATAATGTAAATGTGGAATGTATGAAGAACTCAGTAAATGAATAAAATGAAGCGATGAATGCTTTTCTGTCTTTCTTGTCTAACATTAGAATGTGACTCTTGTTTTCCTATAAACACAAAGGCAATTTTGTTGTGTAAACATACGGCAGTACTGGCTCGGCTCAGCTCGAAGCTCGATTTGATTCGGCTTGTAGATTGTCAGCACACTGTTTCTTGTGGTGTGATCCACTTGAGCTTTGGATATGATTGATATGATTCCATTTTGGGATCATGTCCTAAAATGATATGTAAAAACGGATGGACGGCGTGGAGAATACATATACATGATGACGTGGATAATACATAATACATATACATGATGCACACTATTTCCTTGCACTTGTAAAATTATGCTTGTGTACTTTTGTTTGTAAAAGGCTCTTACATGTCTATCTTGAGGTTGCGCTCCTCCTTTGGAGGATGTTAAGCATCATGTAGCAAGATACTATTGTATTTATTTATTTTTCTAACTTTTTAAATTTTTTTGTATTTAAACAAACAAAAAAACAAAAAAAGAGCCACCACCTGTTTGAACTCAGCCCGACCCGGTTCAAAAATTTTGGCCAAACTGATCCCGGCTCGAACCAGATTTTTCTGGAGTAAAGCAAACTCAGGCTGCATGGGTCGGCCCAAAACCCAAACCAGGCCGATCCACAAACTAGGGTGGCACAAAAACAAGTCAAACCAAACTAGGGCTAACTCAGCTCAGCCCAGATCGTTGCCCACCTGTAATCAATATCACACTCGGTTTGGGGCCGTTTTCTAAACAATAAGATTTTTTTTGTTTTCATTCAATTTATTTCATGTAAATCAATGGGAATAAATTTGAAATCTTTGCATGCAAAATCATGGATCTAAAGATTTGGAAACAAATCGGCCGAATTGGAGAAAATTCGAAATTTCCCCTAATTGACCCAATTAAATTGTAATCTTAGTATAAAAGCATGAAATCAAACATGTTGGAGGCTGACCTCCAGATTCATGATGGTTTGGTGATTTTTAATTAAAAAAATTATATAAGTTTTTTAATTAAAAAATTAAAAAATAATAATAAATATTTTTTCAAAAAATTCACTTTGATCAGTGGTTAATTGGCCCCAATTTGAGTGTTTTGGAGTGTTTGATAAAAATATCATCATAAACACTCTAATTTGGGGATTTTAGGAAAATGAGCCAACTAGAGGAAATTGGGGAAAATTCGAAATTTACCCAATTAAATTCTAATCTGAGTATAGAAACATGAAATCAAACATGTTAGAGGCTTATTCATAATCGTTTGGTGATTTTCAAAGAAAAATTAATTTTTTATTTTAAATATTAAAAATTAATAAAACTATTTTTTTTCAAAATTCCACTTTGGTTAGCAGTTAATTGGCCCCAATTTGAGAACATTTAGGAGTGTTTTATGAAACCATCATCAAATATGCTCTAATTTGGGGATTTGGGGAAAATGAGCCAAATTTGGGAAAATCTAAAATTTCCCCAATTAACTCATTTAAATTCCAATTAGACTATGGAATGATGCAATTGAACATGTAGGAAGTTCCCTTCACGCTTTGCCCACCCTATCGATCCGCGTGCTGGCAAGTAGTGGCTTATCTATGTGATTTGCTACGCTTGCTTGCGCCTATCGGCTGACTTTCCTTCCTGTCATTCCGCAACACTTTTCCGGTAATACGAATCGCTACACTTCGCCTGTTTCTATATGATAATATGCACCGTCAGTTGTTGCACTCCCTGCGAGTAATAGCAAGAGAGTGAAGAACGAATGATCCTCCAAACAAAAAGAGTGATTGAGTCCGACTCAGGCGAGTGAGTGCAAGGCATGGCAAGAGAGCGAGTTCGACTCGCGAGCGATCAACAAGTGAAGGACCAATCCTTTAGTGCCAGTACAGCTGCAAGACTGGTACTAGACAGCTCACGAGCAACATATAGGCTAAGGTTGCCCATCACTCCCTCTCTCCTTTTTGAAGGCCCATCTCTCTCATTCCTTTCCCGGTGGTCGAGTGACTTCGTTCTTCCATAAGAACACTGAACGCCCAACTTCGCAGAACAACTCTCCCCCCAGCCCACAGCATAGTGCGGAATCTAGATCTTCTGTGTGTTCTGACTCTATTGGATCAAGTCAGAGACTGGCGCCTTAAGGCAAAGGCATTTTCACACTGGGCCCAAGTGGGGTAGCCTGTGTGAAGCAGGGACACACTTGGGGGGGGGGGGGGGGGGGGGCAGCCCGTGTGTGGTGGGTGACTCGTGTGAGGCGGGGCCCACCCGTGTGAAGCGGGTGGCTAGTGTGATGCGAACCCATGTGAAGTGGGGCCCACGAAGGAGGGTTCAATCGAGGGCCTGACTGTGTGAAGCAGGAGCCTGGGCTATGAGATAAAGGGATTGATTCACTACTCTATCAGTTCAAGCTTTTAGAGCAAGTGGTTAGTTATCCTGCATCAAAGTGGTATCAAAGCAAGCGGTCTTGCATTTGAGACTCCTAGCCAAGGGTGATTAATGCAAGGGCATTTTCACATCCGGCCCGAGTGGGGTAGCCTGTGTGAAGCGGGGACGCACTCAAGATGAGTGGCCTGTGTGAGGCGGGTAGCTCATGTGAGGCGGGCCCCACCAGTGTGAAGTGGGTGGCTAGTGTGATGCAAACCCATGTGAAGTGGGGCCCACGAAGGAGGGTTCGGCGGAGGGCCTGGCCTGGGTGAAGCAGGAGCCTGAGCTATGAGATAAAGAGATTGATTCACCACACTCTATCAGTTCGAGCTTTTAAAGCAAGTGATTAGTTGTCCTGCATCACGCCTTCTACTACTACTACGGAGAAACTAAGCTCTATTTCAAAGATTGGACTCTCTTACTATGATTAGTCTGGGATGTTACTGAGCTTGCCAAAAAATGTTAGCTGATGAATAAGTCCCGCGCGTCTCACGCGCTACGGCTACATTTGACATTGCCCCTATCTTTCCGAGCGCGATAATAACCGGCTTTTTGGCCGTAGATTGCGGGATAGACTACTCTAGTTAGCTGGGGGGTTGGATAGGAGTTAGGAGGAGTTCTTTCTCCGAGATGAGTTCTGCAGTTCTGTCTCTCCGATGGGCAGGTGCAGCTAGGGATGGCCAGCTTCTCGGATCAACAACTGGCTCCTCTCCCGGTGGTCGAGTGGCTTTCCGCTCCTCTTCTACCATTGGTTTCGCTTTTTCCCCCTGCCCCTGCATGGCATTATCATGACTCACCTGCCTCAATATCGATTGAAAGCATGCGCTGGAGATGGGAGTGAATCGAAATCGGGGGGAGAAAAGCTTCTTCCCGACATCAGCATGATGAACTAGCTTCTCCCCGGATAAGGCCAGCTTTCTCTCTCGAATCAGTGCATCAGCTATAGATGCTGCCCCGGCTACAAGAACTTCTCCAGAGATCGAACGACGAATGGAACAACCTCACATATCCCTGCCCTACCTCTAGTGCTTCCCCCACTTCCTCGGTGCCATGACAAGATGATTCTTTCATGGGTGGGCGTGTAATAAGAGATTGCAGAGGTCCCCTTTTAGGGGGGTACTCGAACACCGGGAGAGGGATTGAACCCCCGGGCTGGGAGCCGTGCCAACCAAAGGCTAGTTCCTCCATGCAGTCTGGACTGCCCCTCCCCGTCAGAGGAGTATTGTCCATTTCCCCCCGAAGATATGGATCGGTCAACCGCAGCAGGGGAAAGAGAAGCAGATGGGATATGGGCATATCGCAATCATTCCTCTATCATCTTTATATCCCTTCTGGTCCACCCGATATCCATTCCTTATGTCTCGGCTGGCCAGTACCAATATTTGCTTGATTTGCCATACTTCCCTCCCCCTAATCCTATGGGGCGAGTACCACTGGTTGTCTTATGCCTCCGGTGATGAAATCATCAATGCTCCGAGTCACTTTAATGCGTGACAGGTGGACGGGAATGACGAAGATGTCCGTCATAAATTTTTTGGTCTACTATAGGGGGAGGATCGTTTTCTTAAAGTCCATATATGCTAGTAATCAGATTAAAAACTCGAGTTACATCTAATTACTAGCATATATGAAGAAAGAGGTTGTTTCTTGCGCCACCCCTTCCTCCCCCTATTGATAGTAGGACTCTGGTTCCGTCATCCCTAAATTCTTCCCTGATAGCATTGTGGTTCCTGCGATTTATGGTAGTAGCGTGGAAAAATTGGGTGTTGCGGTCGCCCTCCTGAAACCAAATAGCTCGAGACTTCTGCCTCCAAGAAATTTCCTCCTGCCCAACCTAAGGGGGGTGTTATGGTACTCGTTTAGCATCACCCTTTCCTCCATGGCGAGATCCGGAGACCTCCCTCTCTCATTGAGATTGCTTGCACCTAAGCAATACGACCTTCCTGGGCGGCTTTCCTGTTTCGGATATCGCCGAAGATCTCTTTGTTCCAGACTCTAAGAGCCTGCTTCAACAGCTTTAGCTTCTTGGAAATCCTGAACAGGGGGGTACCGTCGGATTCTACAATTCCAGACCTCCCGGATCTTTGGTTCGACGATCTGGATGCTCCAACCAGCCTTTTCAAATCTGAAGGCCTCAAAGATTCGTTTGATTCCAGGACAAGAGGGTTGTGGTCCGAGGCAATGCATGGCAATCTCCGGACACAAGCATCTGGGAACATACCTCGCCAGTCAGCGTTGGCCAAGAATCTTTCAATTCTGGTCTGAACAAGGCCCAACTTGCAATTACTCCAGGTTAAACCCCCTCCCAACATTCCTCGATCGATAAGGCAGCATCGCTCAACCGCTTCTCTTAATTCTTTCCTACTGTATCCGTTGCTGTCCCTCCTCTTTTTTCTTCGGCAAAGAGAGTGGCATTGAAGGAAGTCGCCAGTCACGAGCCAGGAGAGATCGACGATCCTCCGCTGTTTCCGCCAAGGCAGACCAAAGGCTTTTTCTAGTCTGGTAGTTTGGACTCCCGTAAACTCCAGTCGACGATCCAGAGAGGGGCCCCTGGGTGCCAACTTCTACAGATTCATTCTAGTTTGGGGATTTTTTGGAAAATAATTTATTTATAATTAAAAGATATTAAAATTAATAATAAATAATTTTATTTCCAAAATTTTCATTTTGATCGGTGGTTAATTACCCTTAATATTTATGGATGTAGTACATTGAATATGCTAACATGGTGGTTTACTTAATGTTGTTTTGCAGGACGAATATGTCAAAAGGAAAAGAGAGCCAGCTTGACATTGAATAGCGGCATGAGACCCCTCCTCCCAATAACTGATTCGGATACCAGTGCAATTATTATGAAACATGTCGAAGAGTGGAGGGGTATCCCTCTTGAAAGAACACTTAGCGGGAGGGCATCAAAATGCTGTCAATTACCCAAGAGTTCCAAAGGAGATGAGAGCACAAATGAAGTGTTGAAAAAAGAAGTGAAAATTAGCGATGAACGTATTTCACCTGGAAGGGAGATTAGGGAAGAGTTAGGGTGACCAACGCAGGACCTTAAGGATTTAGTAGAGGTGGACGATTATGAGAATGATAAACGCGTTGTTCAAGAGTCATTACAGGATGACTAGGATAGGGATCAAGAGAGGCGGTGTGAGGGGAGTAGGCCCACTTTTAAGGGGTCTACACGGGAAGCTGATGGGGGCAGTGGAGCGGGGATAGTGTCATGGTGGTGATGGTTGTCAGGGTGGTAATGGTGGTGGAGGGGTGATGGTAGGAAGAGGGCGTTATGGGGGCTAAGGCATAGTAGTAGCATGCGGGTACTAGATATAGCTTTAAATCCAGCGATGTATAAAAAGGATGGGGAAAAGTAGAAAAGATTGAAGGAATTATTTAGTGGAGGGGACGTGAGGAAGACAGTAAAAAAGTTCATCTCAATTTTTTTATTTATGATCACATCCCAACGAATGCACGGCGAGCCTACACTTTAAAAAAAAAAAAATGATCACTAAAGTGCAACGTGGGGGTGAGGGTGTGGTGCGACCCACACCACATGAAATTATGGGAAAGTACTTAGATGACGAGCTCGTTGAGATGCAACATTATGTTAATGAATTAAGTTTATCATGGGAGACGTACCGGGTCACTTTGATGAGTGATAGGTGGATGGAAATGACAAAGATGTCCATCATAAATTTTATGGTCTACTATGAGGGAAGGACCATATTCTTAAAGTCCATATATGCTAGTAATCATATTAAAAACTCGACTTACATCTTTAACCTAATGGTGGATGCCATGAAATAAGTTGGGAGGAAGAACATCGTGTAGTTCGTCACAGACAATAGAAATGCATTTGTAAAGGTGGGAAAGGAGTTAATAAAGAAATACAACTTGTACTAACCCCGTGTGCGGCCATTACATAGATCTCATGCTTGAGGCAATAGGGAATAGGCCTTTAGTGAAGAATGTGATTACTAATGCTCGGGTAATTACAAATTTCATCTACAACCACTCCTAGATATTAACTGAGATGCACGGGAGGTATGATGGGTATATAGTGCGGCCTAGGGTGACATCGTTCACCACAAATTTCATCACATTGGACAACCTCCTAAAACATAGGCAAGGGCTAAGAGAGATCTTTAGCTCTAGGGAGTATTCCGAGTGGAATCGAAGTGGCATGAGTAGCATGGAGGATCGAGGAGCTTTTTTAAGCAGCTCTTAGGACCGCGCGCAAAGTGTAATGGTGGGCGATGTACAGGAGCGACTACGAGACATTGCAACGACTGGCTATCGTGCACCCGCATAGACAATGTCCTTGTCACCATGTGAAAGAAATTGGAGCATCTTATCTTTCATTCACACTAACAAGCATGACAGATTAGGTTATGAAAGGCTTCATAAGTTAGTTTATTGCAATTACAACATGAAGCTACGAGGGAGGTTGTTATGTGCAAAAACTAGAAGAAAAGCAGAGGACACGTTGGACTTAATAATGGTCGGTCACCATGCATACCACGACATAGATACAAAGGACCCTCTTTATGAGTGGGTTAAGCCAGATGACCTAGATCGAGCAAATGGCCAACCAGAGCCGCATGTAGCAAAGGAGGTAGTGTCACAAGGCATCGATGTTGACACTCATGTACAGGAGGCTAGATCTCCCCACGAAGCTTGCGACCAATTGACAAAGAATGCGGAAGGCAACCCAACAACAGTCACTATCTCACGGGACATGTGGTGGCCACTTTTTATCCAACACTGAGAACAATACGAAGAGCAATGGAAGTGACGGACCTAGTGGTAATGATGATCATGGTGGTGGCAATGGGGATGGTGGTGATGCTGAAGTACGTGACGAGAGTGAGGCTCAACCTTCGAGTCATAAGTCGGACTCAGGCTACAAGTGAAGGTCAAAGTTAAGGTCAAAGGACTCTTAGCCCGTTCATTGGGGAGAGAGATTTTGATCACACCACTCAAGATGAAGACCATGGTTCTCGTCCACAGGAACCACAGCCCCATATTATCTAAAATAAGGCTTACACTCATCATGTTCTTAAGAAGAAGAAGCAAGCCAAGTAGCTGAGTGGTGCAAAGGAGTCCTTCGCACAGAGCATGGGTTCCATGAGCGTTGGCGGTGGGCAAGGTAACTCTAGGTCTTTGTCATAGACATAGTATAGATAAGGATTATATGGTGACTATGGACCTCATGGATATTGGTCAAGCAACTCCAACAGTTACGACATTAGCACGCAGTTTTTCGACCTACAGGCAGGAGCTTAATTCTGCATATGGGCAAAGATATTCACAGTATGATTATGAACATATGTATTCAGGAGTTTTATATGTACCCACCCCACATCCAGCTCCCAAACCATATCAGCCGCAGATGGTAACAATTACACAATTCCCACGAAAGGGCGTACTGATCCAATTCGAAGAGGATGAGTACCAACATTATGTTAAAGAGTATCCTCAATGCATTATTTTACCATGAACTGGGCACAGTATCGTTGGTTTGTAGGAGCAGTACTATTGCCAGCCTGTCGTGATGGAGATGGTGATTTTGAACCATCGAGCAACACTCCGTGGATATGAGTGTAACACCCCACTCTTTCCGTTCCCTTTCCGCATGTATGTGCATTACGCCCAGCACCCTTGGGGGCCCGGACTACCTATGCACAATACACACCAAAGTGACTAGACCCTGAGACCCCCGTCATATCAACTACCCCGTCGCCGCGATTGCGGAGGTACCACTCACGTCCATGCGGCGCTCTGTTGGAGAGATATGCAGCGAAGAATTTAATGGCATCCATGTGTGCACGACGCCACACCTTTCGTATCCACTATCCACACGTGTACCACACACACCACTCACACATGCACCATACATCACATGGGTGAGAGAATCTCTACCCATGTGCATGACATCACTACTCCATACCACCCCTCTCTCATATATGCAGAAGTCAACACCACCCTTGCCACTTATATCCCCTTCCCATACCCCATTATTCCATGGAATCTACAACCATACCTCATTACTCCCCCCTAATTATGGATTTGCCCCTTAACCTTGATTAGCCACATTTCTAGACTTTTCTCCCCATAATCACCCCATTCTCTATATATAGTTATCCTTGATTCAATTTTGGGCACATTAGTGCCCGATTCCATCTTAAGCTTACCCTTTGTTAAAGAGAGAGAGAGAGAGTGGTGGACACCATCATCTCAACCATTGATCAAGGTGAGTACACCCCTCCTTTCACTTACTCCTTTGTTTTAGTATGATATGGATGATGATGATCATGATGTTGATTGATGATGATGGGCCTCGACATGATGTTTGGGTGCGATTCAACCATTCAGAAGGTCAAACACACTGAAAGGAAGGGACGATACAAAATTCAGCTTGGCCCAAGGCATGAACCCACCACGATGCCCATGGACTATCCCCACCATCCACCATGTAGGGCCCACTGTGGTGGTTAGCACACACCTACACACCCATTAATAAATAATATACAAGGTAATATATTATAAAATTAAAAAAAGTGTTGACAGCAACCACGTTGCTGCATGGATTGTTGCCTGTTGACATTAAACAAGAGGGGATAATGGTGGAGCCTGTTGTGGCGGCCCACCATAATGCATATGCTTAATCCAAGCCGCCCATCAATTTTGTCATGTTATTTCTAGGCAGGAATCTAAAAATCAAGTAGCTCGAGGTCCGGTGGACCACACCGTGAGAAACAGTGATCAATGAACACCCACCGTCCATCCAAATGCCTAGCGCCCACCATGAAGTTCAGATGCAGCAACCCGCTCACATCTGGTCTCCGCCCGGGAAAAAAAAAAGAGAGAGAGAGGAGGTCCTTCTCTGGACGTTGTGAGCGTCTAGAGAAAGGACGCTCCACCTATCTTCCTTTCACCCTAGGTTTGTGTGGCATACCGTGGGACCCCACCATGATATATGTGTCCTATCTAAGCCGTCCATCCATCTCAGCAGATCATTTCAGTGCATGGGCCCAATCCAAATCTCAAACCAACCACAATCAGAGAATGAAGAACCACCGTTGAAATCTTCCTAGGGCCCACAGTAATGTTTATTTGCTATCAACCTGTCAACCAAGACAAAAAAAAAAAAAAAAAAAAAAGTGAAAAGGGCGGCTTCACCATAATGCATGTGTTTCTTCAAGGCCATCCATCCATTTTGACCAAATCATTTAGGTTATGAGCTCAAAACTTAGGCAGATCCACAGTTCCAGTGGACCACACAGTAGGGATTGAATGCCTGCCGTTAAAATCCTTTAAGGACCACTGTAGTGTACACTGCCATGTAAGCTAATGATTAAAAAAAACAATAAATAAATAATATATATACAAGTCTATATGGAGAGAGAGAAGGATAGGACGTCCTATAGAGTTCTTAATGATTAAAAAACAAAACAATAAATAATATATATACAATACTATATAGAGAGAGAAGGATAGGACGTCCTACAGCGTCCAGATAGGGTCTTGCACCTTTTGGTTTTTCCAGAGTGTTGTGGCCGCCACCGTATACACACCATGATGAATCTGGTAGATCCATACCGTCCGTTCTATTTTTCCAACTATTTTAGGTAGGCCACAACAAAAATCAAGCCGATCCAAACTTCAGGTGAATTGGACCACATGAATCAATGGGGAATGTACTCTTACAAATGAAAACTTTTTGTGGGCCACCATGGTGAATCCATCTTGTCCAAGCCCTCTATCTAATTCTTCGGATCGTTTTAGTGCACTAGCCCAAAAATCAGTCCGATCCAAAGCTTAGGTGGGCCGTACCATGAGAAACAGTGGTGATTGTAAACCTCCGGTTGAAAATATTCCCAAGGGCCACCATAATGCTTATTTGCCCAGCCAACTTGTAAAAAAAGAAATAATAATAATAAATAAAAGAAAGAAAGAAAGAAAGAAAAAGAGATACAAGGAAAGGACATCCAATTCCTTTACCCTTCTTTGTTTTCCCAGATGGGTTGTGGTGCATACCGCGGACCACACATGATGTATATGTAAGATCCAAACTGTCTATCTAAATTTCCAGCCTGTGATAGGCCTTGGGCCCAAAAATAGAACAAATTCAAATCTCGAGTGGGCCATATAATCGGAAATGGTGCTGATCAAGCATCCACCATTAAAACCTTCCTAGTGTACGGTTTGTTTGCCATCTAACCTAGAGGTGGGCCCCACCTAGGCACATGTAGGACCCACCCACTGGGCTAAGGACCCTTTCAAAATGAAAAAGATCCAATCTCAAGTGAACCATTCCATAGGAAACAATGATGATTATACACCTATCATTAGAACTTTCCCTAGCCCGTTGTAACGTTTACTTGCCACCCTAACCGTCTAGTAGTAGGGCCGTTGTGGATCCCATCTTGATGATTCATTTTATCCAAGCCGTCCATCAGTTCCCCAGCTCATTTTAGGGTATGAGACTAAAGGAATGAAGCAGATCCAAATTTTGGGTGGGTCACACATTGGGGTTGTCTAGCGTGTGGGGTGCACTGTAAACCCCACCATGATGCATGCAAATACACGTTGTCCATTCGGATCCAGCTACGAAGTGCATGTTTTATCCACACCGTTCAACTGTTTCGCCAACCAAACGGTCCCGATTGTGGAATCTACCGTAGACCCTGCCTTGATGTGTGCCTCGTACATCCATACCATTCATCCTTGACCCATCTTGATGTTCGTGAGTTATCCACAGCGTCCACCTATTGTGGACACACCGTAGGGTTTATGTTTATGTGCGAATCCATATGTTGGTAGGACCACTTGGAAGCGGGACCCACCGCATTAGACCAATTGTATTCACACCGACCAACTGCGGCCAACTTTGATGTATATATTATATATCCAAGCCATTCATCTAAGGGCCGCTATATCGTATGAGTGTTACCTGCGCCATCCATACCAGTGTAGAACCATCGTGATGATTATTTTAACCCAACCTATTGGCGACCCACTTAGAAGTGGGGTCCGCCGTATTGTATGAGTTTTATCAATGTCGTCTACGCAGCGGCCCACTTGTTATATGGTATATCCGTGCCATCCATCTCACGGCTACTTAAACACATGCATTGTATATCACCGCCACTCATTAATCATAAGACCCAACTAGGATAAAGCCTTGCGGGCCCAATAGTAGAAAACCAAGACAGGCCAAAGTCACTAACGGAATATTTATCTTGTGATGAATGAGATGTGATTATGAATGTTAATAGTGCGTGTGATTGTGATAATTATGGATGATGGTAATGGTGTTGATGATTGTGGATTAGTAGAGATGCGATATGATGCCCTGATTAACATTGTTCTATTACATGCTAATACATTTACTTAAACATGTTGGTGTTGATCCCGCTCATGCATACATCATGACGTGCAGCATATTATTTGTGAGGTATTGACCATGGCATAATCATGTGAATGCATACTCTGAGCATTCACATTGACCGATTGGAAAAATATGGAGATGCGGATTTGGGCACCACAATTATTTTTGTAGTCACATGAGACGAATATTACATCCGTGATTATGATTCCTGATTTGGATACCCCAGATGTGCACAGGGTTGCAGAACACCGGAAATGCGAAATAGTAGGGGTAGATAGAAATCTCTTGGATTGAAAGTCCCTAAACCCCAATGGTACCTAGGGATGCCTCACTGTCAGGCCGAGTGGATAGCGTGGGTCATGGTGCATTTGATTCCCACTGACAAGGTCAAGTGAGAAGAGGAGGGTCCAACCTGCTTAAGGGTTGAGATGCGAACAAGGACTGGTTTGACCCACCAACAAGGAGAAGTGCGAATGTGATCCACTACTGTCGTGCCGGGTGGATGGCCTATGCCTCACCGACGTGGCGGGTATGCGAGGTCTTACTCATAGCATTGGATGCATGGGTACAACCCCGGTGATTTCCAGTGATGTGGTGACTCGATTATGATTTGGCATTGGATGTCGTGCAAATTATGACTATGGCTATGGATTGCCGTATGGCTGGTTGTTAGCTTTGGCATGGGATGTCGGGAGGTGACATGGTGGAGGTGGTAGCATTAGTTGGGAGCATGATCATGGTGCATATGTATTGCATTGCATTATATCGGCATCATACCCATTACATGCATTCTGTCATATATGATTCTTTCATGGCATATTTATCTTACTTGCCTGCATGTAGGACACACTGCACACACGTGTGTACTAACTAGGCTTTAAAGCTCAAGCCTTCTTTTTATAAATTTTTCAGGACAATGCTAGAAACAATAGTAGTAGATGATGCCTGACGTGGGATTTTTGGACACTAGGCATCCGACTCATTTTGTTGAATATGTACTCTTGTGGAACAGTTGTACTATAAATATTTTATATAGTGGAAGTGGAAACTGGTGGAATAATACATCTTGCTTGTATTGAAAATGCCAATCTGTATGCCTAATATCTATTAGTGAAAAGAAGAAGAAAAAAATCGCCCCCCAAAATTTCTAGTCGGGAGCCGAACTCGGGACTCGATGTATGGGCGTCGGGTGTCGACTTCGGTACGTGACACTAAGGACAGCCACACACATCACAAGTATATTTCTAGTTTTGTGCTTCTTCTATTACTTTTGAATGTATTTCTTGTGTTTTCATATGTATTTACTTAGATTTATAAATGATATGAATTGATTTTGAATATAGTTACATCATTTTAGTCAGACAGTGATTGGAACCCTTTACAGAGGAAACCTATTATGGGCGTTTTTCTTTTTCTTTTTTTTTTACCTTTTGATTTCTAAGTGTGTATTGATGTCTTTTTTAACATATCCTGAAGTTTCATTAAAAAATTCTATTAATTTCCCAATGTTTCCCCCTATTTCCCAAAAACAACGATACGCAAGGTATCCCAAAACGGTTACGTATCGGCCGTATCGGCCAATACATAACAAAAACGGCCATAACCGTTACGCGTTAAGGGGTCGAAACGGCCGTAACGGCCGTTATAGAAAAAACAGGCCGTAACGGTCCTGTAACGACCCGTATCGGACCGATACGCCCCCGTATCGGACCGTAATGGCCCCGTAACGGTCTCGTAACAGTATTTTTCAAAAAATAAAAAAGGGTCGTATCGGCCGATGTGAGGTCCGTAACGGCCGTTACGGCCCGTATCGTAACGGTAACAGTGGTGGCCGTTACGGCCTCCGTTACCGTTATGGAACACCTTGACGATACGTCCGATATTTCCCATGTGATAACCGATATGTTTCCATATCCCAAGGGTGCAATCATCCATCAATGACGATGCAGAATACATTGCCTCCAATAATATCAAATTGCATAGACGATATCATGCGATATTGCGAAATATCATGAGATATTGTCAGGATTCATTTATAAAGTTCCATGATATTGTCAACACATGCGACACGTATCAATGATATAGAGGCAGCTCGGTGGCAGAATGGTGGAACAATTAAGTGGTTAAAGGATGGGGCAAGCTTTAGACTAATTAAAAAACTACAATATATTAAAAAGAAACTAAAAGACTGGAGTAAAGCTATCCTTGGGGCAAATGGAAGAAAAGCATGAGTTATTGGGTATCATAGGTGATATTGACAGAGAGGAAGAGGAGGGAAGCTTAGGAGAACACAGAGAAATGTAGATGAAATCCGCCATAAGCTAGAATTTCATGGGATCCTAAGAAGGGAGGAGGTAAGTTGGCGACAAAGACCGAGAGCTACATGGCTAGAGGGGGATAAGAACAAAGTGTTCTTTCATAGAATAGCGAATGGAAGAAGGGTGAATCATGTTTATAGAATCCATGTTCGAGATGAAGTTGTTGAGGATCTGTCTACAAAAAGAGATGCAATTGTAGAGTTTGACAAGTGACTATACATCCCTGTGTTCTTTCAACATTATTGGGAAATCATTAAAGAAGACTTGATGAGCTTCATGAAGGAATTCCACGATCAAGCAACTCTTAGTAAGGGCATCAATAGCACGTTTCATCACGTTGATTCCAAAATAGAAGATGCCTCAAATATTAGGGACTATGGACCAATAACCTTGGTAGGAGGGCGTATAAAATCCTTGCAAAAACACTCTTGATGAGATTGAGAGAGCTACTCGGTTCAGTAATATCTCTATATTAAGGGGCTTTTGTTAAGAAGAGACAAATTCTAGACGGGATATTGGCAAGGTGTGCCGTACCGGCCGGTACGTAACCGTACCGGCCGATACGTACCGGAAACGTCCGGTACCGTTACGCGATACGGGGTCCAAATCGGGGACCCCAAAAATTTTGACCGTACCGGTCCGTTACGGGGCCGTAACGGCCGGTACGGCCCAAAACGGCCGGTACGGCCCCCGTAACGGTCAAAAAACGGTCATTTTTTTTTTTTTTTTTATAAATACTTGCTGTTTTGCATTTTCTTCCCACTTTTCTTCCCCCATTTCTTTTCTAATCTGTTCTTTTGCTAAAAACGACCACAATTAGTCTATTTTGGAGAATTAAAACGACCAATTTCTACGATTTGGATGAATCGAAGCTCCGTGGGCCATTTTTCGAAGAAATCCGAAAATAGGTATTTATACATTTTTCTTCCTCTAATCACTTTTTTTCCACCTTGATATGATGTTGTAGCCATTGTAAAATGTTAAAATGTGTATTTCAAGATTATGCAACTGATTTTTATATTTTTTTTATATTTTTTTTAATTTCGGTCTATTTTCGGATTAATATTAAAAATTAGTAAAAATCATGTTTTTTTTTTTTCTTTTTCTGGTTTAATGGTTGGATAACATGTGTTACTTATAGTAGGACACAATCATGTGCATTTTACAGATTATGCACATGATTTGCTATTTTTTTTGTATTTTTTTAAATTTCGGAATAATTTCGGAATAAATTTAAAAATTAGGAAAAATCATTTTTTTCAAAAAAAAATTCTGGTTTAAAGGTTGGATAATATGTGTTACTTATAATAGAACATAATCATGTGCACTTTACAGATTATGCACATGGTTTGCTATTTTTTTTGTATTTTTTTAATTTCGGAATAATTTTAAAAATTAGGGAAAATTAATATTTTCAAAAAAAAATTCTGATGTAAAGGTTGGATGACATGTGTCACTTATAATAGAACATAATCATGTGCATTTTACAGATTATGCACATGGTTTGCTATTTTTTTTGTATTTTTATAATTTCGGAATAATTTTAAAAATTAGGGAAAATTAATATTTTAAAAAAAAAAATTCTGATTTAAAGGTTGGATGACATGTGTTACTTATAATAGAACATAATCGTGTGCATTTTACAGATTATGCACATGGTTTGCTATTTTTTTTGTATTTTTTTAATTTCGGAATAATTTTAAAAATTAGAGAAAATTAATATTTTCAAAAAAAAATTCTGATGTAAAGGTTGGATGACATGTGTCACTTATAATAGAACATAATCATGTACATTTTACAGATTATGCACATGGTTTGCTATTTTTTTTGTATTTTTTTAATTTCGGAATAATTTTAAAAATTAGGGAAAATTAATATTTTAAAAAAAAAAATCTGATTTAAAGGTTGGATGACATGTGTTACTTATAATAGAACATAATCGTGTGCATTTTACAGATTATGCACATGGTTTGCTAATTTTTTTGTATTTTTTTAATTTCGGAATAATTTAAAAAATTAGGGAAAATTAATATTTTCAAAAACAAATTCTAGTTTAAAGGTTGGATAACATGTGTTACTTATAATAGAACATAATCATGTGCATTTTACAGATTATGCATATGGTTTGTTATTTTTTTGTATTTGTTTAAATTTCGGAATAATTTTAAAAATTAGAGAAAATCATTTTTTTTCAAAAACATGGAGAATCATATTTACAGATTAATGAGTAATGACTAATGTATGTTTATATTTTTATTTTTTCGACAGGTTTTGCCGTTTTGGACTTTGGAGCTTCGTAGTTGTACTTTGTAGGCTGTAGCCCATAGGGTTTAGTTACTTTAGTATTTGAATTTAGTAGTTAGTACTTGATTTCATTATCTGTATTTAAGATTTACAATTACATTTATAAATTTTAAAATCTAAGTATTTCACTCTTAGACTCAGTATCTAAGTGACATAGCCACATCACATAAGCCATCTCTAATTAAAAAATGTCTAGGACTGGAACTGGAAGTGGAACTGCAAATGAGGATATTGGATGGGAACATTGTCAGAGGGTAGGTGGTGGAAGGCACCAAATAAAATGCAACTATTGTGATAGAGTAATAAATGGTGGAATTACGCGACTTAAACAACATTTGGCACATCGAAAGGGTCAAGTTGCAGGATGCACCAAAGTTCCCAAAGAGATAATGATACTGATGCAAGCCAATTTAGAAGAGTCAAAGGGGAAACGAGCTGCTGTGCAGAAAAAGAAAGATGATATCCTTGATGCGGCCCGACAAGAGGTGTTTGGTCCAGAATATATGGGCGTTCGTGGCGAAGACATCATTGATTCTGAGGAAGATTCTGATCGAGAAATGACTATAGCTAGGAGAGAAAGCGTGCGCTATGCTCGTGAAGAGGAAGAACGTCGACGCACGTTTGGTTCAAGTGCGAGTGGGAGTGGGAGTGGCCAGGGGAGTACAACTGCAGCCCCAACGGGAAGTACAGCTGGGGTTGGAGGGAGTATGTTTGGTGGATTAAGGCGTATGTTTAGCAGCCGGCGGGGCACATCTTCACATGTAGCTCGTCATCCTATAGATGTAGATGTGGAAGAAGAAGATGTGCCTAGGAGACCCTCTGTTGATCCGATCCTCTTTAGGAAAGAATCTAGTAAACAAAAGAAGATAAAACAAATGTGGAGTAGAACTTCTGTTGAGAAACTGGGTAGGGCAGCAGCAAAGTTATTTATACATGCCAACATACCCCCTAATGCGGCAAACTCTCCATATTGGCAGGTGGTAATTGATGCAGCAGCAGAAGCAGGTGAAGGAATTAAAGCTCCCACAGCCAAGGAGATTAGGGGAAAATGGACAGACGCAGAGTATGCAGATACAAAGGCATACGTAAATACCTTTAAACCCATATGGCAGGCCAGAGGATGCACGATCATGTGTGATGGTTGGACTGGCCCAACAAGACGCAGCATGATCAACTTCATGGTGTATTGCCACTTGGGAACAGTGTACCACAAGTCAATTGATGCCTCGGATGAAATAAAAAATGCTAAATATATTTTTAGCTTGATGGATAAAGTAGTGGATGAGATTGGGGAGGAGAATGTGGTGCAGATTGTGACAGATAATGAAGCAACATATAAGTCTGCAGGAAATTTGTTGATGCTAAAGAGAACACATATATTTTGGTCACCGTGTGCTGCACATTGTATTGATCTTATATTTGAAGATATTGGAAAGAGAAAGAATGTCAAAGAAATGGTTGAAAAAGCAAAAGAAGTGACAACATTTATTTACAACCATAATCACCTAGTTGCAATAATGAGGAAGTTCACGAAGGGACGAGAGTTGCTTAGGCCAGCGGCGACTAGATTTGCAACAAACTTTATAGCTTTAGAGAGTTTGTATCAGCATAGGGGAGAGTTGAGTGAAATGTTTGCTTCCCAACAATGGCTCAACACAAAATATGGGAAGAAGACATCAGGGACGCCGGTTGATGTTGTAAACACCATAAGAGACAACAAATATTGGAAAAGGGTTAAGAAAATTTTAAAGGTGATGGAACCACTGATGAGGGTACTTCGTCTTGTTGAAACCGATGAAGCACCTACGATGGGCTTCCTCTACGACGCCATGGATAAAGCGAAGTTGGCAATTCAACGTGATTGTTCAAGCTGGCGAGCTTACTGGAATTTGATCGACAAAAGATGGACAAAGCAGCTCCACCACGATATTCATGCAGCAGGTTATTACCTAAATCCTAGGTATAGATATGCCCAATCATTTGTTATGGATGATGAGATTCGTATTGGATTAAAGAACGTGATAAAGAGATTAGAGCCTGACTTAGATGTACAAATAAAGGCTTTGAATGAATTGGATATATTTGGAACTCGCCAGGGTAGCTTTGGAGATACTCTTGCACAACATGCAGTACTTAAGTTGCACCCCGCCGACTGGTGGATAAATTTCGGAGAGACTACACCGGCTCTCCAAAAAATTGCAGTAAGGATTTTGAGCCAAACAACGTCTTCCTCTAGTTGCGAAAGAAATTGGAGTTGTTTTGCACTTATTCATACGAAGAATAGAAATAGAATTCAGACTAGGACGTTAGATAGACTTGTCTTTATGCATTACAACATGAGGCTAAGAATGCGCATGCATTCAAGGAGGCATATCAGTAATGCCGGTGATGGGGATTATTGTCCAATAAACTTGGAAAATATTTATGATGAGGATGACCCACTTCTACCTTGGTTGGAAGTAAGGGAAAAAGAAATAGAAGATGATAGTGAAGAAATAGAAGTTGAAGACCCAGAAATACGCAGGGCACAGCAAGAGAGTCGTGCATTTGTGTTGGACCCAGAAAGGGGGGCGGATTTCATGCAAACTCAGCAGAAGAGTGCGAGCTCTAGCGGTACTGAAACAGATGATGATGATGATGATGATGATGATGATGCACCTAATGCTGGTCCTCCCACTTCTGGCATTGCTCAACCCACCAGGGCTACTGATACCATACAGCCGTCTACGGATCGCGAGGCTGATGAACTTCGACGAAGTAGGCGGGGCCGAGGGGGTCGAACTTATGAGTGTACTGAGTCACGATACAGCCAGCAAGAGCCTGGCTCCAGTAGTGCACCTGCAGGTCCTGCTCCTGCACCGCAATCTACACCGACAGATCTGGAACATCAGCATGCGTATGGCTATGATCCGAGGAATTATGGGTATTCTTACAACCAATGGGATTATAAGGAACCTGTTCCGCCACTTTCATGTTGGAGTAGTCCTCCTGACGCTGTTCCACATATACCATATGAACCAAATCCAAGTTATTCATCTCAATCTCAACAGCCTGGCCCTGAATACGAGTACCAGTATGGGCACGGCTATTCGACGGGCACTAGTAGATATCCTCACTCAGGGTCAGAATCTTTGCCTAGTCAGGATCAGTCATCATCAGGTTTCGTTGACCTGATCTTTCCCTCTGGCACTGAATATTATGGATATGCAACAACAAGACCGCAACAACCCGATGATGATGACGACGACGACGACGTGGAGGTTGAGCAACCACAACAAAGCAGGTTTTCATTTTGGTGGTGAGTTCCGATTTGGTGAGTCTTTTCCATTACCCACATGGTCATACATTCACCAAAAAAACACACACTTTACATTGTTGAACTTGTGTTTAAAATAACTCCCCTGACAAGTGACAACCAGTCAAGTAATCTTTAATCAACATGCTTGCAGGGGAGTATATCAGGTATTACTAATTTTTTTTTCTACTTTAGAATGTTCAATTGGCAGGACAAGAGTCGGTCATAGATTCAAGAATCAAGATAAGAGAAGTCTTAATACATTATTTTTTGCAAGTCCTCACTCCTCACTCCTCAGGTATGTAAATAAATTGTAAATAATATAAAGTAAATTATAAAAAAAATAATAGTACATGTGAAAATTGAAATACTTTGATGTTACATTTATTCTAATATACATATTATTGGTATTAGACAGTTAGAAATTTGAATTTATAAGTTCTGCAGTTAATTCCAGGTTATTAGCTTCATAAATTCACCAGACAGCCCGATACAGCTTTTTCACCAAAGAGTAGACCGCTTCACCACCATAAACATGTTCAAAATTATAAATGAATGCATATTTGGGATGTTTGGAATTTTCTGGATTTAATCCATATTTTTTTAAAATTTTTTGGCAAAAAAAAAAAAGTTGACCGTTACGGGGGGCGTATCGGCCGATACGGGGCCGTATCGGCCGATACGGCCCGTATCCGTATCGGAAACGGTGGGCACCGTTACGCCCACCGAAACCGATACGGGACACCTTGGATATTGGTGACCAATGAAGCCATTGCTTGACTTAAGAAGGGTAGAGAGAAGGGTATCCCATGCAAGATAGATATGGAGAAGGCATATGACCATGTGAAATGGGAATTCCTGCTATATGCACGGCTAGGATGGGATTTGGTGAGAGTTAGAAGTCTTGGGTGAAGGAATGCATTAGTACGGGCATCTTTTTCCATTTTGATCAGTTACTGTACATCTCCAATGTTAAACTCACTTACCTAGTCTTTTCTCTACAAGTCTAGGTGTAGGACATGTTTAGGATTTTTGCTTTTGTTACAAATGGCAATATTGTAATTAGTTAGAAGTAGACTTGATATAAAATAAGAGATGGTGAGGACGTCCAACCCTAACCTATTCTCTCATTCTCCTCCTCTTCTCTTCCTCTTTTATCCTCTCTCTCTTTCTCAATCAAAACACATGATCAATGTGCTCTCACACCGGTATTTCAAAAGTACTAGGGGGTTAGACAAAGGAACCCCTATCCCTACTTCTATTCACTATAGTGGCGGAAGGCTTGAGTCTACTTATGGGAAAAGCGCCCAACCTTGAGTTGGTGAAAGGCTTCGGAATCAGAGACTGTAGTTTAGGATATCCTATCTCCAATTTGCAGATAATACACTTATTATATGTGAGTCTTCTAAAAAGGCAAATGACACACGTCGGATAGTGATGTTTTGAAGCAGTGTCAGACCTACAGATTAACATGAGTAAAAAAGTGATTGTAGGGGTGTGAATGGAAGATGGAGATGTAATTTCTTTAGCTAAGGAGATGGGGTGCAAGGTCTACAAACTTCCATTAAATATCTCGGCCGGCCTATAGTGGAAATGTGAAGGCGACATCCTGTAGTGATCTGGTTCTAGATAGGATGGAGAAAAGATTGGCTGAATGGAAGAAATCTTATCTATCTTGGGCGAAGAATTTGCGTAATCAAAGCTACCCTGTCAAATCTACCAGTTCACTACTCGTCTCTCTACAAAATGCCAAGCAAGGTGGTGAAAAGAATTGAAAAGATCCGAAGAGATTTCTTTTGGGAAGGTCGGAATAAGGGCATAAATTTCATTTAGTGAATTGGGAAGAAGTTTAAAAGCTGAAAAGTGAAGGGGTTTGGGGTTATGAAGAATCAAGAAGAAGAGTTGGGCCCACCTAGCAAAGAGGTGGTGGAGGTTCGGAGATAAGAAGGATGCATTGTGAAGAGAAGTTGTATATAGAAAGTATGGCAACTTGGGGGGAAGAGAGTGGTTTCCTAATGGGGCAATAAGCTCAACAGGTTCATTGTTGTGGAAGATTATAAACCAAATAGGTAAAGGTTCAGGCCACTATGGAAGCCAAATCCCAAAGAGAGTAAGAAGGTTAATAAATAAAGGATGCAGATTCTTGGCAGGTGGTGGTTCTAGAATTAGATTCTGGAAGGATATATGGATCGGAGATTCGGAATTCGAGTACGCATTCCCCTCTTTGTACTCGATTGCATCGGATAAAGAAAGTGAAGGTATGAGAGTGCTTTGACATCTTGAGGGCGTATATGGTGTGGAGCATATTGCTCCAGAGAAATTTAAATAAGGAAGAAACCAGTGAGTTTGCTGCATTGATGAGAATCCCCCCATCAGGCTAGTATTGAAACCTCAAACGAGGACTCTAAATATTGGAAATGGGGAAGTGGTCGATTCACTACTATTAAGTTATGTGAATTGGGGGAGCAGAAGCATTCAAGTGCCAAACACTGGAGACTGGAGAGCAGCCCCCATTTTCCCTAGGGTTCAAGCTTTCACATGGTTAGCCATTGCCAATAAAATTCTTATGGTGGGCAATGTAAAGGTATCAAGGCATCTTCAAAGAGAATCCAGCAAAGCACCTCATTTGTGATGGTTGATATGTGTACAATGTGCAAACGAAGAGAAGAATCAGCGGATCACTTATTCTTACACAGACGGGCTGCAAGGAGTGTATGGGACCACATCTTTAGGCAGTTCAAGATCAGCTAGGCGATGCAGAGTTCTCAGGAAGAGGTCATAGCTAGAAGGACCTCAGGTCCATTTTTGGAGAGAGGTAAAAGAGTTTGAGGCCTGATTCCATACAGAATCATATGGGGAATATGGAAAGAGAGGAATGAAAGAATATTTAAGGACAAAGCTAAATCGATCAATTGCTACGTCGTACGCTATTGTCATCCTGGTATTGGGATGGGTCATAGAGACTCCTGAATTTTCTGGATCCTCTACTGTATCAGTGAGAGCGAATAGGATTTAGTGATTTTTTTAATGAAAAGGCAATGAGGCTGTGAGCCCAAATATTGCATTGTAATCTTGTTTGCAAGTATGTAATGTTGTGGAGTGACTATAGGGTCACCTTCCATAATTGATATTGTTATGACGTTTTGCAGTCATTAATGAAATTGGCATCTTTTCCAAAAAAATGGATAACGAGGCAGCATGAGGTGAAAAGTAAAAAACTCATTTTCCAGAGACCTTTTTGGGGGAATCTTGGTGAGATGCAGAGGCACAAATATATTTTGGCTTCTTTTTTGGTTTTTATATATTGTTCATGTTTTGGTACCTGTATTACATGATTTATGAATTATATGAACTCTTTTTTATATAATTGCATCACGACTTTCAGACAGTGCATAGTTTAGAACCATATGCAAACGAAGCTTATTATGCATTCTTGCCTTTTGTAATGTTTTGAGTTCTAAGTGTGTAATCATGTCTCTTCTGACATATATTCGAGTTTCATTGAAAAATTCCATCATTTCCCAATGTTTCCCTCAGATAGCAATACATTCCCAATACATGCAATATTTCCCATGCAATACCAGTATGTTTGCATATCCAAAGGGTGCAATACATGTATCGATATTGATACTGAAACTGTTGGTTGAAACATCCTTGTATTTCTTCCTTTCTCTTTATTAAAAAAAAAATATAAGGATAACGAAAAATTAAATTTAAAAAAGAAAGTGTAATTAATAGGAAGAGAGGGCAGATTTGGGTGTGGAAGGGGACCTGTTTTAAAATGTTAGCAAGTGAAATGAGTGAGCTTGGGAATGCGAGTTCGAAGCAGGAGTAGAACCTTGTAGAAGGATATTGCAACTAAGCTTTGACCTAGTTTTCAGGCATTTATTAGTAAAGAAAATGAATAGATAGTTTCATCAAGGTGGAAAAACAGATTCTTCAATGCAGTCCATTGGCCAAAAATAAGATGTATATTGAAGTACCCTTGAAATGAAAATGAGTGTCAAGTGTCTCAGTCTTACATGGACCAATCCAGACTAGAAGTAGAGAGAAGACAGACAAATAAGATAGTCACTGGAGAAACAATAAATGCAGGTATAGGAAGTAATAACAATTGCAACAATGTTGTCTCACAATTTCATGAAAATGAAATAATTATGCAAATTGAGGCACGGATAGATACATCTTCTCATTATACTGTTAACAATATAGCAGTAAAACCGCTGGGTGGATACCATCTCCAATAAAAATATAAAACTCGTCTCTCATAAAAACCATATTTATAACCACCTAGACAGCTCCAAACCCGATGTTTACAATCCTAAAACACTCCCAATTCAACTTCCTATCAAACCTATGTCACTCCAGACTAGAGTTCAAACTTTTCCAGATATTCAACTACAACTATCAATCCTTTAAATTTTTCATAAGCCAATCTTATCCTTACTTAAAACCAACTCCAACTTCTTGGGCCGAGGACCAACTAACTGAACAACTCAAACACACATTAAGTTACTAATTAGATGAAACTAAAACCCATAATTGACTAAACAATTTAAATGAGAAATAAATTCAGACTAATAGGTCGATGACATGGAATCCGCCACTTCTGGGAGTATGGAAAACTCAATGTTGCCAGTAAGGAAAACCGGTCTTTTTGGGCCTTCTCTCCTTCCCTCCCTCTGCATGTGTGAGAGAGGCATACAACAATGTTTATTTGAAATCCATGAAATATGTTTGTTTGATCTGGAGAGATTTTCATCGCTATGGAGGAAAATAATTTACAAATTCATATTTTTCCACAAAATCAATAAAAAAATCTAACCACCATGATTCTTATTGAATGCAAAAAGTACATTTTAGCTTTCATGAAGGTAAGAGAATGATAAGGTTTCAAAAAGATCACTGTTGACATAATGATTTATGATACAGGTCACTCAAACCACCACTTACCGGCATGATATTTGGATTGGCAAGATCCTTCTTGTTCAGAGCAATCACACGCCTTTTACTGGAAAGCACACTCTGAAGGTCCTCATTCACAGAAGAAAAGGGAATCTGCACAAAAGTTGAAAGAAATTTGAGAGAGAGAGAGAGAGAGTAAATTTCTATTCCTTCTTTATAATAGATATAAGATAGCACCAATTTTTCTTTGCATACAATATCAACGAACATTTTCATGCTTCTACCATTAATAACATTAGTTTTCTGCAACAACTACAAAGCATTTACAAAAAGGAAAATGCTTCCAAGATCCAAGCACTCGACAAATAAATCTTTCCACTGAAGCCTCTCAGTCTCCAACAAGGCCATTTTCCTTTTCCTCAACAGCGAGCCTGACTCTTCCCTTGCATCTAATTCATAAGTTACAGAGCATGAGGGAAATGGCAGTAGATTCAAACATAGGAGCAGGGAAGCATCTAAGTCCCTATTTCAAATTGTTAGCAGGTACTCAAGTCGAGACATCTACGAAATGAGAGCAGGAATGCAAGTTCGAAGTGGGAGTGGCAACTGGGTAAAGGTTCCTACAACTAATATCCAAAAGCATAATCCCCTCAAGAAGATTGCCTTTCTCTACTATATGGCGTAGGCTTCTATTTAAGAAGTTGAGCTTCAGTGTAGGACTATGCACCTTAAAAGAATGACATTATTCTTTCACAAGGCATTGAGATCGCAGAATCTTCAGCCTCATGTGCTCAAGGTGAGCCCGAAATTCAAGTTTTGTATCAACAAGAAAGGAACTCGATTAAATGCAATGCAGGTTGAGGGCCTCAATTCCATCCCAATATTAAAGTAAAAAGAAGGAATTCAATCAAGTCAAAATTGAGTATCCTTTCTTCCTTTTTTTTTTTTTTTTTTTTTTTTTTTTTTTTAAGAGTCACCAAAATTTCACTAGTAGGGTCAAGGAGCCATAAGGTAAGTCATAAAATCAAAAGTACATGAACAGATGATGAGAGATTATCTTAGATTCTTCGATGGATCAGAGTCCCATGTTTCTCCTATATGCTCCCTTAGATATGGCCACCAATAATCCCCAAATCCTAGCTCAGAGCCCCTCCCCTTGCCCTTCTAAATACAATTGCAACCTGTTCTGAACTACTCCTAAAGGTTCTTTTACCGTGCTTCTTCCAACTAACAAGAGACCTCTAACAAAGACGTCTCCCTGTTTCCCTTCTTTTACATTCTTAAAATGGACCAGAGACCGTTAAGAAAGTCTCCTAAGATGTGTCCCCCCCTGTTTCTCCATCTAGCACCATGCCACCTTCGGAGGAAGTCATGGAACCCCTAGGTATCACCCATTCACCCCAAACAGACCCAGGTTTTTATACCAAGTATTCTGTGAACTAACAATGCATGAATAGTTAGTCCACCATCTCCATATTCTGCATGCATAAGATACAAATGTTGGTGATAATCATGTCTCTCTTCCTTGAGTAATCTATGGTGAGAATTTTGTTCCCTAGATTTTCAAACTAACCAACAGAAGGTGACAACCCTTGGAGGACCCGATTATGCCACACAAATTGGTTAGGAGCATAAGCATGTCCATGGGAGTTCCCCACTAAAAAAATAAAACCTTATGGAGAATATTCCACTCTGTTCAATGATCTACCGCCATTCGTCCCTTTCTCCTAGCCTCAAGGAGCGGCTCTTACCGCTAGAAGCTTTTGGATCAATGGCAATCCTTTCATCAATGATCAATGCCTGTGGGTGATTACATCGCCAAGTTTGGTGAATATATGATGCGTTGTAACAATGAGGACCCATTAACGACCCTTTCTCGTTTCAAGATGGCCCTCCGACCCGAGCTTCAGCGTGGATCAAACCAATTTGATCATCGGCCTTGACTCAACCACATTCAAAAATTGATTTGACCCAATGAAGAATTAGATATGGTGGTGGTAGTGGTGGTGACGATCAAGGATGGCACCAAAGTTTGGGGATGGTTTGTCAGATCAGATATTAGGGGAGGTGCATGAAGAGAGAAGGAAAAAAGCCCTAGGGGGGACACAGAGTGTGATGGTTGATACATTATCACTCACCAATGGTCCACGTGTTGTACATCAACTCAAATCAAATTGTCCAAAATTTAGATAACATTATTCAAATTAAAATTGAATTAAGTACCATTTGTTTGTTAAATTCCGACAGTTGAATGCTTTTGATTTCAACCACCCATCAAATATCTAGTGATCAACTAGTTAGAAAGTATAATAAATTTATTTTTGAGACACCATCTATTAAACACAAAATTGTCTTTCACAAGTTAGGCAATAATTGTATTCTAATAACTGACAGGATAGATTAGAGAGGAGAAAACATTCATCATCTTTATTCATGAATATGGGTTCAATATCTCCCTTGATTCTAGAATGGAATACATAAAATACAACAATAATAGATTGCTCCCATCGGCAGAGAGAAGTACCAGGCCATAGCCTCACTAGGCGTTGCTAGAGAGGAAACGAAATTCTTTAATAGATATCCTTCGTAGACATGCCCCCTAAAATAGGTCACTCTCTCATAGGACAACAAATGTTCTAAGGGAGATTGCGTTCCATCTCTGTACAAAATGAACTTAGGAAATTCCGATAGTCGTTCTCTTTTTTCTAAAGAGACGAACTGTCGATTGTTTTTGAATCATATCAGGCGACATTGTCGCCATTTCTTTCACCAAAATAAATATCGTATGCGCTTCGTATCTGTTCTGGCTTTCCATTTCCATGCTCCTGGCACAAGATTCTGCCATTTCCGTGTCCGCGCATCTCAACAACTCATATGAGCTGACTATAGCATTTCTCCATTTCAATACATATTGATATGGGCATTCTCCCGAAGCAATCTTCCTCCTTACTAATTCGGCCAATGACACTGCCCTCTTCGGTACCCAGAATCTTAAGAGAAACAATTCACATACTTGATTCTAGCTCTTTATTCCTTTCAGAATTCCTAAATCGAGCCAGAGTTTAGCAGGGCCAGCAAGTGTTTCACAAAACTGTTCTATCATCTGCTTTTCACTGAACCCGCATTGCGCGCAATGCTTATCGAATTGTAACAAATGCTCCACAGGAGACTCGTGCGCTGAGAACAAAGCGACCTCTGTGCTTTTTATCTTTTTCGCCCTACGACGCCTGGATGGACGGCGAGCTTTAATTCCCAGCACTGTGTCAATCCTACCCCGTTTCTGTTCGTCGGGCATTGCTGAAGTGGTCATGCATTGAACAACCGTGTTACTGCCATTTCCCATCATCTGTTGTCTTCATGATGATAGGTGGCGAGTCTTCTGAAGCTTTCTACTCAATTTGTTCCTGAGCATGCTACTGGAGCGTTCACCTCAATACTCAACTCCCGATCCAATTTGTTTCAGGAGGAGAACCGAAGGCGAACGAAAAACGTCTCATTCAACTCTGAATTTATACCAATCGCAAATACAATATTAGCAATTACTTTCTTACCTTTATCTTTATCCTTTGCTATTACTATCTCACCTCCATCAACCAACTTCTACAATATATTCTTGATGGTATAACATCTTCCAGTCGGATGACCTATCATGCGATGATAATGGCAATAGTACTTGTCTTTTGATTTAGTGGCATCTTCCGGCCGCCTTGATTCAAGTAATTCAATCGTGCCGGCCACAATTAATTGGTTCATCATGGGAAGAACATCTTCATTTGTAAATGCGTATTCTTCTCGATTGTTGTACCGCTTGTACCTTTTGTCATTTGGTTGACTGTTGTAATAACTTCACCCCTCCTTTTTGGCGTCTTTCACCTTATTTCGGCGGTCTTCTTTTTCTTTTCCTTTATTGGTCACATTGGCAGTCGACCTACCAATATTCTGTCACGTGGACTTAGCGCGAAAGGCGGGGACCTTCCTGACCATGTTTTCCAAGGCGTGAGCTCTGGTGGTTAGTTCGCAGAATGTATACACTTTAGCCCCTATCAGACCAAAGGTAATTTCAGGTTCCATACATCCTATGCATAGTTCCACCTATTCCTTTTCTCCGAGGAGGTGTCGGCATGACATTCCAGTGTCCTCCAGCGGGTAATAAACTCCTCAACTGGTTCTGACTCCTACCGATCGGCTGCTAATTGTGTAAGGTTGACCTCTCTTTCTGTGGAAAAGAAACCGGTCATGAAAGAATCTTGCATCTACTCCTAGGTATGTATAGACCCTGGGGCTAGGGCCGCATACCACTTGAAGGCCTTCCCTGCCAGCGAAGATCCGAATAATCACAAACAATACTGATGCACCGCTGCAAAGCTCCCCATTGCTGTCATGAAGTGCATCATATGCTCGTCGGGTGATCCCTCACCGTTGAACTTTTAGAATCCCAGCAGAGAAAGGTACGTCTTCAACTTCCCTCGAATAAGGAGTGGTATCTGAATTTGTCTTGGTGGTTCCATTCTCTTTCTATGTGGATAGTCTCTGCTATCATCTGCTTTATTTCATCTGGAGTTATTGTCGGGGCCATTGCTGGAGCAGACCGATGCGACGTAGTTCTACGCAGTTGCGATCCTTTGCCTTGATTCTCCTAATTCACCGCAGCAGTCGTTGCCGGTGGTGCAGCATTTTGCATCATCGTTTGGGCTAGCATAGCCAATGATTCCCGCATGTGCTGGCATTCCACCATCAGAAGTGTTTGAGCCTGAGCCATCTATTCTAGGCGTTCTTCCGTCGACGATGGGCCAAGTTGACTGGTTCCGGCTACACAAACAGTTGCCCCTTTACTCGACAATTGTTCTAATGTTATTAGAAACGGTGATATTGTAACAGAGGGAGTGAGCGTCAACAAACCGGTGCTCGATCCGAGGCTACCAGACAGCGGAGAGCTTACTGATTCGGACTGCATCATATTTAGAACTGTTGTTTTGGGGGTGTTTGTCGCCGGGACGGTCGCTGCCGGCGTGGCTTCGTATGGTATGATGGCTTTATCCGTCCGTTTTTGTATTGTAAGAGAAACAGGAAGCGTAGGAAAGTCTTTAACAGTAAATGATGTTTCCTCCTGTCCAGGATACAGCGGCAAAGGAGCCATGGAAGGATTGCGTTTGGCAATGCTTCTGGTAACTGGCCTACATTGAATGTTCAACTGGTAGGCTTTTGAGGTAGACTTTATCATGGTATTCGAACGAGCCCTTTTCTTTCTAGACATCACTTCGATCCATCCGTCTTTGTCAAAGATGGGCAAAGCTGAAATCACCCCTGTGGTTGCTGCAAGCACTAGGGTTGCGCCGCTGTCTTTTGTTATCTCCTTCTGTAACTTCTTGGTATTGGTTAAGGGAATTCGATCGCCATAGGTGACCATGAATCCCCCAGGGATAAAACGGAAGACGATCATGGAAGTCGCGTAAGCCATCGAAGATGCTTTGAAACAGTGTAATTGTGGTTAAAAAGAAATTAGCATTAGGTGTCTTGTTTAATCCATAGCGAATTCGATTCTATAGATGAAGGGCAGAATGTTCCAGTTCAGAGTAGCCATTTTGGTGCTTTAATTGCGCCTTTTGATGACGAATGTTTCCCAATTGATCTCTTATCAGTATAAAGAACACAATAGATCCCCAGCGGAGTCACCATTTTGTTAAACACAAAATTGCCTTTCATAAGTTAGGGGATAATTGTATTCTAATAACTGACAGGATAGATTAGAGAGGAGAAAACATCCATCATATTTATTCATGAATAAGGGTTCTTTTACATTCTGGGAATATCTCCCTTGATTCTAGAATGGAATACACAAAATACAACAATAATAGATTGCTCCAACAGAGATTTCGACAGCATTTCGCCTATATATGAGGTCCGCCGAAGTGGCAGAAGGGTTGTGTGGATTCTACAAGGCAGAACCGCTATTTTGATAAGCCTCAGGCCTTCAAGAACTAGCCCAGTGGATAGTGTAGGCAGATTTTTGAATGGCTTTGCTCTTGCAAGACTATGGATAGAATAATCAGACCAAGGTATCCCAAAACGGATACGTATAGGAAACGGCCCGGCCCGTTACGCGATACAGGGTAAAAAATGGGGGGCGTATCGGCCGATACAAGGGCCGTATCGGCCGATACATCCCATATCCGTATAGGTAACGGTGGGCACCATTACGCCCACCGATACCGCTACGGGACACCTTGAATCGGACAAAGTTTCAACCCTTTCAGCACTTGAACAAAGGCTCGACCCTTTATGTTGCCCCGCAACGTAGCTCATGGCTATCAAGCGGGCCACTTAAGGCACCGGCCCATCTGCCTTCTTCGCCGTCCATTTCGACAACTGCTTCCGCATCCCGCTTCACTCTTTCCAAACCCGAGGAACGCACCAAGTGCATTCGACCCAGGACAATTGCTCTCTACCTCTAAAGGGAGAGCTTCGGGCTCTTCACCTCTGAGGGAGACCTCTGGAGGAACTTCTAGAGCTCTGGAGACTGAATGAATTCCAAATGAAGACCCTGGGGGGGTATTTATAGGCCTCCACACGTGTGAAGCCTCAAAATCCGTGCAAAAGTCGCGTAACGGAGCTTTATTTCTGAACCTCAAAACCAACCCGCGTAACCAAATTGGGCGTTACGCGGCCGCGTAACGCAATAAGCCTGTTACGCGGCCACATAACGAGCTCCAGCCGTAACACGGGTCGCGTAATGGCATTGTTTCTCTTGTATTTTCTTTTCTCTTTCTTTCACCTCTCCTTCAATCTTCTTTCTTTCTTCTTCCATTTCTTTTCTCGTCTCAACACCATCTATCTAAGTTCGACCCAACAATTTGGACGGTTTAATTTTATCCATCCGCCACACGTGCAATTTCTTATTCCTTTGCATCATCCATCGCACTATTCCGGAGTATCAAGATTTCTGTGAAAAAGACCTTTACCAAAAGGGAGTTATTTGATAATCCGCCAACGTATGATCCTTCATACATGGGCACTGAGACATTGTGTACATAGTAGACATTAGCTCAAATTAAACTGACTCGATTTGAATATTACCGTAGGTGAATCACAATAAATAAATAAAAGGATTACTTGAACAATCCTAATCTCTGATTCATGGACACTTGTTTATTGAGATAGAAGCATTAGATACCTTTCTTTTCCAACCATCCAATAAGGGGCACGAGTGGAGGAATGACCCACTTACAACGGAGGTACACAGAGAAGAAACTATTTCAGATTATAGAGATGGAAGTGTCTACTAATAAAGCAACAGAAAAACAATCCAAATCCCAACCAAAGAGAACTCAGAACGGGGACAAGAAGACATGTAACCGAATGCCCCATTGACAACAGGAAACCATAGGAATGGCAAAAGCAGAAACTCCCAAACCAAGCTGCTGGTGGTCTGCGATTGACAGTATGCAGCCCAAAAAAAGAGCAAATCCTTTACATCAAGCTCGCATAGGGTTCACTTGGAGACCATATCCATGCAAGACAAGAAGGTTGTGTTTGGATACACAAATGAATCGAATTGCAAACATTGAGTTTAATCAAGAGACAAAAAAGTAACAATCTTTCCTAAGATTCAAGATAAGTAGCACATGATTTACAGTGACATTCTTGCGTCCGACTAGAAAAGCCCAATCATGATATTTGGAGCTTAATCTCCCAAGCATCGAGAAGGGAAGCAAACTTTTGGGTTTTCTTTTCCATTTTATGAGACTAATAACCAAATGCAATGCAATTCAATTAAACAGAGCATCCAAACATTCAAGAAAACAAAATCGATGAGAATCATCATTCATCACCCAGAGTAATGAACAAATCGTAGGAAATGAGAGACGTCGAAAGGAATGAGTGGTATGGTATGAATCCATGAAAATGATGATGAGGAATTAGAGGAATTAAAGAAGAAGAAGTTTTAGTACCCGGGCATCACGGACTTCGATGACGAGATCAGAGAGCTTGAGTCGGTCACGAATGGCGCGTGTAGCGGCGGCCATGTGACCCGGGAACCAGTTTATGGGCCCTCCTCCTGCATTGAACCCCATCTCCCCCACCCTCTTCCCTACCCACGCTCTCACCGCCCCCATTCTCTCTCTCTCTCCCCCTCTTCGGACGCGGTTTGGCTGGTGAACCCAGCACCAGCCAGCTAATTGATTCAAAGCTCTGTGGGGCCCGCCATGATGTATGTATTTTATCCACGCCGTCCATCCATTTTGCCAGCTGCTTTTAGGGCATGAAATAAAAAATAGGCAGATCCAAATCTCAAAGTGGACACACCACAGGAAAACGCGACGCTCACAGTTGAAAACTTGTTACGGCCACTGAAGTTTTGGATCAAGCTGATATTTGTGTTTTCCCTTCAGCCAGGTCTATGTGACCTTAACAATAGGTTGGATGGGCCCGGTGGAAGATTTTAAACGTGGATATTCAACAACTCATTTTTCCTCGTGGTGGGGTTCACCTCAGATTTCGATCTGCATCATTTTTTAGCTCATGTCCTCAAATGAGATTGTAAAATGGATGGATGACATGTTATGTATGTATTTTATCAGCACCATCTATCCATTTTTCAAGTTCGTTGCAGGGCATGAACCCAAAAATGAGACAAATCCTGATCCAAATCTCAGGTGGACCACACCATAGGAAAATAGTATTGATTGAACTTCAATTATTGAAAACTTCCAGTTTTCCGTCGCTCGAATAATTCTTTTGGCTACGGAGTGTTGTTTGCATGCTAGAATTGACTATGCGGCTCAATTCCATCAGGTTCAACTTCGACCCAAGCACTGAGATAGGCAGATACATCATGCTCAACCATATATGACCGGATCCCGAGAATGTCAATTGCATATTCAGCCACTCGTGAATGGATTCAGAGCAATCAAGCAACTATCGAAAGGTGGGGTTCATCCTCTAAAAATGGGTTGCACCTTGCCTTCCACCAGAAAGGACTTTTGGATACAAACTTATGACAGTGATAGACGATTGAGGAGATCGATTGTCGAACAAACAATTTTGCAGAAAGAGAACTAATTCTATTGAGATAAGTTTGTCCAGTGGGCATGGACCAGCGATTACAACTAAGTTTGTCCAACGGGCATGGACTGAGAATACAACTACTCCCATATTACGAACTATGTTAATGATAAGCTAAGGAAATGATAAATAGAGTTTGTTTGTTTGTTTGGTGTGAGACCCTTTGCTATGTCAATTTCATCTTCCATTTATTGACTAAGTAGAACCATCTAGATCCCTTCTTTACTTAGTTGTTACGAATGCTGAACTTCCTTAAGACTGTTCATCTTCTTGCAACGCTTCAAACTCTCAAACGTTTGATTCGACCATTCAACTCCCAGATGACATGTTCCAATAAACCAGCGCCACCTGTCAACCCGACAAATCTGCTCCACGTGTTTCCGCGGACCACATGCATGTTGTATAACTTCCGTGCAATGCCAAGTGTCTTTTCCCCATTCGTTCTTCTGAGCCCGCTCGAAAATAGGGTACAACGTTGCCCCCCACGTCGCCTTGCCTTTTGGTCGAAAATGTGAGCACAAAGTTGATCTGTGCTTTTGTAATAAATACGACTACTTCATTGCTCCATACGTCAACTCCCAATAGCCTTGGCCTAGTCGAGATGAAAACCAAACGACAGTTTCTATCACCAGTCATTGGTTCTAATTGGGACAAGTAGCATTTCCTTAAATGAACAACTCCGTATGAGGAGTCATCATTATCCTGTCATTAATGCTCATGTCTCCGGTCGATACATATGCTCATTCGAAAAGATTTCAAATTTTATCGTCCTTCTTTCATATGCCACTTCTTCTTTATTGATCAAAGCTTTCTGCTTCTTTGTCTTCTACCCCTGTCTACAAGCAACATCACTTTACTGAAGAATTGGAAAGGATGCGCTCTGAAATTACAAAAGAGATCATTTCTTTCAGTTCCGAACGACTCAAACTAATCATATTTGGCACTCGGCCCAACCTTCGATCCCATTATCGAACCTGACAGACTTTCACCTTTAAAACCATTCTTTCCTTTGTGTACAGGCAAAAAACCCATCCTTCAATTCGATTCACTTCCTGATCCTAGCAACATCCTCAAGTCGCCTAAAACATAGCCAAGACAGCTTGATGGATGGTCAGAATGATTCGGTCGGATTTCTCACTACATCTCTCTTTCACTCCGAGATCAGACATCAAACACATCCCTGCTTGCTTCAACCCTACCTTCCTAGAGTCGTTTGACCAATTCCTTCCATTTTGAATATGGCCCTACGAGTCCAACCATCATGGATGTGTGCGCCTTCACTTATCTTCTTTCCTTCGGCGATCTTGTAATCCAAGCTTTGCACAAAACGAAGCTTATACTTTCATTTATCCAGACAAGTCTAATCGATCATACTCGGTCTTCATCTCTTATCAGCATAAATCGACCAAATTGGTCATCGACCAAGAACACACAGCATTCATACTGATATGGCTCTGTCGTCACATATTCCGTGTGAGCTCCTCTCAAGTTATTAAGGAGTATGAAAAAGGTGGAGCTATAAATGTCCTAGAGGGGGGTGGGGGCCACCAAATTGTTATAATCTCAAAATACAATCAGAGTAAAAGCACAAGAATAACAAAAATAAGCAAATAAATGAACAATCTGAAATCTTGTTCAAATCGTGGGACCTTCTGTGAGTATAATTTTCTGTGGCATATTAGTACACCTTGTTTGTCAATTACTTAGTTCAGTGAGTCTAGTGTCGGTTGAGCTTAATGAAGACGAAGACTGAAGACTCAAGCGAACATGCTACATCAAAGAAGAAGAAACAGGTAAAAGAGATGCCTTGGTGAGCCTTGAACCTTGACTAAAACCAAAACCATAACCTCTAGATTACCATGACTCATTTAGGCATACCTTTAGTCATCTTAGTTTGACCTTAGGTGTCCCAAAAGATCACCAATAGGTTGGCCAATGAGAAGCCTCTGCTGCTGCAAAATACACCGAAGTTAGCTATGCAGAGAGGGTTGTTGACCGGTCGTTAGACCATTAGATGAGGCAGCTAACTTGCTGGAACCTCACTGGCCTTGACCGACCGGTCATAACCGGTTGGCTGGTCTGGACTGATCGGTACTAGCCGTTGAATGCCCGTTTTAAATCCATTACAAGTTTCTTTATAAAAGGGCATGGCTCGTTTTGAGGGGTAAGTAGAGAGATTTTGAGAGGATTAAAGTCACCATTGTTGAAAACCATTTGAGGCTCATTCTTAACATTTACAAGACATCTTCATTGTGATTTAAACACAAGAATGGAGCATTCCAAGGTCAAAGAAGAAAATAATCTTGTCCCTATTTGATCTCTAGAGTTTGGATCAAGTTTGATAGTTATATTTCAATCCAAATCCAAAGCTCTATAATGAGATCGTTGTGGGTGAGCAACTTTAGGCAACTCATTCCCACTAGTTGTAGAGTTCTCAAACCTACTCTCCTGTCACCTTGGGCATCTCAAAGGCATCACAAGCAAGGTGATTAATCAAGTGCAGCTGAAGCATTGGCGACGCAGCGGCCACATGATCGTGGGAACAAGGGAGCTGATTGAAGCACGGGAGAGCGGAGATCAAGCAACCCAAAGTGGTACTGAACAAGGAGCTCATCTAACAAGTAAGATTGTCTTTATTGAGAGTCCTTCCACTCAATTCCTTGTGGGAGTTGAGTATAGAGCTTGTTTGTAAAACTTGAACTAGGGTCGTTTGTCGATCCTTGGCACGTTTGTTGGGCCTAAACATCTAGAGACATTTGTCGTTCCTAGCATGTCTGTAGGGCCTAAACTGGTCTCCAAGGGCGAGCCTCCGACACAGGAATGAACGTGTGTCGGGTTGAGAGTTATCCTTGTCTAAAACTTCATTTTTTTATTGAGAGGTGAACTGATAAAACCTCTGTATAAAGGTTGAGAGGTGAACCTCATTTTAAACCTTCGATAGTGAATGCCCTTGTGCTCAATGGAGCTGAGTACTTGAACCGGGAGTAGAGTAAACCCAAAGTCAAACCACTATACATGCTTGTGTTTGTAATTGATTTAAGCACATTATTATCTTAGTATTGTATGTTTAATTGTTTAATTATTTATGCTTGATAGGAATGTGTGTTAGGCACTAGATAAGTACATCCACACACAAGATGTACTTTCACTAGTAGTGTAGACTTGAGCTTATTGATTCATTCTCATAAGACTACATAGGTTGCAAGATTAGGAGCTTGATTAGTTAAATTATTTGATTATCTATGCGTGCTTAAGCTATGTTATTTAATTGCTAATTATATGCTAGCCTTGTGATTAGACCCACTTAGGCTTAGAAGCCGAAGTGTTAATAGTTTACTTAGTTTAAATTGATAAAACTGTTAAGCAGACGAATTTTTTTTTTAAAAAGTCCTAATCCCCCCCCCCCCCCCCACAGGACTTAGCTATAATACTAGTTTCTCTTTAAGCTTCCACACGCATATACGTTTATACAAGTGTGTTGATCCAAAAGGTGTAATTTCACCTTCCACTTAAAAACTTAAGTAGGACAACCTTATGTCATGATTTAAAATTTCACAAATATCAAATACATAAATAATCAATTACCACAACACGGAGAGTTATAGTGGTTCGGTGCTAAAACAACTGCACCTACTCCACTCCCAAAATTATTTCTCACTATAACAAAGGTTTTCACAGGTTCACCTTTAAAACCTGATACAATGATTTGTGATTTTCACGGGTTATCATAACAAAACCTCAAGTGATTTTCACAAGCTATCACCAAAAACCTTAAATGAGATTTTTACGGGGAATCTCCAATAAACCCAAGGAAATAAGAGAAAGTATATTACCAATCTTCTTGAAGTAGAAGATGATGAAGTTTAGTAGAGATGAAGCTTCAATGGAGCACCGATCCGATCTTTGAAGAAGATAAACCAATATAGCTCGAACAAGATGGATCTAAGGATTTCTAAAAGTTTTCCTAAAAATTGCAATTTTAGTTCTCTAATCTTAAGTAAAGAATAATCTCTCTCAGACAATTACATTACTTGAGAAGATAACTGAGATAGCTAAATAATAAAATAGAAATTAAGAGCAAATAACTAGACTATAATGGAGGGCTATTTCACTAGAGAGAGTATTTTCGTACTTTTTCTTGATGAAAAATAGAGAAAAGAAAGCCTTATTTATAGCAAAAATATTTGGTCTTCGGCTAACCTAAGTCCCAACCATTTTATCCTAACGACTATCAGATTTCATAGGATAAGAATTAGTTCAAAATTCGGTTGACCCAAGATGCGGTTCAGCTGACCCGAGTGCAGTTCAGCTGACCCGAATTCAGGGTCTAAAAATCAATTTCAAGTCTGAAAACTTGACCGAACACTCTTGGGCTGGCCGAACACAGGGTCAAGCTGACTGAACATCACTTGAATTTTTCAATTATGCTTGCTGGAAACTTGGCCGAAGTTTTTGGGTTGGCCGAAGATTATTGGGTTGACCAAATATAGGGTTAGGTTAGTTGAATTTTCTTGAACTATAACTTAAAAAGAGATTAGAATGATTAACTTAAAAGCCATATAAATTCACCCAACATAGGGTCATTCCTATGGTTAATTTTACCTTTGGCATGTATGGTTTATCTTTCAAGATTTGTCGCAACTTCTGTTGTAGAGTCAATATAGTCTTGATCTTGACATGTTTGTTGAGGTTGAATCTCGTCTTCTCAAAGAACTTGGCTTACTCATACAACCTCATGCACTATTCTATTGTCTACGAAATTTAACAACTATACTGTGCTTAACACTCACATTTTGTGCTTAGCACTTACAATCTCCCCCTTTGTCAATTTCATGACAAAATACACCATATTCCATAAAACGACTCTCAACATCCATAAAAAGATTTTTTAATTACACAATCACTAAAAAAGAACTAGTCTTGTATGCTCCCCTGAAAATATACTACTCTCCCTGCACATATGCTTATAAAAGAAATTTTGTATAAGCAAACACATTCATCCATAGCAACATAGCAATCTCTCCCCCTTTTTGGCACAAGTTGACAAAGGAAGAAGTGCAGATACAAGGAGTCCACAAATTGAAAATGACCAAGCAAAATAGAGTAGCATAATAATAGTAGCAAACCAGTTTTTCAGATGACAAGGTCAGAATACTAAATCTAACAGAGTCTACTAGAGAAGTACTCACAAACATTCATTACAAACTATATATAGAAAGTTTATTTTGACCTGGATGAAGAGGAAGGTAATGACATTTCAGGATCAATGCATTTCAGACTCTTGCTCAGACGATGAAAATACTTTTTTCATGTATTCATATTAAGCTTTTGAGATGCAACAAGAGCTTCTTGAGATACATTCAAAGAAGCAGAAATACGAGAATTAAAATCAAATGGATTGTAATAAGGATCATCTTCATCTTCATCATCTTCATTCACATCAAGCTTATAAAAAATATATTCCATATTCACATCACCTCATTGTCCCGGCAGAAGGGCCAAATTCATCATATTTAAATTAGAAGAATTGAAAGGAAGTTCAAACTCCAGTGCCTCAATAGATGGATTTTGAACATGAAGATTTAGAGCAAGAGAAGTGATAAAATAACCAAAAGGCAAATTGTCATGCTTAGGCATCATGCGATAATGAATAATATAGAAACAGATAAACGTGAGAAGACAAATACGAACTCCGGTAGCAATAGAATATAATGCACATAGCATGAAAGGAGTAAGATAAGTTTTGTTTCTAATTCCAGGATAAACATTGGAGGTGAAGATACGATGAAGAACTCGAAACTTAGGAAATAATTTTTTTATAGGAAGAGCATTTTTCGATCTCCAATCCACATCAAATCCACGCAAAACTCAGGTAACAATATTTTTCTCAAATTGAGACATTTTTTCAAATAAAGGATAAATTGGGATTCCATCCTCTACCATGTCAATTTTCATTAATGACATAATGGTAGAGGGTGTGATTGTCACTGTTTCCTCTAGAAATTTAATATTAAAATAGATGTTATCATTTAAAGAGAATTTCAAGATAGAGGAATACATGCCTTGGACTATTGATCGGTATGCATTTTCTCTCAATTGGAGAATCTTTTTCAACCAACTTCGGAAATGAGATTATTCAACCCATATGCAGCAATGTGATTGAGATTAACAATCTGTTCTACAATAATATCTCTATATCGAAAAGTATGAACATTATCGAGATCATTTTCTGGTGGTGGAATTGTCCGAATCTCTCTTGGAATGGAATGAGAGGAAGAACCGGAATAGGATTTACTAACAACTCGTTTAGGACAGCATTCCATGATAAGAGATCGAAGAAATTATGCAAGAGACACACTCCAATAAACAAACTCCAAAAAACAAGGGTTTCAAACCATAAAAATTAAATTTAAAAGGAAATCGAGTTGATGGAATGTTGAGAATGATTGAAATCTATGATAAAAATCAACTCGATACACTTACTTGCATGAATCTGAGATGGGTAACCGAAGAAGAAGAAGAATGAGACAAAAATGGGGTTTCAACCTTTTTAAATTGGAATGACCGCATCGGTTAGCTAAAAATAAAAAATAAAAAAATGCAATGTATGAAATGATATGGTAAAAAAAATTACATAGAATACAAGCCAATATCATTCCTTAATTTCAAAAGTCTTACATTATCAAGCGGCTTAGTAAGAATGTCCGCTAATTGATTTTCAATTTAGATGTACTCCATCATTACTGATCTTTCTTCAACTAATTCTCGGATATAATGATATCTAATGTTAATATGCTTTGTTCGAAAGTGTTGAATGAGATTTTTAAAAATATTGATTACACTGGTATTATCACAATACAGGTACATAATATCTTGTTTTATCCCATAATCAGCTAGCATTCTTTTCATCCACATAAGCTGTGTATATGCACTTCCTGCAATGATGTATTCAGCTTCTGCAGTTGATAAAGAAATAGAGTTTTATTTTTTACTCATTCACAAGACAAGACAATTACCAATATAGAAACATAACCACTTGTTGATTTTCTGTCATCAACATTACCTGCCTAATCAACATCAGAATATCCTACTAATTGAGTTAAAGTATCATGGGGATACCATAATCCTAGATTAACAGAATTAACAATGTATCTAATTATACGTTTTACAGCAGTTAAATGTGATTCTTTAGGATCCGATTGATATCTAGCACATATGCCCACACTAAAGGCAATATCAGGTCTACTAGCAGTTAAATATAATAAACTATTAATTATACTTTTGTATAAACGAGAATATATATTTTTACCTGATTTATCTTTAGATAATCTCAGTGTAGTGCTCATAGGAGAATCAAAATTTCTACCATTCTCAAAACCAAACTTTTTAACTAAATTATTAGCATATTTTGTTTGAGATAGAAAAATACTATTATTAAGTTGCCGAACTTGTAGTCTAAGAAAGTAGGTCAATTCACCAACCATACTAATTTTAAATTCAGATTTCATAAGTTATGCAAACTTGAAAGATAGATTAGAATAAATAGATCCATAGATAATATCATCAACATATATTTGAATAATCAAAATATCATCATTTGAATGTTTAACAAGAGAGTTTTATCAACACTACCCATTCAAAAGTCATGGCTGAGCAAGAATTGAGTCAGTTTATCATACCATGCTCTCGGTGCTTGTTTTAAACTATAAAGAGCTTTCTCAAGCCGATAAATATGATTGGGTAATTTAGGATCTTTAAATCATTTAGGTTGTTCCACATAAACTTCCCTAATCAAGTTACCATTAAGAAAAACGCTTTTAACATCCATTTGAAATATTTTGAATTTCTTAAAGCATGCAATGGATATAAATAGTATAATAGATTCAAGGCGAGCAACTAGTGTAAATGTTTCATCATAGTCAATTCCTTCAATTTGAGTATATCCCCGTGTAACCAATCGAGCATTGTTTCTAATAATAGTTACCAAGTTTATTTGATTTATTTTTATAAATCCATTTAGTTCCAACTAATTTTTTATCAGATGGTCTAGGAACAAGATACCAGACATCATTTCTGACAAATTGATTCAATTCATCTTGCATAGACAACATCCAATTTTCATCAGCTAGTGCTTCATTTATGTTGGCCGATTCTATTTGGGATGTAAAGCACACATGATTACAAATATCTTCTAATCGTCTTCGGGTTCGTACACCAGTAAAAGGATCACCCATAATTTAAGTTGTTGGATGGTTTTTACTAATCGGAGTTTTGTTTCATTTTGTATAGATAGTGATAAACAATATCATCATCATCTTGTGAAGGACTGGAGTTTATACCTTGATTATTAATAACCACATTTATAGATTCTTGTATTACTCCAGTTCTTTTATTCAGAACCCGATATGCATGATTATTTGTAGCATATCCCAAGAAGATGCCTTCATCACTTTTTACATCAATCTTTTCAAGATTTTTTTAGTTACATAAAATGTAGCACGTGCTTCTGAAAATGCGGAAATGTTTAACTGATGGTTTCTTTTCAAAGCACATTTCATAAGAGTCTTATTTTTTTCAGCTCTAATATATACTCGGTTAACTATATAACAAGTAGAATTAACAGCTTCAAGCCACAAATTGTTTGGTAAGCTCTTACTATTGAGCATAACATTAGCCATTTCTTATAACACTCTATTTTTCCTTTTAACAACTCCATTTTGCTAAGGTGTTTTAGGAGCTGAGAATTCATGTAGTAGTCCATGATCATCACAGAATTTTTAAAAATTGCTGTTCTCAAATTCAGCTTCATGATCACTTCGAATTCTTTTAATACATAATTGTTTCTCAATCTGAATCCGTTTGATAATCTTTTTAACCTCATCAAACATTTCTGACTTTTCTCTTAGAAAAGCAACCCAAGAGAATCTTGTGTAATCATCAACCACTGTTCGCTCGCCTCAAGTGTAAGGCTGCAATGTAGTAATAAAACTCGGTAAGACCGAGGTCGATCCACAGGGAATTGGATAACAAATTCCAAACTATTCCAGCAACTCAGTTTGCAATAGATAAGAGATTCAATTGGAATAATTATACTAAAACAGTAACTTAATGAAAATCAGTAGTTTAAGGTACTAAGGCATTCAAGGATCCACTTGTAGCAATCCCATGTCAATCCAATCAATCCAAGCAAGACACACAACTAGATTTGAAGTCCTATCTCTCATCTAGTTGGAAAATAAAGCATTAAACACATTCAATCTCATTCAAGTTGAACTTCCAAGTTCTAGTCCCATTCAATCAATGTAGAATTCAAAATCATAGCCTTCGGAGTAACAGTCATGCCAATGGACTATGGCCTGCTCAAGGATTACTATAATTCGAATCTAAACAAGCACCATATGATAATCTCAGAGAATTGCAAGGAATCCATATCCGGAGCACATGAACTCTCATAAAACATCTCAAATTATCAACTTGAAGAACTAAAATAGATAAAAATCCAAACTTGAATTGAAAGTACTTGAATTAACTGAATCAAATCATGAAATTAGCTACAAGCTTCACCTCTCAGCCTTAGCTGAGAGATTCTAGCCGAGCATTGTCATATTACAACTAGAACTCAAATAAGAAAACATAAAAACTAGAAAAATCAGAGTTTGGAGGGTTGCAGACGCTCCACGACGGCTTCCTTCCTCTCCCACGATGTCCCTTGGCTTCTATGATACCCTAGGAAGAGCCCCTAGGTGTCTTTTTATAGTGAGGACGCTCGGTTGCGTCGGAATCTTCCAGAAACCGCGTAAGGTTATGCAGTGCGCAGTATTTTTCGGAACCAGAAATAGAAATTGCCTGATTTTGTATGTGGCCGACCGGTTTAGACCGGTCAGACCTTTCCTTCGACAGTCCAGTGAGTGTAGATGGGGGGCCGACTTGTTGGCCGACCGGTCTTGACCGGTCGGACTGGGTTGGCCGACCGGTCACGACCGGTCGGACCTGCTTATGGTCAGTCCAGTAAGCTTCCAGAGAGCACCGACCGGTTGGTCGACCGGTCAAGAACGGTCGGACCAACTGGTCCTTCTTCTAGTGGTTTCCAACGGTGTGGCCGACCAGTCGGACGACCGGTCAGACTAACTATTCTTCTTCTTTTTCTTCTTTTCTCCCTCTTTCTTCTTCCTTCTTTGGTCCACCTTGGACCTTCATTCACAGGTTCTAAATGGACCCTTTTTGGTCTCCAATTGAGTGAAGTCTGCTCTCATCCCTACAATCACAAGACATGCGTTAGATGAGCCTTTTAATCATGAAAACCATGCATATAGTGTGATGTAGTGGCTATGCAATGTATAAATTAGAGGTTCAACACAACCCCAACCAGCTTTTTGCTAGTCCCGAGCAAAACATGTGTGAAACAATTTCAAACCTCCTTATAACTCTCCTTCAGAAACCGTGTTTCTATCCATTCCAAGACATACAAGTATAAACTTTGGAGAAATTAGGTGCTATCAGATGAAACCTTAAACTCTCAAAGCATAATAAGTATCTACATGAAATTCCCGCTGATCGATTGATAAATAGAAGAACCCGAACAAATCCAACCTAGTGTGCATAGTGAAAGTTCATCTCATGAGTTTCTGGGATTATCTTTTCCATAGATCAACTAAACTAAGGATCTCAAGGTGTACAGAGCAACAATAAGCCAATGACAGAAATTTGCCTTACCGTCCTTCCGACGACTTTCATACTACGTCCCATTTTCGGCTTTGGTTACAGGTAGACCATCCCCCGGTTGGTAATAGGTAGCCCTCTTCTGAATTTTCCACCATTTTTCCATCATTCCCAATTTCATCCTTCCTTTTCCTTTTTCTTTTAAATTAGATAGGATTTTTAGAAATCCATATCTTTCATTATTTTCCCATGGACAAGGATGGACAAAGTACCCCGGCTTGATTTTTCAACACCTTTAAATCCAAGTCTAGCTAATCCACAAATCGCATAATCCTTTCAACCAATGAAAATCGTGTAATGTGAACTAGGTGTAAAGGTGTTCAAATTTTCTATCACTCACAACAATAGGGGAACTAACATATAAAACCATTATGTTAGGAGAAGTTCAAGACTTACAACATCACACACTTCGTATCTCCTCTTCTTATACTCATATCATCTCGAATGCATAGAAATAAGGTTTTCTAAAAGAGTTTTGAAATTTTAGAAAATTCGAAAAAATTTGCACGTATGATGCTCGAAATGTTGCAACATGCTAGATGAAGAATCTCATCTCACCCCCCAACCAAATCTTGCATTGTCCTCAATGTGAAAAGATATGTAATGAGCATGAACATGAGAGCAATGGTAAAATATAAGAGTGAGAACAATAGTACCTGAGAGAGTCGATCATGGAAGTCTGCAACTCCAACAACTAAATCCTACTAAAACAGTAAAACTAAACAACTAAACCTACCTATGCTATACCTTCGTCAGACTAGGAGATCAATCATCCTGATACACAGGATCATTCAGAGTGATGGACATGTCCTCTGAATCAAATTTCTCAACAAATGGTTTAAGGCGTTGTCCATTAACTTTAAAACAATTACCATTTGCTGCATTCTCAATCTCAACAGCCCCATGAGAAAAAACTTCTTTGACAATATATGGGCCGGTCCATCGAGATCGTAATTTTTTCGGAAAAAGATGAAGTCGGGAATTGTACAAGAGCACTTTCTGTCCTTTATGGAAAGATTTCCTAAAGATGTGCTTGTCATGAAAGGCCTTCATCTTACTCTTGTAGATTCTCGAGTTCTCATATGCATCGTTCCGGATCTCATCAAGCTCATTTAATTGAAGTTTGCGAAGCGAGCTAACCTTGTCAATGTCAAAATTTAAAGCCCGAATTGCCCAATAGGTTTTGTGTTCTATCTCCACAGGCAAGTGGCAAGCTTTCCCATAGATGAGTCTATAATGGGACATTCCAATGGGTGTCTTGTAGGAGGTACGGTAAGCCCAAAGTGCATCATCTAATCTTAGGGACCAATCCTTGCGATCCGGTGTCACCGTCTTTTCCAAAATCTGTTTGATTTCCCTATTGGAGATTTCAGCTTGCCCACTTGTCTGTGGGTGGTATGGGGTACTCACTTTATGCCTAATACCATATTTCTTCATTAAAGCTTCAAAAGGTCTGTTGTAAAAGTGAGAACCACCATCACTAATGATGGCTCGAGGCGTCCCAAATCTAGAGAGTATGTTTTCTTTGAGGAACTTGAGAACCGTGCGATGATCGTTGTTCTACATGGGATAGCCTCTATCCATTTAGACACATAGTCTACAGCAAGCAAAATATAGACATGTCCAAAAGATGAGGGGAATGGTCCCATGAAATCGATGCCCCAATAGTCAAAGACTTCAAGATGTTGAATTGGGGTGAGAGGCATCATATTTCGATGGGATAATCCTCCTAACTTTTGGCAACGCTCTCATGCTTTGCAAAACTCGTGGGTGTCCTTAAATAGCGTGGGCCAATAAAAACCACACTGCAGAATTTTTGCAGTGGTTTTCTTGGTGAAAAAATGACCCCCTGTAAGACCCGTACCCTTATTTGCCCTCCGTACGCTTATTTTCCGGTGCCGGTAGGTCCCGGATGGACCAGATTAGCGAGCCTTGATCGCGACCCTATTTTAGTACAGCATCGACCCAAGACCTATACCCCGGCGACCGCGTAGGCACTGCGATTCCAACGCCGCACGGCACGCCCCATTGCGATACCCGGTGTGAAAGTTATGATCGATTGCGTAATCCAAGATGGGCCGCACAACGCGCGTGTGGCGTGGGCCCCACTTGCACAAATCCCAAGATCATGTCAAATCTATCACCATCATTCTCACCTATACCCATCCCATACCCCTACTCTACACACCCCATACCCCCCATCCCTCTCTCTCCTCCCAAAGTCAACTCTCACCCATGCCTCCCATACCCCCCTCCCATGCACCATCATGACCCCATGATTCATTCTCTCTCCCTCCCCCCCCCCCCCCCCCCATACAAGTCCATACGTAGGGGGAGAGGAGAGCTCATTCCATATTTTCAATAGCTAAAGGAGAGAGAAAGAGATTTGAGAGGAGAGAGAAAGAGAAAGATTTGAGAGAAGAGAGAGATTTGAGTGATCAAGAGAGAGATTAGAGAGATTGAGGGTGGAGATCCAAGCTTGGAGGACCTCAACCATCATTCGGACCGTCCGGATCGTCCGATCATCAACCTGATCCAATCCAACCGTCCATCCTTCGAGGTGAGTGCAAGGGGGACATAAATCCCCGATTTCCTTATTTCCTTTCATTTTCCTTTTCTTTTGGCCCACCTGGTGGTAGACAACCTGACGGATGGATTGGATCATCCATGAATGGGCCCCGACCTTCTTATTATAATAATAATAATAATAAAAAATAAATAAATAAATAAAAAAGAAGAAGAAGAAGAAGAAGTTACCCGCTGGACAGACAGCGTCCAGAGGACGCTGCTGCCCAGCAGGGCAAGCTTTTGGGCGTTGGGCCACCTTAATGTATAAGTTTGATCCACACCGTCCATCTGTTTCTCCAGCCCATTTTAGGGCTGGATGCCAAAAATGAAGAAGATCCAGATCTCAGGTGGACCACACCATAGAAAACAGTGGAGGTAATGAAGCCCCACTGTCGAAGCTTCTTGGGCCCACTATGATGTTTGTAGGATATATCGCCAGTCCAATGTTGGACTTTATGGGCTCCCCATGAGTTGGGGAACCTGATGAGCGGAGTGGATTTTCCCTAAGTGGGCCCCACTTGATAAATATAAGAAAAGAAAAAAAAATAGAATGACCAGACGCTGGACGTTCACAGTGTCAGGGACGCTGGAACTGTCCAGCGTCTAGTCGTCAGGTCACCTGAACGGTGAATGGGGTCCCCACTTGTGGGACCCACCTTGATGTTTGTGTTCCATCCACGCCGTCCATTTTCTTTCCCATATAATTTTAGGGCCAGGGCCCAAGGATGAACCCGATCCAAGTTTGAAACGGACCGCACCACATGAAACAGTGGAAACAATGATTCCTACTGTTAGAAATCCTTTGGCCCACCTTAGTGTTTCTAGACTGATTTACATCTCCAATATTGGGCTTATTGGGTCCCCCATGAGATGGGGAACCTGATGAACAGAGTGGATCAGACCCATGTGGGCCCCACTTGATATAAGCACAAAAAAAAAAAAGAAGAAGAAAAAGGAAAGAAGAGGCAGAGCCTCTGACGCGGGGAGTACCAGCGTCCAGGAGCTGGCTCGTACTGCCAGCTGGTGGCCCACTCATGGGTCCCACCATGATGCATGTGCTATATCCACACCGTCCATCCATTTGGGGAGATCATTTTAGGGCATGACCCCAAGATTGAGTCAGATCCAAGTCTCAAGGGGGCCCCACCACAGAAAACAGTAGGGACAGTGAACCTACCGTTGAAACCCTTCTTATGGCCCACCATGATGTTTATTTGAGATCCAACCTGTTCATAAGTTCACACATGTAAGGGAGAAGGGAGAACAAAAATATCAGCTTAATCGAAAACTTATGTGGGCCCCACTTGATGAGTTCATAAATAAAAAAAAGGGGGCCGCTGGACAGACAACGTCCAGGGGACGCTGCTGCCTAGCAACCTTCTGGGCGTCACCCCATGGGCCCCACTCGTTGGGCCCACCTAGAATGTATGTGCCTTACCTATTCCGTCCATATGTTTTTCCCAGCTCATTTTAGTGGCTGAGCCCAAATTTTAAGCATATCCAAACGGCAAGTGGGCCATGCCACGAGACAACAGTGGGAATGATGATCTCCACCGTTGAAACCTTCTCCATCCTACAATGATGTTTATTTGTTACCCAACCTATTCATAAGTGGCTGGGCCTAAAAATTTAAGCATATCTTAATGTCAAGTGGACCATGCCATAGTGGAAATGATGATTTCCAACGTTGAAACCTTTCCGGGTTCTACAGTGATGTTTATTTGCCCTCCAACCTGTTCATAAGATCACATGGATATGGATGAAGGAGAAAACACAAATATCTGCTTGATTCAAAACTTATTGGGACTAGATGGGTACCACGCTGCCCAGCAGGTGGCCCACCCTATGGGCCCCAACGTGATGTATTGATTAGCTCCACCATGATGTATCTGTTCTATTCATGCTGCCTATCTATTTTTCCATATTATTTTAGATACGGCCCCAACAATGAGGCAAATTCAGATGTTAGATGGACCACACCCGTAGGGAATAGTGGTCATTGATGCCCATCATGATTCCTTCTTTGATATATATGATTTATCCATGCCGTACACATATTTTGTCGACCTACCTTGTATGTGCAGGCCCAAGTATGGGGCCGATGTGGTCTCAAGTGGGCTAGGCCACGAAGACTTTTACATTTCCAATGGGATCCACAGTTCGGGTCCCACTCTCTATATATATATTGGGCCTTTTAAGGTCAATGTTACATGATACATTTGGTAACATGCTAGTATGATTAGCCTGATATGTCACACTGATAACATGCTTAGTATAATGGATACCATGCTCATTCATATGCCCATACGCATCATTCGTATGCCTGTTATGGATCATGATTAACCATAGCATATGCTAGTTGGCTTGTTATACTTAGGGGACCCGTGCGAGACAGGGTCGCCCCACATGATTGCACAGTATGCGTAAGTTTGGTGCATGACTTGGATTGTATGACTCATGCATTTCGCATTATGTATGTCACGATCGCTTTCACACCCTAGCAGTATCAGGGTGGTGGCCACCATAGTCACATCGTGGTTGGCAGTATTGGACACCGGAAACTTGTTTTAGTACGTGGGCGCTATGGATGTCCTTGGGTGAAAGTTCCTAAACCCTGTGGTACCAGTAGGATGCTCCAGCGTCGAGACCGAGTGGATAACATGAGCGCCCGTGTGCCAAATACCAGTAGGCCGCGTCTCCCACTGTGTCGAGGTCGGTTGGAAAGGGGTGTGACCTTATCCGCCCGGGTGTAGTGGGCTGTAAGCTAGGTCAAGTCTGACCAGCTCATGGAATGGGTCCGCTATCGGCGAGCTGGGTGGGCATTGGCATACCACTGACGAGGCGGATAGTGAGGTCTTTTCTACTCGCTTGATTATGCGCGCGATGTGCGGCGGCCAGTATTAGAGTATACTAGACCCCGTTGATGTCCCATATGAGAACTATTTTGATATGTGGATCAGTTGAGGATTGACATGTTTGCATTGCATCTCTAGCATGTAACACTCGGCCATGTAGGCCCTTGCATCACATAGCCTTGGGATGGCTGATAGCATTCATGAACTTGGTAACTTAGCCCTCTACTACTTTCGCTTACTCTGATATCTGTATACTTGTCATATGCATCACATGCGCACACACCACTCTACTAAGCTTCGTAGGAAGCTCATGAGCGTTTGTTTACACTGCAGGTACTAGGGCATATCAGCAGCGTTGAGCGCGGTTCATGTACCTGATATTTTGGACTTTTGCTACATGTTGTATTTCCCTTTCCAGCACTGTACTCAACAAACTTATTAGTGGATATTTGATGATGTTTTATGGTTTTGATTATGCTCCTGTACAAAAATTTTACCCTGAAAATCCTCCTGGTAGGATCCCAGGATCGGAACCTGGCACATGAGAGCCAGGAGCCGAGAATGGGGTACTACAGAGGCTGTTGGCACCAAGGTCGGTGATCAGGGAATTTAGTAAGCCCGGTCCCCGGGTTTGGGGCGTGACACCCCCACATGCTTGATCATGACAAAAGGAGATGACGGAATTATGTTCATCATTAGGGACACATCTCCTTATGATTTGGTCTGGGCAATATTTAAACAATAAATGTTTATCCCAGAAAAATCTGCGGACTTCCCTTAGAAATTTACGTTTGTCCTGCGCAGTCCAATGAATTGGCATCACACCTGTGGATAGATAATTAGCTATATCAGCGTACCATGGTGGATGCAAAGCAACAAAGAGTTGCTCATCAGGGAATGAGTCCTCGATAGGTGACTCGTCAATGGAATTAGGTAGGACTAGGCGAGAGAGATGATCCGCCACCACATTTTCTACCCCCTTCTTGTCTTTGATCTCCAAATCGAATTCTTGAAGGAGTAGGATCCATCTAAGCAAATGGGGCTTGGCATCCTTCTTAGAAAGAAGGTGTTTCAGCACCACATGATCTGTGTAAACAATGACTTTGGATCCTATTAAGTAAGGCCTGAATTTGTCCAAGGTAAAGATGATGGCTAGGAGCTCTTTCTCCGTAGTTGAGTAATTAACTTGGGCGGGATTCAAGGTCCTACTTGTGTAGTAGATAACATGGGGCTTCTTATCCTTCTTTTGGCCTAACACCGCCCCTAATAGCATAATCGCTCGCGTCGCACATCAACTCAAAAGGTATGGACCAATCCGGTGGTTGCATGATGGGAACGGTTGTCAACATGTCTTTTAGCTTTGAAAAAGCTGATTGACATTCGGCACTCCACTCAAATTGGTTCTCCTTTTGTAGAAGGTTACATAAAGGCCTTGCTATATGGCTAAAATCCTTTATGAATCTTCTATAGAAACTGGCGTGTCCAAGGAAGGACCGCACATCCCGTATGCTTTTGGGTGGTGGTAGATTGGAAATTATGTCAAATTTTGCCCTGTCTACCTCTATTCCATTGGACGAGATGATATGTTTAAGGACTATTCCTCTTTGTACCATGAAATGACACTTTTCTCAGTTTAAAACGAGTTTCTTCTCCTCACACCTCATCAAGACCAACTTCAAGTGATTGAGGAACTCGTCAAAAGTACAACAAAAAATAGAAAAGTCGTCCATGAATACCTCAAGAAACTTACCCACCATGTCCGAGAAAATACTCAACATGCATCGTTGGAATGTGGCGGGTGCATTACATAGCCCGAATGGCATTCTTCGGTATGCGAAGGTACCAAACGGGCATGTAAATGTGGTTTTCTCTTGGTCCTCTGGGGCTATCTCAATTTGGTTGTATCCGGAATAGCCATCTAGGAAGCAATAATAGGAATGGCCTGCTAACCTTTCCAAAATTTGATCCATGAATGGGAGAGGGAAGTGGTCTTTCCTAGTAACCGTGTTGAGCTTCCGATAATCAATGCACATACGCCAACCGGTGATCACCCTAGTCGGTATAAGCTCATTGTTGGCGTTTTCTATGATGGTAATACCGGATTTCTTGGGGATAACTTGGGTAGGACTCACCCATTGGCTATCCGAGATGGGGTAGATGATACCCACATCTAATAGCTTTAACACCTCGGCTTTGACAACCTCCATCATGTTTGGATTTAGCCGTCTTTGAGGTTGTCTAGTCGTTTTTGCATTTTCTTCAAGGTGTATACGGTGAGTACAAACCTGAAGAATCTATCCCTTTGAGATCCGCTATTGTCCAACCTATGGCTTCCCTATTTTCTTTGAGTAGCTCAATCAACTTGAGCTCTTGGTCTTTCTCTAGGTGAGAGGCAATGACAACTGGGAAAGTTTCCTCTTGACCCAAATATGCATATTTAAGCTCGGATGGCAATGGTTTAAGGTCAAGCTTCGGTGGTTTGATTTTAGACGGTAGAGGCCTTGATGTGGTTGGTGGCAACTTTTCAAAATGGGGCCTCCACCGGCTAGTACCAACTACCGATCTCTCTACATTCAATGCTTGCACAATTTCACTAATTATGGGGTCTTTGTAATCGACGAAATGTGCCAAGCATGTCTCCAAGCTTTCTAGTGGTTCAAGTTGGAGGAGTTCTTCTTCTTCAAGAGATTCAAGCATGTTTACCTCGAAGAACTCGTCATCATCAACATCCCTATGTCTTTTGCCCAAGTGGAACACATTCACCTCTAGTGTCATGTTCCCAAAGGATAATTGCATCACCCCATTCCAGCAATTGATGATTGCGTTTGAGGTAGCAAGGAATGGGCGGCCTAAGATCACCGGTATTTGAGTGCTAGCATCTAAAACCGGTTGTGTGTCCAAGACGATAAAATCTACCAGGTAGTAGAATTTGTCAACTTGGACTAGAACATCCTCGACTATCCCCCTCGGTACACGGATAGATCTATCAGCGAGTTGCAACGTGGTTTTGGTGGGTTTTAATTCACCAAGACCCAATTGCTCATATACCGAGTATGGGATCAAGTTTACGCTTGCCCCCAAATCTAGCAATGCACGCTCAATCCGGTAGTCTCCAATGATACATGAGATTGTGGGACTATCGGGATCTTTGAATTTTGGGGGGGTCTTTTGAGTGAGAATGGCACTCACTTACTAATTTAAGAAGGCCTTTTGCTGCACGTTATATTTGCGTTTAGTTGTGCATAGGTCCTTTAGAAACTTGGCATAAGAGGGGATTTGTTTGATGGCATCAAGCAAAGGAATGTTTATCTTGACTTGTCTGAAAATCTCTAGAATATCATGAGAGTTTGGAAGAGATTTTAGGGCAACCAATCTCGAAGGGAATGGTGCTACGGGCTTGTAAACACGTTCCGTTTCTTGTGGGGCTAAGTTAGATCCGTCCTCATCCTCAGAATTTTCCGGATCATTAGGCTTGTCGGCCTTCACCGGAATAGATTTGTCAATTTTCTTGCCACTTCTAAGAGTTGTGACGGATTTGGCTTGCTCCATATGTTGGCTGAATGAATCAGGGATGATTACTTCATGTACTTGTTTTGGATTGGGCTGAGGTTGGGCCGGAAAGGTCCCTTCCCTAGCATTCAAGCGTCCCTTAATCTCATCAACCGAGACTTTAAGCTCTTGGAACATTTGCTGATTCGTTTGATTAATTTGCGTTTGCCCTTGTATAAACGCTTTCAAGGTATCCTCCATTAAGAATTGAGGTGGGGCCATATTTTGCATGGGTGGCCCTCCTTGAGAGTTGGTAGGATTGCCCGTGGGAGCATTCTTCCAACTGAAATTTGGGTGGTTCTTTCAACTAGTATTGTATGTATTACCATTGAAAGGCCGTTGATACCCATATGTGGCATTTGCATGTTCACTGTAACACCTCTTGAAATGCAGGAATTGTGGGACAATCTTGCGTAGCGTGTAAATCGGTGTGACAAATCCCACATATGGTCTCAATAGCTTCATTGGACTTTGGAACTCCACTTTTACTAAGTTTCATGGCCTCGATCTTCCTTGTGAGGTTGGCTATCCTTGCATTCACGTCGTCTTCCTCCTTGAGAATATAGATCCCTCCTTTCTCTTTCTCTTAAGTAGGTTTGGGGTTATTGGGTTTATCCGAGGTATCCCAAGATTGGGCATTTTCAGCCAACATGTCCAAATAACTCCAAGCCTCATCTGGATTTTTGCTCATAAACTTGCCATTGCACATCATCTCTACAAATTGGTGCATATTGGAACTTAATCCATCATTGAAAAAATTTATAATTCACCAACTTTCATAGCCATGATGTGGGCAAGCAAGTAGGAGGTCCTTAAATCTCTCCCAACATTGGAAGAAAGATTTACCCTCTTTAGCCGAAGAATTCATTATGGCTCTTCGAAGGGTGTTCGTTTTATGAGCCGGGAAGAACTTTTTCAAGAATTCTCGGGTCATCTCATTCCATGACCCAATCGAATGTGGTTTAAGAGAGTGAAGCCAATTTTTGGCTTTTTCTTTCAATGAAAAGGGAAAGAGTTTAAGTTTAATGGTATCTTCAGAAACATTGGTATATTGCAAGGTAGCCACCACTTCTTCGAATTCTTTTAAGTGCAGATATGGCCTGTCAGAGTCTTGCCCATGGAACTTTGGTATAAGTTGAATCACACCTGGCTTTATATCAATGTTTCCGCCGTTTGGTGGTAGAACCACGCAAGAGGGTGTAATTGCATGGGCTGGTTGTAGGTAATCCCGTAGTGATCTCATTGGAGGAACATTATGTACCTCATTCTCTCCTACTCCCTCTTGATTTGCGTTTGTCGTTGGAGTAGGGGGGGGATGATTCCTTAAAGGTGTTTGATCCATACTCCCCAAACTTTCACAATGTTCTTGGTAATTTCGGACCCGTTTATGGACTAATAATGGTCCAACTAAACCACCTTCGGATTGGAGACGATTGGAGTGGTTACGTTCCCAACTGGGACATAAACCACTCAACCCAAAACTGACTAAACCTAAATACTAAAATCTGAAAAATAAAGACCAAAACTAAAAGAGTTCAAGTTGGAAGGATAGTACCGATTCGCTTGAACTAGAAAAACTTCCTACAAAACAAAACAGGCTTTGTTAGTTCTAGAATAGAAAAACTAATTCTAAGAAAACAATAAATCCTAACTACTTCTATCCTATAGCCATTAAAACAATTCAGAACCGTTATCTAAAATTCCCCGACAACGGCGCCAAAAACTTGTTCGCTCGCCTCAAGTGTAAGGCTGCGATGTAGTAATAAAACTCGGTAAGACCGAGGTCGATCCACAGGGAATTGGATAACAAATTCCAAACTATTCCAGCAACTCAGTTTGCAATAGATAAGAGATTCAATTGGAATAATTATACTAAAACAGTAACTTAATGAAAATCAGTAGTTTAAGGTACTAAGGCATTCAAGGATCCACTTGTAGCAATCCCATGTCAATCCAATCAATCCAAGCAAGATACACAACTAGATTTGAAGTCCTATCTCTCATCTAGTTGGAAAATAAAGCATTAAACACATTCAATCCCATTCAAGTTGAACTTCCAAGTTCTAGTTCCATTCAATCAATATAGAATTCAAAATCATAGCCTTTGGAGTAACAGCCATGCCTATGGACTATGGCCTGCTCAAGGATTACTATAATTTGAATCTAAACAAGCACCATATGATAATCTCAGAGAATTGCAAGGAATCCATATCCGGAGCACATGAACTCTCATAAAACATATCAAATTATCAACTTGAAGAACTAAAATAGATAAAAATCCAAACTTGAATTGAAAGTACTTGAATTAACTGAATCAAATCATGAAATTAGCTACAAGCTTCACCTCTCAGCCTTAGCTGAGAGATTCTAGCCGAGCATTGTCATACTACAACTAGAACTCAAATAAGAAAACATAAAAACTAGAAAAATCGGAGTTTGGAGGGTTGCAGACGCTCCACGACGGCTTCCTTCCTCTCCCACAACGTCCCTTGGCTTCTATAATACCCTAGGAAGAGCCCCTAGGTGTCCTTTTATACTGAGGACGCTCGGTTGCGTCAGAATCTTCCAGAAACCGCGTAAGGTTACGCAGTGCGCAGTATTTTTCGGAACCAGAAATAGAAATTGCCTGATTTTATATGTGGCCGACCGGTCTAAACCGGTCGGACCTTTCCTTCGACAGTCCAGTGAGTGTAGATGGGGGGCCGACTTGTTGGCCGACCGGTCTTGACCGGTCGGACTGGGTTGGCTGACCGGTCAAGACCGGTCGGACCTGCTTATGGTCAGTCCAGCAAGCTTCCAGAGAGCACCGACCGGTTGGCCGACCGGTCAAGACCGGTCGGACCAACTGGTCCTTCTTCCAGTGGTTTCCAACGGTGTGGCCGACCGGTCGGATGACCGGTCGGACTAACTATTCTTCTTCTTCTTCTTCTTTTCTCCCTCTTTCTTCTTCCTTCTTTGGTCCACCTTGGACCTTCATTCACAGGTTCTAAATAGACCCTTTTTGGTCTCCAATTGAGTGAAGTCTGCTCTCATCCCTACAAGACATGCGTTAGATGGGCCTTTTAATCATGAAAACCATGCATATAATGTGATGTAGTGGCTATGCAATGTATAAATTGGAGGTTCAACAACCACTACTAAGAAATATCTTTTGCCTCTTTTACTCTCTGTTCGAGTTGGTCCAACTAAGTCCAGATGGAGAAGTTCAAGGAGTTTAGATGTGGCTAATGAGTTCACTTTCTTGTGGCAACTTCTAATTTCTTTGCCAATTTGACATGAGCCACAAACCATATTTTCCTTCTTTCTTAGCTTTGGTATATCACGTAAATGATCTGTTTTGCTCAACTTATATAAATCTCTAAAATTTACTTGTCCAAGACGCTGATGCCTTAATTCTGTTTCATCTAATTGGACCATGTTACAAGAATAATTCTTTGAGCAATTGTCATCAATTATATAGCAGTTTTCAGAGGTTCTACGACCATGTAATATTATAATTCCATACTTGTTTAGAATTTCACATCCATGATAAAAAAATTTGACACTATTATTAAATCACAGATTTGAGAAATACTAAGTAGGTTATGCTTTAATCCATCAACATATAAAACATTTTTAAACAAATGAAGATTAGGGAGTTGAACATTACATTGGCCAATGATTTTACAATGGCTACCATATTTAAATGTGATTGCGCCTCCATCAATCTTGTTGATGTTTGATAGAATAACTTTATTGCCTGTCATGTGTCTAGAACATCCACTATCCAGGTACCATTTTGAATAACTACTAGCTTTGAAAGCAGTGTGGATAACCAAACACTTATTTTTAGGAACCCACTTTATAATGGTTTTGGATTTTGGTGGATTCTTCTTTACTTGTAGAGAATGGGAGATGTGATTTCTTTTTCTCATGCTTACTCTTTTCTTTGTTGAGTTATATTTCAGCAACTTTTTGAGTAAGTCTATAATCTTAATAATAAGAGAAGAAGTATCAATTTCTCTAATTTGATATCTATGGTTGTTGGTAGAGATTTTTGAAGACTTTTGTGAAGGTTTTGAAATTTTTGAAAAAGAATTTTCAAATCCTCTAAGGGTTTCATTCTTAGAATTTGAGGATTCTCCTTTTACAAAAATAGTTGGTGAAGTCTTTGGCTTTCGATTGAACTTGTTGTAACCAAGACCTGACCTATCACCATAAGGTCTGGAAGAGAGAAATATTTCTTCAAGTTTATCATTTCTTTGATTGAACTTCCCAGATGCCTTCAAATTTTGAAAATTGAAAACCTTAGTTTTTAGAAGTTCATAATCAGACTTGAGTTTTTCAAAATCTTCAGTCTTGATTTTCAAGTCTAATTTACATTTTTCAAAACAACCAGAAAAATGAGACTTTTCCAAAATGATTTTGTCAAGTTCATATTGCAATTCATCGCACTTTTTCTTTTAAACCTCAAGCTTAGATGCAATCTTACAACTTTCCCTGAACAAGGCACTATAGGCTTCTTGAAGATCTTCTTCATTTTAAGAATCACTTTTGGATGTTTTATAACCAGAATTTTCACTTTCTTCAGTAGAGGAAATTTTGGCAATAGTCATAAATGCTTTCTGAATTTTTGTATCCTCCTAATTTGATTCATTAGACTCTGAATCAGATTCAAATTCTGATGACTCATTACAGGTTGTGACCATTACTTTCTTCTTTGATTTTTCCTTTTTAGGATAGTTTGAAGCCAAGTGCCCATAACTAGAATAGTTGAAACATTGTGTATCTTTGGACTTAAGTTTCCAAAAATCACATTTTCCTTTTTTCTTCACAAAAGGTTTTGAATTTCAACTTTCTTTTTGTTTTTGAAAATCTTATAAAACTTCTTTGCCAACAAAGCCATATCATCCTCATCTTCTTCATTGTCTGAATTTTCAACATTTATCGTTGAGACAAACTTAGAAGATTTAAGGGCAATGGACTTACTCTTTCAACTCATAAGTTTGAAGAGATCCAACCAATTCTTCAACCTTTATTGATCAGTGTCTATCAACTCTTGAATAGCAATGACTTTGGAATTGAACCTTTCTAGTAAGGATCTCAGAATTTTAGCGTAAACCTTACTCTCTGGGACACTCTCTCTAAGACCCCACATAGAGTTTACTACATTATTTAGTTTTGTGTAGAAGTCCATGAATTTTTCATTTTCTTCCATACAGATTTTCTCAAATCTGGTTGTGATGATTTGTATTGTGGACTTCTTCACCCTCATGGGTCATTTCGAGTACATTCCAGGCTTGTTTTGTTAAGTCACATGAAATGATTTGCGAGGCATAAAAAATGCTAAGGAAAAGAAGATTGACGCATTTATTAAACTTTGAAATGAAGGAGAAAAAGAAGAAACAAAGTTTAGAAGAAAATGAGCAGATATGATGAGGTTTGCAGAAGAAGATGAGAAGGTTCAGAAGAACTGAGCAGATATAATGAGGTTGGAAGAAGAAAGTGATGAGGTTTCTACATAGACATATGCTTTACCCGACCCTCGGCAAACTCATGAGCTTTACGCAACCCGCGGCAAGCTGATGCCAGACTTGAAGTGCTTTACGTGAAAATGAACCCTTTTACTTATAAATACCCCCCTTAGGAGTCCTCATTTAGCATTTGCTTCTGAAGTTCAAAGTTCCAGAGCTCATTGTGAAGATTCTGGAGCTATGGAGAGGGCCTTGTGCTTCTCCTTCTCCTCGAATTGGATGCACAATGTGCAGACCCCAATGATTGAAGAAGAACGACGGGGAAATGCTATCGAAATGAAGAATCGAAGACGAAGATCTAAGTCTGTTGGGGAGGTACTTGCCGTGACCCGCGTAAAGCTCCCTCGAAGACACTTTTCAGCATGTTTTCTCCTTTTGTGAAGGATGTTAGGAGCGTTTTAGCTTTTGTTTTCCTTCTAATCGTGAAGAACATTGAAGACTAAGATCGTGGCGAGGATGGACAATATAGAGAGAGAAACTCAGACTGAAGAGTTTATTTCTTTGTGCACAGAATACCTATCTTTCTTCCTTCAGGTTGAGCGTACTTTGTACAATCCCCGTAAGTGAATGTTTTGATAGATGATTCTGAAGACTTATCTTTCTCCCTTTGAGTTGAGCGTACTTTGTACAATCCCTGTAAGTGGATGTTTTGATAGATGATTCCAAAAACCTATCTTTCTCCCTTCGGGTTGAGCGTACTTTGTACAATCCCCGTAAGTGGATGTTTTGATAGATGATTCTGAAGACCTATCTTTCTCCCTTCGGGAACGTACTTTATATAATCCTTGTAAGTTGATGTTTTGATAGATGATTCCAAAGACTTATCTTTCTCCTTTTGGGATGAGCGTACTTTGTACAATCCCTATAAGTAGATATCTTGATAGATGATGCTAGCATGGAGCAGAAGGCCCATCTCTCTCCCTTTAGGTTGAGTGTACTTGGTGCAATCCCTAGAAGTGGTAGATGGGTTGGGTGATGCCATCATTTTGGAACATCACAGAGTTCTACAAAGATCACAAAGGAACGAAGCCTAGTCTGGTTAACTTGCCTCACTCATGAGCAGAAGAATAGTCCTGAAAGTCTTGGTTTGGCCATTCCCATATCATCTGGACAGGATGAAAAAAGAATCGGGTGAAGCTCTGCCGAAAGTACTTTCTGAACATGTTTCATTTTGTATAATGTACAATCTATTTTAGAATCAATGAATAATTTAAACATGGAATGTATAAAGAACTCAGTAAATGAATAAAAATAAATGATGAATGCTTTTTTGTCTCCCTTGTCTAATATTGGAATATGACTCTTGTTTCCATGATAAACATAAAGGCAATTTTGTCGTGTAAACAAAATGACGACTCTACTGGAGAAATTCTAATTTATTAACAAAAGTTATGTTCTAATATTGATCAGAGATTATAAGAAAAGCATTCGTCATCTTCTGGCGCTTTATAGCGCCAAAATGGCGACTCTTAATGGGAACATTCCACCCTTCATCTCTAGAATGAATTGTATATACAGACAATTGAAATGACTAATTATTTTTATTTAAATCTAAGGTACATTACGTCCTTCAATTGAATACTCGCAATGACTTGCTTAGCTTATAAGATCATTTTTAATTTCATGCCGGAGGGAGGATTTACCGTCTCCTACAACAATCAAATTACGAGAAGTAAATGCCAGACAAAAACGACTCAAAACATGACAACTAAACCAAATGCTATGGTGATTTCCGCTTCACCCATCGCTGCAGACGATAAGAGTGGATGGGTAACAGTGCAATCGAAAAGAAAAAGGACCTCACTCTCGAACTTACAAGAGACCCATCACATAAAGTGTGGCGAAATGAATTCCTACTATGGGTCCTCCATCTTTATACCCGGGAGAGGCAGAGATATCCTTCGCTGAGAAAGATTTCTCTACGCTTCTGCCTCCCCTGTTGCATAAAGAAAGAAGAGCCAAATCCTTATGCCGTATCGGCCCTCTCCAACAGAAGGCTCAATGACAGATTCAGCCGAAACTACACCAATAAGGGTCGAACATGTTGAGTCTGTCGACTCCTCGCGATGTAGCAGTCGCGAGTTGAGAAGAAACTCGATATCACTCACCCCTTCGACTACCGCCTCATTCACATCATCAGGGTCAGAAATGTTAAGAAAAAGAGCTTCTGTCTGTGTGGCCAAAACCGGTCAAGCCAGACAATTGACAGAAGAACGTCTTGAAGAAATGATGCGAACACCGGCACTATCGATGGAGGAATGTAAAAATATGCGTGATGCTCTATCCATGATAGCTCGCACAGTATCCCATAATGCTTCTCCACAAAACGTGGCCTCTACAGAAAATATAGAACATCTCACCGAAGGGTCACAGCCGCCCTAGACCATGTCACATGGGTCTATCTAGATATCAAACCCCGGAATGGCAACAGATGAGATACGAAAAATCGCTGCTGAAAACGTCCGATTAGAAGGAGAAAGAATCCATAAAGAAAGATTTCGATATCAGATGCCATATCCAAAAGAAGTCGATGACATTCCTCTTCCGATTGGCTTCAAATGCCCAGAGTTTTAGAAATTCAATGGGGAAGGATCACCAGAAGAACATATGATGCACTTCATAATTGCAATGAGGATTTATGCAGCTGTATCACAATATTGCCTACCGTTGTTTGGTATAACTCTAACCAGTAAAGCTTTCAAGTGGTACGCAACTCTTGCTCCAGGATCGATATGCACTTGGGAACAAATGCAAGAAGCATTTCTGAGCAACTTCTTTTCTACTGAAAAAGAAGTAAGCCTGACAGAACTAGCGGCTGTATGACAAAGAGAGTTGGAATCCGTCAATAAATTTATAACACGTTGGAGAGCTCTGAGTGCGTCATATATATACCTCTCAAGGGAAGCTGAACAAGTAGAGATGGGTATTGGGTGCATGGAACTAGAAATTGCTTTTGTACTCATGGGAGCAAAAATACATACGTTCTGTGAACTGACAATAAGAGCTCACACTTTGGAGAGCATGATTAAGAAAGTGCCCTCCTTTTGTACAGAGTCTATGCGATGACCTCTAACATATCTTCAGCTAATGTTACAGATAAATGGAAGGGCAAGGAAGAACTTCAGAATAAATCAAGGGACGATAGAAGGGAAAGGCAGAATTATTCCATTAACAGGCCCGCTGATAAGAGATATCGACGATTTAGCCACCAAGAGGAATATTCTTTCACAGTTGGAGACATCATCCCTATGATGAGTCAACTAGTGGCAGCAAGAACGATTGAGTCGCCACAACTACAATGACCTGATGAAGCAGATAAGATGGAAATCGAGACTATTGTCGTTACCACCGCATGTTAGGACATCTTACTCACAGGTGTTACACCATCAAAGCTATTCTACAGAGTATGATTGACAGAGGAGAAATAGTCGTGGGGAAAGAAAAAGATAAAGGAAAGAAAGCAATCACGAATGTTATATCCGTAAGAAATATGGAACGACAACACTGATTATCTTCAGTACTCCTTCCAGGGCGATTCAACCCGGGAGTTGAGGAACAAGAAATACAGCTCATGCAGAGTATGACAGTGTCTGTTACTTCAGGGGAAAGCCAAATATAGAAAATGATCGATGCCATGTTAAAGGTTAAGGCTTGCTGTCTGCCTAGGCGTTGTAGGAACCACAAGACCTCAGACAACGAAATGGTCCCATCTCAGTACATGATTCTCCTCTTGATCATTTGCTTTGATAAGAGAGACATTGTGATCGCTGTGGGATCAGCAAGGAATGGATGACAAAATAATTTAAAGAGACATTGGTTGGGCCAACCAAAGAATGGTATAATTCAAACACCTTACAAAGAGTAAGGACTTGGAACAGCTCCGCGAATTATTCATGCTGAGATTTTGGGTACCAAGAAGAGCAGTCCCGTTAATAGAACTGATAAGATGGGAAATTGCTCCACGAGAATACCCGTATCAGTATACCATGAAATAGAGAAATGAAATAACCATTTCGTACAAATCACTCCAACATATAGAGATAGAAATAGCCAGGTCATGTGCAGAGAGTATGAGAATGAAAACTGCAGACAGATACAAGCCGTACACTCTGTTCAGCTTAATGAAAGAAACAGCAATAATAGGGCCCGAGGTAAATCGAAAATTGATCAATCTCAATAAATCAAAACATCCCAAGTAAGCATAATCATAAGAGATAGAAGATTAAACTAAAAACACTAATTTTATTTCAAACTAGAACTAGAATTAAGTCTAAAAATACTTGAATTAAATCCAAATAAGCATTGTAAATGAATATAAGCTTCACCTCTTAGCCGTAGCTAAGAGGTTTAGCCAACAATAAAGAAGTTGAACTAAAACTCAAAGGAAAAACTGCTAAATGGATAAAAACACTAGAAAAACCGAATTCGGAGGAGTTGTAGACACTCCACAAAGATCCTCTCCACCTCTCATGAAGTTAGATATCTTCTAAGATGAGTTTAGACAAGTCCCTAAGTGTCCTTTTATAGATTTCAAGCTCCACTACCTAAGAAAATTCCAGAATTACGTAGTAACTTACACACTTGCGCATGAAAAATCGAAGCTTCAAAGAGAAGCTTTTTGTTTTCTGGGCATGACTGACCAGTCGGAGCCTCTAGCAGACCGGTTTGGCGACCGGTCATCGACCTATGTTTTTGGTCCAGCAAGTTTTAGCCTAAAAGGTTGGAAATTCGACCTGTCTCGACCTCAGGGCCGACCTGTCGGATCTGGCCACCGACCGATCGGATGTGTAACAACAGGGCTATTTTTTGTCATTTCTGCACTTTGCTTTTTTGGCCCTGCAGCTTTACAATTTGATTTTTCGGCCCTTCCAGGTATTCTAACATGATTTCTTCAAGGTTTTTCTTTATTTTTCAATTCCATCTTCCATGGCTTCTTTCTTCCATTCTTAGCCTTTCTTCCTTTGATCCTTAACGTATCCTAAAGCGGTCTCTTAGCATTGAATTTACAAGGTCTCTCTATCATTGCTACAAGCACAAAATCATGCATAGGATGGGTCTTTAACACTATAAATCATGCATAAAGAGTGATGAATTAGGGTTAGAATATGTATAATTCAAGGCTCAACATACCCCCCAACTAGTATTTTGCTAGTCCCGACCAAAACATGGTGAAACAAATCCAACTTTTTAAAACCCAACTCTCTCTCGAAAACTATGCTTCTATAAATTCCAAAACATACAAGAGCAAAATTCAGAGAAAATTAGTGATAGAAGTTGAAATATTAAATTCCCTAAACATAATAAGTGTTTCACATAGAATCCCCACCAATTAATTGATAAATAGAATAATCCGAAAACGTGCAGTCTAATGTGTATAGTGAATGTTCATCTCATGGATTTCCAGGATTACCTTCTTCATAAATTAGTGAAACTGAAGATCTAAAAGTGTACAGATCAACACATGCCTATGATAGAATTTGCCTTATCGTTCCTTCGACGACTTTCACACTACTTCCCATTTCGAGCTTAGGTTACGGGTAGACCTTCCCCTGGTTGGTGATAGGTAACCCTTTTCGAAAATTTTCAACATATTTTCAACAATAGCATACTTTTATTTCTTTTTTCAATATAAATATGAGATAGGATTTTTAGAAATCCATTTCTTCCATTCTTCCCTTCTTATTTCTCATGAACAAGGATGGACAAAGTTCCTCAGCTTGGTTTCTCAACACCTTAAGTCTTAGTCTAGACGATCTACAAGTCTATGTAATCCCTTCAAACCATCAGAATCGTATAATGTGAACCAGACTAAAAAATGTTTCAAACTTTCTATCGATCATAAAAATAGGGGAATTCATATACAAGGCTATTATATTATAGGTAATTCAAGGCTTTCAAAATCAATCACTTCATCGCTGTTTCTCTCATACTCATAACATCCCAAGTGCATAGAAACAAAGTTTTCCAAAAGAGTTTTAAATTTTCAGAAAAATAAAAAATTTTCATACAAAAATTGCTCGAAATGTCATAAAACACTAGATTCATCTAGGAATCTCACCCCAACCAAAATCTTACATTGTCCCCAATGTAAAAAGATATGCAATATGCAATGATATGAGAGCAATGACAAAAATAAAGGAGAGTGAGGACAAGAGTACCTGAGAGAGTTGAATATGGAAAGTCTACAACTTTAAACACTAAACAAATAAAAATAATAGAAACTACTCTATATCTCTATTAGACTAGGAATGTCAATCTTGATACACATAATTATCCAAAGGAATGGAATCTAGCAGGATTATTAGGAGGAGTAAAAGATTTTTCAGTAATACCATCCATCATCTTGCTTCATAATGCACATGGGTGATGTTCGTCATTCTAATCCATTGAAAATCCTGATGAAAAATTTCCGCGAGTTTCTCAAAGTAATCACCCCATGTGTTAGGAAAGAAAAATTTCTTCGGTCGAAAATCCTCAAATGTGAATCTCCTTTCCAACTTGTCTGAAAAAAATTAATCAAGTAAGGATTATACCAGAGATGGTGCACTTCGGTTTGAACAAACCAAAGAGATGTAGAGACTTGGATTTCTTCTTCATAAGTCGGTATGATCTCCACATAATCAGATTCTACCAGTACTTCCACAATTGATAATTCGATGTTATACTCCATAAAAGGAGTCTTTTTGGGCACCGGTGAAGTTTCCCTTAAAGCATGGACAGTGTAACAGATCATAGGATCATCCCAATCCTCAAAATATGCCAAACATTCTTCTAGAGTATACGAAACTTCGACCTTCTTGATCACTTGTGTAGGTTGGAATAAGTCCTCAACCCTCTATACTTTCAGAAATCGGCCTCTCCTTAGGAAATTCAACCACCAATTCTTTAAATTCCTGCATAACAAAATTGTTCAAATTAGCAATTTGTGTTTTGTCAATCAAATTTTTAGATTTTAGCTCTTTTAAGGCCTCACTAATTTCTGAATTCATATCATCCTTGGAATGAGCAAAGCAAACTTCTAAGGTTTTGAAAAATTTAGCTGAGGGTGGCTCATCATCATCCACAATTGTATTTATGAAGTTAATCATGTGGATCTCATCTTCATCCTTATCCTCATCCTCATTCTCTTGTTGTTTATGTAAGTGAAATGCATTCAACTTCATTGTCATATTTTCAAAGGATATTTTCATAATCCCATTTCTTCAATTGATTATAGCATTGGAGGTTGTTAGGAATGGTCGGCCTAGAATGACAGGAACTTGAGTTCATACATTTGTAACTGCTTGTGTATCTAAGACGATAAAGTCTACCAGGTAATAGAACTTATTGTTTTGGACTAACACATCCTTAATCACCCCTCTCGATACTTTAATGGAGCGATCTGCAAGTTGTAAAGTTATCTTAGTGGGTTTTAATTCACCAAGTCCAAGTTGCTCGTAGACCGAGTAAGAAATCAAATTAACACTAGCCCCCAGATTGAGAAGTGCTCTATTGATCCCGAAGTTACCTATCATGCAAGAGATTGGAGGGCTTTCAGGATCTTTGTGTTTATACAACAAAATTGTCTTTATGGTTATAGGGGGAAACGTGAGTTATATTCTAATATTAGACAAAAGAGACTGAAAAGCATTCATCACTTCATTTTATTCATTTACTGAGTTCTTTGTACATTCCATATTTACAGCATCCCTTGATTCTAGAATAGATTGTATATTGTACAAAATGAAATATATTTGGAAAGTAATTTCGACAAAGCTTCGCTCTATTCTTCTTTCATCCTGTGAAATGACAGAAGGAAATGACTAGCTGATAATCTAAGTCAAAGCTGTTCTTCCATTCATAACTGAGGCGAGTCAACCAGACTATGCTTCATTCTTTTGTGATCTTCATAAAACTCCGTGATAGTATCACCCAACACATCTACCACTTCTAGATTGTACAAAGTATGCTCGACTTAAAGGGAGAGAGAAGGGCCTTTTGCTCCATGTTGATATCATCTATACAGTCATGCACTTACGGGGATTGTACAAAGTTCGCTCGACTTGAAGGGAGAAAGATATGTCTTCTGTTCATAAAGAAACAAACCTTTCATTCTAAATTGCTCTCTCTCTATATTATTCATCTTTACCACGGACCTCAGCCTTCAATGTTTTTCACGATTGGAAGGGAAATAGAAATTGAAACGCTCTTGACATCCTTCACAAAAGGAGAGAACAAACTAAAAAGTGCCTTTCAGGGGAGCTTTACGCGAGCCGCGGCAAGTTCATAAGCTTGCCGCAGGTCGCGTAAAGCATTTTCCAAACAGACATGTATTTCTTCGATTCTCGATCTTTATTTCGACAACATCTCCCTCTCGTTCTTCTTTGATCCTCGGGGTCCGCACATTGTGCGTTCAACCCAAGGAGAAGGAAAAACTCGAGGTCTGCCCCGTACCTTTGAAATCCTTTGGAGCTCTGAACTTCAGAAAACAAGTACCAAATGAAGACCCCTGAGAGGGGGGGGGGGGGGGGGGGGGGGGGGGGGGGGGGGGGGGGGGGGGGGGCTATTTAGGTATTTATAGGCAAAAAACAGTGGTTTTCGCAGAAAGGATAAGTAACCAGACAGACACTTTCCGCGACCCGCGGCAAGTGCATGTCTTCTGCACTTTGCTTCTTTTTCATCTCTATTTCTTTCAAAACTTTCTTGATTCTTCTTCTTTTCTTGTTTCTTCATTTTTCATGACTCAATAGATGCCCCCTTTCAAGCTTGATATATGGAAATCATCACTTATGAGGATCTAGATTGAAAGAGCCCAAATTTTCAAACTTTACAGAGCTTTCCACGGGTCGCGGCAAGCTCCTCGGATAGCCTATAAATATCCCGACACCCACCACTTCTTCATTTCCATTTCTTGCGGGGAAGCCCTGTTGCATTTTTCTGCACTTTACGCGACCTGCGGCAAGCTCCTAAACTTTATGCGGACCGTGGCAAGCACCTGTTGGGTTGCAGAATTTTCTAAGTCCCGAAACTCTATCGAATTTTTCGAAGTATATACATCCTTACTTAAAGTGTTTATCCCTTTCCTCTTTGTTCCTATCCTTAGAGATACTCTATCCATGATTTTCTTGGAATTTCTTTCTTAATTCTTTGATATTCTCCATGTGTACAGGTCATGACTTCAAAAAGAAAAGCTTCCAGGGTTGGTTCCTCATCATCCCAACACTCTCGGAGTAAAAATCCTCCAACAATGCCTCCAAGCGCACAAGAAGCCAAGCTTCACCTGCTTCCAGGGTTGGTTCCTCATCATCCCAACACTCTCGGAAGAAGATGCAAGAGAGAAAATCAAGCTTTCTTAAACAAGAAGAAAGAAAAGAAAAGATCTGGTTTCCCATTGCCTTAGCATTTTCCCAGTGCGTGGAGCCCTAACGAGGAAGGTGTTAATGGTTTATCATGGGGTAAATAATGCTAATCCCTCTTTTTGTGCGACTCTTACTCCTAGGGCAGGAAGAAGATAGGAAAACGCGAAGTTCGGAATCTGTATATTTTGTGGTAACTGCGTCGAGTATTGTCCAACAAACTGTTTATCAATGACTGAAGAATAGGAACTTTCTGCTTATGATCGTCACGAATTGAATTATAATTAAATTGCTTTGGGTCGGTTACCAATGTCAGTAGTAATTGGCGATTACACAATCTCAAAACGGAAGGGTTAGGTTGTAGACCGAGTGCAATTCAGTTCAGCAATAAGCTACAGGAGAGCTATGCGCTAAGCGAGTGCTTCCCTTGAAAGAAGCACGAGGTGAACGTCTTTCAATGCTTGATTTCTTAGTTGAGTGACTCCCTCCTGCCTTTGCACTCGAGGGCCAATCTCCGTCCGGCCCGAGGAAACCTTTGCATGCCTCCGTTACCTTTTGGGAGGCCAACGCCTCATAGAAATTATCTACCTGAGACTGTCCCTTGGCCCGTAGGTCCTGACACAAGGTTAGAATTCTAGCTCTTCCAGAGTGGTATCTCACTGATGGCTCGAGCCCCCCCGGAAGGAGGTCTTCTTCGCCCTCCACCTAAGCTGTGTAGGAAAGGCCCAAAGAGATTAGCCACAATGAGATCCCTTAAAGCTGTTAGAATCTTGAACAGGGATTTTTAGATTTAGGGCGTAGAAAAGGGGCCACTCTTCAGCAGCTTAATGCTATCCAGGAAGACGAGGGAGGGCCGCTCAGTGGAGCTGGACCAGAGGGACAAAATCCGCGTCAGGTGAGATGTATAATCTCCTGCGGCAAGAAGAGGTCCATTGGCGGCAAAAGTCGGATGCCATTCGGTCTCAAAAATGCTGGTGCAAAACAAACAAGGAGTCACGTTGTTGCCAGTCCCATTCCCACCGAATCAGTCCATCCACAACCATCTGTTCCTACCATGAAGAAGTCCAAGGTTGCTGTGAGCTGCCCTAAACTTTTCAAACACCCGACATCCCCTGAGTTCGACTTCGAGGAGTGGATAAGTCGTCTTTCTTCTCATGTGAAGGATGCTATTGCTACATATAAAGTGGACTGCCCTCCACTCAGAGGAACGCAATCATCTTGGGAAACTTGGCTCAAAACAACAGAGGGAATTTGTAATGACTAGACAGAATTCCCTGTTCGTGAAGTTACTCCTCCACCTTCTCGTCCTCAGAAGAAGAGAAGAAAGAGAAAAAAATGAGCATCTTCAAGAGAAGGTTGCTAAACACAAGCAGCCATGTCTGCAGAATACTTGGACTACAGTCCGATCTGCTGATCAACAGAACATGCGCTTTTACAATTTGTACAAGGATGAATTAACTATGATGGCTTTATCTTTATACCGCAACAAGTCGATGCTGCATCTGAAACCAACTGACGTATCTTCTCGTATCCTCATAATCTCTGACTTAGTGTGTACGGAGCCTCAAATTCTATCAAGCTAGCTTGTGAAGAATGGCTCACTTTAGCAAGTTGGCAATATAACTCCGATGAGATTTTTAATGTCGAGTTATAGCCCCCACACTATTTTTCAATGAGATATTACGAGACGGTGCAACAGAGATTCAATGCTATGCCATTTGATAAAGGTACATTCTAGGGCAAAGAAGAATTCCGTCCCCGGGGTATTCTAACCAAGAGAGACCACTACGAGAACTGGGCCTTGGCCATCTTGAAGAAGCACTGCAAGTCTTTAATCGATTCAGGCCTTTATTCCATCATTGAAGCCACCTCCAGTTATTTTGGTCGAGACAACACTATATTCAAAGGCCTCTTGAACTTCTGATGTCCAACCACCAATTCCTTCCACTTTCCCATGGGAGAAGTAAGCATAACGTTTAGGATGGTTGGGCTTCCCATCACTGGGGCTTATTATGATGAATTTGTGCCCACCAATGAAGAATTCGCTTATTATTATCCAATCACTCGAGAGCCTTCTATTTTCAAAACTACCATTGAATTATTTAAAGAGTTTGCCAAATTTCAGAACCCAAGCAGAGTGCTCTTCAACGACTAGATGGGCCACTTCACCCGAGAGTTGAAGAGTGTGTGTGTGTGTGTGTGTGTGTGTGTGTGTGTGTGTGTGTGTGTATCTCCCTCATCGTTTTCTTTTGTCTGATTTATATTTATTCCTTCGTTATCATTTATTTTTCTCTTTTCTCCTTTCAGGTTCCCTAAAAATGATGATGCTGATCTGTTGAAGGCTAGAAGCTAAGTTCGGAATCCCAAAAAATTCTCGGACGACTGCGAATTGGGTGGATTTCTTACCTTCTGGTTGAATACCGTGCTCCTTTCAAGTTCTAAATATGCTGATAGGATCTGCGCTTCAAGTCTGGTCATTCAGGAGCCATGGCTGAAGGCAAAAAGTATTCATTGGCTCCACCAGTACTCTGTTCTTTGTATTTTTCCTTGGGTGATGCAGCTACTCATTGCAAATCTTCGACGATAGGAGTATCTTCTGCTTATGCCCCTTGGCATTTCTTACCAGGATGGTTAAGGAGTATACTTCCCCCTGGGTATACAATGTCAGTGATAAAGCGTACATGCATCCAGAGAACCTTCCTCTATGGTTTTTTCAGCAACAGAAGATGATCAATTCGACTTATCCATTATTAGTTGGATAAAATCAAGTCTACGCAAGCCTTCTTGTTTAATCATTTCCCAATCTCTTCAGGACCTGATGACAAGGATGTTGTGGATAATGGTTCGTTGTCTCCCACGAAAGAAAGTTTTCTCGTCTCTATGTTCGCTCGCCTCAAGTGCAAGGCTCACGATGTAGTAATAACTCGGTAAGACCAAGGTCAATCCACAGGGAATTAGGGTAAACCAATTTAAACCATTCTAGCAACTTCAAATTCAGCAATTTTGAAGTTTAATTTTAAAAACTAAGTAAAAACAGTAGCTTTTGTAAAAATCTGATAATTAATGGAACTAAGGCCTCAAGGATCCACTTGTAGTAGTCCCATGTGAATTCATTCATCCAAGCACAAACACAACTAGATTCGAAGTTTTATCTCTCATCTAGTTGGAAGATTAAGCATTTAAACACAAACAATCCCACTTAAGTCAGAAAATAAGATTCTAGTTCTAATGAAGCACATAGAATTCAAACATGTGCCAAGAGACTATAACATGCTCTAGTGTTACTACAATTCGAATCTAATCAATCCAAACATGGCCATCTTGGAAGGAATTCATGTTTAGAGCACATGAACTCTCAAAAAACATCCAAAAACACCAACTTTATTCAAACTAGAACTTTAAAAATCCAAACTTTAAGTAAAATACTTAAATCAAACAAATTCTACATGAAAACTAACTACAAGCTTCACCTCTTAGCCTTAGCTAAGAGGTTCTAGCCGAGCATCATCATGCTACAATTAAAAATAATGAAAAGCAACTTGAAAACATGAAAAATCAAATTTGGGAGAGTTATAGATGCTCCACGACGATCTTCTTCACCTCTCACGAGTTCCCAAGCCTTTTATGATGGCTTAGGAACGAACCCTAGGTGTCCTTTTATAATGGAGAAGCCCCACCGAATCAGAAAGTTCCAGAATCCGCATAGTACTTATGTAGCGCATGAAATTTTGGAGCTTTAAAAACAAGCTTCTTCTATTTTTTCGCATGGTCGACCGATCGGACAATCGGTCAGATCTGCCTCTTTTTGGTCTAGCAAGGTTTTGCTTAAAAACTTCATAACTCAGGAGTATACGACTGGTCGATTTTGCGCGTTTTTCATCCAATAAGGACAGCAACACGGGGCCTATTTATTTTGAAATTCTGACTGGTCTGACAACTGGTCAATGGCCATGGCCGGCCAGTCAGTAGTGCATGTTTTTCTGCAATTTTCTTCTTCTTTCTTCTCTTTCTCCCTTACATCTTTCTTCCACCATTTGGTATTGAATTGATGAAGTCTCTCTCATTCCTACGAACACAAAACATGTATTAGATTTGTCTTTTAAACATGCAAACCATGCATAATGCGTGGTGAATTGGGGTTGCAATATGCACAATTCAGAGCTCAACACACTCCTCAACCATCATTTTGCTAGTCTCGAGCAAAACATGTGTGAAAAAATTCAACTCTTCAAAACCCAACTCTCTTTCGGAAACTATGCTTCTATACTCTCCAAGACATGTAAGTGCAAAATTCAAAAAAATTGCGTGATAGAAGTTGAAATCTTAAACTCCCTAAACATAACAAGTGTTCACATAGAACCCCCACCGATTGATTGATAAATAGAAGAATCCGAACAAGTTTAAGCTAGTGTGCATAGTAAATGCTCATCTTATTAGTTTCCAAGATTACCTTCTTCATATATCAATTAAACTAAAGATCTAAAGGCGTGCAGCTCAACCAAATGCCCATGATAAGAATTTGCCTTACCGTTCCTTCGACGACTTTTACACTACTTTCCATTTTCAGCTTTGGTTATGGGTAGACAGTCCTCTGGTTGGTATTAGGTAGCCCTTTTCGGAATTTTCAATATGTATTCAATAATAACCAAACTTCCTTTCTTTTCATAAATATGAGATAGGATTTTTAGAAATCCATATCTTCCATTCTTCTTTCTCATGAACACCTTAGACCTAAGCCATGAGAAAGTTCCCTGGCTTGGTTCCTTAACACCTTAGACCTAAGCCATGAGAATCTACATAATCCCTTCAAACCATGAGAATCGTGTAACGTGAACTAGGCTCAAAAGTGTTCAAATTTCTATCGATCATATAAATAGGAGAATTCATATAGAAAACTATTATATTTAAGCTAATTTAAACTTCTCGAAATCATATCAATTCATCTCTCATCCTTTCATACTTATGACATCCCAAGTGCACAGAAACAAAGTTTTCCAAAAGAGGTTTGAATTTTCAAAAAATAAATTTTTTTCTACAAACATTGCTCGAAATGTCACAAATTGCTAAATTCATCTAAGAATCTCACCCCCAACCAAATCTTGCATTGTCCTCAATGTAAAAAGATATACAATGAGCAATAATATGAGAGCAATGATAAAAATAAAGGAAGGTGAAAATGAGAATACCTGAGAGAGTTGATCATAGAAATCTACCTCCGACAACTAAATCTACTAAAGCAATATAACTAAAACAGAAAAATAACTAAACCTAATCTACTCTATACATTTGTTAGACTAGGAGATCAATCATCGTGATACATAGGATCCTTTAGAGTGACGAACATATCCTCTAAATCAAATTTTTTAATGAATGGTTTAAGGAGTTGTCTGTTCACTTTAAAACAATTACCATTTGCCGCATTCTCTATCTCGACAGCCCCATGAGGAAAAACTTCTTTAATAATGTATGAGCTGGTCCATCGAGATCTCAATTTTTAAAAAAAAGATGAAGTCGGGAATTGTACAAGAGTACTTTTAGCCCTTATGGAATTTTTTTCTAAAAATGTGTTTGTCATGAAAGGCTTTCATCTTACTCTTGTAAATCCTTGAGTTCTTGTAAGCATCGTTCCGGATTTCATTAAGCTCATTCAATTAGAGTTTGCGAAGCGAGCTAGCCTTGTCAATGTCAAAGTTCAATGCCCGAATTGTCCAATAGGCTTTGTGTTCAAGTTCCACGGGCAAGAGACAAGCTTTCCCATAGACAAGTTTATAGGTAGACATTCCAATGAGGGTCTTATAAGTGGTACGGTGAGCCCAAAGAGCATTGACTAATCTAAGTGACCAATCTTTGCGATTCGGTCTCATCGTCTTTTCCAAAATCTGTTTGATTTTCCTATTGAAAATTTCAGCTTGCCCACTTGTCTATGGGTGGTAAAGGGTTACTCACTTTATGCCTAATGCCATATTTCTTTATTAAGGCTTTGAAAGGCCTATTGTAAAAGTGAGAATCACCATCACTTATGATGGTGCGAGGCGTTCCGAATCTAGAAAGTATGTTTTCTTTAAGGAACTGTAGAACCGTGCGGTAATCATTGGTTCTACATGGAATAGTCTCTATCCACTTGGACACATAGTCTACGGCAAGCCATATGTAGACATGTCCAAAAGATGAGGGGAATGGTCCCATGAAATCGATGCCCCAACAATCGAAGACTTTCGAAATGTTGAATTGAGTTGAGAGGCATCATATTTCAACGGGACAATCCTCCTAGCTTTTGACAGCGCTCGCATGCTTTGCAAAACTCATGGATGTCTCTAAACAAGGTAGGCTAATAAAAACCACACTGCATAATTTTTGCAATAGTTTTCTTGGCGAAAAAATGACCCCTACATGCTTGACTATGACTAAAGGAGATGACATAATTTTGTTCATCATCAGAGACACATCTCCTAAGTATTTGATTTGGGCAATATTTGAAAAGTAATGGTTCATCCCAGAAAAACCTGCGCACTTTCGTTAGAAATTTTCGTTTCTCCTGCGCAGTCCAATGAGTCGGTATCACACCTGTGGAAAGATAGTTTTACTATATCAGTGTACCACGGTGGATGCATAGCAACAAAGAGTTGCTCATCAGGGAACGAGTCCTCAATAGGTGACTCGTCAATGAAATCGGGTAAAACTAGGCGAGATAGATGATCCACAACTACATTCTCTACTCCCTTCTTATCTTTTATTTATAAGTAGAATTTTTGAAGGAGTAGGATCCATCTTAACAAATGGGGCTTAGCATCCTTCTTAGAAAGAAGATGTTCCAGCGCTTCATGATCAGTGTAAATAATAACCTTGGATCCTATTAAGTAAGGCTTAAATTTGTCCAAGGCAAAAATGACGGCAAGGAGCTCTTTCTCCGTAGTCGAGTAATTAACTTGGGCGGAATTTAAGGTCCTACTCATATAATAGATAATATGGGGCTTCTTATCCCTCTTTGGCCTAGCACCGCCCCAATAACATAATCGCTTGCATCACACATCAACTCAAAAGGAACAGACCAATCCAGTGGTTGCATGATAGGAGCGGTTGTCAACATGTCCTTTAGCTTTGAAAAAGCTAATTGACATTCGGCGTGTCCGAGATGGGAGACATAAAAAGCTAATTGGTTTTCCTTTTGGAGAAGGTTACATAAAGGCCTAGAGATAGGACTGAAATCCTTTATGAACCTATGATAAAATCCGGCGTGTCCAAGAAAGGACCACACATCGCGTATGCTTTTGGGTGGTGGTAGATTAGCAATAATGTCTATTTTGGCTCGATCTACCTCTATTCCATTGGACGAGATGAAATGTCCAAGGACTATTTCTCTTTGCACCATAAAATGACACTTCTCTCAGTTTAAAACAAGGTTCTTCTCCTCACACCTAGTCAATATTGATTTCAAGTGATTGAGGCACTCATTGAATGTACAAAAAAAAGAAAAGAAAAATCATCCATGAATACCTCAAGAAATTCACCCACCATGTTCGAGAAAATACTCAACATGCATCGTTGAAATGTGGTGGGTGCATTACATAGTCTGAATGGCATCCTTCGATATGCGACGAAGCTGAACGGGAATGTAAAGGTGGTCTTCTCTTAGTCTTCCGGGGCTATCTCAATTTGATTGTAGCCAGAATAGCCATCTAGGAAGCAATAATAAGAGTGACCTGCCAACCTCTCCAAAATTTGATCCATGAATGGAAGAGGGAAGCGATATTTCCTAGTGACCGTGTTTAGCTTCCGATAATTTATGCACATACGCCAACCAGTGGTTAGTCTAGTCGGTATAAGCTCGTTGTTGGTGTTCTCTACAATGGTAATACCGGACTTCTTAGGGACAACTTAAGTAGGACTCACCTATTGGCTATCCGAGATGGAGTAGATGATAGTCACATCTAGTAGCTTTAATACCTTGCCTTTGACAACCTCCATCATGTTTGGATTTAACCTCCTTTGAGGTTGTCTAGTTGTTTTTGCATTTTCTTTGAGGTGTATACGGTGAGTACATACCGAAAGTCTATCCTTTTGAGGTCCGTTACTGTCCACCCTATGGCTCCCCTATGTTCTTTGAGTAACTCAATCAACTTGAGCTCTTGGTCTTTTCCTAGGTGAGATGCTATGACAATCAGGAATGTTTCCTCTTGAACCAAATATACATATTTAAGCTCGAATGGCAATGGTTTAAGGTTAAGCTTTGACGGTTAGATATTAGACGGTAGAGGCTTTGATGTGGTTGGTGGCAATTTTTCAAAATGAGGCCTTTACCGGCTAGTATCAACTACAGTTTCTCACTACTCAATGCTTGCACAATATGATACATGATAGGATCTTTAGAATTTTCAAAGTGTGCCAAGCATGTCTCCAAAGTTTCAAGTGGTTCAAGTTGGAGGAGCTCCTCTTCTTCAAAGGACTTGAGCATGTTTACCTCAAAGAGCTCATCATCCTCCTCATGCCTTTGCTTTTTGCACAGGTGGAACACGTTTACCTCCAATGTCATGTTCCCAAATGAAAATTTCATTACCCCAATCCGGCAATTTATAATTGTGTTTGATGAAGCCAAGAATGGGAGACATAAAATCACCGGTATTTGAGTGCTAGTTATAGACACCCCACCTTCGGCTACAATGTTAACTGAGACAGCTGGATGAATGGAGGTCCATACCCCCAAACCCCATGTCCAAAATCAGCTAAACTCATCCTTGTAAGCCCCAATTCATAGCCCAACTCAAAGCCTGAACCCAGTCTATTCACCCCTAAACATCAGCCCGAAAAACCATCCATAGAAAAAATCAGTCCAAAAATCTAAAAAAAGTCAACCTTTTCGAGTTAACTCGCTGAGTCAAATCACCGAGTTAACCCACTGAGACAGTTCGACCCTCACACCCAGTCGACTCACCCAGTCAAAACCATCTTTCAAACCCAGTTGACTCACCTAGGTCCGAGCAGCAGCTACGGAGCAGTTCCGAACCCGAACCTAGAGCTCCTTTCGCTTCAGGTTCGGAGCAAGTACGCTTCGAAGCTGAAGCTAAGTGGCCGTACGGGCGGCCGTATGATGGCCGCCCGTGCCTATTTACAGGAGCTGCCACTACTCGCAGCCATAAATACCCTGTCTCCCCTTCATATTAATCATCCCTCAACATTCCATAAATTTCAATTTTTGAGTCCATCTCCCCATCTCTTTAGCCCATTCCTCCACCAAGGAGAGCCCGAGTGAGAAGAGTTTAGCCGTGGTCCAGCCTAACCTGACCCTGGCTTAAGTCTCTCAAGCTACCCAAATCCTGATCTAGCCACTCGAAGCCAATCCTTGCAATACCTCCGTCCATCCAGCTATTCTCATATCAGCATTATCTCATTCACATCTAGCATAAGTATAACATTTATTATTCTTCCAACCCTCCTGCTTATCATCCTACTACAAATACTTTGATTGATCAAATACACAGTATGCATCTTGCATAAGGCACCTGTCAGTTCGAGCGTATGCTCTAAGCTTGCCTGTTAATGGAAACCTACCCATTAGAAACTCTTACTGTTTAGACCTACATTCATGCATCTTATCATTTATGAGAATATACAAGGATTAAATCAGACTTTCAAGTATTAGTTCGATTTTGTGGAGTAAAGATCGTACCTCGGTATGGGCAAAGTGGGTGCGTAGCACCTTCCCACCCTTGTAACCATGATCCCTTATCTCGAATCTTTGACTGCAGATTAAAAGGAGTCATTTTAGAGGAAGGAATCTTTGGATTCCCTTCTCTAATGTTTCTACGGGGTCTAGCCGACTGTAGATTCGAAGTAACTGGCTAGTGGCGACTCTGGTCTTACACGAACTCATTCAAATATATCCATTTTAACACAACAACCGAAAATAGCCCTTAAGAACGAGGTGAGCCAGTGACACAATGATGATTCACGCACACCCCCCTTTTCGAAAGGGAGAGTCGGGGAGCGCGGAAAGGCGAGTGTCAACAGAATGGTGACTCCACCGGGGAAATGCTAGTCCCATAGTCATGATCCAACTTAAAAAAAAAGAATCCCTCCTGTACTTGAAAGTCAATAGTCCTCATACAATTTCATCTGCATAACATTTCATCGATAAACTAAAAAAAATATTCGAAAAAACTCAAAACCCAAAAAGAGAGTAGAACATATTCCTCACCATTGCGCCTCCTTGGGCTCAACGTCTTCGGAAACAATTTCCCTTCCGTAGCATAATCTGCACTCGAGCTCAGCAAGCCATGTCCGACCACGAAGAAGAAGCTCACCTCTTCCCTGCCCTCGACATGGCCGAAGCGCAACCTCCAGCGTAACAGCCAATTGAGAATACCCCAATCATACAAGAATTAGCACAAGGAATGAGAGCAATGCAAGAAATGTTCTTGCAATTCATGTAAGCACGAGCTACCACAGCAACCAACAATTAAGTTGGCCCAGTTCACAATCTCAGCAACCATGCCGGGTCCTTCCGGCCTCCAGTTCAGATCAAGTATAACCATCAGAGTCTACCCAAGACTACCGACAATAGCCATCTCAGCTCTCTGTTATGGGGCATCGTCCTTAGTATCTTCCTGCGACGACAAGACCATCTTAGAGCGTTCCTATTACAGGGACTTCCAATCAATCTTGCAAGCAACAATCTCAGTAGATTCTAGCATGTCCCTGCCAATAGGACCCCTTTTCTTTCTCAGCATGTCCCCGCTGATGGGACCTTTACTCAATTTCAGCACATCCCCACTGATGGGATTTTAATTCAATTTCCAGCAGCAAGGATAGCACTGGCGAATGCCCACAATGGGGTCAGTGTCAAGCCCACATCAATCAGCGGACAATGGTGAATACCCAATAAGGGGGTCACTTCCCAACATCTCAGCCTCCTATAAACAGGAGCACTTTTCAATTCCAGCACATCCCCTCCGATGGGATTCCAATTAATTTCCAGCAATCTTCAATTCAGCAAACTCCAGTTAATTTCCAGCAATCTTCAATTCAGCAGTCTCCAGTTAATTTCCAGCAAGTTCCAGTTCAAACTTCAGTTCAATCTCCAGCTCAATTACAGTCATTTCAAGTACAAGTTCATCAGAATCTGATCCAATCATTAAGACAAATTCAGCAACCTACAGTTGCTTTCCAGTAAGCCCATAGGGTCGAAGGCATTGACCACTATGCCGAAGAAGAAAGTGCCTTACAGCGAGAGGCGCCAATCGCTCGAGTAGATCATGCAGGACTAGGACGAGTTGTGGGAGCAATTCCAGACCTTGCAAAATCAACTACAGCGACAACAAGGAATCGATCTACCCTCGAGCAAGTTCAGAAACTTATGTCCTTTTCCAGATGCTCAGATACCTTAAAACTTTGGGGTCCCAAAATTCAAAAGATATGACGGTAGTGGTTGTCCCACAACACATCTCAAGGCTTTTTGTGGAGAGCTAAGTGCAATCTCAGGAAATGAAGGAGCCCTCATTCGCTTGTTTTAAAAATCTCTGAAGGGCGATACCTTAGACTGGTACACATCATTAGACTGTCATCACATCAGGACTTGGGAATAGCTTTCCCAGGCCTTCGTCGACAGGTTCCCATATAATCTTAACATGGCACCCGGGAGAGCAGATCTCATAGCTCTCAGGCAAAGAAGTGACGAAACGTTGTCGGCCTATGTGGGACGTTGGCGAGCTATGACAGCCAGAATGCGGATACCCATTGACGACGAAGAACAAATCTCCATGATTGTTCATTCAACATATCCTGGCATATCTGGATATCTCATCTCGCATCCATATGCGAATTTCTCACAGTTGATTCGTGCTGGAGAGCAAGTCGAAGCAGGAATCCGCGCAGGGACAATCTCCCTATGGCCTCATCAGGCCACTCCAGTCAAACGGAACAAAGTGGAAGGAAGACCTATTGGATATGGGAATGGAAACCGCGGCGGTTCTCCTCCTCACCCGACAGAGGTCAACAACATCATCGCCACTGCTCAGGGTAATGCTCCCCCGCAGGGACGTCAACCATATCAGCAGAATCAGGCTCAGCATCAACCTCAGAGGTCTCAGCCACAGCCACTCCCACCACAATCAAATCCTCAACCACAACCACCCCGACAACAGCAACAGTTTAGGGGGAATGGCCTAATACTCATACCAGAATAGGCAGACTTACAGGGAGTTCAGGAAATTCACTCCTCTCACTCAGCCACTCAGTCAAGTAATGACTATGCTGGTACAAAAGCAGTTACTCACTTTGATGGCACCCATGCCTCCTCCAAATCCTTTGCCTCCGAACTACCAAGAAAATGAATATTGTGCCTACCATCAAGGGTGTGGCCACACTATTGATCAATGCATGACTCTGAAGAATGCCATACGAAATCTGATTGACGACCGCAAGATCATCATCTCGGTCCCTGGAACTCCTCTAGCTACTCCCACCAACATCTTACAGAATCCTCTACCTCAACATCCGACGGATCCCAGTTCGTCTTGTGGCCCTGCCGTCAACAGCATAGAAGAAGGAGAGCACCTCGATCACTTCTTCTCCCCTATCCAGTCCATTCATGCCTACACTTATGGGCTAACAAATTCTCCTCCAATTTTGCAAGGGGCAAACCCCTTTCTTCCTTTAGTCTTCAAGCCGTTAGTACTCGAGGGAGCACCTCTATATGATGCACCAGTCGTCCAAGGGCCCGTCCCTTTGCAAGGGGCACCTTACAATCATTCATGTTGGGAGCAGATCATTCTGGAAGGGGCATAGTCATACATCGAGCCCACATACGAACCTGTCATTTTGCAAGGGGCAATTTCAGCTCAGGAACAATCCAATGCACAATGGAGAGATTATACTTATCAACAGCAAGAACCCATTGTCTTGGAAGGGGCTCCTCTAGTCGAGTCAGTCATATTGCAAAGGGCAAATCTTGTCCCCGAGTCGCAAAGCCATTAGGTATATTAATTACGTTACAAAAACTGGGTCGAACAGAGAGACCCCTTGCCATATCAAGAGGACTAGTGTTCATTCCATGGGAACGTCCAGCTCCAGGAACAGTCAAGCCAGGACCATGACCTTATGAGATCTATGAAGACAAGCCTTGATATTATCCATTTAGCACAGGCAACAATGTAGTCCTTAAGGCAAAGGCTCCATACGAAGAAGACCTGGTACCCACACCAGCACCGTTGCAAAAACCAGTGGTCCTAGAAAGCAAAGGAGAGGAAGATTATAAAGAAGTTTAGTGGTTCTATCCAGAATGTGTAGAAGTAGGGAATATGAATCCCAATGGGCATTGCATCTGAGGAGATAATCAGAACAGAGAGATCCCAAAAGCACTCTCTCAAGCCTTGGCAACAAAAATGAAGCTGCATATGATGTTGCGACTCAGTTTAAGTCAATCCCTGCCCAACTTGGTATGGGAGCCTACTCTGTACATCTCACATACACTGAGAAATGTTCACCAAGACCCTGAGCGATGCTCATGTCTCCTCCGATTCAGCACCTGAAATGATAACATTGATGATCAGGACAGCTCCTGGCTCTGCGCGCCATCACATTCATCGATAATGAGTTGCCACCAGAAGGATGCAACCATGGGCGGTCCCTCAACATAGCCTTATGATTCAAAGACCTTTGTTTCCCGTTGGTCCTTATCAATAACGGCTCAAGCTTAAATGTCTGCCCGCTCAAGACCGTAGAACTCTTGGGAATCAGTGCCTCCTCATTTCGATCCAACACCCGCTGATCAGTAGAAGGAGAAGTTGACATAGAGGTACAGATAGGTCCAGAAGTCTCCACCATCACATTCCAAATCCTTGATATATCAACCTCTTCAACATGTTGCTCGGACGACCTTAGCTGCATAAGGTCGGGGCTGTGCCATCTACTTTGCATCAACGGGTGAAGTACATCTGTGGGAACCAAGTAATCTCTGTCCATGCAGAGAAGGAGCTCATCATTCCTTCCAATGTTGTGGCCACTGAACCAGATATCCCTGTCATCAACATCCAACACTCTGAAGAAGACGTCCCGTTCCTATAGTTTCGAGTTCAAGACTGTGAATGTTATCGCCAATCCAGAACCGATAAGTGCGGATCGTGTCTTTTCACCACCAGAATGTCTGAGTCTCAAGTATCATATGAAGAATCATTTCAAATTCCAGAGGATCCCACAGGTATATAATCAACGTAAATGGGGACTCGGGTACAGGTCAGTCATCATAGATAAAAGAAAAATGAAGTTTCGATGCTCACCCATTTAATTCATCAGGCCAGGAGAGCCTTGCGGAGATCCAAGAAGAAATCAACTGATTGCGCTACATAAAGGCCTCCCGATGAGCCTAGCTTGGGCCATGTGGCCTCCCATTCGATGGGACTGGATTCTTGAACCATCTAAGCCTCCAGAAGAAAAGGATGAAGACAAAGAAGAAAATCAAATACAACAGCTTCAAGATTAGGGCCATAACCTGCCCACTTTAATTCCATTCAACTAGGAGCACAACCTTCCCACTTCTACACCAATCAACCAGGGGCACAACCTGCTCACTTTTACACCAGTCAACCAGGGGCACAACCTGCTCGCTTCAATGCAACCAACCAGGGGCACAGCTTGCCCATCTCAACATCAATTAACAAGGGGCACAACCCGCCCCATCTTTGCAGAATCAACATCATCAACCATCAGCTAGGGGCAGAAGCAGCCCATCCATTGGACCAAGAAAGAGAAATGGCCAGCCCTGGATTGGTCCGATATCCAGATTCCAAGCCTGTGTCTCGCCATGGAACCAGATGAACTGCAATGCAAGGTAAGTGATCCGAGAGGGACTGAATATGACTCAGATCTCGAACCCAACCAGCGAGAAATCATAGTCATTGGGCCGACTGTGATTCTCTGCCCAAATCATCAACCCCCACCTCTCCAAGGGAAAGAGCGTGGGGTCTGAATCAGCCAGAGAGTCATCTGAGGGCTCTGACTTCCAAAAAAAGCTAGTTTAAGTAATGAGCGGTAATCCGGGACAAGCTGGGGATCAATCATGGTTTGCAATACCCGCTTGTTCAGGGTCCCGTGAAGTTCAAAAATCCAAAACAATAAAAACTTTCAAAAGCCAAAAACATCTAGCATTTCAATTCCAGAAAATTCTTAGAAACCAAAAAATGCTTCTTTTCCTGCATTTAGTAATGTACTAAGTTCTTCTGAAGAGTTGTATGAGTTTGAAGTCGAATCATATGACTTTAACATCGAATTAGACTTCGAACTCATGGGTCTGGATGAAGCTCAGGATGAGGATGTGTTGAAAACCGAATTTATACATGTTCTACCCCATTTCATCACTCAATATGCATGATTCCTATGTTTAAAAGACTATTCTAATGCATGTTTTGTGGTTGTAGGTATGAGAGAGAGACTTCATCGATTTGAAGGTTTAAAGGCCTATTTAGAAGCTCTCTAATGATGGTTGAAGGTGGGCTAAAGAAGGTAGAAAAGCAAGTAGTGGAGAGGAAGAAAGAAATAAAGAAAATAAAAGAAAAGAGAGGTCTGACCGGTCGGCCACAAGGTAACACCCCTCTCTATGCTTGCTGGACCAAGGTCCGACCGATCAAGACAGGTCGACTAGCCACCTCTGACCGGTCATGACCGGTCAAGATCGGTTAGCCAATGCACAACAACAAGTGCAGACTTGCTATTTCGAAAATTCTGCTTTTCTAGTGCGGCTAGGACATCTGATTTCGCAAGTTTCTCACGCGGTGGAGCTCTAAATCTATAGAAGGACACCTAGGGGTGGATTTAAAGATATCATAGAAAGCTAAGGAAGTCATGGGAGGTGAAGGAGATCGCTGTGGAGCGTCTGCAACTCCTCCAAACTCTGTCTTTCTATGTTTTTATTTAGTTTTCTTTTGAGTTTTAGTTTAACCTATTGATGGTTGGCTAAACCTCTTAGCTAGGGCTAAGAGGTAAAGATTTTAGTTGTTTACAATGTTTAATTCAAATTAGTTCAATTACTTTTGGGTTTTATGAAGAACACTTCTAGTTCTAGTTTGAAATAAAGTTAGTATTTTTTGTTAATCTTCTATCTCTTGTGATTGCTTTTACATGGGATGTTTGGATTACTGAGATTGCTTAATGGGGGTGTTGATTGATAGGATTTTGGGTTGTAGAGATCCTAGATTCATCATGATATGTTGGATGCTAGGGGATCTTACAAACTAAGTTTCCTAAGAGCTTATCTAGAACTAAACTAGAAGGGGTTCTTATCTTTTGATTGGATCTGAGATAGTTTTTTATGTATTGATTTTGGTTCAATAGAAGTTCAATTCATGCATTTAAATCAAGTCTAGTGACAAGGCTGGAGAAAGAATCATGAATGTGATCTTGCTTGTTTTGTGAAGGATTGGGTTGTATGATTGAATACCCTCAATGCCTTAGTTGATTATGAGAGAACCATATTAGTGTATGATCCATCTATGTTAGATGCATTATGATGATTGGATTGCTCTATATTCCGATTGGATAGGGATAGAACTCCGATTCCAATTACGTGATTGGCTTGAATGGTTTGAATTGGCATTGTGAATAATTATTAGTGGATCCTTAGTGCTCCAGTGTTTATTTCCCTGATTTAAATATAAAATAGAAAGTTTTATGTTTTTATTTTCCACCCATCGATACAAATCTGAATTTAGCCCATCCTAGTTATAAATTTTAGAATTGTTATAACAATCCCTGAGGATCGACCCCAGTCTTACCGATAATTATTACTACATTGTAGCCTTGCACTTGAGGTGAGCGAACAAGTTTTTGGTGCCGCTGTCGGGGATTAGGTTAACGGTTCTGAATGTTATAATTAAGATGTAGTTAAGTTAGATAGGTTAGGTTAGGATTCATTGCTTTAATAGTTTTTTATCATAATTTTATACTACTAACAAATTTTATTTATTTCGTAGGGTTTTCTTCACTAACCTAGTTCTTTAAATCGGGTAACCCCATTCTAACTTAGACTAATTTAATTTTTAATTTTTATTTTTGTTTTTAGATTTTATATTAGTTAGTTTTTTATGTTTTATGCCTCATTGGGAGCGTGATCATACATTGCGACTTCTAAGTGAGGGAGATTTAGTTGAAGGCCCAGTCTATCACAGATGAGTTAGAAAACGTCTTGGAAATCTTGAATTGATTGAAATCATGGCTGAGAATGAACTACATAATGTTGAAGATGTTGAGCATGATGCACCACTAATTAGGACAGAACGTAACGAGAATGAGGAACACTATGTTCCTCCGGTTAAAACATTGAGAGATTATCTACAACTGGAGAGAACAACCATGTCTTCCTGCATTATTTTTCTAACTAATGCAGGAAACGTGGACTTTAAACCGGGAATTATCAAGTTACTCCCAAAATTTCATGGACTCAACTCTGAAAGTCCATATGCGCACCTTAGTGAATTTGAGGAGATAGCCAACACCTTTCAATTTAATTCTCCCAAGATGTAATCAAACTGAAATTGTTCCCCTTCTCTCTAAAGGACAAAGCCAAAGCATGGTTTCAATCACTTAAACCTAAAAGCATCGGGACATGGGCTGAAATGACCGGGAGTTCCTTAAAAAGTACTTCCCGGTTCATAAAACCAATGCACTAAGACGGACTATCATGAACTTCTCTAAAAAAAAGGAAATGAAACATTTTTTTAATGTTGGGAGAGGTTCAAGGATCTTTTATTAGAGTGCCCTTACCATGGTTATGAAAAGTGGTGCTTGATTGACTTTTTCTATGCTGGATTGAGTTCAAACATGCGCCAATTTGTCCAAATAATGTGTAATGGTGAGTTTTTGAACAAAGCACTCGATGATGCTTGTGATTACTTTGATATGCTAGCCGAGAATGCCCAATCTTGGGACATCTCTAATCTGACTAGTAATCCCAAGTCAGCCCCAAGAGAGAAATGTGTACATGTATTAGATGGGGAGGACGATTTAAACACAAAGGTGGTGGGTCTTATAAAGAAGGTTGAGGCTATAGAATTGAGGAGTGTTAACATAATAACCACTAGTGAGGCCGTTGAGAGTGTATGTGGTATTTGTGAGAGTGATGTTCACTTGACAAAGGATTGCCCAACAATCCCTGCGTTTCAAGATATCTTGCGAACTCAATCGAATGTTATAAAAGCTTACTAACGCCCCTTTAGTGGACCAAATTCTAACTGACTAGTCCTGAGTGGCGGTGTAAACCAAATTTTAATGGGAGAAATGGACCCATGGTAAATACAAACAATGCGTCCCAAGGGCCTCTTCAAAAGAGCACTCTTGAGGATACATTGAATGCGTTTATGATTGGACAAACTCAGATAAATCAGTCCAACATGCAAGCCATGAATGAACTTAAAATTTTAGTTGAAAGAATTGAGACACACCTAGGAGTTAGGGAGGAAGGGATTGTTTTGACCCAATCTCATCCTAACCCCAAGGAACAATTGGAAACAAACACCAATTCTTCAACCCACCCTCATGTGGAACATGTTCAAGCCATCAACACTCTTAGAAGTGGCAAAACAATTGAAAAATCTGAACCAGTGAAGGCCACAAAGCCTAATGACCCGGTTGATTCTAAGAGTGAAGGTGAATTGAGCAATGATCCACAAGATGAAGAGCCGGAGCGTGTGTATAAACCTGTGGCCCCATTCCCCCAACGTCTTGTCTCAACAAAAAGGCCAAGTGAAAATCAGGACATCCTAGAAGTCTTCCAACAAGTAAAAATCAACATTCCCTTGTTGGATGCAATTAAGCAAATCCATTCATATGCCAAATTTCTAAAGGATCTCTGTGCCGTAAAGCGTAAGCAAAACGTGCACAAGAGAGCATTTTTGATGGAATAAGTGAGTGCTATCATACAACATAACACTCCTCCAAAATTCAAAGATCTCGAAAACCCTACAATCTCTTGCATGATAGGTAACTTCCGGATCAATAGAGCACTTCTCGATCTAGGGGCTAGTGTTAACTTGATTCCCTACTCGGTATATGAGCAATTTGGACTTGGTGAATTAAAACCCACCAAGATAACCTTACAACTTGTTGATCGCTCCATTAGAATACCGAGAGGAGTAATTGAGGATGTGTTAGTCCAAATCGATAAGTTCTATTACCCGGTAGTCTTTATCGTTTTGGATAGACAAGCGGTTATAAATGCATGCACTCAAGTTCTTGTCATTCTACGCAGACCATTCCTACCAACCGCCAATGCTATAATCAATTGTAGGAATGGGGCTATGAAAATATCCTTTAAAAATATGACTATAAAGCTGAATGTGTTTCACTTACACAAACAACAAGAGGATAAGGATGAGGATGAAGATGAGATCCACATGATTAATTTCATAGATACAATTTTGGATGATGATGAGCCACCCTCAACTAAATTTCTAAAACTTTAGAGGTTTGCTTAGCTCATTCCAAGGAAGAAATAAATTTGGATATTAAGGAGGCCTTGGAAGAGCCAAATTCTGAAAATTTGATTAACAAGATACCAATCACTGATTTGAACAATTTTGTTGCGCAGGAATGTGATGGATTGGTGCTTGATTTGCCTATAGAGAGGCCAATTTATGAAAGTGTAATGGTTGAGGACATATTCCAACCTACACAAGTGACCGAGAATGTCAAAGTTTTCTACACTCTAGAGGAGTGTTTGGCATATTTTGAGGATTGGGATGATCCTATGATCCATGACATTGTCAATGCCTTAAGGGAAACTTCACCGGTGCCCACAAAGACTCCTTCAACGGAGTGTAAAACTAATTTATCAATAGTGGAGGCACCGGTAGAATCTGAAAATGTGGAGACCATAACGACTTGTGAAGAAGAATTTCAAGTCTTCACATCTCTTTGGTTTATACAAACCAAAGAGCACCATCTTTGGGATAATCCTTATCTCAATAATTTTTTTCCAGATAAGTTGGAAAGGAGATTCATATTTGATGAATTCCAACCTGAAGAAATCTTCCTTTCCTAACACATGGAGTGATAACTTTGAGAAACCCGCTGAAATTTTTCGGCAGGATTTTCAATGGATTAGAATGACAAACATCACTCATTTGTACTATGAAGCAGGATGGTGGATAGTATTATTGAAAAATATTTTACTCTACCTACTAATTCTGCTAAATTCCATTCCTTTGGATGATCATGTGTATCATGATTGACCTCCTAGTCTGACGGAGGTATAGAGTAGTTTCATTTATTTTAATTGTTTAGGTGTTTGGAGTTGCAAACTTCCACGATCGACTCTCTCAGGTACTCTTGTTTTCACTCTCTTTTATTTTATCATTGCTATCATGATTCATTTTCATTGCATATCTTTTTACATTGATGACAACGCAAGATTTGGTTGGGGGGGTGAGATTCCTCGAATCTAGCAATTTGTGACATTTCGAGCAAGGTTTGTTTTTGTAGAAAATTTTCAATTTTTTTGAAACATTAAAACTCTTTTGAAAAATTTCGTTTCTATGCACTTGAGATGTCATGAGTATGAAAGGATGAAAGATGAAATGATATGATTTTGAAATCTTCAAATTAACTTAAACATGATAGTTTTACATGCGAATTCCCCTATTTATATGATCGATAGAACATTTGAACACTTTTGAGTCTAGTCCATGTTATATGTTTCTCATGATTTAAAGCGATTATTAGACTTGTAGATGGGTGAGACTGAAGATTTGAAGTGTTTAGGAACCAAGCCGGGGTACTTTGTCCATCCTTGTCCATGGGAAAATAACGAAAGATATGGATTTCTAAAAATCCTATCTAATGTGTATGAAAAGGACAGAAGGAAGGAAAATATGGGTATGATTGAGAATATGGTGAAAAATTCTAAAAAGGGCTACCTATTACCAACCGGGGGATGGTCTACCCGTAACTAAAGCCGGAAATGGGACGTAGTGTGAAAGCCGTCGGAGGGATGGTAAGGCAAATTTTTTTCATAGGCAATTGATTGATCTGTACACTCTTAGATCTTTGGTTTAGCTGATTTATAAAGAAAGTAATCCTGGAAAGTCATGAGATGAACATGCACAATGCACACTAGACCATTCATGTTTAGATTTGTCTATTTGTCAATAAATCGATGGGGACTCTATGTGAATACTTATTATGTTTGGATTTCAATCTCTTATCATTTAGTTTTTTTTTATTATTTTTGCACTTATATGTCTTAACGTCTATAGAACTAAAGTTTTCAAGAGAGAGTTGAATTTTCGGAGAAATGGATTGTTTCACGCTTGTTTTGCTTGGGACTAGCAAAATGCTGGTTGGGGGGTGTGTTGAGATCCTAATTTATATATGTTCTACCCCATTTCATCACTCAATATGCATGATTCCTAGTTTAAAAGACTATTTTAATGCATGTTTGTGGTTGTAGGTATGAGAGAGAGACTTCACCGATTTGAAGGTTTAAAGGCCCATTTTAGAAGCTCTCTAATGATGGTTGAAGATGGGCTAAAGAAGGAAGAAAAGCAAGGAGTGGAGAGGAAGAAAGAAAGAAAGAAAATAAAAGAAAAGAGAGATCCGACCGGTCATGACCGGTTGACCAAACAGGTCCTGATCGGCCACAAGGCAATAACCCTCTCTATGCTTGCTGGACCAAGGTCCGACCGGTCGGCTAGCCACCTCCGACCGGTCGACCAATGCACAACAGCAAGTGCAGACTTGCTATTTCGAAAATTCTGGTTTCCTAGTGCGACTAGGACATCCGATTTCGCAAGTTTCTCACGTGGTGGAGCTCCAAATTTATAATAGGACATCTAGGGGTGGATCTAAAGATATCATAGAAGGCTACGGAAGTCGTGGGCGATGAAGGAGATTGCCGTGGAGTGTCTGCAACTCCTCCAAACTCAGTCTTTCTATGTTTTTATTTAGTTTTCTTTTGAGTTTTAGTTTAACCTATTGATGGTTGGCTAAACCTCTTAGCCATGGCTAAGAGGTGAAGATTTAGTTGTTTACAATGTTTAATTCGAATTAGTTCAAGTACTTTTGAATTTTATGAAGAACACTTCTAGTTCTAGTTTGAAATAAAGTTAGTATTTTTTGTTAATCTTCTATCTCTTGTGATTGCTTTTACATGGGATGTTTTGATTACTGAGATTACTTAATGGGGGTGTTGATAGATAGGATTTTGGGTTGTAGAGATCCTAGATTCATCATGATATGTTGGATGCTAGGATCTTACAAACTAAGTTTCCTAGGAGCTTATCTAGAACTAAACTAGAAGGGGTTCTTATCTTTTAATTGGATCTGAGATAGTTGTTTATGTATTGATTTTGGTTCAATAGAAGTTCAATTCATGCTTCTAAATCAAGTTTAGTGACAAGGCTTGAGAAAGAATCATGAATGTGATTTTGCTTGTTTTGTGAAGGATTGGGCTGTGTGATTGAATACCCCCAATGCCTTACTTGATTATGAGAGAACCATATCAGTGGATGATCCATCTATGTTAGATGCATTATGATGATTTGATTGCTCTATATTCCGATTGGATAGGGATAGAACTCCGATTCCAATTGCGTGATTGGCTTGAATGGTTTGAATTGGCATTGTGAATGATTATTAGTGGATCCTTGGCGCTCTAGTATTTATTTCCTTGATTTAAATATAAAATAGATAGTTTTATGTTCTTAATTTTCACCCATCGATACAAATATGAATTTAGCCCATCCTAGTTATAAAGTTTAGAATTGTTACAACTATCCCTGAAGATCGACCTCGATCTTACCGAGAATTATTATTACATCGTAGCCTTGCACCTGAGGTGAGCGAACAGGAAGATGATGACCCGACTCCCGAACTAGAGGATGTCCCCGAAAAGTTCGAATCTAAAGCCAATGTTGTACCCGATGATTTTAAGGTGGTAAACTTGGGGACACCCGAGATCCCTAGGGAAGTACGCATTGGGAAATCATTGCCACCAGAGATGAAACGGAGAATGAAAGAGTTCCTAGCTCCAAGACTATCCAACTTCGCGTTCTCATATGAAGACATGCCAGGGCTCGATGAAGAGCTCGTTGTACATCATCTGCCGACCAAGCCAGATATGAAGCCAAGAAGCAGAAACTTCGAAGAATGAAGCCAGAATGGGCCCTGAAAGTTCGAGATGAAGTCATCAAGCAATACAATGTAGGATTCTTGGTAGTCTCCAACTACCCTGAATGGCTCGCCAACATCATACCAGTACCGAAGAAGGAGGGCAAGGTTCGAATGTGTATCGACTTCCAAGATCTCAACAAAGACAGTCCTAAAGATGCCTTGCCTTTGCCACATATCGACACTCTGGTCGACAACATTGTAGAGTACAAGATCTTTTCATTCATGGACGATTCTCAAGTTACAATCAGATCAAGATGGCCGTTGAAGATCGCGAAAAGACATTGTTTATCACTCAATGGGGAACCTTCTGTTACAGGGTAATGCCATTCGGTCTGAAGAATGCAGGAGCAACGTATTAGCGAGCAATGACAGCATTATTCCATGATATAATGAACAAAGAGCTCAAGTATATGTGGACGATATGATCGTCAAATCTCGCACGATTGAAGGACACTTTGAAGATCTGAAGAAGTTATTCAACAGGTTAAAAAAGTACAAGCTCCATTTCAACCCTCAGAAATGTGTCCTCGGTGTAACTGGAGGCAAATTCCTTAGCTTTATGGTGAGCGAGGACGGCATCAGGGTCGACGAGACCAAAACCAGAGCAATCATCGAGATGCCCCCTCCAAGAACTAAGAAAGAAATTCGTGGTTTCCTTGGCAGAATTTAGTACATCAGTCGCTTCATCGCACAATTTACACCTATTTGTGAGCCCATATTCAAGCTCCTTCGGAAGAACGTACCGAAAGAATAGAATAATGATTGCCAAGTCACCTTCAACCACATCAAGAAGTATCTCATGAATCCTCTAGTTCTAATGTCGCCCACTCCCGGACGACCACTCTTGTTATACATCTCGGTAGTAGCAGAAGCCATTGGCTGTGTCCTCGACCAACACGACGAGACCAAGAAGAAGGAACAAGCAATATACTATTTGAGCCGAAAGTTCACCGACTACGAGACCAGGTATTACCCGATCGAGAAGACTTGCCTCGCCCTAGTCTGGGCAACTCAGCGACTTCGACAATACATGATTGCGTTCTTTATTCTCCTCCTCACTCGCGTGGATCCACTCAAATACCTATTCGAGAAGCCAGTACTCACTGGAAGGATAGTTAAATGACAACTACTCCTGTCTGAATTCGACATCACCTATGTCATCCAGAAGGCAATCAAGGGGCAGGCCCTCGCCGATCATCTCACCGCTCATTCTCTCCTGGATTATCAACCGCTCAAGACGTTTTTCCCTGATGAAGATCTCTTGCTCATTGAAAACGAAGAGAAGAAGAAGAAAGACGAGTGAACGTTATTCTTCGACGACGTAGAGAATTCTAAAGGAAGTGGTATTAGAGCAATCCTCTACTCTCCAGACGATGTCCATATTCCTATCTCAAGGCATGCATTCGAGTGCACCAACAACATGGCAGAGTACGAAGCATGCATCGCTGGTCTAAGGGAAGCCATAATCTTGGGCGCTAAGAAGCTAAAAGTATTTGGAGACTCACAACTTATTATCAATCAAACCAATGGCGAATGGAAGACCAAAGACGAGAAATTGATACCATATCATGTGTACCTTGAAAATTTAGTCGAAGAATTCAAAGAAATCACCTTCTCATACATGCCCAGGGCCAAGAACCAGTTTACAGATGCTCTCGCTACCCTTGCATCAATGCTCGAGATCCCAAAAGGAGCTTCAGAATGGGAGCTCACACTCGAAACTCAAGATGAACTTACCTTCTGCCTGCAGATAGAAGAGGCCGAAGCTGCCCCTGACAAATCTTGATATGCCGACATCAAGCAGTATCTTGAAACCCAGGAATATCCAAAAGCAGCAACAACAACAGATCGCTGAACCATCCAGCGTTTGGCCGGCCAGTTCACCATCAGTGGCGAAATTATTTACAAGCGATCCTATACTCTGGTCCTCCTTCGACGCGTCGATGAAACATAAGCTGCTAAATTCATGAAAGAAATACACGAAGGAATCTGTGGCCCACACATGAACGGGCACATGATGGCGAAAAAGATTCTACGACTCGGCTACTATTAGCTTACCATGGAAATAGACTGCTACCAGCCCGTTAGAAAATGCTTCAAGTGTTAGAAGCATGCAAATCAAATCCATGCCCCCTCATTAGAACTGTACAACCTGACAACTCCCTGGCCTTTTTCTATGTGGGGTCTTGACATCATTGGGAAAGTGAGTCGCAAAGCATCAAATGGTCATGAGTATATACTCGTAGCAGTCGACTACTTCACCAAGTGGGTAGAAGCAGCCTCTTGCACCATGATTGTAGCATCCTAGGTGATAAAATTCATGAAGAACAACATCATATGCCGGTATGGAATCCCCAACGCTATCATCACAGATAATGGGACCCCGTTCATCAACAGGAAGATGGATGACTTCCTCAGCAAGTTCAAGATTCAACGTCATCGATTGAGCCCTTACCGTCCTCAGATGAATGGTGGGGTAAAAGCTGCAAACAAGACAATCATCAGGATACTTGAGAAGATGGTTGTGACCTATCGAGATTGGTCAGACATGCTCCCATATGCACTTTGAGCCTATCGAACGTCTGTACGGTCTGCTACAGGCGTTACTCCTTTCGAGCTTACCTACGGAATGGAAGCAGTTCTACTAGTCGATGTAGAAATACCATCACTACAGGTGTTATTAGAAAGCGGAATTGAAGAAGGAGAATGGAAACATGCCAGATTCGATCAGCTACAACTAGCAGATGAGAAGCGCATGCGTGCGTTAAGTCATTCCCAATGTTATCAGAAAAAGATCGCTCGGGCTTATAATAAGAGAGTCCAAAAAAGAAGTTTAAAGGTAGACGACATGGTCATGAAGAAGATTTTACTGTCACACCTTCTGGATCCCGGAGGAAAGTTCAAACCATCATGGGACGGACCGTTGATCATTAGAGAAGTACTTTTAGGAGGCGCCCTCAGACTCACCAGCATGAGAGGGGTGAATCTTCCTGAGCCAATCAACGCCAACAAAGTGAAGATCTTTCACGGGTAAGTCATTCTGACCTTATCAAGAGTTACATTAGTAGAGCTGAAGTCAAGGGGTCAAGGCTTAGACCTCTGAGAATCTCTTTCCGTATACTAATAAGTGTTCCAAACAAAGGGATTCAAAAGAAAAAAAAAAGAATACAAAGAAATAAACAAAAAGAGAAAGAGAATGGGGAAGCCAAGACAAGGCACCCAAGAAAAAATCACCGAAAGAAAACACAGTCATTCATCCATCCATCTCAGAAGGGTCTACTGTAATGCCCCAGATTTTCGAGATTTATTTTGAAAATTTTTGAAAATTCATTTTTAATTAATTATCGTACATTTACCGTTAATTTGCGAATAGCGGGACATCCGTAGGAGATCCGATAGGGGAACCTTTACAAAAGTTGCTTAGAATGATCCCATAAATATCGTAGAAAGATCAGATTTAAAAAATCACGTAATTTTTATATGAAAATGCCATTACTTAAACTTAAGTTAAGATGCCATTTTTAAGTATTATCGTTTTTTACAATCACTTTCACGCAAAACCCTGGATTTAAGCTTTTGGGCATATATTAACCACACACGTCAAATTTTAGCCCTTAAATCATAGTAGAAGTGGTTCAATTGTCAATCAGCCCCTTAACCCTTGATTTTCATGTCCATCGAGTGAGGAAAGTAGATGGTTAGTCGTAGTCGAATATTTTTCTTCATATCAGTGACTTAGATCGTCTTTATCATGGACCAATAGTGTGATTTGAGTGCCCCACATTGATAAGCCTCTTTCTTATGTGCGAAGTTATCCCGTTCTAGAAATTAACGAGTTACCAACTCTTTTTAAACTGAACCTTTAAATTTACCCACTTCTCACTATCAATCGCTTCTCAAATTTGGACCACTTATTATACTCATATGACTACAAGTTTACACAAAATTTGGACCCCGATCTATAATCCTACACCGATGAACCACAAAGTCAGCCTCTTCTTTTTCCGCCAAAAGTTAGAATTTCAGATCTAGGCATTTCTCACCATCAATCACCACTAAACTTTGTATAATTGTTTGCCTATCATGACTACATATTTTCGTAAAATTTGGGCCCTGATCATCAAGCGTAGACCATTAATTGAGATCAAGCCTATTTTAGCACCCGTCAGGCCATTTTCAAGGATCGGCCAATCTAGAATGTGGATCATCAAGAAACTTACGTATTTTGACTCTACTCTTCAAGCTTGATAAGATGAATGGATTGGAATTGATCAAAGATCACTTGAATATTAAGATTTGAGAAACCCACCTTGAGAGGTTGTTACAAAAGACCTCGCACACCCTTCTTTTCTCTCCCCATGTGGGCACATTCCTCTCCATATTCCTACTACGCATCTCCAAGCCCTTCTCCTAACCCTAGCCTCCATGCCCTAGAGTGAGAGAGAGAGAGAGAGAGAGAGAGAAGGGAGTTCTTTCTCATATTTTTCTAGCGGCTAGGATCTTCTACAACCCTCTTCTAAGTCCATCCTAAGGTGTGAATTTTCCTTCAAGCCTTTCATTAATAATATCACGATTATCATAAGTTTCTTTTGTGGCATGTAAAGTTATTTTGTTTTAAATTGTTGATTCATATAACATGAAGTTTAATGTAGGATTTGTAATGAATATCATTATATAATGATGTGATTCCTTGTTTAGATTTTGACTAAGAAGCATGTCTATTTGTGTTATTTATCTTTGTGAAATCTATGCCCTTATTTTCTTAGTTTATGTGTTACAAGTAACATTGGTTTTCATATTGTGATATATATGAAATATGTGTATAAGATTATCATATAGACATCCCATTATTGTATACTCTTTGTCCATAAGTTGGTAAAATTATTCGATGTAGAGAGATGGAACACGTGAGAGGTGTCCATGATGGAAGAATATCTCTTGACTTAACTGAGAGAATGAAGTGATTGTTTGTCAATGGATCCTTACATGTACATGATGCTTGATTGGATCCATTTACATTACATGAGTATTTTAATGAATTTGGTCATGATGTACAACATTGACTTTATGAGACATGATGAAATCATAAAACGGGATAATGAGTGGACACTAATGGTATACAAATTCTCATGAGCCGGGGTTGGTGCCATGGACACTAAGCCCGAGCTGTCGGCCTATGCTGGGTCACTTGCAACTCCCCATAGTGTCCAGTGAGCTGCTAAGAATGGTTGTATGTGAAATTACTTAAATAATGGCGAAACTAAAGTCATGCATTCACTTGGCTCCATGTGGGTGTACGGAATTGAGAATAGGCTAGAGCATCCTACTTCTCCCGTACACTGTCATGTGTAGATTTGGGCTATGAGCGTCCCGTTTCTCACGTGGTCGGGCAAAACTATGGGCTTGTGTGTCCTAGGAACCTCTGGTGACTAGTGGCGAGCGTGAAGTCGTAACAGGGAGTCTCCCACTTCATATATTATGATTTCTAGCGAAGGTGCCTTAGCCAGAGCATGCATTCCATGCATCGCATTAACAAAGATTTTTTACTTGGTTGTTTTGATTTGATTAAATGATAATATCCTACTTGCGTTTACTCTGTACTGTTATAATTATTCTTGATTGTCTTGGAGGAATATTTCCCACTATAATAGTGTTTAACGCTATCCAACCATATCTCAGATAATCCAAGTGAAGATCCAATAAGTGAAGTGAGCACTATGATGAGATGTTTGAAGGTTTGCAACACAGATGATGGATGATGAAGTTATTGAAGATTTTATTTGATTATATGCTTTTAGGATAATTTATCATTTATTTTAAAATTGTAATAAGTTTTCTTAATGAAGGCAGTAATTGATTATTTGTTTAGTTTAGTTTCAAGAACTTTTTAATAATAACGTAGATTAAAATTTCATTAAATCACATGTTTATCTTTCGTCTTTGTGCATGAATGCCATTAAATTTTAAATATATGGAAACATAGTGATATGTCAAGAATTTCATCCTTGACACGTCTTAGATAACACCTGAAAATTCAACCTATCGTGGAATCCACGGGAGCCGAAATCTCGGGGCGTTACATCTATAGCTACGATCGACAGCTTTACCATCGTAACTCGGGGTAAGGGCTGAAAGGCTGCCATCAGTCGACAATGACGGATTCTCGACTTTTGCCGATGTAGCTATCCAAAATCTAAAAAGAAAAAAAGAAAAAAAAGGGAAAGTGCGTGCCTAAACAAAGATAGCGGAGTGAAAACTCGAAAGGGCGCTTTTAGTAAAAACAGTGGGCACACAGCGAACTTGGTGAAAATCCGAAAGGGCGTCGTGGGTAAAAACAGCATTGCAGCCAAGGAGCAGGCAAGATCAAATACCCGAGACGTGGTGAAAACCTGAAAGGGCACCACAGACAAAAATGACGGGAAAAAGCCGGCCGTGGTGAAAACTCAAAAGAGCACTACAGGAAAAAATGGCTCAAAAAGAAAAAGAAAAAGAAAAAAGTGCAGGTACTGAGAAACAAGGGACCTCAGATCGGCTCAGACAATCCTAGTGCGAGAGCAAGAAGAAGTATAGTTAGGGACGGGAACTCTACAAACTCTAATGAAACTCTTAGAAAGTAACGGTTTCAATGGCTTACACCTCTAGGGAATCAAAGAGATCCCCCAACAAAAAATCTCAAAACATCAGTCAAAATATTGGTCGAGCCTCAGTTCTGATTCCTATGTCCCAGTACAAAATCTAGACACACACTCACAAGACAACTCCCGGCACAATAAGTTCTCAAAAATTTTGTTTGTTTTTCTTTCTATTAATGCATCGTATTTCTTTTACATACATCATATCATTTCTTTCAAAATACAAAAAAATATACATCATAGCCAGTTGTGCACCATGCAAAAAGGGACGTACAGACAGCCGATACAACACTCAAAGGCAGAAATCAATCTCTGCCCTCCCCCTCAGCTACGTCAGGTAAGTCCTCTGACTCATAATGAAATAGCTTCGCCCTCAGCCTGCTTACCTCCATGCATAGGTAATGCACCTCATCTCTCTTAAGGATACGGATCACCGCCTCCTCGTCAGATAATCTCTGATCGACGGCTAATCTCCTACACATCATCTCACAATGATACCGAAAGGCAGAAATCTTAGACAGGAGATTGCCATGAGTGGCCAAGAGGAAGCCAGGGTCGATGAAAGGACGCTCCTCAAAGGGCTCATATGAACCAGATAAAGAACTGGCATCCCCAAGGACATCTAGCTCATCCTCATCAGCAGTCAGGTGCCAACAAGGAATACATCAATACAGAGACTGCTTGACAACCCAATGCTGATATGGAGCAGTCGCCATCGGAAAAGTCCGCGGCTCAAAACCAAGCAAATCAGCAGTCAGGTGACTCACCCAAGACCCATCAAGCCGAGTCCTAAAGTTTGATGATCTAGCTGGAAGTGATCGACGCCCGATACCCGAGAAAGCAAAGAGGGGAACATCCTGCTCGTACTCGAACTGCCGCAGGAACCAGATAGGGTGATAAGAGAAGTAAGAGGGAAGGCCTACCAGCATCAGAAGAAGGCAATGGGCATCACAAAGTACTGGAGGAAGTGAAAGCCGAGATGACTCTCAATGAACATTCCAGTCACGCAGCTCAGTAAACATCCTGTGATACAAGGGCTCGCTCATCCTGGCTGTATGTGGAAGAAACTCCATGATATGGTGCATAAGATCAGGGTGACGAGTGCCAGGAAACGATACAGGAACAGTCAGCGAAAGATGCTCCCATAGCCAAATCTGATCATGAGAAAGTAAAGAGACTCAGCTAAAGCAAAATAGTTCCAAAAGAGAAGAAAAGGAAAAGAAAGTACGAAACGAAAACCTGAAGAAATGCACAACAGCGGCGAAGAACACGAGTACGGCCTAGGGCATAGTCAGTCAGCCCGTTGAACAACTCAGCTAGGGCAAGAGAAATGATCCCCTGCCGACGAACAACTCGGCTCATCACCTCGAAGTGCAAAGGAGTCTGAGATCTACGCCATCCCGAGAATAACACCTCAGCTATTAAACAGAACATTGGTGCATTTCAAGAAAGCATAGACCTTGCCGTACTCCTAGGGTCCGAAAAGAGATCATACAGTGCATTAAAGAAAAGACCCTGGCATCCTGACCATCAGCTGCGGGCTGAATAAGGTATGGAATCCCAAACTAGTTCTGCAGAGTGGCAGTCTTTGGCGAAAAATATTGAGCATAATCCCAGGGAAGACCCGTCAAGCGCACGAACTCCTCCAAAGAAGGTCCCATCTCCATATCATTGAATGCAAACAAGTTCAACGAACCCAATTAATCAGTGCGGCCCCCAGCATCCTCCAATCAATGTCAACCCTGGCCATATGAATCAGACCACCAAAGCCATAAGACTCCAGCTCTCGAATCTCATAAGCTGATAATCTATCAAGCTAAGCAAGCAGTCGTGGAGAATAAGAAGGACGAGGAAGCAACTGGCAAGTCCTCACGAGAATCCCCTCCAAAACAAAAGGTCCCGAAATCGCTGATAGCTCCTCAAGAATCAGAAGGTCAACGGGCGAAGGAGAAGGAAAAGTAGGGATCTCTGTAGAGTAAAAAATCCCTGAGACAGCCCCTGTCGCAACTATGTCTGATATAGTCGTATCACTATCTGAAATCATCGCCATCTCGGTTGTATGAGAAGACTCACCCACCTCGTGAACAGAGTGCACAAAGGACCGATGGTCAGAAAAAGACTGATGATCTCTATTAAGAAGGCTATCTGCAAAGATTACACCACACATCGTGACGTTTGGGACGATCTGACCGCTAAAAAGCACATTTGAACTATCAAGAAAGGTCCCGGTGACCCCAATTGAAGAATCAACGGTTAGATCTGGACCCGCAGTCCACTCCATCATAAAATCAGGAATCCAATTGTCACTCTGTCTAATCAAAGGGATAATCAGAACATCCGCACCATCCATCATCAAGGGAAGCATCGTCAATGATCACATCAAGTCCACCCAAGTGTACCGTACATCTCAACCGTCATCAAGTGCATCCAAGCCATCAAAAGTGTCATCTAAGCCATCCATACGATCTAAATATTAGATCAGCCCATCTACATCCATCATGGCCTCATCATCACCATTAATCACATCATCCATACTGCCCACATCCGATGAAGGCATAGCCTCACCCATGACCCTTCTCTCAAATCCATCCCCACCATCCAAATCTCTACCATTCAATGCCCCATCAAGATATGAATTTTCAGCAATCCCACCATTAATGGGGCCATTCAAAGCTCCCCCAATAACCTCATTCAAGCCTCCATCAATGCCTCCATTCAAGGCTCCATCTACCCCATCCATTAAAGAGATCTCACCCCCATTAAAGCCACCATCATCTCCAAAAGCATGGGACCCACCAATATCTGCCATGGTGGCCCACCAATCACCACCCTTCATTGTCCAAGCAAGGACAAGACAAGAAGATGACAAAAAGAAGTGAAAAGACAAAAAGAGACAAAGATTCATGGTTGGAATCGAATTCTCCAAGTGCAGGGAATATGGGGACAGGAGTAGAAAGCAGCTGAGCATGTTCGACCCAGGACCAACCCAGGCCACACATGAACAGAGAGACGGGCGGCCGCCACTGGGCTGCTCGTACGGACGATCCGCCTCTCCCTTTGCGGGATTGGGTCCGTAGTCCACTGGTAGGTGGGATCTGTCAGGCCACGTCAGCAGTTGGCCTTTTGAAAGTCGCCCGAAACTCTAATTGGCCCCAAATTCGCACAGGAGTTGATCCACACTATTTAAAAATTTCTTCACCCACCAAATGATGAAGAACCATTGCTGGCACAAATCTGATCAAGTCAGAAGAGAGAAAAACTATCAAGTGGGGTCTACAATTAATCCGAGCCATCTAGAGGCTGATCTAGCATAATCTAAACTATGGGAAAGCTTACATGAACCATTAAGAAGCCAGAATAAGTATCTGATCATCAAATAAGAAGGCCCAATCCCAGATCTGATCTCCAGGAGGATACATGGGCACAATTCAAGTAATCCAGGCCATCTAAAGGCCAAACTGGGTCGATCCAGATCGTTGAAAATCATCAAACACCATCTATGAAAGAACTGAATGCTTCAAGACAGGATGAAAGTAAGAAACAATCAAAGCAGACATACAAGAGTGATCTGAGGGAACAAAAAGCAAGCTATAAAAAATTAAGATATACTTCATTGATCAGGAAAGTTCATACAAAAGAAGATACAGAAAAGCAGCCATACAAAGAACTATAGGCAAAACAAAACATCTGAGTAGCAATTATAGGTCATCAACATAGTCGTCATCTCCATGTTTCTCTTCTTGCTCTCGGCGGCATAGATCCATCATTAGAGCCATCACAGAACCACCAGCATATCGATGACGACCGCGCGAATCATATAGAGGAGGAAGAAGAGTCCCCTGCCCAAACTCTAGATACCACTCGGTATAATCTCGATCAGGGATGGTGAAGTGATACCCTGGCTGACCCGTAAGAGCTTCATCAACAGCCTTAGCAGTCATCTGATCAACAAGTGGTGGCGGGAAATAGGAACTCTAGCTACGCCTGTCACCTGACGAAGTAATCTCTCACCAGGTACCATTGGAGAGACTTAGCATCAGAGAGAATGATCCGTATACAAGAGGCATCGTACACCTCGACCCGCTCTAGGGTATAATACTATGAAACGTTGGCATATGGCATGCAGACAAACTGACAGAGAAAGGCACAATCAAAATCAATGTCTGAAAGAACAAAGTCAACAATTCAGTAGAAAAGAACACTCACATCAGCGTCAGTGAGGCCATCCACATCAGCACTCCAGTTATCTTTAGAAATACGAGGGTTGGGCTTTTAGTTCTTGATGTGCCAGTACATGAAGCGGCACACAGGTGGCTCCATGTCAGCCCTCATCAAGGGAGAAAGGTGAGGAAAGTGCTCAAAGAAACAAGTCTGACCAACAGAAAAAGGTCAGGATCGGGGAAAAGAAGAAAATTTAGAGTAAGAAAAGAGCTAGAAGATACCTCTATCATGGGCCAAAATTCGGTGAAGGATCGACTGGACCTGGAGGTCTTATCCAGACCTTGAAAAATACGGGTTAGGATGGCGGCATTCCAGTTGTAGGACTGATGCAAATCCTCAGTCAACCGAAGAAAGCAAGGATCAAACTTCTCATTTGCATGACAAAAGAGGAATGAACCAAAGGCGTAAGTAATCATCGCCCATGCCTTATTAGGGCTGTAAATGGTTGGGTTCAGGGCGGGTTTAGCCAAAACCAGACTCACCCATTTACTAAACGGGTCTTTCAAATTTTAGACCCGGACCCTTTACTAAATGGACGGGTCCGGGTTAGGTCTGAGTCAACCCATCAGACCCATTTATAAATGGGTCCGGGTCTGGTATAGGGAGATCCACCCAGACCCATTTATAAATGGGTCCGGTCTAATGGGTCCGGGTCTGGATCAAGTATGCAAGCATTTTACAAGGCTTAAAACCGGGTTTGGACATGTCTAGACTGGACAGGTCCCTTGAAACATAGACCAAACCCGCCCACTTACTAAATGGGTTCGGGTCGGGTTGGGTCAGGCCTAATATAAAGGAAACCAGACCCAGACCCGTACCATTTAACAAATGGGTCGAGTTTGGGTCGGGTCTAAATGGATTGGGTCTGGGTACCCCATCAGGTCTGTTGACCCATTTACAGCCCTATGCCTTATACAAAGCCTCGAACTCGGTCGTGGGTACCAATGAAGCAAAAGTGTTCTTCCGCCAACGAAGCTTCACTTGGTAACACCGAAATTCTGAAGGAGGAGGAACAACCCCCAAAAGCCGCATCCAATCCTTAGGCTCAATGGGAGAAAGAGAACTAGCACGAGGAAGAGTCACCCCACGGAAAGGGAAGCCTATCTGCTTGTAGACATCTAGGGAAGTAATCCCCCACTCGCCACATGGAAATTGAAAACTGTGAGTTTTGTCTCTCCATCTCTCACACAAGGCGGCTAGAAGCAAACGGTTGGCCTTGCTTCTCTTGAACCTAAGAGAGTAAAGGCCAGCGAAAGCCGTACTAGCTAGTAAATGCTCGATCAAAGGGTGAGGAGGTTCCACCCAGTCATCCCACAATTCTCAGGTCCCCAACCCTTAATATCCGGAAACGGTTGATGTTCTCTGGCCAAAGAGCACATATGGTCCCCATGACGGGGAATATAAGCAGGATCATCCTCCTCAACACGGCCACCACGACCCCGTGTACCGTCTGCCATCGATTCCTATGGACTTGATATGGTAAGCATCTCACTTTCAAACTTGTTAAAATTGAACCACAGGAAGCCATGAGTGGGAAAAACTGTGTAAAACCCAAGATCCCAATGTCATGTCTTACTATTGATATTTGTTGGGCACCCATTCAAGAGAAAGTGTGGTTGTTTAAAAGAGGCCATACACCAAAACCTATATATGACAAGGGAACCATCTCAATGCACAAGAGAACATCAAAGGCACAAAAAGTTTAAGTTCACAAACCACCACTGGAAAGCAAAGAGATGGTCCACTTGCCACATAAAGGCAACGAGTTTCATAGCCATCACTTGAGTTGCCCCCATTCCTTTTATGTATGAATCCATGGACAAAGAAAAGAATGTGGGAAATTATGGAATGTCAAGAGTAACTTAAAAACACTCCCTAAAAGTCAAGAGTAGTACACATAGCCCACTTGAAGAGAACAAGATTGGAGGCACCCGTCAAATGGTCAAATTTGGGCAACTTATGTGTACCACTCTCTTCATGGGAAGAGAAGTCGCTTGAATATGTGAAAGATTTGACTTAGTGGACCACCCAACCTTCATGGAACAAAATGAATATGGTTGAGTTTGGTACACATAGCCCATTTGCAAAGAAAAGTCAAGAGTGCCCAATCTTGGGCCCAACATGGGCAGCTTATGTGTACCAACCATCTTCCATGATTTGGAAGTCATCTGGAACAAAGAAAACATGAAATAATGACTTACCAAATGAGCTTGAGAAGCTAAGGATGTTCAAAGGCCCACTTAGAAATCTCAAAGGACCCACTCAGGGTGGAAACATCACAAGCAAACTTTTGACATTACATTCTTTCCACTATTCAAGGACCCACTCGGACTTGAAATAGTGATGGTTTAACCCACCATTGGGCACTCTTGAAAACCAAAGTGGCCCAAATCTCTAACCAACAAAGAAGGCAAAATGAATCCTAAATACCCAAAGTATGGTGGAAGCCTCTTTACCAAATTGCACATGAGCCACAAATGGAACAAGGGCTCACCCATCTTGAAAGGTGATAAGAGGCTTGCCACACTTTGTACTAAAAGGAGTGTTTACAAAAATTGATAAGAGAAGTGGGCCATTTTGGGCATGGAAGCCTAACTTTGAAATCTAGCCCACTTGAGAAAAGAAAGAGCAAAAAGATTATGGTTTGAGCTCCTCTTGTCCATACATACATAAATGAAGAAATGGGGCTACCTCAAATAGTGATTGAAGGCCCAAAAATCTGAAGTGGGCCCCACTCACTCCCATGGGCCCAAAACTTGAAAATAAAGGAAAATTGATAAGCATGGGAAGCATGAAAGAAAAGGAAAAAGTAAATGCACATGTGAGAGTCCAAAATGAAGTTTTGGGCCCAACCAAATACACCAAAGGCCCTAACTTCACTTTGGGTCCATTTCTTCAAATTAGGCCCAACACCAGTGAAAAAAAATGAGACTTTCCCATGCACACTTGATGGACATGGAAAAGGCACTCTTGAACACATGAAGAGAATTGGAAAGAAAGTGAAAGAAAAAGGAGGCTTGAAAGCTCCACTCCAATGCACCACCTTGATGCTTTAAACAAAGTCTTAAAGTCCCTCAAACTTGGGCCCACCACACCTCTTGGAAGGTACCTACATAAAAGGAAGAGAAGAGAGGGACATGAGAAAGTGAAAAAGAAAGGACGAAAAAAACAAAGGAAGTGGGCCATACCTTCACCACCCACCAATGAGAGACCACCTTGCTGTCTCAAGCTCTACCTTGCTGTCCCAAACTTCACCAAAAGATCCACCACCTGGAGGGAAGGAAGGACCACCATAAGAAAAATAAAAAATTTGAAAGAGATGAGCAAGAGACAAGAGAGAGGGAAATGCACAAATGAAAGGGGGGCCATACCATTGGATTTATACACAAAATGGGCCACCCCTATTATCCAAGCCACTGAAAAATCTAGTGGACAAGGGAGGCGGACGGGCAGCCACTAGAAGGCCATCCGTCCTTCCACTCTTGACAAGAATTGACACACTCCTCCTTGGGAAGAACTCCCCCTTTGGAAAGATGAATTGCAATGAATCTCGTCCTTGTGTAAGATGGAAGTGATGGAAGAGTAAGAGAGAAAGAAAATGAAGAAAAATTGATAAAATATCATCTCTTGAGAAAATGATAAGAAAATAAGAAGATGATGTGGAAAAAGGGCTCCATGAGATTTTCAAAAGAAAAAAAGAATTGACTTGGTCAAGCATTGATCTCAATCGTCCAAAGTCATGATCTGATGACCCGAGTCATCCTCAGAATATATCAGAAACTTCTGACCCTCATCTGTACAAAGTTTTGGTCTGAAGACCTTAAACTACATCGGGATCAAGTCCTGAGTGATTCCTAAATAAAAATCGGCTTCGATCATGATCATTCGAGTCATGATCCGATAGTTTGGACTTTTTCAAAAAAAAAAGCACCATCATCTGTACATAAGTTTTTGGGTTTGAAGACCTTAAACTACACTGGGATTAACTTCTCGGGGGACTTTCTTGCTTTCAACAAAAAAACGGCATCAATCTCGACCCTTTGAGTCAAGGTTCGATGACATGAATCATTTCAAAAATACCAAAAATATTTAAGCTTTCCATAAAAGCCAGCACCAATCTTTACTTCTCGAGTCAAGGTCTAGAACTTTCTAAAAAATAAACAAAAAATTTGACTCTGATTGTAACTGCATAGATCTATCCCCAGCGGTCCGAAGACCTTAAATTACACTGTGATTAACTTCTTGGGGGCTTTCTTTCCTAACCTGTTCCGGACATGGTTGATATTTGATCAGTACGGGTATCCGAATTTCCCTAAGCAGGTAAGGGCTGAGGCGGGTAGAACCCCGTAATCTTGTTCGTGTTGAATGCGCCGTGATAGACGACCTTGATTTAGAAGTCGCTATTAAATCGACAGATGTTCCCTGCTCCTAAAACTCATGAAGGGGATATTAAGGCAGTTGGGAGGTGAAGCGCACCCTCACGGAATTGTGAGCAGCATAAGACCCCAAACTGGATTGATAGAGGGAAATGTGAGGATGTGGCTCATTTTGTGGCTGAGGAGTATGTCGGATGATATATGGTCTATGTGCATTGCACATGAGAAACAGGCAACTTTGTAGGTGTGTTGACTGAAAACCCTCATTCTCCTCATCCGAAGATGTAAAACTATGGCACTTAACTGTGTGAGATTCGTATTGCTCGTTGACATAAAATGGATCGAGTGCCTTACTAGCAGTAGAAGCTGGAAGTTGATGAAAATTCCACACCTTTTCCTGCATTTCAGAAAATCCAACAAAACACAAAAAAAATTGCAAAATCGGCTTTCAAAATCATAAAAATATTTCCTTTGCTTTCAATAACACCGATCTTCATCATGATCACTTAGGAAGAGATTTGAATTAAATATTCACAAAATCACAAAAATATTTCCTTTGTTTTCAATAACACCAATCTCCATCCTGACCACTCAGGTAAAGATTCAGATCAATACTTGTAAAAATCACAAAAATAGACACTATCCCCAGCAAAGCGCTTCAAGAGTCTCGAACTCCACTCACCCACTTCACAGTATTGTGATGACGGATTTGATCGCCCGCAAATTGAAATCTTGACCAAAACTAGCGACCAAACACCATCCCAATCACATTCATTCCCCAGAAGAGCATCTTGAGGTTACAACCTACAACCTCCTTCATCCATACCCATCAGCAAATGCAACAGTGTTTTGGGACGATGGACCTGATCGACCACGGGTCGAGATCTTGACCAACCCACTAACCAAACATCCGCATTAAAAAGAGAATCTCCATGGGAGCAAAACCCTACAAGCAATAAGCTCAAAGTTCTCTACATCCCCAGCGAAAGTCAAATCATTAAACGAGAAGAGAATGAGCTAAACCATGCATTCATCATCAAATATGCATCCACATGCATCAGCATCCATCGCATCAAACATCATGTTTACCTACTTTCAAAATAAAAGTCGGTTAGCTAAAGACCCCATGGGCATCCCTGGTGGAGGTAAGTGCAAACCAGATTTCCTTTATAAAATCACAATATATATATATATATATATATATATATATATATATATATATATATATATATATATATATATATATATAGAAATGATCCACTGCGCTCCATAGCGCAAATAGCCTTTTGCGCACTATGAATGAAACCTCCTAATCGGGTCTTTCACTCGAGCAAGAGAGCCCGATTTATGAGAGAGAGACTCGCCAAAGAAAATCTCTCCAATATTTGAGAGGTGCGCGACTTGGGTGAGACCCCATGGGTAAGACCCTGACCTTAGGGCTCACTTGGATGTATTTTTTGTATATCCATGCCGTCCATCTGTTTCTTTAGTTTATTTTAGGGCGTAGTTTAAAAAATGAAGTAGGTGAAAGTTTTAGGTGGACCACACCACAAAAAATAGTGTTCATTGAACACCTACCGTTAAAAACTTCTTGGAATCCACCATAATGTTTATTGACCATCTGATCTGTTGATAAAGTCACGTAGACAGGGAAGAAAGGAAAATACAAATATCAGGTTGATTGAAAACTTTTATGGCTCACATAAGGTTTTTAATGGTCATTAACCAGTGTTTCTTATGGTGTGGTCCACCCAAAACTTACATATGCTTCATTTTTGGTACCATGGCATAAAATAAGACTGAAAAGAAGATGCATGGCATGGATATACAATTCATGCATAGAGGTGGGCTCCTACGGTCAAGGTCCCACCCACATTGGGTCTCACCCAAGTCGCGCCCATTTGAGAGGAGTGCGGATCGTCTGTGCTGAAGGCACAAGAAATTCCAGTTGCTTCTCATTAGTCCACGTCATTTTCGATGACTTCATCTACCAATATACGACCGGATATTTCTCCCGCATACATTATTAACTACACAACCGACTTTTAACGTGTGAAACTTTTTCTGAGTCCCACCATGATTTTTTGTTAAATCTATACCGTCCATTAATTTTTCCTGATAAATCTACAGCAAGATCCCAAAAACGAGGTACGTCCAAACATCAAGTGGATCACACCACGTAAAATAGTGGGGATTAAGCAAACTTCCGTTGAAACTTTTCTAGGGCTAAGATCGAGGTTTATTTTCCATCTGACCTATTCATAAGATCACACATGCTTAGATGAAGTTAAAATAAAAATATAAGCTTGATAAGAGCATTCTGTGGCCCCAAGAAATTTTCAATGGTAGAATCAATTCCTAATGTCCTCAATGATGTGGTCCACTTTAACTTTGAATCTTCATTATTTTTGGGTTCATAGCCTATAATGATCTGAAAAAATGAATTGACGGTGTGGATCTAATAAATACATCATCGTGGAGCCCACACAAATTTCACACATCCGGTGCTTGCCGTGTGATGAGGGAAGCAGATTAGGTGAGACTGGGCATCACCCAAGACGGTGCAACCCTTACCATGGGGCCCACCTTGATTTATTTATTCTATATCCACTCCGTCCATCTGAATTTTCAGACCATTTTAGATCATTCTACCAAAATTTAAGAATATCCAATTATCAAGTGGACCATACTTTAGGAAAAAGTGGTGATTGAATACTCTACTATTAAAAACTTCTTAGGTATCACCTTAATGTTTCTATGGTTTTTATTTGACATCTAATCTGTTGATAAGATCATATAAGCCTGGATGAAGAGGAAAAACATATATCAGCTTGAAACAAAACTTTTGTGGCCCCTTATTGGTAAATCACCACTGTTTCCTATGGCATAGGTAATAGTAAGCCACCACTGTTTCATTTTTTGGATAATTCTTTAAAATGATCCTGAAAAACGGATGAACGGGGTGGATATAGAATACACATGTCAAGGTGGGCACCACTGTAAGGGCCGCACGGTCTTGGGTGAGGCCGGGGTCTCATGCTCCCCTGGTGTAGCACGAGAGAAGAAAACCGAAAGTATTTACACGTGAAACTTTGGTGGCCCTATTATGATGTATTTATCAGATCAGCACCGTCCAGCCATTTTTTCATACCAATTTATGGAACTAGACAAAAAAATGAGGCAGAACAAAGCTAAACTGGGCCACATTAAAGAAATGGTCTGAATTGAACGCCTACTGTTGAAAACTTCTTGGGGCCATAGGAGGCTTTGATCAAGCTTATATTTATGTTTTACCTTCATGAAGGTATTTGTAACATTATTAAGAGGTTAGATAGCAAATAAATGTAACAATAGACCTTAGGAAGGTTTCAACGGTTTCCATTCAATCTTGGCTACTTTCTTTGACGTGGTTTACTTGAGCTTTGAATATGCCAGGTCTTGGGATCATGATTTAGAATCATCTGTAAAAATTGATGGACGCTATGGATATGAAACATAAATCATTGTAGGACCCAAAGAAGTTCTACACGTTAAAAGTGATGTGGTGTAGCACGCCATGTACTTGGGAGAGAGAAATCCCACGTATCTCATCAGCCAGAGACGTCGACCAATGAGAAGCAATGGCACTGAAAAAAGGGCCAAAGTTCATGGCACACCTACCAAGTGGACCATCTTTCTTTTTTGTCAGTAGCATCTACATGGTGAGGTCCACATGATGGACGGCTTGGATATTTCTCCTGTGTGACAAGCTGTCACTTGTGGCTGCGTGTGCATTAGCTGACTTGTACACGCCTGTCAGCTTCCCAAGCGAGAAAGGATTTGGTGAGGCTGGGGAAATACAATCTTCGGTGAGGCCATGACCGTGGGGCCCACCTTGATTATGTGTTGTATATCCACGCCGTCCATCCATCATTCCATATACTTTTATGGCATGAAACAAAAAATAAGCAGAAGAAAATCTCAGGTGGACCACACCACAATAAACAGTGGTGAATGAATGCTTCATTGAACACCTCATAATGCAAAGAAGTTTTTAACAGTAGGTGTTCAATGAACACTATTTTCTGTGGTGTGGTCCACCTAAAACTTTCACCTACTTCATTTTTTAAACTACGCCCTAAAATAAACTAAAGAAACAGATGGACGGCATGGATATATAAAAAATACATCCAGGTGAGCCCTAAGGTCAGGGTCTTACCCATGGGGTCTCACCCAAGTCGCGCACCTCTCAAATATTGGAGAGATTTTCTCTGGTGAGTCTCTCTCAAATAAATCGGGCTCTCTTGCTCGAGCGAAAGACCCGATTAGGAAGTTTCATTCATAGTGCGCAAAAGGCTATTTGCGCTATGGAGCGCAGTGGATCATTTCTCTCTCTCTCTCTCTATATATATATATATATATATTATTTACAAATAAAAACCCCACGGAGTATCACTCCCCAGAGTGGGTATCTTGTCAAAATCCAAAAAAATATTTTCTCAGTAGAGCGTTCGGTCTTCAAAATACTAAGAGATCTTCCATATCTTTGGGGAGGAGCAAATGCAAAAATCAAATAAGATCCGACGTCTCGCGGTTTCCCCGAAGATCGTCGGATCCAATGCACTCAAAGTACGGTCAGCCTAAACTCCAGTGATAGGACGGTCGTACCAAATGCCAGATATAAAAAAGATGAAACCCAAAAGGCTCGGTCAAAGAAACCATCTGAACGGTGGAAACGATGAATTGTAACCCAAGTATCAAAACCAACAGATTGGGTGGAAAAAGTTCACCAGCACATACTTAGGCGTGGATGCCTGAAGTACCTTGACTGAATCCAAGTCGTCGTAGTGGATCTCCCATAAGACTACATGGACGCAGGGCAGCTAACCACTTTGACAGTCAAGCGAAACAAGTACTCCTAGAGTGATCTGGGAAAGCAACGAGTCAATCAATCTCTAGGTCAGTAACCTCATAAGACTATAATACGCAGAGCTCATTGCACCTTTTCGATGTTAGTACTGATCGGAAATGGAAGGGTTATGATTGGGTACCTAAGTTGTAGCTCATGTAGGGACAATCGCAACGTTTCCTCCAAAATCCCGTGGTGTGTGCGAGTTATCAATTTCCAGACAATCAACTGACACAGATACAAAGGCAAGAAAAAATTTCAGACCACGATCTATGAATGACCAGGTTAGAAGTGGGGTATCCACTTGCTTTGACATTCGGTTGCACGCAACCTCTACCAAAGAGGGGCATTTGTAGACACCCTACCTTCGGCTACAATGTTGACTGAAACAACTGGATGAATGGAGGTTCACACCCCCAAACCCCATGTCCAAAACCAGCCAAACTCATCCTTGTAAGCCCCAATCCATAGCCCAACTCAAAGCCTGAACCCAGTCTATTCACCCCTAAACATCAGCCTAAAAAAACCATCTATAGAAAAAATCAGTTCAAAAATTCCAAAAAGGTTAACCTTTTTTAGTCAACCCACTGAGTTAAATCACTGAGTCAACCCATTGAGTCAAACCCTCACACCTAGTCGACTCACCCAGTCAAAACCATCTTTCAAACCCAGTTGACTCACCTAGTTCCGTTCTGTAGCTTCAGAGAAGTTTCGAACCCGAACCTAGAGCTCCATTCGCATCAGGTTCGGAGCAAGTACTCTCCAAAGCTGAAGCAAAGTGGCCGTACAGACGGCCGTCTGATGGCCGCCCATCCCTATTTACGTGAGCTGCCACTACTCGCAGCTATAAATACCCCGTCTCCCCTTCATATTAGTCATCCCTCAATCCTTATTTACGTGAGCTGCCACTACTCGCAGCTATAAATACGCCGTCTCCCCTTCATATTAATCATCCCTCAACATCCCAGAAATTTCAATTTTCGAGTCCATCTCCCCATCTCTTTAGCCCATTCATCCACCAAGGAGAGCCCAAGTGAGAAGAGTCTAGCCCTGGTCTTGCCCAACTTAACCCTGGCTCAAGTCTCTCAAGCTATCCAAATCCTGATCTATCCACTCGAAGCCAATCCTTGCGATACCTCCATCCATCCAGCTATTCTCATATCAGCATCATCTCATTCGCATCTAGCATAAGTTTAACATTTATTATTCTTCCAACCCCCTGCTTATCATCCCACTACAACACTTTGATTGATCAAATACACATCATGCATCTCGGATAAAGCACCTGTCAGTTCGAGCGTATGCTCTGAGCTTGCCTGTTAATGGAAACCTGCCCATCAAAAACTCTTACTGTTCAGACCTACATTCATCCGTCATATCATTTATGAGAATATACGAGGATTAAATTAGAATTTCAAGTATTAGTTCGATTCTGTGGAGTAAAGACCGTACCTCGGTACGGTCAGAGTGGGTGCTTAACACCTTTCTACCTTGTAACCGTGATCCCTTACCTCGAATCTCTAACTACATATAAAAAAGAGTTATTTTAGAGAAAGTAATCTTCGGATTCCCTTCTCTAACATTTCTATGGGGTCTAGCCGACTGTAGATTCGAAGTAACTAGCTAATGGCGACTCTGGCCCTATACATCCTCAACCATCCCTCTCGGTACACAAATGGATCTATCAGCGAGTTGCAATGTGATTTTTGTGGGTTTTAATTCACCAAAACCTAATTGCTCGTATATCGAGTATGGGATCAAATTTACGCTTGCCCCTAAATCTAGTAATGCACGCTCAATCCGGTAGCCACCAATGATACATGAGATTATGGGACTACTGGGATCCTTATATTTTGTAGGGGTCTTTTGAGTGAGAATGACACTCACTTGCTTATTAAAAAAGGCCTTTTGTTGCATATTGTATTTGTGTTTGGTTGTGCATAAGTCCTTTAGAAACTTGGCATAAAAGGGGATTTGTTTAATGACATCAAGCAATGAAATGTTGATCTTGACTTGTTTGAAAGCCTCTAAAATATCATGAGAGTTTGGGAGAGATTTTAGAACAACTAATCTCGAATGGATTGGTGCTATAAGCTTGTGAACACGTTCCGTTTCTTGTGGGACTAAGCTAGATCCATCCTCATTCTCAGAAATTATTGGATCATTATGTTTGTCAGCCTTCACCAGAATAGATTTGTCTACTTATTTACCACTTCTAAGAGTGGTGATGAATTTTTCTTGCTCCACATGCTGGTTGGGGAGATTATGGGTGCTTATTTCATGTGCTTGTTTAGGATTGGGTTGAGGTTGGGCCGAAAAGGTCCCTTCCCTAGCATTCAAGCGTCCCTTAATCTCATCAATCGACACTTTAAGCTCTTGGAATATTTGCTGATTTGATTGATTAATTTGCGTTTGCCCTTGCATAAACGCCTTTAAAGTGTCCTCCATTGAGAATTGAAGTGGGGCCATGTTTTGCATGGGTGGCCCTCCTTGATAGTTGGTAGGATTGGCCGTGGGATCATTCCTCCAACTGAAATTTAGATGGTTCTTCCAAGTAGAGTTGTACGTGTTACCTACCAGTCCATTAAAAGGCGTTGATAACCATATGCAGCGTTTGCTTGCTCTTGTAACACCTCTTAAAACGCAGGAATTGTACGATAATCTTGCGTAGAGTGTACATTAGCGGCACAAATTCCGCACATGTTTTCAATGGCTTCCGTGGACTTAAAAACTCCACTTTTACTTAGTTCCATGGCCTCGACTTTTCTTGTGAGGTTGGCTATCCTTGCATTTACATCATCTTCCTCTTTAAGGATGTAAATCCCTCCTTTCTCTTTTTGTTGAGGATGCTTGAGGTTACTGGACTTGTCCAAGGTATCCTATGATTGGGCATTCTTGGCCATCTAAGTAACTCCATGTGAAATGAGTAGAAATGAATGAGTTAGATCATGATCCTCTACACTTTCAGAAATTGGCCTCTCTGTAAGCAAGTCAAGCACCAATTCTTCCAATTCCTGCATAACAAATTTGTGTAAATCCGAAATTAGTGACTTGTTAAGTAAATTTTCAGAAATTGACACTTCCAAGATCTCATTAATAAGAGAATTGAATTCATCCTTTGAATGTGTCAAACATGTCCCCAAGCTTTTAGGTAGATTGTGTTGAAAATACTCCCCATCCTCCTTAGATTCTATCATGTTTATTTCATGAGGACCATCATCATCGTCCCAAACCTCAAAGGGATCGAAGCTAACAACATCTAGAGGATCAAAATTTTGATTTAAAGCGAACTCCTTTTCCACGATTGATTCAATCATATCAACCTCATGGACATCATCATCATCCCTATGCCTTTTGCCCAAGTGGAACACATTCACCTCCAATATTATGTTCCCAAAGGACATTTGCATCACTCCATTCCGGCAATTTATGATTGCGTTTGATGTAGCAAGAAATGGGCGGCCAAGAATCACTGGTATTTGAATGCTAGTATCCGTAACCGGTTGCGTGTCCAAGATGATAAATCTACCGGATAGTAGAATTTGTTGACTTGGACCAATACATCCTCAACTATCCCTCTCGGTACACGGATGGATCTATCAGCGAGTTGTAACATGGTTTTGGTAGGTTTTAATTCACTAAGACCCAATTGCTCGTATACCGAGTACAGGATCAAGTTTACTCTTGCCCCCAAGTCTAGCAATGCACGCTCAATCTGGTAGTCACCAATGATACATGAAATTGTGGGGCTACTGAGATCCTTGAATTTTGGGGTGGTCTTTTGAGTGAGAATGACACTCACTTGCTCATTCAAAAAGGCCTTTTGTTGCACATTATATTTGCGTTTGGTTGTACATAGGTCCTTTAGAAACTTGGCATAAGAAGGGATTTGTTTAATGACATCAAGCAATGGAATGTTTATCTTGACTTGCTTGAAAATCTCTAAAATATCATGAGAGTTTGGAAGAGATTTTAGAGCAACCAATCTCGAAGGGAATGGTGCTACGAGCTTATAAACACGTTCCGTTTCTTGTGGGGCTGAGTTAGATTCGTCCTCATCCTCAAAATTTACCAGATCATTAAGCTTGTCGGCCTTCACCGGAATAGATTTATCAATTTGCTTACCACTTCTAAGAGTGGTGACGGATTTGGCTTGCTCCACATGTTGGTTGGGGAGATTAGGGATGCTTACTTCATGTATTTACTTTGGATTGCGCTAGGGTTGGGCCGGAAAGGTCCCTTCCCTATCATTCAAGTGTCCCTTAATCTCATCAACCGAGAGTTTAAGCTCTTGAAATATTTGCTGATTTGATTGATTGATTTGCGTTTGCCCTTCAATAATTGCCTTTAGGGTATCCTCCATTGAGAATTGAGGTGGGGCCATGTTTTACATGGATGGCCCTCCTTGAGAGTTGGTAGGATTACCCGTGGGATTATTCTTCCAACTGAAATTTAGATGGTTCTTCCAAGTAGAGTTATACGTGTTACCCACCGGTTCATTAAAAGGCCGTTGATATCCATATGTGGTATTTGCATTTTCTTGTAACACCTCTTAAAACGCAGGAATTGTCAGGACAATCTTGCGTAGCGTGTATATTAGTGACACAAATTTCACATTTGTTCTCCATGGCTTTCGTGGACTTAGAAGTTCCACTCTTGCTAAGTTCCATGGCCTCGACCTTCCTTGTAAGGCTAGCAATCTTTGCATTCACATCATCTTCTTCTTTAAGAATATAGATGCCTCCTTTCTCCTTTTGTTGAGGAGGCTTGAGATTACTAGATTTGTCCAAGGTATCCTATGATTGGGCATTCTCGGCCAACATGTCCAAGTAACTCCAAGCTTCATCTGGATTTTTACTCATAAACTCGTCGTTGCACATCATCTCTATGAATTGGCGCATGTTGGAACTTAATCCATTGTTGAAGAAGTTTATGATTCATCAACTTTTGTAGCCATGATGTAGGCAAGCAAGTAGGAGGTCCTTGAACCTTTCCCAACATTGGAAGAATGATTCATTCTCTTTAATCGAAAAGTTCATTATAGCTCTTTGAAGGGTATTCGTTTTATCAGCCAGGAAGAATTTTTTAAGAATTCCCGAGTCATCTCATTCCATGACCCTATCGAATGTGGTCTAAGAGAGTGGGACAACTCTTGGCTCTTTCTTTCAATGAAAAGGGAAAAAGTTTAAGTTTTATAGCTTCTTCCGAAACATTTGCATATTGCAAAGTGGCCACCACTTCTTCAAATTCCTTTAGGTGTAGGTATAGGCTCTCAAAGTCTAGCCCATGGAACTTTGGCAAAAGTTGAATCACTCCCGACTTTATATCAATGTTTCCCCCGGTTGGTGGTAAGACCACGCACGAGGGTGTAGTTGTATAGGCCGGTTGTAGGTAGTCCTGTAAAGATCTCATTGGAGGAAAATTGTGTACCTCATTCTCTCCTATTCCCTCTTGATTTGCATTTGTAGTTAGAGTAGGGGGGAGGATTCCTTAAAAGTGATAATGGTTTTGGTATTTTCAGACTCGTTCATGGACTGATAATGGTCCAATTAGACCACCTTTGGATTGGAGACGATTGGTGTGGTCACATTCCCAATGGGACATAAACCACATAACTAAGAACTAAATTAATCCTAAGTCCTAAAACAGAATTTAACAAAAATCTATAAATTGAAAAATCTGAAAAAAAAAATACTAAGTTAGAAAGATATTATCCAATTCACTTGAACTATGGAAGAATTCCTACAAAACAAAACAACTTGTTTATCCTAGAAAAAAAAAAAAACCAATCTACTTCTACTTCTACAGCCACTAAAACAATCTAAAACCGTTTATCTAAATTCCTCAGCAATGGCGCAAAAAACTTAATCGCTCGCCTCAAGTGCAAGGCTGCGATGTAGCAATAATCTCGGTAAGACCGAGGTTGATCCACAGGGAATTAGAAAACCAATTCTAAACTATTCCAACAACTTGAATTAGAACAATTTGGAGTTTTCAATTAAGAGAACTAACTTAAAACTGTAACTTAGAAAAATCAGTAATTTAAGGGAACTAAGGCTTTCAAGGATTCACTTGTAGCAATCCTAAAACACAACTAGATTCGAAGTTCTATCTCTCATCTAGTTGGAAGATAAAGCATTGAAACACATTCAATCCCACTTAAGTTGAACTTCCAAGTTCTAGTCCTATTCAATCACATAGCATTCAAAATCATAGCCTTCGGAGTAACAACCATGCCTATGGACTATGGCATGCTCAAGGGTTACCATAATTCGAATCTAATCAAGCCAAATATGATAATCTCAGAGAATTACAAGGAATCCATGTCCGGAGCACATGAACTCTCATAAAACTTCTAAAAATATCAACTTTATTCGAATTAGAACATTCAAAATCCAAACTTAAAGTGAAAGTACTTGAATTAAACTGAATTGAACATGGAATTGGTTACAAGCTTCACCTCCTAGCCCTAGCTGAGAGGTTCTAGCCGAGCATTGTCATACTACAACTAGAATCGAAAAGAAAAACTAAATAAAAGCATGAAAAACTAGAAAAATCGAAATCGACGAAGTTGTGGACGCTCCACGGTGCTCTCCTTCACTTCCCACAACCTTCAATCTCTTCTAGGATGATTTTAGTAGAATAGTGCGGAAGATTCTAGATTGCGCAAGGAATCACGAAACCACGCAGAGAAAATCGGAGCTTGTAGGACAAGCTTTGTTACGTAGCCGACTGGTCGGACGACCGGTTTGAGCTCATGGACGACTAGTCGGACGACCGATCGTAAAACATGAAAATCAATCTAGTGACTTTTTTGGAATTTCCTCCCCCTCTTTGTTGAATGCTCGACCGGTCTGAGTGATGTGCGACCAGTCTGACGACCGGTCTATCTTGGTCCAGTGATATGTACAGCAATGTGGGGTCTCTGTTGAATTGCAGACCGGTCGGACGACCGGTCCTGTGCCTTGGCAGATCGGTCAGACGACCGGTCTTCAGTGCAGAGTGTTGCGCTTCTTCCTTATCTCTCTTACTTCTTTCTTCTATCCTTTAACACTTAGTTTTTTTTTTTTTTTATCTTCAATGCATATACAAAGTGACTCTTTTAACCATGAATTGGTGAAATCTCCCTCTCATTCGTACAATCACAAAAACATGTATTAGATTAGTCTTTAAACATGAAAACCATGCATATAATGTTATATAATGGGTTGACAAATGTATAAATTGGAGGCTCACACTCCTCAAAAGGCTTGTATGAACCAGATGAAGAACCATCATCCCCAAAGATATTTAGCTCATCCTCATCAGCCTGTCAGATGCTAACAAGGAATACGCCGATACAAAGACTGCTCAGCAATCCAATGCTGGTATGGGGCAATCACCATCGGAAAGGTCCACAGCTCAAACCCAAGCGAATCAGCAATTAAGTGACCTGCCCAAAACCCATCAACCCAAGTCCTAAAATCGGACGATGTAGCCGAAAGTGATCGACGACCGATACCCGAGAAAGCAAAAAGAGGAACGTCCTGCTCATACCCAAACTGCCACAGAAATTGGATAGGATAATTAGAGAAATAGGAGTAAAAGCCTACCAGCATCAGAGGAAGACGATGAGCGTCACAAATCACTGGAGGAAGTGAAAGCCAAGATGATTCCCGGTGCACATTCCAGTCCCGCAGTTCGATAAACATCCTACGATATAGAGGCTTACTCATCCTGGCAGTGTGCAGAAGAAACTTCGTGATATGGTGCATAAAATCAGAGCGACGAGTACCAGGAAATGATACAGGAATAGTCATGGAAACACGCTCCCACAGCCAGATCTGATCATAAGAAAATAAAGAAAATCAACCAAAGCAAAAAATTCCAAAGGACCAGAAAGAAAGAAGAAGGTACGAAAGAATTACCTGGAGAAATGCACAGCATCCGCGAAGGACACGGGTATGTCCCAGGGCACAGTCAGTCAGCCCATTGAATAGATCAGCCAGCACAAGAGAGATAACCCCCTGCCAACGAGTAACTTGGCTCATCACCTCGAAAAGTAAAGGAGTCTGGGATCGTCTCCATCCCAAGAATAACACTTCAGCTATCAGACAGAACATCAGTGCATTCCGAGAAAGCATGCACCCTGTCGCACTCCGAGGGTTCGTAAAGAGATCGTACAGTGCATCCAAAGAAAAGACCACGGCATCCTAAATGTCAGCTGCAGGCTGATTAAGGTATGGAATCTTAAACCAGTTATGTGGAGTGGCAGTCTTCGACAAAGTCTTTGGCGAAAAATACTGCGCGTAATCCCAAGGAAGACCTGTCAAACGCGCAAGCTCCTCCAAAGAAGGTCCCATTTCCATATCGTTGAACGCAAACAAGTTCAACGATGGAACCCAATCAATCAATGCAGCACCAAGCATCCTCTAGTCGATATCAACTTGGGCCATATGAATCAGATCGCCAAAGCCATAGTACTCCAGCTCCCGAATCTCGCAAACTAATAGTCTGTCAAGCCATGCAAGTAGTCGGGGCGAACAAGAAATGGGAGGAAGCAACTGGCAAGTCCTCACAGGAATTCCCTCTAAAACAAAAGGTCCCGAAATCCCTGAACACCTCCTCAAGAATCGAAAAGTCAACGGGAGAAGGAAAAGTAGGGATCTCTGCAGAATCAACAATCCCTGAGACAGCCCCTGTCGCAACTATGTTTGATATAGTCGCATCGCTGTCTGAAATTGTCATCATCTCAGCCGCATGAGAAGACTCGCCCACCTCGTGAATAAAATGGGCAAAGGACCGATGGTCAGAAAAAGACTGATGGTCTTCGTCAAAAAGGCTATCTGCAAAGATCACACTGCACATCGTGGCATCCGGGACGATCTGACCGCTAAAAGGTGCATCTGAACTATCAAGAAAGGTCCCGGTGGCCCCGATCGAAGGAGCAACGGTCAGATCTAGACCTATAGTCCTCTCAATCATAAAATCAGGAATCCAACTGTTACTCTGTCCAATCGAAGGGATCATCGTAACATCACACCGTCTATTTTCAAGGGGACATCATCAGTGATCACATCAAGTCCACCCAAGTAAGTGTACCGTACATCTCGACTGTCATCAAGTGCATCCAAGCCATCGAAAGTGTCATCTAAGCCATCCATACCATCTAAATATAAGATCAGCCCATCTATGTCCATCATGGCCTCATCATCACCGTTGATCACATCATACATGTGACCCACATCCGATGAAGGCATAGCCTCACCCATGGCCCCTCTCTCAAATCCATCCCCACCATCCAAATCTCTACCATTCAATGCCCCATCAAGATCTGAATTTCCAGCAATCCGACCATTAATGGGGGCATTCAAAGCTTCCCAAACCTCCTCATTCAATCCACCATCAATGCCTCCATTCAAGGTTCTATCTACCCCTTCCATTAAAAAGATCTCACCCCCATTAAAGCCACCATCATCTCCAAAAGCACGGGACCCATCGATATTTGCCATGGTGGCCAACCAATCACCACTCTCCATTGCCCAAGCAAGGACAAAACAAAGAAAAGACAAAATGAGAAGAAAGGAGGGGACAAAAAGAGGAATCATGGCTGAAATCGAAGCTAAGTACGAGGTTTGAGGGGGATACCGACCAGAGGAATATTCTAACTGTTCGAACCAGAGCAGGCCGAAGCTGTTCATGAACTGAAGGACGGGTGGCCGCCACTGGGCCTCTCGTACGGATGCTCCACCTCTCCCTTTGCGGGATTGGCGTAGTAGTCCGCTAGTAGGTGGGATTTGTCAGGCCACCTCAGCAGTTAGCCTTCTGAGGGCAGCCTAAAACTCCGATTGACCCCAAATTTGGACAGAAGTTGATCTGCACCATCCGAAAATTTCTCCACCCACTAAATGATGAAGAACCATTGCTGGCACAGATCTGATCAATTCAGAAGAGAGAAAAACTATTAAGTGGGGTCTATAATCAATCTGAGCCGTCCAAAGGATGATCTAGCATAATCTGAACCGTGGAAAAGCTTATATGAACGATTAAGAAGCTAGATCAAGTGTTTGATCACCAAGCAAGAAGGCCCAATCCCAGATCTGATCTTCAAGAGGATACATGGGCACAATTCAAGCAATCTAGGCCGTCTGAAGGCCACACTAGGTCAATCCAGAACACTGAAAATCATCAAACACCATCAATGGAAGAACTGAATGCTTCAAGTTAGGCTGAAAACAAGAAACAACCAAAGCAGCCTTACAAAGACAAGAGTGATATGAGACATTAAGGGAACAAAAAGCAAGCTGCAAGACATACTTCATTAATCAGGAAAAGTTCATACAAAAGAAGATACAGAAAAAGCAGCCTTACAAAGAACTGTAGGCAAAACAAAACATCTGAGAAGCAACTACAGATCTATCATGTTGTCATCTCCATGTTTCTCTTCCTACTCCCGGCGGCGCAGATCTATCATCGGAGCCATCACAGAACCTCCAGCATATCGGTGACGACCGCACGAATCATAAAGAGGAGGAAGAAGAGTTCCTTGCCCAAACTTTAGATACCACTTGGTATAATCTCGATCGGGGATGGTTAAGCATACCCTGGCTGACCTGTGAGAGCCTCATCAATAGCCTCAGCAGGCATCTGATCAACAGGTGGTGGTGGAGAAATAGGAACTCTAGCGACGCCTTTCACCTGACGAAGTAGTCTCTCACCCAGATACCATTGGAGAGACTCAGCATCAGAGAGAATGATCCATGTACAAGAGGCATCATACGCCTTGACCCGCTCTGGGGTATAATACTGTGGAACGCTGGCGTATGGCATGCGGACAAACTGACAGAAAAAGGCACAATTAAAACGGACATCTGAAGGAACAAAGTCAGCAATTCAGTAGAAAAGAGCACTCACATCAGCATCAGTGAGGCCATCCACATCAGCCCTCTAGTTATCTTTGGAGATATGTGGGTTAGTCTTTCGGTTTTTAATGTGCTAGTACATGAAGCGGCACACCGGCAGCTCCATCTTAACCCTCATCAAGGGAGAAAGGTGGGGAAAGTGTTCGAAGAAATAGGTCTGACCAGCAGAAAAGGGTCAGGATTGAAAAAAAAGAAGAAAATTTAGAGTAAGAAAAGAGCTAGAGGATACCTCTATCATGGGCCAAAACCTAGTGAAGGATCGACTGGACCTAGAGGTCTTATCCAGACCTTGAAAAATACGGGTTAAAATGGCGGCACACCAGTTATAAGACTGGTGCAAATCCTCAGTCAATCGAAGAAAACAAGGATCAAACCTCTCATTTGCATGGCAAAAGAGGAATGAGGGAAAAGTCAGATGTTCAAAGGAAAATCCAAAATCTCAACCTCATGTCTCACTAATGGTATTTGTTGGGCACCCATTCAAGAAAAAGTTGGGTTGCTTAAGAGAGGTCATACATCAAAACCTATATATGACAAGGGAACCATCTCAATGCACAAGAGAACATCAAAGGCACAAAAGGTTTAAATTCACAAATCACCACTTGGAAGCAAAGAGATGGTCCACTTGCCACATAAAGGCAATGAGTTTCATGACCGTCACTTGAGGTGCCCCCATTTCCTTTATGTATGAATGCATGGACAAGGAAAGAATGTTGGAAATTATGGAATGTCAAGAGTAACTTAAAAACACTCCCTAAAGGTCAAGAGTAGTATACATAGCCCACTTGAAGAGAACAAGATTAGAGGCACCCGTTAAAGGGTCAAATTTGGGCAACTTATGTGTACCACTCTCCTCATTGGAAGAGAAGTCACTTGAACATGTGAAAGATTTGACTTAGTGGACCACCCAACCTTCATGGAACAAAATGAATATGGTTGAGTTTTGTGCACATAGCCCATTTGCAAAGAAAAGTCAAAAGTGCCCAATCTTGGGCCTAACATGGGCAACTTATGTGTACCAACCTCTTCCATAATTTGGAAGTCATTTGGAACAAAGGAAACATGGAATAATGACTTACCAAATGGGCTTTAGAAGCTAAGAATAGCGGAGGCCCATTTAGAAATCTCAAAGAAGGACCCACTTAGGGTGGAAACATCACAAGCAAACTTTTGACATTACATTCTTTCCACTATTCAAGAACCCACATGGACTTGAAAGAGTGATGGTTTAATGCACCATTGGGCCCTCTTGAAAACCCAAGTGGCCCAAATGTCTAACCAACAAAGAAGGCAAAATGAATCCCAAATACACAAAGTGTGGTGGAAGCCTCTTTACCAAATTGCACATGAGCCACAAATGGAACAAAGACTCACCCATCGTGAAAGTGATAAGAGGCTTGCCACACTTTGTTCTAAAAGGATTGTTTACAAGTCAAAAAAAATGATAAGAGAAAGTGGGCCACTTTGGGTATGGAAGTCCAACTTTGAAATTTAACCCACTTGTAGGAAAGAAAATGCAAATAGAGTATGGTTTGGGATCCTCTTGTCCATATATACATAAATGAAAAAATGGGGCTACCTCAAAGAGTTATTGAAGGCCCAAAACTCTGAAGTGGGCCCCACTCACTCCCATGGGCCCAACAGTTGAAAAGAAATGAAAGTTGGAAAGCATGAGAAACATGAAGGAAAAAAAAGAAAATGACAAGTGCACATGTGAGAGTCCAAAATGAAGTTTTGGGCCCAACCAAATACACCAAAGGCCCTAACTTCACTTTGGGCCCATTTCTTACAAATCAGGCCCAACACAAATGGAAAGAAAGAATGAGACTTTCCTATGCACACTTGATGAACATGGAAAAGGCACTCTTGTACACATGAAGAGAATTTGAAAGAAAGTGAAAGAAAAAAGAGACTTAAAAGCTCCATCCCAATGCACCACCTTGATGTTTTGAACAAAGTCTTAAAGTCTCTCAAACATGGGCCCACCACACCTCTTGGAAGGTACCTAAATGAAAAAGAGAGAAGAGAGACATGAGAAGGTGAAAAAAGAAAGGATGAAAAAAAGGAAGTGGGCTATACCTTCACCCCTCACCAATGAGACCACCTTGCTGTCCCAAGCTTCACCAAAGAGCCCCACCACTTGGAAGGAAGAAAGGGCCACCAAAAGAAAATAGAAAAAGCTTAAAGAAAAGGAGGAAAGTGAGCAAGAGACAATAGAGAGAGAAATGCACGAATGAGAGGGGGACCATACCTCTGGATTTATACACAAAATGGGCCACCCCTATTATCCAAGCCACTGGAAAAACTAGTGGACAAGTGGGCGGACGGGCGGCCACCAAAAGGCCATCCGTCCTTCCCCTCTTGACAAGATTTGACACCCTCCTCCTCCTTGGGAAGAGCTCCCCCTTTGGAAAGATGAATTACAAGGAATCTCGTCCTTGTGTAAGATGGAAGTGATGGAAGAGAAAGAGAGAAAGAAAATGAAGAGAAATGGAAAAAAATCTCATCTCTTGAGAAAATGAGAAGATGATGTGGAAAAAGGCTCCATGAGATTTTCAAAAGAAAAAAAAAAGAATTGACTTGGTCAAACATTGATCTCAGCCATCTAAAGTCATGATCTGATGACCTGAGTCATCCTCAGAATACATAAGAAATTTCCAACCCTGATTTCCCATCATCTGTACAAAGTTTTGGTCTGAAGACCTTAAACTACGTCAGGATCAAGTCCCGAGTTATTCTCAATAAAAGCTAGCATCAATTTCGACCACCCAGGGCAAGGTATGATGACCTGGATCTTTTCTAAAAATAAAAAAAATGTCATATCTGCATGTACAAAGTTTTGGTCCGAAGACCTTAAACTATGTCGGGATCAAGTCCCGAGTGATTCTCAATAAAAGCCAGTATCAATTTCGACCACCCAGGGCAAGGTATGATGACCCGGATCTTTTCTAAAAATAAAAAAAAAAATGTCGTATCTGCATGTACAAAGTTTTGGTCTAAAGACCTTAAACTACGTCGGGATCAAGTCCCGGGTGATTCTCAATAAAAATCGGTGTCAATTTGACCACTCACGGTGATGTTTGATGACCCAGATCTTTTCTAAAAATACTAAAAAAAATGTACTTCATAACATTTACAAAGTTTTTGGTCTGAAGACCTTAAACTACGTCCCGAGTGATTCCCAAATGAAAACCAACGTCAACCTCGACCGCTCGGATTGAGGTCCGATAGTCCAGATCTTTTCAAAAATAACAAAAAGAATGTATTTTCAGCATGAACATTCTTTTGGTCTGAACACCTTAAACTACACTGGGATTAACTTCTCGGAGGACTTCCTTGCTTTCAACAAAAAAATCGGCATCAATCTCGGCCCTTCGAGTTAAGGTTTGATGACCCAGATCATTTCAAAAATACCAAAAATATTTTAAGCTTTCCATAAAAGCTAGTACCAATCTCGACCTCTCAAGTCAAGGTCTGGAACTTTCAAAAAACAAACAAAAAAATTCAACTCTAATTGTAACAGCACAAATCTATCCCTAGTGGTCTGAAGACCTTAAACTATACTGAGATTAACTTCTTGGGGGCTTTCTTTCCTAACCTGTTCCGGACATGGCTGACATTTGATTGTACCGGTGTCCGGCATTCTCTAAGCAGGTAAAGGCCAAGGTGGGCAGAGCCCCGTGATCCTGTTCGTGTTGACCACACCGTGATAGACAATCTTGATTTGGAAGTCGCTGTTGAATCTAACGGATGTTCCCTATTCCTAAAACTCATGAAGAGAATTAAGGCAGTTGGGAGGTGAAGCACATCCTCATGAAATTGTGAGCAGCATAAGACCTCAAACTGGATTGATAAAGGGAAATGTGAGGATGTGGCTTATTTTGTGGCCGAAGGAGTCCATCAGACGATACGTGGTCTATGTGTATTTCAGACGAGGAAAAGGCAACTTTGTAGGTCTGTTGACTGAAAACCCTTAATCTCCTCATCCGAAGATGTAAAACTACAGCACTTACTGTGTGAGACTTGTCTCGCTGCTGACATAAAATGGATTGGGTGCCTTACCAGCAGTAGAAGCTAGAAGTGGATGAAAATTCCATACCTTTCCCTACATTTCAGAAAATCCAACAAAATACCAAAACATTGCAAAATCAGCTTTCGAAATCACAAAATATTTTCCTTGCTTTTAATAAGACTAGTCTTCATCCTGACTACTCAGGAAGAGACTCGGATCAGATATTTACAAAATCACAAAAATATTTCCTCTATTTTCAGTAACACCGATCTTCATCCTGAGTACTCAAGAAGAGACTCGGATTAGATATTTACAAAAACCAAAAAAAATATTTCTACTGTTTTCAATAACACCGATCTCTATCCTGATCACTTAGGTAAAGATTCAGATCAATACTTGTAAAAATCATAAAAATTGTCATTATCCCCAGCAAAGCGCTTTAGAAGTCTTGAACTCCGCTCATCCACTTTACAATATTGGGATGACGGATCCGATCGCCTGCAAATTGGAATCTTGACCAAAACTGATGGCTAAACACCATCCCAATCACATCTATTCCTTAGAAGAATATCTTGAGGTTGCCATCCAAAACCTTCTTTCATCCATTCCCAGCAACAAAATGTAGGGACGATGGACTTGATTGACCACGGGTTGGGATCTTGACCAACCCGCTGACCAAACATCCGCTTAAAAAAGAAAATCTCCAGAGAAACAAAATCCTACAAGCAATAAGCTCAAGTTCTCTACATCCCCATCAAAAGCAAAATCAATGAACTGAAAGAGAATGAGCCAAACCATGCATCCATCATGCATCCACATACATCAGCATCCATCGCATCAATCATCATGTTTACCTACTTTCAAACAGAAGTCGGTTAGCCAAAGACCCCCCAGGCATCCCCAGTGGAGGCAAGTGTAAATCAGATTTTCTTTTCAAAATCACACACACACACACACACACACACACACACACACACACACATATCCCTATTTGCAAATAAAAACCCCACAGAGTATCACTCCCCAGAATGGGTATCTTTTCAAAAATCCAAAAGTATTTTCTCAATGAGCGTTCGGCCTCCAAGACACTAAGAGATCTTCCATATCTCTGGGTAGGAACCGATGCAAAAATCAAATAAGATCCAACATCTCACGGTTTCCCCGGAGACCATCGGATCCAATGCACTTAAAGTATGGTCGGCCTGAACTCCAGTGTCAGGACAGTTGTACCAAATGCCGGATACGAAAAAGATGAAAGCCAAAAAGCTCGGTCAAAGAAACCATCTGAACAGTGGAAACGATGAATTGTAACCCAAGTATCAAAACCAGTAGATTAGGTGGAAAAAGTTCACCCGCACATACCTAGGCGTGGATGCGTGAAGTACCTTGACTGAGTCTAAGTCAGAGTAGTGGATTACCCGTAAGGCTACGCAGACGCAGGGCAGCTAACCACTTTGACAGTCAAGCGAAATAAGTACTCCTTGAGTGATATGGGAAAGCAACGAACAATCAAGCACATGGTCAGTAACCTCGTAAGACTACAATGGATGTAGCAGCTTTGCTGCACCTTTCTGATGTTAGTACTGATCGGGAACGGAAGGGTTGCGATTGGGTACCCAAGTTGCAGCTCATGCAGGGACAATCGGAACGTTTTTTCCAAACTCCCGTGTTATGTGCAAGTTATCTATTTTCAGACAATCAACTGATACAGATACAAAGGCAAGCAAAGATTCCAGACCATGATCTATGAATGACCGCGTCAGAAGTGGGGTGTCACTCGCTTTGACATTCGGTTGCACGCAACCTCTGCCAAAGAGGGGCATCTGTAGACACCCCCACCTTCATCTACAGTGGTGATTAAGATAGCTAAATGGATGGAGGTCCACACCCTCAAACCCCATGTCCAAAACCAGCCAAACTCATCCTTGTAAGCCCCAATCCATAACCCAACTCAAGCCTGAACTCAGTCAACTCACCCCTGAACATCAGCTCGAAAAACCATCAATAGAAAAAACCAATTTAAAAATCCTAAAAAAGTCAACCTTTTCGAGTCAACCCGCTGAGTCAAAACACCGAGTCAACCCACTGAGTCATTCCAGCCCTCACACCTAGTCAACTCACCCGGTCAAAACCCATCTTTCAGACCCAGTCAACTCACCTAGTTCCGAGCCGTAGCTTCGGAGCAGTTCCGAACCCGGACCTCCGACCATTTTCTTGTTCAGGTTCGGAGCAAGTACACTTCGAAGCTGAAGCAAGATGGCCGTACGGGCGGCCGTCTGATGGCCACCCGTCCCTATTTACGAGAGCTGCCACTCTTCGCAGCTATAAATACCCCCTCCCCTTCTCATTCTCAGCATCCCTCAACACCCTAGAAAACCCGTCGATTTCGAGTCCATCTCCACTTCTCTTAGTCCATTCCTCCACCAAGGAGAGCCTGAGTGAGAAGAGTCTAGCCCTGGTCCAGCCCAGCCTGACCCTGGTCCAAGCCTCTCAAGTTACCTAAGTCCCAATCTTAGCCGCTCGAAGCAAACCCTTGTGATACCTCCGTCCATCCAGCTACTTTTGTATTAGCATCATCTCATCTCATATAGTCTAAGTGCAACATTTATTATTCTTCCAACCCCTCGCTTATCATTTCACTACAAACACTTGATTCGGTCTTAGCGTATGCTTTGAAGTTTATTGGTTTTTCCAGAATTCATTCATTAGAAACTTTGACCGATCAAACACACAGCATGCATCTGGCATAAAGCACCTGTCAGTTCTAGCGTATGCTCTGGGCTTGCCTATTAATGGAAACCTACCCATCAGAAACTCTTACTGTTCAAACCTACATTTATGCATCATATCATTTATGAAAATGTATGAGGATTTAATCAGACTTTTAAGTACTAGTTCGATTCTGTGAAGTAAAGACCAGTACCTCGGTACGGGCAGAGTGGGTGCCTAACACCTTCCCACCTTGTAATCATGATCCCTTACTTCGAATCTCTGACCGTAGATAAAAAAGAGTTATTTTAGAGGAAGGAATCTTCGGATTCTCTTCTCTAATGTTTCTACGGGGTCTAGCCACCTGTAGATTCGAAATAACTGGCTAGTGGCGACTCTGGTCTTATACGAACTCATCCAAACATATCCAGTTTAACACGACAACCGAAAAAGCCCTTGAGAACGAGGCAAGCCAGTGGCACAACGACAATTTGCGCATACCCCCTTTTCGAAAGGGAGGGCTGGGAGTGTGGAAAGGCGTGCGTCCATAACTTGATAGGCGCATCCACACACATAAGATGTACTTTTACTTCTTGAGCAGACTTGAGCTTATATGATCCATCCTCATATAGTCTACTTAGATTGCATAGATTAGGTGCTTGATTAGTTTAATCTTATGTTAATTTATGCATATTTAGACTAGTTTAATCATATGCTAGTCTAGTGATTGGAACCACTTAGGCTTGGACGTTGAAGTGTTCTTGATTACTTAGTTTAAATTGTTAAATTGTGTAAGTAGGCGAAAAGAATTTCAAAAAGGTCCTAATCACCCCCCCCCCCCCCCCTGTAAGACTTAGTCATAATTCTAGTTGCTCCTTAAGCTTCCGCACTAATATGCCTTTACAAATGTGTTGATCCAAAATCTGTAATTTCAGTTCTCGCTTGAATTCCAAAGGCTTTAGTTCCCCGAAGTCTTTTTTCTTCTGCATTGTCAATGGTCAGAAACACAATCGGGGAAAAGCATCTATAAGGGAGGGGTCATCTCACGCCCCTTACGATGATGCATATGTCAAGGGAGAAGATGAGCCTCAGACTCTTGTACTCCATGTTGGAAGCTCATCCCAACAATCTGCTCAACAGAGCGGACGAAAGCAGTCCCGCAATCATGGGGCCCGAATATCCACTCTCGAAGAATAGGTTGGTGGGATGAATCAACATATGGGGGGCTTGGACCAATAGTTTGGGGGATTCACCCAGCAATTGGATGAGATCCGCACTATCCTTGCCAGCCTAGTTTCGCCACCTCCACCGCTGGTTCACCCGCCCTCACACTCTAATAGGGTAGGGGAAAACTCACGGGCAAGTTAGCCTCAGCTGTATTCGTCTCGCCAAATCAGGGCCCAACCTTAGACTTAGGAAGATGATGTCATCAGCTGAGCAACAACCGCGCAGAACCGTCCGACAGCTGATTTGCCTCCTAACAATCTAAGGCATCGATTAGAGGAGTGGCGCTTAGCTCAACTAAACAAAGCTTTAAATCGTGTTGATGATAACATCCCAGCTTGGGAAGCAGAACTTAGAGAACTCATAGAGCAGGTCGATGATCTGCACTGAGCATAGAAGGCCAGAGCTTCCAATCACCATCGACGCTCTCGTTGACTTAGCAGAGTCTCCCTTCACTGACGACATACAATCAGAACCACTTCCACAAAATCTCAAAGTGTCGCAACTAAAATAATACAATGGAGTAGGCAACCTTGCTAAGCACTTGGAGAACTTCAGGGTTTGGATGGAGCTCCTAGGCTCCAATAGTAACATCATGTGTAAGGCCTTCCCGTTATCTCTAACAAGCTTGGCCTGGACCTGGTTTCAAAACTTGAAGTCGAGGTTCATCAGTTCGTTCACTTCAACTCAACAGGGATTTCGTGACTCAGTTCATCGAAAGCACTGGCCCAAGGAATCATTCAACCCACCTCGCTGCAATCAGACATAAGGACGATGAGTCCTTGAAGAATTACCTCGCCCGCTTCAATGTCGAGGTAGTCCAGATAGAGAATCTATCTTAGGAAGCGATGCTCCACAACATGATTGGAGGATTTAGGGACTGAAAGTTCCTCTGGTCTATCAGCCAAGATCCACCCCAGTTTGTGGCTGAATTTTTAGATCGGGCGCAAAAGCACATCAATGCAGAAGAGCTAGTTAGTGCTCATAGATCAGCATCAAAGAGAAAAGATACGAAAGATGACTACAGGTCTAAGTGGCGGAATGACGATCGAGGGTCATCAAGCTGAGAAAATGCTCCTCGAGGAGCCAAGGCAAAGGCCCTCATGGCCTGATACACGCTGCTGAACACGATCGTGGACCAAGTATACCTGGCTCTCAAAGACAAAAAGATGTTCACTTGCGTGAAATACTTAGAACTGATCCTGACCGAAGGAGTAAATCAAAGTACTGCCTCTTCCACAAGGACCATGATCGCAACACCGTCGATTGTTGAAAGTACGTCGGTATTCTAACACGACACCTTTGTATGTGCGGAAGCTTAAAGAGCAACTAGAATTATGGCTAAGACCTATAGGAGGGGGTGATTAAGACCTTTTTGAAATTCTTTTCACCTACTTACACAATTTAACAAATTAAACTAAGTAAGTAAGAACACTTCGGCTTCCAAGCCTAAGTGGGTCCAATCACAAGACTATCATAAGGTTTAAGCAATAAACAACCTAGTCTAAATATGCATAGGCAATCAAATGATTTGACTAATCAAGCTCCTAACCTATGCAACCTATGTAGACTTATGAGAATGGATCAATGAGCTCAAGTCTACACTACTAGTGAAAGTACATCTTGTGTATGGATGTGCCTATCTAGTGCCTAGCATACATTCCTATCAAGCATTCATAATTAAACACTTAAACTTACAATGCTAAGATATCAATGTGCTCAATTCAATGACAAACACAATCATGTATAGTGGTTCAACTTTGGGTCTACTCCACTCCTAGTTCAAGTACTCAACTCCTTTGAGCACACCAGCATTCACCTATCGGAGGTTTTAAATGAGGTTCACCTCTCAACCTTTACACGGAGGTTTTACCGGTTCCCCTCTCAACCATAAACGGAGTTTTGAACATAGGCTAACTCTCAACCCGACGCACGTTCACTCCCATGTCGGAGGCTCCCCCTTGGAGACTTTGTTTAGGCCCGGCAAACGGGCCGAGTAGTGCCAAACAACCCCTAGTCTTTAGGCCGACAAACAGGCCAAGGAACGACCAACGTCCCTAGATCGAGTTTCACTAACAAACTCTACACTCAACTCCTAAAGGGAATTGAGTGGATGGACTCTCAATAAAGACAACCTTACTTGTCGGATGAGCCCCTTGTTCAGCGCTGGTTCGGGTTGCTTGATCTCCGCTCTCTCGTGCTTCAATCGGCTTCCCTTGCTCCCTCGATCGTGTTGCGGTTGCGTCACCAATGCCGGAGGGTAGGTTTAAGAACTCTACAACTAATGGGAATGGGTTACCTAGAGTTTCTCTCCTACAACGATCTCATCTTAGAGTTTTGGATAAGGATATGCCTATCAAGGAAGATCTAAACTCTAGAGATCAAGAGGGGATGGAGGTCATCTTCTTCATGAGCTTGGAATGCTCCAATCTTGTGTTAAATCACAAGGAAGATGCCTTGCATAGGTTGGGAATGAGCCTCAAATGGTCTCCAACGATGGTGGCTTCACTCCTCTCAAAATCCCTCTTATTGCCCCTCAAAATGAGCCAAGCCCCTTTATAAAAGGTGTTCAAATGGACAAAAAATGGGAAAAAAATGGCTCTTTCTGACCTATCCCGACCGGTCGGCCAAAGGCCAGAGAGGACAGTTAGTGCACTACCTAGAGGGGGGGTCTGTCCGACCGGTCAAGACCGGTCAGTCCAATGGCTTGCTGCACGCTGTCTGGACTGGGAGCTTGTCCGACCGGTCTTGACCGATTGGTCTAGTCGAATCGACCGGTCTTAACCGGTCAGACAGGCCTGGGTTCAGCCAGATTATTTGCTGACCCAAATTTTTCACAACGCCACTATATGGCCAAGGTTAAGATGGTCTTTTAGGACACCTAGGGCCAATCTATGATGACTAAGGGTATTCCTAAGATGGTCAAGGTCATCAAGGAGGTTAAGGGTTAGGTTTTGGTCAAGGTTAAGGCACATCAAGGCATCACTTTTACCTGTTTCTTCTTCCTTGATGCAGCGGGGCCACTTGAGTCTTCGGTCTTCATCTTCATTAAGCTCAACTGACATTAGACTCACTGACCTAAGTGATTGACAAACAAGGTGCACTAGTATGCCACAGAAAAGTGCACTAACAATTGCTATGAGTTGAAATGTCAAATCGAGAACCTAATCAAGGGTTCTTGTGTAAATATGTCTCCCAGCGTCAAGATGAATAGAGGGCGACAGTACAGGACGATCTGCAAGAAGATCAGATTAACAACAACCTAGTCGAGGAGATTCACACCATTTTTGGTGGGCCAACTGGGAGGGATTTCGACAATGCTCGAAAAGCTTACGCACACTAGGCTCGAACAATTGAACTCGAGCACTCTCCCACCATCACGTTCACCGAGGATGATGCTTAAGGATTCTCCACCCTCATGACAACTCCCTCGTTATTTTAATGATGGTCGTCAACAAGATATTTTTAAGATGATGGTTGACACTGGAAGTTTAGTCGACGTTCTTTATGCCTCAGCCTTTAAGAGGATGAAGATCGATCAATCTCGACTCTGATCTGTGAGTACTGCCCTCATTGGATTCATAGGAGAGCATAATGCCATACGAAGTGGTGACTCTCCCGATCACAACAGGTGAGGAGACGATCCAGAAATTAATAATGGTAGACTTTCTCGTTGTCAACACACCATTAGCGTTCACTGCAATTATCGGCCGCCCTGCACTCAAGGCTCTCAAGGCCGCGATCTCCATTTACTATCTGATGATGAAGTTTCCAATTGATGAAGCGATCAGAGTCATTAAGGGAAATCAACAGAAAGCTTGGCGACATTATGAGTTGTCCTTACGCGGTAAAAGCTAAGTCTCCACTGTCACAAGGACAATCTCCCTGGACCTTAGAGAGGACTCCATGGAGAGAGGCTCGGCCGCCAAGTATCCGCTCACCATCCCGGTCATTGACGATGATCCAATGAAAGTGGTTCAGGTTGGGTCCCAGAGCTATCTAAAGCTTCGAGAAAAGATCGAAGTGTTTCTGAAGGAGCACGCAGACATGTTCGCTTAGTCGCACTAAGATATGTTAGGGATAAACACTGACCCAACCTTCAAACCAGTCTAGGCAGAAGCAACGCCCCTTCAATGTAAGAAAGAGACACATCTACCAACGAAGAAATCAACAAGTTGCTTTAGGTTGGGTTTATCAAGGAGGTGAAGTATCCAGATTGGCTCGCCAACGTGGTGCTGGTTAAGAAGGCCAGTGGTAAATGGTGGGTATGCGTGGATTATACCGACCTCAACAAAGCCTGTCCAAAGGACAATTTTTCATTGCCTTGTATAGATCAACTTGCTGATGCTATGGTAGGATACGAGCTCCTCAGCTTCATGGACGCATACTCCAAATACAATCAGATTCAGATGTATGCCCAAGACATGACAAGAATATCCTTCATCACAGACAGAGGTCTTTACTGTTACAAGGCCCTTCAGACTCAAGAATGCGGAAGTTATATATTAATGTTTGGACAACAGGATGTTCGTCGACCAGATCAGTAAGATAATGGAGGTTTATGTGGACAACATGCTCGTTAAGAGCTTGAAGTTGAAAAACCACATAGAAGACCTCCGCACTATGTTTGATATATTAATAAAGTACCACATGAAGCTCAACTTGACCAAGTGCGCCTTTGGGGTTAGCTTAGGGAAAGTCCTTAGTTTTGTGGTGCATCAGTGAGGAATTGAAGCAAAACTGGAGAAGATTTGGGCATTGGCCGAGATGACCTCGCCCTCAACCATAAAGAAAATCCAACGCCTCACCGGACGAGTCGCAGCTCTAACAGGTTTGTTTCTAGGGCTACCGACTAATGCCTTCCCTTCTACAAATAACTGCGAGGTTGCAAGGATGTAGTGTGGACTGAAGAATATGAGAAAGCTTTCCAGAAACTCAAAGCCTGTCTTGGGTCGCCACCACTGCTATCCAAACCTGTTCAGGGTGAAGATTTACTCCTGTACTTAGTAGTTTCCCTGGTTGCGATCAGTTCGGCCCTGGTATGAGACGACCAAGGAACTCAGCGACCAGTTTACTACATCAGCAAGGCTCTGCTTGATTCAGAGATAAGATATCAAAGTATCGAGAAGTTGGCCTTAGCCTTGGTCACATCGGCTAGGCGATTAAGGCCCTACTTCCAAGCTCATCTAATGGCGGTTCTGATAGATCAGTCATTACGACAAGTCCTCCAAAAGCCAGAAACATCTGGTCAACTTGTCAAGGGGGCCATTGAGCTCGATGAAATTTGACATTCAGTATCGACTGTGAACTGTCATAAAAGGACAAGTCGTCGTCAACTTTATTGTTGAGTTTACTAGCTCGCCAGCCAACCAAAGCTCGCCTGACGACCGGGGGGCGCCAAAGACTTCGCCAATGGAAATAGAGCCAAATGCGAGCTTGTTTGGAAGTTCATCCGCACCAGGTGCGCCTGGCCGATATGGTCACTGCATGTCGATGGGTCTTCCAATTCACAAAGGAGTGGCACAGGCCTCATATTAGCTTCCCCAGATAGAGTAAGAGTCTAGTATGCCCTAAGGTTTGGTTTCCATGCCTCAAATAATGAAGCAAAATATGAGGCCCTCCTAGCCGGACTCCGCCTTGGCTTGGCAATAGGAGTCCGAAAGGTGAGGGTACATAGTGACTCACACCTGGTGGTCAGACAGGTGACCAAAGAATACTGGGTAAAGGGAAAGAAGATGATCGCCTATCTAGCCAAGGCTTGCGAGCTCCTCAACCATTTTGAGTATTACGAGATAGTGTGAGTACCAAGGGAGAAGAACACTAATGTGGACTCCATCGCCAAGTTAGCATCAACAGTCAATGATGAGCTCGTCAGGACAATCCTCATTGAATTTTTTCCGCATCGAAGCATAACTATGGAAGAAGCTAAAGAAGTGTGCCTGCTTAATACTGAGCCAACCTGGATAAACCCGATTATTCATTACTTATAGCATGGTGAGTTGTCAGCGGACAAAAAGGAAGCTAGGCGACTCCGATACAGGTTTGCTCGGTACACATTAATTGAAGGCATCCTTTACAAAAAAAGGATTCTCTCTGCCCTGCTTTCGGTGCCTGAAGCCCGATGAAGCCAACTATGTCCTCAGGGAAATCCACCTCGGTAGTTATGGGAACCACTTTGGGAGCCGAGTGCTCGCACATAAGGTCATTCGGCAGGGGTATTAGTGGCCCACCGACATGCGACAGATGTCAACAATTCGCTCCGGTTCCACAACTGCCCCTAGAAGAGCTCACCCTGATGTCTGGACTATGGCCATTTGCATAGTGGGGAGTTGATATTATTGGGCCCCTCCCTATCAGGAAAGGTCAGGTGAAATACGTGATCGTCGCAGTAAATTACTTCACGAAATGGGCTGAGGCAGAGCCCTTGGCCACTATCACGGAGAAAAAAACTATTGATTTTATTTGTTGGTCGATCAAAATCTAAATGCCTAGCAATCACACTGGTTGTTTCCAGCCAAAGGAAAATGAAAACCAGTTATGCCTGAGCTTGGATCTGCTTGAAGAAGCAAGGGATGACTCTTATAAGAGGATTGTAGCATATTAGCAATGCGTTGCATGATACTATAATCCAAGGGTCAAGGCACGACATTTTAGAATAGGCGAATGAGGTGTAATTTACTTGTCCTCCATTAACATAAGGGTCTAATGTAATGTAGAGATGGGAGTCCAAGGTTGTACCTCAGGAATAAAAACTTAAGAAAGTTAGGGCAAATTCAATAAAGTAAAAGAAAATAAATTATAAAAGAAAATGTTTCTAAAGAGATGATCACTTAGATAATAAAACAAACCAAGGCATAAGGATTCACATATATAATCATACATAAACCTGAGATGTAAACATTCCACCAACATTCATGAATCATGAACCATCCACCAACAAAATAAGATATATTTACATGAGAATGAAGCATTAACACATATGAACCATAGAATGGGTCCTAAGCATCCAAAATCCGTGAGAGAATGGATCAAAGGCCCATCTACACGTCATGTTTCTAAAAAATAAACTAATATAAATTTATAATCACATCCATATGCGTGATTTGATCTACAACATTGAATAAGTATTAACAAACTTCAAAGTTGCATATCCCATATACACCTAAGATAAAAAAAATAAATAAATAAATACCACACCATTCATCCATTCATCATGTAAAAAAAATAAAATCTCATAAATTAAATTCAAACCATCTAACCATATCTCAAGTTATGCATAAATCCTACATGCTTCCCCTCTAGCCTTGGCTAGGGGAATTAGAAAGACATATTTAAATAAATCAAAATAAATATATAAACAAGAGATGGAGGGGAAATGTTAAGGTATGGGAAGTGCTTCTCCACCAGAGATCGGTAGTCATCAAATCCATAATTATAGATCTTCTCCTGGACGGCCCTCATCTTAGTGAGTTCAGCTTCTCGCTCTGTAGCCTTAGATTGGACTTCCTGCAACAAGGCTTCCAGTTCAACCTTCTCACCCTCTGCCACCTTCAGGGCAGTTTTCGTGGACTTCACCCTCTTCTTCATGGATTGCTGTCGGGCCTCTTCCTCTTTCATGGCATCTTCAGCGGTCCGGACTAGAACTTGATCAACTTCAAGGTCGGACTGGGCCACCTTGACCTCCGACTTGGCAGATTTTAGGTTCTTCTCGGCCGCCTCTACCTTCTTCTTCCACGACGAGGCCTTGCGAAGGGATTTTGTCACGTGCTCTCTAAATTTAACAAGTGCGGGCCCAGCGCATCATTATCCCAAGGTTGCGTCCTGAAGAGAAAAGAACGAATTAAAAGGACGCCCGCAGTGGAAAAGTGTGAGAGCAAAATATCGCCTTACCCTGAGGCCACTTTCAATGATGGAGACTGCTATCTGTTTAGGGTCTGACGAGGCCAGCACGTCTAAATTCTCACTAACGGAAGGATTTGTCAACATGTAAGAGTTAATGTCGTCTATCCATGAGGGGTGCTGCGTCCGTCAACTCAGTGAGGGGAGGACGTGAAGCCTGCTGAATGACTCAAATTGGAGAGCTAGGGGGCAAAGTTAGCTCGGGTTTGCTAGCAGCAAGCCGAGGCTGCTGAGGTGATTGCTGCCACGATAGGTCCTCCAACCTTGACCCCTGGGCCGTTTTCTTCGTTGGTGGTTAGGAGGCCTCCTCCCTATCCAGAATGTTGGCAGGGAGCTTCTGAACCCTAGAGGGAGCCTTTAGAGCCATTCCTGCATCAAAGAAGGCCAATGAGGTTAGGAGCTAAGTTAAAATTACTAAGTACAAGGCCAATGAACAAATGACCGGCCCTGCCTCACGGATAGACTCAAGGGTGATAAGTCGCTGATAGTCTCTTTCTTCTACCGAGTGAGACCTCACAACACTGATCTATCACTCCTGATCAGAGGACAAGGTCAACCAATATTGCGCGAAGGCTGCAAAAAGCAACATCAACAAGTAAGAGATAGGATAACGACTAACAAAATGCAACAAAGCGCATAGGTTGACAAACCTCCCAACCTGGTTTGGCGAACTCATCGCGAGCTTGGTACTTCAAAGGCCAAGGCTCGTCCAGTGTTGCCTCCCATGCTCCTAAGGCAAAAAATTATTTTTCCTTCTAGGTCTTCAGGGAGGACAGAAGACTAGTGATAATTAAGCCGCCCTGACCTAGGCAAGCTGAGAAATAATATAGCCCCCGACCTCCTAAGGACTCAAGGGTATATAGCAAGAAGAGCTCATTCGAGGTCAATTCTGCATTCCCAATGTGTCACCACAAGATGTAGCAGTCGTCGATGCATTTCCAAGCGTTGGGTTGAAGCTGACCTAAAGATAAGCTTAGAATGCTCAGCACTTCCCGCACGAACGGATGAAGTGGCAAATGCAAACTGGCTGCAAAATGGATCGGGGAAATAGCAACCTCGCCCTCGCTAGATTGGCTTGGTAACTCGCCCTTCTCAAAAACCCTAAAACCAACCGAATCAAGGACGTCATACGTCTCCCTCATGTCCTTGAGCTCCTCATTAGATATCATGGATTCTACATCGTCCAGCTCAAAGGAAGAAGGATTGTTCGGACCTCCAGTGGTTGTTTTGGTACTAGAGCTTGGAGCCCCTCCCCTCTCAGGGACTGACTCCGAAGGTACTGACACCACCACCATTCTTAGATCTACAGATCTGGTTCGAGAACTGGAATTCGATTTACACCGTTATTGAGATAAGCTTGAAGGTATGCTTATGTCCTAGAGGGGGGTGAATAGGACTTTTTACAAATTTCTTGCTAATTGAAAACTCAAAAGCATTCATAATCTAATTTATCAATTAAGTAAATGTAAATGTATGTAAATTGATCACACGAGGTCTTTTTAAATGATCAACTATACTAAGAGAAACAATTGATCAAACAGTTCATATGCATACATGTACTAATCATTTAGAGATAGCATATGGACTTTTTGTCAAACATAAGATGGGCATTCAGTTGAGCACTTATATAATTGATCAACAAGGCACAATAATAGACAAAATGCATTCACCACATTACACACGATGTATAGTTGTTCGACGATGAAGCAACTCCACTTTCGGTTCAAGTACTCAACTCATTTGAGCACATCGGCATTCATTATCGGAGGTTTTAAATAAGGTTCATCTCAACCTTTACAACCTACACAAGGTCTATTCCTACACAAGGACAACGCACGTATTCTCCAATGTTGGAGGCTTACGCAAGGACTTCCACGTCCTACGCAAGGACACACACGTCCTACTCAAGGACAACTCTGAGATTGGGTCACAATCTCTAGTCCCCAATCTCAACAAGAAAGGGGAATCAAACAAGGGACTCTATAAGCTGAAACACTTACAAGAGATGAGCCCCGATTCAGCACCATTGAGTAGCTTCAGCTTCCACGAATGCTTCAGCTCCTCTTTCCAGCTCCCATGATTAGCTACCAATGCATATGATGTTCCTAGATTAATGCCGAGTAGGTGGGAGGTGGTGTTGAAGTTCCCTTTGCCTATTCAATACAATGGTGATGATAGGAACTACCAACTTTTAGTATTCAATGGCTATTGATGACCAAGAGATTCAACAAGATGGGTTAGGTCAGCCATGAATGCCTTGCTTGAGTTCATTCTTCAAACTAAGCTTTAAATGCTCATTGAAGTACCATGAATCACTTGGTTTGAGTGATGAACTCTAAGCAATGATGAGCAAATGAATGATAGATGATGCTCTTAATTGCCCCTTTCAATGCTCCCAATGAGTGTACAAGAGGTGCCATTGAAGCCCTCGAAATATGCCTTTATAGGCTCCAAGAATCGGGATCCAACGGATATAAAACGATAACATTCGACTTGTTACAAACCCTTGAGGACCAATCTTGATTGAGTGTCCGACCGGTCTGACGACCGATCTTCCCTTTAAGTAAACAGTCCAAATGTTCATTGGACATTTTTTGTCCATGCACGACCAATCGTGTGACCGGTCTCCCCTTTATCGATCCAGTCCAAAGGTTGCTGGATGATTTTCGTCCATTTTTGACCGGTTGTGCGACCGGTCCTAGGAGGCCAACGACCGATCCTCAAACTAGTCTTCCCATTGCCAGAGAAGACTGCTTTTCTTTAAAGTTTGCTGTCCAAACTGATTCCTCAGTCGACCGGTCGTTCGACCGGTCATCAGGCTTAGTTTATGGCCTATTTATTTTGCTGAGATTCATCATCCCTTTTACGGTGCACAATAAGATGATTTTTCTATGATTTTCAACAGATTGACACCTACACAATGGAGATTCAAGACTGATCAACTTGACCTTTAGTCCGTGGATCAAATGGCAAACATAAAGCATTATTTGAATGCCATAGACTAGGGTGTTTTGGGATCCTATAGGCTATTTATATGCAACTTACCTTCCAAGCTTGATTTGGCTTGAACTTAAGTGTGGAGAGCTGCTACGATCTTTAAGTCTTGAGTCTTCAATGATCGTCGGCGCTCACAAGACTTGACTGACTCATACGTTCACGCGATTGACAATACAATGCACACATCAGTGCACTAACACAATCCACGTCTCCGAAATTTGTGCCACTTGACGGGAATCTCTCCTGCAACCACAGCCACGATGATGGCCACGCCAATGGCCTAGGATTACTTGTCCGATAATTATGGCTAAGAACTGAATTTGTCTAAAGCAAAAAAATGGCTAAGAGCTCCTTCTCCGTAGTCAAGTAATTGACTTGGGCGGAGTTCAAGGTCCTACTCGCATAGTAGATAACATGGGGCTTCTTATCCTTCCTTTGTCCTAACACCGCCCCAATAGCATAATCACTCGCATCGCACGTCAACTCAAAAGGAATAGACCACGGTGGTTGCATGATGGGTGCGGTTGTCAACATATCTTTTAGCTTTGAGAAAGCTAATTGACATTCGGCACTCCACTCAAATTGGTTGTCCTTTTGGAGAAGATTGTATAAAGGCCTAGAGATTTGGTTGGAATGCTTTATGAATCTTCTATGAAACTCGACATGTCCAAGGAAGGACTGTACATCGCGTATGCTTTTGGGTGGTGGTAGATTGGTAATGATGTCAATTTTGGCCCAGTCTACTTCTATTCCATTGGACGAGATGATATGTTCAATGACTATTCCTCTTTATATCATGAAATGACACTTTTCCCAGTTTAAGACAAGGTTCTTCTCCTCACATCTAGTCAAGACCAATCTTAAGTGGTCAAAACACTCATCAAAAGTACAACAAAAAACTGAAAAATCATCCATGAATACCTCGAGAAACTAGCCCACTATGTCTGAGAAAATACTCAACGTGCATCATTGAAATTGAAATTATGTCGGGTAGTCTAACACAACACCCTACTACACATACGCGTGCGGAAGCTTAAGGAGCAACTAAAATTATGGCTAAGTCCTAGAGGGGGGTGATTAAGACCTTTTTTAAAATCTTTTCGCCTACTTAATAGTTTTAGCAAATTAAACTAAGTAAGCGATTAACACTTCGGCTTCCAAGCCTAATAAGTAGGTCCAATCAAAAGACTAGCAAATGATAATGCAATTAACAACCTAGTCTAAGCAACACATGTAGACCATAGAGGATGGATCAATAAGAACTCAAGTCTACATGAGGAGTGAAAGTACATCTTGTGAGTGTGGATGTGCCTATCAAGTGCCTAGCATACATTCCTAACTAAGCATTCATAATTAACCAATTAAACACAATGCATAATGAGAAATGTGCTCAAGAACAATCACAAATACAATCATGTTTAGTGGTTCGACTACTTGTCTACTCCACTCCCGGTTTAAGTACTCAACCCCTTTGAGCACACCGGCATTCACTGGGGAGTTTAAATCTGGTTCCTTCCAACCAAGGTGTTTTAAATCGGATCCACCCAACCGGGGAGTTTACAGGTTCCTCCCAACCTACACGTTCACACCCGTGTTGGTGGCTCCCTTTGGAGACTTGTTTAGGCTTACTAAACGTGCCAAGGAATGGCAAACGTCCTTATATTTAGGCTCGGCAAATGAGCCAAGGAGTGTCAAGAAACCCCTAGTCTTTAGGCCGACAAACAGGCCAAGGAACGGCTAACGTCTCTAGACTTTAGGTCGACAAACAGGCCAAGGATTGACAAAAGACCCTAGTTCAAGTTTGTCAAACAAACTCCACACTTAACTCCCACAGGGAATTGAGTGGATGGACTCCAAACAAAGACAACCTTATTTGTCGAATTGAGCCCCTTTGTAGCGCCGCTTTGGGTTGCTTCTTCTTGCTCTCCCGTGCTTGAATCAGCTCTCCTTGTACTCCCTCGATCTTTAATGCCCCTACTTTGCCAAGGCTACAGCTCCAAGATTAGCTACCTTGCATGTGATGCTCCATTGGAGATGCCCAAGGTGCTAGGGAATGGTGAAACCTCTACAAAATGGTAGGAAATGGATTTTCTAGAGAAATACACCTATTTGGACTCCTAGGTGGTATTTAGACAAGGGATTTAACTATGATCAAGGTGTCTAAAACCCTAGGAATCAAGAGGGAACAAGTCCATTCTCATTATGCCATTGAATCGCCCAAGCTTGTGATGAAAACACAAGGAGAATGACTTGCTATGGGTTTGAGATAGAGCCTCTGATGATCTTTAGCAATGGTGGCTTCTATCTCCTCAAAATCCCCTCTTAGCCCTAAAAACGAATCTCCTCGCTTTTATAAGATTTCCCCAATGGTCAAATAACGGGCAGATTCGTGTAGGGTCGGGCGCTCGGACGCTTGTGGTCGAGCGCCCGAAATCCGGTCCAAATTAAAAATTTGTCGCTGGACACATTTGGTGATGGTCGGGCACCCGAACAAGTTGTGGTCGGGCGCCCGATGGCCATGCTTGCACTATCGAGCACCCGGTGGTTTATATGATCAGGCGTCCGGAATTTGGTCTAGAAAAGGTCTGTGCTGCTGGACAGGTTTTGCACTGGTCGGGCGCTTGATGACCTTCTAGTTTACAGGCCACTCACTTGGACAGATTCCCCTTAGGTCGGGCGCCCGGCCATGCATGTTTTTTTACTTTCTGTTTTTCAGTAGAACATGTAACCTCTTGACCATTCTTTTGGTGATCTTTTGGGACATCTAAGGCCAATCTAAAATGACTAAGGGTATGCGTATTAGTCATGGTCATCTAGAGGTTTATGGTTTTGGGTAGGTACAAGGTTAAGGCTCACCAAGGCATTACTTTTATCAGTTTCTTCTTTCTTGATGCAGCTGGTTCGTCTTGAGTCTTCGGTGTTCGTCTTCATTAAGCTCAAACGACACTAGACTCACTGACGTAAGTAATTGACAAACAAGGTGCACTAGTATGCCACAGAAAAGTGCACTAACAGAAATGTGCAGGTCATTACATAGTCCGAATGGCATCCTTCAATATGCGAAGGTGCCAAACAGGCATGTAAAGGTGGTTTTCTCTTGGTCTTTCGGGGCTATCTTAATTTAGTTGTAGCCGGAATAACCATTAAGGAAGCAATAATAAGAATGGCCTGCTAACCTTTCCAAACTTTGATCCATAAATTGGAGAGGGAAGTGGTCTTTCCTAGTGACTGTGTTTAGCTTCCAATAATCTGTACATATACGCCAACCGGTGGTCACTCTAGTCGGTATAAGCTCGTTGTTGGCGTTCTCTACAATGGTGATACCGGACTTCTTAGGGACAACTTGGGTAGGACTCACCCATTGGCCATCTGAGATAATGTTGATAATACCCCCATCTAATAGCTTTAACACCTCGGCCTTGACAACCTCCATCATGTTCGAATTTAACCGTTTTTTATGTTGTCTAGTCATTTTTACATTCTCTTCGAGGTGGATGCGGTGAATACAAAACAAAGAATCAATCACCTTGAGGTCCGCTATTGTCCATCCTATGGCTCCCCTATGTTCTTTGAGTAGCTCAATTAGCTTGAGCTCTTGGTCTTTTCCTAAGTGAGAGATTATGACAATTGAGAATGTCTCTTCTTGATCCAAATAAACGTATTTTAGCTCGGATGACAATGGTTTTAGGTCAAGCTTCAGCAGTTGGATATTAGATGGTAGAGGCTTTGATGTGGTTGGTGACAATTTTTTAAAGTGAGGCCTCCACCGGCTAGTATCAACTACCGGTTTCTCTTTACTCAATGCTTGCACAATGTCACATAAGATGGGATTATTAAAATCCTCGAAGTGTGTCAAGAATGTTTCCAAAGTCTCGAGTGGTTCAAGTTGGAGGAGCTCCTCTTCTTCAAAGGATTCGAGCATGTTCACCTCAAACTGCTCATCATCGTCCTCATTCCTTTGCTTTTTGTACATATGGAACACATTCACCTCCAATGTTATGTTACCAAAGGACAATTACATCACCTCATTTCGGCAATTTATAATTGCATTTGATGTAGCCAAGAATGGGCAACCTAATATAACCAGTATTTGAGTACTAGTGTCCATGACCGGTTGTGTGTCCAAGATGATAAAGTCTACAAAGTAGTAGAATTTATCGACTTGATCTAGAGCATCCTCAACCATCCCTCTCGGTACACAAATGGATCTATCAGTAAGTTGCAACGTGGTTTTGGTGGGTTTTAATTTACCAAGACCTAATTGCTCGTATACCGAGTACGGGATCAAGTTTACGCTTCCCTTCAAATCTGGCAATGCACGCTCAATCCGGTAGTCTCCAATGATGCATGAGATTGTGGAGCTACCGGGATCCTTATATTTTGGAGGGATCTTTTGGGTGAGAATGACACTCACTTGCTCATTGAGAAAGGCATTTTGTTGCGCATTATATTTCCATTTAGTTGTGCATAAGTCTTTTAAAAACTTGGCATAGGAAGGAATTTGTTTTACGACATCAAGCAATAGAATGTTAATCTTGACTTGTTTGAAAACTCTAAAATATCATGAGAGTTTGGTTTGGAGCAGCCAATCTCGAAGGGAATGGTGTTACGGGCATGTGAACACACTCCATTTCTTGTGGGGCAGAGCTAGATCCATCTTCATTCTCAGAAATTACCATATCATTAGGCTTGTCAGCCTTCACCAGAATAGATTTATCAATCTGTTTACCATTTCTAAGAGTGGTGATGGATTTTGCTTGCTCCACATGTTGGCTGGGAAGATTAGGGGCGCTAATTTCGTATGTTTGTTTAGGATTGGGCTCAGGTTGGTATAGAAAGATCCCTTCCTTAGCATTCAAGCGTCCCTTAATCTCATCAACCGACACTTTAGCTCTTTGAACATTTGCTGATTCGTTTGGTTGATTTGCGTTTGCCCTTGCATAAACGCCTTTAAGGTGTCCTCTATTGAGAATTGAGGTGGGGCCATGTTTGGTGGTACATTTTGCATGGGTGGCCCTCTTTGAGGGTTGGTAGATTGGCCATGGGACCATTTCTCCAACGGAAATTTGGATGGTTCTTCCAAGTAGAGTTGTACGTGTTACCTATCGGTCCATTGAAAGGTTGTTATAACTGTATGTGGTGTTTGCTTACTCTTGTAACACCTTTTGAAATGTAAGAATTGTAAGACAATCCTGAGTAGAGTGTACACTAGCGGCACAAATTCCACACACGTTTTCAATAGCTTTAGTGGAGTTGGAAGTTCCGCTCTTATTAAGTTCCAAGGCCTCGACTTTTCTTGTGAGGCTAACTATCCTTGCATTAACATCATCTTCCTCCTTAAGAATGCAAATCTCTCTCTTTTTGTTAAAGAGGCTTGAGGTTACTAGATTTATCTGAGGTATCCCATGATTGGGCATTCTCGGTCAACATGTCCAAGTAACTCCATGCTTCATCTGGATTTTTGCTCATGAACTTGTCATTGCACATCACCTCTATGAATTAACGCATATTGGAATTTAATCCATCATAGAAGAAATTCATAATTCGCCAACTTTCGTAGCCATGATGTGGGCAGGTAAGTAAGAGGTCCTTAAACCATTCCCAACTTTGAAAAAATGATTCACTCTCTTTAACTAAGAAGTTTATGATAAATCTTCGAAGGGTGTTTGTTTTATGAGCAGAGAAGATTTTTTCAAGAATTCCCGGGTCATCTCAATCCATGTCCCTATCGAATGTGGTCTAAGAAAGTGGAGCCAACCCTTGGCTCTTTCTTTCAATGAGAAGGGAAACAATTTAAGTTTGATGACATCTTCAGTCACATTAGCATATTGTAAAGTAGCCACTACCTCATTAAATTCTTTCAAGTATGGGCTGTCTGAGTCTAGCCCATGAAACTTGGGTAAGAGCTGAATCACTCCTAGCTTAATATCAAAGTTTTCCCCAGTGGTTGGAAAAACCACACATGAGGGTGTAGTAGTACGGGCCGATTGTAAGTAATCTCATAAAGCTCTCATTGGAGGAGCATTATACAACTCATTATCTCCTATTCCAGAATCGTGCAAGAACTTACGCAATTGCATAGGAAAAATTGGAGCCTCAAATAGAAGTTTCAGTTTCCTGGGAATGGCCGACCCGTCAGGTGACCAGTCGTCGACCTACTTATTTTGTCCAACGAGCTTTGCATTAAAACTTTCACAACTTCAAGAAATTCGACCGGTCGGGCTATCGGTTGTCTATAGTGGCCGACCGGTTGTGCAGTGTATTTTTTTTTTTTTTTTTTGCATTTTTTTCTTTCTTCTTCTCCATCTTCCTCGCTTCTTTCTTCCACCTCTTGACACTTGTTCTATTAATCTTCAATGCATACGAAGTGACTCTTTTGAGCTTGTGTATTGGTAAAATCTCTCTCTCTCTCTCATTCCTACAATCACAAAAACATATATTAGATTAGCCTTTAAACATGCAAACCATGTATAATATGTGATGAATTGGGGTTAGAATTTGTATAATTCGGAGCTCAACATCCGTGTCAGTCCAAAGTTCCAACATAACTAGTTTCCTAGTTTATGCCAACATTTTTCGTACAGGTGGAACCTCCCCCTTCTCTAGTGGGTCTCGCCACAAATGGACAATGGTGTTAGTCGACATTCCCGTCTTATCTATCCTACAAATGATCTATCATCAAAATCGAAGGTGGAAAGGGAAAAAAACCATCAGACAGTTAAGATTGTGTGATGATCAAGATCTTTTTGTCCATTAACCACCCGTAGATTAATGATCTGGATGACTTATGTGGATGAGTCCCACCTCACTGTATAGACGTCGAACAACAGCATAGCCTACCTTTTTATAGCCGCGTTAGTATAAATGTCAAATAATATATAAGGCTACCAAAAAATGAATAAAGACTTTATAACCACCATTCAACGGATGTGGATTAGGTACTACCTGAGCATGTGTAGAGCTCGGGACAGGCTTGATGTGGCACATAAGTGTCATGTCTGTAGCACATTGGCAGAAGAGATCTACCATGTCAACAAGCCTGACACAAGTCTGTCACATCTCTCCACCAATAAGCACATGTCACGTACTGGCCTATTCCGAACTCTACACAAGCTCAAGTAATACCTAATTTGTGCCCCCATTCGACCGGCGCTCCATGCTGGGCCCACTCGACCTTAAGGTTATAGAATTGGTGGGCCCACGATATCTCCCAATTCATGAGGCTTCTTTAGAACTGGTCATGATTTTGGCATCCGACTATGTTACTCGACTTTCTCAGTCCATTTGAGGAAGCTTGCTAAGTATTATTACTCGACTAGACAAACTTTAAAAATTTGGAGCATGATACGAGCACACGTGCCAGCACAAAACACGTGTATGCGACACAAATTGTCCATCAGGCAGATCGACTGTCATATGTTCGACCCCAAGGTCAGGTTATTCCATCCATTAAGTAAGCCACACAAGTTCATTGAAAACAGACCGCTAATCGATTTTCTCAGTTGTCCTCTGCTGTAGCACAGGTGTGGCCCTCCTGATGAACAACACAGATCACGCACGCGTGCTTGAGCTAGTAGCCTTAGCAGGGATAAAGAATCGTACCTGAATTCTCAAGTAATCCATGCAATTCCAACCGAAGTCATTTCCAAGGATTTGATCAACTGGTCTTTGAAACGCCATCTAATACGATCTCCACTATTGCCAGCGTCGAGCATTCCCTTTCAGAAACCCAGCGGTTTCCGTCCAAGCTCCGTCTAAATGAAAACCGGTTTCTCAAGGCCCTGTTACCCAACGACAGCACCATCAAATCCTCAACGTCGTTAACTAATGAAAAATTAGAAGTGGCAATGGGTCGGGTTGGGTCGGGTTCGGGTCGGGTCTTTTCCACCTCAGCCCTAACCCGATCCAAATTGAGTTCGTTGGATTTTCCCAACCCTTACCTAACCCAAATTAAACCCGGTCAGGTCAGGTTAGGTTGACCCGCATTTTAATGATCAACTAATTTTTAGATTAAACTAAAATCGTATCTTATTTCAAGTCTCAATTTGAATCAAAATACTAAGAATTTCCAAGAAAGACTCACCTAATAAAGGAATTTTACTAAATCAATTAACAACTAGACTCAAATCTTCAACTACCAATGCCTGCCCAACATTGGTCATGAATCTAACATGAATAGTCATGGATTAGACTTCACCTCAAACTGGACTCGGTGAGTTTTGTTGAGTCAACTCAGCACAAGTTACAACTAGTTTCAACCATATTGAACTTCAAGAGCAAGGATATATGATCATAATTAATCCTAAATAGCTAAACTAAATCAGACATTCCTCAGATCATGAACAACTTCTATCAACTAATATGAACTAGGCATAGAACGAGTTCGACTCGGTTTACCATTCGGTAGCAAACTGGGTTAATCATAGATGTAACAGAAAGATGAAATGGCTGATTATCTTACCTATACCTTAGCAGCAAGAACTTTATGAATGCAGCCCAACAATGACCTCAGCAGCAACAACACCGCCAAAGAAGAAGACATAGCCCCCAATCGTCGATTTTCCTTCAATCCGACAACTATGGATAGATTAAAATCATTTTGAGGAGCTTAGGAAACTCTGAGATTTCGCTCAACCCCTTCTAACGGACGTGTTTATATGGTTAGCATGAGATTTAGGGTTTTTAGATGCAAGAAGGGAGAAAAACGAAAGAAAAATCCTATTATCTGATGACATTCTCAACCCTAATCTGGGTAAACATCAATAGATGGCTAGGAGAGCTTGCAACTACGGGTTATGAATGACTCAGATTTGCTCGAATGCATTGTCACAGATCAATGTTAATAGGGAAAGAAATGGAGGTGAGAGAAAAAGAAAACGAAATATTTCCGTTTATAGACCCATCACCCGCACAACACAAATTATATGCGAAACAATGATTACACACATAAGTGTCCACACCTGATATCAATTGCGTTCTAGTTAAAAATGATGTTAGAAACTGATAAACGATTTGGATCGAGCCAAGGTGGGCCACATTAGTCTCAATGGTTAGGTTTTGAAGGGCCTATATGTTATTACATCGGTAGTCTAACACGACACCTACGTATACGTGTGGAAGCTAAGAGTGGAGCAACTAGAATTATGGCTAAGTCCTAGAGGGGGGTAATTCAGACCTTTTGAAATTCTTTTCGCCTACTTAACAGTTTTATTAAATTAAATTAAGTAAACAAGAACACTCCGGCTTCCAAGCCTAAGTGGGTCCAATCACTAGACTAGCATATGATAAGCAATTAAGTTACCTAGTCTAAGCATACATAGATAACGAATGATTAAACAAATCAAGCACCTAATCTATACAACTCAAGTAGACTATATGAGAGTGGATCATATAACGTCAAGTTCACTCAAGAAGTGAAAGTACATCTAGAGTGTGTGGATGTGCCTATCAAGTACCTAGCATACATCTAATTAAGCATTCATAATTAAACAATTAAATACAATACATAATAAGAAATGTGCTCAAATATAATCACAAACACAACGATGTATAATGGTTCGTCTTTGGGTCTACTCCACTCCCGGTTTAAGTACTCAACCCCTTTGAGCACACCGACATTCACTACAGAGTTTAAATCTAGTTCCTCCTAACCAAGGTATTTTAACTTAGATTCACCCAACCGGGGAGTTTACAGGTTCCTCTCAACCTACATGTTCACACTTGTGTTGGTGGCTACATTCGGAGAATTGTTTAAGCTCTACAACTGAACCAAAGTCCTACAACTGAACCTCAATTTAAACTTCACTCATGAGTCAAGGTCCTATAAACGAACCTCAATGATTTTAGGCTCTACAATTGACCCAAAGTACTACAACCGAACCTAGTGTTCACTCCTGCAGGGGGCTCCCCCTTAGAGATTAATTTTGATCCTACAACCGGGTTTAAGTCCTACAATCAAACCTATCGAGTTTAAAGACAAACTCTACACTCAATTCCCACCGAGAATAGAGTGGAATCGGACTCTTACAAATGACAACTTACTTGTCAAATTGAGCCCCTTTTGTTGCGCTGCTTCGGGTTGCTTGATCTCCACTCTCCAGTGCTTTAATCAGCTCCTCTTGATCTCCACTCTCCAGTGCTTCAATCAGCTCCTCTTGATCTCCACTCTCCCGTGATTCAATCAACTCCTCTTGTGCTCCCTCGATCGCTGATGTCATTGCATCACCACTACTCCAGCTCCACGATCAACCACCTTGCATATGATACTCCAACGGAGATGCCCAAGGTGTTAGGAGGTGGTGAAACCTCTATAAATGGTAGGAAATGGGTTTCTTAAAAGGTTACTGTAATACCTTGAAAAAGAATGAGGAAATTTTTTTTCTTTTCTTTTCTGACTTGTCATTTTGAATTAGTACCTACTCATCTATGATTTATAATGCATCGTTCTTTTAAAAAGATAAATGATTAACTACATAATACAATTTCCTAGTCACATTGAGCATTGTCATATAACTCATCTACCATCTCTTGAATAAATAAATACTTTTGTTAACTTAAAACAAAGAAGTTGAGTTAGATGAGTGGTTAGTATACTTGACTCCTACCTAAAGGTTGTAGGGTTTAGGCTTCCCTAAAGTATAAATGTATTCTTTTTGCCCAAATCATTCAATACTTACCATAAGAGACAAAATCCTAGATTTGGAAGGGGGGGGGGGGGGGGGGGGGATCGTAGATAGGAGAAGAGATAAGGATCTCTCACCCAGAAATAGCAAAATAGGAACTCTCTCTCACATTAGAATAGAAAAGAGAGATTTTCTCTCCTCAATCAACTGGGAACAGACGTGTATAAAAGAAGTGGGCTAAGAGGACCTCCAGGGAAGGTTGGATACAAGAGAGGGAGAGAGAGAGAGAGAGAGAGAGAGAGAGAGAGAGAGAGAGAGAGGAGTAACGTGCAAAAAATGAAAGGAAAAGAGAAGGTAGTGAAGTTCTTATTATACATTTTACAAATTGGACGATAATGGACGCCCTCTCTATTCTTGTGGAAACATTCTGAATGAAAGGAAAAGAGAATGTAATGAAGAAAAAGAAGATATCAATTACTAAGAGAAGGTTAGGAAGTTCTTGTTATTCATTTTACAAATTGGACGATAATGGACGCCCTCTCTATTATGGTAGAAACATTCTGATAAGTGGTTCTACACCCAAGATGTTTGTTTTTGTTTTTTATAAAATTATAACTGTTATATGATTTGCTAGAAATTTTTCATAATGCATTTTAAAAAGTGAACTTATGAGAGAATTATTGAAAAATGAGTAATGTATTACTAAATGAGTGGTGAGGAACTACTTTACTGAGTGAATGGTGATGAAGAATTTTTCCAAGTGTTTGGTGAGGTACAAGATTTGATGAGTGAGTTGAGATCTTATTTTGAGTAATTGTTATGCAAGTATTGACATTCATGAGTGACATTTATACTGAGTGGGCAATATTGAGAAATTTACTACCTATGATTGGCATTGATGAGTGAAATTCTATTCCTATGCTTGAGAATGATTAATATCAGTGTATACTTAAGCCAGATAAAGGCTAGTGGAGTGGATGATCATTGAGAGGAAATAAAGGACTAGTCACACAAATGATCTTGACCCATGTTTTATGAATTAACTTAGAATTTTACTCATCTTGTATATACTTTTATGCTTTAAATCTTGATTTGTCTATAACATCAAAGTAGTATTTAAATTCTTGTGTATAAAATCATTTACACAAGCCTCGTACTTATGGACTCTATTGATGGAAAAACTGCAGATTGACGAACATGTAAAGATTTTACGAGCTTGGCCCGAGGAGGAAGGCGAAGCGAATGCTATACCAATAGAAAATCAATTGAGAATAAAACCTTATCGATGGCTTCTTCTTTTTTTTTTTTCTTTCCTTTTTATTCCTTGTTATGTTGGGTTGGATAACATTTAGTATTACAAATAAATTGGCATAGTTATGAATTATTTTAAATAAATTTTATTGGCAATGGTTATGTGAATGTGTAGTGTTATTGTGTGTTGAATGTTTCATTTAGTAGATTAACTCGAGTTACGATTCAAAGTTCGGACTACAGTTAGCATTAACCCTAGTTACGAATTTGGGGTCGTGACAGATTAGTATCAAAGCTTTAGGTTTCAGATAAACTTGAGGACCTAGGTGTTAAAACTAGAAAAATGCTCATTTGCAGTTTTTCCTGTGTTCCATTATTCTGGGGGAATTCTAATTATAAGACATTCATAGACAATCATAAGCAATCACAAAGTATACACAAGAGAGATATCGCAAGGCGAATTTTATTCTAGAGATCTTTTACATTCCAGGCTATGATACTGGTCACGAGCCTTTAATTACATCAATGGTTGATCACCCTTGATTAGAAGGCAAAAGACTAATCCACCGGGGATTATGGTCTTGAATTCATGGTTGTTTAGACCTATTTATTTTCTTGTTATGGACTGAGCCACATTTCTTAGACAAGTCGGATGTCTATGTCCCATTTTCTTTCGGATTGTCCTGGTTGAAGGACTGTCAGGATTCTAGTGGTGCAACTCTGGACTGTTGGCCTCTGGAATACACGAGCATCGAACGTTGGTCGGCACGACCTAAGGCCTGCGCTCGTATTTTTATGATGGGTGACTTAGGAAGGCACTCCGTAACTTGCTAAGCAAGGTTTATAATCAAGTGGTGCAACTCTAAGCCGTTGGCCTTTGGAATACACGAGCATCGAAATGTTAGTCGGCATGACCCAAGGCCCGCGCCCATATTTTTATGACGGGTGACCTTAGGAAAGCACTCCGCAACTGTCTCATCAGCTCAACCGACGAACCCGTTGTCGATGTGTAGGGCATCGATTATCTTTTTCATAGTGGCAATCCATAGCAGGATGTTTTAAGCTTTGTTAGAACTCTTTATTTATGATTTCTTGTAGTAACCATAATCCCCTAGGTTTAGCCTCGGACCTTTATCCGGGATGAATGGAGCTTTATACAGTAAAGTAAATGTGTTTCTTCCTGGAGTCGGGTGACTCGTCTTCGAGAACATTCCTTCTTCTGAATATTTTCTGGTGATCTATTTGAGATCGAATAGGCTATATCAATCTGAGACCCTTTGAGGATCCAAATTCAATAGGCTGGATCGGCTATTTCCAATGCCTACAAATGGCTAAGTTTCGGGTCCGATGGATATACGTACATGCCAATTTCTGATGAATGATGGGGATCGGTGCCCCGTAGACATTTAACTTGGATGTTTCATAGCCTGAGTGCATTGTGTTTGCCTTAGCGTCTTTAAGATCGCGGTTGATTTAATTTGGCATTAGTCAGTTTCCAAGCTAACAGGGCACTTCCTAGGGCTGAAAATGACTAAGTAGTGGACTTGTTTGCGGTCTGATCAGGGCATTCAGTGAATACCATCGATGATTATCTTTGAACAGGGATGGATCATGTCCCTGAAGATTGCAAAATGATCACATTTCAATTTGCATAGCGCAAGTCGATTTTCGAGACAACATGGCACTTCCCCGTGCTGAAAATGACTAAGTACTGGGCCTGCCGACCGCTTGATTAGGGTATTCAAGGGTCATGAGATCGGATGGCCTTATCGCGGTGCATTATTATGGTGTATCATGTCATAAGGAAGAGAAGTTTCCCTCTCGGGCTCAGTACAATTATGCCCGATTCTTCTCTGTTTCAACCGTTTTTGGCTCTTTCGGAAGGATTTTCGAGATTGTAAAATTGGTTAAGTGTCGTCATTTTTTATTATCAAAACACTGATTTAGGCCATTTATCGTTGACCGTTGGAGGATCTGAGTAGGGGGAAGGAAAGATTTCATCAAGGTGCATCTAGGAGAGGAAGTTTGATTGAAATTCGATCTAGATCGAAGGTGGAAGGTTCACCCCTCCCATCAGCGTCCAAGCGCATGGGGGTGGATGTGGGCGCATGTCACATTCTTCATAGGCTGGTGGGTGCATGTAGTTGGGAGGTGGGTGCATGTGCCCATCTCCCGGGCGCATGTGCCCCTTGCCTTGTGAAAATAGAGAGAGACAAAGAATCCCGGGCGCATGTCTTACTGCACATGCGCCCAGCCCCAAAAAGTGGGCACATGTGAGATTGGGGACTTGGCATATTTTTCGTAATTTTGGCCTCCGAAAGAGTGGGCGCATGTCCCTTTTGGACTTAGTGCATTTCGCACTTTCCGGCGAGTAGAAGTGGGCGCATGTCCCTCTGCAAAATGGGAAAAGTCCCAACACTTAGAAAATTTCAGGATTTTCCCCATTGCACTTGATTTCGATGGAGAATATCCCTTTCCGACGAGGGACTCTGGTGGAAGAAACTATTAACGGTAGTATAATTTTGGGTTCCGACGAGGAAATCCCTTTCTGGCGAGGGATTTCGACGTGGGAAACCAGTCTGGCCAAGGCATCCGACGAGGGATAACAGAGCGGGCACATGTACCTCTTGCGTTGCTCTGAGGTCAGAAGGGAGTGATGTCACTTAATGTCATCAGGCGGACCTGCTATTTATAGTAGTGTAATCTGGTTCGGGTCTGACCCGGCAGGTATGTCTACGCATGTGCTTCTGGAGCGTTTCCTTGCACAAGTGCTGGGCGGAAGTGTCCAGCGTAAGGGTCTAGGTGCATGTGGTTTCAGGTCGGGCGCATGTGTTTTCAGGCCGGGCGCATGTCATTTCCAACAGATTTTTCGGGCAATTTTCGGGAAAGTGTTCGAATCTCTTTCTTTCGAATATACGTTGCGGGTGCATGTGGTGGAAGGCTGGGCGCATGTCCCTCTTGGAAATTCTCATTCTTTCCACTACTTAGCCAAATTTCAGGCTCTGCACTTTGTGAGAGAGAAAATTCCCCGACTTAGATTTTTTCAGGATTTTAGGTTTCGACAGGAAACCTCCAGAGGACAGCTATCTTTTCTGGGCTTGCAGCCACTGTCGCCAAGCCACTTTTAGGTTGGGATGGACTTCCTGAATGAACGGGATGGGGTGTGGAAGTCCAGATATCACAAATTTTGGTACTTCCTTCCTAATTTGAAGCCTCCGGGTTGGCTCTTCGTATAGGAAGTTGTTCCGAGAAGCACGCATAGGGAAATACACGCCGCAAGGACTTTAAACTTGCTATTTAAGGGTTTTAGGGTGCTCCAAATCATTTGGCTGTGGTACGGATGTCCAGATCGGCTCTAAAATAGTACCTGTAGGCTTTCAAACCCTTTTTGGTCCACTCCGGACAGGGACGAAACACATTTCGAGGTGTGCGTCATGTGACTTTGAAACTTACAGGTTAAGGGTTTTAGGACGTTCTGGATCATTTGGCGGTGACCTGCATGTCCGGTTCCGCTTCAAAATGCCATTTACAAATTTTGGTCACGACTGCGCGAGTTAGGGTTGCGCTGGCATTTTTCAGGTTTTTCCGATCTCGAAATTGATCCAAAGCATTGTAGATGGACCGTTGGGTGTTGTTTTACCATGGGTACGAATTTGAGCCCCAACAAGTGCCCCCCACCGGTGTGCTGCGCTGAATGCTTACATCATGCCAGTGTAGTGCACCGGTTCCCCAGGCTCTAGTATAAATAGTTGACTCACTAAGTCATTCTAACAATTTTTCAAGTCGAAGAGTCGAATTTCTCTAAGGTGAGAGAGCCAATCCTCAGGGCATGGGCGCATGTGGTTCCCCTATGGGCGCATGTTGCCTGCTAACTATTTTCTGGCGAATGGATTCCCACTTTGGGCGCATGTGAGATGCTATAAAGGGGTTAGGCGCATGTTGCTCTGGACATGCGCCCAGAGCATTGCCCAAGACTTGTATTTGTCCAAATTTTGGAGATGGGTGCATGTGGAGGATGCACATGTGCCTAGTGCTTTGCACTCTGAACTTGTTTCCTCCTTTATTTGAGTCGGCGCATGTCAAACTGCAAATGCGCCTGGGGCATTGTTTCTCGGAGTTGAACTTCCAACACTCGTGGACCAGGTGCATATGAGAGGCTACATGCGCCTAGGGATCCACCTTGGGCGCATGTCAGCCCACTACTTAGAGAAATCTCATGATTTTGGCACCTCGCTCGCCCTTGGTGAAAAAATTGCATTTCTGGCTTCGTTTCTCAGTCAAACTTAACATCGTTCGTGGCTGGATTGCTAAAAACCCGAATATGACTGGAACTTAGTGCCTTGGGCCTATAATATATTGCTTGTTTTGATCTATTACAACCTACGACTGTCTACTTTAGGCAAGTTTGGAATGTACCTGTCAGAGCGTACTCATAGCGTTCCGAATGCATGTGAAGTTGTTGTGTGTGAACAATTGTGTACATCCGATGTTGAGATTGTTTCTTGTCTTTGCCCAATGCTTACGACATGTGTGTGCTTATTTTTGGGATGCACGCTTGAATCTTGTTACTCCCATGTTTTTGTGGATCGTGATTTGCTTGTGTGTGCAATCATGATTGGATGATGTGATTTTGTTTTTTTTATGATGCGTACCTTATTGTGTTGCTTTGTTGGATGCAATAGAGCTTTCTCCTGATGTTTCTTTATTTGTGCGCCACAACAAATCATGAAAGAAATGACAAGATCTTATGGTGAAGTTTTCAGGTCGCAAGTCTCTTGTCCTCATCTCCACAACACGAGAAGAAGAGGGTGACTGAAGACACTGTCGATCCATCTACAGCAAAGTGTTGTTCATGCTTCTCTGCGACAACTGATCCTGAAGTGAAGGATTTCTCCAGTCGTATTAAGCAGCTTCCCCATGAGGTGTTATTGCGTATCTATTTGGATTAAATCGCAACTGAGCCTCCGACGCAAGGGACTGAAGAAGAATGGTCCTCTTGGTATTGTCAGCTTATTTGTGCTCCGAGTGTCGTCGAGGTAGGTCCTTCTAGTTTGCTTGCCCAACATCCCGAGGATAATCAAGAAATTCATAAGAAGAAGAAGAGACGGAATCGAGTTAAGAAACTGGCTGAGGTAGTCGGTCAGGAGGAGTAGTCAACACAACTCGTCGATCTGAAGAATGACCGGATGAAGATTAGCTGGGATAGAAACCAAATTGTCGCGACGTGTGGTTTCTTCATCGTGAACCCCTATGATGACTGAGTCATTGCGCATGAGAAATCTCTTATGAGGCACCGACCCCTCCCGAGCATCGAGCCATCCCAAGTTCAAGGCCCTTTTCAATTCTACGGGGTTCAGAGGTGGACATCCACCCCTGAGCAGTTGTTGACTACCTTATTGGTTAACGACAGGAGAGAACAACGGGTAGGTCTCCCAAGAAAAATGGTCTTCCTTGCGCCAACTTGTGATCCTCACGCTCTTTATCCAGCCCATTATTTCGAGACAGATCAACAAAGGTTTCGGCATATGGATAAGACGATGATGTGGGCGACGAGAAGTTTCTATACGCGAAGCCATTTGAACGAGCAAGTTGGTTATGAGCCATAGGCAAAAGAGATTTTGGTCCGTCACGAGAGGGTTTTGAAACAAGTCGGCCTGTATTAGGCTATCGATGCAACCTCTGGGCATTTCTTCCATGATTCGACAACCCTTCAGAGCTTCTTGAATTACTGGTCTTTCTGTTACCAATTCATTCCACTTTCTTCATGGGGAGATGAGCATAACTTTATGGGATCTCCGAATGATGGCTGGCTTATCTGTACTAGGACAATACTACTAAGAATACGTCCCAACTGATGAAAAGCTATCTTCGTCTCAGCTCAAAAGTCCTCGAGATGCTTATCATTCGGAGGCTTGTCTGGAGTTATTCGCTGAGTTGTCGCAGTTCAACAATATTACAAAGATCTATTACGACGACTGGTTTATCTACTTTAGTTAGAGGATGAAGTAATATTTCTTCCGATACCTTCTTTTGTACTTTATGTTTTGCATGCTCTTAGCTTCTTTCTTCTGACATTGAACTTTTCTTTCTTTATGAAGCATTGATTATGAAGAATATAAAACCCTACAGGAAGACCGAGTCTTAATGAAGGAACGTTTCAAATATAGATTCCACAATCCGAATGAGCTTACACCAACTTGTGAACTGGCGAGCTTCTTAGCATACTGGTTGTCAACAGTTGTATTGCCTAGCTCCAAGGGTGCTAATGGGGTCAGGGTTTCTTGCTTCGTCGTGGCAGAAGCTCTTGCAAATGGCCATCGATATTCTTTAGCACCACCGGTGTTGTGCAGTCTATATAGGGCTTTCGGCAATATTGCCAGTAACAAAGATCAACCCGGGTGAGAGATGAACATGGCTTATTGCCCATGGCATTTCTTCTGTGGGTGGCTGGGCATATATTTCCCATGGACATATGAAATGGATCTCTTTCAGTATCTCCACACCGGTCACGCGCCTCTTTATCGCTATGGAAGACTTGAGATGATAGCGTAGTAATCTGATTGATAGCTTCGAAAATCGGTAGTTGGGTGGATATTTGATTCTACCACTTTCCTGTTTCTAGCGTCGAAGATGATCAAGAAGTCGTTGACGACGAACGTTCTATGAATACTCTTGATAGGGAGTTCTTGATGTTTATTCATACTGCTTCACTTCCACTGCATGAAGGAATAGAGCTCTAGCAGGAGCCTTATTACCCCAGCCGGTTTGTCAGGCAATTCAGATATGATCAGGGTGTTCCGATAATGTCAACAGGTCCTATTCATTGGGACTGGATATGGCATCAACTTCTAATGACGCGAACGGGGGCAAGGTTCATGTTTCCCAGCCTTTATAAAAAACTGGCGGCCCTTATGGTTGGCTGAGATGGTGGGTGCATCAGTATGCTCTGATTCAGAACAACGATTCTGTTGATGATCCAATCTATATTCCTCCTCCAAGGCTGATAGAGGTCCTCGCTGATTGATTGGGCTATTATAGAGAGCAGGTCAAAGCGTATTTGTCATCAAGTATTAGGCATAAGACTTCTTTGAGCGTGTCAATTGACCATCGTAAGGAGGATACGGCATTGGATGACTGGCATACCTTCGGAGTATCTTTGGTGAAATGCTCACAAGAAGCAGGGTTCACACGTCTTCTGGTGGTTGAAGGTGATAAAGATGACAATCGGCTAATTAGTGAAGAGGACCCGACGATGACTGAGCCGGCGAAATATCAGACCATGTTGCTGTGAGAGAGCAAGTCAGGAAGATTGGAGATGATAATTTGAACAGACCACTATGTTGGTGAATGACACAATTGTGTTCATGGCCTCTGGTGCTTCTAATGTCGAGGGTATGGCGGAGGTGCCAACGTCGACTAAGGTAATTAATGCTGACAGTAACACTATTGAATCTTCGGTTATGACTTTAGAGCTACTGATTAACATCACTGAGTTATTCGTTGACACGATGGCACACGTTGCGGGTCCCTTAGAACCTGTTGCTGACTCATCTCTAGCCCCTGGTAGTTCTCTCTTATAACTTCTTGATGTATTCTTTTTTCTTCATTTATCATTCCATTATATGTTTATCATTTTTCTTCGTCACAGTTACAGTTGATTCTGGTGCTATTGTTCATGGAGCGTCTGATGTTCCTTATTTCAATCATTTGGACTATTTTGGATGGAGCATATTGAGGGGTTTATTATCGAGTATCTCAAAAACGCTAGCTGATCACATGAATGGCATATGTTGGGTGCTGGAATGAAAGTGTTGGAGGCTTGCGTTAGAGTGATAGGACCTAATGCACTCGTGATTGTTGATCATATTTCTTCATTCGAAAGCTCCATCACAAGGGTAGTGGCTACTGAACGCGCCGAGCCAAACCGTGTTATTGAAGGGAAACGGAAGATTATGGATTCTCTGGGACCTGTAGTAGGGCATCATATGCGGTCAATGATGGATGCACGAGCATCTTCTCAAAGTAATAAGACACAACATAAGGGGTGTTTGGATCATCTAGCTGAAATCGATATCGAGATTAAGTACTTGTAGGCAGAGAAAATAGCTGTGGGCTTCAAGGCTGCTTCTCTTGAGTCAGTTGTTGCTCAGAATCAAATAACTGTTATAAGGCTTGAAAGTGAGTGTGAAGTGGTGCGCAAGCAACTAGAAGATTTGACCACTGAGCTCCAGAATGTTCCCGATCCTGAATTGATATTATCCAAGGAAAAGTCGGTGATGGAAGCTGCCAGGGTGGCTGTGACCAGGTTGATATCAGGATGTCTAGAGAAGCTGTGATCTTTACTTTCAATATTCTTCTTGTAAATTTTTATGTATAGAAACGATCATGAGGCTTCGTCTTGACTAGATTTCATAATCGTTGTAATCGATGTAAGGGATCCTTACTTTTTGACCATTCATGTATACAGTGTTGAAAGATATTGACTATACTTTTGTTAATGAAATGACAATGGCAATTACCTTTTTATTGTGTGATATTATGCAATGGGTGTTAGAATGCTTTGCAATATAACTTAATAGCAATCATAACTATAATGAATGGTGATATTAGATATTTGCGATAATTAATGAAGAATGAAATAAAAAAAGTGATACTTCCCTTTGTCGTCGATCTCAGGATGTCTTGGGTTTCCAAATCTGAAGTATGCTCGCGTCGTAAGTGGATATTTTTTAGCCTCCCCCCAGTCATTTCTTCCTACAAACTTGAGTTTCTCATCATATATTGAAGCTTGCCCCCAGTCGTCTTCTTTTATAAGCCTGAGTTTCTCATCACATATTGGTCTTGCCCCCAGTTGTCTTCTTCTATAAGCTTGAGTTTCTCATCATTATTAGGGCTTGCCCCCAGCTGTCTTCTTCTATAAGCCTAAGTTTCTTATCATATATTGGGGCTTGCCCTAGTGTATTTAGCTCTTCGTTTTGTGCTACTGTCCCATTTTGATGAAAGATGTTTTCTGCTTTAGAAATCCACATAGAATACCCGTCTGATCACAATCTTTAATTGCATATTCTTGTTGCAGAATTATTCATAAGAGAAAACCGCTGATATTCTCAAAGCAAAGTGATACATAATAGAATGTCTTGACCATCTTCACATAAAGCCATATGCATATATATAGGAGATTCCTGGTTTTGACCTTCCTCATATAGAATAGAAGAATATCACAATAATGATGAGAACATTCGCTATAAAATACGAAAGCTGAATATATGATGAGACGTTCTGATTATTTTCATATAAGACCAAGTGCATATGTATAAAAGATTGATAATAATAGAATATCCCGGCCATCTTCATATAGAACCATATGTATAAGAGACCATCATCCTTGGATTGCTTTCTTAGGTTTTTCACGAAATGCTTTCTTCTCTCTTCATATAATGCCATTATATATAAAAGATCAATGATTCTTAATTGCTTTCATATATAGTAGAAGAACGCCAGAATGTCATAATGATAACAAGAAGACCATGATAAAATAATAATATGAACATATTGCATCTCATGCGAATCTTCTATATGGAATACCATCCTCTTCTCGGACTGGATTGATCTGAAAATTCTTAGAGGGATCTGGTGCTGTTTAATCTCATATCTGGAAGGTTGTATGGTTCAGTTTATCCTCGTAACCTAGAGTTGTATGGTTCAGTTTATTCTCGTAACATGGAGATTATATGGTTCAGTTTATCCTCATAACCTGAAGGTTGTATGGTTCAGTTTATCCTCATAACCTGGAGATTGTATGGTTCAGTTTGTTCTCGTAACCTGGAGATTGTATGGTTCAATTTATCCTCATAACCTGGAGGTTGTATGGTTCAGTTTATCCTCATAACCTGGAGGTTGTATGGTTCAGTTAATTCTCGTAACCTGGAGATTGTATGGTTCAGTTTATCCTCGTAACCTGGAGGCTGTATGGTTCAGTTTATTCTCGTAACCTGGAGTATTTTAGAATTTCTCAACTCGTTTAGACCCGGAGTACAAGGGTATATTTATTTTTCAACTCGTTTAGACCCGGAGCGCAAGGGTATATTTATTTCTCAACTCGTTTAGACCCGGAGTGCAAGGGTATATTTATTTCTCAACTCATTTAGACTCAAAGTGTAAGGGTATATTTATTTCTCAACTCGTTTAGACCCGGAGTGCAAGGGTATATTTATTTCTCAACTCGTTTAGACCCGGAGTGTAAGGGGTATATTTATTTCTCAATTCATTTAGATCCGGAATATAAGGGTATATTTATTTCTCAACTCGTTTAGACCCGGAGTATAAGGGTATATTTATTTCTCAACTCGTTTAGACCCGAAGTGTAAGGGTATATTTTGAATGATACTGAGTCGGTAGGGTTCATCCGGACATCAAGCACTTATGGGGCCTAGCGAGTTAGCCAGCAATTTTCTTTTTCTTCTGTTCTTTTAGTTTTCGAGTCAGTAGTTGCTTTGATTGTTACTTTGATCATCAGGTTAACAACTGCTTTAGCTGCTTCTCTGGCTATGAGATTGACTGCCACTTCAATTGTTACTTTAGCTGTTGTGTCTATGACTATTTTAGCTTTTACTTCAAATGCTCCTTCGCTTGATGAGAAAACCCGTTATTTGCCCCCTGTGATATCTTGGCCGAAAATGGTGTTTTGAGCAGCACCTTGTGCGATCAGGATTGCTAGGGCATCATGACTGTCCTTTAGCTTCTTTACTAAGTTATTTTGAATCTTGAACTAGCTCATCAATTTATTCTTAGATTCCTGGCGGTTAATTAATTTGTTCAAACAGATCTTCGTCTTCGACCACCTAAACCATCACATCTTGCATTGATTGCCCCTCACGGGTCGACTTCTGCTTTATCAGAATGGTTTTGACGACGATCGTTTCTATCATCTCTTCAACTATTTTTTGTATAACTGGCTTGATCTGTCCCCTATGATTCTTCTGTCAACTGTCGAGTAGGCGAAGCGACACTACGGGCTATTCTCTATGCAATTGGGGTGACTAAGGCATCCTGGATCTCCTTCACTCACCTCAATAAATCATTCTGAGCTTTCTCACTGGTCCCGATGACAATCCCCTATCTTGCTTTTGTGACTGTTTTTTGTATAGTCGGCTTGATCTGCCCCCTGTCTAGGTGGTCCACTTCCAAGAGAGCTGGGAAGCTACCAACTGAACATGTGAACTTCTGCGGCCTCATTGCGGGGTAGTCTGGTTAGCAGTGGAAGCGCTGCTAACTTGTGTTGGTTGCCACTGCTTTTTTATGGTGCGGCATTACTTGACCACAATGGTCTTCTAATATGAAGCCTTCATCATTATTTTCTTCATTTCCTTCGGCTGTTTGCAGCTTCGAGCTAGCTGTTAACCAAATTCGGAAGCAGTTGGTGTTGTTACAACAAAATGTGGGAAGTAAGATCCTCCTATTGCCAGAAACACAAGCACAAGTGTCATTTCTCTTGTCTTTAGGGTTAGTATTTTTGCAAATTTTTTACTACACAATCACATGTCTATTAGAACATTCTACTACTAGATGTGGAAAGAGCATGAGCTTACCAATCGTAGTAAAAGTTAGACATGAAACTAGTGCGCAGCAAGAATACTCATGCTTATGCTATCTTTTTGAAAACTTTAGGGTTTTTTTTTTTTTTTTTTTGAGTTTTGAAAACTTCAATTTCAAATGCTTTTGCCTTAAAGATGAAGGGAAGAACGTTCCCATTGAGAGTCGCCAGTTTGGCGCCCATAAAGGCGTCGAGTATTTCTCCTTGCGGTAACTTTCTTATGTACACATCAGTGTTTGTAAATGATTTATCATAAAATGTCTATCTACTCAAAAATAACCATGGATTCATGTATTGTTCGATCCCCAGCAGAGTCGCCAATTTGTTAAAACTAGAAAAATGCTCATTGACAGTTTTTCCTGTGTTCCATTATTCTGAGAGAATTCTGAGTATAGAGACGTTCATAGACAATCATAAGCAATCATAAAGTGTACACAAGAGAGATATTGCAACATGAATTTTATTCCAGAGATTCTGAGAACTTTTGCATTCCAGGCTATGATACTGGTCACGAGCCTTTAATTACATCAATGGTTGATCACCCTATGATTAGAAGGCAAAAGACTAATCCGTCGGGGATTATGGTCTTGAGTTCATAGTCGTTTAGACCTATTTATTTTCTTGTTATGGATTGAGCCACGTTTCTTAGACAATTCAGATATCTATGTCCCATTTTCTTTTGGATTGTCCGGGTTGAAGGACTGTTAGGATTCGAGTGGAGCAACTTTAGGTCGTTGGCCTCTGAAATACACGAGCATCGAACGTTGGTCGGCATGAACTAAGACCCGCGCACGTACTTTTATGACGAGTGACCTTAGGAAGGCACTTTGCAACTTCCTAAGCGAGGTTTTTAATTGAGTGGTGCAACTCTAGGTCGTTGGCCTCTGGAATACACGAGCATCGAAATGTTGGTTGGCATGACCCAAGGCCCGTGCCCATATTTTTATTACGGGTGGCCTTAGGAAAGCACTCCGCAACTGCCTCTCAGCTCAACCAATGGACCCGTTGTCGATGTATAGGGCATCAACTGTCTTTTTCATAGTAGCAATCCAAAGCAGGATGTTTCAAGCTTTTTAGAACTCTTTGTTTATGATTTCTTGTGGTAACCATAATCCCCTAGGTTTATCCTTAGACCTTTATCTGGGATGAATGGTGCTTTATACAGTAAAGTAAATGTGCTCCTTCCTAGAGTAGGGCGACTCGTCTTCGAGAACATTCCTTCTGCTGAATATTTTCTGGTAATCTATTTGAGATCGAATAGGCTATATCGAGCCAAGACCCTTTGAGTATCCAAATTCAAATCGGCTGTTTCCGATGCCTACAAATGGCTAAGTTTCGAGTCCGATGGATACCCGTACATGCCAATTTCTAATGAATGATGGGGATCGGTGCCCCGTAGATGTTTAAATCAGCTGTTTTATAGCATGAGTGCATTGTGTTTACCTTAGCGTCTTCGAGATCGCGGTTGATTTCATTTGGCATTAGTCAGTTTCCGAACCAACAGGGCACTTCCCAGGGCTGAAAATGACTTAAGTAGTGGACCTGTTTGAGGTCTGATCGGGGCATTCGGTGAATATCATCGATGATCATCTTTGAACAGGGATGGATCATGTCCACAAAGATCATAACATGATCGCATTTCGATTTGCGTAGTGCCAGTTGATTTCCGAGCTGACAGGGCACTTCCCAGTGCTAAAAATGACTAAGTACTGGGCCTGCCGACCACTTGACTAGGGTATTCGAGGGTCCTGAGATCGGATGGCCTCATCACGGTGCATGATTATGGTGTATCATGTCATAAGGAAGAGAAGTTTTCCTCTCGGAGTCGATCCAATTCCGCTCAATTCTTCTCTGTTTCGGTCGTTTCCGGCTCTTTCAGAAGGATTTCTAGATTGTAAAATTGGTCAAGTGTTGGTCATTTTTTTTATCAAAACACTGATTTGGGCTATTTATTACTGACCGTTAGAGGATCTGAGCCGGGGGATGGAAAGATTTCATTGAGGTGCATCAAGGAGAGGCAGTTTGATCGAAATCCGATCTAGATCGAAGCCAGGCCGCACGATGGAAGGTCCACCCCTCCTATTAGCGTCCAGGCGCATGGGGGTGGATGTGGGCGCATGTCACATTCTTCATAGGATGGTGGGCGCATGTAGTCAGGAGGTGGGCGCATGTGCCCATCTCCCGAGCACATGTGCCCTTGCCTTGTGAAAATAGAGAGAGACAAAGAGTCCCGAGCGCATGTCTTACTGCACATGTACCCAGCCCCAAAAAGTGGGTGCATGTGAGATTGGGACTTGGCATATTTTTCGCAATTTTAGCCTCCAAAAGAGTGGACGCATGTCCCTTTTGGACTTAGTGCATTTCGCACTTTTCAGTGAGCAGAAGTGGGCACATGCCCCTCTGGAAAATGGGAAAAGTCCCAACACTTGGAGAATTTCAGAATTTCCCCTTGCACTTAATTCTGACGGAGGATATCCCTTTCCGGCGAGGGACTACAACAGAAGAAACTGTCCGACGGTAGTACAATTTTGGGTTCCGGGGAGGGATTTCGGTGAGGGAAACCAGTTCGGCCAAGACATCCGGCGAGGTATAACAGAGTGGGCACATATACCTCTTGCATCACTCTTAGGTCAGAAGGGAGTGATGTTGCTTAATGTCATCAGGCGGACCTGCTATTTATAGTAGTGTAATCGGGTTCGGGTCCGACCCAACGGGTATTTCCCGACACATGTGTTTCTGGAGTGTTTCTCGGCGCATTTGCTGGTCGGAAGTGTTTAGCGTAAGGGTCCAGGCGCATGTGGTTTCAAGCCGGGCGCATGTCATTTCCGGCAGATTTTTAGGCAGTTTTCGGTAAATTGTTCAAATCGCTTTCTTTTGGATATACGTTGCGGGTGCATGTAGTGGAAGGCCAAGCACATGTCCCTCTTGGAAATTCCCATTCTTTCTACTACTTAACCAGATTTCAGGTTCTGCACTTTGTGAGGGAGAAAATTTCTAGACTTTGATTTTTTCAGGATTTCATGTTCTGACGGGAAACCTCCAGAGGACAGCTACCTTTTCTGGGCTTACAGCCACTATCGCCAAGCCACTTTTAGGTTGGGATGGGGTGTGGAGGTTCAGATATTTCAAATTTTGGTACTTCCTAATTTGGAGCCTCTAGGTCGGCTGTTCGTATAGGAATGTTGTTCCGAGAATCGTACACATGAAATACACGCCACAGGGACTTCAAACTTGCTATTTAAGGGTTTTAGGGTGCTCCGGATCATTTGGCGATGGTACGAATGTCCGGATCTGCTTTGAAATAGTACCTGTAGGCTTTCAGACCCTTTTTAGTTAGCTTCAGACAGGGGAGAAACGCATTTCGAGGTGCGCAGGTAAAGATACACGTCGTGTGACTTTAAAAACTTGCAGGTTAAGGGTTTTAAGATATTCCAGATCATTTAGCGGTGACCCGCATGTCCGATTCCACTCAAAATGCCATTTATAAATTTTGGTCATGACTGTGTGGGTTAGGGTTGCGCTGGCCTTTTTCAAGTTTTTTCATCTCAAAATTGATCCAAATCATTGTAAATGGACCGTTGGGTGTTGTTTTACCATAGTGCAAATTTGAGCCCCAACACTAGGGTAAACTTAAGCTATTGAGAGAACCTAGTGTCTAGAACTTTTTTTTCCTAGTAAATGTAAAAGATTTCTCATATATGAATTAATAAAATTGAATACCTTCATCTTCTCATAGAATGGCTAGAAAGAGAGCAAGGAAGAATGCCACCGGTACATCTGCAGCAAAGAATGCTCGAAACATGGTCGAGGAACAACCGAGGAACACGGAGAACCCAACAGTAGGTGAAAACGGTGCACCTGAAGGTGTTAATCAGATGGAAACTGTGGGTGAAAACCCGTCAATAGGAGACGTTGTACGTGCCTTAGGGATGATGACAAACTTGGTGAACCAAAAATTCATGCAAAATCAGAGGGCACCTCAACAAACCCCAAGGACACCTCGAGAACCTCAAGAAGTAGCACCTGTAAAACCTGACAGGACTAGGAGCCTTGTGAAAGAAATTAAGAGATTGTGTCCACTAATATTCAAGGGTAGATCAGACCTAGTAAAGGCAATCGAATGGAAGATGGAGATCGAGAAGATATTTGAAGTGATGGAATGCAGTGATGAGTAGAAGGTTACTCTAGCCATTTTTGTCCTTCAAGGAGAAGCTTATTATTGGTGGAAGTCAGTAGCCAGGACGGTGACACCTGGAACGGTGTGGACATGGGATAGATTTTGTGAAGTCTTCGATGAGTAGTATTTTCCTAAAAATGTTAAGGAAGAGAAAGAACTGGAGTTCATGACGTTGACTCAAGGAGAGATGACGGTTAGTCAATATGAGTCAAAGTTTACGGAGTTGTCCCATTTTGCCACATTTCTGGTGGAAGACGAGAGACGGAAAGTAAGGAAGTTCGAACGTGGACTGAAGACTGCAATTCGAAACAAGATTGTGGGAATGAGGTTGGAATCTTATGATGAAATTGTGCAGAGAGCTCAGATCATCGAAAGGGATAACCAGGAAGTTTGGAAGAGCAAAGAACCTAGGGTAGACCAGAAAGGTAAAGGGAAGTTCCCATATATCGTAGCACCAGCCCAAGCCAATTTTCAGAGGGGTCAATCATCAGTCAGACCCATAGCTCAGGGGCAGATGTCACGACCATTCCAAGGTTGATGTTTCAATTGTAATAGGGAAAGTCATATCATGTTAAACTGTCGTGCACCGATGCAGCCACACCTTCAGCAACAACCACAAAATCTACAACCCCAGCAGCAATCACGGCCTGGTGGTTTTCAGCACCAGCCGAGGCCGATAAATTTTTAGCAAAGGAGTGGAGATAATCAGCAAAGGCAAGGAAACTACCAGCAGAGGCCGGGAAATTATCAACCACGGCTCGGGAACTTTCAGAGACCAGGAGGTCAGCATCAACAACGACCTGGTGGGTATCAAAATCAGAATCATCCAGGAGGACAACAGCAATAACACCCTCGCAGGATAGGCCAGCACCTCAGAATCAACAGGCCAGGAATGGGGGACCAGCACCACAACAGCATATCACTCAAGGCCATGTCTTCGCCATAGCTCCAAGTATAGAGAATGCGCCGAATGAAGTCGTGGAAGGTACCATTATCATTTACTAATCTCCTATTAGAGTACTTTTTGATACGGGAGCTTCGCATTCTTTCATATCAAGAAGTTGTGTTCGTATGTTAGGATTAACTCCCGTAAACTTAGAAGATGAAATTATTGTAGCTACGCCATTAGGGAAATCTTCAGCCTTGACCCTAGTGTGCAAGGATTGCCCTATTAGAATTGAAGAAGTAGAACTGCCACGAAATCTGATTATTATGGACATGAAGAATTTTAAAATCATCTTAGGAATGGATTGGCTAGCAACTTATCATGCGAAGGTTGATTGTTACAAAAAGATGGTGGTATTTCATATGTTAGGGCAACCTCATTTGAAATTCAAGGGTTTAAGAAGGAACGGGCCTTTGGAAGACATATTGTCATCGGTGATAGAGGATTGACCTTCATTGGACGTTGAGCAAATTTGTGTTGTGTGTGAATTCCAGGATGTTTTTCAAGAGATACCGGGACTACCACCTAAACGTATGGTAGATTTCGGGATCGACTTGATACCTGGGATGGCACCTGCATCGATGGCTCCGTACTTAATGGCACCTGTAGAATTGAAAGAATTGAAAGATCAAATTGAGGAATTACTAAATCAAGGCTTTATCAGGCCAAGTACATCGTCGTGGGGAGCCCCAGTATTTTTCGTAAAAAAGAAAGACGGATCGATGGGGTTGTGTATTGATTATCGATAGTTGAACAAAGTGACGACTAAGAACAAATACCCATTGCCCAGAATTGATGATATGTTCAATCAATTGAAAGAAGCCAATCATTTCTCTAAGATAGACCTGAGGTCAAGTTATCACCAATTGTGAATTAAAGATGAAGACATTCCTAAGACCGCTTTTCGTACCAGATATGGCCATTATGAATTTCTGGTGATGCCTTTTGTTCTAACTAATACACCTGCAATATTTATGAACCTAATGAACCGTGTTCAAAACATTTTTAGACCAGTTTGTGGTTCTATTTATCGATGTTATTCTCATTTATTCCAAAATGGAGGAAGAACATGAGCAACATCTCCGCACTATTTTGTAGACATTAAGGGAACACAAATTGTATGCAAAGGCGTCGAAATGCGAATTCTAGCAAAAGGAAGCGAAGTTTTTGGGGCATGTTATATCAGAAAAGGGTGTTGCAGTAGATCCATCCAAAGTTGAAGCAGTATAGAATTAGAAGAGGCCGTCTAGTGTATCCAAGATCCGTAGTTTCTTGGGACTTGCTGGATATTATAGGAGGTTTATGGAAAATTTCTCTCGTATTGCTACTCCATTGACAAATCTTACCAGGAAGGATGTGAAATTCATTTGGAATGAAAAAGTGTGAAGAAGCTTTTGAGATATTAAAGGAGAAATTGACAACAGCACCCATTTTGGCCATACCATCGGGTTATGAAGGCTTCGTGATTTACAGTGATGCGTCTCATCGAGGGTTAGGCTGTGTGCTCATGCAACAGGGGAAGGTCATAGCTTATGCACCCAGGCAATTAAAGGTGCATGAGAAAAACTACCCTACTCATGATCTCAAGCTTGTAGCCATTATTTTTGCATTAAACATCTGGAGGCATTATTTGTATGGGGAGAGATTTGGGCTTTTCTCTAATCATAAGAGCCTAAAATATCTCTTTTCCCAGAAGGAATTGAATATGAGACAGAGGAGATGGATGGAGTTTTTAAAGGACTATGATTTCGAATTGCAATACCATTTAGGGAAAGCAAATGTAGTAGTAGATGCCCTAAGCAGAATGCCACAAGGAGTTGCAGCACAAATGAGAACACAATTTTAGAGAATGTTGAATACGCTGAAAGACTTTAATATTCAAGAGAAATTGCAAAAAAAAAGCAAGGATGCTTAGCAAGCGTAGTGGTACAGCCGACGTTGGTAAGCAAGGTGATAGAAGCACAGAAGAAGGATCCTTGGATCCAAGAGTTGGTAGAGAAAGCCCTGAAGGAAGAAGGGGTCGAATGGCAGATAGGTTCAGGTGAAGAATTAAGATTCCAGGGGCAGGCTGTGTGTTCCGAATAATATGGATTTGAAAAATGAGGTCATGGACGAAGCTTATTGTACCGAATATACAGTACATCCTGGAGGAAACAAAATGTATCAAAATATGCAGAAACAGTATTGGTGGCCGAACATGAAGAAAGAGAATGCAGAATATGTGTCTCGATGTCTCAAGTGCCAACAGGTTAAGGCAGAACATCAGAGACCGGCAGGGAAATTGCAGTCGCTAGAGATTCCGAAGTGTAAATGGGAATACATTACGACGGATTTTATCATGGGTTTACCTCGGACCAGTAAGGGTCATGATGCGATTTGGGTAATTGTGGACCAATTAACTAAATCCGCACATTTCTATGTTATTCGAGCCACGACTCCATTAGATGATTTGGCTAGGTTATTTGTTGACAAAGTAGTGAGGTTACATGGAGTGCCTATATCCATAGTATCGGATCGAGATTTGAGATTTACTTCACAGTTTTAGCGGAGTTTTTAGAAGGCTATGGAGTTGTTTTGGATTACAGCACTGCATTTCACCCTCAGACAGATGGGCAGACAGAGAGAGTGAACCAGATCCTAGAAGACATGCTTCGTGTTTGCGTTATGGATTTTAAAGGAAGTTGGGATCGATATTTATCACTTATCGAATTCGCCTATAATAATAGGTACCAAGCGAGTATTGGAATGGCTCCTTACGAAGCACTTTATGGGAGGCCGTGTAGATCGCCAAGTTGCTGGACGAAGGTAGGAGAAGGAACCCTTTGGGACCTGATCTAGTTCGTATCGCATCAGAGAAAGTAGCCATCATTAAAGAATGCTTACGTACAGCTTAGAGTAAACAGAAGAGCTATGCCGATAACCATAGAAGGGAGCTGGAATTCAAGGAAGGTGATCATGTATTTCTGAAAGTTTCACCAATGAAAGGAGTAATTAGATTTGAAAAAAGGGGCAAATTGGCACCACGATTTATTGGGCCTTCCGTAGTCTTGGAAAGAATAGGACCTGTTGCTTACAAATTGGCCTTGCTGCCTCAATTAGCATCCGTGCATGGTGTGTTTCATGTGTCCATGCTGAGAATGTACAAACGAGATGAGTCACATGTGATCGACTGGCAAGGAGTGGAATTACAAGAAGATGCCTCGTACATTGAGAAACCTATATGTATTTTGGACAAGAAAGAGCAGACCCTCAAAACCAAAGTCATACCGCTAGTAAAAGTTCAATGGAGACATCATGGAGAGGAAGAAGCATCATGGGAACACGAGGACGAGATAAGAGAAGTATCTGCATCTGTTCGTCGAATAGGTAAGTCAAATTTCGAGGATAAAATTTTTCTAAGGAGGGTAGAATGTAATACCCTAGAAAAAAAAATTTCTTTTCTTTTCTGACTTGTCATTTTAGTATCTACTCATCTATGATTTATAATGCATCATTCTTTTAGAAAGATAAATGATTAACCACATTATACAATTCCCTAGTCACATGAGCATTGTCATATAACTCATTTACCATCTCTTAAAGAAATACATACTTTTGTTAACTTAAAACAAAGAAGTTGAGTTGGATGAGTGGTTAGTATACTTGACTCCTACCTAAAGGTTGTAGGGTCGAGTCTTCCCTAAAACATAAATGTATTCTTTTTGCCTAAATCATTCAATAGTTACCATAAGAGATAAAATCCTATATTTAGGGGGGAGAATCATAGATAGGAGAAGAGATCTCTCACCCAGAAATAGCAAAATGAAAACTCTCTCTCACGTTAGAATGGAAAAGAGAGATTTTCTCTCCTTAATCAACTGGGAACGGACGTGTATAAAAGAACGTGCAAAAAATGAAAGGAAAAGAGAAGGTAGTGAAGAAAAAGAAGATAACAATTACTAAGAGAAGGTCAGAAAGTTCTTGTTATACATTTTTCAATTTGGACGATAATGGACGCCCTCTCTATTCTTGTGGAAACATTATGAATGAAAGGAAAAGAGAAGGTAGTGAAGAAAAAGAAGATAATAATTACTAAGAGAAGGTTAGGAAGTTCTTTTTATACATTTTACAAATTGGACGATAATGGATGCCCTCTCTATTCTGGTGGAAATATTCTGGTAAGTGGTTCTACACCCAAGATGTTTGTTTTTATTTTTCATAAAATTATAACTGTTATATGATTTGCTAGAAATTTTTCATAATGTATTTTGAAAAGTGAACTTATGTGAGAATTATTGAAAAATGAGTAATGTATTATTGAATGAGTGGTGAGAAACTACTTTACTAAGTAAATGGTGATGAAGAATTTTACTAGGTGTTTGGTGAGGTACAAGATTTGATGAGTAAGGTGAGATCTTATTTTGAGTAATTGTTATGCAAGTATTAACATTTATGAGTGGCATTTATACTGAGTGGGCAATATTGAGAAATTTACTGCCTATGATTGGCATTGATGAGTGAAATTTTATTCCTATACTTGAGAATGATTAATATTAGTGTATACTTAAGCCAGATAAAGGCTAGTGGAGTGGATGATCATTGAGAGGAAATAAAGGACAAGTCACACAAATGATCTTGACCCATGTTTTATGAATTAACTTAGAATTTTACTCATCTTGAATATATTTTTATGCTTTAAATCTTGATTTGTTTATATCATCAAACTAGTATTTAAATTCTTGTGTATAGAACCATTTACACAAGCCTTGTGCTTATGGACTCCCTTAATGGAAAAATCGTAGACTGGCAAACAGGTTAAGATTTTACGAGCTTGGCTCGAGGAGGAAGGCGAAGCGAATGCTATGTCAATAGAAAATTAATTGAGAATAAAGCCTTATCAATGGCTTCTTCTTCTTTTTTTCCTTTTTATTCCTTGTTATGTTGGGTTGGATGACATTTGGTATTGTGAATAAATTGGCATAGTTATGAATTATTTTAAATAAATTTTATTGGCGATGGTTATGTCGATGTGTAGTGTTGTTATATGTTAAATGTTTCCTTTAGTAGATTAACTCGAGTTACGATTCAAAGTTCGGACTACGGTTAGCATTAACCCTAGTTACGAATTTGGGGTTGTGACAGTTACTCCTATATGAACTCTTAGGTGGTGTTTAGACAAAGGATATACCAATGATCAAGGTGTATAAACTCCTCGGAATCAAGAGCAAACAAGTCCATTCTCATTTTGACATTGAATGCCCTAAGCTTATGATGAATCTCAAGGAGAATGACTTGCTATGCGTTAAGAGTAAAGCCTCTAATGGTCTTCAACGATGGTAGCTTCTATCTCCTAAAAATCTCCCTATTGAGCCCAAAAACGAATCCCTTTGCCTATATAAATTTTCCTTCAATGATAAAAAAGGGCAAATTTGCGTATCTCTGATTGATCGAAAAAAGGTCTAATCGATCGGAGGTCACTTCTGATTGATTGGAGACTTGTCCGATTGATCGAAAATCTGTCTAGAGAATTCTCTGGAACAAATTCCTATTGATCGGAACAAGGTCCAATTGATCAGAAGGACCTCATCCGATTGATCGAAAACACTATCCGATTGATCAGAAATCTATCCAGTGAATTTTTCAAATCCTTCAGAACAAATTCCGATTGATCGGAACCTGTGTCTGATGGATCGGATCCTATCGGAACCATTGTCCGATTGATCGAAGATCAATCAGAAACTTCTGTTTGGGCTGAATTGTTTACAGCAACTTCCACATTTTTAATTAGCCTAACTTACTATGTTTTTCATGGTGTTCTAAGACTAATGAAGATGATTGTAATACCCCAAAATTTTACGCTCGTGGATGTACAATCGTGCTTAGACACGTGTACATTTCCTTTGAAATGGTGACTTAAGAGAATGACACGTGGATTTTGTTCCGTCTCGAACACACATACTTAGACTCTCAAGGTCCTACATACCTTCATACACTCGACTAATCATCTGACCATCCATTGAATAAAATTTTTGTCACCAAATTTTGACATCCAACCATCCATCGTAACTTTTCATCATATCTGCTAAATGGTCCACCCAAACACCAACCAAAGACTACCACCATGATCCTTACATTTTCCCCAACAATCCTACCAGATTATATTTTGTATCGGGCTACATTTGGGCCCGTTTCCAAGGCCACAAGCTCAGGTCAATCTGAGGTGGCAATTTCGTAATTTTCAAAGGAAGTAAAAACGGTACATGATACTCATACATTCAACCTTACGTAAGTCATTTTATGTCTTACAACTAAGCAGTCTGTTTACTAAACCAACCATACATCGACCTCTCTTCCCATCAAGGTACCGTATGGTCCATTTAAACCCTATTTGCAAACTCATCCAGCCGTCCATTGCATATATCCATCATAGCCTCCAAATAGCTCATCCAAACAAAATTTTGACGGTTCCTTTATTAGTTTTTCTAATTTCTTAAAATTCTATTCACATGATCCAACTCAACCCGTATGGGGCCTGCCTCAGAAACCCAATCTATGGTATTTAGATAGTGGACATGAGGGTCCAAAGACGTGTTTTGTTATGTTTCCTCTTAGAAGGAGACGTGAGAGAGCTTGGAATCATAGTGATCTTCATCCACCCAAGTAGAAAGTAGGGTCCACTAACCAACTTCTCACCAATCTTCATCATTAATAAGGCCCTCTCACCAAACTAGACCGTCCATAAAATCACTAAGGTTCTAACCATCTAACAAATGGATCCCAAGGAGTTTTCAACGTTAGACATTTCCTCACACTATTTTCAGTCGTGCGGCCCACTTGAATTTTAAATCAGTTTCATTTTTGACCTCATGCACAATCTCGATCCAAAGAATCCATTGAATGGATTGGATCCCCCATTACAAAATTTGTGGACCCCACCCAGCTTTGCAACAATCCACCCATCTTCCCACGTGGAAGCATGTTCAAACGTGACCCAACAAAGTCCCCCACTATTCCTTCCATTTCGGCTTTCTTTCGTTCGAATGGGGCTAACACCTCACCTATGTTGCACCAATCAGCGCAAATCATTCATCATCTAGGACCCACCTGATCATCTTAACTGCCCCATCCTTGAGCTTCCATCCAAACTCAACTCACTAAACTTGATAGACAACCTAGATTTTTCTTCCATCAACTCAGTGGACCCCACCTAACGTCCGTTTCAACTCTGATTCCGCAACCTCGTTACAATGTCCGACGTGACCGAGAAATTCGGTATTTTCCTTCCGCAATTTGTGTGTTACCTTTTTATGAAACATAACTATCCGTTCCTCTCACAACCAATTGTTCTCCTTTCGCCAGCAACTCTCCGTAGTCGTCAGACAATCAGTGAAGCCTGTACACGTCCATCTTTCTATTTTCCACGGCAAGTAGTGTGCGGTAGCCATAGCCCTCAAGCCTTGAAACCATCAGATCTAACAACCCAAAATCAAGTAAGTGATCTCCCTGTTGAAACCCTATAATATAATATAGATTGATTTACTATTTATCACATATAGTAGGTTCAATTTATTCAATTATTATTATGAGTTGTGGATTTATCTCATTTGATTTTTATGCATTATAGATGGAATTCATTTAATCCTAGTCAAGAGTTCTTTGTTGATTTCATTTACTCTTTGATACACATTGTAGAGGGATTTAGTTGATTATTGTCTATTGAAATTATTGCATTCTTATTATATGGAATGGAATGGGTGTGAATTACGGGTGCTCTGCCCTAAAAAGGATCATTCAGTTACTTTTATTACGGGTGCTTTGCCCTGAAATGATCACTAGATAGATGGGTGCTCTGCCTTAAAGGATTATGGGTGCTCTGCCTTGGGATAGTCCAAAAAGGATCAAGAGAAGTTATGTTATTTAATTTATTGTATTTTGTTATGTAAATTGCAAGTGATATTGTAGAAAAGCTAATGTCAATTTATTATAGTTGATTCCATTAATTCAGTAAATTTTACAATTGATATGATTATAGAATTTCTAAGTGTGGGAATGATGTGACCACCCTACGAGCCGTCGTGCTCAACACCCCCTTAGACAGTTTTGCAAGATTTGAGTACAAGGAGCAGGTTGGAAATTGAAGAACTTCATTCCGTTGTTTTAAGATAGTTTGAAGTTGAATTTATTTTTATTATTAGGGTTAGTCTGGTTTTGTTTTTTATGTAATAAAGATTAAGGAATGACCTAGTGGAACATTTATTAATGGAAATGATTTAATGTTTATTTTCCTTTAGTTGACTCTGATGGCCTATGAAATAGAATGGAAACTATGTGAGTTACAATTATATTTTGATTAAATTAACCTCATGGGTCTGAAATTTGGATTTGCGCCTGATCAACCCGAGTACCGAATTTCTAGGCGTGACAATGACTAAGGGTATTTTTAATTGGTCCAAGTCATCTAAGAGGTTTTTGGTGTTTTGATTCAAAGTGTTAGGGTCACTAAGGAATCTCATTTACCTGTTCTTCTTCCTTGATGCTTCTTATCCACTTAATATTCGGTCTTCAGCTTGCCAAGGCTCAACCGACATTACAACACATGGACACCCGTGATTGACAAATAAGGTGTACTAGTATGCTACAAAAAAAGTGTACTAACAATCTCCCCCTTTGTCACTTACGTGAAAAAAAACTAACCTAAGACCATGTCATGGTCCATACCAATGACACTACCAAAACACAAATAAATTACATGTCAAAGGAAAATAAACATTACAACTCGATTACACTAAGACATGTAAACTAAGCAGGCTCCTCTTAATTTCTCCCCCATAACATGTCAATCTTGCAACACAAAACAAAAAATTTATTTTGGTGGGACTTGATCTTTCTCTCCCTTTTTGTCAGCAATTGATAAAACCAATCTCTCCCCCTTAATGATACATCAATTAAGGTTAAGGGTAGAGAGGTTAGTATGTCGCAATTATAATTGTAAAAGCATGCTAACTAGAGAGAGTATAGGGTGCATGAACATATAAAGCATGGAGAATGCATGGGAATGTGACTAACAAGAAAATATACTTATCTAAGCATAGTTAATCATGTATAATTGGTCATTCTTAAGACATACATTAATCAATGAAAGCTCAAGTGCTTATAGCCTTATCAACCAACCTCCCCAAATAGTATATCATGACTATACCTAAGCAAAGATTAGCATACAATTAAGCATAAAAATTATCATGATTAGCTAATCTAAGTAGGGTGATAGTCTAGCAGCAAGTATATTAAATTAGAGTAAGGTTAAACTACCAAATTTGGGCTAATGAGGCTTGAATCCTCTTATTTGCCCATAATCATAAAAATGAGGCTGAAATCCTCATATTTATCTATAGTACCATTTGTTTACATCGGATTTGGTGACAGGATCCTCCAGACGTTTACCTTCCTTCGAGCAAGCTTCCCTCCAAACCTGAAAGAATAAAGGAGAAAACTAAGGGTGGCCGGCATTCAACCGTTAGCCCTCCGAAGCTTAAGTCAGACGAGACACGGTTATAAAGTGAGAAGCTAGATATGAGCTCAGAGATTGTGTCCTTTTTTTATCTATGGGGCGATCCATTTATATAGATCCAGGTGATCCAATCTATGACGCAAGCTGTTAAGATCACTGCTGATTTTAGGGGATAAAATGCTTATCTTGTTAATCCGTAGACAAAGGGATGACCTAACAACCTTGGACGTCTAACTGATTACGTCTCTTGATGGAGATGCTCAGAGTTATGGATAAAGTTGAACCAAAATTAATTTGTACAGACTGATGCTGAAAGGTAATAATTATTCGCCTCAAAGGTAACCTCGTTTAACATCCTTAAAGCGGGTTGCTCGCATCTAGATATACGATCCCTTTCTACAACCACGAGCCGAGCTGCTCGTATGCAGGACCTTTGCTTTGCAACCGAGGAGTAAAGACAGACCAATTGTAAAAATACCTTCATCCGATGACCAGCGACCAAGCCAGCTCGCATGTTCGAGAGTGTATACCGTACTTTTACGATATGCGAGCCTCGACCATAAGGGCTCGCAGATTAAACACCATAAAAAAGCGCTCGTGGGTCTTGAATCTTTGATATCTTCGACCACCGCTTTTTAGCTATAACAGATGCCCCCCAAGTTCTTCGCCATCGAGCAGTCTAAGGGAAGGATTTGCTTATCAGCATGCATAACCGCCTAATGCATTTCTCGGAGGGGAAGCCATACATGATTGGACTGTCATTAATGAGCGCCAGCTTTCTGCAGCTTTTCGGCAGAGAGGAAATGAAGAGACGCCCGCCATGTATCTACGGAATTAATGATCATGCCCGTTCAACTGTTGTGCCAAACGAATGGTCGTCGTGTGTCACCAAATGTTGAGGAATGATTGCTTATAAATATACGGAGCCTGCGAAATTTTCGAAATTTCATCCGAAGTTTTCAAAAATTCTTCTTCTCTCCTTTCTTCCTTCTTTCCCTCTGGTGTCCTATCCCTTCTCTGGTGTGACTCTGTTCCCCCAAATCTTCTCTGGTGTAACTTTGTTCTTCTTCTTTTCCTTCAAGGTACCATCCTTTTTTCATCCTATCTTAAAAAATCATGGCGAGAGATTCTGATGAGGAAACCGTCCCTCTGGGGGATACTACTCCGGAATCTTCTTCCTCCAACAACGCGAGGGTTCCGGCCTACAAATACTCTGCGTCCGGGTATCCCTCAATAATGACGGAGGAATGGCTGAATGAGTTACGGAAAAAATATCGGGTTCCAGACTCCGTCATTTTTCGGTTGCCCGGAGAGGGAGAGACTCCGGATTCACCTCCCCCCGGTTGCGTAACCATATACGATTATCTCTTCATCCTCCAAGTATGTCTTCCCCTTCACCCTTTTATTCGTGACGTACTCCGCATCTATAAAATTACCCCTGGACAACTCATTATCAATGGGTGGAGGGTAGTTCTTAGTGCGTTCGTTCTCTGGAAGCAAGCCGGCAATGGGGATTTAACTGCCAAGAGTTCCTTAGAATGTTCCAGCTCAAGAAGGCTCCCTCCAGCGATGGTTGGTATTATTTGTGTTACTGGCACCGGGATAATTACGTCTCGGGGAAACCCACTTTGAATTATCCCGGATGGAGGAAGCGCTGGTTCTTTGCCTTCGGGAACTGGGAATCTGAAATGGAATCCACCCCTGGAGGCCATAATGTGAGCCGCTTCTTCGGTGAAGGTGGGTGAAACTTCACTCTGACCCAATTTATAAATAGACCTTGAATTTTTCGTTTATCTGACTTGTGCTCGTATTTGCAGGTATTCCAACCATGGGGAAACCAAGCCTGAAGGGAGGAATCCACGAGAAGATTGTAAGAGTTTACAAATTACCAGCTCGTGACTGGTATATCGAGATCTATCTGTCAGCCTCCCGCCTCGCAGCTGCTGGGTTGATATCTCGCGAGGAGGTCGTGATGACGAACGTTGAAGAGAAAAGGGGATTGCTGCCTTGTTTAAAGGGCACCGGCTTGAAGAGGCAAAAGCAGACATCTGTCAGTCCATCTCACTCGTCTAATCAGTCAGGTGAGCCTGCCTAAACCCCACAGCCGCCTCAACCCCTCCCTGACACTGCGGCAGCTGCACCAGTGGTTTCTGCACCGGTGGCTCCTCTCGAACCACCGGTCATTGATATTGTTGATAACTCCCCGAGGAACGATGGGGCGGGGTCGAGTTGCTCCCTAGTTGAAGAACCTCGCGAGCCTGAAAGTGCTCTCGAGTTGATTTCTGCTCGCGAGCAACCTGTTTCTCAAGATGCGAGCCCTACTAGGATAGTCGTAGCCCAACCTTCCGGAGTTGGGACGTTTACCGTTCCGAGCCATCTACACCCGATCTGCAAATTTCTTTTTGACAACATCTCCCCCCAGACCTTCGGCACTCTCCCCGAACCAAGTCCTGAAGACCTCTCTCTAGACGCAGGAGTGAGAATGGTCCAGGTAAAAAATACTCCGACTTTAACTTGTGTTTGCTTTCTTCATTGGTTTTTAAGTGAACATCTCATAATCCTTCTTCTCTTTAAATAGGGCCTGGATCTCATCATACAAACGAGGCGTGACATCCTCGCCGCCCGTCGTATTATAGATGAGGTTGAAGGGAAGAGGGTTGCCCTGGAGAAGGCGGTCCACGGGAGGGACCAAGTCATTAAATCTCGCGAGACTTTAATCGCGAAGATGACTAAGGAGAGGAAAATCCTCATTGAAAAGGTCCAAGTCCTGACTAACAGATATCAGGCCTTGGACACGAACTTCGCCAAGCTCGCGGAGATGAAGGAGAAGATAGATAGAGAGAGAGAGAGAGAGAGATCTTTCGCCAAGATAAGATCTCACTAGAGGAGCAGCTCGCGGAAAGCAGGTCGCGGCTAAAGAAAGTCAGCGACAATCTGGAGAAAAAATGCTCCACCCTTGCGCAGCTTAAAGACGACTCTATCCATTGGGAGGAGGAGAGAGTAGCCCTCGTCAAGATGCTCTCCGAAGAGGGGCCCCACACTATCATAGAGTTCCGAACTTCGTAGCTGTATAACGATGAAATATATGAATCGTACGATGCTGGTCGCTGACTTCGCACTGCGAGTGATGCTACGGTTGTCTCCATCTTTTGACATGGGAGAGTTCGAGAATGTCGCGGCTATCATAACTGCAGAGGAGAGGGTGGCTGCTGAGAACGAGGTCACTGAGGTTACTCAAGCTGGAGGGGTCTCAGAAGTGGACCCTGAGGTTGAAAGTAACGCTCCTCCTTCAAATGATGCGCAAAGATGATCATCTCCTTTCTTCTCTTTTTCTATCTTATGTAAAAAAAAATTATTTTCCTTTTGTAAGCGATCTGACTATTTTTGTCAATGGAATGAATGAAAAACCTTTTGATACTATGGTTTGTATGTTGTTTCTCCTTCTTTTTGTTTTTGTTGGTCATATGTTGAATGCCTAAGTACTTAACTCATGAAACAATGAGTTAGGCTCAATCCGGGGGTCTTGGTGACCATGTCCACGTAGAGATAGACTGATCTATCGATTGAGGCTTTGACTCTGTCGGGGGCAGAGGACTTGGCCAAGGGAATGCATATATTCCCTTCGGGGCTATTCGGGTCCAATTAATGGAGTAGCAACCAAAAGACAATCCATCTTTATTTGAATATCGTTTAGGATTTACATTAGGTTAGGGAAAATATCTGAGTAGATGCTCTACATGCCAGGGGCGACGTAGGGATCTTCCTTGCATATCTTCAAGATAATATGTACCTGGTCGCACAATTTTGAAAACTCGGTAAGGGTCTTCCCAGTTTAGATCCAATGAGTGAGCAGAATTCCAAGGTTCTGTCTAAGGACCAAATCGCCGAGCTGAAAAGCTCTGGGTCGGGCCTTGGCATTACGATAGCGAGAAATGCGATGTTGATAAGCTGCTGATCGAAGTTGGGATGCGTCCCTTCTTTCTTCCAAGAGGTCGAGATGAAGCCTCAGACCTTCTTGATTACTCGTGGAGTCGTATTGCTCGATTCGATACAAGGGTACTTGGACTTCGACTAGGACAACCACGTCGGTGCCGAAAGCCAAAGAGAAAGGAGTTTCTCCGGTTGACGTGCGAGTTGTAGTTCTATAGGCCCATAAGACTTCCGGTAGGAGCTTTGGCCACATGCCTTTACATTCACCGAGCTTGGTCTTCAGATGATATTTGATGATCTTATTCACCGCTTCAACTTGCCCATTAGCCTGGGGATGATACGGGGAGGTACAAACACTTCGTATCTTCCATTTTTTGCAAAACTCTGAGAATGCGGTGTTGTCGAATTGCTTTTCGTTGTCGGTGATTATACTATGAGGGAGCCCATAATGTCATATGATGTTTCTCCACATAAACCTAGTAGTCTGCTTTTTGGTGATTGTGGTTAACGGTTCTGCCTCAACCCATTTTGTAAAATAATCGATTGCTACAATTGCAAACCTATTCTGGCCTTTCCCGGTAGGCAATGGTCCAATGATATCGACTCCCCATTGGGCGAAGGGCAAAGGGCCGTCCATCGACGTCATCTGCTCAGATGGTGCACGTGGTATTGGAGAGTATCGCTGGTATTTGTCGTATTTTTTGGAAAATTCGATCGCGTCCACCTTCATGGTGAGCCAGTAGTACCCTTGCCTCATTGCTATATATGCTAAAGAGCATCCCTTAGGATGGTTACCACATACCCCCTGGTGTATTTCATCAAGAACACGATGCGCCTCTTCTGGATGAAGACACCTTAAGTATGGTAAAGTAAAGCTTTTACACAGTAAAATTCCATTTCGTAAGGTATACCTGGCAGCACGATGACGAATTTGCCGTGCAGATTTTTTATCATCTGGGAGTTGCCCATCTTTGAGGTAAAGGACGATGGGGTCCATCCAACATGGGGAGGAATGTACTGTGACTACTTGCTCTGGGGTTGTTTGACTAATACTCGGAGCATGAAGATGCTCGATAGGAATAGATTGCATTAATTCAGACTCTGGTGCAGAGGCTAGCTTTGCCAAGGAATCTGCGAGCTTGTTCTTCTCACGAGGGATGTGAATTATTTCATATTTGTTCAGCTTCGCGAGCAGGATAAGTACTTGGGATTTATATAAAGCCATCCGCTCTTCTTTCGCCTCGAATTCGCCGAGCACTTGATTGACTATGAGTTGAGAGTCACTGTGAATAAGTAAATTCTGAATCGCGAGTACATTCGCTAGTTCGAGGCCGACAATCAAAGCCTCATATTCTGCTTCATTGTTGGAGACGTGAGTATCAAATCGCAAAGCATATTGAAAATGCGACCCATCAGGAGCAATTAAGATTAAGCCGGCTCCACTACCGGTGGCACGTGAAGACCCATCCACAAAGAGCGACCAGGGGATCTGGTCGCAGGGTCATTGTCGGAGGGAGAATACATGAATTCAGCAATGAAATCAGCCATGGCTTGACCCTTAATGGCGGTTCTTGGGCAGAACAATATATCATGCTCACTGATCTCAATTGCCCATTTAGTCAATCGCCTTGAAACCTCAGGTTTTTGAAGGACCTGTCTTAATGGATGATTTGTAGGCACCAATATAGCATGGGCTTGAAAATATGGTCGCAGTTTTCGAGCAGCAGTCACTAAGGCGAGAGCTAATTTCTCCATCTCAGAATATCGAGTTTCGGCATCTACCATCGCTCGACTAATATAATAAACGGGCCTTTGTATCCCGGAATCTTCTCTTATTAATGCAGCTCTAACGGTCGTAGAAGATACTGATAAATAAAGAAGGAGCTGCTCGTGTAAAACAGATTTTGATAAAATAGGAGGCGTGCTCATATATTGCTTCAGTTGTTGAAATGCTTCTTCGCATTGCGGAGTCCACACCCAGCCGATTTTTGCGGAAGCTCGAAGAAGCTTAAAGAAAGGAAGGCACCTATCAGAGGCACGCGAAATAAACCTGTTCAATGATGCAATGCGACCAGCCAGTCGTTGGACATCTTTGAGAGTGGATGGAGACTTCATTTTGATCAAAGCTTTTATTTTCTCGGGATTCGCCTCGATTCCTCGTTAGCCAACCATAAACCAAAGAAATTTCTCGGCGGAAACCCCGAAAGCACATTTTTTCTGGATTTAACTTCATCTGATACTTCCTCATCAAGTCAAAGGCTTCTCGAAGATCTGCGAGGTGGTCATTTTCTACGACGTTTTTCACGAGCATGTCGTCGACATAAACTTTCATATTCCTACCGATTTGGGCGGCAAATATTTTATTGACCAGGCGTTGATAGGTGACTCCTGCATTCTTGAGACCAAAAGGCAATACCTTGTAACAGTACAAGCCGCGGTCAATGATAAAGGCAGTGTGTTAACTATCGGGCGGGTGCATCATAATTTGGTTATAACCAGAGTAGGCGTCCATAAAACTGAGCAGAGCGTACCCTGTTGTTGAATCAACCAACTTGTCGATGCGCGGAGTCGGGAAACTATCCTTCGGGCATGCTTTGTTCAGATCAGAGTAGTCCACGCACATTCTCCATTTGCCATTAGCTTTTCGTACAAGGACCACGTTCGTGACCCATTCTGGGTAGTCAACTTCCTCAATGAAATTGACGGTCCTCAGTTTTAATCACCATTTGCCTTTCTGCAGTGAAGGCACGTCGACGCTGATGAACATGTTTGTGCTTCGGATCAACATTCAGGCGATGAACAATGACGCTGGGGTAGATACCTGGCATGTCACTATGGGACCAAGCAAATACATCTTGATATTCGGTGAGAAAATGAATTAGATTTTCAGAAGGACATCACTCAAAGAAGATCCAACGTAAACCTTCTTGGACGAATTTTCTTTAGATAAGTGGATTGCGACTGTCTCTTCCCCCGGAGTACCTGATTGAAGAGCACTCTCTCTTGGGTCCAACGTATAGCTATCGGGGGATCCGATGAATCTCCTGTAATCGTCATAACAGGAGCTACTTGGGCTTTCTTTCGATCTTGTACAGCGATTTCATAACATGCTCGAGTTTCCTTTTGATTTCCTCGTACGACCCCGATTCCATTTGGAGTAGGAAATTTGATACACAGGTACAAGGGGTGTAAAGCTGCTCCTATCTTGTTGAGCGAAGGTTGGCCCAAAATGGCGTTGTATGCTGATCTTCGATCCACCACGAGAAAATTAACGAAGACTGTGGTTTTTGCTGGGCTTTCTCCGAAGGTGATTGAAAGGTCAATGCTTCCTTCCAGTGTTACAACTTCGCCCTCGAAGCTGATGAGGGGAGTTGAGACTGGTTTGAGTAGACTTTTGGCGAGTGTCATTTTATTGAAAGCTTCCAGGTAGATAATGTCAGCGGAGCTACCTGTATCCAACATGATACGATGGGTTAAATAATTTGATACCTTTAACGCGACTATGATGGAGTCCTCGTGAGGAAAATGAATCCCTTCTACATCTTCAAGAGAAAAAGAGACCGGATGATGGCTAGGATTCGATACATCGGGTGTCTTTTCCAACCAATAATATGTTGAGGCTTCTGAGACGCCTTGTGAGCGTATGCTTTTCTTGACACTTGAGAATTTCCCCCACAAGCCGGACCTCCAGCAATGGTCTGGATCTCACCAGTAGGTTCGGCATCTTCTTGCGAATGATGATGTTGAGGTGACTTTTTTCATTGAGATGGGGCTTCCGTTCTTTCCGGTGACCGACCCTGTCGCGCTACGTAATCTCGGAGATGACCCTTCCGAATTAGAGCTTCAATGTGATATTTTAATGATATACAATCTTGGGTATTATGCCCATGATCTTTGTGGAAATAGCAGAACTTTCTCTTGTCTCTCTTTTCAAGATCGGACTTGATCCTTGAAGGCCACTTCACATAAGGCTCGTGCTTGATTTCCATTAATACTTTCTCGGGAGATTGGTTGAGAGGTGTATAATTATGATATTTACCAGAGTAGGGCTTCTTAGGGGAACGGTCCTGTCGATCGCGCCGGTATTTCTTATCAGGAGGAGAGATCTCCTCAGACTTACGCTTCTTGCCCTGTATACCGTAACGTGCCAAAACGACTTCTTCCGCATTGATGTATTTTTTAGCCTTGGCGTGGAATTCGTCATAGTTTTAGGAGGGTTTTTATCCAGGGCGAATCGAAATTTTTCGCTTGTAATTCCGGCTATAAGGGCGGTGAGGCCTTTATCTTCGGTATAACCTTCAGTCTGAACGGCTTCTGCAGTGAACCGAACTGTGAACTCCTTAATTGTCTCCACATGCTGTTGCTTTGGATCCATTAAATGAGATGCCGGCTTTTTGGTACGGATGCTTCCCATGAACTGAGAGAGGAAGACCTCCGATAATTGGGAGAAGGATCTGATAGACCACGGTTTTAGGCCTCGAAACCATGTACGTGCTGCATCCTTTAGAGTTAAGGAGAAAGCCCTACACATAATTTCTGAACCATATCCCTCCAGTTCCATAAGAGATTTATATGTCTCCAGATGTTCGAGGGGATCGCCGGTGCCTGTATACGGGGCAATGATAGGCGTTCGATATTTCTTAGGCAAGGGGGCCTCTATAACCTCGCGGGTGAAGGGAGATTCAGATCGATGGATTAATGCAAGAGCAATAGGTGAGAGGTTGGACCGATATCGCTGCTCTATATCGTCGAAGCGATCCTCGATTCTCTTGAGATCTCCTTCCCAAGGTAAGGTATAGCTTGAAGTTTCGACGGCAGACCCCTGAGATTGTTGTTGCCGGGAGGTGCTGGAGTGTATAGAATATGGAGGAGGTACCAGGACTTGATTGTCGAGTGGCATTCGATTTGAAGAAGGATTTGGTTGGGTTCGTGGCTCGCCTACAGAATGTCTGGAAGCTACTGGTATAGGTTACACCGGCGGCCCTTCTGGAGGTTGTTGTTGCGGTTCCGAAAAGTGTTGATCAAACTGATTAGATAAGGTTTGAAGCTCGGCTTTGAGAGTAAGAAGTTTGTTTCCGAGGAAACACATAATGTCCTCTTGACTACCGGATGCATCGTAAAATGGGTTTTGTGACGGCACGTTAGACTCTCCGGGGGACATGCCCGTCGAAGTAGTCTGAGGGAGATTAGGCGTTGGTTCAGAAATGTCAGGCGGAGGTAATGTCTGTCTTGAAGTGGAAGGATGAACCGTCTTTTGGGGAGGCATGGTGGACGATAACGATCAGTGATTAGAATGGCTAATTCTGATGACCTCGTTCCCACAGACGGCACCAATCTATTTACGTCGGATTTGGTGACAGGATCCTCCAGACGTTCACCTTCCTTCGAGCAAGCTTCCCTCCAAACCTGAAAGAATAAAGGAGAAAACTAAGCGTGGCCAGCGTTCAGCCATTGGCCCTCCGAAGCTTAAGTCAGACGAGACACGATTATAAAGTGAGAAGCTAGATATGAGCTCAGAGATTGTGTCCCTTTGTCATCTATGGGGCCATCCATTTATATAGATCCAGGTGATCCAATCTATGACGCAAGCCGTTAAGATCACTGCTGATTTTAGGGGATAAAGTCCTTATCTTGTTAATCCGTAGACAAAGGGATGACCTAACAACCTTGGACGTCTAACTGATTACGTCTCTTGATGGAGATGCTCAGAGTTATGGATAAGGATGAACCAAAATTAATTTGTACAGACTGATGTTGAAAGGTAGCGATTATTCGCCTCGAAGGTAACCTCGTTTAACACCCTTAAAGCGGGCTGCTCGCATGTAGATATACGATCCCTTTCTACGACCACGAGCCAAGCTGCTCGCATGTAGGACCTTTGCTTTGCAACCGAGGAGTAAAGACAGACCAATTGTGAAAATACCTTCATCCGATGACCAGCGACCAAGCCAGCTCGCATGTTCCGGAGTGTATACCGTACTTTTAAGATATGCGAGCCTCGACCATAAGGGCTAGCAGATTAAACACCATAAAAAAGGCGCTCGCGGGTCTTGAATCTTTGATATCTTCGACCACCACTTTTTGGCTATAACACCATTTCTAGCTACCCTTACTATGTTTAGTTTGATTAGCTTAATGGTAACTAATTTCCACAACACCCTTATAAAATATAGCATGAGGTGAGGGGTTGAGAACTCCTTCTTCACCTAGAAGGGAAGATGGTCGGGATGCTCTCTTAGATTAAGGAGAAGAGAGGTAGTGGTGGTAGCCATGAGAATTCTCACTAGTTTTCTGCTCCCATCATTAATGGAGTCACCAGATTCAAATTTGGACTCATTCGTGTCATCCTATGTTGTTGTCATAACCTTTTTTGCCTTTTCTTTTAGGCTTCTCTTGGCAATCAGTGACCACATGACCATACTTATCACAGTTATAACATTGAACTTTCTTTTTGGTGGACTTACCTTTATATTTATCCACTTTCTTATCCTTCTTGTCACAACTTTTTCCTCTTTCAAATTTGAAGAATCTCTTGAATCTTTTATTAAGATCATCATCCTCATCATCGCTATCTTCGAAAGACTCACTTTTAATTTTCTTTTACCTATGTAAGTGTTTATGTGAAGTCTTCAAGACGATATCCTTCTTCTTAGAGGGGCCCCTAAAGTGTAGTTCATGAGTTTGTAGGGAACCAAGTTCTTCTACTTTCATGTTATTTATGTCTCTACATTTTTCTAAGGCCACTACCTTAGTGCTAAATCTTTCCGGGAAGGACCTAAGTATTTTTCTACAAATCATTTCTTTCAGAACCCTTTCCCCAAAGGCAAACATAGAGTTGTAAATATCATAAAGTTTCAGTATCTTCTATCCTAATATTTTCAAGTTTGGCAGTTAAGAGCTGAAGCTTCGAGCGTCTTATTATACTAGTTCCCTCGTGGGTGACCTCAAATGTATCCCACGCTTCTTTTGTAGTTGCGCATGTGAGAATCCACTAAAATTCTTCCAGGAAAACCACATAGTAAATCGCATCGAAAGCTTTGGCATTAGCCACATATTGAGCTCTCTCATTGTCATTCAATTTCTCATCATCTTTGAGAATGACAATGATCTTATCATCAACCTCTACTTATTTCGTGGGCATGAAATATCAATTTAGTGTACTTACTTGTAATGACCAGAGAAATTTTAGTCGTTTAAAATTTTTGTAATGATAGAAAATTTGGTTTAAATGAATAAATCTTTTATTTATAAATAAAAAGGAAACATAAACTGGTTGGTTAGAGCTCTCTTGATAGAGATGAAAGATTAGGGGTCAAGTCTTACCTATAGCAAAGAGGGTAGAGAGGAGTGAGAGCATTCATAGAAAAAAAAAAAGGAAGAAGGAGAGGAAAGAGAGAGCGGGAGAGAGTGATGATTTTAGTGGGCCATTATCAACCTTCTCTTCCATTTCAATCATCTATCTATTTCGATCGTCGATGTCAACCATTGATTTAGAAGTTCAAGTATACCCTTTCCATTTTCCTTTTCCTTTGATGATGGTGATAATGATGATGACTTTATGATTTTGGTGCCGATGATGTGGGACCCACTGTTTATGACTTTACCTTGATGTTTACAAGCCATCCATCTATTTTTAAATTATTTTAATGTATGAGCTAAGCAATGAGTTAGATTCAAGATTGTGGGCCAGACTGGATGGATCAGTGACTACAGTTCAAACCATCCTAGGCCACTGAAAGCCTTTGATTTTAATCCCTTTATAATAACAGATTTAGAACCATGTATCTATGAATCTATGACTGTCATTTCATGGTCCAAATTGTAAGATCCGTATCCCTGTAAGATCGACTGTACGTTTCGTTTCCGGAGTCGGCATGTCTCGGATGGACCAGATCGAAGAGTTTTGATCGCAATCATGTTTTAGTACCGCAACAACCTAAGAGTTATACCCTAACGACTGCGTAGGCACTACGATTCCAACGCTATGCAGCATGCCCTCTTACAATACCCGGTGTGGAAGTTACAATCATTTACTCAATTCATGGCGGGCCACACAATGCACAAGTGACATGGCCCCACTTGCACGAATTCCAAAAAAAAAGGTCCCATCAATCAATCCACCATTCAACCAATCCATCACCACCTACCCCATCACCTTTTTCCCTTCCCCATGCAAGAGAACTAAAAAGTCAACACTCATCATTCCTCTCATCTCTTTCTCCCTATACTACCCCTCTTTTTTCCTTTCAATTCCCTTCATATCCCTCATTCTCTCTCCATTTTAAAACAAGAGAAGCCCCACACATAGGGGGGTGGTAGCAAAGAGAGAGGGAGAGAAGGAAGAAAAGGAAGAAAGAAAAAAAGAAAAGGAAAAGATTAATAGAAAGAAAAGAGAGATTAGAGGAGATTAGGCGTGGAGAGGAGCTTGGAAGAGGAGATCCACCCCATCTGGACTGTCCGATCGCTGATCTGACCATTCATTTTCTGGTGAGTGCATGGGAGGGTGAAACTCCCCCTTTTTTCCCTTAGTTTCTATTCATCTTGTGGGCCCACAAGGGTGGGGGCCATATTGATATGGTTCAATTTGTATGGAGGGCCAAAGAAAGGAAGGAAGAAAGAAAAAAAGATGCGCATGGGACATTCACAGTGTCATAGACGTTGGAGCCATCCAGCGTCGGAGACACTGCTTGGATTTGGGTATGGAGCGGGGTCTCCACTTGTAGGACCACCATGATGTATATGTTTCATCCACACCGTCCATCTGTTTCGCCAGACCATTTTAGGTCAGGGCACCAAAAATGGGATCAATCCCGACGTTAAGTGATCCACACACTATAGAGGACAGTGGGATAGTAACTCCCATCATTGGAACTTGTTCTGGGCCCACCAGAATGCTCATTTTCCCTCTAACTTGTCCATCAGGTCACGCAGACATGAAGAGAAAACATAAATATCAGCTAGGTTCAAAACTCTGGTGCACCACACCATGGAAACAGGGAGATAGAACGTCCACAGTTGAAAACTGATGAGGCCCTTGATGGTTGTGATAAATCCACACCGTCCATCTGGTTTCCAGATTATTTTAACGCCGAGACCCAAAAAACCAGCCTGACCCGTATCTCAGGTGGACCACCCCACATGAAACAGCTGGGACGGCAGCTGGGACGGTGATGTCCACTATTGAAACCTTCTTAACCCCACTTAGTATTTAAATATAAATATAATATTATATGTCATGTTATATTATATATAATATTACATATCATATCATAATATAATATATTATATATCATCTAATGAGTAGGGAGAGGATGTCCTCTCTGGACTTCAAACGCCCAGAAGGGAGACGTCCCAACCCATTCCTAGCTCAATCGAGCAGTGGGTCACTATGGCACCACCCTGATGTATGTATGCTATCTAAGCCGTCCATCCAATTCTCCATATCATTCTAGGGCATGAGCTTAAATCTAAGCCAGATTTGGATCTCAGGTGGGCCACACCAACTGGAAACGGTGTAGATAATGATGTCCACCGTTGAAGCCTTCCTAAGGCTCACTATCATGTTTATTTGCCACCCAAACCTGTGGCACAAGTCTTGGTGAAGGGAGAATACAAATGGCCCACATTGCCAATGGCCGAGATCCAGGGAACTGCGTTTCTCTTTTGCGCGTAAATGTAAGTTCTCTCACCAAATTTTTTTTTAGCATGGACATATGTGCCAGATCTGGGCCATTCATCAGACAGCAGACCAGTGGGCATTCCTTGCTGAAAATAGACAGGTCCACTCAGCAGCTGGGCCACACATGTATGTTAAATATGGAGTGTTGCTCCGTACGTAACATTTCTTTTCTTCTTCTGCTGTCTCTAGCTAGCATTTCACTTTTCTCATACACCTGTGGCTCGAGTGATGAGTGGGACCGATGGCCAGGCCATGTATATGGTGGTCCACCTTATCAATGACCTTGGTCTACTGATTTTTGAGGCATTGGCTCCCCATACTTGTATACGAATATATACAAATTCTTCAAACCTTTCGTGAACCAGTTGGGTTCCACGCTGCAGACAGCTAAGTACCCACGCGGTCCAGCAGGTGGCCCACCCTGTGGGGTCACACCATGATCTATCTGTTTAATCCATGCTGCCCATCTATTTTTCCATATCCTTATAGGCCATGGGGCCGAAGATGAGGGTGATCTAATCATGGATGGGCCGCATCCAAAGAAAATAGTAGTGATTGAGTACCTACCATTGTACACTCCCAACTACCATGATGTATACGCAAAATCAACGCCATCCATCTTGTTTGCCAGCCCATTGTATGGGCTAGACGCAAAGCTTGGGTGGACCACTCCACCTGAAGCAGTCTTGTTTGGGGCGCCCACCTATTGCAACCTTCCTAAGGCCTACAACAATGTTGTTTGCCCTCCAACTAGGGCTGTCCAAGTAGACGGACTCTCAATAAAGACAACCTTACTTGTCGGATGAGCCCCTTGTTCAGTGCCAGGTTCTGGTTGCTTGATCTCCACTCTCCCTTGCTTCAATCAGCTTCCCTTGCTCCCTCGATCGTGTTGCCGGTGCGTTGCCAATGCCTCAGCTACACTTGATCAATCACCTTGCTTGTGATGCCTTTAAGATGCCCAAGGTGATAGTAGGGTAGGTTTGAAAACTCTACAACTAATGGGAATGGGTTGCCTAGAGTCTCTCTCCTACAACGATCTCATCTTAGAGTTTGGGACAAGGATATGCCTATCAAGAAGGTTCCAAACTCTAGAGATCAAGAGGGGATGGAGGTCATCTTCTTCATGAGCTTGGAATGCTCCAATCTTGTGTTAAAGCACAAGGAAAGATGCCTTGCATAGGTTGGGAATGAGCCTCAAATGGTCTCCAACAATGGTGGCTTCACTCCTCTCGAAATCCCTCTACATCCCCTCAATTCGGGCCAAGGCCCTTTATAGAGAAGTATGCAACGGATTTAAAACGGGTAAAAAATGGTTAGTGCTGACTGGTCGTGACTGGTCGGCCAGGGGTCCACGACCGGTCTTGACCGGTCGGCCATAGGCCAAATGAAGATAGGAGGTTGTTGTTTAAGAAGGGGGTTCTGTCCGATTGGTCGTGACCAGTCGGCCCCAATGGCCTGCTCACTCCAGCACCCGCTGTCCACACTGGATCCCAGTCCGACCGGTCTTGACCGGTCGGTCCAGTCCATCCGACCGGTCGTGACCGGTCGGTCAGGCCTGGGTTCAGCCTGATGTTTAGCTGACCCGTGTATTCTCCAACCCACTTCAAAGGCCAAGGTTTTAGATGGTCTTTTAGGTGCACCTAGGGCCAATCTATGATGACTAAAGGTTTCCTAATATGGTCAAGGTCATCAAAGAAGTTAAGGGTTAGGTTTTGGTCAAGTTTAAGGCACATCAAGGCATCACTTTTACCGGTTTCTTCTTCCTTGATGCAGCAGGGCCACTTGAGTCTTCGGTCTTCATCTTCATTAAGCTCAACCGACACTAGACTCATTGACCTAAGTGATTGACAAACAAGGTGCACTTGTATGCCACAGAAAAGTGCACTAACAGAGTAAAGCCACCATTGTTGGAGACCATTTGAGGCTCATTCCGAACCTATGCAAGGCATCTTCCTTGTACTTTAAACACAAGATTAGAGCATTCCAAGCTCATGAAGAGATGACCTTTATCCCCTCTTGATCTTTACAGCTTGGATCTTTCTTGATAGTCAAAACCATATCCAAAGCTCTAAGATGAGATCTTTGTAGGTGAGCAACTCTAGGCAACCCATTCCTATTAGTTGTAGAGTTCTCAAACTTATTCTCTTATCACCTTGGGCATCTCAAAGGCATCACAAGCAAGATGATTAATCAAGTGTAGCTGAGGCATTGGCGATGCAATGGAAACACGATCGGGGGAGGAAGGGAAGCTGATTAAAGCACGGGAGAACGGAGATCAAGTAACCCGAACTGGCGCTGAACAAGGGGCTCATCCGACAAGTAAGATTGTCTTTGTTGATAGTCCATCCACTCAATTCCTTATGAGAGTTGAGTGTAGAGTTTGTTTGTCAAACTTGAACTAGGGACGTTGGACGTTCCTTAGCTTGTTTGTCAACCTAAAGACTAGGGGCTGTTTGGCGCTCCTTGCTCGTTTGCCGAGCCTAAACAAAGTCTCCATGGGAGAGCCTCCGACACAAGAGTGAACGTGTGTCGGGTTGAGAGTTAGCCTATGTCTAAAACTCCGTTTGGGTTGAGAGTTAGCCTATGTCCAAAACTTCATTCGAGTTGAGAGTTAGCCCTTTTCCAAAACTTCGGTTATGATTGAGAGGTGAACCGGTAAAACCTCTATGTAAAGGTTGAGAGATGAACCTCATTTAAAACCTCTGATAGTGAATGCCGGTATGCTCAAAGGAGTTGAGTACTTGAATCGGGAGTGGAGTAGACTCAAAGTCAAGCCACTATACATGCTTGTGTTTGTGATTGATTGAGCACATTGTTATCTCAGCATTAAATGTTTAATTGTTAATTATATATGCTTGATAAGAATGTATGCTAGACACTAGATAGGCACATCCACACACAAGATGTACTTTCACTAGTTGTGTAGACTTGAGCTCATTGATCTATTCTCATAAGTCTACATAGGTTGCATAGATTAGGAGCTTGATTAGTTAAATCATTTGATTATCTATGCATGCTTAGACTAGGTTGCTTATTACTTAAATCATATGCTAGTCTTGTGATTGGACCCACTTGGGCTCGGAAGCCGGAGTGTTCTTGCTTACTTAGTTTAATTTGTTAAATTGTGTAAGTAGGCGAAAAGAATTTCAATAGGTCCTAATCACACCCCCCCCCCCCCCCCCCCCCCTCATAAGACTTAGCCATAATTCTAGTTACTCTTTAAGCTTCTATTCACTCCCCAAGTGTAGGGTTACGAAGTAGTAATAATTCGAAAAGACCGAGTATCGTTCCCACAGAGATTTATGAATGAGTATTCTCAAAATTTGTCTAAAATAACTAATAATTAAGATCCTATTAAGAATTAAAGCTGAAAAATAATGATTTGGGTTTAAACAGTGAATGTGTAAAGTAATATCAATCTAAAAAGGCACTAGAGCGCCAAGGATCCACTTTTGATAAGTTTCAATGCATCAACACAACTAGGTCTCTCACTACACAATCGGAATCTAATTCATATCTTTATCTGATCGAAATATAGAGCGGTTCAATCAACAATTATCTAAAACGGTTGCTTATTCATTGATTCAATTCCTACAACAATGCTTAAGCTTTGGGCACACTCAATTGTGTAGGCCAAGCCTCTTTCCAATCTAGTTGAGATTCATAACCATAGCTTTCATCAAATCCTGTCACTAGACCTGATTATATCCAATGATTAGAATTCTAATTAAATCAAAATCAATCAGTAAACAACTATTTCAAATTATAACAAAAGATAAGAACTTTAGTTGAATGAGTTCCCACATGAAGATCAGCCCATTGTACACAAGGCAATCAAAGGGTCTACCATGCCCGGAGTCGATGATAGATCAATGAACTACACAAGCATAAACAATGCTCAGAAGATAAGCTACTAAGTTTAGAATCACTAAGAATCACATGAGCCCTGAGTCATCAAGAGATCAAAGTAAAACCAAACTAGTACTTGATTCAAACTCATATTGAACTAAATTCTTCAATTAAAACATAAAAAGAAAACTTAGGTTGCATCAATCCATTAAAAACAAATCAAAAGCTTCACCTCTTAGCCCTAGCTAAGAGGTTTTAGTTCATATCTAAGATCCTTGAACTAAAAGCCTTAAAAACATGAAAACTACTAAAACTGGAAGAAAAACTATGAAAACTTGAAGTAGAATCCGTCTCCTAAGCCTCCTTGATGATCCCCACGTCCTAGCATGCCCTGGTATGAAGAGGAGAAGTCCCTTTTATAGATTGGAGCAGAAGATTTCAGATTGCGTAAGGAATTACGCAATTGCGCAGAGAAAATCGAAGCTTCACACATAAGCTCTGTTACGCTGACGACCGGTCGCACGACCGGTCTGAGCTCCTGGACGACTGGTCGCACGACCGGTCTCAAAACCTAAAAAACAGTCCAGTGAGTTTTGTGTTTCTGGACTACTCTCGACCTATTTGGCGACCGGTCGAGGAGAAAAATAGTCCAAAAAAATACACTGTAGACCTGTCTGGCGACCGGTCTACAGACAGGTCTAAGAACAAAATTTCAGATATTCTTCTTTATCTCTTCTCTTTCTTTCTTGCTTCTTTCTTCCACCTTTTGGCACTTGTTCTATTGATCTTCAATGCATACAAAGTGACTCTTTTAACTATGAATTAGTGAAGTCTTCCTCTCATTCCTACAATCACAAATCCATGCATTAGAATAGTCTTTAAACATAAAATCCATGCATAATGAGTGATAAATTGAGGTTAGAATATACACAATTAAGAGCTCAACACACCCCCCAACCAGCATTTTGCTAGTCCCAAGCAAAACATGCGTGAAACAAGTTCAATTCTCCAAAAGCCAACTCTCCTTTAGAAACTATTCTTCTTTACATCCCAAGACACACCAGTGTAAAAGTCAGAAAAATTAGGTGATAGAGGTTGAAACTGTAAACTCTCAAAACATAATAAGTGTCCATATGAAATTCCTGCTGATTGATTGATAAATAGAAGAATTCGAAGAAATTCTACCTAGTGTGCATAGTGAAATTTCATCCCATGAATTTTCGGGATTATCTTCTTCATAGATCAACTAAACTATAGATCTCAAGGTGTATAGAGCAACCACAAGCCTATGACAGGAATTTGCCTTACCGTCCTTCTGACGACTTTCACACTACGTCTCATTTCCGGCTTTGGTTACGGGTAGACCATCCCCCGGTTGGTAATAGGTAGCCTTTTTCAGAATTTTCCACCATTTTTCTATCATTCCCAATTTCATCATTCCTTTCCTTTCTTTTACATTAGATAGGATTTTTAGAAATCCATATCTTTCGTTATTTTCCTATGGACAAGGATGGACAAAGTACCCCGGCTTGGTTTCTCAACACCTCAAATCAAAGTCTAGCTAAATCCACAAATCACATAATCCTTTCAAATCATGAAAATCGTGTAATGTGAACTAGGTGTAAAAGTGTTCAAATTTTCTATCACTCACATAAATAGGAGAATTCACATATAAAACCATTATATTAAGAGAAGTTCAAAGCTTGCAACATCACTCACTTCATATCTCCTTTTCGTATACTCATATCATCTTGAATGCATAGAATTAAAGTTTTCCAAAAGAGTTTTGAATTTTAGAAAAATCGAAAAAAATTTACATCATTGCTTGAATGTCACAAAAGCCAATAGATTCATATAAGGAATCTCTCACCCCCCAACCAAAACTTTATATTGTCCTCAATGTAAGAAAATATACAATGAATGCAACACATGAGAGCAAGGACAAAATAAAGGGAGTGAGAAAGAGAGATATCACCTGAGGAATATATTTCATGGCAAGATTAGCTTTTGAAGATGGATTACCAAAGCAAATCCTAATGTGATATCATTCTAGAAAAACTATTTAAAATCATCCTTCGTCAGACTAGGAGGTTAATCCCAACAACTCGTCCAAAAGCATAAAGTCAAGCAGAATCACTAGATGGATCAATAGGTTTTACAATAAAGTCATCCAATATCCTGCTTTACAATATACATGTGTGTGAGTGATCCAGATAAGCCACTGAAAATCCCAAAAAGGAATTTTAGTGAGTTCCTTAATGTTTTCACCACATGTATAAGAGGAGACAACATCATATTTGTCAAAAAAAATATGTCTCCATTCAGATTTTCCTAGGCATTGATATTGCAAGTATGGATCATCCCAGGGTTGGTAGAGTTCGGTATGCATGATCCATAGAGGTGTGGAAGTATGAATTGATTTCTCAGCATAACAGGGTGTTGTTTCCACATCCTTCTCTCAGCTAATGTCATATGCCGATACCGACTCTAAAGGTGTGACCATATCCCCTATCATATCATCGTTCTTATCAAGGGAGTAAGTCACGTCTTCGTCTAAGTGACTGGAGTAAAAAGGTGAAAGGGACTCATCTTCCACAATAGAATTGATCATGTTTATTTCGTGGACCTCCTCATCTTCATCCTCTTGTTGGTTGTCAATATTAAAAGCATTTAACTCAATCGTCATATTGCCAAAAGACATTTGTATAACCCCACTCCTACAATTGATGATAGCGTTTGATGTAGCTAGGAATGGGCGGCCAAGTATGACAGGAATTTGAGGGCCAATATTAACTATGGGTCGTGTGTCCAAGACAATAAAGTCCACCGGGTAGTAGACCTTGTCAACTTGGACAACAACGTCCTCAATCACCCCTCTCGGAATACGAGTCGATCGGTCAGCGAGTTGTAATGTGGTTTTGGTGGGTTCTAATTCACCTAAACCCAATTGTTCATAGACCGAAAAGAGGATTAAGTTCACACTTGCCCCTAAATCGAGTAAAGCATGTTTCACCCGGTAGTCTCCAATTACGCATGATATTGTCGGACTACCGGGATCTTTGTATTTCTTGGGCATCCTGTGATTTATAATGGCACTTACATTCTTTATCAAAAATGCCTTCTTTTGCACATGTATTTTTCTTTCCACCATGCAAAGGTCTTTTAAGAATTTAGCATATGACGGTATTTGTTTAATGGCATCCAACAGTGGGATGTTGATTTTGACTTGCTTAAAAACCTCCAAAAATTCCTGATATTTATCTTGAGGTTTGGTTAAAATCAAGCGTTGAGGGAATGGAGCAACAGGCCTGTATTCTTTCAATAACTCTTTTTCATTCATGGCGGTGCTAGGTCCATCATCCTCTTTAGAAGATACCGGATCATTAGGCGTTGAGGTCTTCACCGGGTTGGATTTTTCAATAGTTTTACCACTTTTAAGAGTAGTGATGGCCCTAACATGTTCCATGTGTTGGTTAGAGAAACTAGGCACGCTTATTTCGCATCGTGATTTCGAATTTGGTAGGGGTTGGGCCGGAAGAATCCCTTCCCTTGCATTTAAGCGAGCCTTGATTTCCTCCACCGAATTTTTAAGCTCAAGTATTATCGTATGGTTGGATTGATTTATTTGAGCTTGGCCTTCCATGAATGCTTTCAATGTATCCTCTATAGGCATTTAAGGTGGGGCCATAGGAAATTGCATTGGGGGCCCCTTTTGAGGATTACTTTGGTTGGTTCCATTCGCCTAATTGAAGTTAGGGTTGTTCCTCCAACTAGAATTGTTTGTGTTTGGCTTTGGAGTACTAAAAGGTCGTTGATAACTATTTAAAGCATTCGATTGTTCCTATAAAAGTTCTCGAAACGCATAAATTGTTGGACAATCTGGTGTTTGATGCACATTGGAAGCACAAATACCACAAATAGTTTCAACTGTTCCCCCTTTGTTGGGTTGTGTCCACTTTCCTTAATTTCATCTCCTCGACCTTTCGTGTGAGATTAGCCACTTTAGAACCTAGACCATCTTTCTCATTTAAAACGTAAATTTCTCCATTTTCCTTGGCTTGGGGTTGTTTTGAACTTGTCGGCTTAAATGTATCCCATGATTGTGTATTTTCAGCCAACATGTCAAAATAGTCCCAAGCTTCCTCCGTTTCCTTGTTCAGGAACTCCCCATTGCACATCATCTCCACAAATTGGCGCATGGTTGAGTTTAATCCATCATAGAAGAAACTAATCAGCCTCCACCGTTCATAGCCATGATGTGGGCATGCGTTTAATAGCTCATTATACCTTTCCCAACATTGGAAAAAAGCTTCGTCTTCTTTTTGGGCGAAGTTCATTATGGCCCTTCTTAGTGCATTGGTTCGATGAGTAAGGAAGAATTTTTTAAGAAACTCCCGAGTCATCTCAGCCCATGTCCCAATAGACCTTGGCCTTAAGGAATGTAGCCATGATTTAGCCTTCTCTTTCAAGGAAAAAGGGAATAATTTGAGTTTTACAGTGTCCTTGGTTACATTGTCAAAGTTTATTGTGGCAATAACCTCTTCAAACTCCTTAATGTGTAGATAAGCGCTTTCAGAGTCGAGTCCATGGAATCTAGGAAAAAGTTGGATCAACCCCGGTTTAAAATCAATATTTCCCACATTGTGGGAAAAAATTATGCAAGAGGAAGTACTCGTCCTAGCTGGTTGTAAATAGTCACGTAAAGTTCTAGGTTGAGGTACATCCCTCACTTCATTCTCATCCAATTCAGTAAGGTTTGGGGCTTGATTTTGATGTTGATTAGCCCTTTGATTTGGTTGATTTTCAGCCATCTCTCTAGTGATTTCAGGAAAATTTTGACGTTTTCTAGCACGAGGCTCTCTATCAATCCCTTCAACAATTACTCTGTCACTAATGAGTCAGTTATTAGAATACCGAACCCAATGTGGCATGCAAATCCTAAAAGAATGAAACAAAAAGGAATTCTTTCTTCCTTCCTTTACTTCTCTCTAAGATCGAAGCACAAGGTGTCTTGCAATGGCTGAGCCAGAAGCAAGGATAGAGACCGATTTCTCCTGGTCAATAGGGGTTCAGAGAACTCCCCACCCCTCTTTGAGTCTTTTGAGAAAAGTGCAGAAAAAGAAGGAAGAGGAATAGGATTGAGAAGAGAAATCTCTGAGTACAAGGTGATCCAAGACGGCAGTGCCTGACCAATAGAAATCAAGGCGGCACAAGGCCAACCTATCAGAGATCCAAAAGGAGTCTCCACCCACTCTACAAGAGATGAATATGATAGGAATGAGTAGGAGAAGAAGAAGAGTAAGGTTAGAAGGATAAAACCTGATTTGAGAACTTAAGATGCCTACTTCTTCTTCAACTTCCTAAAAATCCCTGAATAGTAGATCTATGTTAGAATCCTGCAAAATCAAAACAAAGTAAGTTAGTATTATGATTTTAGAAGAAAACCTACCCTAGAAAGCAAAACAAATCCTAAACCTATCTTAACATAATCCCAACTAAAAGCTATCTCAGAAAATTCTAAAAATACCGTATAGAAATCCCAGGCAACGGCGCCAAAAACTTGTTCACTCCCCAAGTGTAGGGTTGCGAAGTAGTAATAATTCGGAAAGACCGAGTATTGTTCTCACAGAGATTTATGAATGAGTATTCTCAAAATTTGTCTAAAATAACTAATAATTAAGATCCTATTAAGAACTAAAGCTGGAAAATAATGATTTAGGTTTAAACAGTGAATGTGTAAGGTAATATCAATCTAAAAAGGCACTAGAGCGCCAAGGATCTACTTTTGATAAGTTTCAATGCATCAACACAACTAGGTCTCTCACTACACAATCGGAATTGAATTCATATCTCTATCCGATCGGAATATAGAGCGGTTCAATCAACAATTATCTAAAACGGTTGCTTATTCATTGATTCGATTCCCACAACAATGCGTAAGCTTTGGGCACACTCAGTTGTGTAGGCCAAGCCTCTTTCCAATCTAGTTGAGATTCATAACCATAGCTTTCATCAAATCTTATCACTAGACCTGATTATAGCCAATGATTAGAATTCTAATTAAATCAAAATCAGTCAGTAAACAACTATTTCAAATTATAACAAAAGATAAGAACTTTAGTTGAATGAGTTCCCACATGAAGATCAGCCCATTGTACACAAGGCAATCAAAGGGTCTACCATGCCTGGAGTCGATGATAGATCAATGAACTACACAAGCATAAACAATACTCAGAAGATAAGCTACTAAGTTTAGAATCACTAAGAATCACATGAGCCCTGAGTCATCAAGAGATCAAAGTAAAACCAAACTAGTACTTCATTCAAACTCATATTGAACTAAATTCTTTAATTAAAATATAAAAAGGAAACCTAGGTTGCATCAATCCATAAAAAACAAATCAAAAGCTTCACCTCTTAGCCCTAGCTAAGAGGTTTTAGTTCATATCTAACATCCTTGAACTAAAAGCCTTAAAAACATGAAAACTACTAAAACTGGAAGAAAAACTATGAAAACTTGAAGTAGAATCCGTCTCCTAAGCCTCCTTGATGATCCCCACGTCCTAGCATGCCCTGGTATGAAGAGGAGAAGTCCCTTTTATAGATTGGTGCGGAAGATTCCAGATTGCGCAAGGAATTACGCAATTACGCAGAGAAAATCGGAGCTTCATGCACAAGCTCTGTTACGCTGACGACCGGTCGCACGACTGGTCTGAGCTCCTGGACGACCTCAAAAACAGTCCAGTGAGTTTTGTGATTCTGGACTACTCTCGACCTGTCTGGCGACCGGTCTAAGAGGAGAAAAACAATCCAAAAAAATACACTATAGACCTGTCTGTCGACCTGTCTGGCGACCGGTCTACAGACAAGTCTAAGAACAAAATTTCAGATATTCTTCTTTATCTCTTCTCTTTCTTTCTTGCTTCTTTCTTTCACCTTTTGGCACTTGTTCTATTGATCTTCAATGCATACAAAGTGACTCTTTTAACTATGAATTAGTGAAGTCTCCCTCTCATTCCTACAATCACAAATCCATGCATTAGAATAGTTTTTAAACATAAAATCCATGCATAATGAGTGATAAATTGGGGTTAGAATATGCACAATTAAGAGCTCAACAGGTTCCACATATACGAAGGTGTCGTGTTAGACTATCGATGCAATTTCATTATACTGAGATGTGGATTACACATCAAGATTGACATGTTGCATCGCATACGACATTCATGCATTTGGGTCTATGGATGCGTAAAAATAACCTAAGTGCCATACAATCGCGGGCCATGGTCCCAAATAAGTACGACGACTATTTGAGATCAGGAGTTTATCATCTTGGAATTACTTCACATGTTAAGTATGGGACTAACATGTGTTGTAGCCCTGGGTGCGAGGTCCCTAACGGCACATGATACTACGCACTACAACTCAGTCCTTCCTCATGCTCTCTTTTACCCTTGTATCACAACATGACTTTGTGGTGAAATGCTTAGTTGGTTAACTTATATCTCAATGCTTATATTATCTTGTAACATATACGCATAGCCTTGGTATGGTTAATAGGATTGATAGACTTGGCAGCTTAACCCTCCATTACCTTTTGCTTACTCTGATATTAAAAAAATATTGATACGATATATTTGTCATATGCATTGCGCACGCAAACACGCACACTACTAAGCTTCCTAGGGAGCTTATGCATGTTTGTTTACGTTGCAGGTTATGCCAGAGCATATCAACAGTGTTAAGGCAGGAGCACATGCTTGATCTTTTAATTTTGTTATATCATGTATTTTCTTTATCAACAGTGTACCTTAAACCATTATTTAGTAGAGATGTGTGTGGAGTTCTTTGGTTATGCTAAGTTATTAAGTTTTTCCTAAATCCTCCTTGTGGGATCCCGCTTTCGGAACTTGGTGTATGAGAGTTAGGAACCGAAATCGGGGTACTACGGAGGCTGCCACTTCCAGATTTGGGTTTCGAGGAATGAGTGCCGGAAATCGAATTTGGGGCGTGACACAAATGATCATCCATGTATATGAGTGATGGATGTCCATCTGAACGAATCACGACTAGAACTACTTATGAAGTCCAAATAATTGTCCACAGTAGAAACTAGAATGAGAGAACCAATGCCCTAGGGACGTTAAAATCATCTTAGGACCACAAAAAGATAGAGTAGGGCCCACTAAATTTCAAATCATGATTTAAACTATCATTCCAATCAAGACCATTATTTTAAGATGCGAGGCAAAATATGAACTAGATAGAATACTCTGGTGGGCCACACTAACAACATTAAATGTAACTTTTAAGATACCCTAGGATGAGAGATATGTCCTATGCCCTATTAGTTGTTTGTATAAAATTTTAGAATACCATTATTTCACTTCATCCAAGCCGTTCACTTGATGGGCCATCCAATTTTAAGACATGAATTAAAAAATGAGGGAAAATCATTTAATAAGTGGACCACACTGCATAGATCAAACCGGCCATTGGAATCATTTTGGTGCCATTTACATGGTTACCATGCATAAGGTGTTGGTTTGGAAAAGACTTTTACACCCTTGTTCTTTTTGTAATGTCTTTTGTATCATTTAATTTTATAACCATAATCTTCATTGTATTTACATTTATGACATTCTCCCATTAAAACACACAAATCACATTGAATTTGTTTGTAATCGGTAGAGATTATATATTATTTTGTGACTATGTTATGTACATAAACTGTTTGCAGGTAGTTATGTACATTGGTTGTTTGGTAAATAGTCATGTACCTATACTACTTTATAGATAGTTATGTATATGGTCTATTTTACAAATAGTTATACTTAAGGTATGTTTTCACGATTAATCAAACTAATGACTTATAGTAAATAGTTGTCATAAGAATGTTTCATAAGAAATTATGAGTGTGAATTAATTTGAATAGTCAATATGAGAACACTCCTAAACTCAACATACCTTGAACAAATCATTAGACTGTAAATGATTTCCTGAAACCATTAAAAACTTTAATCCATTCTGAACTATTTTATTAGTCTAGATTGTTTCTATTTCCTGGAATCGAGACTAATCACACATGAATCCTTTTGAGCTATGGACTAACGCTTGAGTTGACTCAAACCAAACACAAAGTAATACCCATTTACAATATTCAAATTAACCTTCACAACCATACTATTTATATATTGATGTAGGGAACTTTTCTGCCTGCTCGTAGGACTACGCAAACCTTGTTTACGCATAGGGATTTGTTAATAGGTTGGAAGTGGGGTAACTTTTAGATTTCGCATCACCCAACGAAAGGTGAGTGAATCCCAACATGTTACCTATTCGTTTGAATAAAGTAGGTTGTTGTGATGTGATGCTATGTTTGGGGTGACTGTGTTGATTATGATGATGTTATGCATATATGCCAATATATTGTATTACTTATGCATGTTGAATGCAATGAATGACGAATAATATGTATGTGCCTATCAAAATGAGAGATGAGACGAATGATATGTATGTGCTTTTCAAAAGGAGAGATGACTGAATAATATGTATGTGCCTCTCAAAAGGAGAGATGACTGAATTATCTATTGCCTCTCAATTAAAGGGATGATTATGTGAACACGACATGCCATACGCTTCACATATTCATACATCGTTTGTCCTGGAGCATCGGTATAAAAGACCGGTAGGTACTTAAGTACTCGGTTACCCAGGAACCATCCTGGAAGCCCACTAGTATGTAAAGTCCGCTCTACAAGGAAGGGGGGGCCGATTGATGGGATCCAATCGAAGCAAGTGGAAGACTGAGTATATGCCCACTTGATGCATCAGTATCATCTTGCATAACATTCTTGCATCCATAGTGTAAATTTAATCATAAGACTGTATTTGGGTGTACTACTTTATTTGAGCGGATGTGAACCATGATGGGTTTACTAACTGAGCATGGTCAGCTGACGGTTGTGGATTAAGTGTAAATAAGTAACCTAGAAGTTCATCCATTCGAGATGAATACTGAAAATTGATGCAGAACCAATGGAAGAACTTCAAAGGAACTAGCTATACTTGATTGAAGAAGAGATTGTAGCTTTGAGACAAGATGCTTAGTTTATAATTATTTTGTTAGCTTTTGTTATATTCTTTGTTATTACTAATTTGTATCTTTTATTGAATGATGATACATTTAAATAGAATCCCAAATGGAAGGACTTAGTTCGATGGGTTGAAAATTTGTAGACATACGGATGATCGAAATAAATTATTATGAATAATTATGTATGATGTGATGAGAATCTAGTTTAAACAATAAATTGTGCCTCCAACTAACTGTGTGACTTGTGGTTAAAGTACTCTACGAGTACAAGTCATACCCCATAACCTGGGCTTGAGGGTGTACACTCTGTGTCCAGATTTTGGGGTGTGACATTGCTCACACGGATCGGTCCATGGATTGAAGAAAAATCCTCATCCTAGTCTTCTAATAGGCGTAGTTGGACCCGTTAAAGTATGGTGGATGGTTGAAATATTCTCATCTCATCTCACTCTAGATGGTTAAGTCCTTGAAGAGCAACCCGCTCTGATACCAAGTGAAATTACATCAGTAGTCTAACACGACACCTACACATATGTGCGGAAGCTAAGAGGGGAGTAGCTAGAATTATGGCTAAGTCCTGGGGGGGGGGGGGGGGGGGGGGGGGGGGGTGATTTAGACCTTTTGAAATTCTTTTCGCCTGCTTAACAATTTTATCAAATTAAACTAAGCAAGAACACTTCAACTTCCAAGCCTAAGTGGGTCCAATCACTAGACTAGCATGATAAGCATATAAGCTACCTAGTCTAAGCATACATAGATAACAAATGATTAAATTAATTAAGCACCTAATCTATGCAACTCAATTAGACTATATGAGAGTGGATCATATAAGCTCAATGCTACTCAAGAAGTAAAAGTATATCTAGTGTGTGTGGATATGCCTATCAAGTGCTTAGCATACATTCTAAATAAGGATTCATAATTAAAGAATTAAACACAATGTATAATAAGAAATGTGCTCAAATACAATCACAAACACAATGATGTATAGTGGTTCAACATTAGGTCTACTCTACTCCCGATTTAAGTACTCAACCACTTTGAGTACACTAGCATTCACTAGGGAGTTTAAATCTGGTTCCTCTCAACCACTGTTTTAACTCGGATTCACCCAACCGGAGAGTTTATAGGTTCCTCCCAACCTATACATTCACACCCGTGTTGGTGGCTCCCTTTGGAGACTTGTTTAGGCTCTACAACTGAGCTAAGGTCCTACAACTGAACCTCAATTTAGACTTCAGTCGTGAGTCAAGGTCCTACAACCGAACCTCAATTTAGACTTCAGTCATGAGTCAAGGTCCTACAACTGAACCTCAATGGTTTTAGGCTCTACAACCAAGCTAAAGTCTTACAACTGAACCTAACGTTCACTCCCGCAAGAGGCTCCCCATTGAAGACTAATTTTGACCCTACAACTGGATCTAGGTCCTACGATCGAACCTATCGAGTTTGCATATAAACTCTACACTCAATTTTCACAGGGAATAGAGTGGAACCGGACTCTTAAAAATGACAATTTACTTGTTGGATTGAGCCCATTTGTTGCGCCACTTCAGGTTGCTTGATCTCCTGCTCTCCCATGCTTTAATCATCTCTTATGCTCCCCCGATTGCTGATGCCATTGCGTCACCACTGCTCCAGCTCCACGATCAGCCACCTTGCATATGATGCTCCAACAGAGATGCCCAAGGTGCTAGGAAGTGGTGAAACCTCTACAAATGGTAGAAAATAGGTTTCCTAGAGGGTTACACTTATATGAACTCCTAGGTGGTGTTTAAACAAAGGATATACCAATGATCAAGGTGTCTAAACTCTTAGGAATCAATATGGAATAAGTCCATTCTCATTTTGGCATTAAATGCCCTAAGCTTGTGATGAATCACAAGGAGAATGACTTGTAACGGGTTACGAATAAAGCCATTAATGGTTTTCAATAATGGTCGCTTCTATCTCCTCAAAATCTCCCTCTTGAGCCCAAAAACGAATCCCCTTGCCTTTATAGATTTTCCTCTAACGATAAAAAAATGGGCAGATTCGTGTATCTCCGATTGATTAGAAAAATGTCTGATTGATCGGAGGTTACTTTTCATTGATTGGAGACCTGTCCGATTAATCAAAAATCTATCTAAAGAATTCTTTGGAATAAATTCTGTTTGATCGGAATAATGTCCGATTGATCGGAAAGACCTCATCTGATTGATCGGAGACATTGTCTGATTGATCGAAAATCTGTTTAGTGAATTTTTTAAATCCTCTTAAATAAGTTCTGATTGATCAGAACCTGTGTCCGATGGATCGAAGTCCTATTGGAACCATTGTTCGATTGATCAGAGATCAATTGGAAACTACTGTTTGGGGTGAATTGTTTACAGTAGTTTCTACCTCTTTAATTAGCCTAACTTATCATATTTTTTATGGCGTTCTAAGACTAATAAAGATGACTAAGGGTATTCCTAATTGGTCCAAGTCATCTTAAGAGGTTTTTGGTATTTTGGTTCAAAGGGTTAGGTCACCAAGGCATCTCATTTACTTGTTCTTCCTTGATGCTTCTTGTCCACTTAAATTTTCGGTCTTCAGCTTGTCAAGGCTCAATCGACATTACAACACATGGACACACGTGGTTGACAAATAAGGTGCACTAGTATGCCATAGAAAAGTGCACTAACACTATAAACACAAAATCAGTTACCCACTGCCATCTTTGGCTTCTAACTGTGTACACCATACAACAATACCTTCAATAAAACACCTGGGGTTTGCTAGAATCCCATGTCTAAATCATATGAATGGATTGGATCAGTCGGACTACTGTTCTAAAGTGGGTTGCACGATCTTGAAAACGGACAACATCTGTTTGAGACATTTTGACGTAAATTTCGGTCGAATTTTTTTTCTTTTTATGAACAAGAATGGGCTTAAGTAATTAAATTTTAAGATAATAAACAAAATAGAAGCATGATTGGAATGATTAGGCTCTCTTGAGGGAGAGGGAAGACTAGTGATCAAGTCTTGTCACTGACAAAAATATAATTTTCCTTTTTGCTCTAAATTCAAAATTTAAAATTTAAGCTTATCTCATCTTATCCTAACCCACCATATCTTATCCCAACTAACTCCCTCTGTAAAAAAGAGGGAGAACGAGAGAATCCAAAGTAAAAGGAGAGAGAAGAAAGGAAAAAATAGAGAAAATGAGAGAAAATGAGAGAAAGAAGGAGAAAGAAAGAGGAACGAAGGAATCTTGTTGTGGGATAAATAAGGTAGACCATCCATTTTCTTCTATTTCATTTAATTAGGCCAGACCCAACCAATGAACGGGACGGATCGTCCATCCGTTCATTGTATGGATCTAGGGACCGTATTTTGATCCCCACTCTTGAATGTAAACACCTGATTGTATGGGACCCTCTAGGTGGGCCGGATCTGATCTGTACGGATCTTAAGGACCCTAGGGTCGAACCATGTAAGGCCTGGGAATCATAGATCGATCCGACCCATAAGTGGGCCACATAGCAATTTAATCATTAAAATTTAAGATCTATTATTGATATCGCTTAGGGCACACTTGATTAAGGAAATTTGTCCCATTCATTGGATTATATGACCCATTTTATGGTATGGCCCAAAATTTCAGGCGAAACCAAGTTTTCAGTGGGCCACATCGTTAGATTTAATGCTAGCCTTTAAATTTTTTTATCATTTTATTATTATTATTAAATAATTGTGATGAATCTGTTGTATTCCAAAACTTTATTAGGCCCACAATGAGGTGGTCGACCTAATGGTCGGACCAGATCTCAAGTAGACCCCACATGTAGGGCTAAATAAATAAACAAAAAATAATAAAAATTAAAACAAAAAAAGTGGTTGCTGGTGTTAGTACACTTTTCTGTGGCATACTAGTGCACCTTGTTTGTCAATCACTTACGTCAGTGAGTCTAGTGTCGGTTGAGCCCAATGAAGACGAAGACCGAAGACTCAGATGGCGTCACTGCATCAAGGAAGAAGAATCAGGTAAAAGTGATGCCTTGGTGCCTTAACCTTGACCAAAACCCAACCCTTATCATCTTTGATGACCTTGACCATATTAGGGAACCTTTAGTCATCATAGTTTGGCCCTAGGTGTCCCAAAAGAGCACCCATACCTTGGCCAATATAAGAGGGTTGGAGTATAAACGGGTCAACAAAAATCAGGCTGAACTCAGGCCTGTTCGACCGGTCACGACCGATCGGCTGGACTGGACCGACCGGTCACGACCGGTCGGGCAGGCCCAGTCTAGAAGACAGCAACACGCTGTGTAGCAGGCAGCTGGTCCGACCGGTCGGCTGGGCTGGTCCGACCGGTCGCGACTGGTTGGACAGACCCCCCTTTCAGACAGTGAACTTTCTGTCTTCACTGGCCTTTGGCAGACCGGTCGGGACCGGCTGGGACGGGTCGGAAGGAGCCGTTTTTGCCCGTTTTATAACCGTTGAAGCTCATTTTTCCTATATAAGGAGCTCGGTTTTTGGGCATATAGTAGAGGGTTTTGAGAGCCCATTACCTACACCTTGTGTACATCATTTGGGGCCTCAAAGAGGAGGAGTTTCAAGTCATATCCCTTGTGTTTAAACACAAGTGAGGGCATTCGAATGCAATCTAGAGATGACTTGATTCCTCTCTCAATTTTAGAGGTGAAACACTATACCATATAGGCATATCTCTTGTTCAAGACCTCTAGAAGACCCTCTAGGTGAATCTCCTAATTAGAACAAGCTACATATCCCATGTAGGAGATTCAACCATCCTCCCATCACCTTGGGCATCTCAAAGGCATCACATGCAAGGTGTTTGATCGAGTGTGGCTGAAGCATTGGCAACGCAACGGTGACACAATTGTGGGAGCAAGGGAAGCTGATTGAAGCACGGGAGAGCGAAAATCAAGCAACCTGAACATGCGCTAAACAAGGGGCTCATCCGACAAGTAAGGTTATCTTTTTTGAGAAGTCCACTTAGAGTTTGTTTGTCGAACTCGACCTAGGGACATTAGCCGTTCCTTGGCCCGTTAGCCGGGCCTAAACTAAGTCTCCAAGGGGGAGCCTCCGTCACGAGAGTGAACGTGAGTCGGGTTGAGAGTTAGCCTATGTCCAAAACTCCGTTTGGGTTAAGAGTTAGCCCTTTGTCCAAAACTCTGGTTATGGTTGAGAGGTGAACCAGTAAAACCTCCGTATAAAGGTTGAGAGGTGAACCTCATTTAAAACCTTCGATAGTGAATGCCGGTGTGCTCAAAGGAGTTGAGTACTTGAACCGGGAGTGGAGTAGACCCAAAGTCGAACCACTATACATGCTTGTGTTTGTGATTGAATTGAGCACATTGATATCTTAGCATTGTTAGTTTAATTATTTAATTATGAATGCTTGATAGGAATGTATGCTAGGCACTAATTAGGCACATCCACACACAAGATGTACGTTCACTAGTTGTGTAGATTTGAGCTCATTGATCCATTCTCATAAGTCTACTTAGGTTGCATAGGTTAGGAGCTTGATTAGTTAAATCTTTGTTTACCTATACATGCTTTAGACTAGGTTGTTTATTGCTTAATCATATACTAGTCTTGTGATTGGACCCACTTAGGCTTGGAAGTCGAAGTGTTCTTGCTAACTTAGTTTGATTTGTTGAATTATATAAGTAGGCGAAAAGAATTTCAAAAAAGGTCCTAATCACCCCCTCCTATAGGTTTAGCCATAATTCTAGTTGCTCTTACGCTTCCGCACGCATACGTGGGTGTCGTGTTAGACTACCCGACGCACTTTCAGCTGGACAATCAACATCCAAAGGACGTTGCTACCCAGCATCGTCAGACGCTTTGCGTCTTTGAAGGATGACGTGGGGGCCCCACTCGTGGGACCCACCTTGATGTATTTAGTATATCCACTCCGTCCATTTGCTTCAACATATCAATGTAGAGAGTGCGCCCAAAGGGGGACGCGATCCGAGGTCTAAGTGGGCAACACCAACTTAAAACAAATGTAAAAAAAAATAAAATATAAAATGTAAATAGGCTATTGGACTGGGCGTGGACAACGATCTACTCATGGATCCCACTATGATATAATTTTTAGATCCACACTAACCATGTGTTATATCAAGTTTTTTTTGCAGCATGGGTCCAAAAATCAAACAAATCCGAGTCTCAGGCGGCCCACACCACTTGAATCAGTGGGGACATTAACACCCTCGGTTGAACTAGTCCGAGTTTGAACTGCATTCCACTTTTGGGACCCACCTGAAGGTATTTTGGGAAATCCAATCCGGCCATTATCTTAATAAGCAAGTTTTCTAGTTGGGGACCAAAAATGGTCCATATAGGACATTCCAGTGGGCCGTATCAAGATAAACAGTGGGGACAACACATGTCCACTGGTTGGGAACTCTTGGGCCCCATTGTGTAGTCTTTAAGAAATTTGATCCACTCAATCTCTTGGGCCATGGGTTATTGGTAGTGTGACAAAAAATCAGCCCAATCAGATTTCTAAACAGGCCATACCAAGAGAAATGGTAGAATATATATTTCGGGCTTTTTTTATTAGGACCACTAGTACAAAATAATCGAATATGGACCGTCCATTAGTGGACCAAACCTAAGTAAAGTAAAATCCAATTTAAAAATAAATTTATGTAAGGCTGTACTGATGGAGAATAAATGTAAATTACACATGATTGTAGATCCATGACCTATTTTAACTCGGGCCGTGGAAAAAATAAACAGAGCAATCGCTACTACCAACAGGTGAGTATATTCCAACGCGTTTCCTATTCGTTTTAATTAAGTAGATTGTGTGATGGATATAGTATGTGATGTTGATTGATACATGCTCATTTATATATTATTTAAATAATTGCCATTTACAATAAATGCCATGAAATGTTGCCTCTCAAGAAGAGATGAACCGATGAGACATTACCTCTCAAAAGGAGAGATGGAACGTACGGATGTGATTTATTGCACGCATTCATGCATTTTTGTCCTGGAGTCCGACTCTGAAAGATCGGTAGATACTTAAGTAGCCGGTTTACCCAGGGACCATCCTGGAAGCCCACTAACATGTGGAAGTCCGCCCTACAAGGAAGGGGGAGCCGATTGATGGGATCAAATTGAAACAAGTGGAAGACTGAGTATATGTAAGGCCCTGGATTTTCAAGATTTATTCGGGAATTTTTAAAATTTTATTTTGATTTAATATCATACGTTTACTTTGTTTTGAAAACAACAGACCATCTGTAGGAGATCCGATAGGGGACCCTTTACAAAAGTTGCTTAGAATAACCCTATAAAAGTTGTAGAAAGACCGAATTTCAAAAATCTCACTATTTTTAGTTAATTACGAAAATGCCATTACACAAACTTAAGTTAATGCACGATTTTTAAATATAATGATTTCTGGTAATCACTTTCACACAAAACTTCGTATATGATCTTTTGGACACATTTTAGCAGTACACGTCGAATTTCAGCCCTCCGATCATCCTACAAATGCCCTAATGGAAAATGGGGCCATAAGTGGCCCACCTTAACTCGAATCTGCCCCATTTTTCTTGTCAACGGCTATTTTTATGTTGCCCAATTATTGGATGGAGGAAATGGTCCAGATCAACCATAGTGGACTCTGCCTGTTTTGGCCCATTCATTTCACGAAAAACATTAAAATTTTCACAAGCAGACTCCTTCACGATTCTTCTCCAACGCGCGACAACTCCGCCCGCTGCCGTCCTTGCATCCCACACGGTTCATCAGGTGGGCCTTGTATCCAACATCCATATCGTCCATCTTGACGGTGTCCCACCAAAACCCAACCATGCTAAATCCGGTACCGGACCTTGATTGTGTAGCCCGGTCCTAACCACCGTCCAAACTGAGAAAAGCCAAGATCTGACCCATTGCTTTGCATGGACACCTGGGAACGCTTCTAGAAACCTCGTGTGTACCCCACCTAACTTCCCAATGATGCCCATACGTGGGTAACCTCACAGAAAGAGCCATTCTCCTCTCTTAGTCGAACTAGGACTCCCGATCCGACGCTCCTTTTCCCACCGACCTAGCCATCTATAGACCCGTCCATCATTTTTCCCTTCCTTCAGAGATCGCCCAAAGAGAGAGAGAGAGAGATAGCTAGAGAGGCCGTGAGTAGATAGATAGATAGATAGATAGAGAGAGAGAGAGAGAGAGAGAGAGAGAGAGAGAGAGAGAGACCATGAATAGAGAGAGAGGGAGAACAGTTAAGAGAAAGAGAGAGAGTATGTCGTGTGGGTAGGGTCCGCTGCTGCCATTGCTGATCTGTCCCAAGCCAGGAGAAGAAAAAAGAAGAAGAAGAAAGAGAAAAGAAGGAAGAGAAAGGAAGGAAAGAGAGAGAAGGAGGAGCGAGTCGAAACCGAGTTGACCCGGCTGAGTTCTCGAGTCGCCCCGCTGCTGAGAAAGGTAAGCCATCTAAAATAATGATTTTTGGATTCTAATGCTAACCCAAGTCTTAATCTTACGACTAGATACGATCCTAAAATAATCTAACTCATAAAACTTGGCTATACTACGTTTTAATCTCATGTTTTTCCATTAAACGTCATAGGATGTGGAGCTAAGGAGAATCACACGGCCCAAGAAACGTCTCAAACCAACCAAACTCAGAGGTGTGGATTTCCTTTAAGCCCATCTACGATAATATTAAATTATATGTTGATTTTATGCTTAGAAAATAGGATTTTGTTACGTGATTTCTTGAAACCGTGCTTGTTGAAATCTTTCCATGTAAATATGAATTGTATGGTATTCCTTGTGTTATACGCTGGATTTTGATGTATGAATTATGCTTAAGTGGTTGGAAAAGGAATTGTGATGATGTACATGCTTATGTGGAGACCATGCTCAATTTACGTCGTCACATGCTTATGATGATTGATGCTTTGTTTGCTATGAGATATTGTATATGGATGTTACGTTAATGAATGCCCCTTCACCTCACACTGATGTAACCGTTGATGTAAAAAGATGAAGCCCGTATGGGCCATATTGTTAAGAATTAAGTGTTGGCATTACCATGTATGTGATGTTGATTTTATATGCCATGATGTTGAATTGGGCACTACCGTGTGTATTGTTGGATATGTGCTGAGGGATCCTTATTTGATATGTTACCTATGATGGACCCTTTGAGGAATGAAATCGATGAATAGGAGAAGTTTTATGAGCTAAGGTTGGTGGTATGGGATACTAAGCCTGAGCTGTCGGCCTATGCTGGGTGACGAGCCCCCCACAGTGACCTTGAGCTTCCTTGAGCTGATTGGGGTAAGGAGTGATCATTAGTCGTTAACATCATTAAATTGGCTGGATGTTAAACTACTTAACTAAAGATGGAACTAATCATGCATTCACTGGACCCAACTTGGTGGGTCAGCCCTGTGGGCGCTACGGCGCTAGCTTGTGGTAGGGGGATGGGTGGCCATCACCTCCATTAGCTGGGTTTGTTGACATGAAGTTGTGGAATTACCCGCTTCATCGTGGACTCTGGTGACTAGTGGCTGATGAGAAGAGTTGGAATAAGTCCCGTCTCATTTAGTCAGGGTGCCTTAGCCAGAGCATGCATGTCATGCATTGCATTAACGAAAATCTTTTATTGGGTTGTTTTGATTTGATTAAATGATAATATCCTACTTGCGTTTACTCTGTGCCATATTATTATTATGATTGTCTTTGAGGGATATTCCCCACCATGATAGCGTTTAACGCTATCCATCCACATCTCAGATAATCCAGGTGAAGATCCAGTAAGGAAATCAAATACTACAACGAGGTGTTCGAAGGCTCATGACAGCAAATGGCGGACGATGAGGCTGAAATGACGTGAAGATGCTTTGCCTAGTCTCTTTATTAAAGTAGATTTATTTTCCTTTGAACTTGTAATAAGCTTCTCATGGAGACTAAAAAGTAGAATATTATGTAATTTGTATTATTTTAGGACATTATGTTGATAACGTAGAGTAGAAAACTTCTCCAATGGGGCCTACCGCCTAGTAAATTTTGATGGCGGAGGAGCAAGGTTTTAGATCAATGGCCGGTTCCTAAAGCGATAGTATCCATTGCAATTGTTTGGTTTATTATTTCCACATGCATACACATTGATAATGTAAACACCCTCAAAAGAGGGAAGATATCATATACAGTATAGTAATGAAGAAATAAACTGAGAAAGAGTGTTATAGATAAACTTGTGATCAGAAAGCTGATTGCTTATTTTGTTCTTTGTAGGCCTCACGAGATCCCAACATGGCAAATGTGTAAGGAGAAAACGCTAGGCATACAAGCAAATAAGCCTCAGATCCCATGATCCAAAGCACCCCAAGGTTAATAACAAAGGGAAGTATCACTTTCCTCATTTTGCTCCACATTAATTACCGCATACGATCATTCTTAAAGCATATCATTAATGTTTTGATTATTATCAGTTTATAGAACGCAGAATACCACAACACTAATCGTACAATAACACATAGTAGAATGAGAATAACTGTCATTTTACATTGCATGTCAATATATGTTCTACAAGTAGAGTCATTATATATATATATATATATATATATATATATATATATATATATATATATATATATATATATATAAACTACAAAAAACTGCACAACGACAACAAATATGCAACTCCGACAAATGTTTTACAATCGTTCCAGTCTTGTAATGGCTTCAGAAAGAGGGCATCGAAAGGTAAAATTATAATCTTCCGAGGCACCCCGCCACGAGTCAAGCCACATTTGCCTTGGCTATTTCCAAAGCAGCCTTCGCATCTACCAGTGCTCGTACAAGGTCTTGAATGTGCTGAAGTTCAACTTCCAGCTCGCCAACCGCTTGCGTGATGATTCATTTTCACCCTCAAGTTGTGTGCTGCGATACGTTCTTGGTCAACTACAGAGGTAAGGCGAGCAACCTCGCAGTTTATAGATACCTCCTCTGCTTGCAGATGTGCTATCTCATCTCTAACTTCAGCAAGACACCTCAGATGTCAACGGCATTGAATCTTATTATCATTCAGTGTCGTCCACACCTCCACCATCAAGCGCTCATGTTGTTCCGTGATTGGTTATAAAGAAGACAATTCCCACTGCCTCTTCTCAATAGTAGGGTTTGGCTCAACCCGCTCAGCCGACACGAACTGCACAATAAACTCTTCAAGGGAAGAAATACAATGAACAATCACAAACACATCAGGTCCGATCAAACTTGCACAAGTCTCCAATGACTTCACCCCAACCCCTAGTAAATGTCATTCATGCGGGTTCGCCAGCGTCTTCGAAAGGCTCAATTAAAGGCTCTTCAACACACCCTATCCAAAGCAATCCAAATGATCAAAGGAAGGGATGTTGAGCACTGCACCGACAACCGCATCAAATTCAACCATGATTGTAACAAAATAAGGTAAGCATGCAATAAACTGATAAATGCAGGTGAAAACTTGAAAAATTACTACCCAGAAAAGAAGCTATGAAAGAGATCTTACCAAGGGTCGAAGGTAAGTTAGCAATGTATGAAATTGCACCTTTTTTTATCTAATACACTTGTAAAGGCGCATGCACGTGCAGAAGCAATAGAGCGGAGCAACTAAAATTATGGCTTAAGTCCTAGAGGGGGATGATTAGGATATTTTAAAATTCTTTTCGCCTACTTAACCAATTTAACAATTTAAACTAAGTAAACAAGAACACTTCGGCTTCCAAGCCTAAGTGGGTCCAATCACAAGACTAGCATGTGATGTGCAATAAGCAACGTAGTCTAAGCATGTATAGATTAATATATGATTAAACTAATCAAGCACCTAATCTATGCAACCTAAGTAGACTATATGCAAATGGATCATAAAGCTCAAGTTTAGTCTAATTAGGGAACATACATATCGTGTGTGAATGTGCCTATCTAGTGCCTAACATACATCCAATTAAGCATTCATAATTAGACAATTAAACACAGTGCATAATAAGAAATGTGTTCAAATATAATCTCAAACACAACGATGTATAGTGGTTCAACTTTGGGTCTACTCCATTCTTGGTTCAAGTACTCACTCTTTGAGCACACCGGCATTCACTAAGGAGTTTAAATCAGGTTCCTCCAAACCTAGGTGTTTTAACCGGTTCCACCCAACTGGAGAGTTTACAGGTTCCTCCCAACCTACACGTTCATACTCATGTTGGTGGCTCTCCTTAGAGACTTGTTTAAGCCCGACAAACGTGCCAAAGACTGACAAACGCCTCTGGACTTTAAGCCCGACAAACGTGCCAAGGATTGACTAACACCCTTAGACTTTTAGGCTCAACTAACAAGTCAAGGATCGACAAATGAACCTAGATCGAGTTTAACAAACAAATTCTACACTCAATTCCCACCGGGAAGACAGTGGATGGACTCAACACAAATTAACAACCTTGTCAGATTTGAACCCCGTTGATGCGCTGCTTCGGGTTGCTTCTTCTCATTTTCCCGTGCTTGAATCAACTCCCCTTGTGCTCCCCCAATGTTGTTGCCAATGTTTTTTAAATGCTCCAGCTCCAACGATTAATCGCCTTGCATTTGATCTTCTTGAGATGACCAAGGTGATAGGAGGATACGTTTTAAATCTCTACAACTAATGGGAATGAGTTGCCTAGAGAATCTCACTTACAAGGATCTCATCATAGAGTTTTAGATAGGAATACAACTATCAAGATCAATCCAAACTCTAGAGATCAAAGATGGACAAGTGTATCTTTTTCATGAGCTTAGAATGTTCCATTCTTCTGATGTCACAAGGAAGATGACTTGCTAGGGTTATGATTAGAGCTCCTAATGTTGTGCAATGGTGGTAGCTTTAACTCCTCAAAATCCCTTATTCCTAAAAATCATCTCTCCCATATTTAAAGAAAAATCTCCAAAGGTCACAAAACGGTCGCTTTGATATACTGAAAAGGCATTTCGATTGATTGAAGCGATCTTCGATATATCGAAACCATCAGTTCGATGGATCAAAAAATCTGTCCATAGATCTGTGTAAGTTCTTGGGCATATTTCTGATATATCGAATTGGGTTTCGATTGATCGAATTACTGATTTCAATATATCAAAATCACTAATTCGATGGATCGAATAAACTGTCCAGAGAGTTGGTAAATTGCTGGACATATCTTGATATATCAAAAATGCCTTTTCGATGGATCGAAGGCCTATTGAAACTGGTCTTTGATTTATTGAAGACCTATCGAAAACTGATGTTTGGGCTGGATCATGTACAACAGCTTCCACCTCTTTTATTAACCTAATTTATTATATTTTTCTATATGATCTAAGGCTAATAAGGATGACTAAGGGTATTAGTAGTTGGTTCAAGTCATCTAAGAAGATTTGGGTGTTTTGGTTCAAGGGTTAGGATACCAAGGCATCTCATTTACTTGTTCTTCTTCCTTGATGCTTTTACTCCACTTGAATCTTCAATCTTCATCTTGTCAAGGCTCAACTGACATTACAACTCAAGGACACAAGTGATTGACAAATAAGGTTCACTAGTATGCCACAGAAAAGTGCATTAACAATGTATCTCGAAGAACCCACGTCGTCTACCATTGAATCTTTAATCAGCTTAGTGACCTCAGTTGATGGCTCAAAGCCACGCCCAGGGACACAATAGTATTGACATCAGTCTTGATCACTTTAGTCGTGACCGATGATTCTATGATACACTTGGTGTCAGATACACCGAGGGCCGTAGGCATGGCCACACCATCCATCAACTCAGTAGCACCTGTACAAGGACGATATGCAAAAATGGTAAGTAAGTGTATACAAACATGCAAGAAATCGAGGTAAAATAAAATGTAATTACAAGTTACGATACTTACTCTACAGCGGTGGGCTACCCAGCTCAGCTCCAAAGATGGTGACATGTGGCATGTCCACAACGGTTGGCGCAACGGAGCCGGCAGCTTGCACTACAAAGGTCAGTATAGCTGTTGAAAAGGGCTTGATATTCATCCTATGCACTTTATAACTTGGAGAGGGCCTCGCGGACGAGCGCAATTGCGCATTCACAAGAGACCCACTCATTTGCCTCATGTCAGCCCGAGGAGTAGGATAAACAGGCTCGAAAATGTACCGAGCTCGAGCATCTTCAGCAATTGTCATATCAACATCTCCTTCAGCCCCGACGGCTCGGACGGTCGTGCCATCATCAGTTGCATCTGTAAATGCTAAGCACAAAATGTGAGTGCTAAGCACAGTATAGTTGTCAAATTTCGTAGACAATAGTATAATGCATGAGGTTGTGTGAGCAAGCCAAGTTCTTTGAGAAGACAAGAGTCAACCTCAACAAACATATCAAGATCAAGACTATTGATTCTAACAGAAGTTGCGGCTAAGCTTCAAAGATAAACCATATATGCCAAAGGTAATTTGACCATATGGATGACCCTAGGTTAGGTGATTTCATATGACTTTTAAGTTAATCACTTTAATCTTTTTTATAGTCATTTTTCAAGGAATTTCGGCTAGCCTAACCCTGTATTCGGTCAACCCAAGAATCTTCGGCCAGCCTGGGAACTTTGGTCAAGTTTCTAGCAAACGTAATTGAAAAATTCAAAAGATGTTCGGTCAACCCGACCCTGTGTTTGGCTGGCCGAACAGGCTTCGGTAAGCCCAAGAATGTTTGGTCAAGTTTTTAGATTTGAAAGTGATTTCTGAACTCGAAACTCGGGTCAGCCTAACCCTGTCTCGGGTCAGCTGAAGTTCACTCAGGTCAGCTGAACCGACACTCAGGTCAGTCGAAGTTTGAACAAATTCTTATCCCACGAAATCTGATAGCCGTTGGGATAATGGTTTTCTTCTCTCTATTTTCATCAAGAAAAAGCACGAAAATACTCTCTCTAATGAAAAAGCCCTCCATTATAGTCTAGCTATCTGATCTTAATTCCTAGTTTATCTTATAGCTATCTCAGTTCTTTTCTCATTTAATCTGATTATGTAAAAAGAAGATCATTCTCATACTTAAGATAAGAGAACTGAAATTGCAGCTTTTAGGGAAACCTTTTTAGAAATTCCTAGATCCATCTTGTTTGAGCTATATTGGTTTATCTTCTTCAAAGATCGGATCGCTGCACCATTGAAGCTTCATCTCTGTTAAGCTTTATCATCTTCTACAAGAATAACAGTAATATCTTTTCATTTTTGGGTTTTGTTTGAGATAGCCTGTGAAAATTTTAAATTAGGTTGTTATGATTAGCCTGTAAAAATCATTTAAGGTTAGTGATTAGCCTGTGAAAATCACAATCTCTATATCAGGATAAACCTATGAAAACCTTTATATAGTGGAAAGCCAAAATTACAATGAGTAGTAATTTTGGGAGTGCAGTAGGTGTAAGTTGTTTAAGCATCAAACCACTATAACTCTCTATGTTGTGGTGATTGTTTAATCTTTTATCTTCTTATGTGCCTGGTTGTTTATGAAACCTTAAATCATGACAAAAGGTTGTGCTACTTGGATTTCTAAGTGTAAGACCCGTATCCTGAATTGCCTTCCGTACGTTTAGTTTCCAGTACCGGTACGTCCCAGATGGACCAAATTAGAGAGCCTTGATCGTGACCCTGATTTAGTACCACAATGACCTAGGACTTATACTCTTGCGACCGCGCGGGCGCCACGATTCCAACGCCGCGCGGCACGCCTTATCGCGATACCCGGTGTGAAAGTTATGATCGATTACCTAATCCGAGGTGGGCCGCGCAACACGCGTGGCGTGGGCCCCACTTGCACAAATCCCAACAATGTGTCAAATCAATCACCATACCCACCCCATCACTCTCTCACCTCCAAAGTCAACTCTAATCATGCAACCCATACCTCACATGCCCTCTCCCATCATCATCATCATTGCCTCATGTACCCCCTCCCATGCTAGCCATCATCACTATATTTCTAAGAACCCCCCCCCCCCCCCCCCCCCCCCCCCCCCCAATTCCCAAGCACTACTCGTCCATTACAATTCCAAGATTTGAGAGAAAGAAAGAAAGGAGAGAGAAAGAGAACGAGAGAAGAGAGAGAAGAGAGAGAAGTAGAGAGAGATTTAGAGGGAGATCAAGAGAGAGAAAGAGAGAGTTAGAGGAATTGAAGGTGAAGATCAAGCTTGGAGGACCCCGATCATCATCCGGACCGTCTGATCGGCAATCCAACCCCATCCGACCATCCAACCATCATTGTGAGTGCATCCATGTTCCTATTAGGTTTTGTGTAGAATTTAGGATTCAAGTGGGTCCCACCTTTTGATGGTGTGGATCCCACTTGGGGACTCATTTTATGGCATAATTAGTGTGGCCAATGGCCCACCATGATGCTTGATTTTCTTTTCTTCCCCATTCTTTAAAACACAAAGATATGGATGAAGGGTAAATATAAGGATTATCTTGATCCAAAGCTAATTGGGCCCACCATGAGATGGCCCAGCTGACGAATGGAGTGGATCCTGCACGTGTGGACCCCACTGGTCAAGGCACAAAAAAAAAGAAGTATTTATGAAAAAAAAGAAAAAAGAAGAAGAAGAGGGCCACTGGACAGTCAGCGTCCAGAGAACGCTGCTGTCCAGCAGCGCCTGGGCTCAAAGCCCTTTCGGGCGTTGACCGTGGGTCCCCACTCGTGGGACCCACCTTGATGCATGTATTCGATCCACGACGTCCATCTGTTTCTCCAGCCCATTTTAAGGCTGGGTACCAAAAATGAAGTAGATCCAGATCTCGAGTGGACCACACCATAGAAAACAGTGGAGAGAACGATGACCACTATTGAAACTTTCGTGGCCCACCGTGATGTTTGTAGACGGAATCACCTGCCCAACATTGGGCTTATTAGGTCCCCAATGAGCTGGGAAACCTGATGAACGGATTGGATTATACCCGTGTGGGCCCCACTTGATATAAACTAAGAGAAAAGAAAAAGAAAAAAAATTGGCTGGGGACGCTGGACGTTCACAGCGTCAGAACGCTGGAACAGTCCAGCGTCACCTGGACACTGTGAATGGGCCCCCACTCGTGGGACCCACCTTGATGTTTATGTTGTATCCACACCGTCTATTTGTTTTCCCAGATCATTTTAGGGCCAAGGCCCAAATATGAAACCGATCCAAATCTTAAGCGGACCGCACCACATGAAACAGTGGAAATAATGATGTCTACTGTCGAGCTTTCCTTGTTCCACTTTGGTATTTGTAGCCCACGTAATATGCCCAATAGAGGGCTCATTGGGTCCCCCACGAGCTGGGGAACTTGATAGATGGAATGGATCGTCCCCTTGTGGGCCCAACTGGACTAAAACCACAAAAAAACAAAAAAAATAATAATAATAAAAACAACTGCTCCCAGCGTCTCTGACGCTGGGAGTAGATAGCGGCAGGTTGAGTAGCCATCTCGCTACTGCCGTGACGTCACCAACTTCAATGGGCCCACCGTGTTGTACTTGTTATATCCAGACCGTTTATCCATTTGGGGAGATCATTTTAGGGCATGATATGAAGAATGAGACAGATGCAAATCTCAAGTGGACCCCACTTGTAAGCAAATAGTGGGGACAGTGACAGACAGTTGAGACCTTCCTACGGCCCACCATGATGTTTATTTGAGATCCAACCTGTTCATAATTCCACACACGTGTGAAAGAGGGAAAGCAAAAATATCAGCTTGATCGAAAGCTTCTGTGGGCCCCACTTAATAAATAAATAAATAAGGGGGTCTGCCAAGCCGGTGGCCCACTCGTGGGACCCACCTAGAATGTATGTGCTTTATCAATTCCGTCCATATGTTTTTCCAGCTCATTTTAGTGGCTGAGCTCAAAATTTAAGCATATCCAAACCTCAAGTGGACCATGTCATGGGAAACAGTGCGAATAATGAATTCCACCATTGAAACCTTCCCAGGCCCTACAGTGATGTTTATTTGTCATTCAACCTCTTAATAAGATCACATGCATATGGATGAAGGAGAAAACAAAAACATCAGTTTGATTCAAAACTCTTGGGGCCCATTTGGGTGCCATGCTCCAAGCAGTGTGCTTTGGCACGCTGCCCAGCAGATGGCCTACCCTGTGGGTCCCACCACGATGCATCTGTTTTATATATGCCGACCATCTATTTTTTCATATTATTTTAGGGTCGTGGGCCCTCATAATGAGGTAAATACAAACCTCAGGTGGACCACATTGTAGGAAACAGTGGTCATTGATGCCCACCTTTGAAACCTTCCTTGGGGCCATTGTAATGTTTATTTTTCCATCCAACCAAAGGTGATGGGGCCCTAACTTTGTGTCCCACCTTGATGAATGTTGGGTATACCTTGTCGTTCTTCTTGGCAGGGGTGTGGGCCCAGTTTTGGGTGGGCCACACGTAGAAAATAAGGGTGGTTGAACGCCTACCATTGGAAACTTTACAGGACCCATCTTTTATGTTTATTTACCATTCTTCATGTTCTTAAGTTGTCACGCCCCAAACTCGAGGACTGGGCTCACTAAATTCCCGATCGCCGACCTTGGTGCCAACAGCCTCCGTAGTACCCTATTCTCGGCTCCTAGCTCTCATGTGCCAGGTTCCGATCCTGGGATCCTACCAGGAAGATTTTCAGGGTAAATTTTTTTTGTACAGGAGCATAATCAAAACCATAAAACATCATCAAATATCCACTAATAAGTTTGTTGAGTACAGTAATGGAAAGGGAAATACAACATGAATCAGAAGTCCAAAATATTAGGTACATGAACCGCGCTCAATGCTGCTGATAGGCTCTAGTACCTGCAGTGTAAACAAATGCGCATGAGCTTCCTACGAAGCCCAGTAGAGTGCGTGTGTGCGCGTGTGATGCATATGACAAGTATACAGATATCAGAGTAAGCGAAAGTAGTAGAGGGCTAAGTTACTAAGTTTATGAATGCTATCAGCCATCCCAAGGCTATGCAATGCAAGGGCCTACATGGCCGAGTATTACATGCTAGAGATACAATGCAAATACGTCAATCCTCAACTGATCCACATATCAAAATAGTTCTCATCTGGGACATCACCGGGGTCTAGTATACTCTAATATTGGCCGCCGCACATCGCGTGCATAACCAAGTGAGTAGAAAAGACCTCACTATCCGCCTCGTCAGTGGTATGCCAATGCCCACCCTGCTCGTCGATAGCGGACCCATTCCATGAGCTGGTCAGACTCGACCTAGCTTACAGCCCACTTCACCCGAGCGGATAAGGTCACACCCCTTTCCAACCGACCTCGACACAGTGGGAGATGCGGCCTACTGGTATTTGGCACCCGGGCGCTCATGTTATCCACTCGGTCTCGATGCTGGAGCATCTTACTGGTACCACAGGATTTAGGGACTTTCACCCAAGGACATCCATAGCGCCCACGTACTAGAACAAGTTTCCGGTGTCCAATACTGCCGACCATGATGTGACTATGGTGGCCACCACCCTGATGCTACTAGGGTGTGAAAGTGATCGTGACATACATAATGCGAAATGCATGAGTCATACAATCCAAGTCATGCACCAAACTTACGCATACTGCGCAATCATGTGGGGCGACCCTGCCTCACATGGGTCCCCTAAGTATAACAAGCCAACTAGCATATGCTATGGTTAATCATGATCCATAACAGGCATACGAATGATGCATATGGGCATATGAATGAGCATAATATTCATTATACTAAGCATGTTATCAGTGTGACTTATCAAGCTAATCATACTAGCATGTTACCAACATATCATGTAACACTGGCCTTAAAAGGCCCAATATATATATAGAGAGTGGGACCCGGACGGTGGGTCCCATTGGAAATGTAAAGGTCTTCATGGCATAGCCCACTTGAGACCACATCAGCCCCATACTTGGGCCTGCACATACAAGGTAGGTCGACAAAATGTATGTACGGCATGGATAAATCATATACATCATGGTGGAGCTAATAGATACATCACGTTGGGACCCATAGGGTGGGCCACCTGCTGGGCAGCGTGGTACCCATCTAGTCCCAATAAGTTTTGAATCAAGCAGATATTCGTGTTTTCTCCTTCATCCATAACCATGTGATCTTATGAACCGGTTGGATGGCAAGTAAACATCACTGTAGAACCTAGAAAGGTTTCAATGTTTAAGATTATCATTTCCACTGTGGCATGGTCCACTTGACATTAGGATATGCTTAATTTTTGGGCCCAGCCACTTATGAATAGGATGGGTGACAAATAAACATCATTGCAGGTCTAGGAAGGTTTCAATAGTGGAGATCATTATTTCCACTGTTGTTTCGTGGCATGGCCCACTTGCCATTGGGATATGCTTGAATTTGGGCTCAGCCACTAAAATGAGCTGGAAAAAAAAAATGGACGGAATAGTTAAAGCACATACATTCCAGGTGGGCCCAACGAGTGGGGCCCATGGAGACGCCCACAAGAGCTACGCTGCTGGGCACATACATTCCAGCAGCCAGCATATATATATATATATATATATATATATACTCTTAATAAGTGGGGCCCACAGGAGTTCCCGATCAAGCTGATATTTTTATTTTTCCTTCCTCCATGTATGTGTGAACTTATGAACAGGTTAGATCTCAAATAAACATCACGGTGGCCCATAAGAAGGTTTTAACGGTAGGGCCACTGTCCCTACTGTTTTCTGTGGTGGGGCCCCCTCGAGACTTGGATGTGACTCATTCTTGGGGTCATGCCCTAAAATGACCTCCCCAACTGGATGGACAGATACAGCACATGCATCATGGTGGGACCCACGAGTGGGCCACCAGCTAGCAGCAGAGCCAGCGTCCAAGGACGCTGGTACGCCCAGCGTCAGGGGCTTTGCCTCTTCTTTCCGTTTTCTTCTTCTTCTCTTTTCTTTTTTTTTTTGTACTTATATCATGTGGGGCCCACATGGGACTGATCCACTCCGTTCATCAGGTTCCCCATCTCATGGGGGACCCAGCAAGCCCAATATTAGGTATTTAAATCAGTCTAGAAACACTAAGGTGGGCCAAAGGATTTCTGACAGTAGAAATCATAGTTTCCACTATTTCATGTGGTGCGGTCCACTTAAGATTTGGATTGGTTTCAAATTTGGGGCCTGACCCTAAAATGATCTGGGCGAACAAATGGACGGCGTGGATGGAACACAAACATCAAGGTGGGTCCCACGAGTGGGGACCCATTGCAGCGTCCAAGGTAACGCTGGACGTTCCAGCGTCGCAACGTCCAGACGCTGGACGTCCTTCCTCTTTTTTTTTGTTTCTTTCTTTTTTTATTTTTTTGCGGTTATTTCAAGTGGGGCCCACTTAGGGACAATCCACCCCATTCATCATGTTCCCCAGATCGTTGGGGTCCTAACAAGCCCAATATTGGGCAGGTGATGTGGTCCACAAACATCACGGTGGGACCAAGAAGCCTCGACAGTGGGGCTTCATTACCTCCACTGTTTTCTATGGTGTGGTCCACCTGAGATCTGGATCTTCTTCATTTTTGGGTCCCTGCCCTAAAATGGGATGGAGAAACAGATGGGTGGTGTGGATCAACTCATACATCAAGGTGGGTCCCACATGCGGGGACCCTACCCAACGCCCAAAGGGCTTTTAGCCACGTGCTGCTGGACAGCAGCACCCTCTGGACGCTGTCTGTCCAGCGGCAGCTCTTCCTCTTCTTTTTATTATTATTATTATTATTATTATTATTATTATTATTATTATTATTATAAGGTGGGGCCCATTCATGGATGATCCAATCCATCCATCAGGTTCTCCACCACTAGGTGGGCCCAAAAGAAAAGGAAAATGAAAGAAAATCAGGAAATGGGGAGGTTTATGTCCCTTGCACTCACCTCGATGGATGGTTGGACGGTTGGATTGGATCGGGTTGATGATCGGATGATCCGGACGGTCCAGATGATGGTTGGGGCCCTCCAAGCTTGGATCTACACCCTCAATCTCTTTAATCTCTCTCTACTTCTCTCAAATCTCCCTCTTCTCTCAAATCTTTTTCTCTCTCAAAATGGGAAGGTGAGGAAGCCTCCTCTCCCCCTACGTATGGTATTGTATGGGGGGAGAGAGAGAGAAGGAATCATGGGTGATGATGGCTAGCATGGGAGAGAGGGATGGGGGGTATGGTGTGAGGGTTGACTTTGGAGGAGAGAGAGGGATGGGGGTATGGTGTGTGTAGAGTAGGGGTATGAGTAGAGTGATGGTGATGGATTTGATTGATTTGACATTCTCTTGGGATTTGTGCAAGTGGGGCCCATGCCACACACGCGTTGCGCTGCCCACCTCAGATTACGCAATCGATCATAACTTTCACACCGGGTATCGCAATGGGGCGTGCCACGCGGCGTTGGAATCGTAGCGCCTACGCGGTCGTCGGGGTATAGGTCTTGGGTCGATGCGGTACTAAAATAGGGTCGCGATCAAGGCTCGCTAATCTGGTCCATCCGAGATGTACCGGCACCGGAAATTAAGCGTATGGAAGGCAAATAAGGGTACGGGTCTTACATAAGTCACTCAACCATGGGTAGGGTTCCACACGTGTGTTGTGCGGGCCCCACCATGGTGTTTGGTTGCCATCTCACTTGATTAGTGGGAAAGCACAAATATCGGGTTGATCCCAAACTGTTGGGGCCCATTGATGTATGTGGCTCCCCCACTCCTTTGTACGGTTATACCCAACCACGGGTCCACCTTGTTATGCATGTGTTCTATCCACGTCAGCCATTGGCCACTATGGTGCAATATGTATGTTTTTATCGATTAGGACCGCCTTAATTTTGTGCTTGATCTGAACCATCCAAATGAATGGACCCTAGCATGTTATGTACAGGATGGCCTTGGGACCACCTTAGTGTGCGTGTTCGAATGACCGCGTTGTCCATCCCGTGGATCCACCTTGATGATTAGTTGTGTAAACCCTTATTGAAGGTCATATAGATCTGGATGTATGGGAATCCCTAAAGTTCGCTCGATCCAAGTCATAGGGTTACTTTCTTAAACTCACCCTGTTGAACCGTCTTGTCAATTCACCTTGTTAACTCACCATGTTGACCCGCCTTGTCAACCTGCCTTATTGACTCACCTTGTTGACTCACCATGTTGATTGATCTTGGTAACTCAGCTTGTATACTCATATGACTCACCCCTCCTACCCTTGTACCCAACTATTAAAGACCACCATATCATATATATCCCATCCACACCGTCCGTTTACCTTTAGGGCGAGTGTGGGGCTCATCCTCGACGTTCGTATGTCATCTAGGCCATCCATTATATGGAGCCTATCTTGTAGTATGAGACCTATCGTCCCTTTTTGGACCTCATTTTATCGACCATCTATATCAGATTACCCTACCATGTATGATTCTCTGCCATAACCTGTCTATCTTGCAACCCGTTCTATGACATTCCTTTTACGGACCATTATTGTGTTTATCTTAACTGTACTACAGGATTATGGGTCTCGGCATGATTTTGGGTATTCAACTCTTGCCGCTCAAGTAGGTTCTACCTTTGATGTGTCGGTAGTGTATTCAATCAATTTTCTTTCTATTTGGGTTATTTGAATGTTGAAGGTTAATCCACACCGTTCAGTTGTTGGACCATCTGTGTTTTTGTATATCATCCATTTAGAGTCTTATCTCTTTATGTTTGCTTGTATTATAAGTGAATTATCTTTTTATGCTATTTTTAGTATGTCTGTTGCCACACGTAGTGTTGTTGGAATACTCATATGTGATCTTTATACTATATGCTTCGACGACCACCATGCGTGTGTAATGAGTATGCATCCCGAATCACCATTGTTAGTTGGGGACCACTAGGGCATAAATGCATTCATAAAGCATTCGAGATGTAGTCGCGCAAATGTAATTCACGTGCTCTCTATCGCAAACCTCTCCAATAGGTATGGGACTATTCGAGGACAGAAGTCTATCACCCTGACTTACACTGTATGGTAGGAATAGCTTAGCATACCTTGTAGCCCTTGGTGCGAGATTCCCTGGCTAGCGACATCCCGCACTATAACTCGATCATTCATATGTGTCCCCTCATCTTAATCATATCTCAAATAGGTTGGACTAGATTGATTTATTGCCATCGTGGTAGATTGACTACTTGTTGGCACTTATACTGTATGCTTGACTCATGCATCATGAATGCTTGGCTCATCTGATTGTCTTGTATCAACCGGCCATAGCGGTCGCGTTGTCGTGCAATTCATTACCAGTTGACGGTGACATTGCATTTGAGACCCTATAGTTTTATGGTGCTATTTGGAGACTTGTACGGGCATGTCGTCCCACGTTTGTATGCATGGTTGCATTTCGCACCGTCTGCTTGTGCCGCATATAGCATGGTTACTACGTTGCAACCACAGCTCCATCGTGGTTTGCAGAACACCAGAAATATGTGATCTTTAAATTGGATGCCAAAGATGTCCCTGGGTGAAAGTCCCTGATCCCGTTGGTACCAAGATGGGTGCTCCATTCAAGGACCGGGTGGTTTAATCATACACCAGTATGCCGAATACCAAACGGCGGTGTTTTCCACTGCACGTGGTCAGTTTGGAAGGAGGTCTGACCTAACCTGCCGGAAGAGTGTTTGCAAAGTGGGTTGAGTTTGACCAGCCGTGAGTAGGTCCGCTATTGCACCAGATAGGCTTTGGCATTCTACTGGTGAGTAGTGAGGTCTGTGAGACCCCGGTGATGTTCCGTTTCAGAGATGGTATTGGTATCAGTGATGTGACTGATGTTCTGTATGGTGTGGGATGGTCCTGACGTGGGTGGGTGTGATGTGGGCGGGGCTGTAAGCCTGGGCGAGCTACCACACTGGGCGAACTACTAGTTCCGAGTCCTGCATTGCTTAGGCGATCGCGTTATGATTGTTCGTATCTAGACCACTGTACTGAGAGGTGGTGATTTGCATACATGCATTGGACCATTATATGCGACATTAGGCCCTGTAGGCCATTGCATAGTATGAGTATATAGCCTTGGTAGGTCGGTTACCTGTATTGCATGCTTGTATAGCCATGGCAGGCTAGTTATCTGTATTGCATGCTTGCATAGCCGTGGTAGGCTGGTTATTCATATCACATGATCGTGTAGCCTAATTAGGCTAAGTTTTGGTTTAGATTTCTCATCATGCTTTACTGCTTACTTTGATATTTATCTTGCTTGTCATACGCATTGCGCACGCACACACGCACTCACAAAGCTTCGTTCGAAGCTTATGCACGTTTGTTACATTGCAGGTTATACCAGAGTGTATCAGCAACGTTGAGTTGGAGCTGGGAGTGCAGTAGCAGGAGGTGCCGAATTGTGCACAGTTTTTATATTTACGCATTGTGTATTTACTTTTCAGTACTTTATATAAACGAAATGATTTAGTGGAAATATTGTGTCTGTCTTTGATGGTACTCATATGGTGATGCTAATGTTTCAAAAAAAAAAAATTCAGACCCTAAAATCCTCCTTGTGGTATCCTAGGATCGGAACCTGGCGTGTGGGGTTAGGATCCGAAATCGGGGTACTACGGAGGCTGCCACCTCTGAATTCGGGTTGCAGCGAATGGACGTCGAGAACCGAATTTGGGGCGTGACACTAAGTGATATAAGGTTGTCCTACTTAGTTTACTAAGTGAAAGGTTGTACTACTTAATTTCTAAGTGGGAGGTTGTCCTACGATTTAATCTAAGATTTTAAATTGCTCTCTATTTGCTTATTTGCTTTCAGATTGGTTAGTTACATATTTATTCTTACTAATCTTGTGATTAATACTTTGATTTATTTTAAGATTGCAAGAAACAGAATTGAATTGAGTTGTCCTATTCACCCCCCCCCCCCAGACATTTATAGCTCCGTCTTTTTTAAGTGGTATCAGAGCGGGTTTTGTGTTTTGTGGATTTTCAATCCAAAGAGTTAGATCTGGAGCTGTAAGACATCTAAATTTGAAAGCTTATCTGTTTCTAGGCCACCTCCTTTTGATAGTACTAACTATTCTTATTGGAAAGCCAAAATGGAGATATTTCTAAGATCTATGGATGAAAGTGTGTGGCAAGCCACATTAATAAATTGGACTCCTCCAATAATTGAAGTAGCAAGTGATGGTGGAATTAAATCTATGAGACCGGTAGCTTATAATCTATTGACCACTACTCAAAAAAATGAAAATAGTGCAAATGCTAAGCATTGAATGCTATAACTTGTGCTCTTTCACCTGGTAAATTTAAAAGAATTATTTCATGTGAATCAGCTAAGCAAGCCTGGGATATACTCGAAATGAACCATGAGGGCACTAATATTGTAAAGAAGTCCAAAATCCAAATCCTCATAGCCAAATTTGAGGAAATCCATATGAATGAAAGTGAAACATTTATGGACTTCTATATAAAATTAAATGATATAGTGAACTCTATGTGGGGTCTTGGAGAGAGCATTCCAGAAAGCAAAGTTTGTGCTAAAATTCTGAGATCTCTACCAGATTGATTCAATTCCAAAGTCAATGCTATTCAAGAATTGAGGGATACTGATACAATAAAAGTTGAGGAACTAGTTGGATCCCTTCAAACATATGAATTAACTTTCAAAAGTTCTAAGAGTAAGCCCACTGCTCTTAAATCTTCAAAATCTGTTTCAAACAATGAAAATTTAGATAATAAAAAAGATAAGAATGATATGGCATTGTTGGCTAAGAAGTTTTACAAGATTTTCAAAAATAAAAAGAAACTTGAGATTCAAAAACCTTTGGGAAAGAAGAAAGGTAAATCAGGTTTTTGAAAAATCAAAACTAAAGATACGCAATGCTTCAACTGTTCAGGTTATGGGTGTTAGTACACTTTATTTTGTCAATTGTCGTGTTGGTTGGTCGTGTCTTGTCGTGTGAGCCCCGGTCGAAGATTTGAAGCTTAAGACTTGAAGATTATGCTTCTTCCCTTGCTCAAGCTCAAGCAGAAACAAGATCTCAGGTAAGTTGCATATAGATCGACCTCAGGAAACCCAAAACATCAATGAATGACGTAATTACTGACCTATCTCAATCCATTCTTTCTTGACCCTATAGTGCAAGTTGATCAGACTTGTATGTTCATGGCAGGTGCTAATATCATAATAGAAAACATTGTCCAATCTTTGGACCCCGTGCACCATCACTTCATGTTGAATATTCATCTGAGATGCCATGTTATAAGGTTGCCGATCGGTCTAGACTAGTCAGACGATCCATTGAAGTGTAATGCTGCTGTGTTGAAGATCCTCTAAGGCAGTCGACCGGTCATGACCGGTCGGACTGACCCTTCCATCTTTCCAGCAGCCTCTTCAGTATATTACAGCCTTGCTGAACAGGCAGCTGACCGGTCTTGACCAGTCGGTCCAGTAATGCAAATATAAACAGCAAGCTTGCTGTAGAGTTTATGGCAACACAGCCGACCGGTCTTGACCGGTCGGTTAGCATTGAAAGAATTGTCCAGCAGCCTTACTGGAACTGTTTTGGCTGGACAGCCGACCGGTCTTGACCGGTCGGACAACTTAATGTAAATAGTCCAGCAGCTGTGCTGCATCGAACTAAGCAGACAGCCGACCGGTCTTGACCGGTCGGACTGCATTCCAAATATTGTATTGCGAACCAAGCTCATCTGACCGATCGGACTGCATTCCAAATATTGTATTGCGAACCAAGCTCATCTGACCGGTCTTGACCGGTCGGACAGACCCAAATGATGTCCAGAACTTTGTATTGCGACCGACCTGTTCGACCGGTTGAGGCCTCTCTCTGACAAGCTGAGTGTGACCGTTTTTTATTCGTTGGGGCCATCATTTGGGGCTCTATAAAGCCATATTTCAGAGGCTTTCTTGCCATGCATTCAACACCCATCAAGAGCCAAGTGAGAGAGCCTTTACTCACATCTTCCTACCCTCCTTGCTCTTAACTCCCTTGAGTTCATCATTCAAACCTAGCCATTAATGGCTTATCATTGAGTATTCAAAGCTCGGTTTGAAGTATGAACTCAAGATTTGCATTCATGGCTGACCTACCTTTCAAATATCTTTATGAGGTCTTTTATAGCAATTGAATGCTGAAGTTTGGTAGTTCCCTCATAACCATTGCATTGAATAGGCAAGAGGAACTTGACCATCTCTCTTCCAACTAACCGGCATAATCATACACATATCATTTGCATCGGTAGCTAATCTTGGGAGCACAAAGAGAAGCTGAAGAACGTGGAGCTGAAGCTACTCATTAAAGGCATTGACTCGGGGCTCAATCGTCTAGGTATGTCTAGTATTTGAGAGTCCATTTATTAAATTACTATTCCCTGGATTGGAAAACTCTAGCGGGAGTGTACGTGGTCGTCCTTGGATTAGGATTGGTGAGAGTTTGAGATCCAAACTCGTCAAGTCCCTGGATTGGGCCATCGGCGGATGGTAAACGCGGTCCTAGATCAAAGGATGTTAAGGTTGATGGTTAACTTGATTTAAAACCACGACTATAATGAAATCCAGTGTTCTCATAGGTTGAGATCGTGAACCGGGAGTGGAGTAGGGAAACCGAACCACTATAAATCGTTGTGCATTGTGAGATTGAATGATTACTATGTGTTGAATGGTTTAGTCAATCATGAATGCTAACTGTTTGATGAAATGCCTATGATAGTCTTTTCTTGCAAATTAACCATATAATTATTGCCTTGAATGTTATTGTGATAATCTTAGTTGGTAAGATTGACTTGATTTAGTTTTAAATTGTAATTGAAAATTCAAAAAGTCCTATTCAGGACATTAGGCATATCTCCGAGTATCTCTACAAGCGGTAAAACCACAATTTTAATGGGCACGTAGCTGCAAATTGTCCTAAAAAGAAAAAATTAAAAAAGAAAGGAATGGTCACAACCTAGAATAATTCGTCAGAATCTAAATCTGATTCAGACTTCGATGAATCAGATTAGGAAGAACCAAAAATTCAGAATGCATTTATGACCATTGCCAAAATTTCTCCTTTTAAAAATAATGATAACTTTGGATATGAGACATCCAGAAGTGAATCTGAGAATGAAGAAGATCTTCAAGAAGCTTACAATGCCCGTACAAGGAAAGTTGTAAGATAGCATCCAACCTTAAAGTTTCAAAGAAAAGGTGTGATGAACTGCAATTTGAACTTGACAAATGTATTTTGGAAAAATCACATTTTCCTGACTACTTTAAAAAATGTAAACTAGATTTGAAAAACAGAAATGAAGATTTCGAAAAACTTCAAACTGATTTTAATTCTCTAAAATCTGAATTGATCATTCTTAAGAAGTCAAAGGATTCTGAAGAATATAAAGACATAGTAGAAGAGATTCTTCACTTTTCTAGACCTTATGGTGATAGATCAGGTCTTAGCTACAACAAGTTCAATAAAAAATCAAAGACATTACCTACCATCTTTCTAAAAGGTGAATTTTCGCAATCCAAGAATGAAAATAAAAAAGAGTTAAAAAAATCTATTTCTAAAAGTCCAAAACCTTTTTAAAAGACTTTGAAAATCTCAGCCAACAATAAAGGTAATTCTTACTCAATTATTTGAGAATCATAAACTTACTTAAATAACTCTTGGTACGAAGTAGGATAAAAGGAAGACAAATGTCTCATTCTCCTCAAGAAAAGAAGGATCCACTTAAGTCCAAAACCATTATGAAGTAGGTTCCTAAAAACAAATGTTTGGTGATCCACACTGCTTTCAAAGCCAGTAGTCATTCAAAATGGTACTTTGATAGTTGTTTTTCAAGACATATGACAAGTGACAAAGGTATATTATCAATCATCAACGAGATTGATGGAGGCGCTATCACTTTCGGAGATGATAGCCATTGTAAAATCATTGGCCAAGGTAATGTTCAACTCCCTAATCTTCCTTTGTTTAAAAATATTTTATATGTTGATGGATTAAAGCATAACTTGCTTAGTATTTCACAAATTTGCGACAATAATCATAGTGTAAAATTTTCTGATCGCAAATGTGAAATTCTAAATAAAACAGGAGATGTAATTTTACATGGTCGCATGACCTCTGAAAATTGCTACATAATTGATTAAAGTTGCTTAAAGAAGTATTCATGTTACGTGACCCAACTTGATGATTCTGAACTTTGGCCAACGACTTAGACATGTGAACTTTAGAGACTTATATAAATTGAGTAAAAGGGATCACTTACGTGATTTACCCAAACTAGGAAAGAAAAAAAAAATATGTGGCTCATGTCAAGTTGGCAAACAAATAAGAAGTTGTCATAAGAAAATAAACTTTCTATTCATATCTAGACCCCTTGAACTTCTTCATATGAATTTAGTTAGACCAACTCGAATGGAGAGTAAAGGTGGTAAAAGGTACTTCTTAGTTATAATTGATGACTTTACTCGATTCCCTTGGGTAGCTTTTCTGAGGGAAAAGTTTGAAACATTTGATGAAGCCAAAAAGATCATCAAATGAATTCAGATTGAAAAACAATTGTGTGTCACTAAAATCAGAAGTGATTATGGAACCAAATTTTGAGAATAGCAATTTTCAGAAGTACTGTGAAGATCATGGTATTTTACATGAGTTTTCAGCTCTAAAAACACCTCAACAAAATGGAGTTGCTGAGAGAAAGAATAGAGTTCTACAAGAGATGGCAAATGTTTTGCTAAATAGTAAGAATTTACTAAAGATTTTTTGGACTGAAGTTGTGAATACTGCTTGTTAAATTGCTAATCGTGTGTATGTTAAAGCAAGTAAGAATAAAATAGCATATGAAATGTGGTTTGATAAGAAACCATTGGTGAAACATTTTTGAATTTTCAAAAGCTTGTGTTGCATTTTACATGACCAGAAAAATGTTGGAAAGTTTTATGCTAAAAGTGATGAAGGCATTTTTCTAGGGTATGCTACAAACAGTCGTGCATATTGAGTTCTAAATAAAAGAACTGGAGTCATTCAAGAATCCATAAATATGGTCATTAACGACTAAGATCAAAACTCCAACTCTTCTAAGGATGATGATGATATAGAAATATCATCATCTAATCCAAATGAAGTTAAACTCTGATCAGTAAGAGACCATCCACAAACTAAAATTTTGGGTGATCCACTGACTAATGTACGAACTCGGAGTCAATTATAAGAGATTTGTAGTCAAATATGCTTTACATCACAAATAGAATCGTCCAACGTAAATGAAGCACTAGCTGAGAAAATTGGATTTTAGTAATACAATATGAGTTCAATCAATTTGTTCAGAATGATGTATGGAATCTTGTTCCACGTCCATCTGATAAGAATGTAGTTAGAATAAAGTAGATTTTAAAAAACAAATCAGATGAACTTAGAAATATTATTAGGAACAAGGCTCGATTGGTTGCACAAGGGTATACTCAAATGATGAAACCTTTGCACCAGTTGCTTGTCTTGAGTCCATAAGATTGTTCATATCCATTGCTTGTTTTAAACGTTTTAAAATTTATCAAATGGATGTGAAAAGTGCTTTTCTTAATGGTCATTTACATGAGGAAGTGTATGTAGAATGACCCAAAGGATTTGAAGATCCAAAACTTCCAAATCATTATTTCAACTTAAGAAAGCTCTTTATGGTCTAAAACAAGCACCAAGAGCATGGTATGATAAATTGACCCAATTTCTGATTAACCATGATTTTCAAATGGATAGGTTGATAAAACCCTATCTGTCAAACATTCAAACAATGATATTTTGATTATACAGATATATGTAGATGATATTATATGTGAATCAACTTCTTCTAATCTATCTTTCAAGTTTGTAGAACTGATGAAGTCTGAATTTGAAATGAGTATGGTTGGTGAACTAACCAATTTTCTTGGATTTCAAGTCAGACAGCTGAAAGAAGGTATCTTTTAATCTCAAACTAAATATACTTAAAGCTTAGTTAAGAAATTTGGTTTAGATAATGGAAGAAATTATGATTCTCCAATGAGCACTATGTTTGCTTCCCCAAGTGTAGGGTTGCGATGTAGTAATAATCTCGATAAGACCGAGATCGATCCACAGGGACTTGTGTAGGAACTCACAAAATACTTTTAATGGTTTCTAATTGAGAAATAACTAACAGGATTTTGGAATTAAATGTAGATAGATATTTTGAACTAAAACTAAATGTAATCAATAATAAAGAGCACTATGGGTTCAAGGATCTACTTGTAGCAATCTTTGATGCTTAATTCGCTGTGGTTTCTCACTTACTCAACTAGAATCAAAATTAAATCCTATTTAGCTGGATGATAGAGCAGTTAAAACAAAAAATCTGTCATATGTGTGATTCATGTACATGATTCCCTCAATTCAAGTTAGGAGTTGAGCACACTCAATTGCATAGGTCAATCCTAGTTCCAATAGATTAAGATCACAATGATAATTATCATTAAACTCTGTCACAAAGCATAACTAGATCATGATTTGAACTTCATTCAAATCACTTACAAAATCATACATAACTCAGAATTTTAGAAAAGTAGAAGAACTTTGGTTAAAAATTCCCATATAAGATTCCAAGGTCTAAAGCATATTGAATACGATTCCTTGAAGCGTATAGGTCTAGAACCATTCAAAATAATTAAGAACTCAAGCAATTCTTCTAAACATCCATGAGCCATCATAAGACTAAGAAAGAATACTTAGAACTTTATTCAAATTTCAAACCATTTTTCTTCACTAATAATCCAACTTGAAATAAAAACAAATGAATTAAAACACCTTAGATTTACTACAAGCTTCACCTCTTAGCCCTAGCTAAGAGGTTTAGCCGTTCGTGATCCAAGGAAACATGAAAGCAACTAAGAAAAACATAAAAACTAGAAGAACAAACTAGGAGGAGTTGTAGAACTTCGGATCCGACTTTTGCCGCCTCCCACCGTGGTAATTCTCTTCTGAGATACCTTAGGAATGAGCTAGAAGAGTCCTTTTATAGGTTTGAGGCCCTAGATGCGAAGAAACTTCGAAAAAAATTTGCAAAAACTGCACTTTGCGCAGCAAATTTCGGAGCTTGTAGAAAAAGCTTTGTTACGCAGATGACCGGTCGCAAAAGGCCAAAAACAGTCCAGAGAGTTTTCTGAAAATTCAAACCCAAATTTTAATTCAACGACCGGTCTGAGTAGTGGACGACCGGTCGTGATTGGTCCTAGTAATGTTTGGCAACAGGGTCCTCTTGTTGAGTGTTCGGAACGATCGGACGACCGGTCCTGAGTTATGGACGACCGGTCTTCAGTGCAATTTTTTACCCTCTTTCTTCTCTCCTTTTCTTTCTTTCTTTGACCTTTTGGCGCTTGGTCTTTTGATCTTCAATGCTTGTAAATAACATCTCTAAGCCTTCAATTGAGGAATTCTCTCTCTCATTCCTACAACCACAAAACCATGTATTAGTTGGGTCTTTAATCATGTATTTCAAGGATAGTTAGTGATGAAATGGGGTTAGAATATACACATTTAAGAGCTTAACATACTACACTGCAATTATCAAAAGATGAACTTGGTAAGAGTGTAGACTCTCACTTATATAGAAGTATGATTAGTAGCTTGTTGTACTTAACTGCTCGTAGACCTGATATTGCATTCAGTTTAGGTGTGTGTGTGCTAGATATCAATTTGATCCCAAAGAATCACATTTAATTACTGTGAAACGCATTCTTCGATATGTTGCTAATTCAACTGATCTTGGACTATGGTATCCATGTGATACTTCATCTCAATTAGCAGGATATTCTGATGCTAATTGGGCTAGTAATGTTGATGACAGAAAATCAACAAGTGGTGCATGTTTTTTATATTGGTAATTGTCTTGTCTTGTGGATACATTGCTTCAATTGTTTTTATATTAGTAAGAAAAAAATTTAGTTTCTTTATCAACTGTAGAAGCTGCATACATCGCTGCAAGAAGTGCATGTATATAGCTTATGTGGATGAAAAGAATGCTAGTTGATTATGGAATAATACAAGATACTATGTACCTGTATTGTCATAATACCAGTGCAATTAATATATCCAAAAATCCCATTCAACATTCTCAGGACAAAGCACATTGACATTCGATATTATTATATTCGAGAATTGGTTGAAGAAAAGTCAATTATGATGGAATATATTCAAACTGAAAATTAATTAGCAGACATTCTTACTAAGTTATTTGACAATACAAGATTTTTGAAATTAAGAAATGATATTGGTTTGTACTCTATGTAGTTTTCTTTCCATATCATTTTATACTAAAAACATGAGAAAATATTTTTCAACCAACCATTTTTTGACCGAACTGTTCGGTCAAGCCGAACAGCGCGGTCATTTCGATTTAAAGAGCTTAAAACCCACTTTTTGTTTCATTCTTCTTCTTCTTCAGTTGGCCGGTGCTCTTCTTCGGTTAACCATCTCAAATTTATGCAAGTGTTGTGAGTTGATTTTTATCATTAATCTTTCTTGATTTCATCATTCAATCAACTCTATTCCTCTTTTAATCTAGTCTCTATTGTTTGAAACCCTTGTTTTTTGGGTTTTTCTGTTGGAGTGTTTTTTCTTGAAATATTTCTTCAATCTATTGTCATGGAACGCCATTCTAAATGATTCATTAGTAAATCCTATCCCAGCTCTTCCTCTCGTTCCATTCCAAGAGAGATTCGGACAATTCCACCACCGAAAGATAATCCTGACTTTGTCCATGATTTTTAATCTAGAGATATTATTGCAGAACGGCTTGTTAATTTTAATCACATTGCTAAATATGGTTTGCATGATCTTCTTTTCGAAGTTGGTTGGAAAAGATTCTTCAAATAGGGAGGAAATGCATACCGATCAATAGTCCAAGGCATGTATTCCTCTATCTCGAAATTCTCTTTAGATGATGACATCTATTTTAAGATTAAATTTCTAGCGAAAACGGTGACAATCACACCCTCTACCATTGCGTCATTAATGAAAATTGACATGGCAGAAGATGAAATCCCAATTCCTCCCTTATTTGAAAAGATGTCTCAATCTAAGAAAAATATCATTATCCAAGTTTTGTGTGGATTTGATGCGGATTGGAGATCGGAAAATGCTTTTCCTCTTGGAAAACTATTATCTAAGTTTCGAGTTCTTCATCGTATCTTCACTTCTAATGTCTATCGTAGAGCTAGAAACAAAACAGATCTTACTCCCTTCATGTCATGCTATTGCTACTGGAGTTTGTATTTGTCTTCCTACGTTTATCTGTTTCTACATTATTCACTATCGCATGCAGCCTAAGTGTTCACTTCCCCAAGTGTAGGGTTGCGATGTAGTAATAATCTCGGTAAGACCGAGGTCTATCCACAAGGACTTGTGTAGGAATTCACAAAACACTTCCAATGGTTTCTAATTAAGAACTAACTAAACATGGTTTTGGAATTGGGTGTAGATAGATATTTTGAACTAAACTGAATGTAATCAATTAATAAAAAGCACTAGGGGTTCAAGGATCCACTTGTAGCAATCCTTGATGCTTAATTCGCTGTGGTTTCTCACTTTCTCAACTAGAATCGAAATTAAATCCTATCTGGCCAGATGATAGAGCAGTTAATACAAACAGTCTGCCATATGTGTGTTTCAAGTACATGATTCTCTCAATTCAAGTTAGGACTTGAGCACACTCAATTGCATAAGTCAATCTTAGTTCCACTAAGAGAGAGGAGGGAGGGTGTTGAGCTCTTAATTGTGCATATTCTAACACCAATTCATCACTCATTATGCAAGGTTTTCCTGATTTAAAGACTAATCTAATGCATGGATTTGTGATTGTAGGGATAAGAGAGATGATTCATCAATTGGAGACTGAAAGACGCTAGACGTGAGCTGTTCTTATTGAGCATCTATTTACCCCGAGTATCGATCAAGTTGCTCCAGAGCAGGTCGTTACATTGCTTTTATCTTCATGTTGGATGGACCCCATCAAAGACCTCCAAAGTGGACGACTCCCAGATGATAAAAAATCAGCTTGACAAATTCGCTATCGTGCTGCCAAGTACATCTTACAAAATGAAAAATTATTATGTAAAAGTTTTACTTTACTGTATTTAAGGTGTCCCCATCCAGAAGAAGCACATCGTGTTCTAGATGAAATATACCAGGGGGCATGTGGTAATCATCCCAAAGGACGGTCTCTAGCATACAAAGCAATGGGGTAATGATACTATTGGCCCACTACGAAGGCGGATGCTATCGAATTTTCAAAGAAATGTGACAAATGTTAGCGATATTCTCCAGTTCCTCATTTACCGTTTGAGTAAATGACACCGATGGAAGGCCCTTGGCCTTTCGCTCAATGGGGAATCGATATAATCAGACCACTACCTATGGGAAAAGGACGTGGCAGTTGATTATTTCACCTCGATCTCCTAGAAGAGAAAATGGACATATCTTGTCTTCGAGTAGCGGCTTATCAACAACGTATAGCCCGTTGTCATAATTCAAAGGTCAAATTCAGGGTTTTTCAGCTCGGTAACTTGGTGCTCAGGCAAAACATCGAAGTCGGTGGATCCTAACTGTGAAGGCCCGTATCGAGTCATCAAGATTGCTTGACCAGGTACATATTATCTGGAAGACATGCAAGAAAGACCCCTTCGCACGTGGAACATTTACTCTAATGTTTTTCATAAAGCATGTGAATATTGGACCATTCCTAAATTTGGAGACGTACACTTTCATTCTAGCTGTTCAGCTAGGGAATTTATAACTTGGTCGCTACTCTATTTTTTGGACCTGAATAGCCTTGAAGAGAATATAAACATTCTCTTGACTAAGTCTTCTGCTCACAGCAGAGCCAAAGACTCAATTGATAGGCCAGCCTATCTCTATGCGGACATAGTCGCCAAGACCTCACTAATTGAGCCCAAGTCATTTTCATGAGTTGAGTAAAACGTTCTAGCATGAATCGACCAAGTCCTCTGCTCACCGCAGGGCCAAAATTGATAGGACAACCTATCTCTATGCAGAAAGCTGGCACTCATAAATGCATGCTCGATCATGTACGGGTTCTCCTTTAAAAATAGGCGGTTACATACACAGACAAGTCCTTCGTGTAGCTCCTCAACAATAAGGACTTGGGAGGCATCTGTTGTAGAATAAAGTTAGTCGTCGAAGAAGTATAAAAGATATGCGACCAGCGAGCGTCTCTCCATAAAAGTCGTGACCAAACCATCTGACTAGCGAGCCTTCCTGCTCACGTCTTGTATATCACTCAAACCTGGGACTGCCTATAAGCTCCCGTCATATGAGCAACTCTGCTCTTGGTTGTTGACTGGGGAGGCCCCTGTCATATGAGCAGCTCTCGTCATATGAGCAGCTCCCAACATATGAGTAGCTCCCGACATATGAGACGCCTCCGTCATATGAGTAGCTCTCATCATATGAGCAGATCTGGACATATGAGCAGCTCTCGTCATATGAGCAACCATGGTCTTTGGTCTCTGGTCTCTGATCTCTGGCAAGGACGTCCCTCGTCTCATAGTACCAGCAGCCCATATAGGCCGGTTTTGGCTTATTTCTATTCATAGCTCTGAACATCTCCATCAAGAGACGTAATCAGCTGGACGTCTAGAGTGCTTAAGCCATCCCCTTACCTAAGGATTAACAAGATAAGCACCTTATCCCCTGAAATCAGCAGTGATCTTAACGGCTTGTGTAACAGACTGGATCACCCAGATCCGTATTAATAGATGACCCCACAGATGATAAAGGTACACAGTCTCTAAACTCAGCTTCTACTTTTTGGTTCACCACCATGCTTAATCTAACTTAAGCTTCAGAGGGCCTACGGCTGAACGCCGGCCACCCTTAGTTTTCTCTTGTACTCTTTCAGGTTTGAAGGGAAGCTTGTCGAAGGAAGGTGAACGTTTGGAGGACCTTGTTACTAAAATTAGACATAAACAGAGGGTAATGTAAACTTTAGGTTGGGAGTGAGATTCCTACTGAATCTACTAGTGTTTTTGCAACACTTTGAGCAAATATTTTTTCAAAAATTCTTTGATTTTTTTATTTTAAAACTCTCTTAGAAAATAAATTCTATAAATTCAAAGTCATGAGATAATGAAATATGAAGTAGTCTGATTTTGAAAGCTTAAAATATGTTGATTTAGTAGTTTTCTACATGAGTTCCTTCTATTATTTGACGGATAAAAAGTTTAAACATTATTGTAATCTAGTACATATTACACATCACTCTCATTTGTAAGGATATTTTGATTGATTGGATTATAGTTTGAAAGTGTTGATGAATCAAGCCGGAGAGGTTTGTCCATCACGTTCAAGCAGAAAAAGATTTATGTAATTTGGGGCAAGGATTCCTATCCTATAAGGATTCTTATCCTGCAAGGATTCCCATCCTATGTTGTTACTGTAACAAGAAAGAATGCTTTAGTACGAAGTTAGCCTTTTGGATTCTTCGACTATTAATTTTTAAGGAAAAAAAAAGAAAAGAAAAGGAGCTAAATTGAAAAATCTTTAAAAAATTGAAAATATCGAAAAGGGCTACCTATGACTACCCAAAAAGGGAATGAGATCAGTGTGAAAGTTTTCGATAGAATGGTAAGGCAAATTCTTATCATAGGCTTGTGTTGATCTATACACTTTCTAGACTTGTAGTCCGATTGATTCATAAAAGAAAGGGTAATCTTGAAAGATGAAGAGTTGGTATTTACTAAGCACACTAGACCATGATTGTTTGAATTGCTCTATTTGTCAATTAATTGATTGGAACTCAGTTTAAACACTCACTGAGTCATTAGAAGATAGGTGTTTCATTGTCTTGCTACTAATTGTCTTTGAATTTTACTCTCACATGACTTGGGTTTTAAAGAGGTTGGTTTTCTGATAAAGGTTTGAGATTAGAGTATTAAATTATTTTTCACACGTTTTCCTCGGGACTAGCAAAATGCTAGTTTTGGGGGGGGGGGGGGGGGGGGGGGGGGGGGGGGGTGTTAAGCCTTGAACTGCGCATATTTATCCTCAATTCCAAGCCTTAATTACATTAAACATAGTGTTTAAAAGACTAACTTAATGTGTTTTTGCGATTATAGGAGCAAAGGAGAACGTAAATGAAATGAGCTCAATAGGGAACAAATGGACAGCAAGGTCAATGAACCCCACTTTTATCCAACTGTCTATATTGCAATCCAGTGGCCAGTAGTCCACTTTCAAAATCATCCAGTAAGTGCAGCACACCAGCCACATGTGCCACCAAAACTAGCAGCTAGTGGACCTCATTATTACGTCCAATTGTTGGACGTTCTAGCACATGAGTGGACCATCATCACTATCAAACAAACCAGCAATGTGAACCCCACATTAACGTCAAGCCAAGCAACGTCCAGCCCAGCTTGTCCGCAAACCAGCAGCTGGAGATCCCAGCTTCATTCCAACAAGGTGATCTCCTTCTCCACGTGTGAGACCGCCAACCTCCATCCATGCAACCACTCTTCACACGTGTAGGAGAAGTTGGACGTTCATCTTCAACAACCTCTCAACGTAAGCAACAGCAACGAATGTCTCTGGAATCAGCTAAAGATCATGAGCAGTTGCAGCTGATTTCCAGCCGTTTATCTTCTTCAACTTACAGTCGTCCCATAAGTGGACCACATCATCTTCCGTTCCACCTTTCATGCGTCAGCCACATCCAACGTGTCAAGCAAGAAATAAGAAAGAGAAATAAAATTAGAAACAAAGAGTTTCCATTTTGGGAGTTTTGAACCAGGAAAAGGCACACGCACGCTGTTCAAATTTGATCCAATTCGTGGGGTCAATCTTGATGATTTTTTAAAATCTATTCCGTTCATATCGAAGATCAGCTCGTTGTAAAAAAAACTCAACAAGTTTCACGTCGATCTGATTTATGGATTGATTGTGGAAGCCGATAAAAATATAAATTGTTTGGAAGGTTCCTGATTTCTGCCTACTTAACTTGGAAAAGGTCCAGGTGGCCCACCACAAATGATATGAAGAATCTAAGCCAATCATCTTATAGAGAACATCGATATATGCAAAACTACAAAGTTTCATTTCAATCAAATGTGTGAATTGATCATACCAGTTGAAGGAAGATGGACAGTCTTAAAAGATTCCACCTACGCAAATTCTAAAATACGCCCCAAATGTTCTATTTTTAGACCACATTCTGGAATACATTTTGGACAATCTAATCCGTCTATAATGTATAGGAGGAAGGTTGCTGCCAATTTTCCAAATTTGAGACCAATCCAACCTCTTACACTTCGTACCATCGATCACAAGATGAGTGGTTCTGTATGTGTCTGAATTGTGCGAATTGAATAGGCGGTCACTGTTCTGATTCGTGAGCCCACTCAAGGGATAATTGGAGAGATCTAAACCATATATGAGTTAGTCCAGGTTCCAATGAAATTACAGTTCAAATTTCAAGAAAATTCGACCGTTGGTTATCCCATATGAAGCAAAACAAAATCAGCTCTGTTGCTATCTTCCTATTTGCATTACAAATATGGGTGCTCTCTTTTCTTTTAGGTATCGAGAATGTGGGGAGCAAGGAGATTAAGAGCAAGGACGCTTCAAGCCTCTCTACTTCTAGTTTTTCTTCCTTTTCAAATTTTAGTTTTTATGTTTTTCTTAGGCTAACTCTAAGCTAGAGCTGAGAGGTGATACTCATAGTTTAATAGTGATGTTTTAGTTCCTTGATTTTGAAGTTTGGTTTTTTTATTGAACATGGTTTGATTTTAGTTTGAATAAAGTTCTAGTTCTAGTTCTTCTTTGATCTATTGATGACTCTGGGCTTATTGGATGCTTAGAGGTTCTAAATTTAGTTACTTACTTGTTTTGAATTATTTAGACCTATATAGTTCATTTATTTACCATAGACTATGGGCATGGTAGATGCTTTGAATTTCTTGTGCTCTATAACATGATTCTTAATGTGGGAACTATTTCAATACCAAAGTTCATATCTTTTGTGAATTTTGATATGAAGAGAATGGTTTATTTATTATAGTTTGATTGAAGTTCAGATTGTAGTTCTACCTTTGACCTAGTAATGGGATTAGAGGAAGGTTATGATTATGATTTTACTTAATTTGAAGAAGGTTTGGCCTGTATAGTTCAAGGAATTGAATTTCCTGCGCCCAATACCTCAGCTTGTAAAGAGGGAACTATGTTGATAGATATTCTAGTTATCTCAGGCTGATATTATAATTTAACTGCTCCATATTCTGGCTAGATAGGATAGAACTCTAATTCCAATTGAGTAGCTAATTGAATCATATAAATGAGACATTGTTAATAACTAGAAGTGGATCCTTAATGCTCTAGTGTTTATTTTCACTGGTTTTCCTTTAATTCTAAGTTATCCATCTTCAAAATCAATTCCAAATTAGTTTAATTAGTTAGTTTTAAATCACAGATAGCCCTAAGAGTGTTTGAACCTATATTCCTTCCTCGTGGATCGACTCTGACCGAGATTAGTAATACATTGTGACCCTACACTTGGGGTTGTAAACAAATATCATAAACAAAAATGAAGTTTCACCTCCTAGCCTTAGATAAGAGATTAGCCTAGCATGGTTAACTTAAAAATAAAGGAAAAACTAAAAACAAACTAAGGAAGAAGAATAACGCCAAAAGGAGAGCTTTCTCCGTTGCTCCTGTTGTGTAAACAAAACCTTTGTGTTTATGGGAGAAAACAAGAGTCACATTCCAATATTAGACAAGAGAGACAGAAAAGCATTCATCACTTCATTTTATTCACTTACTAAGTTCTTTATACATTCTATATCTACATTATCACTTGATTCTAGAATAGATTGTGCATTGTACAAAATGAATATATTCATAAAGTAATTTTGGTAAAGCTTTGCTCCATTCTTCTTTCCTCCTGTCGAAACGACAAGGGAATGACTAGCTGATAATTTAAGCCAAAGCTGCTCTTCCATTCATAACTGAGGTGAGTCGACCAAACTAGGCTTCATTCCTTTGTGATCTTCATGAGACTCCGCCATAGTATCACCTAACACATCTACTACTTTTAGGGTTTGTACAAAGTACATTCAACCTGAAGGGAGAGAGAAGGGCCTTCTGCTCCATGTTGATATCATCTACACAGTCGTCCACTTACGGGGATTGTATGGAATACTCCGTATGCTCAACCCAAAGGGAAAAAGATAGGTCTTCCGCATAAAGAGAATCATTTATACAGTCAACCACTTACGGGGATTGTACGAAATACTCTATATGCTCAACCCGAAGGGAGAAAGATAGGTCTTCTGGTCACAAAGAAGCAAAATCTCCAGTTTGGATTGCTCTTTCTGCATTATTCATCCTTGCCACGATCTCAACCTTTAGTATTCTTCACAATAAAAAAGGGAAACGAAGGCTAAAACACCCTGACATCCTTTATGAAAGGAGAAACAGATGTCTTCTAGGCAGCTTTACGCGAGTCGCAACAAGTTTAGAGCTTGCCGTGGGTCACGTAAAGCACCTGCTAGGTGAACATCATTTCTTCATCTTCCCTTCTTCATTCCGGCAGCATCTCCCTCTCGTTCTTCTTCGATCCTCGGGGTCCGCACGTTCAACCCAAGGAGAAGGAAGAACTCGAGGTCCGCCCCGTACCTCTGAAATCCTCTGAAGCTCTGAACTTCGGAAGCAAGTACCAAATGAGGACCCCTGAGGGTATTTATAAGCAAAAAGCGGTGGTTTTCGCGGAAAGGATAAGTCACCAGACAGACAATTTTCGTAACCCGTGGCAAGTGCATGTCTTCTGCACTTTGCTTCTTTTTCATCTCTGTTTCTCTCTAAATCTTTCTTGATTCTTCTTCTTTTTTTTTGTTTTCTTCATTTTTCATGACTCAACAGCTCCATTTCTCTCTCTTTTCTTTGATTCTTAAAAAACGAGCCTATAACCCTTTTAATAGCCTTTAGAATTGACTTTGCACTACCTTGGATGAGTCCCATATTAAAATTGAAAACAAGTTCTGCACTTTCCTAATTTTCTGCAAAAATGTCAATCAAAACGCTCGATCGACCGAGAAGCATTGAGAAATATTCGGTCGACCGAACTTTCACAAAAATATCCAGCGAGTATCTTCAGAATTCGTCAAATTTTCAATAACCAAGCTAAGTTGTCGGTCGACCGAACTATCAAAAACTTGTCTAGGAAGACTGTAAGGTCATTTCCTGTAATTTTTGGATTCTGACTTTCTGGCCCTGCAGTTCTACACTTTGAATTTTTTGGCTAATTCAGGTCTTTTAAATTGATTTCTTTAGGTTTTTTCTTCATAATTCCGTTTAGCTTTAATTCTTTCTTTTTAGCACGGATTTGGTCTTGGTCTTCAAATCTTTTCTTGCACATAAAACACACATAATTGAAATAAATTAACTAAATGTATATAATAAAATCAATGCTAAGTAAGGGATAAATGTGTAATATTTAAGTGTTATCAGTTGCACTCTCGAAATGCATCTCCATACTCAATAACTTTAGGTCAAGCGACGGTTTCTGGTATTTTACCGATTGAAGTTGATCTTTGGCTACGGCATCGTCGTCCTCCAATCCTATAAGAGGACCTTTGCTGACGAGGCATTGCAACCTTAGGAGGAGGTCAGCGTTGAGCATCTAGAGCCTATGTGGGAAGGGCTTCCAAGGCGACTTGTTCGGCGTTATGGGCCTCTCGCAGCGTATCAAACATTTCAAGCATGATCCATTGAACCTCAAACCACTGATTCACTGAATCAATGAGTACCCCGAGCTTCACCATACTCTGCAAGGATAACTTGCACCCTGCTTAGGGTTATAGAATAAACTCCAGGAAAAAAAAATCATTGGCTCAAACGGATGGACTGCTTGGAGACGTGAGTTTATGTTCTCTTCGATTTCATCCAGCCATGATCGGTCATTAGACATCGAGTTACACCAATATGACATCTCGCTACCAGACCTTAGTGCTTTTCATGCATGGACTATGTTCGGCAATCAAAACGTTGTATGGCAAGTCAAGCTCAAAATTAAATCAATGAGCATGCCAGCCATGGAAACCACAATGAAGGCCATTTGTAAAAGTCTGAAGATGCAAAATAAAAGTCTGAAGATGCAAAATTCGAATGAGGGACCAAGATCCTAATATAATATTTACAAGTTGAAAGTGGCTTCGCATTTATTGCGACTTAGCCACGAATAATGACTGTGTGGTGACGGCTGTTTTTTCAAGGAAAATCTCTTCGTTCTCCAACGAGTGAGACAATCGAAGGGATGCGGATTGCGTCCGACCTCTGGTCGGACCTTTAAGCGTCCGACCAGATCTGCATGGGAGCCCACCGTGATGTATCTGCTTATCCATTCCGTCCGTCCCTTTTTTATAGTCAAGATATGGAATGTGCCTAAACATGAGGAAGATTCAACGCTTTAGTGGACCACAAGAGAGATGACTCTTACATTTAATGCAGCTCACCTTTAACGGTCGGTGCATTTATGAAACCAAGCTTATTATTTGGTGTGGCCCATTAAAGCGTTGGATCTTTCTTATTTTTGGTCCCATACCTTATCATGACCATAGAAAAACAATGGACGGAGTGGATAAACAGATACGTTATTATGGGATCACACAAAGATCTGATCGGACGCTTAAAGGACCAACCAGGATCGGACGCAATCCGCATCCCAATCGAAGAGGTACAACGTTTTGATTGCCGAACATAGTCCATGCATGAAAAGCACTAAGGTCTGGTAGCGAGATGTCATATTGGTGTAACTCGATGTCTAATGACCGATCATGCTTAAAGTATCAAAAGAATGGAAAGATTCGGTTACAATGATTGGCTGAACTTGCATAAAGACGAAGTATTGACATTCAGGGTAAAAGGTAATAAAATCCGACTTTGACTATTAAAAGAAAAATATTTATATGTGGTATACTAAAAAAAAAGATTCAAAAGAAGAGTTTATATTGGAAAAGCTCAAATTCTAGTGCGGCCAATAGCAGAGAGATTCATTTTGAGCAATGCAGCCGCTCGTTAACTTGATCATTTGTGACTAACGCAGCATCCATCGAGGTTGTTCAGCTCTCTCTAGCTCAAGAAAAGATCGCATTTCAGGCAAGTATTCGCCCTCTTGGTCGATGGAAGCTTTGGCCTAGGGCTGTAAATGGTCGGGTTCGGGGCGGGTTTAGCCAAAACCAGACCCGCCCATTTACTAAACGGGTTTGGGTCCAAATTTTAGACCCAGACCCTTTAACTAAATGGGCGGGTCCGGGTCGGGTCCGAGTCAACCCATCAGACCCATTTATAAATGGGTCCGGGTCTGGTAGAGGGAGATCCACCCAGACCCATTTATAAATGGGTCGGGTCCAATGGGTCCGGGTCTGGATCAAGTATGCAAGCATTTTACAAGGCTTAAAACCGGGTCTAGACGGGTCTAGACTAGACGGGTCCTTTGAGACATAGACCAAACCCGCCCACTTACTAAATGGGTTCGGGTCGGGTCGGGTCGGGTCGGGTCTAATATAAAGGAAACCAGACCCAGACCCGTTTATTAACTGGGTCTGTTCTTGGACCCAGACCCGTACCATTTAACAAACGGGTCGGGTCTGGGTCGGGTCTAAATGGGTTGGGTCCGGGTACCCCATCGGGTCCACTGACCCATTTACAGCCCTACTTTGGCCCCAGTCCACTTTGCGGTTGCAAGATGTAACCCACTTTGAGCCATCCGAAGTTGGAGTCGGACCGCACTGCGATGGTTCCCCAAATTGCCTTTTAACCTTCAGAAATATTGCCAAAATTCCATCACCCTCACCTATGCATATGATTTTCTTTATCGTCAATCTAATTAATTACCTTTGTATTTAAATATATTAAAGGTATGTTTCTGCATCGACCATCTTAGGACCCGGACTTGATTCTATATCTAAAGCCCCATCACATATTCCAATTGATGTCTGGAACTAGACCTGCCAGGACTCTGCCTCAACTAGATTTAGTTCCAGTGCCTCATGTATAGGTTCTCGTATTGGAATAGGAGCCCAATTTCCCTTAGTAGAGAAGCTGAATATGGGAGCAATCGTCGACAACTTTATTTGCTAGGCTGGTGGCGTCGGGTGCAAATATCTCACATGTTACCTTAGCCAGGGCGCTCTCTCTATCTAATTCTTCTTTCGTCAATATTAGCCGAGAAGAATTTTGCTACACCCACGGCTTGCGTACGCTGCATACACTGCAATCCCGGCCGTGGGTGGGATCCGAATCTCCAGGGGCATAGAAGGCGGAGAGGGCGAGTCTCTCTCCTCTCCCTTCTCCGCGAATCTATCCAGTTTGGCAAGAATTGGAAGTCCATTTCGTGTAGACGATGGGACCAGGTGAGTCCCACGGCTGATGTTTGTGAGAAATCCACCCCGTCCATTCATTTTGTGAGCTCATTTTAGGACATGAGACAAAAAAAAGGGGCTGCATACGTGAACCAAGTGGGCCGCACTAAAGTTAAAGGTGGATAGGGAAGGAAGCAGATTGTGTTGTGAGTAATTCAGGCTCTGTGGGGCCCACTGTGATTTATATATTTTATCCACTCCGTGCATCCATTTTACTAGATAATTTTAGGTTTTGATACAAAAAAATGAAGCATATCCGAAGTTCAAGTGTATCACACCACAGGAAACTGTGTGAATTGAACATTTACCATTGAAAAATTCTTAAAGGCCACAAAAGCTTTGGATCAAGCTGATATATATATATATATATATATATATATATATATATATATATATATATATATATATATATATATATATATATATATATATATATATATATCCGTGTGATATTATCAACAGGTCAATGACAAATAAACATCAACCTTAGGAAGGTTTCAACGGTGGAAATCATTATTCCCACAATTTTCCGAGTTATAGTCCACTTGATCTTTTGACGGTGAAGCCCTTCTCATTGATGGTTTGGATCACTGAACAATGGGCTCATTTGGACAACTTGTTCAATGGGCCCATTTGAACAACGACTGCAAGCCTGCACCTTATGTTGGCCTCCAAAAGCCTTTTTAAGTTGCTATGGAAGCTTATGTGGGGCTCACCATGATGTCTGCGAGAGATCCACCATCTATCTGTTTTGTGATCTCATTTTAGAACGTGTGACAAAAAATGAGCATGATCAAAGACTTGAGTGGGCTGAAAACATGATGATTGAACGTCCACAATTGAAATATTCATGGGGCCGCTGAAGTGTTGAATCAGGCTAATATTTGCGTTTCAGTTCATCCCAGTAGGAATGAAATTATGAACGGTATGGATGGCATATAAACAACACTGTGGATCCTAAAGAGGTTTCAACGGTAGGAGTTTCCCTGCCCACTTTTCCTCTAGTGAAGCCCACTAGATTCACGGATGCAGCCCATTTTTTTTTGTCTCATGTCCTAAGATGAGCTCACAAAATGGATGGACGGGGTGGATTTCTCACAAACATCAGCCGGGGACCCACCTGCGTTCCCAGGGTCCAAAAGCCTCGAAAGGCTTTCGCACAAAACCGACTTCCGATTCTTGTGAGGCTGGATAGATTCTCGGACGGGGAGAGGAGAGAGACTCGCCCTCTCCGCCTTCTATGCCCCTGGAGATTCAGATCCCACCCACGGCTGCGATTGCCGTGTATGCTGCGTACGCAAGCCGTGGGTGTAGCAAAATTCTTCTCATATTAGCCAAACTAAAACCAACAGAGAAAACTTCCTTAAATGGTCATTCAGACAACCATCCATCTATCCATCCATTAATGAGAGGGCATTAAGTTTAAAAAGGAAGTGCATTGATGTAGGGAGGGACGTGATGAGGTCGATCACCGTCTTCCTCAAGGAGATAACTACTCCGAATCCACATAACTCTTTGGACTCCTCATAGAGCTTCTTCAAATTTACGAGGGAAAAATCTCAAATCCACGAGATCAAGAATGACGAAAGTTGAATTTTACTAATTAATCAAAAGCTAACCCTAAACAAATGTCTTAACATATTTAAATACGAACAAGCAAACCCTAATTGCGAATTGGAAAAGTCCGAATCAAAATGGAAAGAAATCTGAAAATCGCACAAATCTGTGGAGCCCGTCAACCTATCGACCTGATCCGTCGACTGGTTGATCAGTCGATCGGTCGATCGGTCAAAATATACCAAATATTTCCAGAGAGTTCAGCCAACTCTCTATGAAACCTAGAACATTTTTTATTGGTCAACCAGAATTGTCAACCGGTCAAAAATGCCAAAATATATCCAAAGAGTTCGAGTAAATTTCAGGCAATTTTTGACAGGTGTTTAGTCTAGTTCAACCGGTCGACCAGACTGTTAGACTAGTTGAACTATGCTATCGACTATCAATTGTTTTAATCTTGGGCTCCTCCTTCTGGTTCATCCTCACCATGAAAGTGTCTGCGACCCACTCTGCATCAGTCCCCTCCACTTTAAAAGAACTTGACCTCGAGTTCTCGTCCGACTTCGGTTCATGATACTCGTACAAGTCAGCAACGTTGAAAGCACGTGAGATCTCCATGTCATCCAAAAGATCAACAACATAAGTGTTGTCATTGATCTTTCGGAGGATCAAGACCGGTCCAATCTTCTTGTTCTTCAACTTGTTGTAAGTCCTGGTCGAAAATTATTCCTTGTGCAAATGAGCCAAAACGTCATTGCCCACTTCGAACACCTTTTGCACCGATGCTTGTTGGCTTGCTCCTTGTACTTGTTGTTCAAAGCTTGCAACTTAGCTTGAACCTACGTGTAAATACCTATGATTCGGTTTGCCATATGTTCTGTCGTAATGCTCATGCCCGGGAGCTTGGGCAAAGGGACCAAATCAAGTGTGTGGCAGGGCACTCGTCCATAAACAATCTGAAACAAGGATTTCCCTGTCGAGTGGTTCACCATGTTGTTGAATGCAAACTCCACTTGAGACAAGGCCAAATCTCACTGTTTCGGCTTGTCACCTGAAATACACCAGATGAGGTTTTCCAATGCGCGATTCACAACTTCAGTCTGCCCATCTCTACGGGTGGTGGGCACTACTGAATTAAAGTCGCATGCTAAACCGATTCCACAAAGTCCTCCAAAAGAGTCTGATGAACTTCATGTCATTGTTAAAAGTAATGGTCTTTGGAACCCCGTGTAGCCACATGACCTCTTTGAAGAATTGCCACATGTGTTGCATCGAAGGTCTTCTTACATTGAATAAACTGTGCCATCTTGGAAAAACGATATACTACCATGAACGCTGAATTCATGCCGCGTTGTGTTCATGGGAGACCAAGCACAAAGTTCATAGATAAGTCCTCCCAAGGGGCATCAGGCACAAGCAATGGGGTGTAAAGACTCGTATTCTGAGACCATCCCTTGGAAGTCTGGCAAACATGACAGCACTGCATTGCTTTTCCCACATCACGTACTAATTGCAGCCAGTAACACCACTCCACTAGAGCTCTCGTCTTATCCCATCCTAGGTGTCTGCCAAGGCCACCTCCATGCAAATCTTGAATGATTTTCTCCCTCAGAGAACTTTAGGGAATACACGGTTGATTTCCTTTGAAGAGGAAACCATCTTGCATATGTAGGTCACTGGGATGACCATCTTGGCACCTTACCCATGCATCCTTAAAGTTCTCATCCTCCACATATAGTTCCTTGAGGTAGCCGAAGCCAACAACCTCATTGCTCATCATGACTAATAACGACGCTCGGCGACTCAAGGCGTCAGCCACCTTGTTCTGCTTTCCAGCCTTGTTCTTCAGGGTGAACATGAATTCCTACAAAAATGAAATCCACCTGACATGCATACGGATCACGTTAACTTGGCTATTAATAAATTTCAGCGCTTGATGGTCGACGTATAGGACAAATTCTCATTGAATAAGGCAGTGACATCAATGACGAAGTGCTTGGACCACTACATACAACGCATCGCTAAACTTCTCACTGTAGAAGGCTACCAGCCTACCTTCTTGAGATAAAACTCCCCTAATTCCAACATACGAGGTGTTGCACTCGACCTCGAACAGCTTATCGAACCTGGGAAGTACTAGAAGTAGCGTCGTGGACAATTGATGTTTAATTTTAATGAAGCTTCTGTCAACCTCTTCGGTCCATTGAAACGGCCCTTTCTTTATACAATCGGTGATTGGTGCGACAATGGTGTTGAGGCACAAACAATGCAAAGGAGAGAAGATTTGAAAAGAGAGAACAGAAGAATAAAAAGATGTAGAAGACTGATCTCTTACGCGGGTCGCGTATGACATATTATCTTACGCAGGTCACGCAAGATGTCTTTGGCTTGTTCGAACAACATTGTTTTACATGGGTTTCAGGGCTGAAGCCTATAAATATCTCTTGGGGTCCTTCATTTGTATTCATTCTTCTATCAGAGACTCAAAGCTCACTTCAGAGACTCAAGCGGTACGAAGAGAAGACTCGTATATCTTCTCCATCTGAGTTGAACACACTGATTGCGATCCTCGAGACTGGAAAGAATGATGAGGGGTCGAAGAAGTCGAAGGAGTTGAAGAAGTTAGAAGAAGAAGAAGATGCCGATTGTGCAATGTTTTACGTGACGTACATAAAACCCTGGATGTCTTACACTGGTCTTATAAGACACCTGTCCACTACACAATTAACTTTGTGCAGAGATTTGTAGAGGCAGTTTCTGTGAAGACAAGTCAATGCCTTCTTGCATATGGGTTCAAAGGAGTCCGAAGCATATTCAAAGTGGTTAGGGCAGTCTCCGAATCATTCAGAGGAGCCCAGAGCAAGCTTCAAAGGATTCCGAAGTAGTCCTGGAGACTTAGTTCGAGACAAAGAAATGCGGTTCTGGGATACAGAATCCACATAACTTCTTTGCGACTTTGGCAAACCATGCACAGAGCCAAAATGCTGTCGAAATTTACTTTTGGCAATTCATGTTGTATACTCAATCATGTCTTATTTTATAATCAAGGGATGTAATAAACGAATGTAAAGAACCCTATTATCATTAATGAATTAATGACAAATGTCTTCTTTTTTAATCTATCTTTTGTTAGTTATTAAAATTCAAATATCCCAACCTACCAAAACAACATTTTGTTGTGTAAACGAAATGGTGACTCTACTAGGGATAAAACCCAAAAATTTCTAAGTGACGAGAATGCATTGTGAACAAAGTTCCACTTGTCTAGAAGAGAGGTAGCAAGGGATGGTTCGACACCCTCTAGCAAATTTAGTTCATCATTAACAGCCAATGAAGTGGATAAGCCAGGAGAGTTGTCTTTCATTTCCTCCAATTTGTGTGCCGGCGTTACTATATCCATGAGAGAGGCATTATAAGATAAGTGGTCAATGCCCAAGATTGTTACAACCAAAGTTAAGTCCTTTTTGAAGACATTGAGGTGGGCCCACTCCTCAGAATGTTCAAGTTTCTTTAGTAAATGTTGTAAGAACTTACAAGTAGAAGTATAAGTTGAAGGATTTGCCATGATGATCCGTAAAAGATATAAGAAAAATGCGCAAGGATTCAGATACTTAGAAAATCTTTGAGTTACAAGAATACAAGAAAGTGTCTTAAGTGCTGAGGAGAGATTCACCAAACTTAGATATTTCTACAAAATCTCAACACTTAAGCAGATTGTTGCTGAGGCAACTATTTTACACGATTGCATAAAAGGGGAGTCTTATACGGGTCGCGAAAGATGGCAACAGAAGATCGAGAGCTCCACTACAGAAAATCCAAAGCAAAGAAATGAGAAGGGCTGGAGCCTTCATATAGATGATCACCTTGGGTACTTATTCGGGTTGATGCTGGTCGTGGAGGACTATCCCTTTGCATTGTTTAAAAGAAGTCAATCCACTTCGGCTTGGTATTTTTAAGAACCCACCCAAAGAGAATTGAGGGGGCATCTGTTGAGGCATAAAAAATGCAAAGGAGAAAGAAGATTCGAAAAGAGAAAGAATAGAAGAAAAGATTAAAAAGATGTAGAAGACTAATGTCTTACGCGGGTCGCGTAAGATGTCTCTGGCTTGTCCAAACAGCACTGTTTTGCACGGGTTTCAGAGTCTATAAATACCCCCCTTGGGGTCCTTCATTTGTGTCCATTCTCCTGCCAGAGACTTAGAGCTCGCTCCAAAAGCTGACCCTAAGCAAACATCTTAAAATGTTTAAATACTAACAGGCAAACCCTAATTGAAAATTGAAAAGAGTCCCAATCAAAACGGAAAGAAATCTAAAAACCACGCAAACATTGGAGCCCGTCGACCCGATCCGTTGACTGGTCGAAATTGAGAGTCGACCCATAGACCCAATTGGTCAATCGGTCGAAACAGCCTAAATATGTCTAGAGAGTTCAACCAACTCTTTGTGAAACTCGGGAGATTTTCGATCGGTCGACCAGAATTGTCAACCGGTCGAAAACACTAAAATATTTTCAGAGAGTTGGACTAAATTTCGGGCAATTTCGAGAAGTGTTTGCTCTGGTTCGACCGGTTGACCAGACTGTTGAACTATCCTGTTGATTGTCGATTTTTATTTTTTTATTTTATCTTGGTCCATCCTTGCCATGAAAGTGCTCGCGACCCGCTCTACATCATGCACCCACCCATTAGTTATTATTAGTTCTCATCCCTCTTAATGGTGGTGCACTTCAACTATCCATATTCTCTCTTAATGTCCTAATTCTACAAATTAATTTCTAACTAGATTAATAGAAAAAAAGGTTTGGTTACTATTCAAGGTTTGGTTACTATTCAAAGAGATTATTTTATAGAATGAATTAGTATAGACATTTAAACAACCTTCCTTTTACATAAGAAAAAAAATTAGTGACATTTAGGCGACTTCATTTTAAATAGCCTTGAGACATGCCTTGCGACACCCCAGATGTCAAGGGTCGAGGGCATCCTTGGCCCCTAATATCTCGGGCCCCACTTGATGCAAATGATGCAATGAGATAGGCAAATTACTGGAATCAGATTATTACTCAGCTAGAAGCAAACATATGAGATACCCACAACCAAAAGAAGAAGTGAGTGAGTGTGTGTGTGTGTGTGTGTGTGTGTGTGTGTGTGTGTGTGTGTGTGTGTGTGCGCCGAAAGAATAAATTAGTATCAACAACTCACTCGACGGGACCCGCCAGGGGCCCAGATCACCAGTCTCCAAAAACTATAGCAAAAGTCTATACATTGCGCCAAACCTGACGGTATCCCACATAACAAGGATTCCCTATCACCCTTTATACTGGTTGTCTGCATACTGAATGTACGAGTCCTCGCCAGCGGCTAACTCCTCGTATTTTTCCGCTTCGCTCTCCTCCTGTAAACCTGGGTCACATGCGACGTCTGGATGGTGTTTTATAACACTGTCCCCGAAATGGGGGGTGAGTGACCAATTCAGTGGTAACATTACATATAAGTTATTAATGCACAAATGAAAGCATACATGAAATAATGAATTTATTGCACATCAATCCTAACTGAGATATCCATATCAACAAAACACAGTTATATGCATGCATGAAATGCATATGCATACACCAGGGATCGGTTTGTCACAGCGAACGGTGTGTGGCACCACCACATCACTCGCACAGACTAGGCTGCTGTGACAGGGGCACCACCCCAATCACCCCTCCCAAATGAATGTCATGTCAAACCATGAATGATTATCCAAGCCTTTAGTTATACTAGTTTAACATCCAGCCGATTGGTGAAGCCATCATACCATCACTGTGTCACTCAGACAATCAAGGATCATCTGGCTCTTTGTGGCCGAGTACATGTCATCACCTAGTAACCCAAGGATCCCAGGTCAGGTAGATGGTCCGAGGGTCCGGTTCGGCCATGACTCGTTAGCCATGTCCGACTCAGACGGGGATGGCTTAGTCATGCCGTTTTCTTCATAGTTAAACAAGTGGATGGCTCACTACCTCTATGGGTGCTCAAAGGACACTACGGAGGGGCACCACCCCGGTATAGGCCGACAGCACGGGCATAGGTCCCATACCATCATGCCCGGCACATGAGTCTTTACGGATCGTTCGCCATGTAATTATTAGTGGGCCTATCCAATGGTCGTGCTGGTATTTACATTCAAGTATAAGCGTTTTAAACAAACATTATGCCTGGACCGGGTTGTTGAGCCGGTGGTCCTTAGGCAAGGGAAAATGGGAAGCTGACCTTAGGCACTATGTCCCATGTGGTTCATGAACCACAAACAGCACTTGAATTCCACCAAGCCTGATAATTCCAACTCTAAAGACACGACCATCCTGTGTGGCCGCCTCAACTCTATGAATTTCCCGATCCAGTAACATAAAAAACCATGAGACCATGCTAGGAACTAAACCTTAACTTACTCTACTAAATACATTGTATACACAGTGATAATATTCTAGAATTCCAAACAAATCAGAAGAAATCACCAATTTCCCCAAAGATGCAACAGTAACAAACTCAAGCATATCAGGGAACAATAATAGTGCATGATCAATTAGGCAATTCTTTCCAATTTAAGATAAATATATGAATACTAAGAAATACTCATGTAGTATTAAACATGTATGATGATCAAACAATATAAACTTGAAATTTCTAGTCTTAAAGACATCTAGAGAACTAACCCCTAAGAATTTCTACCTCTACCTAGCAAATTTGTCTAGAATTTGAGACATTATTCATGTGTGCTTGCATTTCATGCAAGACAACATACAGGGAATGATACACACCTCATATTTCTGAAATCCCTGCAATTCCCGCAAGAGGGGTCGTATGTCAAGAAATTGCATGGATCTAGCAAGAAATCAGAAAATTCCAGGAGTAGACTTCATTTCAATTACCTGGGGGACTGGATGAAGCTGAATTCGGTACTTTCCCTGTCCTATGTAGCGGAGGCGGCTAAGGGGGTCGCTCTTGATCGACATGCAGAAGCCCTCCTTGGGCTAATCTCCTTCTTCCCCAATTTCTCTTCCTCACACTCTCTCTTTTCTCAGTTAGATGTAGAGAGAAATGAGAATTTCTGAGAGAAAAGTGGTTTTTATAACCCTGAGTAATTAGGATATATAGCTCTCAACTATTTAAGTGGCTAAAAGTAGCTTTTTTTCTCCTGTTTGTGATAATGTAAGGCCCAATGGACCCATCTAACCTAATCTGGACCGTGGAATAGTCCTCTTGGCCTAAGATCTGGCTACATGCGCGATCTTACAAAAATATGATGCGGCAATTGCAGGATATGACGATAGATCTGTCCGACGGTGACTGACCATTGATCGGGGCCACAACTTTGGGATTGTGTGCAATGTTATATTTAGGGTCTGAGTTCTTAATTCCAAGGCCATGCAAAGGTGCAGGAAGGCCATGCAAGAAAAGCATTTCCTATAAGGATTGGTTCACTTACTGTTGGCGATAGTATACTCGTGCCCGGGGTGTAATTGCAGTGCTGTGCAGTTTTACGGTTTCAGGCACCAATTTCGACATGCAGATCCAATAGAGGCACCAAGCCCGACATGAGGGGGTTGACTAATTCGAGTCTCAGACCCACCCGACTCGAATTGGGTAGCGCAATGACCCGACGGGTGTGCAGGCAGTGCTTGAATTTGTGAAGCCTTGGTTTAAATAAGCTACTATCGGCCAATTAAATGCCCTGGAATGATGTAAGCATAACATGACCCGAGTACATGTTTGGGTTCTAGGGTAGGTTGTTTTACGGGGCGTTACAATCTCCCTCCCCTAAGAAAAATAATTTCGTCCTCAAAATTATACCTGATCATGATCTTCTAGAAGGTGAGGGTAGTTTTTGTGTATACCCACTTCAGTTTCCTAGGTGGCCTGTTCCTCAGAATTGTAAGTCCAAAGCACTTTTACTAATGGAATCTTCTTATTACGAAGGACGTGTTCCTTTCTGTCTGTGACGCGGTTAGGTTGAAACACGCAAGTGGCGCTCTCTCAGAGTTCGACGTGCTCCCACTTTATAACATGAGATGGGTCCAGCACATATTTCTTCAGCATAGAAACATGGAACATGTTGTGAACTCCTGCAAGTGGCGTCGGCAAGGCAAGGCAAGGCAGTAGGCTACTGCGCCTACATGCTTCAAGATCTGAAACGGGCCAACATAGAGTGGGGCTAACTTGCCCTTCTTGCCAAAACATACAATTCCCTTCATCGGTGATATTTTCAAGAAGACATGAGCTCCTTCTTTGAATTCCAAGGATCGTCGACGCCTGTTGGTTAAAATCATCCAACAAGTGTGACTTCAGGTTATGCTCCATTTGCAATGGGGCGCATGAGTTTGACAGTTAATTTGCATGCATGCACGAATGGCATGTACATCAGACGGGAAGAGTCTAAAAAATCGCCTGAGAAACAACAAGCAAGATAAGTTTGTTGGTTCAGATATCCCATTGGCTGTTGCAATTAGGGACTGACAAGATCCAGGCAGGCCTTGGTTTCAGCCAGTCGGATTTGCAGTCTACCACATTACGAGTAGTTAAGCATCTCCATAACAAAATTACCAACATCAATTTACTATTGAAATGGGAGAAGAATAACCATTTCATGAAATATCTGCACTACATTTTCTGGCGATCAGGTAACACACGATTCAACAGCTGCAATATTGGGTAATTAACATAGAGGACCTTAGATCTTCCATCTTACCATTTGAGATTTTATTTGGAAATTGGCCTTGCACTCCCGGCAACAAGGAGAATGACTTTATTCCTATCTTCTAGCATCATGCTCTTTCCTTGGCTACAGTGACATCACAGGTAAGTAGACCTCAAAGCATCCGCAACTGCCCACTTTCCCAAGTTTACAATGCTGCTTTCTGTGGTGCTGGATCCGATTTAGACAGCTCAGCATACATATCTGATATTTCTTTCTCAAAATAAGCCTTTGCTTGGGGCCTCTTTATCTGTGGAAAGGGGGAAAAAGGTGAAAGCTATTCTTTGCAATTTTCATTTCTCAAGGTCAGAACAGAGGACTTGCCTTGAATGTCGGAGTGAGGAGACCGTTCTCCAAAGTGAATGGTTCTGGCACTAAAGTTACAGCTTTTGCAAATTCAAAACCTCTCAACTGCATTTCGTAGAAGAAGAAGATAAAAAAGACAAAAAAAAAGAGAAGGTTGTCTTCATATGGGTTGCATTTTACATGATGGGGTGTGATGAGAAAGAGGTTACCTGAGCTTCCCTTCCAATGGCATCCATGTCAGCCAGGACTGCTGTCCTTGCTCTTGGGTCATTGCAGAGCTGTCTTATATCTTCATACTGCAGAAATGTACCCAACATTTCTGTTGATTAATATTTAGAGCATGAATTGTCTCAACAAGCACAAATAAGCAAACAAATGCATGAGATGCTAAAATAAATAAATAAATGTAGCCACGATTTGCACAGGCATGCCTAGACAACTATTCACTTCACAAACATGCTGAATTTGATGTATGTGTATATCGAGCATGGGCAACGAAGATGGCAGATATGCACATGACTTTGAAACTGGTCAAGTATCATTTCAAGGTGAGTAGTCTGTAGTAAGACAACCGCAACTGTCTGCAGGTGCAAGCATGTACAAACAGCCACACAATCGACAAGTCGAACATGCTTTTCTTTTTGGTTGATGACAATGATTACAACCAAGACATTACGATTCTATATTCTACTCTTTCTGTACATGCCAATGCTGCACATGCATGCCACATCTGCATGGGTCAGTAGATTGGTCCCACACAATTAATGTGACATGCTATGGGACAGACCTAGTAGATGTATGTCCTCTCCTCTGCATGGTATCAGGCATGAACATGATACAGATACTAGAACCAGGTATTCAAAGATACTTGTGGGAAATGTGTTAACCAAATCCTATTTTATTATGTTCATTATATCTGAAAATTTTGACAACTGTATTTCATTGGCATGATGTGTGTTTGTAAATGTATTTTTTTTTTTTTTTAAAGGTGTCTAACTTCACATAATAAGAAAACTAAGAAGATTCTTGTTTAATAAAACTGTATAGGATAAGTCAAATATTACATGTAAAAAAACACGAAAGTAAATATAAATAGCATGTTGCAAATGGGATAGCTGTGTCTATACCCACATCTTTATTGTGTACTTTTCAGAAATGGAGAGCTGCATCTCAATTCTGGTATCTATTTCTGTATCTATAAGCAAAGGTTGTATGGCCAGAAAATCAGATCGGTGCATTCATACAGTATAGTACATATATGTGTGCCAAAAGTGGACCATATGTTATGAAGGACCCACCTTTGGTAAAGTTCTAAAGAACCCCAATCCTTTTGCTCTCCCTCCCTCCCTCCCTTTTGGGTTTGAATCCTTTTGCGCAGTCCTTTGGTTATGTTCTAAAGGACCCCAATCCTTTTGCACTCCCTCCCTCCCTCCCTCCATCTCCCTCTAATGTGTGGCAATGTTGCATCGACATGTTGTGAAAACAAAGTCAGGTAAAGAAAGATCCACCTGGATGCCTTGAGATGCAGCCCAAGCCTCCAAAGTATCTTGGTCAACTGAGACAATTGCTACTAAACTGGAATTTAAGCTGTCACCTTCCACCACAAAAATAGGAGGGAAAAAACAGAGAGTTAATGATGCAAACCTCAGTGAGAAGTTAAAATTCATTACAGAATAACCAAAGTCCGTACCATATATAAAACACTGGGCAATAAATTTGCACTTGGCATACACGTTCTCAATCTTCTCAGGTGCAATGTACTCGCCCTGTGCCAACTTAAAAATGTTCTTTTTCCTGACAAAAATTCACAAGAATCCTTTAGTTAAGAAATGGCACAAGAAAAGGACAGAAGAGCCGAGAAACTGTTGCAATCAGAAGATCCAACAACGTCAAGGGTCACATACGATGTGATCAGTCATTTGAAGAGAATTCCTGCTAGATTAAGCGTATATGATGCTTTAAGATTATCACAGGGTTTCCGGCAAACATTAATATGGGCATTGTCAGATGATGAGGTGTGAGAAACACTGCTAACAGAAATGGAAGACGTTGATGCCGGAAAAGATGAAGATAAAAGCTGGAACGTTGTATCAGAAAGGATTGAATCAACTCACTGCATGTCAACCATAACCTTCACAGATGAAGATCTGATGTTGGGAGAAAAAGAACACAATAGACCTCTCATGGTCACAGGGTATGTCAATGACAAATAGATAAAATGTATTATGATTGATAATAGGTCTGCAGTAAATCTTATGCTGCTCAGCATGATTGCAAAGTTAGGATATAAGCGTTATCAGTTGCAATCCAGCAACATGATGATACAAGGGTCCAACCAAGACGGGCAGAAGTCGTTAGGCATAGTTACTATGATGCTAGAGATTGAAAATCTGATCACGAAAGTGACTTGTCATGTGATTGATGCTATGATGACTTACAATCTATTGCTAGGAAGGTCGTGGATGCACTAATATGGAATAGTTCCTTCCACATTGCACTAATGCTTTAAATTTTGCCAGAAAGGAGTGCAGTACAGAATCGCAGCCAATGAAAAGCCATATACAGCTGTAAAATCATTCTTTGCGGATACACAATACTAAGATACATTCACCAATGAAGAGCAAATGGTTGAGACAAATCGGCAGCAAGGAAAAAAAAGCAAAAAAGAAGTGGTCAGAATACTTACGAAGAAAGATGTACGACAAATCATGAATAAAGAAATTGAAACGGTGAATTCCAGACTGAAGAAATTTTATTTCGTGCCGAAAAGCATGCGACAACCAGGACAGCCACCTTTGGTATCACTATCACCAGAGTAGGTTAAGACTCTTCAAGAAATTTCACAATGCCGGCACCGCGGGTAGAGAGGGCCAAGCCATTTCTAGTAGGACCTCGTGAATTTGGCATGTCAGCAAAGGAAGGATGCAAGCCGATAGTGTTTTACTCCTCTCCAGGAGAAAATATTTCTAATAAAGATAATGAGACATTGATGACCACCAATCTTGAGCCAAGAGAACTAGAGAGATATAGCTCAGCTAATAGGAAAAACATGCAGTTGATGGGTTTTGACTGGGAAGAAGCAATTAGCTTGAATAATGGAAAAGGTCGGTCCCAATGGTTGTCCAGAAACGCGAGAAGTTTTTGAGGCTGGGGGCATTTTCAGAGGCGGCACAAGTTAATATGATCGGTGAAGTTTTTTAGGCAAAACTATAGATGTTATCCATACAAGAGGGGTTTTCGGAAACCCTCTTTTGAAACCCTTTTTCTTTTAAGTTTCGTTTTAAAGGTTTTTTAGTGTGTGAATTTCACACCAACTTTAACAAAGGATCACCACCATTTTAAGTGAAAGTAACAAAGAAAGGTTTAGTTTTAACTTTACATTTTAAGGTTTTTTAATTAATTAATTTATTTATTATATGAGTTCTACACCATTTTTAACAAACAAAATTAAAATAAATAAATAAATGTTCTTATCTCTTAAAAAAAAAAAAAAAAAAAAAAAAAAAACGTTGTAAGGTACGCTACAAATGCTACACGCTGCATAGCTGGAGCGTATGCTACCAGGGATTTACGCTACGTAGCGTTATGGCTATTCTACTCTACAAACGCTATTTGAAACACTGGTTGAGATAAGGCTTAAATGATGATGATGGTGATGTTAATGTGTCCAAACTCCATTTCAATTCCTATTGTGGATTCATTCAAAGAAAAGAGACAAATTTGAGTAAGAAATATTAAATGCTCGTCATTGTGAGTACAATCTACAACTTGAAGTGAGCCATATAAGGAGAGGGTCAAAACAAGGGCTTAATCCCATTTGTCTATCAGACATGAATAACGATAATCAATGGATCATTGGGGGTTTTGTTTTCCAATTCCATCATGTAAATATTGGTAAACCGGTAATAATTACCATTTACATTTGTTTGGCAAAAACGAGTATTCTCCACTTGAAATGCCAATTGAAAAGGATGGACTTAAATTCATGGGCCCCACTATAAGGTTTGTGACATATACATGCCGTCCATCCATTTTACTGTAACATTTTAGGGCATGAGACCAAAAACGAAGCAAAACTGAAGCTCAAGTGTCCCACACCATAGGAAATCATGGTCTGTTGAGGCATGAAAAATGAAGAAAATAAAGGAAGAAAGAGGAATGAAGAAGATCAGAAAAGAAAGTAGGGAAGAAAACAGCAAGAAGTGCAGAAAACTTGCACTTTACGCGGACCACGTACAGCTATAGAGCTTTATGCGGGTTGCGTAAAGTAGTTGTCTAGTGACTGGTGGTTTACGCGAGATCGACCTCCAAAGTCTATAAATACCCCCTTAAGGGTCCTCATTTGGCACTTGTTTCCAAAGTTTTTGAGTTTCAGAGCTCCTTCCGAAGATTCCAGAGGTACGGAGAGATCCTTGTGCATCTCCTTCACCTCGAGTTGAACGCATAGAGTGTGGACCCCGAGGATCGAAGAAGAACAACGAGGAAACTCTATCGAAATGGAGATCGAAGATTGAAGATCCGATTGGGATGTGCTTTATGCGACCTGCGTAAAGCTGCCCTAAGGGTAATTTCAGCAATTTTCTCTCCTTTTGTAAAGGATGTCGGGAGTCTTTTAGCTTTCGTTTCCCTTTCAAACATGAATAACATTGAAGATCAAGATCGTGGCAAGGATAGAAGACATAGAGAGGAATCCAAATTGAGGAGTTTGCTTCTTTGTGCAAGGAAGACCCACCTCTTCTCCTTTTTGGGTTGTGAGCATACTTTGTACAATCCCCAGAAGTTGTAGAACTGATGAATGATGCCTGTAGAGTTTTGTGAAGAGGCAGGGAGATTTTAGTGCTTTGAAAGGACTGTATAACATAATGACCTTGAGTCCGCTACATGGTCAAATAATAAGCCTAGCCTTTGTTTGTGTGCTTCACTTGAAGATTACAAAGGAACGAAGACTAGTACTAACTCGCCTCACCTATGAAAAGAAGAACAATCTTGGCTTGAATGATCATCCAGCTATTTCCCTGTCATCTGAACAGGATGAAAGAAGAATAGGGCAAAGCTCTGCTGAAATTACTTTCTGAACATGTACAATGTACACTCTATTATAGAATCAAGGGATAATGTATCAATGGAATGTATGAAACACTCAATGACTAATAAAATAAAGTGATGAATGCCTTTCTATCTCTCTTGTCTAAGATTGGAATGTGACTCTTGTTTCCCTAATGAACACAAAGGCAATTTTGTTGTGTAAACATGGTCATAAAAGGTTTTTAACGGTAGGCGTTCAACCCACTGTTTCATGTTGTGTGGTCCACATGAGCATTGGATCTTCCTCAATTTTGGGTTCATGCCCTAAAATCAGCCTCGCAAAATGGATGGACGGTGTGGATAAGCTAGATATATCATAATAGGCCCCACATGAAATTTGCACAATTCTCGATGTTCGTGTCTAAAAAGCAAGCTGTCATTGTCAGCATGGAAAACAATGAAAGTAATTACATTGGTAATTAATCATTATCCATTTGCATGAATTTACACAAGGGAAATGAAAAACAAACACCTCCTAAGAAAATTCATGGATGGATGCAGATGAATGTTTTGTGAAGCCCATAAAAGATACTGAAGTGGTTGGTTCTTCACGATCATAAGACAAGATGTGGGTGGTATACTATAAGCTCAAAACATTGAACTTAGATATCTTTCTTTTCTAGCAGTCAATTCTCAATCAAGGTATCCCAAAAAGGTTACGTATCAGTCGATACATAATGGAAACGGTCATAACTATTACGCGTTACGAGGTCAAAACAGCCAATATGAGGTCCGTAACGGCTGTTACGGCCCGTATCGTAACGGTAATAGTGGTGGCTGTTACGGCCACCGTTACCATTATGGAACACCTTGTTCTCAATAGTTAATAAATAGCCACGTGTAAATTGTGTAGTGAATATAGTAATTTAGTTATGTTAATTGATAGCCTAAGATACACAATTATATTGTATTTTAGGTCCTAGAAAGTTTCCCACAAGAAGTAAAGAAAAGGGGAAAAGCAAGGAGAGGAGGTTAAAGAAGAAGAATTTCTTTCATCTGATTCTGAAGAGGAAGAAGAAACAATATTTTACTTCATGAATGATAATAATGCCAGCTCCAGTGACGAGATGGAAGGAAGGATGCATGAAGATGGAAGAGGGGAATGGATAACATTTTGGTTATTTTGTTTCCTTTTGAAATTATACTAAAAATTTATAAAAATGGGAATGAATAGAATGAGTTAAACTTTATTATTGAGTGACAATGACACACTTCTTTTTTTTTGTTTTTTCCTTTTTTACACGCACTCACACCCTACACACACCCACGCACTCACACCATAGTGGATTTTCACCACAATGGGCACTCAAACCGATGAACTCGTGTTGAAATTCTTGTGAATCTACACACTTGATAATGTCATTGTATGTTACTTTTCTTGATGCATATTGATGGAAAATGGATCATTGATGTGTTTCTTACTATTCTTTGTGTGCGTGCGTGTGTTACATAAAAGCAAATATAACTTAATTTTTCAGGGATTTCCAATGATGAAAATACCTAAAAATTAAGTAACAAAACCATCCCTATGATCTCCCATGTCTTTAGATTTGAAACCACCGTAATATCTACTACGTGCGCTAATATGGTACTGGCATCACCATAACTTATGGTGATCCTGGGTTGTTGTGAAGCACACGGGAACTATTCATCAAATCCACCATGTACATTGATGCGCCATTTGATGTTAGGCCATGTCGCCAAAATCCCAAGAATCATTTTGATTAGGTGATTCTTGTCGTCCAATTAATGGCTCAAAGAATGAGTGGTCCATATCAGTGTTCGAAATATCCATATCCCATTACATATCACACCCTTAGGATACGGATACGTGTCAGTTATTGCATGGGATATATCGGTTGTATCGCGTAATGTATTGCTATTGTTGGAAACATGGAGAAACATCGGGAAATTGGTTGAATTTTTCAATGAAACCTCAGTGATTGTTAAAAAAGATATCAATAAACTTCTAAATCAAAACATTACAAAAAACAAGTGCACATAATAGGTTTTCTTTGTAGGGGGTCCTAATCTATGTGTTGTCCAATTGAATAGATGCAAGTATATTCAAAATCTATTCATACAATCTATAAATGTAAGAATACGTGTGGAAACACAAGCAATACATTCAAAAGTAAAAGAAGAATCACTAGATCAGGTTACATACATGTTTGATTTTATGTTTGGACACAGATTGTAACCGATTTGTGAGAAATTGGGAAATTTTTATTTTTTTCAATTTTCCACAACTCGGCCCATCTCCTCCAAATCTCAAAATCGAAGCTCTTAATCCATGAAAAATCATGGATTTCTAACAATTTGACATTGATTTAACATGATTTACAAAAAAAAAAAAGAAGGATTGAAAATCGAAAATGCTCATCAAATCAAACATGTGGGATATATCCCACTACTTGTGTGTTTCGTATCGCATAGGTGGGATACAAGATATATCGTGGGATATATCGGTCGATATCTTCGAAATTTAAAACACTGGTCTATATTATCTATATTAAAAGGATTTGTGATCAAAATGTCTTAGTGTGCAATACACAAATGATTTTCTAGTAGAAATAATAATAAGAGACGAAATGATAAGTACACTATGGCTTTTGATATACAACTAACTTTCTTGATATTAGAATAGTACTGGGAATGCACTTACCAAAGCTAAAATAAAGTTGTACCTTTAAAAAGCATAAGGTATAAATATAAGCTTCTTATGCACGTGCGCGCACACACACACACACACATTAGCTTCTCTATTTAGTAAATGTAGAGACGACATTAAAATTCTTTAAAAATATTTATATATGGAAAAGATTCCAGTGTGCTCTTGCTTCCTAATTTTTTTTATAGAAAAGCTGCTTTCCCACTCCCGGTTGATGCCACTAGGTGCTGGACATGACAATTGATTAGAAAATAGAGTTCCCATTTTACATAAATTAGGAAGTGTTATATATTTATGTGGCAAGCTTGTTGATTTGGAGACCTCAAACCACAGCAACATTACATCGAATTTCTTCTAACGATATTATTGTTGGGAGGCGTAGATTTCTTCTTGTTAGTTAAGAGCTTCGTGTTGTCTTCATTAGTTGTTAGAGGCTATGAGCATTGATTCAGCCAAAACTCTAGTATTTAAAAGTAAAAGGAACTTCTAGATGTTTCCTTATCTAGAAAGAACAAATGAGCACTAGTAGTATTAGTGAATCATAGGAGTCCACCAAAATATTGCATGTGACTATACCTATCGATAATCTTCAAGCGCCCCCCTGGCAACCACAACCCTATGTCTCCTGTATGCAGCCAACCTTCCTCGTCAATCACTTCTTTGCTGCCCAATTTGATTAACATGCCAATCAGATTAGCTTTTTTTTTTTTTTTTGAAAAAAAAAAAATCCAAGATACGAGCAACAAGCTCAAATATATGTGAGTTAAGTACGTCTGCACATCATCTTTGTAGTAGCCCTTGAAAACAATAGGACCCCTAACACAGATTTCACCACGAGGGTAGGGCTGATCATCAGAGGTGTAATTCATTTCAGGAACATCCATAAGCTTTATTTCTGAAACAAAAATAAAAAATAAAAATCATGTTACTTTAAAATAAGTGAACATCAACAATATGCTCCGGAATAAAAGAAAAGGCATATCTCCAATTATTAGACTTGTTATAGGGGTAAAGGATGAATAGACCTCATGTCATGATCATTAAACAACCACTTTCTCTAAAAGCTCAAGCTGTTAGAGGATGGCGTATCAATGTATATCAAGGGACTCTAACATTCCCCCGCACGTGCGGAGTGGAACTCCACACAGGAACATATTGGGCAACGGTGGAGGGAGACACAACTCACACCCAGGTGGAGGGACACTCACAACTCACACCATAAACGGCCCCCTGTGGGAGAATATATTACCGGTGGCATATTTGCTACTTCCGGGATTCGAACATAAGACCACTTGCTTTGATACCACGTAAAACAACCACTTTATCTAAACGCTCGAGCTTTTAGAGGATGGCGTTGAATGTATATCAAGGGATTCTAACAATGATGACATTGGAAATTCCAAATTACAGCATCAAGAAGATAACTGAAAATTAAAACTATACAAGAAAATAGCATAAAAGATACAGATGAATATAAAGAAATTAGCGAAAACTTCTGTTTATGTACATTTTAGTATAGCTTAAGAACTTGAAGTTCATAGTTGGTCAATGAGCGGTTGGGCAGAACGATCGTGATCTGAACACACAGCAAGCATGTAGGAGCTGTTTATCCACATATCACTTTATCCATATTGGCTGATCAAACCTATTAAACCAAATTAAGGCCTGTTTTGGAAGCGATGAATCCTAACTGTAGACAGGTATGTTTCTGGACTGTGGCCCTCTCTCTAGACCATGGGCCGCCTCCTATTTCTCCTTTTATTTTCCTTTCTTTTGTTTTTCTTCTTTTGCCCTTGGTTCCAAGGGTATTTTATGTAATTTGGGGCATCACTTGATAGAAATAAGGAGTTTGGACTATAGATATGAATATCGGTATCATATCGGCCGTATTGTTTCCGCATGAGACAAACCCATATCAGCCGATACGAGGCGTATCAGCACTGATATGGGGCTGATATGGCCGATATGCCTATAAAAGCCTAATTTTGAATTTTTTTTTTTTTCAAAATTTCCATTCATGTCTCTTCTTTTTTTCATTTAAACCATGGAAGAAGCTTAAAAACTCATTTTAGGCTAGATCTAGACCTAGACCTAGACGTATTTTGAGATCAAAACAAATTATTTGAATGGGATTCGACAAATTGAAGCAAAGTGGACTATTATGGGAAAACACGGAAAAGAGGGTAAACCTTCACTTTCTTTTTTATATTTTCATCTTCTTTTTGTTGTATTTCAATGTAATGGGACCTAGTTCACCAAATCATGCTTGATTTGTGTTCAATTAGGGCCCATTTAGTTGACCTTCAACAAGTCAAACCAACAGAGATCATTCTCATCAAAGAATGGTTTGATCAAGGTATTCCAAATCGGTTATGTAACGGCCATAATGGCGATTACGTAACAGTAACGGTCATAACTATTATGCGTTACGGGGCCGAAATGGTCGTGATTATCGTTACAGAAAAAACAGGCTCCCGTAACGAGCCTGTAATAGCTTTTTTTTTTTTCAAAAAATAAAAAAGGGCCATAACAGCCGATACGGGGGCCATTATGGCCCGTATGATAATGGTAATAGTGGTGGCCGTTATGGCCTGTATCATAACGGCCACCACTGTTATCGTTATGATACGGGCCATAACGGCCAACACCTTGGGTCTAATGCACCATTGAATACATGATCAAAATACACAAAAAATGATACATTCTTGGATATCTCAATTTTTTCCTATTTTTCTAATATTTTTCTATATATATATATATATATATATATATATATATATATATATATATATATATATATATATATATATATATATATCCTTAAAAAAAATTATAACCGATGCGGGACGATATGGCCCCAATACCAATACCCGACGCCGTATCGTATCATTTTTCTACCAGGCTGATAGGCCAACCGATACCGACATTCAGCACCATGGTTCGGATGTCAAGCCCTAGTCGGAGGTTCCCCTCTTCCAAAGGCTTTTTTCTCTCTCTCTCTCTCTCTCTCTCTCTCTCTCTCTCTCTCTCTCTCTCTAACAAGGTATCAAAGCGAGAAGACCCACGGTCCAGAGAAAGGGCCTACAGTCCAGAAATATAACTGCCTGCACCAACAATTCTTTTTTGATTTTCATTCAGGAAAGTAGCACTAAAAAGCCTTAGGTTTTTAATTCATACAAAGCCTCACAGTGAGAGTAAGTGATGTCACATGAGCAGCTTTTTAAATTCCTTTCAGTTCAATGGATGGAGCTATCTATCCAATTCAATAGGAGCCGCCCCATGCAAACAGGCCCTTGGTAAAGTAAGGGCCAGCCTTTCTGCAATGCTGCTAAAGAGCTGAGGTTGGATGTGCAAAACAGTCGGATCAAAATAATAGCAATCATAAGTCAAAATCTCACCACAAGCAGGATTAGGAGAGCCCACATGGCCAGATAACCTATCACCCTCGTCCATTGCACTTATAATACAAGCAGTCTCAGTCATTCCATAACCTTCAAGTGTTCGACCGCCAAAGCATCTGCGTGATGTAGGCAATTTATTTCTTTGTTTGTAACAGAGTATAAATCACATATCCAACAGAAAATTGTCACCATTATAATTTCCAACAAGCAAATAGAATTCAAAGCCAGAAGGGAATGGAACTTACACCCTCAAAAAATCCATGACATCGGGAGATAAAGGTGAAGCACCTGAACCCATAAAACGGACCCGTCCTCCAAGTTTTTCTCTTATTTTATTGAAAACCAATCTGTCCCACATGGGTGATGAATTCCTGCCTGTTCGATCACATGTAACAACACAAATGAATACATGGCATTTATCCCACAAGAGTGTGAAGAACACTTTAAATTTGCTACTGTTAAATGGATTCGGAGTCTTATGTCTTTTAAAACTATAAATTAACCCCGCAGAAGTCAAAGAACCAAAATTGAAAATTGGAACTAATGTAGTTTGTTTCTGCGATAGTTGTAAAGTGTATGATAAAGTGTGACTATGAAAATCAGACATGCTAAGATTTCATGCTCTGAACCAAAAGTCTGCTTGCAAATAGAAAAATTGAAGACAAGCTTGATAACATAAGAATTCCTCCTGTCACAAATGACCCAAGATGATGCAATAGAGAAAAGATAAAATAAAATCTGTTAGCATCAAAAGCCATCCATGCACTGGAATTTCCAGGGCAGTGGAAGTGGAGGATGGATGTCTTGTTCCCATGTTCTCTAGTATCGATTCTAGCCTGATGAAATCCAAAATTTCACACAGCCAAAGTGAATCTAGCTTGATCTGAGCAATGTAACTGAACATAGATGCACCAGTGTCGGACACAGTCACTGACACTATGTCAAGCATATGGAACCCAGGAAAAATCAACATATCGACATCTTTTTCTTTTCCTTTTTTTTTTCTTTTTTTTTTTCGGGGGGGGGGGGGGGGGGGGGGGGGGTTAACAAAAGAACTAGTTGAGAAAGAAGGAAGATACAAGAAGACAGTGGATTATACGTCATGCAACCAAGAATCCAAAATACATTGGCCTATAGTTGCACAAAGCATGACTCGATGGGAGAGCAAGGAAGTGTCTGTTCCAGAATGCTATCAAATACAAACAGCTATGGAGCAGAGTGGGAGCATGACTCTGACGTGTGACATGAAACAAGAGAAATACCTTGCTAGAAGAATTGTGCAACTAAGCATTAGCCTAATCCCCTTAGAACACTCTTTCCTGAAATCACTGCATGCCCTTAAAGCTAACAACCTGCGAAATGATCTTTCTTCTAACCCTTTGGAACACTTTAATTCAAATTCCTGGCCTTGTCATTAAACTTCCTCTTGTTGCTCTCCTTCAAAATCAACCACAAAACAGGCAGCATTGACTGCCTCCATAATGTCACCACTAGTTCCATGATTTAAAACGACGAAGTTGTGGTTTCTGGCATCAGGCAGGCCATCCCATAGAGCTTAAGAACACCTGACAAGAACCCAACGAGTAATGGCAATGTAAAAACAGATGATTGACAGTTTTCACATTACTCGGACACAATAAAAAGCCTCGAGTTATAATCATCTGTCCACTACTAAGATGATCCAGTCAACACCATATCCTTGCCAACACTGAACAAAAAGCAAGAATGCTCAGAGGCCCCTAATAGTAACAAGGTTATACATACATACATATACATAGATACATATATATGTAATACATACATAGATACATAGGTACATACATACATACATACATAGTTGCTTGTGTGTGTGTGTCCAAATTTGTGTGTGAAATTTATATTCTAAAAGATGAATATTAGTAGCACAAATTCTTCATCCATAGTACTATATCATAGTTGCTTGATATTAAATAAACCATGTATGAATAGACATTCTTAATATAAACTTAATTTACAACTTGATCAGCAATAAGTTGGGGCCAGTAAAATAGCAACTTCGATGGTAAATGACCTATAATCAAGATCATGTGATTCAAAATGGGAAATGTAGGGGGTTGGATATTTAGGTACCATTGTGTAGGACCAATGTGAACCGTGATGCATGGAAAAATCTCACCATGAATGATTCTGGATTTTCCATAGTGGACACCATTTGACATGGGCAGTGGGGACTGAAATTGCTCCCCTCAACAAAGCCAACAAACAGACGAACTAAATTGATGTAGGATGACCTAATTATGATGCATGCATATGAACATGAATATTCAGTGGAAAAACAAAAGCAATAACGTTAAAATATTCAATATTCACCATCATAATCTAAGAATATCAAAAGGACACATGCAATAATATGGGCCATCATCACAATCACGTAGTATGGAATTCAAGTATTGTGTGGATTGGATCCGGCGAGGGATGAAACCTCCCGATCTTGCATGGTCATGATCCAAACGTGCAATGAGATTCACTAGTCCGGGGAATCGAAGGATTTCTCGGATTAGAGGATCAAAATCTGAGAACTAGGGTTTTGAGGCCAAATCTCAGATTTCAGGGTTGTAGAGAACGAGGGAAAGTAAGTTTAATAGAAAGAGGGGAAAACACTAGATTACATTGAAGAAAGTTAGAAGGAGGGTAAAAGAAAGAAGAAGAAGATTGGGGAAGAAGATGAAGATCCACAAAGAGAAGGAGAGGAGGAAGAGGAGCCATCAAGCTTTTCTTAATCAATAATCAACTAAATTCGTGTTTATGGCTTAATCTCTTTAAATAAACATTAACAAAGAAGGAAAAGACAAAACTACCCTTAATACTTCAGTAAAACGGAACTAAAAAAAAAAATAATTCGCATGAAAACTATCCAGAGAGTACAGCTTCAAATCGAGCGAATTTCGGGCGCCTGATGACCAATGGTCAGGCGCCCGACGACCTCTAGTCGGGTCTTCTTTCTTCCTACACATGCATCTTCCCGTTATGGGGTCTTCTACGTACCAAATCACATGTGTAGGGTCTTCAATGCTCTTCAATGTATCTTCTAGAATGATCTAGGCCCGTCATCGAGCCAAAGAGATGCAGGCGTCACTCGTCTCCTATGGTGATAAACCCTAAAGGGTTTGATGTCTGCATCATTCTCCTCGGCTGAGAAGAGCTCGACTCCGGCGAGATAAAGCTCTGGTGTATCTCCAACAAATCTGGACCAAGTCTTTGCAATTCCGCTTCTGTCAACCATGTAGAATCAGGCGGTGGCTTGTTCTTCCATTCTACAAGATATCTCTGGAAGCCTCCATCTCTCGTGGATACTATCACTTCGTCCACAATCCCTTCAATTTCTTCCTTTCGATCAATCAGTGGGGGAAGGGGTGGAATGGGTTAAGAAGCAAATTCAGAATATGGCCACGAATGGGAAGAGGTGTCAATGGCAGGATTAGGGGAATGGACTAGATCTTCCACATTAAACGTTGGATTAATGCCCATTTCAGGTGGAAGTTCTATCCTATACGCATTGGACCCAATTCTTCGCAAACTTTTGAATGGTTCAGCACTGCGAGCTTGTAATTTCTTAGCGGTACCCTGAGGAAACCACTCTGGCCTTATCCTCACCATTACATAATCTCCTTCCTGAATTTCTTATAACTTACGATGCAAGTCAGCTAAACGTTTATAACTATCATTGCACTTATTTATCCGCTGTCTAATATATGTATATAATTCATGAATGTGTCGTGCAAATGCATCGGCTGACTTTGAAGATTTATAGGAGGCGGATATGAATGAAACTAATGGACTCTCTAGCAAAGCAACAGACTCGACATAAACAACTCTATGGAAATAAACAACCCTATCAAAAGGACTCTTCTCGTGGGTGACACATAATTTCTCATTATAAGTGTTATAAACAAGGATGATGTTCAGGTATTTGAATACTTGAGAACACTTACTTTTGATGCCAAATCTTGAACAGATCTTAACATTGGCCATTATGCTCAATGTGTCATCAAGATGCGAGATGGGGGCTCTGACCATCACATCCATCATGCCGTGAATACATCGCACTGAGATTTTGCGGACAGCCAAAATGTGCCCACACGTACACCACATGCCATTGTTATTGGAAGTGAAAAGGGCAGGCATGGTACACAGAACAAAAATCCAACTCAAAACTTTCCTAATTGAATTCTTCCCCGAGAAGTTTATCAAATTGACGCTATATTTCTGCATGTTCTACGGGGTTTACTTGGTATAGAGGAAAGCTTGACAGAATCGACCCAGGGACGATCGATTGTGTGTTAAGTGTCGATGTCAGGCACGTACTCTTCCACTTCATAAACAACCTGTTTAGACCCTTTCAACTTGCTATTCACCAAGGCATTATATTGATCATCTTTTCCATAGCCGAGGCTAGCCTGGTTGGATGCCTCCAATTGGTTGATGAGATTCTGAAAGGATTTTCTAGACTGGTCCTCAAAGTTATCCAAACATCGAGATAGGGGCAGCCAAAGCCTCCAGAATCTGATCCTGATTCATGGTAGTGATGTGTAATCCAAAACCATGACCAGAATGAATGGGCACACAACGAAGGATTTGTCCTAGGTTCTTCCTAAACTCGACTCTATGGACTGGATGACTCAAAATGTGAATGATATGACTCTAATCCTATGAAGATGCATGAACTGAAATATCCTCTAAACCTAGACTCAACAAACCAGAATTTTCTAATTTAGGAAATTTTCTAAATTTGAAAACTTTTCAAAAATGGAAAATTTTCTAAAAATAGCAAATTTCGAAAATCAGACTTTCTAAGTCTAGAAAACACTAAATCTGGACACTACGACGCAAATCTGGAAACTTTCGAAAAATGGAAAGTTTCTATTTTTGGAAACTTTCTAAATCTGAAAAATTTCTAAAATTGACTTAAAGTGAAACCCTCGGTTGATAACTCGATCTAGAATAACCATGCAAAACTCTAAGCTTTGATACCAAAATTTGATGTAGGACGACCTAATTATGATGCATGCATATGAAGATGACTAATTCAGCGGAATAACAAAAGCAATAACGTTAAAATATTTAACAAAGAAGGAAAAAGCAAAACTACCCCTAATACTTAAGTAAAATGGAACTAAAAAAATAATAATTCGCGCGGTCGTCGGGCGCTCGAAGATAGTGAAAACTGTCCAGAGAGTACAACTTCAAATCGGGCGAATTTCGGGCGCTCAATGACCAATGGTCGGGCGCCCGACGACCTCCAGTCAAGTCTTCTTTCTTCCTACACATGCATCTTCCCATTATGGGGTCTCCTACGTGCCAAATCACATGTGTAGGGTCTTCAATGCTCTTCAATAGTCATCTAGAATGATCTAAGCCTATCATCAAGCCAAAGAGATGCAGCCTCGCTCACCTCCTATGCTGATAAACCCTAAAGGGTTTGATGTTCGCATCATTAACCCAATGATCTACTCAGCTCTTAAGTATCTTTGGAAGTTTGGTGCCCAGACCATCTGCTTCCCTATTCATAAGTAGCATTGATCCACCAAGCATCACTCTATAAAGCAACAAACTTCAAAGAGAGCGGAATCTCACTGCACCACTTATACCCCCAAATCTTAATCCTTGAGCCAACATAAAGTTCGAAGGCAACAATTTTAGAAAAGGATTCATCCACCCTAATCATTGATTTCAAGATCCCTAATGCTCTATGTTCCTGCATCTTATACTTGCATGCAATAATTTGTTCCTGGTCAGTTGCTCACGTCCCCAAAAATAAAAAAAATAAAAAAAAGAAAGAAAAGAAAAAAAAGAAAAAAAAAAAGAAAAAAAAGAAAAAAAAGAAAGAAAAGAAAAGAAAAGAAAAGAAAAATAGTACCTATGAGATCAAATTTTTTGTTGTCTTCTGTGCCTCCACAAAAACTTCTCTTGAAGCCCTTGTATTGTTTTCATGAAATGCACCATTGTTCGAATTATCTCTGATATTATCGAAATATCTCCAATATTATCCTTATCTCCAGCTCAGCGATACCAAAAATACTAGTAGCGATACCGATAACACTGTTAGAATTAGAAATTCCTAGTATCAACAATGTGTCATTAAGAATCGCCAATGTAATTGCCAATCTTTTCAACAGTGTAAATTCCAGGTGTCACTTGTATCGCCAATGTATTGATATTGCCAATGTATCACCAATATTTTTGACTGTGTAAATTTTAGTTCATGCTTGTATCACAAGTGTATTGGCGATATTTCAATAATATTGCCAATGTATCAATATCACAAAAAGATTTGTTTATTAAAAAAAATACATTTCAATTTTTTTTTATGGGCACATGGTTATATAGTGTTCAATTTGTTGTTGATAATATTGATAATATCTTGAAATTATCGTTATCGCAACATGCGCGATATCGACACCACAATCTTTCATTTCTTTTCAGGTTGTTGATGATTTCTTAGGGCCTATTTGATTTTCCAATTCCTTTGTAAATACCCTGGAAATAAGCAGTTATTACTTTTTCACCATATTTGAAAATTTAGCGTAATTTCTACTTGGAAAACCGGTCCAAAAGAAGTGGTTTAAAATTGTGGGCCCCACCGTGATATATATCACATATCAATGTTGTCCATCAATTTTACCAGAATATTTTGAGGCATGAGCCGAAAAATGAGGCAATTCCAACACTCAAGTGGCCGACACCAAAGGAAACAGTGGCCCCAAGAAGTTTTCAATGATAGGTGTTTAATTCCCTTTTTCCTCTGGTGTGGTCCACCTAATCTTTGGATCTGCCTCATTTTTTGGTTCATGCCCTAAATTCATCTGGCAAAACAGATGTACGGTTTGGATAAGCCACATACGTCATAGTGGGCCCTACCTATATTTCGCATTGTCCTCGATTTTAGCAAGAAAAAAGTAGCAAGTCAAATCAGGTATGGGGAACGGTGTAGTAATTACTTTAGAAAATAATCATTACATATTTACAATGTATTTTCCAAACCATTACATATTTACAATGTATTTACCAAGGATTTGGAAAATCAAACATGACCTTAACGAAATATCATGTTGTTGATATTCTATAATATTTATGGATGTTTGGATGGATGGTTCGATGGAATGGATGGGTGGGTTGGACTGATTTCTCACGACGACACATGCTTTTAGGCACCCATTTAATGGAAACTTATTATGTATGCAATCTTTTTGCAAATTTTTATCCCTAAACATGCAAATATATGTATTTTAGCATCTCTTGGAGCTTCACTAAAAATTCCACTATTTTTCTTGTGTTTTCTAGCATTTCCGGTTATCAACGATATTATCGATTATCGACAATGTCGATATTGTTTTTGTATCCCTAGCCAACGAAACTTGTAGCAATACCAATACTTCGAACACTGTCTAAACCTTATCCCAAGTTCCCAACTACATGAATCCTTTTCTGCCATTCTAGCCTATTAAACCACCTCCACTCACATCCTTTTGGGCCTTTCCCTTGGTCTTTTAGAGCCTTCGACTTGTACCAACACACTACTAAACAACACAGTTATTGGTCTCTGTTGTAGATGAACAAACCATCTGAGTCTACTTTCCCTCATCTTATTACCTATTGGTGATACGCCTAAATTCCCTCGAGTGAATTCATTTCAAATTCTATCAGTCCTTATCTTGCCACTCATCCATCTCAACATCTCAACATCCTCATTTCAACCACACATCATATGATACAAAAAAAGGTATCTCAACATCTACACAAATAATGATAATGAAAAATAGATTATTATAATAATTTTAGTTCATAGGATATAAAAAAAGGCATCTATATCACTAAAAATACATTGTTTTATAGGTAAGCTGGACTTGAACAAGAGACCTCATTATGGAAAAATGCCCCATCTACCATTTAGTTATGGGCCCTAACCCATATGACTAAATACAATAGAAGTGTATAAATAATCTAGGAATACTGGTAAGACATTTGACTAAAAGAAAAAATAAATATATTTTTTTAATAGCGACATCGAGATGTTTAAAGCTACTAAAATCATTTTTCCAGTGGAGTACATGATAGAGCTCCAAATGCTCTCCTTTTTGACAATCTTTAGAGAAGGGCTTTAGTTCTCCCCAATATTTGCTTGATGTGCATGAAGAAAGAAGAGACAATTGACCATCCCTTCATTCATTGTCCATTTGTTGTCAGAGTGTGGGAGCACTTCTTGGCCTTATTTCACACTATTGGATGATGTTGGAATCAGTTGAAGATTTGATTTGGGCCTGGCATGGAGTCGTTAGTAGTGCTGGTAAAGCTGTGTGGAGACTAAAAAACCATGGAATCATGGTTGTGTTCCAGGTCATTTGGGGTTCCAAAAATGGGTGTTGTTTTTTTAATGAACGAGAGGGTCTAATAGAGGCCATTAGCAAAGTCAAAGCACTTGTTTCGGATTGCGTGATGATGTTAAGGCAGCTCTGGTTGGCCCTATTTTCGAGTAGTCTTGTTTTTGTTCTCAGGTTGTATTGTTTTCTCGTGTTTGACGAGCTTCTATATAAATTTGCTGTCACACACACACACACACACACACACACACACACACACAGACACACAGAGAGAGAGAGAGAGAGAGAGAGAGAGAGAGAGAGAGAGAGAGAGAGTTGGAAGGAAACAAAAACTTAAAAAAACTATAATAAATAAATAAAAGGGGGGAAGAAAAGAAGGGAAAGAGAAGGAGAAATCTCTACTCTATCTCTTCATCCTCTTTATGTGGTCCACTCATTGGATGGCTCTTATCGGATCCTTTTGACCTCAACCCTATAGAGTGATCAGAAGGTGGCTCTCTCATCTCTCCTTCATTAGAGAGATCAGGAGAGAGAGACCTTCTTCATAGGAGAAACGGCATCAAATCTGCACCTTTTCAAAGTCAATAAAAAAGGCATAATCCTAAATATCTACTTAATTGTTTTCGAAAACTTCAGCTACATGGGAATTCTATTTTAATTAGTTAAACAAATGATTTTTAAAAAGTTCACCCCTTTCATAAAATCACAACACAAACATTAGACTATATGATATTTAATAATAGTAAGCGACATACCTTGACCAAGATCTGACCAAATAGATAATCAGGTCACAAGATCTAAATCTGGATGTGACAGTGTAGAGGAATGGTTTAAAAAATCATGTTTGGTCCAAAATGATACTGGTCACCATACCAAAACATGACCAAAACAGAACGATATACACCAAAATGGACCTAGCTATAATGTTGTCAAATGGTACAAGCGATCGCGTGTGCCTGATCACTTATGCGATTGCACAATTGCATAAGTGATCACACTTTTTTTTAAAAAAAATGAAAAAATATATTAAAAAAAATAAAATGTGAAAAAGCTGTTTTTATTTTTTTTCATAAAGACTTTACTCTAATTTGTTTTTTTTTTTTTTTTTTTTTTTTTTTTTTTTTTTTCAACTTTCGAACAAATTTGTGTACTATCTAGACTATAATAACTAATAAGTTAATAAACCATTAACAGAAGGCGTAAAAAACTAAAAATTAAAAACAACCCAACAACTTATTAATAAAAATTTAATAATTTTTTCTGTCGTTGAGAACTTTTGCCAGGTGTCGATCCATAAGCGGCATCTGCAAACAGAAGATGTAAAAAACTAAAAATTAAAAACAACCCAACAACTTATTAATAAAAATTTAATAATTTTATTGATAAACAAAATCTGCAAACTACTAATCTATTATATACATTGTTCCCTCTCCCATTGTGGTAGATCACTACCATCATCATCGCCAGAGTCATCTCCTTCACTGTACACTTCATCTTCTTCTATTTTTCCATCATCTATCCAGACAAGTTGCTCATCCAAATCTAATGGTCGAGCATCTTGTTCTTCTCTTTAACTGCTAGTAGGCCTCGTGCTACTACTCGCTCCTCTTTTCTGTCGTTGAGAACTTTTGCCAGGTGTCGATCCATAAGCGGCATCTTCGATTTAGACGGACTTGCCGGCAAAAGACCGGATCCCTGTCTCCACAAGCTACTCACTATCTGCCTCCAAATCATCTAGGCTGACAGGATCATAGTGTCTAAGCTTTTCTTGCCTAGCTTGGAATCTTTCCCTTGACTTCTGGTTATACTGGATGAAGACCAAGTCATTGAGTTTCTTTTGTTCGAGACAATTTCTTCTTTTTTTCGTGTAAATTTGCATAACATTTAGAATGTGAATTAGCAATATAGCATTGAAATTTGAAATTGAAAGTGAATTATAGAGCTTTAAGTTGTAAAACTTACCGACTCGAATGTACTCCAGTTGTGCTCGCAACCACTCGAAGAACACATAAGGCTAAGAATTCTCATGGCCAGCTTCTATAGTGTCGGATCCCTCCTAGTCGGGTCAACTCCATACATAGACAACTAGTCAACTGTGCAAATAAGTTTAAGTTATACACTTTTTCACTAAGATTTCTTATATTGTAAGTTGTAAAACTTCGTAGAATTGCATGCATACTTGGCAATTTCATACTTTTATGCCTAATAACAATCTCTCTTGACCAAATCCCTGCATTCTTCATGTAGAAGTCCAGCTCCCGAGAAATTCTATCATGTTCATCTTTTTCTAGAACCATTCTTTTTAAAGCGTCAAGAAGTCCGACCGTACGAATTGCCGAAGTTGTACTCCAATTGACAAACGCAAGGAATACAGCCAGATTAAGGATGTATGCAGTCAAATACAATGGGGATGACATTTGGTTGCCCCATCTAGCATTTATATTATTTAGGATGGGCTAGAAATCACATTTTTTTATAGTTGATGTATTCTATAATTTTGTTTCTAGCCCTCTCCATCGCATCATAGATATAGTTCATAGGTGGCTTTTCATCACCATCCACCAATCGCAACACACTTACTAAGGGTTCCAATGATTTTAAGGCCTTTACCACTTGATTCCAAAATGATTGGGAAAGAATAGTTTGTTGGACTAACTTTCCTTCAACCTTCTTTGTCCATTATTCTAATTGGCCGACACTACAAAAGTCCTAAGTTCAGCTTTCTTTGAATTTAACCTTTGTAGGGTTAAGAAAGCTATTACGAATTGGGTCACCGCCGGATGAAGCAAATTACACCTAAGGTGACTTCTCATGTAATGGAGAAGAAGGACATGCTTGTACATAAAAAATGTGATTCTCTTAGCCCTAGCAATTACCTTAAGATACAACCCACCTATATCTTCTAACATTAAATCAACACAATGTGTCGCGCATAGTGTCCAAAATAAATGTCACTTCTCCATAAGAAGGCAACCAGTAGTTGTATAATTAATTGTATTGTCTGTGATAACTTGGACAACATAGTCCTATCCTACCTCTCCAACTACACTATCTAACAATTTGAATAAATAATCGGTCATGTAGAAATGGGCCGATGCATCCACGGACTTTAAAAACATTGTCCAACCCTTAATGTGGAGAACTGAATGAGAATTCTCTTTCTTCATCATCAATCAAATCACTATTCGTGACACAAGATTATTTTATCATCAATCCAATCACCGTTCATGTTTTTTTCTTTTTCTTATCAATAAATAGGCCAATGCATCCACGGACTTTAAAAACATTGTCCCGGTTGGACAATTTATAAGAAAGTTTATTAATATCCAACTGGATCTATCAGCCCATCCATTGGCAATTAACAAACAACCATATATCTTCCAACTTTCTCTGTATTCGAAGATAAACTTTATAGTAATCTCCACCTCCTTTTTTAGGCAACTTTTCCTCACTTCATGATAGGAAGGGGGTTTCAAGCCAGGTCCAAATTGACCTATAGTTTCAACCATTACTTTGAAACTCTTCATCTTCACTATGTTATGTTGAGCTCTAAATTGTGCACATTTACATGGATTGCACGCTTAAAGTGATGGACTTACATATGTTTCCATATTTGCAGGTAATAGAGAGAGATCTTGTAAATTTAATGCTAAAAAGGACAGGTTAAGATGATGAGAGAACAAACCTCATATGAGCCAAGGAGTAAAGAATCGAGCTACCAAAGATCAAAAGTTCAAAAGTTGAAGATATAAAGAAATAGCAATTTTTGACTTGTTGACAGAGGTTTTCAACCGATCGTCAGTAACTTTCAACCGGTCGATCACACAGGTCGATAGGATGAAACCCTTCGGAATTCAATCTATTATGCTTAAAGGTTGCTAGATTGTTTTTAACACTTTTCGACCAGTTGAGGAGACTAGTTAACCGATCGCTGAAGCTTGGAAAATCAAGTTTTGAAGGCAAAAATCTCTAGGCAGATTACGGACACTTTCGACCAATCGATAGGACCGGTCGATCAATCGAACAGGAGCAGAGATTCAAAATCAGTTGTTGTTGTGAAACAAGAAGTTTTGACCGATTGACGACCGATGTCGGTGCAAATTTCTTATGCAATCCAAAAGGTAGTGCTCGATTTTTCCTATATAAAGAGGGGTCCTTTGCAATCCTAAATCATTCTAGAGGAGTCCTAGAAGCTGAGCAAGGAGAATTCGAAGTGGAGCTTCTACTTCAAGTTTTCGGGTTTTCTTCAAGTTCTAGTTTTATATTTTTCCTGCTTTTAAGAAATTCTAGTTTAACCATGTCTATAGTGGGCTAAACCTCTTAGCTCGGGCTAAGAGGTGAAGCTTGTAGTCGTTCTTAATGTTCTAGTCCATCTAATTCAAGTACACTGAGCTTTCAAGTTGGATTTTCAGAGATTTGTTTTGAATAAAGCTGATTTTTTTTTAAGGCAACAACAATTTATTAGAGCACCCGCCCGAAGATGGGGAAAGGATACAAATAGGAAAACAAAAAACTAAATTTCTGGAAATAATCGACAGACCGGGCATTTGAAACATTAGCAAAGGGGGCCCAAGTCTTGATGAGATCTATAATGGAGGCAATCACTCTTCCTATAGATGTCCTGCCACTACCAAAACAACGCTCATTCCTTTCCTTCCACACTGCCCAAAGCAAGGCCATAATGATAAGCCTCCAAATAACTTTCCCACCTGTACCCCATGCCACTCCCAGAGAAGGTCATCAACAGTTGCGGCATAACGAACTGAACTTGAGCAGCAGCCAAAAATGACTCCCAAATCGAACGAGTAAAGGAGCAGTGAATGAAGATGTGATCAATTGACTTCGCGTCCGCCATGCAAAGATCTCCTATAATTACTATTATATGAGATGTTTATGAGTTTCTAAGACTGATCAGATTGATTTTAATGACTTTTCATTGATGAAAACCCTATATCTATCATGATTTCCAGATACAGTTGATGCTTCGTAGTTCTATTAGTTCAAGTTCTCTGTTTTGAAGAACTTATTTTCTGAAGTTCAAATTCTATATTGGTTTCAAATTTTGATTTAACTAAATTCATCTTCCAATTGGATAAAGACGGGACTTCGATTCCGATTGAGTTATCACTTGAATGATGAATTGGCATTATGAATTGACTATGAGTGGATCCTTGGCGCTCTAGTATTCTAATTTTCTGATTTACCTTTTAATCTTATTTGTTCATATTTTGAATCTTATACTTCAATTCAATTCCGAATTTAGATAGTTCTAATTAAGTTAGTTTAGAATTGTTACTATATAATCCCTAAGGACGATCTTGGTCTCGACCGAATTATTACTACAGCGCAGCTCTACACTTCGAATTGCCTAACATGTTAAAAGCTACACTAGCTTGATAAAATCACTGTGCAATGTACTGAATCGTGGTTTTTATATCCTTCTTATATTGATTTTCTAAAGTAGTTTGGGTGGGTCCTTTTCCCTTACCCCTTCGGTCAACCACATCTTTCAGATATGGTCTATACCACATATCCATAGGCCCATGCTCACGAGCTCTTTTGGCGGCCGGTCTAGACGCCCTGTGGATGTAGGTGGTGTAGATTCATCCAAGTTTACTACATTGCTGTCCTCATAAGCTTCTCTCTCCATAAATTCTTCTTGAAGAGTTGTTGTGTCATGTCTTTTTTAGCATGCTTGTCCATGTACTCCATGATTTCCTTACGGATCTCTGGAATAATATTGGGACATGCTCTTCCATTTGCTCCTGATGCGTGCACAAGGTGTTTATGCCGGCTGTTATAGGGAAACGTTGGTCACAGTCTACTACTTCTATAGATAACGGGATGAATGACTTGTTTAAGATAGGATGCGAGCAGCCTCATTCATCGAGTAGTTTTGCTCAATGATTAACATATGTGAGCGCCTTCGTTCCGTAACTAGGAACTGTGAGCAGGTCAACAAGAGACATCTCCACTTAAAGTGCGAGAAAGGCGTCCCGACCTCTCAAGATTATCCGACCAGCCCTGGCCGCTAGTCAACTGTCGAGAACGTACCTCGTGCCATAGTTCCAGCAGCTCATATAGTTCAGGAGTTGGCCCAAATTACAGACCAACTTTGACTTGTTTATACATATGGGTTGGTTCCGTCATGCAGGATCAGAAGGATCTACACCAAGTAACGTAGTCATCTAGACTTCTAGCCTATCCAGAATTGGATAGGATAATATCTTTTCCCACGAAATCAGGGAGATCTCAACCGTATACGTAACAAATTACTCTAGTAGGTTCTCTATAAATGGGGTAACCTATTTCGATCAAAGGTACGCAAATACTTAGCCCACGTTTCACACTTCATCTTTTTCCAAGGCTTATCACTGACTTAAGCATCGGAGGGCTAACGGCCGAACGCCGACCACCCTTAGTTTCTGTTTGTGGCAGCAAGAACATTAAAGGAAGTTATCTTCGGAGGATCGTGCATCGTAAAAAGGAGACTCTTGTCCATCCACAGCCTATTGCTCATAACCAGTTTTCGACATTAACAGATTGGCGCCGTCTGTGGGAAACGACATTTAAATCGTTCTCACCTTATCTCCTATCTACCACGATGCCACCAAAGAAAACCAACATCCAGTGGAAGCTCCTAAAGGTGATCCGAATCCTCCTCAATCTGTACCAGGAGTTCCCCCGTTGCTACCTAATCCATCAGCCCTAGTAATACAAGACCCATTCCAGCAAGTCTCTGGTGGTATGAATGATGATGTGCGTTATTTGGGGGATACTCTTCTTGCCATTCAAGCCGGATTCTAGCAACTTACGCAACAGTTTGATCAATGTTTTCCTCCACAACGGCAAGCCTCGGAGGAGCCACAATCGCAACCAGCCGCTTTCAGGCATTCGCCACTACATGCAAATGAACGTCAAGGACAGCATAATCAGCCTTCCGACGATGCGATTCGTGACACTCAGGCCCCAGTACAACACGCCCAAACCATTCATTCTAGTGAATCTAGGCGACGGTGACCTGAGGATCCCGACACGGAAACCACCAGTTACACCTTGCGATGGGAAGGAGACCTAAAAAAACTTGAGGATCGTTTCGCTCATATCGAGCAATGGTACCAGTTTGATCTTCCGACAACGGCTCTCGTGACGATTCATCGAGCAGAACCACCATTTACTCGTCAAGTTATGGAGGGCCCCTTGCCTAAAAAATATCGAACTCCTAATATGGTTCCGTATACTGGCATCGACGACCCCCTCGAACATCTTGAGACCTTCAGGTCTCTTATGGAGCTGAAAGGGTAAAGTTCGGAAATCAATGTGTAGAGCCTTCTCTCTAACTTTGAAGGACGCCGCTCGAACATGGTTTCGTAGCCTAAAGCCACGATTGATAGAATCCCTCCCCCAATTATCATAATATTTTCTTTCCCAATTCATGGGAAGCATTCACACGAAGAAACCAGCATCTCATTTATCAGATCTGAAGCAGCGCCATAATGACACGATCAAAGAATTTACAGTCTGTTTTACAGTAGAAGCTGTCCAGATTGAAAGCTACACTGAGGACAAAGGCCTCACCACTCTGATTTCTGGCATTACGAGCAACAAATTCCGATTCTCCCTCCAAAAACCCTCCAAAGACGATGGCCGAGTTTTAAACTAAGGCCCAGGAATATATCAACGCCAAGCAAGTAGCCCTTACTCGTCATGACAACGGAGGAAAGAAACGAAAAGTCGACGAAGCCTCTTCTTCTAACAAGAAATATTGGGGGGATCGGCGTGACCACTCACCTAGGAAACCAAACGTAGGGAGATATCACAATTATACCCCCCTTAACCGATCTCCAGAGAAGGTACTAATGGAAATAACAAAACAAATCCTATGTCGAGTGGCCTTCAAAGATCAAATCAGATCTGGAGAAGAGAGATAAGAGGAAGTTATGCTACTTCCACAAGGACCACGGTCATAATACTCAAGACTGCATAGCCCTCAAAGATCAAATAGAGGCGCTGATTCGCAGGGGGCATCTTCGCGACTTTGTTGTACAGCGAGACCATTCTCCTCAAAAGCATAATACATCAACACGCCATCAATGTCAGCCCCGAAGGGAAAGATCACCACAGCATCGCCCTACGCAGGAGGATGCGGAACCAGCCGGCGAGATCAGAACCATTGTGGGCGGTCCCACATGCGGAGGTGACTCCCAAGTTGCAAGAAAGGCTTACGCCCGAAAAGCACAACAAAAACCCCAGCATGTTTATTGGACGAAGAAGCCATCAAGCTCTTCAAACCAGAGCCATCATCCAATCTCTTTTTCTGAAAAGGATGCGGATGGGATTCATTTTCCCCATGAAGATTCCATCGTGGTAGCACTGAAGGTAGCCAATTATTTAACTTATCGAATTATGCTAGATACTGGTAGCTCCACAGATGTGCTTTATTTATATGCTTACGACAAAATGGCCCTTGCCAAAAACTTGCTCAAACCAATTTCCACGCCTCTTGTCGGTTTCGAAGGAAAGGTGGTGATACCAGAAGTATCGACCTCCCTGTTACCTTCGGCGAAGCTCCCAACAAGATCACCATTTTCATCAATTTCCTTATAATGAACCGAAAATCTGTATATAATGCCATTCTGGGACGTCCGTCACTTACTAAGTTAGTAGCAGCATTGCATCCGCTCTATTTGTGCATAAAGTTCCCCACTCTGAATGGCGTCGGAGTAGTCAGAGGAAACCAAAAAGAACCCGAGCATGCTATGAACTAGCATTACAAGATGGAAAAAAACATCCAAGTTGCTCCTATTATGTCAATCGTCAAAGATTCGACGGCCACTCTAGTCTTTACAACATTAGACCCAAGAGAAAATGCACTTCAGGGAGGAACTCCAACTAAAGAAACTATCAAGATCCAACTATCCAAAACAGATCCCACCAAGTCTATATCGGGTCATCTTTGAATCCGACCCTCCAAGCTTATTTGACTAATTTCCTGGTCGAACATCAAGACGTATTCGCCTGATCGCACAAAGACATGCCGGGAATCGACCTTGAAGTTGTCGTTCATCGCTTGAAGGTAAATCCTAAGTTTAAGCCCCTCCATCAACGTTGACGTACATTTACAGCCGAAAGGCAGACGGTGATCAAGACGGAAGTCGACAAATTGTTGGCCGTTGATTTTATCGAAGAGGTCAATTACCCTGATTGGGTAGCCAATGTCATCCTTGTTCGCAAGGCAAACGGCAAATGGAAGATGTGTGTGGACTACACCAATCTGAACAAAGCATGCCCAAAAGATAGCTTCCCAACGCCTCATATCGATCAGCTAGTCGATTCCACTATCGGGCACGCCCTACTCAGTTTCATGGATGCTTACTCAGGTTATAATCAAATCATGATGCACCCGCCAAACAAGGAAAAAACAGCGTTTATCACGGATCGTGGCTTATACTGTTACAAAGTGATGCCATTCGGTCTCAAGAATGCTGGAACTACATATCAACGTCTAGTCAACAAGATGTTTGCTGCACACATTGGCAAAACCATAGAAGTATATGTCAATGACATGTTTGTCAAAAAGCATCAAAGCAGAGGATCATCTCACCGACCTTCGAGAGGCATTTGACCTTATGCGAAAATATCGAATGAAGTTGAACCCAGATGAGTGTGCATTTGGAGTTTCTGCAGGAAAATTCCTTGGTTTCATAGTTGGTCAGCGCAGCATTGAGGCCAACCCTGAGAAAATAAAAGCCCTAATAGAGATGTGTCCGCCTTCCACAGTGAAAGAAGTTCAGCGCCTAGCTGGATGCATCACATCATTAAACCATTTTATCTCTCGTGCCTCTGACAAGTGCCTACATTTCTTCAAGCTACTCCGAGCAACTACGAAGTCCAACTGGGCATGGACTCAGCCATGTGAAGAAGCCTTCCAGCAACTGAAGCAATACATGGGTTCACCACCCATTCTGTCAAAGCCAATGCCAAATGAGCAACTTTTTCTTTACTTAGTTGTATCTCCCACGGCCATTAGCGCCGCTTTAATAAGAGAAGACTTTGGGGTGCATAAACTTGTTTATTGTGTCAGTCATGCAATGGTCAATGCCGAAACTAGGAACCCGGAAATCGAAAAGCTCGCTTTGGCCCTGGTAGTCCAGCACATAAGTTACAGCCTTATTTTCAAGCACATCCTATAATGGTCCCTATAGACCAGTCGCTAAGGTAAATCCTCCAAAAACCCGAAGTATTCGGAGGGTTAACCAAATGGTCAATTGAGCTTAGCGAGCATGAAATTAATTTCTGCTCCCGAACAGCTGTAAAGGGGCAGGCTGTCGCATATTTCATCGCCGAATTTTCATATCATGTTCTTGCTAACAACGAAGCGGCGGCTCCCCCACTTCAACTTTCTTAATCCGAACCGCTAACGTGCGAACAACTACCTTGGTCACTCTTTGTAGATGGGTCCACCTGCTAGTCCGGAAGCGAGGCATGATTGATCCTTATTGCCCCAGATTCACGGTTCAAGTACGCCTTGCGGTTCGATTTTCATGCCTCAAATAACGAGGCAAAATATGAAGCTCTGATCGTTGGTCTCCAATTAGTCAACGCACTCGCAATCAAGAACTTGATCATTCATAGTGACTCGTAGCTCGTTGTGAATCAAGTAATTAACGAATTCCAAGCAAAGGAAGAAATAATGGCCATCTACAAGTCCAGAGTATTGGAGATACTCACCAAAATCGACAAATACGAACTGATTCACATCCCTCGAGAAGAAAACAAGCTAGCCGACTCCTTAGCCAAATTAGCATCAGCTTCCGAATGCAATTTGGTCCGAACTGTCCCTATTGAGTACCTCCTCACGCCTAGCATCAACTAGGAAATAAATAAACAAATCTCCACAACAAAAATATCTCCATGTTGGATGGATCCTATTATCCATTTCCTTCGAGATGGAGAACTTCCAGAGGATAAGAAAGTAGATAAGCAAATACGATATCACACCGCTAGGTATATGCTTCAAGATGGTGTATTGTTGAGAAGAAGTTACACAATGCCATATTTAAGGTGCCTTCATCCAGAAGAAGCCAAATGTGTGCTCAAAGAAATACATCAGGGAGCATGTGGGAATCATCCCAGAGAACGATCAATGGCATACAAAGCTATGAGACAGGGTTATTATTTGCCCACTATGAAAGCAGATGCTATCAAATTCTCAAAGAAATGCGATAAGTGCCAACGCTATTCTCCTACACCTCATTTACCACCCGAACGAATGACGCCTATCGATGGTCCGTGGCCTTTTGCACAATGGGGAGTCGACATAATTGGCCCGTTACCTAAAGGAAAAGGCCAGAACAGATTCACGATTGTAGTTGTTGATTACTTTACCAAATGGGTCTAAGCAGAAGCCTTGACCACGATCACTGAGAAGCAAACTACCAAATTAATATGGAGGAATATCGTATGTCGTTACAAGCTCCCCCATACCATAGTCACTGACAATGGGAAATAGTTTGACAACGCAGTGTTCACCAATTTTTGCAAGAAATGGAAGATATGCAATATCTTCACATCCCCTTATCATCCTCAAGCTAACGGCCAAGTAGAAGCGGTTAATAAAATCATCAAACATCATTTGAAGACCAAGCTTGAAGAACGCAAGAGCATGTGGCCAGAATATCTACCAGAAGTCTTATGGGCTTATAGGACAACAACCCGCACTTCAACGGGAGAAACGCCATTTCCCTTGCATTTGGCACGGAAATGGTCGTTCCAGTCGAAGTTGAAATACCTACTTATTGCGTAGAACATTATGATCCAGTAGGTACCGAGGAATCCTTGAAACTCCACCTGGACCTGTTGGAAAAAAGAAGGGATGCATCTCGACTTCAAGCAGTAGCTAATCAACTAAGGATAACTGGCTATCATAATTTGAAGGTCAAGCCTAGAACTTTTCAAGTCGGCGATTTAGTGCTCAGACAAAATGTTGGATCAACTATACAATCACTGGATCCTAATTAGGAAGGCCCCTATCAGCTTATTAAGGTCGTTTGACCAGGTACTTACTACCTAGAAGAGATGCGAGGAAGAGCCTTACGTCGTCACTGGAATGTGGAACACTTGCTTCGTTATTATCCATAAGCATTCATGTATCAAACACATGAATCATTTTCAATAAAGACGACTTCCATTCTAGTCCATCGACTAAGAATTCTTATTACTTAGTTGTTATCCCTATTTAAGGACCCGAACAGCCCCGAAGAGAATATTAACATTCTCTTAACTAAGACTTCTGCTCATTAACAGCAGAGCTAAAGACTCAGTTGATAGATCAGTCTATCTCTATGCGGACGCAGCTACCAAAGCTCTTCGTGATTGAACACAGTCCATTTTCATGGATTGAACATTCATAAAAGAAAGCAAATCAAGCAATCATTCAACCAGCAAGGGAATTCAACCCAATTCAAAATTCCAAAATATTTCAAACAAAAACAAAAAAAGGAGTGTTCAAGACAAGTTAAAAATTAATTTTCCATTGCCTGCTCGGGCATATCTTCAACTGTTGGAGAGAGCTTGGCTTTCAACTTCAGGTCCAGCTTCAGGAATCCCTGCAGCTTTAGTAGCCCCTGTCATCACAGTGACTTCATGAGCCGCAACTTCGTTCTCTTCAGCAATGACCCTATTCGCGACGCTCTCAAATTCCCCTGGATCAACTCCCGAGGCAATTAATTGGACGACCTTCAAAGCGAAGTCACAACCAGCGTCATAGGAGTCGTAGCATTCCTCCTCGTAAAGCTGCGACCTTCGGAATTCCTGAACAGCGCGTGGATCTTCCACTGCGATCAACGCCAGTGAAGCTGCTCTCTCCTTCTCCCAATCCTCATTGGATTGTTTGAGCTACAACTCAAGATCAGCGTTCTTGTTCTAACGCTATCTTGTCTTGACGGAATGTTTCTCTCTCTCTCTCTCAACCATCTCCTTCATCTCACCAAGTCGGGCATGCTGCCAATCTAACTCTTGGTACCGATCAGTCAGCACTTGAATCTTTTTTATGAGGATATTCTTTTCCTCATTGGCTTTGCCAATTAAGGCTTCACGAGCCTTCACGAGATCATCTCTCCCCTAAACCGCCTGCTCAAAGAGCTTTATTTTATCCTCTCCCTCCTTTATCACGCAACGAGCAGAGTTAATATCATGCCCTGTCCTCACGATAAGGTCCAAGCACTACGCAAAGGAAAGATATAAATCATTAAGGGTAAAAAGGAATTTGATATGCAAATAATATTAAAAATTTTCTCACCTGAACAGCCCTCAATCCAGCGCTTAATGTGAGCTCTTCAAAAGTAGGCTTGAGGACAAAATCAAAGGTGCGGGGAGGGACGTGGTCAAAGAGAAATCTACAAATCAGGTGTAAGTGACGTGAAAGTCCCTTCACCAGAAGGCTGAGCAACTACCAACTCTCCGCCAACAGCTCCTGAATGAGCAGACCTTCCACGAGCAGAAGTGGTCTCATGACTCTCTCCCCATGATGAAAAACCAAGTTCTGGTCTTGATTCAATTCCGGGAGTATCAATAAGATCAACAACCGGCTGCTTTGAAGGAACAGCCGGGGCAGACACCACCACTTGAGCAGCATCTGCAGGTGCAGGCAGAGGTTCAGAAAGATGGCTTGATGATTTTTGGTGAGAGCTTTGAGCAGCCTCCTCTTCTCGCCCTGCTGGATGAGATGGACCAGCTGCCGTTTTCTTCTGCCTCTTTTGAGCAGAACCACTTAGTGGAGGAAGATTCCCCTCTTCTGAGTTCCTTCACCACTTGTCATCTCTTCTTAAAAAATGATACCAGATTCGACGAGCCTCGATAATCTTAAAGTAGACTTTGTCTCTCGTGTCCTTTGATAATTTGAAGACTTTGACTATCTTCTCGTTGATCCCTCCTCTCAAACTAGGCTTTTTTATGATCGGGATACCTGCAATACTATCAACAATTAAAGGTATGAATCGCAGCAAAATTCATACAGAAGAAAAAAATCACCGACCTTCACAAAAAAAGTGATGAACATTATGTGCGCCAGGAGTCGAGCCCGCATTAGACTCCCAGTTTCCAAAAACGAAAAACCACTACCTCTTCCATCAAGGGGAATTGGAAGAAGGGTTCCCAAGTACAAAGTTTTCTCGATGCCAATACGCCAAATAATATCAGCCTTCATAAGAGGGGGATTTCTATAGTTGGAACATCTTCAGAAATTCTTCGGCGGAAAGTTCACCATTCTCAGCTTGTTTCTAAAAAACATATGCACTTATTATTATCCTCCATCCGTTCACCATGAGTTGCCCCAGAGATATTTTATAAACGCGAAGAACTTCTCAGATAAATGGATGAAGGGGAAGACGGACACCAATCGTCAAGAAGTATTTGTAAATGGCAACATGCCCTGGTGGAGCAGAATCAACGGTTTCCCCCTCCTGTGGTAATCGGAAGGTAATTGAGTTGGGGACTCGGTATCTCCTCTAGATTTCCTCTAAATCCTCTTCCTTCATACGGGAAGAGTACCCCGATGCAGAGTACTTCCTAGCAAGTACTCGTACATTGTCTGAGGAAGAAGATTCCGAAGTTTCTTCCCCCAATGGAACCGCTTCGGAATCAGACCCCCTCGCCATTAAATAGAAAGAGAACTCGAAAGAAAATGAAAAATAAGGAAGGAAGATGGTAGAAAATACCTCAGAGAAGAGGTCCTGCCAAAAGAAAGAATGGAAGAAGAAGAAGGAGATTTCCGCCAAAGAGAGAAATGAGCCTTACGTGTATGATGAAATGTCAGACGTACATATATATACGCGATCATCTCCTTTGGCGATTTAAGTGACACTTGGCATCCCTTCGTTTGGCGCGGTAGTCGAACAGGCATGCGCATTAATTCGGGACAGGTGTCAAGCACCACTTCATTCCCTTAAGCCAAAAAGCTGGCCCTCATTAAATACGGATGTCTAATCATATACGGCCGCTTCTCTTCGAAAAATACGCCAGGCGGTTACATGCGAAATTCAAATCAAACAAGTCTCTTGCCTAGCTACTCTAAGTAAGAGACTTGGGGGGCATCTGTTATAGGGAAAAGCTTGGTCATAGTCTACTACTTCTACAAATCACGGGATGAATGACTCGTTTAAGATATGATGCGATCAGCCTCATTCATCGAGCGGTTTTGCTCAATGATTAACATATGTGAGCACCTTCGTTCCGTAAACAGTAACCAGGAACTGCGAGCAGGCAACAAGAGACATCTCCGCTTAAAGTGAGAGAAAGGTGTCACGACCTCTCAAGACTATCCGAGCAGCCCTAGTCGCTAGTCGACTGTCGAGAACTTACCTCGTGCCATAGTTCCAGCAGCTCATATAGTTCAGGAGTTGGCCTAGATTACAGACCGACTTTGATCTGTTTATACATATGGGTTGGTTCCGTCATGCAGGATCAGAAGAATCTACACCAAGTAACGTAATCATCTAGACTTCTAGCCTATCCAGAATTTTATAGGATAATATTTTATCCCACGAAATCAGGGAGATCTCAACCGTATACATAACAAATTACTCTAGCAGGTTCTCTATAAATGGGGTAACCTATTTTAATCAAAGGCACACAACTACTTAGCCCACGTTTCACACTTTATCTTTTTCCAAGGCTTATCATTGACTTAAGCATCGGAGGGCTAATGGCCAAACGTCGGCCACCCTTAGTTTTTGTTTGTGGCAGCAGGAACATTGAAGGAAGCTATCTTCGGAGGATCGTGCATCATAAAAATGAGACTATTTTCCATCCTCGGCCTATTGCTCATAACCAGTTTTTGACATTAACACTGGCCAATACCACCGGAACTTATGAATTCGCATAGATCACACACTACCTAGGACTTTTCATCAGCACTTCGATAGTGCCTGTTGTTCTAACACGAGTCATTTGGCTTCGGTTTCAAAGTAGAAGATTGGGACGAAGACATGATGACACTAGATAATAGGTAGTTGAGTAGTGACTATAGTGTACTAGTGTATGAGTAAGTGTGTATTAGACAAACAATGAAAGTATGAAACAAACAAATATGCTATATGTTAGCTACTAGTTAAATACTAACTACTAACTAGTAAGTAGTAATGATGTAGGACGACCTAAACTTTCATGCATGTATGAGACATAAAATTCAGAGGAATAAATCAAGCAATCTAAATTAAACATTCAACAACTATCATCATAATCAAGAAAAATAAAAGGGAAACATGCAATAAAAGGGGCCATCATCACAACCACGAAGTATGGGTATTGCGTGGATTGGATCTAGCGAGGGATGAAACCTCCCAATCTTGCATGGTTATGATCCAAACATGCAATAGGATTCACTAGTTCGGGGATCGAAAGATTTCTCAAATTATGGAATGAAAATCTGAGAGAAATAGGTTTAGGGAACAATTCTCAGATTTTAGGGTTGCGGATAATGGGAGAAAATAAGTTTAGAAGAAAGAGGGAAGAAAATGAATTACCTTAGAAGAAAGTTGGAAGGAGGGGAAGAAGAAAAAAGAAGAAGATTGGGGAAGAAGATAAAGATCCACGGAGAGGAGAAGAGGAAGAGGAGCCACCAAGCTTTCCTTAATCAATAATCAATAGCAATATGAAAAAAGTTTAGGGCGACACCCTTGTAAAATTTAGAATTAACATAATTGCCAAAAATACCCCTACTAACAAAATTAAAAAAAAAAGACATTTGCACGAAAAAACGTGCACACACTGACCCAAAACTCAAATAAGTGCATATAATAAACGCAAATCTAAGATGCCCGATGGCCTCCGATGATGGCACGATGAAAGTGGGCCACGACGAACCAACAGTCCGATCACATCATCATCGCGATCTAACGGTCCGATCATCTCCTCCAAGCAACTTACACATGTCTTCCCAAGGTGGGTCTTCTCAAATGTCTCGGACTACATGTGTAAGGTCTTCGATGATCCTCAAGTCGTCACGAACGATACGGGCCCGTCATCATCGAGCCATAAAGATATATGTGTCACTCGCCTCCTACGCTGATAAAACCTAAAGGGCCTGATGTCTGCATCATTATAAGTAGTAACTACTAAATATCAAATTAATTACTATAATGTTATTATACTAATGTAGAGAGAGGAGAGTCTTACTATACTTGTGGAGTTATAATTGTGTGTGTGTGTGTGTGTGTGTGTGTGTGAGAGAGAGAGAGAGAGAGAGAGAGAGAGAGAGAGAGAGAGAGAGAGAGAGAATTGTGGTGGTGAGTTCGATCTTAAAATCTCTTGAAATCAAGTCTTGAGTCATGACTCTTAAACTTGAAAGTTGAATCTCTCTTCGAGTCTTGAGTTTTGACTCTTGAATCTTGAATATTGATGTAAATGACTCTTGAATCTTAAATCTTGATGTAAATGTCTTCAATCTTCTAGATAAAATACATGAGAAGAACTAGAAACTAGAAAGTAGAAAATAGAAACTAAAAACTAGAAACTAAGAATGAATGAATGAATGATACACTAACTAGTAGTAGTAACTAATAACAACACAATACACTTATACGATTACAATTTACAAATTACAATAAAACAACAGTGTTGAATGTTGGGTGACTTGACTCTTGAGTATGGATGTCACTTGACTCTTGAGTTGACTTGTTGAGTCTCTGAGTCTTGAGTCTTGAGAATGCTAATGAAAGAAATAAATCACACAAGTTAAAAATAAATAAATAAATGCTAAGGAAAGAAAGATTGAGAGATGAGATAAAGAGTATGAGAGTTGATAGTTGAGAGAATGAGATTAGAGAATAGATTAGAATGGAGATTAGAATAAGAGAATAGAGAGAGAATAGATTAGAGAATTAGAGAATAGAGAGAGAGTAAGAAAATAAAAGAGAATTAGAGAATAGAGATAGAAAGAGTCCATAAATTAGAGAATGGAGAGAGAGAGAGAGAGAGAGAGAGAGAGAGAGAGAGAGAGAGAATAAATGGAAAGAGTTGTTGTGAATTGTCTTCTTGTCCTCTTGTCTACTTGAAGAATGAAGAAAGTAGGTAGTGATTCTTGTCTTCTTGATTCTTGATCTTGCCATCAACTGAAATAGTAAAGAGAGATTAAGAGAATGAAAGTAAGGGATTTGGAGGGCTTTAGAATGATTTAGAATGAGAGCAAGAGAGTGTATGAGAGCTTTGGAAAAGAAATATTGCAAATGGACATGGTGGGGAGTGCCTTTTTATGGGCAAAAGCTCCAAAATAAAAATAATAATAATAAAAGTTCCACTGGTTAGATTTCTGACCGTTGGAGCATATGTGATCGCATACGCATGGTATTATGCGATCGCTTTTGACAAAGTTGCCTAGTCGTAGTGGTTTTGGTCCCTTGGTGAGTTGCGGTATGAAAAGACTACTTAAATCCATTGGTAGAGGTTGACCCATTGACCACTCTTTGAAGCCTCGTACAAGGATTGAGCACGACCATTAATAAAGTCTAAGTTGGAGGAGGATCAAACTAAGAGGCAAAGGTGTGATCAGTTTTTGCCGATCTAGGAGCAATTTATGATATGAGGAACAATCTTCCACTCAAAATAAATATCGTTTGTGGGGTTCCCTTTGATAATAGTAATAAATGGTTCCCCAGGAACTTGCTACTTTTGGGGGAGGCATAAATGAACAATGTCGTTACCTTTGGATGGTAATCAAGCACTTGCTAATAAAAACAACTGTTTTCCTTCAGTAAGGTCTTCAAAAATGTTTCGAGTGAAACATTTGAAACATTACTAAAACTCACTAGCTTTAAACAGATAGTGTCAATAACACTGTTCTAATCTGCAATATCGGCCTTCAACATCATTGGTATTGCAATATGGAACTAAGCATGGGCTTCAAATGAGCACCAACTTCAAACAATTGCCTGAATCTTCAGGTCAAGAACTAAAACTAAATCCAACTTTCGATGTTGGGATGTTAGGCAGTGGTCTTTATCAGTGTTCAGAGTATAACTATTGTTACATGTATTGACGACTTGGGATACAAAAACATGTACCGATATCATCAATAATATCACAAATACTGGGGAATGTATCGCTATTTGAGGGAAATATTGGGAGAGGTGGAATTTCAGTGAAATTTCATATGGTGTTCAAAGATACATGTCTACCCACTTAGGATTCAAAACATTACAACAAACACACAGACACATGATAGGCTTCCATTGCTTAGGGGCTCCAACTATGCGCTGTTAGTAAAAAATATTTAATTAATAAATTTGATTTTAATGCACTAATTTTTAAGAAATAATGAAATAATTCAGCACATACAATGCACTAATTTAAAAACAACTGTAGGAAGAGATCCCCCCATGAAATTAAGGTTTTTTTTTTCCTGGAGTTTCGTAGGTATTAGTGTTGGTATCATCAATATTAGCGATAATATTGGCAATATTCTTACAAGCATCAACAATGCAATATATCTATCTCACGATATCTAAATATCACGCAATATTGGCGATTTTATCAATAATATCGACCAATACAATGTATTCTTGTATTACACCTTGTATCTGTTGTCAAATCATTACTTGATCTAAAAGCTCGAGCTGTTAGAGGATGGCGTATCAATGTAAATCAAGGGACTCTAACACTCCAACACTCCCTGCACGTGGGGGGTGGAACTCCGCACGAGAACATACTAGGCAAGGGTGGAGGGACACACAACTCACACCATAAACAGCCCCCCGTGGGAGAATATATTACCGGTGGCATATTTGCTACTTCCAGGATTTGAACACAAGACCTTCCACTTTGATACCATGTCAAATCACCACTAGATCTAAAAGCTCGAGCTGTTAGAGGATGGTGTATCAATGTATATCAAGGGACTCTAACACTCCAACATCTGTAACACTGACCTACAATACAGATAATCAGCCAATATTGTTGATAATATCGGTGATACCAGGAACACTAGTCATTAGTTGTGTGCTTCAAATTTATAATTTATTCCCTACCTATAAAAAAAAAATGGGGAACGGTATCAACATGGAACTCATACGTTAATACAAAGCAGATCTAGTTTCCTTATTCGTCTCACCATTCATTATTGCTTGCTTCTTTGAATTGTAGGCAGCATTAAATAGCCTCTCTCTTAAGACACCAGACGTCTTTACAGCATTTGTAATACTGTGGAAATTACAAATTACTTCTATCAGTCATACGAGAATGATCTTAAAAACTGCAGTTACCAGGATAAATGAATGCTTAATAATATCTTACCCAGCATAAATTCTATTATACAATCGAGGAACACTGCAAAATATTGTAGGCCTTAGAGCTGCCATATCATCCATCAACTTTAAATTATCCTGCATGTAAAAGCAAATATTCATTGCTTAAACCACATATCAAGAAAAATCTTAGGCTCTGCTTGGTAGACGTCTAAAAATGAGTTCACCTCAGTTAATTTAACAGTTATTATGGATTAGAGATCCTGATCTCTAATACATAATTACTGTCAGCATGAACTCATTACGTATTGAAGGTCAGGATCTCTAATACATAATTACTGTTAACTAAAATGAGATTTAACTCATTTTTAGGCATCTATGAAACAAGCCTTAAACTTCTCAAAACTCTTCATCTGCAAATGTTCTTTAAGATCGATGGAGAAGTTGGATATCTATTGACTCAAGGAGGGGCTGCTACATACTGAAGGAACTCAAATCTGAAGCACTCAAATATTTGATGGAACTAGAGTGACAAGTGCTATTCAGTATTCACATATTTTCAGATGATGATGGAATTTCTGCAGAAATTTATATTCAACACGTCAAGCAAAAGTGGTAATATAAATATACAGGAAACTTGATGTCTATTAAAAAAGCAATGAAGACTAGAGAAAATCATGGTGTTGGTACTCCTAAGAATCATACTCAACGTATTCAAAATCAGTTATGTAACAGTAATGGTGGGAAACGTTCCGTTATGGAGCTGTAACGGTCTGTTATGGGGACTATACAGGTTTTTTTAAAAATAAATAAATAAAATAACCATTACAGCCCATATTGTAATGGTAACAGCAGTGGCCATCATGGCCACCATTATCATTAATCATATTGCATTCAGCTTTTCATGGTAGTAACACTGCAGGTTAACTTTGTTGACAATTTGAGAAATGAAGCAAACCAAAATAGTAAAAACTTGTCCTAGTGAATTCAAAATGCAGAGTACAACTATAGCATCGGAGAGCATCATCATGGCTTTGGAAGAAGAGAAGCAATAACTCTACGTCTCTGACTTTGGTGTTTGGACCTCATCTGGAGAACCCCATCTTGCTCAGTTTGGTCACAACTTTCCATAATGGATGGTAATAGCTTGAACAAGAGAATTTATTGGTAAGAGCAACTTCTTTTATCTCAAGCTTTTGAGACCTTTTTGTCTTTCCCTGGAGTGATCAAGATTCCAAGTGTAAGACCAACTCTCTCTCAAATTTCAAAGAAAAATTGGCATTATGACAACATATGACCCTTCACTGTATTAAGCAGGAGCACAAGTGAGAATAGGAGCAGCAAATTGCTTTTTCGGAATACTTTTTTTTTTAATTATTATTGAGAGGCGACAATATTCTTATTGAAAAACTTGCAAAGCGAGAAAAGAATACAACCAAAAAGAAACACCAGAACCACAACCCAAAGGCACCTTAGAAAAGGTTGCCAGCCGAAATGGCCTTGACATAAACCGCCCAATCCCTCACAAGACCTTTAACTTTCCTAATAGCCTCAAGGACTCCCACACATTCGTTCCTAAAACATCACCCATTTCTAATCCCCCAAATAACCCAAACCATAGCCATGATAAACAACCTCCAATAGGCTTTTCCACTTTTCCACACCCCTTCCCCATGCCAAGCCCAAAGAAGATCCGAAGATCCTCCACTTTCTTTGGCATCACCCAATCAATTTGAAGGAAGCCCAGGATATGATCCCACATTTGAGTAGTGAAAGGGCAATGAATGAAAAGGTGATCAATCGATTCCTCATTTCCCATACACATCAAACAGGTGTTGAGGAGGATTAAGGACCTTCTTTGAATGTTATCTATCGTAAGAATTCTCTTCCAACCCACAAGCCAAACAAACACCGCCACGCATGGAGAAGCTCCATAGAACCAATAGTGGAAGGGATGAGTTGGCCTGGCTGGGCGAAGCGGTTCCGCAATCAAGCTAAAGAACAATTTGACGGAAAACTTGTCAAATGGGTGTCTCGACCACAAAATCGAATCACAATCCTGAGCGTTCGGCCTAAACTTCTCAAGCAACCGAAGCAGTCTCACGAACTCAACGATCTCATCCTTCGTCATATTCCTCCGACATGGAGGAAACCAGGATCCCCCACTGGTCAAGAAGCAATCTACCACTAGGACAAAGCGATCGAGAGCCAACGTGGCCAAACTTGTGAAGATCTCTTGTAGTGGCTTGTCCCCGCACCAAACGTCTACCTAGAAGTGAATACAACGCCCATTACCAAGAGTGAAAGAAATTTCCCTTCGGACCAAGTATCAAGACCCTCAAAGCCCTATACAGAGACGAACATTTCGCAAACCAACCACACTCCTGGCTACTACATTTGGAGGCAACCACTTCCCTTCAAAGCCTCCACTCTTGTAACCTGAATCTCCAAATCCACTTCTTGAGAAGAGTAGAATTCATATCACCTAAGGGCTTGATCCCTGCTCCTCCGTCCTTGATCGGTCTACACTCCTTGTTCCATTTGAGAAGATGAAACTTCCTTCACTAGCACCTTTCCAAAAACAAAAAAACAAAAACAAAAACAAATAAAATAAAATAAAAATCTCTTCCCAACTTTTCCAACAGGTCCAACACTGATTTCGGGCATTTGAGCATGGACATAAAATAGACCGGCATAATAGCGAACGTCGCTTTGATGAGGGTCAATCTGGCTCCTAAAGATAGGTAGCAACATTTCCAATTAGCCAATTTCCTTTAAATTCGCTATATAACTTTGTCCCAAAGATGCTTGGCCGGTTTTCCAATGCATAGAGGCAACCCAAGGTACGTTTAAGGAAACGAAGCAGATTTACATCCAAAAATATCTGCGAAATCGTTGAGCTCATCATCCTACACATGGACTCCTAGCAGCATTAACCTGGCAGGCTGAAAATGCTCTTCAAAAGAACCGAGTGTTGAAGAAAATTCTTGACAACCAACAGCAGATGCATCAAGCAATCTTTAAAGAATCCGCCATTGTAGACATGATCAAGTCCAGAATCTCAGTCATTGAAGCAGAATTTTACCAAATTGCCACTACAATTCAAGATTCGCTCATGCTAGTAGTTTAGTTTCTTAGAGGGAATAAGAAAAGAAGTCATTGGAAAACCAATTGGCACCATTCAACCCATAGCACCTCTACCACAACCGTCCTTTTTCACTCTACCCCCCAAGATCCCTTACCTATACCACACCCTAGCACATCCCAAACCCCCAATAGAAGCCTCTATTATCACCAGCCACAAACAATCCCTTATTTAAGAACCCAATCCCTCCCAATGCTCGCTATTTTACCGAACCCTAAGTCAACTTCACCTTGCTACCTATCCACTTTGAAAACCTTATTCCTTCTTATCATCAACCTCCACAACACAATTCTCCTAAACCCTCCATCAATCTCCAAAACCAACCCATCAATCCTTCACCAGAACCATATGATAACAATCCCACATCTTCTTCAACCTATAACCCAAATATTCTACCCATTGAAACCCCAAACCCCATATCCTCATTCCTCCAATCCCTTTCCATATCCTCTTCACCCACCTATCCTCAAATAGGCACAACAGATGATTTTGAATCCCTTCTTGAAAGTGACTTGCCCAATTCTAAAAGCCACCCCCAATTGTTCATGCAAAAAAGGACAAGTTCACAACCTTTTTGATGATGAACAAGACAAAATTGGCAATCCTCCTCCAGCATCCACAAGACCTCCTAACAAAGAAAGATTGCATTTTTAGGAAACTATTGATATAAAAAAGGTCTTCACCCTTGATGATATCCCTCGATACCAGTGGCAAGCCAGAATCATGCACATTTACTCTTGGTGCACGATAGAAATGCACACCCCAAATGCCACCGTCACTCGGACCATTCAAAAGATTGTTGACCCATTCAATGGTCAACTCTTAAGAACGGTGGAACAGCCTAGAAAAGTAATGCCAACTACAAGCTCTCCAGATGCCTACCTTTGAACAATTCTTAGGAATCATCTACAATGAGTTTTTCGGAACAATTGACTCCTACCAAGAGACAGCCAGAGATGAATTTCTTCGGATGGAAGGCTCTTTCAAGAAAAGAGACCTTGAGAAACATTATGGAAATATGTCACCACGATTCTACATCATCAACAACATCGATGATGTGAATTTGAAGCAAGCCTAACTCAATTCTCCTCCACAACCACTAGGTGATGAGACTCGAGAACAAATATCGCTCAAAGGCCTTCAACTGTCACAAGTTTCTTTAGGCCTGATTCACCAGATCAGTCTATTCGCCGTTGACAAATTGTGCAATCAACACAAATTCATCAAGCATATTGAAAAGCTTGGAAAGACTCTTGGTAAGTCTTGTGCAAAACCTCATCTCAACATTAAGTGCAAAGACCAAAAAAGCTGAACTTGCTCCTCGAAGAAGAAGCATCACTTCCAAGTCCCTGTCCCACAGATCTTCAACGGACAAATTCTTCAAAGGAAAGAAGATACAGAAATTCCATCGGAATAAGAAATTCAAGAAGAAGACCATAGATAAATGTTACATCTATAAATAAAAAAAAAGGGCCATTTTGCTAGATCATGTTGTTAGAATATTAAGTTAGAAGGATCATTTCTATAAATATGATATTAGTGGGCTTATTTACAAATATTGTATTAAGTGGGCTGTTATGATGTAATAAAGGAAAAAAAAAAAAACCCTACATATATATTTGAATAAGATAATAGAGATCTCTCTCTCTCTCTCTCTCTCTCTCTCTCTCTCTCTCTCCCCAAACCCTCTCTCTCACATTCCTCCTCTTTGGTTCTTTCATTCTACATGGTATCAGTGTAAAGGACGTGATAGAGGTAGGGGGAAATTTTTCTGTATCTATTGCAATCGTTCAAGACATTCTTGAGAACGATGTTTCAAGCTACATGACCGCCCTACTGCCCACGTCGCAGCTTCTGATGATACTGGACATACTTCTGATATTTGTGGCATTCCTCCTACCGACTCATCTCATATGAAGTTTGTTACTATGACTAGGGCAGATGTGATGGAGCTTCAGCATCTCAAATCCCTTATGCCTCAATCAGCCACACCTACATGTCTCATCACAGTCATCTGCCTCTTCCTTTGTTGCTACAACAGGTACTGCACTTCAATGCCTCATCCACTCTTACCACTTGGATTATAGATTCTGAGGCATCCAATCATATAACTGGTACACATAGTTGTCTTCTTCCTTCCACCACTTCTTGTAGTCATTCAGTTTGTCTTGTTGATGGGACTTCTACCCCAGTTGACTTTGTTGGCCTAGTTTCTGTTTCTCCAACCCTCACCTTATCTAATGTTTTGTACATTCCTAAGTTCAATGCTAATTTGATATCTGTTAGTTGTCTTACTAGCGTATTAAATTATAGTGTGATTTTTTTATGAGGACATGAGGCCCTTTAGAGTTTATCAACGTAGGAGGCGAGTGACGCCTGCATCTCTTTGGCTCGATAACGGGCCTGGATCGTTCAAGACGACTTGAGGAGCATCGGAGACCTTGCACATGTAGTCCGAGACATTTGAGAAGACCACACCTTGGGAAGACATGTGTAAGTTGCTTAGAGGCGATGATCGGACTGTTGGATCGCGATGATGATGTGATCGGACCGTTGGTTCGTCGTGGCCCACTTTCATCGTACCATCATCGGAGGCCATTGAGCATCTTAGATTTGATTTTATTTTATGCACTTTTACTTATTTGAGTTTTGGGTCAGTTTGTGCACATTTTTTCGTGCGAATGTCTCTTTTTTTGAAATTTTATTAGTAAGGGTATTTTAGGAATTATGTTAATTCCGAATTTTATAAGGATGTTGCCCTAACCTTGGTTCTCATTATGCTATTGATTTGATAAAAGAAGAAAAGGCTTTGGTGACTTCTCCCTCTTCCTCTTCCTCTTGGTGAATCTCTTCCTCTCCAATTCTCTTCTTTCTTCTTCCTTCTTCCAAACTTTCTTCTTCTAAGGTAATCCCCCATCTTCTCTCTTTCTCCTAAACCTATTTTCTCATATTCTCCACAACCCCAAAATCTGAAATTACAATCCAAAACCCTTTTCTCAGATTTTGAGAATCCCTAATCCAGAAATTCCTTGATTTCTTGGACTAGTGAATCCTCTTGGTTGTTGAGTGATAACCATGCAAGATCGGGAGGTCCCATCCCTCACCGAATCCAATCCACGCATGATTTAAACCTAGTATTGTGTGATTTGTGATGATGGCCCGTCTATTACATGTTTCCCTTGTGATTTTCTAATTTATGATGATGAAAGGTAGATGTTTACTTGATTTGCTACATGATTCCGCTGAATTTTACATGTTTCACATGCATATGTTTAGATTAGGCCATTGTCCTACATCAAATATTTGGTATCAGAGCTTAGGATTTTCATGGTTGTCTTTAGATCGAGTTATCAACCTAGGGTTTCACTTTAGGTCAGTTTTATAAACTTTTCAGATTTAAAAAGTTTTCAAAAATAGAAACTTTCCATTTTTAGAAAGTTTCCAGATTTGGAAAATTTCCAGATTTGGGTCGTAGTGTCCAGATTTAATGTTTTCCAGACTTAGAAAGTCTGATTTTCGAAATTTGCTATTTTTAGAAAAAAAATCATTTTTGGAAAGTTTCCAAATTTAGGAAATTTCCTAAATTAAAAAATTCTGGTTTGGTGAGTCTTAGGGTTAGAAAGTATTTCGATTCATGCATCATTATAGGATTAGAGTCATATTATTCATATTGTGAATCGTTGGTCCAGAGAGTCGAGTTTAGGTAGAACTTAGAACAAGCCTTACCATGTATGCCCACAAGAACCGGAAGAGGTTTTGGATTTCACCCCAGCATAAGCAATGAGCAATTATCCGAGCAACTCGCTCAATCGATCCAAAGAATACCCGCTATGGAAGCGGCAAATAAAAATTCATTCGCTCAATTAGGCAATCAAATCACCACTAACATGAACATACTAGAGTGTTTAGAAGCATCTCAGAGGGAACCAATATGGTCAACTCCTTTTAAAATGACCCAACCCGTCATTAAGGAAATCTCGACTTGTGAACAATTTGAAGAGTGTTTAACACCAATTATATTTCCTTGGGAGAGAGATAGTACCTTGATGAATGGCCAGTAGGAAGAGCCCAAACAAACTGTTTACGAAATAGAAGAGTACGTGCCTGAAATCGATAGTAATGAAGAATAAGAAATTGAGGCATCACTCACCATTGTTGGGCATGGAGTGTGCTAGTGATGAAAAGGTCGAAGAGATCGAGACCGCACCACTTCTAGATGTCATGTATGATTTGATTGATGGAGAATCCCAATCTGAGTCTCTTACCATAGTGAGCACGAATGAATTTGAAAAAGAGACTAGTGAGGATATGATGGTAGACACCCACATGACTTGTGATATCCCACCAGATGATTTAAGGGATAAATTTTCACCCAAATGGGACACTCAACACACATCAAACTTGTCCCTAGGTCGGTCCTGTCAAGCTTTCCCCCATACCAAGTAAACCCCACAGAACATGTAGAAATGCAAAAGCAATTTGATAAACTTCACGGGGAAGAATTCACTCTGAAAAGTTTGAGTTGGAGTTTTGTTTTATATGTCGTACCTGCCCTTTTCACTTCCAAGAACAATGGCATGTGGCACACATGAGCACATCTTGGCCGTCCACAAAATTTCGATCAAGTGTGGGTTAAATTTGCAGCGTATTTACGTCATGGTGGATGTGATGGCCAGAGCCCCTATCTCACATCTTGATGAGATGTTGAAAATAATGGCCAATGTCAAGATATGTTCAAAACTTGGCATCAAAAGTGTGTGTTCTCAAGTATTGGGATACCTGAACATCATCCTTGTTTATAACACTTATAATGAGAAATTATGTGTTTATTTTCATAGGGTTGTTTATTTCGAGTCTGTTGCTTCGCTAGAGAGTCCATTAGTTTCATTCATGTCCGTCTCCTATAAATCGTCAGAGTCAGCAGATGCATTTGCCCATCATATTCATGATTTAAATTCATACAATAGAAAGCAGATAAATGTAGGCAATGAGTTACAAACATTCAGCTGACTTACATTTTAAGGTACAAGAATTCCATGAGGGAAATTATGTAATGGTACGAACAAGGCCAGAGCGGTTTTCTTAGGGGACCGCCAAGAAGTTACATGCTCGCGGTTCTAGACCGTTCAAAATCTTGCAAAAAATTTGGTCCAATGCGTATAGGATAGACCTTCCGCCAAACATAGAAATCAATCTGACAATCAATGTGGAAGATCTAGTCTTTTGTCCAAACCCTTCCCTAGACCATTCTCCCCATACATGGTCATATACTAAATTTTCCTCCCAGCCCGTTCCACCTATCCCAACCTTTGTTGAACAAAAAGAAGAAATTGAAGGGATTGTGAATGAGGAGATCGTATCCACTCAAGATGGAGGCTTCTAGCGAATCTTGTTAAATGGAAGAACAAGCCACCATCTGATTCTATATGGCTTACAGAGACAGAGCTACAGAGACTAGATCTAGACATTTTGGAGAGGCACAGGAGTTTTATCTCGCCGGAGTCGAGTTCTTCTCACCCGAGGGGAGTTGATAAGGACATCAGGTCCTTTAGGATTTATCAACGTAGGAGGCAAGCGACGCCTGTATCTCTTTGGCTCGATGACGGGCCTGGATCGTTCGTGACGATTTGAGGAGCATCGAAGACCTTACACGTGCAGTCCGAGACATTTGAGAAGACCCTCCCTTGGGAAGACGTGTGTAAGTTGCTTGGAGGAGATAATCGGACCGTTGGATCACGATGATGATGTGATCGGACCGTTGGTTCATCGGGGCCCACTTTCATTGTGCCATCGTCGGAGGCCATCGGGCATCTTAGATTTGATTTTATTTTATGCACTTTTACTTATTTGAGTTTTGAGTCAATGTGTGCACGTTTTTTCGTGCCAATGTCTTTTTTTTTTAAATTTTGTTAGAACGGGAATTTTGGTAATTATGTTAGTTCAGAATTTTATAAGGGTATTGCCCTAACCTTGGTTCTCATTATGTTATTGCTTTGTTAAAAGAAGAAAACACTTTGGTGACTTATCTCCCTCTTCCTCTTCCTCTCCAATTCTCTTCTTTCTTCTTCCTACTTCCAAACTTTCTTCTTCTAAGATAATCCCCCATCTTCTCTCTTTCTCCTAAACCTATTTTCTCATATTCTCCACAACCCCAAAATCTGAAATTACAATCCAAAACCCTTTTCTCAGATTTTGAGAATCCCTAATTCAGAAATTCCTTGATTTCTTGGACTAGTGAATCCTCTTGGTTGTTGAGTGATAACCATGCAAGATCGGGAGGTCCCATCCCTCACCGGATCCAATCCACAGCATGATTTAAACTTCGTATTGCGTGATTTGTGATGATGGCCAGTCTATTGCATGTTTCCCTTGTGATTTTCTGATTTATGATGATGAAAGGTGGATGTTTACTTGATTTACTACATGATTCCGCTGAATTTTACATGTTTCACATGCATATGTTTAGATTAGGTCATTGTCCTACATCACTTTCTTTCCATCTCATTGTGTTTTTCAAGACTTGAGTACGAAGAGGATTATTGGTGTGGGTGTATAAGCGCGATGGTCTCTACTTCTTGCGACAGGGGGAGCTTGTTGTTGTTGGTGCTTTCGCTACATCTCGTTCATTTCTTTCTCTATTATGCAGTTTAGGGTCCAATAAAGTATCTGCTGCCATTTGGCATGCAAGACTGGGTCATGTGTCTGTTAGAACTTTACAATCTCTTATTTCTCAATTTAATAAAATTAGCGATGCTTACTCCAAATGCGAAACGTGTCAGTTGAGTAAACATGTTAGAAGTTCATTTCCTATTGTTGAGCATCCTTCTAATAAAATGTTTGAATTGGTACATTCCGATATCTGAGGACCTAATCTTGTTGCATCTCTGGATGGTTTTTTCTTACTTCGGTACATTTATTGATGATTTCTCTCGTGCAACTTGGGTGTATTCGATGCGTCGCCGTGATAAACTGTTTAACTTGTTTCGATCATTTCATCAAATGATCCAGACCTAGTATGATTGCACCATTCAGAACCTTCGTTCTGATAATGGTGGTGAGTATACCTCAAATAACTTCAAATTATATCTCCAAGAGCATGGCATTCATCATCAACTTTCTTGTGCCTACACTCAACAAAATGGAGTGTTAGAGCGCAAGAATCGTCATCTTCTTGAGGTTACTCGCTCTCTTTTGATAGGAATGAAGGTCCCAAAGTCATACTAGTCTACAACCTTGTTAACATCATGTTATTTGATTAATCGAATGCCTACTCGTGTATACGTGCATTGAAACCTACCTGTCCTTTGTTCGTGGTCCCTCCTAAAGTATTTGGCTGTCTGTTTTGTGCATTCATTAGGTCCCTCCAGGGACAAATTTGCCAATCTTCATAAAAATGTCACATGGGATCTTATTTCATTACCTTTAGGTATAATACAATTGGGTGCAAGTGGGTGTTCTCAATAAAGTATCAGGTTGATGGATCTATTGAGCGCTACAAAGCTCATCTAGTGGCTAAAGGCTACACACAACATTTTGGGGTTGATTACATGAAACCTTTTCACTTGTGGCAAAGTTGAATTTGGCCCGCGTGATTATTTCCTTAGCTGTCAATCATGATTGGCCTCTGTTCCAGCTAGATATTAAAAATGCCTTCCTTTATGGCGATCTGGCAGAAGAAGTGTATATAGATCTGCCCCCTGGTTTTCAGCTTAAGGGGGAGTCTGGGAAGGTGTGTAAGTTAAAAAAGGCCCTTTATGACCTTAAGCAATTTTCCAAAGCTTGGTTTGCCAAATTTAGTGTTGCTATTCTCTCCTTCGTCTTCAAAAGATGTCAGGCAAATCATACAGTCTTCATTCATACCCGACAAGAAGGCGGAACTATTATACTTGTTTATGTGGATGACATTATTGTGACTGGGGATGGCTTGGAGTTTATTGATCAAGTTAAGCATAAGTTGAGCAAAGAATTTGAGATCAAAGATCTGGTCCCATTGCGGTACTTTCTAGGGATTGAAGTTGCCCATTCATCTAAAGGCATCTTCATATCCCAAAGAAAGTATATTCTTGATCTGCTGAGTGAGACTAGGAAATTAGGTGCTCGTCCAGCTTTATCTCCTATGGACCAAAAGCACTCGTTGCATGCATCTGAAGGTGAGAGTTTGACAGATCCATGTATGTATCAGAGATTAGTTGGAAAATTGATTTACTTGATGATTACAAGACCAGACATTGCTCGAGCTATAAGTATTGTCAGTCGATACATGCACTCGTCAAATGTGCTTCATCTGGATGTTATACATCGTATATTGAGATACCTGAAGTCATGTCCAGGACGTGGTATTCTTTATATGAATGGACATGTTAATATTGCTGGTTATTCTGATGCTAACTGAGCAAGATGCTCAACGGACAAAATCTATTTCTGTCTATTGCACATTCGTTGGTGGCAACTTAGTAGCATAGAGAAGTAAAAAACAAGCAGTCGTATCTCGATCCAGTGCAGAAGCAGAGTATAGAGCTATGGCTCATGGGGCTTGTGAACTCTTGTCGCTAAGATCCATTATGATGGAACTGGATCTCCCTATCACCTTAATTATTCCTCTCCATTGTGACACTTAGGTTGCCATCCATATTGCGTCTAACTCGGTCTTTCATGAGCGGACTAAACACACTGAGGTTAATATACATTTCATTTTAGAGAAGATATCCTCTGGATTACTGGCTACTCCATTTTCAAATCTACAGAACAACTGGAAGAAATGTTTACAAAGGCTCTCAGCTCTCCCATGTTATAAGAAATTTCTGCCAAGTTAGATATGACGGACATTCATACACAGGGAGTGTTGGAATATTTAGTAGGGTCATTTCTATAAATATGATATTAGTGGGCTTATTTGCAAATATTGTATAAAGTGGATTGTTATGATGTAATAAAGGGGGGAAAAAAACCTACATATATCTTTGAATAAGATAATAGAGAGATCCCATGTTCTCTCTCTCTCTCCAAACCCTCTCACATTTTTCTCCCATCTTTCTCACATTCCTCCTCTTTGATTCTTTCATTCTTCACATGCCCTCAACACCATCGTAAGAAGAATGTGTCCTTTCTCCAACAAGCTTCAACTTTGGCTAAAATAGAATTCGATGACAGCAAATTTGTTTTCTCGCTCAATGACGAATGTCATGCTGACTCTGTCCTCACTATTTGTCATAAAAGTAGTGACAATTGCTCTAATGATTATTCAGAAGAGCGGTCTGCAACTTTTGGAATTAACGACATTTTTAAATATAGCTTAGAAACTAGAGCTCATGTTCTTCCTTAAACCAACCATCACCTCTTGCTCAAATCCAAATCCTCTTGACCACTTTGCAAAACACATTACTACTATCGCTCTTTTCGATACAGGAGCATCAACCACAATCCTCAACTCTGATATCATTCCTCAAGACTTTTGGAAACCATACTCCTAGTCTTTTTATGTTGTTAATGGCCAACTATTTCACATTGCCAAGATCCACAAGAAAATCCAACTAAACTTCTTTTCAATCCTCACTAAAAGATATTGGTTTTCATTTTTACTGATGAGAGATTCAACTAGGGTTATTGGTATCTTATGCAACAGGAACTCCATTTTTGTGGATGATATGGCTTCCAGGTTTGGAAATTCTTTTCATTTGGCACTCACATTAAATGACCCCAGGAAAATAAGTGACTTCTGGGTAGAGCTTAATGTAGACAAAATTAGATGTGGCATCCCATGCTATATTGGTGGTGCTCCAAGGTAATTTTTCCTCCTTCGAAAAGCTTCAAGGCTGTAGAATACAACCTTTCAAAAAAAAAAAAAAAAAAAAAAAGGCTGTAGAATACAAGCATAAGAATGTTTGCAGATTTTGTAGTGACAAGTCATCGATCTTCCTCTCAATGGTCAAATAATGAAGAAAGATTCATGATATTGCAAACTCAACTGCTTTTTGACATCATCTAAATGGGAAAAGCATTTCCAATGAATCAAGTACTTCATTTTCCCATGTCCAGCCTCTGACCATGTTCCATTCTCCATTTGAGAAGTTGGGAATTCATTACCGCCCCACTCCATTTCACTTAGGAAATTGGGGTATCAAGGTCTGGATTTTTCCATTTGGTCTCCACCTTATGGATGAGTTATGGGGAAGTGGGATGTGTTGGTTTAAACATTATTAAGAAACCCCAAGCTCTAAGTCTAAGCTGAATAAATGAAGGGTTTTGAGAAAAGGAGAAATCTTATGAAGGATAGCTAGTATTGATTTTGAGGAACATAGGCCAACTGATTCATTGCTTAGGCTTGAAAGGATTATTGGAAATAAGATTATCAAACTTTGTCAAGAAGGAAAGAGATGGATTGATGACAATCTACAGCTCTAGGACCCAAATAAGGGGATAAGAATACCAAGTTATCCACAAGATAGTGAACAAGGAGGATGATTAATTCCATTCATAAGCTAATGATATGAGTTTCTAATGGAAGATCTGCAGCAACCAGAAAATCAAGGAATCAATTTCTACAATTTGTACACAAAGGAGGGCTCATAAACCTAAAGTTGAAGGCTTGGAATTTACACAGTATCCTATATACTCAGTGGCTGGAATGAGTGTTAGCATCGGCAGAGGTCCAAAAGTTTGTTCGGGATATGGAAAGGGAGAAGGCCCTAGGCCCTGATAGATTTTCCATTGCATTCTTCGCCCTAAGCATTTCATGGTGAATTCCACAGAAGGTCTTGGATTTGTAAAGGTTTAAAGGCTATGTTCATCACCTTGAAGGGGCAGCTGTGGATAAAGATTTTAGACCTGTTAGTGGAGTTCACAAGATCTGACCAAGAGTCTCCATCCATTTAAGGTAGGTAATGGGCTACCATAGATATGAATATCGGTATCATATCGGCCGATACGGCCATATCGTATTCGTATCAGCTCGATACGATACGTCATATAGGGTTGCATCGGCTGTATCGGAAATGGTCTGTATCTGTGCCAATACAAGGCTGATACGGCCATAAAACCCCAAATTTGATTTTCTTTTTTTTTCTTTTTTTCAAAAATTCACTCATATCTCCTTTCTTTTTTTCATTTAAACCATGAAAGAATCTTAAAAACTCATTTTAGGCTAGCTCTAAACCTATTTTGGGATCAAAACAAATTATTTGAATGGGATTCGACAAATCGAAGTGAAGTGGACCATTATGGGAAAAATCGGAACAGAGGGTAAACCTTCACTTTCTTTTTATATTTCCATCTTCTTTTTGTTGTATTTCCAATGTAAAGGGCCATTGTTCACCAAATCATGTTTGATTTGTGTTCAATTAGGGAACATTTAGTTGACCTTCAATAAGTCAAATCGACAGACAACATTCTCATCAAAGAATGGTCCGATACACCATTAAATAGATGGTCAAAACACACACAAAAAATGATAGATTTGTGAATCTCTTTTTTTTTATTCTTATTTTCTGATATTTTTCACATTTTTTTGCTTCGAAAAAAATTATGACCGATACGGTCCCGATTTCGATACGCGACGCCATATCGTATCATTTTTCCATGGGGCCGATACGACGGCTGATACCGTCATTTAGAACCATGTGGGCTGCATCATATCTCCTTTCCAAGGGGTGTTTCTTAAGGTTATCAAGTCATAAATGGTATTCTTGTGCATAATGAATGCATCATTTCAAGATAGCAGTGTTGTAAGATTAAGCTTCTTTGCTAAATTGATATGGAAAAGTGGGGCTCTCTCTCCTTCTTGCAAGATTCATTTTCAATGTTAAATCGGTTGATTGGAATAAGGAATGCATTTCAACATTTTTCTTCATTCTTGCTAATGGATCTCCACCTAATTTCTTCAAATAGTTTGAGAGGTTCAAGGCAGGGTGATCTTTTATCCCTTTCTCCACAGTTGAAAAAACTCTTAGATTTCAAGTAAGGCATTAATTCTCATTGTCTTAAAGGGATATACAATGTGACATTTGTAACATATATTGGCACCACTTATACAAACTCAATATGACCATATTGGATCCATAATGGTCGATTTTTCGAGTCTTGCAAATTTATCCATGTTTGTTTGATTGAACTCCTCTACACTTATTATTCTTCTTCTTTATATGTTGATGAGATCATCAGACTATTGTCTCTAGTTCCTCTGAGTCCATTTCTTTACCTTGTCTCACTTCTGTGTTTTACCATTGATTTAGGTTATTTAACTATTTTTTAGAAAGGCTACCATTGTGTCCTTAGTTCCATCTCATACCAAATAGGCTTAGGATAATCCATCTCATGCCGACATGGTGGATCTCAAACGAATCACTAATCTTGCCAGTTCTGCTACACCTTCTCTTTATCATGGTGACCTTTGTTCCATTTGAGTATTGTAGTATAGTTGAAGGCTTATAGGATCTTAATCTCAATTGACCTGACTTGAGTTACATTGCGAACTTAACATGTTAGCTTCTACATCGGCCTACTACATTCAATTTCTCTTTTAAAGCATATTCTTTGGTTTTTTAAAGGTACTCTTTTGCATGGCCTTCATTTGTGCAAGTTCCACTTTCTACTTAACTACATGCACTTGGATGTTGACTCAGTGGATCAACTTTCAACCAATGGTCTACTTATGGGTACTGTGTGTTTGTCGGCCACACTCTTGTCTCTTGGTGCATGAAGAAACAACCCACTATTTTCCGTTCTAGTGCTGAAGTTTAGTATTGTGCTATGCATCTACAACCATTGAGTTGACTTGGCTAAATTTTCTACCTTGGGATCTTCATATTTCATTAGTTGGCCTTTCTTTTATTAGTTCTAACAACACTAGTATATTGTGGCAAATCCAGTCTTTCTTGCATGCAAAATAGACACTGAAATTGATTGCAATTTTGTTTGTGAGAAAGTTGCTTCAGGGCAACTCTAGGTCATGTTTATTCCTTCTCATCTGTTGGTTGGTGTTTGTACTAAGCTACTTCTTCAAGCTTGTAACTGTTAGACATGCAGCAAACTGGTGTTTAGCCATGGCCCATACAATACGAGGAGTGTTTGGTATTGGTATAATTCTTACAAGGGTATTCATATGTGCCATGAGGGTATTTGTGTATTTACATAAATATTCTAGAGAAATCTTCAATATTTTTATGGATATGGTAAGACATTTGCAATAGTGGTAAGGGTATTCTAAGAACTTGAAAATGTGGGGTTGTCCATCAAGCAACTTAGATTTCACCCGCAAAAGCCTACTAGTGGCTTATAGTTTACCCTAAAAAGGCCTTCTATTGACTCTCTCCCTAAAACTATGACGAAACTGCTTGTGTGACTTGCATACCGATAAAGGTGGTGTTACTTTTGTTGATGTGGACGGAATGACTTCATCTAAATGAGATCCACCCCATCCATCAGGTGCACCTTCATGTGTTTGGACAAGGGCCAAAAAATCATGCCAATTCGACAATTTGGTGGACTAAACCATGGGAAACAGTTGAGATGGGAAGTCCCACGATAAAAATCATCCCAACTCTGTGTTAGGTCCACCCATTATGGTGTGTATATGCCATCCCATCTACTCATCCGATTCTCCACACCAAGACAAAAATCACAACATTCCAAGACTCATGTGGGCCACACAACATGAATTTAGAGGTTTTAGTCATATGATTTTACATTGATGCCCATGGTATAGCTGACGCAGGGAGGACGTGGTAGGTCGATCACCGTCTCCCTAACCGATTGTTTCTCGAATCCACGAGAAGAAATAAAAGATAAAAGAGGAAATTAATTCCGAATAATTGCTTTATTGATAATTGAATCCATAGAAACGGAATTACAATGCATATAAATAGGAAACTAAACCCTAGGTAAAGTATCAGCTTCCAACTCAAACTCAAACTCCTAGAAAACGCAACTTACTATAAATAGTAAACTTACTATTTATAGAAGTCGAACAATCCTACTAGAACTCTTGGTTTTCGGCCAAAAATAGAAAGTTATCAAACGGCCCCAACCATGTTGTTCTACTAAATATTCTAAGCCCTTTTCATGTTGGGCACTAACTCTAAAGCCTTATAGATCCCAAGTTATGATCGAATTAAAACTTACTATAAATAGTAAAACTGAAAATAAACTAGCCTAATGACCGTCGATACGGTCGAATCTCGCAATTCTGGCATGGGCAACCCGGCGTAGCGGGGTTGGTTGGCTAAAGTAGCTCGAGCTACCCCAAATTGATATATTATATGTCCCGAAACTCATTCCGGATTGTGAGATACGGCTGGTTTACGGTCCTGACGGTCCGGATCACTTTCGACTCCGACCGGTCTTCTTTTGATCCATCTGAGCCATGAAATAATCAGCGACCCGTTCTACATCAGTCTCCTCCACTTCGAAAGAACTCGACCCCGAGTTCTCGTCCAGCTTTGGTTCATGATAACCTGTACAGATCTGCCACATTGAAAGTGCTTGAAATCTCCATGTCATTCGGAAGATCAACAATGTAGGCATTGTCATTGATCTTACGAATGATCGGTACCGGTCCAATCTTCTTGTTTTCAACTTGTTGTAGGTCCCGATAGGAAACTGTTCTTTACGTAGGTGGACCATCACCTGATCACCTATTTCGAACACTTTGGCACGCCGATGCTTGTCGGCCGCTTCTTTGTACTTCTCGTTCGAAGTCTGTAATTTGTTGCGCACGTCTGCATGTATGTCCTGATTCGGTCCGCCATATGTTCAGTTGTAATGCTCATGCTCGGAAGCTTGGGCAAGGGAACCAAATTGAGTGTGTGACGAGGCACGCACCCATAAACAATCTGGAACGGGGACTTTCCTGTCGATCGGTTTACCATGTTGTTGAACGCAAACTCTGCTTGAGCCAGGGCCATGTCCCACTGCTTCGGTTTGTCACCTGAAAGGCAACGGATGAGATTCCCCAATGTGCGATTTACGACCTCAGTCTGTCCATCTGTTTGCGGATGATAAGCACTGCTGAATTGAAGTCGCGTACCGAACCGATTCCACAGGGCTCGCCAAAAATGGCTAATGAACTTTGTGTCCCGGTCTCAAGTGATCATCTTAGAAATCCCATGTAGTCGCATCTCTGAAGAAGAGGTTCGCAACGTGTACAGCATCAAAGGTCTTCTTACACGGAATGAAGTGTACCATCTTGGAGAATCGGTCTACCACCACGAACACTGAGTCCATGCCGCGTTGTGTTCGTGGGAGCCCTAATACAAAATCCATAGATAAATCCTCCCAAGGGACATCTGGCACGGGTAATGGCGTGCAAAGACCTGTATTTTGAGATTGTCCCTTAGCGGTCTGACAAATATGACATCGTTGTACCGCCCTGCTAACATCACGAGCAAGTTGCGGCCAGTAATACCGCTCTTCCACCATCGCTCGAGTCTTATCTCGTCCTAGATGACCGCCGAGGCCACCGCCATGTAGCTCGATAATAATTTTGTCCAGTAATGAACTCTGCGGAATGCAAAGTCGATTTCCTTTGAAGAGGAAACCATCTTGAATTAGAATGTCACTCGGGTGACCCTCTTGGCACTTTTTCCATGCATCTACAAAATCCTCGTCGTCGGCATAAAGTTCCTTGAGACAGTCGAATCCGACCACCTCACTGCTCACGGTAATAAGAAGGGATGCACGTCGGCTAAGTGCATCTGCTATCTTGTTCTGCTGCCCTGACTTGTGTTTCAAAACGAACGTGAATTCCTGTAAAAACGAAATGCATCTAGCATGCATACGATTCACATTAGTCTGAGTATTGACAAATTTTAAGGCCTGATGATCAGTGTACAGTATAAATTCCCTTTGAATAAGATAATGGCGCCAATGACGCAATGCCTGAACCACTGCATATAATTCAAGCTCATAGGTCGACCACTTCTGTCGTGCGTCGCTGAGTTTCTCACTGTAAAAGGCAACTGGCGAACCCTCCTGAGAAATGACTCTCCCAATGCCGACAATAGATGCGTCACCTTCTACCTGAAACAACTTATCGAAATTAGGGAGTACCAGGACTGGGGTAGTGGACAACCGATGTTTGATTTCTGCAAAACTCTTCTCTGCCCCTTCGGTCCATTGAAACGGACCTTTCTTCATACAATCGATAATCGACGCCACAATACTACTGAAGTTCCGCACAAATCGACGATAGAAGGTCGCCAACCCATGGAAACTCCGTACCTCATGAATGTTCGTCGGAGTCGGCCAATCCCGAATTGCTCGAACTTTTTCTTCGTCCACTCGGATACCCGTGGACGACACAATGAACCCCAGAAACAATAATCGATCAGTTAAGAAGCTACACTTTTTCAGATTTAAGTATAGTTTGTTGTCGGCCAACACTTGTAGCAGTTTTCTGATGTGGGTCATGTGCTCCGTTTCATCATGACTGTATATTAGGATGTCGTCAAAGTAAACGACAACAAAACGGACAATGAACGGCTTCAACACTTGGTTCATTAAGCGCATGAAGGTGCTTGGTGCGTTGGTTAGACCGAAGGGCATAACCAGCCACTCATATAGCCCTTCCTTGGTCTTGAAAGCCGTTTTCCACTCGTCACCTGGCCCAATATGGATTTGATGGTATCCACTCCGTAAGTCCAGTTTTTAGAACACCTTGGAGCCCTCGAGCATGTCAAGCATGTCATCCAACCACGGTATTGGAAATCGAAATTTAACTGTTATTTTATTGATCGCGCGGCTATCGATACACATGCACCAAGTTTCGTCTTTCTTTGGGGTAAGGAGTGCCGGAATGGCACACGGGCTCATGCTCTCTTTGATGAGACCCTTACGGATCAGTTCCTCCACTTGTCCCTGTAGAATTTCACACTCTTTCGGACTCATCCGATAGCGCGGTCGGTTGGGCAAACTGGACCCTGGGACAAGTCGATGTGATGTTGTATGTCTCACATGGGAGGCAACTCATCAGGTAAATCTCCGAGCCAAGTACTTCGAAATTCGTCTAGCAATGGTTTAAGGAGTTGAGGAATATTAGAGGATCCTGACTCCTCGCCTTCTACCGTAATGGCATAGATTTCGCCCGTTTCCTTTGATTCCTTAACAAACTCGCGAATGGTAAGGAGAGAATTTCCCTCCACTTTAGAAGCTTCGGGGTGTTTCTCTGGTGTCATAGGGGCCAAAACAATTTTTCGACCATCCTTGGTGAACATGCATATTTTTTCCCGTCCACCATGTGTCACATCTCGATCCGATTGCCATGGCCGCCCGAGTAACATGTGGCAGGCTTCCATGTCAACCACATCACAGAGGACCTCGTCCTTTTAACTTTTACCAATGGAAAACGAGATAATGCATTGATGAGTTACCTTTGTCTCGTTCACCTTCTTGATCCAACCAATCGAGTAAGGGGTAGGGTGCTTCGTCATAGGCAGATGTAACTTATCCACTATAATTTTCGAGACAATATTTTCGCTACTCCCACTATCTATGATCACATCACAGATTTTGCCCTGCACAGTGCACTTTGTGCGGAAGATATTATGTCGTTGTGGGTGCACTTCCTTCCTGGGAATGTAAAGTAGTCGTCTCACTACTAGCGATTCCCCATGATCTTCAGTTAGCCAATCTACATCTTCTGTGTTCCCCTCTTCAACCTGTTCCAATTTAGGGTTGTCTTCCGTTACTTCACCCTCCGCGCCACCTTCGTTCATAGTTAAGTGGGCTGCAGGGCGTTGAGAGCAAGTGTTCGACCAGCGACCTGGTTGGCCACAACGGAGACAATGGTCTGGCCTTGGCCGACCATATGGGTTGGGGATCCTGCTAGGACCTGCTGTAGTGGGAGTTGCACGTTGAGGTCTTGAGGGACCGCTTCCCCAGTCCCGGTTTGTGACCGTAGGAGGTTGAGGACGCCCTCCTATAGGCTCCTTGCCTTTGGCCAACGTTGTATCTTGAGTGAGTCCAGTGATGGGATTCCGTGTTGCCGGATAGGGCCGAGCAGGGGGCCGCGACAACTGTGTTTCTGCTCAGGTGGCCAATTGGTTGGCCTCACTCAACGTCTAGACTGGATGCATCTGGACCTGATCCTGGATTGCAAATCGCAACCCACCAATGAATCGTGATACTTGTTGTGCCTCTGATTCCATAAATTATTCCGTGTAGCTAATCGCTGGAATTCTTCAAGATATTCGGCTATGGTTCGATTTCCCTAACGACAATTTTGATATTGTTGGAACAAAATTTGTTCATAGTCGTTAGGGAGGAATCGAGCTCCAAAAAGCTGTCTCATCCGAGGCCATATTCGGATGGGTGTCTTATTCTGACGGGTGCGGAAAACCTATAGATTTTCCCACCATGCTGAAGCACCAGATTTAAATTTATATGCAATCAATTTTACCTTCTTGTCGTCCGGCACTTCCATATAGTCGAAGTATCGTTCGACCTCTGCTAGCCAGTCGAGGAACTCCTCTATTCGAAGTAGGCCATTAAAGCTGGGAAGATCAGCTTTGCCCGATAGTCTCGTTCTGCTCGTTCCACACGCTCATTACCTAGCGCAGATCGTTGTACTAGAATGTCTTCGACCTCGTCATCGCTTGGTTCTGATTTGTCTGGTATAGCCCTACGATTATCCACCTGGGGTGCTCTTAAGGACTATAGGATTGTCCCATATAGCAACTGTTGGTGGTTGTTGGTCGCCTTAGGCTCGAAGCAGAGCTAACGACGCTGCAATTTGGTCGAGGGTCGCCTGTATACCTTGCAGGATCAACCGGTTCTCCCGTTGTGCTGCTTCGAAAGCTGTTGCCGTTACATAGTCCCTTGGAGCATCGTCCTTAGGATGAGGATCCAACCCTTCATTAGAGGTCATCGTCCTGAGGAAGAAACCTCTCTCTGATACCAATGACGCAGGGAGGACATGGTAGGTTGATCACCGTCTCCCTAACCGATTGTTTCTCGAATCCACGAGAAGAAATAAAAGATAAAAGAGGAAATTAATTCCGAATAATTGCTTTATTGATAATTGAATCCATAGAAACGGAATTACAATGCATATAAATAGGAAACTAAACCCTAGGTAAAGTATCAGATTCCAACTCAAACTCAAACTCCTAGAAAACGCAACTTACTATAAATAGTAAACTTACTATTTATAGAAGTCGTTCAATCCTACTAGAACTCTTGGTTTTCGGCCAAAAATAGAAAGTTATCAAACGGCCTTGTTCTACTAAATATTCTAAGCCTTTTTCATGTTGGGCACTAACTCTAAAGCCCTACAGATCCCAAGTTATGATCGAATTAAAACTTACTATAAATAGTAAAACTGAAAATAAACTAGCCTAATGACCGTCGATACGGTCGAATCTCGCGATTTCGGCACGGGCAACCCGGCATAGCGGGGTTGGTTGGCTAAAGGAACTCAAGCTACCCCAAATTGATATATTATGTCCCGAAACTCATTTCGGATTGCGAAATATGGCCGGTTTACGGTCCTGATGGTCCGGATCACTTTCGACTCTGACTGGTCTTCTTTTGATCCATCTGAGCCATGAAATAATCAGCGGCCCGTTCTACATCAATGGCCCACCAACGTCTTGGACTTGATTGGCTTTTACAATCTACGGTGAAAATGCGATGGCGCATCTGATGGACGGGTTGGATTTGACGCCCATTATATCAATCCAAGTGAGGTCCCCGGCATGCGTACGCAAGTTAGGCTAGCACAATGCTGCAATCCAAACTCTGGCACCAGTTTTCTCTCTCCTAAATGACTCTCTTCCATCCCCTCTCCGCATGAGTTACATGTACCATACCCACTAGTAAATATCATAATGATAAGATTGCTAACCAAGAATTATATTAAAATGGCAATTTTTTATTACTTGGGTCAATAATTCACGAGTGGAGAGATTGAGAAGGATGTTGCACATAGAATTCAAGCTGGCTACAAAAAATGGAGATGATGTACCAAGAAAACTGAAGGGAAATTTTGTAGGATTACTCTAAAACCAGCCATGCTTTATGGGATAGTGTTGGGTAGTTAAGGAACAACATGTTCATAGGATTAGTGTAGCAAAAATAAGGATGTTGAGATGGATGAGTGGCAATACGAGGAAGGATATAATTAGAAATGAATGCATTCGAGTGAACTTAGGAGTAGCACCAATAAATAATAAGATGAGGGAAAGTAAATTTAGATGGTTTGGTCACGTGCAATAGAGACTGAGAAGTATGTCAGTTAGAAATTGGTGAAAGTTGAAGGCTCCAAAAGACCAAGGTAAAGGCTCAAAAGGATGGGTTGAGGTAGTAAGAAAAGATGATGACCTAGGGTCTAACTTAAGTTATAGCCCTTAAATAGAGTGGGTTGGAACAGAATCCGTGTAATAGAATGTTCGAAGTATTGGTATCGCTACAAGTTTTGATAGCTAGGGATACAGATACATTGTCGTTATCCCCGATAATATGACTGATAATCGGTAATGTGGGGAAACATTGGGCAAACTTGGGGAAAATGGTGGAACTTTTCAGTGAAACTTCAAGAGATACTAAAATACACATATTTGCATATTTAGGAATCAAAATTACAAAAAGAATGCATACATAATGAGTTTCCACTTAATAGGGGACTAAAAGCATGTGTTCTCGTAAGAAATCACTCTAATAGTAACCAAATGCAACCATCCATCCCATCTATCCATCGATGTATCCAACCATCCATCCATCCATCCAAACAACCATCCAACCATCCCTCCATCCCCTCCAACCATCCCATCCATCCATGCATCCAACCATCCATCCATCCCATCCATGCATCCATCCATAACCATCCATCCAATCCAATCATCCAAACATCCATCCATCCAACCATTCCATCCGTCCGTCCATCCCATCCAATCATCCAAACATCCATGCATTAGTCCCATCTATCCATCCATCCAACCATCTAACCATTGCATCCATCAATCCATTAAATCAATCATCTTAACATCCATCCATCCCATCTATCCATCCAAACATCCCATCCATACCTCCATCCCATCCAACCGTCCATGCATCCAAACATCCATCCCATCCATCCATCTAAACATCTAACCACCCCATCCATCCATCCGTCCAACCATCCAACCATCCCATCCATCCCATCCAATCATCCAAACATCCATCCATCCCATCTATCCATCCTTCTATCCATCCATCCAACCATCCTGTCCAATCATCCAAACATCCATCCAACCAACCACCATCCATCAATCCCATCCAGCCATCCAAACATCCATCCATCCATCCATCCCATTCATCCATACAAACATCCATCCAACCATCTAACCATCTACAATGTATTCTTCTTTTTTTTCAAGTTTTCTTTAAATTATAAGTTTCATTTATGTAAAATGGTGGTAACCCATCCTTTTTAAATTGTGGACCTTACTGTATAAAAAATAACTAAAAAAATTAACTATTAGTTTCTTTTTCATGTAAATGGTGTAGAAGTCGCAATTAAATAAATAAATAAATTAATTAATAAAACTTAAAATGTTGTGTTAAAAACAAATGGAAGTGTGATTTTGGGATTCGTCGTTTTGAAAGAGGGTTTTCAAAAACCCCTCTTTTAAAACCCTAACTCACAATGCAAGCCCCCTCCACCCCCGAATCCCTCTTCGTTCTTCTTCTTTTTTTCGAATGTTCACCTATATATGCAGATGGATTGTGCATTTCAGCGATATCGGGCAATATTCCTACAGTGTTTATTGAAAATATTGAGTGGGAATAGGCAGCAAAAGTGGTCCAAAGGAGGTAGGCTGGCGACATCTCAATAACTCAATTTTATCGATTTTGGCGATATTTTCAATAAGTTGTCGATTCCACCGAGAGATACAAATAAAGGGGGTTTCGGTGTCGCCGAGCCAGCAACACCAAAATAATCAATGATATTATTGATTTTTTGCCAATAATGGGAACAGCATCCTAGACCCTTGAAGAGGTTCTTTACAAGTCTGTCATAGGAGAGCCTCATGTATGCCATGTTATTATGAGGCCTAATATATGGTTAGCTGAAACCAAAGCAATCGGGGCATGAATCACTAGTCTAATGTCAATCATAAAATAAAGTATCACAAGAGAACTTTGCATTATGTTTTCGTTTACGGTAACGAGGACTTGTTGATTATTAGCTACACTACATCAACTACAATTTCCAAGCAAGGTGTTCCGTATCCGTTATGATACGGCCGTAAAGGCCGATACATGGTAATGGCCGTGACCGTTCATCACAGATTCCCCTATGGAGGCCAAATATGTTCTGCGAGTGAAGCAACCAAAGAAACTGTTTGACTCAGGAACTTCATGTTGTTCCAATGGTTGTTAAACTGCTCCCAATCTATCGTGACAACAACATAGCAGTTGTAGTGGAAAGAACGTTGAAATTACAAAGGGGCTAAGCTCATAGACAGAAACTACCGCATTGTTTGAGAATGTATGAAAACTCAAGAGGTAAATGTACTCAAGATAGACTATTGAATCTGAAAGATCATCTCACAAAGGCATTGCCCCCAAAAGTCTTTTCAAGGCATGTGTATAATATGGGGTTGTGTTGAGTTTTGATTAGCTTTAGGGCAAGTAGGAGTTTGTCAGATATTTGTGCCTGAAATGCCAAAGATATATATGCTGATGGACATTGTTTATCTATGACCATGCAATTGAATGAAATACTGTGCTTTTCATCAATAATTGTGTGTGGAACTTATGCAATTAATATTTTAGTGGGTTTCTAAAGTTTCCTTACAAAATCTATCTTGTGGTTCCATGAGGAAAGAATGAAGTTGACACAATGGCCATCATGGCTAAGGGAGAGGTGTGTCTCCAAGGTTCTCGAGTACCCTAAATTACATAACCACTTCATCGGGTGTGGATGACTTGGGATTTGTTTTGTGGTTATCTTGTATGACAAGGAACCAAATATGAGTTGGGATGGATCAATCTCCACCACATGAAATTGTGAGTTCACTTCCTAACAAGTTACTGCAATAGGCTTGATTGGACATTCACATTGGAGGATTGCATCAAGTTTCCTAAATAATCCTCCAAATCTTCAATCACATCTTTAAATTAGCCCCTGTATCTTCAATTACATCTCCCCACGTCATCAATTACATCTTTAAATCAGCCCCCATATTTTCCACTAATGGTAAATGAAAACCTTGATACTTAGGCCCCAAATCTATAAATAAACAGTATAAAAGCAATACATGTTGGGGCCTACAGTGGTTGGGTCGGGGGCCTAGGTAGACCATAGGCTTGCATCAGTTCCCCAAGTTCCACCCCGTCCCTAGAAGAAAAATTGAGAATAGTCTCTATTTCAACATTGAGCCTCGACTCACCACTCAGGTCAGGGTCTTAAATTGCCTAAGCAAATGTCTTAATACCTCCTTCTGTAAAGACTAGGCCGCTAACCGCATCTATGAGATGCAAAAGTCATTACAACATGGTGATGTAGCTTATATATGGATAGGTCAATAAAACCCTTAAATTGTTATTGAATAGTTTTTTTTTTTTTTTTTAATAATGCCAATCAGTATTCTAAATAGTGAAATAGTGTGTAATATAGCATTCACCGCTTTTAAGCGTGAGGTATAAGCTACTACATGTAGTATATCATTCACCTCTTCTAATTTCGTGATATTTGGTGCAACGAAATTTCATGATATTTGGTGCAACCAAACACATCCTAAAATTATAGAAAAATAGGAGAAAGATTAAGTATAAAGATAAAGAAATAGCAACATAATTGATTTAATATTGTTATTTATATTATTTTACTAAAATCATTAACAACATTAATTAAATTTTATTCAAAATAGAAAAATGTAACAAATCATTGAAAACATTCTTCTTATGAGTAACAATATTTTATTAAAGAAAACTACCAAATCAAGGAGCTTAGGCGGGAAAATTACAATCCAAGTAGAACTAATATATAACAATTGTCCATAGCTTTTAAGCTAAACACCCCACAACATCAATCTTCACTCTCTTGATGAATTCTTCCACTGAGGAGCTACTACTGTAGAAGTAGTGATTATTACTTTCCCCCATATAGCCCAAAGAACTGCCATTAGGATTAATGGCCATACCGCTTTTCATTCCTTCTCAACACCTTTGCCATGCCATGCAACTTGGAGACCATCTTTGGATTTAGGCATTGCCCAAGTAGCATTAAAGAGTCTAAGGAAGCTAACCCATACCTAGTAAGAGAACACACAATGGATGAAGAGATGATTTATCGACTCCACATTCTCGATACACATCACACATACATTAGTGAGCACCATGGATCTTCTTTAGAGATTGTCAATTGTGAGCATCCTTTTCCTACCTGCTAATTAAACAGAAGTCGCTACATTTTTTTTGTTGTTGTTTGGACCAAAAGAAGACTGGTCGGGGTTGGAAGTGATCCGGACATTCAGGACCGTAAAACGATCGTATCTCGCGATCCAAAATGAGTTACATATAATATATGATTTTGGGGTAGCTTGAGCTACTTTAGCCAACCAACCCCGCTACGCCGGGTTGCCCATGCCGGAATCACGAGATTCAACCAGATCGACAGTCATTAGGCTAGTTAAATTTCAATTTTACTATTTATAGTAAGTTTTATTTCGATCATAACTTTTGATCCGTAGAGCTTTAGAGTTTGTCCCAACATGAAAAGGGCTTAGAATAATTAGTAGAACAGCGTGGTTGGGCCCATTTGAAAACTTTCTATTTTTGGCCGAAAACCATGAGTTCTAGTAGGATTGAGAGACTTCTATAAATGGGAAGTTTACTATTGATAGTAAGTTGCGTTTTTTAGGTGTTTTAGTTGGAGTTGGAGTCTAATACTTCTTCTTAGGGTTTAATTTATTATTTAAAGCATTGTAGAGATGATTTTATAATTATTCAATCAATTATTACGAATTTTCTAGGAATTATTTCCTTTCTATCTTCTCGTGGACTCGAGAACACCTTGTCCATTTAAGGTATCTATCAAGTGGGGAGACGGTGATCGACCTACCACGTCCTCCCCTGCATCAGTGGTATCAGAGCGAGAATTATTCCTCAGGACGATGGCGTCTAACGAAGGTGCGGGAAACATCCCCGCTGACGATGCTCAAGGGATGCTCTATCTTGCGAATAAGCTGGATACTTTACAGGTGTCCATGGAAGGCCTGCAGAGAACTCTAGACCATATCGATGAGGCGATAGCTCCACCTCAAGCCCAAGGCGATGATCAACAACCACATGTGCTCGCTATAAGGAATAACCCTATAAGGAATAACCCTATTTCGTAGGACCCCACAAGTGGCCAATCACAGAGCTAACCCAGATGATTCAGACCTAAGCGATGATGAGGTCGAAGACATGCTTGTACGACGGCCTGTGGTGAGAACGATCGTGGGGATCGGCTAGAAAGAGACTTTCGAGATGTTCCTAGTTTTAATGGCATGCTATGTATAGAGGAATTCCTCAATTGACTTGTGGAAGTCGAGCGCTATTTTGATTACATGGAGGTCTCGGAAGATAGATGAGACGCATACAAGTTGAAGTCGAGTGCCTCTGCATGGTGGGAGCAGTTACAGCTCAGCTATACCAGGCAGAATAAGTTGCCCATCCGATCATGGCCGCGGATGAGACAACTTCTTCGATCGCGATTCCTCCCCAGAGATTATGAATAGGTGTTGTTCCAACAATACCAAGATTGTAGGCAGGGGAACCGAACCATTGTTGAGTACGAAGCTGAATTTAACAGATTGACGACACGAAACGATTTGGCAGAGACCGAACCGAAGAGGGTAGCACGGTTCCTCGGCGGTCTACGTCCCACAATTCAGGACCGGGTTCAGTTACACCCAACCTGGATCGTGGCTGAGGCAGTAGGCCTAGCGACGAAGATAGAGGCGCAACTTTCACGGGCCCCCGTCCGTACTTTTCCGTCAACATGGACCCCCATGATGGGTCCTATAAAAGACATGGCGTCATCCAAGGGAAAGGAGCCAGTTGGGGGTCGTTCTCAAGCCCCTGCGACCGTAAACTGAGGCACGGGGAGCGATCCTCCTAGGCCCCAAGAAACGGCGCCTACGGCAGTGGGCCCGGCCCGAGTCGGGCTCCCAATCCGTATGTGCGTCCAAGGCCGAATAATTGCTTCAAATGTGGCAAACCGGGCCACTTGTCGAACTCCTGCCCACAACGCCCATCAGCCAATCTGGCCATTAACGAAGGGGGCATTGAAGGAGAAGTAGAAGGTGAATATCCTGAGTTTGATGGGTTGGGGCAAGTGGATGAGGAGGACACCGAATATCTGAGATTGATTACTAAGGACCATGGTGAGTCCTTAGTCGTGCAGTGACTCCTATATACTCCAAGGAAGGAGGTGCACCCACAGCGGCACAACATCTTCCGCACGCGATGCACTGTGAACGAAAAGGTCTGTGATGTTATCATAGATAGTGGCAGCAGCGAAAACATTGTCTCGAAGGTGATGGTGAACAAATTGCAACTTCCCACGACAAAGCATCCCACACCTTACTCGATCGGGTGGATTAAGAAGGTAAACGTGACCAAGGTAACTGAACAATGCATTGTCTCGTTTTCTATTGGTAAAAGTTACAAAGATGAAGTCCTCTGAGATGTGGTTGACATAGAGGCCTGCCATATGTTACTTGGGCAGCCATGGCAATTTGATCGAGATGCAACCCACCGTGGACATGATAACGTATATGTATTCATTAAAGATGGTCGAAAAATAATGTTGAGCCCTATGGCACCGGAAAAACACCCTGAAGCTTCTAAAGTGGAGGGGAATTCTCTCCTGGCCATTCAAAAGTTTGTTGAGGAATCAGAAAAGATCGGCGAAGTGTATGCCGTGGTGGTGAAAGGCGAGGAGTTGGAACCCTCCAATATCCCTCCCAGCCTTAAGTCGTTGTTGAATGAATACAGAAGTATCTGGCCGAAGGACCTACCAAATGGATTGCCTCCCATGAGAGACATCCAACATCATATCCACCTTGTCCCTGGGGCAAGCCTACCCAACCGACCGCACTATCGGATGAGCCCGAAAGAGTGCGAAATACTTTAGGGGCAAGTGGAAGAACTGATCCGTAAGGGTCATCTCAGAGAAAGCATGAGCCCATGAGCCGTGCTAGCATTATTAATTACAAAGAAAGACGAGAGCTAGCGCATGTGTGTCGACAGTCAGGCAATTAACAAAATAACTATCAAATATTGATTTCTAATACCGCGGCTAAATGACATGCTCGATATGCTTGAGGGTGTCAAGGTGTTTTCCAAGTTAGATCTGAGAAGCAGGTACCATCAGATTCGCATTAGGCCGGGAGATGAATGGAAAACGGCCTTCAAGACCAAGGAAAGGCTGTATGAGTGGCTCATTATGCCCTTCGGTCTATCTAACGCTCCAAGTACGTTTATGCGCCTAATGAATCAAGTGTTGAAGCCGTTCATCGGCCGGTTTTTAGTGGTATAATTCGATGACATCTTGATTTATAGTCAGAGCGAGACGGAACACATGAACCATCTTAGGCAAGTGCTACATGTGTTAGCCAAAAATAAGCTATATTTGAACCTGAAGAAGTGTAGCTTCCTGACCGATCAGCAATTATTCCTGGGGTTCGTCGTGACATCCATGGGCATTCAAGTGGACGAAGAGAAGGTTCGAACTATTCGGGATTGGCCGACCCCGACAAACATTCATGAGGTGCGAAGTTTTCATGGGTTGGCGACCTTTTATCGTCAGTTTGTGAGGAATTTCAATAAAATTGTCGCGCCAATCACTAATTTTAAGAAAAATGGACCGTTTCAGTGGACTGATGAGGCAGACAAAAGCTTCGCTGAAATGAAGTATCAGTTGTCCACAACGCCAGTCCTAGTGCTTCCCAATTTCAACAAGTTGTTTGAAGTAGAGTGTGATACCTCCTATGTCGGTATTGGCGGAGTCCTCTCTCAAGAAGGTCGGTCGGTCGCCTACTACAGTGAGAAGCTCAGCGACGCACGAAAGAAGTGGTCGACGTATGAGCTTGAGTTGTATGCAGTAGTCCAGGCATTGCGGCATTAGCGCCACTATCTGATTCAGAGAGAGTTTGTTCTCTACACTGACCATCAAGTGTTAAAATTTATTAACAGTCAGACTAACGCGAACCATGTGCATGCAAGATGGATCACGTTTTTGCAAGAATTCACGTTCGTTCTGAAGCACAAGTCAGCGCAGGAGAACAAGGTGGCCGACACACTTAGCCGTCGTGCGTCACTGTTGGTCACATTGGGCAATGAAGTGGTCGGATTCGATTGCCTCAAGAAATTGTACGTAGAGGATGAGGATTTCAAGGATGCATGGTTGAGGTGCCAAGAGGGTCACCCCGGTGACCTACATATGCAAGAAGGATTTCTCTTTAAGGGGAATCGACTGTGCGTACCCAACAGTTACCTCCATGACAAGATTATACTTGAGCTACATGGTGGTGGCCTTGGTAGTCACCTTAGACGGGACAAGACTAGAGCTCTGGTGGAGGAGCAATATTACTGGCCGCAGATAGCTCGTGATGTGGGGAAAGCGGTGCAACGATGCCATATTTACCAAAAATCTAAGGGGAAATCTCAGAATACGGGTCTCTACACTCCATCGCCTATGCCCGATGGCCCTTAGGAGGATTTATCCATGGACTTCGTACTGGGTCTCCCATGAACACAATGCGGCATGGACTCTGTGTTCATGGTGGTAGACCGATTCTCCAAGATGGCACACTTCATTCCTTGTAAGAAGACGTTTGATGCAACACACGTGGCAACTTTGTTCTTCAGGGAGATTGTCCGGCTACATGGGAACCCTAAAACAATCACTTCAGACTGAGACACAAAGTTCGTTAGCCACTTTTGGGGAGCCTTGTGGAATCGGTTCGGCACACCACTCCAATTCAGTAGTGCCTACCATCCGCAAACAGATGGGTAGATTGAGGTTGTGAACCGCACGTTAGGGAATCTCATCCATTGTATTTCAGGAGACAAGCTGAAACAATGGGACATGGCCCTGGCTCAAGCGGAATTCGCATTTAACAACATGGTAAACCGCTCGACAAGGAAATTTCCGTTCCAGATCATCTATAGGCAAGTGCCACACCACACACTTGATTTGGTCCTACTGCTCAAAATTCAAGGTATGAGTATTGCTACTGATCACATGGCGGACCAGACATGGATATTCATGAGGACGTTCGGAACAAGTTACATGCTTCAAACGACAAGTACAAGGAAGATGCCGATAAGCATCGGCGCCTCAAGGTGTTTAAAGTCGGTGATCAAGTGATGGTACATCTACTTAAAGAGGGATTTCTTGCCGGGACCTACAACAAATTGAAGCACAAGAAGTTTGGCACGGTACCGATCATCCACAAGATCAATGATAATGCCTACGTTGTTGATCTCCCAGATGACATAGAGAAATCAAGGACTTTCAACGTGGAGGATCTATACAAGTATCATGACCAAAGCTGAACGAGAACTCGAGGTCGAGTTCTTTCAAAGTGGAGGGGACTGATGTAGTGCAAGTCGCCGACTATTGCATGGCACAAATGGACCAAAAGAAGACTGGTTGGGGTCGGAAGTCATCCGGACCATCAGGACCGTAAAATAGTTGTATCTCGCGATCCGGAATGAGTTTCTGGATATATAATATATGATTTTGAGGTAGCTCAAGCTACTTTAGCCAACCAACCCCGCTACACCAGGTTGCCCATGCCGGAATCGCAAGATTCGACCAGATCGACGGCCATTAGGCGAGGTAAATTTCAATTTTACTATTTATAGCAAGTTTTATTTCGATCATAACTTTTAATCCATACGGTTTTAGAGTTTGTGCCAAACATGAAACTTTCTATTTTTGGCCGAAAACCATGAGTTCTAGTAGGATTGAGAGATTTCTATAAATTGGAAGTTTACTATTTATAGTAAGTAGCGTTTTTTAGGTGTTTTAGTTGTAGTTGGAGTCTAATACTTCTTCTTATGGTTTAGTTTATTATTTAAAGCATTGTAGAGATAATTTTATAATTATTCAATCAATTATTACGAATTTTCTAGGAATTATTTCCTTTTTATCTTCTCGTGGACTCGAGAACACCTTGTGCATTCAAGGTATCTATCAGGTGGGGAGGCGGTGATCAACCTACCACATCCTCCCTAAGTCAGCTCCTTATAACCAAGAGTAAAACGTATGAGCTCTTAGCACCTCCTAGACAGCTTCCAAAGAAGCTTAAAAAATGACGAACCGAAAATCGGCCAGATTTATGAACATATCACACCATCGTGTCCCAATCCCCAAAAGATGGACAATACCGCTGCAAAAGATCTAAGAGCTTGATGAAATCCTCTATTTCCTCATTTGAAAAGGCCCACTGACGAGGAGACCAAACCACTACTTCACCCCCAACAGAACAACTGCGAGCTACTATAATATTACCAGCCAGAGATAGATGGGCTAAGCACAAGAACAGTTCCAAAAGTGGTTTGCCACTGCTTCCAAACGTCTTCCCAAAAGCAAATGCAACTTCCATCACCCAATGACAAGGACACTCCCTCCTTGTTAACTAGGATGTAGTGTAGGCTACACGTGACTTTAAGCTATTTTCATGAGCTATGCAGCATGAAAGCTAAGCAATTTTACGTAGCGTAAGCTATTAAAATCACTAGTGTTAATGATATTCAAGAAAGTTAAATTCCTTCTGGCAACTATGTTATCCATGAGAGAGCCCAAAAATGCAGCTGATACGAACAGCTTACAGTCATGGCATGCTTGAAATTCTATGCTATTTGAAGAAGTTAAAATAATAATAATATCCGCCAGACTTAATCCACAAATTTATAAGCATGTTGATTTATTGTTTCTAGGGACAACATCAGCTTCACAACTACAAATGTGTTCCCATTTAGCAAGTACAAGCAAGAAGCAACTAGGAAGTGGAAGCAGGACAAGGTGTTCCATAACGGTAATGGTGGCTATAACGGCCATTGCCATTCCCATTATGATATGGGTCATAACGGCCATTACGACAAATTTTTTTTTTTTTTTTTGGAAATTTTTTTTTTTTTCTAAACCATTATGCGGACATTATAGTCCGTTACGGGGCCATTACAGACCATTGCAGGGCCGTTATGGCTCTTTTTCTGTAATGATCGTTACGGCTCTTTTTTGTAATGGCCTTTTTGGCCCCGTAACACATAATGGGTACAACTGTTACTGTTACGTTACATGACTGGTTTTGAATACCTTGGAGCAGGAGCATGAGTCCAAAGCATGATCAAAGCGGGAGTGACACTTGGTTAGAAGGATCATGCAACTAAGTTCCTAGATATACATGGTGGTGCCAAGTTGCTGCCCATTCACATGTTTTTAGAACATTTTGCTTCCAAGAGTGTTAGTTTCTTAGATAAACCTTGTAACGAAAACAATAATACACCGAGGTAACTTGTAGTCAGACTGAGATAATTATTAAAGAAATGGCATTGAGTGAATTTCCATACCCCTTGGTAGAAGCCAACTGCAACCCCATAGTATACCATCACAATTTGGTTTACCCGCTCATAAATGTGAGCCAAAGGGAGATAGGATATGTATCTGTCCAATGTAAAGAAAAAACGACTTCAAATAACCATTCTTCAGCAATGGAATAAAAGACGAGGTTATGTTGGCAAAGAAAAGGCAATGCCAGATTTCCTGCGAAAAGAATTCAACAAGAACACTTACACATCCGAGGGATAGAATTTAGTGCCAAGACTTGAACCAGCTACATTTGCGATCAAGTTTCCATGAGTTAATACAGCTCCCTTGAATATGCAACCAATCACAGTCAGAAAATAATTTCACCTGCTGGACCAAAGATCTGAGGTACACTGGATTCTAACATAATACCTTTGGTGTGCCGGTTGTACCACTTGTATAGCAGATAGTTGCAACATCTTCAGGTTTTGGAGGGCAAAACTGCTTGTGATTATTGTGTCCCTGAAACTCAATTATTCATCTGAGGTTAAAACAATGAGACTACTTTTAAGAAACTAAAAGCACATAGCTTTTGTACATATCATCATATATCTAAATCATTGACTTTGAAACCCACATTATAAAATGAGGCAGCAGAAAATGGCACTAAATGCCTACAATTAGGAGAGTTCCATCCATATGTATCATTTATGACAAATTGGATGCTGATATTTATCCACAATGAATATGAAATTACAAAAAAGAAAAAAAGAAACAAGAAAAAAAGGAATGGATCTTTCTCAAATAATGTCCATTCAAATGAGTAAGCACATATTCATTCACTTTTTCTATTTCAACTGAAGAGTTATGGTCCTTTTCTTCTGACGAAGTTTTTAAAGATGAAAAAGATAAGAGGGCCTTCGAAGTAAAGTCGAAAGATTGGTTCGCTGCAACTCACTTAAGTAGTCGTGGACTCGCAGAACTCGTGGGCTTGTTTGGTGCTAGCCAACACCAATGGGAGAATGTTTTCTGCATCCCATCTTCTTCCCAACACAAAATATGATTTTGGCATATACTCCCACACCATGGATGCCTCACTTTTGGCTCCAGAATTTCCTCACTTTCCCATTGTCTAATTACCTTACTGATTACGAATCATTAAGAGGATAATCCAATGAATCTTCTGAGAAATGGCCACAATTCACCATATGAAGAGAGGTCCTTAGCACACTGATTAACATTTCATCTTGTGAAATAAATTTTACAAGGTGGCAGAGCATGACCAGATTGCATACGGTGGCTACTACTGCTCAAACTGCATAAGCGTTTTGAATAGAGCTCAACATAACCAGGGATAGCCTCCCCAAAGCTGGTTCATCTCTGATCGCCTTTGCTGTCACGTCATTATTTAGTTTTCAGAGCTGGCAGTGGACAAACCATACATCACTCTCTGCGACTAAAACAAACTGACAAAACATCTTCTTATCCAATGAAAGATCATCAAGGGACCTCCCTATAACCATAGCTGGAAGAGAGAAACCGCCATAAGGGCTTTCAGCACATCCTTTGAATGTGAACCACCCAACTAAAGACCCAGAAACCTCCAATTCAGGTTCCAAATAACAACTACGAGAAAAGAATCAACCATCAGAACTTCGCTCTCGTGATTTGGATAGTTTGGCACAACTTCAACATCATCACCATAGCCTTGCTAAGCTATTTGGGGCCAGCTTTATGAATCATGTTTAGTGAATCATTCCCAAGGCTTACATTAGTAAGCATAGAAGCCTTCATATCGCATCTCACCATCCTTTTAAGCCTTCCCTTCATACTCTTTTCAGGCCCTTCAAACCTAATGAATGTTCCAATCCCTTCCCATTGGCACCAGATGCTCCAAAAATAAAGCTCCAAAAACCCCCTTCCCATGGGCCTGATTTTTGGGCCCCATGCCTAAATTTGTTGTGGCATCTAATGGTTGGAGTGGATTTCATATAATCATCATCGTGGGCCTTATAAAAATAAACGTGAATGTCTCTCTACCAACTGTTTTGATGGACATCTCTCCACCGACTATTTCCTTTGGTGTTGTCACGCCCTAAATCCAGTGATGGGATACAGGCGAGCCCAACACGGAGCCCAAAGGTGCAAATTAGGAGAAATGTGCGTGTGTGTGCGCGTGTGCGCCCGCGTGTGTGTTTTGGTTAAGTACTAAGTACACAACTACTCATTTAATCATTACAATATCCAACTAACAGTAACCAGCATTAACCTCATTTGATCACCATTCGAGCTTGCAAAACAATACTTGCTCTCAATACAAATATTACAATAAATGCTTCCAAAAATAAACTAAGCAAAATATCCTCAAGTTCATGCCAATCTATTGCTGCAAGTTAACTTTACCTGAAGATTAAAAATAACAACTTGGGTGAGCTTAATAAGCCCAGTGAGTATATCTTTATGCATGTGAGATAATTAAACACATCTTACTACAAGTAATCACAATTAACATGTTGATTTGGGAAACATGTATAAAACTATGCATGAGAGAACTTTTCAAAAAAAAAAAAAAAACACTATGCACGAGAGATAATTATGAATGTGACACTTATGAATGCAATAGCCAACACATCTCAGTATAATTAACTTCATTGAACAACCAGGACCATTTTGCACCAGTTGGCCAAAACTTTCCCAACCACTATCCGACCTCGATAGTGGAAACCTATTGCACACCTAATGTGTTCACCCAACCTGTCCCAATGATAGGGTACCTCTTTTATCGTAACATATGTTGTAGGCTCATTACACCTCTTCTTCATCCGACCTTGGCAGTGGAGACCTCTTGTAACATGTTCTCACCCCACCCGGCCCAACGATGAAGGTCCCAATTGATACCAAGTGGGGTTTAGGGCCTCTCACCCATGGGACTCCTCGATGATCCCTTCTATTTGGCTTTAGGAATTTTCAACACACAAGACTCAATTGTCTCTCCCGAATTTTTCAATGTTTCAAAACATTCTTGTGGTTCTAACCATCCACATGCATGGGGTACATGAGTTCACCATTCTGAACCATCTCAAGGTTCTAACTATTCATATGAGCTCATAAATCCGAACCATCTCAAGGTTCTACCTATTCACATAAGTCCACAATTTCCAACCATTCCATGGTGCACATACACAAGTTCTTAAGCATATGATTTGAGAGGAAGTTCTTTCAACTTAACAAATTATCAAATTGTAGGTTTACACATGATTTGTTACTTTAGCAAAAGGCTAGTCTACACAGGATTCCCTATTCAATAAGAAGTTTAATTTGGACACACTTGTTCACACACCATTGTCTAGTTTGTTGCACTTGTACACTTGAGCAAGAGTCTAACCTATACACACACAGTGTGCACCTCATGGGTCTAACTTGCCACACTAATACACTTGAACATTAGTCTATCTCGCACACGCATCACATATAAATAGTTGATTGTTTTAGTCACCACCACACAAGGTTGAGTGGGCTGGTTTGTGCACTACTAACCAATAGTTAAGTAGACCAACGTAGGCACCATACACCCATGCTCAAGTGAACCAAGTTAAGTATCAATTACACATGTTCAAGTGAACTAAGTCAAGCAACATTCAAAGATGTTCAAGTGGACTGATTAAAGCATCATTCACACATGTTCAAGTGGACTGATTTAAGCATTGTAAACACATGTCCAAGCGGATTGATTTAAACATCATAAACACATGTTCTAGTGGCTTGATCTTAGCATCATTATCATACATCCATGTGGACTGATTTAAGCATCATAAACACATGTCCAAGTGGACTGGTTTAAGCATCATAAACACATGTTCTAGTGAACTGAATCAAGCATCGTAAACACATGGCCTAGTGGGCTGATCATAGCATCATTACCACACATCCAATTGGATTGTTTTGGGCCCACTAGGCCATCCTAGGTGGCTCGCTACCTCTTGCCTTGGATCATGCAGGAGGAGAAGGAAAAAATGGGGAAGAGTGAGTGAGATGTACTCACTTGTTTCCTCTTGTGCAATGTACCTTTGATGAACATTTTGGGTGACTTGAAGTGTGGGAACGGTTTGGGTGACTTGAAGTGTGGCCCTCTCTCTCTCTCTCCCAAACTTGAAGTGTGGGCCTCTCTCTCTCTCTCTCTCTCTCTCTCTCTCTCTCTCTCTCTCTCAACACATGCATACGTGTGTGTGTGTGTGTGTGGCAGATGGGTGTGTGGGTGGATGCACGTGTGTGAGCATGTGGGTGAATGCACATGTGTGAAGGTATGCATGCGCAATAAAATTTAAGATTATTACAGGTGTGGCCCACCTGAATCACACGTCGGCCTATTTCTTTTTGCCCTGGACCTAATGTGGGATTAAACTTATAATGGTCAGAGTGGATCTCACATATGTGGGCCCATGAAAAATCAATGAATCTGTAATATGTTTAATATATTAAGATAAAATCAAGGATAACCACCCTTTAATTTTTTTGGGTCCCACCATGATACAATACGTGAAATCCACTCAACCATTAGATGTGTAATCTCTCTTTAGGCCCAAGGCCAAAAACTCAGGCTGATCTGTGATTTAGGTGGACCACACCAAAGAAAACAATTGTTAAAAAGATGTCCACCCTTAATTTTTACAGGGCCCACCATGATGATTATATAGGATCCACTCCAACCATTAGATGCCACAACAAATTTTAGAAATGGGACCCAAAAATTAAGCCCATCCGTGATTCAGGTGGGCCACACCAAGGGAAATAGTTGGGAGGATGAGCATTGCCTATACACTATTTCCAATCATGTGGTCCACCTAAATCACTGATATGGCTGATTTTTGGGACTTGGGCCTAACAATGGGGTGATGCACTTCGACGGGTTGGATTTCACTTAAACATCACGATGGGGCCCACCTGCGTCGTCAATGTAATAAGGGCTTGCCGCCTTTTTTTATTTCCAAAGTCGAAACAACAAAGAGAGGGCCGAAGTTATAAAGGCTTGCTTCCTTTTAAATTGTGAAAGTTGAAACGAGAGAGAGAGAGAGAGAGAGAGAGAGAGAGAGAGTAGCAAAGAAAGGACGAAGAGGAGGGGAAAGAGAAGGAGAAGGAGAAGAAGAGGAAGACGTACTTTTTTTTTTCCTTTTTTCCCCATCTTTCCTTTAAATTGAAAATGGTTGAAATCCATAGGGGATTGATCTAGGGGTGGAGAGGATAAAAATTTAAAAAAAATCGATTTCGAAGTGTTTTTTTTTTTTTTTCCAATTTCTTTCGAGCCTTACTGTCAGTTTCCAGCAGTATCGAACAATATTAATTGGTATTGATCACTATCGTCGATACAAACCAATAAATTCAAACAGTTAGGTGTGATATATATCACGATAACGATATATCGCCAACAATTTGCGATACATTGGAATATTTTCGCCAATGCTCAAAATTTTGGATACTACTTAACATATATCATATTGGCCATGTGTGATATCGATAATATTGATCGATATGTCAGCTGATATTGTCAATATTGTAAACATTGACAATAGATACATTTGTAGCCACAATATAAGAAAATAAGAAGTTTCCCACCTACATGGACACTGGCTAAATGAATGTGACGAGGACATCAAAGCACCATTCATGGTCTACCAGAGGAGGAGGAGATTATCACCAGTTTCCCTTTGGATTGATGACCAATACGTGCGCCCGAGTGGGCCGAGTGGACCGTTTTGAAGACCCCACATGCATTTGATGCATCTTCAAAGACCCTACAATAGGAAGATGCATGTGGGCAGCATTCTTGAGTTTGGACCATTGGATCGAGTGCATGTGTTGATCAGACTGTTGGATCGCGCGTATTGGGCTGTTTGTCCACTTTTGATTGTAGCCCGCCTCGATCGTGGGAACTTTAAGACTTTAAGTGTCTTAGTTTTTATTTGAATTTATTAAGATTTAGTTTATTTAATAGTTTGAACCTTTTCTGAGCTTTGCTTTACGTTTTGTTCTAGTTTAAGGGGTTTTCTTAAGAAATATTTTCTGAGAGCGCCTTTTTGTAAATTTCTTCTGCACTTGAGACTATAAGAGAAAAAAGGGGGGCGTGTGAACCTTTCTATGCTATTGTTTATCAAAAATACTTCAAAATTTCTTCTTCTTCATGTGATTTGAAGATTCCTCAATGTGATTTGGAGTTAGGTTTGGTTCGATTCCATTCCTATTCAATGGAGGTGCGAGGCTTCCATCTATCATCTTCCATTTCTCTTCCTTTTACTCTAAAAAGAGGTATTTTTTCAAAAAACTTTATCTTTCTTCTTCCCTTCCCATCCAAATCATCTTTTTCTTCATCTTTTCATCATCCAACCTCGACCCCAAGCAAACCCTAGCCTGAAATTCCCAAAACCTAATCCAAACCTCCCACACATGTTACCGTACGGCTACACGTGCGAGCCCAAGGCTGACTATACGGACAGCCCCTCAATCCCTTGATTTCCCCTTGCTTCCCCACATCAAAACCCCTTGACTCCCCATCCCTAACCCTACCCTAAACCCTAGATCCCCAATTTCCAATTTTCCCCATTTTCTAAAAACCCTAACTCCAAAATCCTTAATTCCCATTAACCCTAATTTCCCAATGTTCAAATTTTCCACTTCCTGACCCAATCCTAGAACCTACAAGTCAGCCACTTGAGTGTGGAACGTGCCTATGCTAAATTTGGAAGTTCTATCCATCCATCGGCCCTAGTTTTAATTGATTTATGTGGTTTCTTAGCATGCGAGTATGTGATTTTGGTTAAATCAGATTTTATTTCCTATTGTTTACTCTTAATTATGTGGTGGGTTAACATCTTTTGTTAATTGAATTACTTTATGGACTCTTTCATAATCTCTGCGTTGCATGCTAGCATTAAATCATTTGTCCTACATCAGAATGATAAGACAATCCATCAAATTAGCAACAAAAAGAAAGAAAGGAAACAGATTGGACAGCAAAAGATAATTTACATGTAATAAGCAAGCCTTATATGGTCGATACAATGCGATATTTTCGCTAATACCCAAAATTTTGGATACTGTTTGCATATATTGTATTGCCCATGTGCGATCCCAATTATATTGGCTCCTATTGTCGATACTATAAACATTGGCAGTGGATACATTTATAGCCACAATATAAGAAAGTACGAAGTTTCACACTACATGTACACTAGCTGAATGAATGATAAGACAATTCATCAAATAAGTAACAAAAAAGAAAGAAAAGGAAACAGATTCAGCAGCAAAAGATAAATAACATGTAATAAGCAAGCCTTGTATGAAAACTTTCTTCAATGATCAACCGCAAAAGAGCCACAGTGAATTGTTTGGGCCCCATATTTAGGACCCTGTATGGACAATACAGGAAAAGGATTTAACCAGTAGAGAGTTCTTGCAGAAATGTGGACTGACACAAGGGGTAAAACTTAAACAAGCTTGGATGGAAGAGAGACTAAAGGTACTGCGAGGTATGACCAAAGATGCCTCTCAAAAAATTGGGGACACATGAAGATACCTGTGAAAAGTGGAATGTCGCACAGTTTTAGGATTCAGTGATTCCAGGAAATGAAGGTGAAATGGGCCACAAACAAGTTGATCCACATGACTTATTCAAAGAAGATAAGATCATCATTGCCACTCTGAAATAATGAAATGATGTCAACTAGTTGAACAAAGTTCAATATACAGGAATATTAAATAGACTCAAAACTTGAAAGCTCTCATCCTCCATGGAGAAGCAGCTTCTCAATCTTCTAGCAAAACCACAAACCAGAATTTCAACCTTCACAAACTATTCTACTCCATTTTTTTCCTTAGAGAGAAAAGTTGAAACCTACAACTAGACTCTAGAAATCTAGACCACCTTCCTTCCTTGGAAGATGGACCTCCTCAGACTTGAGAATCATCTCCAAGGGAAGTCCCACTTCATTTTGCAAATGATGCTAGCCTATAATATAGTTCTTCAATATAGGGTAAGCATGATGATGTTTTCTTGATCAAGGCAACCAATCAGATACAAGAGGCAGTGATGATGCATCCAGGCTCTGGATCACAAAGATTGTCCACCAACGATCAAATGGGAAAGACAGGACAGCCTATCCAATTAATAATCAGGCCCAAAAAATATATCCAATGGGCCTGATTCGAGGTCACTGAAACACATGGATGACAAAGAGGACCCCAGTTACATGCTTCAGTCCAATCAGACTGGTGAGCCCTACAAGTAAGAGCAGACCCCCACACATGCACACTTTTCAAAACGAACCAACAATCATGCAAGCTGATATAATTGTCCAAGTTATGTGGGCTGACATATGGTTCAGATCATGTGGACCATACATTCCAAATCATATGGGTGAGCCCCACAAGTGGTCCGATCAGACCCCACACATGCACTTTTCAAAATGGGCCCACAATCATGCGAGCTAATCTTTGTCCAAATCATGCGGGCTCATCATATGGTTTTTCAGATCATACGGACCATACGGTCCAAATCATGCCATACAATATGGACCATGTGGCTAGGGCCCATGGCCAACATGTCCTGGTTGGTCAAGTCGGTGCTTGACTCCTACAGTCAACCCAATTTTGAAGTGTCACCAAGTCCAACAAGCAGCAGATTCAGTGAGGATACACAAAACATCATGACTCTAAAGTTTTTTGTGACCTGTTGACACGGTAAAGTATGCCACATTGTGCTGTAACACTCCATGTAAAAGGAGTGCTTGTGGAGAGTTTAGGCGTAGAACCTTACAGACTTTCTTTTCTTGAGATTATAAGGGGTTTTTATGCTAAGATACTTGAAAAATGAACACCATTCAAAAATCTCCCTCATAAAAAATAAAACTAAAGGGGGCGTTTGGCATCTCTACAAATAAGAGCTTATTGGCTTATTTCTAAAAAAATAAGCTTTTAGACCATTTGGTAAAAGTCTAATCAGGTGCTTATCTGTTTAGAAAGTAGCAAATAAGCTCCGATTTAATAAGTTGGGCAAGGGTTACTTTCTGAAACGGAGCTTACTTAGCTTAAGCCGGTAGACATTTTGGACTAATTTTTGGACAAGTTTGCCATTGAACTTTTCAAGTAATTTCCATCTTACCCTCTTCTCCTCTTCTCTTTACAATTTCTTCGAGAAAGGCCCACATGATGAACGACCCATAGTAAAGGTGGGCCCCACGTGATGAATGGCCCATATCAAAGGTGGGCCTACAAAAAGCACGATCACATCAAAGGTGAGCCCCACATGATGGATGGCCCGCTTCAAAGTGTGGCCCTGCATAATGAACGATCCACATCAAGTAGGCCCTTCCTGATGATGGTCCACATCAAACGTGGGACCCACACGATGGATGGTGGACATTGAATGTGGACTACATAATGGAAGATTGACATTAAAGGTGGACCCACATGATGAATGACCCATATTGAAGGTTGGGCCCCACATGATGGATGGTGGACATCAAAGGTGGGTCCCACATGCTGGACTATCCACATCAAGTGGGCCCCACATGATAGATGGTCCACAACAAAGGTGGGACCCACATGATGGATGTTCCACATCAAAGGTAGGACCCACGTGATGGATGGTGGATATTGAATGTGAGACCACATGATGGAAGGTTGACATTAATTAAAGGTGGGCTACATGATGAATGACCCATATTAAAGGTTGGGTCCCACATGATGGACGGTCCACAGCCAAGGTGGGACCTACATGATGGATGGTGGACATCAAAGGTGGGTCCCACATGATTGATTATCCACATCAAGTGGGCCCCACATGATAGTGGTCCACAATAAAGGTGTGACCCACATGATGGATGGTGGACATCAAAGATGGACCCCTCATGATGAATGACTCATATCAAAGTGAGGCCCCACATCAAGGTGGGCCCACGTAATGAAAGGTTCACATCAAAGTGTGGCCCAACATGATGGAACATGCGCATCAAGTGGGTCCCATTTGATGGAAGTCCACGTCAAAGGTGGGACCCACATGATGGATGATGGTCATTGAAGGTGGGCCCACATGATGGTCAGTTGATATCAAAGATGGACCCACATGATGAACGACCCATAATGAAGGTGGGGCCCCACACGATGAATGGTCCACATCAAGGTGGGCCCACATAATGGACGAAGTGGGCTTCACATGATGGATGGCCCACATAAAAGTGTGGCCCCTCATAATGGACAGTTCACATCAAGTGGGCCCCACCTAATGGACGGTCCACATCCAAGGTTTCTCATGATGGATGACCTATATCCAAAGTGGGCAGTATGATGGATGATCCACATAGAAGGTGCACCCCACACGATGAATGGTGGATATCAAAAGTGGGCCCCAAATGATGGACAATCCACTTCAGAGGTAGGGCCTACACTATGGACACATCAAATGTGGAGTCCACTTGATGGGTGATGGGTAGTGGACATTGAGGGGCCCCACATAAAGAACAATTAGCAATGATGTTGGCCCCACATGATGGACGGTCCACCAAAACAATCATATATTAAAGTTGTTGTAATCTTTAAAAATGACGTCAACTACCCTTAAAAAAAGTTCTTATTTGATAGTTTTACCAAACATGCTTATTTTAAATAAGAGCTTTTTTTGGAGATTTTACCAAACGAGCTTATTTAACAAGAGCTAGAACAAAATGGCCTTATTGAAGTAGCTCTTATTCAAAAAGCTCTTATTGAATTAGAGTAGAGATGCCAAACGAACCCTAAAACTACCTTTAATAGAGAAAACTCGTCTCCGGCTCTTCAAGCAACTTGTAGAGACACCATCCCCATAAGAGAAGAAATGGGAATTTACTTTATAACCATCCATGCATGTTCCCCATGCATGTGCAAGAACAAGGTGTTGTGGGAGTTGCAGTAATGGGAATTTTCTTTATGACCATCCATTTTCCTCATACAAGTGTGGCCCACCTAATGAGAGTGAGTTGTCCTAGTTTACAGGTTGAGGCATATTCATAGAGGGATCGACATAATGACTAGCTCGGATCTTGTACGCTTTTGCAACATTAGCATGCGTGTTGCAATTCACCTCTTCAATCTCGCATCGCAAGGATTGTTGTAGCATTCCTCTATTCTCTTACTGAGGATGCCAATAGCGGTGCCCATCTTCAACTGCAAAACAAAAATGCCTCATGCGTGTGGATGGGGCACATGTGGCAAGATCCATGCCATTCATACAGTCACCCTACAACAAATATTAGCCAAAAAAATTGATAGGTCCATTCCAGCTATGTAACATATGTACAAAGAAACTGGTGATTATAAAAATGATAACCAATGGCTACATTTGACATTTATGTATTGCCCACCTAGTGAAGAGCCTGACTTTTGAGAAAAGGCACGAACACCAGGGAAAGTGCAATAAATGTCATAGATCCCATAAACATGCCACATTGATACATTTTGGGGTGCTTGAAGATTGATGGTCTACAAATAGCACTCTTTCATCCTTCATATCAAGAAACGCCAAGAAATGCTAAGAGATTTGTATGGAAATTAGTGGGGGCCATTGTGAACATGCCCTAGCCGTAAATCAAGTGGATTTACTCACTTGGAGGTGATGCAACCGAGTTATGCGCAAGAGATTGAGGATGGGCCCCACCTAATCACAACGTTTCACATGTGTGGTCCATTTATTTTTTTATTATCTAGTTGTTAATGTATTTTTTTTTTAAGCAACCAAAAATCTTATTCACAAGGAGAGGAATACAGAGACATTCAGGCTGAGCACCAAACAAAAAGAACCGGGCCCTGCCTATCATATGCTAAACCTGAAGAAAAAATGCCCACGCGGCTCCGAGCTCAACCTAGCTCAAATGTCTTTCTAACTAGCCCCACCCCCACATTGTCTACAGTCAAGGATCCTCGAAAATGCCTTGGGAGCTCCTTTCTGTTTGAATAAACTTTATTAGTACACCCAGCACTGGCTAGCTATGCTAACCCATCTACAACTAAGTTCCCTTCCCAGTAAATGTGAGAGAAGGCAAAACGAAGATGGCCAAAATTATGTTGGATTTTTCCCATACAATACCAGATAGACTACAATACCAAAATTATGTTGTAGTAAATGTTGGATTTACTACAATACCAAAAATTAATGTATTTTTGTTTAAGTATTGTAGTAACCAAAATATCCTCACTTAAAGTTGTCGTAGCTTAAGCAAGTGGGGTATTTTAATCTTTTTCACATAATTAGTGTTTCCTCTATCTTAAAGCCTATACAAGGCCACCTTATGGGACGTTTTGTATTATTATGTATTGGGAATAAAATTTGCTTTGAGTCAGTGTTCGAAATATCAATATCATGTTACGTATCGCATCCTTGGGATTTTGTATCAGGTAATTTATCGCACTTTTTGGGAAACATGAGGAAACATTGGGATTGTTAAAAAAGACCTTAATTGATGTAGGACGAGTGAAACTAACCTAAGATGAATGAGGTGAGATCAAAATACAATAACTAGGCAATCAACAAATAAATTCAAACAAATCCACACCATAAAATAAGGAATTCATATTAACAACTAGATAATCCTAGGCAATTCGCAAACATGGTGCACGAAAATATGAAATATCTCAAGAGTGGCCCACTTGGAAGATAGAACTTCCAATCTAGCATAGGTAATGCCACATCCACGCAAATAAAAATGATGCCACTAAAATTCAGATTTGGAGGTAAAGGGTTTTGGTTCAAATCAGAATTTCCTATGGGAGTTTTGGGTTTTGGAATTGGGTTTTGGGTATTTTAGGGTTAGTGTTTAGGAAATTGGAAATTAGGGTTTGGGGTATTAGGGTTAGGGATTTGAGGTTAGGGTTGTAGGGATTTAAGGCCATGGGAAAGCTGAAATTCGGATTTAGGTGAAAGAAGATAGTCGAATTTGAAAATTTGCATGGGATTAAGTTAGGTTTGATGGATTCGGATGGGAAAATGATGGAGCTTTGGGGGAAAGTGAATTTTAAGGTCGCGTGGGCCTATGCCGAATGAAAAAACGATTCAGAGATTGAGGGTTTTGTTGGGTTGAATGGGGAAGAGGACGAAAGGATGGGGAATTCTATGTTTTAGAATATAAGTAGAGAAAGAAAGAAAAAGAAGAAGAAAAGTGGAGTTTGTATACCTTGAATGAAGAAGAAGAGGAGAAGTTGTTATTAGAGGAATCCACCACCAAACTATGCTCTACCCTTCCACAATTTAATTGGAAGGAAGGGTTTTCACACAAACCCTAAAGGAAGATGAGGGAAAATCCATTTTGTGATAGAACAAGCTCCAAGCGTTTCTTCTTTTTTTAATGCTCAAATACACCATAGGATTGGATGCTTTTATATTAAAACTTACAAAAAATTACAAGTATGCTCTTACTTAAAGTTCGATAGGCCATACTTAAAACTAGACTTCCAAATCAATTAAAAGTAATCCAAACCATCTGATAAATCCTAAAAATAACATAAAATAAAACAAAATAAAAATCACGGTCCAAGGGGCCCAGATCTGGAAGATCTGACAGTCCGATGGCCCAATCAAGATGATCCAACGGTCCGATGGACCCAAAACTGAAAACCAATGGCTAAAAACTCCTAAAAAGCAACCCGCATACATCGTCCCAGTGAAGGGTCTTCCCAATGCACGTCCAATGCATGTGGGGTCTTCAAAGTGACCCCGCGGGCCCCATCTGGAAGTCATCATCCATCCATAAGGAAAGCTATGCTATTACAAGTGGCCGCCTCCGCCTCTGGTACACTCAAGTAGGAACTCTGATGTCCCCATCATTAATACACGCTTTTAAATCATAACATATTTAAAAAATAGTGCACATAATAGGTTTCCTTTGTATAGGATCCTACGTTATGCGTTGTCTAACTAAACTAATGCAACTATATATTTATTTATTTATTTCTTTATTTTGGAGAGAACAAACTTTTATTAAAAGGGCGCCAAAGCGAAAGAATACAAGGCCCAAAACAAAAAAAGACAACGAAGCCGAGACTTCCTTAACATACACCGCTCAAGCTGCTACCAATCTTTTTACTCTAAATATCACTAGATCCTCCCCCTTCTATCATGTTACGGAAGCAACGACCATTCCTGGACCCCCATATTACCCACAGAATAGCCATAACAATCAACCTCCGAACAGCTTTTCTCTCCTTCCCTCCACCCCCACCATGTCAAGCCCAAAGAAGCTCATCAACTGATCTAGGCATTACCCAAACCATGCCCAAAGATGTCTTTTAAAAAATTCCAGATTGTTGTGGCAAAAGGGCAGTGGATAAATAGGAGACTAGTCGATTCTTTGTCTCCCATGCACATAAGACAAATATTCGGCAACACTAACGATCTTCTCTGTAGGTTGTCTACGGTTAGGATTCTTTTGCGGCCCACCAACCAAACAAAAGCTACCACTCTACGAGGGGGGGGGGTGCTCCATGAAACCATTGGAGAAAGGGAGTAGGGGGCGACTTAGAGATAAACCGTTAGGGAGCTTTAATCGAAAATTTCCCTAATTTACTCCCTACCCACTCCATGCTATCTTCTAAGTGAGGGATTGGCATAACCGAATCCAGAAGTTCGACAAAGATAAAAATTCATCCAATTCAGGGTCCGACATGCTCATGCAAGTAGGGGGGCACCAAACCAATCTTCCCCCTTCCCTAGTGTAACAATCCACCACATGCACATGCATATCAGATGCTAACTTAGAAAATCTAGGGAACAAGCTAGTTGAGCCGCACCGAGTGTCCACCAAGAATTTAATGCGAGAGCCAGAACCAACTTTAAAGGAGATACCCCTGCTCACCACATTATGCATTCCCATGATAATTTTCCAGATACCCGAAGCTCTATAAGTTGAAGACATCTTAACAAACCAACCTCCTTCCTACACCCCATACTAGGCCACAATCAACTTCATCCAAAATTTCCCCTACTCGACACTGAATCTCCAGATGCACTTGCCAAGCAACGCTCAGTTCATAATATTCAAAGGCTTTATGCAAGCTCCCCCCGCTACTATCGGCTCGCAAACCTCCTCCCATTTTAGGAGGTGAAACTTTCTCCCCTCACTATCTCCTTGCCAGAAGAAATCCCTTCTCAGTTTCTCAAGCTTGTCTAAGAAAGATTTCGGACACTTGAACAAAGACAAAATATAATGGCATATTGGCGAAAGCCGACTTAATTAAAGTAATGCGAGCCCCAAAAGACATATACATGCGCTTCCAAGTGGAAAGTTTCCAATTTATCCTTTCAATCACCTTGTCCTAGATGAGAGTAGGCAGTTTCCACAAACAGAGAGGCAGGCCCAAATAAGAGGCAGGGAAGGATCCAACTTGGCAACCGAAAGCAATGGCCATTCGGAGCAATTCTTCAGGGTCTAAATTCACACCAAGCATTTCTGACTTCACCGCATTTATCTTCAATACTGCCTCGAAACAAACAAGGATTTTCCTCAAGTTCTGAACATAATCCTCCCTCACCTCACATAATAGGAGAGTATCATTTGCATAATGGAGATGGGAAATGCTTTTTGGCATGTTATGCAACTGAAAAGCAGTGAAGAGACCATTCTCCTCACCCTTCTTAAGCATTCTGCTAAGGGCCTCAACCACCGCCACAAATAAATGAGGCAACAGAGGATCCTCCTGGCGAAGGCCATGAGAACTTCTGAAGAATCCTTTAGGAGACCCGTTAACCAGAATGGAATAGGAAACCATCTGAACACAAGCTTTAATCTAACCACTCCACTTCGTACTGCATCCCATTCTCCCAAGCATGTAGTCTAGAAAATTCCAATCAACATGGTCATAAGCCCTCTTGATGTCTAGCTTACATACTAAGCCTCGCTTCTTCGCCCTGAAGATAAGAGTCGACACATTCATACCCGATTAAGAAGGTATCCAGAACCTGTCTTCCTAACACAAAAGCCCCTTAATTCTCTGCTATCACTTTAGATATACATTCCCTAAACCTTGAAGCCAAGACTTTGGCCAAAATCTTGTACGGGCCCCCTATTAGAATAATCGGTCTGAAATCTTTCAGATCTTCGGCTCCCTTGTTTTTGGATTTAATGCAATAAAAGTTGCCCCAAGTTCCACCGATAAGCACCCTCTTTCCGAAAATTCCCCCACGAAATCCATGACATCTTTCCCCACTACATGCCAGAACTTCTAGAAAAAAGTGATGGGGAAGTCGTCCGGTCAGGGAGATTTCTCCCCTCCCAGGGATCCTACAACCAGCTTAACTTCCTCTTCCGAAAACCATCTTTCCAAGAATTCCACGTCATCGGCGAAAAGGTGCTGAAATTGAAGCCCATCAAGCTTCGGCCTCTCCCAAACGACCTTTGAGAGCAGGTTCTGATAGAAAGAAACAACAGCATCGCATATTTGGTCTTTCTTGGAGGTATGGTTCCCGTCAACTACAACACTGGATATCCTGTTTGTACGAGCCTTGGCGCTAGCAATGCTGTGGAAGAACCGAGTATTATTATCGCCTTCTTTTAGCCAAACTGCACGTGACCTTTGGCACCATCTGATTTCTTCTCTTCTTGCCTTACCCGCGTAGCTATGAGATAAATCCTCCCTCTTCTTTCTGTCTTCTTCTGACAAGACAAGGGCCTCTTCTTTCAAGTCCAGTTCATGGATTTCTTCAGCCATCTTCTCACATTCCTCCTCCCTTTTAGATAAGATCTCTGACTTCTTGATTTTAATCTTCTCTTTCAGCATTTTCATCTTTCTGGCTAGTCGGAATCCAGGAAAACCATCAACTGAAAATGACGACCACCATTCTGCCACTAGATCCTGAAATCCATCAACTTCCAGCCAAGCCATTTCGAACCTAAAAGGTTTAGGGCCCCGGTCTTCTTCATCTACATTCAACACAATAGGGCGATGATCAGAAACTACCCTTGGCAATCCATTCTGAACTACTAAGGGGAATTTGTCTAACCAAGATGACGAAATCAGGAATCTGTCCAAGAGCGAAAGAGTGCGATTCTCTTGGCCATTGGACCAAGTAAATTTGGCTCCCCCAAGGGGCAAGTCCACCAGATCGTGACACCCGATCCATTCCGAGAATGCAACCATCCTATTCGTAATCCAGCCTCCCCAAGATTTCTCATGGGGAAAACGGACGACATTGAAGTCATCGCCTATGCACCAAGGGGCGGGCCATAAGCATCTGATCTTGTCTAGTTCATTCCACATCTTTTGGCGAAGCTTGTACTAACACGAACTATAAACGCTAGTGAATAGCCATCGAAAACCCAATGCCGCGTCGCAAAATAACACCAAAACAGAAAATTCCCCAACAAACTGATCAATTTTATACAGCCTACTAGAATTCCATCCCACACAGATACCCCCAGACGGACCCATAGCATTCAAAACCACCCATTCCTCTGACCATATCCCCCACAAGGAGTCGAACATACCTCTGTCGAATTTTGAAGCTTGGTTTCTTGAAGAGCGATGATTGTTGCCTTCAACTTACTGCAAATCTTCTTGATCTGAGCCCTTTTGACCGAGTTCCCCAACCCATGAACATTCCAAGATAAAATAATCATAGGACCTACCTTCCCCGATCTCGCCCTCTTTTCTCCTAAAATTCTAGCCGAGGAATCGTAATTAACTGAGCATTCAAGGCTGAGCAACTCCCTCCAGCCTCTTGGGAGTTCTCTTAGCCTTCAGTTGGTTTACTTCACTGAAATACTGGGCCGCCCTATTTTGCGCAAATTGGAAAAAAAAAAAAAGCTTGCACATCTTCATTTGTTGCCCCATAGGACATCCCTTCCATCCCCCCACCCTATCCAGAACATCTTTCGCCCACCTCTTTTGCTCTGCCGAGATGCATGCTATCGACCCCTGCGGATCTTGAGAAGTCTGCTCCAATATAGGGGCCCTGGCCCATCTTTTCGACGCAAAGGGGCGTAACATCTAGCGCTTCCTCAAATCTCTTTGCCTTGATAAGATCCCTATCTGTTATCTCGAGGGAGCTTGCACCCCCTCGATGAAATGCTCTTCGCTGCTATTGAGCATGCTATCGACCCCTGGGGATCTTGGGAAGTCTGCTCCGATATAGGGCCCTGGCCCATCTTTTCAACGCAAAGGGGCGTAACATCCAGCGCTTCCTCAAATATCTCTACCTTGATCAGGTCCCCATCTGTTATCCCGAGGGAGCTTGCACCCCCTCGATGAAATGCTCTTCGCTACTATTGAGGCAAAAAAAAAAAAAAAAAAATTGCCAAAGTCCTCCAGCGCGGAGGGAAATGCCCTCTGCGCGACTACCGTGCGAGAGGAAATTCAAGAAGAAGGTGAAAAGGCCCTGGCACGACACCTCCGCGCACAGGTAAAGGACCCTCAGGTGGCGGCCGTGGGGCCTTCATTTCTAACGCACGGTAGCCACTCCACCAGGTTTATGCCACAGGACCTCCACGCGGGCCAAAATTCAGTAGCGCAACCTCGACGCAACGCATATTGGAAGTGCACAGTGATCCACGTGGTGGCACCCGATTGGCCAACATTCTGCATTTTTCGGCTATAAATACCCTAATTCTTTCCATTTTGAGAGAGATCTCTAGTTATTAACTGCTGGGCAAAGGAGAGAGCACAAACATTTCTCTAGAATCCCTTTTTGCTCGCCGGGATCCCTTTCTCCAATCACTAGAATCCTTTTCCGATCGTCGGGATCCATTTCCGATCACCAATAGGTGAGAAATGTCCGATCGAGACTTCAACGCCTCAACGCTATTTGCAAACCAAAGCAATAGAAGACAAGCCTCTAAGCACAGCAATGCTAAACCCAACGGGGCAATCGCGGCAATTGTCAGCCTCTGCCACCAGGGTGCTGAAGAAAGGGACAAGGTCCCGAACTCCCAGCGCGGCTGCTACGCAACAGAGCTTTTGCCCCACGCAGGGCAGTTGTCGCACAGTGGTTTTCTTTGCTCGTGCAGAGTGCGCACACGTCGTTCGCGCAGTGACTGTCACTCTCGCGCTAACACCGCATTGTGGCCTCCTAGCCCGCGCGTCATGCCCTCACGCCTGCTCACTTGCCCGCCCACGCATCTTGCTCGCAGGGTCCGCACCGCCGCGCCAGGACCCTGTGCGGCAACTTTTTTGCGCCGCGCGGCAGGCTCCCTAGAGGCCCAATGCCGCCAAACCGAAGGCATCTTCAGGATCATTTTCAAGTTCCGAATCTCCCCAGGATTGTCCTTGAGCCCAGCGGAGGTCCCCATGACTCGGAATGATCCTAGATTGCCCCATTCACGCATGACGCTCGCCTCCAGGAGCCCTGAGGCTACAGCATCGGCTTTCAAAGCCTGATTCATTTAAAACGCGTTATTCGTATAATCGCCCAATGTAAAACACAAATAATAGCCATTATCGTGTCCACAGGTGGCTACCCTACATCAGACTATAGAAACTAAATCTATAACTAATTAGATCACTTGCCCTTGCCAGAAATATGTCAATGCTAAGGACCCCCACCGTTCAGAGTCATATAGTGCCCTACCCATTCAAAACCGTTTCTGCTGACATGACTTGAGACATCCAGAATCCTAGCTAGCCTTCCCGAGGTCACCCGTCGCAAAGATGGGCCCTAGAGTTGCACTGCACAATCAAAGGCTAATCTATCATCTTGCCCGGAACTGAAATGATGGGACATAGAACTAGACTCACAGAGATGGTGCGGTCCATACAATTAGCTTGACCTGGTCCAAGCGACCCTCATTTCGGCCCAGGCGGCCCGTTCATCAAGAGATGTAGTCCCCTGTAGACGCAGTCGTTTGCCTTTTAATCAAGGGTTACCTGTATGATGTAATCAAGGGCCCGTGCCAGATCACGGCCTGGAATGTACAGAACCTAGAATCTCCGGAATAAAATATCCTCTTTGTGCCATGTCTCTGATGTATTTGTTATGTTATTTGTGAATGCTTATGAATCCCCGATTCCCCAAAGGAAAATTTTAAACCAAACACAATACAGTTTTTCTTGCAGATTCCCTTTTAATCCAATCCGCAATTTTAACAAACTGTTGACTCTGTTGGGGATCGAACCCAGAATCTCTGGTTTTGATTATAGAAATGGGGATTTCTAAAGTATACACGAATGACGTAGACTTGTACTAATGAACACAGTGCAAAGAGAATTTGTTCAACGCCTACGGACGCCAAACTGGCGACTCTCATCGAGAACATTCATATGCAGCTCCCGCTAAAGGTAAGATCACGCTTAGTGCTACCGCTACTTAGTTTACCAATCCGTGATGATGGTGAACCGGCAGCCTTGCGAGCTTAGAAAAGAACAAAGAAAGTAATGGCATCCTACTTGACCGTAAGATCGTACTCAGTGCTATTGCTGCTTATGTTACTAATTTGTGGTGATTGTACACCAGCAGTTCAACAAGCTTAGATAAAGAACAAGGAAAGTAATGACATCCTACTCAGTTGTTACTCTTAGTTTCATGCCAAGAGGGGGTTTCTCCGTCACCCTCGTCATGAAAGTTGCCGTCGATGAACCAGAACAAAGATGGCAGCTAGTCTAGAGCAAGAGGAGGGCTTAAGGGTTCAAGAAAGCTATAGAAAGGATGGCGTTGGCCAACGCTAAGCGCGTCGCGCACATGGCAAGACGGAAGCAATGGCAACCGGTTTGCTCCAAGACCTCGACAAGGCAAGAGACAAAGGACATCTGCAGAAATAGTGGCTTCGCTATGGTCACTGAAGAATTTCCAGCGCTCCCTAAGACAATGCAATCTCCCAGTAGACAGAGCACACCAGCAGGACGCAGGGTTTCTACAACATCCAGTAGTTCTGGCATCGTCAAGACTTCCTGAAGACTGGAAGAGTCACCATCAAGGGTCAGGCTAGCCAAGCAAGTGACCGTTAATGCCATTGAAGTTGGAGATGAAGGGTAAGTGTTGTTGCAGGCGCAGATAAATGACTTGGTTCAAGAACAGACCAATCTCACGGTAAAGATAGATGCGATGCACGAAATGCTGATGACTCTCATCGCCCAAAATACTGCTCGGGCCTTAGCGTCGTTGACTCGCCTATCCATGGAAAAATCACAAGAAGCTGCAGATGTCCCTCCAATTGAAGAAACTCGAATCCAACCTAGAGTAGTGCCGAGCGAACATGGACCAACTCCGTCAATACAGATCACGTGAGAGGAGTTATCTCAGACGATAGCCAACGTGATAAGGCAGGAGAAAGAAAAAGAGGAGGGGAAAGTACACTTATCACATACCTTATCCTCCCGAAGTGGACGATGTGCCTTTCCCGACTAACTTCAAACGCCCAGACTTCTCCAAATTCGACGGTCGTGGATCACCGGAAGAACACCTCACCCATTTCATGACAATGATGGGGAATTTCGCCTCAATGCCCCAGTACTGTCTTAGGCTGTTTGGATCCATGCTGACAGGACAGGCCTTCAAATGGTATTCCCTTTTGCCAGCAGGATCAATTAAGGGCTTGGGATGATATTCAGGAAGCCTTCATCATTAAATTCTTTTCTTCGAAGAGGCAAGTGACACTAACATATCTAGCATTTGTTCAATAGAGACCGTGGGAGCCAGTAGAGAAATTCATTGATCGATGGAGGTCAACAGGGGCTATGTGCAAGGAGCTGCCAAGTGAAGAACAGCAAGTCCAAATGTGTATCAAGGTATCCCAAAACGGTTACGATACGGCCGTATCGGCCGATACGTAAAGGAAACGGTGGTGGCCGTTACGCGTTACGGGGTCGTAACGGCCGTAACGGCCGTTACAGAAAAAATAGGCCGTAACGGCCCCGTAACGGCCGTTACGGGACCGTTACAGCCCCGTAACGGACCGTTACAGCCCCGTAACGGTCCCGTAACAGTCATGTAACGGTCCCATAACGGTCATGTAACTGTTTTCTTCAGAAAATAAAAAGGGGCCGTATCGGCCGATACGGGGTCCGTAACGGCCGTTACGGCCCGTATCGTAACGGTAACGGTGGTGGCCGTTACGGCCACCGTTACCGTTATGGAACACCTTGATGTGTATGAAAGCTAAAATAAAACGTAGAAATGCACTCGAAGTGAAAAAGGGAGAACGTTACTTAAGATGACGGCTAAAGTAGAGAAGCCACTCTTTGACGTGAATCTTCTCTAAGTTCAGGAATTGGCGCAACTCAACGAACAGCTCGAGGCACAGCCGAGTGTGAAGAGGCGAACCAAACCTCGATCAAAATATTCAAGTTCTGTGTTTGACGGGGTGTACTCCTCATAAATGCCCCCTATGATCGGTAGGCCTACAATTTCTTGAAGATCCCATAAAGTTATACTCATTTCCCCTTGAGGCAGGTGGAAAGAGTTGGTGACTGAGCTCCAATAATTAAGAAAACACTTAAGGATGGTCGGGTCCCGTTTGAAATCGCTGGAGGTGGCAACAATAGCATGGTACAGGCCGAATGCTATTAATCGATCCTGATGGCGAACCAAGATTTTGTTTACCTAAGCCTCGTAGAAAGGGTGAGGGTTCAGATGACCTCGCGGGTACAGAAGTTCCTGTCCCACATCTTCATCAAGTCACCTTGATTGAAGTGCTGCTGTAAAGTCTCCAAATAATGCATCGGATATGGTTGATGGGGGTCGAAGGTCAGCACCAGTAGTAGCATAGGCTTGATTTCTTTCACAACTTGCTTCGCTCCCGTTCTAAAGGAGCTCGCAATCCAGGAGTGGCTCAGGAGGGGCCACCCATCTTGAAGCATAGTAGAAGACGCCGGAGTTGCCAGTGTCAGAGGTCGAAATACCCAGGAGCGGCTTATGCTGCTTGAATCATCTGCAAAATATGATGTTGCGGTCGTGATACGGGTCGCGGACGTGAGGATCCCGCTCATTCACCACCATGCTCGCCCAGCCAGTCTTCATGCGATCCGACTTGGACTGCCTGGTAATGGTGTTGTACTCTTGGCGCTTGACTTTCCACTTAGGATTAGACTTCTTGGGATTAGACTTCTTTGAAGGTCAAGACAGAGAAGCTTGCGTAGGAGAAGTAGATTGAGCCGCAGCGTGCTACTCCTCAACGGCAGCTTTGATAGCTTCATGATCAATTCGGAGGCCCTCTGTCAGGGCCACCCATTTTCTCCAGTCCTCCGTGCCACACAAGGGAGGCCTCTCAATCTTGCCATCTATGAAGACAGCAGGGATTACATCTTTCGGAAGTTACCTGATATAGTTTGCAAAATCTAGCTTGAATAGCGGTTCGTGGCGGAACCACTTAGAGTTTCGTGCAGGGGGGACTCAAAGGGCCAGCTGTGTTAGGTGCAGCCCATTTCTTGCTGCGACGAGGGATCTAGGCACCTGAAGGGGAAGGGTTGGTAGCACCCCGTGAAGACCGAGTCATCGCGACCTGAAATGAAAATAGAAGAGAGTCATTAGTGGGCTAGCAAAGAAAGGAAAGAAGAGACAGAATCAGAAAGCAAGCCAGTGCTACAAGCCTCGAGACAGTTAAGACAGCAGTTGGGCAGCAAAACAACTATGCGCGAGTGGCGCCAAAGTCACCCAGTGAGGGTGGTGCGCGGAAGTACCCCAAGGCGCTTACCACAGCTCAAGGCACGCGATCGACGTGCGGGGAAAGAAGTTTGACTTGGAACTGAAGATTGCTCAAAAAACTGCCCGAGTCCTCACCTGCGAGGAGGTCAGTAAATCTGTGCATGGGTGGGGTCTACGGTGCAAGAGGAAAAAGCACCGAGTAGAGAGAAAGCGCATCGCATGAAGGCGCGAGGCTGTGGCGCAAAGGAAAAAACACCATGCAAGAAGGGAGTGCATCGCGCCGGGGGGGGCACCTGTTGAGGCATTAAAAATGTCCAAGTCCCCCAATGCGGAAGAAAATGCCGCCACGCGAGAGGAAATTCAAGGAAGAAGGTCAAAAGGCCCTAGCGCGGCACCTCTACGTGCAGCCAAAGGACCCTCGAGCGGCTGCCATGCGGCCTTAATTTCTTACGCACGGCAGCCGCACCACCAAGTTTATGCCACACGACCTCCGCACAGGGCAAAATCTAGCCGCGCAGCCTCCGCTAACGCAAAAATTGGAAGTGAGTGATTCCCCAAAAGAGAAATTCTTACCAAACACAATACAATTTTTCTTGTGGATTCCCGCTTGATCCAATCCGCAGTTTTAAGAGCTGCTAACGGACTTCACCGTTAGAGACAGAGGAAGAATCCTTCCACAGACACAAAAAGTCCCCGGCCTCAGAAGACTTCTGCTTATAAGGCTTGTGCTTGTGTCAACCTCCGAGCCATGTGAGAGGGAAATAAGGGGTTGCATGTGATTATAATTAGAAGCATCACGTGCCGCAACAACTAAAGCTCTAGAATCGTTGTTCGAGAAGTCCAGCTCTGACGTGTCAGCGTCCAACTCCAACACGTGACATATTCAACGAGTTCCGCATCCTCGAAAGATCGAGGATCGGCATCCGACTCGGACCAAGGCCGGTCCTAAAGTACTGCCTGTCGAGGAATTGAGGCTATGCTTCTAGCTCGAACCGAGGCCTAAAGTACAAACATGACGAGGAATAGAGGCTATGCTTCCGGCTCGATTGAGGCAGAAAAACAAGGCAACACGTGTCAGACTCCAACACGTGATGTTGGGGAGCTACTGTCTGGGTCGAATCAGGCTCAAGGTTAGATCGAGAATTCAAAAAGTCAATCGACCGCAAGTACAGAACCCCCCCCCCCCCCCCCCCCCCCCGATGCTCTCGAGGATAGCTCATCGACACGCGTCTCTTCAACACACCCCCTTTCACCACCGCCCTTCTCACCGCTACTCGAAATCGAATGCGTGTCTACTCCCAATTTTGGTGCTCTAGTGGCACACGATCTCTGAGCTCCTACTTCCTCGACTGTGGTTCCCTCTAATCCTGCGTCAACAGGTTGTATCTCCCTCAATCTCCAAAGGTCTCCCCACCTGGGAAGAGCAATGTCTTTATCCACCCCTTAGATAGGCAGGAAGATTTTCCGTTCCCCCACGAGAACAGAGACGAGATTCGGGAGCACGTCGCCCTTCCTCCTTCGAACCTAAACTCTGATCACTCCCACTTCTTCCCCCAAGCTTTGTCTTGAGATCCACTTCAAGGAGTTGGCCCAAACACGATGTAGCCGCGGTGAAAAACTCGTCCACCCAAAGTTCTAAAGGCACAGCCCAAATCAGGACCCAAATATCTTCATTCCTAAAGAGAGAAATCTTCCCACCTTTCAACCCGAGAAATTGGGTCATCCCTGTGGATAGCTCCCACCATTAGAACCAGATTGCGATTGACCCCCCGGGTTCAGACGAATCCAGAGCTCATTATACCCAATGGGTGTGATTACATACATTTCTAGCTTCATCCGGCAACACTCATCCAACCATATCCTTACTAGAGGGATTGATGATCCTTCTTTTACCACTGCTACTACCAAACTCTACAATGTCTCCCACGAATGATCAGTGATGTCTTGGCTAATGCGCACCACCTTCTTCCCACCTGTCTACTCCATGAACACCCTTTTTTCGGGCTTCTTTTGTAACCTTCCTAGACTGACGTTATCTCCTTCCAGTTCCTCCAGAGCTACCTTCTCTCCCACCAACACCTCTTTGAAGGATAAGCTCCCATTCCCGACTAGAGCTTCGTATTTCAAAATGGGTTGGGGGTGTGGAAACACTTTAGAGCGCGCACACTCAGAAAGCTTGTCCCTGTGTCTTTCCTTCTGGTCCCTTCTTTTGAGCTCTGGTCCAATTCCAAACCTCGCTCTCAGAACTAGCATTTTGTGCCCTCCAAAGCTTTCGTCGTGAAGCACCTACACTGCCCGTCATAGCTCCTCCTCTGAACTCATCCTCACAAATGCAATCCCCTCGATGAGTTATTGTGATTATTTATTTCTTGGCAAGACAACATCCATAATAGCCCCCGCTCGCCTGAAAACTCTTGAGAAGTTGATCGGTGCCCAGCCCTCAGGAAAACCTTGCAGGAACAGTAGTGGGTAGGCTGAGACATCAAAATGGATTCTTTTTTTTTTATCCACTCCATTTTCTTCTTGGCACTATGTGCCACTCCTTAGTTGACTACGCAACTCTTGTTCGATTATCTTTATGCCTCGACCTTCTGATCAGGAAGTCCCCGGACTTGTTTTTCGATATTCATTGCTCCTCCTTCCGCTCCTCCCTCTTTTCTTCCGATCATCCCTGCAACTCTTCCTCGCCAGCGTTTGGTTGGTCTCCAGCATTCGGTCACTCTCCAGCCATCCTATCCGGCATTCGGTCCCTCTCTGGCATTCAGTCTCAAATCAACGTAGTAACAATTCTTGAATGAGAATTTCAAATATCTAATATGTGTTTGGATGCCTGATTTTATAGCTATCCTATAAAATTTCCTCTTAACTTCATTGGTATGCAGTGATCCCATAAAACACTAGAGGCACATCTTCACTTCATCCACCACTAATGCAACTATAGAGTGTATGTGATGATCATTTCATCAAACACTCCTAAATACTTCGAAATTAGTCTCAATTGATAGCTGGTTGAAGGGAAATTCCAAAAACAAAATAATGTTTTAATAATTTTTAAACTTAACAAATCAATAGCTCAGCCCTCATACATGCTTGATTTCATATTTGGAGTGCAACATTGCAAGCATTTTGGGAGAAATTGGGGAAATTTTGAATTTTCCACAAATCAACCTACACTCAAATTTTGCAATTAAGTGTATGTGATGATCATTTCATCAAATACTCCTAAACTACTTCGAAATTAGTCTCAATTGACAACTGGTTGAAGGAAAATTTTGAAAAAAAAAAAATGGAGAACAAGAAGAACCAATGGATATTGAAATCAAAACTCCAACTCCATGATTTTTCATACAAAACATGAAGAACCAATGGATTTGTAGCCATTTGACACCTATTTAACATAATCTCAACAGAAAAAAGGGGATCGAAAATTGAAAATGCTAACCGAATCAAACATGTGGGATATATCTGTTAATGCACTTTTCTGTGGCATACTAGTGCACCTTATTTGTCAATTGCGTAGGTCAATGAGTCTAGGTGTTGATTGAGCCCAAAGAAGATGAAAACCGAAGACTCAAGTGGACCTGCTGCATCAAGGAAAAAGAAACAGGTAAATGAGATGCCTTGGTGAGCCAAAACTCTTGAACCTAACCCAAAATCCAAACCTCTAGATGGCATGACCCAATAGGCATACCTTTAATCATCTTAGATAGGCCTTAAGTGTCCCAAAAGATCACCCAAAGATAGGCCTTAGAGGTTGCATGAGCTGCTGTAAACATGACATCAAAACAGCAGAACACATAGCCTGTCGACCAGTCGCTGGCCCTGGCCGACCGGTGGTCAGAGGCCACAATAGGGACAGTGTGAAAATCAAGTCCCTAGCCATTATTCGGCCGGTCGTGGACCGGTCAACTGGTCTGTTCGACCGATCAATTGACCAGTCGACAAAGGCCAAGTTGGGACAGCAACTTCAACCAGTCCCTAGCTTGGAATTCGACCGATCTAAGCACATCGGACGACCAGTCGGCAACTAGCCGTTGGAGCTTTTGCTCTATATATTTACAGCCTGATTTTTTGGGTTGAGAAAATTTAGTGTATTAGAAGCCACCCACATTGCCCATATCATTACACTCTAATCCTAACCATACCAAGTCATCTTCCTTGTGTATAATCACAAGATGGAGCATTCAAAGCTCAATTAAAGATGGACTTGCTCTCCTGACCTCTAAATGTTTTAGGCACCTTGACCATAGGTAGATCCTTTGTCTAAAACTCTCTAAAGATCCATATAGGTGAATCCTTCTAGGCTTGCAACACAACCCTTTGTAGAAGATTCAACCTATCTCCTATCACATTGGGCATCTCAAAAGAGCATCACATGCGAGGTCATTGACCAGTCGAGCTAAAGCATTGGCGACGCATCGGCAACACAATCGGGGAGTTGATTGAAGCACGGGGGAGAGGAGATCAAGCAACCCAAGAAGGCGCGATGAAAGGAGCTCAATCCGACAACTTGTCAATTGTAAGAGTCCAGTTGCACTCTTTCCTTTTGAAGGATTGAGTGTATGAGTTTGGAATCAAACTCAACCAAGTCTCTAAGGGGAGCCTCCGGCAGGAGTGTACGCCAGGTTCTTAGATTGGAACCGAAGGGTTGGGAGGAACTTGTCAAATTCATGGGTTGGATGGAACCCGTAAATATATTGGTTGAGAGATGAACCATTAAAATCTCCGTCATAGGTTAGGAGGAACCTCGTTAAACTCCCCGATAGAGTGGAACCGATTTAAAACACCTAGGTTGGGAGGAACCTGATTTAAACTCCCTTGGTGAACTCTGGTGTGCTCAAGGGATAAGTAAGTGAACCGGGAGTGCAGTAGACAAGTAGTTAAACCACTATACATGCTTGTGTTTGTGATGTATTTGAGCACATTGCTACCTTAACATTGTATGTTTAATTGCTTAATTATGAATGCTTGGTAGGAATGTATGATAGGCATTAGATAGGCACATTCACACACAAGATGTGTTTTCACTAATTGTGTAGACTTTAGCGTATATGATCATATCTCATATAGTCTACACAGGTTGCATAGATTAGGTGCTTGATTAAGTTAAATCATATATTAATCTATGCGTGTTAGACTAGGTAGCTTAATTGCTTATTCATATGCTAGTCTTTGTGATTGGACCCACTTAGGCTTGGAAGCCAAAGTGTTCTTGCTTATTTAGCTTAAATTGTAAATTAATCGAAGTAGGCGAAAAGAATTTCAAAAAGGTCCTAATCCCCCCCCCCCCCCCCCAAAAGGACTTGGCCATTATTCTAGTAGCTTCGCCAAGCTTCCACGCATAATGTAGGGTGTTGTGTTAGACGATTCGACGCAATTTCAATATCGACACTACCTGTGCGTTTTGTATCGCACAGGTGGGATACAAGATATATCGGCCGATATCGTCGATATTTAAAACATTGTTTTGAGTTACGCTATTTCCTTGCTTAGGAAGAAGATAAGGCGGGCTTTTGTGATCTCTGGTTCTTAATTAGAGGATTGTGGATTCTCCATCCATCTTTATTCCTTTTCATTTGATCCATTTGCACTCCAATCGAATTAATAGGGTTGTCAATCTATGAGAAAAATGAATGGTTAAAAGCAAATTACCAAGGGTTATATTCAAAAAAACATGTGTGGCACACCAATGAGTAGGTTGGCTTTGACTTCTGAGCCAGAGCCAAAGCCAAAGCATATCAGGATTGGTCCCACTTAATTAATGACCACATCTCATACATGTAATTTAACCTCTTAAGGTATTCAGTTAATCAGACTCATCATTAGATACCTTTCTTGGTCCTTGCACGAGCATTTAAATCTTACAGTGCATCAAATAGTGGAGCCTACTATGAAAAGTCCTTACCCAAAATCAAGACAAATCACTCATCAAGTGGGCCATGCACACACATTGAGAATAGACCATTGGAACATCTCTTGTAACTAGTGCTTTAAGTATTGAGATATCAACTGATATATCTTTTTTTCCATGTGTGACACGAAAAATGGCTAGAATACATACTTTAAAATATATCAACAATAATATCATTGATGTTTGCCAATATATCACAATATCAATAATATCACGACATAGGCACACATCTAGTTACAAAAAGCTCACTATTTCAATCAAAACTTGTCATATTTCACAAGTTTCAAACAGTGTTTTAAATAGCACGTAGCGTTCAGCCCTCTATAGCATGTAGCATAAGCTACATCAAACTTTCCTCTAACTAAATCGAGGTCAGTCTAGAGGTCTCTCTTTCTAGTGGCTTGAGTCGGATTATAAGCTATCATGAACCACCACCATAGGAACCATACCATGGTGTCCCAAAGGAGACCACTAAGACCGAGAAAGAAAAGCCTCCCCCTAACCAAAGACACACACACAATGCACACCAGTCCTCACTAGACAAAAACTTGATATCCCAAGCCGCTACTATCCCCCCAACCGGACCCACAGAATTGATTACCATCCAGTCTTTAGACTTCACATCCCACAGAGAGTCCATTATCCTCCTGTCTGCATATTGCAACTTAGATTCGTAAAATGAAACTACCCAAGCTTTCCATTTGTGGTAGACATCTTTGATCTTTTCCCTTTTTTGAAGCCATCCCAGACCTCTCATATTCCAACACAAAAAATTCATTTTGGGAACTGATCTACCCTTCCTTCCTCAGGCCTGCAACTGATTCAACAAACGCAAGACTAACCAGCTCCTGATAGAGTCTAGGGGAACTCCAAGTCTTCTCCAGACTTCAGAATTAAAAATCTAGGCATCCCGGTCTTTTTACAAACTGAAATAGGGCATAGTAGTCTTCAATGCTGTCACCAAAGGTGACCCCACTAGCCTACCCATATGGTGCATCACTACCCTCAACCACTTCTTCCCTTTAGTTGATTCCACTTGAGTAGCAACTAGATCTCCCACAACTGGTAGTTGATCAGCAAGAGTGACAACATATCCAAGACCCCCATTGACACCAAGAGACATTTGGAGAGGTGCAACATCGAGAACCTCCCTCAACATGCTCCCACCACAGTGCTCACTATCGACCTCCATAACCATAACATCAGCTTCCAAGGCTGAACCGATCTCCTAGGGGAGAGCTATAAAAGCACACGTCGTTCCTTCACATTCGATCAGGTAGCTGGAGTACGCACCCGAGTGTCTAATTCTCATCTCAATCTTCGAAAGCTGGGCGAGCTCCCATCGAACTCAAGCACGAAAATCGGTCGATGAGAGAGATTAGGTTCAAATGACTGACTTTGGAAAAGGAGAATATTTTTAAGAGGGGCACACCACATGAGGTAGCCTGAACACGTGCCATCGCTCTCCCTCGCACATGACACTTCGGACACATGCCAAGACATCCAACAAGGAGAGGACACGTGACATATCGCAATACCACCTTTTAGGACACGCGTCAACGTCTCTCATCACTAGAGTGCTGACAATGCCACCCATATTTAGGCTTCTAAATATATATTTATATATATATATATATATATATATATATATATATATAATTAAGATTATAAGCCTAGGGGGGCACACCACACGAGGTATCCTAAACAGGTGCCATCGCTCTCCCTCGCACACAACACTTTAGACACATGGCAAGACATCCGACAAGGAGAGGACACGTGACATATCGCAATACAACCTTTCAAGACACGTTAGCGTCTCTCATCACTAGAGCGCTAACAGCACCACCCATATTTAGGCTTCTAAATATCAAATATTAATTATATAATTAAGATTATAAGCCTACATATGGGTAATGATGAGTTGATGACACAATTATAGGTCATTACCTAATCAGTATTTAGGCCCTGAACACACATCAAGCATGATTTGGTGGATTAAGGCCCGTTACACGAAAGTACAACAAAAAGATGGAAATTTAAAGAAAAAAAGAAAGTGATAGTTACCATTTTCAATATTTCCTAACATGGTCCGCACAACTTCAAGTCATTGAATCCCACTTAATTTTGTGGTTCTCAAAATAATCCTACATCTAGTTTAAAATTATTTTCTAAGCTTCCTTCATGTTTGACATGAATAAAGTAGAAAATGAGAGAAAAGTTGAAAATAAAAATTTTTGAAATGGGCACTTGATAGTCATATCGACGTGTAACGATGCATCGGCCCCGTAATAGCGCTGACACGGAGTGTACCAACCAACATGGGCCTATACAGCCTTTTATTCATAATGGACAGATTCATCCCCGTATTGAGTAATTGGAGTGACAAGTTTTCTTTCCGTAACAGCCTTTACGGCCATAATGTAACCATTTTTTAATACCATCAATAGGGGGTATTCAAAATCAATGAATTTCTTTTTTGCTTTTTGCTTTTTCTTTTTTTTTTCTTTTTTTTTTTCTTTTTTTTCTTTTTTGATGTAATATGGTTTCTAACAATTTGAGTCACAGCCGTGTATTGTCTGTTTTCTCCTCTATTTTAGTACTAAAAAAAATATCATCCCATTTATCCAAAAAAAAAAAAAAAAAAAAACAAAACAAAAAAAAAGAAGCTAGAACAAATACCTATAACTACCACAATTCGATCCCTAATGCTAAAGTTTCCATTCTAGACTTTATTGCTTTTGTCAAAAATCCGTAAATACCTGATGGAGTAGTTTTGAATAAGAAATAATCTCAACACCAGTTGTGGATGGAAGTGATGGCATATGTTCATCAACACCTCCGACTACCTATGTTATAGAGAAAACAAATGAAAAGAATACAAAAAATCAGGAGAATGTCATTGAATCAAGCTACCAACAATTCCAATAACATAATCACAATCAGGTGCATTTTCTTACCACCACCATCCGTACAGAGGGCATCTCAGATAAAAAGCTCAACAACTGCAGGTTACAAGAATATAAGAAAGGATAAATGTTGAAGGAGCATGATTTGAATAAGAAATTAGATATAGATGTGGAAATTAATGAGGCATATAAGAAATATGTCATACAATCTAGCTCTAGCCAACACATCCCATAAAAAAATAAAATAAAAAAGATGAACATTTAATAGTTTTGAAAAGTGGGTCATATAAAACCCAAATAGATTTCTTTCTACCTATGAAGACAAAACGATTAATATGTAATGACTGCAAGGATATACAAGGAGAGAGTTTGATTGTGCAACATAGGTTAATGATTACGGATATTTACATTAAAAGATGGATAGAAAGGGAGTAAAATTACTAGGTGTTCAAAAACAATGTGGTGGATTTTAGAAGGAACGTAAACAATGCTGTACGGTAATAAATTGATGGAAGACAGAAAGTGGAATGTCAAGGAAGAATTTAATGTTGTGTGGAATGAGATGGTTGAGTGCATTAGAAAAGTGACAAAAGATGTTTTAGAAGTAACTAGATTCTAGAGGGAAAAGTCACTCATATAAGAAACTTGATGGTTGAATTATGATGTAATAGCTTTCTTGATGGTGGAATTATGATGTATAGAAAGCTATTACCAAAAAACCATTCACGTTTCAAAGCTTGGTAAGGGACTAGAAACGATGAAAATTTAGAACGGTATAAAAACTCCAAAAAGATTGGTTAAGTAGCAAATGAGGCTAAATCAATGATGATCTTTATAACAGACTAGGGACAAGAAGGCGAGAGAGATGTCTTCAAACTTGCATATGAGAGACAAGAAGGTTAGGACCAGTGTTTTAAATAGCTACGCTATGTAGCGTGTAGCTTACGCTACGTAGCGTAGCTTAGCCTAAACACTACGTAGCTCATGAAAATAGCTTAAGTTGTGAGTAGCATACGCTACATGATTAATTTGGATACGCTACACACTACATAGCTCACATTACAAGTCACTTTTCACTATAACATTAAAATCAGTCTCTTTCTTCACTTTTATACTTGATCATTACCCCTTTCTATTACTTTAGGTTGCATTTGGTTGCACCAAATATCATGAAAGTTTGTTAAATTTTATCATTAATCATCTAATTTGGTGCAACCAAGTGCGACCTTGATTAAAAATCTAAGTAGTGTGTAGCTTACGCTACACGCTATGTAGCTTACGCCTCATGCTTCAGAGGGCTAAAGGCTACGCTACACGCTATTCGCTATTTAAAACACTAGTTAGGACCTAGACCACGTTAGATGCATTAAGAGAACAAGTAGAGGGTAAAAGTCAAGGGCAATGAGATCAATGAAAGGTGGAGAAGCTATTTTCAAAACTTGTTAAACGACAACAACTTTGAGAGCATAGGGATAGAAGGAATCATAAACTCAAATGACGTCAAAGACAACAAATACTTTAGTAGGATGAAAGGATCTGAAGTGAAAGAAGCTTTGAGAAAGATGAAAATAGGAAAGACACTCAGACTAGATGGTATATCAATAGAGGTTAGAAGTGCATAGGAGATACTTGGTTATTTTGGTTCACAAAGTTGTTCAACAAGATTGTACGATCGAAGAAAATGCCAAAAGAATGGAGGAAAATTACCATGGTACCTAGTTATAAGAATAAAGGAGATACATAGCTGCAATAACCATCATGGGATTATACTTATGAGGCTTGCTATGAAACTTTGGGAGAAAGTGATTGAGCAAAGATTGATGTATGCAACAAATATATTAGAAAATCAGTTTGGTTTCATGCTAACGAGGTCTACCACTAAAGTTATTTTCCAACTCAAACAATTGATGGAGAAATATAACAAGAGGAGGAAGGATCTCCACATGATCTTTATTGACTTATAAAAAGCATGATAAGGTCCCTAGAAAGTTAATTTGGTGGGTGTTAGGAAAGAAAGGAGTTTCAATAGGATAGATTAGCATGATTAAAGATATGTATGAGGGAGAGGTAACAAATGTGAGGACTACTAGTGGAGAGACAAGTGAGTTCCCAATTATTGTGGGCTTGCACTAGGGGTCAGCATTGAGCTCATACCTTTTTGCATTAGTTATGGATGAGGCACTGAGGCATTTGCAAAAATAGACTATGGCTTATGTTGTTTGCAAATGACATGGCTTTGATTGATAAGGCAAGGGAGAGCATAAAAACACAAAGCTAGATTTATGCAAGAGTGTTTTAGAATCTAAGGGATTTAAAATTAGTCTTACGAAAACAGAGTATAGGAAGTGCAAGTATAGTAACAATAGGAGTGAAAATGAGGAATTAGCTAAGATTTCTAATCGAGAAGTTTCCCAAAATTACCACATTCAATATCTTGGGTCAATAGTTGATGAGAGTGGAGAGATTGAGAAGGAAGTTGCCATAGAATTCAAGCTTGGTGGAAGAAATGGAGATATGCCTCTAAAATTTTATGTGATCACTGTGTACCAATCAAACTAATGGGGAATTTTATAGGATGGCTAAAAGGTCAGCCGTGATTTATGGGATAGAATATTGGGCAGTTAAGGAACAACATGTTCATAGGATGATTGTAGTTGAAATGAGGATGAGAACAAAGATGAGGAATGGTAGAATTAGAAATGAATGTATTTGAGGGAACTTCAAAGTAGTACCAATAGTTAATAAGATGAGAAGAAGTTACATGGTTTAGTCATGTGCAATAAAGACCAAGAACTACGCCGGTAAAGAGTAAGTTAGTAAGAAAAGACTTGATGGCATATCATCTAACTAAAGCTATGGCCCTTGATAGAGTGGAATGGTGGAAAAGGATTCATGTAACCGACCCAATTAGTTGGGATAAGGCTTCGATGATGATGATGATGATAACTTCAGAAACTGAATAATAGTAACAAAATTAACTTAACAGGGTTAGAAAAGGTAGAAGACAAGTGAATATGTAGTGCTAATATCAATAATACAGATCATTTCCACTCCAGCAATGACAAGTACGGGTAACTAATTGCATACTGAAACTTAAAAAATCCAACCTTGTTCAACATCAATTTGTCCCTCTTATCAATTAGAGGCCAAATAAGCATGCCCCAGGATAGCAATGCCACCTAATCCTCTAACAAAAAGAAGAGAAGATAAATACGTCCTTCCCTATTTTCTGACATGCAACCCTGAAACTGGGAAAAGAAATAAAGAGAACACCTCTACAGAGTTTCAGTCATGCTTCCTTCAAAAATTATGTAACCTCAAATTTCCTAACCACTAGCAAGAAGGTGACAACCTAAAAATACACCATACCTAAATTCTTATGGTGTTTATCGTAACCCATCTAAATAATCGATATTTGAAGTAACAACAACAAACCATTTGGCCGTACTACCTCTTTCATGATTTCAAACTTCATGTAGACCTACCACGTTGGTTCACAAGCTGTCAACAGCTGGCCAGGAAGTGTTTAAGAACATTTACTAGATATGAACCAACTGTGCTCCTCAACGAGTCCAATAGAAACCCAACTAAGTTAAGTCAACTCAATTAGATTGCGAGTTGACTTTGCAAGAACATGTTTCCATTGAGGTTTTTTTTTTTTTTTTTTTTTACACAAAAACACTTGAAAGATTCAGAGAATAAACTCAAGAACTCAACCAAGAAGGAATCAGGTTGCGAAATCAAGGAGTGATTATCGAGGCTTTCTAAGTAAAAGTCTTTTTTGTCAATTAGTTACACATAAGGGGCGTCCTTTGAGAAACCTAAGACTGAAGGTTCCAAAACCATCAAATGCCCTGATCAAGCAAAATCCAATGGTTGGAAATCTGAAGGTAAGAACCTGTCATCCAAAGTCTCTTTATGGGAAGCCCTAAACATTATCTTCTTCTTACACATCATCGTCCTCTTCCTATTTTCTCTACGTCTTCTTTCTCTCTTTTTTTCCTCAATTCTCTTCTATTATTCTTCTCTTTTTATATTTTTCCTTTTTAATAACTCCTTTCTATTTATTGAGCATCTATTGCAGTTTGAGAAGAGTAATTTCATATATAATGAAACATGAATATTTTTCACATAACATAATTGTTGGGAAAATGAAAAAAATTATCTCAATTTTCATATCTTTGCATATTCTTATTATTTTCTAAATTTTATTACCAATAAAGACTCTTGACTTTGAAGTCAAGTCAGTTTTTCAGCCAAGCTAAGTTGACATTGTAGAGACTATATTTTTTTTCTTGTTGCATTGGTGCATGTGCACCCTCTTTCATGCTCCTGCAGAACTTTGTATCTTTATAATAATTAAGAGTTAGTGTTAGGGCTAGAAGCCCATAACCAGTGTTTGAATTATCTCCGATATTATCAAAATATCCCCGATATTATCTCTATTTCTAGCTCAGTGATACCAATAACACTACTAGCGATACCGATAACATTGATAGTATAACAAATTCTAGATAACGACGATGTATCGCTAAATATTGCAAATGTATCGATATTGTCAATATTTTCAACTGTGTAAATTCCAAGTATCGCTTGTATTGCTAATGCATTGATGCCATCGGTGTATCACCAATATGTTCGACTATGTAAATTTCAAGTGTTGCCTGTATCGCCAATGTATATGCAATATTTCAATAATATCGCCAATGTATCTGCAATATTTCAATAAATATCACCAATGTATCAATATTGCCAAAAATTTGTATATTAAAAAATTCCCATTTCATATTTTTTTATGGGCACATGGTCGTATGCAACGTTCAATTTGTCAACGATAATATTGACAGTATCACAATATTATCATTATCGCAACATGGCGATATCGAGACCACAATCTTTCATTTCTTTTTCAGTTGTCAATGATTTGTTGGGAAATATCATGTGTTGCTGATATTCTGAAATATCAATGGATGTTTGGATGGAAGGTTAGAGCTTGGATGGATATATGGGATGGATGAGATGGTTGCACTAATTACTTACAGCAGCACATGCTTTTAGGCCCCCATTAAATAGAATCTATTATGTATGCATTCTTTTTGTAATTTTTTTATTCCTAAATATGCAAATATATGTATTTTAGCATCTCCTGAGGTTTCACTAAAAAACTCCACCATTTTCCCCACATTTCCGGTTATCAACGATATTATCGGCGATATCAATATTGTTTTCGTATCCCCGGCTAGCGAAACTTGTAGCAATACCGAAACTTCAAACACTGCCCATAACACAATATTCTCCCAAACTCTTTCTTTCTCTTCCTCTCTTCTCCATACCTTAATCATCATTTCACCTTCTACTTGGTATCAAAGCCAAGACTAGACCATTCCGCATCAGACAAGTTGATCGGCGACACGTCAGCATTGTAAGGACACATAGACCCCGTTTGAGCTAAAAGTTTAGGGGTTTGATAGATCTTGATTTTAGAGGATTTGTCATGATTTTTTGAAAATTTTTAGAGCTTCTTTAATGGTGTTTTGGTCGAAATAGAGAGATTTGGAAGTCGGGCCACCAATCAGATTTTCTTCGATTTTTCTCGAATCGGTAAATTTTTCTCCAGTTTCTTTCCTCTAGATAGACCCAAATCCTTTCCCCAAGCTAACCGTGGAGGAGTTTTTAGCTAGCATTGAGATTTGAGTGGTTTTTACCCCCAAATGGAGGTGCGGTCATGCCGTTTTTCCTGTTTTTGCATCAGATCTGAGTGATCTGAGTGCTATTTTCGAAGATTTCTAGTTGTTTGGGGGTTGTATCTCATTCCCTTGGAGGATTGCGTGATAGAGACTAGGGCGAGGTGAAGTATTTCTTACTTGGAACCTACCACCCTTATGGAAGACAAAGGGTCATCTTCTCTTAGCATGGGTTCACTTGAATCCACCCTGCTTCAAATCACCTCCATTAAGTTGAATGGGTGTAACTATCTTCAATGGGCTCAATCTATTAAAGTATTCTTGGGAGCTCGTAAAAAGTTATCTTACAAATTGGATGATCCTCCAAGTTCTTCGAATGCCGGTTATAAGACATGAACTAAGGAAAATTATCAAGTTACCGCCTTGTTGTTGAACAGTATGGAGCCTTCCATGAATACCTCTGTTATGTTTCTATCTACAACTAAGAGCATTTGGGACACTCTTTATGATATGTTCTCTGAGGCTCAAAATTTTTCAAGAGTGTTTCAACTTATTTTAGATATTGACCGATTTCAACAAGGGTCTAGATCATTGAAGGATTATTATTCGACTTTACGTGGCATGTGGGATGAACTTGATATCTATCAGCCTCTTCCCTCCAACTGTAAAGATGATTAAGAACATGCCCGGAAGCAGCACGACGACACTCGCATCATGCAGTTCTTAGCCAACCTGAAGTCCGACTATCACAATGTTCGGGATCAGGCTGTTGTGAAGGATCATCTCCCACCGTTGATGACTGTCTATGCCATGTGTCAACAGGCTTCCACTTCTGTGCTTCCCTCTCATTCCCTCGTGCCCCTAGAGCGGTCGACTCATGTTGTTGTGGATCGCCCTCCTACTCTACGTGGACCCCAAGCACCTTTTTCTAGTTCAAGTCATTGGATCAGTTGGTCGTGGTAGAGGTCGAGATGGTGACCATGGACGTGATGGTCGTTTTTCCCGTGGTTGTGGAGGACGCGACTGAGGTCATGATGGTTTCAGCCTATGCTCTCATTGCGGTGGGACTGGTCATACTATTGATTACTGTTGGCAGCTGCCAGTGTTCGCAGTATCGGCGAAAAATCGATAATATTGCTGATATTATCGGTGTCGCTGGGTAATCGAAAACTATAACCCATTTTTTCGCCTCACTTCCAGATATCACCGATTTCAGGCCGATATTTTCGATTTTTCGAAATTTCCTAAAAAAATGCCAATAATTCCCTGTTCCCACCATCCACTGTAGCCAACTACCTTCTTTTTTTGGCGATAAAAAGGTGACATTTTCGGCGATAAAATCGTGAAATATAGAAAAATCTAAGAAAAAAGAAAATACCCATTCTTTTCTCTCGCATCTGTTTGAGGAAGAAGAATTCAGCTCCCCACAGTCATTGGATTGCAGATCGGCAACCGTTCTTTAAGAGGTATGAATCAAACCCCGAAATAGTTCGGACTTTCCATCGAAAAATCCTCCGATGGCGACTTCTCCGTGTTGCCAGCCTCGGAACATGGCGTTAGGGCTACGAAAAGCCAAGGATGGGAGGAAATTTCGATTTTTAGGGATAGAAGGGAGAGCTTTTCGGGTTTGGGGGAAATGGGTTTCTGTTTTAACCCTTAATAAGGGAGCGGATTGAGGGAGAGCTTACATGCGTACGACTGCAGCACCCTCAATGTACTGACTAAACTCTGTGGGGCCCACAGAGTTGTATGTGTCACATGCATGCCGTCCATCCGTTTTTCCATTTCCTTTTAGGCATGTAACCAAAATTCAAGTATATCTAAAGCTCATGTAGACAATGAACTACACTAAAGGAATCAGTGTGAATTGAATGTACATCGTTGAAAACTTATTGGGGTCCACACAAGTTTTGGATGAAGATTATATTTATGATTTCCCTTCATCCATATATTTTTAACCTTATGAACAGATTGGATGAGAAATAAACATCATTTTCGATCCTAGGAACGTTTCAATGGTGGACATCATTAATCCCACCGTTTCAAGTGGTGTGGTCCACATAAGATTTTTTTTATGATTAAATTTTTGTCTGAACCAATAAAATGAGTGGAAAAAATGTACGGACAGTGTGGATAAGACATGTACATCCAAAGTGGGCCCAAAACAATTTGCTTATTATGAAACCGTATTACCGATTAGTCAGTACGAAGCAATCTGATTTAAGTGGATTTGGTGTTACTCGGCTAACACCATAGTGGGTGTTACCCTTACAATGTGGGCTCCACCTTAATGAACTTTTTGTATATCCACACCGTCGATCTGTTTTTTGAGATCGTTTTAGGACGTACAACCAAAAATGAGCCAGATCCAAGACTCAAGTGGGCCGCACTAAAGGAAAAGGTGGGTAGGGAAATTCATACCAGTTGAAACATCCTTGGGGTCCACAGTGATGTTTATATGCCATCCATACCGTTCATAATGTCATTCCTACTTGGATGAACTGAAAACACAAATATTAGCCTGATTAAAAACTTTTGTGGCCCCACGAATATTTCAACTGTGGACGTTTAATTCTCATGTTTTCGGCCCACTCGAGTCTAGGGTCCACCGTAATGTTTATTTGACATCCAACTCGATGATTAGGTCATATAGACCTAGATGAAGGTAGAAAACAAATATCAGCTTGATCCAAAACTTTTGTGGCCCCCACGAAGTTTTTAATGGTGGGCATTCAATCAATACTTTCCTATGATGTGGTCCACTCGAGATTTTCAATCTACCTCTTTTTTGGTATCATATCGTAAAATGATATTAGAAAATTGATGGTCCACTTGGATGAAACAAATACATCATGGTAGGGCCCACAGAACGGTGACAAGTAGCCACTTGCCCGTTGCTACTGGCATGGCAGCATTACTAGTCAAACCGCGTCCCTTTCATAGGAGTGATTAGTGACCACGGTAGCCCACACAAGACGGTACTCCCCTTACTGTGGGGCCCACTTTGACATATTTATTCTATATCCACACCGTCCATCCAATTTTCCATATCATTTAAGGGCATTATCCCAAAGACAAAGTAGATCTAGTTATCAGGTGGACCATCCCATAGTAAACAGTGGCAGTTGGATGAAGGGGAAAAAATATTATGTTTTACCTGAGGTCCGCCGTAATGTTCATTGACCATCTAACCTGTTGATAAGTTCATACAGACTTGGATGAAAGGAGAAAAAATAAATATCAGCTTGATCCAATATTTTTGTGGCCCATAAAAGGTTTTTAACGGTCAATAACCACTGTTTTGTATGTTTTTTGGACATACAATGCATACATCTAGGTGGGCCCTACAGTCATCCTTGGGCCCCATTAAATGAAAACTTATTATGTAATGCATTATTTTTGTAAATTTTTTATTCTGAAATATGCAAATATGTGTATTTAGACATTTCCCGGAGTTTCACTGAAAAATTCCACCGTTTTCCTTATGTTTCCCCCTTTTTTCCCGTATTTCTGATTATCGGCGATATTATCGACGATAACGATATTATATCTTTATCTCCAACCAGCGAAACTTGTAGCAATACCGACAATGCGAACACTGGCAGCTACTTTGTCGCCCTCCTTATGCCACCGCCTCTCTTACTGCTACAGATACTACCAAGGGACAGTCTTCTTCCTCTGTTGTTGAGCAGACATCTCTTGGGGATTCTCTTGTTATTTCTCGAGCCGCCTATGATGCCTTGATGCGAGTTCATGTTCATGATATTCCTGAGCCTTCCCATGCCACTTCTGCTCAGTCAGGTACTGCTCACCTTGCGTCTTCATCCCCTACCTCATGGGTCATCGACTCTGGGGCATCATCTCACATGACTGGTAAGTCTCATCTCCTCTTCTTACTCTTTTTCTTGCCAGTCTCAGTTTATTATTATTGCCAATGGAAATCAAACTCCTGTCTCAAGACTTTGGTCCATTTCTCTCTCTCCCACCTTATCCTTGTCCTCTCTTTTACATGTACCTTGTTTTTCATTAAATTTACTGTCCGTCAATTCTCTCACTAAAACCTTGAATTGTTCTGTGACCTTCTTTCCAGCTCATTGTGTTTTCAAGGACCTTCAGACGAAGAGTGATTGGTGGGGGCCATGAGCGAGGAGGCATCTACCTTCTTGATGATACACCTGTAGCAGCTTCCAGTGCCATTTCCCCTGATCGCGAGTCTATGTCCCGATGGCATTGTCGTTTAGGGCATCCATCTTTAGCCAGAATGCATCTTTTGTTCCTATCCATGTGTGGTTCTAAAACTCGGTGTTGTGAGACATGCGAACTATCTAAGCACCATCGTGCTACTTTTCCTCCTAGTTCATCTAGGAGGAAATCTCAACCTTTTGAGTTTGTCCATTCTGATGTTTAGGTTCCTGCACCCGTTTTCTCTACTTTTGGATTCCGATATTTTGTTACCTTTATTGATGACTATTCAAAGATGACTTGGGTTTACTTATTGAAATCTAAAAGTGAAGCGTTTAATATGTTTTTTTTTTTTTTGGTTGGTTGGGGGGGGGGGGGGGGGGAGTATATGTCTACTGCCTTTTTATCCTTTTTGCAGGAGCACTGGCATTTTGTCCCGGACATCTTGCGTGCGAACATCTCAATAAAATGGTAATGCAAAACAAAAGAATCGCCATCTTCTTGAGGTCTCTCGTACTCTTCTCCTTGGTATGCACCTACTGAAACATTTCTGGGGTGATGCTCTTCTTGCTACCACATTTCTCATTAACCGCATACCATCTCGCATTCTCTCTTATAAATCTTCCTTTGGTATTTTATATTTCCATGACACTCCATTTCCCCTCCCTTAAAGTGTTTGGTTGCACATGCTTTGTTCAAATTTCGAATGGAAGTAATGACAAACTTAGTCCCCAAGCCACTAAATGTGTTTTCATCGGCTACTCTCATAGTCAGAAAGGGTATAAGTGTTATGATCCTTTGACTCGCAAGAAGTATATATTGGCCGATGTAACCTTTTTTAAGGACATTCCTTACTTCTCGAATCATGGTAAGTCTTTGTGTGATCCTCTTGCGATTACGAGGGAGCCCTCGTCATGTCCCCCTCTTCCTATTTCTACCGATTTTGAGGGGACTACGTTCTCCTCTGTTCCTCCCTCCACTAGTGAGTTGGGTACTTTAAAGCCTCTTCAAGTGTATCATCGACGGGCTAAATCTTCTATTACTCTGCCATCCACTACTCCGCTCACTTTGAATGATTGTTCAGGTGATCCATCTCTTCCAAGTCAAGATCTTCCTGTTGCCTTGCACAAAGGAACTCGATCTTGCACTAAGCATCCTATTAGCAATTTTGTGTCATATGGTCATCTTTCACCCTCTTTTCAGTCTTTTGCAGCTTCAGTTTCTTCAGTCGACATTCCTCATTCTATCTCTCATGCTCTCAAGAGCCCTGACTGGACAAAGGTAATGATGGAAGAAATGGTTGCCCTTGAAAAAATCATACCTGGGAGTTGGTCTCTCTTCCTGAGGGTCACAAGTCTGTTGGATGTCGCTGGGTTTATACCATCAAATTTCTTCCCGTTAGTTTGATTGATCATTACAAAGCTCGGTTTGTAGCTAAAGGCTACACTTAGACACATGGCGTTGACTATTTTGAGATGTTCTCTCCTGTGGCCAAGTTAACTCCATTCAGGTGCTCATTTCCTTGGTTATCAACTTGTCTTGGCCCATCTTCCAACTCGATGTGAAGAATGCATTTCTTCATGGTGATCTCGCAGAAGAAGTCTATATGCATCAACCGCCTAGTTTTGTAGCTGCCAACAATCCTCAAATTGTTTGCCGATTGAAGAAAGCGATTTATGGCCTTAAACAGTCGCCGCGTGCATGGTTCGAGAAATTTAGTCATGCTCTCTTGAGTTTGGCTTTGTGCGTGGTCACACCAATCATTCTCTCTTCAACAGATCAATAGGAATTCTTGTGCTCATTGTGTACGTGGACGATATTGTGTTGTCCGGAAGTGACATTGTTGGTATGAAAGATGTCAAAGCCTTCCTGAAGACTCGTTTTGAAATCAAGGATCTTGGCCCTCTTCGCTATTTCTTGGGCATTGAAATAGCACGCTCCAAAGCAGGGGTAGTTCTGTCTCAGCGTAAATATGCCATTAATCTTCTCACAGAAACTACTATGTTAGGGTGCAAATCTGCTCTTACTCCCATGGATCCCTCTCAAACTTCGACCGGATGATGGTGCTCTTCTATCTTATCCAGGGATGTATCGACGCCTTGTTGGTTGCCTTATCTACTAAACTATTACCCAGCCAGATCTATCCTATGCGGTGGGTGTTGTTAGCCAATTTATGCATGCTCCTCATTCATCACACCTTATTGCCGTCTATCGCATTCTCCGGTATCTTAAACCGGCTCCTGGTCTTGGGCTCCACTTTTGGTTCCATGGCCATCTTCACTTCTCTGGATACTCTGATGCCGATTGTGCCAGTAGTGTCTATGATCATCGCTCCACGTCTGGCTATTGTACTTTTTTTTAACCATGTCACATGGAAGAGCAAGAAACAATATCTGGTTATGTGCTCCTCAGCTGATGCCGAATATCGGGCCATGGCTCATGCAACATGTGAACTTGTATGGCTTCGCACCCCTCTCGAAGAACTTGGTTAGCCTCCTTCGGGTCTTATTCCTCTCCATTGTGAAAACCAAGCAGCTATACATATTGCAAGTAATACAGTTTTTCGTGAGTGGACCAAGCACATTGAAGTTGACTGTCACTTTATTCGGGAGAAAGTTGCCTCCAAGACATTGTCACCCCGTTTGTTTGCTCTGGGGATCAAGTTGCCAACGTTCTCATTAAATATTTGACTTAGGATGCTCTTCATCGGATTCGTGTCAAGCTGGGCATGATCAATATCTATGCTCCAACTTGAGGGGGAGTGTAGAGACTATATTTTTTTGTTCGTTGTATTGGTGCATGTGCACCCTCCTTCATGCTCCTGCAAAACTTTGTATCTTTATTATAATAAAGTGTTAGTGTTAGGGCTAAAAGCCCATAACACAATATTCTCCCAAACTCTTTCTCTATTCTCCATACTTTAATCATCCTTTCACCTTCTAATGACATGACTTGACAGACTTTTGAGTTTTCAAGTCTTCAAACCATGATTCTAGGTAGCTCTGTTAACCAAGCTATGGAATGAGTTCTGGGTATTGGCTAAAGTATGAAACTATGAATGCAACAGTTAACGAGACATAATAGTTTATTGAAAGGACAACTTGATTGCAAGCATAATGGTCTTAACTTCTGATTTGTTCTTTCAATATATATATATATATATATATATATATATATATATATATATATATATATATATATATATATATATATATATATATATATCAGTGTTTTAAATAGCTACGCTATGTATCATGTAGCTTACACTACGTAGCGTAGCTTAGCCTAAACGCTACGTAGCTCATGAACTTAAGTTGCGTGTAGCCTACACTACATGATTAATTTGGATACACTACGCGCTACATAGCTCACATTACGAGTCATTTTTCACTATAACATTAAAATCAATAATGTTTTTAATGATTTTTTACATTTTTCTATTTCAATGAAAATTAGTTAGTCTTTTCAATGCTTTTAGTAAAATAATATAAGAAATAGTTTTAAATAAGTTTTGTTGCTCTTTCTTCCCTTTTATATTTAATCACTTTTATCTAGCATGTTATGAAATTTTGTCAAATTTTATTACTAATCATCTAATTTAGTGCAACCTAGATTAAAAATCTAAGTAGTGTGTAGCTTACGCTACACGCTATGTAGCTTACGCCTCACGCTTCAAAGGGGTGAAGGCTACGCTACACACTAATCGCTATTTAAAACACTGATATATATATATATAAAGAGAGAGAGAGAGAGAGAGAGAGAGAGAGAGAGAGAGACCGTAACGGTTGTTACGAGGCCATAACAGCCGTTATGACCCTTATCGTAAAGGTAACGGTGGTGGCCGTTATGGCCACCGTTACCATTACGGAATACCTTGCTCTTGATGCTCATAATGACATAATTTATCTGTTATTTAAGAGCATAGGAATGCTAAATTCCAATTCCTCATCTTCAAGCTCCAAATACAAATACACAACACCTGCCAAAGTGGCACTGTGTAGGATCTCAGATGTTCTTAGGGTGGTCCCCATGGTGCATCTCTTCTATAAGTCAAACAGGTCCACACATCGAGTGGCACATGCAAGCCAAATATAGATCGTTGGTCATCATTTTTTTATAACCTTCTAGTTCTTCATGCATGTGCAGCCAACATAATAAACTGACCATATAGGATTTTGGTGTCAGGAACTCTCACCAGGGTGACCACTTTATAAATGCCATGGACACCGCACAACTACCAAGTTAGGATGCATGGTACATTTCTCTTTAGTGCTTGAAGATGGTGTATCTGAAAGTTCATCCACCGCGCAACTCTATGTGGGTATGAGATATAACCACACACATTATTCACGGGTATATTTCTAGTTTTCTACTTCTTTTGCTCTTGAATGTATTGCTTGTGTTTCCATACATGTCTTCTTACATTTATAAATTAACAGAATAAACTTTGAATACACTTGCATCAGTTCAGTCAGACTGTGCATAAATTAGGACCCCTATTCTAACACAAATTCATCACTCATTATGCATGTTTTGTATGTTTAAAAGACCTATCTAATGCATGATTTGTGATTGTAGGAATGAGAGAAAGACTTCACCGAATTGATGCTAAAGAACACCTTTTAACGAGCATTAAAGAGGAAGGAAGATGAGCCAAGAGTTGAAGAGATGAGCCAAGAGAGGAGGAGAAAAAAAAAAAAAAAAAAAAAAGACAACATTGGTCCGACCGATCAAGATCGGCCGGACACCACCATGTTGCCCTTATGTGCACGCTGGACCTAGACCCAGACCAGTCCAACCAGTCATGACCGATCAGCCACTCTCAAGACAGCAAGACAGTAGCTTTCTCTTGAAGCTCCGAAATTCCTTGCGCAATTGCGTAAGATGTTACGCAATTCTCGAATCTTCTGAAGCGGTAGAGCTTCAAAGCTATAAAAGGACACCTAGGGCTCGTCTATAGTCATCATAAAAGGCTTGGAAGTTGTGGGAGCTGAAGAGGGTCGTTGTAGAGCATTTGCAACTCCTCCGAATCGGGTTTTTTATGTTTTTCAGTAGTTTTCTTTTGAGTTTTTGTTTAACCTCTTAGCTAGGGCTAAGAGGTGAAGCTTATGGTTGTTTACAATGCATAGTTTAAGTTAATTCAAGTACTTTTAGGTTTAATAAAGAATACTTCTAGTTCTAGTTTGAAATAAAGTTGGTATGTTTAGTTTAATCTTCTATCTCTTGTGATTTTGCTTACATTGGATGTTTTGATTTACTGAGATTTCTCAATGGGGGGTGTTGTTGATAGGATTTTGGGTTGTAGAGATCTTAGATCCATCATGATATGTTGGATGCTAGGTGATCTTACAAACCAAGTTTCCTAAGTGCTTATCTAGAACTAAACTAAAAGAAGTTCTCATCTTTTGATTTGATCTGAGATAGATGTTTATGTATTGATTTTGGTTCGATTGAAGTTCAATCCATGCTTCTAAATCAAGTCTAGTGACACGACTTGAGGAAGGATCATGAATGTGATCTCACTTGTTTTGTGAAGGATTGGGTTGTGTGATTGGATACACCCAATGCCTTAGTTGTTATGAGAGAACCATATCAGTAGATAATCCATCTATGTTAAATATATTATGATGATTTGATTGCTCCATATTCCGATTGGATAGGGATAGAACTCCAACTCCAATTGAGTTAATTGGCTTGAATGATTGAATTAGCATTATGAATGATTATAAGTGGATCATTGGCGCTCTAATGTTTATTTTTCTGATTTAGTAGATAGTTTTATGTTCTTAAAATCCATCCTTTAATATAAATCCGAATTTAGTCCATCCTAGTTACATAGTTTAAAAGTGTTACGACAATCCTTATGGATCGACCTCGGTCTTATCAAAAATTATTACTACATTGCAGCCTTGCACTTGAGGCGAGTGAACAACCCCATACAAAGGACACCTATTATGTACACTTGTTTTTTATGATGTTTTTATTTCTAAGTGCATATTGATGTCTTTATTTAACAATTCTTGAAGTTTCATTGAAAATTTTGACCAAATTCCCAATCCCCACATTTCCCAACAACAACGATACATTACACGATACAACTGATATGTCCCAGACAAGGCATAGTTTAGGACCATAAACAAAGGAACTCATTATCTGTACTTGTTTCTTGTGATTTTTTTAGGTCAAAGTGTGTAATCATGTTTCTTTCAACATTTTCTAAAGTTTTATTGAAAAATCCCATTACTTCCTAATGTTTCCCTCAAACAAAGATACATTCCCCGATACATGCGATATTTCCCATGCAATACCGTTATGTTTCCGTACCCCGAGTGTGTGATACGTGCATCGATACCAATATTTAGATAACCAACTGTCCCAATATTGCCCCAAAAGCTTACGACTATAATATAAATTTGTGAAATGATTTGAAGCACCTACCCCATCTATGATCCATACATTTTTGTGGTATTGTCATTTCCAAAATGACAGCCAATAACTACATATGAATACTAGTACATAATTACAAACAAATTTAGTAAGAAAGATTTTCAGCTCCATCTATGACCAGCTGTGCTTTACGACTTTCTTTTTTTATGTTTTTCCTCTAAGAAACGAGTTGATCTGCAAATAAGAAATCTGATTATGGTACCAAGTGATTCCTTTCACATGTCTGTTTTTGCAGATATATGTTCTCTTTCTTGCATCCCAAATCATGTTTTTCCATCATGCTTGATGCATTGGAATGAGACAACCATAAAGGAGCCAGAGATTGGAACTCACAATATTCAATGTTTGTGGTACACAAAATATAGCCTGTACATTAGCATGATTCACAGCATACTTAACAGCATCTGGCCCTGCAAATATAAGAGGGTAGATCATAAGGTTCCCAAATATATCATTTAAAGATCTTGCAAAAGGCCAAGAACATACCAAGAGTGTCATATAAAGGAACCGTGATATAAGAATATGCTGCACAAGCATGATCGACAATGACCCACTCTGGCCTGTTGATAAAATAAAGCCCAATACAGGCTCCCTGTTCCAAAAGAAAACAAATGGAGTTATCTTTCTGGCGAGAAAAGATTGGCCAGCTATTAATTACATTGATGCAAACAGCTTCCTGACATACAAATGGGCATGTTCATAGAACATGAAAGATGGATGGTACGAGCCAAAATCCAGAACATAGGACGAGCAAATGGCATAACATGATATGTACTATATAATGGTAATGCTCAGCCTGAAATTGACATTTCAAGCACTCCATACATATGGTGAAACCACCAAGGACAGAAACAGGACCAACTTTTCCTCAGTCAACCAATCCCAGCAGTAACATCAACAGACTATTTGCCATTGAGTGTGGACATTTGCTACTTTAACCATCCATTTGCAAGCCAGTTATTGAATGTCTAGGATTGTCCCGTGGGAAATTCTGTGCAGCATCATCCATCCAAGTTGGGGTTCCACCATCTGAATGATATTGACCGCGGAAAGGTGGTCCAGATGTAAACACAGGTAACTTGGGTCAAGCAGTGCATATTTCCTCTAATATGAAATGGGCAGTTGATAGGGAACTCACTCTTGGTACCCCATGATATATCAGGCCCGAACCTATTGCCAAACGGGCGGTACCTGCTTCTCCATATGTCATCCATTTGTACCTTTAGTTGTGCAGAATAAAGGCAATTTTAGATGAGAGAATATTAGTTTAACTTGCAAGATCAGTTTGAAAAGCAACTTACTCTCCGACTGTTCCGTCCACCCGAATTCGTGTACCCAAATACTTGAAATCTCGGAAGGTGTCAACTGCATGCCTAAATACACAAAATCAAATGTAAAGCATTAAGGATGTGATTGGATTCCAAAGTCACCACCTTCAGCTGGAACAGATGCAGACAAAGGAACTCCATGAATTTTTAGCGATATAAAGCATAATAACAAAAGAGATTTCACAATGGAAGATCACCCATCTACAGCATCTCCACCACTTGGGCACTTTTTTATGAATAAGAAATTATTGCTAGGAGTAATCAGACCCAATTTGGTGGCCACCAAGAAAACAGATCATTGCTAAAATATCACATAAACGATTGTCTTAGCCATGAATCGTTGCCCCAACCATGGATGATTAACAGAAGTTGAGAAAAATATAAGCAATGGCTCTCTCAATATAGGCATAAATTGCAGAATTGGATGCCTAATATTGTCAAATCACCAGGACATTTGTGCAATGGCGTGGCCCACCAGATCAACGGTTCTGATTGCCTTAGACATGTGCCAACTGTGCAGTGGAGATACATGAAACAGGATAGCCTTCAACTCTAACTAGGGCTCTTAAGCTGCTCTGGCATCTCTAACAAAAATAGAGCTGTGATGGAACTAAGAAGTTATCCAAGAAACAGAGAAGACTAAGAGGGCACTCACACAAAGTTATCATGCAAAGTTCCAACATCGGGATGATCAGGGAATCTACTCACAAGCTTTAGAGGCGAATGTGCAGATCTGCCCAGCCACAATGAGATCTTACTCAGGCATCAACAGAGCAATATGTATTGCACAGCCAATATAAGAAAAAAATGACACCACTTAACCTGTATACATTCCACTTTCCTGTTTGTAATTTTTCTGGAAGTACGACACTATAGCCCTGCACTGCACGAATTTTAAAAATCTCCAGCAATTCAGTCAATCTACATGTGCATATGTAAAGAGGAATAGGGAACACCTAGAATCGTTTTGCTGCCTTTCAAAACCAAGCTTAGATGAGCAAGTCAAGCAGGTGCCACAATTGCAATGATTTCTAAAAAAAATGCAATTGGCCCGAATAGAGGACCGGTTGAGTAGTTAGAATAGAAGAGCATGCTGAGCTGTGTGCATGATAATTTGAGCCGACACGAAACAAAGAGACATTACAGTAAACTCCAGGAAGTGATCATCTATTAAAATGCACAAATTGGAATGGAATGCCTTTTCTCTGAAAGGGCTTCAGATAAATCTTCCTAATCCCTTGAGGTCTGTTTTTGAAGAACGCACAAGGATTGAAAGAAGGTTGTTGAGCCACCTTTTTTAGGTTTAGAACCTTGTTGCTTGTAAATTAAGTATCATTTCTTGCTAAGCCTTTCTATGGTGGGTTCTTAAGGCATGTTTGAAGTTTTTCTCCAAGCCTACTGTATTTGATCTCCCTTGTTCTTTTGCTGCAACTTGTTTTATAACAAGAAGATTACAGTGTGGAACCCTGTGGTTTATTTGTTGAGATTGTAGACGGATTCTTCTAGATTGACATTGAAACTACTGAACTATAAATCCAACGATCAGATCCATATCACTAGCTTCATGAACAGAATTGTATGTGAATGGAAATAAGTAAAAACATTAGTCCTTTCCCAAGCAACCCAGGTTATCGTATTCATTTTCATTTTGCCAACCAAGAAAATACAGCCATTTTTAGCTCTGTTTACAAAACAGAATGAAAGAATGCAACAAAAATAAGGAAAATTATAAAAGAAAAGAAAGAAAAACCTGAAGTACAATGTTTTGGAGCCGTCAACTGAAAAGTTGAGACCAAAAGTAAGCCTCTTCTGACAAGGACGTAGGCATTTAGTGTTAGAGAGACAAATAGAGAGAGAGAGAGAGAGAGAGAGAGAGAGAGAGAGAGAGAGAGAGAGAGATTAGATCGGGTCATTCAAGTTGCATTCGAGCCGTCACATTTGGATTAATCAGATTATCTTCCTCTCAACAGAGGTGAGTGATCCTATGCGAATCTAAAAAATTTAGATTCTTGATTTATTTTATTTCGGAAATTACAATTTTTTGCATTTTTCGTTTGCTATAATTAATTGATTAAATCCCATTGAATAGTTCAGTCGATCTTTGATTTTTAATTGGATTATAGTGTATTATTGGATTTGGATAGATTAAGTCAAAGTAGTTGTTAAATTAAAAATCAAGATAATGAGTTTTTTTTTTTTTTAATTATATACCAAATTCAACTTATTAAATCTAATGTATAAAAATATTATAATAATAATAATGATTATAATAATAAATCTCTATAATAATTTAATGTAAGTTCATAAATTCTAGATTCAAATGGGATATAAATCCGAATTTTCGTATAATTAATAATAATAGGTTTAAATTAGACATGGTTTAAATTTGATTTAATAAATCAAAATTTCTTTTTTGTTAATTTAATAATTAGAAAAAAATGAGCTGAGATATTATAAAAAAATTTAAGTTATTACGTTGCAATATTAACTTAGATAAGAATTTAAAATTAATTTTTTTTTCAATTTTATAACCGAGTGCAAAACTTTACATTTGGAAAATATATAATAAAAAAATCAATTCAGAATGTTCCTGAATCCTTAATCAATCTAAATTAATATATATAAATTTTTTTTAACAAAGTCAGTAAATTCAAATATAGTTAACTTGAATTCGAAATATTCCCGATATTATAGTAATTAATGGTATTGAATTTGTTAATTTATATTGGGTCGAGTATTTAGATTTTTTTTTTGAAATCTTAGGATAAAATAAATTAGATTGACAGACTCACATCTTGTTGTATAAATCATAATTTAGATGTTTAATTTCTGTAACTTTTTTAATTAATTAAATCGAAATAAATTCTGAATAAGGTAAATTATAACTTGGATATAATTCAAATTATAGATATTCATCTATCAGGCACAATTAAAATTTGATTAAAACTTAAAACTTTGAATCTTAATGGTTAAGATTAATCAGGTAAATTCTTGATCAAAACTTAGTAATTAGAATTTTTTTGTATTTTAATTTGTAAATATATATGTATTTATATATTAAATAAATAAATAAACTATTCCAACTTAGATTCTAAAATTTTAGTATAATTGATCCATGTTGATTAATTTAATCTAAACTTAAGTTGAGTAGATTCCAAGTGGTTGAATTAAATTTAGATTTATTCGTGAAATTAATTGAAATAAATGGTTAATTAATTACTAAATACAAGTTAATCTTAAAATATGGATTATTAATTTGATAATAACAGGGTAACTTAGAATTGATTCTAGATTAGTAAAGAAAAATGTATAAAATTACTAAACTTGGTTGGTAATTAAATCAATTAAACGGATAAAATTTTAAATTATTGAATTACTTAATAATATTTTAATTTATTTTTGAATTATTATTAAATATTAAATCTGATTTAAAGTTTTAAGTAATAGAATTGTTAGATTAGATCTAATTCTAGAGTGATTAGAATTAAATTAATAAGTTAAATAACAAATTGATTAAAAGTCAGAATATTAAGATATCCATTGAAAAAATTAATAATATAATAAATAATCTATTCTAGAATTTTATTTCAAATTAAAATTTTAACAACATTACTTTTAGAATTTATTGGTAAATGTAAAATTTATTATTTGACCATCTTTTAATCAAAATATGGCATATTCATGCAAACATCAGAATTTTGGGATGAAAATAAGACTTCTAGCAAATTCAAAGGATTTTGGCATAAATTTTAGACTATTACAAAATGCAACTTGAACCTTCAGGAAAAATCCAAATTACAATCTGTTAATGTACACAGCCTAGTTTTCCACACAATTCCAAGGGTTGAATTCTAACAGCACCAGATTCTGCAATATTGTTTCTTAAATCGTGAATTCATTGTATTTTTGTTTAAAGGAGGTTGCTTTGTTGTAGATATATTTATTATGCAAATTGTTTTGCGTTCATGTCATGCATGCATTATTATTTGATTATGGAATAAAGAAAAAAAAAAAAAGGAAATTGTATGAGCAAGTAGGGCAATCATGTCCCTTGGGTAGAAATATGACCATGTCATTCTAGAGCAATCATCCACAAAAATGACAAAATATTTAAAGTCATATAAACTAGAAATATGAACAGGTCCCCAAACATCTGAATGTATCACAAAGAAACACACTACTAAAGACCCAAAGACTCATGTACACATAACCCAAAAATGTAAAGACTGAACCCAAACAAGATGACCAAACGTGTGATCATGTCATACGTATGGACACGTCACGTGTCCACACGTGTGACCATTCTAACGTAATGTATGAATGAATTATGAATGTGATACAGGATGCCCTAATTATGATGCATGCTCATGAACATATGTAATCCAGCGGAAATAAATAGCAATAATAATCCAAAATTCAGCATCTACCATCATAAATTAAGAAAATCATAACAGAGGCATGCAATGGAGCGGGCCATCATCACAACCACGAATTGTGAAATTCAATTATAGCTTTAGGTTGGATCCGGCGAGGGATGGAACCTCCCGATCTTGCATGGTCATCACCCAATCGAACAATGGGGTTCACTAGTTCGAGGGATCAAAAGATTTCTCGGATTAAGGAATTAGAAATTTGAGAAATTGAGGTTTTGATTCAATTCTCAAGTTTAGGGTTCGAGATTTGTGAGAGAATAGAAATAGATAATAAAGGAAAAATAAGTTTACCTTAGAAGAAGGTTGGAGGGGCACAAGAAGAAAAGAGAAGAAAAAGATCGGAGAAGAAAAGATGAAGATCCACGAGAGAGAGAGACAGAGAGAGAGCCAACCAAAGGTTTGCTTTTCATTAATCAACAACTAATGAAAAAGGTTTAGGGCAACAATCTTATAAAATTCGAAATTAACATAATTACCAAAATACCCCTACTAACAAAATTTCGAAAAAAAGACATTCGCAAGAAAAAATGTGCATACACTAACCCAAAATTCAAATAAGTAAAAGTGCATAAAATAAACGCAAATCTAAGATGCCCGATGGCCTCCGATGATGGCACAATGAAAGTGGGCCATGATGAACCAACGGTCCGATCACGCCATCATCGTGATCCAACGGTCCAATCATCTCCTCCAAGCAACTTACACATATCCTCTCAATGTGGGGTCTTCTCAAATGTCTCGAACCACATGTGTAAGGTCTTCGATGCTCCTCAGGTCGTCACAAATGATCCTCCAAGCTCATCATCGAGCCATAGAGATACAGGCGTTGCTCGCCTCCTACGCTAATAAACTCTAAAGGGCTTGATGTCCGCATCATTCTCCTCGTCTGAGAAGAGCTCGACTCTGACGAGATAAAACTCTTGTAGTGCTCTAGCAAATCCCGATCAATACTCTGCAACTCCACTTCAATCAACCACGTAAATTCTGACGATGGTCTATTCTTCCATTTGACAAGATACCTTTGGAAACCTCCTCTCGTGGAAACTCTCTTCATCCACAACTTCCTCAATTTCCTCTTTACAATCAATAGGTGGGGGAAGGGGTGTAGTGGGTTGTGAAGCAAAATCATAAAATGACCACGAAAGGAAAAAAAGGACAAGTGGTGGGATTAGGGGAATAGACTAAATTTTCCACATTAAACTTGGATTAATGCTGATTTCAAGTGGGAGGTCTGTCCTATATGCGTTGGACCCAATTCTTTACAACACTTTGAATGGTCCAGCACTACACGCTTGTAATTTCTTAGCGGTGCCCTGTGAGAACCGCTCTGGCGTCATCCTTACCATTACAGTCTCATTCCTGAAAGTCTTGAGATCTACGCTGAGAGTCAGCTGAACATTTATAATTGTCATTGCTTCTATTAATCCGTTGTCTAATATATGTATGTAATACGTGGATATGTCTTACAAATGCATTGGCAGACTCTGAAGACCTTTGGGTAACAGACATGGGTGAAACTAAAGGATGCGCTGAAAAAGCAATGGACTCGAAATAAACAATCCTATGAAAATAAACAACCCTATGATCTAGAACTTGGAAAACTGAAATAAAATGATACTTCCCATGGGTGACACATAACTTATTATTCTTTAAGATTCCATGGGTCCGCTCTAACTGATAGAGGTGTTGATTCTCATTATAAGTATTATAAACAATAATGATTTTCAAGTATCCCAACACTTAAGAACACACTATTAATACTAAGTCTTGGGTAGATCTTGGCATTAGCCATATGTCCAAAATATCATCAAGATGTGGAATAGGGGCTCTGACCATCATATCCACCATGAAGTGAATACATCGCAAGGTAGTGTGACACTTGACTGAAACTTTATGGACGGCCAGGATATGCCCACATGTGCGCCATATGCCATTCTTTTTTAAACTGAAAAAGGGCAGGCTTGGCACACAAAACAAAACTCCAACTTAAACTTTCCTTATTGAATTCTTCCCCGAGAAGTTTATCAAATTGACGCTGCATTTCTGTATTTTCTACGGGGTTCACCTGGTATAGAGGAAAGCTTGACAGGATTGATTCAGGGACAAGATCGATTGTATGTTGAATGTCCTATTTGGGTGAAAATTTATCCCATTAATCATCTAGTGGGATATCACAAGTCATGTGGGTGTCTACCATCATATCCTCACTAGTCTCTTCTTCAATTTCATTTGTGTTCACCACGGTAAAAGATGTAGATTGGGAGACTGCATCAATCAAATCACACATGACACCTGGAAGTGGCGCAACTCTTCGACTTTTTTATCACTAGCACACACTTCTGCATCATCAAAGATGATGAGTGATGCCTCAATTTCTTCCATTTCCTCACTACTGACGTTAGGCACATACTCTTCCACTTCATAAACAACCTGATTAGATTCTTCCAACTGGCCAGTTCACCAAGGTATTATCTCGCTTCTAAGGAAATATAATTGGTGTTAAACACTCAAATTGTTTATAAGCCGAGATTTCCTTAATGATGGGTTGAACCACTTTACAAGGAGGGGACCATATTGGCTCTGTGCTTGTACGGGAAGGTGGGGCAACTCTCTTCTGAGCTAAGGGCTTTTGACGATAAGAGATGGAAAGATATTTTCCTTTCAAACGCTCTTTCATCTCGTCCCATTGTGAGATCGAGGCTCTCCCAACTCTATCAATTCATCGCTCCAAATCTGTCCAAAACGACTTGGCTTGGCCCTCCAATTTTCACTTGGCAAACCTCAATTGACTATAATTCGACATATCATACCAATCAAAAAAATAGTCCAAGTCTTCAAGCCAATCAAGGAATGTTTGTGGGTCCATGTGACCATTAAAGTAGGCCAACTCATCGAAGTTCGACTTTCCATTAGGTCTCGACGGCCACACGACAATACTTAATGGCCCTGAAGATCTCAAACGCCTATACTCCATTTACTACGGGGAGACTCTACGGACTGGGTGACTCACAATATGAATGCAATGAATTTAAACTATAATGAACTAACAATTACTGAATTTAAATAGAAGACTTTTCAAATCTAGAAATTTTCCAAATTAGGAAACTTTTTAAAATTGAAAAGTTTTTAAAATTGAAAACTTTCTAAATCTGGAAATTTTCTAAATTAGGAAACTTTCAAATTCAGGAAAGTTTCTAAAATCGGAAACTTTCTAAATCTGAAACTTTCCTAAAACAGACCTAAAAATCAAACCCTAATTTGGTAACTCGATCTAAACATAACCATGCGAACCTTAGTCTCTGATACCAAATTTGATGTAGAATGCCCTAATTATGATGCATGCTTATGAAAATATGTAATCCAGCAGAAATAAATAGCAATAATAATCCAAAATTCAGCATCTACCATCATAAATTAAGAAAATCATAAAGGAGGCATGCAATGGAGTGAGCCATCATCACAACCACGAAGTGTAAAATTCAATTATAGCTTACGTTGGATTCGACAAGGGATGGAACCTCCCGATCTTGCATGGTCATCACCCAATCGAACAATGGGGTTCATTAGTCCGAGGGATCAAAAGATTTCTCGGATTAAGGAATTAGAAATTTGAGAAATTGGGGTTTTGATTCAATTCTCAAGTTTAGGGTTCGAGATTTGTGAGAGAATAGAAATAAATAATGAAGGAAAAATAAGTTTACCTTAGAAGAAGGTTGGAGGGGTACAAGAAGAAAAGAGAAGAAAAAGATCAGAGAAGAGAAGATGGAGATCCACAAGAGAGAGAGAGAGAGAGAGAGAGAGAGAGAGGGAGGAGGCAACCAAAGGTTTGCTTTTCATTAATCAACGACTAATGAAAAAAGTTTAGGGCAACACTCTTAAAAAATTCGAAATTAATATAATTACCAAAATACCCCTACTAACAAAATTTCAAAAAAAAAAAGACATTCGCACGAAAAAATGTGCACACACTAACCCAAAACTCAAATAAGTAAAAGTGCATATAATAAACGCAAATCTAAGATGCCCGATGGCCTTCGATGATGGCACGATAAAAGTGGGCCGCGATGAACCAACGGTCCGATCACGCCATCCTCGCGATCCAACGGTCCAATCATCTCCTCCAAGCAACTTACACATATCCTCCCAATGTGGGGTCTTCTCAAATGTCTCGAACCACATGTGTAAGGTCTTCGATGCTCCTCAAGTCATCACGAATGATCCTCCAAGCTCATCATCGAGCCATAGAGATACAAGCGTCGCTCACCTCCTATGCTGAAAGAACCCTAAAGGGCTTAATGTCCGCATCAGAATGTTTGTTTGCTTAATTACTTATTAATTAGCTTAATGAGATTTAAGTAATTTATGTGTTATTAATGGATGTTATTATTGGTTGTATTTGTATGCAGTTAGTAGGAAGTAAAATGTCGTCTAAATTGGAAAAAGGTGAAACGAGGAACATTGGGTGGAAATATGGACGACCAATGAGGGAATAAATATGAAGCTATTTGTAACTACTGTGGCAAGTGATTAGGAATGGGGGTATCTAGGCTAATTTGGCTAAAAGAGCACTTGATAGGGGGTATAAGAATGTGCAGGACTATCGAGTGTAACAAAGTAAGTAAGAGCGGAATTGAGAAGAGTGTTAAGTGAGGCAAAGTCATACCAACAGCAACAGAAGGCATGAAAGAGGGATATCAGGGAAGAGTTACGGGTCATGGACAAGGCCTAGGGACTGTCGAGGAGTAAGATAATGACGAGGAGATATCCTGAGGACTGCGTTATTGAGAGAGATAGGAGGGAGTTCAGACAAGTAATCCACGAGTCCCAATCATCGGGGTAGGAGAGGAAGCAAAGGAGACAGCTTGATAAGACTAAGGGCCTGTTTGGTAAAACTTATTTTCAGACATTATCACTGAAATGGGCTATTTTCAGTGATTTTTCCTTATTCAAATCGTTTGGTAAATAAAAAAAACTACGCGCTTAATTCCGAATTTCACTGAAAAAATACAATTTTTTTTAAGCTTCCCTCTTCCAGCTTAATAGTTAATGCGGAATGCGGTAAGTGATTTTTTTTAGTTACAAGTTTTTACAAATGGCAACCCCTTGGGCTTTCACAAGGCTAATTGCATAAGGTGGAAGACGTGTTGACATGGCAAAGTTCTTTAGCCCCCATCAAGATGCATGAGTTATATCCACACCATCCATCCATTTTGCCAAATCCTTTCAGGGCACGAGCTAAAAAATGAGGCAGCCCCAAAGCTCAGGTGGACCGCACCACAAAAATTCATGGGGATGATGACGCCCACCATTGAAACCTTCTTAGGGCCACTATGATATTTATTTGCCATCAAATATGTTCATAAGGTCACGCAGACCTGGATGAAAGGAAAGCAAAAATATCAACTTGATCCAAAATTTTTGTGGCCTAAGAAGTTTTCAATGTCAGGCATTAAATCCCCACTGTTTTCTGTGGTGTGGTCCACTTGAGCTTTGGATCTATCTCATTTTTGGGCTCGTTACCCTAAAATGATATGAAAAAATGGATAGATGGTGTGAATCCAACAGATACATCATGGTGATGCCGACGATATTGTGCCACGTGGTAGGAAGGTTGCTACGGATACGGATTGTGTGTGAGGATTGCGGATGTGGATTTCTTGCCAAAAGCCTCTCTCTGGAAGTTGATGCGCTAGGACGATAGGTGGGGCCCACTATAATATTTGTGAGAAATCCACTCCGTCTATACATTTTGCAAGCTCATTTTAGGACGTGACAAAAAATGAGGCAAATACAAAACTCAAGTGGGCCACACGAGAGGAAACAGTAGGGATTGAACAACCACTGTTGAAACATTCTTATGGCCACAGATGCTTTGTATCAAAATAAGTCTTTTGTGTTGTCAGTTCATCCAGTGCTAATGACCTTATAAATGGTTTATAAACAGTTTGGATGGCATATAAAAATCAAGGTGGAGCCCAAGAAGGTTTTAATGGTAGGCTTTTTTTCCCAATTTTCCCTCTCGTGTGGCTCACTTGAGTTTTGGATCCACCTCATTTTTTGTTACCATGTCCTAAAATGAGCGCAAAAAGAGGATGGATGGAGTGGATTTCTCACAAAGATCACAGTGGGCCCCACCTAGCTTCCCATGAGCTTCCTGCGCCTTTGGCAAGAAATCCACGTCCGTGGTGGACAGGAGCAGATTAGGTGTGGACATGGATTGCCTGGCGCGGATTGGTTGCTGCCCCCACCATGACTATAGACGAACGGTCTTGTCAAGAGATCTGCAGGGCCCACCATGATGTATATTTTTTAGCCATGACGTCCATCCATTTTGACATATCATTTTAGGGCATGAGCCCAAAAAGGAGCCCAATTGAAGGCTAGAGAGGACCACACCACAGGAAGCAATGGGGATTAAATTCCTACCATTGAAAACTTTCTAAGGCCCACTGTGATGTTTATTTGCCATCTAACCTGTTCATAAGGTCACATAGACTTGTGTTGAACCTCCAATTTATACATTGCATTGCCCATTACATGACAAGGTTTGCATGATTTTCATGGTTTAAAAGGCCCACCTAACATATGTTTTTGTGATTATAGGGATGAGAGCGGACTTTATTCAATTACGAGCCAAAAGAATGCATTTGGAGCTATTGCATGAAGTCCTATGATGGACCAAAGAAAGAAGAAGAAAGAGGGAGAAAAGATGATGAAGAAAAGAAGAAAAGGTTGCAGAAAAACAAGGCAGACCGGTCGTCCGACCGGTCAACCACATCAAAGGAGCAAGTGGAATACATGCCGACCGGTCTTGACCGGTCGGCCATGAAGGCTTTGCATGTTGAAAGACAGGCCGACCGGTCATGACCGGTCGGCCATGCACGCTAGAACAAAACTCAAATTGGTCCGACCGGTCATGACCGGTCGGCCACACACGCTGGATTGCAATGGACATGTCTGTCCGACCGGTCATGACCGGTCGGCAGCACTCCCTGGAATGCTTAAAATCAGTCCGACCGGTCACGACCGGTCGGCTCTGCGTAAGGAAAGTCCTTTCTAATTCAGGACTCCGGGATTTACTGCGCAATGCGTAATCTTTCGCAGAATCCGACGCAAGGGAGGTTTATTGCTATAAAAGGACACCTAGGGGCTCTCCCTAGGGTATCAGAGAACCTAAGGAACGTGAGTTTGGAGAGTGAAGGCGATTGTGGAGCGGCTGCAACTCTCCTATTCGGGTTTTTCTGTTTTTATGCTTTATTTTAGAGTTTTTAGTTGTAGCATGACAATGCTCGGCTAAAACCTCTCAGCTAAGGCTAAGAGGTGAAGCTTGTAGCTAATTCCATGTTGATTTCAGTTTAATTCAAGTAATTTACATTCAAGTTTGGATTTTTGCATGCTTTAGTTCCCAAAAGTGGTAGTTTGAGACGTTTTATCTGAGTTTATGTGCTCCGGACATGAATTCCTTTTAATTCTCTGAGATTATCATATTTGTTTGTTTAAATTCGGATTATAGTAATCCTTGAGCAGGCCATAGTCCAGAGGCATGGATGTTACTCCGCAGGCTATGATTTCGAGTTTGTATTGATTGAATGGAACTAGAACTTGGAAGTTCAACTTGAATGTGATGGAATGTGTGTGAATGCTTTACTTTCCAACTAGATGAGAGATAGGACTTCAAATCTAGTTGAGTTCTATACTTGGATTGACTGAATTGACATGGGATTGCCACAAGTGGATCCTTGAAAGCCTTAGTACTTTATATCTCTGATTTTTCATTAAGTTCCTGTTTTTTTTAATAAACACTCAATTGAATCTGATTTCCTTCAAAAACTGAGTTGCTGGAGTGATTTGGGAGCTGTTACTATTTCCCTGTGGATCGACCTCGGTCTTACCGAGTTTTATATCGCAGCCTTACACTTGAGGCGAGCGAACAAGTTTTTGGCGCCATTGCCGGGGAATTAGATAACGGTTTTCGAATAGTTTCAGTGGCTGTAGAAGTAGCAGTAGATAGTTTTTCTGATTTTCTTAGAACTAACAAGTTTTTCTGTTTTGTAGGAATTTTTCTCTAGTTCAAGCGCATCAGGTGATACCTTTCTAACTTAGCTTCTGCAAAAAAATTTCAGATTAGTTTCAGATTTTAGTTTTCTAGGATAGGATTAGTTTCAGTTTCTAGTTGAGTGGTTTATGTCCCGTTGGGAACATAACCACTCAAATCGTCTCCAATCTGATCCACCAAATCTACCTGGTAACAGTCAGGTATCTGCTGTTCCACAAGGTATTGCCATTGCCACCGGCATTGCCGGTGGTGGCAATGGCAATGCTATGCCCAGCATTGCCGGCAATGCCTGGGGCATAGCCGGCTATGCCGGGGAAAAATAAAAGACTTTCTTTTGGCAATGTCCTGGCAATGCCCTGGCAATGTCCTGGCAATGCCCCGACATTGCCAGGCAATGCCCCGGCATTGCCAGGGCATTGCCGGCAATGCCGGATAAAAAAGACATTGCCGGCAATGCCGGCAATGCTGGGGCATTGCGCATTGCCGGTGGTGGCAAAGGAAATGCATAGCCGGCTATGCCGGCATAGCATTGGCAAAACCCTATGGAACTATCTGCTCAAGCCTTAATAGTTCTCGTAACACTTTCAAACCCCTCATACCTAGTTTGTGGACATTCCTTAGGAGGGGGGGGGGGGGGATGAGGTTGATGTTTGCGTTTAGTCCTTCCTCATGGAGAGAATGAGGTACATAATGTTCCTCCAATGAGATCACTACGAGACTACCTACAACCTGCCCGTGCAATTACACCTTCTTGCATAGTTCTACCAGCTAACGGTGGAACCCTTGACATAAAACCGGGTGTAATTCAACTTTTACCTAAATTCCATGGGCTAGACTCTGACCGCCCATACTTACACTTGCAAGAATTCAAAAAAGTGTTGGCCACCTTGCATTATCCCAATGTTTCTGAGGATACTATCAGACTTAAACTTTTTCCCTTCACTTTGAAAGAAAGAGCCAAAGATTGGCTTCACTCTCTTAGACCACATTCGATTGAGTCATGGGTTGAGATGAACCGGGAATTCCTGAAAAAGTTCTTCCCGGCTCATAAAACAAACACTCTTCGAAGGGCCATAATGAATTTCTCAGCTAAAGAGGGTGAATCTTTTTTTCAATGCTGGGAAAGATTTAAGGATCTCCTACTTGCTTGCCCACATCATGGCTATGAGAGTTGGCGAGTTATAAATTTTTTCAATGGTGGATTAAGTTCCAATATGCGCCAATTTGTGGAAATGATGTGCAATGGCGAGTTTATAAGTAAAAATCCAGATGAGGCTTGGAGTTACTTGGACATGTTGGCTGAAAACGCCCAATCTTGGGATACATCGGATAAACCCAATAACTCCAAGCCCACTCAAGAGAAAAGTGGGATCTATATCCTTAAGGAGGAAGACGACGTGAATGCAAGGATAGCCAACCTCACAAGGAAGGTTGAGGCCATGGAACTTAGCAAAAGTGGAGTTCCCAAGTCCAAGGAAGCTGTTGAAACCACATGTGGGATTTGCCTCACCGACTTACACGCTACGCAAGATTGTCCCACAATTCCTGCGTTTCAAGAAGTGCTACATGAAACAGCCAATGCCACATATGGTTATCAACGGCCCTTCAATGGACCGGTAGGTAATACGTACAATGAGAGTTGGAAGAACCACCCGAATTTCAGTTGGAAGAATGCTCCTACGGGCAATCCTACCAACTCCCAAAGAGGGCCACCCATGCAAAATATGGCCCCACCTCAATTCTCATTGGAGGATACCTTGAGAGCGTTTATGCAAGGGCAAGCGCAAATAAATGAATCGAATCAGCAAATGTTCCAAGAGCTTAAAGTCTCGGTTGATGAGATTAAGAGACGCTTGAATGCTAGGGAAGGGACCTTTCCGCCCCAACCTCAGCCCAATCCAAAGCAAGTACATGAAGTAAGCATCCCTAATTCTTCCAACCAAAACATGGAGCAAGCTAAATCCATTACCACCCTTAGAAGTGGTAAACAAATTGACAAAACTATTCCGGTGAAGGCCGATGAGCCTAATGATCCAGTAAATTCTGAGGATGAAGATGGATCTAACTTAGCCCCACAACAACCGGAACGCATTTACAAGCCCATAGCACCATTCCCTTCGAGATTGGTTGCCCCAAAATCTCTCCCAAACTCTCAAGATATTCTAGAAATTTTCAGACAAGTCAAGATCAATATCCCTTTGCTTGATGCCATCAAACAAATTCCCTCTTATGCCAAGTTTCTAAAAGACCTATGCACAACAAAACGCAAATATAATGTGCAGCAAAAGGCCTTCTTAACTGAGCAAGTTAGTGCCATCCTCACTCAAAAGACCCCCCCAAAATTCAAAGATCCCGGTAGTCCCACCGTCTCATGTATCATTGGAGACTACCGGATTGAATGTGCCTTGTTAGACTTGGGGGCGAGTGTGAACTTGATCCCATACTCGGTATATGAGCAATTGGGTCTTGGTGAATTAAAACCCACCAAAACCACATTGCAACTCGCTGATAGATCTATCCGTGTACCGAAGGGGATAGTTGAGGATGTTCTAGTCCAAGTTGACAAATTCTACTACCCGGTAGATTTTATAGTCTTGGACACACAACCGGTTTTGGATGCTAGCACCCAAATACCGGTAATCCTAGGCCGCCCATTCCTTGCCACATCAAACGCAATCATCAATTGCCGGAATGGGGTGATGCAACTATCTTTTGGAAACATGACACTAGAGGTGAATGTGTTTCACTTGGGCAAAAGACATAGGGATGTCGATGATGATGAGTTCTTCGATGTGAACATGCTCGAAACTTTTGAAGAAGAAGAACTCCTCCAACTTGAACCACTAGAAAGCTTGGAGACATGCTTAGCACATTTCATGGATTCTGAAGATCCTATCATTAGTGAGATTGTGCAGGCATTAAATATAGAAAGACCGGTGGTAGATATTAGCCGGTTGAGGCCCCATTTTGAGAAATTACCACCAACCACATCAAGACCTCTACCGTCTAACATCAAACCACCAAAGCTTGACCTTAAACAATTGCCATCCGAGCTTAAATACGTATATTTGGGTCAAGAGGAAACTTTCCCAGTTGTCATTGCCTCCCACCTTGAGAAGGACCAAGAGCTCAAGTTGATTGAGTTACTCAAAGAACATAGGGAAGCCATAGGTTGGACAATAGCGGATCTCAAAGGGATAGATCCTTCGGTTTGCACGCACCGAATACACCTTGAAGAAAATGCAAAAACGACTAGACAACCTCAAAGACGGCTAAATCCAAACATAATGGAGGTTGTCAAAGCCGAGGTGTTGAAGCTATTGGATGTGGGTATTATCTACCCCATCTCAGATAGCCAATGGGTGAGTCCTACCCAAGTTGTCCCCAAGAAATCCGGTATTACCATCATTGAGAACGCCAACAACGAACTTATACCGACGAGGGTGACCACCGGTTGGCGTATGTGCATTGATTATAGGAAGCTCAATACAGTTACTAGAAAAGACCACTTCCCTCTCCCATTTATGGATCAAATTTTGGAGAGGTTGGCAGGTCATTCCTATTATTGCTTCCTAGATGGCTATTCCGGATACAACCAAATTGAGATAGCTCCGGAAGACCAAGAGAAAACCACATTTACATGCCCGTTTGGTACCTTCGCTTATCGAAGGATGCCATTCGGGTTATGCAATGCACCTGCCACATTCCAACGATGCATGTTGAGTATTTTCTCGGACACGGTGGGTGAGTTTCTTGAGGTATTCATGGATGACTTTTCTGTTTTTGGTTGTACATTTGATGAGTGTCTCGAGCACTTGAAGTTGGTCTTGATGAGGTGTGAGGAAAAGCAACTTGTATTAAACTGGGAAAAGTGCCATTTCATGGTACAAAGAGGAATAGTCCTTGGACACATCATCTCGTCCAATGGAATAGAGGTAGACCGGGCGAAAATTGACATAATTTCCAATCTACCACCACCCAAAAGCATACGCGATGTGCGGTCCTTCCTTGGACACGCCGGTTTCTATCGAAGGTTTATAAAGGACTTTAGTCACATCTCAAGGCCTTTATGCAACCTTCTACAAAAGGAGAACCAATTTGAGTGGAGTGCCGAATGTCAATTAGCTTTTTCAAAGCTAAAAGACATGTTGACAACCGCTCCTATCATGCAACCACCAGATTGGTCCATGCCTTTTGAGTTGATGTGCGATGCGAGCGATTTTGCTATTGGGGCGGTGTTAGGCCAAAAGAAAGATAAAAAGCCCCATGTCATCTACTACGCAAGTAGGACCTTGAATCCTGCCCAAGTTAATTATTCGACTACGGAAAAAGAGCTCCTAGCTGTCATTTTTGCCTTCGACAAATTCAGGCCATACTTAATAGGATCCAAAGTTATTGTGTATACGGATCATGCGGCGCTGAAATACCTTCTTTCTAAGAAGGATGCTAAGCCCCGCTTGCTTAGATGGATCCTACTCCTTCAAGAATTCGACTTGGAGATCAAAGATAAGAAGGGGGTAGAAAATGTGGTGGCGGATCATCTATCCCGCCTAGTCCTACCAAATTCCATTGACGAGTCACCTATTGAGGACTCATTCCCTAATGAGAAACTCTTTGTTGCTATGCATCCACCATGGTACGCTGATATAGCCAATTATCTTTCCACAGGTGTGATGCCGACTCATTGGACTGCGCAAGACAAACGTAAATTTCTAAGGGAAGTGTGCAGATTTTTCTGGGATGAACCTCTATTGTTTAAATATTGCCCAGACCAAATTATAAGGAGATGCGTCCCCGATGATGAACACAATTCAGTCATCTCCTTTTGTCATGATCAAGCATGTGGGGGTCATTTTTCAGCCAAGAAAACAACTGCAAAAATTCTGCAATGTGGTTTTATTGGCCCACGTTATTTAAGGACACCCACGAGTTTTGCAAAGCGTGCGAGCGCTGCCAGAAGCTAGGAGGATTATCCCGTCGAAATATGATGCCTCTCACCCCAATTCAACATCTTGAAGTCTTTGACTGTTGGGGCATCGATTTCATGGGACCATTCCCCTCATCTTTTGGACATGTCTATATTCTGCTTGCCGTAGACTATGTGTCTAAATGGATAGAGGCTATCCCATGTAGAACCAACGATCATCGTACGGTTCTCAAGTTCCTCAAAGAAAACATACTTTCTAGATTTGGGACGCCTCGAGCCATTATTAGTGATGGTGGTTCTCACTTTTGCAATAGACCTTTTGAAACTTTGATGAAGAAATATGGTATTAGGCACAAAGTGAGTACCCCATACCACCCACAAACAAGTGGGCAAGCTGAAATCTCCAATAGGGAAATCAAGCAGATTTTGGAAAAGACGGTGAGACCGGATCGCAAGAATTGGTCCCTAAGATTAGATGATGCACTTTGGGCTCACCGTACTGCCTACAAGACACCCATTGGAATGTCCCCTTATAGACTTGTCTATGGGAAAGCTTGCCACTTGCCTGTGAAGATAGAACACAAAGCCTATTGGGCAATTCGGGCTCTAAATTTTGACATTGAAAAGGCTAGCTCGCTTCGCAAACTTCAATTAAATGAGCTTGATGAGATCCGGAACGATGCATATGAGAATTCGAGAATTTACAAGAGTAAGATGAAGGCCTTTCATGACAAGCACATCTTAAGGAAATCTTTCCATGAAGGACAGAAAGTGCTCTTGTATAATGCCCAACTTCATCTTTTTCCGGGAAAATTACGATCTCGATGGACCGGCCCATATATTGTCAAAGAAGTTTTTCCTCATGGGGCTGTTGAGATTGAGAATGCAGCGAATGGTGACTGTTTCAAAGTTAATGGACAACGCCTTAAACCATTTGTTGAGTAATTTGATTCAGAGGACATGTCCATCTCCCTGAATGATCCTGTCCATCAGGATCATTGATCTCCTAGTCTGATGGAGGTATAGCATAGGTAGGTTTAGTTTTGTTCTTCTGTTTTAATAGGTTTTAGTTGTTGGGTTGGAGAATTCCATGATCGCTCTCTCAGGTACTACTGTTCTCACTCTCTCATTGTTTACCATTGCTCTCATGTTCATGCTAATTGACTATCTTTTTACATTGAGGACAATGCAATATTTGGTTGGGGGATGAGATGAGATCCCTCATCTAGCATGTTGCAACATTTCGAGCCTCACATGCGCAAATTTTTTCAAATTTTCTAAAATTTCAAAACTCTTTTAGAAAATCTTGTTTCTATACATTTGAGAGGCTATGAGTATAAGAAGAGGAGATACGAAGTGTGTGATGTTGTAGTTTTGAATTTCTCCCAACATAATGGTTTTATATGATAGTTCCCCCTATTGTTGTGATTGATAGAAAAATTTGAACACCTTTGCACCAAGTTCACATTACACGATTTTCATGAGTGACAGGGTTATGTGATTTGTGGATTAGCTAGACTTTGATTTAAAGGTGTTGAGCAGCCAAGCCGGGGTATTTTGTCCATCCTTGTCCATGGGAAAATAACTGAAGATATCGATTTCTAAAAATCCTATCTAATTTAAAAGAAAAAGGAAAGAAAGGATGAAATCAGGAAGGAAAGAAAAATGGTAGAAAATTCCGAAAAGGGCTACCTATTACCAACCGGGGGATGGTCGAACCGTAACCAAAGCTGGAAATGGGACGTAGTGTGAAAGCCGTCGGAAGGACGGTAAGGCAAATTCCTGTCATAGGCTTGCTGTTGCTCTGTGCACCTTAAAATCCTTGGTCTACTTAATCTATGAAGAAGATGATTCCAGGAACTCATGAGATGAACTTTCACTATGCACACTAGGTTGAATTTGTTCGAGTTCTTCTATTTATCAATCAATCAGCGGGAATTACATGTAGACACTTCTTATGTTTTGAGAGTCCAAGGTTCAGCTTCTATCACCTAATTTCTCCAAATTTTATACTTATACATTTTGGAATGGATAGAAACATGGTTTCTGGAAGAGAGTTGGATTTGGAGGTTTGAAATTGTTTTCACGCATGTTTTGCTCGGGACTAGCAAAAAGCTGGTTGGGGGGGGTGTTGAACCTCCAATTTATACATTGCATTGCCCATTACACGACAAGGTTTGCATGATTTTCATGGTTTAAAAGGCCCACCTAACATATGTTTTTGTGATTATAGGGATGAGAGCGGACTTTATTCAATTACGAGCCAAAAGAATGCATTTGGAGCTATTGCATGAAGTCCTATGATGGACCAAAGAAAGAAGAAGAAAGAGGGAGAAAAGAGGATGAAGAAAAGAAGAAAAGGTTGCAGAAAAACAAGGCAGACCGGTCGTCCGACCGGTCAGCCACATCAAAGGAGCAAGTGGAATACATGCCGACCGGTCTTGACCGGTTAGCCATGAAGGCTTTGCATGTTGAAAGACAGGCCCGACCGGTCGGCCATGCACACTGGAACAAAACTCAAATTGGTCCGACCGGTCATGACCGGTCGGCAGCACTCCCTGGAATGCTTAAAATCAGTCCGACCGGTCACGACCGGTCGGCTCTGCATAAGGAAAGTCCTTTCTAATTCAGGACTCCGGGAATTACTGCGCAATGCGTAATCTTTCGCAGAATCCGACGCAAGGGAGGTTTATTGCTATAAAAGGACACCTAGGGGCTCTCCCTAGGGTATCAAAGAAGCTAAGGAACATGAGTTTGGAGAGTGAAGGCGATTGTGGAGCGGCTGCAACTCTCCTATTCGGGTTTTTCTGTTTTTATGCTTTATTTCAGAGTTTTTAGTTGTAGCATGACAATGCTCGGCTAAAACCTCTCAGCTAAGGCTGAGAGATGAAGCTTGTAGCTAATTCCATGTTGATTTCACTTTAATTCAAGTAATTTACATTCAAGTTTGGATTTTTGCATGCTTTAGTTCCCAAAAGTGGTAGTTTGAGACGTTTTATCTGAGTTTATGTGCTCCGGACATGAATTCCTTTTAATTCTCTGAGATTATCATATTTGTTTGTTTAAATTCGGATTATAGTAATCCTTAAGCAGGCCATAGTCCAGAGGCATGGATGTTACTCCGCAGGCTATGATTTCGAGTTTATATTGATTGAATGGAACTAGAACTTGGAAGTTCAACTTGAATGTGATGGAATGTGTGTGAATGCTTTACTTTCCAACTAGATGAGAGATAGGACTTCAAATCTAGTTGAGTTCTATACTTGGATTGACTGAATTGACATGGGATTGCTACAAGTGGATCCTTGAAAGCCTTAGTACTTTATATCTCTGATTTTTCATTAAGTTCCTGTTTTTTTAGTAAACACTCAATTGAATCTGATTTCCTTCAAAAACTGAGTTGCTGGAGTGATTTGGGAGCTGTTACTATTTCCCTGTGGATCGACCTCGGTCTTACCGAGTTTTATTACTACATCGCAGCCTTACACTTGAGGCAAGCGAACAACTTGTATAAAGGGAAAACATAAATATCAGCTTGATCCAAAAATTTTGTGCCCCTCAATAAGTTTTCGATGGTAAGCTTTCAATCCCCATTGCTTCTCGTGGTGTGGTCAACATGAACCTTCAATCTGCCTCCTGGGGCCCACTGTAATGTTTATTTCCCATCCAACTTGTTGAGTAGGTCACACAGACATGGATGGAGGGAAAACGCAAACATCAGCTCAATCCAAAAACTTTAGTGACCCCAAGTAGTTTTTAATGGTGGGCACTCGATTACCACTGTTTCCTATGGTGTGGTCCACTTGAGATTTGGATCGGCCTCATTTTTGGGCTCATGCCCTAAAATGAGTTGGTAAAATGGTGCTTCACCATAGTATGGTTCATATCTTGGGTTTTGTTCGTACACGTGGGCCCACTAGTTTCATGATCAACAATGCTACTAACATGGGGCCCACTATGGATGGATCATGCAAAAATAATAATAATAATAATAAATAAACATTAAATGATCCTAACCTTCAAATTGGCCTTTATCAATTAAATATGAGATGTTTAATGGTCCAATTCAAGGACATTAGCCGAAGGGTAATGATTGTTGTATTAAGAAGAAGACAATGCATAGTCCATCAATTCAAAGATTATGTTTGAGAGATGTATGTGAATTGGGAATAGGTATGCCAAATTTGGTGGCATCTACAAAATATAGAAATTGAGGCAATAGGGGCAAATATGAAAAATTGCCAATTTTCAAACATTTATGATTTTGTGCTTACCAAACAGACTTTTATGAAGAAAAAAAAAACACTTAATTTCAGATATAAGGACTTTTTTCAGATAAATTACCAAACAGATTTTTCTATAAGTTTTCAGTACTAAAATTAATGTTAAGACCTTATTTTTCAATTTACCAAATGGCACCTAAGCTGCCGTTTGGGAGCTCCAAATGGGAGGTTGGTGGGACCGTGGGAGCAACTGAGAATTTGAGGGAGAAAGCAGGGGTGGTAGTGGTTTAAGCGGACTTGGCCTATAGCGTACCCAAAGCACCCATATTACAAATGCACCCATTGTAGGTGTTAAGCATAAGAGGTTGAAAAACATATAGAGCAAGGGGGCTTCAAAGAGGCTATGGGTAGCACCATAGCTAAGTGGTTCATCTCAAGCCACATACCAGTAAATGCAATAGCTAACCCTCACTTCCACAATATGATTAAGACAGTGTACCGTGTCGAGGTAGGTGTGGAGCCTCCAACACCACCAGATCTTAAGGGTCTACCTCGATCCAGAGTACAAGGAGATGCAGGCTTGCGTACGTGAACTCAAGGCGAACTGGGAGATGTAAGAGGTGGCAATCATGTGCGATGGGTGGATGGGACCCACGAGTTGTCCATTATCAACTTCATGGTGTATTGTATACGGCAGCCCATTTTCCTCAAATCTATTGGCCCACATAAAGGACCACTATATATACGACCTCTTGAAAGGATTAGAGAAGTAGGATTGATGAATGTGGTTCAAATTGTAACTGATGGCAGTGGGGTGTTCGTCAAGGCAGGAAAGAAGTTGATGAAGAAGTACAATCTCTATTGGACCCCTTGCGCAACTCATTGCATTGATCTGATGCTCAAGGCAATAGGACAGAGAGTTTGTCAAGAACACCATTGAGTAAGCGAGGAGGTTGACAATCTTCATAAATAGTCACTCATGATTTCAACATTGATTTGTTATTGTTCAAATACATATAGAATTTTTACATATACAATCACATACAATAAATTAGTCATTTAGGGCGTGTTTGTTTAACCATTTACCTCAATAAATGGTCGTAAATGAATCATGATTACTTTTCACTCACATTTGGAGAGAGATGGAAATAGCGCAATAAATGCGCATCGAAAAGCGAGATTGCAACTCCCGTATTGGGTGCGTAAAACCTATGGATCCCACCATGATGTATGTGGTTGATCCACGCCGTCCATCTATTTTTCTAGCTCATTTTAGGGCACCAACCCAAAAGTGATATAGATTGTAATCTCAGGTGGACCACACCATAGGAAAGAAGGGGATAATGACGTCCACCGTTAAAAATGAATTTTTGCGTAGGGCCCATAGTGATGCGACTTTGTCATCCAACCTGTTCAAAAGATCAAAAAGACATAAATGAACCAAAAAAATAAATATCAACTTGATCCGAAACTTTTATGGCCTCCAAGAAGTTTTCAATGGTATATGTTCAATTCTCATTTTAGCTTATGTGTGGTCCACATATGTTTTGAATTTGTCTCATTTTTGGCTCATGCCCTAAAATGAGCTCATAAAAAAAATGAACGGCGTGGATTAGACATATACATTACGGTGGGCCCCACGAACATCACTTATTTCATTCTTCGGTTTCTTGATTGTAGCAAAACCATCACGTCAAAAGCACCGCTTCCTTGCAATTCCCCTTGTAAATAATTATTAATAATTTACAAGGATTTACATTTTATCATGGTTAAACAAACACAACCTTAAACACATTTGTCTATTTCTAGTTTTTTAGATTTTGGTTGAATATTGAAATGATTAGTGACAGTCGAAAAAATAAGGAAAATAATAGGTTTTTTTCGAAATCGATGGTTTATGATCGAAAAACATGTATAATGATTGCACATAGAATCATATGCATTAGATCGGTTTTTTTAATGCATTTTTATATTTTTAATTTGGTTGAATATTGAAATGAATAGTGACTGAATAGAGACAATTAAAAAGAAATTAGGAAATAATCGTTTTTTATTTTTCGAAATCAATGGTTTATGGTTGGAATGCATGTAGAATGATTGCATATATAATCACATGCATTTGATCAGTTGTTTGAATGCCTTTCCGTATTTTAAAATATTTTTTACTTCCGGTTGAATATTGAAATGAATACTGACAGTTGAAAAAAACAAAAAAGGAAAAAATGGGGTTTTTTTCAAAATCGATGGTTTATGGTTGGAATACATGTCCAATGATTGAATATACAATCGCATGCATTAGATCAGTTGTTTGAATGCCTTTCTATTTTTAAATTGATTTTTTAATTTAGGTCGAATATTGAAATGAATAGTTGGAATACATGTAGAATGATTGCATATACAATCATACGCATTAGATCAGTTGTTTGAATGCCTTTCTATATTTTTAATTGATTTTTTAATTCGGTAGAATATTGGAATGAATAGTGACAGTTACAAAAAAAAAAAAAAAAAGGAAAATGGGTTTTCTTTTCTTTCGAATTGGATGGTTTTATTGTTGGAATACATGTACAGTGATTGCATACACATGTGAATCACATGCATTAGATGAGTTGCTTAAACATGCTCTGCGGGTCACATTTTTCATGAGAAAATGGACTGTTAGAATAAGGAAAGAAAAGAAATCAGGGGTCCTACACTCGTAACCCGCATAATTTCAGGGTGAGGACATGTGATGGGAGATATGACTCGATGAACAGCCAGGATCTCAGATGGGATGTCACGTCAGTACAGATGGAGCCAGGCCCCTTTCTAAATTTCCGACATTGGATGAATTTGCAATAGAATCAGAAGTTGTGGGTGAGGTATACAGAATTTTGGGTGGAAGAAAATCAGCCATACTTTGGACGGAATCAATGAAAGAAGATTCATATTCCGAATATAATAAAAGAAACAGTAGTTGCACTCAGACACCCAAAGAGTCAAAAAGAAGAAATGGAAAGATAAAGGAGGAGAATGAGACATTATATAAAGCACCCAAAGACCCTCCCAACCAACCACCCCTTACTTTTTCTTTTTTTCATTTGGTAATCTTGCATATATAAAAACAAACCACGTGTAGAGGAAGAGATTGTATGAGGGAAGAATGTTACCGGAAACGAACTCCCCGGCGGTCTCCTTTCTCTCAAGGAGATGCGGATGCTGAGGATCTTGGGAGACCAAATGGTTGTTAATGGCTGAAAGCCGACGTCGTGCAGTAACAGCAGCAGATGAATCCATGCCCTTTCTTTCTCTGTTCGATCTCTCTATCTCTCTCGCGTGGGATTGAAGAATTTAGATGGGGGTGGAAGGAGGAGGAACAAGTCTCTGATCCTCGTTGTGCACAGTGAGCTGGCTGGACTGCCTAACCGCCTCATGTAGCTGGAGTCTAAGCTTTGTGGGGCCCCACTATGATGTTCGTATTTTATCCACGCCGTCCATTCATTTTGACACAGCTCATTTTAAAGTATGATCTCCCAAGTGGACCACACCACAAGAAATCAGTGTTTGATTGAACGTCCACAATTAAAAACTTTCTAGAGCTACCTCTAATGTTTTTTTTCCAACCAAAGTGTTAATAAAGTCACGCAGCTTTGAAGGATTTTTGTCTTGTGGCCGCCAATCATGTGGACCATTGCCACGTCGCGGCAGTTGGATGCATGAGAATTTGCTAGGCATGGTCCACCCAAAACGAATGGTTGTGATTTGATCGCTGAAGCGTGAGCCCACCTGTACAGACTACGAGGCCAAGGATAAGAGGGCAGAGGATAAGTGACGGTGCGGCACGCTTTCCAACGCATGATGGCGTAATTACAAGCCCGGATTAAAGGCAAGTCGCGTGCAAGTGCAGTGCCTTATCTATTTCCAGAAAGCGTCAAAAGCCGAAATAACGGCCCTTACCTGGTAACGCCTCAAGGGGGCCATACCACACAAATAGTAGAGACGGAGACACCCGAGCGCGGATTAGGTACTACCAGCACTCAGGACAGGATAGTACGTGGCGTGTGGGCTTTGGGGGAGGGGAGCGAATTAAATGTTACACGGGTAACACCCCGTTACCCCTACCGTGTGGGGCCATCTTGATGTATTTTTTATATATCTATGCGGTCTATCTGTTTTCTCATATCATTTTAGGATATGATCCAAAACCTTAAGAAGATCCAAATCTCAAGTGGACCATACCTCTAGAAACAGTGATTAATAACCATTAAAAACGTTTTGTGGGCCATAAAAGTTTTGGATCAATCTCATATTTATATTTTCCCTTCATCAAGACCTTATTGGCATTATCAAGAGCTTGGATTGCAAATAAACATTACCAAAACCTTACCATGGGCTCTTTGGTATTTTTAATGGTGGGGCACTCAATCACACTGTTTCCAGTGGTATGGTCCACTTGAGATTTGGATCTGCATAATTTTTGGAAGATTATCATAAAATGGCCAGTATAAATGGATGGACGGAGTGGATATACAAAATATCATCCATGTGGGCCATATGGTAGGGGTAACACCAACTAAGCTGTTTGCGTGGTATCAGGCGCCCTTGGGGAGAGGAGGCGTGACATGCTTGTGTCAAGCTTGCTGCCCTTGGGGAGAGGAGGCGTGACATGCTTGTGTCAAGCTTGCTGATGTGGCAGGTTTCTTCTAACAACATACCCTTCACCAATACAAATAAATGTGACATGTACGTGCTATCTCAGCCCTTTCCTGAGCTTGAGTAGTACCTAATCCGAGTTCAAGACACGTTGAAACCTTCTTGTGCCGAGTGATGTTTGTACGCCAAACCTGAATGAATGAATGAAGGAAAACACAAATATAGTCCTGATCCAAAACTTCACTAAAACGGCGGGCGTTCAACCCTCGCTCGTGTGGACCACCTGAGTTTTTCATCTCCTTGAACTCACGTCGTAAATGTGATGGACAGAGCTTTCTTTGGGTTACAGGGAGCGCAGGTGGAGTCCCGTAGGCACACCATGTCACTTGTGGAGTGCATCCGAGGTAAGGAGCGGATTGCCTCTGTCGGGTGCAGATGTCCGTGACAAATCTACTCCGTCCATCTGTTTTGAAAGCATACATTAGAACAGGATTCTAAAAATCAGGTAGATCAAAAACTCATGTGGGCCATAACACACGGATCAGTGGGGATTAAACGCTGGCAATAAAGAAGTTTTATATCAGGATCATATTTATTCCTACCCTGTATCTAAGTGGTAATAATTCTATGAACGCATTGGATGGCATATAAACATCATGGCCAGCTCCAATAAGGTTTCAACAGTGGACGTACTTGCTCCCACTGTTTTGTTGATATGGCCAAGTTGAGTTTTAGATCTACCTGTTTTTTTAAATCTTATCATATTGTGGCCCTTCAAAACAGATGGATGGAGTGGATTTGCCACAGACATATCCATGGACCCCACACAGCGCCCAAGGTCACAGGCAATCCGCTCCCTCCCAAGTAGGACCCCATAAGACCATCAACCGTTTGCTGAGTTTGATGGTGTGGCTGTGACTGCCTCCGGAGCACTCACTTGATGTTCTTGATTGTGTTTGCCTGGTGGAGTATGGTATTAACTTGAATAAAATAGCGATATAATTTCAAGTCACCACTAACCAAAAATGGTGCAAGTGTAGATGGGGTGAGATTGATTACTGTCTCTCTCATAGATAAACACTCCGAATCCACGAAGTTTTAGGAACTCCTCAACCAAAAATCTTCAAATTCACGAAGAAAATAAAGAAAACTGAAGTTTTATTAAGATTTATGAAGATGGAATGAATAATAATGAGTTTAAACAACTATTTATTAAGAAAATCAACCATAAAAAACCTTAAGTTCGCAAAGCAAATCCTAATTACACAAATAGGAAGAGTTCTGATCAAAATAGAAAAGAAATCTGAAAATCTACATATCCTGCCGACCTGTTGGCCGGTCGACATTGGAAGTCGGTCGGTCGAAGTTGGGGGTCAACCGATCGAAAATAAACAAAACAGTCTAACAATTTCTGGGCAAACTTCGATCGGTTGACAATTCGCGACGGCCCAGATCCGTAAGGAATTCGTCGGAAAGCCATCGAGAATAAAAAAGTTGCAGAATTTTTTACAATTTTTATTAAACTTTTTTTGATCCTATTCTAGAAAGAATGTACTCGATCCTCGCCCTCGATCAGGGAGTTCTCTTCCTACATCAAAAAAGGGCTTAGAATGCCTGAGTCAGATAATCATGAAATTCTTTAATTTTAGTGGCTTTCATGGTTAGTTCACATCCAAAAATTCTAAGGGCTTTAATGATAGGAAAGAAAAGGTTAAGTTCATTTTCCGCTCACACAAAATGCGATCTCTACTTTACATAATTTTAAATTTTTTGAAATTTTAATTGAGATGTTGTAACTAAAAAATAAGCTCTTTTGATTTTGAATTTTTCAAATGTATAACTAAGTGTCATTTGATAAACTAAAAAATAAGCTCTGAAAATTGAATCAAGTATTGAATACTTAAAATGTTGAATTTTAATACCCATAGGTATTTGTTGACACGAGAAATTTTCGAAGTTCAGGTTGACACACCAAATGCACGACCACTGACGCGCACACTAGCTGGGAAGTTGAAGCAGCTAAAAAATGATAAGTTTTTGTTAACGCATCCAATGCACTAGAGCTGACGCGCCAACACCAAAGTTGACGCACCTGCGAGCTCGATTTTCATCTCTGGCGCACCAAATGCACCCACGAGCTCGATTTTTGTCTTAAAGATTTCATTCCATTTTACTTAAATTCAAATTATTGTTTAATTATTTGACAATTTCGTTGATTATGGTTCAAATAAAATTCTAGTTTTAGTTTACTTTAATCTAGTGATGACTCTGAGCTCATTGGATGCTTAGGAAAACTAAGATTAATTACTTACCTATTTTTTAAGGGATTAATATGTAAAATTCATTGATCTATCATAGACTACGGGCACGATAGACACTTTGAATTTTTCGCGATCTGTAACTTGGTTCTTAATGTGGGAGTTGAATCAATGGATGTTCTAATCTATTTTAAGATTGCTGAATTATGGTATAACCAGTCTATCATCCGGCTGAATAGGATAGGACTTTGATTCCAATTGAGTTATCGATCGAACCGAGTGAATCAGGCATTGAGAATGACTATAAGTGGATCCCTAACGCTCTAGTCTTTCTCTTATTGTTATTCCTTTAAAACTTTCAAAATTCCTTTATTACTACAATTTCATATTTAACTCTAGTTAGTTCTTAATTCAACTTTTACTTCTTAATTACTTCAAAAGCATACCTATATAAGCCCCTATGAGATCGATCTCAGATTGACCGGGTTTATACTATCGTGCAGCCCTGCACTTAGGGTTTGCCCAACGAGTTTTTTGTGCCGTTGTCGGGGATTTCGGTTACATTTTTCTGAAATAGTTTAAGGTTAGAATTTGTTTAAGACAGGATTTAGTTTCTTTTTTATTTATAAGATAAGGATTTTGTTCTAATTCAGAATACTAACATTGTTTTGTTTGTTCTTTTATTTTGCAGAATCTAGCCTACAATTGTCAACTAGGTACTATCTTTCTAGCTCTTATACTTTAAATTATTTTTGAATTTTTCTCTTAATTATAGGATTGTTAATACTAGTTATTTGTTAAGTAAAAGTATGCCTAAATTATGATAGTTTTGAGTGGTTCATGCCCGAGTGGGTCCGTGATCACACTCTCTGTCTTTTAAGTGAGGGAGGGCTAGTTAAAGGACTACTTATCCATCACCGTGTTAGAAAATATTTGAGATCTTCTGAATTGTTGGAGGATACGGCTATGAATCAACCCAATCCACCTGTTAATCAACAAAATCAGCGTGCTCATGCTGAAAATCAAACTGAGGTAGGTGAGAATGAAGTGGGTAATGCTCCTCAAGCTAGAACTTTATGCGATTACCTACAACTTACTAGAACGAGCACTCATTCCTACATGATCTTTTCATATAATGTGGGAAACATAAACTTTAAATCAGAATTATCCAACTCCTTTCCAAATTTCATGAACTTGACTATAAAAGTTCAGATCTACATCTCAAGGAATTTGATCAAAATTGTAGCCACTTTACACTTTAATAATGTATTTGAGGATACCTTGAGACTTAAATTGTTTTCGTTTTCCTTGAAGGAGATGGCTAAGTCATGGCTTCACTCCTTGACGCCGAGATCGATAGGTACTTGGGCTGAGATGACCCGATAATTCCTTCAAAAGTTCTTCTTGGTTCACAAGACCAGTACGCTGAAGTGAGTAATAATGACTACTCCAAAAAAAGATAATGAGACATTCTTTCAATGTTGGGAGTACGGCGGTAGTCTAACATGACACCCTACGCATATATGCGAAAGCTTAATGGAGCAACTAGAATTATGGCTAAGTCCTTGAAAAGGGGTGATTAGGACATTTTTGAAATTCTTTTTGCCTACTTAATTAATTAGCAATTTATACTAAGTAATCAAGAACACTTCGGCTTCCAAGCCTAAGTGGGTCCAATCACAAGACTAACATATGATTAAGCAATTAAGTAACCTAGTCTAAGCATGCATAGATCAACATATGATTTAACTTAATCAAGCACCTAATCTATGTAACCTATGTACACTATATGATAATGGATCAAATAAGCTCAAGTCTACACTAATTAGTGAAAATACATCTTGTGTGTGAATGTTCTTATCTAGTGCCTATCATACATTCCATCAAGCATTCATAATTAAACAATTAAACATACAATGTTAGATTAATAATGTGCTCAAATGCATAACAAACATAAGCATGCATAGCGGTTCGACTACGTGTCTATTCTACTCCCGGTTCAAGTACTCATCCCTTGAATACACCGAATTTTACTAGAGAGTTTAAATCAGGTTCCTCCCAACCTATGTGTTTTAAATCGGATCCACCCTACCAGAGAGTTTACAGGTTCCTCCCAACCTACACGTATACACCCGTGTTGGTGGCTCCTCTTGGAGACTTGTTTTAGGCCCATCATACAAACGAGCCAATGGTCAACAAACGAATTTGAGATTTAGGCTCAACAATAAGCCAAAGATCAACAAACGCACCTACACTTTTAAACTCAACTAACGAGCCAAGGGTCGATAAACGAACCTAGATCAAGTTTGACAAACAAACTATATACTCAATTCCCCATGAAAAAAGTGTGGTTGGACTCTTACAAATTTGACAACCTTACGTGTCATATTTGAGCCCCGTTGATGCGTCACTTCGGGTTGCTTGATCTTAGCTCTACCGTACTTCAATCATTTCCCCTTTGTACTCCCTCAATTGTTGATGCCGACTCGTTGTCAATGCTCCATCTTCAAGATCAACTACCTTGTATGTTGTCCTTCTTTAAGATGTCAAAGGTGAGGAGGTGGTAGATTCTCTACAACCTAAAGGTAGGAATGAGTTGCAAGTTGGAAAATCACCTAAAGGATTCCTAGGGGTGTTTAGACAGAGGTTTTACCCATGATGAAGGTGTCTAAAATCCTAAGAAGTAAGAGAGAATAAGATTATTCTCAGTTAAGCTTCGAATGCTCCAAGCTTGTGATGAATCACGAGGAAAATTACTTGCAATGGGTTAGGATTAGAGCTCCTAATGGTCTTCAATAACAATAGCTTCTAAATCCTCAAAATTCCTTTTTATTGTCCAAAAATGAATCCGCCTGCTTTTATAGATAAATCTCCTACGATAAAAAAAAATGGGGTAGCTTCACGATTCTTCGATGGCATTCAACACTGTTTCAATGGCATCAAAATATCTTTGATGGGGTTGAAACCTAACTTTGATGGGGTCGAAAACTGTCCAAAAATTTGCTGAAGTTGCTGAACATCCAGTTCAATGGCATGAACACTATTTCGATGGCATCGAAAAAGCCAATTCGATGGGGTCGAAAGGCTGTTCGATGAGGTCGACAACTGTCTAAAGAGTTTACATTTTGTTGAACATATGTTCGATGGCTTGAACTGGTTTTAATGACATTAAAGATCAATCGAAATGAATTTTGATGGCATCGAAGTGCAATTGAAAACTGCTGTCCAGGTCAGTTTGTTTACAATAGTTAACACCTCTTTTATTAGCCTAACTTATCATGTTTTTCTAAGTGTTCTAAGGCTAATGAAGATGACTAAGGGTTTTCCTAATAGGTCCAGGTTATTAGAGGATTTTGGCTGTTTTGGATCAAAGGGTTAAGGTCACCAAGGTATCTCTTTTACTTGTTCTTCTTCTTTGATAATGCATGTCCACTTGAATCTTCTGTCTTCAGCTTGCCAAGGCTTAACCGACATTACAACACATGGACGCACGTGATTAACAAATAAGGTGCACTAGTATGCCACAGAAAGGTTGACTAACAATCTCCCCCTTTGTCAATTACGTGACAAAAACCTAACATAAACCGTGTCATGGTCCATACCAATGATACTATTAAAACAACAAATAAATTACATGTCAAATAAAAATATTACAACTCAAAATACACTAAGACATATAACTAAGTAATGCTCCTCTTGAATTTCTCCCCCATAACCTGTCAACCTCTGCAACAGAAAATAGAAAACTTTTTTCATAGGACTTGATCTTTCTCCCCTATTTTTTCAATAATTGATGAACCAATCTCTCCCCCTTAATGATACATTAATTAAGTAAAGAAAATGAAATATTAGAATGTCATAGTTATAACTATAAGCACATGCTAACTAAGGAGAGTATATGGTGCATGAACATTAAAGCATGAAACATGATCAATAAGAAAATGTAACTATCTAAGCATAGTTAATCATGCATAATTGGTCATTCTAAGATAAATATGAAAGCATAATGACCAATGCATAGATTAACATATATTAAGCACAAAATCTAACATATTATGCTAATTTAAGCAGGATGACAGTCTAGCATTTTAAAGATACCAAAATAAACATAAGATGCTAAACTATCAAAGGCGGGCGAATGAGGCTTGAATCCTTTGATATGCCCCTCAGTACAAAATGAGGCTAAAATTCTCAAATTTTCCTATAGTTTCTATTTCTAGCTACCCTTACTAATTATTTCTAGTTTAATCATCCTAAGGGTAACTAATTTCTTCAACTCCCTCACAAAATTCCACAAATGAGGAGGGGTTGGGAACTCCTTCACCTAGAAGGAAAAGTTGTCGGGATCCTCTCTTACATTTGGAGGAGGAGAGGTAGTAGTAGAAGCCATAAGAATTCTTAATAATTTTTTGTTCCCATTACTAGTGGAGTCACTTGATTTAAATTTGGACTCATCCATATCATTCCATGTTGCTGTCATAGCCTTCTTACCTTTCGATTTAGGCGCTTCCGGACAATCCGAGGCAATATGACCATGATTACCATAGCCATAACATCTGACAAATTTGGATTCGGATGATTTCCCTTTGTATTTATCACCATTCTTGTCCTTCTTGTCACAACTTCTCCCTCTTTCAAATTTGAGGAATCTCTTGAATTTCTTATCTAATTCATCATCCTCATCATCGCTATCTTCGGAAGACTCACTCTTAATCTCCTTTTGCCTATGTGAGTGTCTATATGATGTCTTCAAGGCCATGTTCTTCTTCCTAGAGGGGGCCTTAAAGCGTAGTTCATGAGTTTGTAAGGAACCTATGAGTTCCTCTACTTTTATGTTGTCCATGTCTCTACACTCTTTTAAGGATATAATCATGAAGCTAAATCTCTCCGGGAGGGACCTAAGTATTTTTTTACAAATCCTACCTTTTGAAAACCTTTCTCTTAAGGTAAACATGGAGTTACAAATATCTAACAATAGGGTGTAAAATTCCATAAAAATTTCAGACTCTTCCATTTTTATATTTTTAAAATTTGTTATTAAGAGCTGAAGCTTCGAGCGTTTTATTGTGCTAGTTCCCTCATGGGATACCTCTAATATGTCTCACGCTTCTTTTGCAATTATGCGTGTGAGAATGCGTTGTAATTCATCCGGGGAAATCGCATAGCAAATTGCATTTAGAGCTTTGACATTTATCATGTATTGAGCTCTTTCATTATTCCACTTTTCATCATCTTTGGAAATAATAATGGTTTGCCGTCAACCTCCACTTGTTCCATGGGTTTGAATATTCATATTATGTAATTACCCAATTTGCTCCTCATTGCTCCCCTCCTCATGTTGCCGATGTGTTGTCAATGCCTCAGCTTCAACGATTAATCACCTAACATTGATCTTCTTGAGATGACCAATGTGATGGGAGATAGGTTGAATCTTCTACAAAGAGTTGCGTGTTGCAAGCCTAGAAGAATTCACCTAGTTGGATCTCTAAAGAGGTTAAGACAAATGATATATTTATGGTGTAGGTGTTTAAAACATCTAGAGATCAAGAGAGAGCAAGTTCATCTTCATATAAGCTTTAAATGCCCCATCTTGTGATGAATCACAAGGAAGATGACTTGTATGTGGTAGGATTAGAGCCTAATGATGGGGGCAATGAGGGTGTCTTCTAATACTCTCAAATCTCTCTCCTGACCCCTAAAATTCTGCCCCATCTTTATATAGATAAAGCTTTAACGGATAAAAAAGGCAGCGAATGGCTATGTGACGACCGGTTGCACCTCAACTACAACTGGTCGCACGGGGTCGTCGACCGGTCGAATAAATGCGACGACCGGTCTTATTAAGGCCCGGCACTGGTGTTTGCTTATTGTCCCAACATGGTCATGTGCCACCGGTCTCACCAAGGTTGGCGATTGGTCGCACAGTCCAATCGACTGGTCTCAATAAACTAGTGACCGACCAAATTAGGCCTAAGTTCCAGCTTTGTTTGTTGACCCATTTTGGCCTTTAGCGACCGGTCACCAAGAACCTGCAACCAATCTCTAAACTTATGAGTTCTACTATTTTTGTGGTTTGTTTACTACTCATGCAACCTCTAAGGCCTCTTTTTGGGTGGTCTTTTGGGACACCTAAGGCCATTCTAAGATGACTAAAAGTTTACCTATTAGGTCATGCCATCTAAAGGTTTGGTTTTGGTTTTGGTTTAGGTTCAAGAATTTTGGCTCACTAAGGCATCTCATTTACTTATTTCTTCTTCCTTGATGCAGCTGTCATCTTGAGTCTTTGGTCTACGTTTTCTTTGGGCTCAACCAACACTTAAACACATAAACCTACACAATTGACAAATAAGGTACACTAGTATGCTGTAGAAAAGTGCACTAACAATATATTGTTATAAGGTAATGTCGTTCAGACTCAAGAACACCGGGGCGACATACCAGCGAGCAATGCAGAATATTTTTCATGACATGATGCATAAACATGTGGAATGTTATGTTGATGATCTAGTTGTGCGATTAGAGAATCACGTAGAACACCGGGAACATTTACCATCAATCTTTCGTCGGCTAAGAAAAAAATAGTTGAAAATGAATCCATTAAAGTGTGCATTTGGCGTCTCATTAGGTAAATTCCTTAGGTTTGTCGTCAGTCATCGAGGAATAAAAGGTGATCTAGGAAAGATTAAGGCGATTTAGGACATGTCACCGTAAAAAACTCTGCATGAGTTAAAAAGCTTGTAGGGAAAGCTTGCCTATATTCGACACTTTATATCATATCTGGTAAGAATATGTCAACTATTCGCTCGCCTTATGAAGAAAGAGGTAGAGTTCAAGTGGGATGATACGTGTCATAATGCGTTTGACTCCATTAAAGAATTATTGAATCAGCTACTAGTGTTAACTGCACCTGTACAAGGGAAAACCTTGATCTCATACATCGCTGCATGTGAGGCTTCGCTCGGCGCTTTATTGGCACAATGGAATGAGCAAGGGAAAGAAAGTGCCCTATATTATCTGAGCAGAAGGCTAGTGGGGGCAGAACACAATTATTCTCCTATCGAGAAGATATGCTTGGCCTTAAACTTTGCATTACAAAAACCAAGGAATTATTGGTTATTTGATGATATAACACTTATTTCTAGAGCTGACCTAATAAAGTATCTTATGACACAACCTATGCTCTGTGGAAGATTGGCTAAATGGATTCTACTCCTCTCAAAATTTACAATAATGTATGTATCATCTAAAGTAGTCAAGGGTCAAGCAGTTGCGAATTTCTTAGCTACACATCCAACGCCTGATCATGAAGAAATATCAGATGAATTGTCGGATGAACATGTGATGATCGCCAAGATAGGTGAGCCGTGACATATGTATTTTGACGGGGCCACTCGAACTTCAGGTGTGGGTGCCGGAGTAATCTTTATCAATCTGCATGGTGATTTGTTTCCCTATTCTTTTACATTCGGTATGACGTGCATAAATAATGAGGGTGAGTATAACGCCCTCATAATAAGGCTAGAATAGCTTAAGAGATACAAGTTCAGGTTATATGAATTTTTGGAGATTCTAAGCTGATAATAAATCAGTTAACTACCGAATATGAGATACGAAAACCAAAATTGTTACCCTACTACCGTCGATCTAGAGAACCGTTTGAGAGTTTCCGTGATGTTGATAACCAGCACATGCCCAGACAAAAGAATATGAAAGCAGACGCATTAGGCAGTTTAGCCGCAATGCTTGGCATGTACGGTTAGGAGTCCTCTGCAAGTGACAATAGAAGAGCGAAGGCTCTTACCACCACTTGAGCTGGCAAATGATGTTGCAAAATCACAGTCGATCTCTTGTTTAGAGATAACGACCGATGACTGGAGACAATCATTTATCGATTTTTTGAAATATGAAATCTTGGTAGAAGATTAGTCATTAAAAATGTAAATCAAGCAAATGGCCAAGAGATTCGTAATCCACAATGAAGTATTATACAAAAGATCCTATAATGAGATGCTGTTGTGGTGTTTGGATATGAGAAGCAGAATATGTCCTATGGTAAGCCCATTTGGGAGAATGTGGAGCCTACTAAGCCGACAAAAATCTCCTTCATTGAATACATCATATGAGGTATTATTTCCCATCTATGTTTAAAGACATAATATCCTTCGCCAAGCGATGTCATGAGTGCCAGATACATGGTGACATCATACATGTAGCGCCGAAGGACTTGCATCAGATCGTCACTTCGTAGCCTTTTCTTGGATAGGGATTGGATGTTATTGGTCATATCAATCCTTCATCGTCACGAGAAAAATAGTATATCTTGCAAGCAACATATTATTTTTCCAAGTGGATTGAAGCGTCGCATTGCGCAATGTCAGGGAGAAAGATATGATGGATTTCATTTGATTAGCTATCATGTATCGACATGATGTCCCGTAGAAAATTATCACTAATAATGACACCCATTCAAAATAGGAATATGGTCAAGCTATGTCAGAAATTTGGAATCAAGCATTCCTTCTCGACACCATATTACCCAGTAGCCAATGGGTTGGTAGAGGCCTTCAATAAAATGATTGTTGAGCCTTGAATTATACATATTCTAACCCCAATTCATCACTCTTTATGCATGATTTATAGTGTTAAAGATCTATCTTATGTATGTTTTTGTGTTTGTAGGAATGAGACAAAGACCTTGTGAATTCAATGCTAAAAGACCACTTTAGGTCACCTTGAGGATCAAAGGAAGAAATGCCAAGAATGGAAGAAAGAAGTTATGGAAGATGAAATTGAAAAATAAAGAATTTTTTTTAAGAAATCATGTTAAAAGACCTGGAAGGGCCCAGAAAAACCAAATGGCAGAGCTGCAAGGCCAGAAAAGTAAAGTGCGGAAACTGCAGAAAACAGCCCTGCTGTTACACATCCGACCGGTCGGCCTTGGGGATGGGACATGTCGAATTTCCAACCTTTTTGGCAAAACTTGCTAGACTGAAAAGGCAAGTCAATAACTAGTCACCAGACCGGTCGGCCAGAGGCTCCGACCAGTCGCCCATGTAAAAAATCAGAAAACTTCAGGTTGAAGCTCCGATTTTTCCTGCGCAACTGTGCAACCTTTTGCACAATTTTGAAACTTTCTGAGGCAGTGGAGCTTCAAATATATAAAAGGACACCTAGGGCTTGATCTAAACGTATCATAAAAGGCTTGGGAAGTCATGAGAGGTGAAGAGGATCATCGTGGAGCGTCTACAACTCCTCCAAATCTGTTTTTTTATGCTTTTTAGTAGTTTTTTTTTTTTAGTTGAAGTATGACAATGCTCAACTAGAACTTCTTAGCTAGGGTTAAGAGGTGAAGCTTGTAGCTAGTTCTAATATAGAATTCATTTGATTCAAGTACCTTTACTAAAGTTTGGATTTTTAAAGTTCTAGTTTGAATAAAGTTTGGAATTTTAGATGTTTTATGAGAGTTCATGTACTTCGAACATGAGTTCCTTGCAATTATCTGATATTAACATGTTTGGATTGATTAGAATTGAATTGTGGTAACCCTGGAGCATGCCATGATCTCTTGGTATGGCTGTTACTTCGAATGCTACAAGTTCAAGTTCTATGTGCTTAATTAGAACTAGAATATGATTTTTTAACTTAAGTGGGATTGTTTGTGATTGAATGTTTAATCTTCCAACTAGATGAGAGATAGAACTACGAATCTAGTTGTGTTTATGCTTGGATGAATGAATTTATATTGGACTAGTACAAGTGGATCCTTAAAGCCTTAGTTTCTTTTAAATTCTCAGATTTTATTCTTCTTAAATTAATGTTTATCAGTAGTTCTTAAAATTGAATTTCAAAACTATTCAGATTGAAGTTACTAAAATAGTTTAGATTGTTTACCCTAATTCCCTGTGGATCGATCTCGGTCTTACTGAGGATTATTACTACATCGCAGCCTTGCACTTGAGGCGAGTGAACAATTATAGTCAAGTTGCTGAAGAAGACCATCATTAAACATAAACGAGATTGGGATGAAAGGCTGCAAGAAGCCTTATGGACCTAACGAACTACACACCGTATGACAACAAAGGCTACTCCTTATTCCTTATTCTATGGGGTTGAGTCATTTTGCCGATCGAGGTGTAGATAGCATCGTTAAGAGTGGCGGTGCATGAAACTATTACAGAAGATGAAAATGCCAAGTTATGGATGATAGAGCTAGATGCTCTAGATGAAAAATGATTAGTAGTAAAACAATGCCTATAATTGTATCGGGCGTAGATATCGACTGCTTATGATAAGAAAGTCAAGCACTGATCCTTAAAAATGGGGATATGGTTCTGATGCTCAAGCAACTGATTGTGATCATGCATAGAATTGAGGGCAAGTTTGACCCAAAATGGGATGGCCCATATATTATTTCAGAAGTTTACTCTAATGGGGCCTACCGAGTGATGGATCATAACAGACAAGGAATTGGAATACCTGTCAATAGTCACTTCATCAAGAGATATTATCCTTGAAGGAAATGATGATTAGGGTTTTGATCAAGGAACCCTCCATGAAGCGTCCCCCCAATCAAAAGGGGGCAGATAGTATACTATACAAAGAAGATTAAGGAAACATACAATCATGTGATCTCGTGGAATGACAAGAAGACTTCTTAGTAAAGTAAAGGATTACTGATGGTTCTGATTCACCAAATTCTTCGATTATACGGAGACGAATACGATAATCGTTTATTATCTAAAGACAATGATCACTAATTCTTAAAAAAAAAAATCATTAGTTCACCAAGGAAAATCCTCAAATTAGCTAATAGAGATCTTCTAAAATAAAATTCACCAAATAAGAGAATTGTTGTTGATTTTCCAAAAGAGATTCGTTGTTTATTGAGTATAATTGTCAGTTATCGCCAATTCTATAGAGGTCGCGGTGAGCGCTATAAGCCAACAACGCATAAGACCTACACGTCGATTATCGTCAATTCTATAGCCCCTTATGAATGGACTCGGGTCATAGATGAGAATAAAAAGAGGGTTGTAGTGCGTGCTCCGATCAGGCCAACCGTGCATAGGTCCCCCTAGCTCTTTGGCTTGTCTTCGATAGTAACGCATGAGAAGGTGAACTCTACATAACCCCCATTGATGAACAGGCAACCTTAGAATTGGTAGCCCCGAAGGTAGATCTGTGAGCTTCGTAAACTCAAGAGAGTTACTAAGGCCAACCCTGTGCATAAATATTATTGAGTTCATCGCCTCGGTAGCTTCAATGGCCCCGTTGATGGATGATAGTGTGTGAACTCCCTAGGTCGCAGAGAGTACTATGCGAACTCAAGAGAGTTACAGTTAAGCCCACACATAAATCCTTATTACTTATGAAGAACGCCATGCGAACTCGAGAAGAGTTACAGTTAAGCCCATGTGTAAGCCATATGTGCTCCAACTACTCAAGAGCTTAAATCGTGTTTCTACTAACAAGGCACCTTTAGTGTCTACAAACAAGACACCAAGGTATCTTCATCTACTAAAAATAAATGGCGTTAAACAACACTAAGATACTAAGTGCTAAGCAGTTGAACATCCACACTTAATCCAAAATCAAAACGAGTAAGATCAAACTAATTGCATGCGCATAGCTATGGCTATAAATAAAGAAGAATGCAAGTATGAACCTATGTATAATCGCAACATAACATTTGAAGTATATAATGAGTCAAAATTATGTGTCTTGTTCGAAATCACAGATACTGTTCAATATCATAACAATGGTTCCACATATTACTCCTGAATATCCAATGTAGACATATAATTTTACAATCTTGATTGAGTTCCATTTGTGCCTCGACAACATCCATCTTGACTTCCATTATCAGTCTGAGGTAATTTGAAGTGCCTGCCAGCTCTTTCTCCAGGGATGCCGCGTTGGCCTTCTTCTTGGATAGTTCGGCTTCCTCAAGCTCTAATATGCTCCTATTATCACCAATGCTCGTTCGAATCCTTTCGAGTTTTTGCTGCTTCGCTTGCTTCAAGGCTTGTACTGAGGTGATTTGAGCTTGCAGAGCAGTAATCTGGTCAACAAAAGAGGACAGAGCTTAGGCAGAATTCTTCTCTTGCTCTAGTAAACAAGCATATCCTTCTTGATATTTGGCTATCAGAGATGATTGATAAGAAATGTCATTGTTGAGGAACAACAGTTCTTCATGTTGGCATTCAACTTTAGGAGCAACCTCTATATTTTGCACGGACGCGAGGTGCTTAATGGAATCGCAGAACTGGGTAAGAGAATCATGAAGCTAAGAGACATTGACCTTAGTAAGCTTAACATCATAGTCAAGCATGGCCAAACCATCACCCAATTGAGGGCATTGCCCTTGATCTTTGAGCATACAAGCCATTGTTGAGAGAGCATTCTTTAGCAAGGAGAGCTTGTATAGGGGCATATTCTATAAAGCAAGAGCATCAGAAGGTGATATGATTGAGCTAACGCCTGCAAAAGAGCTCAAAATTAGTGCCGCTAAAAAGAAATAGTCTAATATTAACATACAAGACTATAATAGAGCGACGATATAGGAAAAGAAATTTAAAGATTCCTAGGGTATAACCATTGGTAATGGTATCCTTGGAGAAGGAACAGATGATACTGAAGACCCAGCTGCACTAGGGGCAATAGGAGCTTCCTGCCCTGTGGGAGTAGAAGCGATGTTAAGTGTTGGCTCCCCAACGACAATGCTGGAATCCATTGTCCTCGGAGTCGTATCTGTTTCTTGTTCTAGACCATGGTAGAAGCCATGACAGAAGATGTAATTGAAGGAGCCACAGTAGTACCTTCTACCGGAGTAGCTTCGGCATGAGCCTCGGAAGTACCGATGGGAGCAGTTGCAACAACTATAGTTTGATCCACCTCCACGCTTCTGGGAGTTGATAAAGGTCCGATCAAACTCCCTGCTTCTATCGCCTGCTGATAAGTGCCTACTTTTGTATAATAAACCTTAGTTACTAAATGCATTATCACTACTTTTTCGGTTAATTATTCCTAAAAGGGTATGCTTTCATTGTTCACGAGATTAATGGAGGTTGAGGATAATCCGAGCTTAACAGGATGTTTCAAGGCCCAAAGTGATCAAGATCAAGTGTAAGGTGGTTTTGAAGGAAATTGGGCCGTAAAGATCAAAGGAGGATCATATTCTATGGTGGACCGTACCACAACCATTCATTGGAAGTCTAGGATGTGCATGTTTGAATGGTCGTGATTAGGCAATCATGCAAGCTTAGATAGTCGAGATTGGATGTCCGCATGTGGGGTCAGCCATGCATCAAATGACAAGCCAAGGAACTGCAGCTCGAGTCAGCTCCACTCACTCATGTGTGATTAGCTGGGTCATCTGAACTATCCACAACACACGTGCAACGTCTGGACCATCCAATCCATTATCCAACAGAAAGTCCAGCAATGGACGTCTCAATGCTCATAGCCGTCCATCAACCATCGTCCTCCATCCGTCCAGTTGCTGTCAAACGGAGATCCAAATCCAGACCGACCATCAATGGACGTCCGTCCATCACAGCGCCCACCTTCTCATCCCTCCATCATGGCCAGCTGATGGGCGTCCCACTTTCTCCAACTCTGCATCAACGCATCCAACTGACCGTCCATTCTTCCATGCCATTAAGGTGGACCCCACTTGTTGAACGTGACCAGCAGTTGGTCACATTGCTCGTATAAACGGTAGCTGGTGGATCAGCTCTAGCGTCCAGCAAGGGTTGTGTATCCACACTCCACACATGCTGGACATCTTCAACATCTGCACCATCCATCCAGTCCATCAGCTGGGCCACCGCATGTGCCTCTAACCTCCATCACTCCGGGTCAGCAACGGCCACTACAATCAGCACCAGCCAGCGCTGTGGACTCCCAACCATTCATCAACGTCCTTTAACCAATCTCTGCCATCCATCCATGTCCAGCAGAGGACATCTCAAGGTCATCTCCATCTCCAGCGGATGCACGTGAGCAACTATCAGATGAAGCAGCTCCGTTTCAACTCCATCTCGTGTACCAGCTGGAGATCTGCCTCCTCTTCACACATGCCAACAATCCAGCAATGGAGGAGCCTCCCATCTCACGTGGAGCTTAGAGAGGAAATCTCTCTCTCTCTCTCTCTCTCTCTCTCTCTCTCTCTCTCCACACTTGTGTAAGGCTAGCGGGAGCGGATTAGGTACTACCCGAGCTTGTCCCGAGTTCAGTACAGGCTAGTACGTGGCGTGTGGTCATTGGGGGAGGGGAGGCGTGACATGACTGTGTCAGGCTTGCTGATGTGGCAGGTTACCTCTGACAACGTGCCCTAAACCAATACAAATGTGACAGGTACGTGCCACGTTGGGCCTGTCCTGAGCTCAGGACAGGCTCGGGTAGTACCTAATCCACTCCCAAGGCTAGCATGCCACCTCACCATTCCAAGCCTAACTCAATACCCAAACCTAAAAGAAAATAAGGTTAGGTTGGGAACCAAACCTAAACAAAAAACAATTGGTCCTAGGTTCGGAATTCCACCTGGGTGTAAGTACACATATTTGTCAATTATCTTGTCGGTTGAGTCGTTACAACTGATGAGCCTAGAAGACGCTGAAGATTGGAGTCTTGAAGATCTCCGGCTGCTCAACTCAGAAGATCTACGAAGATATCTTCATCCAAAACCAACCCTCTCAACCCTAGATCCACATAACTCTCAAAGCCCATGTCCTCTAGATGGCCGGTCGCTTAAAATACACTTCAATTATCTCCCAAGCCATAGAGGTAGTCCAAAAGATCAATTTGTGATTTGTAATCGCCCATAGTCCATTTGCAGGAAAAACTCCAAAAATCAGACTCTTTAAAAACCTGCAGATTGAGCACCGGGCGACCGTCCACTATGCCTCCGGGCGCACGCCTTATGGAGATTTAGACCAGCAGGCTGAGAAGGGAACTCCGGGCGCCCGACCCAAAACTTGTCCGGGTGCCCGACCCATGCGAAATTTGTCCAGCAGGCTTGAAATGATATTTAGATTGAATATCGGGCGCCCGAATGAACTTGTGTCCGGGCGCCCGACCTATGAAAATCTGGTCCAGCAAAGAAATGAAATATTCATTGTGAATATCGGGCGCCCAACTGAATTTGTGTCCGGGCGCCCGGCCAGTGAAAATAGCTCCAGAGAGTTTTTATGAAAATCCGAAGGATTCCGGGAGCCTGACCCCAACTGTGTCCGGGTGCCCGACCTGGTAAAAAATTGTTCAGTAAGGACCATCTGAATTACATGGAGAATTTCGGGCACCCGACTTCAACTGTGTCCAGGGGCCCGACCAAGCTTGGATGAGACCAGTGACCTATCTGTCTGGACAGTCTGAATATGGGGCGCCCGACTGCTGCTGAAACTGGTTTTTGGACTATGTGTCCGGGCGTCCGAAGCAAGTGTTCGGGCACCTAAACTATCCGTTTTTTACCCGTTTTTTTCACATTTATTTAAGCATTCATTTGGGCAAAACCCTAACTACGAAAATTAGAGCCTTCCTTTGAGAGTGTGATTACTCTTAGCCAAATCCTTTTTTCTCAAGGTTCTAATCCTTGAGTTCATTGTTCAATCCTAGTTGTTACAAACTATCAATGAGCATTCAAAGCTTGGATTGAAACATGAACTCAAGCCCTCATTAATGGCTCTTTACCTAATCTCTAGTAGCTGTATTCACTAGTCATCATTGCCATTAATGGAGATCTTGGTGAAACCCTTCTCTAGCCTTTAAAGCCATATCCTTTAAGGAAGTTTTGACAAAACCCTAATCCCTCACCTTGGAACCTACAAGAAGATATTCGTAGCAAGGTTGCTGATCGAGGAAGATGAAGAACGTATCGTTCGAACAAGCCGAAGCTTCTTCAACAAAGGCATCATCAAGGGGCTCAATCAGCTAAGTATATTTTAGTCTTTCGAGTCCAAGAAATCACCTCAAAAGTTGAGATTTGGGTTTCAGAGTTTGAAGACCCAAACTCGGTAGAGTCCTTGCGTAGGACAAGCCCTTGTGTAGGACAAAGTGGTTAATGGATTAGTCTTAAGGAAGGATGAATCCATGTGTTGAAGTCTAAGTCCTTTTGTAGGCTGTTAAGGTTTATGGTTAACCTCATTTAAAACCATTATGATAGTGAAATCCGGCTACTCAAGGAGTGAGTGGATCAGCCGGGAGTGGAGTAGGTTCATAACCGAACCACTATAAAATCTCTTGTTGTGAGATGAATGTTTGAACTGCTTTACTTCTTTCACTTGCTCTTTTATTGTTGAAAGTTAATATTCTGCATATCAAGTGTTTGAAGAAAGTTCTCTAAAGTACTTTGCATGATTGTAAGTGAGTAATTTGGTATTTTTAAAAAGTGTCCTATTCACCCCCCTCTAGGACAAAGAAACCAGTTTATTGCTTCTACAAAAGCGGTAATCAAACTTATACGGCAATTTCACTAGGCTTGGAGTACTTTTCATGACACCTCATCATCCAAGCATAACTCCACGCCCAAACTTAGAGAAAAATTTGCTTTAGGCTTGGAGTGCCACCTAGGCTTGGGAGCTTCTCAAAAGTCTATAAAAGGTGGCCTCTCCTTCTTATTTCCATATCCCATCCCTCAAATCTAATTCTCTCATCTCTTCTTTCTTTCTTTCTTTTTTGTTAAGTAGAGTAGAATAGTCTTTCTTTCTTAGTGAGTTTTAGTCTCTATTGTAACATGATTGGCTAAACCTCTAGCTAAGGCTAGGGGGAAGCCTTTGAAGAAATTTGCAAGCTTTGGTTTTTTTGGTTCAACAATGATGATGTGAATGTTGGAGTACTCTTTGGTTGATTGGTTTGTTTATCCACCTCGGTAGACACTATTGTTGTGCACAGCCCTTGATCCATCATTGACTCTGGGTACGATGGATGCTTGGATTCCCTTGCACATCAATTAGCTAGTTCATGATCGATAAATTCCTTTGATCCATCGTCAACTCTGGACACGATGGATGCTTTGGATTCACTACGGTCATCGAGCTAGTGCAAGTAAAGTCATCGATCTGTAAAATCCTTTGATCCATTGTAGACTCCAGGCATATTGGATGCTTCGAATTCCTTGTAATTGATCGACGAGATCTTAATGGTTAGATCGATCAATCAAAGTCTCCTATCTTGTAAGTATGCATTTGATCATATGATTTGTGATCTTATCGATTGACTTTTTGACAAAGTTATTAATCTGTATAATTCCTTGATCCATTGTTGACTCTGGGAACAGTGGCTGCTTGAAATTTCTTACGATCAACTAATGAGTGCTTCATAGTTAAATCGATCGGTTTAGATCACCATCTTTTATGAAATATGCGAGTAGTTTAACAGTTTCATCTTCCAATTGGAATGAATCTTCATTCGATTCCAGTTGAGTTATAGTTGAACCAATGAATCAAGCTTTGTGAACTTATCAAGGTGGATCCCTAATTCCTTATCCCATTTTTATTCTTGTTTTTCATCACACACATTTTTCTCCACTCACGTGGATTAAATCAGATTCTATCTCTCCCACTTAAATTAATTTCTCTAAGTGTTCTTAACATCAATCCCTGTGGTTCGACCTCGGTATCACCGAGTATTTTACTACTTTGCTACTTGCACTTGAGTGTGCAATCTTCGAATTGTAGCACGTGTATCGCTAGTATAGCAGTCTCAACTTCGTATGATGAGGATACTTCTGCCACCATCGAAAGCCTACATTTAACAAAATGAATTTTGATTGGGGAAACATTCACTCTCTCTTGGTTGAATATCTCTCTAGGAAGTGGGGAGAAGTTCTGACTATAATAGATGACCATTTTCTATAGGGAATGGGTGGATGTGTTATGTTTTGCTGGTCTCTGCGCTATAACAATTGATTCTTTTCGCACATTTGCAGTAAGAACTGCCAAAGGGATTTCTTCTCTAACAACTTCTCTGACACGTTCTTCAATAGTTTCTTCAACATTGCCTTCGACATTTTCTTCCTCATTGTAATCCCTCATTGTAATCATTGACGATGTTCACCTCTTCATTGCTTCCTGCTTGAAGTCCCTCAGAATTGACTTCTTCTCCTTCTTCATCCTCATCACTAACTGTGGTTTCCACATCTTCAGTATTAGGATCAGTGGTATCTTCTGAAAGTTCCTCCAATATAACTTCTTTTCCTTTTTCTAGAAGAATTTACACGTGCTGCTGGTTTTATGGGAACTGAAGAAGGATCGAATGAACTTATAAGGGGAATAAATGGTTGTGATGGAACAGGTGATGAAGAAATATTACGCCTTGAACGTCTTAACACAAGAGATATAATTGGTGTGATAACTCTTGTAGTGGATGTCTTGGTACTCTAATAAATTGTTCTTATAGTCGGAGAGATTACAGAGGGTCCCGTGACAATCTTCTCTTGAAGGGGCGGGGCTTCCCTAGTTGTTGTATACATAGCCATCAGGGATGACTGCATGAACAAGTCTTCTCTTGCTTCAACAATTGTTCTTGCAACCGGTTGATCTTCTCCTATTTCTAGGACTACAGTATCTGGTTGCTCCTCTGGTCTGCCTTCAGTCAGTTGCTCACCAACCACTGGCCCATCCCAAGGCTCAGTATAAGCTATCCAGTCCTCTAAAGTCTCTATAGTCTTGGCTTGACGAATAGGTTCATATACAAAAATTAGGATGTGGTAGTGACCTTGTGTTAGAGCTTGATCTCTCTCAACAATATAATTGATATTCTCATTAGAGTTGAAATTCTTGAGACGAGGTGGAGGGACCCATATAGAACAGTTCACTGAGTATTAATGGCGTACTAAATAGTATTGATGTGCCCACCAACTCATCCAATTGTATGAAGTATGGACAGAGTGATTATAACCTAGAATTACAAAGTGCACTCCTGTGTCTGTAGCTAATTGTTGTGTCCATGAAAGCCCAGTTGTAGGGACCTACGCCGTAACTTTGCATAATTCTGGTGACTATTTCACAAGTCTCTAGCATAAATTGATCATACCCGAATTGGCATGCGAACCTACTCCAATAGTAGGGTTCCCGCTAAAATTTGATGCCTTCTCTCAGTGGTAGGGTGCTGGACGAAATATTGTTTACTCATTGATAGAGAATTATCTTCCTCCTAGTCCTTGTCTTCAGCCTAGTCATAGATTGGAAATTGAAAGAAGGATATATACTCCATGCTGACAATCTTGTCTAATAACCAACTGTATGTTCTCTTTATCATCTTTCTCTATTGGTAGTGCCATAAGGGAAGATGCTCTAGATTGACCCATGCCTTCTTGGGATCCTCGTATGTCCATGGGAAGTAACTTCTAAGCCATTCGACAAAATAATGCTAGGGTGCACATGCGAAGGAAACTCTCAGGGTGGGGTGGGTACAATGGGTGGCTGCGTCTCCAAAAGATCGATATAAAGAACAAAGGACTAGAGGAGCCGGGAATACTTTTTGCCTTCTGCCATTGCCCCAACAACTACAAATAAAGTAAGTCTAATCTTGTCTGCCCACTTAGAGCTGGGTAGCACCACAACGCTTAACCAATACACGAGAAATTCAGCTAGCTCGTACGATGAAGAAAAATCTTTAGAGTGTTTGATTGTTCACCTAATTTTCTCCAAATCTTTATCATTGCTACTAGCAACATTGCCAAAAGGGAAATTGACTAAGTAAGAATAATATAATCTGTTGTGGGAATAAAGAAAATGGGTAGTTCGAATTCAGAGTTTACCGTAAATTCCGGGTGAAGTGGGCGAGCCATGTCTGAAAAGTGATTCTCTGAACATTTGGGAACTAGGTCATTTCTCTACACAGTTCTATTACAGTTGCTATAACTTTCAGTTTATGGCTGCCAGTGGAGAAATGCACAAATTCTTCATTTGTGGGGACATAATCATTGAAGAATTGACCTGTGATTGGACGGTCGGCCATTTTGTATAAGTCTTAGAGAGTAATGTTGACTTCACCTACCGGAGAGATGGAAAGAATTTGTGGTGGGACACCAGTAATTCAAGAACCCTTTGAAAATATTGACATCCCAATAAAAGTGTATGTTTCGAAGTAACTTCAATGGCATCCAGAATACCCAGTTGAATAAGTGTAGGACATGCCTCTTGATGATCAGGTTCGCCAAGGAAGTATAATGGTCTCGCTAGCTGGTTAAGGAAGCCACGAGTCCTGAATTCTTTATCACCCTAAAGGGTAGGGATATCGTGTTACGATATTTATGTTGCAGCGTTTCAAAGAAATGAGTCGAAAAGCACATGTGAGGATTGTAGCAGGGCATCAAGAAACGCATGGGAACTATCCTGCTTATTCGCTATCTGGAGCCTCTATCAGTCACTATGCCTTCTAAGATTTGTGGTTCCCTCCTAACTCAACTCGCTATAAAAAAGATTATGTTCTGGATCATGTGATCTGTGGGTTCACTACGAAGGATGGAATGATGACAACGGAGCACGAGTGGAATCAAAACCATCTCATCCTTAAAAGCATTTTGAAACTTCATGTTCTGGGATGGTTTGACCATATCCCAGGCATATGCAATCACTCCTTGAATTTAGTGATCTTCTTTTAAAGGACTTCTTCCTTGCTTTTTTTTTTTTCCCTTCTTCTTAGGGCGGGGATGGAGGTGGACTGTCGTCCCTAGGAGGTGGTCTTATACTGTCTGTACGAAGGTTCACAATGGTCTTCTTCCACTCTTCCCAAGCTGATTTGGTACCAAGCCTGGGTGGCTGGTCAACGTCATCAATCATGATAGTGTGACAAACAGGGCTACATAAGTTTTTGATTCGGTCTGAAAAATCTATCTCCGGTGAGGTTAGTATTCTGAACAAGGAGTTTGTAGTAGTTTTCTTAGTCTTTTTAGCCGGGCATTTTGTTGGAGGTGAGGATTCTGTAGGACGAGAAGTCCCCCACGAGGACTACGTCTAGCTTTGGGGAGGTTGGACTGGAGTTGTGGACCTTATCGGACCTTTGGGCGTATTTTTGGACTTAACCATTTTTAGCCTATAAAAATTACAGAATGGGGGTTAGAATCTTAATAAAAGTTATTAGAGAAAAGAAGAATGGTTTTTGTAAAATTGTGGAAAGTCATACTACTTAGAAGAGAGGGAGGGTGTATAAACTAGAGGAGTTGTGCAAATCTGGGGAAAATTCGACAAAGTTTCAGTATAGTAAGTGCTCCACCAAAGTAGAAGTCTATTTGCGCGGTTGTGTAACGTAGGAAGAGTTGCGCGGTCGTGTAAGTTGAGTGGCGTGCTGACAAGGGACGAGAGTTTAGAACATTGGCGAGGCGGAAGTGAAGAAATGAAATAAGGCCTGGTATTTATAGGCACGAGCAGACAAGAGTTGCGCGGTCGCGCACCTCAACTAACTAACATTTCGTTTGCCGACCCGGTCGCTGTCTAATTCTTTTTAATAATTAGTCGATTGTCATCCTCATCACCTTCAGCTACTGAAAGACGTGTGAACCCTGCCTCTTGTGACCATCTTAGCAAAGGCACTCTGAAGGTATGACAGTTGTCCAATGTCGTATCCTCCTTGCAACGATTAATCGGTGCTCTTAGAGAAGTCTTGTGCCTGGAACTTGACAATAGATATGCCTTAGCCTGCTCTCTTAGATAACCTAGTCCATTGGTGGGGATCCACGTTAGCCTTGGAGGGGGAATATAGATTGGACCGTCAACAGAACGGTTGTTCCGAATCAGAGCATATTGATGCGCCCACCATCTCATCCAGCCGTAAGGGCTGCTAGAGTCCCGGTAGAGATCAGGAAGCATAAACCTTACGCCCGTCTGCGTCATCAGAAGCTGATGCCATATTCACTTCTAGTGAGCGGGACCCGTGCCGTACACCCGCTCCACTTTAGCTACATCCAACAACGTCATTGGAACACCCTGATCGTATCCAAATTGCTTGGCAAATCGGCTAGGGTAATAAGGCTCCTGCCAGAACTTTGTTCCTTTGCACAGTAGAAGCGAAGCAGTGCGAATAGAAACCAAGAACTCTTTGTCAAAATTATCCACAAAATGCTCATCGTCGATGACTCCCCGATCCTCTTCGACGCTAAAAATAGAGAAGTGGTATAAACAAACCTCCGCCTAGTTGTCAATTTTTAAAGTTACCCAATCAAATGTTTGCGCTATCGTTTTAAGTTTTCTGTAGCAATAAAGGGGTGCATGATTGGTATGGAAATACCAAAAAGATCTATTCCATACGTCCATACGTCCAAGGGAAATATTTGTCCAACCATTCGCAGAAGAAGTGACATGGGTAATAAGTCGCATTCAATCCTTGTCTAGGTTGATTTTGTTTGCTGGTAATATTGTCGAACGCCCTATACTGATTGCATAACACTGGTGGTGCTAAAGAGAAACAACCATTGTTTACAAGAGCTCCTGCCTCAACGAAGTAAGAAAACTTGACCCCATCAGCGCCCTTGGAGCTATGCAACACAACTGCCGACAACCAGTAGGCTAAGAAACCCGCCAGTTCACAAGTCGGCGTAAGCTTATTCGGATTACAAAATTTATGTTCGAAATGTTCCCTCATCAAGGCTTAGTCTTCCTACGAGGTCCATATTCTTCATAATTAATGCTTCAAGAAGAAAAAAGAGTTCCACGTTAGAAGCAAAGAAACTAAAAGCATACAAGACGCAAAGTGAAAAGAAGGCATTAGACGAAATGTTTCTTCATCCTCTAGCTGAAGTAGACCAGCTAGTCTTCGTAATGAATCTTTGTAATATTATCAAACTACGACAACCCAACAAACAACTCTAGACAAGCCTCTGAATGGTAAGCATCTTGAGGACTTCCAAGCCAAGATGAAGACAACTCTTCATCAGTTGGGACGTATTCTTAGTAGTATTCGCCTATAATGGGCAAGCCAACTATCATTCGAAGATCCCATAGAGTTATGCTCATCTCCCCATACAAAAAATGGAATGAATTAGTAACAGAAGACCAGTAGTTCAAGAAGCTTCGAAGGATTGTTGGATCTCGGGAGAAATGCCCAAAAGTTGCATCGATAGCCTGATACAAGCTGACCTGCTTCAAAACCCTTTCATGGAGAACCAGAATTTCCTTTGCCCACGGCTCGTAGCCAACTTGCTCATTCAGATGACCCTAAGTGCGGAAGTTCTTCGTTGCCCTCATCATCGTCTTGCCCATGTGCCCAAACCTTTGCTGCACCGTCTCAAAATAGTGAGTTGGATAAGGAGCATGAGAATCACAAGTTGGCGCAAGGAAAACCATTTCTCTCGGGCTGCCTATCTGTTGCTCTCTCCCATCATTAACTTGTAAAGTGGTCAACAACCACTCAGGAGTAGACGTCCACCTTTCAACCCCATAAAACTTAAAAGGGCCATGAACATCAGATGGCTCGATACTAGGGAAAGTCTTATGCCTCAGAAGAGGTTGCTCTTATACAATGAGCTGGTCTTTATGAGGGTTTATGACGAGGAAGCCGTGTTTGGTTATAATCCTACAACTGCCCCAGCCAATCTTCATCCAATCATATTTCAAGTCGACAAGCTATGTTAGCTACTCAGCTTGGCTGAGTCTTGCTTTTTGGTTCGTATTCGTGTTTCTCTTCCCTTTTTCGTCCCCCCGATTAGTGTCTTCATTTTGGACAGGGCGATCTGATGGACTTACGTCAACTCTGCTCCGAACACCAGCAAATCGGTCATACCGGATGCTCCATTCTAATTCAATACCTCGTGCTGGTGGTGTAGATGCCGTCTTCTTTACATAAATGCGTAATAACACCTCGTGAGGAAGTATCCTGATCCTATCTGAGAAATATTTCACCTCCGGTTCGACTATCGTAAAGAAGCGCGGTCGACACTTTACTGTAGATAGATCGACAATATCTCTAGCTACCCTCTTCTTCCCACGTTGCGCAAGTGAGGGACCAGAACCTTGGGACCCGAAAGCTTCATCAGAAGATCTCGCCATCGTCACAATGATTCACTGCAGTACATAGACAAGAGAACATCAGAAGAAAGCCCATCACACACAACAAACAACAGAACAAGGTACGTATTATGAAAGGTAAGATCTCACCATCCAAATACAGTTACATGCGCAAACAAATCACACAGATAGACACATGCACATAATCACAATCAACGAAAAACATGGAAATAGCAAAATTCAAACGCACATCGAACAAACAAGCACGCGTATCTCGTAGCGCGACAAGTGCAATAATAACTCTATATATGTGATCGGTGCTTATGCGAATTTGCAATAAATCCACATCACACCTATGTACCCCTGTTAACGTCAGATTTTGTAACAGGATCCTCCGGACGTTCACCTTCTCTCCAACAGAGATTTCCTCCGCCAAACCTGAAAGAAGACAGACAGCAACTAAGGGTGGCTGGGGTCCAGCCGTTAGCCCTCCGATGCTTAAGTCAGGTCAAAGCAAGAAGAAGAGTAGCCAGGCAAAACGGGACAGAGATCGAATATTGTGTGTACCTTTCCCTTAATGGAGTCATCCCTTTATATAGATCTGAAGCGGTTCAATCTGTTATGCAAGATATCGAGATCCTGCTGATCTCGTGTACGATACTGAGATCTTGCTGATTTTGTGGGATAAGATCCTCATCTTTAGAGACGAGATCCAACTCAATGACTTATTTCGGCAATCACGTTCCTTGATGGCAATCCCTTGAGATCCGGAACCATCAGAGAAGATAAGTTCAAAAATCGACCTATACGGGCTGCCGGTAGGCGTAGTAATAGCGCTGATCGCTCATGTAGAGTTGGAAACCGTAGTTGGAGTCATAGCCAGCGAAAAGGAAGGAGTCGCCGACAAGACGGAAACCACCGAACTGGGTGTAGCCCTGCCTGGCATCGCAGAGGGATTGGTCAAGCTGCTCGAAAAGAATCGGGTGCTGGTACTGAAGGTTAAGAGATGTAGCCGCAGGAAAGCTGTTCGCATGTTGGAACATGGTCGCGAGTCCAAGTGCTCGCTTATTTAGACGTAACACCTTTCAACGACTTACGAGAAGGTCTGCTCGCGGATTTATCAATCCTGCGACTCTTGATCAGATGATCTCGAGAGTCGAATGGGCGTCCCGAACTTTCCCAATCTGCGACTCATGATCAGATGATCTCGAGAGTCCATTGGTACTTCCGTACTTACCCGATCTGCGACACTCGATCAGATGATCTCGAGAGTCTAATGGGTACTTTCGTACTTTCCCGATCTGCGACACTCGATCAGATGATCTCGCGAGTCTAATAGGTATTTCCATACTTTTCCGATCTGCGACACTCGATCAAATGATCTCGAGAGTCGAATGGGCGTCCGTGTACAATCTTAATAGCTGAGTTGATCTCCATTATTTTGCCTATAACAGATGCCCCCCAAGTCCTTGCCGCCAAGAATTTTTAAGGGAAGGACTTAGCTCACTATCACACGTAACCGCCCGCTGCCTTCATCGAGAACGGAACCTCACATGATGGGCTGGAATTAATGAGCGCCAGCTTTCCGCAGCCTTTCCGCAGACAGAAAATGAAGGGGCGCTCGCCACGTGTTTGAGGAGTTAATGGGCGTGCCTGCTCGAGTGCTTCGCCGAAGGAGGCACTGCCACGTGCCATCAGATGCGGCGGAATGATTGCCTATAAATATAAGGAGTCCGCCATTTCTCTGGTTTTCTACAAAAGCTCTTCGAAAGGAATTTTTCTGCAGTCAATCTTTTCTCAGTCTCCTTCCTCCGGCGCTCCTTCTTTTCCTTTCTTTCTTTTCTGGGTATAGGCTTCGGTTCTCTTCTTTTTCATAATCTTCTTAAAAACTCCATGGCTGGGAACTCTGACGAGACCACCGTTCCTCTAGGAGATGCCACCCCGGAATCCTCTGCTTCTAGCAGTGCGAGGGTTCGGCAGGGAGATATACAGCAGCCGGATATCCTTCTGTTCTATCGGAGGACCGGCTGGCTGAGTTACGGGAGAGATACCTGATCCCCGACTCAGTCGCTCTCCGTTTGCCCGGAGATGGAGAGACATCAGATTCCCCCCTAGGATGTGTAGCTTTTTACGAGTACCAGCTCATCCTGGGGGTACGCCTCCCCCTCCATCCTTTCATAGGCGATGTTCTCCGATGTTACAAGATTGCCCCCGGGCAACTCATCGTGAACGGATGGAGGGTAGTTCTGGGCTCCTTTGCCCTCTGGGCTCAGGCCGGCAACGGGGAGCTCACGGCGGAGGAGTTCCTCCGTATGTTCCGTCTGAAAAAGGCACCCTCCAGCGAAGGCTGGTATTACTTGTGTTACTGGCACCGGGATAACTTCGTGCTGGGGAAACCCTCCTCGAACTATCCAAGCTGGAGGAAACGGTGGTTCTACGCTTCCGGGAACTGGGAGTCTGCTTCCTCCAGAGGTCCAGGGGTTACCCGTTTTTTCTGCGAAGGTATGCACAATCCCACATTGTGAAATTTTCTCCAGTTAGGATTTTAGAGTTTTTACTTCATTCTTTGACCTCTGTTTGTGCTCGCAGGTATCCCGGCCTTGAGAAAACCAAATCTGAAGGGAGGAATCAACGAGAAAATTGTAAAGGTGTACAAGGTGCCTGTTGGTGACAGGCACATCGAGGCTTGCTTGTCTCCTTCGCGACTTGTAGCAGCGGGCCTAATATCCATCCAGAAGAGAGGTTGAGATGACGAAGGCCGGAGAGAAGAGGGGTCTGCTGCCCCGACTGAAGGGCGCAAGCTCCAAGAGGCAGAAGAGAACACCTACCGAACCATCTCAATCATCCATTCGCACGGGTAGCGATCAGCCTGCCCCTCCCGCGAGCATGGCGGGGGCCCCGGCTGGGCCCACTATTCCCTCACTGGTGGTCGCACCTGGACCGCCAGTGATTAACATTGCTGACAATTCCCCGGATGGGGCGGGGTCCGACTGCCCCCCAGCTGAAGAGGCTCGAGAGCAGATAGAGCCTCAAGAGCCGGCTCCTGCTCGCGAACTGATCCCTGCTGCCGAGCAGGGACCTGCTCGCGAGTCGATGCCTCCCCCTCGCGAGACGGCCGGGTTGGTTGTTGCCCAACCGTCAGGGAGCAGGACATATTCTATTCCCCGCCACCTCCATCCAGTATGTAAATTTTTATTCGAGAACGTCCCCCCTCATGCCTTCGGCTCTCTTCCCGAGCCAAGTCCTGAGAACCTTTTCCTCGAAGCGGGGGTGAGGATGGTTCAGGTAAGACCTTGCCAAGACCTGCTTCAATCTGTTATTACGTTCCAGAATACTTTCTCACATTTTTCATTACTTTGTAGGGCTTAGATCTTATCCTGCGAACGAGGCGTGACATCGTTGCCGCCTGTCGCGTGATAGATGAAGCTGAGGGGAAGAGGACTGCCTTGGAGAAGGCAGTTCAAGGAAGAGATCAGCTGCTCAAGGCCCCGTGAGGCGGTGATCGCGAAGAGAGATGAGGAGAAGAAGATCCTCATCGAGAAGATCCAAGTCCTGACCGACAGGTATCAGGCCTTGGACTCAGACTTCGTGAAGCTCACGGGTTTGAAGGAGAAGGCTGAGAGAGAGAGGGAGATCTTTCGCCAAGACAAGATCTCGTTGGAGGAGAGGTTTGCGGAGGCCAGGTCCCAACTCAAGGAGGCCAACGACAACCTGGACAAGGAGCGCTCCGCTCTTGCACAGCTCAAGGACGACTCGATCCACTGGGACGAGGAGAAAGTCGCCCTTGTAAAAATGCTCTCGGAGGAAGGTCCTCGGGCAATTTTCGAGTTTCGGACTTCGCAGCTATATGACGCGAAAGATACGAGTCGTATGATGCTGGTCGCGACTTTGCGCTAAGAGTAGTGCAACGAATGATCCCATCCTTTGATATGGGGGAATTTGGTCGAGTCGCGACCATCATAGCTGCAGAAGAGCAAGCTGCTGCTGAGAACGAGGTGACTGAAGCCACGCAAGCTGGAGGGGTTCCAGAAATGGGCCCTGAAGTCGAGAGCACAGTTCCTCCAAGAGATTGATCTTTTTGTTTTCCTCTCTTGTACCCACGAGCATATATTGTAAACATTTATTATCAATGAAAAGATATTTTTTGGAAGTGTTGTTCTTGTTTACTCTTTCCCCTTCATGCAATGAATGCCTTCTCGTTCTTGTTTTACTTTCTTTTCGTGCACTGAATGCCCTCCTGTTGCAATGAGTTATGCTCAACCCGGGGGGTCGTAGCGACCATGCCCTCGTGGAGATAGACTGATCTATCGATTGAGAGAATGTGCTCAATCCGGGGGGTCGTAGCGACCAAACCCTCGTGTAGATAGACTGATCTATCGATTGAGAGATAATGTGCTCAATCCGGGGGGTCGTAACGACCAAACCCTCGTGGAGATAGACTGATCTATCAATTGAGACTCCAAGTTTGCCTCCAGGTTTACCAAGGGTATGGTCATCCATAAAATGGAAATGCGACCACCCTGGGTGAATTTAACCCTACCAAAGGTAGGCAATTGGCCAAGGGATTGTATGCATCCTCTTCAGGGCTATTCAGATCCAAGTTAATGGAGTAGCGACCAAAAGATATCTTTCGCTTTATTCATAAAAAGTTGTTTATGAACTATATCAAATCTAGGGGTAGTATCGTAGCAAATGCTCCACGTGCCAAGGGCGACGTACGGGCTTCCCTTGCATGTCTTCAAGATAATAAGTACCGGGTCGCACAATCCTAATAACCCGATATGGGCCTTCCCAATTTGGATCCAACGAACGAGCGGAAACTCTGAGATTTTGCCTCAGGACCAAATCTCCGGGCTGGAAGGATCTAGGCCGAACCCTAGCATTTCGATAACGAGCAATACGTTGCTGATATGCTGCCACTCGTACTTGGGAAGCATTTCTTCGTTCTTCCAAGAGATCGAGATGAAGTCGGAGGTTTTCCTGATTACTTGCGGGGTCATACTGCTCGATCCGATACGAGGGCACTTGAATTTCCACTGGTACCACTGCGTCGACACCAAAAGCTAAGGAGAAAGGGGTTTCTCCTGTTGATGTACAAGCCGTGGTTCTATATGCCCATAATACTTCTGGCAGAAGTTCTGGCCATACCCCTTTACATTCACCTAGCTTGGTCTTTAAATGGTGCTTGGTGATCTTATTCACTGCCTCGACTTGCCCATTCGCCTGAGGATGATATGGAGAAGTGCGGAGATTACGTATCTTCCATTTTTCACAAAATTCATCAAAAGCTGCGTTGTCGAACTGCGTTCCGTTATCGGTAATTATAGTGTGAGGAAGTCCGAAACGGCATATGATATTTCTCCATATAAACTTAGTAGTTTGTTTCTCAGTAATCTTGGCTAATGGTTCTGCCTCGGCCCATTTGGTGAAATAATCAACCGCCACGATCGCGAACCTATTTTGTCCCTTTCCCATGGGTAAGGGCCCAATGATATCGACCCCCCACTGAGCGAAAGGCCAAGGGCTATCAACTGGAGTCATCCGCTCGGACGGTACATGAGGTATAGGTAAATATCGTTGACACTTGTCACATTTTTTAGAAAATTCAATTGCATCTGCTTTCATAGTGGGCCAATAATATCCTTGCCTCATCGCTTTATATGCTAGGGATCGTCCCCTGGGATGGTTACCACATGCCCCCTGGTGTACTTCGTCTAGAACACGAAGTGCTTCTTCTGGATGAAGACACCTTAAATAAGGCAAGGAAAAGCTTTTGCACAACAATATTCCGTCCTGTAAAGTATACCTGGCAGCCCGAAGACGAATTTGCCTTGCAGCTTTCTTGTCCTCTGGTAGATGTCCGTCTCTGAGATAAAGGATGATAGGATCCATCCAGCATGGAGATGATTGTACAGATATTACATGCTCGAGAGTCGCTTGGTCGATACTCAGGTTCTGACGATGCTCGATGGGGATCGAATGTGATAACTCAGATTCTGGTGCAGAAGCGAGCTTTGCCAAGGAATCAGCAAGTTGGTTCTTCTCGCGAGGAATATGAATTATTTCATAAGTCTTCAATTTTGCGAGCAGGATGAGGACACGAGACTTGTATAAGGCCATCCTTTCTTCTTTGGTCTCGAATTCACCAAGGACTTGGTTAACAATGAGCTGGGAGTCGCTATGAATTAACAGATTCTGAACTGCAAGGACAATGGCCAGTTCGAGGCCAACGATCAGGGCCTCATATTCTGCTTCATTATTTGAGACGCGAGATTCGAAACGTAAAGCATATTGAAAATGTGACCCGTCGGGAGCCACTAAAATCAGGCCTGCTCCGCTACCAGTGGCCCGCGACGACCCGTCCACGAAGAGTGACCAAGGAGGCTGGTCATGGTATTATCATCAGGAGAGTACGTGAATTCGGCGATGAAATCAGCCACGGCCTGACCCTTTACCACGGTCCTAGGGTAGAATGAGATTTCGTGCTCGCTGATCTCGACTGCCCATTTAGTTAACCGTCCGGAAGCCTCAGGTTTTTGAAGGACTTGTCGTAGCGGATGATTCGTCGGTACTAAAATAGCGTGGGCTTGAAAGTATGGTCGCAGTTTTTGAGCTGCCGTGACTAAGGCTAGGGCCAGCTTCTCCATATCAGAATACCTAGTTTCTGCATCAACCATTGCTCGACTGATATAACAAACGGGCCTTTGCACCCCGAAATCTTCTCTTATTAAAGCGGCGCTAACGGCCGTGGTGGACACAGATAAATACAGAATGAGCTGCTCATGTGCTACAGGTTTAGATAAAATGGGGGGTGTGCTCATGTATAGCTTCAATTGTTGAAAGGCTTCCTCACACTGTGGTGTCCATTTCCAATCAGACTTGGCCGTTGCACGAAGGAGTTTGAAGAATGGTAAGCACTTGTCAGATGCTCGCGAGATGAACCTGTTCAACGATGCGATGCGACCAGTCAGACGCTGACGTCCTTCAGAGTGGTGGGGGATTTCATCTCTATCAGTGCTTTTATCTTTTCAGGATTTGCTTCAATTCCGCGCTGGCCAACCATGAACCCGAGAAATTTCCCCGCGGATATACCGAAAGCACATTTTTCTAGGTTCAATTTCATTTGGTACCTCCTCATTAGGTCGAAGGCTTCTCGGAGATCAGAAATATGATCATCTTCTACAGTGCTTTTCACGAGCATGTCATCAACATAAACTTCCATATTCCTACCAATTTGAGCAGCGAATATTTTGTTGACGAGACGTTGATAAGTGGCCCCTGCATTTTTTGAGGCCGAACGGCATTACCTGGTAGAAATATAATCTTCGATCGGTGATGAAGGCGGTATGCTGGCTATCAGGTGGATGCATCATGATCTGGTTGTAACCAGAATAAGCATCCATAAAGCTAAGTAGAGCGTGTCCAGCTGTTGAATCGACTAACTGGTCGATCCGCGGTGTCGGGAAGCTATCTTTGGGACATGCTTTGTTCAAGTCTGAATAGTCGACGCACATTCTCCATTTGCCATTAGCTTTCCGGACGAGAACTACGTTCGCGACCCACTCTGGATAGTCAACTTCTTTTATGAAATTGATCGTGAGTAGCTTTTCAACTTCAGCTTTGATCGCCATTTGCCTTTCTGCAGTGAAGGCTCGTCGACGCTAGTGTACGGGTTTATGCTTTGGATCGATATTGAGACGATGTACGATAACGTTGGGGTCGATGCCTGGCATATCTTTATGAGACCAAGCAAACACGTCCTGGTATTCAATGAGGAAACGGACCAAATCTCCACGGTGGACACTGGTTAAAGAGGATCCAATGTACATGATTTTAGACGGGTCGTCTTCGATCAGATGAATCGCCGCTGTTTCCTCCCCAGGAGTTCCTGATTGAAGAGCATTCTCTCTCGGATCCAACGAGGTGTTGGTGGAGAAGGTGGGTGAACCTTGTTTTATCTCCATAACGGGTGTTGCTTGAGCCATCTTCCGATCCTGTAGGGCTATCTGATAGCAAGACCGTGCCTCCTGTTGACTTCCTCGCACGACCCCGATACCATTTGGGGTAGGAAATTTGACACATAGATATGAAGGGTGCAAAGCTGCCCCGACCTTAGTAAGAGACGGCCGCCCCAAAATGGCGTTATACGCTGATCTTCGGTCCACCACGAGGAAATTTACGAAGATGGTGGTCTTCGCTGGACTTTCTCCAAAAGTAACCGGGAGATCAATGCTTCCTTCAGGTGTTACTACCTCACCTCCGAAGCAGACTAGGGGGGTCGAAACTGGTTTGAGCAGGCTTCTGGCAAGTGCCTTTTTGTTGAAAGCCTCCAAGTATAGAATATCGGCTGAGCTGCCTGTATCCACCATAATACGATGTGTCAGATAATTTGATACCTTCAATGTGACTACGATGGAGTCTTCGTGAGGGAAGTGAATTCCCTTTGCATCTCCGAGAGTGAAGGAAATTGGAGGATGGCTGGTCTTCGACGAGCTAGACGTCTGTTCCAGCCAGTAGCTTTGCTGGGGTTCTTTGGACGCCTTTCGAGCGTATGCTTTTCTGGAAGCTTGAGAATCGCCCCCGCAAGCGGGTCCTCCGATGATGGTGCGAATTTCCCCCGTAGGCTCAGCGTCCTCTTGGTCAGTTTGATGATGAGGTTGTTCTTTTTGGCGAGACGAGGTGTTCGCCCTCTCTGGTGATCAATTTTTACGAGCAACATAATCCTGGAGATGGCCTTTTCGAATGAGAGCTTCGATATGGTCCCGTAGAGAGATGCAGTCCTGGGTTCTATGCCCATGATCTTTGTGGAAGTAACAGAACTTGCTCTTGTCTCTCTTCTCGGGATCGGATTTGATCTTTGCAGGCCACTTCACATATGGCTTGTGTTTAATCTCCATTAGAACCTTTTCATGAGACTGATTAAGAGGAGTGTAGTTATGATATTTACCGGAATAAGGCTTCTTGGGAGAACGTTCGCGTTGATCACGACGATATTTTTTATCTGTAGAAGAGGCTCCTTCTGGCTTGCGTTTCTTACCCTGTACTCCATGGCGTGTCAATGCGACTTCTTCTGCATTGATATATTTCTGAGCTTTGGCTTGGAACTCTGCCATAGTTTTTGGAGGGCTCTTGTCTAAAGCGAACCTAAATTTCTCGCTCGTTATTCCGGCTATGAGGGCTGCGAGGCCTTTTTCTTCAGTATAACCTTCAGTTTGAACGGCTTCAGCGGTGAACCGTACTGTGAACTCCTTTATCGTTTCCCCATGCTGCTGTTTTAAATTCATTAGATGGGAGGCTGGCTTCTTGATGCGGATGCTTCCCATGAATTGAGAAAGGAATATCTCTGATAACTGAGAAAAGGAGCTGATGGAACGAGGCTTTAATCCTCGGAACCACGTACGAGCTGCCTCCTTCAATGTTAGGGAAAAAGCCCTACACATGATTTCTGAACCGTGTCCCTCCTAACTCCATGAGGGACCTGTATGTTTCCAGGTGTTCAAGAGGGTCGCCAATATCTGTGTATGGGGTGATAACAGGCGTTCGATACTTTCTGGGTAATGGGGCTTCCATAACCTCGCTGGTGAAGGGGGACTCGGATTGATGTATCGCCGCCATGACGGCAGATGGCCAATTTGCCTGGTATCGCTGTTCCATGACATCAAAACGATCATGGATTCTTTTGAGATCTCCTTCCCATGGTAGGGTATAGCTTGATGTTTCGGCGGTGGAGCCCTGCGGTTGAGGTTGTCGAGACGAACTAGAATGTATAGAATGTGGAGACGGTACAAGGGGATGGCTGCCAAGTGGTGGGACCTGTGGTTCATCCATAGAATGTCTAGATGCCACTGGTATGGGCTGCGGTGGTAACCCTTCAGAGGCTTGTCTCTGCGGTTCAGGGAAATGCTGATCAAGCCGATTTGACAGCGCCTGAACTCCGGCGTTTAGAGTTAGGAGAGTATTTCCGAGGAACCGCAAGACATCGTCTTGATTTCCAGAAGCCTCCAATAATGGATTTGTTGATGGCATATTCGGGGCTCCTTGAGGGATATTCGTCGACGTGGGTGGAAGAGCAGGTACGGATTCCGTCTCATCGGGCGGAGGTGGTGCCTGCCTTGAAGTCGAAGGATGAACAACTTTTTTAGGAGGCATCGCGGAAGGATTTTGATTGGTAGAACGATTGATTTTGATGATCAAGTCGTTCCCACAGACGGCGCCAAACTGTTAACGTCAGATTTTGTAACAGGATCCTCCGGACGTTCACCTTCTCTCTAACAGAGATTTCCTCCGCCAAACCTGAAAGAAGACAGACAACAACTAAGGGTGGCTGGGGTCCAGCCGTTAGCCCTCCGATGCTTAAGTCAGGTCAAAGCAAGAAGAAGAGTAGCCAGGCAAAACGGGACAGAGATCGAATATTGTGTGTACCTTTCCCTTAATGGAGTCATCCCTTTATATAGATCTGAAGCGGTTCAATCTGTTACGCAAGATATCGAGATCCTGCTGATCTCGTGTACGATACTGAGATCTTGCTGATTTTGTGGGATAAGATCCTCATCTTTAGAGACGAGATCCAACTCAATGACTTATTTCGGCAATCACGTTCCTTGATGGCAATCCCTTGAGATCCGGAACCATCAGAGAAGATAAGTCCAAAAATCGACCTATACGGGCTGCCGGTAGGCGTAGTAATAGCGCTGATCGCTCATGTAGAGTTGGAAACCGTAGTTGGAGTCATAGCCAGCGAAAAGGAAGGAGTCGCCGACAAGACGGAAACCACCGAACTGGGTGTAGCCCTGCCTGGCATCGCAGAGGGATTGGTCAAGCTGCTCGACGGGAATCGGGTGCTGGTACTGAAGGTTAAGAGATGTAGCCGCAGGAAAGCTGTTCGCATGTTGGAACATGGTCGCGAGTCCAAGTGCTCGCTTATTTAGACGTAACACCTTTCAACGACTTACGAGAAGGTCTGCTCGCGGATTTATCAATCCTGCGACTCTTGATCAGATGATCTCGAGAGTCGAATGGGCGTCCCGCACTTACCCAATCTGCGACTCATGATCAGATGATCTCGAGAGTCCATTGGTACTTCCGTACTTACCCGATCTGCGACACTCGATCAGATGATCTCGAGAGTTAATGGGTACTTTCGTACTTTTCCGATCTGCGACACTCGATCAGATGATCTCGCGAGTCTAATAGGTATTTCCATACTTTCCCGATCTGCGACACTCGATCAAATGATCTCGAGAGTCGAATGGGCGTCCGTGTACAATCTTAATAGCTGAGTTGATCTCCATTATTTTGCCTATAACAACCCCGCTCGGAAGCAATCTTGACAGGTTTAGACATTCACAATTCCAACATCAAGTGTACAAGTTCTGATCATGATTGCATAGGCCTCTTAGGGTTAGGGCTGCACTGCCGTCCGATCGCGTTTTTCATGTCTCTAGCCGATCAAAATCGTTGTTGTTGAACCACCATATGTCATTTCACCAGAAGATCTAGCCGTCGTCACAATGATTCACTACAGTACATAGACAAGAGAACATCAGAAGAAAGCCCATACAACAAGCAACATAACAAGGTACGTATTATGAAAGGTAAGATCGCACCATCCAAATACAGTTACATGAGCAAACAAATCACACAGATAGACACATGCACATAATCACAATCAACGAAAAACATGGAAATAGCATAATTCAAACGCACATCGAACAAACAAGCACGCGTATCTCGTAGCGTGACAAGTGCAATAATAACTCTATATATGTGATCGGTGCCTGTGCGAATTCGCACTAAATCCACATCACACCTATGTACCCCGCTCGGAAGAAATCCTGACAGGTTCAGACATTCACAATTCCAACATCAAGTGTACAAGTTTGTTTGCATACAACAATTCCACGTGCACTTAAAGACATCTTGACCAAAATCTAGCAAACACACCGCAAATCCGCTTAAAACAAATAGTTGTAGGCCTTAAAAGACCAAGATAAGCGACATATTATGAATCATAAACACTGAGTTACATTCATGTTCAAACACCAAGCAAGATGGCCATGGACAATACCAAAATTTGGCTAAGTACAATGTCAAGCGCATGCACTCTTCACCCTAGGCAAGAGAGACACCAAATATCCAAATTTTGGCTACTACATGCGCCCAAGGGGGAGGTAGCAGGCACATGTGCTCTCTCACATGCACCCACCCCATAATTGTTTGAGAAAGACAAGTTTGGAGAGAGATCCTGGACGCATGCCTAAGCTTACATGGGTCCACACTCTATGGAATTTCCCCACATGCACCCATGACATGCACCTACTCCTTGTTGAGAGGTAACATGCACCCATACACTAAGAGGCATGCACCTGCCACTGTATGAAGGGACACATGCGCCCATACTTGGGTAACATGTGTCCACACCCCATGAGAAATCCTCTCACCTCTAAAAAATTTCACCTTCTTGACTTGGAAAATAATGAAATGACTTAGTGAGTCCACCTATTTATACTTGAGCACAGGAACCCGTGCACCGCATTTGCATGATGTAAGCATCCAACTTAACACACCGGGGGCACTTGTTGGGGCTCAAAATCTCACCCATGATGAAATGACATATGGTGGTTCAACAACAACGATTTTGATCGGCTCGAGACATGAAAAACGCGATCGGACGCCAGTGCAGCCCTAACCCTAAGAGGCCTGTGCAATCATGATCAGAGCTGATTTTTACTATTTCAGAGCCAATCTGGACATCCGTATTGCCTGCCAAATGGTCCGGAAGGTTCGAAAACCCATAACCCCCAAGTTCGGAAGCCAAACTATGCGTATTTCTACGTGTGCGCTTCGAGGAGCGAACTTCCTATACCAAGGCTGACCGGGAGGGTCCAAATTAGGAAGCAACTACCAAAGTTCACAGCATTTGATCCCCTACACCCCGACTTGTTCATTTGGTAGTTCGATAAGAGGTTAAAAGTGCTTTGGCGTCAGTGACTATGGTTTCCAAAAAGGTGCCTGTCCTTGGGAGTGAACCGTCGGAGCTTGAAACCTAGTTTTTTCTAAGTCTGGGAAGCAGAACCATGAAATATTCTACGTCTAAAACCTCACAAGAGGGACATCCACCCACAACAAGGGGACATGTGCTCGGGGCATCCTCCCTCCCTCTTTCAAGTAAAAAAGTCACCAGAAAACTCTAAGTTGGGGCATGTGCGCCCACTGCAGGTCCACATGTGCCCACATCAGGGGCACATGCGCCCACACACTATTAACATGCGCCCATAAAACTCCCTGCAAATGCATGCGCCCGCAGCTTCTCCCTTCCTGGACCCGGATTCGATTAACATATTATAAATAGCAAACCGCACCTAATGACCTCAGACCGATTCATCTGCAGAGCATCGCAATCACGATGCAAGGTAACATGCGCCTGCTTTGAAATCCCCACGTCAGAATCCCTCATTGGAAATGGATTTTTCCCACTGGAGTGGGAGTGCAGAGGGGAGAAAGAGGCCAGAAATGGCTAAGTGTTGGGGTTTTCCCCCTTGGCCGGAGACCACATGCGCCCACCAGAAGTGTAGAGGGGGAGACATGCGCCCACTCTCCCTTTAGTGGGGAAAAATTTCAAAAAAATCTAAGTGGTGGGGGCACATGCACCCACACCCTAACTACATGCGCCCACCCCATGAGGGTGGGTGAATTTCTCTATGTCCCTAGTGTACATGTGCCTACCAGGGGCGCATGTGCTCTGCCACATGCGCCCACCACTTTGGTGGAGTGAAAATTGGCTAAGGAGAAAATCTCCTTTCTCTCTCCACATGCGCCCGGGGGGGGGGGGGGGGGGGGGGGGGGGGGGGGGGGGGGGGCACATGCGTCCTTAGGGAGCTAGGAGGTCTGTGGGATGGCCCGCTTCGGGTGTGGTCCGCCTCTCTGAAGTAGTACACTTTCTGGACACACCTTGATGTGATCTTTCAATCACTCGGGCTCGATTGACCAACGGTCGATGTTAAAGATTCCTAATTAGTGATTTTCCCCAAAATGACCAGTACTTAGTCAATTTTACAATCCTAAAAATCCCTCCGTGAGAGCATGAATCGACCGATGCTTGATGGAAATAAGTGGAATCTGATCGACACCAGATGAGATCTACCATTTCCATAGTACAAAGCAACGTAAATGTGCATTATATCAATGTTAATCACTATTCTAACCGTAAAATACCATGATTAAGTGATAAACAAGCCCGGTACTTAGTTATTTTCAGCCCTGGGAAGTGCCCTGACAGCTTAAAGATTAATTGATGCCAAGTAGAACGAGCGCGATCTCACTAACACTAAGCCGGATTTAACATCCTCCTACCATAAGACAATTAAATCAAGCACTCATGGGATATTAATCCCCACAATTTATCAGTTATTGACATAAACGAGCATATATCAGTCTCGGTACTTGTCATTTTCAGGCCCCGTAATGCACAATCTAGCTATCGAACTTGAATCTTCAAAGAAGCGTGGCTCGGCATAGCTTATCTGATTGATCTAATCTCTCGAGGAATCGATCATTAATGATAATATGGTTAAGTTAAGAATATGCATAAAGCAGACTAACCAAATCAAGTGTGTAATTCACTCGTTACATTAATCAACAAGTATAGTGCAATTCTCTCTCAAGCATGCAATACATATTATAATTTTACACTCTATTTATATTTATCATAAATCGAACAACCCCCTACTCTAGATGTAACATTCCGTATACTTATGCGTACATCAATAGATCCTCAATACTGTTTTGGCCCTGCTCTAACTATCGTCAAGTACGCGAGAGCGGGAATGTTTTCGAAGATGAGTCACCAGACTCCAAGATCAAGCACATTTACTTTGTACTTCTCATATCCATTGTACAAACTCTATTTATCCCGAATTGAGGTTCGAGATTAAACCGAAGGGACTATGGTTATCATTGGAAACTGTAATCAAAGAGTTTCAAAATACATGAAACACTTTGTTATGAACTGCTATCGCTAAAACTAGTTAATGTATAACCCATCCAAAGGAGGATCCGTTGGTTGAGCTGCTCAAGTAGTCGCGATGTGTCTTCCTGCGGTCACTCATCCACAGTGATGGTCACTGGCACTGTGTCGTACCACTCGACAGCCATAATGTGTCTTCCTACGGTTACCCGTCCATAGCGACGGTCATTTACACTATGTCGTAACATATGACAGCCGTAATATGCCTTCCTGCGGTCACCTGTCCACACCGACAGTCACTGGTACTGTGTTGCACCACATGATAATCGTGGCGTGTCTTCCTGCAGTCACCTGTCTACAGCGATGGTCACTGGCACTGTGTTGCATGACTCGGTTAAAACCTTAACTGTCTATCAGCTTAGAATATCCGAAAGAACATGGGACATGCACTTGACTTTGTAACGACCCGAGATTTTCGACTCTTGTGTATAACACGACGGCCGAATTCCCAAGTAAATCATGGACTAATTGATTTGTTAAATAATGAAATATAGCATTCAAGCACAATGGCGGAAACAATTATCATCTTATTCTATCAAACTTACTACGTCATCATCAATGTTTAAATAAGGGAACCAACCAATATCCATACTGATTAATTAAAATACAAAACCATGTCTTCTTTTGAAGACTTATTACAATTCCATAAATGTATCAACTACTCAAAAGAAATATTTAATAAATGATAACATCAATTAAGTTTCTCTAACATCGTCATCCGCCATGTGATCGTACGAACCATCGAACTCTTTTCCTTAAAAATCGGGTTCATTACCTGGATCTTCACCTGCATCACCTAAATTGTGTTTGGGATAGCGTTAAACGCTATCATAGTGGGGAATATTTCCTCCAAGACAATCAAGAATAACAATAACGGTACAGAGTAAACGCAAGCAGTATATTATCATTTAATCAAATCAAAACAACCAACTAAAAATCTTTGTTAATGCGATGCATGGAATGCATGCTCTGGCTAAGGCACCCTGGCTAGAATCACAATACATGAAGTGGGAGACTCCCTGTTACGACTTCACGCTAGCCACTAGTCACCAGAGGTTCTTGGGACGCACAAGCCCATAGTTTTGCCCGACCACGTGAGAAATGGGAAGCTCATAGCCCAAATCTGCACGTGACAGTGTACGGGAGAAGTAGGACGCTCTAGCCTATTCTCAATTCCGTACACCCACATGGAGCCAAGTGAATGCATGACTTTAATTTCACCTTTATTTAAGTGTTTTCGCATACAACCGATTTAAATAAAACTCAATGGTCACTATGGGGAGTCGCAAGCAACCCAGCATAGGCCGACAGCACGGAATTAGTGTCCATAACACCAACCTCGGCTCATGAGAATTTGTATACCATTAGTGTCCACTCATTGTCCCGTTTTATGATTTCATCATGTCCCAAAAAGCCAATGTTGTACATCATGACCAAATTCATTAAAATACTCGTGTAATATAAATGGATCAAATCAAGCATCATGTATATGTAAGGATCGATTAACAAACAATCACTTCATTCTCTCAGTTAAGTCAAGATATATTCTTCCATCATGGACACCTCTCACGGGTTCCATCTCTCTACATCGAATAATTTTACCAACTTAGGGACAAAGAGTATACAATAATGGGATGTCCATATGATGATCTTATACACATATTTCATATCACAATATGAAAACCAATGTTACTTGTAATACATGGACTAAGAAAATAAGGGCATAGATTTCACAAAGATAAATAACACAAATACACATGCTTCTTAGTAAAAAATCTAAAAAAAAAGGAATCACATCACCATATAATGATATTCATTACAAATCTCACATTAAACTTCATGTTATATGGATAAGTAATTCAAAACAAAACAACTTCACATGCCACAAAAGAAACTTATGATAATCGTGATATTATTAATGAAAGGCTTGAAGGAAAATCCTCACCTTAGGATGGACTTAGAAGATGGTTGTAGAAGATCCTAGCTGCTGGAAAAATATGAGAAAGAACTTTCTTCTTCTTCTTCTCTCTCTCTCTCTCTCTCTCTCTCTCTCTCTCTCTCTCTCTCTTTCTCTATGGCATAGAGGCTAGGGTTAGGAGAAGGATTTGGAGGTACGTAGTAGAAATATGGAGAGGGATGTGCACGCGAGGTCTTGTGTAACAACTTCTTGAGGTGGGTTTCTCAAATCTTAATATTCGGATGATCTATGATTAATTCCAATCCGTTCATCTTATCAAGCTCGAAGAGTAGAGTCAGAATACGTAAATTTCTTGATGATCCACATTCTAGATTGACCGATCCTTGAAAATGGCCTAACGAGTGCTAAAATGGGCTAAATCCCAATTAACGGTCTACGCTTGATGATCAGGGCCCAAATTTTGGAAAAATATGTGGTCATGATAGGCAAATAATTGTACAAAGTTTAGTGGTTGATTGATGGTGAGAAATGCTTAGATATGAAATTCCAACTTTTGGCGGAAAAGGAAGGGGCTGGCTTTGTGGTTCAACGGTGTAGGATTATAGATCAGGGTCCAAATTTTGTGTAAACTCGTAGTCATATGAGTATAATAAGTGGTCCAAATTTGAGAAGCGATTGATGGTGAGAAGTGGGTGAATCGAAAGGTTCAGTTTTAAAAAGAGTTGGTAACTCATTAATTTCTAAAACGGGATAACTTCGCGCATAAGAAAGATGCTTATCAAGGTGGGGCATTCAAATCACACTATTGGTCCATGATAAAGACGATCCAAGTCACTCATATGAAGAGAAATATTCAACTACGACTAACCATCTACTTTCCTCACTCGATGGACATGAAAATCAAGGGTTAAGGGGCTGATTTGACAATCGGACCACTTCTACTATGATTTAAGGGCTGAAATTTGATGTGTATGGTTAATATGTACCCAAAAGCTTAAATCCAGGGTTTTACGTGAAAGTGATCGTCAGAAACTATAATACTTAAAAATGGCATCTTAACTTAAGTTTAACTAATGGCATTTTCGTAATTATCTGAAAAATGCGTGATTTTTGAAATCTGATCTTTCTACGATGTTTATGGGATCATTCTAAGCTACTTTTGTAAAGGGTCTCCTATCGGATCTCCTACGGATGTCTCGCTATTCACAAATCAACGGTAAATGTACGATAATTAATAAAAAAATATATTAAAAATGAATTTTCAAAAATTTTCAAATAAATCTCGAAAATCTGGGGCGTTACAGACTTGTCTAAACGATGACTCAGTTTGTAACAAACCTGAAACTTGGTCTCTTTAACCATGAACTCTAAGACCATAGCCCTTGATGGTTTAGTCTTTTGCTTTTTAATCAAGCGTGGTCAACCATTGCTGTAATTAAGGGTCAGTGACCAGTTCACGACCTGGAATGTACAAGAGCACAAAATCTCTGGAATAAAATTTTCCTCGCGACATCTTTCTCTTTGTGTACTTTTGTGAATGCTTGTGATTGTCTATGAATGTTTCTTATACTCAGAACCCCGAAACAACGAAACACAAGAAAATTGCCTTGATCATTTTCTAGTTTTAACAAATTTCTTATTGTCACTTATTAGAATATAAGTGTTTTGATCAATCAGATCATATTTAGACCTAACTACACGTCCTCCCACTCGGACTTGACGATTAGGGCGTGCATTTGTATATCACCCTAGCCAACCTCAATAGTTGGGGATCCTACCTTGCAATCATGCCAACCTAACTTGGCCCGATGCTGGGGATGCTCGTCACACCTCTTCCCCACTCGTCCTTAGCAACGGGGACTTGAATAACTAGAATGCTCACCTAGGCTCGGATATGATGATAGGGGATGTAGTGCTAGGTACAGTAACCACGACCAATCACATGGTCCCAAGTATTCAACAACCACGACCAATTATGTGGTTCCAAGTATTCAAAAACCATGACCAATCACATGATCCCAAGTATCCAACAACCATAGCTAATTACAAGGTTCCAAGTATCCAATAGGCACGACTAACCACAAGGTCCCAAGTATTCAACTCCCAATCATCCAACCACCCCCAACAGTACTCCAAACACTCGTGTATGATGTCATTATGATGCAAGGGTTTGTGATGTATTCACTGTATGACAAGTTCTTATATTGTTCAATAATTAAAGCTAATTAAGATCAATGCATGACATATTCGAGAATCATGATATCTGCTTGACCAATTACAGCATAAATCTAATGGCATCAATTCACAATATTACTATTGGAGGGATTGAATATTTGTATCCGTACATTAGATCATGTATAAGATACTACCATGCTGCGTCAGACCTCTTTAACACAAGGGTCTATTGACGTGCTACAAAGAGACTTCACTAGTGTATTCAAACGAGACTACTTGTACGCCATATTTGTGTACATTGCTAAATATGCTACTAGAGTATACACGAATAATAGTCTACATGTGCATACCATTTGTGCACATTTCATCTATCCAATGCTTCCTGATGAGCATACTTGAACATGTGTTCCAATGCACGCCATCTATTGTACATCACATAAGTTGAATAGGTTTGTTTTCCACATGTGTAAGCATTTTCTTTAAGCGTCGTTGACCAAATTTAAGTAGGCCAATTTAACCACACTCGACTAAACTAGCTAAGGCTTAAAATTACAAAGTCAAGCTGCTAATCTTTGCGTCATTCTTGTGATTTAACATCACATTATTACCACTACTATGAGTATCATTTTTCAGGTTTGCGGGCCTCCCACAATGGCCCTTGTATAACCGTAGGGGGTCCTTGCATCCTGGTGGGCTACAAAAGTTCCGGTCAAGTTGATACGTGTTTTCCATTGATCCAGGTTCGTACGACCGTGTCTCTAGGTGGGATGGCAATGACGCCAAGGTGGGTCCCAGTTCTTGGAATCACGAAAGTTAAGATCAAGCTGTTATTTGTATTTTTCCTTCATCTCGGTGAGCCCCACAAAAGTTTGGGATTAAGCCGATATTTGTATTTTTCATTTATCCAGGCCTAAGCGACCGCATCAACGGGCTGGATGTGAGATGCACATCATGTTGGACTCAAGGACACTGGATAACACAAACATCGGGTTGGCTCCATGGCTAAGCAGAAGGATAGTGCCGATGAACATAAACAGGGCTGCACAGATAGGCAGCGTGTATAGAACACATACATTAGGTGAGCCTCTAGATGGGCAGTGTACATAAAACACAGACATCAGGTGGGTCTATGTATGGGCAGCGTACATAAAACACACACATTAGGTGGGCCTCCGGATGGGCATCGTAAATAAAACACATACATCAGGTGGACCTACGGATGGACCCTAACAAGCTTTAGATCAAGTATTCTAATACTTGTGTTTTCCTCACTATATAGGGCAGTGTGACCTTACAACAGGTTGGATAGCAAATAAACATTACAGTTGGCCCCACGGTATGTGGACCCCACAAGAGTTTTGAGTCAAACCAATATTTGCATTTTTCCTTCAACCAGGTCCGTGGGATCTTACCAACAGGTTGGATGACAAATAAACATCATGGTGGGTCCCACTGTCTAGGGGACAACGTGGATAAAATAAATACATTATAGTGGGTCCCACAGTCTAGTGGACAGCGTGGATACCACACATCACCGTGGATCCCACTGTCCGGTGGATAACGTGAATAAAATACATACATCATAGTAAGATCCATTATCTAGTGGACAGCGTGGAAGTAGATAAAACACATATCAAGGTGGTCCCTTAGGCGGGGGTGGGGGGGGTTAACGGTGGTTGTTCGACCACCACTATTTACCTATGGTACGACCCATTTGGGCTTTCGGTTCGGCCTCGATTTTTGGCCTTAGGAGGGTAAAAGAAGTTGGGGAGGGGAAAGAGAGAGATGACCAACCGGTGTGGGATATAATATTTATATATGTGATGGATGATGATATGTTAATATTGGATGTTTTTGTAATAAAATTGTAGATGGATGTTTAATTGGGTTGTGAGCATTAGAAAAACTTTCAGTCGTGACCTCAAGCGTAGGACCGGAGCCGAGCATGGTTGAGTGTCAGATCTCAGGGTGTGACAACTTTTTTATATTAGAAATGCTACAACAGCTGCTCATGCTGGACTTTGGAGTGAAGCTTTACTCATTCGCCTTGAATAGGGATGACTCTATGGTTGAATCCCAATTGAGTATATGTCACTTATCAGAGGGCTTGCCATAAGAGGGTGGCTAGGACTTACATGCAGTGCGCCACAAAAAACGTGGAAGGTAGGCTTATGCTTGGTTAAGTAATGCCCTGTGACAAGTGCCCATAAATTGGGCTAACCGATGGTTATAGGCAGGAGATGTGGCATGATGCCGGGTCTTATTGCGGTTAGGCAAGGCCGTTTGCCACAAGACCAAGACCATTAAATTTAGTAGGGATTACTCATGGTCAGGCAGTGCCGTTTGACATGGTACCTGTCAAGATAAGCAATAGGGCTTACTCCGTGCTTAGTCAATATCGAAACACTCGATGCTTATCATGAATGTAGGATAGGGATTGATTAACTATGGTAGGCCGGACCTCTCTCTCTCAGGGTACACGTTCACATGTCATTACAATTCATGGGCTTATCCGCTTTCTCTCCCTCTTTCCGGGACTTCGAATGTAGCTGTAGCTTGGTGTGTTTATTAATTTTTTTAAACCTCATTTCACAGATAGCGTGATCAATAAATATTTAATATATATAATAGCATCAAAATTTGGACCCAACCTGGACCTAACTCGACCAGATCCAACCTGATTTCTTAATGGGTCTAAACCAAAAGAATTGGGCCCATTAACATTGGGTTGGGTACCCATGACATCCCTAAATACCAGTGCCTTACAGAGCACATCAGTTCAGTTCATTTGACATGGTATACTAATGCGGGCGGGGCGTGTTGTGGGATCGAGCACCGTATCTCCCACGGATAATTGATCCGAATCCACGGATCTACTGGGACTCCTCAACCCGTCTTCATCGAATCTACGGCGGGATACTTGAATCTACGAGCCTATCTTTGAATCCACGAAGAAAAAACAAAGTATAAACTCAATTTCATTAAGAAACTATATCAAAAGCTACCTACAAAACGTGTTTAAGCAATATATAAGTAAGAAACTAAAACCCTAAAAACCTAACTTGGACATTAAGAAAAGAATCCTACTAGGTGAAATAGGAAAGAAATCACAAAATTCGAAAAAAAATTGCAAAACTGCGAGAGGTTTATAAGTGTCAGCTGATTGGTCGGAGTTGAGGGCCGACCGGTCGGTTGGCTTCAAAACAGTCCAACAAGGGGGGGCTTCTTTCCTGAGTGAAAGCCAACCGTTCCTTGAGCTTGTTCGATTGGTCGGACAGCCGGTCTTGGACGTCAATTGGCGTTTTCTCTTCTTCTTCTTCTTCCAGCCCATCTCCATCAGGAATGTGCATGATCCACACCCTCGATCAAGGGGTTCTTCCCCTACATCATATACCATTGTTGCCTTCCAAGACATCAGTTCATCTATGGTGTATGAGTTCATTTGTGAAGGTATACTGGTATTTCAAACTTTTAAAGGTCTTTTAGCAATTTATAATAAAAAGTTTTAAATATTTTCATTTGAGCGAAACATATCAAGGAAACACTTAAAATCTGAAAATCTGCAGAGAAACTGTCATGCCTAGTAATTGCCGAGAAACAGGTTTGTAATGGAACTATTTCAAGGTTTAGATTTTGATAATGGAAGCTATTTCACGAGGCAGTGACTAACTTTCGAGTGAGTAAACAGGGGTACAACATGTCCACTTTTGCATGTATGATAATCAAGGTTGTTCATCTCATGGTGTGGATCCAGTATATACAGCACCAGATCATAAGGACCATTGACTTTCTGGTACCCATGTGGGTGGACCATAACCCAAAAACCAATCATCAGACTATATCCAGGCCAGTGGCATGCATCAACAGTCCGAATTCAACAAGACGGGAAACACAATTCCACTGATTGACTGGAGTGGTGGGCAAAAGCCCTGTGACCAACTTCATTCTTTTACTCTATTAGAGATCTCTTGGGAAGAATGAATGATGTATACTTGCCATGACCATTCCATGTGCTTGTTTGGATGCCCTATCAAATTGAATTGCAATTTATAAGGTGAAAACAATCAAAATGTAATGGGTTCAAGATTTTGATTCTTCCTAACAATGATGCATACTTGCACTACAATATCAAACTGCAACTTACTAATTGAGTAAAATGGAATAACCAATTTGTAAGTTCCCTGATGTGTATTCTGAGTAGGGTCTGAAAGAAATGTAACAGCAACGTCAATTATTAAAGAAATGGGCTACCTTCTCATTGTGAAAAGCAAGAATTATCATTAATTCTTATTATTTCCTCTTATTAAACTGAATGTTCATAGTTCATTTCAATTGTGCAATTAGACAGACTGCACAAGCCTTTATCATTTGTCTTTCTATTTTATTTTATTTTCCAGACTAAATGAGAACAATAGAACAACATCAACTTAACTGAAATTTGAAAGATCAAACAGTCAGCTCCACTTGCATGTGTAGACACTTCTAACCACTCATTAAATGTAAATAAGAGCTAAACATTACAGATGCTATCAATGCCAGAACTTCTGTCTCCTTCCTAAAGAAAATTGCAACTGCTCTGTACAGACTACCTTGATGTTGAAATTTGAAGAAAGCAACATGCTCTCCCAGTTCTGACCATATTCAATGGTAGGACAGGGATCCTAACCAGATATGTTCTTTCTTGCTGCATATACCCTGTAGGCTGCCAGCCCAATAATCGCAACTGCAGCCCCAGCTGTTTCATGGAACAATAAACAGTTGGTATTCAATAACAAAAAGGTACTGCTAAAGATGACATGGTACATAAAGGAGATGATTATTATATCTGCACATTTCTAAAGGTTCATAGTTTTGATAGATAATACTACTGAACAACAGCTAGGATGAAAAAGGAGCTATTCACAAGGCAATTAAGTAGGTAAGCTAATGTTTAGGGCAATAAGACTCACAATGCAAGGACATGTAATTCAAAGGCAGTTTGGAATGACAAGTGCAACCCAGGATAGATTTATACACAGTTTGGGTTTATCTGATTCCAAAACAGGGTCATAAGGGCTTGTTTGGATTTGTGGAAAATGTGGGTAAGGAGACATCGTTTCTTAGGAAACCTTATTTCCAGAAAATTGTGGAAAAGGAAACTTTGTTTTCTATGTTTGTTTTTAAATAAGATTTTCCTAGAAAATTTGGGGCATATTTCCTACTTTATTGTTTGGAAAAATAAAATAAAAAATTTCTTGGTAGTTATTGGCATGTGCCAGTTAACATGTGACACATGAGGGGTGCTCAAGCCTAATGGTCTCACATGAGGGGTGCCTGAAGCTGTATGATGGTAAATGTGTCACAAACAACACATTGGAACATTTGACATGTGGGTACTTGAAGTTAGATGGTGGCACATGTGCACATAGGCATGGGCACATGGCATGTTGTCACATGTAGCACATATAGAGTGATTGGAGATGGACAATGGCACATGTGACACAGTGGCACATGTGGGGTGCAAGCGAAAGTTGGATGGTGGCACATGCACGACACAACAGAAGGACCATGGAAAGTTGGCACATGTGGAACATGTGATGCGCTTTGTATATGTGAGGCCCAAGTGAAGATGGATGGTGGCACACATGCAACACAATAGAAGATGAACAATGGAAAGTTGGCCCATGTGGCACATTTGAGGTGCTTTGTACATGTGGGGGCCCAAGTGAAGATGGATGGTGGCACATGTGGCGAATTGGCACATGTGTGACAAGATTGAAGATGGACAATAGAACATATGGATATGTGACACGTGAGGCAATTGGAGATAGGTGGTGGGACATTGTATTTAACTCTTGAAAAATTCATTTTCCTCCAATTGTAGGAAAATGCATTTCTTAGGGGGGCGAGGTGTGAAAATAAATTTGTTGATTTTCCAACAGAAAGAGGGAGTGAGAAATAGTGTTTCCCACTAATTCTCACAAAGAAGTCTTCAAAAACGATAGAAAATTAGTTTCATGGGAAATGGTGTTTCCTTTCCTTCCTTTCCATGAATCTAAACAGGCCCATTCTTTACATTTCAAGAACCAGAAACAGCCAGAAATTGACTAAAGTGGAAATTTATTTCATCCATATGTCAACACCTACTTCAAAAAATGGGTGACACTTCTCTCCTTGCTGATGTTTCTGTTTCAGGTATGAGCATTGGATTTGCATGTAAGCACGGTTATTATGTGGGTCTCTGGTATTTTATTTCTGTTCAAAGTTGATATGGTATCAATGCATCAACCGCATGGTCTGAATTGGTCCTTTTTTTTTTTTTTTTTCTTGTTGGCAACAAAAATAGAGGGAATTGACATATGGAAAATGAGAATAAATTCTAGGCATGACAGAAGGCTTAAAAACTACCAAAAGCCTAATCATCCATCCATCTTTGGATTTGCCAAATCTTCTCCACCTAAACTAGTCTATGATCTACAAAGAGGTGAATTCTTGAAATTTGACAATGCTCAATTTTTTTTTTTCAATCCACAGTAGAAATGCCAAAAGGGACAACCACTTAGGTCATCTTGGGGGGGGGGGGGGGGGGGGGGGGGTAGGGGTGCATACGGTTCGGTTCGGTCCAGTTCTGGGGTGAAACCGGAACCGAACCGTTCCCAACGGTTCCAGGAAATTCGGAACTGAACTGGTCCATTAGTACCCTAGAACCGAACCGGACCGGACCGTAAAAACCGGTTCGGTTTCACAGTTCTAGGCTTTTTATATTCCATCCCAATTGCATTGGATTCCTTGATGCAATGCAATGTGTTTTTTAGAACTACATCGTCCATTCTCATTGCTAGGCAATGCTTAGGTGGACCACATTAAAAAAAAAATCAGATATATCCAAAATTTAAGTAGACTACTCGACATGAAACAGTGAGGGTTGAACACCAATAGTTCGGTTCTACAAAACCCCAAACTAAGAACCAAACCAAACTAACCGGTTCTTTGATTTTCGGAACCGGAACCGGAACTGATGCGCTTCAGAACTGGACCGAACTGAACCGAACTAACCGGTTCTGGTCCGGTTTACTGGTTCCAATTAAACTAGTCTACGATCTACAAAGAGGTGAATTTTTAAAATTTAATAGTGCTCAAAATTTAATTTTTTCAATCCATAGTAGAAATGGTAAAGCAGAGGGACAACCACCTAGGTCATCATGGGGCGGGGGGGGGGAAGGATGCTACAATCATCATGATAGTGTCCCTCCATGGCACCCAACTTGCCAATCTCATCACTTAACAAACTTTCCACGCCAAAATATTGACAATAGTCAACTTTGACGATAGTAGCAAAGGCAAATCCAGGCCAACAAATCTGGCAAATAGTATGGCAGGTTATCAAAGAGTCGCCATCATCATCATCTAAGCCTTATCCCAATTAATTGGGGTTGGCTACATGAATCCTGTTCCGCCATTCCACTCAAACAAGGACCATACCTTCAGTTAAACCATAGGTCATCAAGTCTTTTTCTTACTACCTCCATCCATGTCCTTTTGGGCATTCCCCTTGCCCTTTAGGCCTCCATTGCACATGACCAAACCATCTACATCTACTTTTCATCATCTTGTTACCTACAATGTTTCAAATAGCGTCAGTAGCGTAGCTAGATAGCGTAAATTCCTTGTAGCGTACGCTACAGCTACATAGCGTGTAGCGTTTGTAGCATAAGCTACAATGAATTTTTTTTATTATCTCTCAAAAAATGTATTTTTTTATTTTCGTTTTTTTAATTATTGTTTTTTAAAATGGTGTAAAAGTCACAACACAAATAAAAAATAAAAAAAGAAAATGTAAAGTCAAAACCAAACCTTTCTATGTTTACTTTCACTTAAAATGGTGGTGATCCTTTGTTAAGTTGGTGTGAAATTCACACACTAAAAAACCTTTAAATTAAAAAGAAAAAGGGTTTTTGGAAACCCCTCTTAACCTTTAGGATTTTTATTTCTTTTCATACTCGTGAGTTGTGACTTGTGGTTTCAATTAGACATTATTATTTGAAGTAGTTTGCTTAGAAATTTGTTGATGCGATAATTATTTGATTATTGATTTTTTTATAACTTTATATATGTGGATTAGCTTTTGATAAATAATAATTAATAACTTGCTTGAACATGCTTATACTTGAAAAAATGAATCATTTGTCAGGCATTTTTATATATTTTTTGCTTTTTTTTTTCTTACTAATTATCATATTTTTCTTATTTTTTAATTAAAAAATAAAAGTATCATGTAGCTTTCGCTACGCTATTATGCTACATGCTACAGAGGGTTGAACACTACACAACATGCTACCGCTATTTAAAACACTGATTACTTATAGGTGCTACACTTGAGTTCCTTGTGGCCCATATAATGCTATAAATTAAATAAAAAATAAAAATGGAAAATGGCAAAACACAGGAATCTATTATTAACTTATTTCTTGATGTATTTCAAATAGTGTATGAGTCCTTTGATAAGAATGATATCCGTGAGCCGGACATGCTAAAAACAGAGTTGTTGAGTTTGTAACCTTTAAATTTGGTGTTAAAGCATTGGGCAAATGATTCTTAAAATTAATGTGATTGTATAAATTATCATCTTCATGTATAGCCTATTATAAGGTACTATAATTTGGTAATAAAGCATTTGGCTACATGTCTTAGCCAGGTCACATATGGGATCACCGTCTTAGTCACGCCACATGATGCTTGATGTTGGGTGGTATTGAGATCAATATGGCCCATTTCTCTATTAAAAAACAGTTACATAACAGTTTCGTAATGGTAACAGTGAGAACCGTTATGCATTACAAGGTCCGTAATGGCCATAAACGGGAAAAAAACCCATAAAGGTCCATTATGGGGCCGATATAGTTTTTTTTTTTTTTTAATAATAAAAAAGATATGATTTTTACCTGAATATACCTCATAGTTGCTAATATTTTGAAAAAAAAATACCTTCAGCTTTCATATTTATGGAAGCGTGCTCCCAAACCTAGTAATGAAAGTTTAAAAGATGTATTTTGCCCTTATTTTGAGAATGGAGAGGGAAATCGTAAAGAACATAAAAAGAAATTAAGAGCTTTGCTAAGTGCACAAGCTCCTGCATACATGTGTCTGCACAAGATCTAATCCATACATAAGTTAGTTTGACCTTTTACATGTTTTCCCAAAATGAAAATCCAGTTCAATCAACATGTGTGCTGCGATATTGGAAACAGGTGGATGGGTTGGAAAAAACTTCATCCAAGTCTTTTTGTAGTCTGCACATTTGGTTTGCAAGCTGCAGCCCACTTGACAAGTGGATCAACCTAATTCTTAGGCTAGGGCTAATATAGTGGTGCCTTTCTGATGGATGGATTGGATTTCGGACCTATTATGCCCACATGAGTGGGCCCTTTCTTTACAAGCCCATGCTTTAAATATAAAGGGTTGTTGTCTTTCAGTTGGGGTGTCGCATATTCACAATGGCACCACTGGAATTACTGTTTGGATCACTAGATAAATGACCCCACACATCCACAGTGGTCCTAGTGATGGATCATCTAACAATGCATTTAATCCCACTAGCTAGCAAAATATAGGCTCATGAGGACCCTAATACTTCACTCTTTCCACTATACGCATGCGAAAGGGTGGATGGATGGGGAGCGTCCATCCACTAGGCCTGCCATGGCTGGAAACAATGTTGTCAATGTGCTTCAAACTATGTCTAATGGACCGCACCATGAATTCCGAACATGGCTATATTTATATTTACCAACTGTGTATATGTAATCAATGTTCGAAGTATTGGTATTGCTACAAGTTTCGCTAGCCAGGGATACGGAAACAATATTGATATCGCCGATAATATTGTCAATTACCGGAAATGTAGTTATAGTTTTCTCCTCTTCTTATAAATAAAGAAAAAGGGCTTGGCATCCTAATCCTATGGGCAATTTCTCTCTCTCATATTCTCTCTTTTTCTCAAATTTTCTCCTCCTCTGCCACGGTATCAAAGCTTAAGTGCCCTAGGGTTCTTTCTTCTTCTTCTTCTTCTTTCTTCTTTATCTTCTTCTTCCTTCCCTTCCTTCCATTAAATCTTGGGGAACATGTTCTTGAGGAAATCAATATTGAAATCCACCTCTTTCTCGAAAATTTTCTTCTTCCCTTCATAATCTCCTTTTTTCTTTCCTCCTTTCTTCTTTTCCCTTCACTTTTCTCTTCTCCATTCTCTTTTTTTTTTTTTTTTTTTTTTTTTTTCTGTTTTGAGAGTCGTGAGGCCTTCCCATACTTAATTGTGATTCGTGAGAGGTGGCAGCATGTGGTTGGAATTTTTACAGTTTTGAATCATGTGTTGCTGGATTTGAAGCCCCTTTGTTGATCGGCTGAAGTTCTTCATGATCCATTTGATGTGTTACTGGATTTGAAGCCCCTTTGTTGATCGGCTGAAGTTCTTGATGATCCATTTGATGTGTTACTGGATTTGAAGCCTCTTTGATATGCAGTTGAAGCCCTTGCAGATTTTTCTATTGTCCGGTTGAAGGCGTTCTTGGAATTTCTTATTCATTTGCCTTTTAGAAGACTTTTTTGAAACATTTGCTTCTCTCTCTCTCTCTCTCTCTCTCTCTCTCTCTCTCTCTCTCTCCCTCTCTTTTGCTTTCTTTTTTTACTGAATGGTTGAAGGTATTGCTTGATAGTTAGGTTTAGCAGATTTTTAAATCTCTTCTCCAAATTTTCAACATCCGGTTTGCAGCGCTAGTACTAAGAATTTGTTGGCTATCGTCGTTTGAGCAATTTTTTGGGCTTCTCTTCTCATATATTTGTACAGCCGTAAGGCTCTTCCTCTCATCCATAGTTCTCTTACTATTTTTTAAGATTATATATGGCCTCTTCGTTGACTTCTGAGGTAGTTGATCCTATTAAATCTAGAATGGAAAAGTTGATTGTTCATTCTAAACATCCAGATTTATAGATTACCACACATAAATTAAGTCCGACAATTACCTTCAATGGTCGGGAACCGTTGAGACGTTGATTGGAGGAAAAAAGAAGTTGGGGTACATAGATGACAGTATCACAAAATTTCAATTGTCTAACCCTTCATATGAAGACTGGAAATCAAATAATATGCTTGTCATGTCCTGACTATCACGATGGAACCATGAACTGTATGCAAATCAAAACAATATGGCTAGGATATAATATTTATCAAGAGATTGGAAATCTAAGATAAGGGGAGTGATTGGTGTCAGACTATTATGGCAAGACGTGCGGTCTGCGGTAGTTTTTTTTTCTTTTTTTTGAGAAGTAACAATAACTTTATTAAAAGCCTGCAAAAAGTAGGAAATGAATACAACAAGCTTGAGGACGAAAAAGACCAAATGAAACCACCAAAAAAGGCCTATACATGAACAACCCAGCTCGAAATATACCTTGTGATTTTACTAATAGTCTCCTCTAAACTTTTGTTGGCGTTCCTAAAGAAACACCTATTCCTCACTCCCCAAATGGCCCAAAAAACCGCCATGATAGTCAGCCTCTAGGTAACTCTCCCCACTCTCTCGCTCCCACCTCCATGCCAAGCCCAAAGAAGGTCCTCTACCGACTTAGGCATCACATACCCGGAACAAAATAATTCCTTGAAGTGGTTCCAAATCTTGTAGGCGAAAGGGCAATGAATAAACAAGTGATCAATCGACTCCTCATCATTCATATTGGGGAGGATCAAGGAGATTATCTATTGTAAGAACTCTCTTCCAGCTCACAAGCCAAACAAAAGCTGTCACTCCAGGAGCACCATAAAAGCTAGGCCTAGCAACGGGTTGTGTTGTATTCGTGTCGTGATAAAATGCCTTCACCCAAACCCGACCCGTTAACTAACGGGACAAAATCTAGAAACCCAAACCCATTAGTTAATTTAACAGGTAACTTGCAACCCGACCCGTTTAACCCGTTAAATAAATGGGCCGTGCTTTCGTGGGCAAAGAGATGGGAAAAGGGGCTCGATTTGACAGAGATTTTGGAGCATGGCCTTGTGGGGCTATGGGTAGAAAGATGGAGAAAACTCCCGAGAGAGAGAGAGAGAGAGAGAGAGAGAGAGAGAGAGTCTTATTGGCTGTCTTAACTTCTTAGGGATTTCTCACAACATTGAAAATAATTACCAAAATACCTTCACTAACGGGTTAAACGGGTTTTGAGGGTGAAACACTGACCCGACCCGTTATCTTAACGAGTCTTAATGGGCCAACCCGTTAGTGACCCAACATGATAAGGCCGGACCTGAACACTGGTTTTTTTGTGCGGGTTGGCGGGTCGTGTGGAATTTTGCCAGGCCTACATAAAACCACTAGTGAAATGGAATAGAAGGACTAGCATGACGAGTGTCCCAAATTAGCCGATAAAGAGGCTTAACTGAGAACTTCCCAGAAGTGCTCTGCAACCAAAGAATCGAGTCCCCATATTGACCATCAGATTGGCCCTTTGTAAGATTTGAAGCATTTCCACAACCTCATCAATCTCGACCTCAGACATGTTCCTATGAGCTGGGGGAATCCAAACTACTAAATCCTCGACTAAATCAAAGCAATCAGCCGTCGATATTAAGCAGTCCGAGGCAAGGCGTGCAACACATAGGAAGAGATCCTGGAGCGTACTGTTAACACACCAAGCATCCATCCAAAAGTGGATGCGCCGCCCATTGCCAAGAACGAAAGAAATGCACCTTCTCCCCAGGTACTCGGTACTCGCCACAACTTTCCACAGATATGACGCTTTGTAAAGGGTAGAAGCCTTCACAAACCAACCACCCTGTTGGGTTCCATATTTAGCGGCTACCACCTGCCTCCAAAGTCTCCCTTCTTTTGTGGCGAATCTCCAAATCCACTTCCCAAGAAGGGTCGTATTCACAACACCCAAAGGCGTGATGCCAGCCCCTCCCTCCTCAAACGGTTTACATACCTCTTCCCAACTAAGAAGATGGAACTTTTGACTATCAGATGATCTTGGTTCGCCCTCTTTACCATCACTTTAATAGCGTCTATGCACTACTATTGCGCGATGAGAAGCATCACATTGCTATTGGATCAACTGTGGTTGTAAAATATGCGCTAGTGACAGGTTTTTGAAACTTCAATAATGTTAATGTTGATCGTTCTAGAGGGTTAGGAAGAGGGCGTGATGGTGGCCATGGTCGTAGCCGTGGTTTTGACCATGGTCGTGGCATCGATTGATTTTATACTCACTGTGGTAGAGAAGGACATACTATGGATTATTGTGGGGTTCTTTATGGTAGACCTCCGGACCGAGCTACTAACTTTGCAACTTCAAATGGTAGTAGAGATACTCAAACTACTGTTGAGGACACAGTTCCTTACTTAGCATCACCTATGATTCCATTGGCTGGTGATGTTGTTCATCTCTCAAAATATGAGTATGATTCTTTATTACGAGATGCCACTCAGAATAAGACCTCCTCATCCACTTCATTGGCTCAGACAAGTAATACATCCATTGCTCTTCGCATCAAACCCTTGATGCAAGCAATGTTAGCAGTATCGATGATAGGCCGATATTATCGGTATCAACGATACAAACCTGTATAAAATACCGTTGTAAATGTAATATTCCGAAGTGTCGACAATAATATCGCAAAATATCGCCATTTATCGGCAATAACTCGCGATATCGCGAGATATTGTCGCTTTTTCCTTAAGGATTTTACTATGTATCGACGATACCTATCAATATCGACAAATATCGTCGATACATTCCAGGAACCACAAGTTAACCTCCCAAAAACCTTGAAATCTGATTTTTTGCACATTTTTCTTCACATTTCTTTCTTTTAAGCTGTTCGTGGGTGGATTTCAGTTCATCCTTTACTGGATTGGGGAGAAATTTAAAATCAGAATCAAGATTTTCTTCCATTTGGAGCCGTTTCTTATTTGGTGAGTTATTTTTCGTTTTGATCCTTTTTCTGTCTAAATCATATAAAATCAGTGTGAGATTAGAAGAAATTGTTGGATTTTCATGTTGTGCATGAAAAATCAAGGATTTCAACCTTCGATTTTGAGATTTGAGTGTAGGTGGCCCAATTTGGGGGGAAATTGGGGAAAATTTGAAATTTCCACAATTTCTCCCAAATTGCATGCAATGTTGCACTCCAAACATGAAATCAAACATGTACAAAGCCTGATCTACTGATTTATTAAGTTTTTGTCAAATTTCGGAAAAACAAATTTTTAATTAAAAATAATAAAAAATATTAAAATATAATTATTTTTCTTTGAAATGTCACTTCTACCAGCGGTCAATTGAGTCCAATTTAAAAGTATTTAGGAGTGTTTGATAAAATGATCATCACATACACTCTAATTTCAAGATTAGAGTGTAGGTGGCCCGATTTGGGGGAAATTGGGAAAAATTCAAAATATCCCAAATTTTTTCCAATTTGCTTGTAATGTTGCACTCCAAACATGAAATCAAACATGTATAAGGCCCGATCTATTGATTTATTAAGTTTTTGTTAAATTTCAAAAAGAAAAATTTAATTAAAAATAATAATAAATTATTAAAATATAAATTTATTTCTTCGAAATTTCACTTCTACCAGTTGTCAATCAAGTCCAATTTCAAAGTATTTAGGAGTGTTTGATAAAACGATCATCGTATACACTTAAATTTCGAATGGTGGCCTGGTTTGGAAAAATTGGGGAAAATTTTGAAATTTCCCCAATTTCTCCCAAATCAATTATAATGTTGCACTTCAAACATGAAATGAAACATGTATGAGGCATGATTTACTGATTTATTAAGTTTTTTTTTTTGTCAATTTTAATTAAAAATAATAAAAAATTATTAAAATATAATTTTTTTTTTCAAAATTTATTTTGGATGTATTAACTTGCCTTTGTTAACAAAATGTTCTTTTCGAAGTAAAACGTGCCAAGAGGAAGAGGGGGACAATCTGATATTGGATGGAGATATGGCTAGCCTATTCCCGATAATCGATTTGGGAGCATATGTAATTTATGTGACCATGTGTCGAAGAGTGGGGGGTTATCTCGCTTAAAGGAGCATTTGGCGGGAGGGTATCACAACGTTGTGGACTACCCTAAGTGGCCACAAGATTTGAGAGCAGAAATGAGGGTTGCGTTGAAAAAATGTGAAGATAAGAGAAGATCAAGCTATGCGGTAGAGGGAGATTAAAGAGGAGTTACGACAGCCACCATATGTAGGTGAGGATGTAGCGGATCTCGACGACGAAGATGATCTTAAAAATAAGACTTGCAGTTTAGGAGTCCATATGGGATTAATGGGAAGGGACTAGGAGAGGCGGTGGGAAGCGAGTGGGCCTAGATTTGAAGGGTCTATCCATGAGCGTGGTGGGAAGTGTGGGGCAAGGGGGGGGGGTAGGGGGAGAGGACCGAGAGGGGCAAGGGGTAGTGGAGTGGGGGGGAGTTCTGGGGTTGGAGGGGAGGATTATGAGGTATGAGCCGTAATAGTAACATGTGGGTGCTGAATCTACCTTCAAATCCGAAAATTGGGGGGGGGGGGGGGGGGGGGGATGTTTAGTGGAGGGGATGTAAGCAAGATGGTAAGATGGTGAGGAAGTTTATAACTAACGTTTTTTTTTTTTTTTAATCCCCGCAAATGCCACAGTGAACCCGCACTTCAAAAATATGATAAGTGTAGCATGCAGGTGAGGGTGTGTTGCAACCCACGCCCCATAAGATCATGGGGAAGTATTTAGATAATGAGTACGTGGAGATGAAGACTTAAGTGGATTCATATAGGCAGTCATGGGGGATGTCTAGCTGCACTGTCATGTGTGATAGTTATACCGGACCAACAAGGATATCGGTCATAAATTTTATGGTCTACTGCAGGGGATGGGAGATGTTCCTAAAGTCCGTAGATGCCAGTAAGAAGATTAAAAATGCATATTACATTTACAAACTAACGCACAATGTCATGCAAGATGTTGGGAGGAAGAACATTGTGCAATTCGTTACAAACAATGGGAGTGCATTTGTCAAGGTGGGGAATGATATAATGAACAAGTATCATATGTACTGACCCCCCATGCAGCCAATTGCATCGATCTCATGCTGGAGGTGATCGGGGATAAGTCGTCAATGAAGGCGTTATTACTAACACACGACTCATCACGACCTTTATATACAATCACACATGGCTACCATCCGAGATGTGCGAGAGGTGTGGTGGGGATATAGTGCACCCGGAGGCAACGTGGTTCACCACAAATTATATCGCCTTAAATAGCTTCTTCAAACACAGACAAGGGACAACGAGACCTTTTCAGCTCTGAGGAATACACAGATTGGAATAAGAGTAGGAAGAGAGTAGCCTAGAGAATTGAGGAGCTTGTGTCGAGCAATGCGTTCTGGGAGTGTGTGCGCAATGTAGCGGCTATTCTGAAGCCCATCTATATTGTGTTGGAATGGTTGATAACAAGATTGATCTGTCGATGGGATCAACTGTATGCATCCATACAGTTGAAGAAAGATGTTATTCAGGCTAAAGCCCCAAGGCATATATAAGTGGATGCATGCAATAATCAATGACCGTTGAGAAATGGCACTTTCTCACCCACTTCATCAGGTTGGTAAGTAGTTATATGATTTACTTTTTTGTCTATATGCTTTAGTACTTTGCTAGTTCTTTGCATATCATATATCCCTATTTTATTGTATTGATGTGTAAATATTTGAATCATGTTGGGTTTCATAGTACTTCCTGAATCTCAAATAACACTATAACCGGAGACTTTAAAAAGACAATTCATTGAAGAAGGTTGTACATGAGGTGTATGATAAGTTATTCCCCTACTGTTCGGGGAAATGCACCTTCGGTAATAAGGTAAATATGTTTCACGCTTACATTCTCCCTATCTTCATCTCAACCATTCCATACTTAACACTTATTACAATATGCCATCAACAGATTGTTAGATTCTACGACGTGGTTGAAATGTTTGGGTGTGAGGCCGCGGTGAGGTCGAGTCAAATGACGGCATGAGAGTTGCTGCATTAGTCCCTCTTAGAACTTATAACTTTCATATTATTATAGCAAATTTGAAAATAATGAAAAAAAAAATCTAATTTGCAAGTAAATGGTGGGCCATGTACGGGAGTGGCTATGAGGTTTTGTAGTAGCTGGTTGTTCATGTGCTCGCACAAACGGTGTCCTCTGAAATTGCAGTTTTACCGCTAGTAAAGAGACTTGGAGATATGGCTAATGCCCGGGGGGGGGTTGAATAGGACTTTTTTTTTTTTTAATTCTCTGAACTATTTAAACTATCTAGACACCCAAACTAGCAAACTAGCAAACGAAGATGTTTGAGCAATCAAAGAAATGCATATGAATCACAAAGCTAAAAACAATTGGCATTTTCACTCCCAGTGTATAGTGGTTCGACTTTGGGTCTACTCCACTCCCGGTTGCCGCACTTCTCTCTAAGTGCACCGGATTTCACTATACTCGTGGTTTTAAATCGGGTTAACCATCAACCCTAACATCCTACAATCTAGGACCGTGTTTACCACCTACTGGTGGCCCTATCCAGGGACTTGTCGAGTTTGGATCTCAAACTCACATCGATTCTAATCCAAGAACCGGCCACGTACGCTCCCGCCAAAGGCCCTATCCAGGGACTTCCTCTCAAGATTTGGTCACAATCTCTCCACCCCAATTTCACAAAGAAGGGGATCAACTTGGACTCTTAAACTAGAACTTACTTTTAAAAGTCTGTGTCCTCCGTTGTCGCCAGTCGGTCGCTTTTACGACTAACCCCGGACATTTGGTGAACTCTACTTGTTTCGGTGAGTAGAAGTAGAGGGAGACAACCCATTTCTGATTCTAGCTGAGAAGACCAGGAAAAGGAAGGATCAAAGGTGAGCCTCGTTCAAGCGCCAAGACAAGTAGCTTCAGCTCCTCTCCATGCTCCCAAGATCATCTACCAATGATGAAGGATATGCCTATTTAATGCAAGGTAGTTGGGAGAAGGGTGTTCTTTTTTCCTATTAAATGCAAACGTAAATGTTGGAACCACCAGATCTAAGCATTCAATGGCTATTGATGACCAAAAGATTTAACTATGGAGGTTAGGTCAGCCATTAATGCAAACTTGAGTTCATACTTCGATCCGAGTTTTGAATACTCATTAATGTGCCATTAAACACACGGATTGAATGATGAACTCAAGAGAAAGAAGAGCAATAAGGGAAGGATTTGTTGAGGCAACTCTCTTTTAATGCTCGAATGGGGTGTGCTCAGATTGCCCTAAAAGCCCTCGAAAGATGTATTTATAGTTGCAAAGAAACGGGAAAAAAATGGCTAGAAATTGGCCTATCAGCTGATCCGGTCGGCCGGCCGACTATGGGTGAAGGCTGGCCGAATTAAGTTAGCACATGAGATTTTTACATCATAAGTTGCTAATGCATTTTGGGCCAAAATGGTCGGCCGATCAGGTCCGTCGACAGGTCGATACTGACCATCGGCTGGCCGATTTAGGTCATAGGCCAGCTGTTTTTAAACCTTTGCTTGTTGGCTTATTTTGGCCTGTATTGGCCTGTCGGCTTGGCTAGTCGGCCATCCGACAAGGCCTATCAACCTGCTTCACCTTTGATCGGCCTATCTTCAAGTGCATTGTGACTTAAATTTTTCTCGGATTTTCACTTAAGCACTGGAACTCGTAAGGTCTTTTTTTTTTTTTTTATCTAAAAGACCTTGAAAAATGATCAAATGTCTAGGAGATTTCTCATAAGGGTAGGCCACTTGATCAAGGAGGTTTTGGGATTCCTAAGGCCTCTCTATATGCAACTTACCAATAACTTGATGGAACTTGGAGACTTTACTTGGCAAGCGGCTTCGGCTTGAAGTCTTGAGATCTTCAATCTTCATTTTGGGGCTCACCAGACTTGACACAACTTGACTTCACAACAATTGACAACTTGACTTCACGACTTTTTTTAAAGTTCTCTGAACTATTTAAACTATCTAGACACCCAAACTAGCAAACAAAGATGTTTGAGCAATCAAAGATATGCATATGAATCACAAAGCTAAAAAACAATTGGCATTTTCACAAAAACTATCAGCTCATAGTTCTCTAACCATGAATCATTCAAAGGCTAAGCACAAGGAAATAAGCACTCAATCCACAATACACAACAATGTATAGTGGTTCGACTTTGGGTCTACTGCACTCCCGGTTGCCGCACTTCTCTCTAAGTGCATCGGATTTCACTATACTCGTGGTTTTAAATTCGGTTAACCATCAACCCTAACATCCTACAATCTAGGACCGTGTTTACCACTTGCTGGTGGCCCTATCCAGGGACTTGTCGAGTTTGGATCTCAAACTCACATCGATTCTAATCCAAGAACCGGCCACGTACGCTCCCGCCGGAGGCCCTATCCAGGAACTTACTCTCAAGATTGGGTCACAATCTCTCCACCCCAATTTCATAAAGAAGGGGATCAACTTGGACTCTTAAACTAGAACTTACTTTTGAAAGTCTGTGTCCTCCGTTGTCGCCAGTCGGTCGCTTTTGCGACTAACCCCGGACATTCAGTGAACTCTACTTGTTTCAGTGAGTAGAAGTAGAGGGAGACAACCCATTTATAATTCTAGCCGAGAAGACCAGGGAAAGGAAGGATCAAAGGTGAGCCTCGTTCAAGCGCCAAGACAAGTAGCTTCAGCTCCTCTCCATGCTCCCAAGATCATCTACCAATGATGAAGGATATGCCTATTTAATGCAAGGTAGTTGGGAGAAGTAAGGGTGTTCCTTTTTCCTATTAAATGCAAAGGTAAATGTTGGAACCACCAGATCTGAGCATTCAATGGCTATTAATGACCAAAAGATTTAATTATGGAGGTTAGGTCAGCCATTAATGCAAACTTGAGTTCATACTTCGATCCGAGTTTTGAATACTCATTAATGTGCTATTAAAACACACGGATTGAAAGATGAACTCAAGAGAAAGAAGAGCAATAAGGGAAGGATTTGTTGTGGCAACTCTCTTTCAATGCTCTAATGGGGTGTGCTCAGCTTGCCCTAAAAGCCCTCAAAAGATGTATTTATAGTTGCAAAGAAACGGGCAAAAAACGGCTAGAAATTGGCCTGTCGGCTGACTCGGTCGGGCGGCCGATTATGGGTGAAGGTTGGCCGAATTAAGTCAGCACATGAGATTTTTACATCATAAGTTGCACATGAGATTTTTACACCAAAACGGTCAGCCGATCAGGTCCGTCGACCGATCGATACTAACCATCGATTGACCGATTTAGGTCATAAGCCAGATATTTTTAAACCTTTGCTTGCTGGCCTATATTGGCCGGTCGGCCATCCGACAAGGCTTGTCGACCTGCGTTCGCCTTTGATCGGCCTATCTTCAAGTGCATTGTGACTTTAATTTTTCTCGGATTTTCACTTAAGCACTTGAACCCCTAAGGTCTTTTCTAATCTAAAAGACCTTGACGAATGATCAAATGTCTAGGGAGATTTCTCATAAGGGTAGGCCACTTGATCAAGGAGGTTTTGGGATTCCTAAGGCCTGTCTATATGCAACTTACCAATAACTTGATGGAACTTGGAGACTTTACTTGGCAAGCGGCTTCGGCTTGAAGTCTTGAGATCTTCAATCTTCATTTTGGGGCTCACCAGACTTGACACAACTTGACTTCACGATAATGGACAAAATATTGCACTTACATCCTCCTCACCCTATGAAAGAAATTGGAATACATTCTCCCTCATTCCCACAAATAAGCGCAACAGATTGGGGTACGAGAGCTTCATAAGCTAGTGTATTCAAGGTATTCCATAATGGTAATAGTGTCCATAACGACCACCACCGTTATCTTTATGATATGGGGTGTAATGGCCGTTACGGAGGCCATAACAGCCTTTACAGTCTCTTTTTTCATTGGAAAAAAATTTGAAAAACCCATATTGGCAGATATTTTCACAAAGGCTCTTACAGTGGAACTTGGACAATGTCTTCATGGCAAGCTGGGCATGATTGATATCTATGCCTCATCTTGAGGGGGAGTGTAAGTGTATGTGCGCGTAGGTCTATGATTGGACCCACAAGTCCAACCTGTGGGCCTGATGTGTTATGGGCCTTAGTCCTAAGCTCTTTCTCTTTTTATCTTTATTTTATATTTCCTTATTCGCTCCTTAGTCTTCCTTTAGTTTTCTTTCATAATAAGGGCATATATTTAATTGTACTTTTCTCCTCTTGTTATAAATAAAGGGCTGGGTATCCCGACCCTATGGGCTCTCTCTCTCTCTCTCTCTCTCTCTCTCTCTCTCTCTCTCTCTCTCTCTCTTTCTAATTTTGTACTCTAACACTTAGGAAGGATAAGAGGTCATATTGTACAAAGAATAAGCAAAATGTGGTACTAATATCACAAAAGCAGTGTGAATAATATGGCAAATGCTCAACTTGCCTTTGAGCCTAGAGGACGAGAATATGCCCGTGACTAGTTTATATTTTTTAGTTAGTAAACTGTTCTTGTGTTCACCTTATACAAGAAAGTATATTAGCATTTGAATTCGTTTTTATCACAATCATCACCAAAATCTTGTTCTAGGCTTTACTGATTTTGTTTCACAAGGGCTAGACTCCTATGTCAGTTTGCACCATGTATAAAATGGGTTTGACTCTTCAACCATACACTTTACAGTTGTCCTGCAACCCAGACTGTCCAAATAACTTACCTAAATGTCTATGGAACATAACAGAAAATTTACACTGAGAAGATAATATTATCCATCTGATTTTTCCCTTTGAATTTGGACCACTGACTATTTTACTGTTAACCATCCGTTTGATATACATTAACTAGATGGCTAGGATTATTTGATCCACGTGATTTTAGAGATATGCACCATCCAAAATGGGACTCACAATTTAGATGGTCTGTACGGAGGTACATGAGTGCCACATGTGAGAAGGATGAATCGCCACTCTTCAAAACAGTGCTAACTAACATAGGAGTCTAACCCGCTCCACAAATCACTCCTATCTAAGACCATATCCTCTGTAAGTCAACAACAAGCCTTTGTATCCCTTCTCAGCACCTCGATCCAAGTCCTTTTTAGGTTAATAAGCTTTCATATCCCCTCTCAACACCTTGATTCAAGTCCTTTGTAGGTTAATAAGCTTTCATATCCCTTGTCAACACCTTGATCCATGTCCTCTTCGATGGGTTCAGTCGTCGTCCTCCAGGACCTTTGACCTTGATAAAAGTTTCCTCGCCAAGGCTCTCTTGTTTCCTTAGCAAGTAGCCAAACCATCTCAACTGGTTCTCCATCATTTTATCTTTTCTTTTTTTTTCTTTCTTTCTTTCTTTCTTTCATTGTTTTTTTTTTTTTGGAAGGTGTCTCCATCACTTTACCTCCTTTTAGGGAAAACAGGAATCTTCAAGATTGTTTGGCAAAAAGTTCCACAACTGGTTGCCCACCTAAAATCAAACCTCCTTTACCCTAGTTGGGGATCAGTTAGTTCACTGGTATAAGATGAAGTTATTTCTCTCAATTGTTATGCTGCCACAAGTGTCAAAATGTGCAAATAAAGGATTCCTTGTTTTGACAAATTGTTAGTGTTCCCAAATTTTTAAGTTTTAAGAACTAGCAAGATTTAAGGGGAAAAACCTTGTATATAATAAAAAGGAGAAGCTTAATCATACCCGAAACAAACATTAGTGAGCGATTTACAAGCTGCCGATACTGCTTGCGGTTTTTCCCAGCTTCAGTTTCAGGAATGTTCAAATGGGGGCATTGTGCTGCAACAATAATCTGACGGAACACATTATTGGAATCTCCTAACTTCATGCTGACAGGTATAGGCGCTTGAATTCCCATAACATGGCAGACCTACGAAATATTAAGGAAACACATAAAAGTAGTAGGTCAACAACCAATATACACTCCAAATGTAATGAGGCATTGCCATAATCTACAAAACTGTAGTTGATGGAGAAATGACATACATTAGAAGAGAGATGTATTTTTATATCATCATCGTCTCATCATCTAAGCCCTATCCCAGTTAAATGCATTTTTTATATAGACTAAAAACATAAATGGTATTCCAATGGAATAGTTACTGAAAGAAGGTAAAAGGAGTAACAACTAAGATAATGAAAAACCACATCACTCAAATAACAGTATTGCCATGCATACAATCTCCATGGATAGGCATCAAGGGTAAGATGGGTGTTATTCAACTCTTAACAGTAAAAAGCTAGAGCTGGTTTTGGAGAGGTACAGCAGTTCTCAGATATTTCAAGTGGAAGATAAAATTGTACAAAACAATTTAAAATTTTTGTTTCTTTACAAGAATGTAGAACTAACATTTAGATATTGTATTTATAAAGAGAATAAAATTTAGGTTATCTGGATGAACTTTGTGGAACACATCCTGTTACACCTATACAGCGCTCAATCATCAAATCTTTGCGAAGCAAAATTCGTAAAGCCAACTCTAAATAGCAGGAGCGAGGAATTTATTTTCCTTCCTGGAATGCAAAGCTATATTTTAAATATTGTATTAAAAAAAAAAGTATCCAACATGGCATCCAGTCATCAAACCTTTGCCAAGAATTTGAAAAGATGATTGCAAATAATGATGATTTATAAGAATAGGACATTCAGATTAGAACCAACAAAAGATAAAAACAGTACAAGAATGACCAAGTAATAGGTGATCATATGGCTACACAATCACTGCACTCGTTGTGGGAGAAAGAACATATTATGAAGCAGGATCCAGAAGGGACCAGGTTTCTAAACAGGAGAATGCGCATCATGCAGAAGAACTGGAGAAACAAAAAAGCTTCAAACTTATTTCCACAACAATAGATTCTTGGCAAGTTAGACAAGATATTGAACATATAATACTCAAAATGGTTCAGAATAATTGCAGAGAAAACTAAAGGCCTGTCTGCATTCATGGAAAGCATTGGAAAGGAACTAGTGTTTCTTGGGAAACTTGATTTCCAGAAACCATTATTTCCCTTGTTTGATATTGTTTTCCTGGTTCGTTTTCAACATGATTTTCCTACAAATTTAGGATCAATTTTCAAATTTGTTGTTTGGCAATATATATATATATATATATATATATATATATATATATATATATATATATATAGAAAAAGGTACTATGCGCTCGACCTCATGGGAAGTTCCGATGAGGTCGAGCTGTGTGGGCCCCACTGTGATGTGTGATGGTGTAACGACCTGAGATTTTCGACTCTCGTGTATAACACGACGGCCGAATTCCCAAGTAAATCATGGACTAATTGATTTGTTAAATAATGAAATATAGCATTCAAGCGCAATGGTGGAAACAAATGTTCATCTTATTCTATCAAACTTACTACTTCATCATCAATGTTTAAATAAGAGAACCAACCAATATCCATACCGATTAATTAAAATACAAAATCATGTCTTCTCTTGAAGACTTATTACAATTCCATAAATGTATCAACTACTTAAAAGAAATATTTAATAAATGATAACATCAATTAAGTTTCTCTAACATCGTCATCCGCCATGTGATTGTACGAACATCGAACTCTTTTCCTTAAAAATCGGGTTCAATACCTGGATCTTCACCTGCATCATCTAAATTGTGTTTGGGATAGCGTTAAACGCTATCATAGTAGGGAATATTTCCTCCAAGACAATCAAGAATAATAATAACGGTACAGAGTAAACGCAAGCAGTATATTATCATTTAATCAAATCAAAACAACCAACTAAAAATCTTTGTTAATGTGATGCATGGAATGCATGCTCTGGCTAAGGCACCCTGGCTAGAATCACAATCCATGAAGTGGGAGACTCCCTGTTACGACTTCATGCTAGCCACTAGTCACCAGAGGTTCCTGGGATGCACAAGCCCATAGTTTTGCCCGACCACGTGAGAAACGGGACGCTCATATCCCAAATCTACACGTGACAGTGTACGGGAGAAGTAAGACGCTCTAGCCTATTCTCAATTCCGTACACCCACATGGAGCCAAGTGAATGCATGACTTTAGTTTCACCTTTATTTAAGTGTTTTCGCATACAACCGATTTAAATAAAACTCAATGGTCACTATGGGGAGTCGCAAGCAACCCAGCATAGGCCGACAGCACGGGATTAGTGTCCATAGCACCAACCCCGGCTCATGAGAATTTGTATACCATTAATGTCCACTCATTGTCCCGTTTTATGATTTCATCATGTCCCAAAAAGCCAACGTTGTACATCATGACCAAATTCATTAAAATACTCGTGTAATGTAAATGGATCTAATCAAGCATCATGTACATGTAAGGATCCATTAATAAACAATCACTTCATTTTCTCAGTTAAGTCAAGATATATTCTTCCATCATGGACACCTCTCACGGGTTCCATCTCTCTACATCGAATAATTTTACCAACTTAGGGACAAAGAGTATACAATAATGGGATGTCCATATGATGATCTTATACACATATTTCATATCACAATATGAAAACTAATGTTACTTGTAAAACACAAATTAAGGAAATAAGGGCATAGATTTCACAAAGATAAATAACACAAATACACATGCTTCTTAGTAAAAAATCTAAACAATGAATCACATCATTATATAATGATATTCATTACAAATCCTACATTAAACTTCATGTTATATGTATCAGCAATTTAAAACAAAACAACTTCACATGCCACAAAAGAAACTTATGATAATTATAATATTATTAATGAAAGGCTTGAAGGAAAATCCTCACCTTATGATGGACTTAGAAGAAGAGGGTTGTAGAAGATCCTAGCCGCTGGAAAAATATGAGAAAGAACTCTCTTCTCTTCTCTGTCTGTCTCTCTCTCTCTCTCTCTCTCTCTCTCTCACTCTAGGGCATGGAGGCTAGGGTTAGGAGAAGGATTTCGAGGTGCGTAGTAGAAATATGGAGAGGGATGTACACGCGAGGTCTTGTGTAACAACCTCTTGAGGTGGGTTTCTCAAATCTCAATATTCAGGTGATCTTTGATCAATTCTAATCCGTTCATCTTATCAAGCTCGAAGAGTAGAGTCAAAATACGTAAATTTCTTGATGATCCACATTCTAGATTGGCCGATCCTTGAAAATGGCCTGACGGGTGCTAAAATGGGTTTGATCTCAATTAACGGTCTACGGTTGATGATCAAGGCCCAAATTTTAGAAAATATGTAGTCATGATAGGCAAATAATTATACAAAGTTTAGTAGTTGATTGATGGTGAGAAATGCCTAGATCTGAAATTTCAACTTTTGGCGGAAAATGAAGGGGCTGGCTTCGTGGTTCAACGGTGTAGGATTATAGATCGGGGTCCAAATTTTGTGTAAACTCGTAGTCATATGAGTATAATGGGTGGTCCAAATTTGAGAAGCGATTGATGGTGAGAAGTGGGTAAATTGAAAGGTTCAGATTTAAAAAGAGTTGGTAACTCGTTAATTTCTAAAACGGGATAACTTCGCGCATAAGGAAGATACTTATCAAGGTGGGGCACTCAAATCATACTATTGGTCCATGATAAAGACGATCCAAGTCACTCATATGAAGAGAAATATTTGACTACGACTAACCATCTACTTTCCTCACTCGATGGAGATGAAAATCAAGGGTTAAGGGGCTAATTTGACAATTGGACCACTTCTACTATGATTTGAGGGCTGAAATTTAACGTGTATGGTTAATATGTGCCCAAAAGCTTAAATCCAGGGTTTTGCATGAAAGTGATCGTCAGAAACTATAATACTTAAAAATGGCATCTTAATTTAAGTTTAACTAATGGCATTTTCGTAATTATCTGAAAATGCATGATTTTTGAAATCTGATCTTTCTACGATGTTTATGGGATCATTCTAAGCAACTTTTGTAAAGGGTCCCCTATCGGATCTCCTACGGATGTCCCACCATTCGCAAATCAATGGTAAATGTACGATAATTAATAAAAAAATAAATTAAAAATCAATTTTCAAAAATTTTCAAATAAATCTCGAAAATCTGGGGCGTTACAGATGGGCATCCACACCATGCATTTGGTGGGTCCCCTATTGGGTATGGGATATCCCAAAAATCAACTGTATCCGGAACTCAAGTGGGCCACACCAACTGAAACAGTGTAAAGTCATGCCTACAACATCTAAAAGAACTTGTTGGGGCCCACCTGAGTTTTGGATATGGTTGAAACTTGGTGGGAGCTCTTTCTTAAGTGAGACACGCACAATGGATGGGCTGGATTTCTCAACCACATCTCAGTTGATACTATAAACGATCATAAAGGTTTCAATGGGTGGATATCACTCCTAACTGTTGTCTATTGTGTGGCCCACCCAAGTCATGGATTGGACTGAGTTTTAGGTCCATGGCCCACCACAGAATGGTGCATCTGACTGATGGTGCGGATGCCCATCACACATCACAGTGGGGCCCACATAGCTCGACCTCATGGGAACTTCCGAAGAGGTCAAGGCCCCCCCCCCCCCCCCCTACACACACACACACACACACACAGAGGAATGCTCACCTGCACAAAGTTCTCACGAGAACTTGTGAGGACTTTTTAAGAACTCATCATACGTGATGTGAGCCTCAAAATTTGAGCCGTCCACTTGATGTAGCACCCCAAAATACCTCTAGGGCCCAACTTTTACTTTAATCCAAAACTTTGGTGGGCCATGGCAAAAGGAAGAAGTTTCCTCCCTTGATTTGCCTCTCTCTCTGCTACGGCTCACCAGAGTTGGATCAGGGTAAAAGTTGGGCCTTGGGGGTTTTTAGGGTGCTATATCACGTGGACGGCTCAGATTTTGGGCTCACATCACGTGTGATGAGTTATCAAAAAGTGCTCACGAGTTCTCGTGAGAACTGGTGCGCAGGTGAGCATTCCTCTCTCTCTCTCTCTCTCTCTCTCTCTCTCTCTCTCTCTATATATATATATATATATATATATATATATATATATATATAGAGAGAGAGAGAGAGAGAGAGGTTCGAGACACGTGTCTCGTCGATTTCAGTAAGGTAAACAGGTGTAGGGTTAGAATGGTGAGATGGGGACGACGGAGGTTGTAGACCAACGTTGCAGTGACTCTCTATGCAGCGAGTGTTGGCAAGAATCAAAGGATTGGATCCGAAGCTTGCTTGCGAAGTAGCTTCGGCATTAGTGAAAGGACGTTGTTCATTCTCTAATATCAGAGCCATAAAACAAGGCAAAGCCTCCTCCCAAGCCGTCGGCTCAGGTACCGACCGAACCTTTACAAGGATAGAATTGGCTTCAAATACACTGTTGGCGACAGATACCTGAGCCATGTGTTGTCCCAAGCCTCCCGGATGAAGTATCTGCTACCACGAATCTCCTCCAGGGATGTCGACTTGTGCGGGTGTATTGCGGGAGCACTGAAGCCAAGCACCTTCTTCACCCCCACCACCCTTATTGATGGCAGCTGAGATGAAACAACCATTCCTCTTCCATTCTTAGCCCCATCTACAAGGAACTCCCCAACTGAGTTCTCTCATAACCGCCACTACCACTTTCTCCTCTCTAATTCATAGATCAATCGATTTTGGATCTATCTAGACACATCTTCTTACGCAAATCCTTGCAACGCTGATGTCTTTGTTGTCAATGGTGTCCAAGTCGATCGAAATGATATCTCTAAGGCAGGACCCGAGAGCCCTAAAAACCTCTTCTACCCAAAGTTCGAGTGGGTTCCCCATAACAAATACCATACATTGCTCTCTTCGAACATAGATTTTTCTCCCCATCTATATACCTCCAAGACAGGGCCATCGTTGAACAAGGTAGCCGCTGCGATCACTTGATTCACATCCACATCGGTCCTTATTGTGATACCTAGAGCTCGACCTCCCCAAGAGGTTTGAAAATACAGTCCTCATCCTTAATCTTGCAGTAGGCTTCAAACCAACTTTTGATTTACGAGATGGAAGCACCTGTTTTGAAGATGACTAAAAGCGCATTTGCGAACTTGCTCTGGGTTCTCTTCAATATGTCAAGATTTACTTTCACTACCTAGTTCCTTGCCATGTTCTCCTTCCATGCCCAAACAGTGGAATCGCTGTGGGACACCAGAGGTCTGGAAACTTCCACCTCCTCCTGAGCATGCTTTGGCTGTCCTTCCAATGCTTCTAAAAAGGATTTAGGAATCCATATAGGTTTGAGCTTGCCCCTCTCGATTGGCTCTCTTTCCCTAGGGATAAACCCTCTCTTCAATTTGAGACCCCTTGCAAATATGGATTTGGAGTTCCAACCAGCTCCCTTTTGTTACTGGAGGCATGGGGCATGTCCGCCATCATAACTGGCCCAAAGCAAGCTCTTTGCACAACTAGAGGTCTTCCGTCGAATATCTAGTTGTTAATCTCGCGAACCACCCTACCTAATTCTTCCTCTGTTTGCATTCTTATGAATGCGAAGCCCCTCAAAGTTTTTCTTTGTTATCCCTCGAGATAACTACCTCCATAACTTTGCTAAATCTCCAAAAGGCTCAGAGAATATGATCAGTGCTCCAATGATGGGGGAAATTCTCCACGGATATGATTGGAAAGTTTTAATGCAACAAGCCTTCTGGTATAACTATGGATCTCTTCTTGGATATTGTGGTCCACCCATCTTCTTGGTTCTCTTCTCTGAGGAGGTTTCCTGTAATTGCTTTGATTTTTTGCTTTCCTTTATCCTCGAGAATGGATCACCGAGCCGATTCATGATGTTGGGATGAAGAGTCGATCGTATGATTTGGAAACGATGTATTAATCTTCTCATCGATTTCCAGATTTCTTCGACGACACGCCATCTTCTATGCTACTTAGCGATACATCGCCGATACATGGAATTTCTGATACTAGCAGTGTTTTAGTATTGCTACCGATGTTATCGGAATCGCCGAGCTGGAGATACGGATAATACCAGGGATATTTCAATAATATCGAGGATACTTTGAACAATTGTCATGTATAAAGTCGAAATAATAAAGTGTAGTTCCTAACGAGGCCTTCAAAAAGATGTTTTATAAGTTTTCATCATTATAAAAAGAATCAAATAAAGCTTTGATTTTAAAATCACATAATGAAACTCTTGGAAAACAATTTGAATTTATGTTACATGGCTAAAGTAAATAAAATAAGTATACATCTGTAAGTTGAAGTCAAATTCTAAACACCATTAATACAATAAATATGGTAAATATGATCACAAACATCCATAAAAGATTCCTGATAAGTCACAGATCAATTTGGTGTTTTGACCAGCTAAGGCGTAAGAAATCATAAAAGGAAAAGCTCCACAATTTAAGGTTAAAGAGAAGGTCTGCCATTGTATCTCTTACGGAAAAAAATAAAATAAAAACAATTGACACCTTTTAAAAGATTCTTAAAGCCCCCACAAATTTAAAAACGTTATATGGAAGCCAAATAAAATTTTAAAAAAAGAAGAGAACAAGTAAAACTTGAATCATAAATCAGGAGTTGAATCCTAAATTGTAGATTCAAATTATAGAATCATAGGATTCATCCAAGAAGGGATTCAAAGTGGGATTCAAATCATTTTGGTTAAGATTCGACTTAAATCGTATAGTGTAATTCGTAATTTGTAAATTGTAGGTTTTGACAGCAATACTTAGTGCACACGTGGGGCTCAACAGACCTATTTGCAAAAAGTGAATTATCACACACAGTTAGCCCGATGATACTTGTTGTGCAACTCCATCTATCCCTACAAGTGCCATTTGTCCAGGACATTCTTCTCGTGCAAATAATAGGCCCCACAACGAAAACCATTTTTCTTGAAAATGAGGTACATCCAATTATTAGGTGAACCATACCTTTAAGTTGAGTAAGGCTTCTGGTTCTCATTAAGTCAAAACGCATGGTTGATCTTTGCATGGTGTGGATTTCTTACTCAAGGGACATGTTGGTGGGAAAAACATTTTTGTATGGAAATTAATAATACAAAATATACACCCTTAGTCTTGTTCGAAAAACAAGGCCAACATGTGTCGCCATTTTAGAGTAATTTGTCCTATGGAGGTGCGTAGCACTACTCCAAGTCAAATGTAAGTATTTAAATATTAGCACTAATGTGATGAGAAAGAACATGATAATAGATATAAGCGACAAAGGATGCAGCGAGGTGTAAATTATACATACCCTTGTTGAATCTTGTACAGCCATTGGAGATGGGTCAAGATCATCCTTGGTTGGAACAACGAGGCAAGGCATCCCAAAACCTGTACCTTCTCCATGACTAGCAACGTCCACAAGCAATTCCATTGATTTTCGCCATGAATTTTCATCAGAACTGCAAATGATGGATCTAATATCAATCAATACTTTCCCTCTAGAAAATCAGCAATTGAAAGATGGTCAAAATGAGAGTGCAATTAAAATTCTTCATTGCCAAAATGCAACTGAAGAATAATGTGATTAGTAGAAAAGTAGCAAATGATCTGCAATTCTTTACACTTAATCACCTATAAACAGAATAGCACTGCAAGACTCTTGATATCTCATACTCTAAAGATTGTTAATAAAACAACAAAGGAACTGCCAAATAAATCTAAAAGAGGTGGATAGCAGGTAGTGCACTATATATGGGCGTGCATGTGAGCGTGCATGCGTGCGTTAGAAATCTCAACACGACTAGTTGTATGTCCAACCAATTGCATGTGCAGGCCCCACCATGTTGTTTGCATGACATCTTGCCCCTCCAACAAGGTTGTCCCACAATGAAAATGGTATGCCCAAAAAATCAGGTTGATCCAACCATTAGATGCACCCATTGTTCGTATTCCCGAAATTATCGAAATATCCTCGATATTATCTTTCTCTCCAGCTCAGCGATACTGATAACATTGGCAGTATCAGAAATTCCATGTATCGACGATGTATCTCTAAGTATTGATATCGCCAATTGTTTCGACTGCATAAATTCTAGATGTCGCTTCTATCAGCAATATTTTCGATTGTTTATAATATTCCATGTGTCGCTTGTATCACCAATTGTTGTGATAAACTAGGCTCGGCTCCGATACAACTTTGTTGTAATCCCGAAACCTAAAAAACTCGGATCAACTCTAGATATTAGAAATTTGGATCTAATACCACCGTCAATCATTTCCAAGGTATTCCGTAACGGTGGCCATAAAGGCCACCACCGTTACCTTTACGATACGGGGTGTAATGGCCGTTATGAGGGCTGTAACGGACTGTTACGACCTCTTTTTTCTTATTGAAAAAAATCTGAAAAACCTACATCAACCCCGTAATGGTCCATTATGGGGTCGTTACAACCTTTACAAGGGGCGTAGCGGTCCATTACAGGGGCTATAACAGCCTTTACAGGTCATTTTTTCCGTGACGGCCGTTACGGCCTTTACGACCCCGTAATGTGTAACGGTTGCCACCATTACCTTTATGTAACAGCCCTTACGGCCCCATAACGGCCTTTATGGCACACCATGATCCTTTCGCTTTGCAGAAGAACGTTAAACGAAGATAGAACAATCAAAATAACTAGAATAAACCAATCAAGCAAGCAAACAAACAGACGATTTTACGTGGAAAACCCTTGCAGGGAAAAACCATGGCACAAAGAGACAGAGATCTCCACCCAATTATAGAATCACCTGATCTCTCCTTGCGATGTGCACCTAGGAAAACCCTAGTCCCTTTGAGAAAATCCCTTCTTAAGCCCTTACAAGTGTAGAGAACCCTCTCACCTCGCAAAACCCTTGCCCTTAGAGACAAAACACTCATAGTTTGTTAAGCCCTAATCGCAATCGGACTTAAATACCCCGATTTACGCTAAATCGCATAACATCGTCAGTTGGACCAACAACACGCCGTCGATCAGACCGACTCGAACCAACACAATCTTGCCTTCTAATGAGGAATCCATCTCGCATGTTGTCGCTTGGACCGATAGTGCCCTTCTCTGCTCCATTCGAGAGAACTTGTCACTCTGTTGGTCAGACGAACTCCCTGTTGGCAGTGTTGTCAAAATCCTACGATTTACGATTTACGATATGCGATTTTAGTCAAATCTTAAGCAAAACGATTTGAATCCCAACCTTGAATCCTTTTTTGTATGAATCCTACAATTACATGATTCGAATCATACGATTTATGATTCAAATCCCGATTTACAGTTCAAATTTTACTTGTTCTCTTTTACTTTAAGCTTCACTTGGCTTTCATTTTATGTTTTTAAATTGGTGGGGGCTTTAAGAATTGTTTAGAAAAGGTAAATTTTTTTATTTGTTCTTTATAAGAGATTAAATGATATATATTCTCTTCAACGTTAAATCATGTAGCTTTGTGATTTCTTACTTAACTGATCGAAACACCAAATTGATGTATGCAAGGTGTTCCATAACGATAACAGTGGCCGTAACGGCCACCACCGTTACCGTTACGCTACGGGCCAGTAACGGCCGTTACGGACCCCATATCGGCCGATACGGCCCTTTTTTATTTTCTGAAAAATACTGTTACAAGAACGTTATGGGGCCGATACGGGGGCGTATCGGTTCGATACGGGCCGTTACGGGACCGTTATGGCCGTTTCGACCCTGTAACGTGTAACGGTTATGACCGTTTCCATTATGTATTGGCCGTATTTCCGTCACATATTGGCCGATACATAACCGTTTTGGGATACCTTGGATGTATGACTCGTTTGTAATATTATTATGAATGGTTACGATCATGTTGACTTACATCTATTATGGAAACATATTTTGAAATCAAAATATATTTTTTCATTGGTCTACCATATCAAGGCCAATTTTACACAGTGATTCTACATTTTAGAAAGGTAACAAGAACATAAAATTATTAAAGGACCTTGTATATATATATTTTTTAAGAGAAATTTCTTAAAAGACAAAAAAATAAAGTTTTTAACAGTATCATGACATGATATTACTTGCTGAACATTGATGGCAAAAGGAAGATTAATGAGTTTCAAAAAAATTATGATTTATTTATATTTTTCATATATTTTTCAATTTTTTAAGAAAATAATAAAAAAAATCTTACGATTTGCGATTCAATACGATTCAACCCCTCATACGATTTGCGATACGATAATGATTTTGACAACATTGCCTGTCGGTCGAACCGACAGTGTCCTGATCCATCTCCCAGAACCTGCAGAATCCAAGGCATCTGCACAACACCAATGTTTAACAGCGATATTATTGATGGATATTTAGATGGTTGGATGGATAGATGGGATTGATGGGATGGTTGGTGTAACGCCCCGTAAAAAAACCACCGTCCAAAAACCCAAGAACATACTCAAGCAATAGCACCTGCAAACTACCTAAGCCCGAATAATTGACCCTCCTTAACTTAAGAACCTATGAATTAACTTAGAAATCAACTAATTCGGCATTTCTGCTAAACACATGGATGCCAAACGCCGAATTTAATGAGATCCAACCCCGATTAACGTGCCTTAGAAGTCCCGATAGCCAAACATACTCGAAAATGCCCGATCCGTCTAGAAACACAATACTTCCTTGCTTAAAAGAATCCACACAACATAAAATAGAAAGAACGTAGTTGGAAAAGTCAAAGAGACAATTAGACAAGAACAAATGATCTGCTCAAAAAATACCTGTCGTAGACAAATACTGCTATGTCACAAGCTGCCAAGGACTCCTTACTAGACAATAGCTTTTTAACTCTATCTTCAGGTACCTCATGCATTACAAGGGTCTTCTTCTTACTACCCTTCACAGACGAGACAAAATCATATATTTAGTGAAAGGCACATTAAATTGTTAAAGAATGAAACTAATATATGGGTTAAGAATAAAAAAGGTGATGCAGGACCATTTGAGGCATCAATCATGGTCCAAGATTGGACACCACAAGCTGTCTAATTTTGATTTGACCCCACATGACATGTGTATCGAAGGGTAGAACCAAAATAGACCCCACTTGATCACACATGTCATAGGTCCAGTTTTATAAAGAATCCAATTGGATTTTGTGCCCACTTGTCCGATCAGGTGATGTTTTAACTCATATATTTCCTGAAGGTTTTGAGGGTTGTAAACCAACCGTACAGCACATACAACCCATTCGGGCGCATACAAAGCCTCGTACGGCTGACCTATTGAGAGCATAATTAGCTTTTGATTCTTTAACAGCAGTTTCTAAGTTTCTTCGTTCAGAATCCATCTTTTATGGCAACTTGAGTAGAATTAGAGAACTATGTGGACCATCCAGGTATAAGGAAGACAGAAAAGTCAGATGTTCTTTCTAGAATAGTATGGATGTTGTAGAGAACTCTATGAAGGTCCAAGGGCCATGCATAGTAGTCTGTGATGAAGATGATGATTGAATAAGTATTTGTTTAGTAGTGTATTCATGTTTCCTGCAATTTTATTCAAAACCTACTGGTGCAATGCCTCTAGAACCCCTTTGTTGCAATTCAATTCAGCTTGTGTGGAACCCACATATCTACATTCATGTTTCCTGGGATTGTATTCGAAACCTGGTGCAATGCCTCGAGAACCCCTTTGTTGCAATTCAATTCAGCTTGTGTGGAACCCACATATCTACCATTTATTTGCTGTTTTCTTAACCATCATTGATGATAATTGAGCATATTGCAAGAAAAAGTGCTTGTCTTCTGCTAAGACAGAATGTAATATACGAACTCACAAGAACTCATTCCTAGAATTCAAAATCTGAGCAATTCATGTCAGCGGGACTTAAACCACTATAATCCGTGAAGACAAGGATTGAGCATAGTATTAACATTTTTCTATGTTTTAAGAAGGGTTTTTGTAGCTCATGAATAATGTAAGTTCAAACAAAAATTTATGCCATCAGTCTCTACTTTAGAAAAGCATGAAACAAAAGATAATTTCATCCAGAGTAACAACCTGAGAAGAGGGTTTCCAAATGAGCGACAAGGCACCAATGCATATAAAAGCATATAAAAAGTGAAAATTATTACAAATAAATGAAAGAAGTATCAGGACACCTCAAAATGTTTAAATGAAGGTTCCTTTCACCAACTAAACACCAGTTATGTTCACAATAATAAATGAACAAATTGGACTTTGACACTGAAGTTATTAAGGGGAAATCAGACTCAAAGGAAGTGCAAAACCTTATTTGGTGCATTGTTCATGGCATAAGTCATGAACCAGATCATAAACTGGACATCCTACCATCAACCACCATTTGCAAATCACATGGATTGAACAACCCTACCATATATTTGGTGGACCCTTCACACTGTACACCATTGCCAGTTATTCTTTTCCGCCATCAATTTTCAGGTCACTGAACAGATAATATTATCCAATCAGGTATATTTTTCTCCCAGAGAAATCACAATGAGAAAAACTCGAATGAATGGTCCAAAACATGGACTGTTGCGCCACCCTCACAAATGGGCTCAGCTGAAGTGTGCCACACCATGCATGCAGTGGCTTACTTTCTAAATTTGAAATTTCAATATAACAATAAATTTCATGAGGATTCGGAAATAAAATGGGCTTGTAAAATTGTATAAAAAAATGGTCCTAGATTCATGGCAACTGGTCATTATACATGAGTAAGTGGATGAGTTTAAGAAGGCTTTTGGCTTTTTGGAAGAGATGCTACAAAATTAACAAGAAAGACAAATGAAGCAAGTAATATGTGGCATTATTTTGTTTATTACTTAAATGTCTATTTGATTTTCAAGTTATTTACTTTAATATTTATAGGTTGATGGTAGGTGAGTTAACAGAGATCATTGTGCAGAATCGCAAAGGTTAGCAATTTGTATTTTGAGTCTAATGTGTTGTACTACTGGTTGTGAGCACAACTAGAGCACATTTGAGCTGGCAAAAATTATTCAACTGATTCCATGATTCTCATTGTATAATATTTATATACTTGTATACTTTACTAACAAGGAAATATCTTTTCCCACAGATACATTCAAAAAGAAAGAGAAATAGACTCGAGCCAAAGAGTTTGAATGCCCTTGTTTTTTGTCAAATACAATCTTCAACTTGAAGTGTGTCTTGTGAAGAGAGCAGAATCAAAGGCTCAATCCAATTTGCTTATCACACATGGACTCTGATAGAAATTTTGAGCTCTCATAGCTGGTCCCAAGCAGTTGGAGGGTTGCATCAGGTTGGCAGCGAGGGTTAAAATTTGGAGCGAAGTGAAATGGTGGAACAAAATTATGTAGCCAGCCCCAATTAGTTGGTATAGAGCTTAGATGATGATGATGATTAAGCGTGCCGGATCTAAACAAAGAGATCAGGATCCATATCAAAACCCAACCCAACATGTGAGCTCAGGGCCTTTCATGGACCACAATAGAAATAATCAGATCAACCCTCACAACAGATTGAAATCCCAGGCCAGCCTGAAATCTCAGGAGGCACAACCCTTGGGCAAGCTCAACCCAAACCCAAAGTGGGATGTAGTCAGGATAGGCTAGCCCAGCAATACTTGTACCACACATCTGGGTTTTTGGCAGACAACAATAAAGACCTCCAGTGTAATGTGCACCAAATGAAGAACCTCAAGTTTGTAGTCATAACAGCACTAGTCAATTAGAACATGCAAGTTTCACGAACATCAAAAGCAAGATGTGTTAGTGCACTGTTTCGTGCATCGTATTGTTAATTTCATGAGTGTATAAGTCAGTAGAGTCTTGTGAGCCCCAACGGAAGATTGAAGATTCAAGACTTGAAGACCGAAGTAGCATTCCGCATCCAAGATCAAGTTAAATCTAGTTCGGAAGGTTCGTTGTATATAGACAGTCCATAGGATCCCAAAACACCCCGTTAATGGCATTCTAATCATGTGTTTTCTTGGCCATTTGATCCGAGGTTTGGAGGTCAAGTTGATCAAGCTTGGACCCTCATTACCTAGGTGCAAATCCTTGGAAAATCAAATGTAAACCATCATTGATGGAGCACCTACGGCAGGCTGAAACTTAGCCTAAATTAGGCCAAAAACATGGTCAGCCGACCGGTCGGTCTGGACAAAAATATGTCTAGCAAGTTTTTTTTTCAAGAAATAAGTCATTTGGACAGGTCTGATGCCTAGTTGGATAACCGGTTGGCTGCCCTATCTGATCGGTCGGGCTAGCCCGAAAACAGTCTAGCAAGCTCATACTTCAGGATTTTTAATCCGACCGGCCTTGGGACCGGTCAACTAACCGGAAGGACCTTAAATCCAGCCAGTCAGCAAGGGTCCTAGGTAGGTCGGTTTGTGACCATTTTCTATCCGTTGGAGCTCGATTTTGAGCTTCTATAAAGGCACATTTTGAGAGCTTTAATGGCATGCTTTGCACACCCATTGAGAGCATTGAGAGGGTCATTCAATTCCATCCCCTAGCCTACTTGCTCTCCATTATTGTTTGAGTTCATCATTCAAACCAAGGAATTAATGGCACTTTCATGAGCATTTAGAGCATTCAAAGCTCGGTTTGAAGTATGAACTCAAGCAAGCATTAATGGCTGACCAATCTCTCATAGTTAAATTTCTTGGTCATCTGTAGCCATTGAAATGCTCATCACTGGTTGTTCCAACATATTCCATTGAATTGAATAGGCAAAAAGGAACACCAATCCTCCTCCCATCTACCCGGCATTAGAATAGGAATTATCTTGCATTGGTAGCTGATCATGGGAACTTGGAGAGGAGCTAAAGCATTCAGTGGAAGCTGAAGCTACTCAACAACGCTGAATCGGGGTTCAACATATGTAAGTCTTTATGCTTATAGAGTCCATAACTACCCCCTTCTTGTACAGATTGGGGTTAAGAGATTGTGACCCAATCTCGAGATTGTTCTTGTGTAGGACGGGGTTGTCCTTGTGTAGGACATGGAAGTCCTTGCGTAGGCGTCCAACACGAGAGAATACGTGCATCGTCTTTGTGTAGGATTTATGGAGTCCTCGTGTAGAAATAGACCTTGTGTGGGTTGTAAAAGTTTATGGTAAATCTCATTTAAAACCATTGGATAGTGAAATCCGGCCACTCAAGGGGTGAGTGGATCAGCTGGGAGTGCAGTAGACTCATCGTTGAACCACTATACATCTTGTGCAATGTGTTGAATGCTTGTGTCATTCACTATTTCTGTTTATTACTTGAGATCATAATGAATGACACTCTACATGTTTGATGAAATGCATGCATGATATTCCCTTTTACATTTTTAGTTGATTGTCTTAGAACTTACATGAATATCAACTGTTTGATCAAATGTCTGTAAGTCTTGTTTGAATCAATCCATATCTCATAATCCACATAGGTCTCATAGCATTGTTGATAATCTAGAAAGATCCTTATGATGGATTCATTTGCCTTGCATGTACTTGATTGGTAAATTGTATTGTAAAGGCTGTTAAGTCTTAATTGGCAAAGAAAGTTAGAAAGTCTTATTCACCCCCCTCTAGGACATAAGCATACCTTCAAGCTTATCTCAATAGCAGTGCAAACCGCAATTTCAAGATGGACTGAACTTGTTTCCATGAAGGAGCATAAATAACTAAAAGATTTCTATAACCAACAACAACATCAGAATATTAAAACACAAAAGTTCGGAGAGGAATAACACTTCAGTTTTTATAATGTGTGTGTGTGTGTGTGTGTGTGTGTGAGAGAGAGAGAGAGAGAGAGAGAGAGAGAGAGAGAGAGAGAGAGAGAGAGAATACCCCATCAGGTAAGAACAAGTACATAGTACTTAACATAATACCTTAACTTGTTTCCACGAAGGAGCTTAAATAGCTAAAAGATGGTTATAACTATCGACAACATCAGAATATTAAAACACAAAAGTTCGGAGAGGGATAACACTTCAGTCTATAGTGAGATCAAAATTCCCACTAGGTAAGAACAAGTACATCATACTTCTTAACATAATACCTACCCCTGGTAGCTCAACAACATTTACTGCAAAACGCTCGCTGGTAGTTGCAGTATATTTTTCTGAGAAAGGCCTGCAGTTGGAACAAGCAATTATAACCAGTCAAAGTTGATTAATAAGAAACGCAGAAACTACCATAACAGGTGCATTTTAAGGAAGACAATTTGAAAGATGTGACAATAATATGAATGAATGGCTATAAACAGAGACGTTTAAACAAGTTGATTCAATTGACCTCATCAATCAGATCAGAATTAAATTGAGATCACTGTGCTGGCTCAGACAACAAGTTCTGAAGATGGCAAGTTCAGAGGGTACGATACCTTCCAATAAGTGCATTCAACAGTGCAGACTTTCCAGCATTTTTAGGTCCAAATACATAGCACTGTAAAACATTTCTCTGTGATTGTTGCCGCTTCCAATCTAATCGACGCCTCCTAGTTATATGGAATGCTGAAGCAGGATCCCCAGTGTATCCAATGTAGATCAAATTTGCTAAACTGCTAGCTGGCTCCAGTAGTGTCATAAGGGCCCACTGCAAACACAGGCATTTTCTCAGGTCCATGATGCGCAGGTAGCTTGAATAGAACACAACTATGTCAACTCAAGACTTTATTGAATTGGATGTCAGGTCATCAACAATCAAAGCCCAAACTATGTCAAATCAAGACTTTATTGAATTGGATGTCAGGTCATCAACAATCAAAGCCCACTTGGATTTTAACAGGACTTTATGAAGGGATCCGTGACCCGTAACTACACACCAGCAGGTTCCTTATTGATTTCAATGCTTTCTAAAATGCCACTATTTAGGAGTCATCTGAGGCCTTTTCATGAATGAAATCATTTTATTGGAAAAAAAAAGGGGCCACACACATCCTCCTTTTTTTTTTTGGAAATGTCAGCATCACACACATCCCTCCCAACATTATTCACAGAGATCACTTTCCAACCCTTCTCTAGCCAAACGGTCAGCCACAGCACTGGCTGAACGATCTACATGTAGTATAGAAAGGTCAAGAGCTCACATAAATCACTCGCTTCCTCAACCATATTCACCAGACCCCATGGGCAGGTGCACAAAGCAAGCCAACTTAGCACAACCTTAGAATCCCCCTTCAATGATGACTGACCTGGGTGGGATTACACATGGATAGGGGCTTTATTTCTTGAACCATTGCTGCATCTGAGGCCAATTAATAATGGACTCTCAAACTAATAATTTTTAATCAAGCAAGAACAAGAAGATGCCATCAACAAATGTAGACTCGTAGAGTGCCCACTTTAGATGTTAGTCCTTATGTTCTTACAACCCATGTTTTCAGTATCACCGATATCAGCCAATAAATCGATTTTCGCAAGTTGGTGATATGACATCCTGCTGTAGTATCTAAAATAATTGGTGTCACAGATAATAGTGTGATATCACGATAATATATATATATATATATATATATATATATATATATATATATATATATATATATATATATATATATATATATATATATATATATATATATATATATATCGCACTTGCACCTTTATATTTTTTCAATGTATCAACATTGGCATCGATACATCGCTGACATCACACAGTTATCCCAGGTAGCGCACCCCCTTCTCAAAAAATAAAATAAAATAAGTTATCCCAGTTATCCCTCTTTCCATATCATTCTATATTGATTTTGGCCAGTCTGTGGTAGATTGTTGTAAGGAAAACTTCCACGTTTAGGAGAACTCATAATTGGAGGCTTCCTGGGGTTGGTTCCAATATGGTGAGTACTTTCGAGTTTTGATTCTTTTTTTTTTTTCTTCGCGTTTTTAGGTTGTAATCAGTAAGAAATAGTTACAAATGCATGATTCTTCATGTTTTGCATGAAAAAATATAAATTTGAAGTTTCGATTCAAGATTTGGAGTAAGCAGGCCGATTTGGGGGAAATTGGGGGAAAATCAAAATTTCACAAATTTCTCCCAAATTGGTTGCAATTTTAGTGTCTAGTCACGAAATCAAACATGTATCAAATCTGATATAGTGACTCTTGGTAATTTGGGGACTTTTGGAAAAAAATAATTTTTTAATTAAAAATGTTAAAAAAAAAAAAATTCCGAAATTCCACTTCTATCAGCAGTGAATTGGCCTTAATTTTAGTGAAGAGTTTGATGAAATCATCATCACATACACTCTAATTTTGGAATTTGAGGGTAGGTAGGTGATTTGGGGGAAATTCAAATTTTCTCCAATTTCTCCCAAATCAATTGCAATCTTAGTGTCCAAACACAACATCAAACAGTATCAAACCTGATATGGTGATTCTTGGTAATTTGAGGATTTTCGAAAAAACATTTTTTTAATTAAAATGTTAGCAAATATTTTTTTGCAAAATTTCACTTCTATCAGCCATTAATTGGCCCCAATTTCAAAGTATTTAGGAGTGTTTGATGCAACCATCATTACATACACTCTAATTTTGGGATTTGGGGGAAAATAGAATGATTTATGGAAATTTGTGGAAAATGAAAATTTCGAAATTTCCCCAAAATTTCTCAAATAGGTTGCAATCTTAGCGTCCAAACTGTCCAAACATGTATGTAACTTGATCTACACATATTGATAGTTTAGGGATCTTTTGAAAAATACAATTAATTTTTCAATTAAAAATAATTAAACTATGTTAAAAAATATTATTTTCAAAAATTCAATTTGATTGGCAATTAAATTCCATTAATAATTATGAATGCAGTACATTGCATATGCCAACATTGTGGTTTGCTTTATGTCCTTTTGCAGGTAGAACGTGTCGGGAGAAAAAGGGAGACAGCCTGACATTAGATGGCAGAACGAGACCCCTCTTCCAAATAATCGATTCGGTTCTCAGTACAATTTGTGTAGCCACGTAATGAAGAGTGGAGGGGTAACCCTCTTGGAAGAACACTTTGTGGGAGGGGATTGAAATGTTATAGATTGCACAAAATTTCTAAATGATGTGAAAGCACAAATAAAGAAAGTGTTGAAAAAAAGGTGTGAAGATCAGAGACGAACGTGTTGCACAAGAGATGGAGATTAGGGACGAGTTAGGGCGGTCAATGCACAACCTCAAAAATGTAGTGGATTCGGATGATGAGGATCCTGATCTTAGACGCACCTATGAGGAGTTTGTGCGGGGTGAGTGGGAGAGGGAGTGGAAGAGGCAGTGGGAGGCAAGTAGGCCCACTTTTGAGGGGTATGTGCAGGAAGTTGGTGGGGGGAGTGGAACAGGGAGTGGTAGTAAAAGAGTTGGAGGGGGAGTAATAGTCGTGTACAAAGAGGCAGGGAATTAAAAAGAAATTGAAGTAGATGTTTAGTCGAGGAGATATGAGGAAGAAGGTGGAGAAGTTCATTGCAAAAAAAATTTATTTATGATCACATCGCAATGAAGTCGATGGGTGGAGTGGAATAGGGAGTGGTAGTAAAAGAGTTGGAGGGGGAGTAATAGTCGTGTACAAAGAGGCAGGGAATTAAAAAGAAATTGAAGGAGATGTTTAGTCGAGGAGATATGAGGAAGAAGGCGGAGAAGTTCATTGCAAATTTTTTTATTTATGATCACATCCCAATGAAGGCAATGGCAAGCCCGCACTTCAAAATATGATCACAGAAGTGCAGCAAGAGGGTGAGGGTGTGGTGCCACCCACGCCATGTGAGATAATAGAAAAATATTTAGATGAAGAATACGCTGACATGCAGCATTATGTCGAGGAGTTTCGACCATCGTGGGAGATGTAGGGCTACATTATGGTGTGTGACGGGTGGACTGGACCGATGAGGATGTCGATCATAAATTTTATGGTCTACGATAAGGAGCAAATGGTGTTCTTAAAGTCCATAAATGCCAATAATAAGATCAAAAGCTCATATTACATCTATGGGCTAATGCATGATGTTATGAGAGACGTTAGGAAGAAGAAAATCATGCAATTCGTTACGAAAAATGAGAGCACATTTGTGAAGGTGGGAAGGAGTTAATGAAGAAGCATCACTTGTATCAAACCTCGTTGGCAGGCCATCGTATAGATCTCATACTAGAGGCGATAGTAAATAGGCCTTCGGTGAAGGCTATGATTACCAAAGCCCGCTTGATTACAAGTTTCATCTACAGCTACACCTAGTTACTGGCCAAGATGCGTGAGAGGTGTGGTGGTGGGGATATAGTGGTACCTGGGGCAACGCGATTCGCCACAAATTACATCGCCCTAAATAGCCTTCTAAAACACAAGGAGGGGTTGCGAGAGCTTTATAGCTCTAGGGAGTATGCGGATTGGAATAAGAGTCGCAAGAGAGTAGCTTGGAGGATTAAGGAACTTGTATTGAGCAGCGCCTTCTGGGACCGGGTGCGCGGTGTGGTAGGTATTATGGAGCTCATATAGGTCGTGCTAAGGATGGTGAATAATGAGACATATTCGTTGATGGGATCCTTGTTTGAGTCCATGAGGTTAATGGAAGAAGCCATCAAGGCTAAAAGACCCCGATGTATATAAATGGGTGCATGTAATAATTGATGACTGCTGGGAAATGACTCTTACCCACCCACTTCATCAATTCGGTAAGTACTTACATGATTTATATTTAATTTTATATATGCTTCAATACTTATGAGTTCATTGCATAGCATGTATAACTCTTTTCTTGTACTAATGTGTGATTATGTGCACCATGTTGGGTTTCAACATATTTCTTAAATCCCAAGTACCACTACAACCATCGACTCTTTGAAGATAATAAGCTTGAAGAAGGATATGCATGAGGTTTATAAGAAGTTATTCCCCAACTGGTCGGGGAAAGGCAACTTTGGCAATAGGATAAACATGTTCCGCACTTAGATCTTCTCTAAGTTCATCAGAACCTTTACACTCACAATTAATGCTAAATGCCATCAACAGATTATTCAATTCCGCGATGCAACTGAAATGTTTGACTGCGACGCCACAATCGATGAGAACAATGATGAAGTCATGTGAGTTGTTGTATTAGTTACCTCTTACAACTTAAAGTTAGTTTTCATATTTTGATACTACATGTGGAACTAAGGAAAAATTAATCAATTTCAAAGGCAAATGGTAGACCATGTATGGAAGTGACTACAAGACTTTACAGCGACTCGTTGTCCATGTGCTTGCACAGATAGTGTACTCCTCTCTCCGTGAAAGAAATTGGAGTACCTTCCCTCTCATTCACACGAATAAGCACAATAGATTAGGTTACGAGACGCTTCAGAAGCTAGTCTACTTCCAATATAAGAAGCTGCAAGAGAGGCTGCTACATTCAGGAGGAAGAAAAGCATAGGATCGAAATCCCAATGGCTTTCTTACTAGATTCTAGGAAGACAACCGGTGTGGTAATAGACCTTTTCAAGATTCTTCCAGACTTTATTGAGATTCAGTGACTCAAGAGCCCAATATTTCTCAATGTCTCTTTATTGAAGAGCTAGTGGCAATTTGGAATCCACACCATAAGGACCTTATGTGAAAATTGAAGATTTCACTTAAGTTTATGTCCATCCCTTTGAACTCTTAGGAAAAGAGGCAAGTGTGCAGTTTTATCAAGGCTTTGGCTCTTATATGGCATTATCCTACTCACCCTAGAGTGATTGGGCTTGGGTGGTTGGCAGTTAAAAATAGAATTCTAATCATCAACCATTTGCACGATACAACTATGATTCTCACCAATGGATGAATCATGTGCCTCAAAGTTGAGTCTATTAAACATCTATCCATTCATTGTTCCTTCTCCCATGAGATGTAGATGATTTTGCTTCGAAGCCATAGATCTGTTGATCATATATTCATTCACATCTGTCAGGGCCACTCCAGGTTAAATCGATGCATCTTTCCTCATGGAATGGGGATATGATGGGGGAAAACGAGATAGATTCTTTGGCTTCTTCCTTCCAGTGATGTGGTTTATATGAAAAAAAATGAATGCTAGCTCCTTCAAAAACCAATTAGAATCTATGAAACTGGTCTTCGAAGGAGGGTGAGAATTGGATCATTTTTAGGGCTTCGAGTTTAGAACAGTTTCAAAATTGTAAAAGGGAGGATTTCTTGGGTTCTCGGGATTTTTTGTTTTCTTAATGCCTTCTTTTGGGGTGTGAACGCTAATTTCTCAGCATCCCCTGCTAAATTTTTTCCTTCCCTCTCTCGAGTGGTTTTAATAAATTATTCAAAGTAACCATTCAAAAGCAAAACCAACTGATGATGTGCCCTCTAGTTTTTGGCAAGATAGTGAAAGGATCCTACAAAATCAACATCCAAAAATCTAGACACTGAAACACTTCTCAAAACAGAAGAAAAGTCATAAAATAGAACAGTACAAAAAAATAAAAATCAGCTAAATTTTGAAGTATCACTACAATACAGCTCTAATCAAAACAGTAAATGTATTTAGCAAATAATCAATCAACAAAATACTGAAATTATGCAATGACTATTTCAAAAGCACAGCTTGCATGAACAATATGATGATGATTGATTGCACCCTTCAAAAATTTAGAGAGCCCAAGTGGCAGTTTTCAATGACATTACCACGACACATTTTCCATACGTTTTCCAGAGTGTCATGTGTGCAGGGAATGTTAACGCGTTCCAAGTGCTTCACAAAAATGGCCCAATGAAGAAAAATAGAGGCCGTAACTCGTAAGTGGTCATCATATGAGTTCTTTGCCAAGATTTTCAAACATGGAAAATGGATACTTGCTTACCTTTCTACAATGAATGATGAGTAATATGTTAAATTCATTGATAACTGGATTGCCCGGGCCCAACAACGATACATACGGATACAAAGCATATTGAACGATACAGGCCCATATCTACTGATTTTTTAGCACTTAATCCTAAAAAATAATCAGAAAATAGGAAAAGATGTAAAACATCAGAATCTATCCTTTTTTTTCTATCTATTCTTTTTTTGTGTTTTTAACATGTATTCAACAGTGTATCAGATCATTCTTTTATAAGAATGTCGTATATCAGCTTGACCTGGTGAAAGTCAACCGAATAGGTCTTAATCAACAAAAATCAAGCACCATTTAGGGACCATTACACATGAATACAACAAAAAGAAGATGAAAAACAAAAAGTGACAGTTTATCCCTTCTTCCAATATTTCCCAAAACGGTCCATTTCGCTTCTATTCATACTATGCCACTCATGTTTTTATCTTCAAAATACGCCTAGATCTAGTCTAAGATCAGTTTCCAAGCTACTTTCATGGTTGACATGAAAAAAGAAATGGAAAATGAGAGGAAATTTGAGATAGAAATTTCAAAATAGGGCCTCCAAGGCTGTATCGGCCCATGTCCACTGTAATGGCCCTACATCAGTGTTGATACGGGATGTATCAGCTTGTATTGACCAATATGGGCCAACAAAACCATTTTTCCCCCCTTGATGGATAGGTTCACCCCTGTAACATGTAACGGGGGTGACCGATACCATTATGTAATGGCCATTATGGCCGTAACATAACAAATATTCAAAACAGTGGTCACAACTCAGAGATGCAGTCAAGCAGTCCAAAGTTTCACGAAGGAATATGAAACATGAATAAGATGGAAGAAAAAGTTCAAGAAACATATGGCATTAAATTGTAACTTCATCTCTTGCCATGCCTATGGAAAAAAAGAGTGTAAGAATGCAAAGAAGAAGTGAAGGAAATACACACCTGTGACAAAAATCCATCAAGTGATAATCCTCGTAATGCATTCTTTTCTGTAGTATCCTTATAAACACCTTCAGCCCATGGACTGCTCATAAAATCAATTTTGAGGGCATACAAATTAGATAAACAATAAAATGGAAACTGTATTTGGAAAAGACCTACAAATACCAATGTTGAGGAACTATCTAATAGGGTCGAATTCATGACGTAATGTACACAAGTTACCAGAAACCTTGACTATCAGAAAATATACTAGTACAAGAATAATAGACACTGACATGGTGGCAGAAAAGTTCAAAAGGATGTCAGTTGAGATTTATAATAATAATAAAAAAGATCAGTAGATAATAAATGATCCATTGTTTTATTTCCAAAAGATAGAAAATTGTCTAAATTTAATCAAGTAATTCAAGTTACACTATGGTTACATCGTGATTTATGGATGACATGGACCCTGCAGAAAATATCTAACAAGCCATTATTGTGATTCATTTTAGGTTCATACGGCAACACAAAATTTAAATGCCCAACCAGGATCATGAGTCAAAAAATTAGACGTCATTACTCACAATTATGCACACACATTGCATTGTGGAATACAAACACACAAATAAAAATAGAAATCCACTATGTACGTTACCTACGTACATAATGCGGTGGAAGTTAAGGGCTTGTTTGATTTTCCATTTCTTTGGTAAATACATTGTAAATGTATAATGATTATTTCTTTCGGTAATTCCTATGCTGTTCCCCATGTATGATTTGACTGCCTACTTTTTTATTGCTAAAACCGAGGAGATTGCAAAATATAGGTGGGGCCCACTATGATGTATGTGGCTTATCCACACCATCCATCTGTTTTGCCAAATGAACTTAGGGCATGGACCAAAAAATAAGGCAAATTGTAACGCCCCGGATTTACCATAGTTATTTTAAAATTTTCTAAAATTTATTTTTAATTTTTTTTTATATATTATCGACTGTTAATATTGAAATTCGAATAATGGGACATCCGTAGGAAATCAGATAGAGTACCCTTTATTAAAGTTGCTTAGAATAATCTCATTAACAACGTAGAAGAGTTAGATTTCGCTAAACTCGAAGATTTGTGAAAATTACAAAAATATCATTAGTTAAATTTAAGTTAACCTACCGTTTTTAAGTACGCTAGTTTCTAACGATCATTAAGACGCAAAACCCTAGACATAAGCGTTTGGCACATTTTAACCGTACACGTCGAATTTCAACCCTCCAATCATCCTATAAATAGGTAAATCAGAAATCGGTCTATAAGTGGGCCATCCGATCTCGAAACTGGCCAATTTTTTGCGTCACCCCCTAAAATTATGCTGCCGACCTGTTGGTCGGAGTAGATTTCATATATATATTATGGTGGGACCCACGTGCACGTTGTGCACGTTAAAGTGCACGGTCAATGCACGTTTGACCATGCATTTCTAAAACAAGACCGTGGGCAACTTCCACATATGTTGCTGCCTCATCTGGACCCTCAACCATTCATCAAGTGGGACCCTTTGTGATAATCCAAGCCGTCCATCTTCTTCCTTACCCTCCGAAACCCCCTCCTACCAAATTTCATCTCGTTCCATCGCGAATCCAACCCGATCTCCTCTTCCCTTCCAACCGTTGAAAACTTGGATCTTCCAATCCGGGAATCATCTTCGCATGGGAACTTAGGAAAGCTTCTAGAGGATCCTAAGGATCCTTTCTAACTAATCAACGTGGAGAATCACCTCAAAAGCGGAAGTTTCTCCCACCTTGTGTAAAAATTCTCTAGAATCTTCTCTTGCGCTAAAACCCTATCAAACGGCTGTGGACCCTCAGTTTGTGGACCTTACCTGCCTCATTGGACCCATCTAAACCCACCCTAGGTGTCCGATTGTCAGATAAATCATCCATTCAAAAGTTTCTAATTCTAAACTCATTATTTCTTATTTTCTTCTCATGGACCGTTCATCACTTAATGGGCCTCATTCCAAAATCTGTCACGACCGTTTTGTAGCCCATACTTGACTTAACAAACAAGTAGAATCTCTCCTAAAACCATGTTGTGTACACTTTCCAAAACGGGTCGAAAGATAATGTATTTCTACTTTAAACCACAACCGTTCATCCGAAGATGGTGTAGCTTCCCTAAAACCCTAATTCCGACCCTACCTCTATATCTAGGGCTTCTCCTAGTCAGAGGTGACCCCCACCCATGAATTTGAGAGAGAGAGAGAGAGAGAGAGAGAGGGGAGTGTCCTTTTGCTATTCTTTCATCAATCATATATCTCTAATAGGCTGAAGATTATAAGGTGAGAACTCCTTTAAGATTGGGTTAATAATCTCATGTTTTGAAAGTTGATGATTCTTACATGTCTTTCTTTGTTCTCTCCTTATTAAGTCATATATGAATGCTTTTAGATGCTCTTTTCCCATCTCATGGTGATGAGGAGATTTATTGGACTTAGAGAACCAATAGGAATTGAATGTTTGTTGCACATATGGAATTTGTGTAACCATCTTTAGGGGGTCCACCTTTCCTTCCATATTATATAAAGAATAGTTGTGATTGTCTAATGGAGATCCTTATTATGTTATATTCCTTTTATATATGTGGATGGACCCTGATCTGTGGTAATGAATATCGGAACACCCGGTTAAGAGGTTGCCCTAACCTGAGACGGTGCTTTTAGCTTGTCCGGTTAAGTGGCCACCCTGATTTGTGGTGGTGGTATTAGATCGCCCGATTAAGTGGTTGTTAAATCCATTTATTATTATTATTATTATTATTATTATTATTATTGTATTTACTATTAATATTATTATTCATCTAGTTGTTAAGGATCTCCATAAGACTATAATTGAGTATAGTTGCTATGAACCTTAGTAGTACGGGCTGGCATCCTAGGATGTAATGCGTCGGTTACGACTGTTTTGATGAGTGACAAACCATGAGGAAAGATGTAGTGGTACCAAAGGTTGGTTGTACGTTTAGTGGCTTGGTGTAAATTGGTAATAATAATAAAGAATGGTTAACTCATGCATGCACATGGCTCCATGTAGGTGTATGGAATTAAGAATAGGCTAGACCATCCTACTTCTCTCATACACTGTCACGTGTAGATTTGGGCTATGAGCGTCCCGTTTCTCATGTAGTTGGGCAAAACTATGGGCTTGTGTCCTAAAACCCTTGGCGCCATGTCTAAGGATTCTTACACTGGGTCATGCATTATCATGCATTGCATTAAGTAAGAGTAATCGATGTTTTGTTATGATTTTTATGCGATTATTATTGTAACCTTAAAGTAGTTCTTCACTATGCCGCTTTTGATGTTGTCTTTGTAGAAAATAATTTAAAACATGTAGGTGACAATCCTCAGGAGCCCGAGCCTCAAGGAGACGATTATGATGGCTCGTGGGAGTAGATGATGGAAGACGAGACCGCATAGTCATACATAATTCTAGCATTTATTAAGTATTTGAATTTGTAGTAAGTCCCAGTAGGGAGATGTAGTTATAAACATGATGAATGATTGAATGACAGTTACATGGTTTGATGATTTAGTTTAGTTAATAAAATAATATATAAGTATGGTTCCACCGTCTTGCTCATGGTTTTCAAATAGTGCAAAATGTGCATGTTTGTGAGAAAATATGTAAGGGGTATAACCCTCACACATTCCAAATAACCTTGGGAATTCGGCTGTCGTGACGTACACGAGACTGAAATCTCAAGGTGTTACATAAATCCAATGCTCAGGTGGACCACACCTCAGGAAAAAGGGAATCCAACACCTATCGTTAAAAACTTCATAAGGCCACTATTTCCTTTGGTGTGGGCCACTTGAGTGTTGGATCTGCCTTATTTTTTGGCTCATGTCTCAAAATATTCACGTAAAACTGATGGACGGCGCGGATATATCATGTAAATCATGGTGGGGCCCATAATTTTAAACTACTTCTTTTGGATCGGTTTTGGAGGTAAGAATTACACCAATTTTCAAATGGGGTAAAAAGTAATAAGGACTTATTTCCGGGGTATTTGCAAATGAAAAGGAAAATCAAACAAGCTAATGAGAGAGAGAGAGAGAGACCACAAATTCATAAGCCCAAGTTCTTTAGTGTTTTTATCTTAGAAAAACAATTCATAAATATGGCTACATACCGACTCTACATCCAACATATACATAGGTCCTTTTCATCCAAGTCTTAATGCATTGTATAAAACAAATCAGAAGTAAGCATAAGCACATTCTAAAAGCATAAAATTGCCTACTTGACAATACTTTTTTTTTCCATTGCTTCTTTATTTAATGATGTCATAAAGGCATAGTTTCCTAAAACCAACCAATGAGGCATGACTAAACCAAGGTGTGCCGTAACGGTAACAGTGGGCACAATGGTCCCCACCATTATCATCAAGCGTAATGGGAGGTGTAACGGTTTAAAAAAAAAAAAAAAATCCAACCAAAAAATCTCGAAAAGATATGGAAAAAATTGTAAGCATTTAGAGGATTCCAAATATGTATTCTTTTGTGGTTTTGAACATGTTTATGATGGTGTAACAGTCCACTCTTTGGTAAAAATGTTGTCTGAGTCTATTTGATCATTTTATTAACCTGACATGGTTAGATTGATACCAAATTGGCTTAAAATTCATGCCAGTCATGGCACTCATCCCCCTGATGCACATCCCTAAGCATTTGACACGTGGTTTTGAATGTTGGTATTGGCAAGTGTATCGGCCCAGCCAAAAAATGATATGATACCACGTCACATATCGGTATCGGGGCCATATTAGACCATATCGGTCAGATTTTTTAAAGCAAAAAAATGCTAAAAATATTTAGAAAAAAAGGAGAGATATTCAAGAATCTATCATTTTTTGTGTTTTGACTATGCATTCAATGGTGTATTGGACCATTCTTTGGTAAGAATGTTGTCCTGACGAGTTGACCTACTTTAAGGTGGTGTTGATTTTCTTTTGTATAAATTGTTGATAAATGTCAGAAATTGATATCATATGCTAATATAATTATCCATTAAATAATATAATTTCCTTGAAATTATTTTCGAAAAAAAATGCCAAAAAATTAACCCAAAAATAGAAAAAAAATGTAAAAATATTTTTTAATCAATGCATTTGTGGAATCATTAGATCCAGACTTTTAATACTCAAGCATCATAATAAGAATCAGAAAAAAAAAAAAAAAAAAGACGAGTTCAAATTTTTTTTATGAAATTGTTAGAAAATACATGCATAAATAAATAAAAATTAAAAAAATCCAAATCTTCACCAAATCAATACATTCATATTCTAATACTCAAGAATCATAACAACAATCAGGAAAAAAAAAACCATTTAAAATTAATTTTGAAATTCACAAAAAATACCTACATAAATAAAAAAAATTAAAAAAAGAAAAGAAAAGAAAAGGCTCCAAATCTTCAATAAATTAACAGATTTGTAGTCTTCTAATACTCCTCTAGAATCATAACAAGAATCAGGAAAAAAAATAATTAATTTTTTTTCTGAAATTTAGAGAAAAAATCAGCATAAATAAAAAAAATTATTAAAAAAACACCCCCAAATCATCAACAAATCAGTAGATCCAGTCTTCTAGTACTCTTCATGTGCTGACTTATGATGCAAAACATGAAGAACCAATGGATTTGTAACCATTTGACGCTGATTTAACATAATTTCAACAAAAAAGGGGATTGGAAATTGAAAATGTTCACTTGATCAAACATGTGGGATATATCGGCACTACCTATGTGTTTCGTATCGCACACATGGGATACAAGATATATCGTGGGATATATCTGCCAATATCATCGATATTTACCACATTGATGTGCACTTTTTTTTTTTTTTTTTTGTGATTGTTTTATTTCTAAATGTGTATTGGTGTCTTTTTAACAATCCTTAAAAGTTTCATTGGAAAATTCAACCAATTTCTCCATGTTTCCCAACAACAGCGATTAATTATGCGATACAACCGATATATCTGATACGTGATAACCGATCTGTATCCAATATTCGAAGTGTCAGTATCACTACAAGTTTCTCTAGTCGAGGATATGGAAACAATATCGATATCACTAATACTATCGTTGATTACTGGAAATGGGGGGAAACATGAGGCAAACGATGGATTTTTCCAATGAAACTTCAGGAGATGCTTATATATATAGGAATTAAAAAATCGTAAAAAGAATGCACACATTTTAAGTTTCCATTTAATGAGGGCCTAAAAGCATGTGTAGTTGTAAGAAACCAGTCCAACCATCCCATCCATCCCATCTAGCCATCCAACCTTCCATCTAAATATCTATCGATATTTCAGAATATTGACAATACACGACATTTCGCCAAGAAATCGTCGATGACAAAAAAGGAAACAAAAGAATATGGTCTTGATATTGCCCAGGTTGCGATAACAATAATATTGTGATATGATCAATATTATCGTCGACAATTTGAACATTGCATATAACCATGCGCACATAAAAAAAAAATTTAAAAAAATTGAAATAGAAAGTCTTTAATAAACAGGTTTTTAACGTCATTGATACATCACAATATTATCGAAATATCGTTGATACATTGGCGATACAAGCGACATTTGGAATTTACGCAATTGAAAATATTGGCGATACAAGTGACGCCTAGAATTTGCATAGTTGAAAATATTGGCGATACATTGGTGATACCTAGAATTTCTAAGACTACCGGTGTTATCAGTTTCTCTACCAATGTTATCGGTATCACCAAGCTAGAGATAGGGATAATATTGGGGATATTTCGATAATATCGGGGATACTTTGAACAATGTATGTATCCATATCCCAAGGGTGAGATGCATTACGCGATAAGGATATGGAAAACATTGATTACAGTACACCTGTGAGTCAATAGTTGATGCTCTAGTTTATTGAACAATACAAATATACAATTATCGTAGCTGCTAGTCATCATCATGAATCCGCATCAAATATAACAAGGGAAAGATATGATGTAGGGGACACTTTTCTGTGAGAGTCAAACCAATTTCAAGGTGAGCTTTTCCTCAAGTTTGGGGAGGGAGGGAGGGAGGGAAAAGATGAATTTGTCATGATGCAGATGGAGGTGAGTGAAAATACCAATGGAGGTGGGTGGACAACAAACTGGAATAGACACCATCAAAGGGGATGTCCAGATCAGTAAATCAAGAGTCGTCATTCACCTCCTTCATAGTAGGATCCTATCCCAAATGGGGTAAGGAAGAAAGATATGGCTCAGTAGGCAGAGGCGATTATACCAAGAATAGGAGGCACCGGATTGGTAAGAAGATGTGCATTTACAAAGATGAGGCATCAAAAGCCATTATATGCTTGTCGGAAGAAGAGTGGGGTTTGGAGATTAACAGTAAACTAAGCAAAATATAAAATATTTCAAATGGAGACCCAATCACAAAGACAATGAAGAAACCGAAAAATTGGAGTTAGGGAAGAAAAGATACCATGAAGACAAGAATAGCTATCAAACTATTGTATAAAGAAATCTACAAATGACATCTCCAAAAGAGGAACAGTTAAGGCATGGAAGGAGGTATCTGAAGGAAGAATGAGGGCAAATCTCCACGGAAGCCAACATGAGAATCACGCCACAATCATGCTTGGTAGGGAAGGTGGATGTCAGCATCAAGCCATCAACTGCTCATAGGCGATCAAGCTCTAGGCAAATGAGGCTGCATGACTATTATACCTGTCAATGTTATGAAATTATACTAGAGGATGGCGTTATTCTACTTTGCCTCGAAAAAGGAAGCATCTTGGGTTCTCGAGGAAGGTTGTGGTAGAGATGGAGACATGTTTTTTAATATCCCGAAGATGGAGGAAGACAGACATTATCGTCATCAGCTAGAAGCATTTGGGTAAACATGTGTGTGGGTGGGTGGGTGGCTGTGTGGGTTTGTGGAGGTGTGTGTGTGTTTGGGGGGCGGGGGGGGGGGCGTTCCGCCGTACACATGACACATGGGATGTGAAGACATTTCAGGCCCTCAATTCTTTCTATGGTATGGTTCTTGAGGTGGACCCCAAAATCGCATGTAGAGAAGACATGGAGGTGGGTTGGGTTAAGATCATCATCAACAGTGCATTCAATTTGAACATGGTAGAATTGTTGACCATTGAAGGGAGATTCTACGCAATTAAAAATGTGAGAGCATGGTGTGGAAAAGCCGTTGTGTAAAGATAACGGTGGCAACTGTTACACATTACGGGGTCGTAATGGCCGTAACAGCCAATATGGAAAAAATGAATTGTAATCATCGTTAACGGCCTGTTCTACCCCCTCTAAAGGTTGTAACAGCCCTGTAATGGTCTGTTAAGAGAAAGATATAGGCTTTTTGAAAAAAAAAAAAAAAAATCAATGTTACGGGGCAAATAAAGGTTTTTCGGGGTTGTTTTCCAATAAAATGAGACTGTAAAGATCGTTGCAAGGGTCATAACAGCCGTTACAACCCGTATCATAAAGGTAACGAAGGTGGGAGGGAGAATCATTAAATATGCGGACAACTAGGGTGTAGCAAGGAACTCCATGTGGACAACTAGGGACCACGTTGAAAACAAGGAGAGAAGTTATTGCACAGACAAGAGGGGGAAAGGACCCTTGAAGCTTCCAGACACATTTTACGATAAAGGACACAACATAACAATCTGTAAGGATGGAGAAAAGTTTGGAGACAGGTGGTGGGGTTACAATCTTTATTCCAATCCCAAGCCTATCCTGCTGAAAAAGTGACAGGATTAACAACTCACTATCTCCATCCACATCCTTTTAGGCCTGCACCTTGCCCTTTTAGAGGCTTCAACTTGCACCCACTCACTCCCAACTACATAGTTAGAGAAGAATCAACAAAGGTTAGTCAAGCACACAATAGAGTTAGAAATTCTGTGCACAACTACAAGATCTCACAATAAAATAGAATAAAACATTCCAAACACAAACCCATAATGAGGATGCAAAGCTGCTAAACATAACCCTGAAGCCGTCAAAATGTTGGCCCTTAATCTCCTCTAATCTCAGCCATTTATTTCCAAATAAAATAACTTCAACAAAACCCTCGGCAAGAGAAGTGCCACAGCTGAGTATTGTACAACATGCCAATGTGTGTATAGTGCAACAAGAGCATGGAGTACTATTTGAGCGAGTGTGAAGCGTGCCCTTTTGTTCTGGAAATTAGTAATTGGCTCACGGCCTACGATTTGCCTTGGGAACATGAAATACCCTACCAGCGACGCAAAAAATACACTTGAACAGCATAAAGAGCATAAGGAACTTCAATTGTAAAATCAACCTCAACGCTGATAATGCAAGAAACCTTCATAATGTCACCTCAAAGCATATTCAATCAAAGACTCAATCGGTCAGCATGAACATCCAAAATACGTGATCAATAGAGTAACAACCCAGACCTTTTCTAAGCCCAAACACCTCCACATACATACCAAGTGGACATCCAAGCAGGTGTATCTAGTGGGTGCCACTATGCAGATGTCCATGCCCAAATCAAGCTGGTCAACACATTAAGCTGGACACATGGACAACAATAGACGCTTTGGAAGATTTGACAAGAGTCCAGATTCAATGTACACGTGCCAATCTGATTAATTGACCAGCCTACTTGTAGGCTAGGACATCTATAAAGTGGGGCTCCCCTGAAGCACAGTTCAGACATCTTCAACAATGGCTAGGTTGATACATTACATCTAGTCACACGCACATATAAAGGTGTACATGGCAGTGCCAAAACTCCACAATTCAAATCCAAATGGCATATATAAGCTGATATCTAAGTAACAATCCAGACCATAAATCCTTCTACATGATACAGACCTTTTGCACAAAGTTTTTGTCAATTTTACGGCAACTGGCTTAATATTTTAAAATATAAAAAAAGTCAAAGCCTAGATATATAGCAATCATGGTACTCATGCTTAGCAGGTTGCATTACTCAATGCTCAGGTCAACATCAAAACCAGATATCAAGTACGTGTTTCAGAAAATCAGAATTCCTTTTTTTCCGTTTTCAATAACTCACCTTTGGTCAAAGATTCAAAGGATTATGTACTTTAAATTGCATTAAACCCGAGGCATACAACGGCAGTAACAATGCATGCAAAAATCGTACTCAACATGTAGCACCAGCACCTGAGTTATATGTCACTGTATGTAACTGCATAAACGGTTCTAGAGAGCTAATTCAAATAAATAATGGTTCCAGCTGTAGGATTGGTCCCAAGTAACATTTAGTTTAGTTATTATGCTGAATTCCATCTTAGAAGTTGTACAATTCCATGTGCATGAGAGTATGCATAGTTTCAGTAGCAGCAGAACAGTTGCCACCAGGAGCCAGGAAATATTAAATCAAAATCCATGTGATTACATTACCAAAAGCTATCACAAAGAAATTATCCACATCCTAGCTACTATGTTCTCATGACTTATGAGAATATCTTTAATTAGCCTCCATTGAATCCCAAAAGGAACTGATTTCCAATTCATGTGCACATATTATCCAATATCAGATACAATAGATTCATCCAATATCAGATACAATAGATTCCAACATTTTGTAATGGGCATCCAGGGGAAAGAAGTTGAAGGTTTGTAAAATTGTGTCTTTTTTCTGGGTGTAAATAGTTGGGGTTGTATTCTTCTCCACTTTGGCTTTTGTCCTAGCGGCATCATTAATAAAATAATTTTATCCTTAAAAAAAATAGATTCATTGAAAAGTATCCAGTAACAACTAAGTGAAAGTAAAATGTCATGTTTGTTATTTCGATCAAGAACCGTATCTCTTAATACAATAAACGGATGAAAAAATATATTTAAAATACTGTCAGGCTATAGATAAAAATAAAAAAAATAAAAAAAAATTGAAAAATTCACCTCTCAGGTGCAGTTGAAAAGAGATCATCAAGCTCAGCAGGCCGTACTGCCCCATCCTGGTACCCACGAGATCCATAGGGTCAGAATCAAGTAACGTTGTGTAAAATTTATTATAATGCTACTCATAGCCTTAATTTATACTCTAGAAAGTATAGAACCACAAATATCATGAAAAACAAGACCTCAAAAAAGGGAACAGGTAACATTACTGACCTATTCTAAACAAGGATTGCAATTGGAGTCACGAGTAGTTCAATTATTTAGTTGTTTCTTAATTGTATGTCTTTTAGCTAAAGGTAATTTTGTAATTCAACATACCCTCTTCGTACCAGTAAAACGAAGTTATGGAAAACAATGAGTGTTGTTCAACTATTGCTTTTATGGTATCAAAGCCTTCTCATTTGAAGATGAACTGAAGCTTCCCTTGGAATAATCTCACAATCAGAGGCAAGTATCACCATGAATTGCAACCTTGGATCTGGTTAGCCATTCTCACCTTAATCTACTCTCCTTCATCTTTTTATCCCCAAATTCCATCTCCTTCATCTTCCTCTCCTTGTAGCCTTGCATCCTAGCTTCAAATCTTAATTTAACTTGGACCGCAGGAATTTTACGAGAACTGAGAATTCTCCCTTGCAAGCAGAAGGGGAAAGAGAAAGAAGTTCAAGGAGTTCAGGTGGCTTGGATTGTAATTGGCAATGGCAAACACCTCCCAGTTTCAAGAGAGAAGGGGCTCTGAAGCTCCCCTTCTCAAACTCTCGATTTCACTTAAGGGCCTGTTTGGACAAGTGGAAAGCATAGGAAAGGGCTCAATCACTCTCTCCCATTGTTTCATAGTATGGCTCATAAGTTTAATCCCCACAATAGTTGGTGCATCTCTGTATGTCTCCTTTATTCTTATAAATAGTTAGTGCATCTCTATATGTCTCCTTTATTCTTATAAATAGGTATCATAGGACTTTTACTCCATTTGTCTAGCATTTTCTTCGACCTTACAATCTTGCTGCACAACTTTGTCAACCAAAATAATCCATTATCTCTCATATACTTCCAAACTTCTATTAGTATACCATCCAGTCTGATGGTCTTCCCCGTTTTCATCTTTCTCAAAGATTCTTTCACTTCGGATAACCAAATCCTACGAAAGTATCCACAGTCTCCGACGTCATTTGAGTTTTTAGTTCCTTATATCCATATGCTTTTTGAGTGGTTCTCATTTAACAAGTTCTGAAAATAGCTTATGTACCTCTCATTGATCTCATTGTCCTTGCCTGATACCTCTGGTCATTGCCTTTAATGCAACAAGCATTCCTCAATGCGTGCAATATTTCCTATTCAATGCCGATATGTTTCTATATTCCAAGAGTGCCATACGGAGGGCAATACCAATACATAAAACATTGAGTATGAGAAACCAATTATAATAACAAAAAAAGGAAGTGTGTCAAAGAAGAAGGGTCCACAGGTCAAGAAACTTTGATCACGAGAAAAGATATGCAACAAGCCCAAATGAATTTATCAAAAAGTACAGTAATACTACTAATATAAGCCAGTACTTCAAGCCATATTAGCATAAAAGCTATGTTCAACATCACCAATTAGAGAATGAAGCAGAAATTAATACATACACCATCGATGTCAAACATGAAGAAGATCCCTTTCAAGAACTCCACAGCTTCATTTGTTAACTCCACACTCTACACCACACAATTCAGGGATGGTATAAGCAACTAATTTAGGAATATTATAAGCAACTTGAAACGAAACTTTTTCTTAAAGATACTTGAAATGAAACCTTAGAAGCAACACAGCCTATTTTGACAAAAGAAATTGTCAATTATCAGGGGGAAAAAAAAACGCAGACACTGAATTCATCTATGGACAAAAATCCAGCTTCGCACAATGATTTAGTTATAACTACAAAACAAACTCATAGAAATTATACAAAAGACTACTTCATAAAAATAGAAAGTAATGATAGGTTCAAGTAGATGGACTAATCAAGTTTCTTTCTTTTTTTCTTTTTTTGAAACTTTATTTAAAGAACAACAAACATTTTTTTGAGGCAAGTCTAAACGCATAGCGCCATGCACTGTTTGCTCCAATTTCCCACACTTAACCTTTCTGGTTAATTAAAAAGCAAGGTTTAATTAAAACTAAAACTTATACAAATCCATTTTTTATCAAACTTGAGGACTGGTTAGCCCATGTGACGACTAAATTTTCAATTGCACTCCCCATGTTGATTACCCAATTTGTACAAGCATTGTAATCTTCCTTAGAAAGATCTAATTTTTCTCAATGAGAGATACCTGGTCAGGAGCCCGTTTGAATGCAACTGGAATAAGATCTTCCCTTAGTTTCATATCATTATCGTATCCAAATTTCCTTAGAACCGTCCATGTTGTTTCAAGGCGCCCCTTTTCTATAAAAAGTGCATGGAGGAAAAGAAATCCAGTCAAGGTTAGACCACGGTCGTTAACCCCTTCAGGAAGCTTATCTTGTACAACCTTCTTAACACCCACTATTTCAGAAGGTTGCAATGGAGCACTGAAACATCTAACCTGTATACATGCAAAATGCAGTTATTTCCAATATGTTAATTGATGCATGCAGATAAAGGCATCAATGTGCCCTAACACCACAACATTAAATGTGTCAAAAACTTTTGAGCAAGCTTACAAAATAAAAGATGCTCTCAATGAGAAAAGCTCAAAATAATTCGGCTTCAAATATATTGATGAAATAAAAACCTGAAAATCATTCAACTCAGCATCACTGAGAGCCCCATCTCTGTCATTATCACAGAGAATGAAAATACGTTTCAAAGCCCTCACACATCGAGGCTTTAAAGTTTGTGCATCCTGATCGAATAGCGGGGCAGTCGGATGAAGCACCGCCTTTTGGGCATAATAGAAAACTTCAGGAACCTGAAAGGAAGAAATGATATATTTAATTATCCGAGAGCACAAAGCAGATGGACTACTCTATAAAGAGCATAAGATTGAAAGTGGCAAATTAATAATATATGAAAAGAAGGGGCTACAGTAATTTCAATACCATATCCATCGAAGCTTTATGCAACTCAAGAATAGGGCTTACCTTGAATTTTGAAATATCCAAAGTTTCCAGCAGAAAAGACAGACTCGAATGTGAAACAATGGCTTCTTGATTGGTAGTGTTGATAACATTATAAGGAAAGCAAATAAAAATTGAAAGGATCAACCCCGCTACAAGACAAGTGACAAAGATAATACATGAAAGAACCATTTGACACAGCAGTGACCTTATTGCTAGTGAGAGCCAATATAAAACACCAAAAGGAAGTTAAATATTCAACAAAGAAAGAGAAAGAAAAAGGTCTAAGGTACCTTCAGACAATTTTTTCTGCAATCTCATTTTCAAAAGATCAAAATTTGGTGGGGCCTACACCAACTCATCAACCAATGAAATTTGGAAGTTCCAGGCAGAACAGAACTTCCAATTTTGTAAATGTTTTACACATTCCTACCCTTGTGATGCATGGGTAATTTAAACTATTAATAATTTATATGAGCATAATGAAAGATTGCTTGGAAATGCTGAGGGCCATTGCATGTCATGGTTGTTTAATATCAATTCCAGTAGACCCCCACCCATTGAAACCTTCATGATGGCTTATACGGCCCACTGAGATGTGGTTCAGACATCCAACCCATCCACTGTGTGTCCCACTTGGATGAGGGGTCACACTAAGTTTCAGCCGTATCAAAAACTCAAGTGCACCCCACCAAGTGGTTTTAGATGTTTTTAGGCACAATTTCACATGGTTCCAGATGGTATGGCCCACTTGAGTTTCGGATATGGCTGAATTTTGGGATATACCATACCTAGATGGGACCCACCAAATGCACAGTGTGGATGTCCAACATAGATCACGGTGAGGCCCACAAAGCTCGACCTCATAGTACCATTTCCCTGTGGGTGTGGGTGGGTGGGTGTATCTATATCTATATCTACACACACACATGATCATATGGTGACATTCTTGTCATATTATGGTTGTAACAGCTGGAAATGGGCTGCATATGATGCATGCATGACATCCGACACATCCATCAGATGGGCCCTCCCACGTTGAGCCCTAGGCTCAAAAATCAGTTGGATCCAAAATTCAGCTGAGGTACACCACATGGAATTGTTCTTAATGGGCCTTCAAAAAAATCTTTTAGTAAGTTTTTCATTATTATATGAAGAATTAAATAAACCTATGAGTTTAAACTTATACAATGAAAGCTTAGAAAAATACATAGCAAATTATAAAAAATAAAAAATAAAACTTTGTCAAGATACTTAGATATGTGACAAAAAAAAAGGCTAGAGTTAAGTTGAAGTCCAATGACCATCATTAGCACAATACATATAAGTCAACATGATCAAAACCTTCCACAAAGATATTCCAATTAAGTCAGATTAATTTGGTGTCTCGACCAGTTGAAGTAAGAATTCATAAGAAATGGCTCCACAATTTACGGTATTTACGGTTGAAGAGAAGATTCATCATTTAAAATCTTATAAAATAAAATAATTGACATGTTTAAAAAAAAAAAAAAAAGTTAAAGCCCCCACCAATTTAAAAACATAAAACAAAAGATAAGTAAATTTAAGAAAGATGAGAACAAGTATAATTTGAATTGTAAATCGGGATTTGAATAAAAAATTGGGATTCGAGTCATAAATCACCGGATTCAAGTCTTAAAATTATAAGATTCATCTAAATAGAATCGTAGGATTCATCAAAAAAAGGATTTGAAGTGGGATTTCAAATCATTTTGCCTAAGATTTGACTTAAATTGTAAATCATAAATCTTAGGATTTGGACAACTACACTTCCAACTGACATACTTGTTCTTATTTTTCTTTCTTTTTTTAAGGATAATTGATTTTATTTTATTGATAAACCGCTAAGATGAAAGTCTAAGCAGGAAAGAATACAACCCCATCATTACAACCTAAGCAAAGACAAAATTTGACAATCTTTTACGTTCTAAACCCCGGAGACCCAATCTAACTCATCTCTTTTGGATTTCCAAACCACATATTCCCACATACCTAGCTTGTTAAGAAAGCATCGTCTATTTTGTTCTCCCCAAAACACTCGGTAAAACCACAAGCAAGACCATGCACCAAATAACTAGTTCTTCCTTTGCTAGAAACCCCTCACGCCACGCCTTGGATAGAATGTCAAAGACCATGCACCAAATAACTAGTTCTTCCTTTGCTAAAAACCCCTCACACCACGCCTTGGATAGAATGTCAATTGATGGAGGCATCACCCAATTAACTTTGAAAATAGCTAAAAATGCACTCCAAAAGGTTCCTAGTTAAAGAAGGTCGAGCAAACAATTGTCCTAGTTTTAGTCTAATTTAATTAACTTGAGGAACAAGTTCACTTAAATTAGAAAACTGTCCAACTGTCTACACATACAAATCTTGTAAAGCAATTTATAAATTCCAAATGTATCATATGTCCTTGATTGTTATCATGCATAGTGAGCTGACTTCGCATTCATGTTATAGACCTTAACTATTCGCAAATTCCCCTTTTGAGGCAATGCACTATAGTTAGGATAAATTCGAAGTGTAGGGCATGTCTAGTTGCCATGTGCGGGTGTTCAGTAAACATGTACCAGTAGGTTCCTGCTATTCTTTGCAGCCAACTACTTGGGCATATCATTTCCACTTTCAGTCCAAAGGACATACAAGTGTGTCCATTCGTGCCAACTTGGGTGTCCTCGCTTAGGGGGTGTTTGTTTTTTCATTTACATGTGTGAATGGATGGTTTAAAGGAACTTTCCAACAGTTCACATTCAACTTTACTTACAACTGCAGTGCAGCTCTCTCTCTCTCTCTCTCTCTCTCTCTCTCTCTCTCTCTCTCTCTCTCTCTCTCTCTCTCTCTCTCTCTCTCTTCTTTCCTCTCAGATCCTTCCTCCTCAACTTGGTATCAGAGCATCAAGTTCTCACGTTGATTGAAGTTGCAGAAATGTGTTGACGTCAACAATTGTACGACTGACATCAGCAACTATACATACTGTACGAATAGTTTGTGTCGGGAAGACCATGGTTTGATAGAGCTTGATTTTAGGAGAATTATGATGATTTTTACCAGATTTTTGGAGCAGATTTGAGATGTATATGGGCCATTCTTCAAGTCCGACTGAAAACCCCAGACTCGTCAAATTTCTGCGATTTCTCTCAAATCAGTAAGGTATTTTTGCGGATTTATCTCTATGGCTGGTCGTTTTGGCATGATTTACTCATCTATGAGAGTTTTTTTAAGAATGGGGAGGATTCTTTGTGTTTTCCTGCAACTTTAGAGGTGCGGCTCCCTCCTTTTTGGGTCCTTGGTGCCCCTGGTCATACACCGCAGGTCTGGTGTATGTCAGCTATGACCCATCTTCACTTTTAGGGTGTGTGATATGCTTGTGCAAGTGTTTTCGTGATGCTTCTTGCGGTTTCTTGAAGTTTCCTTCCTGTTTGGGGTTGTAGGTCATTGCCTGGACCTTTGGCGGCATGACAATCTTTTCCGTGTTGTCATGTAATTTTCTTCACTACCATCTTGCTCCAAAATAGTGTCTATGGACCATATGGATGACAAACTTTCATCCGAATCGTGTGGACGCTCTTCGGATTTGCACCCCTTAATGATTACCACTGTGAAGTTGGATGGTAATAATTATTTGCAATGGGCGCAGTCCGTAAAATTATTCTTGGGAGGAAGAGATAGACTCACCTACATACAGTGTTCGAAGTTTCGGTATCGCTACAAGTTTCGCTAGTCAGGGATACGGAAACAATATCGATATCGCCGATAATATCGTTGATAACCGGAAATGCGGGGAAAATGGGAAAAACAGTGGAATTTTTCAATGAAACCTCAGGAGTTGATAAAATACACATAGTTACATATTTAGGAATAAAAAATTTGCATAAAGAATGCATACATAATAGGTTTCTATTTAATGGGGGCCTAAAAGCATGTGTTACAATAAGAAGTCAGTCCAATCATCTCATCCATCCAAAATCTGAACTTCCATTCAAACATCCATTGATATTTCAGAATATCGGCAACACATGAAATATCCAAACAAATCGTTAACAACTAAAAAAGAAGCTAAAGATTGTGGTCTCGTTATTGTCATGTTGCGATAATGATAATATAGTGATATTATCAATGTTATCATCAACAAATTGAGTGATGCATATAACCATGCACCCATAAAAAATATGAAATGAGAATTTTTTAAATATATAGATTTTTGGTGATATTATCGATACATTGGTGATATTATCAAAATACTGCAAATAAATTGACGATACAAGTGACACTTGGAATTTACACAGTAAAAAATATTGGCGATACACCGAGGGGATCAATGTATTGACAATACAAACGACGCCTGGAATTTACACAATTGAAAATATTGACGATATCGATACATTGGCAATATTTAGTGATACATCACCGATATCAAGAATTTTTAATACTATCTGTGTTATCGGTATCACTACCAGTGTTATCGGTGTCGCTGAGCTAGAAATAGAGATAATATCGGGGATATTTTGATAATATCGGAGATAATGCAAACACTGCCTACATATTGAATGATTCTCTAGACCCTTCAGATGAAAAATACAAAACATGGACCAAGGAGAACTACCAGGTCATGGCTTGGTTAATTAATAGTATGGACCCATCTGTCAGTAATTCAGTTATGTTTTTATCATCAGCAAAGAAGATCTGGGAAACTCTACATGACATGTATTCAGAGGCAAGAAATTTATCAAGGATATTTAAGTTGATTTCAGACATTGGCAAGTTCCAACAAGATTCTCGACCTCTCAAGGAGTACTTTTCCTCTCTTCGAGGCATGTGGGATGAGTTAGATCTCTATCATCCCCTTCCGTCCGATAGCCAGAAGGATCATGAGCTTGTTCGTCAACAAAGGGAAGAAACTTGAAGCATGCAGTTCCTTTCCGGCCTTAACTCTGAATTTAAAAGTGTCCGTGATCAAATTGTTGCGATGGACCCTCTTCCTCCCTTGACTGCGATCTATGCTATGGTTCAGCGTGTTGCTACCTCTACCACGACTTCCTTAATATCATCTGATAACTCTGCATACGCAGTCAATGATCGGCCCTCCTTCCATCATGCACCTAGAATTTCTGGACGTGGCCGTGATGCTACTTACAGTAATCAAGGCCGAGGCCGTACTATTGATCGTGGCGGCTACCGTGGTTAAAGTGGACGTGGACGTGGACGTGGTCGTGGTCGTGATACATCTCGCTACTGCACACATTGTGGGGGAACAAACCATTCCATTGATCGATGCTGGACGCTAATGGGTCGTCCATCCTGGACAAGTGCCTCTTTAGCTAGTAGTACACCGGGTAATGCTGATTCAGCCTTGCAGCCCACATCTAGAGAATCTCAAGGGAAGTCTACTTTAGCTGATACAGTTCTTGTGATGCAGGGGCATGTGATGATCTAACCCTAGATGCATGTATATCAAGTTGGAAGATATTCAAATAATAAAATTACGAAACTGACTACTTTCAATCAGAGGAAACTAACAAATCTCAACACGAAGATGAAATCCGTCCGTCCGGATCATGCCCCTTTGCATAAAACCATGTAAAATCGTAAAACAGGGAGGATCTAGGGATATGAGGATATCCCAGATCTAACATAGACCAGTCCACAGTCAAGTTTGGATCCAGTTATCATGGCTAGGCATCCCTCTTTTCGATCGTACCAAAAAGGGGGGGGGGGGGGGGGGGGGGGGGGTTTCAGAAAAGGACGAGGGATGTCGAAAAACAATGGGTTATCATGAAGTACGAATTAGGAATCAAAAGAAGCTTATCTTTCCTCGCACCTTGAAGAAAGAGAGAAGAGAAAACGGAAACTCCGAGGTGGAATCCTCAACACCCGAGGGCCAATCCTAAAACCCTAATCTCTCAACAAAGAGGAAGAAACTCACGAATTTTCTATTCATTCAATAATTTCGAAATAGGGTTCTCACAGTATATATAAGCTACGAACATAAAAAAAGTGCACTAAAGTGCCTGAAAACCAAAGAAATAACATAAAAACGTCTAAAGTAAATAACGACAATAAAGTGTCTAGAAACAAGGAAATAAATAGAAAAGCGCCTAAATGTAAATCCGCTCCATGGTCCAGTGGTCATGATGCTCCTGCGCGATCCTACATCTCGCGTACTCATAACGCGTCAGAAAATGGGCCCAATGGACCCGGCGTCCATCCACATCAACTCGTTTGCTCCAACACTCGATCTGCGACGTCGCCTCCTCTGGTACACTCTAAAGGGTGCACCACTGATGTCCGCATCATCTTGTCTCCCGAGAGATTTATGATGCCTTCATGCGATTCCATGTGCATGATCATCCTGAGGTTTCTGGAGCCGCTGTAACCCATCCACGTACTCTCCATGTGTCCTCTTCTCCTTTGTCTTGGGTCATTGACTCTGGCGCCACCTCTCACATGACTGGTAAGCCCCATCTATTTAATTCCTACCTTCCAACTAATCAGTCGCATTTTGTCACTGTTGCTGATGGAAACCAAACCCCAGTATCCAGGACCGGTACCATTCAACTTTCTTCCTCCTTGCAGTTGTCGTCAGTTCTACATGTTCCTAGTTTTCCCCTCAATCTCTTATCTGTTAGTTCTCTTACAAAATCCTTGAATTGTTCTGTAACATTCTTTCCCTCTCATTGTGTGTTTCAGGACCTCCAGACGAAGTGGATGATTGGTGGGGGCCATGAATGTGATGGCATTTACTTCCTAGATGATGTCCCTATCATAGGATCTAGTACTTTATCCTTGGATAAGGAGTCCGTGTCAAGGTGGCATTGCCGCTTAGGGAACCCATCCTTGTCTAGATTAAAGCTCTTATTTCCTTCGATATTTGTATGTAAGTCTTTATGTTGTGAAACTTGTGAATTCTCCAAACATCACAGGATAGTTTTCTCTCCTAGTTCATCTGACCGGAAACCTAGACCTTTTGAGCTTGTCCACTCTGATGTCTGGGGCCCTGCTCTTGTTACTTCACTTTTTGGGTAGTGCGTATGAGTTCGGAAGAGGAGTTGAGTTGAGCGGTGGAAATGCTCCATGGAGAGTTTCGAGGGGGTGAAACTCAAAGTTCAGAGAGCTAGGTTTGGGCCAGAAATGAAGACTCGGGACACGAGAAACCCTGTTCGGCCAAAGCTCCCAGTCTCTGACGGGAAAGGAAAGGACTTCTCCGGGAATGCACCAGCAGAGGGGAAGCAGAACTTTTTCAAGAACACGTTAGCAGGTGGGGAGCAAATTTGTGCACCATCTTCCGAGATGGGAACTTGTTTTTTCGTGGTAGCGGTTGCTAAGAAAGGGGGTTCAGCCTCCTCGATAGGTGTTCATCCTCGAGAGTCCCCTTCTACTTCCTGAGGCTCCAGGGGAGAAAGGGGTGCTGACAGAGGTAATCGGAGGTGAGAGAGTGATTCGGGTGAACCCTAATCTCATTTCCAAATCGTGGGAGGCCATGCAGTTTTTGGTGGTAGCCACCACCAAGGAATGAGCCTCCATCCCTCAAGTTCGAGAATGGATGGATGATTGTTGTAAAATGAAACCAGAGGTGTATAAGATTTGACCGATGAGCTATAACGAGCTCTAGATAAGCGTCAGTCCAGGAGTGAATGTTGAGCTACTGCTTATGGCGGTTGTTCTCCACATAGATGGACCTATCCTCAAGATTCAGAGATGGGAAGAGTTTTCTGCATTTGGGAACGAAGACCACTGGTTTATTATCTGGTCGGTTCCCTTGGAGTTCTGGTGTCATGAACTTTTTGTAGCTGCTACCTCTTGCCTGGGGGAGGTGGCGGAGATAGACCTAAAGACGAGTCTGGGGGAAGTAGGTGTTATTAGGGTGCGTATTCGGCGGAAGAAGGGCTCTTCGTATCCCAATTGCATATCGGTCTACGTGGGATATAGAAGATTCGTTCTGCTAGTCCAGAGGGAGGAGGGGAACGGAGTATTGCCACGGTGGGGGCAATGTTTTAAATATCGTTATCGTGTAATGTATCGCACCCTTGGGATACGGATACATATCGGTTATCGCATGGGATATATCGGTTGTATCGCGTAATGTATCTTGGTGTTGGGAAACATGGGAACATTGGAAAATTGGTCGAATTTTTCAATGAAACTTCAGGGATTGTTGAAAAGACATCAATATACTTAAAAATAAAAACATCACCAAAAAGAAATGTACATAATAGGGGTTTCCTTTGTATGGGGTCATAATATATGCATTGTCCAACTGAACTCTATTCAAAGTCTATTCATATAATTTATAAACATGAGAAGACATGTATGGAAGCAATACATTCAAAAGCAAAGGAAGAATCACTAAATCAGGTTACATACATGTTTGATTTTGTATTTGGATACAAAGATTGCAACTGATTTGCAAGAAATTGATAAATTTTCATTTTTCCCAATTTTCCACAACTTGGCCCATCTCATCCAAATCTCGAAATCGAAGCTCCAGATCCATGATTTTTCATGGAAAACATGAAGAATCATAGATTTGTAACCATTTGACACCGATTTAACGTGATTTACAGCAAAAAAATGGTTCGAAAATCGAAAATGCTCACCGGATGGAATAGGTGGGATATATCGACACTACTTGTATGTTTCGTTTCGCACAGGTGGGATAAAAGATATATCGTGGGATATGTCGGCCGATATCGTGGATATTTAAAACACTGGGTGGGGGGGCCTTTGGAGAATCCGGGAGACCGCAACGAAAGAGACCATCCATGGAAGCAGCCATTCGGCCGAGGAAGGAGCAGCAGTTCAATGCTCCGTAAGACCAACGGTTGCGGCTAAGGATGCATGTCTCCATTTTGCTCGTAGAGACGCAGTCGGTGGTCAACAACGAGATATGGTCGTCCCATCTGGCATCGTTCAGCCCACGGGAGAACAAGATGTTTCGATAGCCCGCCCCAAGTCGGGGCCTAATTTACGTTCGGAGTCAACCCTAGATCCAAACCTCCCGCCTAGCGAAAGATCAGATGTTGCGTGTCTAGCTCAGGACACACGGAACGAGCTCAGGGCAGAGATGTACGGTTCGTTGTCCGAGCCAACTGCTGAGGCTATTTCCTTTCCCGCAAAAGAAGGGCATGGAGTAGAAGGAGCCACGTGTATTGATAATTCTCAATCAATGGTAATGTCACGTGCGAACAAAGCTTCGGAGTTAATCGATCCCCCCTCACGTGACTGTCACGCTCCAATTGTTTCACACGTTTCTTGCAAAGATGCATGCGATGACTCGAGGGAGCTTAATATAGCTTTACCCGACTCTCTGGAGAATGTTTCCCAGCCTTTCTTCGAGGGAGTCCACCAATGCTTTTATCACAATCCGAGCGCGGCGGAAGACAGAGAAGACAATTCTATTGGCGAGAACGCCTCTCAATGGACGCTGACAGACAGGGAAGACGACAGTATGGGGTCGTAACATGATGAAGATGAAGATGTGAGCAATGGGGCTCTACCTCTGGCAGAGTTGGTTGCGGATGGAGAAATTTACAAGGAAGTGTTAGATGTGACTCCACTCTGTGCGGAGAAGATTTAGGCAAGTCCAGGTTACAACGAAGCCTTCAAAGATCTATTTTCCGAGAACCTGAGTAGCAGAATTTCAGCAAAACAACACAGATGGGCTAGGGATGTGCTAGAGAGGGTAGGAGGACAAGTTGGGATGTCATGTGGTGCGTCGAATGAAGAGGTTGAGGCGTTTTTCCATTTTACTCAAGCCAGGGCAGCTTTGTACTTCAGCGAAGCTCAACAATTTAAATCCATGAATTCTCCTAAGCCCTGCCGCGAGCTTTTGAGACTCGAGTGTTCCATCAACTACGACTCAGCTAGTAGATCCTCAAGAGGGAAGAGGGGGAAATCGGGGGAAGTTGGTAACCAATGATTATTTTTTCTTGGAACGTCAGAGGTCTGGGTAACAAGACCAAAAGGGCTCAGATTAAGAAAGTTTACAGGAAGTCGAAGGCAGATCTCAACACACTGCAAGAGACAAAGCTTCGGACTTTTGATAGAGGTATTCTCGAATCAGTCTGCGAGGCAAACCATAAAGATTGGGTTGTGCTTGATGCCATCGGGGTAGCGGGGGGCATTTGTGTAGCTTGGAATACCAACAAGTGTAGCAAAGTTGACTACTTGGTGGGAAGATTTACTGTTTCAGTTTTGTTATCGGACGTTTCCTCCAGTTTCTGATGGTTATTTACTGTTGTGTATGGGCCGTGTGTTTACAGGATTCGAGAGCAATTCTGGGAAGAGTTGGATAGCATTAGGTTGAAGCGGGGGGCTGCCTGGTGCCTGCGGGGAGATTTAAATGTTGTGCGCTTCATCCATGAGAAGTTAGGAGGTAGATCCATTTCCAAAAGTATGGAGAGGTTCTCTGATTGGATCGATAGACACGAGCTTGTGGATCTTCCATTGGGAGGTGCCAAATTTACTTGGTCCAATGGTCAAGAGTCTCCATCCACGTCGAGACTGGATAGGTTCTTATATCTACAAACTGGATCGAAAATTTTCCTTTGGTTTTTTAGCATGGTTTGCCGAGGATGATTTTTGACCACAGACCTATTGTTCTTCAATCTGATGAGGAAGATTGGGGGCCAAAACCCTTCAAATTCGAGCTTGTTTGGCTGGAAATTAAAGGTTTTGATCAACTTGTGTTAAAATGGTGGGACTCCATCTTGGTAGAAGGCTTTGCTCGTTTCAGGCTAGTCACGAAGCTTAAGTTGTTGAAAGAGAGGTTGAAAAAGTGGAAGAAAGAGATTCTTGGCAAGAGGGAAGAAGCCTTCGATAAGTTGGCAGAAGAGATTCACCAATTGGATTTAAAGGAGGAGAGCTTTGGTCTTTCGGAAGAAGAGCGATTGAAGAGGGCAGAAATGTCTACTTCTTTTGCGACTAGGGCTAGGGAAGAAGAAATTCAGTGGCAGCAAAGATCGCCTGCAACCTGGCTTAAAGGAGACAAGAATACTCGTTTTTTCCACAACTTTGCTAGTGTTAGAGCCCGAACAAACAGAATTCACAGTTTGCAGGTCGATGGTGAAACTCTTTCTAAAAAAGAAGATATTTGTAATGCTATAATCTCTTTTTACAGCAACCTTCTTTCTAGTAATAGTTGGAACAGGCCTCGGCTGGATAATCTGCAATTCCGTAGGTTCTCTAATGAGGAGGTGGACTTTTTGGAAAGGCCGGTGACAGAAGAGGAGGTTAAATCAACCCTTCGATCTATGAGTGGAAGCCCCGACGGATTCCCAATGGCGTTCTTTCAGAAATTTTGGCATGTAGTAGGTAGGGATGTCAGTCATGTCACGGACTTTGTCATGGATTTTTCGGATAGTGACCAACTCCCGATTGAGATGGGGGCTTCGTTTATAGCTCTTATTCCTAAGACAAAAGGGGCCGAGCAATTGAAAGATTCTAGACCTACAAGTCTTATTGGGGGACCTTATAAGATCCTTGCCAAGATTCTTGCCAACAGATTTAAAGATCTCATCTCCAAAGTAATCTCGATGAACCAAGGGGCTTTTGTTTTGGGTCGGCAGATTTTGGATACCGCTCTCATCACTCACGAGTGTATCGATCTTAGATCCCGGGAGAAGAAGAGTGGGGTGGTGTGTAAACTTGACATTGAGAAGGCTTATGATCACGTCGATTGAGAGTTTTTAGACTATATGCTAGACATGATAGGTTGTGGTTTTAAGTGGAGAAGGTGGATCAAGCGTGTTTTCAATCCGCCGTTTTTTCGGTGTTGGTGAACGGGTAGGGTTCTTTAAGGCCTCCGGAGGTCTTAGACAAGGCGATCCTCTCTCGCCATATTTATTTGTGGTCGTAATGGAGGCCTTGAGCATGATGCTTTGCAAGGGTGAGGAGAACGGTCTCTTCTCGGGGTTTCAGATTGCAAATTTACATGGTAGCATCTCTCACCTTCAGTATAATGATGATACGCTTCTCCTTTGCAATGCTAATGTTGATTCGGTGCAAAATACTCGAAAAATCCTGGTATGCTTTGAAGCAGTTTCGGGTATGAAGATCAATGCAGCAAAATCGGAAATGTTGAGTTTCCATGTGGATAATTCGGAGATGCAATTGTTGGCTAATGCTTTCGGTTGTAAAACCAGTCTTTTCCCAACTAAGTATTTGGATTGCCTCTTTGTATTGGTAAGCCTGCTATTCACTTGTAGGACGGGGTGGTTGAGAAGATAGAGAGGAAATTGGCTTCTTGGCAGAATAGACATCTCTCGTTGGGTGTTCGGCTCACGTTGATTAAGACTGCTTTTTCCAATATGCCAGTGTACTTCTTGTCTTTCTTCAAATGCACAAATTCTGTTTTGGCCAAGCTTGAAAAGCTCATAGGGAACTTCTTGTGGAAGGGTTTGTCAGAAGGGAGGAAGTTCCATTTGCTTAGATGGGATGAGGTGTGTAAGCCTATGAGTGAAGGGGGAGCCAGTTAAAAACCCCTGGGCTCTACAAACTTAGCCTTGTTTGGGAAATGGATTTGGAGATTTTGTGAGGAAGAAGGAAGTTGGTGGCGGAAGATCATCGTAGCTAAGTATGGGGTGCAGGATGGTGGTTGGTTCGTCAAGGCGTCTTCGATGTACAGAGCATTAGGTGCCTAGAAAGCAATTATGGCTAATCATCACATCGTAAGTAAGGGTATTTCCTTCAAAGTAGGAAAGGGTTCGCATATCAGGTTTTGGGTCGATATTTGGTGCGGTGCCCAACGGCTTCAGGTTTTGTTTCCTGCTATCGTCGTGCTTGCCCCTGATAGATTCGTCCGTGTTGTTGATTGCTATTCGGTTGTCGGGGATTTGACTGTGTGGTGCCCTCCCTGCAGTAGAAATTTATCAGACATCGAGTTAAAAGAATTTGTTTCTTTGATGGCCCTTTTGCAGTCAACCTCGATTGATAGAAGAGAAGAGGATAAGGTTTTTTGGTCGGGATCCTCTTCGGGAAAGTTTTCAGTTAGAGCGCTACATTCTTTCATATCCTTCATCCCTCCTTCCTCGGCTCCGAATCACCCTTTCATCATTGGTTTTATGGGGCTCCTCGAGTTGCGGCGTTCGTTTGGTTAGTGGGCCAAAAAAGAATTCTAACTATCGACAACCTTTAGAGAACAGCCATGGTGCTTCCTAATATTTGTCTCATGTACATGGACAGTGACGAATCGATAGATCCTCTTTTCATCCATTGTCCTTTCGTAAAGAAAGTCTAGGATCATTTTCTGTCCTCCATGAATGTGGGTTGGGTTATGCCTAAATCTGTAGAGGCACTACTTTGGGCGTGGCATGGGGGCAGATTTGGCAAGGATTGTCAAGTTTTATGGCGGTTGCTCATTATGGCAGTGCTATGGGTAATTTGGGGTGCCAGGAATGGGCGGTGCTTCCGAAATGTCGCAGCAAGGGTGCCAGAGGTGATTACCTCGATCGAAAGGCTAGTGAGGGAATGGGTGGTCTGCATTAGGGTGGACTCGGCTTCCATCCATATTTAGTGGACTACTTTCTTTTTTGGGCCTTGTATTCTTTTCTCGCTTTGCAAGCGTTCTAATAAATTTTCAATTATCTCTCAAAAAAAAATTATTGGTAAATAGGCAATGATTATTTACCCATGTAATTATGGCATTGGTCTCGAGGTTGATGTTGACAATGAGCTTGTTTGCAAAGCTTCCAATTCAAGAGAATTGAATTCGTACAATTTCCACATAAAAATTGTGGGGCCCACCATGATGTTTGTATCTTATCCACGTCATCCATCTGTTCTGCCAACTCGTTTTAGGGCATGAACCCAAAAAATGGGGAAGATCTAAAGCTCAAGTGGACCACACCATAGGAAATGGTGGGAATTGAACACCTAATGTTGAAAACTTCTTGGGGGCCACAGAAGTTTTGGATCAAGCTGATATTTGTGTATACCCTTCATATGTGTGATCTTATGAATGGGTTGGATGATAGATACACATTCCTGCCTACGAAGGTTTCAATTTTGAATGGTGGACGTCATTAACCCCCTTGTTTCCCATGGTGTGGTCCACTTGAGCTTCCAATCTGCCTCACTTTTGGGTTCATGCCCTATAATAAGATGGTAAAATGGATGGACGGCATAGATCACATACATACATCACTATGGGACCCCGAATTTTGACAATACCGAAGCCCTGTTCAATTTCATACTTCATAGCGTCACTTTCCAGGCATAGTTATTGAGGTATTTCCCTCTTAAACAAACACCCTTAAAAAGTAATTGTTAACTATTTACATATGTAATTGAAAAAATAAACACCCCCTTATTTTATGATATAATTGACACAAGGGAACATTCATGCGAACACCCCAAGCTTACTGGTATTGTCAGGCAACAATCCCTCCATGACCCTCTTGCTTGCCCTTTTTGGGGTGTCCATATATGAGTTTAGGGTTTAGGATTTACTAGCAAGATTCGTGTTGGCATGAGTCTTGTCAATATAAGCATCTACCATGGCCATTCCAAAAACAAGGTAATGTTCGGTGTGACAACCCCAATTTCTTTTCGTTGTTTACACAATGGCAACCCCAAATTGTTGGGAGAAAGGCTATGATGATGATGATGATGATGATAATGATGATGATGATGTGAGGCGAGGTGATTGTTCTCATTTTTTTTATGAAATATAGTTTCATTGTTGTCGTTGTTTATGTCTTTTGACTGGGTTCTTGAAGAGAGATTCTTCGACATGGTGGTGCTACTCTTACCTTTTTTGGTGAGACGTCTTAACAGAATAGCTGATCAAGTTTATCATCCAATTCCATCGTTCACGAATAGCATCAGCTTATGGAATTTTACAATGCAAGTTTGCAGGTAACAGGGATACATGTTAACAAAAAGAAGAAAAAAAATTTAACATAATCTGCTAGTGGTTGCTGAATTTTTATTGTTATTCACAAATTCAAAATCAGTTGCTGGTTCTCTGCTAATTACACTCGTGAGACGTTTAGTTTTGGCAACACAGTTGTTGAGTTTCTGATGATATGCATGTTAGTGCACTTTTCTGTGGCATACTAGTGCACCTTATTTGTTAATTACATAGGTCAGTGAGTCTAGTGTCGGTTGAGCTTAAAGAAAACGAAAACCAAAGACTCAAGTGGACCTGCTGCATCAAGGAAGAAGAAACAGATAAAAGAGATGCCTTGGTGAGCCTTGAACCTTAAACCTTAACCAAAACCCAAACCTCTAGATGACCTTGACCCTTTAGGCATACTTGTAGTCATCTTAGACTGGCCTTAGGTGTCCCAAAAGACCACCTGAACAATGGCCAATGAGGTTGCTCCTGCTGCTACAGAATACAACTTGAGACAGTATGCAGAACATGGCTGCCGACTGGTCTAGACCCCTAGCCGACCGGTCGTCGAACCCCAAAATGGGACAGCAAGCATTGTTGATCCCTGGCCGAAAATCAACCAGTTGCGACCGACCCCAAATTGGACAGCAAGCGCATCCTCTGTCCAGGCCAGTCCGACCGGTCGGCCCTCTATATTCGACTGGTCGTGGACCCCTGGCCGATCGGTCGGCTAAAAGCCATTTGTAACCGTTTTCTATCTGTTAGGACTTTCTTTATAAAACGGTTTGGCTCGATTTTTTGGGCAATGAGAGAGATATTAGTTTATTAGAAGCCATCTTGATTGCCCATACCATTAGGCTCTAATCCTAAGCATTTCAAGCCATCTTCTTTGTGTTTGATCACAAGATGAAGCATTCAAAGCTCATGTGAAGATGGACTTGCTCTCTTTTGATCTTTAGATGTTTTAGGTACCTTAACAATAGGTAAATCCTTTGTCTAAACTTCTCTAAAGATCATATTAGGTGGAATTCCTCTAGGCAATTCAATCCTACATGTTGTAGAGAATTCTCACCACCTCCCATCACCTTGGTCATCTCAAGAAGATCAAATACAAGGCGATTGATTAGTGGAGCTGAGGCATTGGCAACACAATCGAGGGAGCATCAGGGAGCTGATTGAAGCACGGGAGAGCGGAGATCAAGCAACCCAAGAAGGTGCTGAACAAGGGGCTCATCCGACAAGTACGTTGTCAATTTGAGAGTCCGGTTGCACTCCTTCCTCGTGGAGGATTGAGTGTGGGAGTTTGGACTTACAAACTCGATCAAGTCTCCGTGGAGAGCTTCCAGCGGGAGCGTATGCTAGATTCTTGGATTGGAACCGAAGGGTAGGGAGGATCCTTGTCAAACTCCCGAGCTGGATGGAACCCGTAAACATCTTAGTTGCGAGATAAACCAGTAAAATCTCTGTTATAGGTTGGGAAGAACCTTATCAAACTCCCCGGTAGGGTGGAACCAATTTGAAACACCTAGGTTGGGAGGAACCTGATTTAAACTCCCAAGTGAATGCCGGTGTGCTCATAGGGATGAGTAATTGAACCAGGAGTGGAATAGACCAAAAGTCGAACCACTATACATGCTTGTGTTTGTGATTGATTTGAGCACATTATTATCTTAGCATTGTATGTTTAATTGCTTTTTATAAATGCTTGATATGAATGTATGCTAGGCACTAGTTAGGCACATTCACACACTAGATGTACTTTCACTAAGTAGTGTAGACCTGAGCTCATATGACCCATTCTCATATAGTCTACATAGGTTGCATAGATTAGGTTCTTGATTAGTTTAATCATTTGATTATCTATGCATGCTTAGGCTAGGTTGTTTATATGTTTATCACATGCTAACTTTGTGATTGGACCTACTTAAGTTTGGAAGCTAAGTGTTCTTGCTTAATTAGTTTAATCAAGCAACAGGTTTTTAAAAAGAGATTTTTAAACGGTCCTAATCAACCCCCCCCCCCCCCCCCAAAAAAAAAAAAAAATCTCTGGGACTTAGCCATAATTCTAGTAGCTCCGCAAGCTTCCGCACGTAAAGCGTAGGGTGTCGTGTTAGAATACCGACGCAATTTCAATGCATAGTCCTGAAACATATCCCTGCTTCTAAACTAGACCCACAGGCTCCGCCTTTGACGACATTCAGATATAAATATCTAGTGGTGGCATTCAACCTAACAAGGTCTTATGGAGAAGATTTTCCCTTCTACCTCCATGGATCTCAGCACTCACTAAATTCATTTTGACATCGAAAGAACCGCCCAATTACCAAGTTCACTCTGACAACTTCACAAATTGCAACAAAACTCCATAAGGAATGCAGTGGACCACAAACCAAGTTGATCAAATTAGACCCATCAAGTAGTTATAAAGAGCAATTTCTATGACAAAGGTCCCATTTGCATACTAGGGAACCAAAACCAAAACCAATTTCAATCTCTTTTAGTAGCCAACAACTACTAATTACACAGGGCTCAAGGCTCCCAAGTCAATTTTTTTTTTCCATTTTGCAGGAAGGCACTCTGAATGAGATGTCGTGTTTGCAATGAAATAGGTTGTGCTTGCAAGATGAGTTGCTACGAAATGACAAAAAAAAAAGGGTGAAGTGGGGGCCTTGAGCCATTGTAGTTGTTGGCTGCTAAAAGGGACTGAGATTTTTTTGAGTTCCTCTAACAAGCCTTAAAGCATGGTACAAAACAACGAGAATGAATAAATTATCAGTATTTGGCAACCACCAATGGTTAACAAGGAAGAAGTGGATGCAAGGAGAACAGAAATTAGTGCCCTTTTTTTTTTTTTGAACGATAAATTAGTGCCCAATTGCAGCTAACGACTCTCCAAACTATAGCATTCTCATAATGTTTGAAATTTTTTAAACCTTGATCTCCATAAGGATGATTCCTAATTGAATCATTGCTCCCTAAGTAAGATCGTTTTAGGCATCTCATCTACAAAATTTGTGTTTCAAAGATCATCTTAGGTGTTTCAAAGATCATCTTAGGTATCTCATCTACAAAATGTATGTTTCCATGAAGACTCCATTTTTTATTGCATAGAGCACACTCCATTATATCTATGGTGGCATCATCTAGAGAAAGAAGAGACACTGAGAACAAATGCATGAACTTAGAAATAGACTAACAACGATGTCTAATGATGATAAACTTGGAAACAGAACACGCATTCTGGGCCATTGTTTGCTTCAAAATGGTGAATGATGCTCAGTACACAATGGTGTTTATTTTGATATGTACAAAAAAAAAAAGATCATACAGGAAACTCATCCAACCAAAGATGCACAACCAAAAGAAAAGATTAGTGCTTGTTAAGGTAGAAAAAAGAATTATGAATTCCTGATGTGATAGTTTCTACTGTTTGAGAAACTAAAAAAGGGTAAAATCGATTTCCTTTTCCAATCTTTTCCTTGAAAAAAAAAAAAAAAACTGTTAAATGTAGGTTTCCAGGATTAGTCTCTCCGTGTGTTGGGAACCTCAACCATTCAGATTTGAGGCGGCATGGTTGGAAATAGATGGTTTCAAGGTGTTGATCTCGGAATGGTGGTCATCCTTTGAAGTTGTGGGCTACACGGGGTTCAGATTGGGCCGCAAGCTCAGCTTGTTAAAGGATAAAATTAATCTGTGGAAAAAAGAGGTTTTGGGTAATAGAGAAGCAGAGTTTGCATCCATTTTAGCAAAAATTCATGTCTTTGATTTGAAAGAAGTAGGCCTTCTGTCGGAAGAGGAAAGTCTCGAAAGAGCATCTTTGAATGCCAATTATCACTCTTTTTCTAGAGCATTGTGGTTAAAGGAGGGTGATAAGAACACGCGATTCTTTCACAATATGGCCAATGCTCGAGCCCAGGTTAAAAGAATAAGTAGCCTAGTGGTAAATAGTATTAGAACCACAGAAAAGAATCAAATATGTGATGCCATTGTTCAGTTTTGATAAGAATTTGCTCTCTTGTAAGTATTGGATTAGGCCAAGGTTGGGCAATCTTCATTTTCCCCGCCTTTCAATTGTGGACTCGGATTCTCTTGAAAAGCCTTTCACAAGGGATGAGGTTAAGATGGCCCTCAAGTCAATGTGTGGTGATAAAGCTCCCGGCCTTGATGGTTTTCTGATGATGTTGAAATTTTGGTCAACGGTTGGTAGCGACGTTAATGGACTTCCTAACACAAAATTCTATGTTCGAAGTCGCCTCTTGAAGGATCTTGGAGCCACCTTTGTAGCCCTACTTCCAAAAATTGAAGGGGCAGATTCGCTAAAAGATTTTAGACCAATAAGTCTAATTGGGAGTCCATATAAAATCATTGCCAAAGTTCTTGCCCTAAGATTCAAAAAAGTTGTATCCATAGTCATTTTGGAAAATCAAGGTGCTTTCACAGCAAGTAGATAGATTCTTGACTCCGCTCTCATTGCCCATGAACGCATTGACTCAAGACATAGAGAAGGGAAGAGCGGAATAGTAGGCATATGATGACGTAGATTGTGGATTCTTGGATTATACACTCGAAAGACTTGGTTGCGGGACTAAATGGAGAGGTTGGATCCAATCTTGTATTCAATCTCCGTCTTTTTCTATCCTCATTAATGGCTCACCTTTTGGCTTCTACAAAGATTCTCGCAGTATTTGACAGGGCAACCCTTCATCTTCATATCTTTTCGTTGTTACCCAGGAAGCTTTCTGTAGAATCCTTCAAAAAAAAAAAAAAGTAGAGGAAAATGGTCTAATCCGCGGCTTCAATGTGGCAGAGGTGGGGGTGCCGGTTTGTAATCTTCAATATGCAGACGACACGATTCTCTTTCGCAACACAAATTTCTCTTTGGTTGCTAACCTCCAAAAAATTGTTGTTTGCTTTAGGGCAGTTTCAGGCCTAGGTGTTAATATCTCCACAAGCGAAATGTTAGGAATTCATGTTTCTCATGATGACCTCCAATAGTTGGCAAATGTCTTCAAGTGCAAAAGAGGATCCTTCCCATCTTCTTATGTTGGGTTGCCTCTATGCATTGGTAAACCTGCCAAATATTTATGGGACAAGGTTATCGAGAGAATTGAAAGAAGGTTGTCGAGTTGGAAGCATTGTTATCCTTCTTTAGGAGGTTGGTTGACTCTTATCAAATCGGCCTTTTCCATCATGTTGGCCTACTTTTTCTCTCTTTCAAATGCCTAAAATCAATTTTCGATAGACTCGATAAATTGAGGAGAGACTTCTTATGGAAAGGGTCAAAAGATAAAATGAAGTTTCATTGGCTTAAATGGTATGAAGTGCACAAGCCGGTTTCCGAGGGAGGAGCAGGTTTGAAAAGTTTGGCTCTTATGAACGACGCCCTTCTTGGAAAATGGCGCTGGAGGTTCAGCTCCGAAGTGGGCAAGTTATGGAGGGAACTTCTAATTTCCAAATATGGTACACAAACGGGTGGTTGGAGCATAAAACCTTCATCTCTTTACCGTGCATTCAATGTTTGGAAGGCAATTGTTGCCACCGAGAATTTATTCCGTGCAGGAATATCTTTTTCTTTGAGAAGGGGAAATCGTATTTGCTTCTGGCTCGACTTTTGGTGTGGAGATAGAACGTTGAAGGATCTTTTTTTGAGGTTGGCCCCTCTTGCCAACAATCAATTCATCATGGTGGATCGATGTTACTCGTTTATCGATGGAACAATTGTTTGGTCCCCTCGTCGGCGGAACCTTTCGAATGACGAATTTAAGAAATTCCTTTCTTTTCTTGACCTTTTGAAGCTTCGCTTGCCTTCGCCTCTAGACAAAGATTTGTTGGTTTGGAAAGTGAATAGCTCCAGTCTTTTTCGTGTGTTCCTTCTACGAGCTGATTTCTAAGCCGTCTTCGCCCCACTCCTATCCTTTCCATCAGTGGCCTCATGGAGTGCCTCCAAGGATCGTGGCTTGTAGGAAGAAAAAGGGTTCTAACCACCAGCACGAAGTTTGGGTGAATAGCAAGCATCATGGGTGTGCTCCCCACAGATGTGAGTTCGATACCCCTCCCCGGGATTACCCGATGGCCGATGCACGTGGTTTGCAGGTGATTGCATGCATCTACAGGGAATAGTGTCACCTTAAAATGGAGCGGGGACACCCTGATATTATCAAAGAAAAATAAAAAGGGGGTTCTAACCATTGACAATCTTCAAAGATCTCTTATCCTCCCAAACATTTGTTTAACGAGAATGAGTGATGTGAAATCTATTAACCACCTCTTTATCCATTGTCCCTTCGCTCGAAAGGTGTGGGAGCACTTCATTAACATTTTTCATATTTCATGGATAATGCCGAAGTCGGTTGATCAGATTTTGTAGGCCTGGCATGGAGGTGTAGGGGGTAAATCCCGAAAAGCTATTTGAAAGCTGGTGGTGATGGAGGTCCTTTGGTATATCTGGAGTGCTCAAGATAGCCGTTGCTTCCAAAACAAGGACTACTCTGTTGGGGATATCATATATATGGTCAGATCAACAATTTCAGAATGGGCTTTATATGTTAAATCAACATTGCGTGCTGATCTTTCCTCCTGGTTTTTTTCTTAATTTCTGTATTATTTCCCGCCTTTGCGGTTTCTTAATAAATTTTCAGTTATCTCACAAAAAAAAAAGAGTTCTTTGTTTAACCATTGACCTTTAACATTTCCATGGAAAACAACACTAACTAGACAATAGAATTACAGTTGGGTTCTACAATTTTCCATTTCCTGAGGATTCCACAGGAGTTTTCCATTTCCATATTTTGGATTCTCTCTACTAAAGAAGTCCCCGTGTCAAAAGGATTGCTAAATGTACATTAAAAGAAAATCTTAAAAATAAGCCACTGTCGCGCACCTGAACTTGCTTCAATGCCGAGCATTCAATACACGTCTCAATCTCCCGAAACTGTTGCATGATTGGCGACATCACCTGCTCCAAGCTAACTTGTTGTTGCTCATCTCTCAAATCTAACTTGCAGCCAACAACAATCACTGGCACCTTCACCTGTGCACGTCACAAAACAAGTACAATAATGAGTAATTAAGTGGAAATTACTTGTGCCCAGTACCAGTTAATTATCTTGTGCTGCTTCCACATAATCGACATGTGGCACAACAGTGCAGTGATCCATGCCTGTACATCTGGTGAGCTATACGATGAACAGGATGTGATAAAATAACCACAATAACAGGGAAAACCTCGCCATCTGATGTGTGACCCACAAACGGAGGCTAAAAAGGACTATCGATAACAAGACCATCTACCAATTAGTAGATGGAATCGTCCAATCGATGTGATTTTGACCTGTCGTCCATTATGGTGCAGACCGTCAGATGCGTGGTCTAGATCACTAAACTGCTGGGACATATATCCAGTTTTCTAATGGAGATAGGATAATGAACCTGCACAGTGACCAGTGATGACAGGTTAGGAACCCTGTTGTATAATTGAAAAGGCAAAAACAATAAAACAGCAAAACAAAGAACCTCCAACCGACGAAGTTCTGGAAGCCAGAAGGTACTCAGTCTGTCAAGCGTGGACGGCTGATCGCACGCATATGTCAGTAAAACTGCATCCGCCAGCTTGCATTCAGTCGCAAGCTTGCCTCTATGCTCTGGGCTATTAAATGGAAAACAAAAATGCAATCATTAAAAAAGTATCGATACATCAAAACAGAGAAGGAAATAATGTTTCAACTCCTCCAACTGTTAGTTCCACACAAGTATTGATACATCAAAACAGAGAAGGAAATAATGTTTCAACTCCAGCTGTTAGTTCCACCCATGCAAGAGTACTTTGGACAGTAACATGTTTTATTAAAATCTTACAGTTTACATTTTGAATGTTATGACTCAAGTAAAACCTTCTATAACAGTATGAATCTTATTTTGAATCACATTCTCCTAAGTCCTAACTGGATCTAATGGATTGTACTAACAAAGATCTTATGATTCAATTGGAAAATAATGATAATGGTGGTTGTGGGAAGAACCATGGCCTACTTTGCTTTCCTTGTTTTTCCTTTGGAAATTTTGCAGGGCCTGTTAAGCCCAAATAACATCTCTCGCACTTGCATTAAACACTTTTGAGAAGATATTTGAGTTTTGTATCTTTTTGGAGCATAGACTTCAATACAATGTTTACAAAGGAGATGATCTTGACACAATTGACATTTATTAACAATATGGCATAGTTGATATTTGAGTGTTCCCCTTTGTTCAGAGCAAAGGAACATGGAACTTGGAAGCACTAAAAAAAATTCTAAACAACAACAAACAACACTAGCTGCTCAAATCTTGATGCAAGATAGTAGAACATAAAAGATATGATCATGTCCCACATTTTTTATAGTTCTATAATATTGTTTTATATTTTTGTTTTCCAAAAAACAAAATAATAATAAAATAAAAACACTACCATGCTGCGACGGGGCGTACGAGTCACTAGGCATGTCTTTCTGGCTAATAAGCATGCCTCGAGAAGCTAATAGAATGCAGATCAATTAGTGAAAGTTGGAGCATTGAGACCCACTCTGTTTATTGAAGATAAGAAAGAACTGAGAAGACTGTGCCTAGCATCTTTTGGCAAATTTGTTGGGTCCTGGATGGTGTTCTCTTATCTGAGAATTTTCAGGGTTGTAATTTGCTCTACTTGTTTTAGATGTCACAGTGCTCTTCCTCTGTTTTATCTTTCTTTTTCCTGACTCCTGGTTAAGAGTCGTGTAATCGTCCTGGCAGTTTCTTCTTTTTTTCCTTTTTTTCTTTTTTTTCTGTCTTTTTTTCTTTTATTTGCCTTTCTTCTTCCAAAAAATTTTGCTTACCTTCAAAAAAAATTTGAGCAACCTTTATGCGCGTAATGCAAGCTATTCCATAATGATAACGGTAGCCATAACCACCACTATTGTTATCATTAAAAACCTGTTTCAGCCCCATAACAGACCATTATGGGGCCGTTACCAGTATTTTTTCTGTAATGGCCGTGACGGCCCCATGACACATAATGGTTACCAATGCTACCATTATGTAACCATTTTTTAGTAACTTGGTGCAATGATACAAATCCTACAGACTTCCATAGGCAACTTCATCGCTATGCATTTTAACGACATCCTCGTCTACTGCCATTCACACAAGGACCATATTAGGCATTTCCAACAAGTGATGAGAGTTCTATGAAAAAAAGTTCTTCATCAATCTGAACAAGTGTACCTTAAGAATAGCGTAGTATTGTTAGGATTTTTTTGTGTCCAAAAATAGACTTTAAGGATGATCCAAACAAGATTCCAGCAATAGTTGATTAGCCCCTGCCAAAGAATATTCATGAAGTTCTCAGCTTCCAAATCTTGGACGCATTCTACAGGAGGTTCATCAGGAACTTCTGCTCTATTATGACTCCCATAATTGAGTTCATAAAGGACTTACAAGAAATCAAGCGAAAGATTACAAAAGCTCTGGTTCTCAACCTTCCTGATTTTGAGATTTTGATCCTCTAATCCGAGATATACTTTGATTCCCCGGACTAGTGAATCTCATTGCATGTTCGGATCATAACCATGCAAGATCGGGAGGTTTCATCCCTCGCCGGATCCAATCCACGCAATACTTGAAATCCTTACTACGTGGTTGTGATGATGGCCCCCGTCTATTGCATGTTTCCCTTTTGATTTTCTGATTTATGATGATGAAAGGTGGATGTTTGCTTGATTCGCTCTATGATTCCGCTGAATTTTACATGTTTCACATGCACATGTTTAGATTAGGCCATTGTCCTACGTCAAATTTAAACGCTCAATAAGATTCACTAGTCCGGGGAATCAAGGGATTCCTCGGAATAGGGAAACAAAAATCCAAGAAACAAAGGTTTTGGGATCAAATTTCAGATTTGAGACAATAGATAATATGAGAAATAAGACTTGAAGAAAAGGAAAAGAAGAAGAAAGAGGAAAGAAGAAAGAATAGTGGCTGATGAAGGAAGAAAAAGGAAGATAAGAGAACAGAAAGATCACCAAAGAGATGAGAGGGAGATAGCCACAAGCTTCTTCTTTTCATAAAATCAATAGCATCATGAAAAAGGTTTAGGGCAACACCCTTATAAAATTCGGAATTAGCATAATTACCAAAATACCCCTACTAACAAAATTTAAAAAAAAAAGACATTCGCACGAAAAAACATGCACACACTAACCAAAAAACTCAAATAAGTAAAAGTGCATAAAATCAAATTAAATCTAAGATGCCCGATGGCCTCCGATGATGCCACGATGAAAGTGGGCCACGACGAACCAACAGTCCGATCACACCATCCTCGCAATCCAACGGTCCAATCATCTCCTTCAAGCAACTTACACATGTCTTCCCATGGTAGAGTCTTCTCAAATATCCCGAACCACATGTGTAAGGTCTTCAATATTCCTCAAATCGTCACGAACGATCCAAGCCTGTCATCATCGAGACATAAAGATATAGGTGTCACTCACCTACTATGCTGATAAACCCCAAAGGGCTTGATGTCCACATCATTCTTCTCGTCTGAGAAGAGCTCGACTCTAGCGAGATAAAGCTCTGTTGCTTCTCCAACATGTCTAGATCTAGTCTCTATAGCTCTGTCGCTGCAAGCCATGTAGAATCGGATAGTGGTTTGTTCTTCCATTTAACAAGATATTGCTGGAAGCCTCCATCTTGAGTAGATACGATCTCCTCATCCACAATCACTTCAATTTCTTCTTTTTATTTAACAAAGGTTGGGATAGGTGGAACGGGCTGGGAGGAAAACTCAGAATATGGCCATGAATGGGGAGAATGGTCTATGGAAGGATTCGGACAAAGGATTAGATCTTCCACATTGATTGTTGGATTAATCCTCATGTCAGGTGGAAGGTCTATCTGATACGCATTGGACCCAATTTTCCGCAATACTTTGAATGGTTCAGCACTACGAGCTTGTAATTTTCTGGCGACACCTTAAGGAAACCGCTCTGGCCTTAACCGTACCATTACATAACTTACCTCATGGAATTCTTATATGTAAGTTAGCTGAATGTTTGTAACTCTCATTGCCTACATTATCCACTTTCTACTGTATGAATGTAAATCATGAATGTGACGGGCAAATGCATCGGCTGACTCTGACGATTTATAAGACACAGACATGAATGAAACTAATGGACTCTCTAGCGAAGCAACGGACTCGAAATAAACAACCCTATGAAAATAAACAACCATATCAAAAAGACAATTCTCGTGGGTGACACATAATTTCTCATTATAAGTGTTCTAAACAATGATAATGTTCAGGTATCCCAATACTTGAGAACACACACTTTTGATGCCAAGTTTTGAACAGATCTTGACATTGGCTATTATTTTCAATATCTCATCAAGATGTGAGATAGAGGCTCTGGCCATCACACCCACCATGACGTAAATACGCCGCAAATTTAACCCACACTTGATCGAAATGTTGTGGACGGCCAAGATGTGCCCACATGTGTGCCATATGCCATTGTTCTTAGAAGTCAAAAGGGCAAGCATAACACACGGAACAAAACTCCAACTCGAACTTTCCTGAATGAATTCTTCCCGAGAAGTTTATCAAATTGATGTTGTATTTCTGCATGTTCTGTGGGGTTCACTTGGTATGGAGGAAAGCTTGACAGAATCGACCCAGGGACAAGATCGATTGTGTGTTGAGTATCCCATTTGGGTGAAAATTCATCCCGTAAATCATCTGTTGAGATATCACAAGTCATGCGGGTGTCTACCATCATATCTTCATTAGTCTCTTTTTCAAACTCGTTCATGTTCATTATGGTAAGAGACTTAGATTGGGACTCTCCATCACTTAAGTCACACATGACATCTGAAAGTGGTGTGGTCTCAATTTCTTCGACCTTTTCATCACTAGCACACACTTTGTCATTCTCAGTGATGGTGAGCAATGCCTCAATTTCTTCCATTTCATTACTATCGATGTCAGGCACATACTCTTCTACTTCATAAACAACCTGTTTGGACCCTTCCAACTCAGCCATTCACCAAGGCATTATATTGATCATCTTTTCCATAGCCGAGACTAGCCTGGTTGAATGCCTCTAATTGGTTGATGAGATTCTGAAAGGATTCTCTAGACTGGTTTTCAAAGTTATCCAGACATCGGGATAGGGCGGCCAAAGTCTCCAGAATCTAATTCTGATTCATGGTAGTGATGTGTAATCCAAAACCATGACCAGAACAAATGGGCACACAACGAAGGACTTGTCCTAGGTTCTTCCTAAACTCGACTATATGGACTGGATGACTCACAATGTGAATGATATAACTCTAATCCTATGATGATGCATGAACTGACAGACTCCCTAACCCTAGACTCACCAAACCAGAATTTTCTAATTTAGGAAATTTTCTAAATTTGGAAACTTTGCAAAAATGAAAAAAAAAAAAAAAAATAGCAAATTTCGAAAATCAAATTTTTTAAGTCTGGAAAACACTAAATCTGGACACTACGACCCAAATCTGAAATTTTTCCAATTCTGGAAAATTTCTAAAAATGAAAATTTTCTATTTTTGGAAACTTTTTAAATCTGAAAAATTTCTAAAACTAACCTAAAGTGAAACCCTAAGTTGATAACTTGATCTAGACACAACCATGCAAAACTCTAAGCTTTGATACCAAAATTTGATGTAGGACGGCCTAAACTTTCATGCATGTATGAGACATATAAAATTCAGCAGAATAAATCAAGCAATCTAAATTAAACATTCAACAACTATCATCATAATTAAGAAAAATATAAGGGAAACATGCAATAAAAGGGTTCATCAGCGCAATCTCACAGTGAGGGTTTCAAATCATGCGTGGATTGGATCCGACGAGAGATGAAACCTCCCAATCTGGCATGGTTATGATCCAAACGCTCAATAAGATTCACTAGTCTAGGGAATCAAGGGATTTATCAGAATAGGGAAACAAAAATCTGAGAAACAAAGGTTTTGGGATCAAATTTCATATTTGAGACAATGGGTAATATGAGAAATAAAACTTGAAGAAAATGAGAAGAAGAAGAAAGAGGAAATAAGAAAGAATGGTGGATGATGAAGGAAGAAGAAGGAAGATAAGAGAATTGAGAGATCACCAAAGAGAGGAGAGGGAAATAGCCACAAGCTTCTTCTTTTCATATATTAATAGCATCATAAAAAAGGTTTAGGGCAACACCCTTATAAAATTCGGAATTAGCATAATTACCAAAATACCCCTACAAACAAAAATTTAAAAAAAAAAGACATTCGCACTAAAAAATGTGCACTCACTGACCCGAAACTCAAATAAGTAAAAATACATAAAATCAAATCAAATCTAAGATGTCCGATGGCCTCCGATGATGGTACGATGAGACAAACCAACGGTCCGATCACACCATCCTCGCGATCCAACGGTCCAATCATCTCCTCCAGGCAACTTACACATGTCTTCCCAAGGTGGGGCCTTCTCAAATGTATCGAACCACATGTGTAAGGTCTTCGATGCTCCTCAAGTCGTCCCGAACGATCCAGGCCCATCATCATCGAGCCATAAAGATATAGGTGTCGCTCGCCTCCTACGTCGATAAACCCAAAAGGGCTTGATGTCCACATCATATTCTAGTTTGCATGCGACACATCTCATGAAGGCATTGAATGCACCCTCAATCAGGACAGACATCCTATGGCCTTCTTCAACGAAAGCCTCAATGAGGCACGAAACAAGTATTATACTTACAGTGTTCTACAATATTGTACAGGCCCTCCAGCATTGTTTGCCATACATCATTCATCGAGAGTTTGTGATATAGTCTGATCATGAACTGCTATGCTAGTTGAACTCTTAAGGGCCTGAGCATTGAGTTACCATGAAATAGTACGCATGATGCCTATCTATTATATGAGACACAGTTTTATCTTCCAAAAGAAAAAGTTTCTTTGTAGAGCTTGTGACACAAGAGCTTCACTCAGGTGCCCTAGTCATCAATTTGGATAGACAGAAAAAGGACAGCCCTGGTCGAAGTTAAAGAAAGAAAGACAATGGAATCATTACTTGGCAATGTCGAGCGCATCAGCTAGGCAAAAAAAAAAAAAACAGGTGTTTATACTACTGTCCATTCTGCCAATAGTTCTAAAAATCACCAGTTTACATCTGTGACAAACCCCTCCGGCAATTCAATTGGCATCATAAAATTCTGTCACAAAAAATGTTAAAAAGGAACCATAAGAAAGACTTGATATGGCCAAGTTGCTCCTATTAGGATGAAAGCGTCAGCATTTCAAGGATACAAAACAATTATATAGGTTCTGTACCTGGACGAGGTGTCAATGATGGTGATGGGGACACGGTCTGGGTAGAAATCGGATGGCAGACGAGTGGGCGGCAAGACTGATGGGACATTTTCTGGAAACGATTCGGCCGCGATAGTCACAATGAGGCTCGATTTGCCAGTGCCACGGTCACCAACAACAACGACACGGACGCTTGTGCGACCGCCAAAATCATTGGGGCCAGCAGAACCCGCCATGGAAACTGGAAAATGTGAAAGGGAATCTGGGAAAGAAAATGTAAAGATTCAATGAGATCTATGTTTTTCCTTCTTTTTCAACTGAGAGAGAGAGAGAGAGAGAGAGGAAATGAGAACTGATAGCTATAGGAAGGATTTCTTAGACCTTCTATTTGGTTTCTTTTCTTTTCTTTTTTTTCTTTTTTTCTTTTTTTACGATGGTTGATGGTGTTTTTCGGAAGGCAGCCGCTTGGAGAAGGAGGAATAGAAAAGGGGCCGAAAAGGGAACTCAGAAATGCGTCCCGTCCTGTATATTGTCTCGAGAGCGATATCCCTTGCAGAGCGTCTGGAGTCCGTATAATGGTTTACCAGCATCTAAAATGCTGCCGGGGATCTCGTACGAGAATGGCCTTCCAAAACCTTCAAGATCTCTCAACGGTTGGGTATTTCCATGATATTGAACCGTCTGATTTTTCCTTGGATCACTCATTAGTTTGCCCTTTAACCATTTATTAGATGGTTACGATTTCTTGACTAGTGTGATTCTATATGCATGCTCCATGCATTATATTTCCAATAATCTGGATGGTCTATATGTATATATACTTGTACAGGACGCCGATTGCCTCCGACCCTGGTTGGACCTTTAAGCGTCCGACCAGATCTGTGTGGGGCCCACTATCACGTGTCTGTTTATCCAAGCCATCCATACCTTTCTAAGATCATGTTAACGCATAGGCCTAAAATTGAGGAGTAGACCACACTAGAGATGACTCTTGCATTTAATGCTATGTGCATTTAATGCAACCCTTGGTGTGGTCCACTACAGCATTGGATCTTCCTCCGTTTTGGGCCCATGCCTTAACATGATCTTAAAAACGGGATTGCCCTCTTATGGGTAAATACAGCTGACCTCATGTGAAGAGGAAAGCCCACATACCTACAAGCCCAGGTACAGGTCCACAGGTTCACACACCGATGTCGGGTGCAACCATGAAAGCCGAGGACCATAATAAGGCTGATGACAAATTGGCCTTTTACAAAAGACATTTTGGATATATCAAAGATAGGCCTCAATTGGTTGTCTACTAACATGGCCGACGAGCTAAGGGCTTGGCCTCGGCCTACATTGTTACCAAACTGACCTGGGCCACGACCGTCGCATTGGTGCGCGGGAGTTCAGGGAAGCCTCCAGAAAAGGTGGGCATGTTCTCAAACGTTACAGGCGTAACCCACGCCCCCAGCGGACGTGATCTCCATGATCATAGCCAAGATCGTGGCCCTTAATGGCTCTCCGATCACCTATAAGAAGAAGCATTACCCATTGCCTAAGGTACGCTCAATTCTTCACCTAGAGACTTGCCTCTCATATCCTACCCCCAACTGACTTAGGCATCAGAGGGCTAACAGCCGGACCCCGGTCACCCTTCCGTAGCTTTTCTTGTGTTCCACAAGCGCAGAATGTTGGGAAAAATCGGCAGCGGAAGCGGAAGCCGAACGCGTTGAGTAATGCGAGATTAAACGAGAAACAATATGAAATCAGGCCACACACAAGCATTCACCACAAGAAAATCCGAATTTATGTGGAAAAACCCGTCAACGGGTAAAAAACCACGGTACAAAGCTCACCACTATGAATTAAACAGAAGATTACAGAGATGACAGCCCACAAGCAAGGAATAAACAGAGAAAACCCCATGTTCTCTCTCACACAACTCTCTCCCTCTTCCTAACACGATTAGGAAACCTTAGATACCTTAGGATACATCTAAATCCGAATTATTAGCCTTTAAATAGGCAAAACACCCGAAATAGAAACATCTTGCGCGCTTACCGCGAGCTGGGCAAGAAAATTCGCGCGTACCTCCGACCGATCGGCCGACCAGTCGGCCAGTGCACTAAACAGTCCAGAGAGTTAACGCCCGTCTCTGCCTCACTACCAACCGATCGGGCGACCGGTCGGAGGTGCACGCGGATTTTCTTGCCCAGCTTGCAGTAGTGCGCAAGATGTTTCTATTTCGGGTGTTTTGCCTATTTAAAGGCTAGTAATCTGGATTTAAATGTATCCTAAGGTGTCTAAGGTTTCCTAATCGTGTTAGGAAGAGGGGAGAGAGTTGTGTGAGAGAGAACTTGGGGTTTTCTCTGTTTATTCCTTGCTTGTGGGTTGTCATCTCTGTAATCTTTTGTTTAATTCATAATGGTGAGCTTTATGCCTTGGTTTTTAACCCGTTGAGTGGTTTTTCCACATAAATTCGGTTTCTCTTGTGGTGAATGCTTCTGTGTGGCTTGATTTCATATTGTTTCTCGTTTGATCTCGCATTACTCTGCGGGTTCGGCTTCCGCTTCCGTTGCCCTTTTTCCCAACATAGAAGGGTCACCAGTCCAGATCTTATTTGCACATCCTCGGGAGATCAGCAGCATCCATCCGTCCAAGGTGGAGATAAGATCATCTCATATGTTGACCACTTTCCGGTAACAATAAATTGGCACCATTTGTGGGAACCGACAATGAAGTCATGTTCTCACCAGTTCGAAATTCTCTCACCGCCTTCCCAATCACATTCCTAAACACCTAACCATCAATGGCCCCAGGAAGAAAGAATAAGGGGAAGGCGCCCATGGGGGTCGGTCCCTCTAAGCCTCCCCAACCCGAGGAAGAAGGTGTTCCCAAAACACTACTCCACCTACTCGAGTCATCCCAGCATTCTGTTCAAAGGAGCGAAGGCCAAAGGTCCAGCAATCGCGGGGCTAGGATCTCAACTCTCGAAGAACGGATGGGGAGGGGTGACCCAATAGGTGGGAGGAGTGACCCAGCAAATGAACGACATCATGAACCTTCTAGCGGGGCTAATCCCACCATAGCTCCACCCTCAGGAAGCGACAGGGCCTTCACGGGCTTCATCACGATGCGACCCCCAAGGAGAGGGGGAGCCCTCATAAACTGATCAGCACCAGACGTCTCGCTGAGAGCAGAACCAAGCTTTGGGCGAAGACAATCATGCTAGCCATGCTACGACTGCTCGGGCGCACCCCACAACTGAGCTCCCTACGTCAAACCTTCAACATAAGTTGGAGGAACAACGCCAAGCTCGGCAAAGCGCGGCTCTGGATCATGTTGGGGACAATGGCAACCCAATGGAAGCCAAGCTACGAGAGCTGAGGGAACGAATTAACGACCTATAGCAAGCTCAGAGGGCAAAGGCCCTCATCACCACTAACGCCCTCGTCGACCAAACAGAGTGCCCATTTACTGACGACATCCAAGTCGAGCCTCTCACCAAGGGGTTTAAAGTACCTCAAATCAAGCCTTACAATGGAATGGAAGATCCTACAGAACACCTGAAAATGTTCCGCATCTGGATGGAACTTCAAGGTGCCACGACACGTCTTACGTGTAAGGCTTTCCCTCTGACTTTGGCGAGCTCAGCTCGGACATGGTTCTAAAACCTCAAATCGAGATCCATCAGTTCATTCACGTAGCTCAATCGAGCTTTTGCGACAAAATTCATCAGAAGCACCGACCTGCGGAAACACTCAACGCATCTCGCCGCGGTCAGACAAAGGGACGACGAGTCTCTGAAGGACTATCTCACTCGGTTCAATGCAGGGGCTGTTCAGATCGAAAACTTATCTCAGGAAGTAATGCTACATACCATGATCGATGGGCTGAAGCAAGGAAAGTTTCTCTGGTCGATTGGACATGATCCTCCACAATTTGTGGCCGAATTCTTGGACCGAGCTCAGAAACACACCAATGCAAAGGAGTTGGTCAATGCCCACAAGACCTCAAAGAAGAGGAAAGAAGCGAAGGAAGAGGCTGACTCTAAGTGATGGAAGGACGACCGCAACTCGTCTAACCGAGGCAGCGCTCCCCGAGGAGCCAAAGCCTTGTTTAGTCAATTAAAGCACTTTATGCCACTGAACACCCCTATCAAGTAGGTGTTTATGGTGGTCTAGGATAAACAAAGATTGAAGTGGCCCAGCAAGTTGAAGACCAGCCCTAACCGAAGAAGCAAGTCCAAATATTATCTATTCCATAAGGACCACAGCCATAATACAGCGGACTGCTACGACCTGAAACAGCAAATAGAGACCCTTATTCCGCAGGGTTTCTTGCGTGAATTCATCACCCGACGGCAAGATGACCATAGGCCGACAACTCAGCCAGAGCCTCAGGAAGAAGGGATTGACATTGAACCGATCGGGGAGATCCGCATGATCTTTGGGGGACCCACTAAGGGAGATTCCAACGATGCTCGAAAAGCACATACTCAACAAGTGTAAACGACAAGGGATGTGCACTTGGTCAACCTCACGAGCCAACTCAGTAAGATGCCTAACATCGACTTGTGCCTGATCACCTTCACCAAGGAGTACGTATAAGGGGTTATCCACCCTCATGACGACTCACTCGTGGTGACCATGGTGATCGCTAAAAAAATTGTTCAGAATGCTAGTCGATATTGGGAGCTTAGTCGAAATCCTAGACACGCCCCCCTTCAACAAGATGAAGCTCGATTGAACCAGGCTTCAGGCGGTGAAAACCCCTTTAATCAGTTTCACCGGTGACAACATGCCAAGAGGGACAATTACCCTTCTAGTAACCGCTACAAATGAGCCACATCAGGTCCTCCTCGTGGTCGATTTCTTGGTGGTCGACACACTGTCTGTTTACAACGCTATCATCGGTCGACCATCCTGTTAAGTGCTGAATTGTGCATATTTTAACCCCAACTCATCACACATTATGCATGATTTATAGTGTTAAAGAAGGCATCTTATGTATGTATTTGTATTTGTAGGAAGTAAAGAGTGATCTCACAAATTTAATATTAAATATGACCTTTTAGTGCACTACAAAGATCAAAGGAATAAGAGTCAAGAAGTGGAGGAAAAAAGCAAGAAAGAAAGGAAAGAGAAAAAAGAAGAATCTAGAAGAAATAGATGTCGCCGACCCGTCGGACACCTTGACCGACCAACTAGAAATTAAAAGAAAATTCAAATTTTTGACAATAGCTTGCTGGACTCCCTGGATCCATTTTCGACCAGTCGTTGCCCATCCATGACTGGTCATTGCCCATCGTTGACCGGTCATTGTTGAGCTCAGAAAGGTCGTTGCCCATGACCAACCGATCGTCAATTGCAGATTTTGTTGGACTCTCCAACTGACTTACCAATCGGTCAGAGGCCACCATCGACCGATTGTCGGCACCAACATGATTGCGAAAGTGTTATGCAATTCTGAAGTCGGTGTCGGTTTTCTCTATAAAAGGACACCTCCATACCCTTTTTAATCCATCCTAGAAGAGTCACATAGGGGATAGTTGAGAAAATAGGAGGCTCGGCAGTTGTAGAAACAACTGTAGGACCAGGAGTGGTTGTTGGAAAAGCCGAACGAGGAGTAAGAACTCTAGCGACGTTGCTTGAATCCATGATCCTTGGTGTGGCCACTGTAGTTTTGTCAAGTTTTGGAACTACGGGAGTCACTACTACCAACTGAGTATGCAATGAAGGAATAATTATACTGCTAGCCGGAATGAGTTCTGCATTGGCCTCTACCAGGTCTGCCTTAACAGTGGTAGTGGCCACATTTTGATCTACTTCCACACTTCTCGACGTAGATAAAGTCTTGATCGGAGTTGATATGATATTTAGCACGGACGTAGAAGCTTCACCCTCTATGGATGAGGAAACTTCCATAATTGCTGGGAGAAAATTGCGAACAGCCGATAGAATAATAATTAGAGGGACAACGGGTTTGTCTTTGGGCAAAGGCGAATAATGAGAAACCACTTGTCACCATAATGTTGGCTGTAGGAGAGTTGGAAAAATCTCCATAATCTAATAGTTCTTCCTCAGCATTCTCCCTCATGAGGATAGGGTCAACATCAGTAAGACGAGTTGATGTAAGAACTTCACCTTCTTCGATATTGTTGTAGGCAAAATTAGTTGTAAAGAGAAGTGAGGAATCGCGGTCGTATCTCCTGTATGCGAGCAGCCAGGCTCGTGCTCGGCAGAAGGGGTCGCATCTCCTGTATGCGAGCAGCCAGGCTCGTGCTCGGCAAAAGGGGTCGCATCTACAAAATGCGACCAGAGCATTCTTGATTCGAGCAGCTCCCGATATCTGGGTGACCGTGGTCTTTAGCATAGACGGCCTTCGTCTCATAGTACCAGCAGTCCGTATAGGCCGATTTTGGTTTATATCTATTCTTAGCTCCGAATATCCAGAGACGTAATCAGCTAGACGTCTAGGATGTTTTGACTACATCTTTTTCCAAGGATTATCGAGATAAGCTTCTTATCCCACGAAAACAGGGCTAATCTTAACAGCTTGCGTAGCGGATTGGATCATTGAGACTTGTATAAATAGATGACTCTATTGAGATAAAGGTACACGATATTCAATCTTTAACTCCGTTCTGGTCATTCCTTCCCTTTTTCCTATCTAATTTAAGCATTGGAGGGCTAACGGCTGGACGCCAACCACCCTTATTTGCTTTCTGTTTCTTTCAGGTCCACGGAGAAAACCCCTTGGAAAGGAGTTGAACATTCGGAGGACCCTGTTACAGAATTCGACGTAAACAGTTTGGCGCCGTCTGTGGGAATCGGTTTAATTATTACAGTCAATCGTTCTACCACCGATCAAACCCCTTCCATTATGCCTCCTAAGAAGACAGTTCATCCTTCCACATCAAGGCAAACATTACCTCCGCCTGACGTGATGGAATCAGTTCCTGTTCCTCAAATCGTTTCAATAAACATCCCTCAAGGAGCTCCAAACGTGCCATCGACAAACCTGTTACTTGAGGCTTCCGGAAGTCAAGAAGATGTTATGCATTTCCTCGGAAACACGCTCTTAAACTTCAGCGCTGTATTTCAAGCCCTGTCAAATCGACTTGATCAGCATTTCTTGGGGCCTCAGAGGCTGCCTTCCGAAGGGTTACCTGCACAGCCTATACCGGTGGCTTCTAGATACTCTGTGGATGAACCACAGGTCCAACCAAATCATCCTCCATCCAACCGAATGCCGGCTGGCAACCAACCCCCTGTGCAACCTCCACATTCTATACATTCTAGCGCTTCTCGCCAACAGCAACCTCAAGGGTCCACCGTCGAAACGTCAGGTTATACTTTACCATGGGAAGGAGATCTCCAAAGAATCCATGATCGTTTTGACGATATGGAGTAGCGCTACCAGGCAAATCGACCGTATGCCGTTGTGGCAACGGTACATCAATCCAAGTCCCCCTTCACCAGCGAAGTCATGGAGGCACCATTGCCGAGGAAGTATCGTATGCCTGTTATCACCCCATATACAGGTATTGGCGACCCTCTTGAACACCTGGAAACATATAGGTCTCTTATGGAATTGGAGGGACATGGCTCGGAGATCATGTGTAGGACTTTTTCCCTAACATTGAAGGAAGCAGCTCGTACGTGGTTCCGAGGGTTAAAGCCTCGATCTATCGGCTCCTTTTCACAGCTATCGGAACTGTTCCTCTCCCAATTTATGGTAAGCATCCGTATCAAAAAATCAGCGTCTCACCTAATGGATTTGAAACAGCAGCATGGGGAAACAATAAAGGAGCTTACAGTGCGGTTTACACCGAAGCAGTCCAAACTGAAGGTTATACCGAAGAAAAAGGCCTCACCGCCCTAATATCGGGGATCACCAGTGAAAAATTCAGATTCGCGTTAGATAAGAATCCCCCCAAAACTATGACTGAATTCCAAGCTAAAGCTCAGAAATATATCAATGCAGAAGAGGTGGCATTAACACGTCATGGTATACAAGGCAAGAAACGCAAACCGGAGGAGGTCTCTTCTTCGGACAAGAAGTATAGGCGTGATCGGCGAGATCGCTCTCCCAAGAAAGTTTACTCTGGTAAGTATCGCAAATATACTCCCCTTAATCGCCCTCCAGAAAAGGTGCTAATGGAGATTAAGCATAAACCATATGTGAAATGGCCCGCAAAAATAAACTCCGACCCGGAGAAGAGGGACAAGAGCAAGTTCTGTTATTTTCATAAAGACCATGGGCACACTACCCAAGATTGTATAACTTTGCGTGACCACATTGAGGCTCTTATTCGGAAAGGCCATCTTCAAGATTATGTCGTCCAGCAAGGTCGCTCGCCAAAAAGGGGAGAAGCCTCGCAACAACGGAAGAAATCACCTCATCGACATGATCCACAAGAAGACGCCGAACCCACTGGGGAGATACGGACCATCGTCGGGGGACCTGCTTGTGGGGGAGATTCTCGAGCCTCAAGGAAAGCATACGCTCGTAAGGCATCCAAGAAGCCCCAGCATATTTATTGGCTGGAGCAAACCCCAATGCGTCAAAAATCAGTCATCCACCAATTTCCTTCTCTTTCGAAGATGCTGAAGGAATTCACTTCTCTCACGAAGACTCCATCGTGGTCGCATTAAAGGTATCTAATTATTTAACTCACCGTATTATGGTGGATACAGGTAGCTCAGCCGATATTCTGTACCTGGAGGCTTTCAACAAAATGGCACTTGCCAGAAGTCTACTCAAACCAGTCTCGACTCCCCTCGTCAGCTTTGGGGGCGAGGTGGTAACACCTGAAGGAAGCATTGATCTTCCAGTCACTTTTGGGGAAAGTCCAGCGAAGACTACCATCTTCGTAAACTTCCTCGTGGTAGATCGAAAGTCAGCATATAATGCCATTTTGGGGCGACCATCGCTTAATAAGGTTGGGGCAGCTTTACATCCTTTGTATTTGTGCGTCAAGTTCCCTACCCCAAATGGTGTCGGGGTTGTACGAGGAAATCAAAAAGAGGCCCGGTCCTGTTATGAGATAGCCCTACAAGACCGAAAGAAAGCGCAATCAGCACCCATTATGATGATAGCACAAGATTCACTTAACTCCTCGACGGACACCTCGTTAGATCCAAGAGAGAATGCCCTCCAATCGGGAACTCCTAGGGAAGATACAGTGGCGATTCACTTAACCCAAGACGACTCCTCCAAAGTTGTTTACATGGGATCCTCTTTAAAAAGTGCCGTCCAGGATGAGTTGATCCGTCTCCTCACCGAATATCAAGACGTGTTCGCTTGGTCTCACAAAGATATGCCAGGCATCGACCCCGACATCATCGAACATCGTCTGAACATCGACCCGAAGCATAAGCCCGTACACCAGCGTCGACGTGCCTTCACTGCAGAGAGGCAAATGGCAATCAAAGCTGAAGTCGAGAAGCTACTTACGATCAACTTCATAAAAGAAGTTGACTACCCAGAGTGGGTTGCGAACATAGTTCTCGTCCGGAAAGCTAATGGCAAATGGAGAATGTGCGTCGATTATTCAGATTTGAACAAAGCGTGCCCCAAAGATAGCTTCCCGACGCCACGGATCAACTAGCTGGTCGACTCAACAGCTGGGCATGCCCTGCTTAGCTTTATGGACGCTTATTCTGGTTACAACTAGATCATGATGCATCCACCCGATAGCCAACATACTGCCTTCATCACGGATCGAGGACTATATTGTTACCAGGTAATGCCGTTTGGGCTTAAAAATGCAGGGGCGACTTATCAGCATCTCGTCAATAAAATATTCGCCGCCCAAATCGGCAGGAATATGGAGGTCTACGTTGACGACATGCTCGTGAAGAGTATCGTAGAAGACGATCATCTTTCTGATCTTCGAGAAGCCTTCGACCTGATGAAGAAATATCAGATGAAGCTAAATCCAGAAAAATGTGCGTTCGGAGTATCTGCTGGAAAATTTCTCGGATTCATGGTCGGCCAGCGAGGGATTGAGGTAAATCCTGAAAAAATAAAAGCGTTAATAGAGATGAAATCCCCAACCACTCTTAAGGACGTCCAACGTTTGGCTGGTCGCATTGCATCGTTGAACAGGTTCATCTTGCGAGCATCTGACAAGTGCTTATCCTTCTTCAAACTCCTCCGTACCACGATCAAATCTGATTGGGAGTGGACATCACAGTGCGAAGAAGCTTTTCAACAATTAAAGCAATATATGAGTACACCCCCCGTTTTATCTAAACCTGTGTTGCACGAACAACTTATCCTTTATTTATCTGTATCCTCCACGGCCGTTAGTGCTGCATTAATAGGAGAAGATTCCGGGATATAAAGGCCCGTTTGTTATATCAGTCGAGCAATGGTAGATGCTGAAACTCGGTACTCTGATATGGAAAAGCTGGCTCTCGCTCTAGTCACGGCAGCTCAAAAGTTGTGACCATACTTTCAAGCCCACGCAATTTTAGTACCAACGAATCATCCGCTACGGCAGATCCTGCAGAAACTTGAAGCTTCCGGAGATTAACTAAATGGGCGGTCGAGCTTAGCGAGCATGACATATCGTTCTGCCCCAGGACTGCTATCAAGGGTCAGGCCGTAGCTGACTTTATCGCCGAATTCACCTATTCTTCTTCTGATGAAAGTATCGCGATCAGCGACCAGCCTTCCTGGTCACTCTTCGTGGACGGGTCCTCACGGGCCACCAGTAGTGGAGCGGGCCTTATTCTAGTCGCTCCAAACGGGTCGCATTTTCAATATGCATTACGCTTCGATTCCCGCATCTTAAATAATGAAGCAGAGTATGAAGCCCTGATCGTTGGCCTCGAACTAGCAAACGTCCTCTCGATTCAAAATCTACTCATTCATAGCGATTCTCAACTTATTGTCAATCAGGTTCTCGGTGAATTCGAGGCTAAAGAAGAAAGGATGGCCGTGTATAAATCTCGAGTTCTCATTTTGCTCGCAAAATTAAAGAATTTTGAAATAATCCACATTCCCCGCGAGGAGAATAAGCTCGCTGATTCACTGGCAAAGCTCGCCTCTGCATCAGAATCTGAGTTACCATATTCGATTCCTATTGAGTATCTTCAAAACTCGAGTATCGACCAAGCCACCCTCGAGCAGGTGGTTGTAATACATCCGTCTCCATGTTGGATGGATCTCATCACCCTTTATCTCAGAGATGGAGTTCTTCCAGACGATAAAAAGTCCGCGCGACAAATCCGATATCGATCTGCCAGGTACACTTTACAAAATGGGATCCTATTACGTAAAAGTTTTTCTTTGCCTTATTTAAGGTGTCTTCACCCAGAAGAAGTACATCATGTTCTGGATGAAATACACCGGGGGGCATGTGGTAACCACCCAAGGGGTCGATCCCTAGCGTATAAAGCGATGAGGCAAGGATACTATTGGCCCACTATGAAGGCAGACGCGATTGAACTCTCTAAAAAATGTGACAAGTGCCAGCGATACTCTCCTATACCTCACGCACCGTCCGAGCAAATGACTCCGGTTGATAGCCCTTGGCCTTTCGCACAATGGGGGGTCGATATCATCGGGCCCTTGCCTACTGGAAAAGGACAAAACAGATTCGCGATAGTGGGGGTCGATTACTTCACCAAATGGGCCGAGGCAGAACCACTAGCCAAGATTTCTGAGAAACAAACTACTAAGTTCATATGGAGAAATATCATATGCCGTTATGGACTTCCCCACACTATAATTACCGACAACGACACACAATTCGACAACTAGCCTTTGACGAATTTTGTGAAAAGTGGAAGATACGTAACCTTCGCACCTCTCCGTATCATCCTCAGACAAATGGGCAAGTCGAGGCAGTGAATAAAATTATCAAGCATCATTTGAAAACCAAGCTCGGTGAGTGTAAGGGCATGTGGCTAGAACTCTTGCCAGAAGTCTTATGGGCATATAGGACTACGGCTCGTACGTCTACGGGCGAAACCCCCTTCTCCTTGGCATTCGGTACCGATGCGGTGGTACCAGTTGAGATTCAAATACCATCGTACCGGGTTGAGCAGTACGATCCCACTTATAACCAAGAGAATCTTCGACTTCACCTCGATCTCTCGGAAGAACGAAGGATTGCCTCTCAGATTCGAGTAGCAGCGTATCAGCAGCGCATTGCTCGCTATCGCAACGCTAAAGTTCGACCTCGAGCTTTCCAACTAGGTGATTTGGTTCTTAGACAAAACCTTGGGGTCCCTGCTCGATCACTTGATCCAAATTGGGAAGGCCCGTATCGAGTTGTCAGAATTGTGCGACCTGGCACTTACTATCTTGAAGACATGCAAGGAAGACCTGTACGTCGCCCTTGGCATGTGGAACACTTGTTGCAATACTTCCCTTGATGCGATGTAACTCGTAATGATATTCGAATGAATTAAGGGTTTAAAGACATCTTTTGGTCGCTACTCCATTTACTTGGACTCGAATAGCTCCGAAGAGAATATACACATTCTCTTGGCTGATTGCCTACCCTTGGTAGGGTTGAAATTATTACTAGTTGGTTGCTTCTCCATTCTATGGATCAAAAATAGCCCTGAAGAGAGCATACGTGCTCTCTTGACCAATTTTCTGCCCTTGGTGGAATCAAAATCTCAATCGATAGACCAGTCTATCTCAACACAGACACGGTCATGCGACCCCCGGATTGAGTGTAATTCACCTTTTTATGAGTTAGATGCGAGCAGCTCAGCTCGTGCTAAGGGGTCGCATCCCAAATGCGAGCAGCGCAGCTCGTGCTCGAATTAAAGGGCCACACATCCCAAATGCGAGCAGCGCAGCTCGTGCTCGATATAAGGGGTCGCATCGCAAATGCGAGCAGCGCAGCTCGTGCTCGAATTAAAGGGTCGCATTCCCAAATGCGAGCAGCGCAGCTCGTGCTTGAAGTAAGGGGTTGCATCCCCTAATGAGTCAACATATGATTGACACAAGGCAAAAATGAAAACTAGGAAAAATATACGACATTGAAGAAATAGATGTTCATTATAATGGACCAAAAGGTCAAGTCATTACATAGTCGTTATATACAAATTTCTTCTCAAGAGTATGTAAAAAAAAATAAAAAATACACGATATAGACGAAGGAGGGCAACAAAGTCAAGGCTGGTCATCCCCATCTTGGGCAGGCTCGCGACTCTCAGCTTCAGGACCAGTCTTGGGAGCAGGAGCAACATCTGTAGCTCCGGTGACTTCATTCTCAGCAGCAGCTCGTTCTCTAGCCGCAACCTCGAAAGCCATCCTGTCGAACTCCTCGACATTAAAGGTCGGAGCGATCTGCTGCATAACTCTGACCGCAAAATCGCGACCAGCGATATAAGCTTCATATCGCTCCTCGTCATAAAGTTGAGAAGTTCGAAACTCCTGGGCTGCGCGAGGACCCTCGTCAGATACCATCTGGACGAGAGCCACTCGCTCCTCTTCCCAGTGGATAGAGTCATCCTTCAGCTGTTTTAGTCGCTGCTGGGCCTCCTCGAGCTTGGTCCAAGTGTCCTTGAGCTGCTCTTCAAGCTAGATCTTGTCGTGGTGGAAGATCTCCCTCTCCCTCTCGCTCTTAGTATGAAGCTCTTGAAGTTTTGCGAGTTGGAGATCCAGTGATTGAAAGCGATCAGTCATGGATTGGATTTTGACAAGGAGAATCCTCTTTTCTTCGTCCAGCTTGCCGATTTGGGCTTCCAAAGCCTTGATCAAGCGGTCCCGCCCTTGGACCTCGGCTTCCATTGTCTTCTTCTTCTTCTCCACATCCTCCACGCTGCGGCGGGCTGCTTTGATGTCACGTCTGACTCGAAGCGTGAGATCCAGGCTCTATAAAAAAAAGTCGGAGAGGAGAAAAATCAGAGCAACCCGCCATATTAGTAATAAAAAAAGAAAAAATAAATAAAGGAAGACGGTGTAAGGTTGGTTACCTGTAGCAATCTCACCCCGATATCTGTGGAAAGAGCTTCTGGGCTCGGTTTGGGGAGGGCTCCGAAGGAGTTAGGAGATATTTTGTCAAACATGAACTCGCATATTGGATGCAAGTGCGGTGGGATGACAAAAGTTCCCGACCCAGAAGGTTGGGCCACCACCATTTCCTTCGAGCCCGCCTCGCGAGCACCCACTGTACCCAAAGAGGGTGTCAGCAATTCACGAGCAACAGCCGGCTCGCATGAAGCTCCCCTTGGAGGGAGTCCTCCTCTTCGATCGCCTTTCGGCGAGTTATCGACGACTTCGATAATTGGCTGACCATGAATGTCAGCCGAAGGGGTCGCAGTTGATAGAGGGGTCGCTTTGACGGGAGGGGTCGTGGTCGTATGAGCGGTCGTAGCGACCCCTCCCGAGGCAGCCACACGCGATTGTGCACCGCGAGCAGACCCCTCTGCGGGAGCAGGCGCATTTGAAGGACCCCCCGCGGTTTTCTTTTGCCTCTTCGAGGCTGTACCCTTCAGACGGGGAAGTACCCCCAGTGCACCTCGCTTATCTCCTACATTCGTCATCTCTTCTCGGAAGATGAGACCCGCCGCACAGAGATGACGAGGTTCTAATGCAACGTTGACAGTGGAGTGTAGCCGCGGGAAGTTTGTAGACTCTAACTAACTTCTCGTTGAGTCCTCCTCGCAGGTTTGGCTTCACACCAGTTGGGATTCCTACGAACAAAAAGAAGGCACATTAAATCATCATGGAGCAAAGGTATTGATTCTTTCAGACAGATAGACAAACATTTGACCCACCTTCGCCAAAATGGCGATTAACGTTATGGCCTTTAGGGTCGGAGCCCATTTCGGACTCCCAGTTGCCGGAGACATAGAACCACTTTTTTCTCCACCCCGGGCAGTTGGAAGAAGGGTTTCCCAAGATAAAGTTATTCCGGTGCTAGAAGAATAGGTAGTACCAACCCTTGCTAGCTGGCGCCTTCTTCAGCTGGAATAACCTTAAAAACTCCTCAGCGGTTAACTCATCGTTACCCGCTTGCTTCCAGAGGACAAAAGTGCTCAGAAGCACCCGTCAGCCATTAACTATTAGTTGGCCCGGGGCAATCTTATAGAGATGGAGGAAGTTTCGTATGAAAGGGTGGAGGGGAAGACGTACGCCCACTCTGAAAAAGTACTCAAAAAAAGCCACGCACCCTGGTGATGGTGCGTCGGCTGTCTCCCCTCTCCCAGGTAATCTAAACGAAACAGAGTCTGGGACCCGATATGTCTCTCTAAGGCTAGAAAGCCTTTCCTCCGTCAAGATGGAGGAGTAACCGGAGGTGGAATATCTCCCAGCCGGTACTCTGGCATTGTTGGATTCAGAAGAATCCGGGGTTTCGTCTCCCAGAGGAACAATCCGGGGTTTCGTCAGAGACCTCCGCCATTACAAAGAAAAGGTGGGATGGGAGAAGTAAGTAAGAAGAAAGAATACCTCTGCAAAGAGGTTTTTGCTCCGGAAACAAAGAAGGAGAAAGAAGGAAAGCTCCGCAGTAGATAGAATTCGAAAATGAAGGAAATTCTGCTAAATTCGATATTGATATGCAATCATCCCGTTTGATTTGGTGGACACGCGGCAGCTTCTCATCCGGCAAGCCAGACGAACGGGCGCTAGCATTAAATACGGAAACACGTGGCGCATGACGCCTCATTTCTGGCGGCAGAAAAGCTGCGTAAAAGCTGGCCATCATAAATGCGAAAGTACGTTAAGTGAATCATGCGCGATTTTTTTCCCAGCAGCCAGCTGCCCATACAAACAAATCCCTTGGCATAGTTCCTCAATACCAAGGGTTTGGGGGGCATCTGTTGTAGGCAAAATTAGTTGTAAAGAGAAGTGAGGAATCGCGATCGTATCTCCTGTATGCGAGCAGCCAGGCTCGTTCTCGACAGAAGGGGTCGCATCTCCTGTATGCGAGCATCCAGGCTCGTGCTCGGCAGAAGGGGTCGCATCTCCTGTATGCGAGCAGCCAGGCTCGTGCTCGGCAAAAGGGGTCGCATCTACAAAATGCGACCAGAGCATTCTTGATTCGAGCAGCTCCCGATATCTGGGTGACCGTGGTCTTTGGCATAGACGGCCTTCGTCTCATAGTACCAGCAGCCCGTATAGGCCGGTTTTGGTTTATATCTATTCTTAGCTCCGAATATCCAGAGACGTAATCAGCTAGACGTCTAAGATGTTTTGACTACATCTTTTTCCAAGGATTATCGAGATAAGCTTCTTATCCCACGAAAACAGGGCTAATCTTAACAGCTTGCGTAGCGGATTGGATCATTGAGACTTGTCTAAATAGATGACTCTATTGATGATAAAGGTACACGATATTCAATCTTTAACTCCGTTCTGGTCATTCCTTCCCTTTTTCCTATCTAATTTAAGCATCGGAGGGCTAACGGCTGGACGCCAGCCACCCTTACTTGCTTTCTGTTTCTTTCAGGTCCACAGAGAAAACCCCTTGGAGAGGAGTTGAACATTCGGAGGACCCTGTTACAGAATTCGACGTAAACAGATATCATCACCCTCTTCAAGGTTATCCATGTTAAAGTCAATATATATTTCATTCGATACTTGATCACGCCTAGTGGAATGGACTTCTTCATCTTCTCCTTAAGAGTTACGTTCAGCAATAGCTTCCTGCTCGGATTCATCTTCCATTATCTATTTGCCTTTGTTGCAGGCACTGGCCTGTCTAATTACTCTCATTGGCCCAAGGGAATGGGAGAAGCATATTGTACAGGTTGTTGTCTTGAAGTGGGAGTCAGGAGTCCTTGAGACTGAACTGGGGGTGACGAGAAACTCTACCTGGCTGATTCCATGGCAGGCGATGTAGCCGACACTTCTAGTACTGTCTTGGCTCAAGAAGGAGTAGCCTCTCTAGTCGATACTTGAGAAGTAGGTCTAACCGCTTGCACATTGGGGTCATCGTCTCTAGGAAGTGGGGTGACAACATGACCAGGGATTGCTTTTGCAGGATGATGACCTTCTGAATCCATTTTGTCCAAAGGTACACCATAGGCTATCCATCCCTCGAGAGTGTTTGCAGGCTTGAGTTTTTGGATTGGCTTTATGGGAGGAATTAAAATACATTTCTCACCAAGGCGAGGTGCCTAATCTTCTTTCTCTACTATGAAACCAATACCATGGCTTGACTTGTAATGATGAAATCTGAGAGGGGCAATCCAAACGGGGTAGTTGACATAATAGCTTCGACGCACCAAATAATACTGGTGAGTCCACTAGCGCATCCAGACATGTGAACTATGCACCGAACAGTTAAAGCCCAGAATCACAAAGTGTGCCCCTGTACGCACCATCAATAATTGCTTTCAGATATAAACCCAGTTGTAAGGACCAACCTCATAACTTCACATCTGAAAAGTAACTACTTCACCAGTCTCAGGCACAGTTCGATCGAAGTCAAATTGTCATGCGAACCTGTTAGGGTGATACGGTTCTCACTAAAAAAGTTGCCTTCTCTTAGGGGTAAACTGCAAGCTCAGATAGAAACCGAGAAGTACTTCTCGGTTTGGGATAAAGACCCGTCATCTATAGCTTATTTGTCATCAGGATTGTTAGAACTGGGAACTGGAAGAATGAGATTGAGTCGGTGTGCTCTATATTGTCCATAACCCAATTGTATATTTTCTTGATCATCTTATGGCCTTGATAACGCCATAACAGAAAGTGATCAGGGTTCACCCATGCTTTCTCTGGCTCATTGAAAGTCGATGGAAGTAAATACCAAGCCACTCAACGAAGTAATGCCAATGGATAAAGGTCGATGAAGCACCGACTGACGGGCTCTTGTACTGAGTCGCGGTCTATCCAAAATGCCTATATAGCGAACAGAGCACTGGGGAGGGGGGGATAATTAATACCTGTTACATTCAGCCATTGCTCCAGCCACAATGAATAGGGTGGGATGGATGGCGTCTTCCCACTTAAAGCTCTGGAGTACGACAGAGCCTAGCCAATATACCAAGAACGTGGCCAGCTCGCAAGACTTACTGAGTTCATAAGGATTGTTAATTGTCCGTCTGAGCTTAACAAGATTTTCATGATCACTCTCTGAAAAGATGTCAGGAAAAAGATTGGAATTAATGATAGGAGAGAATTTCATAAAGAACTTAAGAGGAAGTGTGGCGAAAACTTACGAAAGATATCTCGAAAAGTGTACCAACCATGTCTTATTTTGAATCTTGTCGATGGAAGAAAATTTAGCCATCTCTTTGAATAATTCTATCATGGTAGCACTGACTTTGGTCTTCCACGTCATAGGGGAGAAATAAGCAAATTCCTCATTTGTAGGCACATATTTATCAAAGAAATTTCCAGAGATTGGGAGGCCTGCTATTCTATAAAGGTCCCACAACGTAATGCTGACTTCACCACAAGGTAGATGAAAAGAATTTGTGGTTGGACACCAGTAATTCAGAAAGCCCTTCAGAATTGGGACGTTTGGTTCAAAATACTTTGAGGTAACTTCGATGGCATCTAGTAAGTCTATCATAGGTAAAACAGCGTGGTGCATCCTCATAATGTCTCTAGCCTAGGCTGTATAGAAGGGTCATTCTTTGAGCATACTCCAAGGACAGAATTCCTCTTTGCCCCATAAAGTGGAATTATCTTGGGTGAGAAATCTTTGTCGTAATGTTTCGAAGAAATGACTGGGATAGTGCTCGTGGGGACTGTAGCATGGCATGAGGAATTTCATAGGAGGGATCTTGCTGGCCATTTGTCGAGTAACATTTTGCAAGAGCAAGCCCTCCACAATCCTTGTCTCTTGCGATATCCAGTAATCTGTCACAAGAATTTTACTATGGATCATCCTATCTGTATGCTCACTTTTAGACATCGGTAGATAACGATGGACATTCATAGGAAGGACTACTGGCTCGTCCTTATGAGGATTGTTAAAATTGATGACATCTTGTAGAACTTGGATACCACTCCATGTATTTGAAAGACGCTTGGAATTATGTTCCTTGATCTTGTATTAAAGAATCTCCTCCTTGCTTCGTCTCCTCTTCTGTAAGTGCTAAGCACAATATGTGAGTGATAAGCACATGTTCGCTCGCCTCAAGTGAAAGGCTGCGATGTAGTAATAATCTCGGAAAGACCGAGGTCAATCCACAAGGAATTAGGGTAAACCAATTCAAACTAGCAACTCCAATATCAATAATTTAGAAGTTTGATTTCATAAACTAAGTAAAAACAGTAACTTTGCAAAAATCTATAATTTAATGGAACTAAAGTCTCAAGGATCCACTTGTAGTAGTCCCATGTGAATTCATTCATCTAAATACAACTAGATTTGAAGTTCTATCTCTCTTCTAGTTTGAAGATTTAGCATTCAAACACAAACAATCTTCACTTAAGTCAGAAACTAAGATTCTAGTTCCAATGAAGCACATAGAATTCAAATGTAGCCTTCGAAGTAACAACCATGCCAAGGGACATGGTATGCTCTAGGGTTACTACAATGCGAATCTAATCAATCCAAACATGGTAATCTCAGAGAATTGTAAGAAACCCATGTCCGAAGCGCATGAACTCTCATAAAACATCAAAAAATACCAACTTTATTCAAACTAGAACTTAAAAATCTAAACTTAAAGTAGAGTACGTGAATCAAACGAATTCTATATGATAACTAACTACAAGCTTCACCTCTTCACCTCTCACGTGATAACTAACTAGCCTTAGCTAAGAGGTTCTAGCCAAGTATTATCATGCTTCAACTAAAAATAATGAAAGACATGAAAAATCGAATTTAAGAGAGTTGTAGACACTCCACGACGATCCTCTTCACCTCTCACGAAGTCCCAAGCCTTCTATGATGCCTTAGCTACGATCTCTAGATGTCCTTATATCATACAGAGGCTCCATCGCCCCAGAAAGTTCCACAATTGCGTAACAACTTCCGTGTGTAGCAATTTTCGGGCTTGTTGAACAAGCTGTAGGAATGTTTGCAAAAAAACACTGGCCGACCAGTCTTGACCGGTCAAACCCCTCCAATTGGGTGTCCGGAGAGTACAGAAGGGAGGAAGCCTTTGGTCGACCGGTCTTGACCGGTTAGACCCTTCTTTTGAATGGTCCAGTGTGCATAAGTGGGGCAGCAGTGCTGGCTGACCAGGTCTGGACTGGTCTAGCCTTCTTTCTTTCCTTTCTTTTTCTCCCTTCTCTCCTTCTTTCTTCTTCCTTCTTTAGCCCACCTTGGGTCTTCATCAAAGAGCTTCTAAATGTGCTCTTTTGTACATCAATTGAGTGAAGTCTCTCTCTCATTCTTACAACCACAAAACATGTATTAGATTAGTCTTTTAACCATGCAAACCATGCATAAGATGTGATGTTATGGGTTGGAATATGTATAAATTAGGAGCTTAATAGCACAGTATAGTTGTCAAATTTTGTAAACAATAGTATAGTGCATGAGGTTGTGTGAGCAAGCCAAGTTCTTTGAGAAGACAATAGTCACCCTTAACAAACATATCAACATCAAGACTATCAACTCTACAACAGAAGTTATGGCAAAGCTTCAAAGATAAACTATATATGCCAAAGGTAATATTGACCATAGGGATGACCCTAGGTTAGGTGATTTCATATGACTTTTAAGTTAATCACTCTAATATTTTTTAAAGTCACATTTCAAGGAAATTCAACTAGCTTAACCTTGTATTCGGTCAACCCAAGAATCTTCAGCCAGCCTGGGAACTTCAGTCAAGTTTCCAACAAGCATTATTGGAAAATTCAGAAGATCTTCGGTTAGCTCGACCCTGTGTTTGGCCAACCGAATAGGCTTCGATCAGCCGAGGAACGTTCGGTCAAGTTTTCAGATTTAAAATTATTTTCTGGACCCAGAACTCGGGTTAGCCGATCCGATACTCAGGTCAGCCGAAGTTTGAACAAATTCTATCCCGCGAAATCTGATAGTCGTTGGGATGAAACGGTTGAATCTTAGGTCAACCAAAGGCAAACTTAGGTCAGTCGAAGACCTAACTTTGTTGCTATAAATAGGGCTTTCTTCTCTCTATTTTTCATCAAGAAAAAGCACAAAATTACTCTATCTCTCTGGTGAAAAAGTCATCCATTATAGTCTAGTTATCTGATCTTAATTCCTAGTTTATTTTATAACTACCTCAGTTCTCTTCTTATTTAATCTGATTGTGTAAAGAGAAGATCATGCTCATACTTGAGATAAGAGAACTGAAATTACAGCTTTTAAGGAAACCTTTTTAGAAATCCCTAGACCTATCTTGTTCGAGCTATATTGGTTTATCTTCTTTAAAGATTGGATCGCTGCACCATTGAAGCTTTACCACTGTTAAGCTTCATTATCTTCTATAAGAAGAATGGTAATATATTTTCATACTTTGGGTTTTGTTTGACATAGCCCGTGAAAATCTCAAATCAAGTTGTTAGTGATTAGCCCGTGAAAATCACTTAAGGTTAGTGATTAGCCTGTGAAAATTACTTGAGGTTTTGTTGTGATAAGCCTGTGAAAATCACAATCTCTGTATCAGGTTTTAAAGATAAATCTGTGAAAACCTTTATATAGTGGAAAACCAAAATTATAAGGAGTAGTAATTTTAGGAGTGGAGTTGGTTTAAGTTGCTTAAGCACCGAACCACTATAACTCTCTGCGTCGTGGTGATTGTTTAATCTTTTATCTTCTTATGTGCCTGATTGTTTATAAAACCTTAAATCGTGACATAAGGTTGTCCTACTTGAATTTCTAAGTGATATAAGGTTGTCCTACTTAGTTGACGAAGTGAAATGTTGTATTACTTGATTTCTAAGTAAAAGGTTGTCCTACGATTTAATCAAAGGTTTCAAATTATTCTCTATTTGCTTATTTACTTTCAGATTAGTTAGTTGCATATTTATTCTTGCTAATCTTGTTATTAATACTCTAATTTATTTTAAGATTGCAAGAGGCATAATTGAATTGAGTTATCCTATTCACCCCCTCTAGGACATTTATAGCTCTATCTTTTTCAAGTGGTATCAGAGAGGGTTTTATCTTTTGTGGATTTTCAATCCAAAAAGTTAGATCTAGAGCTATAAGATGTCTAAATTTGAAAGCTTATCTGTTTTCAGGCCACCTCCTTTTGATAGTACTAACTATTGTTATTGGAAAGCCAGGATGAGGATATTTCTAAGATCCATGGATGAAAGTGTGTGGCAAGCCACATCATTAAATTGGACTCCTCCAATAATTAAAGTAATAGGTGATGATGGAATTAAATTTATGAGACCAGTAGCTTATAATCTATGGACCACTACTCAAAAAAATAAAAGTAGTGCAAAAGCTAAAGCATTTAATACTATAACTTACGCTCTTTCACCTAATGAATTCAAAAGAATTATTTTATGTGAATTAGCTAAGCAAGCTTGGGATATACTCGAAATGACCCATGAGGGCACTAATATTGTAAAGAAGTCCAAAATTCAAATCCTCACAATCAAATTTGAGGAAATCCTATATGGATGAAAATGAAACATGTATGGACTTCTATACAAAATTAAATGATATAGTGAACTCTATGTGGGGTCTTGAAGAGAGCATTCTAGAAAGCAAAGTCTGTGTTAAAATTATGAGATTTCTACCAGATCGATTCAATTCTAAAGTTACTGCTATTCAAGAATTGAGGGATACTGATAGAATGAAAGTTGAGGAACTAGTTGGATCCCTTCAAACATATGAATTGAATTTCAAAGGTCCTAAGAGTAAGTCTATTTCTCTCAAATCTTTAAAATTTGTTTCAAACAATGAAAATTCAGATAATGAAGAAGATGAGGATGATATGGCATTATTGGCTAAGAAGTTTTACAAGATTTTCAAAAATAAAAAGAAACTTGAGATTCAAAAACTTTTGAAAAAGAAGAAAGGTAAATTAGGTTTTTGAAAAATTAAAACTAAGGATACGCAATGCTTCAACTGTTCAGGTTATGGGCACTTAGCTACAAATTGTCCTAAAAAGGAAAAACCAAAGAAGAAAGGAATGGTCACAACCTGGAATGATTCGTCAGAATCTGAATCTGATTCAGATTCCGATGAATCAGATCAGGAAGAATAAAAAATTTAGAATGCATTTATGGCCATTGTCAACATTTCTCCTTTTGAAGACAATGATAAATCTGGATATGAGACATTTAGAAGTGAATCTGAGAATGAAGAAGATCTTTAAGAAGCTTACAATGCCCTGTACAAGGAAAGTTGTAAGATAGCGTCCAAATTTAAAGTTTTAAAGAAAATGTGTGATAAACTGCAATCTGAACTTGACAAATGTATTTTGGAAAAATCACATTTTTCTGACTACTTTGAAAAATGTATACTAGATTTGAAAATAAAAAATGAATATTTCAAAAAACTTCAAACTAATTTTAATTCTCTAAAATATGAATTGCTCTTTTTTAAGAAGTCAAAGAATTCTGAAAAATCCAAAGACACAGTAGAAGAAATTCTTCACTTTTTCAGACCTTATGGTGATAAATCAGGTCTTAGTTACAACAAGTTCAATTAAAAGTCAAAGACATCACCTACTATCTTTGTAAAAGTTGAATCTTCGCATTCTAAGTATGAAAATTAGAAAACGTTTAAAAAATCTATTTTCAAAAGTTCAAAACCTTTTCAAAAGATTTTAAAAATCTCAGTCAACTACAAAGGTAATTCTTCTTCACTTATTCTGAGAATCATAGACTTACTCAAAGAACTCTTGGTACGAAGTAGGAGAAAAGGAAGACAAATGTCTCATTCTCCTCAAGAAAAGAAGGATCCACATAAGTCCAAAACCATTATGAAGTGGATTCCTAAAAATAAATGTTTGGTGATCCACACTACTTTCAAAGCCAGTAGTCATTCAAAATGGTACTTGGATAGTGGTTGTTCAAGACATATGACAGGTGACAAAAGTATATTATCAAACATCAACGAGATTAATGGAGGTGCTGTCACTTTTGGAGATGGTAGCCATTGTAAAATCATTGGCCAAGGTAATGTTCAACTCCATAATCTTCCTTTGTTTTAAATTTTTTTTATATGTTGATGGATTAAAGCATAACTTGCTTAGTATTTCACAAATCCGCGACAATAATCAGTGTAAAATTTTCTGATCGCGAATGTGAAATTCTAAATAAAATAGGAGATGTAATTTTACATGGTCGTAGGATGTCTGAAAATTACTACATAATTGATCAAAGTTGCTCAAAGAAGTATTTATGTTAAATGACCAAACTTGATGAATCTGAACTTTAGCATCAAGGACCTGGACATGCGAACTTTAGAGACTTATATAAATTGAGTAAAAGGGATCACTTACGTGATCTACCCAAGCTAAGAAAGAAAGAAAACAAAATATGTGACTCATGTCAAGTTCGCAAACAAATAAGAAGTTGTTATAAGAAAATAAACTCTCTAGCCACATCTAGACCCCTTGAACTTCTCCATATGAATTTAGTTGGACCAACTCGAATGGAGAGTAAAGGTGATAAAAGGTACTTCTTAGTTATAGTTGATGAATTTACTCGATTATCTTGGGTAGCTTTTCTGGGAGAAAAGTTTGAAACATTTAATGAAGCCAAAAAGATCATCAAACGAATTCAGATTGAAAAGCAATTGTGTATCATTAGAATCAGAAGTGATCATGGAATTGAATTTGAAAATAGCAATTTTCAGGAGTACTGTGAAGATCATGGTATTTTACATGAGTTTTCAGCTCCAAAAATACCTCAGCAAAATGGAGTTGCTAAGAGAAAGAATAGAGTTCTACAAGTGATGGCAAATGTTTTACTAAATAGTAAGCAGCTGCAACAAAATCCTGAAGCACCACAGGCCGCATGTACCTATATCTGCAGATCACATCCGCGCCCCCAGAATGGAGTCCAGATGGCAGAATATATTACCCATCTTACCATCACATCGATATCCAGAGCATTCCTGTTAACCTTTACTGGCCAACTCGATATCGAGGACTCGCATACGACGACGAGCTCCTACTCCAGACACGGGTAAATGGTTTCATGGCCATCTATCGCAATCTCAGTCTGGCCACACGCCGAACAATTCAAGAGATAAGAATTTACTAAAGAGTTTTTAGGTTGAAGTTGTGAATACTGCTTGTTACATTACTAATCATGCATATATTAGGGCATATAAGAATAGTACACCGTATGAAATGTGGTTTAATAAGAAACCATTGGTGAAACATTTTTAAATTTTCGAAAGCTTGTGTTATATTTTACTTGACCGAAAAAATGTTGGAAAGTTTGATGCTAAAAGTGATGGAGGCATTTTTCTAGGGTATGCTACAAACAGTTGTGCATATTGAGTTTTAAATAAAAGAACTGGGGTCATTCAAGAATCCATAAATGTGGTCATTAACGATCAAGATCAAAACTCCAGCTCTTTTAAGGATGGTGATGATATAGAAATATAACCATCTAATCCAAATAAAGTTGAACTCCGATCAGTAAGAAACCATCCACAAACTCAAATTTTGGGTGATCCACTGACTGATGTACGAACTCGAAGTCAATTAAAAGAGATTTGTAGTTAAGTATGCTTTACATCACAAATAGAACCGTCCAACGTAAATGAAGCACTAGCTGATGAAAATTGGATTTTAGCCATACAAGATGAGTTGAATCAATTTGTTCGGAATGATGTATGGTATCTTGTTCCACGTCCATCTGATAAGAATGTAATTGGAACAAAGTGGATTTTCAAAAATAAATTAGATGAACTTGGAAATATTATTAGGAACAAGACTCAATTGGTTGTACAAGGGTACACTAAAATTGAAGGCATAGATTATGATGAAACCTTTGCACCAGTTGCTCGCCTTGAATCCATAAGATTGTTCATATATATTGCTTGTTTTAAACATTTTAAAATTTATCAAATGGATGTGAAAAATCCTTTTCTCAATGGTCATTTACATGAAGAAGTGTATGTGGAACAACCCAAAGGATTTGAAGATCCAAAACTTCTAAATCATGTATTTCGACTTAAGAAAGCTCTTTATGGTCTAAAACAGGCACCAAGAGCATGGTATGATAAATTGATCCAATTTCTGATTAACCATGGTTTTCAAATGGCCAGTGTTAACAAAACCTTATTTGTAAAACATTCAAACAATGATATTTTGATTATATAGATATATGTAGATGATATTATATATGGATCAACTTCTACTAATATGTCTTTTAAGTTTGCAGAACTGATGAAGTCAGAATTTGAAATGAGTATAGTTGGTGAACTAAACTATTTTCTTGGATTTCAAGTCAGACATCTGAAAAAAGGTATCTTTCTATCTCAAACTAAATATGCTCAAAGCTTAGTTAAGAATTTTGGTATAGATAATGGAATAAATTATGATTCTTCAATGAGCACTACACTGTAATTATCAAAAGATGAACTTGGTAAGAGTGTAGACTCTCACTTATATAGAAATATGATTGGTAGCTTACTATACTTAACTGCTAGTAGACTTGATATTGCATTCAGTGTAGGTGTGTGTGCTAGATATCTATTTGATCCTAAAGAATCATATTTAACTGCTATAAAATGCATACTTCAATATGTTGCTGATTCAACTAATCTTGGACTATGGTATCTATGTGATACTTCATCTCAATTAGCAGGATATTCTGATGTTGATTGGGCTGGTAATGTTGATGACATGAAATCAACAAGTGGTGCATGTTTCTATATTGGTAATTGTCTTGTCTCATGGATGAGTAAGAAACAAAATTCAGTTTCTTATCAACTGCAGAAGCTGAATACATCGCTGCAGGAAGTGCATGTACACAGCTTATGTGGATGAAAAGAATGCTAGCTGATTATGGGATAACATAGGATACTATGCACTTGTATTGTTATAACACCAGTGTAATTAATATATCTAAAAATCCCATTCAACATTCTCGAACAAAGCACATTGACATTCAATATCATTATATCTGAGAGCTGTATGAAGAAAAGTCAGTTATGATGGAATATATTCATATTGAAAATCAATTAGCAGATATTCTTACTAAGCTATTTGATAATACAAGATTTTTAAAATTAAAAAACGATATTGGTTTGTGTTCTATGTAATTGTTTCGTTCCATATCATTTCATGCATTTTTTTAAATGAAAAAAATTTTGGCCACTAGTTTTTGACCGAATTGTTCGGTCAGCCGAACAGCACGGTCATTCCGATTTAAAGAGCTTGAAACCCACTTTTCTGTTTCATTCTTTTTCTTCTTCTTCGGTTGGCCGGTGCTCCTCTTCAGTTACCCATCTCAAATTCATGCAAGTGTTGTGAGTTGATTTTTATCATTAATCTCTCTTGATTTCATCATTCAATCAACTCTATTCCTCTTTTAATCTAGTCTTTGTGGTTTGAAACCCTTGTTTTTTGAGTTTTTCTATTGGAGTGTTTGTCTTGCAACATTTCTTTAATTTATTGTCATGGAACGCCGTTCTAAATAAGCCGTTAGTAAATCCTATCCCAGATCTTTCTCTCGTTCCATTCCAAGAGAGATTCGGACAATTTCACTACCGGAAGATGATCCAGACTTTGTCCGTGATTTTCGATCTAGAGATATTATTGTAGAACAACTTGTTAATCTCAATCACATTGCTGAATATGGGTTGCATGATCTTCTTTTCAAAGTTGGTTGAGAAAAGTGGGGAGGAAATGCATACCGATCAATAGTCCAAGGCATGTATTCCTCCATCTTGGAATTCTTTTTAGATGATGACATCTATTTTAAGATTAAATTTCTAGAGGAAACGGTGACAATCATACCCTCTACCATTGCGTCATTAATGAAAATTGACATGACAGAGGATGGAATCCCAATTCCTCCCTTATTTGAAAAGATGTCTCAATCTGAGAAAAACAAAACAGATCTTACTCCCTTCATGTTACGTGTTTTGTATGCTATTGCTACTGGAGTTCATATTCGTCTTCCTACGTTTATCTGTTTCTACATTATTCACTATCGCATGCAGCCTAAGCATGGAAATTTACCTTTTGGTTATCTTATTATTCTCTTACCCTAAATCTGTGTGTTCAAATTCCAACTATTGAGGCACCAGAGTCCGAACTTCCTTTCAATAATTCTAATTTAAATATGATGATTTTGGAGCTTTTGCCGAAACAACGTGCTAACTCTCAAGAGTATGAGCATGATGAAGAAGGCGCTGAAGGCGATGTGGATATGGATGATTTATTTGATGAGGTTGAAGTTAAACATAAAGATGACCCTGATTACAATCCATCTAATTATAATTCTCAAATTTCTATCCTAGAATAGATGATGGATTCTCTGCATGTCTCTAAGGAAACTTTTGTTGCATCTCAAAAGTTTAGTATGAAATACATGAAAAAATATTTTCACGTATGAGCGAGAGTCTAAAATACATTGATCCTGAGATGCCATTACCTTTCTTTTCATCTGGGTCAGAATAATTATCTTTTTATATATGGTTTGTAATGAATGTTTATGAGTACTTTTGTAGTAGACTCAGTTAGACTCTGGTTCAGTATGCTATTATATTTTTAATATTATGGACTCATTATATATGCACTTCTTCATTTATTAAATTGTGACAAAAAGGGGGAGAGATGTTATGTTATGAATTCATGTGTTTACTGTAGTGTGTAAAATTTTCTTTCTAAGCATATGTGTAGGGGGAGTAGCATACTTCCAGGGGGAGCATACAAGACAAGTTCTTTTTCTTAGTGATTATCTATTGAAAAATCCTTTTTATGGATGTTGAGAGTTGCTTGCAATGTAATATGTTGTGTTTTGTCACGAAATTGACAAAGGGAGAGATTGTAAGTGCTAAGCACAATCTGTGAGTGCTAAGCACAATATAGTTGTCAAATTTCGTAGACAATAGTATAGTGCATGAGGTTGTATGAGCAAACCAAGTTCTTTAAGAAGACAAGAGTCAACCTCAACAAACATATTAAGATCAAGACTATCGACTATACAACAGAAGTTGCGGCAAAGCTTCAAAGATAAACCACATATGCCAAATGTAATATTGACCATAGAGATGACCCTAGGTTAGGTGATTCCATATGACTTTTAATTTAATCACTCTAATCTCTTTTAAAGTCACATTTCAAGGAAATTCGGCTAGCCTAACCTTGTATTCGGTCAACCCAAGAATCTTCGGCCAGCTTGGGAACTTCAGTCAAGTTTTCAACAAGCGTTGTTGGAAAATTCAAAAGATGTTCGGTCAGCCCGACCCTGTGTTCGACCAACCGAACAGGCTTCGATTAGCTCAAGAACATTTGATTAAGTTTTCAGATTTAAAACTGTTTTCTAGACCCACAACTTGGGTCAGCTCGACCCTGTTTTGGGTCAGCCGAAGTTCACTTGGGTCAGCCTAACTGACAGTCGGGTCACCCGAAGTTTGAACAAATTCTTATCCCACGAAATCTGATAGCCGTTGGGATAAAACGATTGAATCTTTGGTCAGTCGAAGATCTAACTTTTTTACTATAAATGGGGTTTTCTTTTCCCTATTTTTCATCAAGAAAAAGCATGAAAATACTCTCTCTGGTGAAAAAGCCATCTATTATAGTCTAGCTATCTGATCTTAATTCCTAGTTTATTTTATAGTTACCTCAGTTCTCTTCTCATTTAATTTGATTGTGTAAAGAGAAGATTATTCTCATACTTGAGATAAGAGAACTGAAATTGCAGCTTTTAAGGAAACCTTTTTAGAAATTCCTAAATCTATCTTGTTCGAGCTATATTGGTTTATCTTCTTCAAAGATCGGATCACTACACTATTAAAGCTTCATCTCTATTAAGCTTCATCATCTTTTACAAGAAGAATGGTAATATCTTTCCATACTTTGGGTTTTGTTTGGGATAGCCCCGTGAAAATCTCAAATCAAGTTATTAGTGATTAGCCTGTGAAAATCACTTAAGGTTAGTAATTAGCCTGTAAAAATCACTTGGGGTTTTGTTGTGACAAGCTTGTGAAAATCACAATCTCTGTATCAGGTTTTAAAGGTGAACTTGTGAAAACCTTTATATAGTGGACAGCCAAAATTATAAGGAGTAGTAATTTTGGGAGTGGAGTAGGTGCAAGTTGTTTAGGCACCGAACCACCATAACTCTCTGTGTCGTGGTGATTGTTTAATCTTTTATCTTCTTATGTGCCTGATTGTTAGTGAAACCTTAAATCGTGACATAAGGTTGTCCTACTTAGATTTCTAAGTGATATAAGGTTGTCCTACGATTTAATCCAAGGTTTCAAATTGTTCTCTATTTGCTTATTTACTTTCAGATTGGTTAGTTGTATATTTATTCTTGCTAATCTTGTGAATAATATTCTCATTTATTTTAAGATTGCAAGAAGCATAATTGAATTGAGTTGTCCTATTCACCCCCCTCTAGGACCTTTATAGCTCCGTTTTTTTCAAGTGGTATTAGAGAGAGTTTTCTCTTTTGTGGATTTTCAATCTAAAGAGTTAGATTCGAAGCTGTAAAATGTCTAAATTTGAAAGCTTATCTGTTTTCAGGCCACCTCCTTTTAATGATACTAATTATTTTTATTGGAAAGCCAGAATGAGGATATTTCTAAAATCCATGGATGAAAGTGTGTGGCAAGTCACTTTAATAAATTGGACTCCTCTAATAATTGAAGTAACAGGTGATGATGGAATCAAATTTATGAGACCAGTTTTTTTAACTTCAAAATTTGTTTTCAAGCATCATAATTTTTTTCGAAATCTCATTATTTTTTTCAAAAATCTCATTTTTTTTCAAACTTATCAAATTTTTTGCAAACTTCTAATTTTTTTTTAGAATCTAATTTTTGTTCTTCAAAAACCCAATTTTTTTTTAAAACTCATTAATTTTTTTTTTCAAAATGTCAATTCGTTTGAAAATCTTATTTTTTCAAAAGCTCAATTTTTTGAATTTCTTAAATTGTTTTTTTTCAAAATCCTAATTTTTTCCAAGTTTTAAATTTGTTTCCAAAACGACACGATTTTGTTTTGAAAATATCAATTTTTCCAGAAATCTCAATTTTTATTCAAGCTTTCAATTTTTTTCAGAATGTCAAAAATCTAAATTTTTCTAAAAATCTCAACTTTTTGAACTTCTCAATTTTGTTTTCAAAATCCCATTTTTTTCCAACTTCTTAATTTTTTTCCAAACGTCACAATTTTTTTTCTAAATCTTGTTTTTTAGAAAAATCTCAAATTTTATTCAAAAATGTCAATTTTTATCAAAATGTAATTTTTTTTGCAAACTTCTAATTTGTTTGTCAGAAATCTAAAGATTTACCTATAGTCTTCATATTTTAGCTACCCTTACTAATTTCCTCAACACCTTAGGTTAGCCTCAGGATAACCTAATTTCCTCAACACCCTTATAAAATACATCATATAAAGAGGGGTTTGGAATCCTCTTATAAGGGATAATGGTTGGGATCCTCTCTTAGATTGGAAGGGAGAGGAGTAGTGGTGGAGGCCCATAGAATGTACATTGTCTTTTGGTCTTCATCACTAGGAGAGTCACTTGATTTAAATTTTAACTCCTCTGTATCATCCCATGTTGCTTCCATAACCTTCTTACTTTTTCTTTTAGGCTTGTTTGGGCAATCAGTTACAACATGACCATATTCATCACAACTATAACATTGGACAGATTTGGATTTAGAAGATTTTCCCTTATGCTTTTCAATCTTCTTGCCCTTCTTTTCACAACTCTTTCCTTTATTCATTTTGAGGAATCTCTTGAATTGTCTATTAAACTTATCTTCCTCATCTTCTTCTTCTTAACTATCTTCTTCTTCAAATTCACTCTTGATTTTCCTATGTGAGTGTTCGTACGAAGTCTTCAAGACAGTATGTTTCTTCTTATAGGGGACTTTAAAGTGTAGTTTATGAGTTTGTAGGGATCTTAATAGTTGTTCTACTTTCATCATGTCTATGTCTCTACACTCTTCTAATGTTATCACTTTAGAGCTAAATCTCTCTGGGAGGGACCTAAGTATTTTCCTACAAATTCGCTCATCCAGAACCCTTTCTCCTAAGCCACACATGGAGTTATAAATATGATTCAATCTAGCGTAGAGCTCCATGACGGTTTCATCCTCACCCATTTTAATATTTTCAAATTGTGTGGTGAGGAGTTGCAATTTGGAATACTTGACGGTACTCGTTCCATCATGTGTAATCTCTTGGGTCTACCAAGTTGATTTGCCAGTCTCATAATTGTATATACGATTGAATTCATTGGGTGAGATGGCACAAAAGATGGCATTGAGACCTTTGGCATAACTGGATATTGCCTTACGTTGAATGACCACAACTCCATCTCGTTCCATCGTCTCCACCAGTGTGATCCAACCTTGTTCAATTAAGTCCCATACCATTGGATTGAGAGACATTAAAAATATTTGCATCTAGGCCTTCCAGTAAGCATAATTTGAACCGTTAAAATGTGGTGGACGAGTGGTGATACTACTTCCCTCTTGGGTAGACATCGTGCTAAGGCTTCGATATTGAATCTTACTCTAAACGGTTAAGTCCTTGAAGAGCAACCCGCTCTAATACCAATTTAAATTGCGCAGTGGATCGTCTAACACAATACCCTGTGCTACGTGAGGAAGCTAAAGCGGAGCTACTAGAACTATGACTAAGTCCTAGAGGGGGTGATTAGGACCTTTTAAAAACTATTGTCTAATTAAAATTAATTAACAAGTAAATTAAATTAAGCAAGTAACACTTAGCTTCCAAACTTAAGTGGGTCCAATCACATAGACTATAGATGATATAACTATCAAACAACTAGTCTAATAGTGAAAATACATCCTGTGTGTGAATTTACCTATCATGTGTAGAGCATACATTCCATTTAAGTCTTCATATAATTAACAATTAAACTAACAATCTTAGAATAACAATGTGCTAAAATATAATCATAAACACAAGCATATATAGTGGTTCAACTACTTATCTACTCCACTTTCGGTTACCGTACCCAACACATGAGTACACCGGATTTCACTAAATGGAGGTTTTAAATCAGGTTCACCTCTTAACCTTCAACTGAAAGTTTTACACACTGGTTCACCTCCCAACCTGAACAGAGGTTTTACAAGTTCACCTCTCTAACCTAGGTGTTTGATAGGTTCCACCCTAACCTAGGAGTTTCATAGGTTCCTTCCAACCCTTCAGTTCCAATCCAGGAACATATAATGGTTTCTTAGGCTAATCAATAACCTAGGCGTATGCACCCTTGTCAGTGGTCTACGTACACACTTGTGTCGGTGGCTCCTCTTGGAGACTTAGTCGAGTTTGGTTCACAAACTCTCACACTCAATCCTATTTAGGAAAGAGTGTAACTGACCTCTTATAATTAACAACTTACTTGTCGGATTGAGCCCCTTGTATCGCACCTTCTTCGGGTTACTTCTTCTCGCTCTCCCGTGCTCGAATTAGCTCCCCTTCTTCTCCCCCGATCTTTGATGCCGATGCTTTGCTGAGGCTTTAGCTCCAACAATCAATCGCCTTGCATATGATTTCTTTTAACATGACCAAGGTAATGGGAGGTATGTTGAATTCTCTACAACTAATAAGAATTGATTGCCTAGGGAAATTCACCTAGAAAGATCTCTTAGATAGGTTTAAAGTAAGGTTCTACCTATAAACTTGGTATCTAAACATTTAGAGATAAAGATGGAAAAGTTCATCTTCATTTGAGCTTTGAATGCTCCAACATGTGATTAATCGCAAAGAAGATGACTTGATTGGGTTAGGATTAGAGCCTAATAATGCACTAAAATTTCTCTCCTAAGACCAAGGGTCAAGCCCCATAAATATATATTTGAAGCTCCAACGAATAGAAAAGGGCATGTAACAACTCTCTTTCGATAGGTCGACTTGACCTGTCGACCGGTTGAAATGGGCCATCGGCCCATCGAAGTTGGGTGTTGACCATTCGAATTACCCAATGGTTCAAGGTATAATTGTTGTCCAGTTTCAGCCACTTTTCGACCTGTCGATCGATCGACGATGCCTAGAGTCCGGTCAAAATCTATCATCGACCAGTCGATTTTCCTTAGGACCAATGTTCAGTTGTTGTCCTGTTTTTGGACCAAATCGACATGTCGACCGTCTCGTCGACTGGTCGATCATGCTGCTCGACTAATCAATGGACCGGTCAACAACTCTATGAGTTTTACTGTTTAGGTTGTTTGTTTACAGCAACTCATGAACCTCTTAGGCCATCTAATGGTTGGTCTTTTGGGACTCCTAAGCCCATTCTAAGATGACCAAAAGTTTGCCTAATGGGTCCAAGCCATCTATAGGTTAAGGTTGTTTTGGTTTTAAGGGTTAGGGTCACCAAGGCATCTCTGATTTACCTGTATCTTCTTCCTTGATGCTTCTTGTCTACTTGAATCTTTGGTCTTCGGCTTGCTAAGGCTCAACCGACATTACAACACATGGACGTACGTGATTGACAAATAAGGTACATTAGTACGCCACATAAAATCACACTAACAGGCCGGAACCAAGTAATTCTGCGTGAGACCTAATCCAAACCATTTAGAACCAATAATGTTCTATTCACCGGCGGATTAAGAGAGTGTCGAAAAGGGCCCAGAAGAAATAAGAAATAGGGAATTATTGTTAGAGGATTTGAAAGGGTTCAGTCTGGTGAGTCAAAAAATAATGTAAGCCATGGGCTTTGATTGCGATGAACCAATTGGTTGAAATGGTGGGTGTTGTGAGAAGACGAGCTGACCTCAGGATAGATCTGGATTAGCCTGTTCAGCTCCAATCCGACCTGAGGACAGACAGCACGACCCGAAAACAGGTCGTCAAGTCTGACCGACCAAGCCTAGAGAGAAGAGGCAATCCCTCTAAACGACCTCATAAGGCTGACCTCTTTCATTGTAACGAGCTGGTTCCGTTACCGCAATTTTCTTAAGTTTGCGCGCAATAAGAGGAAAAGAATCCGGGAAATCTCTAACCAACTCGTCAAATATCTCCAAAGATCACGGGACAGCTCAGGAAATCTCAGAGATCCGAGATTTCCTCTACGAACATCACGGCTGCAGAAAGGGAACGTAATCGCGCAACCTAAGTCTATAAATTGATGTGTCCTCTTCATTATCAAGGTATGACATAACCACTGATCTCGAGATCCTTTTTCGAATCCAAATTAACTTAGGCATTGGAGGGCTAACGGCTGGACCCCAGCCACCCCTTCTTCTGCTTTCCTTTGTGTTCTACAGGATCTAAGGAGCTTCCGGGTCAGATCCAGACCGCACGCCTACCAGAAATCAGCTGTACTCATCTGCTGACCAGTTGGAGGTCACCTCATCTCGTCTGTTGACTACTTTTTAGCATCAACAGATTGGCGCCGTCTGTGGGAACACGCCTTTTTGCTTTAACCAGGAAGTCCGTGTTCTCGCCGAATCGCTTAAGACGGTCTCGACATCTTCCCTCCTTTTCATCATGGCTGGAAAGAGAAAGTATAAAGGGAAAGCACCTGCGATCGCCGGACCTTCAGACGATCAAGTCTCCGAGAATGAAGGATCGTTTCCTGACACCCCCGCCATCCAGCTCGGTGGAAATTCTTCTAGTTTTGCTCAGCAGGGGGGGACAACAGAGACCTGGTAATCGGGGAATCAGGTTGTCCCTTCTCGAAGAGCAGGTGGGAGGGGTCACCCAAAAGCTGGGGGGCGTTGATGAACGATTCGGCTACGTGGACCAGAGACTGGATGAAATTAAAGCTCTGTTAACTGGTCTGGTCCATCCAACAGTTTTAAATGGCAGAGACCGTGAAGGGCCTCGGCATACTCACCCCCAGCCTCAACAATCCCAGCACTCTCACCAGACTCGGCCGTCACAACGTTCTCAACACCCTACTCCGGTCGAAGAAAACGAGGTCGCCAGCCAATCAACCGGGGCCAGATCTCGGCCAGTAATAGACTTGCCTGCCAGCGATCTACGGCATAGACTCGAGGAACGGAGGACGGCTCGTCTCGAGCATGAACGGGCTGATCGTGAAGCCAGCGACCGAGTAGATGACAACTTAAGCCCACTGGAGGCCGAGTTGAAAGAACTTTGGGAATAAATGGGCGATATTCAGAGAGCACAGCGAGCCCGAGCACCAATCGCAGTGGACGCACTGGTCGACTCATCTGAATCACCGTTCACCGACGAGATTCGTGAAGAACCCCTCCCCAAAGGATTTAAAGTTCCTCAGCTGAAGCAATATTCAGGGATAGGAGATCCGGCAGAGCACTTAGAAAATTTCAAAGTCCGAATGGACCTCCTCGGAGCCAACGGACACATTATGTGTAAGGCTTTTCCGTTGTCCATGACGAGTTCAACATGGACTTGGTTTCACAATTTGAAACCAAGGACAATCAGCTCGTTCTCTCAATTGAGCAAGGCGTTCGCTACTCAGTTCATTGGAAGCACTGATCCGAGGAAACATTCAACTCACTTCGCCGCAATCAAACAGAAAGAGAGGAGTCGTTAAAGGACTACCTCGCGCGTTTTAACTCTGAAGCCGTACAAATCGAAAATCTCTCACAAGACGTACTATTACACACTATGATCGGGGGGCTGCGTGATCGACGTTTCCTTTGGTTTGTCGGGGAAGAGCCACCTCAATTCGTGGCCGAATTCTTGGACCGGGCAGCCAAGCATATCAACGCCGAGGAATTGGTCAACGCTCATCGGCCATCGGCCAAGAATAAGGATCGTTAGGATAGCGGCAGCTCAAAAAGACACAGATCAGAACGAAGGTCGCCAGCCCGGAACGGATCTACCCGAGGAGCAAAATTTCCAACGTCGCGTTTTGAAAAATACATGCCGCTCAACAAAGCCATCGAGCAGGTGTACTTAGCAGAAAAAAGCAAGCACGCTTTCGAATGACCTGCGAAGATAAAGACCGACCCCAATAGAAGGTCGAAATCAAGGTACTGTTTATACCATAAAGACCACGGTCACAACACCGTGGATTGCTTTGACTTAAAGCGACAAATAGAGGCCCTCATCCAGCAAGAATTTTTTAAAGACTACATCGCTCAGCGTTTGGACGGCCGGAGGGATGAAGGTCGAGCCGCAGACCTGGCTGAGGAACAGAGTAACAATCCTGTGGAAGAAATCCACATGATCTTCGGAGGGCCGACCACTGGAGATTCCGGGAACTCCCGCAAAAACTATGTACGGCAAGGAAGAACATCCCAACCAGGGCCCTCTGTGAACATCACCAGCCGACCTGCAAAGGTCGCAAAGGTGACCTCGCAAGCAATAACGTTTACCGAGGAGGACGCTCGAGGGATCGTACACCCACATGACGACTCCCTTGTCGTTTTGATGGTGGTCGCCAACAAGAGACTCCACAAGATGATGGTTGACACGGGGAGCTCGGCCGATATCCTGTACATTTCAGCTTTTGAGAAAATGAAGATCGACCGATCCAGGCTGAGGCCGATCAAAACAGCATTGACCGAATTTACAGGGGACAGCATTATGCCTGAAGGAGAGATAACTCTGCCGGTTACCGCCGGGGAAGAACCTAACCAGAAAATAATTATGGTTGACTTCCTTGTCGTAAATACCCCCTCTGCCTATAACGCCATCATCGGCCGCGCTATCCTGCGAGCTCTCAAAGCTGCCGTTTCCATCTATCACCTTGCAATGAAGTTCGAAACTGACGAAGGAATCGATGTAGTCAGAGGAGATCAGCAGGAAGCCAGTCGTTGCTACGAGCTTTCCCTACGAGGGAAAAGTAAAAGCATGGTATCAGCCGTCTCTCACGCGACCTCCTTCGACCCAAGAGAAGAAGAGAAAGAGCGCGGGTCACCCGCCGAAGAGTTGATTGACATTCCCTTGTCGGAGACCGATCCAACCAGGATCATCAAGATCGGATCATGTTTGAAGGACAGGGTACGAGAGAGCCTGACCACCTTTTTCAAGGGGCATGTAGATGTTTTTGCGTGGTCCCATGAAGAGATGCCCAGAATCTGCCTGGAGGTAATGGTCCACCGGCTAAACGTCAACCCAACCACCAGACCGGTCCGTCAAAAAAGGCGCTCTTTCAACACGGAAAGGTACATGATAATTGAAGAAGAAGTACAGAAATTGCACAAGGCGGGATTCGTCCAAGAAATATGTTATCCAGAATGGCTGGCAAACGTCGTCCTCGTAAAAAAGAACAATAGGAAATGGAGGGTCTGTGTGGACTACACTGACCTGAACAAAGCCTGTCCTAAAGACAGCTTCCCTCTACCATGGATAGATCAGCTCGTTGACGCAACTACTGGGCACGAGCTCCTCAGTTTCATGGACGCCTACTCTGGATATAACCAGATCCAGATGTATGCTCCCGATAGGCAAAAGACAGCGTTCATTACAGATCGTGGCCTCTACTGCTATAAAGTCATGCCTTTCGGGCTCAAAAACGCCAGAGCAACCTACCAACGACTGGTAAACAAGATGTTCGTAGATCAACTTGGCAGAACTATGGAAGTGTACGTGGACGATATGCTCGTCAAAAGCAAGCGGTCAGAGGACCATGTCTACGACCTTTGCACCTCATTCAAGATATTAAGGAAATATCGAATGAAGCTCAACCCTAGCAAGTGCGCTTTTGGAGTAAGCTCGGGAAAATTCCTTGGCTTCATGGTTAACCAGCGAGGAATTGAGGCCAACCCCAAAAAATACAAGCCCTCCTGGACATGGTCTCACCTCGCACAGTGAAAGAGATCCAGCGTCTCACTGGGAGAATCGCAGCACTCAACAGGTTCGTCTCAAAAGCTACAGATCGATGCCTTTCCTTCTTCAAGCAGCTGCGTAAATGCAAGGAGATGACTTGGACTTCGGAATGCGAGCAAGCTTTTATCGAGCTAAAAGCTTACCTCGGCTCTCCACCGCTGCTGTCCAAACCGGCGCCTAAAGAAGAACTACTCTTGTACTTAGCAGTTTCACCACAGCGGTCAGCTCAGCACTAGTCCGGGATGACAAAGGAATACAAAGGCTCGTTTATTACGTCAGCAAAGCTCTACTCGACTCGGAAACACGATATCCGAAAATAGAGAAGCTGGCTTTGGCATTAATCACCTCAGCCCGGAAGTTGAGGCCATACTTTCAAGCACACCCAATAGCTGTGCTGACCGATCAACCGCTGCGGCAGGTACTGCAAAACCCGAAAACCTTAGGTCGTCTCGTCAAATGGGCTGTTGAGCTCGGTGAATTCGACATACAGTACCGACCTCGAGCTGCGATCAAAGGTCAAGCCGTGGCTGACTTCATCGTCGAGTTAACCGAGCCCCACGAAATTCAGGACAACAACAAATCTGACCAACCTCCAGAGAATAACCGCGACACACTAGCTTGGTTATTACACGTTGATGGATCTTCCAATTCACAAGGCAGCGGAGCTGGTCTCATCTTGACCTCACCGGACGGAGTCCAAATTCAATATGCTCTCCGGTTTGGATTTCGAGCTTCGAACAATGAGGCTGAATATGAAGCCCTCTTAGCCGGCCTTCGCCTCGCCTCGCCTCTGAAATAAGAATCCGATCCATAAGGATACACAGCGACTCTCAACTGGTGGTCGGGCAAGTGACCGCAGAATACCAAGCAAAAGGAAGGAAAATGTCCGCATATCTGGCAAAAACTCAAGAGCTACTGTTGGGTTTTGATCAATACGAAATTATTCAGATCCCGAGGGGCGAAAATACGAATGCGGATTCTCTCGCGAAGCTAGCATCGTCAGCAGACGACGAGTTAAGTAGGACAGTACCCCTTGAGTTCCTCCCACAAAGAAGCATAACGTCGAACGAGCTCACTGAAGTTTATACGGTTTCGACAACACCAAGTTGCAAAGATCCCATAATCCAGTTTCTACAGACAGGTGAATTGCCTGCCGATCAAAAAGAAGCTCAGCGCATCCGCTATAGATCAGCTCGGTATACTTTGATCGACGGGGTCCTCTACAAAAGGGGGTTCTCCCTCCTGTGTCTACGCTGTTTGGGACCTGAAGAAGCCGATTATGTGTTACGTGAAATCCATTTTGGTTGCTGCGGGAATCATTCTGAGGCCCAAGCACTTGCACAGAAAGTAGTTCGACAGGGATATTATTGGCCCACCATTCAGCAAGACGCCCGGGAGATCGTTAAAAAATGTGATAGATGCCAACGATTCGCTCCCATTCCTCACCTGCCACCCGAAGAGCTCACTCCCATGTCCAGACCGTGGCCGTTCGCTCAATGGGGAGTCGATATCATTGGCCCTCTTCCGACGGGGAAATGGCAGGTTAAATACGCAATCGTCGCCGTCGACTACTTTACAAAGTGGGCGGAAAGCGGAACCATTAGCTACCATTACAGAAAAGAAAACGACAGATTTCATTTGGAAAGCGATCATGTGTCGATTTGGGATCCCGAATACAATAATCACAGACAATGAACGACAGTTCGACAATGAAAGGTTTCGCAATTTCTGTAAAGGTTTGGGCATTAAAAACGTGTATTCTTCACCTCATCACCCGCAAGCCAATGGCCAGGTCGAGGCAATTAACAAGATCATCAAGAACCATCTCAAAACGAAGCTCGGAGAAAAAAAGGGTACTTGGGCAGACAAACTGCCTAGAGTACTCTGGGCCTACCGAACCACAGCTCGGTCCACGACCGGAGAAACGCCTTTCTCTTTAGCTTTTAGAGGCCAAAGCCGTCGTGCCAGTAGAAGTCGGAATGGCCACAAGCAGGACGAGCCAACACCGACTTGATCAAAACGAAGAGCAACTGCGGACGAACCTGGACTTGCTCGACGAAGTAAGAGAGGCATCCCAAATACGACTGGCAGCATATCGGCAACGAGTTAAGCGGTACTACAACTCCCGAGTAAAAGAACAGCGGTTCCGAGCTGGCGACCTAGTCCTCAAAAAGGTTAGCACCAAAGAGAAAATCGGCGTCTTCAGCCCCAACTGGGAAGGGCCATATAGAGTGCTCAGCTCACGTCGTCCCGGTACTTATTGGCTCAAAAACATGGAGGGTAGACCCCTTTCCCATCCGTGGAACGCTGATAATCTGAAAATCTACTATCCATGAACGAATAGGGCCTTATACAAAGTATGTATTCCGAGACGATGATTCAATAAAATTGCTTCAAAGGCGATGTGTTGACACCTAACTCACTCATAACCGAAGCAGCCTAATCGTTCTGAGTAAACAGCGACATTCTAACTTATAATAACAGATCGGCCTAGCAGCATTAACGTTCTGAGTTGACTATTATACTATCGAGGCCTCAGGTCTAGTGGCCTACTCCAATATAATGATCGGATTTGTGTTACCGAGCTGACCTGATTACAAAGGTTGCTAAAGGATTTCTTAGATTTATTCATACATAAAATAAAATGGATGCTACGCACAGATTGCCAAAATGCGCCTCTGAAGGGCTTGTATTAAGGTAAAATGTTTTATACATTTTCCATAAAAAAAAGAGACGCTTTAGTCCTCGGTGGCATTAGATGGACCGGCCCCTTTGGAAGGTCCTTCCCCTGCGACCTCATCCTCATCTTCGTCGTCGTCAACAGGAGTAAGGTCGAGATCGGGAAAATGTTTAAGGACAAGCCGCCTGCAGTCCCGAAAGCCATGATTATACAGCTCCTCAGAGATCGCATTCAGCTTCTCAAACTTAGCTTCTGCACCTTTGACATCAGTCAAAGACTTCAGCTGGACCTCCTTCAAGAGTTTGGCCAGATCCACTTTCTCCTTCTCAGCCGTCTTGAGAGCAGCCTCGAGTGATTCGAGCTTATTTTCTTCCGACTGAGCCTTGGTCGAAGTCTCTCTCAGCGCCTCCTCGAGAGACTGAACCTGCGCCTGGGACACCTCCAGCTCGGATTGTGCCACCTTCAGCTCGGACTGGGCTGTCTGCAATTCCGACTGGGCCGTCGCCAGCTCAGACAATTTTCTCTTCAGTTCGGCCTTCATGGCTTCAGTCTTAGTCTTCCAGGAGGACGTCGCGACCAGAGCCTTCTGCATCTGGTGAGTTCGCTCGGCCATCTTCTGACGAATTATTATTAATAAGGCCGAGTCCTGCAAAAGCACGTTACAATGGTTAGTAGTGTGACAGCAAAGCGCACAAGTCAAAAAAAGAAAAGGCAGTCAGCTCACCCTGAGACTGCTCTCAATTGCTACTCCGACCATCTGATCAGGATCTGACATCGCAAGCGAGCTCAAATCTTGAGGAATGCTGTGGTTAACGTCCATATACCCATTAACACCTTCCTTCCAGGTCGTAAATTGCTCCGTGATCGGAGGCATGTCGACCTGGTCTTCTTGCGGCTTGGTACCACGGGCAACCGTAGTGTGGGCAGCCCGAGGAGCTTGAGGGGGACGCGACGACCCGACTTCAACAGGGGTCCGGGCAGGCCCTGCTTCAGTGGATTCGGTGGGAGTGCCAGACGAACTGGCACGAGTTGCGGGTCGGCTCGTAGACGGTTCGACCCGGGAATCCGAGGTATCCGGTACATTGACAACCGGAACCTCAGATACGGGAGATTGGGCAGTTAGAGGCCCAGCCCTTGCCGAGGATGTGCCCAGAGGCTGCCCAGACCCGCACATGAACGACTGAGGCAACCGTTATTGCCTCTGAGTCTCTGTGGCCACCCTTTTGCTCGGGGGCTCCACAGAGCTCTCTCCATGATCAAGAATCCTGGCAGGAATCTTGCAGGTCTTGGAAACCGCCTTCGGTGCCAAACCTGTCCAAAATATAGAAAAACATGTCAGGTCGAAAGATGTGTGGAGCAGCGACGTATAAAACATGTGCAACAAGATTGTCCTACTCATGAGTTGACCTGACTAAAAAACAGAATCTACAGTGATTAGATTACGAAAATTCCTTTCTTCGAGGGAACAAGATCGGGCAGCTCGAATCTGCCTCTCTTGTACTGCCGAAAGGGCTACCCTAATGGCCACTGAAGCTGCACAGATAAAGAGGTGCACATTAGAATGAGAACTAAAAGCGGAGATAAAGAGAATTAGAGGTTCAAGAAGATCTGGGTGCAGCTCGACCTGGCAAAGCAAAGTCAGCTCGAACCCTGTGCTCCAGAGGGCGAAGCTCATCCGGTGAAGCCTCCCAGTCCCCCGATGCAAAGAACCATTTCCTCTTCCAAGTTCTCGTGGAAGATGGCAGGCCGGTCACTATCGAGCCATCCTGACCCGGGTGAGAAGATAAGTAATAAAGTCCCTGACCTCCCAGAGACTTAAGACTATATAAGAAAAGAGCTCATTCGAGGTCAGTTCTTTATTCCCTACTCTTTGCCACAAGATGTAGCATCCCACCATACACCTCCAGCCATTGGGTTGTAGCTGGCTCGGTGAAAGACCTAAGGTATTAAGAACCTCTCGCACAAAGGGGTGCAGAGGCAACCTTAGTCCGGCCTCTAAATGCATCAGAGAGATGACGGTCTCCCCCCGGCAAGGTCGGCTTGGCCTATCAGCTCGGTCAGGAACCCTAAGCCCTACGGATTCAGGAATCCCAAACGTTCTCCTCGCAGCATCCTAGTGCTTCCTGGGTAATCTGCGAGACTACGCTATCTAGCTCGAAAGAATCTTTCTGAGCCGTTTCGTTTCCCTCTTCCAGCTCAGGAACATCAGGTCCCTCATCATTCACAGGATCAGCTGTCCTGGAATGGGATTCCCTGGGTTCCATCTCCTGAGGCTCTGTCAGAGGTGGGTCCGACTCGGAATCCGCAAACCTCACCATAAGTATTGCATCAGAACAGGAAGTCTCCGACATGTGGAAGATATTATGAAGAAAAGAAGATCTTCTGAGGTTAAGAAGAGCGTACCCTAGACGTTGATATACCGGCCGGATGAGGAGAATCAGAGAAGGGAGAAGAAGAATCCGGGAAGGAAGGGAAGAAAAATAAGAAAAGAAAAAGATTTTTCCGATATTCGCTAAGTTTCGAGTTTTATACCCAAAGGATTCTCTCGCATTTAATGAAATGATTCCGCGTGGTGGCCCTCAGTTAAAGCGTACAAAAAGTAACGCACTACTCTGGACACGTGGCACCCCCTTGTTCGATAATATCCAGTTGAGCGCTGATACGCCATACAAACAGATGATGGCGCCTTGATTTTTTGAACAGCGCATTAAATGCTGCCTTCTCGCCCGTCGAGATGACGACGCTACAGCTGTATAAAGCCAAAGGCATCCAGATCGTCGTATCTTCTTTATTAAGCTACTCCCGAGACAGACGAGCTGGACTCGGGAGTGGGGGGACTTCTGTTGTGAGAAGAATACGAGCTGACCTCAGGATAGATCTGGATCAGCCTGTTCAGCTCGAATCCGACCTGAGGACAGACAGCACGACCCGAAAACAGGTCGTCAAGTCTAACCGGCCTAGCCTAGAGAGAAGAGGCAATCCCTCTAAACGACCTCATAAGGCTGACCTCTTTCATTGTAACGAGCTGGTTCCGTTACTGCAATTTTCTTAAGTTTGCGCGCAATAAGAGGAAAAGAATCCGGGAAAATCTTTAACCAACTTGTCAAATATCTCCAAAGATCACGGGACAACTCAGGAAATCTCAGAGATCCGAGATTTCCTCTACGAACATCATGGCTACAGAAAGGGAACGTAATCCCGTAACCTAAGTCTATAAATTGATGCGTCCTCTTCATTATCAAGGTATGACATAACCACTGATCTCGAGATCCTTTTTCGAATCCAAATTAACTTAGGCATCGGAGGACTAACGGCTGGACCCCAGCCACCTCTTCTTCTGCTTTCCTTTGTGTTTTACAGGATCTAAGGAGCTTCCGGCTCAGATCCAGACCGCACGCCTACCAGAAATCAGCTGTACTCATCTGCTGACCAGTTGGAGGTCACCTCATCTCGTCTGTTGACTACTTTTTAGCATCAACAGTGGGAATGGCATGTAGGTCCCTATAAGCGCCCATGAAACCAAGCATGAGAAGTTTTGCGGGCTAGGGGAATGGCCAACGAAGGCCTGCAAGTAAATCTAAAAAATGCAGAGAAAACTGATCAGGATATGACTACTACAATCGACGAAAAGGAAATCATTTAACCAGGGACAACACTTGTACAGATAGAAGATGTTGAGCAACCCACTGTTGATGAATTACACGAAATAAATTTGGGGACAGAGTAAGAGCCTCGAAATACGTACATCAGCACAAGCTTGTCCTAGGAAGAGGCTAGCGGGTACCGTGAAATGCTAAAAGAAAATAAGGACATATTTGCCTAGACGTATGCTGAAATGCCAGGACTAGTCAAATGTAGCTATGCACAAGCTCAATATCTCCAAAGACAAGCGGCCTACCAAGCAAGCTCAACGTCGATTCCATCCAGACTTGTTCTGAAGGATTGAGGAAGAGGTTAATAAATTGATAAAGGTTGGCTTTGTCCGAGAAGTCAAATATCCTAAATGGATTTCTAATATTGTCCCTATAAAAAAGAAGAGCGGACAGATAAGGGTCTGTGTGGACTTCAAAGACTTGAACGAACATGTCTAAAAGATGACTTCCCATTGCCTATCACGAATCTGTTGACTGATAGTACCATGAAATATGTTTTGATATCCTTTATGAATGGTTATTCTAGATACAACCAGATATATATGACACTAGAAGATGAAGAAGCTACGGCCTTTAGGACGTCTCTAGGGCTATATTACTATAAAGGCATGCCATTCAGGCTAAAGAATACCGACGCTACGTATCACTGAGCTATGCAAAGTATTTTCCATGACATGATGCATAAACATGTGGAATGTTATGTAGATGACTTGGTAGTGCGGTCAGATCATCACAAAGAGAATTGAGATCATCTAAGGGTAGTACTTTGAAGACTGGAAGAAACAGTTGAAGATGAACCCGCTAAAATGCGTGTTCAGTGTATCTTCTAGAAAATTTTTGGACTTTCGTCGTCAGGCATCAGGGCATAGAAATAGACCTCGAAAAGATCAAGGCGATCCAGGAAATGCCACCACCGAAGGATTTTTGAGATTGGAAAAGCCTCCAAGGGAAATTGACTTATATTCGTCGCTTCATATCTAATATGGTCGGAAGATCCCAGCCGTTCGCTCATCTAATAAAAAAGGGGGTGAAGTTTGAATGGGACCAAGCATGTCAGAATGCCTTCAAATCCACATTAAAGATTTGCTGAGGTAACCTCCGGTGTTGATTGCGCCAATGTAAGGAAAGTTGTTGATCTTGTATATCGCAGCCTGTGAAGGCTCACTCAGCACGCTGTTAGCTCAAAAGAATGAGTAAGGAAAAGAAAATGCCCTGTATTATGTGAGTCGGACGCTAGTAGGGGCAGAATACCACTATGCTTCCATTGAGAAGGCATGTTTGGCGTTGATATTCGCAGTACAAAAGCTGCGCCACTATTGTTTGTCACACAATGTGATTCTTATCTCGCGAGCTAACCCGATAAAATTCCTTATGACACAGCCGATGTTATTAGGAAGGTTGGCTAAATGGATGCTACTGCTATCAGAATTTAGCATTACATATACACCCTCCAAAGCTGTGAAGGGTTAAGCCGTGGCTGATTTTTGTCCATTCATCTGGTCATCGACAACGAAGAAATATCGGACAACTTATGTGATGAGAACGTATTCCTGGTGGAGCCGGTTGAACCCTAGCAAATGTACTTTGATGGAGCTACCCGAATGACGTAAGCAGGCGCTGGGGTAATCTTTATTAGTCCTAGTGGTGACTTGTTGCTGTACTCCTTCACTCTAGGCATGACCTGCACTAATAGTGAAGCTGAATATAACGTACTAATCATCGGGCTAGAAATTGTTCAAGAGATGTAGATACAAGCGATAAAAGTCTTTGGAGATTCATAGTTAATCAATCATCAATCAACTCATTACAAAGTATAAAATAAGAAAGCCAGAATTGTTGCCTTATTGCAACAAAGCCAGGAAGCTACTAAAAACCTTTCATGATATTATCGTCCAACACGTGCCCAGGAAAGAAAACACCTAAGTAGATGCGCTGGCAAGCCTAACTGCAGCCCTTTCATGTACCACAAGGACTCCACTCCAAGTGACAATCGAGAAGTGAAGATTCTTGCCACTGCTAGAACTGACAAATACTGTCACGAAAGCCTAGACAGTCTCCTGTTTCAAGATAACAGTTGAGGATTGGTGATAGCCACTTATTGATTATCTGAAGTATGACATTTTGCTTGACGACCTGACGTTAAAAGCATCGATAAAGCAACGGGCTAAGAAATTTGTGACGCATAATGAAGTGTTGTATAAGAAGTCTTATAATGAAATGTTACTACGATGCCTAGATGTAAAAGAAGCGGAATATGTCCTGCAGGAAGCCCATTCGGGAGAATGCGAGGGGCATCAGGCTGCTAGGAATCTCTGTAGGTATGGGTTATTACCGGCCAACCATGTTTAGAGATGTGATCTCTTATGAAAAGCGATGCCATGAGTGCCAGATACACAGTGATGTCATACAAATGTCACCTGAAGATTTGCACCAAACTGTCTCTTCATGGCCCTTTGCTACTTGAGGGCTGGATGTTATTGATCCAATTAATCCCCCTTCCTCACGAGGGCGATAATACATCCTAGCAACAACAGATTACTTCTCAAAGTGGACAGAAGCTGTCGCGCTACGCAACGTCCAAGAAAAGGACATAACATATTTTATTCAGCATGTTATTATTTACAGACGTGGGATCCCTCAGAAGATCATCATAGATAATGGCAAGTCGTTCAAGAATCGAAATATGGACAAGCTGTGTGAAAAGTTCGGAATCAAGCATTCCTATTCAACACCCTATCATTTGGCTGTGAATGGGTTGGCTGAAGCTTTTAATAAAACAATTGTCAAAATCTTGAAGAAGACAATCGCTGGAAATAGAAGGGACTGGGACTAAAAACCGCAAGAGGCATTATGGGATTATTGCACAACATTTAGGACAACTACGAAAGCTACACACCCTATTCACTAGTCTATAGGGTTGAGGCCATCCTATTGATAGAAATACAAGTGGCGTCCCTAAGAGCTATGGTACATAAATTGATCACGGAAGATGAGAATGCCAAGATCAGGCTAAGGGAATTGGATGTCTTAGACGAGAAATGACTGACAGCTTAGAAATTTATCAGGCCAAGACGTCAGTTGCCTTTGATAAGAAAGTAAAGCATAAATTTTCAAATAGGGAGACATGGTCCTTATACTTAAATGATCCATTGTGGTCACCGATAGAATAGGGGGCAAGTTTAGCCCCAAATGGTATGGACCATATATCATTACTGAAGTATACTCTAATGGGGCATACAAAGTTGTAGACCAAAACGACCAAGGCATTGAAATACCCATTAATGGGCGCTTTATCAAGAGATATTATCCTTGAAAAGAGAGACGAAAAGGGCTTTGATTGCGGAAACCCTAAGTGAAGTATTTGTTGGTATGGGCCAGCACCCTAATCGTGAATGAACCGTTACACCGACATATATTGATCCCCGACTTGGCCATAAAATTATTGTTTCGCCTTTACCTAATAGCTTAAGCTTTTAGCTCAACTGGTTAGAACAGTCGGGGGGGGGGGGGGGGGGCACCCCAACTGTGAATGAAGCGTTACACCGACATATATTGATCCCCCGACTTGGCTATAGAACTATTGTTTTGCCTTTAGTTAATAGCTTAAGCTTTTAGCTCAAATGGTTGGAACAATAGGGCCGAGGTCCTAACAGTATTCCCCTAATCAAAAGGGAGAATAAGAGAATGAAGACTGAAGAAAGTCCTATGATGTAAAGCAAGAAATGATATATTAATGAAGCAATGAATTCCACTGAGTTCCAGTACTCCTCTTCAATTCAACAAGCATGAAGGGCAGTTGTCATCGATTATCGAAAGCAGAGAGCACCATCACTCTAAAAAGAAAGCTATTAAGCCGGCCAAAGGGAACACTAAATATCTAGAGAGAGAGAGAGAGAGAGAGAGAGAGAGAGAGAGAGAGAGAAGTAATGATTCTTGAGCATCAACTTTACAAAGTAATAATCCTCGATAAAAGCGCTAACGAATATAGGTCGCGGAGTGCGCTCTATGAAAGGGCCAACCAAGTGTAAAACTTAAACCAATGAGTGCAAGCTCTAAAAGATCAATTGCACGTGATACTTGAAGCTAACATTATTATCAACAAATAAGAAAAAGAGGTAGCAGAGAAAAGCCTTATGGGCCAACCTCACACATGAGTCCTACAACTTCTATTACCTCAGTAGCGTCATGGGGATGGCCTTTGTAGCTCCTTATGAATGGACTCGGGTTGTAGAGGCAAAGAAAAAGAGGGTTGTAGTGTGCACTACTAATCATGGCCAACCTCGCATAAGTCCCCCAAGTCCTTGCTTTCTAGTCCCGTTGAAGGACTAGTAAGTCAGGGGTTGGTACAAAGGAATGTAGTGTTGTGTGCTTCATAAACTCAAGAGGGTTACTGAGGCCAATCCTGTGTGTGAATATTGATTGAGTTCATCGGCCCAGTAGCTTCAGTGGGCCCTCTAATGGATCGCGATGTGTGAACTCCCCTGATTGCGGAGGATGCCATGTGAACTCTTGAGAGTTATAAGAAGGCAAACACATAAGTCCTTTGCTCCAAATACTCAAGAGCTTAAACTGTGCTTGCTCCAAACACTTAATCGATACTGACAATTGTAATAACTCAAGAGAATTATGGAAGGGCGCATTTATGAGTCTTGACTTTGAACAATCTATGTTCCTAATGACTAAGAATTTTGCACCATCCCATGACTTTAGTTCATCGAGCTGGATGTCAGAATATTCAATTATAAATATGACTCTTCAAAGAACTTTAAGTCTAGATGCATAAGTCATAATACGACAAGCAAGATAAAACATTGAAAAGTTTGCAGACTTGAACATATACATAATATAGCAATGTCAGAAAGTCTTTATATACATCAAAGTTATATCTTAAAATCCAAGATACGAATATGCATTACATCACTCTGCAGTATCTAAGACAAAAATATACTTCTGCAAATCATGTTTGAACTGAATTTGTGCTGTAGCCATACTCAACTCCGCCTCGATAATTAGCTTGGCTTTATTTGTTATCCCAGCAATCTCTTGCTCTAGTGCTTCCACTTTAGCCTTCTTTTCAAAAGTTCGGACTCCTCCAGTTCTATTATCTTTGTATTGTCCTCAACCCTCAAGTGGACCTAGCTTATTTTTAGTTCCTTGGCCTTTTTAGCAGTCTCTAGGCGTAAGATATGCTCATTTATAGACACCAAGGCTTGTTCAGAAGCAACCACTTATTCTTACATAGAATGACACTCACTCTTGTAACCCTCAAGCAGAGAAGATTGACTAGAAATGTTGTCGCTTAGAAATAATAATTCTTCCTTGTGATGAAGAACTTTAGGATCAATTTCAACATTGTGAGCTGCCTCCAAATGCTTTTGAGATGAACAAAATTAAGTCAATGAATTACTAAGGCCAGAAATATTAAGTTGAGCAAACTTTATAGATTTTGCTAACATAGCGAAGGCATCTTCCAAGAAAGGCCATTGTGCAGGGTCATCAAGTGCCTTAGCAGTTGCTAGAAGAGAGCTTTTCAATGATGAGTGTTTGAATACCGGAACTTGTTCTAAGGAAATGCCGGTTACTGTTGTAAAAGGCTCTGCAACTACAGATGAACTTGCAGGTGGTTTTGCTACAGACGAAAAAAAAAAGTTATATAATGATAGTAGAGTGAATAGTTAAAACGAACGTTTATGAAAACAAATCTCACCTATTACATGGGGGATAGTTGAGGAAGTAGGAAGATCGACAATTGTAGAAAAAATTGCAGGACTGGGAGCGGTCATTGGAAAATCCAAGCGAGGAGTAGGAACTCCAGCGACATTGCTTAAATCCATGGTCCTTGGTGTAGTCGTTGCAACTTGGTCAAGTTCTGGACCTACAGGAGTCACTATCGTTGGCTGAGTATGTGAGGAAGGAATAATTATATTGCTAGCAGAATGTGTTCTTCATTGGCCTCTACTAGGTTTGCATTAACAGTGGTAGTGGCCACATTTTGATATACCTCCACACTTCTTGATGTAGAAAAAGTCCTGACTGAAGTTGATATGATATTTAGCATGGGTGCAAAGGCTTCACCCTCTCTAGATGAGGAAACTTCTGTAATTGCCAAGAGAAAATTAAGAACAATTGATGGAATAATAATTGGAGGGACAATGGGTTTTCTTTGGGCAAAGACGAGTAATGAGCACCACTTGTCACCATAATGTTGGTTGCAGGAGAGTTGGAGAATTCTCCATAATCTAGTGGTTCTTCTTCAGCATCCTCCCTCACGAGGATAGGGTCAACATTAGTAGGATGAGCTGATGCAAGAACTTCACCTTCTTTGATATCATCACCCTCTTCGAGGTCATTCATGTTAAAGTCAATATATATTTCATCCGATACTCGATCATGTCTAGCAGAATGAACATCTTCATCTTCTCCTTCAGATTTGCCTTCAATAGTAGTAGCTTCCTGCTAAGGTTCATCTTCCATTATCTGTTTGCCTTTGTTAGAGGCACTGGCCTGTCAAATTGCTCTCCTTGGCTTAGAGGGAGTGGGAGAAGGATACTATACAGGATACTATCTTGGAGTAGGAGGCAAAAGTCCTTGAGATTGAATTGTGGATGACGAGAAACTCTACCTAGTTTATTCCATGACCGACGATGTAGCTGGCACTTTTGGTATTGTCTTTGATCGGGAAGGAATAACCTCTCTAGTCGATACTTGAGAAGTAGATCTAACCACTTGCACACTGGGGGCATTGCCTCTAGGAAATGAGGTGACAGCTTGACCAGGGATTGCTATTGTAGGAGAATGACCTTCTGAGTCTATTTTGTTAAGAGGCACGCCATAGGTTATCCATCCTTTGAGAGTGTTTGCAGGCTTGAGTTTTCATATTGGCTCCACGAGAGGAATTATAATACATTTTTCACCAGGGTGAGGTGCATGATCTTCCTCCTTTGCTATGAAACCAATACTGTGGCTTGGCTTGTAATGATGAAATCTAAGGCGGAGAATCCAGACTGAGTAGTTGATAGAATAACTACAGCGCACCAAGTAATACCGGTGGGTCCACCAGCGTATCCAGACGTATAAACTATGCACCGAACGATTAAAACTCGAAATAAAAAATGTGCACCTGTGTGCACCATCAATAATTGCTTCCAGATATAGACCCAATTGTAAGGGGCAACTCCATAACTTCGTATCTGTAAAGTAACTACTTCACTTGTCTCAGGCACCGTTTGTTCAAAGCCGAATTGGCGTGCAAATCTTTGAGGATAATACGGTTCCTGCTAAAAGGTGTTGCCTTCCCTTAAGGGCAAGCTGCAACCTTGTATAGAAACGAGGGAGTACTTCTCGGTTTGGGATAAAGACTTGTCATCTACAATTTCTTTATCGTCAGGATTGCTGGAAACTGGGAAATGGTAGAATGAGATTAAGTTGATGTGCTTTATCTTGTCCATAACCCAGCTGTATGTTTTCTTGATCATCTTACGACCTTGATAATGCCATAGAGGAAGGTGATTCCCATACTTTCTTTGGCTCATTGAAAGTCCATGGGAAGTAAACTTCGAGCCATCCGATGAAGTAATGCCAAGGGATAAAGGCTGATGAAGCGCTAACTAACGGACTCTTGCGGTGAGTCACGATCTCTCCAAAACCCTTATATAGCGAACAAAGCACCGGAGGGGCCAATGAATAGTTTTTACCTTCAGCCATTGCTCCAGCCATAATGAATTGGAACGAATGACATTTGCCTACTTAGAACTCGAGAGTACGATAGAGCTTAGCCAATATACCAAGAACGCGGGTAGCTCGCAAGACTTACTGAGTTTGGAAGGATTATTAATCGTCCATCTGAGCTTGACAAGATTTTAATGATCACTCTTTGGAAAGCTACCAGGAAAAATATTGGAATTAAGAATATGAGACATTTCAGAAAGAAGTTGAGAGGAAGTGTGGTGGAAACTTACAAAAGATATCTCAAAACATGCATCAGCCATGTCTTACTCTAAATCTTGCTGATGGGAGGAAATTTGGCCATTGCTTTGAACAATTCTATCATGGTAGCACTGACTCTGGTTTTCTACGTCGTAGGAGAGAAATAAGCAAATTCTTCATTCGTAGGCACATACTCATCAAAGAAATTACCAAAGATTGGGATGCCCACTATTCTATGAAGGTCCCACAATGTAATGCTGACTTTACCGCAAGGTAGATGAAAAGAGTTTGTGGTTGGACACTAGTAGTTCGAAAGCCTTTCAGAATCGGGATGTCTCGTTCAAAATACTTTGACGTAACCTCAATGGCATTTAGTAAGCATATTGCAGTTAAAACATCATGGTGCGTCCTCATAATGTCTTGCGCCCAAGCTATATAAAAGGGTCATTCTCTAAGCATAACCTAAGTATGGAATTCGTCTTTACCCCATAGGGTGGAATTGTCTTGGGTGCAAAATCTTTGCCATAATGTTTCGAAGAAATTCCTGGGATATTGCTCGTAAGGACTGTTGCACGGCATGAGGAATTTCATAGGAAGGATTTTTCCAGCCATTTTTCGAATACCGTTTTGCAGGAGCGATCCTTATAAGAAACCCCTCCTCCATCTCAAGGATTCTGCTACGGATTATCTTATCTATAGGTTCGCTTTGGGACATCGAGAGATGGCGATGGATAATCGTAGGAAGGGCTATCGGTTTGTCTTTGAGGGGATTGTTAAACTTGATAACATCTTGCAGAACTCAGATACCTCTCCATGTATTCAAAAGACTCTTAGAATTATGTTCCTTGATCTTATCTTGGAGAATCTCCTCCTTGCTTTGTTTCCTCTTTGACTTAGTACATGACAGATGCTACAATCCGAAGATTGCACACCCAAGTGCAGGTAGTGAAGTAGTAAAATACTCAGTGAGACCGAGGTCGAACCACAGGGATTGGGGTTAAGAACACTTAGAGAAATTAGTTTAGGTGAGAGAGATGAAATCTGGTTTATCTATGAGAGTGGAGCAAGTTATGTATGATGAAAGACAAAAATAGAAAAAGGGGCTAAGGCATTAGGGATCCACCTTTGGTTAATCTACAAGGTTTGATTCATTGGTCCAACTATAACTCAATTGGAATCGAATAAAGATTCGTTCCAATCGGAAGATAAAACGGTTAAACTACTTGCATATTTCATAAAAGATGGTGATCTAAACCGATTGATCTGACCATGAAGCATTCATTAGTTGATCGCAGGGAATCCCAAGCATCCACTGTGCCCGGAGTCGACAATGGATCAACGAATTATACAGATCAAGAACTTTGCCAAAAAGTCAACCGATAAGATCACAATTCATATGGTCAAATGCATACTGACAAGATATGAGGCTTTGATTGACCGATCCAACCGTTAAGATCTCGTCTATCGATCGTAGGAAATCCAAAGCATCCAATGTGCCTGTAGTCTACAATGGATCAAGGGATTTTATAGATCGATGACTTTACCTGTATTAGCTCGATGACCGTAGGGAATTCAAAGCATCCATTGTGCTCGAAGTCGACGATGGATCAAGGGACTTTATCGATCATGAACTAGCTAATTGGTGTGCAAGGGATCTCAAGCATCCAACGTGGTAGGAAACGACAATGGATCAAGGGGCTCACACAACAATAGCGTCTGCTGAGGAGGATAACCAAACCAATCAACCCAAGAGAACTCCAACATTCAAAGACAAAAACTCAGAAAAAAAATTCTACACTACTCTACACTAAGAAAGAAAGAAAGAAAGAAAACTAAAGAAGAGAAGAGAGCAGTTGTAGAGAATGGGATTTGAGTGATGATTGAAATGGGTGAGAGGAGTGCTCCTTTTATAGCCTCTTGAGAAGCTTATGTGGCACGCCAAGCCTAGGTGGCACTCTAGGCCCAAACCAAAAGTTTCTTTAGGTTTGGGAATGGAGTTAGGCTTGGGTGATGAGGTGGCACTTCCAAGCCAATAATTTTGCTTTTTAGGTTTGGGTTAGGAGTTAGGCTTGGAATACCCAAAGCAAACTTTTCTTTTTGGTTTGGAGCTCATGGATGAAAGAGGATAGAGAGAGCATTTGCTTGGCCCAAGGATGGAAGGTAATTAGGTGAGTTAACTGGGTCCACATGAGTTGGAGTTGACTGGGTCCACATGGAGAATTTGGACAATCCGAACCGTCCATTGCTTGGACTGTTGAAGGTGGAGATTAGTCCATCTAGTGGACGTGATGAAGATGAGCTTCTGCAGTTGCTTGGACACACATGGATGGAGATCTGCTGGATCCATGGCCGGCACGTGCTACAACAGGGACGTCCACGAGCTGGACTGGATGAAGGGCGTGTGATCAGTGGGGCTGCTGGCTAAACCATTGGATGATTGGAATGGGGCCCATCTTGATGGACAGCTCAACTGGTTTAGCTGCACGTGCAAGGTGGGGCCTGCTGACCTGAAGTGAAGATGGGTGTGGGGTCCACAGCGCTGGATTATGATGGACGCTGGTGGGCTGCACATGTGAAGGTGGGGACTGCTTGTGTTGGATGGATGTCCACTGCTGGAGATGGTTCTGGACGTCCAACCCTGGTGGACGGTTGCAGATGAAGGTGGGTCCACCTGCTGTTGTAGCTTGGCACGTGAGGAAGGTGGGGACCACCTTGCTGGACGCTGAAGCTTGCTTCCACACGTGCTGGAGAATGTGGGTCTCACCATTTGGACTGATAGGTGAGATGGAGGTCAGCACGTGTGCTGATGAAAGGTTGATGATCTCATGGTTGATTGGTGCTTGAGCTGCCACACGTGCAAGGTATGGAGATGGCTTCCACAATTGATGTTGTGGGCGTGATCTACTGCCCCATTTGCTGGTACGTGCACACTGTTGCATATGCAAATAGTGGGTCCACCGTGATAGGCGTTGGCTGGAACTCCAGCTGGTTATGGACGGTGAGAGATTAAATCTCCGTCAGCTGGACCTGCATGATGAATGGTTGGAAGTTCTAGCTGTAGATGGGCTGGACGTGTGGTGACCATGGATCCCACCATCTGGACGGTTGAGATGCACACTGGATTCTGGGGTTCACTGAACTGGACATATGGACGGCTGGATCTGCAACATGTTAGATGATAGCCAGTACTTGTTGGTGTGATGATTAGTCTAGAATGACAGGTGGGGCCATGTTGGCTTGGAAGGTGTCCACCCTACTGATGGTTAGACGCTTGAACGGATGGTGAAGATGATGAGATCTCCATCTGGTCTGCACACTGGTTGGACGACAAATTGGTGAGGTCCACCTGCTGTGTGATGATTTTCACTTGTCTAACTCACTATACACATGTGAAGAGTGTGCGGGATCGACATCTTTCTCGCTGGCTGATTAACACTTGGCCCCACATGTGGACATCTAATCTTGATCTTCAAACTTGCATGCTTGCTTGATCAGGATCATACAAATAGGCACAACCTGAATTTCTAATGAGTGTTTGTGATGCATGTTGAGCTCTTAATTGTGCATATTCTAACCCCAATTCATCACTCATTGTGCAAGATTTTCATGATTTAAAGACTAATTGAATGGATGTTTTGTGATTGCAGGAATGAGAGTGGACTCCGCCTAATTGATGACAAAGAGACCTCTTTAAGAACCTTGGATGAAGACCCAAGGTGGGCCGAAGGAAGAAGGAAGCAAAGAGAGAAGAAAAGAAGAAGGAAATGAAGAAGCAATGGCCACGACCGGTCGTCCGACCGGTCGGCCAAGGGAGCCAGGCTGGTCAAGACCGGTCAGCCAACCCCTTGCACTCGCTGGACGCAGGACAAACACAGTCCGACCGGTCGTGACCGGTCGGCCAGAAGAAATTCCAACTCCAGAGGCTGCTGGACTGTTTCACAGAGAAGCATGACCGGTCGCGACCGGTCGGCTAGCCACTCAGACCGGTCGTGCGATCGGTCAGCCATGCGTAAAGCTGCGTACTTTCTATTTTGGCGCCGAAAATCTCTGCACACTGCGTAAGCTTATGCCGATTCTTGAATATTCTGAGGTTGCGGAGCCTCCCCACTATAAAAGGACACCTAGGGATCGTTCCTAGGGTATCAAGAAGAGTTTGAGCAAGGTGGGAGGCGGCGGAAGTGGATTTCGGAGTTCCACAACTCCTTCTAGTATGTTTTACTGTTTTATGCTTTTCTCAAGTTGTTTCATGTTTCCTTGGATCATGAGCAGCTAAACCTCTTAGCTAGGGCTAAGAGGTGAAGCTTGTAGTGGATCTAAGATGTTTCAATTCGTTCTAAGTTGGTTTTAAGATTGAATTTCATGTTTATGAACAATGGTTTGAAGTTTATACAAGTTCTAAGTAGTTTTTCTTAGTCTTATGATGACTCATGGATGTTTGGGAGAATTACTTAAGTTCTTAATTGCTTTGTGTTAGTCTAGACCTGTATGATCCGAGGAATTTGAGTACGCTCTAGTACTATGATCTTCATGTGGGGACTTCCTACCAAAGTTCTACTTTTCTGGTTTTTTGAATTATGTATGGGACTGTGAATGTGATTTGAATCAAGTTCAAATCATAATCTAGACTTGTCTTGTGACTGGACTTGAGGATGGTTATGATTGTGATCTTATCCTATTGGAATTGGGACTGACCTATGCAATTGAGTATGCTCATCCTAGCTTGCATGGAGTGAATCATATACATTGGCCTTACATATGACAGATTGTTTGGTTTAACAGCTCTACCATTGTTCGCTTCCCCAAGTGTAGGGTTGCGGTGTAGTAATAAACTCGGTAAGACCGAGGTCGATCCACAGGGACTTATGTAGGATTTCACAAATACATACAAAAGTATCTATTGAAAGCTAATAATCAGATTTTGAATAAGGTTGATGTGAGTAACAATTTTAAACTAATTTGAATGTAAACAATTATAAAAAGGCACTAGGGGTTCAAGGATCCACTTGTAGTAATCCTTGATGTTCAATCCATTGTGGTTTCTCATTCTCTCAACTAGAATCAATATTAAGATCTATCTAGTCGGATGATAGAGCTGTTAAACCAACAATCTATTATATGTAAGTCCAATGCATAAGATTCACTCAATGTAGGCTAGGCTGAGCATGCTCAATTGCATAGGTTAGTCCTCATTCCAAAAGGCTCAGTTCACAATCATGACCATCCTCAAGTCCTGTCACAAGACAAGGCTAGATCAGGATTTGAACTTGATTCAAATCACATGCACAGTCCATACACATTACAGAAATTCAGAAAAGTAGAACTTTGGTAGGAAGTCCCCACATGAAGATCATAGTACTAGAGCGCACTCCAATTCCTCGGATCATACAGGTCTAGACTAATGCAAACCAATTAAGAATTTAAGTAATTCTCCCAAACATCCATGAGTCATCATAAGACTAAGGAAAACAACTTAAAACTTGTATAAACTTCAAACCATAGTTCATAAACATGAATTCCAACTTAAAACCAACTAAGAACGAATTGAAACATCTTGGATTCACTACAAGCTTCACCTCTTAGCCCTAGCTAAGTGGTTTAGCCGTTCATGATCCAAGGAAACATGAAACAACTTAAAAAAAACATAAAACAGTAAAACAAACTAGAAGGAGTTGTGGAACTCTAAAATCCACTTCCGCCGCCTCCAAGCTTGCTTAAACCCTCCTAAGGTACCCTAGGAACGATCCCTAGGTGTCGTTTTATAGTAGGGAGGCTCCACAACTTCAGAAGAATCGAGAATCTGCGTAAAAGTTACGCAGTGTGCAGAGAAAATCGGCGCCAAAATAGAAAGTACGCAGTCCTTACGCACGGCCGACCGGTCTAGACCGGTCTGAGTAACTGGCCGACCGGACACGACTGGTCGTGCCTATGTTTGGCTGACGTCCAGCAAGCTCAGCTTGAATGGGAAGCTGGCCGACCAGTCTGGACCGGTCGTGGCCCTCCTGGCCGACCGGTCACGACCGGTCTTGCCCTGTTTTCGTCATTCTTTCTTCTTTTCTTCTTTCCTTGTTTCCTTCTTTCTTTCGTCCTCCTTCGATCTTCATTCAATGGTTCTTAAATAGGCTCTTTTCATCTTTAATTAGGCGGAATCCACTCTCAATCCTGTAATCACAAAACATGCATTCAATTAGTCTTTAAGTCATGAAAATCTTGCACAATGAGTGATGAATTGGGGTTAGAATATGCAGAATTAAGAGCTCAACAACCATCCGGCTAAATAGATCTTAATATCGGTTCTAGTTGAGAAATTAAAAAAACCACAGCGGATTGAACATCAAGGATTGCTACAAGTGGATCCTTGAACCCCTAGTGCCTTTTTATAATTGTTTACCTTCAAATTAGTTTAAAGTTGTTACTTACATCAATCTCATACAAAATCTGGTTGTTAGCTCTCAATAAACACTATTGGATGTGTTTGTGAATTCCTACACAAGTCCCTGTGGATCGACCTCAGTCTTACCGAGTTTATTACTACATCGCAACCCTACACTCGGGGAAGCGAATAAGTTTTTAATGGATTGATGCAACCTAGTTTCCTTTTATGTTTTAATTGAAGAATTTTAGTTCAATATGAGTTTGAATCAAGTACTAGTTTGGTTTTACTTTGACCTCTTAATGACTCCGGGCTCATGTGATTCTTAGTGATTCTAAGCTTGGTAGCTTACCTTCTGAGCATTGTTTATGCTTGTGTAGTTCATTGATCTATCATCGACTCCGGGCATGGTAGATCCTTTGATTGTCTTGTGTACAATGGCCCGATCTTCATGTGGGAACTCTTTCAACTAAAGTTCTTATCTTTTGTTATAATCTGGAATAGCTGTTTATTGATTGATTTTGATTTAATTAGAGTTCTAATCATTAGTTGTAATCAAGTCTAGTAACAGGATTTGATGAAAGCTATGGTTGTCAATCTCAACTAGATTGGAAAGAGGCTTGGCCTACACAATTGAGTGTGCTCAAGGCCTGAGCATTGTTGTGGGAATCGAATCAATGAATGAGCAACCGTTTTAGATAATTGTTGATTGAACCGCTCTATATTCCGATCGGATAGAGATATGAATTCGATTCCGATTGAGTTATGTGAGATCTAGTTGTGTTGATGCATTGAAACTTATCAAAAGTGGATCCTTGGCGCTCTAGTGCCTTTTTAGATTGATATTACCTTACACATTCACTATTTAAACCCAAATCATTATTTTTCAGCTTTAGTTCTTAATAGGATCTTAATTATTATTTATTTTAGACAAATTCTGAGAATACCCATTCATAAATCTCTGTGGGAACGATACTCGGTCTTTCCGAATTATTACTACTTCGCAACCCTACACTTGGGGAGTGAACAAGTTTTTGGCGCCGTTGCCTGGGACTTTGACGGTTATTCACAGATTTCTGAAAATAGAATCTATTTAGGATTTTTAGGAATAGTTCTAACTTAGTTTATTTTGATTTATTTTTCTTTTTCAGGGATTTCTAGGAAGTGGAAGAAGACATAAGGATCTCAAGTGCTCGAATCAGGTTCTATCTTTCTAAACCTTACTCTTCTCCTTCTCCTATTCATTCCTATCATATTCATCTCTTGTAGATTGGGTGGAGACTCCTTTTGGATCTCTGAAAGGCAGGCCTTGTGCCACCTGGATTCTTATTGGTCAGCTCTGCCTTCTTGGATCACCTTGTGCTCAGAGATTTCTCTTCTCACTTCCATTCCTTTTTCTTCTTTTTCTACACTTTTCTTAAAGGATTCAAAGAGTGGGTGGGGAGTTCTTTGAACCCCTATTGACCAGGAGAAATCGGTCTTTATCCTTGTTTCTGGCCTAGCCATTGCAAGACACCTTATGCTTCGGTCCTAGAGAAGAGTAAAGAAGGGAAGGAAGAATTCGTTTCTCTTTTCGTTTCATATTTTTTGGATTTGCATGCCACATTGGGCTCAGGATTCCAATAACCGACTCATTAGTGAAGGGGGAATAGTTGAAGGAATTGACAGAGAGCCTCGTGCTAGGAGACATCTAAACTCTCCAATTTTGTCTGAAAACATGGCTAAAAATCAACCTAATCCGATGGCCCATCCTAATCTGGGCCAAAACCAAACTGAAACGGGGGAGAATGTGGTTGAGAATGTTCCTCGACCAAGAACTTTACGTGATTTCTTGCAACCAGCAAGAGCGAGCACTCCCTCATGCATAGTTTTTCCACAAAATGCAGGGAATGTGGATTTGAAACCGGGAGTGATCCAACTTCTCCCTAAATTCCATGGATTAGACAGTGAAAGTGCCTATCAACACCTTAAGGAGTTTGATGAGATAATAACCACCATGCACTTTGCTAATGTGACTGATGATGTGGTGAGACTCAAATTCTTTCCTTTTACTCTTAAAGATAAAGCTAAAGGTTGGCTTCATGCATTAAGGCCAAGATCAATTGGTGCATGGACTGATATGCATAGGGAATTCATAAAAAAATTCTTCCCTACTCACAAAACAAACATGTTGAAGCGCTTTATCATGAACTTTGCCCAAAAGGAAGACGAAACCTTCTTCCAATGTTGGGAGAGGTTTAAGGACTTATTAAACGCATGCCCACATCATGGCTATGAAATTTGGCGGGTTATAAGCTTTTTCTATGAAGGACTGACTTCACCCATGTGCCAATTTGTAGAGATGATGTGTAATCGGGAGTTCATGAATAAGGAAGCTGATGAAGCATGGGATTATTTGGAAGAATTGGCTGAGAATGCACAGTCATGGGATACATCGAACCAACAAATTCCAAGACTAACCAACAAAAGGAAAAAGGGGGAATGTATGTCTTATCGGAAGAGGATAGCATAAGTGCACGGGTGGCTAGCCTCACAAGAAAGGTCGAAGCCATGGAATTAAGGAAAGGAGAACGATTAACTCCAATGACATTGAAACTGTTTGTGGAATTTGTGCCAAAAATCAACATGCAACACAAGATTGTCCTACAATTTCAGCGGTTCAGGACATCTTACAAGAACAATCAAATGCCATAAACAGTTATCAACGGCAATTTGGTGCTCTAAACTCAAACACGTTTAATGCTAGTTGGAAGAGCCATCCCAACTTCAGTTGGAGGAATGGACCCACTGCGAATGTAACCAATATCCCTCAAGCTCAACCTATACTAGGTCCATCTCTAGTCATTACTCTAAAAGTGACGCTAGAGGATATGTTGGGTGCATTTGTATCGGTTCAAGCTGAGTATAACAAGACAAATTCTCTGAAAATAGATGGGTTCATGCAAGAGCAATTGAAATTCAATCAAAATTCAACTCAAGCCATCAATGAATTGAAAACATCAATGGCTAGAGTTGAATCTCATCTCAGTGTTAGAGAGAAGGGCACACTTCCTGCCCAACCTCTTCCTAACCCAAGAGCCCAATTTGAGATACAAGATGCAAGCTCATCCTCCCATCATACGGAGCATGTTCAAGCTATCACCACTTTGAGAAGTGGGAAAGTAATTGACAAATCTAATCCGGTGAAGGCCCCAAAGCCTAAGGATCCGAAAAATTCCAAAGAGGATGATAGCTCAAACAACACTCCACAAGAGAAAAAACCGGAAAGGCAATACAAGCTAGTTGCCCCGTTTCCACAAAGGTTGATTTCACCTAAACCTTTAGACAAAAATCTGAAAATATTAGAAGTTTTCAAGCAGGTGAAGATCAACATCCCATTGTTGGATGCCATAAAACAAATACCATCTTATGCCAAATTTCTAAAGGAATTGTGTACGGTCAAAAGGAAACACAATGTTCACAACAAAGTACTTTTGACTGAGAATTTGAGCGCTATCATCAAACAAGAGGTGCCCCAAAAATACAAGGATCCAGGTAGTCCAACCATCTCATGCATCATAGGAGACTACCGGATTAAACAAGCCTTACTCGATTTGGGGGCAAGTGTGAATCTCATTCCATACTCGGTCTACGAGCAACTTGGGTTAGGTGAATTGAAACTGACCAAAACCACACTCTAACTTGCTGATAGATCCATTCGTATACCGAGAGGAATGATTGAGGATGTCCTAGTCCAAGTTGATAAATTCTACTACCCAGTAGACTTTATCGTCTTGCATACACATCCCGTGATAGGTATCGATGCTCAAATCCCCGTCATACTTGGCCGCCCCTTTCTAGCTACTTCAAACGCAATTATCAATTGTAGAAACGGGCTTGTACAAATGTCCTTTGGAAATATGACTCTTGAGCTTAATATTTTTGATTTATGCAAACAACCACGGGAAGTTGATGAGGATATCCACGAAATAAACATGATTGAATCATTCGTGGAAGATACATTCCCCTTGTCATTATATTTCGATCCTTTGGAGGCATGTGTGGCCCATTCTCATGAGATAAATGATGACACAATACAATTGATGGATGCCATTCTAGATGCGATGCCGGTGCTTGACAACAAAAGATGGAGGGCCCTATTTGAGCCTTTGCCCGTAAACGAGAACAAAGCCCTCCCATCCAATATCAAGGCGCCAACACTCGACCTAAAATCATTACCAAGTGAGCTGAAATATGTCTATTTAGGTCGAGATGAGACATATCCGGTGGTGATTTCTTCCCACTTGGATGAGGAACAAGAGAGTAGGCTAATGGCCACTCTATTAGAGCATAAGAGTGCCATTGGATGGTCAATTGCGGATCTCAAAGGCATAGACCCACTGATTTGTACTCATCGCATACACCTTGAGGAGAATGCGAAGACATCCAAGCAACCACAAAGACGACTCAATCCAAACATGAAGGATGTGGTTAAGGCCGAAGTGGTGAAACTATTGGATGTGGGTATTATTTACCCAATATCCAATAGTCAATGGGTGAGCCCAACTCAAGTGGTGCCTAAGAAATCCGGAATAACCATTGTAGCCAATGCTAATAATGAAATCGTGCCAACTAGAGTCACTACCGGTTGGAGAATGTGCATTGACTACAGAAAGCTAAACACTGTCACGAGGAAAGACCACTTCCCCCTACCATTTGTTGATCAAATTTTAGAACGGTTGGCGGGTCATTCCCACTTTTGCTTCCTTGATGGCTATTCAGGGTACAACCAAGTAGAGATTGCCTGTGAAGACCAAGAAAAGACTACTTCACATGTCCATTCGGCACTTTCGCCTATCGACGGGTGCCGTTTGGATTATATAATGCCCCTGCCACCTTTCAGCGTTGTATGATGAGTATCTTTTCTGACATAGTGGAGACAATTCTCGAAGTCTTCATGAATGATTTTTCAGTATTTGGTTGTAGCTTTGATGAGTGCCTTGAGCACTTGAAATCTGTGCTGAAAAGATGTGAAGAAAAGAATCTTGTGCTTAATTGGGAGAAGTGTCACTTTATGGTTTAAAAGGGAATTGTACTTGGTCACATCATTTCACAAAATGGAATCGAGGTGGACAAAGCGAAAATTGATCTTATCTCTAACCTTCCACCACCCAAGAGCATACGAGATGTGCGGTCCTTTTTGGGACACACAGGATTTTATAGAAGGTTCATAAAGGACTTCAGTTCACTCTCTCGTCCTTTATGTAACCTACTTCAAAAGGAAACTTCGTTCGAGTGGAATGAAGAATGTCAAAATGCCTTTACCACACTTAAAGGTATGTTGACATGTGCTCCCATAATGCAACCACCTGATTGGAGCCTTCCTTTTAAAATTATGTGTGATGCTAGCGACTATGCTATTGGGGCCGTGCTAGGCCAAAGAAAAGAGAAAAAGCCATGTGTCATCTACTATGCAAGTAGAACCCTAAACTCAGCCTAAGCAAACTACACTACTACTGAAAAAGAACTTTTAGCCGTAGTTTTTGCCTTGGACAAGTTTAGGTCCTACTTGATTGGATCCAAGATCATCATATTTACTGACCATGCCGCGCTTAAGTACCTTCTCTCTAAGAAGGATGTTAAACCACGATTGTGAAGATGGATCCTTCTACTCCAGGAATTTGACATAGAAATACGTGATAAAAAGGAGTAGAAAATGTCGTGGCTGATCATCTCTCTCGACTTGTCCTCACCGATTCCCCTGAAACGACCGCGATCAATGACATGTTCCCTGATGAACAACTTTTTGTTGTTTCCCAATTGCCATGGTATGCGGACATTGCTAACTATCTTGCTACAGGTACAATTCCTACACATTGGAAAAAGCAAGATAAGGATAAATTCTTCACTGAGGTACGAAAATTCCTATGGGATGACCCATACTTATTCAAGTATTGTCCCGATCAAATCATAAGGAGATGTGTCCCAGATGATGAACAACAAGGTATCATCTCCTTCTGTCATTCTTAGGAATGTGGTGGCCACTTTTCGGCTAAAAAGACCACAGCAAAAATTCTGCAATGTGGGTTTTATTGGCCCACTATGTTCAAAGACACACATGAGTTTTGCAAAACATGTGAACCTTGTCAAAAATTGGGAGGAATTTCCCGTAGAAATATGATGCCACTCAATCCCATCTTAATAATCGAAATTTTTTATTGTTGGGGCATCGATTTCATGGGCCCATTCCCATCTTCTTTTGGAAACGCATACATCTTGCTTGCCGTTGATTATGTATCCAAATGGGTCGAGGCCATCCCTTGCCGGAACAATGACCATAAAACGGTCATTCGCTTCTTAAAAGAGAATATTCTTTCCCAGTTTGGTACACCTCGAGTCATTATAAGTGATGGAGGGTCTCACTTTTGTAATCGCCCATTTGAAACCTTAATGAAGAAATATGGCGTAACACACAAAGTGAGCACTCCCTATTACCCACAAACTAGTGGACAAGCTGAGATATCCAATAGGGAGATTAAACACATTTTAGAGAAAACGGTGAACCCCGATCGCAAGGATTGGTCGCTTCGGCATACCGATGCGCTTTGGGCCTATCGTACTGCTTTTAAAACACCTATTGGAATGTCTCCCTATAGACTTGTCTATAGGAAGGCTTGTCACTTGCCTGTGGAGTTGGAACATAGGGCATATTGGGCCATTAAGAAGATGAATTTTGATTCTGACAAGGCAAGCTCGTTGCGCAAATTACAATTGAATGAACTTGCAGAAATCCGGAACGAAGCATACGAGAAAGCGAGAATTTACAAGGATAAGACGAAGATATTCCATGATAAGAATATTCTTCACAAGACATTCACGATCAATCAAAAAGTCCTCCTGTATAATTCTCGCCTACACTTAGTTTCGGAAAAATTGAGATCTTGATGGACCGGTTCCTACATTGTGCAAACTGTCTATCCATATGGGACTGTCGAGTTGTTAAATCCAAGGAACAGCAACATTTTTAAGGCGAATGGGCAGCGATTAAAGCCGTTCTTTGAGAAATTTCCTTCAGAAGGTATGTCCATACCTCTGACTGATCCTGTCTACCAGGATGATTAATCTCCTAGTCTGATGGAGGTATAGAGTAGTTAGGATTAGGATTTTGTTGCTTTTGCTTAGGTTTGTTAGAAGGAGGACAAATTTTACTTTTCACTCTCTCAGGTACTATCATTCCTCACTCCCCTTTTATTTTAGAATTGCTCTCATGTTTTGCTTATTGCACATCTTTTACATTGAGGACAATGCAAAATTTGGTTGGGGGTGTAGGATCACTTGGATGAATCCAGCGTTTTGTAACATTTCGAGCAATTATGTAGAAAATTTTCAATTTTCCTAAAAATCAAAACTCTTTTGGAAAACTTTGTTTCTATACATTCAAGATGATATGAGCATAAGAGGAGGAGATATGAAGTGTATGAGGTTGCAAGTTTTGAATTTCTCATAACATAATGGTTTTATATGTGAATTCCCTTATTTTTGTGATTAATAGAAAATTTGAACACTCTTACACCTAGTTCACATTACATGATTTTCATGGGTTGAAGGGATTATGTGACTTGTGGATTAGTTAGATTTTGATTCAAGGTGTTGAGAAATCAAGCTGGGGTACTTTGTCCATCCTTGTCCCTGGAAAAATAACGAAAGATATGGATTTCTAAAAATCCTATCTAATTTAAAAGAAAAAGGAAATGGAAGGATGAAATTAGGAATGATGGAAAAATGGTGGAAAATTCCGATTAGGGCACCTACTACCAACCGGGGGATGGTCTACCCGTAACCAAAGCCGAAAATGGGACGTAGTGTGAAAGTCGTCGGAAGGACAGTAAGGCAAATTCCCGTCATTGGCTTGATGTTGCTCTATATACCTTGAGATCCATAGTCTAGTTGATCTATGAAGAAGATAACCTTGGAAACTCATGAAAAGAATTTTCACTATGCACACTAGATTGAATTTGTTCAAGTTCTTCTATTTGTCAACCAATCAACGGGAATTTCATATGGATGCTTATTATGTTTTGAGAGTTTACGGTTTCAACCTCTATCGCCTAATTTCTCTAACTCTTACACTTATGTATCTTGGGATGTATAGAAGAATGGTTTCTAAAGGAGAGTTGGGTTTTGGAGAATGGAATTGGTTTCATTCATGTTTTGCTCGGGACTAGCAAAATGCTGGTTGGGGGGTGTGTTGAGCTCTTAATTGTGCATATTCTAACCCCAATTCATCACTCATTGTGCAAGATTTTCATGATTTAAAGACTAATTGAATGCATGTTTTGTGATTGCAGGAATGAGAGTGGACTCCGCCTAATTGATGACAAAGAGACCTCTTTAAGAACCTTGGATGAAGACCCAAGGTGGGCCAAAGGAAGAAGGAAGCAAAGAGAGAAGAAAAGAAGAAGGAAATGAAGAAGCAATGGCCACGACCAGTCATCCGACTGGTCGGCTAAGGGAGCCAGGTCGGTCAAGACCGGTCGGCCAACCCCTTGCACTCACTGGACGCAGGACAAACACAGTCTGACCGGTCGTGACCGGTCGGCCAGGCCAGTCCGACCGGTCCAGACCGGTCGGTCAGAAGAAATTCCAACTCCAGAGGCTGCTGGACTGTTTCACAGTGAGGCACGACCAGTCGCGACCGGTCGGCCAGCCATTCAGACCGGTCGTGCGATCGGTCGGCCATGCGTAAAGCTGCGTACTTTCTATTTTGGCGCCGAAAATCTCTGCGCACTGCGTAAGCTTACGCCGATTCTGGAATATTCTGAGGTTGTGGAGCCTCCCCACTATAAAAGGACACCTAGGGATTGTTCCTAGGGTATCTAAGAAGAGTTTGAGCAAGGTGGGAGGCGGCGGAAGTGGATTTCGGAGTTCCACAACTCCTCCTAGTTTTTTTTACTGTTTTATATTTTTCTCAAGTTGTTTCATGTTTCCTTGGATCATGAGCAGCTAAACCTCTTAGCTAGGGCTAAGAGGTGAAGCTTGTAGTGGATCTAAGATGTTTCAATTCGTTCTAAGTTGGTTTTAAGATTGAATTTCATGTTTATGAACAATGGTTTGAAGTTTATACAAGTTCTAAGTAGTTTTTCTTAGTCTTATGATGACTCATGGATGTTTGGGAGAATTACTTAAGTTTTTAATTGCTTTGTGTTAGTCTAGACCTGTATGATCCGAGGAATTTGAGTACGCTCTAGTACTATGATCTTCATGTGGGGACTTCCTACCAAAGTTCTACTTTTCTGGTTTTCTGAATTATGTATGGGACTGTGGATGTGATTTGAATCAAGTTCAAATCATAATCTAGACTTGTCTTGTGACTGGACTTGAGGATGGTTATGATTGTGATCTTATCCTATTGGAATTGGGACTGACCTATGCAATTGAGCATGCTCATCCTAGCTTGCATTGAGTGAATCATATACATTGGCCTTACATATGACAGATTGTTTGGTTTAACAGCTCTACCATCCAGCTAGATAGATCTTAATATCGATTCTAGTTGAGAAATTAAAAAAAAACACAGCGTATTGAACATGAAGGATTGCTACAAGTGGATCCTTGAACCCCTAGTGCCTTTTTATAATTGTTTACCTTCAAATTAGTTTAAAGTTGTTACTTACATCAATCTTATACAAAATCTGGTTGTTAGCTCTCAATAGACACTATTGGATGTATTTGTGAATTCCTACACAAGTCCCTGTGGATCGACCTCAGTCTTACCGAGTTTATTATTACATCGCAACCCTACACTTGGGGAAGCGAACAATGCGGTCCACCATAGCATGTGATCCATCCTTTGGCCTTTTCGGTTTAGTTTCCTTTGAGATTGCCACACACTTGATCTTGATCACTTTTAGGTCCTAAAACATCCTGCTAAGCTCAGATTATTCTAAACCTCCATTAATCTCCTGAACAATGAAAATATGCCATATTAGGAATAAGTAAACAAAAAAGTAGTGATAATCCATTTAGTAATTAGGGTTAATTATACAAAATTAGGCACTTATCAACAGAGGAGGGGTTTCTTCTCTAGATGGAGGCCTAACTGTATCTGTGCAAAGATGATGAGTGGTCTTCAACTAGTCTTCCCACTTAGCTTTCGTACCCTGTCTTCAACTAGTCTTTCCACGTCCTCCTTGATGATGGCTTCAGTGAAAGAGAGTGACAAGTCACTAATTTTGTCGGAAAAGTCCAACACTTGAGGAGTTGGAACTTTGAAGAGGGCAAGATTTGTTGTGGATGGCTTGATAAGCTTTGCCAGCCGCTCTGCTGGATTGGGAGACCGAGATGCGTGGCGAGGTGTACCAAGTGTTTGAGTTTGGCTCCATGTTTGTCGCATAGGGGTTGAAGAGATTTCTTAAGCTTTCTTATATCTAGCCATTGCAATCTACAAGAAAGAATAGAGGAAGAAAAGAATCAGAGTTAGAAAATCTCAGAAATAACTTCGAAAGAACGAAGTTAAACAACTTAGAAAGAATACCCGAGTAACCTTGAAAAAATCAAATAAATGGAGGGGCTACAACTTTGCGCTGGAAAATTAAAGTAAATACAGAGTTTGCACGAAAATAACACTATTTGTGTAGGATTTATGATTTGTATGGATTTTACAGGGAAATGCATGGAATCTCTCTTCATGTGAATTTTGCGCCAAAGCGACAAATGAATTGCACAGTCGCGCAATGGGTAGCGACGAACAGCCAAATGAAAGTGGAAATGAAAGGGGAGCATTGAGCTTTATATATCCACCACGAGATTTGACTTGTATTGCACGAAACCCGATCAGAAGATGCGCGGGCTTGACCGCGCAAAGATCACAAACCGCGCATTATATCCCTGAACAAAGGAAGTATTGAATGAAGGAACTTTTCTTTTTTTTTAGGAATAATGATTTAACTTCGACGAAGGAAGGAAAAGAGAATAATCATCAAAGTGGATAGAGGGGGCATCCGTTAGAGCAAAACAAAATTCTAAGAAAGAAGAGAGAGAGAGAGAGAGAGAGAGAGAGAGAGAGAGAGAGATTATAAAGGAAAAAAGCAGTTTGTGCGACCCTTTAAGCCAATAAGGGAGATTGTGCATGTTTTATTATAAGAACAGATTGTTTACTCACATTGATTTATATATTGCACGGTTCTATCATAGTGCTTCTCTATGATTGATTGCCTGTGTAGACGTAGAAAGTCATTTGCGCGACCCGCGCAATGTATATTTTGGCTAAATGAGTTGTACACCCGCGCAACACCACTTAGTATCTGCGAAATCGGCTCCACATGTGTGAAATGCCTATAAATACTCCATCACTCCCCACATTTGTACAAGTACAAGTTCAAGACTCGATTAAGAGCTCTAGGAGAAGAAGAAGAGAAGGTATCGGGACTGAACCGCGTAAGAACAATTTCATTGTGCGGAACAACACAAGGTGACCAGGAACCGCACAAAGTGACCAGGAATTGTATAAAGTGATCAGCAACCTGTACAAAGTGTTTAAAGGTTGTACAGAGTATTTGGGAGCAGTTTGTGGATCTTTAAAGACCCGCGCAAACCCTCTGCTTTAGTGGAACACTCACAAGGGCTGAAATGCTACCGAAATTTATTACTAAAATGATGTTATTAATTATATCTTATTTTACAATCAAGGGATGTATTAAAGGAATGAAAAAGGACTTTTGTTCACATTAATGAAATTAATGATGATGGACATCTTCCGCTAAAATCCATGTTGATTATTAGAATGCAAGTGCCCTATTCTATTGAACACAACATTTTATGTTTAACAAACATCAATAGAATCTGGATTCACTTTACATTTCCAATTTACATTCATAAGGATTAGTAAGAACTATGATATTTAGCATAATCATTGCTTGAAAAGTGCTAGGAGCTAAGCTTGGGAATTTATCCATCATGTTTAGGATGAAAAGAAGTATCGAGAAAAGAATTGAATAAAAAAGAATAGAAAAAGAATGAATGAAAAAAATGTTTGAAAGAATCAGCTAAAAAATAGTTGTATCGAAAAGGGCTACTTATGACTACAAAAAAGGAATGAGATTAGCATGAAAGTCGTCAATGAAAAATCAAAAGGTGAGAAAGAGTCCTCTTTTGAACAGTAAGGCAAATTTTGATTTAGGCTTGTGTTGGTCTGACCATAATAAAAGTATTCATCATGTTATTATCATGGTGAAAATATGTCTTTATTGATTTTTGGAGTGAAGATGTATTGAGCACTCTAGGATCTTGAGGTTTGAACTACTTCTATTGATTGATTGATGACTAAAACTCAGTTTGAAAACTTACAAGTTATTTTAAGATTTGGATTGATGATTTCATATTACTTATGTCTCCGAATCTTTTTGTCTATATATCTTGAGCCACATGGAGTTTTGTTTTCTGAAGGAGGCTGAAATTTAGATTTGAAATATCTTTCCCATGTTTTGCTCGAGGACTAGAGAAATGCTAGTTGAGGGTGTGTTGAGCCTTGAATTGTGTATAATTATCCCCAATTCCAAGCTACATTAACATGAAACATTGATTTTAATGAAATAACTTAAGTATGTTTTCATGTTTGCATGGAATTTAGAAGGCTTAGAGAGAATGGAGACTAATTGCATATAATTAAAGACACTTGGAAGTCAAGATATGCCAAGCTAAAGAGTAAAAGAAGGAAGACATTGAAGATTGGAAGCTGAAAGAGCAAATATTCAGAAAATTTGCATTATTGGACCTGTCACACAGATTAGTCAAACCATCCCATGGAGCAGTTGATTTTCAGAAAAGCTTGTTGGACAAAACAATTGTTTGTCGGACGATTTGACAGACAATGTCGATGTGCGAAAACCTTATGCAATTTGAGACTGTGCTTATTTTTTTCTTATTGAAGGAGGTGTTTTCCACACTCCTAAGACATCCTAGGACATGGGTAGGGCTGTAAATGGGTCAGCGGACCCGATGGGGTACCCGAACCCAACCCATTTAGACCCGACCCATTTGTTAAATGGTACAGGTCTGGGTCCAAGAACAGACCCAATTGCTAAACGGGTCTGGGTCTGGTTTCCTTTATATTAGGCCTGACCCAACCCGACCCAAACCCATTTAGTAAGTGGGCGGGTTTGGTCTATGTTTCAAGGGACCCGTCCAGCCCAAACCCATCCAGACTCGATTTTAAGCCTTATAAAATGCTTGCATACTTGATCCAGACCTGGACCCATTAGACCCGACCCATTTATAAATGGGTATGGGTGGATCTCCCTCTACCAGACCCAGACCCATTTATAAATGGGTTTGATGGGTTGACTCGGACCCGACCCGGACCCACCCATTTAGTAAAAGGGTCTGGGTTTAAAATTTGGACCCAGACCCGTTTAGTAAATGGGCGGGTCTGGTTTTGGCTAAACCCGCCCCGAACCCGACCATTTACAGCCCTAGACATGGGGAGAGTAAAGATCAAGGGCGTGAAGGCTCCAACTTCTTCTAGTTTTTCTTATTTTCTAGTTCTAGTTGTTTATTTTTCTTAGTTATGTGTAGCTAATCTCTTAGCTAGGGCTAAGAGGTGATACTTCTAGTTTATTTATGATAATTTAGTTCTTTTGATTTGAAGTTTTGATTTTAATGATGAATAATTCATGGAGTTTGATTTAAATAAAGAGATAGTTTTAGTTTACTTTGATCTAGTACGACTCTGGGCACATTGGATGCTCAGGAAGGCTTAGATTGTTTTCTTAATCTTTTTGCAAGGGATTGATTTGTAAAATTCATTGATTTATCGTAGACTATAGATACGATAGATGCTCTAAATTCCCTGCGATTAGTAACTTGGTTTTCATATGAGAATCAAATCAATTGAAGTTCTATCTGTTTTGGTTTATTTAAATTTGAATTAACTCCTCTATTATTCAACTGGATAGGATAGGACTTCGATTCCAGTTGAGTTAACTAATTGAATCAAGTGAATTGGACATTGTGAATAATTATAAGTGGATCCTTGGCGCTCTAGTGTTAATTTTCATTAATTTCCTTTTAAAAATGAATTCATCTATCCTTAATCCAATATCAATTTAGTTTATCTAGTTTAAGTTTAAATCCTAGATAACCTTTGAGCGTTTGAACCTATATCATTCCCATGGATCAGCTACGGATTCACTGAGAGTATTACTACATTGAGACTCTATACTTGGGGTTGTGAACACAGCTGTTTAGGGGGAGCAGTTGAAGTATTTGTGTTTGCACATATCATTTTGTAAAGTTGTAATTGTATATCTTGTACAATGAAGGCATGTATGTAAGAGTAAGTAAGAAATTGTAAATGTGTTTTGGGATAATCATGGTATGGAGGCCATGATTTGTCTAGGTTAGGTGTTTTGTCACACAATTAACAAAGAGGGAGATTGTAAGTGCATTGATTTTTCAATTGGCATGAAGTTTGTGTTTGTCAAGTCAAGTGAGCCCTAATGAAGCTGAAGAGTTCAAGACTTGAAGCCAAAGACACTTGCCAAAGCGAAGTATACATGCTCCATGAATGTACCTTGGTAAGTTTGCACTATAGTGGGGCTCATCCAAGTAGTAAGTTATATCATTATAGAGTCCAAAGTTGATCCCCTTCTTGTGGAGATTGGGGTCAAGAGATTGTGACACAATCTCGAGGGTAAGTCCCTGTGTGGGCCTCCAGCGGGAGAATACATAGCTGGTTTTTGGATTGGAATCAGTGAGAGTTTGAGATCCAAACTCAGTAAGTCCCAAGTGAGGGCCATTGGCAGGTGGCATAGGCGTGTCCTAGGATTAGGATGTGAGGGTTGATGGTGAACCCAATTTAAAACCATGAATGTAGTGAAATCTGGTGCACTCGTGGAGAGAGCGCGGCAACCGGGAGTGGAGTAGACCCGTAGTTGAACCACTATACATCGTTGTTCATTGTGGATTAAATGTTTATCTGTGTTTATGCTTACATGCTGAATAATTCATGCTTAGATAAACATGTGCTGAATGTGTTTGTTTAGATGTCAATGATGAATGTTTGGACTTAAGTGTTATCTTGCTTATCTCTATCTAGTCCATTTGTCTGTTTTATTTTAGATTGTTTAAATTTTGTTAAAGAAATTTAAAAGTCTTATTCACTTTCCTTCTGGGACTTAGCCATATTTCCAAGCTTCTCTTGTAGCAGTAAAACCACAATTTCAAGGTTTTCACCAAACCCTACTATAAAAATTCTCCAAAAAAAAAAAAAAAAAAAAAAAAAAAAACCAAGGAGAAGTGGGGAGGGGGGGGGGGGGGGGGGGGGGGGGGGAAGGAAGAGGAAAAAAGAAGAAGCAAGAAAGTGAAGCCAAAAGGAGGGGAAAATGGAGGAGAAATGATAGCAATGACTGACTATTCTAGCGAGTGTTGGAAGAAGAGGGAAGCGACGGTTTGCCAAAAGCGTAAATGCGGCAGCAGCCGCTGCCACACCTTATTGACCAAGCCTTGGCTGCCACGGGTCAAATTTTGAAAATCAATGCAAAGTGGGCCCCACATGTGTCCTGGGCCCACCTCAAGCCAATCATGGCCCCACCTAAGTTAGACACGCATCAACATTGAGCCCCACCATATCATCCTCATCAAAGTTGGCCCACCTCCAGGTACAGTCAAACCCTTGCCTCAAAATAAGTCCAATCTTAAACATTTAGACCCGATTAGGGCCGTCCAGATTCTGAATGATGGATTAGATCTTTGTAAAATCTTTGTAATAAGTCCAATTTTGACATCTGGACTTGATGAAGGCTGTTCGGATTTGGGACGACGAATTGGATCATTCGAAAATCGCTGCAATAAGGCCAATCTTGACCATCTAGACCCGATCAAGGCTGTCCAGATATGGGACGACAGATTAGATCATTTAAAAATCATTGCAATAGGTCCAATCTTGACCATCTAGACCCGATCAAGGCAGTCCAGATTTGGGATGATGTATTGGATCATTCGAAAATCTCTGTAATAAATCCAATCTATACCGTCTGGACTTGATCAAGACCGTCCAGATTTGGGACAACAGATTGGATCGTTCGAAAATCACTTCAAATCTTGATCGTTTGGACCCGATCAGGACCGTCCAGATTTAGGACAATAGATTGGATCGTTCAAATATCATTGCAATAAGTCCAACCTTCAATGTCTGGACCCTACCAGGACTGTCCAGACCCCAGATGACGGATTGGATCGGATCGCTTGAAAACCTTGCAATAAGACAGATCTGAGTCACCTGATCTTGATCATGACTATCCAGTCAAGGGACGATGGATTGAGAAATGCATCACCAGATCCCCAAGAGAAATCACTGCCTTCTTCTAAAATAAAAAGAAAAGAAAAGGAGGCCAAATAAAATAAAAATCGGTTGATGACGCCTATCTGCGAGATTGGATGGATCTTTTCTGAAATAAATGGCTCAGAAAAATCTTTTGAAAATAATTTGCAATAAAAACCCATGGGACCACGTCCTACAGATGAGGACTTATTTCAATATAACCAAAAAAGTATTAAAAAAAAGAAGAAAGAATGCATACTGCACCCCACAACTGAGCAGTTCCTTATATTCCCCAACAGGTACCTGTGCACAAGCAATAATTGATTCGGAGGACTTGTTTTCAACTTTTCTTGGAACCATATGCGGAACATGGGATAACTAGCCTAAAGCGTTAGTGTCAACCTGGATATCCTGGATCACGTACTGAGCAATGATTGAGATGTCACGATTGCACTTCCATGGCGAAAAGGCCCTAGCTCAACCTAAGTATTGATCTCGAAGCCTCGTGTGGCAGAAGAATAATTTGAAAAGAATCTAAGTTAGGAACACTTGTCAAGACTAGTATAGGCAATGTGGAAGATCCGTAAAACCATAGAATGTGCAGGTAACTATCCGTTAACCATACTTGCCTCTAGGTTTCGAGAAAAGAAAAAAACAAAAAAGAATGCGTATGACACCCCACAACCGGGCAGTTCCTTGTATTCCCCCGTGGGCACCTGCGCACAAGGAATAATTGATTCGAGAGACTTGTTTTCGACTTTTCTTGGAATCATATGTGGAACATGGGATAACAAGCATAAATCTTTAGTGTCAACTCAGATGTCCTGGATCGCGTACGGAGCAATGATTGCGATGTCACGACTGCACTTCCATGGTGAAAAGGTCTAGTTGCAAGAAGAATAATTTGAAATGGCTCTAGTTAGGAACGTTTGCCAAGATTGGTATAGACAACGCGGGAGATCCGTTAAACCACAAAATGCATAGGTAACTGTATGTTACCTATACTTGCCTCCAGGTGACTCTTTCCAGGTGACTCTTAAGGAACTACATATGCATCTTACACAACCACTTCAAATCAAACAGTTATCCTTGTAAGGCCTGGTAAAGCTGCAGAAGAAAGCGGAGGGGCTCTAATGACACAGAACACCCATTTGAAAGGTAGTCTTCCACCACGTCGTCCTCAGCCGCGCACGCACATAGGGGGAGAGCTTTCAGAATACGCAATCCACTTCCCCTGAGAAAGGCATCAAGGTGAGTCTTCTTAGGAGCCGATTAGATGTGGCTCCGGCCTCAACCCATAAGGTGCGGCCCACCTTGATGTATGTATTGCATATCCAAGCCGTCCATCCATTTTTTCAGCTCATGTTAGGGCATGAGCCAAAAACAAAGCAAGGTAGGCGACACTATAGGAAATAGTGGAGATTTACCATTAAAAACTATTAATGTGCCACAAAAGTTTTGGATAAAGCTGATTTTTTTTTTTTTTATTTTTTTTCATTTAAACAGATTTCTGTGACTTTATCAACAGGTTGGATGGCATATATGCATTACGAAATATTATAGAGAGCCATAGGTAGTTTTTAATGGTTGGAATTCAATCACCACTGTTTCGAATGATGTAGTCCATCTGAGATATGAATCTGCTTCAGTTTTGGGCTCATGTCCTAACATGAGCTGGCAAAACGGATGGACAGCATGGATATGCAATTCATACATGGCCCTATGGTCTTCTTTGGGTGGGAAAACTATCTTTCGAGGTGTTTTTTTTTCTTTTTCTTTTTTGTGTGGTCCCATCCAGCGAGTATAAATTTCTCCCATCCCTACTGCCCTTATCTTCTTCATACCATTTCCACACCAAAACAAATAAGAAACATTGGGCAGCCTACTCTATCCAGAAAGAATAAAAGATAAAAAAAGAAGAAGAAGAAGAAGAGGTAGAGAGACATTGTCATTTTCCCAGCAAAATATCTACACAAGTAAATTAAATTACTAACTAGTTGTCTCCCAATCATCATCATCATCATCTTACCCTCTTCTGTCTGCTCCCCACCTTACATGGCTTCTGCTTCTGCTACTGCATTTTCAAACCCCTCCTCTCCAACTCTCCCCACCTCCCTCTCTCCCTTTGCCATCCCTTCCAAACCTTCTCTTCATATTACGCATCCTTCCCTACTTTCCGATGACTCTCTAACCATTGCTGCTGCCCTGCAAGCTGTAACTCTGGCTAATGCCGCAGCTCATGCTGCCAGAGATGCTGTCTCATCGGCAATGGCACTCACTGAGATTGCCTTCCCCACAAACTATGAATTCCAATGCAACGAGGACGATGAAACTCACACAAACTTATCATCGATTGCCAGCAAAAGGATGTGGAGGAGGAAGAAGAGGAGAAAGACACCCACGGAATTCTCCTATTTGGAAGTGAGCAGCAGCTGTTGGTGCTCATCCCCATCTTCCTACTATGAAAGGTATCTAACACCTACAGAAGAGGCAGACTTTTCTCATTATCTCAAGGTATCCTTTTTACTCTCTTTCAACATTATGGTCAGTTGGAACCAGAAACATTGATTTGGTGGGCCACTGTGTGGATGGATGGACCATAACCAAAATCTTCTGCTCAACTGTGGATCTTTTTTTTTTTTTTTTTTTTGGGTAGTAATTTAGAGGTAGGCTATCTATCAATATAGGATGACTACCGCCAAATCAATGGACCTCAAAATCCACGTTGGCCGTGAATATTAATAAATCTATAAGAAGATGCTTTGTCTAATAAATATGTTCCCGTTTATTGTTAAACACTCCTCTCTCCTTTTTCTCTCTACACTGGCAGAGTGTCATGATCATGATGATACACAGGCACTTTAGAAAATACTTTGAAATTGCATAGGGGGCAGAGAAGTAAAATTGAAATTAAAACTAAATCCAAATTGTGGTCCTATTTAGATGTATCAGGAAATGAAAATTACGATTATTTGATTTATCTGACTACATTCTTCCTCAACGTTCAAAAATGAAAAAATATCCAAAAGCCCTCTAGTTGGACAAAATTCATGTATGCAACTTGTATTTTTTTTTTTTCCAGTAGAATATGGAAAAAGGAAGCAACAAGAAGCTAATATATATATATATATAAAGAGAGAGAGAGAGAGAGAGGAGGGGGGGGGGGGGGGGGGGGGGGGGGGACTCATCACACTATAAGCCCAAAATCTAAGCCGCCCACTTAATGCAGCACCCTACAAACCCCAAGCCCAACTTTCAACTTGGTCCAGAACTTTGGTGGGCCATGGCATAAGGAAACAATTTCCGCCCTTGATTTGCCTCTCTCGCTGCTACGACCCACCAGAGTTTTGGATCAGGTTGAAAGTTAGGCCCACGGTGTTTTTTTTTTTTTTTTTTTTTTTTTTTTTTTTTTTTTTTTTTTTTTTTTGAGTTTTGCATCACATGGATGGCTCAGATTTTGGGCTCACATCATATGTGATAAGTCCTCAAAAAGTGCTCATAAGTTCTCATGCTGCAGCACTCCAAAAAACCCCATGGCCTAACTTTCAACCTGATACAAAACCCTAGTGGATTGTAGCAGAGAGAGAGAGAGAGAGAGAGAGAGAGAGATCATGGGAGGAAATTGTATTCTTCTACCATTTCCCACCAAAGTTCTGGACCAGGTTGAAAGTTGGGTCCAATGGATTTTTTAGGGTGTTGCATCACGTGGACGGTTCAGATTTTGGGCTCACATCACGTATGATGAGTCCTCAAAAAGTGCTCATGAGTTCTCGTGATGCAGCACATCAAAAAAACTCGAGGCCTAACTTGCAACTTGATCCAAAACTTTGGTGGGTCGTAGTAGAGAGAGAGAGAGAGAGAGAGAGAGAGAGAGAGAGAGGCAAATCAAGGGAGGAAACTGTTTCCTTTTTCCATGGCCCACCAAAGTTCTGGACCGGGTTGGAAGTTGTGCCCGGGGGGGATTTTTTCAAATGCTGCATCATGTGAAAGGCTCAGATTTTGGGCTCACATTAGGTATGAGTCCTCAAAAGGTGCTCATGAGTTCCTGTGATGCAGCACTCCAAAAAACCCCAGGTCCTAACTTTCAACTTGATCCAAAACTCGGGTGGGTCGTAGCAGAGAGAGAGAGAGAGGCAAATCAAGGGAGGAAACTGTTTCCTTTTGCCATAGCCCACCAAAGTTTTGGACTAGGTTGAAAGTTGCGCACGAGAGGTTTTTTTTTATGTTGCATTACATGAACGGCTCAGATTTTGGGCTCACATCACGTGTGATGAGTCCTCAAAAAGTGCTTACGAGTTCTCGTGAATTGGGTGCACAGCGAGCATTCCTCTACATATTTATAAGTGTGTATAAAATATCATCTCTGCTTCCAGATGACAAGAAGGGGGAGGCTTCAAGCAGTGAAAAAGGAAACAATGAGATATATATATATATATATATATATATATATATATATATATATATATATATATATATATATATATATATATATATATAGGGAAATGGTTCTATAAGGTCAACCTCATGGGAACTTCCCATGAGGTCGAGCTGTGTGGGCCCCGCTGTGATGTGTGTCGAACATCTGCCCCATCTGTCAGATGTATCATTCCATGGTGGGCTATATGGTCTTAAAAATCAGGCCAATCCATAACTTAGGTGGGCCACACCACATACAAAAGTTGATAGGAGCTACCGACCCATTAAAACCTTCATGATCATTTTTTTGGGGCCACCGAGATGTGGTTCACAAATCCAGCCCATCCATTGTGTGTGTCCCACTTGGATGAGGGTTCAGAACAAGTTTCAGCTGCATCCAAAACTCAGGTGGGCCCCACCAAGTGATTTTAGATGTTTTAGGCATGTCTTCACATGGTTTTGGATGGTATGGCCCACCTGAGCTCTGTATACGGATGATTTTTTGCATATCCCCAAACCTAAAGGGGACCCATCAAATACGCAGTTTTGATGTTCGACACACATCACAGCGGGGCCCACACAGCTCGACCTCATGGGAAGTTCCCATGAGGTCGACCGCATAGTACCATTTCCTATATATATATATATATATATATGGGAAATGGTACTATGAGGTCGACCTCATGGGAAGTTACCATGAGGTCGAGCTGTGTGGGCCCCACCGTGATTTTGATCGGACATCAACACCGTGCATTTGATGGGTACCCTTTAGTTCATGAGATATACCAAAAATCATCCGTACATGGAACTCAGGTGGGCCATAACATCTAAAACCATGTAAAGACATACCTAAAACATCTAAAAGCGCCTGGTGGGGCCCACCTGAGTTTTGGATGCAGCTGAAAGTTGGTATGACCCCTCGTCTAAGTGGAGCACACGCAATGGATGGTCTGGATTTGTGAACAACATGTTGGTGGGCCCAATAAACGATCATGAAGGTTTTAATGGGCGGATCACCTCTGTCAACTGTTATATGTGGTGTGGCCTACCAAAGTCATGGATTGACCTGATTTTTAAGACCTTCGCCCATCACGTAATGGTGCATCTGACCGATGGAGTAGATGTCCGATCAACATCACAGTGGGGCCCACACAGCTCGACCTCATGGTAACTTCCCATGAGGTCGACCTCATAGTACCATTTCCCTATATATATATATGAGATGCTCACGCGCAACTAGTTGGACGTGCAACTAGTTAGTGTGTGGAGCTCATAGTGGTGTTTGCATGACATCTTACCGGTTTAGCCTGGTTGTCCCATCGTGAAAATGAGATTCCCAAAAAATCAGGTCAAACCGACCATTAGATACATCACACTTGAGTATGAAAATTTTGAGTGGTTGTTCATAGTTTTCTATGATGTGCCCCACCTAACAGTTGGATTGACCTGATTTTTGGAGTATCCCGTTTTTCATGGTGGGACAACCAAGTTAAACCGGTAAGATGTCATGCAAACACCATGGTAGGCCCCACACGCAAACTTCATTTAACGTCCAACTAGTTGTTTGTGATAACAGACGAGGCACTCTCAAGTCCAACCGGTTGGACTATATCTCAGGTCCAACCAGTTTGGGATTTTACCAATTTGAGTTAATGTTAATAAATGCAAGACAAAATGGAATTATTTTAAGATAAACATCCTGCATGAATGCATTTATTCTAGTTTGTGGTTGTGACGGGTCCTGGCGAGAAAACTAAGGATGGATTATCTCCTCTTTTTCATTTTTCTTTTCTTTTTTAAAATGTTGGGGTGTTGAAGTGGTAAGGTTCTATGGCCCCACTATGATGTATGTGTTATATCCACACCGTCCATTCATTTTTCCATATCATTTTATGCAATAAACTAAAAAATTAAGCAGATTCAAAGATCAAGTGGACCACACCACAGAAAGTAGTGGGGATAGTGATGCCCACCATTGAAACTTTCAAAAGGTCCACCATGATGTTTAATTGCCATCCAGCCTGTTCATTAGGTCACACAGGCGTAGATGAAGGGAAACAAAAAACCGGTTGGACTTGAGAGAAAGAGAGAGAGGAATGCTCACCTGGGCACCTCTTCTCGTGAACACTTTTTGAGGACTCGTTACATGTGATGTGAGCACAAAATCTGAGTAATCTACGTGATGCAGCACCCCAAACAACTCACAGATCCCAACTTTCAACCTGGTTCAGAACTTTGGTGGGCCATGGCAAAAGGAAATAGTTTCCTCCCTTGATTTGCCTCTCTCTTTCTCTGCTACGGCCCTCCAGAGTTTTGGATCAAGTTGAAAGTTGGGCCCTAAGAGTTTTTTGGAGTTCGGCATCACGTGGACATCTCAGATTTTGGGCTCACATCATGTGTGATGAGTCCTCAAAAAGTGCTCAAGAGTTCTTGTGATAATTGGTGCGTAGGTGGGCATTCCTCTCTCTCTAAATATGTATATATGTGTGTAAAATATCATATCAGCTTGCACATGACAGGAAGGGGCAAGGCTTGAAGCAGTTAGGAAGAGTATTCAAGGGACAACAGGAAAGCAGGAACCGAGCATGATTCAATGGGCAGAAGCTGTAGGTATGGAGAAGAAGAGTTTGGAGGAGAAGCTAAGGAGGGCAAGGGAGTGCAGGGAGAGGATAACACTTAGCTATAAAAGTCTTGTTGTCACCATAGCTACTAAATACGAGGGGAAAGGACTGAGCCTGGAAGAGTTGGTCCAGGAAGGGTGTATAGGACTACTTCAAGGTGCTGAAAGATTCGATCCTAAGAGAGGCTGCAAGCTCTCCACCTATGTCTACTGGTGGATCAAGCAAGCCATCATCAAGGCCATCGCAACCAAGTCCAGACTCATCCGTTTGCCGGTGTGTGTTAGTTATATGATCTGCTTTTTTCATTATCTTCCAGAGGAATTAATCAAACACACCAACATGGCAAATGTGTGACCTATCTATCTATGCTCATCAGTTGCTGGGTGGGCAGTGCCACTCATATCAGGAAAAAAAAAAAACCACCTAAAATTTATAACCGTGTTTGTTCATTTTTTAAGCCCACCTGGTAGGAGGTAAAGGGCTGGTGGCCATGGTGGAATGTGAAAACACCTCTTCAATCAATCTCTCCAGAAATGTGGACTGAAGATTGTGACCAATAACATAAAAGTTGGGGATCCAACCCAACGTCTGGAAACTAGTCAATCAATCAGGCCATTCATTGTTTGATTGGGCAAAATACTGACTGTTTATTATATGCTGTGGTTGTCGTTGGATGGCAAATATGATGATTTTCTTTGGATGTGGGTTGGTTGATGTGTTTGGACCAACGCTTTAATCTCTAATGATGTGTAGAGGCTTAATTAGTAGGACTTTCTCTCCACAAATAATACTTTATTTTTGTTTTTTTTTTTGCTTTTTAATTTATTTATTTTTCCAACCTAATGCTGCAAAATGTAAAATGCATGCTTAGTTTGTCATGTGTAGGGAAGCATGCAAGGGCTGGTGGCCAAGATAGCGCAAGCTAACAACGTCCTAAGGAAGCAATTAGGGCGCTGGCCCACTTATGATGAAATTGCAGATACGTTACAAGTGGGCATTTCGAAGATCAGGCTTGTGAGCGAGAGAACTAGACCCCCAATCTCTATGGATCAACCCTCTAGCAACCATGGAAACATCACACTCGAGGTTTTCTTCTCTCTCATCACTACTAATTAAGGCTTGGGTTCATGATGATATCTTTTATTTATTTTTAATAATTAGTCAGGCAATGCGGGCCTGTTTCAGGACCTATTGAGTAGGTTATGTCATGTACCTAGGTGGTCTCCAGGACCTGATTAAAAAAAAAATATTTATACATGCTGGGCCTTGATATGAGCCACTGGTGGGCATGGGCAACTTTCTTTTACAAAGGTTCGATGTCTAGGATTTGTTCTCAGCTTTCCCACAACGAGACAATATTTAAGTGAAATGCATTAAAGGGAGTCCCATGATCAGCATGTGACCCATCATGGATCCCACAACAATTGGCCCACTTTCACATGGTTGGGTGGACCATTCTCCAATCATGGGAGTTTTAAAAAAAAAAAAAATTTGAAAAATGAAAAATGAAAAAGAAACGCAGAGAGGAATTGAGTGGACCATGGCTAACATTTAATTGGTTTTGTTTCCTAAAAATCTATGTAGGAAATAATGGCAGGGCCAGAGGAAACAATGCCAGAGGCAATGGTGGTCAGAAACCAGATGAAGCGAGACATTCATAGACTTCTCAAGACGTTGAGTGGGAGAGAGGAAAACATCCTTCGACTATACTTTGGACTCAACGGTGAAACTGCTCGTTCCTGTGATGAGATTGGGAGGCTCCTCCATCTTTCAAGAGAGAGAGTTCGCCAGATCCAATGCCTTGCTCTGCAGAAACTTCAACAGACGGCTACCCTTAATTCTCTTCAATCATACATGTAGCCATTTGCCAAAGAAAAAATAAATAAATAAATAAATAAATCTTTGGGGTCATCTCTCTATGGTTCACCTGGACTACTTGTGCATCCCTGCTTGTTGTTACCTGCGCTAGGCAACAATACATTGAGCAAGTGATTTTCACTGGCTCATTCATTAAGTAGATATGGCCTAGTCCATAAATCAGGCTGGGGCATTCACCAAGTGGGCCATGCATGTTTAAGAGGAACGAAAGATTACTGAAAAAAGAAAAAGAAAAAGGACCCATGTACACAGACCGACCTGATCAGTGGAGCACACCATCATACAAAAAGTGAACCATTCAAGTGATCTGATTCTCACTGGCTGGGGACCAATATAGTCGAGGAGCTTTCTACGGGATGGGAACTAGTAACAAGTTTAGCTTGAGGAATCCTTCACTAAAAAAGGAGCCTCCTAATGTTCTACCAACATGCATACGTTGCGACAGATTTCAGAGTCCCTATGCATTACTCATTTGCTACTTCATCATACGATTCCAATATGATTGACTGACTTAATAAATAAAAAGTCATTTATTTATTTATTACCAACACATTGATTTTGGGAATCCATCCATGTAAACCAGCTAAGACTCAAAACTAGAATGCCTATGCAGTTATGTAGAATCATAACAGGTTTTCGAGGCCCATCACATGTTGCAAACTAAATTGGGTGCTGCACTATGATGCAGACATCATGCCTTTCAAAGTCTATCAACGTCGGAAGCCAGCATTGCCCATTTCACTATGGTTCGACATTGCTCGAGGAGTTTTGGTGAGCACGTGATAGTAGACAGAGCAACAGGAGGACCAGAGAGGCCTTCGGTCAATTGAAGGAAATGTTGGGTCGACAGATTATAAAGCAATCTGTAATCTTGACCGAAAAGGGGTCTTCGGTCGACCAATGACTAGGCATAAATTTTTGCGAATTTACGTGATTTTTTGATAGTTTTAAGTTTTGAGGGTACTTTTGTCATTTTGTTAATTCATGATTATTAATAGGGTGAAACCCTAACTCTTTTATTATACCTTGATTATTGAAATTAAAAGAAACCACACGTGGTGCTTCTGTAAAGAAACTCTACAAGTCTTCTTCTTCTCCTTCTTCTCTTCAGGGTTCATCTTCCCTCTCATCTCTTCTTTTGTATTTCTCTTCTTCTAAAGGTAATCTCTAACCTTTCTTCCAACTTTCTTCCTTCTCCTAAAACCTATTGCGTTCATTTCATCATTCTAGACTTACAATCTCAACCAAGTAATTCTAGATTTCCTAAGTTCTAATTCCCTTAATCCAAAAAATCCTGATTTCCTTGGATTAGAGAATCTACTTGACTATTTGGACGAACTCGTGTGAGATCAAGAGTTCTATCTCTCGCGAGATCCAATCCACGCAAGGATTTGAAATCCATATTGTTTGGTTATGATGGATGGCTTTAATCATTAGATATTTCTTTTGACTAATTCTTAGTTTATAATGTACATGATGAATGGATGATTTTATTGTTTATATGATTCCGCCCTTTTGTAGTTTCCGCATGCATCTAGGGTTAGATTAGGCCGTCCTACATCAAATTTTAGTATCAGATTAGCCTGTCCTACATCAAATTTTAATATCAGAGCTTAGGCTCTTGCATGAGTTCATCATAGATCGAGTTACCTAAGGTCTAGGGTTTCATATTTTCTGATTTGCATAGGTCCAAGTTAGTTTGAATTTTCCAGATTTACGTCTGTTAAAACTAGAAAATACTCAAGGACATTTTCTGTGTTTCGTTGCTCTGGAGTTCTGAGTATAGAAGACATTCATAGACAATCACAAGCATTCACAAAGTACACAAGAAAAGAGATATTGCAAGGCGAATTTTATTTCAGAGATTCCAAGATCTTTTACATTCTAGACTGTGAACTGGTCATGAGCCCTTAATTACATCAATGATTGATCACCCTTGATTAAAAGACAAAAGACTGAGTCGTTAGGGACTATGGTATTTGAGTTCATGGTCATAGAGACCATTTTTGTTTGTTATGGACTGAGCCATCATTTTAGACGAGCCGGATGCCTATGTCCCATGTCCTTTCGGGTGGTTCGGGTAGAGAGACTGTCAGGCTACTTAATCGAGTGGTGCAACTTTGGGTAGGCGCATGTTATTTTGGACAGGTGACCGCGAGAATACACGTACTGCAACTGTTGGATGGCATGACTCTGAGGCCGTGCCTGTCTTTTGTGACAGGTGACTTCTGGAAGGCACATCGCAACTACCTGAACGACTCAACCTACAAATCCCATTTTGGATGGGTAGTACATTAACTATCTTTGAGATATCAGTTCATAGAAAGGATTGTGAGTATTTGAGAACTCTTATAATTACGATTTCTCGTGGTAACCATAATCCCTTTCGTCTCAGTCTCGAGCCTCAATTTGGGCTGACATAGAGGTTACACAATGAATATGAGAAATACAAAGTATTTGTAAACAGTGCTGGAGTGCGGCGACTCGTCTTCGGAAGCATCCTTACCCTTGCATATTCGTTTTGGTAATCAATGCATAATTGGGATAATTTGAGGGATTTAACAGTATATGTGAAATACGGGATGCAATGAATGCAATAAAAGATACTCTAGCGTACAACAATCTTAATCAAAGCGTAGAATTTGCACTTGGATGTTCGAATGTGGAGTGAGGATCACAATATGCTGAATATGCGATATCGGGTACGATGAGTGGTTAATTAATGAAAGCATAGTTCGTTCATCGATATTTTGTATTTGAAAGGTTATCAATTGGGCACTTCGATGTTAGATCGCGCTCTTTCAGTGACGCAAAGTTGAGTGTTTTAAATTGCACGTTTCCGGTCGCGAAAATGGCCAAGTACCCCGGCGATAATACGCCTATTAAGGTTGTTGAATGGTGAGCGATTGCAATTAATGATTGTGCAAATATTTCATTTAGATGCCTTAGGTTATGGAGATGTTAAGCCCACTCGGGCAACAGTCTAATTGTGCCTAGTTTCGGTAGGCGACAGTCAATCTTTGAGCCAACAGGGTATTCCTAGGCTTGAAAATGACTAAGTATCGGGGTCTCGATACACATATTTATATTTTCGAAGTGTAAATGGTGAAGTTTAAAACCGTGCTAGTGCCCAACTTAGATGCTTTGGGTTAGGAGGATGTTGAATCTACTTAGGCAATAGTCTAATTGTGCCCGATTTCGGTAAGCGACAGTCAATCTTTGAGCCAATAGGGCATTCTAAGGGCTAAATGTCAGGGTTATAGCCTGCACAATCGTACTACTTTCTCGCTACTGGAAGTAGTTATCGTAGAACAGATACTTTTGGTGCTCGTAAGAGTCTTTACGGCGTTGGATCCACTTAGGCAACAGTCTAATCGCATTTCATTTTGGAGACATAAAGATTAGTTTCCAAGCCTGTAGGGCACTTCCTAGGGCTAAAAAATGGTTAAGTAGTCGGGCATGGCACACTTAATCTTATCAATTTTGGATTAATAGAGACGATTATTATTGCGCAAATGGTTGCTTAAGGTTATTAGGGTTATGACGATGTCGGATCCAATCAGGCGACAATATAATCATGCCTACTTTTGATAAGCGGTGATCGACTGTCGCACCTTCAGGGCACTTCCCAGGGTGCTTGTTAGGCTAAGAAATTTGGCTAAGTACTGGGCTTTTTAGTGTTTATGGGTGATTTTTGGGATTAAACATCGATCATTGATCGAATGGGGCCGGGGAATACGTTGGGGGCACCGGTGTGTGTTTAGAATTCATCAAGCGACAATGTGACTCCACTTGTCGGAAGCGGGCCATACCATCAAAGTTCAGGGAGGCCAGGGACGCCCCAAGTGCATGCATTGACGCCCTAGGCGCATGTATGTAGAGTAGGAGAAAAGTTGAGTTCCGGAGTTGGTTTTCTGAAGCTAAATTGAGCCAGGCGCATGCAGAGGGGGGGTAGGCGCATGCAAGTTTTGGACTTGATGTATTTTAGCCTTCCACAAAGGCTAGGCGCATGCAAGCAGCCATCAGGCGCATGCAAGATTCAACATTTAGGCGATTTTGGAATTTCTTCTCTCTCCCTCCCACACTTGCATTCCGGCGAAGAAATCCCTTTCTGGCGAGGGATTCCGGCCTCTCGAGAAGGGATTCCGGCCTCCGGAGAAGGGTTAGGCACATGCAAATTTAGGGTTAGGTGCATGTAACCTTGGGTCAGGCTGACGTCGTCAATGCTCTCGTCGTCTGCTCTCAGAAACCTCTCTCTCTTTTGTCATGGGGTCTCGGGCTGTTTATAGCCGAGGCAGGATGTACAGAACCAATCAAAATCAAACCTGGGAGCTGCTAGGCGCATGCAAGTAGACTGTAGGCGCATATGAGGATGCTGCAGCGCATATAACTTGGAGACAACCTTGCGCACATGTAAGACATGCCTTAGGCGCATGTTGCTTTCCTTCTGGTGTCAAGCACATGTAACATATGCCCTAGCACATGTAACAATGCCTTAGGCGCATGTGTTAAGAGGGGGCATAAAACAACTCCTAGACTTAGCCAAATTTCAGGGAATTCTGTCTTATGACTTAAAAAATTCAGGCTACGCGCCTACGCTCAATGGACAGCTACCCTTTCGGGGCTTCATTTATGATGTTGAATGCACGGGCGATCAGGCAAAAGTCTGATTGATGGCCATTTGATGGATATTGCTTGATCTTTGGTCCTTCCGGACTGCTCTAATAGGGTGAAACACTGCATTCCGGGGTGCACAATGTAAGTATATTCATCAGATGCTACTCAAACTTGGGGGTTAGGGCTTTTTGGACCTTCTAGATCATTTGGTCGCAAAGTGCACATCTAGATCCACTCTGAAATGGTAGGTGTCAGTCCCGGATACGATTGCGCGACTGCCCGGGTTAAGGTTACACTGGTGCTTTATCGGATTTTCTGGCTGTTTCTGGACTTTTTCGCTGATTTGGATCGCTGTGTCATGTTCTTGAATTGTTGTTGAACCTCTGGTGATAATTTGAGCCCTAACAGCATCTTCATTGATTCCAAATTTGAATTCTCAGATTGGTGCATCATCATCGATTTAGAGTCATCTCATTCATAGTGGGAGTCACCTGATCCATAGAGTTATGTAGGCAAACCTAGTACAAGTCTTACCGAGTATGCCCACAAGACCCGAAAGAGGCTTTGGACTACACCCCATCATGAAAATGAGCAATTATCCGAGCAAATAACTCAATTGATCCAAAAGATAATCGCCCTGAAAATGTCAAATAAGAATGCCATTGCTCAGTTAGGCACCTAAGTCACCACCACCATGAATAGATTAGAGCGTTTAGAAGGGTCTCAGCATGAAACCCCGACATTGGGGGCGATGATCAATCCCAAGTGGGAGGAGCTGTTGACGAGCGAGTTCCTATGCGTGGTAGAGGTCGTGGAGTGCGAGGCCGAGGAATAGGTCGTGGAGGGCCGCGAAATCCGCAGCCCACGTATGAGTATCAAGACTGCTACGATCCTGATGGTCGTGTGTTGAAAAGTGTTGAGGTAGAAGTCCCTAGTTTTGATGGGCATCTTGAGCCCAAGGTATTCCTTGATTGGTTGGCAGACATGGAACATTACTTTAAATGGTATGATATATCTGAAAATCGTCAAGTGCGCTTTGCCAAGATGAAGCTTGTGGGTCGAGCTAAGTTATTATGGGCGAATACCGAGCGCAAAATTGATAGGGCTAGAGGAGTCCCAATCGCACATTGGGAGGAGATGAAGGAGTTGTTGAAGGAGAAGTACCTTCCTCTCTCCTACCGACAGAAGCTCCTTGACTAGTGGCAGTCCTTATGCCAGTGGTCAATGTCAGTCGTTGAATACATCGCAAAATTCGAAGAGTATATGATGCAATGTGACATCCAGGAAGATCCTTTGGTGATGCTTTCACGTTTCAAGACGGGTCTTCGCTTGGATCTTCAGCACGAGCTTTTAACTCGTCCAATTACTGACTTGGATGAAGCATACCAAGTTGTGTAGGAGTTGGAACAATACCTGAAGTCTCCTGTCATTCAATGCTTTGAGTCTCGAGACTCTAATGTTAGAACTGGTTCCCAAGGAACAAAGTCTAGGCGTTGGCAGTTAGCCCAAGGTACAGGCGAATGTGCCACCTAAGCCTAGGGATGATAAGGGCAAATGTGTCTTTGGTGCTGATCATAGTGGGGAAAGTCAGGTGTGATGTTTTGAATGTGGGAATGTTGGTCATATCATAAATCAGTGTCTAATGAAGAATCGTGGACGAACCTTAGTCATAGGCGAATCCAATGACAGTGTGGATGACTAAGTTGAGTATGAAGTTGAAGAGTGTCACCTCGAAATCAATGTTGATGATTACGAGGAAGCAGTTGAAAATATTCCACTAGCCGTAGTTAGATGTGCCCTAGCGCAAGCTGTAACGCCACAAATTTCAGAAGTTGAGCATGACCTCAACCCTTGAGATTTCGGGTGTCACTATGCTTATGCGGAAGCGTGATTAATGCATTTATGATTGATAGTATCATGGCGCAAGTTTAAAACTAAATAAACATTAAAGTAAGGACAGAAGATAAGCGCATACCTGGTCTATCATTTACAATTTACATCATCATCCGAAATAAGGGGGCCCACACAACAGGAAGCCCCAAAATACAAGTCCAAAAGAATTGGGCCATTATAACTCTAGCCATCAAACGGCCCCAAAACACCAAGTAAAAGATGCCATTGCATCTTATTCTCAGCCATCCGAGAATTGAAAGTAAGTGACGTCTTCTACAAAGTCTTCTAACTCATCCTGAAAGACGTCATCATCCAGAGTACCTGTTTCTACATTAGAGTCTGGTTGGTGTTTTCTAAACACCACCCCAGGATTGAGGGGGTGAGTAATCAACTCAATGCTACTATAATTCTAAATTCAACAATTTATCAAGTATTCAGGCATAAGTAATGAGCAACCAAAACATACAAGAATCCTATACTAGTTGTATTAATGCATGAATGTTATGAATTCGCATACAATGCATGTCCCGGGCAGTTACAACAGAATCAAAATTGATACACTAGTCCTTCCAACTATAAATCAGATACACATAATGCAAGTATGAAGGCTATCACCAATGCCCTGGCCTTTCGAACAGTCAGACAGTCACTGAGATTACCGATGACATGTATGCATGTTTAGTTCGGCATTTATTAATATAAATTTCATTCAGCAAGATTGGTGATGCTGAATTACTAATGTTATACAGTAGGTCCTGAACAGGACCACTTGGCTCCCGACGGTGCAATTGTCTATCATCGCTAGTAGCCCGCGAATCCCTTCTCCAACTTCCCATACATTTAGAATAAAAGAACATTCTATTCAAATAAGTACATCAGCTATTTCAGATTTTTCCAAAACAGACCGGCATCCTCATAATAGCTTATGGTCACTACGGGGAGGCTCAATGCCACAGCGTAGGCCGACTGGCATGAACACGGTGTCCCATACCACCATGCCAGGCCCAAGGAGATTTAGTAGGGTCGTGTCGCACATACATTTATCACTGGACAACTTCATCTAATGACATTAGTATTTCAGATTCTGGGAGAGTCATTCAAGATAACCTATCTACCACACAACATTTCTTGGCTTTGGATTTGTCCGTTTGATACAGGGAGAACATTGACCAAACCAGCATTGGGCACAGATGACCCGTGTAGTCCAGACTACTGTCGATCGATCAAGTTCACCCCGTCAACCAGCCAACCCTGAATATCCAATCCAACTAGGATATCCACATTAATCGATTGGCCCCTTCACCCATGACAAAAAGTACATGTGTGATACCATACAATTATGCATATCATATACAAATTCCATCATCTCAACAAATTCCACAAATCAGTTATAACAGTTGAGTCATTTACACATTTCATCGAACACTAAAGCCATGAAACACACATGCATGTTGTATAATGATAATGAGATAAACAATCAGATATAGAAATCCAAAGTCCTACACTATGACTGCAAGAATCGTTGTCTAATACCCTTTAGGGATGATAAATATAAGATTTGAAGTATAGCTCGCACCTTAAGGTCTAGGGTTCCTCGTTCGTCCAACGGTCTAGGGTTAGGGCTGATGAGAATCGACTATTCCTATAAGAAACAAGGTTAGGATGAGATTTTCTGTCTCAAACCTAAGATAGCTTGGAATTTAAAGGTTTAATTCGAATCTTACCTCCAAGTGCAAAAGGAATCGCTCTAGGGACGGAATCGACAAGCTACAGCAACATCCTACTTCAAGAGGAAAGGAAGAAGGACATCTTCAATCTCTTTTCTTCTTCTTCTCTTAATTTCTCTCTCTTTCCCTCAATTTCTCTCTCTTCCTCTCCCTCTCCCAGACCTAAATTCCTAATTCGATTTGGGGAGAAATCTCAGCAATGGCTTTATATAAAAGAGGGAAATTAGTCCAAATGGCCTTACAAGAATTAGTAAAGTAAGTATTATATATATATATATATATATATATATATATATATATATATATATATATATATATATATATATAGCCCTTTAGAAGGCTATTCGGAGCGAGGGCCATAAATTTTACAGAATGTTAACAATTCCAACCCTACAACTTACGGAAGGTTCAAAAGGACATACATGACTTATGTTAGGGAAGGTCAAACGGATATTGTAACTTATGTTAAGTAAGATGCTTATGAAGACCCACCTAACCCAAGTATTAACACCCCGGCCCAAGACGTGGATTGTTTGGATGACTTATGAAGCTAAAGATCTAGTCTAATTTGTAATAAACTAATCTTCCTTTTCTAGATTAGGGAATCCAATTAACTGAGATGTACGGTCATCCGTACGCTATTATCTGTACGGAAATTTATGGGACGTTACAATCTACCCCCTTAAAGAAATTCCGTCCACGAAATTGTACCTTTTCGTATTCTTCTAATATCTGTGGGTAGTTCTTGCATACTTCAGCTTCCGTTTCCCATGATGCTTCTTCCTCTGTATGGTGAGTCCACAACACTTTTACCAAAGGAATTATTTTTTTTCGTAGCACTTGTTCTTTCCGTTCTAGAACCCAAGTCGGTCGCAAAACATAGGTAGCACTTTCGTTCAACTCCACCTCCTCCCATCTGATTATGTGCATCGGGTCAAGCACATACTTTTTCAACATTGATACATGGAACACATTGTGCACACCAGCGAGAGGAGTAGGTAGAGCGAGACGATATACAACTGCACCAACTCGATCCAATATCTGAAATGGGCCGATGAATCGTGGCGCAAGCTTTCCTCTCTTTCCAAAACGTAGCAATCCCTTCATCGGAGACACTTTCAGAAATACATGATCATCCTTATCGAATATTAAATCTCGCCTTCGTTTATCCGCATAACTCTTTTGACGCTACGCCGTTAAGAGACGTTGTCTAATTATGTCAATCTTTTCGGAAGTCTGCTGAACTAACTCTGGCCCAGTGAGGCTCCTTTCACCAACTTCCACCCAACAATTTGGAGATTGACATGATCGTCCATAAAGAGCTTCATAAGGTGTCATTCCTATGCTGGCTTGAAAACTATTGTTATAAGCGAATTCGGCAAATGGAAGGCATTCATCCCAACTGTCCTTAAAATCTAACGCACATGCCCGTAACATGTCTTCCAGAATTTGGTTTACCCGCTCGGTCTGCCCATCTGTTTGAGGATGAAAAGCTGTACTATATTTTAACTTTGCACCCATTGCCTGTTGAATCTTTGTCCAAAATATTGATGTGAATCGGGTATCCCTATCAGACACGATCTCTAAAGGCACCCCATGGAGACATACAATCTCTTTAATGTACAACTTTACTAGGTCCTCTGTCGACGTAGTCATCCGAATGGGTAGAAAGTGGGCTGATTTTGTTAACCGGTCAAATATTACCCAAATTGAGTCGTGACCTTTATTTGTCTTTGGCAGACCGGATATGAAATCCATAGATATGAAGTCCCATTTCCATTCGGCAATTGGCATGGACTGTAGAAGTCCTGGAGGTCGTCGATGTTCTGATTTGACTTGCTGACACGTGAGGCATCTCGAAACATATTCAGCGATTTCTCTTTTCATATTATCCCACCAAAATGAGCATTTCATGTCTTGATACATCTTCGTACTTCCTAGATGTATCGATAGTTTCGATCGGTGAGCATCATCTAGGGCTTCTTGTTTTATTTCATAAGAGTCCGGGAGACACAAACGTCCCCTAAATCGCAAACCATCCTTCGAATCAACGTACCATTCGCTGCTTTCTCCTCGATCAATCTTTTCTCTTATCGCGATCAACTTGGGGTCATGTTTTTGAGCCATGATTATTCAACTAACTAGATCATGTTCTGCTCGTGCGTGGGACATTCGCAAATCTGAGTCCGTGAGGGTGAGCATCCCACTAAACTCATTCACAAACGTGAGCATATCCCACTCCATTAACATGAGTAGGGGCGATAAAGGCCTGAGCCTTCTTACGGCTCAACGCGTCTGCTACCAAATTTGCCTTCCCATGATGATAAGATACTTCAAAATTGAAGTCCTTAAGCGTCTCCATCCACCTGCGCTGTCTCATATTCAAGTCCCGTTGTGTGAAAATGTACTTCAGGCTTTTGTGATCACAAAATAATTCGAACTCTTCACCGTACAAATAGCGTCGCCATAACTTAAGTGCTAAAATCACTGCCGCCAACTCCAAATCGTGAGCGGGGTAGTTCTCTTCATGCTTTTTCAATTGCCGTGAGGCATAGGCGACCACCTTACCCAACTGCATCAACAAACATCCCAAACCAATTTGTGACGCATCAGTATAGATCGTGTACTTGACTCCTTGCTCAGGCAATACCAGCACAGGAGCCGAAGTTAATTTGTCCTTCAACTCTTGAAAAGCTGTTTCAGCTCTTTCATTCCATGCGAAGGGCACATCCTTTCGCGTGAGTTGAGACAGAGGCTTCGCAATTCTGGAGAAATCCTTAATGAATCGCCTGTAATAACCGGCTAGTCCAAGAAAACTACGGACCTCTGTAACAGAAGCGGGCTGCTCCCACATTTGTACCGTCGCAACCTTAGAAAGGTCTACTGATATACTTTCACCAGAGACAACATGCCCAAGGAAATTTACCTCTTGTTTCCAAAAATCACTGTTCTCATACTTAGCATATAACTGATGCTGTCTCAATGTTTCCAGAACGGCCCTCAGATGTTCCTCATGCTCGTCTCGAGTTTTGGAGTGAACTAGTATATCGTCTATGAATACAATAACAAATCGATATAAATAGGACCGGAATACTCTGTTCATAAGATCCATAAATACTGCAGGAGCATTAGCGAGTCCAAAGGACATCACTAGAAACTCATAATGCCCAAAATTTGTTTTAAAAGCTGTTTTCGGAACGTCTTCAGGTCTTACTCTCAATTGGTGGTAACCAGACCGTAAATCGATCTTTGAGAAACACTTGGCACCACATAATTAATCGAACAAGTCATCTATTTTAGGAAGAGGATATTTATTTCTGACTATGACTGAATTCAACTTTCGGTAGTCAATACATAGTCGCAACGATCCATCTTTCTTCTTAACGAATAAAACTGGAGCACCCCAAGGTGAGACATTCGGGCAGATAAATCCTAAATTTAGAAGTCCATCTATCTGACTTCTCAATTCTTCCATGTCACATGGGGGCATGCAATATGCTAGTTGCGAACATGGCGTTGTACCAGGGATAAGATCGATAGTAAAATCGATCTCTCTCTGAGGAGGTAGTCCAGGTATGGGCTGAAACACATCCTCAAAGTCCCTTACCAAAATGGTATCAAGAAGTTCCGATTGTTTCATTCCTTCCTTCCTAATGGCATATAAGTCGATACGGCTCTGACGACTAATCTGCATTGGAAATGTGAAAGTCGACTTCCCTTCAATATGTACGGTGACGGTCCTAGCATCACAAATGATTTCCGCCTTTGCAGGAGTTAACCAATCCATTCCAAGAAGAACATCTATGCGAGGAATCCTTGCTACGACAAAATCGACCATTACTTCCTTATCTCCCAAGATAATGGGACACTGTGGACATAACCACTTCGTATCAATTTTACTTCCCGAAGCAGTGAATAAGGTTACGAGACGCATCGGCACGACGGTCAGTTTAAGTCGTTTAACAAGTTCAGAAGAAATGACAGAAATAGAAGACCCAGTGTCTACCAATAGGTATACAGGAATACCGCATATATAGGCCGTACCTTGAAATGTTTGAGGAAGAACATCGTCCTCATTGATTTCTACAACAGTGATAGCATGTACTCGGGCTTGTTGTGGCTTATTTGGTGCAGGAGCACCCAGACGTTGATTTGGATGATTTGGTTGTAAAGGAGGGCGAACGGCTTGTAACGGAGGAACTGAAATTGTTCGCTGCGGTGTACGGTTAATTTGCTGCGGAGGGGTGATACCATTATCTCTCATACGGGTAAAGCAGAACGGTTCTGTGTGACCAGGCTTGCTGCAATACGTACAATATCGATTCGCTTTAGTCGTGGAGGTAGAAAATGGGGTACGAACGGGTGACGGTCCTATCCGAGACCTTTTATTAAACGGTTGTTGTAACACCATATCGGGCTTAGCCTTCTGCCCCATTTGAAATCGCGCCTGTGAGAGGCGAATACCATCCTCTTTAGATCGGAAAGCTTTCTCTACCATTCCAGCATAAGTATAAATATCAGAACAACACATCTTGGTATGTATTACAGGCCTCAAACCCGTTGCGAAACGACGCATCTTTATCGCTTCATCGTTCACTATTGTTGGTGCGTATTTCGAGAGCTCTATGAATCGACGCTCATACTCTGCTACAGACATGTTTCCCTGTTGTAGTCTAAGAAACTGTTTCTCGCGTTCGTGGCGGTAGGTGAGAGGATAATATTTGTCATGGAACTTAGTTTCAAAGTCCTCCTAAGTCCATACATAAGTATCTGGGACTGACTTACAGACGCCTTTCCACCAAATATCAGCTTCTTTCTCTAACATAAAGGTTACCAGATTCACCTGTTCCGATTCAGAACACTCCATCTGCTGAAACATCTTCAACATTCGAGTTAACCAATACTCTGCCTCGGCCGGGTTATGAGAACCCATAAAGGTGGGCGGTCGAAGTTTCTGGAACCGCTCAAATGGACCCTCCCGAGGGGCTGGGGTTGCCTGATACACTGGTCGAGGGGAGGAGGTCGAAGCACTCCCAGTATGAGTAATTTCCCCAACCAGAGCAGCAAGGGTCTGCTAATGCTATAGGGCATTCTGTTGTTGTTGTTGTTGCTGGAACAGAGTAGTCTGTTGTTGTTGTTGTTGCATGAGCAATAACATTTGTACTATCATGTCCATACCTGGGGCTAGTTGGGCTATGGGTGGTGGTAGTAACCCTTGATGATCAAGTGGTGGCGGTCCTGGGATAGTTACGTGATCTGCCCTAGAAGTTGAATGGACATCTGTTTCAACCACGTGATGGTGTGTCGTGGGTGGCTGCTCATAGTTAAGTCCTTGACCCCACATCAATATTTGGATTCTCTACCCCACTAGAGCAACTTGGCCAGGAACTTCCATCAAGCCACCATGTGGGTGTCGAACAAAGGTGTGGCTACTTTTAGGCGGCATGTCCTGTAGTTTGGACATATAATACGCAATTAAAGGCAACTCCACATCACATATGACACAATTACCTTCCAATTATATCTAAGTGCCAGAATAATTTAGAGAAATATCTACAAACCAAAAGTTGAAGCAATTTCATTCATATTCAACATTCCATTTACATTGCCCCATAAAGACTTGCTTCATTACAACCAAAAGAAACTACTACTACTTCCTAAACCCCTAAACAGACTATTTCATACCACAACTACTATCAAACCATCAAACACATTACTCCTATGTCCCGGATCTACTGATCCTGAGAGTCGGGCGAAAGTGGTGGTGCCCCTTCTCCTTGCAGACAACTAAAAATACTCTTCGTCATTCGATACATCTTAGTCACATTCTTTTCCAAGTGTTTTTGTTGCTCTTCGACTCTAGTCATCTCTTCTTGCATGCTATCTAGGCGTTCTGTTATGTTCAAGGGGGCTAAAAATTCTTCCTCAATGTCCTCATCATTCCCTACTTCTGTTTCCAGATGCTCTTCTTCTCTGTCAACCTGTTCTGAAGGAGGTTCATTTGGGTCTATAGATCCAATCTTGATCGGACCGATAACAGTTCGTGGCTCAAATTGTACATGCGGCACACTGCGAAGACCAAAATGTCGGGCTATCTTACACACCAAACGACCGAATGCTAGAGACTTGGTGTGATTAGAAGGAGCTGCGGCTGCCAGGATGTGACGAATAACCATTGACGGAAAACATATACTTTCCCCTTTCCCACATGATAAAGGACTTTAAGCATATATTGGGATACTTCTGTGCGATTCCCAACTCGTGGGTACAGATTTGAAATAAAGATACGGTGGAGTAATCTGAATTCCAAAAGCATTTTCGATGCCTTCAAACAACTATTCTTTTGTTCCCACAATTTGAGTTCACCACAGACGAAGGTAGTCCTCTCATCTCTGAACCTCCGCCGCTTGGAATCATTCTCAAGGATAACAACTTTGCCTTTCGGCACACCTGATACGCTCTCTACCACATCCACATCAACATGCAACAATCTATCACCAATCATAACATCAAACCCCAACGGCTATTGAAATGGATTCTGAATAGACGAGTAGAAATTTCTTACCATTTCCGTATCAGCACTACTGTACGGAGTGAGGATGGGATCCCAACCAACTTCCAACAGGCCAGCAAGCATGGGATTTTCAGGAATCATCTTCTTATCCACGAATCCCTCAAAACACACAGGACGGCTTGCAAATCTTCCCATGCTCACGGCCGAAGTTTGTTCGGGTACCAACTCTCTCGATGTCCATGGTAAATCGCGGGAGGTAGACAAACCCCCTCGGCCTCGCTTTGGGGCCTTCTTGCCTCGAGTAGATGCAAGATTAGGAGCAGACACATCAACATCCTCCGCTCGTTTGGAGCGACGCTCGCGTTGTGGTGCCTCCCCCGTGGTGGCACGTTTCTTTGCCATGAGTACAACCCAAAAACAAGAGAAGGGAGAACCTAGCCCAAGTGGGTTTGGGAAGCTTCAAAAGGTCTCAAAATCAAGAAAACCCAAAAAATAAATGAGTTGGAAGAGAAAAAGCTTAAGCAAAGCTTGGCACTGTTGAGATGATGATAATAGATGGTAAGAATAAGAAGGGTTTACAGAGATTTGAAACCTAGGAATGATAGGTGAAGAAGAAAAAGAAACAAGGAAAGAAAATCTGGAAAAAAGAAAACTAATTTACCAGAAATTTGGGGGAGATCTTCCAATCACCTTCCCAATCCATCTTTCTTACCCAAATCCCCATTTCTTCAACTCTACTTCTATTGTTATAGAAGTCTAGCAAAAACTTATAAGCTAGTTCTTCAATATGGAGAGGAGAGGATTTGAAATGGGTTTAGAGGGATTTGATACCTAGGTTTTGTAGGTGAAGAAGGGAGAAAGGAAAAAGAAGAAGAAAGAAAATGGGTTTGAAGAAATATGAGAGGGTTTCTATCTCAAACCCCCTTTTTCTTTTTTTAATATACAGCCCCAACCACATCCGGCCAGTCGACCATGGCTATAGCCGGTCAGCAGGCTATTGCTGTCCATCCTTTAAACAAAATCTTACCGGCCCAAATCCGGTCATACCCGGCTACAACCAGTCGGCCGGTCACCAGAATCCGGTCAGACCCGGCTGTAGCCGGTCGGCCGGCTCTCCCTGGAGTCCTCCTTCAAAAATTTCAAAAGAATCCATGCCTGTTGCCAACGTCCAGCGTCAACCGATTAGCCGGTTGCCCTGGCCGGTCAGCCGGTTGTCCATAACCGGTAGGCCGGTTGTCTCTGGCCGGTCGGTCGGTTGTTCCTGGCCGTCCGCCTTTCCAAAATACCACAAAGGGCCCCTCCTTGGCCAGCGCTAACCGGTCAGCCGGTTGTCCGACCGATCAGCCGGTCCCTGCTGACCATCTTTCCATTTTTTACCATCTCTCTCTCTCTTCCCTTCTCATTCCACTCTCTCTCTCTCTCTCTCTCTCTCTCTAATTCATTCTATTTTCTGTCTCTTTCTCTAAACTTAAACACTAGTGGCCCAGCATAATTTCTTCCATCTCAATGGAAGAGAAAAATAGTCTCGTGTATCAAATGGTTATGGGCCACCTATCTGTATAAACTCCATCGTCTAAAGTTACATTGCTACTCCCCACCTCTCAACATATCAAGCCCAAAACTTCGATTCCTAATCCTAGAACCTTAGCACCTCATCTGAGACGTTATATTATCACAACTAAAATCCTAGGAATCCTAAAAATTACTTATTATCACTAATACTTATACGACTATTGCACGGTAAAACCTAAGATTCCACAGTTTCAAACCACAGAGTCCATACTACGTCTGCGTAAAGGGTTGGTCAAGTCCATAACTCACGGTCCAGTTTAGCTCTAAACTCGCGCTCTGATACTAACTTTGTAACGCCCCAAATTTCAGAAGTCGATCATGACCTCGACCCTTGAGATTTCAGGTGTCACTATGCTCATGCGGAAGCGTGATTAATGCATTTATGATTGATAGTAACATGACGCAAGTTTAAAACTAAATAAACATTAAAGTAAGGACAGAAGATAAGTGCATACCTGGTCTATCATTTACAATTTACATCATCATCCAAAATAAGGGGGCCTACACAACAGGGAGCCCCAAAATACAAGTCCAAAAGAATTGGGCCATTATAACTCTAGCCATCAAACGGCCCCAAAACACCAAGTAAAAGATGCCATTGCATCTTATTCTCGGCCATCCGAGAATTGAAAGTAAGTGACGTCTTCTACAAAGTCTTCTAACTCATCCTGAAAGTCGTCATCATCCAGAGTACCTGTTTCTACATTAGAGTCTGGTTGGTGTTTTCAAAACACCACCCCAGGATTGAGGGGGTGAGTAATCAACTCAATGCTACTATAATTCTAAATTCAACAATTTATCAAGTATTCAGGCATAAGTAATGAGCAACCAAAACATACAAGAATCCTAGACTAGTTGTATTAATGCATGAATGTTATGAATTCGCATACAATGCATGTCCTGGGCAGTTACAAAAGAATCAAAATTGATACACCAGTCCTTCCAACTATAAATCAGATACACATAATGCAAGTATGAAGGCTATCACCAATGCCCTGGCCTTTCGAACAGTCAGACAGTCACTGAGATTGCCAATGACATGTATGCATGTTTAGTTCGACCTTTATTAATATAAATTTCATTCAGCAAGATTGGTAATGCTGTATTACTAATGTCATACAGTAGGTCCTAAACAGGACCACCTGGCTCCCGACGGTGCGATTGTCTATCATCGCCAGTAGCCCGCGAATCCCTTCTCCAACTTCTCATACATTTAGAATAAAAGAACATTCTATTCAAATAAGTACATCAGTTATTTCAAATTTTCCCAAAATAGACCGGCATCCTCACAATAGCTTATGGTCATTACGGGGAGGCTCAATGCCACAGCGTAGGCCGACGGCACGAACACGGTGTCCCATACCACCATGCCCGGCCCAAGGAGATTTAGTAGGGTCGTGTCACACATACATTTATCATTGGACAACTTCATCTAATGACATAAGTATTTCAAATTCTAAGAGAGTCATTCAAGATAACCTATCTACCACACAACATTTCTTGGCTTTGGATTTGTCCGTTTGATACAGGGAGAACATTGACCAAACCGGCATTAGGCACAGACGACCCGTTTAGTCCAGACTACTGTCGATCGATCAAGTTCACCCCGTCAACCAGCCAATCCTGAATATCCAATCCAACTAGGATACCCACATTAATCGATTGGCCCCTTCACCCATGACAAACAGTACATGTGCGATACCATAAAATTATGCATATCATATACAAATTCCATCATCTCAACAAATTCCACAAATCAGTTATAACAGTTGAGTCATTTACACATTTCATCGAACACTAAAGCCATGAAACACACATGCATGTTGTATAATGATAATGAGATAAACAATCAGATATACAAATCCAAAGTCCTACACTATGACTGCAAGAATCATTGTCTAATACCCTTTAGGGATGATAAATATAAGATTTGAAGTATAGCCCGCACCTTAAGGTCTAAGGTTCCTCGTTCGTCCAACGGTCTAGGGTTAGGGCTGAGGCGAATCGACTATTCCTATAAGAAACAAGGTTAGGATGAGATTTTCTGTCTCAAACCTAAGATAGCTTGGAATTTAAAGGTTTAATTCGAAGCTTACCTCCAAGTGCAAAAGGAATCGCTCTAGGGACGGAATCGACAAGCTACAACAACATCCTACTTCAAGAGGAAAGGAAGAAGGACATCTTCAATCTCCTTTCTTCTTCTTCTCTCAATTTCTCTCTCTTTCCCTCAATTTCTCTCTCTTTCTCTCTCTTCCTCTCCCTCTCCTAGACCTAAATTCCCAATTCAATTTGGGGAGAAATCTCAGCAATGGCTTTATATAAAAGAGGGAAATTAGTCCAAATGGCCTTACAAGAATTAGTTGTTAGTTTTATGACCCAGGTAAAGTAAGTATTATATATATATATATATATATATATATATATATATATATATATATATATATATATATATATCCCTCAAGAAGGCTATTTGGAGCAAGGGCCATAAATTTTACAGAATGTTAACAATTCCAACCCCACAACTTACGGAAGGTTCAAAAAGACATACATGACTTATGTTAGGGAAGGTCAAAAGGATATTGTAACTTATGTTAAGTAAGATGCTTATGAAGACCCACCTAACCCAAGTGTTAACACCCCGGCCCAAGACGTGGATTGTTTGGGTGACTTACGAAGCTAATGATCTAGTCCAATTTGTACTAAACTAATCTTCCTTTTCTAGATTAGGGAATCCAATTAATTGAGATGTACGGTCATCTGTACGCTATAATCTGTACGAAAATTTATGGGACGTTACACAAGCCAATGAGAGTAATGATTGGCGCAGGAACACTATCTTCTACACCTTCATTAAAAGCGATGACAAGAATTGTAAAGTCATCTTGGAAGTTGTACCAATGTGGTTTCGCTTAGCACAGTCACTCGACTGGGGCTAAAGCCAGTCCCACATCCTCAACCCTACAATGTATCATGGGTTGACAAATCCTCAATGCCAGTGTCCCAGCAATGTCTAGTTCCCATCAAATCGGCTCATACAAGGACATCCTGTGGTGTGATGTTTTACCTATGGACGTAGGTCACATCCTCCTGGGTAGGCCATGGTTATTTGATTGAGATGTCATGATTCTCGAATGCTCAAATGTGTGCACGTTCATACATGAGGGTAAGAAAATAAAGATTAATCCATTGCCACCCAAGATTGCCAAGGACAAAAATAGAGATGTGAAGTCGAGTGATTCTCAGAAAGAAGAGACGAAATCCAATACAAGGTCTTTCCATATCATAAATGCGAAAGAATTTGAGAAGGAGACTGAGGAGGATTCAACGGTGTACACCTTAGTGGCGAGAGAAGTTACACCCGAGGTTCCTGTAGAGTTACGCCTCAAGGTGACGCTGATTCTAGAGGAGTACAGAGATGTATTTCCTGAGGATTTACCGGAAGAGTTACCACCAATGCGGGACATTCATCATGCCATTGATCTCGTTCCAGGGTCAACTTAACGAACCTTCCTCATTATAAGATGAACTCTGCAGAGCACACAGAATTGAAGAGGTAGGTAGATGAGCTCATGCACAAGGGTTACATCCAAGAGAGCATGAGTCTGTGCGTCGTACTTGCATTGTTGACGCAAAAAAAAAAAAAAAAAAAATGATACATGGCGGACGTGTGTGGACAGCCAAGCCATAAACAAGATCACGGTCAAGTATAGGTTCCCAATACCTAGGCTTAATGATATGCTCGACATGATGGCCAAGTCCACCATCTTTTCAAAAATATATTTCAAAAGTGGCTATAACCAGATTTGCATACGCCCAAGTGATGAATGGAAGACGACCTTCAAGATGAAGGATGGGTTGTACGAGTAATTGGTCATGCCTTTTGGCCTAACTAATGCACTTAGTACTTTTATGCGAGTGATGACACAAGTTTTAAGACCTTTCATGGGCAAGTTCTTTGTAGTATACTTTGATGACATTTTGATCTATAGCACCACCAAAGAGTTGCACCTTGATCATCTAAGGTAAGTCTATAGCATTTTTAGGATATAAAAGTTATACGCCAACCTTAAAAAGTGTTCCTTTATGTAAGATCGAGTTGTGTTCTTAAGGTTTATTGTGTTGTCCGTTGGGATGCATACAGATCCAGAGAAAGTTAAGGCATTTCATTGGCCCGTACCGAAAAATATTTACGATATGCGAAGCTTTCATGGCTTAACAACCTTTTACCGTCGATTCATCAAAGGGTTTAACACGATCATGGCTCCCATCACTAAGTGCATGCAAAAGGGAGAGTTTGTGTGGTCCAAAGCCATAGCTAAGGCTTTTAAGGAGATAAAGGGTAGAATAATAGAAGCTCATGTCATGCATATTCCTGACTTTTCAAAAAAAATTGAAGTAGCGAGTGATGAGTCAGACGTTGGTATAAGAGGAGTCTTAAGTCAAGAAGGTTATCCAGTAGACTATTTCAGTGAGAAACTAAATGAGGCGAAGCAGATATACTCCACCTATGACAAAGAGTTTTATGCGGTAGTGCAATCTTTGAGACGTTGGCGTCATTATCTCTTATCGCAGGAATTCGCCATGTTCTCAGATCATGAAGCCTTGAGACATCTACATTCCAAGAAGAAGCTCAACCGAGGGCATACTAAGTAGGCGGCATTTCTTCAGTAATATTCGTTTGTCCTGAAACATAAGGCTGGGATCAACAACAAACCAGCCGATGCCCTTAGTCGAAGAGTAGCCTTGCTTAATTTCTTGAGTGTAGATGTTGTTGGTTTTGACCAATTGAAGGATGAGTACCCACTTGTCCAGATTTTGAGGATACTTATATGTCACTTTCTAGTGACTAGTGTAGTATGAGTGAATTTGTCCTTAAAGATGGTTTCCTTTCTAAAGGAGATCACTTTTGTATTCTCCACACTTCCCTCAGAGATTTTTCCTTGTTTAGGAGCTTTATACAGGAGGTATAGCTGGTCATTTTGGTCGGGACAAAACCATTACCCTTGTAGAGGATTGCTTTTATTGGCCAAGTCTCAAGCGAGATGTCGCCAGGATTGGATTGTACACGCCATTGCTAGTGCCACATGCGTTGTGGCAAGACATCAACATGAATTTCTTGCTTGGGCTCCCTAAGACAATTAAAAAGCACGATTTCATTGTTGTATTTGTTGATTGCTTTTTGAAGATGGCGCACTTTCTTCTTTGTTAAAAAATGTCAGATGCGTCTAATATCGCTCGTGTTTTCTTTGATGGTGTGGTTCATTTATATGGGTTGCCTAAGACCATAGTGTCTGATTAAGACGTAAGATTTACTAGTTAGTTTTGGAAGACACTGTGCCATATGATGGGCACTCGATTGCAGTTTTCTAGTGCATACCACCCTTAGTTGGATGGCCAAACTAAGGTAGTTAATCGGAGTCTAGAAAACCTATTACGATGCCTTGTGGGTGAACATGTCAAGACTTGGGACTTAGTTTTGCCTATAGCTAAATTTGCATATAATAGTTCTGTCAATAGGTATACGGGTATGAGTCCTTTTGAAATAGTGAGTGGTTACAAGCCTAGGATCCTCATAGATTTATTACCGATGTCAGTCACCCAAAGATCGTCAAAGTAAGCTGATGCATTTTCCCGTCATATTCATGAATTGCACTCGGACATTATAAGGCGGATTAATGTAAGCAATAAAACTTACAAACATTCAGCTAACTTGCATCGTAAAGTTCAAGTATTTCATGAGGGAGATTATGTAATGATTCGAATAAGGCCGGATCGGTTTCCCCAGGGTGCTGTGAGGAAATTACAAGCATGTAGTCCTGGACTATTCAAAGTCTTGCGGAAAATTGGGTCCAATACATGCATGATAGAACTTCCATCGAGCATGGGAATTAATCCAACATTCAACGTGGAGGATCTATTTCATTGTCCAAACCCTCACCTACACCTTGCATCTCATACTTGGTCATATTTTGAATTTGCTTCTCAACCTATTCCACCTATCCCAAAACTTGAGAAAAGAGAAGAGATCAAAGGGATTGTGGCTGAAGAGATTGTATCCACAAGAGATGGAGGCTTCCAAAGGTACTTGATTAAATGAAAGAACAAGACACCATCCGATTGTACATGGCTCACGGAGGCAGAGTTACAGCAACTTGATCCAGACTTGTTAGAGAGGCAAATTTTTTTTATCTTGCCGAAGTCGAGCTCTTTTCAGCCGAGGGGAGTTGATGCAGTCATCATGCCTTTCAAAGTCTATCAAAGTCGGAAACGAGCATTGCCCATCTCACTATGGTTCGACGATGCTCGAGGAGTTTTGGCGAGCACGTGATAGCAAACAGAGTAACAAAAGAACCAGAGATGCCTTCGGTTGACCGAAGAAAGGGTTGGGTCAACGGAAGGAAAGTCGGGTCAAGATTACAAAACAATCTGTAATCTTGACCGAAGCAGGCTTTGGCCGACCGAAAGGGGGTCTTCGGTCGACCGAAGGCATGTCTCGGTCAACCGATGACCGAGCACAAATTTTTGCGGATTCAGGCGATTTTTCGATTTTTTAGGTTTTAAGGGTACTTTTGTCATTTTGTTAATTCGGGATTATTAATAGGGTGCAACCCTAACTCTTTCATTATGCTTTTATTATTGAAATTAAGAGAAACCACATGTGGTGCTTCCATAGAGAAACTCTGCAAGTCTTCTTCTTCTCCTTCTCTTCAAGGTTTATCTTCCCTCTCATCTTTTCTTCTCTCTCTTTTTCTAAAGGTAATCTCTAACTTTTCTTCCAACTTTCTTCCTTCTTCTAAAACCTATTGTGTTGATCTCATCATTTTAAACTTACAATCTCAACCAAGTAATTCTAGATTTCCTGAATTCTCATTCCCTTAATCTAGAAAATCCTGATTTCCTTAGATTAGAGAATCTACTTGACTGTTTGGACAAACTCGTGTGAGATCAAGAGTTCTATCTCTCGCGAGATCCAATCCACGCAAGAATTTGAAATCCCTATTGTTTGGTTATGATGGATGGCTTTAATCATTTGATATTTCTTTTTATGATGTACATGATGAATGGATGATTTTATTGTTTACATGATTCCACCATTTTGTAGTTTCCGCATGCATCTAGGGTTATATTAGGCCGTCTTGCATCACATGACCATCTCTCTCTCTCTCTCTCTCTCTCTCTCTCTCTCTCTCTCTCTCTATATATATATATATATATATATATATATATATATATATATATATATATATATATATATAACCATGTGATTGATGCAGGCAAATAAGAATAAGAATAAGTACCATTATTCCATTAACAATGAGGGGTTTGATCGGGGCTTCCAAGGGCAGGAAGGCACACAAGCCAACAAATTTGGCTTTTTTTTTAATTTTTTAAATACTGTATAGTGTCACTCAATAGTATATTGTTCATTGAACATAACTGACTAGGGTTGGGTTATCCTCACATGATGTTTGTAGGCTTTTTAGTTCATTCATCTCGATATTCAACACACACACACACACAGATATATATGTGTGTGCATGTTTATGTGTGTTGAATATATTGCAAGGCCCTATGTCAAAAGTATTTGCCAAATTTTAAATTGGAAGTGCTCACTGAATTGTAAGATATAGATGTCTCAAACTAATGTGTGTCTGATTTTCCCATTATAGGTCCTACCTATTACGAGTCTTTGATAATGTTGCTTCAATATCACAGTAGATAAAAGACATGGCATGGTTTAGGCAACAATGGAATTTCTATACTAGTTGCTGCCAAAGCAATGAATTCTGGCTCCATGTTTGAATGCGCTATGCAAATTTTCTTCTTAATCCCAAGTTTAAAACACCCATTCATTACTGGACTTTAGATTCCTCAGAATCTAGCATCTAACGTACATCACAATTTCTTTCTAATAACACATCAGGTATTTAGACAAAGTGTAATTCATGGTTTATTTACTTTTCTCTACCTACTTTAGAAACAACATTCCAATGTTCACAAATAGGATTAGTAACGTATCAACTGAGTTATCTTCGGAAAAAAAACATACGAACTGACTTTTCCTACGGCAAAGGCAATAACAAGCAATATTTCCTTCCAGTTGCCAATAATCAAATTGATTGGAAAAACTATTAAAAACAAATCCCCTTCTAGGATACAATAAGCCCAGTTTCTTAAACTCATGAAAACGCACTCTAAGACTTGCAAACTCAAAGAAAGCACCACCAAACGTAGTAATCATGGGACTCACCCAAGTAAAACTGGGGTGAAAATAGAAATGTTTGGGTGAGTAATTCATGAGTTTTTCCATTGACCTCAATGAGGCAAATGTTTCAGTAAGCATGGGCGACTTTCCTTCTATTCTTCCTACTCCCTCCTACTCAATGCTACTACAACTGTCTGCTTTTGGTTGAGTGATCATTATCATTCAAGCCGAAAAAATGAGAGGAACTTTGAAACTCAGTGTGTTGGTTGATATGCAAGCACGAAGAAGTTGCACATATGATATACAAGTCACCGTCGTCATTATCAAAAAGCAATATCCCGAACTAAATTGCGGTCAGCTAAATCAATCCTATTTTGCCACTACACTTTATCACAGACCATACCTGACATAGTGCAATGGGCCTACAAGAGATGATGCGGAATGAAACTAAAGCGGATATATGAAACAATGAATAATCAAATTAAATCTACTCAAATCACAAGCGAAGGTATTCAATTAGGTAAAAAATCCATATTCCATATCAAATATCACAAGTATGAAATGTTGGAACTATAAAATCTCATGGGCCGAGACCCATGTAACATAAAATTTCCATGTCCAAGCATAGGGTTAATCCTAAATCCAAGGGATAAAGTTCTAGGATTCCTAAGGTATGTATAGAATTGGGATCAATGGGAATTAGTATTAGGGTTATGGTTTGATTGACGAGGGAATTAGGGCTTGAGGGATTTAAGACTGTGGGAAGGGTGAAATTTGGATTTGGGTTAAAAATGGGTGTTTAGATTTGAAAATGGTATAAGATTAGGTTAGCTGGGAAGGATTCAGATGGAAAAAAGCTAGGGTTATAGGAAAAAAAAACTAAGAAAAAAGGGATGTGAGCTTATTCCAAACGAAAAGAGGTTCAAAATTTGGGAGACTTGGGCTAAGGTTTCGAGAAATAACAAGAAATCTATCAATTGAATAGCAGAGAATAATCAAAATACCTGAATCTTGTGGAAAAGAAGAAGAGGAGAGATAGAAGGGACAATCGGCATCACACCAAAAGGGGGGATTCCAATCACTAGAGGTTTTAGCTTATCTCAAGCAAGAATGAATTTTCTTCTCAATATTCATAAATGTAATAATGAAAATATGATTTCTAAAAATGCTTTTATAGTCATCATTCAAGAAAAGTAAACTAACGTGCCTAAACGAAACAAAATTAATAAAACAACACTCAAAATAAAACAGTGCACTAAAGTGCCTAAACAAAAGAAAAATGACAAAACGATGCTCAAAATAAAACAGCCTGCTCCTTTCTCGTGCTCCCCACGTGCTCCTCAAATGTCATCGAACCACAACGAGATAAGCGTTGATATGGGCGCAACACGTCTCCTACGCTGGTACACTCGGAAATATGATTGTGATGGTCCGACGTCCCCATCAACTCTCCCAGGCTAAAAAGAATTCACCTCTAGTGAAATAAAACTCTGGTACTACTTAAGATACCTGGATCAACTCACTGCAGCTCGGTCTCTATAAGCCACATGTAATCTGAAATCGGCTTGTTCTTCCACTTGACGAAATACTTCTAATACCCTCCTTCACTTGTGGACACCACTTGTTCATCCAATATATATTCAATCTCTTCCTTTCTCTCATGTATGTGTGGTAAAAGGGGTAAAGGCTGGGAAGATTGAGTAGGGATAGGCCATGGAGTATGAGGTAGGGTAAATACGTCATCTAGGTGACCCTTAAAAGCCACTAGATCCTCCACATTGAAAGTAGAACTAATTCCTATGTTAGGTGAAAGATCTACTATATACGCATTAATGTCCAAGCGTTTTAAGATTTTATAAGGGTTGACATTACGTGCTCGTAATTTCTTAATGGCTCCTTATGGGAACCGCTTTGGCCTTATGCAGACCATGACATAATCACTCACTTTAAATTCCTGCAACCTGCAATTAAGTTAACATTTAATTTATATTATTCGTTGCTCACATTTATCCGCTTCCTAATTTTATCATGCAACTTATGGATATGTTGTATAAATGACTTATCTAATTCTTATGGTTTATGTGAGATGAACATGAATGAAACTATAAGACGCTCCGGTGAAGTCATGGACTCAAAATAGACAACTCTATTATCAAGAACTTGAGAGATTATAACAAAAGAACAATTCTTGCAGATGTAACATAATTTCTCATTCTTTAATATCCCACAAACCTGCTCCAACTGATAGAGGTATTGCTCATTGTAAGTGTTATAAATAAGGATAATGTTCAAGTATCCCAATACCTGATAACACTCACTTTTGATGTCAAGTCTTAAGATGATCTCGGCTTTGGCCATTATATTCAACATGTCATCAAGATGCAGGATAGAGGCTTTGGCCATCACATTCACCATGACGTGAACACACCGTAAAGTGAATTGACACTTGACTGAGACTTTGTGGACAACCAGAATTTGCCCACACATGCGTCACGTGCCATCGTTCTTGGAAGTGAAAAGGTGGGCACGATACATGACATAAAACTCAAACTCAAATTCTCCGAAGTGAACACTTCCCAAAGAAGCTTATCAAATTACCTCTGTATTTCCGCATGCACCGCGTGGTTCACTTGGTAGAAGGGAAAGCTTAACAAAGTTGACCCAGGGACAAGATCGATTTCGTGTTGAATGTCCCGCTTGGGCGGAAGTTCATCCGGTAAGTCACCTAGTAAGATATCACAAGTCATTTCCAAGTCCACAATCACTCTCAACAACAACTCTACACTAGCCTAAAAAATAACATCACTAGTCATGTGGGTGTCCACCATTGAATACACACTAGTTTTTTTTTCCAAACTCGTTCGCTTTCATTATAGCAAGAGACGTAGATTGAGACTCCACATCCTTCAGGTCACACATGACAACTAGAAGTTGTGCGACCTTAATTTCTTCAACCTCTTTATCACTAGCACCCACTCATTCATGTTAAAAAACAGTTAGTGATGCCTGATCAATTTCTTCTTCTTCATCACTATCGATTTCAGGCACGTACTCAACCTCCTCACAAACAACCTGTTTAGACCCTTCCAACTTGTCATTCACCAAGACATTGTCTTGCTCTCAGGAAAATATAATTGGTAGTAAATACCCATTCAAGTTGCTCAGAAGCCAAGATTCCCTTAGTGATTGAACCACTTTACAAGAAGGTAGCCATATGAGTTCTCTATTTGGACGGGAAGGTGGGATGACTCTTTCCTAAGCTAAGGGCTTCTGACAATAAAAGATGAGAATATACTTTTCTTTCAAACGCTCTTTCATCTCACCCCACTGTGAGATCGGAGCTCCACCTTTCCGCTCAATTCTTCGTTCCAAATCTGTCCAAAACAACCTAATTTGGCCCACCAATTTCAATTTAGCGAACCTCACTCGATGGTTGTTCGACATATTACAAGACAAGCATAATCATCTGCAAGGGCGAACTGAATGCTGTAGAAGATTCAGCTATGGACATGTGGCACAGGTGGCTAGGCCACATGAGCAAGAAAGGACTTCAGCTATTGGCAAAGAAGCAGCTCCTCACAGACATAACATGTATACCTTTGAAAACTTTCATTGATTGTTTATCTAGAAAACAGCATAGAATATCATTTGTTAAAACTGCTTCTCATGTTAATAAGTTAAACACATTAGATTTGGTTTATTCTTATGTATATGGTCCGATGAGGACTAGAACCTTAGGTGGCGCTTTGTATTTTGTTACATTCATAGATGATGCATCTAAGAGAGTTTGGACATATACATTAAAAGCTAAAGACCAGGTCTTTGAGGTTTTTAAAAACTTTTATGACATGATAGAGAGAAATGGGTAGACCATTGAAGTGCATTCGCGTTAACAATGGAGGCGAATACACTAGGGCATTTTATTAATATTGTAAGATCTTGAGTATACGGCATGAACAAATGGTACCCAAGACCCCCCAACACAATGGTGTAGCTAAGAAAATAAATTGCACCATTGTAGAGAGAATCATATGCATACTTTCCCATGCCAAGCTGCCCAAGACGTTTTGGAGAGAAGCAATACATATAGATGTATATTTGATAAACAGATCTCCTTCGGCTCTATTGAATGGATATATTCATGAGGTGTAGACTGGGCGGGATGTATCCTTCAGCATCTTAGGGTGTTTGGATGCCAGGCATCCGTTCATATTCCGAGAGACGAGAGGTCCAAGCTAGATATGAAGATCAGGCATTGTGTGTTTCTTGGGTATGCAGACAAGAAGTTCGGCTATAAAATATGAGATCCGATTAGAAAAAAAAAAAAAAAAAAAGAAGGTAGTCAGAAGTATAGATGTGATTTTCTTTGAAGATTAGTGTGTTGAAGAAATTAAAAAAGTCAGAGAAGACAATCCAATTCAGTGAATTGGTTGATATAGATTCAATCACTCCTCTCATGGTGCTTGATGATGGGGGAGTGTAGCATGATGTAGGGGATGATAATATCCCTCTAGTAGATGAACCGGGGGAACAACCCCCAATTTATTCACATGGTGAGCCACAGGTGAGAAGGTCATCTAGGGAGAGAGTCGTCCAGGAGGTACTCAGCCCATAAGTACATTATGCTTACCGATAGGGGCGAGCCAAAAGATTACATTGAGGCCATATCCGATGTGTATAAGACAGAGTGGTTAAAAGCTATACAAGAGGAGATGAAATCCTTGCATAAGAACCACACGTATCAATTGGTAAAACTAGCTAAGGGTAAGAAGGCTCTGAATAACTAGGGGTGTTCAAAAATAAGGTAGATGAAAAGAATTCATAGCCAACGTTCAAGGCTAGATTGGTGGTAAAAGGCTTTGAACAAAAAAAGTGGGTTGATTTTGATGAGATATTCTCACCGGTGGTGAAAATGACATCCATATAGGTGTTGCTTGGTTTGACTGCAAGCATAGACTTAGAGATGAAACAACTCGATGTAAAAACAATGTTTCTCCTTGGTGACCTAGAAGAAGAAATATAAATGAGGCAAGCTAGAGAATTTTGAAATCAAAGGCAAGGAGAACATGGTGTGTAAGGTGAAGAAGAGCTTGTATAAGCTGAAGCAAGCTCTGAGGCAATGGTATAAAAAGTTCAACTCGTTCATGTTGAAGTATGGGTATGATAGAACGAAGTCAAACCACTGTGTGTTCACACGAAAGTTCTCAGATGGTGACTTTCTTATCATTTTGCTATATGTCGATGACATGTTCATCATGGGAAAAGACATCAAGAAGATTGACAGGCTGAAACAGGAGTTGGGCAAGTCTTTTACGATGAAGGACTTGGGCCTGGCTAGACAGATTTTAGGAAAGGAAATCACCCATGACAGAAGCAGCAAGAAGCTATGGTTGTCACAAGAGCAGTATATTTAAAAGGTCTTAGAAAGATTCAATATGAAGACAGTGAAGCCAGTCAGTTCTTCATTTGATGGTCACTTCAAATTGAGCGACAGACAATGTCCCAAGACCAAAAAAAAGTTAGAAGAGATATAGAAGATACCCTACACTTCAGCAGTAGGAAGTTTGATGTATGTTATGGTGTACACACCCAAATATAGCAATGCGGTTGGCGAGTGCGTCGGTATCTTACCAATCCTGACAAAGAACACTGGGCAGCAATGAAGTGGATACAACGGTATCTAAGGGGCTTATTAAAGTTGAGCATATGCTTTGATGAAGGAAAACTTGTGTTAGAAGGCTACACAGATGCAGAAATGGCAGATGTCATAGACTCCAGGAAATCTATATCAGGGTACATGTTTACGTTTGCAGGGGGAGCAGTGAAATTGCAGAGCAAGTTACAAAAGTGTATAGCGTTGTCTATGACAGAGGCCGAGTATATTGCAGTCACAGAAGCATGCAAGGAGATGCTCTGGATGAAACAGTTCCTACAGGAACTCAGTCTGAAGCAGGATAAGCACGTGGTCTATTGTGATAGCCAGAGTGCGATACATTTGAGCAAGAATCCAAGCCAACATTCTAAGTCAAAGCACATATAAATTCAGTATCAATGGATCATGAATACGTTGGAGAACAAGGTGTTACAGCTTGAAAAGATCCATACTAATGACAATGAGTCAAACAAGATTACCAAAGCGTTGGGCAAGGGCAAGTTTGAGGCTTGTAGAAGCTTAGCAGGCTTGAAGATAGTGAAACCCTTCTCTTGAGTTGGAAGGGAGAGATTTGATGGGGTGTTCCTCCTCAGGATGTCAGAGATGTGCAGTTTGGGGATCTTCGAGCAACCGACCATGTTAGGTCAAGCAACCGAAACTTACCCTGAATTTCTCAGTTGCTTGCTGGACTGTTTTGGATAGTGTCGAGCGACCGGAGATTGGAGTTCGGGTGACTGAAACTCGAGGGATTTTCTTTGTAACTCTCTGGACAAATCTGGTCAGGTTCGGGTGATCAAGCCCACTCAGGTGGTCGACCGACGGCCGCACAACTGTTTTGCACAGTTTCCTATTTTGTTTCAAATTTTGACTTGAGTGTTATATAAGCACATGCTAATGCAAAATTAGAGGTAGAACAAGACCCTAACACGTTCAAGAGCAAGAGAGGAAAAGAAAAAGAATAAGAAATTGAGAGAAATAAAGAGGAAGTTAAGAGGAGAGAGAAGACCGGTTCGTGACGTTCATCCATGACGTTGGTTATGTTCATAGCCTCTTCAAGGTCCTTAGTTTGGTGAGATATCTTTGTTTATTCTCTTTTATTGTAATCTGCCATTGGGGGTGAAGATATTGGATCCGAGCGTATAATAAGCTCAAGATCGTTGTATAACTTGTTTTACATAGTAGATTTGTTGACTGGATGAGGTCTCGTGGTTTTTACCTCTATTGCTAGAGGGTTTTCCACTTAAAAAACCTTTTGTATCATATGTGATAATTGTTTATTCATCGTTGTACATTCATATCCCATAGTTCAGTTGGTTGGGGATTGTCCTTAGCGTTTCAACAGCAGGTCTTAAGTTCGAATGCTAAGGAGACACTAACCCCACCAATGGGTGGGTGCATTAAGTGACTAACCATGTGGGTGCACTACATGACTAGAGAGAGAGAGAGAGAGAGAGAGAGAGAGAGATCCATCGTGTTGTGCATTCTTCCCCAACACTCCTCACCAATGAAGTACTGGGTCTCAGTTGCACATGACCAAAACAGCTAGTCTACTTTCCCCCTATTGATGCTACTCCCGAGTTGCCACAAATGCATTCATTTCTAATTCTATCCTTCCTAGTTTTACCACTCATCCATCTCAACATCATCATTTCAACTACAATCATCCATATATTTTAACCTTTATTTTCTTTTTAGAATTGTCCACATATTTAACTTGATAAAACTAACTTTAATATCTGTCACTTCTATAAATATTTTAAATTTAATTATTAAATACCAAGTGAAGACTAGACTAGTGTAAATCAAACCAACCCGACTAAGCATTGAGTCAAGTTTGTGGGTTTTTTGGAACTGCGAGGACTGGGGCTAACATCTTCCAGCACCACAAACGACGAAAAACAATAAGACATGGATTAATACAATGAGATACACGTCATACGAGGCATGTTGTGATGGGTCCAGTCATCAAGAAATGAGGGCCTAAATATTAACGACCTTGAAAGCATAAACATTCCATTGACCTATCCCTGTAGAATCTAGACCATTGCTCTGTTATCTTCTAGTTTCAATTTACAGGTCTTGGATGGTTGACAATGCCCTGAAATGAATTTTGTACTAAGCCCATCAAACATGGGAACCACCAATCCAGGGTAGATCATGATATTGTCAAATGGGCGAGCATAGCATCTCAAAAAGCCCGATCTGAGATTGCATGTAATAGTAGTTCTTCGTAAAAAATAATAATAATAATAATAATAATAAAAAAAAAACATATCATGTTATGCAATCTTAACATTACCTGAAATTTTATTACATTGGGGTACAATCTTTACGAAGAACGAGATACTATTACGTGCAAGGGCTTGCCTCAAATGTTATGCACCCAAGGTTTGGGTAAAATTACACAACCAAAATAAACAAAAATAAAAAATAAAAGCAGCATTTGCATCTTTTGCCCCACCACTGGATAAAAATAAAGATAAATAAGATAAGGAAGCAGCCTAACACCCAAGGTTATGCAAGGACTTGCCTCAAGTGTTATGCAAAGATTGTAATGTGGGTCCGCTTCAACAAAATTTGGACCAAATCATCAGTCTGAGGTCTCTCTTTTTAACTGCATCCCCTACTTCCACCTCTTTTTTTTTTTTTTTCTTTTTCCTTTTTCCTTTTTCCTTTTTCTTCCCCTTTCTTTCATCATTTTGAAAATGATAATAAGATCTAACAGTGAAATATATTAACTAAGTGCAGGTAATCACACAAAGAGAAGGCATACTTTACAGATGCACTTAGTATCCAATGTCCTAGATGTCAGATGGTGGCTTGTAATCAAGCATCTCCTTTACGCCCAGTTTAATGGAAGGGCCCATTGATGAACATATATGTGCACTTTTCCAGAACACTCCTTTTGGAGCACCAGAAGGTTTGTTTGCTTCAACGGATTTCTGCGAGGCAGGAAAAGAATTAGAAAGGTTCCTGTTAAGCACATCTCAAATTGACTGAAATTCATAACAGTAGATACAATTTGAAGGGGGTATGCGTACAATTGCAGAAACCAAGTTTATGAGAAGATCTTCATCAGAGAAGTCTGTCTTTCCAAAGGGAATGTGAACAATCCCTGTCTTATCTACTCTGTATTCAACCTTTCCTTTCTTGAATTCTGCTATAGCCTGAAATGAGGGACTTTGTGAGTCAACTGGCAAACCCATCTTCATTCAGTTTGCAATCTAACCAAGAACTTTGTTCTCCACTTTATAGATTAAAGTCTAAAGTAGGGATAGATTTATTCAGGTCTGCATTTAACCAAATGGTTTACTTTTGGGTCACAGCAGACATGATAGTACAAAATTTCAATATATAGGGTTTGAATTTTACAAGGATGCGCACGTGCCAGCACATTTTTTGTGCAGGTTACATCCCAGTGGATCCATCTTAACCACAGCTTCATCATCCACATATCTCGACCACAGTTTCTCATTATACTAGTGACTGAATATATGTTTCCATAAAAGATGGCTAAAAGGAACTCATTTTTTTCCCAATCAGGAAAGCAGCTTTATGATTGCAAACAAGTGAAAAATATCTAACTAAAGCAAGTAATAACAAACTGCAAGCAGAGAATTCAGAAAATACAAAATAAAATCAACATCAAAGTCAAGATGATAACGATACCTGAGGTATATCAGTTGTGACCGTACCAGCTTTAGGATTTGGCATCAGTCCTCGAGGTCCCAAGATCTTTCCCAAACTGGCAACCTGCAATGAGCACCAAGGACAAACAAACCAAATATAAATGAACAAATTGATGTAAATTCTTCCTTGGAGAACTCTATAATAAAATCTTATTAGAGTAAACACAATATATTCAGAATGAATCACGAGAAGCTGTTGGAGTATGGCACTGCATACAATGAAGGACGAGATAGATACTAGATTGTCTTTCAATGTTGTCAAATCGCATATAATCGAATAAGGTGATTGCATAATCGCATAAGTGGTCAGGCTAATGGTTTTTTTTTTTTTTTTTTCAATAAAAAGGGGGGGAGGGGGGGGGGGGGGGGGGGGGGGGGGGGGGATCATAAAAAATTAAGTGAAACTATGTTTAATTACTACAAGTGATTGGATTGAGTATTTATATATTAATTATTCAAAACTACAAACTTGAATCTTGATGAGTTGATGCATACAATACAAGTTACAACTTATTACAATCTATAAGAAATATGACCGTTGGCCATTATGTCATCGCATATTTTAGTATGTCATGGCATATGCGATCTGAGCAATGTATGCAATTGTGCAATCGCACACGACAACACAATTTTCTTTTCATGCGTGTAAAATTTGCATCACCAAAAGGGGGGGGGATCATGAGCCATGATCACTTACCAAAATAAAAGGAAACAAAAAATGCCCCACGGTTATGGAGTATCATGACAAATTTATCTGTAGAAACTCAAGTAAGAAAAATGGGACACAGATTATGTAATGAGTAAACTCTGTGGGGCCCATTGTGATGTATGTTATCCACGTTGTCCATCCATTTTTCCAACTCATTTTAGGGCATGAGCCCAAAATTGAAGCATATCCAAGCTCAAGCGGACCCACACCACAGGGAACAATGGAAATTGAACGCCTACCATTGAAAATTTCTTGGGGAGGGAACGATGGAAATTGAACGCCTACCATTGAAAATTTCTTGGGGAGGGAACGATGGAAATTGAACGCCTACCATTGAAAACATCTTGGGGGCCACAAAAGTTTTGGATCAAGCTGATGTTTGTGCTTTCCCTTCATCCATGTCTGTGTGACCTTATGAACAGGTTGGATGAAAAATAAACATTCCCTAAATAGAGCTTTGGATACTATGGGCCCTAGGAAGTGTTCAATAGTGGACGTCATTATCCACATTGTTTCCTATGGGGTGGTCCACTTGAGCTTTGGATATGCTTCAATTTTGGGCTCATGCGCTAAATAGAGTCGATAAAATGAATGGATGGCGTGGATAAGACACATAGATCACAGAGGGCCCCACAGAGTTTACTCAGTATGCTATGGGGTGTCCCCACATTTTTCTAGACTAGCAACATTTTCTAATAGACTAGCAATTTCTAGGAAAAATAGAAGTTCAGCATTTTCTACAAAATTAGATAGTATACCGTGGAGCTCAATACTTCTACACAAGTTACGCAAAAATGGTTACGTAACAGTACCCTAACATTTTATGGGGCCATAACAGCCATTATGGAAAATGGCCTATAATGGATCGTCATGCCCATGCAACGGCCTGTTATGAGGGCATAACAGTCCATTATGGGCTGATCTATGCTTTTCACCCCAAGAAAGGCCATAATAGCCATTACGGTGGCCATAACAGCCTGTATCATAATGGAAACAGTGGTGGCTGTTATGGCCACTGTTACCATTATTGAATACCTTGCTTCTACAGTGTCATCATAGCCTTTCTCCCAGCGTTTGGGGTTTGAATTTTTCATTGTTGATTAGCAAAGGTTTCATGATCAACTGCACAGCAAACATTGACCTTCCTTTCTAACAAGGGCTCTCGAGCTAGAGCAAAGTGTCATAGCCTAGGTTGCTTCCCCAAAGCATGGATCGTGCGGCACTCAACTCGCGGCCTCTTTGTGGACGAATCAGCCAACTAAACAACTGTTAACTAGGCTAACTTGAGAGAGGAGAGGACAAAAGAGAGACTTGAAGGCAAGAAAACTTGTACTGCAATAGAACTCAAGAATGCTTACAACTTCTAAGGTACCTCCCAATGAGGAGCCCTCTTCCCTTTCTACAGGAACAAAGAACTTGTAACTATTTCACATAAATTGCTAGGATAAAGCCATGTGGCGATCATCCAATGTCCAAATAATACTATAGAAAACTTCTTGACTATTCTACACAAATCTCTCAACAAAACCCACTAGAGAACTCTAATGTGACGATCATCCAACGTCCAATGTGACGTTTTGCTTTCCAAAATCTACTTTCTAGAGCCCACCAATTCAAATATAGCCTTAGGTTCTTACTAGAATAATAGATATATAAAATAAAATAAAAAAACCGATTTTTAACAGAGTAGCACTTGGATATTTTGCATTTCCCATGAGCCATCCAAATCACAAGTGACATAAGAAACAGGACTTTTATCATCTCCAATGCGATTTGGGGCACGAAAGGAGAGAAAACAGAAGAAACCAAAATGCAGGTTCCACTTTCCAGACCACCCAAACAAAAGCATATATTGTCAGATAGGAACCACACCAACTGCAATATGTTCATACTTCATACACACAAGACCCTCTTCATTAGTATATTTTCAGATGACCACAGCATTCAAGGAAATTGTCACCAAAATTCTATCAGCCAGTAAACACTATTTTACCATCATTGCAGAACAAGCTTTACTTAGAATACATAGTTTTACAAAGCACAAATAAAAAGAAAATGATGACCATATTCTTCTGGCCGTTTGGAAAAATAGTAAACACATAAAAGTACCAGCACAAATAAATAATTACATTAAAAACATGCAGAGCCAAACCTTGGGCATCATATCTGGGGAAGCAATCAATTTATCGAACTCCATGAATCCTCCCTTTATCTGCTCTATCAGGTCCTCTCCACCAACCAAATCAGCTCCTGCATTTTTTGCTTCATCGAACTTCTCACCTGCATAAATTCAAGCCTATATGGTTATGAGCAGGAGTTAATACTTCATGTTATGCCACACAAAAGAAAGCAACTCATGTTTTTCTCAAGTGTTTGCAGCTGTACAAATTATGGTCAATTTGGTAGGTTGCTAATGCCCACAAAGTCTGATTATGCCAAGCACTAACTTCTGAGAAGGATTTGAGGTGGACGAATAGCATTTATGATAGGACTGCCAACGCCAAAAACCTAGAAATCTGCTTCCGGCTTTCCGCATACCACATCTAATTGAAACCAAAACATCCCTGTCTTCAGATTTCCACACGACAAGGTTTTTTTAACAGGAAATAAAACTTTGAAATAAACAGCTGAAGAGTAACTCCCTCAGGCACACATCATATTTGGGCCCATTGTGAAAGAAAACCTGATGGGTTTGACTCAATCTATTGGGAGGAATTAAAAGTTTTGTTAGCTAGAGGTCCGCATATGTTTCCTTCAGTATAAGAGCATACATATCTGGACTCAACCAAGAATTATCATCATCATAGCGGTCGTTTCCTTTGGTACGACTGCATACACATCTAGACTCAACCAAGAATTATCATCATGCTAGCTTGTCTCAGCTATTTGGGTTCAGCTCTGCAAAAATTGTGTCACCAATCTTTGTAACAGAATTTCACACAATTGCTCAGTGAAAGCTCAACAACAGGTTGACTACCTAACATTAAACCCTCCATTTCTCAGGCTGGAGAGCTGCTGTCACATTCCTACAAGGTGCATTACTCAGGAGAGCAACCATCTTACTCCCCCATGTGTTCAATGTGGCAATTGCTGGTGATATATGGGCATTCATTGGTGGTGCCTACTGTGTCTCTATAATGGTTCAAAATCATACCCATTTGTCCATTAGGTGGGCCATGTATGTGCCAATGAAAGAGTTGTGATCCAATGCTTGGGTGGAATGTTTGCACAATTCAGTTTCAATATGCACAAGTGGAGCACAAGGTTCAATGATCCAAATCACTGAAATAATCGACTGGATTATGAACCAAAAATCTCAAGGTGAAAATCCATCAATAGATCCCCAAAAGAATTAACGGTTAAGAAAGAAAACACAACAACAGTTCACATTAAACAAAAAATAGGCTAGCTACATATTTTATTGCCTGGATCTTCCATTATAAGGGATATATGATGCATGATCCATCCAACATCAGGCACATCATATTAACTGTCTGGATCACTAGACCATGGGGTCCACTTGTACAATTTGAAAGCCCTAGAATGGGTGCCTGAGATGAGGTAGCGTTCTCGCATCGTAGGAGTCGGCTGATACATGATGAGGCTAATGCAAAGAGCATCCATAGAATTTAGTGATGGGCTTCCTTGGCACATTACGGATATGGCATGTCAGTGTTTTGCGTCTGTAGCATAGCTACGGTGCTACATAGTGTTAGGAAATAGCATAATGCCCTGCAATGTGCGCTATAGGGGTCGTAGCATATGCTACTTTTTTTTTTATATATTTATAAATGATAATTTTATTTTGTACTGAATGCTCTCAACCTGTGGGATTTTAATTTATTTTCATACTTGTGACTAGTTATTTTGTACTTAATACTCTCGACCTGTGGGATTTAATTTCTTTTCATACTTGTGACTTGTGGTTTCAATTAAACATTATTAATAAAAGTGGTTTTCCTAGAAAGTTGTTGATATGATAATGATTTGATTTGGTTTTTATATATGGATTTTCTTTCGATAAATGATAATCAATAACCTGTTTGAACATGCTTATTATACTTGAAAAAATGAATTATCTTTTTGTTAGTGTACTTTTCTGTGGCATACTAGTGCACCTTATTTGTCAATCACATGGGTCCTTGTGCTGTAATGTCAATTCAGCTTTGGCAAGCTGAAGACCAAGGATTCAAGTAGACCGGAAGCATCAAGTAAGAAGAACAGGTAAATGAGATTCCTTGGTGACCCTAACCCTTTAAACCAAAACACACAAAACCTCTTAGATGACTTGGACCAACTAGGAATACCCTTAGTCATCATCAATGGTCTTAAAACACCTTGAAAAACATGAAAAATTAAGCTAATTTAAGACGTAGAAGCTACTATAAACAATCAGGTTCCAATGGGACTCCGATCAATCGAACAAAATTCCGATCAATCGGAATTTAGTCCAAGGAAATTCCAAAACTCTCTGGACAGATTTCCGATTAATCGGACCATGTTACGATCAATCAGAATTTGTTCCAGAGATCTTTGAAAATTCTCTGGACAGATTTCTGGTCAATTGGACACACCTCCGATCAATCGGAGCATGTTCCAATCAATCGGAGATACGTGAATCTGCCCGTTTTTTTTACCGTTAGAAGAAAATCTATAAAGGCAGGGGGATTCGATTTTGGGCTTGTGAGAGAGATTTTGAGGAGATAGAAGCCACCATTGTTGAAGACCATTAAAGGCTCTATTCCTAACTCATTGCAAGTCATTCTCCTTGTGATTCATCACAAGCTTGGGGCATTCAATGCTCAAATGAGAATGGGCTTGTTCCCTCTTGATTTCTAAGGGTTTAAACACCTTGATCATTGGTAAATCATTTGTCTAAACACCACCTAGGAATCCATATAGGTGTATTCCTCTAGGAAACCTATTTCCTACCATTTGTAGAGGTTTCACCACTTCCTAGCACCTTAGGCATCCCCGTCAGAGCATCATATGCAAGGGAGCTAATTTTGGAACTGGAGCATTGGTGACGCAACGGCATCAAAGATCAGGGGAGCATAAGGGGAGCTGATTCAAGCACGATAGAGCGAGAAGAAGTAACCCGAAGCGGTACAACAACGGGGCTCAATCCGACAAGGTTGTAAGACCTAGGCCCGGTTGTAGGGTCGAATCTAGTCTCCAAGTGGGGAGCCTCCGGCGGGAGTAAACGTTAGGTTCGGTTGTACGACCTTAGCTCGGTTGTAGAGCCTAAAACCATTGAGGTTCGGTTGTAGGACCTTGACTCATGAGTAGAATCTAAATTGAGGTTCGGTTGTAAAACCTTGGCTTGAGTAAGCCTAAACAAGTCTCCAAGGAGAGCCACCAACACGAGTGTGAACATGTACGTTGGGAGGAACCTGTGAACTCCCCGGTTGGGTGGATCCGAGTTAAAACATCTTGGTTGAGAGGAACTAGATTTAAACTCCCTAGTGAATGCTGGAATGCTCAAATGGGTTGAGTACTTGAACGGGGAGTGGAGTAGACTCAAAGTCGAACCACCATACATCATTGTGTTTATGATTGTATTTGAGCACATTTCTTATTATGCATTGTGGTTAATTATTTAATTATGAATACTTAATTAGAATATATGCTAGGCACTTAATAGGCACATCCACACGCACAAGATGTACTTTCACTTACTTGAGTAGACTTGAGCTTTATGATCCATTCTCATATAGTCTACCTAAGTTGCATAGATTAGGTGCTTGATTAGTTTAATCATTTGATAATCTATGCATGCTTAAACTAGGTAGCTTAATTGCTTATCATATGCTAGTCTTGTGATTGGACACACTTGGGCTTGGAAGCCGAAGTGTTCTTGCTTGCTTAGTTTAATTTGTTAAATTATGTAAGTAGGCAAAAAGAATTTCAAAAGGTCTTAATTACCCCCTCTCTAGGACTTAGCCATAATTCTAGTTGCTCCGCTCTAAAGCTTCCGCACGCATACGCCTTTACAAGTGTGTTAATCCAAAAAGGCGTAATTTCACTTTTAGGCATTTTTATGTATGTAGGAGAGAGGGAAACTTCTCTTCTTAAATGATCTTCTTGCATTAATCTTGTAGAGATGTAGGAACTAGGAGGAACTTGGATGTTGGAACCTGATTGGAAGTAGGAATTGTGTGTGCGTGTGAGTGAGTGAGTGAGTGAGAGAGAGAGATTAATTGCACTTGGAAGTAAGAATGTAAGAGAAAAAGAGAGAGAGTTTTAGAGTAAGAATGTTGCAAATGGGGGAGGTTTGGATACCTTTTTATAGGCAAAAGGTCATTTTTTTGCCAAAAACATTAAAAAATAATAATAACGTGCCAAGGCAAATATACAATCACATACATTGCATATGCAATCACATATTCTTACATTTTCTACATATGCGATCGCATATGCCATCATGGCATATGCGAAATGCATGTGAGAATATGTGGTTACATTTAACAACATTGCTTGGATCTGAAGAATGAAAGAACCAAAGAGGAGGAATGTGAGAGAGATGGGAGAAAAATGTGAGAGAGAGAGGGTTTGGAGAGAGAGATGGGAGAAAAATGTGAGAGAGAGGGTTTGGAGAGAGAGAGAGAGAGAGAGAGAGAGAGAGAGAGAGCATGGGATCTCTCTATTATCTTATTCCTTTTTTATGCAAGATGACCTAATTATGATGCATGTTCATGAGCATAATTAATCTGGCGAAATAATAAAAGAATAACAGTAAAAACTTCAACATCCATCATCATAATCTAAGAAAATCTGGAAAGAATCATGCAACAATGCAGGCAATCATTACAATCACGCGGTGTGGGATTCAATTAATGCGGTAATGGATCCGGCAAGGAATGGAACCTCCAGATCTTGCATGGTCATTAACCCAATCGCCCAATGGGAATCACTAGTCCGAGAGATCAAAGGATTTTCTCGGATTAGGGATTTGAAAGTCTGAGAAACTAGGGTTCAAATCAAATCTTAGATTTAGGGTTGTGGGAATCAACAAAATTAAGCTTAGAATAAAGAGAATAGATAAGAAATTACCTTGAAGAAAGTTGAAGGAGAAAGGGAGAAGAAAGAAGAAGATCGGAGAAGAAAGGCGGAAGTTCCACAGAGAGAGAGAGAGAGAGAGAAGATGAGACAACCAAAAGGCTTTCATTCAATAATCAATAGCTATATTCGTAATTAGGGCTAAACCATCTTAAATAAGCACTAGGAAATAAGAAAAAGACTAAAATATCCTCAAGTAAAAAACAACTTAAAAAAAAACATCTTGCGTGGGTGGTTGGGTTGGGCGTCGGGCGCCCGATCGGTCGCTTAAACATGGCAAAAAACGTCCAGCAACTAAATCATGAGACAGATGAATTTCGAGCACCCGATGAAGTGGTCGGGCGCCCGAAGATAGTGAAAACTGTCCAGCAAGCAAATCCAGCTTTCCAATCGGGTCTTCTTCATCCTACACACGTGTCTTCCCAATGTGGGGTCTTCTATGTACCAAACCACGTGTAGGATCTTCAATGCTCCTCAATGATCGCGCTTGTGGTGCAAGCTTTCTTCGCTGATAGACTTTGAAGGGTCTGATGTCCTCATCAACACCCCTCTAGTGAGAAAAACTCAACTCCGACGAGTTAAAGCTCTTATGACGCTCTAGCAAATCTGGATCAACGTTCTGTAACTCCACTTCAGTCAACCATGTAGATTCTGACGGTGGTTTGTTCTTCCATTTGACAAGATACCTTTGGAAACCTCCATCTCTCATGGAAACTATCTCTTCGTCCACAATTTCCTCAATTTCTTCCTTACGAATAATAGGTGGGGGAAGGGGTGAAGTGGGTTGTGAAGCAAATTCGGAGTATGGCCACGAAAGAGAAGAAGGATCAATAGTAAGATTAGGGGAAAGGACTAGCACTTCCACATTAAACGTTGGATTTATGCCCATTTCATGTAGAAGGTCAATCCGATACGCATTGGACCCAATTCGTTGCAATATTTTGAATGGTCCAGCACTACGCGCTTGTAATTTCTTAGCGGTACCCTATGAGAACCGCTCTGGCCTTATCCTCACCATTACAGTCTCCTTCCTGAAAGTCTTGTGATATACGATGAGAGTCAGCTGAATATTTATAACTATCATTGCTTCTATTAATCCGCTGTCTAATATATGTATGCAATTCATGAATGTGTCGTGCAAATGCATCGACCGACTCTGAAGATCTTTAGGTGATAGACATGGGGTAAAAGATCTATGGGCATTCTAGGTTCGTAACCACTGACAATTTCAAGAGGACTCATTCCTGTCGACCTATTGACAAACCCATTATAAGCAAATTCAGCGACAGGTAGAATTAAGTCCTAAGTCTTAACATGCTCACCCATTAGACAACGTAATAGGTTTGCAAAACTTCGATTTACCACCTTGGTTTGTCCATCTGTTTGAGGGTGGTATGCAATAGAAAATTGTAAACGAGTACCCATCAGGTGTCATAGTGTCTTCCAAAAGTAACTGGTAAATTTGACATCACGGTCAAACACTATGGTCTTAGGGAAACCATGGAGACGCACCACACCACAAAAAAAGACACGAGTAATATGAGATGCATTCGACATTTTCAAACGTGGGAGGAAATGCGCCATTTTAGAAAAGCGATCCACTACAACAAAGATGTAATCGTGCTTTTTTATCATCTTGAGAAGTCCCAGCACGAAATCCATGCTAATGTCTTGCCACGGTGCATGTGGCACTAGCGATGGCGTATATAGCCTGGTATTTTGCTTTCGTTGCTTTACCAGTTGACATGTACGACATTGCCCTAAAATTTTGGCTGTCTCGTTTGAGCCTTGACCAATAAAAACGATCCTCAATGAGGGCAATGATCTTGTCTCGACCAAAGTGGCCAGCTATCCCTCCTGAATGAAGCTCCCAGACGAGGAATTCACGAAGGGACATACGGGGAATACAAAGTCGATCACCTTTAAAAAGGAAACCATCTTTAAGAACATAATCACCCGTGCTACACTGGTCACTAGAGAGTGACGTGTAAGTATTTCCAAAATCAGGACATGGGATACTCATCCTTCAATTGCTCAAACCTGACTACCTCTACACTCAAGGACTAGAGCAACGCCACTCTTCTACTAATAAGGGCATCTGCCGGTTTGTTCTCGACTCCGGCATTATGTTTCAGGACAAACGAATATTCTTGAAGAAATGCAACCCATTTCGCATGCCTAGGATTCAATTTCTTTTGGGAATGTAAATATCTTAAGGCCTCGTGGTCAGAAGACAAAACGAATTCTTGTGGTAAGAGATAGTGACGCCAATGTCTGAGAGACTGCACTACCGCATAAAATTCCTTGTCATAAGTGGAGTACTTCTGCTTTGCCTCATTCAATTTCTCACTGAAATAAATAGGCTACTGGATGGCCCTCCTGGCTCAACACTCCACCTATACCAACACCTGACGCATTACACGCCACCTCAAAGACTTTAGAAAAGTCAGGTAGACGCATGACAGGAGCTTCTACCATTTTGCCCTTGATTTCCTTAAAAGCCTTGACTGTGGCTTTCGACCACACAAACTCTCCATTTTTCATGCATTCAGTAATAGGAGCCATGATCGTGCTAAATCCCCTAATGAACCGACGATAAAAAGTTGCTAAGCTGTGAAAGCTTTGCACCCCATGAATGTTCTTCGGTTCTGGCCACTCAACTATAGCCCTAACCTTTTCAAGGTCTGCGCACATTCCTTCTGATGACACGATAAATCCTAAGAACATGACTTGACTAGACTTGAATGCGCACTTCTTACGATTAGCGTATAACTTTTCAGTCCTAAGGACGCTACAGACCTGCTTCAAATGTTCCAGGTGTGATTCCTTAGTGGTACTATAAATAAGAATGTCGTCGAAGTAAACCGCTAGGAATTTACCCATAAACAATCTCAAGACTCGTGTCATCACCCGCATAAAAGTACTGGGTGCATTAATCAAGCTAAAGGGCATGACCATCCACTCATACAACCTATCTTTCGTTTTGAAAGCGGTCTTCCCCTCGTCTCCTGAGCGGATGCGGATTTTGTGATATCCACTCTTGAGATCAATTTTGGAGAAAATGGTGGACCTGGCCATCACGTCAAGCATATCATTAAGTCTATAGGAAACTTGTACTTGACGGTAATTTTGTTTATGGCACGGCTGTTCACACACATGCGCCAGGTGTCGTCTTTCTTAGGCGTCAACAATGCGAGCATGGCACATGGGCTCATACTCTCCTGGATAAAACCCTTTTGCAGAAGCTCATCAATCTGCCTTTTCAATTCTGCATGCTCAGCAAGGTTCATCCTGTACTTGACGGTAATTTTATTTATGGTACGGCTGTCCACACACATGCGCCACGTGTCGTCTTTCTTTGGCGTCAACAATGCGGGCACGGCACACGGGCTCATACTTTCCTGGATGAAACCCTTTTGCAAAAGCTCATCAATCTGCCTTTCAATTCTGCATGCTAAGCAGTGTTCATCTTGTAGTGAGGAAGGTTCAGCAAAGTCGACCTCGGGACGAGATCAATGACATGCTGGATGTCCCGCATAGGTGGCAACTCATTCGGTAAATCATCAGGGAATACATCAATATATTCCTTCAAAACCGATGTTACCTCATGGGATAACTCTGATGGAACCTCCGGTGTAATTTCTCTTGCCACAAGGGCATACAACATGGAATCCTCCTTAGTCTCTTTCTCGAACTCTCTCATATTAATTATACGAAGAGACTTAGGTTTAGATTTCCTCACTTCCTTAGGCTCACTCGCCTTCTCACCCTTCTTTTTCCTGATGTGTCTTCTGGTGGCATAGGATTAAGTTTGATATTCTTACCTTATGCATGAAGGTACACGCATTCAAATAGCCAAAGATCGTTACATCATTGTCGAATAGGCACGGTCTACTTAGGATAATATGTCTAACATCCACAGGTATCACATCGCACCACAGGGACTCCTTGTATGACCCGAACTCGATGGGAACTAACCATTGATGGGTGATAAGAAAGGAGGTCTTGTCAACCCAAGAGACTTTGTACGGGTCAGGATGAGGTTTGGATTTCAATTTCAAATGGTCCGAGGTGTTAGCGGAAATCACATTTTTACAACTTCCACTGTCCACTATCACCTGCAATTCTTCTCTCCACACTTGGCAAGAGTATAGAAGATAGTGTTTCGATGCCAATTAACATTACTCCTAGACTGAGCTAGTACACGTCTGAGTACTGCAAGCGCTGCTTCATCGACCACTTCATCTTCATTGCTAAAACCTCCTTCGGGGTGATATTCTTCCACTTCACAATCACATTAGTCATCTACACCCTCATGGTACTCGCCTATAACTAAGGCTTTTCAACGGTTCTTCGTGGGACATTGATTGAACATGTGACCGATATTCCCACACTCATAGCATCTCACTTGACTACCCTCACCACTAGGACCGGCACCAAGGACACATTTGCCCTTATTATCCCTAGGCTTAGGCAGAACAATCGCCTATGCCCTGAGTTAACTACCAATGTTAGGTCTAGTTCCCTAGGACCCAGATCTAGCATTAGAGTCTCGAGACTCAAAGCAGTCGAATGACAGGAGCCTTCAGATATTGTTCCAACTCCTGCACAACTTGGTATGCTTCATCCAAGTCCGTTATGGGCTGAGTCAAAAGTTCGCACTGAAGATCTGTTCGAAGGCCTGTCTTGAAACGCGAGAGCGTTACCAGAGGGTCCTCTTGGATATCACATCGCATCATAAACTCCTCGAACTTAGCGATGTAATCAGCGACAGAAATTGACCGTTGGCGTAAGGATTGCCATTGGTCAAGGAGCTTCTGTCGGTATGAGAGAGGGAGATACTTCTTTTTCAACTTCTCCTTCATCTCATGCCAATGTGTGATAGGGGCTCTACCAACTCTATCAATCTTACGCTCAGTATTAATCGAAATTAATTTGGCCTACCCTACAAGCTTCATCTTAGCAAACCGCATTTGACGGTTTTCTGACATGCCATACTACTCAAAGTAGTGATCCATGTCAGCTAACCAATCAAGGAATGCCTTGGGATCCAGACGCCCATTGAAACTTGGGGCTTCCACCCTCACATTCAGACGCCCATTGAATGATGTTAAATGTTGTTAAACGTTGGGTAATCATATGTGAGGGTGGAAGCCCCAAGTCTTGCGCGTGGTCGGGCTGGGCATCGGGCGCCCAATCGGTCGCTTGTACATGGCCAAAAACTTCCAGTGACTAAATCATGAGACGGATGAATTTCGAGCGCTCGGTCGGGCGCCCGAAGACAGTGAAAACTATTTAGCAAGTAAATCTAGCTTTCTAGTCGGGTCTTCTTTATCCTACACACGTCTTCCCAATGTGGGGTCTTCTATGTACCAAACTACATGTAGGGTCTTCAATGCTCCTCAATGATCGCCTAGCCATAAGGAAGATGCTTGTAGTGCGCGCTTTCTTCAATAATAGACTTTGAAGGGTCTGATGTCCTCATCGCCTTTATTACATCATAACAGCCCACTTTATAGAATATTTGCAAATAATCCCACTAAATATCATATTTATAGAAATGACCCTATTTAGTTAATATCATATTTACAGAAATGACCCTACTAACTTAATACTCCAACACTCCCCCTCAAGTTGGTGTGTGAATGTCCATCATGCCCAACTTGCCAGAGATTTCTTGTAACATGGGAGAGTTGAGAGCCTTTATAAACATTTCTGCCAGTTGGTCTGCAGATTTAACAAATGGAGTAGCCAGTAATCCAAAGGATATCTTTTCTTGAATGAAATATATATTAACCTCAATGTGTTTAATCTGCTCATGAAAGACCGAGTCAGACGCAATATGGATGGCAACTCGATTGCCACAATAGGTTGAGGTGATAGGGAAACTTAGTTCCGTCATAATAGATCTACAATAAAAGAGTTCACAAGCCCCATGAGCCATAGCTCTATACTCTGCTTCTACACTGGATCGAAATACAATTGCTTGTTTTTTTCTTCTCCATGTCACCAAGTTGCCACCAACAAATGTGCAATAGCCAGAAGTAAATTTTCTGTCCGTTGAGCATCCTGCCTAGTCAACATAAAAATAGTCAGCAATATTAACATGTTCATGATTCATATAAAGAATACCACGTCTTGGACATGACTTCAAGTATCTCAATATGCAATGTACAGCATCCAGATGAGGCACCTTTGATGAGTGCATGAATCAATTGACAATACTTATAACTTAATGTCTGGTCTTGTAATCATCAAGTAAATCAGTTTTCCAACTAATCTTTAATACATACCTAGATCTGTCAAACTCTCACCTTCAAATGCATGTAACGAGTGCTTCTGGTCCACAGGAGATAAAGCTGGACGAGCACCTAATTTTCCAGTCTCACACAATAGATCAAGAGTATACTTTCTTTGGTATATGAAGATGCCTTTAGATGAACGGGCAACTTCAATCCCTAGAAAGTACCGCAATGGACCCAAATCTTTGATCTTAAATTCTTTGCTCAATTTGTGCTTAACATCGGAGGAACGGGAGCTTGAGTCGTGTTGCGCGTTAATGCTGCTAACGCCTCTCGAAGGTTCCTGCATTCTTCCATCAAGAGGGTCTGCGTACGCGCCATCTCAGCTAAACGTTCATCTGTTGAAAGCGAACTGGTCTGATTAGTGCCCACCATAAAGACCGTCGCTTCCTTATTCCTTGATTGGTCTAATACCGAAGGAAAAGATGAGTAGCCTGTTATTGGCGACGTCATAAAAAACGATCGGCTACTCGACTCGGAACTTGCACATAGCCGTCTCGGGGAATTGGCTGACTCAGAACGCACTATTCTTGGTGTAGAAGCTTTCATTGAATTCGTTGTTGGTGGCGTTACAGGTAAAAGTTCTTCTATTACAATTGTTTTCCCTTTCTCTTTCATTGGAACTAGTTTGGACGTATTTCCTGCCATCATTGGGAGTGTAGGGAAGTCTTGTGGGGTAAAGAGAGTCTTGGTCTTTCTTGAGTAGAGCGGAGGTAAAGCTATTGCGGGATTACGCCTCACAACATTTCGCGTAACATACCCTCTTATCGCTCTTAATGGAACTAAGCTTGTTGCGGGAGGGGATCAAGACTTTCTTCTTTTGGACGTTACTATTGTCCATTCATTGTCAGCTTCTTGTGCCATAGGTGAAGCATAAATCACCCTTACCACTGCATGTGGCTGTTCATTTGGATTTGATCCAGCCTTCTTTAGTACTTTCTCGGATAGTGCTTTGGGCTCATCCTTGTAAGATATAGCGAATCCACCAGATGTGAAGTAGACAACCACATTAGCGAGGAGAGAAGCCATCTCAAATTGAGTAAGAATATAGTAACTTCAATTAAACATATCGTTGTTAGTTATCACGATTAAACAGAATCATATCTTGTTTTAGAGATGAAGGAATGTTCCCGTCGAGAGTTGTCATTTTAGCGCCTTCACAACACCTTTTTCGAAGATGGGCATCTTCCAACCATTCCTTTATTATTATTAGAGACAGATATTCCAACTAGAGATCCTGGGTTTGATCCCCAACAGAGTCGCCAATTTGTTTACACATAAAATGCAGTATTGTTTTAGTTTAGGGTTTCGAGGATTGAAATATATGTACTTTAACAAACAACAAAGGAAATACGTATAAAAAAGATGCTCATCATCAAAAGTTTCATTTATTTGAGTTCTTTTACATTCCTTCAATTATATCTCTTGATTCTGAAACAAGATATGTTCAAATATACAACATCGGTAAATTTCAGCAACATTTCAGCTCTTATTTGCATTCCACCGAAGCAGTAAAAAGGCCAATCAAGATTGGCAGCCAAGGAAATAATCAAGCGGACCGAATTCAACTTTGCACAGGTGAGAAGGTTCCATTGTAATCAACCCCAAAATGTTGTGTGTAGCCTTTAGCCGCCAGACGAGCTTTGTAGCGCTCAATAGATCCATCAGCCCGATACTTTATGGAAAACACCCACTTGCACCCAACTGTACTCTTGCCTAGAGGTAATGGAACAAGATCCCAGGTACCATTTTTATGAAGAGCAACCATTTCTGCTTCCATTGCTTGCTTCCAAGAAGGGACTGAAAGAGCCTCAAGCACTGACTTAGGAATAATGAAAGAGGAAATGGGAGCCAAGAATGCACGATATGATGCTGAAATAGACTCATAAGAGACAAAATTAGAAATGGGATGTAATGTGGGATCCTGACTACGAGTGTAAGAAGCAACAGGAGATGAATGACTAGCAGTAGAGATAGGATGAGAAAAGATACCTAAGACTGGGAGGAGCTATTGATACAGACGGTTCGTGTGATGGTCTCGATTGTCGGTGAACATAGGTGAGGAGTCACTTAGGTGCCGAGGGAGATGAAGAAAGAGAAGTATCAACAGCTAGCAGAGGTAGAAAATGATTTGTCTCGACCACATCAGCATGTTTAGACGAAGGAGAGTAGAGTGGATGATCTTTAAAGGTCACATCCATAGACACAAAATATTTCCTTATAGATGGATCATAACACCTATAGCCTTTATGTTGAAGAGAACATCCAATGAAAATACACTTAACAGACCGATTAGCAAATTTGTCCCTAGAGGGACCTAATGAATGCACAAAACAGACACAGGCAAACACTTTAGGAGGGACAGCAAACAAAGGACAAGTTGGTTTCAATGCATGTATAGGAATATCTCCCTTGAGGACATGGGTAGGCATTCGATTAATCAAATAACATGATGTTAACAAGGCTACAGACCAGTATGACTTGGGGACCTTCATTCCTGTCAAAAGAGAGTAAGTAACCTTAAGAAAATGGTGATTCTTGCGCTCTGCCACTCCATTTTGTTGTGGAGTGTAGGCACAAGAAAATTCATCATGAATGCCATGCTCTTGGAGATATGATTTGAAGTTATTTGAGGTATACTCACCACCATTATCAAAACGAAGGTTTTGAATGGTGCAATCATATTGAGTCTGGATCATTTGATGAAATGATTGAAACAAGTTAAACAGTTCATCACAGCGACGCATCAAATACACCCAAGTCACACGAGAGAAATCATCAATAAACGTAGCAAAGTAAGAAAAACCATCCAGAGATGCAACAGCACTAGGTCCCCTGATATAAGAATGTACCAATGAAAACATTTTATCAGAACGATGCTCAACAATTGGAAATAAACTTTTAGCATGTTTACTCAACTGATACGGTTCACATTTAGAGTTAAGTATCAATAATTTTATTAAATTGAGGAACACAAGATTGTAAAGTTTTAACAGACAGATGACCCAGTCTTGCATGCCAAATGGCAGTAGACGCTTTATTAGACTTTAAACTGCATAACTAAGAAACAAATGAACAAGGTGTAGCGGAAGCACCAACAGCAGCAAGATCCCCCTGTCGCAAGAAGTAGAGACCACCATGTTCATACCTCGCACCAACAATCCTCTTTGTACTCAAGTCCTGAAAAAACACAATGAGAGGGAAAGAAAGTCACACTGCAATTTAATATGCTAGTAAGACAACTAACAGATATCAAATTTGCATTGAACTTAGGAATGTACAAAACATTAGATAAGGTGAGGGTAGGAGAAACTGAGCTAACAAATTCAACTAGGGTAGAAGTCCCATCAGCAAGACGAACTGAACGACTATAACAAGAAGTGGTGGAAGGAAGAAGATAATTGTGTGTACCAACCATATGATCGGATGCCCCATAATCTATAATCCAAGTGGCAGGATTGAAGGAAGCATGAAGTAAAATACCTGTCGTAACAACAATGGAAGAAGCAGATGGCTGTGATGAGACAGATGTAGGTGTTGCTGACTAAGGCTGAAGGGATCTGAGATGCTGAAGCTCCATCACGTCTGCCCTAGTCATAGTAACAAACTCCATATGAGAGGAGTCGGTAGGAGGAATGCCACAAATATCATAAGTATGTCCAGTATCATCAGAAGCTGCAACGTGGGCAATAAGGCGGCCATGGAGCTTGAAACATCGTTCCCGGGAATGTCCTGAACGATTGCAATAGGTACAGAAAAATCTCCCCCTACCTCTACCACATCCTCTAGTTGAGAACCCGCCTCGAGTATTTGAACCACCACTCCTATCGCTAGGTGGAACAATAGTAGAGGTAAAGGCAGTCATCTCCTATGTCAAGGCTGGAGCTGACATAACTCGCCGACAGGCTTCCTCCAAATGGACTACAGAATATGCTATATGGAGCGTAGGAAAATGAATTGTGGCGACAAGTTGAGTCCTTAATGCCTCATACTCATTATTCAATCCCGTTAAGAACTTGTATGTCTTGACTTCATCCTCTCGATTCTTCACAATTTCAGCACTGCGAGTGTTGGGGAGTTCATTGACGGGCAGCAAATAACTCGGTTCTTCCCAACGGCTCTTCAAGGCCCCAAAATACTCAATAACAGAAAGGTTCTCCTGTGTGAGAGAATACAACTCTGTATTCAGCTGGAAGATGCAAGGCTTATTGGAGACCAGTCCATAAGTGTCATTGAATGATTTCCATAAATCAGTAGCAGTATCATAAAAAATAATTTATATATATATAGAAGCAATACTAATTTCCATTAAATTGAGTAACCAGCCCATAACAATGGCATTGGAGGAATCCCATGTGTCCGCTGAGGATGAAGGTCGTTTTGTCTTACCAGTAAGATACCCAAGCTTCTCCTTGCCAACAATATACATTCGAACAGCCCGAGACCAAAGAAGAAAGTTACTTCCATTAAATTTTGTAAAAATAATTGAAAATTATCCATCGAGGCCATCTCCAAGTGACTTGGAATCCACAAATACGAACAAAAAATGAGAAACAATGACTACAGAGAACAATAGTAGATGGAGATCAATCAACACAAAGAACACAGGAATATACACCGTGCAATCAGTGTATGCGTCGGACCTAAAAAACCCCAAAAATGGTGCAACCGATCTCCCATTTTGGCCCAAAAATGCATCCACATTGTTCGGATCTCCACGAAACTGATTCCTCTATGTAGGGTAGTAAAAAATGGCCCATATGCAATTGGTTTGGTGGATCAAAAACCACATATTCGAGAGAAATCTGAAAAATGGTCCGATTTGGGCATTTTTCTGGAAAATACTATAAAACCATTAAAAAATATTAATCTTCTTCAAAAAATTCCAAAAAAAATAGTCATAAATCCTCTTACAAGATTCCGCACGAGGAAAAAGATTTTGGAGAAAACCGATCCGTACAAATGGTGGATTGATAACATCAGCCGTACAGACGCTGACGTTAGCATGTGGCTCCCTCGATTTTTGTGTGGAGCTTCCCCTTTTTACCTATATTTGATGTCTTGATGAGGAGGATCCAATGTATGTTACTCTTGCACAGGTTTGATTGATCAAGGCTCTAATAGATACCATGAAGAATGAAAGAACCAAAGAGGAGTTATGTGAGAAAGATGGGAGAAAAATGTGAGAGAGGGTTTGTAGAAAGAGAGAGAACGTGGGATCTATCTATTATCTTATATATATATATATATATATATATATATATATATATATATATATATATATATATATATATATATATATATATATATATATATATATATGTGGGGTTTTTTCCTTTATTACATCATAACAACCCACTTTATACAAAATTTGCAAATAAGCCCACTAATATCATATTTACAGAAATGACCCTACTAACTTAATATTCCATCAGGATCAACGTCTGAGATAAAACGGATTTTCGAAATCTTTTCTTTTCTTGACGGTGTGACAAAAGAAAGAATTAGAAACCAAGATCTTGATGAATCTAGACCATCCAATCTGCATCAAATCCATCTCAAAATCCTAGTTGCAACGTAAAGAAACAGTTTCAATCATTGTTTCTCCATTATTTGTGGCAACAAGCAGCAACAAGTCAAGGCTTTTCAACGCAAAACCCACCAGCCAAAGCAATTCGGAGCGCTTCGATTTAAAGCTTCTACAAGCTTCCCAGGACTAATCTGAACCGTCCAAAAGTGACGGAACATCGAGATAAATGATGAGTGCAAATCCACCATTAACATACATCATCTTCCTTAATCAAGAAACCCCAACCGTAGAGTCGTGTATGGCCATTGATTTAAAATCTAACTCGACCATTCTAAGACCCATCCGATGAACAAATAATCACTGGATTCTAACCAAGATCAGACCTCATATCCCTAGAGAAACGACCAGTTAAATGCGGAAATATGTCACTACACCAAAACATTTGAGACTCCTTCGAACCTAACTTCGGAATCAACAGAAAGGCGATGAAGAATCTATAAAAACCTCAATTAGTGAGAGAACGTACCCCAACAATACAAACAAAATCGAAAGAAACCGAGAGAGAGAGAGAGAGAGAGAGAGAGAGAAGGGGTGGGTGGGGTGGGGGGGGGGGGGGGGGGGGGGGGGGTCACACCGAGTTGACTCACCAATTTTTGCCGAGTCCAGCTATCTAGGTTTTAGTTCAACGTCCATTGTTGGACATTGTTGGAAAAAAAAAAGGGGGAGAGAGAGAGAGAGAGAGAGAGAGAGAGAGAGAGAGATTGTGTAGAGGACTCACTGAGTCGAACTGAGTTCGAGCCAAATCGAGTCTAAATTGAGTGCAAGTCAAGATCCAACTATGTTCAAGTCCATTCGTCATATAGAGGTGGGTGATCCTCTAAGCTTTTGAAATCTTAGATTTATATTTTTCTTAATTTTATCTATCGCAAGTTTATTAAAAAAAAAAAAAAAAATGAACAAGTCGATAATTAACTTTGATTGTAATCAAATTTCTAAATTTAGAAATTGTTAGTTTAAATCAATTCGGTTAAGCATTTGATTTTAATTAACTTAAATTAATTGACTTCTAGTAATAATCATTAAATTAAAGACTCATAAATTCTCCCCATTGCTTGGAGTTTTAATTTAAATTGGCAGAGTAGGAATTTTACTTATCTGGTTTAGATAGAATTTTCTCAGGAAGGAATTAACATAATTATAATTCTATATTCTTGAAGATTTGATTTTGGCAAGTAATAGTTTATCTTAAAAGTGCATGTTAATTTCTGAACCTTGTAAGGGGAACTGTGAACATTGTTCTAAGAGTAAGAAGGATGTGTGGTTGCGATGAATTTGGTGTTTTATGTCTTTGAGTAGAATGTTCATTGTGAGATTGCATTCATATCATATGCATATTATCACTGAATGAGATTGAGTTCACAAGTGCGTTGCCTGGGTTCCCTAAAATGACACGCACACGATGCTCTGCCCTAGGTTCCCTAAAATGTAAACACGAGTGCTCTGCTTTGGGACCAAAAAGGAATACGATGCTCTGCCCTAGACATTCCTAAAATAAACACAGTGCTCTGCCCCGGATTCCCTAAAAGTACACAAGGACACAAGGACACGATTTTAAATTCTTTTAAGTTATCGATCACGTAAAGCATTGTATGCATGGTATCTCTTAATTATGTTATTTTAATTCATGTTCTTACCTCCTCTATGCTTTATTTCAATTGTATCTCAATGTTTGAATAAATCTAGAAATTTTAAAATTTGGTAAGAATATGATCCCACTAAGCGTGTAAGCTCACTCCATCTTGATAAATATTTTAGGACACAGTTTAGTTAGGGAGAGAAGTGGAGTGGAGATTTAGTCGTCCGTCTTGTCGTAGTCTTCTATTCTAGTTGTATCCGATGAAAAACATGTATAGTGGAAGCACAGAGGAGAGTCTAGATTATTGTAATTAAACGTTTTATTGAATTTATTATATGGAAATTTGGTTCGTCGTTATGTGATTTTTATGTAATGCTGGTTGTGAACACTTAAATTATAAATCATGACCTGAAATACAGAGTCGGATCTAGCCAACCTAGGTACCGAATTTCAAGGTGTGATAGGATATGCAGGTTTTAGATTAAGCAAAACATTTAAAGCTTTTAAAAGATACTGTTAAGTGATGGAAGAAAGAGGTGCTCGGAGCTTGGGAGGCAGAGTTTCACAAAATAGCGGAAGAGATATACAATCTAAATTTGTTGGAAGAGAGTGGTAGCTTATCGGAGGAGGACAAAGACAATAGGGGTAATGTGAGCTGAATCTCTAGCTTCTTGGAATAAGGAAGAGGAAATCAAATGGCGGCAGAGATTGAGAGCAGCACGGCATAAAGAAGGTAATAAAAATACTAGATTCTTTCACAATATCGCTAGTGCAACTGTGCAAGGGATCGCAACAGCAAAATATCTAGTTTGATTGCTGATTAATGCAAGGGCATTTTCACACCGGGCTCGAGTGGGGTGGCCTGTGTGAAGCGGGGGCACACTCGAGGTCGGTGGCTCGTGTGATGCAGGCCCCACCTGTGTGAGGCAGGAGGCTAGTGTGATGCGAACCCATGTGAAGTGGGGCCCACAAAGGAGGGTTCGGCCGAGGGCCTGGCCTATGTGAAGCAAGAGCATGGGCTATGAGATAAAGGGATTGATTCGCCACACTCTATCAGTTCGAGCTTTTAGAGCAAGTGGTTAGTCATCCTGCATCAAAAGTGGTATCAGAGCGGAAGGTCTCATGTTTGAGACTCTTCATCGGGGGTGATTAATGCAGGGGCAATTTCACACCGAGCTCGAGTGGGGTGGCCTATGTGAAGCGGGGGCACACTCGGGATGCGCAGCCCATTTGAGGCGGGTGGATAGTGTGATGCGAACCCATGTGAAGTGGGGCCCACGAAGGAGGGTTCGGCCAAGGGCATGTCCTGTGTGAAGCAGGAGCCTAGGGTAAGAGATAAAGGGATTGATTCACCACATTCTATTAGTTCGAGCTTTTAGAGCAAGTGGTTAGTCGTCCTGCATCAAAAGTGGTATCGGAGCGGGAGGTCTCTTGTTCGACTCCTCACCGAATGCGATTAATGCAGGGGCATTTTCACACCGGGCTCGAGTGGGGTGGCCTATGTGAAGCGGGGGCATACTCGAGGTGGGCAACCCGTGTGAAGCGGGTGGCTCGTGTGATGCAGGCCCCACCTGTGTGAGGTGGGTAGCTAGTGTGATGCAAACCCATGTGAAGTGGGGCCGACAAAGGAGGGTTTGGCCGAGGGCCTGGCCTGCATGAAGCAAGAGCCCGGGCTATGAAATAAAGGGATTGATTCACCACGCTCTATCATTTCAAGCTTTCAGAGCAAGTGGTTAGTCGTCCTGCGTCAAAAGTGGTATCAGAGCATGAGGTCTGATGTTCGAGACTTCTCACTGGGGGTGATTGATGCAAAGGCATTTTCACACCAGGCTCGAGTGGGGTGGCCTGTGTGAAGTGGGGGCACACTCGGGGTGGGCGGCTTGTTTAAGGTGGGTGCCTCATGTGAGGCAAGCCCCACCCGTGTGAGGTAGGTGGCTAGTGTGATGTGAACCCATGTGAAGTGGGGCCCACGAAGGAGGGTTGGGCCAAAGGCCTAGCCTGTGTGAAGCAGGAGCCTGGGCTATGATATAAAGAGATTGATTCACCACGCTTTATTAGTTCGAGCTTTGAGAGCAAGCGGTTAGTCGTCTTGCATCAAAAGTGGTATCAAAGCGGGAGGTCTCGTGTTCGAGACTCCTCACCGGGGGTGATTAATGCAGAGGCATTTTCACACCAGGCTCGAGTGGGTGGCTTGTGTGAAACGGGGGAACACTCGGGGTGGGCGGCCTGTGTGAAGCGGGTGGCTCATGTGATGAAGGCCCCCCCTGTGTGAGGCAAGTGGCTAGTGTGATGTGAACCTATGTGAAGTGGAGCCCACAAAGGAGGGTTTGGCCAAGGGCCTAGCTTGTGTGAAGCAGGAGCCTGGGCTATGATATAAAGGCATTGATTCATCACACTCTATTAGTTCGAGCTTTTAGAGCAAGCGGTTAGTCGTCCTGCATCAAAAGTGGTATCGAAGCGGGAGGTCTCGTGTTCAAGACTCCTCACCGAGGGTAATTAATGCAAGAACATTTTCACACCAGGCTCGAGTGGGTGGCTTGTGTGAAACAAGGGAACACTCGGGGTGAGCGTCCCGTGTGAAGCGGGTGGCTTGTGTGATGCAGGCCCCCCTATGTGAGGCAGGTGGCTAGTGTGATGCGAACCCATGTGAAGTGGGGCCCACAAAGGAGGGTTCGGCCAAGAGTCTAGCCTATGTGAAGTAGGAGCCTGGGCTATGAGATAAAGGGATTGATTCGCCATGCTCTATCAGTTCGAGCTTTTAGAGCAAGTGGTTAGTCATCCTACGTCACTGATGGTTCGAGGACTTCAAATAAAAGCAAGATTTGTGAGGCTATAGTGCATTTATGTAGCGACTTGCTAACTGGTAATATTTGGGAAAGGCTACAGCTAGACAATCTAGAGTTTTAACAATTATCTAGCATGGAAGCTGCAACATTAGAAGCGCCGATCTCAGAGGAAGAGGTGAAAGTAGCGATTAGCTCGATGTGTGAGGAAAAGTCCCCGGGTCCAAATGGGTTCCCCATGCTCTTTTTTCAAAAATTCTAGCAGGTAGTGAAGTTGAATGTGATGGACTTCAATTCAAAATTTTTAATTGTGGTCGCCTATCTACCGAGTTTGGAGCTTCTTTTATTGCCTTGATTCCCAAAGTGGAGGGGGGCAAGAACCTAAAAAGACTTCAGGCTGATTAGCCTTATAGGGGGGCGTACAAAATCCTGGTAAAGATTCTTGCCTTTAGATTTAAGGGAGTCCTCTCCAAAGTCATTTCTAAAAATGAAGGTGCGTTCATCGCAGGCAGATAAATTATGGATAGTGCGCTTATTGCCCATGAGTGCATTCACACTAGGAATAAGGAGAGGAGAAGTGGCATTATTTATAAGTTGGATATCCAGAAGGCATACGATCATGTGAACTAGAGGTTCCTCGATTACATGCTCCTCAAATTGGCTTGTGGGCTGAAATGAAGGGGATGGATTTAGTCATGTATGCAATCGGCCTTCTTCCCCATCCTTGTTAATGGTTCACCAAAAAGGTTTTTCAGGGTCTCTAGGGTCCTTTGCTTAGGGGGGCCTCTATCTCTCTATCTATTTGTGGTTGTTGGGGAGGCCTTTAGCAGATGCTTTGGAAAGGGGAGGAAAATGGCCTATTCAGCGGGTTTAACACTTGGTAACGGGTTCCATATTCGCTTCTAGGTGAATGTTTGTTAAAGCACAAGAAAAATCATCCGAAAAATAAGTTATGCAGGTGCATAACACATATATGTTACGCGATCGCGTAACTCATATATGCTGAAGACATATGTTGCCGAAGGTGATGCATGATGCCCTAATTATGATGCATGTCCATGAACATATATAATCCAGCGGAATAACGAAACAATATTTGTAAAAATTCAGCATCTATCATCATAATCTAAGAGAATCAGAAAAGAAACGTTCAATAATGCAGGCCATCATCACAACCACAGTTAGGAGTTCAAGTATTGCATGGAATGGATCCGGCGAGGGATGGAACCTCCCGATCTTGCATGGTTTTGATCCAATTGTGCAATGGGATTCACTAGTCCGAGAGATCGAAGGATTTCTCAGATTATGGAATTGAAAATCTGAGAAATTAGGGTTTTGAATCAATTCTTCGATTTAAGTTGTGAGGATTGTGAAATAATGGATTAAAACAAAGAAGGAAGAAACGGGATTACCTTAGAAGAAAGTTGGAGGGGAAATGAAGAAGAAAGAAGAAAAAAGAAGAAGATTGGGGAAGAAGGGATGAAGTTCCATAGAGAGAGAGAGAGAGAGAGAGAGAGAAGAGGAGGCAACTAAAGGCTTTTCATTCAATAATTAATGGTTAAATTCAAGGCGTAGCCCTCTTAAACAATCACTAAGAAAGAAGAAAAAGACTAAAATACCCTAAACTTAAATAAAATAAATGAACTAAAAAAATAATTCGCGCGATGGTCGGGTTGGGCGTCAGGCGCCCGATCGGTCATCCGAACATGGCAAAAAACGTCTAGTGACTAAAACATGAAACGAATGAATTTCGAGCGCTCGGTCAGGCGCCCGATGAATAGTGGTCGGGCGCCCAAAGACAATGAAAACTATCCAATCGTGTCTTCATCATCCTACACAGGTGTCTTCCCATTGTGAGGTCTTCTACGTGTCAAATGACATGCGTAGGGCCTTCAATGCTCCTCGTGTCGTCATGAATGATCCAAGCCCTTCATCGGGCCAAAGAGATGCATGCGTCGCTCGCCTCCTACACTGATAAACCCTAAAGGGATTGATGTCCACATCAAATAGCTTCTCCACCTCTCATTAATCTCATCGTAAATCTCATCGTAATTAACTAATACCCTCAGATCATTGCTCTTCATGCATCTAACATGGATAAAACTGCCTACACTTTCTCTCATTTTTGCAAGTTCAAAGACATCTCTGTCACCTTTGCTTGTCTTCTATTGTAAAAATCATCATATGCCTTAAGTTTAGCCTCGCTACTTTCTTTGCAATTCTTTTTCATGTTTTTACATTGCTCTCAACTTTCCTTGTTTCTAACCCCTTATCAAGCTTTGAAACATGATCATTTTTCACTAACCTTTTGTACATGACTCCACCATGGCACCACCAAGTTTCCTTACATGGGTGGCTTTTCCTTATAGATACTCTTAAAACATTTTGCCACTTTCCTAATGCGCTCAACCATCTCATTCAACATAACATTAACTTCTACCTCGACATTCCACTTTCCTTCTTCCATCAACTTATTAGTAAATAAAATTATTCTCCTTTTAAATTCCAACACCTCATTTTTTGACACCTATTAATTTCACTCTCTTTCTTTCATTTCTTAACGGAAACATTCATGGCCATTAACCTATTTTGTGTAATCAAACTCTCTCATAGTATAAGCTTTTTAGTCTTTTACGTAATAACCATTGTCTTCCTAAGTAGAAAGAAATCTATCTTGCTTGTATATAATGTTCAAATTAAAAATAAAAAATAAAAAAAAATCTATATTGCTTGTATGTGATCTACATCATCTACTTTCGAAAGTTATTAAATGTTCATCTCTTTTCCTTTTTTTAAGTATGTATTTGTTAGAGCTAAAATCATAGGCCATAGCAAAACCAGGGATAGTATCCCCCATCTCATTCCTTCTACCAAATCAATGTCCTCCATGCACCTTCTCACATAACCTACTCTCTTTTCCTAAATGACATGTAAGTCTCCTACAAATATCCTCTCTCCATCAGGAACTCCTTGCAGTAATCCATCCATGTCCTCTAAGAATTGTCTCTTGATTCTATCCTCTAACCCTACCTATAGTATATATGTACAAATGACATTGATTATCTCCTCTCCCAACAGAAGCTTTATCAATAAAATCCCAACACTTACTCCCTTAACACCTAGAACTTTATCTTTTAAATATTTATCTACCACTTTCCCTACCCCATTTCTATTATTGCCCTTTCCTATATACCAAAGTTTATATCCATTAATTTCTCTAATTTTTTAGCCTTTCCACCTGATCTCTTGTACGAAACTTATATTAAATCTCCTCCGTTTCATCATATCCACTTACTCTTACTTGTCAAAGTTCCTACATTCCATGTGGCAAGGAAAACCATGTTCTCTTGAACTAACTTCTTTACCTGCACTCATCCAAAATGGTACAGGTGGACCAATGGATAACAAGATTGTGGCCCACACTTGGGGCCCATGGTGTGTGTTAGCATTGTGGAGTTGAATCCAATTTTATCTTCAAAATGGAATGGGCAAACACCAAGTGGAATGACAGCAGTGTGGCATCTATTGTGGCGTGCAGTGTCCAGCAGTTCAAGGTTACAGATGTGGTCTGATTAAAGGTTGAACAGCCAGCCACTGCTTGGCCCTTAGTTGGCACCTCAAAACTCAGTGGTATGTGTAGGCCAATCATTTTTGTACAATATTTATGGTGCCCAGTTGAGAACAAGTGCCACAAATGGCAACAAGGGAATCATTGCTTGGTCATTCCACAAGCCTAGACTGTACCAGGGCCTCAATCCAACGTATAATAACATGGGGGCCACTGTTTGGTCCCACCAAGCCCTCAATTATACAGCCCACTGGCATTCTCTGAAACAACCAGGGCCCCAATCCAACGTATAGTAACATGGGGGCCACTGTTTGGTCCCACCTTGCCCTCAATTTTAAAGCCCACAGAAACAACCAGGCCCTGAACCGGGTGCTTACATGCCAATGAGAAACTGTTTCAATCAGCTCTGGGGTTAACATTTTGAAACATTACAGCTATGAACTTCATTTCCATAGTTTGCTTTTCTCAAAATCTTGCAGTTGAATAAAAGGGAAATGATGCCACGATTCGACGGAATCACGTCATATTTTACACAGAAATGAAAATGCTTCATCTCATTCAAATTTATAGCTTCCACAGAAATGTATTTCAAAGAAATCAAAACTTTCTGCAAAAATATTTCAACACTCCCAAACTGGCCAGTGTGGATTTGGCTTTCCACCTTTCAGGCTGAATATATGTTCTCAGACCCCAATTGAGAGAAGTTTTTCCACTCACGATTTGTGGCAGAATTGCATTGATTCTGCTCCCAAATGGTAATATTTCAGCAGGGATAAAATACTTTCAGAAACACCAATCAGGGGGAAAACACATCTTGCAGACTTTTGATTTCCTCTGAATGCAAATGGGGGAGATACAAACTCGATGAATCATGGGGTCCTAAGCCTCAATAAGTGTATGCATTTCTGAGACTCGCAAATACATCTGGATCAACGCACAACAGGCCTCAGAAGTCATGCAAGCAAATGTGTCGTATAAATTCCTCTCCACATGCAGCCTTTTTCTCCTTTTTTTTTTTTTTTTTTTTTTTTTTACACAACTCGACATGGGTACTCAAACCCATGACCTCAGTGTTGAAATGCAGTGCATCTACCACTGAGCCATGCAGCCTCGATCACCATCATAAAAAGATATTATGCATAACCAAACAGAAAGCATATGGAGTAAGAAGTAAGCAATCTAGTACCGACCTTGTGTGAGGACAGCCACTTTCACAGTCTGACCAGTTCCTTTGGGCAGATTCACCTAACATGAAAGAGAGAACACAAGAAAAGAATGAATGTGACATTTTCCATTTCGTAAAGACAAATAAAAATCTTTAAAACCAACCCATAAATCTTTAAAATCTTTAGAGAGAGTGGGGGGGAAGCTCTCACCGTCGCTCTCAGCTGCTGATCATTATACTTGGGATTGATGTTGAGACGGAAATGGGCTTCGGCGGTCTCTACAAACTTTGTGCTTGCCATTTGCTTGAGAAGAGAAACGGCAGTGGGCAGATCATACTCTTTCTTCATTTCCCTCAGTTTCTGAACTTCCAAGAAACGTTTCGACCGTGTCTGAAATGACAATGAAAAGAAGGAACTTTCTCAAACAAATAAAAGGGGAAAAAAAATACACAGGACGATGTAATCGAAATCGGAGGTTGTAAGTGCGGTCAGGCAGTGGGAATTAATTTGATTACTCTGTCTCTCTTGTAGGGTAATGCAGCTTTTCCGGTTTTGGGTTTGGAGAGGGGCGTGGCGGATGGGGCTTCCTCTTCATCGACCGTCACATCAGCTTCTGCAGCAGCAAGGGTGGCCGCTGCGGCAACGGTTGGAGATGGTGAGGGAAAGTGTATGCATTGTTTTGTTACTCGAGTCTGTAGAAGGAGGGGGAAGAGGGAGATTGTACGGAGAGAGGGGATTAAGTTGGGTTTGGGATTTTGGGGATGTAGTGACGAGGTGGTTGTAGCAACTGTTGTGAGGAAAGTAGCACTCATAGCAGTAGAAGCTGCTGCCATTTCCTCTCTCTTCTTTCTCTCTCTCTCTCTCTCTCTTTTCACTTCTCTAGCGTTGCTGGGTTTGGAAAGAGAAGCAAGCAGACAAGGCTATCCGACTACCCTCTCAAGGATAAGAATCATTTTGAAGATAAAATTACACCAAAACTATCACCCTCGACCTCGAGATACCCCTCGCATCCTCGTGTTTTCATTTCCCTCCAGTCATCCAGGCCGTTAATCGGATGGCCCCTGAGGGGTGTTTGATTTCTCGTTTCATGGTGTGAATACATGTCAACAGATAATTATTTAATGCGTAATTGCAGCACCATTGGGCATACTGTTTAGACTCCATACCCGAGGCAAAAAAGTTTAAATCTGTGGGGGCCTACCGTGATTTATGTGGCTTATCCACACTGTCCATTCCTTCGGCCAGCTCATTTTAGGGTATGAACCAAAAAATGAAGGAGATCAAAAGCTCAAGTGGACCACACTACAGGAAAAGGTTAGAATTGAACACGCAAATTGAAAATTTGTTGTGGCCACCCTGACGCGACCGATCAAGCTGATATTTGTGTTTTCCCTTTGTCCATGTCTCTAAGACCTTATGAACAGTTTTGATGACAAACCAGCATCAATGTGGGCCCAATGGATGGAAGCAAGTTTCGACTGTGGATTGTTTCCTATGTTATGGTCCACTAGAGTATCTACCTCATTTTTATTTTTATTTTGTTTAAGGCTTAAAATGTCTTGGTCAAATGAATGGACGGCATCGATAAGTCACATACATTACCGTGGGGCCCATAAATTTAAGCCAATCCTTTTTAGATCAATTTTGGAGGAGAAAATACTCTCTATTTACCTTCTCTCCACAAACATAGTGGTTAGAAATTATCATTATTTACTTAGGAGTCCTTTTGCATCTATGTTAATAAGTGCTTATTCTACAAAAATAATCTCTTATTTTGAAAATAGACTTTTTGGTAAAGTTTTAATTTTATTACTTAATTTTTAGAAACTAGCATAAAAGCTCTTAAAAAAATAAGTGTCAGGAGGTCACTTTTTTGTTAAGAGCTTGTCTAGCTTAATTGGGCCAACATTTCTAACTAAATTTTGGACAAGTTTGTCCTTAAAATTTTTAAGTAATTTCCATCTTGCCCTCCTCTCTTCTCTTTACAATCTCTCTAAGGTGGGCTCACATGATTAACAATCCATATAAAAGGCAAGGCTCTACATGATAAATGGTTCACATCAAGGTGTGCCCCACATGATAGACGATCCACATCAAGCGGGCCCCACCCAATGGATGTTCCAAATCAAACGCAGGCCCACATGATGGATGGTGCATTGAAGGTGGAGACCACATGATAAAAGGTTGACATCGAAGGTGGGTCCACATGATGAACAACCCATATTGAAGTTGGGCCCCACATGATGGATGGTCCACATCAAAGGTGGGACCCACATGATGGATGGAAACTTGTCTACTCAGTTGGGGACTTATTACAAAATTAAATAATCCGTTTAAGTACCAATGGTTCTACTATAGTATAGGAATAAATCTATTTATTGGTTAAGCTCGAAGAGCTTCACTACACTCATGTAGGGCATCTCGTCCACTAGACTTTCAATCGACTCTTCAGGTGTATATGTGTCTTCTAGTCCTGCATCATCTGTGGTGTTTTTAATACTAAAAGGGTGAGTGGCCAACTTAATGAAAACTTCTTCCAAGATTGCACATCTATTATCACAGTCCAGTATAGTTTATAAATATAAAATAAGGAAGATGGAGTTCATACAATATTAACTTCATCACGCAATCAACATAGGGATCTTGCGCATCCACCCAAATTTTGTGAGGTAAACCCACGATATAAGTGAATAACTGCATAATAACCTAGAAATCATAAAAGATATACATCGGCATCATGACCTGAAAATCTCAAAGGACACACATCGGCATCATGACCTGAAAATCCCAAAAGACATACATCAGCGCCATCTGGTAAGTTAAAAAGTGTTATGAATACATGATTAGCCGATCATTTATTAGTTCGATTTACAAAGAAATCAATCATGGAAACCTTGTTATACACTTAGTACTCTTTTGAATCACTATATCACGATCAATAAAAATAATTATTACAAATATAAGTTCATTCATTGACACAAAACAATGGCTCTTCACCCATACCACTTAGGATACAAAAATGTCATAAAGTGACGTCAAAATTATTATAAAAAAAACATCATGGTATTAAGTCCATAAAGAAAATAGGCCATCTAAAGTATAATGCATAGTCCAATGAAGTGTGTTCTCAATAAAACAACACACAGTCCTTTCATGAATAGTTTTTCATGTACATGGATCTTGTTTCAAAATGGGCCATTGACATGAGCAACCATGTCACACCTCCCAAGGTACATAAACCAGATCATAAACATTATTAATTTATTCCTTAGCATGGATCATTCAAAATTTTCATCGTGTAAGTAAACAATGCAAGTGGAGTAATAATAAATCATAGGTCATACTAAAGCAATTATAAATCATGTATGAGTAAAATTTAATCATATTAGGGTTCATAATAACATATAAAAGCATACTAATCATGTAAAGTAGATATGAGATGAGAAGTTTAACAAAAAGTAATAGAATGAATGAACTATAACTATTCTATGAATTCTAGCAAAAATCTTGAAGGGATGTTCTCACCTCTCAAGTCAGATCTCCTTCTAACATTACTAAATTCATGTGTACGCACTTTAGGATTAAGCTTTAACACAAATTACACAATTTGTACTGTTAGATTGATATATTACACACTTTGTTCGATTATAATAAAAAACTAGATCTTGATTGTGTAGATTTCAAGTTTTGATCTACGTCCTAAATTTTAGTTTAAATTTTGGAAACTTTGATTCCTGCTTCACAATAAACAAAACTAAAATAAAAATAAAAATATCTAAATCCCCCCCCCCCCCCCCCCCCCCCCCCCCCCCCCCGCGCTGCTCTCTCTTCCCTTCTCTCGTCTCTCTCTTCCTCTCCACATCAATTAAGATGGGGAAAGAGTTCATGTTGCCCCCTCTTAATGGGGCAACTATGCGTTTGCACGTCATCAAGCCACGGGAATAAAGGATTCCTCATGTGGAGCCCAATGGATGATGTTTTGAATGATATATTGTTGAGCTTTGAATTGTGCATATTCTAACCCCAATTCATCACACATTATGCATGGTTTTGAGTATTAAAATACCTATCTTATATGTGTATTTATGTTTGTAAGAATGAGAGAGAAACCTCATAAATTCAAGGTCAAATAGACCTCTTTAGACACATTGAAGATCAATGGAAGAAGAGTCAAGAGGTTAAGGAAAGAAGAAAGGAAGAAAGAAAAGGAGAAAATAAGAAAACTTAAACAAATAGCTTCCACGACCGGTCGTCCCCTGCCCAAGACTGGTCGTCCGACCGATTGAATTTCCTTGGTTTGGGTGAAAAATAGGCAAAACCTTGCTGGATAAAAAAGGGTCGATCACGACCAGTCGGCCAGATGTCACGACTAGTCTTCTGAAGAGTAGAGATTCAAAAATCAGTTATTGTAGTTGTTGGTTGAGCCACAACCGGTCGGTTATTGCCCTGACTGCTGTTTACACAACAAAATTGCCTTTGTGTTCATTAGGGAAACAAGAGTCACATTCCAATATTAGACTAGAAAGATAGAAAAGCATTCATCACTTTGTTTTATTCATTCATTGAGTTCTTCATACATTCCATTGATACATAATCCCTCAATTCTAAATAGAGTATACATTGTACAAAATGAAACATGTTTAGAAAATAATTTTGGCAGAGCTTTATCCTGTTCTTATTTCATCCTATCCAGATGACAGGGAAATGGCTAAAGATTGTTGTTCTTCTCATGGGTGAGGTGAGTCAATCAAACTAAGCTTCGTTCCTTTGAAATCTTCAAGTGAAGCACACGAACAAAGGTTAGGCTTATTGTTTGACCATGTAGTGGACTCAAGATCATTACGCTATACAGGCGTTTCAAAGCACTAAAACCTTCCTGACTCTTTATAAAACTCCACGGCCATCATCCATCAGTTCTACAATTTCTAGGGATTATACAAAGTACACTCAACCCCAAAAGGAGAATAGATGAGTCTTCCTTGCACAAAGAAAGAAACTCTCCATTCTGGATTCCTCTCTCTATGCCATCCATCCTTACCACAATCTTGATTTTCAATGTTCCTCACGTTTAAAAGGGAAACAAAAGCTAAAACGCTATCGACATCCTTTACAAAAGAAGAGAACAAGTGTTGAAATTGCCTTCAGGGCAGTTTTACGCGGGTTATATAAAGCACATCCTAGTCGAGTCATCATTCTTCACTCTTTGATTCTCCATTTCGACAGAGTTTCCTTGTTGTTCTTCTTCGATTTTCGGGGTCCGCACTTTGTGCGTTCAACTCGAGGAGAAGGAGAAGCACAAGACTCTCTCCGTACCTCTAAAGTATTTGAAAGGAGCTTTGAAACTCGAAACTTTGGAAGCGAGTGCCAAATGAGGACCCCTGAGGGGTGTATTTATAGACTTTGGGGGTCGATCTCGCGTAAACCACCGGTCACCAAACAACTGCTTTATGCGACCCGCGTAAAGTGCAAGTTTTTTGCACTTCTTGCTGTTTTCTTCGTTGCTTTCATTTCTGATCTTCTTCAGTCCTCTTTCTTCCTTTGTTTTCTTCATTTTTCATGCCTCAAAAGGTGGCCCCTTTCAATCTTGTTTCGAGAAGACTTCAATCCTCGCAAAATAGATCGAAACGTTCTTCAAAACAGCTTTATATTGCCTTTACGCGGCTCGCGTAAAGCTCTTGCACTCGCCTATATATTCCAAGTGGCACCACTTCACTTCTCATTTCCCATTTTCGTAGTGACGCCCTGCCGCACCAGATCACCTTTACGCGATCCACGTAAAGCCATAATCGTTTACGCGACTCACGTAAAGCGCCCATCAGAGCTGAAAATTTCTAAGTACCAAAATTCTACCAAATTTTCCAGACTTGTAACTTTCTTCCTGAAGGGTATTCAATCTCTCTTCTTGCACTTAGTCATATACGAGAGCTTAGTCTTCTTTTCCAGTCTTTAGAGGCTTCATTCCTTTAAGTCTTCGAAAGTGTTCATTTCTTCAAACTGCTCTAACTATCCTTCCTTTTTTCTCATTAACAGAATTTCATCATGCCTCTAAAGAATTCTTCTGGAGCTTCTTCTTCTTGTCAACAACTAGTCTTCCAAAGAATTCCCAACTCTTATGCAGCTCAAAAGCTCTTCCAAAGATTGCTTGGAATACTTGATCATCCCGATCAATGGAATCAGCTATCGATTCTTCAGGAAGACATTTCTTTTGCTACAACTCTTCTCCGTGCTGATTCCTCTATCTTTATTACTTCCATCTCAGACTTATTGACTGAGGTCTAGAAATTAGAAGAAATGCAAGATCATTCTGTTGGACTGTTTGCATCACTATCAGTGAAAGACGAGCTGAATCTATTAGAGGGTGCTGAGCCATTTATCATGGACTCATTCCTCAACAAATGGGATGATGTGCGTGCCACGTCCTCTTCTCTTGCAAACTACATGGCTTGTCATAACTTCTTGTTCAATGACGTTCAGTTGATGGCTGCAGCAAATCCTGCAATTTTGAATGCTGCTCGTCATTTTGTAGACATTTCCTCTGCCTTACAGGAGGTCTTCGATGATCGTGAAGCTAAAGCTGCCTTGGAACAGGATACCGCCGAAGATGTTCAAAAGTAGATCAAAAGTATCAGGAACATTGCTTCCCAAAAGTTGACTATAGAGGCCAAGGCAAAGATGCTGAAAAAGAATATATCCCAATTGCTGAAGGATTAAGCTCCTTTATTATCAAAGGGGCGACGATTGGCATTCTTTTCTAAAAACAGATCTCTGTTTTTTTTTATCTTTGAAATCCCCTCCCTTTCACTTTCTGGTCTTCTTTAGTGATGTACCAGCATCCACTGGGGTTGATTTTAATGCTAACGAACTGGTCTCTTTGGAAGAATCCAATCTTGTATACTTAACTTTAAAGCTAACTTTAGAATTTCTTAGCATTCAAGAAATAATCATTAGTATTCCTACTTTAAGTAGGTATAATTGTGCTTGAATTTTGATTATGAATTTCATGTATTTTATATTTCTTTGCATGAAATAGTGTTAAGATTACTTCCCTTCCATTTTTGCAACTCTGCTTTGCGCTTTGCTACATTTGCTTAATTCTTTTACCGGTTCAAAGCTCAAAACATATGATGATAGTATTGATCACTTTTTTTTTTCCTTTAGAGAATATCTTTCCATATAAGCTTAGAAGCATGTGTGTATTGTTGCTAATATATTTTCAAAGATCATGTTCTTGATGTAATACGGAGATTGCTCCTAGCAATAATGTATCTCACATACATATATATATATATATATATATATATATATATATATATATATATATATATATATATATATATATATTGATTCAGAATTAATACTGGAGTTGTCATATATTATAGAAATTGATCACAGGACATAAAGACAGACGAGAATGCCAATATTCCTTGATAATGTATTTGACCAATCTTCCATCGTATCTCATAATAAAAATGTGATTCCTTTCGAGTGCAGACTAGAATTCTTAAGTAAACTTCGGCTTTGATGAATAAATAGTCAGTCTCAACGAATATACCCAATAATGAAAATATAAGAAGCCAGATAACTATAATCGAGCTGGATTGATACCAATATAAATTTTCAATAAGAGATTAAAGCACTAAGGCTGAATCAATCTTGGACAAATATCATGATGAGTGTCTAATTTTGTATAATTAACCCTGGTTACTTAGAGCATTATCATTTATTTTTCCTTTAATTTCTCCTCATTAAGTGAATTTTCAATATTTAGGTGATTAGTGAAGATTGGAGATAATCCAAGCTAATCCGGACGATTGAAGGCCCCAAAAATGATCGAGATCAAGTGTGAGGTGGTTCCAAAGGAAATTGAGCCGTAAAGATCAAAAGATGGATCATATTTTACGGTGGACTGCATCACAACCGTTTATTGAAAGTCTGGGCTCTGAATGTTTGGATGGTCGTGATTAGGCAATCACGAAAGCTTGGGCAGTTAAGATTGGAAGTCCACTGTGGTGCCAGCCGTGCATCAAACGCCAAGTGGAGATCATCTCCACTATCCAAAGAACTGCAGGCTGCAACTCGAGTAAGCTCCACCCATTCATGTGTGATCAGCTGGATCATCTGGACCGTCCACACCACTCTTGCAATTAGCCAATGGGGACCATCAGGTCATCTAATCCACCCACTGTCCAAGCTTCAAGAAGTAACATGGAAGAAGACTCCATCACATCCACCAGATCCATGGATGTCTCCAAGATGGTGGGCCATCTCCAATCAAGCAATGGAGGATATTCGTTCATCCAATGCTCAGTAACAGAGGATGTCCAACGTACATCCATACGTGAGCATCTGGTTAGTGTCCAAGTGCGTCACATGTACAATCATCAAATGGAGACCCTCCTCACATCCATCTTAGGTTTGGAGTGTACTTCCCAAGCTTAAATCCAAACATAGTGAGAAATTTCACTTAGGCTTGGAGTGTACCTCTTCAACCACCTTAAGAGCCTATAAAAGGAGGCCCTCTCCCTCATTCTCAACACATCCCCTCTCATCCCATTCTCATCTTTTCTTCCTTATTCTTTCCTTTGTAGTGTAAAGTAGTTTTTCCTTTGAAAAATTTAGTCTTCCATTGTAGCATAGTTGGCTAAACTCCTAGCTAAGGCTAGGGGTGAAGCCTTTGATGAATTTGCAAAGTTTGGCTTCTTGGTTTAATATTGTGTAGCTTGAATGTTAGAGTTCTACTTTACTTGATTTTTGTAGCTATCTACCTCGGTGGAAGCTATTGTTGTGCACGCCCCTTGATCCATCGTAGACTCCGGGCACAATAGATGCTTGGGATTCTTTGCATACCAATTAGTTAGTTCATGATCGATAAAGCTATTTGATCCAGCGTCGACTCTGGGCATGATTGATGCTTTGGATTCCCTACGACCATTAAGCTAGTACAGGTAAAGTCATCGATCTGTAAAATTCTTTGATCCAGTGTAGACTCCGGGCACAGTGGATGTTTTGGATTCCTTACAATCGATAAACGAGATCTTAACGGTTGGATCAATCAATCAAGGTCTCCTATCTGTAAGTATGCATTTGATCGTATGAATTGTGATCTTATCGGTTGACTTTTTGGCAAAGTTGTCGATTTGTATAATTCCTTGATCCATTGTCGACTCTGGGCACAGTGGATACTTAAAATTTCCTGTGATCAACTAACGAGTGCTTCATGGTCAAATCAATTGGTTAAGATCACCATCTGTTATGAAATATGCAATGATTTAACAGTTTCGTCTTCCAATTGGAAAAAATATTTATTCAATTTTAGTTGAGTTATAGTTGGACCAATGAATCAAATCTTGTGAATTAATTAAAGGTGGATCCCTAATGCCTTAGCCATTTCCTATTCTTGTCTTTTAACACACACATCTTCCTCCACCGTCGTGGGTAAAACCAGATTCCATCTCTCCCACTTAAACTAATTCCTTTAAGCGTTCTTAACTCCAATCCCTATGGTTTAACCTCGGTCTCACTGAATATTTTACTACGCTACCTGCACTTAGGTGTCCAATCTTTGGATTGTATCAAGTTTTTAGCGTCATTGCTAGCGATTGTAATGGTTGAAGAATGTTTATGCAATTAGTTTTTGTAGATAAATTATATTTAATTACTAACTTCTTTATTTTGTTTATTTTTAGGGTTGTATATAGCGGTGTATCCTTCTTTTCAGGTAGCATCTTCCCTTATCTCTTTTAGTTGCTTAATTTATTCATGCCAAGGTGGAGACATGATCACACAAACCGTCTTCTAAGTGAAAAAAGTTTGGTTGGTGTCTTGTCCTAGCAACCTTGCTGAAAAAGATTCTGACACTTGTGAATTAACCAGAAGCATAGTCGAGAATGAACATATTCAAGATGACAATGTTAAAGTGCATAATGAGCCACTAATTAAGACTTTACGTGATTACTCACAACAACAGGAATGAGCATTTAGTCTTGTATAGTTTTTCCAGTGAATGTGGGCAACATTGACTATGACCCTGGAATGTTACAATTGCTTCCAAAATTTCATGGACTCAACTCCGAATGTCCCTACTTACACTTAAAGGAGTTTGATGAAGTAGTTGCTATTTTGCATTATAATAACATCCCTGAAGATGTGATTAGGCTAAAATTATTTCCCCTTTCTTTGAAGGAGAAAGCTAAATCTTGGCTATACACCTTGAGGCCTAGAACTATCAGGACATGACAAGAGATGACTAGGGAATTTCTTAAAAAGTTTTTTCCTATTCACAAAACTAACACCCTGAGACGGAACATCAGAAATTTCTCCCAAAAGGAGAATGTAACTTTTTTCCAGTGTTGGGGACATTATAAGGAACTCTTACTCACATGCCCACATCATGGCTGCGAAACTTGGCACGTAATTAGCTTCTTCTATGATGGATTGAGCTTAAACATGCATCAATTTATATAAATGATGTGCAATGGTGAGTTTATGAGTAAGGATCTTGATGAGGCTTGGGATTATTTTGGCCTCTTAGCAGATAATGCCCAATCATGGGACACATCTAACAAGAAAGATAAGACCAAGCCCAAGCCCAAGGAAAATGTAAATATTTGCCTTCTAACTAAGGATGATGATGTTAATGCAAATATGGCAAGACTTACACGAAAAGTGGAAGACATGGAATTGAGGAAAGTCAACGTTGTTAGAGTCAATGATATTGAAAGTGCTTATGGTATTTGTAAGAGTGATGTACACTTGACTAAGGATTGTCCTAAAATCCCTGCATTCCAAGAAGTGTTGCATGATCAAGCTAATGTCATGAATGCTTATTAGAGGCCCTTTAGTACTCCAATGTCAAACACATATGGCTCTAATTGGCAAAATCATTCCAATTTCAGTTGGAGGAACGAGCCTATCGTCAGTGCTGGCAACAATTCTTAAGAGCCTTCTTCTAGCACTCCAGGTGTGCCCTCGCAGAGGATCCTTAATGATACTTTGCAAGCATTGATGCAAGAATCTACTCAAATCAATTAAGCCCTCCAAGAGCTTAAAACTTCATTTGAAAGATCAAATCCCACCTTGATGTTAGGGAGGAAGGGACCTTCTCAGCTTAGCCTCAACCTAACCCCCAAGAGCAATATGAGGAGGATGATTTGAGTTCTACTAACCCTCAGGAGCTTGCACATGAATCCTCACCAGCCATAGACGTGCAACACTCCAATGATGACATGTGCATACACCAAGGAGATGGTGAAGAGATCCACAAGGCCGATGCAATTGATACCGTCATGGAGGAGGAATTCCTCGTAACCTCTTCTTTAGATCCCTTCAAAGATTGTTTGGACCACTTTGCTGATTTCGAGGATGACATGATTTTGAAAATGGTTACCGCATTGCGAGACTCAACTCCAGTGCTCGATACAAACCAGTGGGGGTCTCGTTTTGAAGAGCTTCCCTCTAATGATGCAGAGCCTTCACCGTCAAGTATTGCAGAACCAAAGTTCGAGACTTGGAATCGCATTCCTCGTGCATGTCGCATTGGGTCTAACTACGTCTTCATTCCTGTCGAGTGACAAATTTTCTTCTATTAACTTGAATACCAAGACTCAATCCTAATCATGAAAGATCAAGAGAATATGGGCACCTCCATGGTTGCCAAACTAGAGCCCAGGGCACCAAGAGAAGGCGAGGTGGTCAAGAGAAAAAGAATCCATTCATTTGCATACAATTATGATATATTAGTACAACGGATGCTTACCCCCCAGAGTAGCTCAGATTCTGTCACAAATGATCAAATTGATGGGTAGCCTGACTGAGCTACTCGACGAAGGCTCAAGTAAGGGGCATGAATTGCCTCTGATTTACTGGATCATGGTCATGGTCTCATTTGAGTTAGATGAACCTGAGGATTTGTAAAAGATCGGGGATGAGCTTGAAGAAACCGCATCCGAGACCAACTCGGATCCCTGCCCCAAATTTATCCTGATGTTTGGATAGGAGGATGTGGGCCCACCTACTGACTCCTTTAGCCCTACCTCTTGAGGGGAGGGAGTGCAGGGCAATTATGGTTTGTAGTCCCCATGACAGAAAAATAAAAGTCGAATGCTCGGCACCTCGATTCAAATAAGAAAATTCTCAATTCACATTGTTGTCACTACTCAGGGTCCCCTTTGAAAAAAAGAGAGAGAAAAAAGAAAGAAAAAAGAAAATAAAATTTAGTTAGGTTGTTTAGGGTCCATGTCTTTTATTTTTGACAATTTATCCTTTCAGCTAATCTCTGCCTTCTACTTTTCACCTTTATAGCTGCTCTCATGTTGATTATGATTTTCTATGCATTCATTTTCTTTCAACATTGAAGACAATGTATCATTTAGGTGGGGGGTAGAATTCCTACGGAAAATTCTTCAAATTGCCTATCTTTTTGTTGTTTTAGGTCATTTTGAAAAAAAATTGAAATAATTAAAATAGTAGAATGAAAAGACATTTAGTGATGACAATGTTAAATCTTAGAGTTTAGCTGCTTCAGTAAATTTTAAAATTGAGTTCTTTCCATTTAATTTTATGTTAGAAAATGACAGTTCACATCTAACTTGCATTACTAGGATATGAGTTTGATACTGCAATGTGAGTTGATGATTATTGCGAGCGTTAGGAATTAAGCCTGTAGATCCTTGTCTACTTTGTTCATAAAAAAGTGAAAAAAAGAAAGAAAAAGAGAGAATATTCATAGTAATCTGGGACAAGGATTTTCATCCTTTGTTGTTATCGTTACAGAACATTACCTTAGTACGAAGTGAGCCTTTTGGAGTCTTCGGCTATCGGTTATTGAAAAAAATAAATAAAGAAAAAAAAAGAAAGAACCAGCTAAAAAACAGTAGCATCGAAAATGGCTACCTATTGACACGAGAAATGGAGATAGTGTGAAAGTTGTCGATAAAAAAAAAAAAAATCGGACGCTGGAAGAACAATAGCAAGGTTCAGAATCAGTGACTTGGTTGATTTGACCATTCTCTACTATCATCAACGTTAGCATGAAAGTAGAAGACTGGACCCCTAGTCGTGTCAAGACTGGACTTCACCGTGCACCATGGAACTTATTGTTTAGAATGTTTCTACTGAATAATCAATGCTTTGAAATCGATTAGGTTGTTTACTAAGTAGCTAGAATTCAGGTTTATACATTTTCAAAACTTTATGCCTTGGAAACTCTATTGTTTAAGTAACTTAAAAAGTCACATAAGTACATTAAATCTTTTCTTCTGAATTATTTTCTTTGTCTTTATTTCACTAAAAAAAAAATAAGAAGAAGTCTCGAGATTGTTTTCATTGGTGAAAACTGTCCAAGATAAGATTGATTGCATTATTTTGAAAAATCCTTGGATTATTTTCGCATGTTTTGCTCGAGACTAGCAAAATGCTGGTTGGGGGTGTAATAAGTGCTTAACTTTGTATAATTAACCCTAGTGACTAAGAACATTATCATTATCTTTTTGGTTAATTTGTCTTCATTAGGTTGCGTTTAGATGCCTATAGGTTTTTTAAGTTGTAAGTAAGTTACAGGTAACTTACTTACAGGTGTAAGTAAGTTACAGGTAATCTTGTTTGGATGTAAGTTGGAACTTAATTACAGGTAACTTAGTTTCTGTGTTTGGATAACTTGTAACTTAGTTACAAGTAAGAAGCAGTATATTCACATCAACAAGAACTTTAAGTAGGGAATCAATTAAAAAACAAATTAACACATAAGCAATCTAAAAAAAATATATATGCCATTATTGAGCCCATCTAAATGAATAGTTGGGCTAATTTTTTTACTAAAGTAATGGTCAATTGAGCCATAAAAGTGGGCCCATGTATTCAAAATGCCTTTAATGAGGAAAAAACTTAAGAATAAACAAAAAGGAACTAAAAATCCTCATTTTCTTTCTCCATGGGCCCCATCATGATGTATGTGTTTCATCTATGTCGTCCATCCATTTTTCCATAACATTTTATGGCATGAGCCAAAAAATGAGGGCCACAAAAGTTTTGTATCAACTTGATTTTTTTTTTTCCTTTCGTCTAGGTCCTTATGACCTAGATGTCAGACAAACATTACAGTTGCCCAAGAGGTTTTTAATGGTGGACATTCAATTACTACTGTTTTCCTGCGGTGTAGTCCACCTGAGTGGTAAATTTGCCATATTTTTTGGATCAAGCCCTAAAATGATCGGGACAAATGGATGGAAGACGTGGATAAAACACGTACAAGATGGTGGGCCCCACAAAGCACCAACCACTAGCCACGTTGCTATAGCAGCGTTAGTAGCCAAACCGAATCTGACTCGAACCCGACGCAATATTAGAAAGAAAAAAAGAAAAAAAAATCGTTTGAAAAAAAGAGGGTTTTAGGGCATAGTTTTGCTGGAGCTGGATGAGAAAGGGAGATGCTAAGAGAGGAGGAGGGCTACTAGCTTCAATACAGGTAAACCTACCAGCCGCCTCATCCTTCAAGAGCCTTCATTGGCCGCTCATTCTTCAAGAGTCTTCAATGGCTGCATCTCAGAGCAGGTAGCCCTTTCCTTCAATGCAGCTACGATTCTCCCAAGAAATTTCGAATTTAAAATTTCCAACCGTTGCATGTGACAAAGATGCGGGTAACTTGATTAATGACCTTTCTCCCTGTGAGATTTTCGCATCATTTTCCTGTAAGAAAGTTACAGGTCGAGAGAAAGTTACCTGTAACTGTCTTCCCCCAAACACCATCTGTAACTTACTTACCTGTGACTTTGTTACATTTTACAGAAGTTACAGGCATCCAAACGGCCCCTTAGGTGTGTTTTTACCATTCAGGAGATTAATGGAGGCTAGCAATGATCCAAGCCAATTTGGATGATTTAGGGCTCAAAAGTGATCAGGATCAAGGGTGATGGCGATCTTGAAACAAATCAAACCATAAAGATCAGAGGATGGATCATACTCTACTGGTGGAGATGGCTCAGAAGTTCTCATCACAGCCACACATTTTGGAGATCTAAGCTAGGCATGCTTGGATGATCGTGATCAAGGCATTCCATCAAGTTTGGTCGATTATGGATTGGATAGTCACAGATAATGGGTGGTCCACATGTGCTACTCATGCAACTCAAGCTCAAGCCAAGAGAGAAAAACTCCTCTCATGTGCGGCCAACACAGGGAGGACATCTCCTCATGCATTTAGCACGTGATGGAACTCCATCACCATATCACGTGTGGAGCACAAGCAAAGTAAGGAGTCTTCACACCCAACTCCAATCCAACAGTCACACGTGCCAATGGTGGGGTCCATATCCATCAATCGTCCACAAGGTGGATCCCACACTTCAGCCAGCAACCGTTCAGGTCAAAGGATGGAGAGATCCTCATCTCCACCATCATGCGTTCCAACCTAGCTATGGAGCCCACCTTTCAACGTCCAGCAAGATAGAGCCATGAACATCTCTCCCATACAGTCACAGCCGTCCAACCACCAAGGCAGCTGCAAGAGGAGAAATTTAGGGGCTGGATCATCCAATCACCATCCACACGTGTGAAACCAGCAAAGTGGACCCCACCTATTGGAAGTACAACAACGTCAACTGATGGAGATTTCATCTCCACCATCTACACAATTGATCAACGGCCAATACATCCCACCGTCCACCTCACTTCAGCCATGGACAAGCCTTGCACGAGCAACATCCATCCACAGTCCATGCACCACCGTCCAGCGATGGAGAAGCCACTCCATCACCCACCAGCCGCACGTGCAAGCTCATCATTGTTGAGAATTTGATTTCAAATTACACAAAAAATAATACTAGAAAAACAAATTAGAAGGACATGCTGAAGCACGTGAAATTCACGCTGTCCTTAAAGCGAAATTCTCCCATGCTCAAATTGCTTTGAGTTTGCTGTTAGGTTTGTAGGCGGATTGCTTCCAGATACGACGAGCCTTGTGTGGTTCTATGTTCAGCAAAAATGAAGAGACCACTAATGGAACTCTGTAACACTATCTCTGGCAGATAAACAGAAGGAGAGAGATTGAAAGGAGAGTAGTGGACCAATCAGATAAACAACTTTATGATCTATTTCGTATGAACCCCTTGGGTCTTGGCATGTTAGATTATATAACTGGATCTACTGGTTCTTGTAGAAACTCGAAATGGTTGTGGTGTTGTTGATGAAATGAATTAGACAGGTCCAATTTATATAGGCTAAGGTGGCTAACAGTTTTGGTCCAGAGCCATAATGGCACTAGCCGTTTTCTGGCTGTTGGGAGAAACTCGCCGTTTTCTGGCAGTTTCTGACCATTGTGCATTTAGGAGTTACAACTGCATGCTGGCTGTTTAGACTCAGTGGCTAGTCGTTTCTGACTATTGGGCTAGCCACATGTAGCTGTTATTGCATGGTCTGGACTGTTACTGTATGAGTAGTTACACAAGTCTCTTTAAATAGTCCTGCAGCTCTTTATAAAAAGCAGAGGGGTCTTTCTGTCAGACCTCTTACCAACAACACTTCCTCTGTTCCGAACCCAGCCACCACTACTTAGCCCTCTGTCGCACCAGTCTCGCTTCGATCCGCGAGGTCGCGACCCATTTGCGACTCTGCGACATGATGCCCACGTGCGAAGTGCAAAGTGTGCCTCTACAGCCACATTGCCTCACATGCCCACGCTCTCGCACCAAGCCTGTGCCCATGACCGAGACCGAGCTCGAGCCGCCGTGTGCGTGCGCGTGCGTGGTGTTCAAGTGCTTTGTACTAGAACACACAAGCCACCATACTCCTCTCTCTCACCATAAATAAGTAAGGTGCACAACACCCTACTTATAAAGAAGATAAGTTTTTTTCTCCCATCCGATATAGGACAAAACAAAAACAACATTTGTTTATTCTTTTTCAAATTTTTTTAAATAAATATAATATATTAAAAATATTTTAAACCAAAATTTTGAACAATCCCCCACTTGGTTGAAAATAATTTTTAAAAGAAAAAAATGACATCTGTCAAAGTACAAGCTGATTATATGCATAAAGAAATATATCTTTCGATTTTAATCATTCCTTAGTGTAAGTATTTTAAAGACCCATCGAAATTAATGGTAGTTGCAGCTTTGAACAAGTTATTTCTAGATAACAGGACTAGAGATACCACACATATACTTTCTCAGTGTTATTTGAGTTCCCACAATTCTTGCTTAGCATATTTAATGACCTTGTGCTTATCTTGTTTCATGAATGATCTCGAGAAAACTCTCATTCTCATGAGAGGCGGCACCACCTCTACGTTCATATAGGTGGAGTCCTTCCAGTGTCTCCATTACTTTCAGACACTTATCCTTAAGATCAGGCTACATTAAGAGTATCTAAGACTCAACCCTCTATCTGTAACGACCGACACTTTAATCGGATGGGGTTTATATTTAATTTAGTGCTGAAACTTTCCACGTATCAGTGACTCATTTTTTCCCATTGAACTCATATTTAGAGATTTTCCAACTTTAGGTTGGGTTTCCATCACTAGTGAAATCTTTTGAGAAGAGTTTTAACCATTCCTCTAGATGTTGTCCTTACTACCTTTCTCGTTAGAGGTTTAGTAAAAGGATCAACTAAGTTATTCCTTGACTTTACATAAGAGATTGTAATGATTCTATCTTTAATCAGTTATCTTACATAGTCATGTCGCAGACTTATATGTCTGGATTTTCAGTTATATGTGCCGTTATAGGCTCTAACTAATGTGGCTTCACTATTACAATGTAGTGAAATAGCCGATATCGGCTTCACATAGAATGAGATTTTTAAAAGAAGATTCCGAAGTCACTCAGCCTCTTTTCCTATTGTAATAAGGGCTATGAATTCGGACTCAATACTCGAGTGAGTTATATAGGTTTGTTTCTTGGATCCCCAAGATATAATTGCACCTCTTAGGGGTGAAAACCTATCCAGTAGTGGACTTATTGTCCCCTGCACTCGATATCCACCTTGCATCGGTATATCCTCCCAATACGGCTGTAAATTCCGAGTAGAATAACCTTAAGTCCTTCGTTGCTTTCAAATAACCAAGCACTCTGCCTATTGCCTTCCAGTGTTCCACATTGGGATTGCTAGTAAACTTACTTAGTTTACTCACAGCATATACGATGTCTGGTCTAATGCATTGCATTGCATGTATTAAACTTCCTATAGCACTAGCATACTTTAATTGTGCAACTGTTCTTTTAGTATTTTCATTTAACTTGATACTTAGATCGAATGGGGTTTTCGCTTCTTTAATATTCAAGTGGTTAAACTTGCTGAGTAATTTCTTAATATAATGAGATTAACTCAGTGCATAACCTCCACTATAAGTTTTTTTTACTTTGATACCTAAAATGATATCCACTTGTCCAAGATCCTTCATTTTAAATACAGAAGACAGAAATTTCTTTGTTTCAGTTACACATTTCATTTTGTTACTTATTATTAACATGTCATCAACATATAAATAGATAATAATGATATAGTTACTATTTATTTTGGAATATATGCATTTGTCTGCTACATTATGTATGAAACCATGAGATAGAAATTTAGAATCAAACTTCTCATGCCACTGTTTAGGTGCCTGTTTTAATCCATACAATGACTTGATTAGTTTACAGACCTTCTTCTTATTTCCTAGCAGAACGAATCCTTCAGGTTATTCTATGTATACCTCCTCGTTAAGGTCTCCATTCAAGAAAGTGGTCTTTACATCCATCTGGTGGATATACAGGTGATGTATAGATACTAAAGCAAACAGAATCCTAATGGATGTTATTCTGGCCACAGGTGAGTATGTGTTAAAATAATCTATTTCTTCATTTTGTCTAAATCCTTTTGCTACTAATCTAACTTTAAAGGTTTGGATAGTTCTATTAGTGTGATATTTCTTTCTAAATATCCACTTACATCCTATAGGTTTATAAGCTGGAGGTACGTCCACCAGTTTCTAGGTTTGCTTTGACAAAATTGAGTCCATCTCATTATTGATGGCTTCTTTCCAAAAAGCTAAGTCTCTAGAAGTTATAGCTTCTCTATAGGTTTTCGGATCATCTTCTTGTTGACCTTTGAATTGTGCATATTCTAACCCCAATTCATCACACATTATGCATGGTTTTCATGATTAAACACTAATCCAATACATGTTTTTGTGTTTGTAGGAATGCGAGAGAGAGTCTACCTATATGATGTTAAAAGATGCACTTTACATGCCTTGAAGATCAATGGAGGAAAGGACAAGACGTGGAAGAAAGATGCAACGGAGATGGGGAAAGAAAAGGGTAAAAATTCACATTTTACAGCCTGACCGGCCGGTTGGCCACACCCACCGGCCAGTCGGCCAAACTCTCCAGAAACAGCATTTTTACTGTACTATTTTTATGAAGGCTGACCTGTGGTCCGGTCGGCCTGGCCTTTGAATATGAACCTCCAGAAACTTCTGTGTAGTGTTGTGCAAGCTCCGACTGGCCGGCCAGCCAACGTCCAGACTGCATAAGGACTCTCTGAATTCTCAAAGATTCCAAGTCAATGACGGATTTTTGCTATAAAAGGACACCTCTACGTTGTTCCTTGAGCATCATAGAAGGCTAGGAAGTTCGTGAGAGGTGGAGAGGAGCGTCGTGGAGCCTTTGTAACTCCTTTGACTAAGGTTTTTATGTTTTTCTATGCTTTTTAGAGTAGTTTCTTTTGAGTTTTAGTTCAATCTGTAAATAGTTAGCTAAACCTCTTAGCTAAGGCTAAGAGGTAAAGTTTTTAGTTATTTCCCATGCTTAATTTGAATTAATTCAAGTACTTTTGGGTTTTATGAAGAATATTCTAGTTCTAGTTTGAAATGAAGTTATTATTTTTAGTTAATCTTCTATCTCTTGTGATTGCTCTTACCTGGGATGTTTTAATTACTGAGATTGCTTAATGGGGGTGTTGATTGATAGAGTTTTGTGTTGTAGAGATCTTAGATCTATCATAATATGTTAGATGCTACGGGATCTTACAAACCAACTTTTCTAAGTGCTTATCTAGAACTAAATTAGAAGAAGTTCTTATCTTTTGATTGGATATGAGGCAGGTGTTTATGTATTGATTTTGGTTCAATAGAAGTTCAATTTATGCTTTTAAATCAATTCTAGTGGCAAGCCTTGAGGAAGAATCATGAATGTGATCTTAATTATTTTGTGAAGGATTGGGTTGTATGGTTGAATACACCTAATGCCTTAGTTGTTTATGAGAGAACCATATAGTGGATGATCCATCTATGTTAGATGCATTATGATGATTTGATTGCTCTATATTCCGATTGGATAATGATAGAACTCCGATTTCAATTGAATTATTAGCTTGAATGGTTTGAATTGGCATTGTGAATGATTATTAGTGGATCCATGGTGCTCTAGTGTTTATTTTTCTGATTTAAAGCTAAAGTAGATAGTTTTATATTATTAAATTCCATCCATTGATTCAAATCCGAGTTTAGCCCATTCTAGTTGTAAAATTTAGAATCGTTACGACAATTCCTGAGGATCGACCTCGGTCTTATCGAGAATTATTACTACATCGCAGCCTTGCACTTAAGGTGAGCAAACAAGTTTTTGGCGCCGTTGCCGGGGATTAGGTTAATGATTCTGAATTTTATAATTAGGGTATAGTTAGGTTATGTTAGGATTTAGTGTTTTTGTAGGTTTATATCAAAATTTTCTACTACTATTAGATTTTGTTTATGTTGTAGGATTTTCTTAACTAACATAGTTCTTCAAATTCGGTAAACCCGTTCTAACTTAGACTCTTTTACTTTTTACTTTTTATTTTTTTATTTTTTCTGATTTTTGGATTTTTAGGTTTAGTTTGTTTTGTGTGGTTTATGCCCCATTGGGAGCGTGATCATACGTCACGATTTCTAAGTGAGGGAGGTTTAGTTGAAGGTCTAATTCATCATAGACGAGTTAGAAAACGTCTAGAAAATCCTGAATCGTCTAAAATCATGGCTGAGAATAAACCGCACAATGTTGAGAATATTGAGCATAATGTATCACTAAATAGGACGGAACATAATGAGAATGAGGAACGCTATGTTCCTATGGTAAAAACATTGCGAGATTATTTACAACCGGAGAGAACAACCACGTCTTCTGCATTGTTTTTCCAACTAATATAGGAAACGTGAGCCTTAAATAAAAAATTATCAAATTACTTCTAAAATTCCATGGGCTCAATTCTGAAAGTCCATATGCACACTTAAGCGAATTTGAGGAGATCACTAATACCTTTTAATTTAATAATGTCTCCCAAGATGTAATTAAATTGAAATTATTCTCCTTCTCTTTAAAGGACAAAGCCAAAGCATGGTGTTATAGGCAAAATGGTGGAGATAAGATTTCACGCAGAAGTGCCCATTTGGCTCTCGAGATCATCTGATCAAGAGTCGCAGAACGGGTAAATGCGGAGTGCCGGTTCATCTCTCGAGATCGTAAGCTCGGGAGTTGTAGAATGGATAAGTACGGGACGTCCATTCGACTCTCGAGATCATCTGATCGAGAGTCGAATATTGGATAAGTGTGGGACACCCACTCGACTCTCGAGCTCACCTGATCAGGAGTTGTAGATTGAAAAAATACGGAGCAGCTATTCGCAAGTCTCGAGTTCTCATAACTAATAGTCAAATACGGCAAAGCTCGATCCGCGAGCAGACCTTCTCACAAGTCGTTGAAAGACGTTACATCTAAGTAAGTGAGTACTTGGACTCGCGACCACATTCTAACATGCGAGCAGCTTTCCTGCGACAACATCTCTTAGCCTTCAGTACCAGCACCCGATTCCCGTCGAGCAGCTTGTCCAATCCCTCTGCGACACCAAGCAGGGCTACATCCAGTTCGGTGGTTTCCGTCTTGTCGGCGTCTCCTTCCTTTTCGGAAGCTATGACTCCAACTACGGGCGTCTCCTTCCTTTTCGGAAGCTATGACTCCAACTACGGGCGTCGGTTTTTGGGCTTATCTTCTCTAAATGGTTCCGGATCTCAAGGGATTGCCATCAAGGGGCGTGATTGTTGAAATAAGTCATTGGGTTGGATCTCGATTCTAAAGATAGGATCTTATCCCACGAAATCAGCAAGATCTCAGTATCGTATGCGACATCAGCGGGATTTCGATATCTTACGTAACAAATTGGGTTGCTTCAGATCTATATAAAGGGGTGACTCCATTAAGAGCAGGTATGCACACAACATTCGCTCCGTCCCGTTTTGCTTGGCTTCTCTTCTTCTTGCTTTGGCCTGACTTAAGCATTGGAGGGCTAACGGCTGGTCCCCAGCCACCCTTAGTTGCTGTCTGCCTTCTTTCAGGTTTGGAGGAGGGAAATCTCTGGTGAAGAGAAGGTGAACATCTGGAGGATCCAACTACAAAATCTGACATTAACAGTTTGGCGCCGTCTGTGGGAACGACTTGATCGTCAAAATCAATCGTTCTGACCATCGATCTAAATCCTCAAAATCCTTCGGCGATGCCTCCTAAAAAGGCCGTTCATCCTTCAACTTCAAGGCAGCCACCACCTCCACCCGATGAGACGGAATCTGCACCTGCCCTTCCACCTGATCCGACGAACATCCCTCAAGGAGCCCCGAATATTCCGTCAACAAACCCATTACTGGAGGCTTCTGGAAATCAAGACGATGTCTTACGTTTCCTCGGAAACACCCTTCTGACTCTAAATGCCGGAGTTCAAGCGCCGTCAAATCGACTTGATCAGCATTTCCCCGAACCTCAGAGATAAGCCTCCGAAGGGTTACCACCGCAACCCATACCAGTGGCATCTAGACATTCTATGGATGAACCACAGGTCCCACCACTTGGCAGCCATCCCCCTGTACCGTCTCCACATTCTATACATTCTAGTTCGTCTCGACAACCTCAACCGCAGGGCTCCACCGCCGAAACATCAAGCTATACCCTACCGTGGGAAGGAGATCTCAAAAGAATCCACGATCGATTTGATGTCATGGAACAGCAATACCAGGCAAATCGGCCATCTGCCGCCATGGCGGCGATACATCAATCTGAATCTCCCTTCACCAGCGAGGTCATGGAAGCCCCGTTACCTAGAAAGTATCGAGCGCCTGTTATCGCTCCGTACACAGGCATTGGCGACCCTCTTGAACATCTGGAAACATACAGGTCCCTCATGGAGTTGGAGGGACATGGTTCAGAAATCATGTGTAGGGCTTTTTCCTTAACATTGAAGGAAGCAGCTCGTACGTGGTTCCGGGGGTTAAAGCCTCGTTCCATCAGCTCCTTTTCCCAGTTATTGGAGATATTCCTTTCTTAATTCATGGGAAGTATTCGCATTAAGAAGCCAGCCTCCCATCTGATGAATCTGAAACAGCAGCATGGGGAGACAATAAAGGAGTTCACAGTACGGTTCACTGCCGAAGCCGTTCAAACTGAGGGTTACACTGAAGAAAAGGGTCTTACAGCCCTCATTGCCGGAATAACGAGCGAGAAATTCAGGTTTGCCTTAGATAAAAGCCCGCCGAAAACTATGGCAGAATTCCAAGCCGAAGCTCAGAAATATATCAATGCAGAAGAAGTCGCATTGACACGCCATGGAGTACAAAGTAAGAAACGCAAGCCAGAAGGAACCTCTTCTACAGATAAGAAATACCGTCGTGATCAGTGCGATCGTTCTCCCAGGAAGCCTTACTCTGGTAAATATCATAACTACACTCCTCTTAATCAGTCTCCTGAAAAGGTTCTAATGGAGATTAAACACAAGCCATATGTGAAGTGGCCTGCAAAGATCAAATCCGATCCCGAGAAGAGGGACAAGAGCAAGTTCTGTTACTTCCACAAAGATCATGGGCATAGGACCCAGGATTGCATCTCTCTACGAGACCATATCGAAGCCCTTATTCGAAAAGGCCATCTCCAGGATTATGTTGCTCGTAAAAATCGATCACCAGAAAGGGCGAAGACCTCATCTCGCCAAAAGGAATCGCCTCATCATCAAACCGACCAAGAGGACGCTGAGCCCACGGGAGAAATTCGCACTATCGTCGGGGGACCAGCTTGTGGGGGTGACTCTCAAGCTTCAAGAAAAGCATACGCTCGAAAGGCGTCCAAAGAACCCCAGCAAATCTACTGGCTGGAACAGACGTCCAGCTCATCAAAAGCGAGCCATCCTCCAATTTCTTTCACCCTCGAAGATGTAGCGGGAATTCACTTCCCTAATGAAGATTCCATCGTAGTCACATTGAAGGTATTAAATTATCTGACTCATCGAATTATGGTGGATACAGGTAGCTCAGCTGATATTCTGTACTTGGAGGCTTTCAACAAAATGGCACTAGCCAGAAGCCTCCGCAAGCTAGTATCGACCCCCCTCGTCGGCTTTGGAGGAGAGGTAGTAACACCTGAAGGAAGCATCGATCTCCCAGTTACTTTTAGAGAGAGTCCAACGAAGACCACCGTCTTCGTAAACTTCCTCATCGTGGATCGAAAATCAGCATATAACGCCATTTTGGGGCGGCCGTCTCTAACTAAGGTTGGAGTGGCCTTACACCCTTCATATCTGTGTGTTAAATTTCCTACCCCAAATGGCATCGGGGTCGTGCGAGGAAGTCAGCAGGAGGCACGGTCCTGCTACCAGATAGCCCTCCAAGATCGAAAGAAGGCTCAAGCGACACCCGTCATGGAAATAGCTCAAGGATCACCCAACGTTCCCTCCACCACCTCGTTGGATCCGAGAGAAAATGCTCTGAAGTCAGGAACTCCGGGGGAGGAAACAGTGGCTATCCACCTGACCGAAGACGACCCGTCTAAAATCGTGTACATCGGGTCCTCCTTAACCAGTGTCCACCGTGAAGATTTGATCCGTTTCCTCACTGAATACCAGGACGTGTTTGCTTGGTCTCATAAAGATATGCCAGGCATCGATCCCAATGTCATCGCACATCGTCTCAATGTTGACCCGAAGCATAAACCCGTACATCAGCGTCGACGTGCCTTTACTGCAGAAAGACAAATGGCAATCAAAACTGAAGTTGAGAAGCTGCTCGCGGCTAATTTCATAAAAGAAGTTGACTACCCAGAGTGGGTCGCAAACGTAGTTCTCGTCCGAAAAGCTAATGGCAAATAGAGGATGTGCGTCGACTATTCAGACTTGAATAAAGCATGTCCCAAAGATAGCTTTCCGACACCGCGGATCGACCAGTTGGTCGACTCAACAGCTGGACATGCTCTCCTCAGCTTTATGGATGCTTATTCTGGTTACAACCAGATTATGATGCATCCACCTGATAGCCAGCATACTGCCTTCATCACAGATCGAGGACTATATTGCTACCAGGTAATGCCGTTCGGTCTTAAAAATGCAGGGGCCACTTATCAACGTCTTGTAAACAAAATATTCGCTGCTCAAATCGGTAGGAATATGGAAGTTTATGTTGACGATATGCTCGTGAAAAGCATCGTTGAAGATGACCATATTTCTGATCTTCAAGAAGCCTTTGATCTGATGAGGAAGTATCAAATGAAACTGAACCCAGAAAAATGCGCGTTTGGAGTATCTGCAGGAAAATTTCTTGGGTTCATGGTTGGCCAGTGTGGAATTGAGGCGAATCCTGAAAAGATTAAAGCATTGATAGAGATGAAATCCCCCGTTACTCTGAAGGACGTCTAGCGTCTAGCTGGTCGCATCGCATCATTGAACAGGTTCATCTCGCGAGCATCTGACAAGTGCTTGCCCTTCTTCATGCAACGGCCAAGTCTGATTGGAAGTGGACACCTCAGTGTGAAGAAGCTTTTCAACAACTGAAGCAATACATGAGCGCTCCCCCCATTTTATCTAAACCTGTAGCACATGAGCAACTCATTCTTTATTTATCTGTGTCTTCTACGGCCGTTAGTGTCGCTTTAATAAGAGAAGATTCCGGGGTGCAAAGGCCCGTTTATTATATCAGTCGAGCAATGGTCGATGCAGAAACTAGGTATTCTGATATGGAGAAACTGGCCCTAGCCTTAGTCACGGCAGCTCGAAAACTGCGACCATACTTTTAAGCCCATGCTATTTTAGTACCAACAAATCATCCACTACGACAAGTCCTTCAAAAACCTGAGGCTTCTGGGCGCTTAACTAAATGGGCGGTCGAGATCAGTGAGCATGATATTTCATTCTGTCCTAGGACCGCAGTCAAGGGCCAGGCCGTGCTGACTTCATCGCCGAATTTACATATTCTTCTGAAGATAATATCACGACCAGCGACCAGCCTCCTTGGTCACTCTTCGTGGATGGGTCGTCGCGGGCCACTGGCAGCGGAGCGGGCCTGATATTAGTGGCTCCTGACGGGTCGCATTTTCAATATGCTCTGCGTTTCGAATCACGCGTCTCCAATAATGAAGCAGAATATGAGGCCCTGATTGTTGGCCTCGAATTGGCCATTGTCCTCGCAGTCCAGACTTTGATAATTCATAGCGACTCCCAGCTCATTGTCAATCAAGTTCTTGGTGAATTCGAAACCAAAGAAGAAAGAATGGCCTTATACAAGTCTCATGTCCTCATCCTGCTCGCCAAACTAAAGACTTATAAAATAATTCATATCCCTCGCGAGCAGAACCAACTTGCCGATTCCTTGGCAAAGCTCGCTTCTGCACCGGAATCGGAGTTATCACATTCGATCCCCATCGAGCACCGTCAGGTTCTGAGTATCGACCAAGCGACTCTCGAGCATGTAACATCGATACAATCATCTTCATGTTGGATGGATCCTATCATCCTCTATCTCCGAGACGGATGCCTACCAGAGGACAAGAAAGCTGCAAGGCAAATTAGTCTTCGGGCTGCCAGGTATACTCTACAAGACGGAATATTGTTGCGCAAAAGCTTTTCCTTGCCTTATTTGAGGTGTCTTCATCCAGAAGAAGCACTTCGTGTTCTAGACGAAGTACACCAGGGGGCATGTGGTAACCATCCCAGGGGGCGATCCCTAGCATATAAAGCGATGAGGCAAGGATATTATTGGCCCATTATGAAAGCAGACGCCATCGAATTTTCTAAAAAATGCGACAAGTGTCAACGATATCTACCTATACCTCATATACCATCCGAGCAGATGACCCCAGTTGATAGCCCTTGGCCTTTTGCTCAGTGGGGGATCGATATCATCGGGCCCCTACCCATGGGAAAGGGACAGAATAGGTTCGTGATCGTGGCGGTTGATTATTTCACCAAATGGGTCGAGGCAGAACCATTAGCCAAGATTACTGAAAAACAAACTACTAAGTTTATATGGAGAAATATCATATGTCGTTTTGGACTCCCTCACACTATAATTACCGATAACGGAACGCAGTTCGACAACGTAGCCTTTGATGAATTTTGCGAAAAATGGAAGATACGTAATCTCCGCACTTCTCCGTATCATCCTCAGGCGAATGGGCAGGTCGAAGCAGTGAATAAAATCATAAAGCATCATTTGAAGACCAAGCTAGGTGAATGTGAAGGGGTGTGGCCAGAACTTCTGCCAGAGGTATTATGGGCCTATAGAACCACGGCTTGTACATCAACAGGTGAAACCCCTTTCTCCTTAGCATTTGGTGTCGACGCAGTGGTACCAGTGGAAATTCAAGTGCCCTCATATCGGATCGAGCAGTATGACCTTGCGAGTAATCAGGAAAACCTCCGACTTCACCTCGATTTCTTGGAAGAGCGAAGAAATGCCTCCCAAGTACGAGTGGCAGCATATCAGCAACGTATTGCTCGTTATCGGAATGCGAAGGTTCGGCCTAGATCCTTCCAGCTCGGAGATTTGGTCCTAAGGCAAAATCTTGGAGTTCCTGCTCATTCATTGGATCCGAATTGGGAAGGCCCATATCGGGTTATTAGGGTTGTGCGACCCGGTACTTATTATCTTGAAGACATGCAAGGGAAGCCTGTACGTCGCCCTTGGCACGTGGAGCATTTGCTACGATACTACGCCTAGATTCGATGTAGTTTTATTACAACGTTTTATGAATAAAGTGAAAGATATCTTTTGGCCGCTACTCCATTTATATGGACCTAAATAGCCCTGAAGAGTGCTTACACATCCTCTTGGCCAATTGCCTACCTTTGGTAGGACTGAAATTGTTACTAGTTGGTTGCTTCTCCATTTACATGGACCTGAATAGCCCCGAAGAGAATGTATACCATCTCTTAACCAACCTTCTGCCCTTGGTAGAATCAAAATCTCAATCGATAGATCAGTCTATCTCAACGCGGACACGGTCTCACGACCCCTGGATTGAGTCTAATTCATTTTTTCATGAGTTAGTAGCTCGCGACTGGTGAGAGGAGGGATCGCACTCCGGAATGCGAGCACCGCAGCTCGTGCTCAAATTAGGGTGTCGTGGTCATATACCCTAATCGCGAGCACCGTGCAGCTCGTGCTCAAATTAGGGTGTCGTGGTCATATACCCTAATCGCGAGCACCGTAGCTCGGGCTCGAATCGCAGTCGTACACCTTAATTGCGAGCACCACAGCACGCGCTCGAATATGTGGTCATACACCCTAATGCAAGCAGCGCAGCTCGTGCTCGAATTAAAGGGTCGCATCTCTGATGAATTCATTTGTGATCAACATAAAGTAAAAAATGAAAGATAAAGAGAGAACAGCAACAAAACAGTAACACTTCCAAAAATATCTTTTCATTGATGTTTAAATGATTACAGATACATGATCGCAAGTATAAGAGAGAAGAAGATAAAAGGAAATCAATCGCTTGGAGGAGGAGCCACGCTCTCGACTTCAGGGCCCGTTTCAGGAGCCCCTCCAGCCTGCGTGACTTCAGTCACCTCGTTCTCGGCAGCAACTTGCTCTTCTGCAGCTATGATGGTCGCGACTCGACCGAATTCCCCCATATCGAAGGATGGGATCATTCGTTGCACTACTCTCAGTGCAAAGTCTCAACCAGCATCGTATACTCATATCGTTCATCGTCATACAGCTGCGAAGTCCGGAACTTGGAGATTGCCCGAGGACCTTCCTCCGAGAGCATTTTTACGAGGGCGATTTTCTCCTCGTCCCAATGGATCGAGTCGTCCTTAAGCTGTGCAAGAGCGGAGCGCTCTTTCTCCAAGTTCTCGTTGGCTTCCTTGAGCTGCGACCTGGTCTCCGCAAGCCGCTCCTCCAATGAGATCTTGTCTTGGCGAAAGATCTCCTTCTCTCTCTCCGCCCTCTCCTTCAAGTCGGCGGTCTTCGCGAGCTTAGTGTCCAAAGCTTGATACCTTTCTGTCAACGCTTGGACTTTCTCTATGAGGATTTTTATTTCCTCATCTCTCTTGGAGATCACTGCCTCATGGGACTTGAGGAGTTGATCTCGTCCCTGGACCGCCTTCTCCAAAGCGATCCTCTTCTCATCTGCCTCATCTATTACGCGGCGAGCGGCAACGATTCTCGCTTCGTCCGCAAGATGAGGTCTAATCCCTGCAAACAAAAAAGAGGGGTGAGAAAAAATACTTAAGAAACCCCAAAATAATAAAGTTTGGGCTAGGAGGTTCTACCTGAGCCATCCTTATCCCTGCCTCAAGGAAGAGGCTCTCGGGGCTTGGCTCGGGAAGCGAGCCGAAGGATTGGGGCGGAACGTTCTCAAATAAGAATTTACAGATGGGGTGGAGATGGCGAGGAACAGAATATGTCCCACTACCGGAAGGTTGGGCAACGATCAGCCCAGACGGCTCGCGAGGAGGGGCCATTATCTCGCGAGCAGGTCCCTGCTCGGTAGCAGGAACCAGCTCGCGAGCAGGAGCCATCTCTCGAGGCTCCGTTTGCTCACGAGCCTCTTCAGTTGGGGGGCAGCTGGACCCTGCCCCATCTGGGGAATTGTCAACAATATTTATCACTAGCGGCCCGGGTGCGACCACCAGTGAAGGAATAGCGGGCCCTACTGGAGCCCCCGCCCTGCTCGCGAGAGGGGCAGGCTGATCGCTACCCTTTTCGATGGATGGGTGAGATGGACCGGTAGATGTTTTCTTCTGTCTCTTGGAACTCGTGCCCTTCAGCCGGGGCAGCAGACCTCTCTTCTCTCCGACCTGCGTCATCTCGACTTCTCTTCTGGGTATTAAACCCGCTGCTGCAAGACGTGAGGGAGACAAGCAAGTCTCGACGTGCCTATCACCGATAGGCACCTTATACACCTTTACGATTTTTTCGTTGATCCCTCCTTTCAAATTCGGTTTTCTCAAGGCCGGGATACCTGCAAGCACAAACAAGGGTCAAATGGAGTAAAACCCTAAAACCCTAATTGAAGAAAAAGTGCACAATGCAGGATTGTGCCTACCTTCACAGAAAAAGCGGTTTACTCTTGGGCCCCTGGAAGAAGCAAATTCCCAGTTTCCGGATGCATAAAACCAGCGCTTCCTCCAGCCGTGATAATTCGATGAGGGCTTTCCTAACACGAAGTTATCCCGGTGCCAATAACATAGATAATACCAGCCTTCGCTGGAGGGTGCCTTCTTCAAGCGGAACATGCGGAGGAATTCATTAGCTGTAAGCTCCCCGTTCCCAGCTTGAGCCCAAAGGACGAATGGGCTTAGAACCACCCTCCATCCATTCACGATAAGTTGCCCGGGGGCAATCTTATAGTACCGGAGTACATCCCGGATGAAGGGATGGAGGGGAAGGCGAACCCCCAGAATGAGTTGATACTCATAAAAGGCCACACACCCTGGGGGAGGGGAGTTTGGCATCTCTCCATCTCTGGTTAACCGGAGAGCGACTGAGTCAGGGATTGAAAATCTCTCCCGCAACTCCAGCAGCCGGTTCTCCGATAGAATGGAGGGGTATCCGGCCGCTGTATACTGACCTGCCGAAACACTTGCGTTACTAGAAGCAGAGGATTCCGGGGTGGCATCTCCCAAAGGAACGGTACTCTCCTCAGAAGCCATGGGATATCAAAGAAGAAAAAGAAAGAAGAAATACCACAGCACCAAAGGAAATCGAGGAAGACACCAAGGAACTCCGGAGGAAGATGATTGAAAGGCAAAGAGAATTCTGAAACTTCTGTGAAAATCAGAAGATATGGCGGACTTCGTATATTTATAGGCAATCATTCCGCCGTATATGATAGCACGTGGCGATCTCTCGTTCGGCACAACACTCGAGCGGGCACGCCCATTAAATACTCGGACACGTGGTGTGCGCCTCTTCATTTTCTGACTGCGGAAAGGCTGGCGCTCATTAATTCCAGCCTAATCATGTACGGCTTCTCAGTAAAGGCAAGAGGCAGCCGCGCATGACAGCAAGCTAAGTCCTTTCCTTAAGAATTCTTGGCGGCAAAGACTTGGGGGGCATCTGTTATAGGCAAAATGGTGGAGATAAGATTTCACGCAGAAGTGCCCATTTGGCTCTCGAGATCATCTGATCAAGAGTCGCAGAACGGGTAAATGCGGAGTGCCGGTTCATCTCTCGAGATCGTAAGCTCGGGAGTCGTAGAATGGATAAGTACGGGACGTCCATTCGACTCTCGAGATCATCTGATCGAGAGTCGAATATTGGATAAGTGTGGGACACCCACTCGACTCTCGAGCTCACCTGATCAGGAGTTGTAGATTGAAAAATACGGAGCAGCTATTCGCAAGTCTCGAGTTCTCATAACCGATAGTCAAATACGGCAAAGCTCGATCTGCGAGCAGACCTTCTCACAAGTCGTTGAAAGGCGTTACATCTAAGTAAGTGAGTACTTGGACTCGCGACCACATTCTAACATGCGAGCAGCTTTCCTGCGGCAACATCTCTTAGCCTTCAGTACCAGCACCCGATTCCTGTCAAGCAGCTTGTCCAATCCCTCTGCGACACCAAGCAGGGCTACATCCAGTTCGGTGGTTTCCGTCTTGTCGGCGTCTCCTTCCTTTTCGGAAGCTATGACTCCAACTACGGGCGTCTCCTTCCTTTTCGGAAGCTATGACTCCAACTACGGGCGTCGGTTTTTGGGCTTATCTTCTCTAAATGGTTTCGGATCTCAAGGGATTGCCATCAAGGGGCGTGATTGTTGAAATAAGTCATTGGGTTGGATCTCGACTCTAAAGATAGGATCTTATCCCACGAAATCAGCAAGATCTCAGTATCGTATGCGACATCAGCGAGATTTTGATATCTTACGTAACAAATTGGGTTGCTTCAGATCTATATAAAGGGGTGACTCCATTAAGAGCAGGTACGCACACAACATTCGCTCCGTCCCGTTTTGCTTGGCTTCTCTTCTTCTTGCTTTGGCCTGACTTAAGCATCGGAGGGCTAACGGCTGGTCCCCAGCCACCCTTAGTTGTTGTCTGCCTTCTTTCAGGTTTGGCGGAGGAAAATCTCTGGTGAAGAGAAGGTGAACATGTGGAGGATCCAACTACAAAATCTGACATTAACACATGGTTTCAATCACTTAAACCAAGAAGCATCAAGACATGGGTTGAGATGACCCAGGAGTTTCTTAAAAAGTACTTCTCTGTTCATAAAATCAATACACTAAGACGGACTATCATGAACTTCTTCCAAAAAGGAGATGAAGTATTTTTCAATGTTGCAAGAGGTTCAAAGAACTTTTATTAGAGTGCCTACACTATAGTTATGAAAAGTGCCACTTGATTGATTTCTTCCATGATGGATTAAGTTCAAACATGCGTCAATTTGTCCAAATGATATGTAATGGTGAGTTTTTGAGCAAAGCGCCCTATGATGCTTGTGATTACTTTGATATGATAGCCAAGGACTTTGTAAATTTCTTTGCCAATTAAAACTAAATTGCCTTCATAATATGATTTTCCAATTGTGCACATGCAAGGCATAAGATCCAAGGTAAAAAATCCTCCTATTATGGTAACTAATCTATGATGATGATGTAGACTATGAGTTATGAGATGAATTAAGTGAAGTCTATAAGGAGATACAATAAAAGCATTTGATCAAACAGTTGATATTCATACTTATCGTAAACATTTAGTTGAGCATATAATGGAGAATATCTTGTGGGCATTTTCTCAAGCATGTAATGTGCATTCAACAAGTCATTTATAGAATTCAGCAATCAATCAAAATAATGGATAAGAAGCATTCACCACATTGCACACGATGTATAGTGTTTCGAGATGAGTCCCTGTTTAAGTACTCAACTCCTTTAAGTACACTGACATTCACTATCGGAGGTTTTAAATGAGATTCACCTCTCAACCTTTTCAACCTACACAAGGTTAACTCCTACACAAGGACTCCAATAATCCTACACAAGGACTCACATGTCCTACACAAGGACAACACATGAATTCTCTCGTGTCGGAGGCCTACACAAGGACTTCCACAAGTCCTATTCAAGGACACCCACGTATTCTCCCATGTCGGAGGCCTACACAAGGACTTCCATGTCCTACACAAGGACAACTCCGAGATTGAGTCACAATCTCTAGACCTCAAGCTCAACAAGAAGGGGGAATTAAACAATGGAATCTATAAGCTTAAACACTTACAAGAGATGAGCCCCGATTCAGCGCCGTTGAGTAGCTTCAGCTTCCACGAATGCTTCAACTTCTCTCCAAGCTCCCACGATCAGCTACCAATGCATATGTTCCTATACTAATGCCGGGTAGGTGGGAGGTGTGTTGGAGTTCCCTTTGCCTATTCAATACAATGGTAATGATAGGAACTACCAACTCTAATTATTCAATGGCTATTGATGACCAAAGGATTCAACATGATGGGTTAAGTCAACCATGAATACCTTGCTTGAATTCATACTTCAAATTGAGCTTTGAATGCTCATTGAAGTGCCATGAATCACTTGGTTTGAGTAATGAACTCTAAGCAATGATGAGCAAAGGAAGGATAGATGATGCTCTTAAATGCCCTTTTCAATGCTCTCAATAGGTGTGCAAAGGATACCATTAAAGCCCTCAAGATATACCTTTATAGACTCCTAGAATCAGGCTTCAACAGATATAAAATGGCTAATTGTCGATTGATCTATCAGACCATTGATCAATCGCAAGAAGAAAATTTTCATATGAAACCTTGCTAGACAAAAATTGTCCGGGGTGATTGATCGGATTGGCTGATCGATTGATCAGATAAGGCTGACCTATTGATCGATCGGCCAGCCGATCAATCATAAATGCGATTTTGGCAGATGTGATTGTTGGACATATTTGTGGTCCAACGATTGATTGCAAAGGCTCCACCGATCAATCGCAAATGGGATTTTATACATGTATGCTTGCTGGACCTAATCCAGAATGAGCGATCAATCGCACATGCCATGTCGATCAATCGCAACTGGCATTATTGCTTGATTTCTTTGCTGAAACAAGTCCAGGCATTGAGATCAATCAATAATGGTTATTGATCATTTAATTTTCCCTATAGATTGATCGATAGTTAGTCTGTAACGCCCCAGATTTTCGAGATTTATTTGAAAATTTTTGAAAATTCATTTTTAATTTATTATTTTTTTATTATCTTACATTTACCATTGATTTGCGAATAGCGGGACATCCGTAAGAGATCCGATAGGGGAACCTTTACAAAAGTTGCTTAGAATGATCCCATAAATATCGTAAAAAGATCAGATTTCAAAAATCACATACTTTTTTAGATAATTACGAAAATGCCATTAGTTAAACTTAAGATGCCATTTTTAAGTATTATAGTTTCTGACGATCACTTTCACGCAAAATCCTAGAATTAAGCTTTTGGGCACATATTAACCATACACATCAAATTTCGGCCCTTAAATCATAGTAAAAGTGGTCCGATTGTCAAATCAGCCCCTTAACCCTTGATTTTCATCTCCATCGAGTGAGGAAAGTAGATAGTTGGTCGTAGTCGAATATTTCTCTTCATATGAGTGACTTAGATCGTCTTTATCATAGACCAATAGTATGATTTGAGTGCCCCACCTTGATAAGCATCTTTCTTATGCGCTAAGTTATCCCGTTTTAGAAATTAATGAGTTACCAACACTTTTTAAATCTGAACCTTTCAATTCACCCACTTCTCACCATCAATCGCCTCTCAAATTTGGACCACTTATTATACTCATATGACTACGAGTTTACACAAAGTTTGGACCCCGATCTATAATCCTACACCGTTGAACTACAAAGCCAGCCCCTTCCTTTTCCGCCAAAAGTTGAAATTTCAGATCTAGGCATTTCTCACCATCAATCAACCACTAAACTTTGTACAATTATTTGCCTATCATGACCATATATTTTTTCAAAATTTGGGTCTTGATCATCAAGCGTAGACCGTTAATTGAGATCAAGCCTATTTTAGCACCCGTTAGGCCATTTTCAAGGATCGGCCAATCTAGAATGTAGATCATCAAGAAATTTACGTATTCTGACTCTACTCTTCGAGCTTAATAAGATGAATGGATTGGAATTGATCATAGATCATCCGAATATTGAGATTTGAGAAACCCATCTCAAGAAGTTGTTACACAAGACCTCGCGTGCACATCCCTCTCCATATTTCTACTACGCACCTCCAAATCCTTCTCCTAACCCTAGCCTCCATGCTCGAGAGAGAGAGAGAGAGAGAGAGAGAGAGAGAGAGAGAAGAGAAGAGAGTTCCTTTTCATATTTTTTCAACGGCTAGGATCTTCTACAACCCTCTTCTTCTAAGTCCATCCTAAGGTGAGGATTTTCCTTCAAGCCTTTATTAATAATATTATGATTATCATAAGTTTCTTTTGTGGCATATGAAGTTGTTTTGTTTTGAATTGCTAATCCATATAACATGAAGTTTAATGTAGGATTTGTAATGAATATCATTATATAATGATGTGATTCATTGTTTAGATTTTTTTACTAAGAAGCATGTGTATTTGTGTTATTTATCTTTGTGAAATCTATGTCCTTATTTCCTTAATCTGTGTTTTACAAGTAACATTGGTTTTCATATTGTGATATGAAATATGTGTATAAGATTATCATATGGACATCCCATTATTGTATACTCTTTGTCCCTAAGTTTGTAAAATTATTCGATGTAGACATATGGAACCCGTGAGAGGTATCCATGATGGAAGAATATATCTTGACTTAACTGAGAGAATGACGTGATTGTTTGCTAATGGATCCTTACATGTACATGATGCTTGATTTGATCCATTTATAGTACATGGGTATTTTAGTGAATTTGGTCATGATGTACAACATTGACTTTTTGGGACATGATGAAATCATAAACGGGACAATGAGTGGACACTAATGGTATATAAATTCTCATGAGCCAGGGTTGGTGCTATGAACACTAATCCCGTGCTGTCGGCCTATGCTGGGTTGCTTGCGACTCCCCATAGTGACCACTGAGCTTTATTTAAACCGGTTGTACGCGAAAATACTTAAATAAAGGTGAAACTAAAGTCATGCATTCACTTGGTTCCATGTGGGTGTACGGAATTGAGAATAGGCTAGAGCGTCCTACTTCTCCCGTACACTGTCACGTGTAGATCTGGGCTATGAGCGTCCCGTTTCTCACGTGGTCGAGCAAAACTATGGGCTTGTGCGTCCCAAGAACCTCTGGTGACTAGTGGCTAGCGTGAAGTCATAACAGGGAGTCTCCCACTTCATGGATTGTGATTCTAGCCAAGGTGCCTTAGCCAGAGCATGCATTCCATGCATCGCATTAACAAAGATTTTTAGTTTGTTGTTTTGATTTGATTAAATGATAATATATTGCTTGCGTTTACTCTGTACCGTTACTATTATTCTTGATTGTCTTGGAGGAAATATTCCCCACTATGATAGCGTTTAACGCTATCCCAAACACAATTTAGATGATGCAGGTGAAGATCCAGGTATTGAACTCGATCTTTAAGGAAAAGAGTTCGATGGTTCGTACGATCAATGGCGGATGACAATGTTGGAGAAATTTAGTCGATGTTTTCATTTATTAAATGTTTCTTTTGAGTAGTTGATACATTTATGGAATTGTAATAAGTCTTCAAGAGAAGACATAGATTGGTATTTTAATTAATTAGTGAAGATATTAGTTGGTTTCCTTATTTAAACATTGATGATGACGTAGTAAGTTTGATAGAATAAGATGACAATTGTTTCCGCCATTGTGCTTGAATGCTATATTTCATTATTTGAAAAATTAGTTATTCCATAAATTACTTGGGAATTCGGCCGTCGTGTTATACACGAGAGTCGAAAATCTCGGGTCGTTACATAGTCGATTTGCTCTTTTAGCTTTTGAGCAATGACTACACACGATCTTCCCTAATTAAGAAGACGGAAATGACCAAGATTGAATGGCTAAGGCTTTTCTTAGGATGCAATGCTATCTTGTCATGAGGTTTTGGGATCCTAAAGTCTATCTATAAGCACACTTACCGATGGAACGTGATGAACCTTAGATTCTTCACTTGGTAAGCAGCTTTGACTTCAAGTCTTGAGACTTCAATCTTCGTCGGGGCTCATAAGACTCGACTGGCTTAATCGATTACATAATTAACAATACGATGCACGAATCAGTGCACTAACAATCTCCCCCTTTGTCAATTACGTGACAAAACGCATAATAAGATGGTTTATGATCTCCATATCATGAATATCCCAAAACAGAGAAACTATTACACCCGCTTACATGTCTATACAAAATATTACAAATTTATCTTTACAAAATGACATGTATAGACTCGAAACGTTTTCAATTTCTCCCCCTCAAAACCTGCACCTAAGAAAGCCTACAAAAGGATATAAATCAGCTTCTTGGTGGGATATAGTTCTCCCCCCTTTTGTTAGTGATTGACAAAGGTTAGCTCACAAGAGAGTATGCCTATGAGAGCAGCGAAGCTAATCCATGAATAATAAAGCACAGAAAATATGCCAATTATACGATCAAGGGAAGAGGTAGATTATGACAAACATGGGAGAAAAGAAGTGATACATAGCAACATGATATACAATTAATTATTACGCACAAAGGGCATTTCACCCAATCAACCAACCAACCAACCACCCCAAATGGCATGTATATCAAGATCAATTAATTAAAATAAGCTATATTTAAACAGAGCAATGAGTCAAAAGGGCTTAATGCCCAAGCCATCTAACCTCCCCTTATCAATATACCAATAAATCCAATAGACTCATCAATATAGCAATAATGGACCAGAAATGGGCAAGCAACCCATGACTGAATTAGCTCATTAATTCAAGTATCATTAATAAGGATAGATATGTCTCATAGGGTCATGCCAACATACAGTAGTTTAAGTAATGGAAAGCCTATGTTAATATGACCGAACTGATATAATAAGAACGCTTATGAGAAAATGCAGAGCATATGCAATCTATATGACCAAAATGAACAAAAGGCCCAACAAACATACATAATTTGGTGAGTATGCATCAACAATCACAATTAACAATTAAACAGACAGATATCAAGAAAAAGCAACCATATAAATATAACTGAAAGTCAAAGGATATCCAAAATGGGGCATGCAACCCAAATGTCTGAAAACAATGAGTAAGAGAGGGGTGACCAGCCCATCAACTAAGTACTAAACTACACAGTCCAACTGTAGCATCGAATCACCCTGAATGATATGCCAAAATAAACTAGGGGATAATAAAAAGATCAATACTCGGCCAATAAAAAAGAAGCTCTTTGACCAAGGTGGTCAACATAAACTCCAAAAGTCAAAACACTTTAGCTCCATGATCGAGTAGGTCTGGCTGAATCGTCGCTCCTGCAGGATAGGCGAGAGGCAATATCATGAACGGTACACTGAAGAGAGCTAAACATCTGCTATAACACAAACTGGAGTCCCATAATCTGGGCCTAGCCAGCAGCAAGTTGAGACTGCTGCTCAAGAATCTGATGTAACACATCTATCTGCGGCCAACTGGGAGTCTGGGATCCGCTCGGATGATCTGACGGAGTCATAGACCTGCGGCGAGTAAATGCTTGAATCGGATTCTGAAATTGACGTGGATGATGTCACGGATCTATCTCAGGCTCTGTCTGCTGAGAAGGACCGGGGGCTGTAGATGAACCTGGAGCAGTGAAGGTCCTGGAGCAGGAGTAGAAGCAGGAGCACGAGCTGGAGGTGGAGCCTGTAGTAGTAGCCTCATTCTTTTTATGGTGGCGAGGTTTATGATCCTAGGCATCACAAGAGCAGAGTGTGAGGGTGGAAAACTACATCGTGAAGCAAGATGACAGACAAGATGCCCAAATGGAAGAGCCTTCATTTTTTTGCTCCCAATTGCTATAGCAAGTTGTCGTGTGATCAGAGTAGGCAAACACAGCTTGTGACCTTAACTGACATGATATATAATTTGAACAATTTGAGCCTTCAGATCATAATGATTACTCTTCCTAGGATAAAGGTTGGTCACAAAGATCTGATGAAGCACTCGATAGGCATGCGCCATGTATTTAGTTTGAACTGCGTTCCCCTTATGCCACTCAACATTACGACCGTGGCATAAAGCCTCAGTCCAGATGACTCACTCTTCTTCAGGAGTTTTACCCGTCTCAGGAATCTGGTAGTCTGAAATTTCTATACCAAGAACACAATGGATCACAACAGCTGTGATACGAATTCGCCTATTACTGTAAGTCACATAAAAGCTAGGCGGATATGTTACCGGATTCGAACAATGAGCAAAGAATGATCACACCAAGTCCTCATAGACAGGTCTAGCAAGTTCCAGCACCTTTTCCCAGCCAACATTAGTCAACATTTCAGAAATTCCATAGTCTCGAAGGCTGTGAACATCCACATTTCTTTCACACAACACAGAACGGCCAGCAAATCTGACCACATTCTGAGCCCTAGACACTACTTCATCTTTTAATGGGTATCCAGAGGACTGAGAGGTTGAGGATATATCATCAAGATTGGGGGGAGCTTGTGACTGAGCTCGGGAGCTACCCCGACGGACTACTTGTCGCTTGGAACGAGTAGGCCGGGATGGTCCTTGTCCATCGGGGCTTTCCCTTTCTTCCCCCTTTGAGAGGAGACATTTCTAGGAGGCATTTGAGCTGAGAGAGGCAATGTATACAATGATAAGGAGGCTCTAGATGTTTAAGAGAATGAAAATCAATTCTAACAAGCCTTTGAGAAATGCCAAGATAAACAATGAGCAAATACATGATGAAATCTACCAATATGAAGAATGGGATGCAATGGAGATGCCTTTGAACTCACCGATTGATGATTGGAGGAGAGAAAATGGAGCTTAAGTGAGTGTAGGTGAGCTTTTAGAGTCGGGTGATTGAAGGAAGGAAGAGGAGCCCAAAGAGGAAATGAAGAATTGATCGATCGCGCGGCCTTTTAAAAAGAGGTCTGGACGTTTTTGTGCATGGGCGATCAATCGCTTGGGCCTGAGCGATTGATCATAAGAGCGTCTTTTTGTGCGGATCAACCTCTGGACCAATTTTTCGTACTGGCAATTGATCTCCTAGGCAGGGCGATTGATTGGAAGTGTTTCTGTTTGGGCAGATTGGTCTCTGGACTATTTTTCATACTGGCGATTGATCGCCCAGCCTAGGCAATTGATCGCTTGTGTCGATTTGTACATAAATCAATCTTTGGATGAGTGTTGCGCATTGGCGATTGATTGCCCAGGCTGGGCGATTGATCGCTTGTGCCGATTTCTGCACAGATCAATGAATTTAAAGTTCTTAATACATGATTTATGAGTTTTATGAACTTGAGATCACTTGGATAAATGGCTGCATCTTCTGATATTAACTTGACTTATGACATAGTGAGACAAAGGGTCTTAGATATGAGCCATGCTGATAAGGAAATGAAATTAGTAATGATGGCTCTATTTTGACTGGTATTTAAGAGGAATGAGACGAACACTAGCAGATATACCTATCACATGCTACGATTTGAGGATTGCTAAGAAAAGAGGCTAAGGCCTCTGATTTTAAACCTGTAAAAACACGAAGCTCGTTTAGCCATCCTCTTAATGCCCAGACACCCATGAATTTTCAAAGATATTGAGGATAAATACATTCCAAGGGGCTGGCTTAAAACACTGTCGATCACTTATCCTTCATGATCCATTTCACAACAATTCTCTTTGTGCCAAGGTCATTTGAAAATCCATTAAGAGTTCTCTTCTTTTTAGGAAGGTTGTTCTTTCTATATGATTGCTCATAGCCCAATCTCATTTCATTAATCATTCTATTAGTCTTATCATTTATCAGGGCTACTTGTTTGAGCAAAGCATTCATCCGAGCATCATTCTTTGGTGGAGTCGGAAAATTTCTCCCCATATTTTTCGATTCTTAAGGGGACTCCTAGTGTGGTGTGCTTCTCTCCCTTTTAGAATAGATTTGCCTATCTTGCATTGGGAGGGAGAGAGCTGTGGGCGTTTAAAGGCCAAACATTCAGATTTTAGGTGACCTACATCACCACAAGCATGACAAATAGGGGATGCTCTGGTTTTACTTCCCAATGCACCATAGTTCGTTCTTACCATAGGTTGGACGAAGGTAGTTTTTGAATTGTGACTATCATAGCCCAAACCTCTTTTGTTCACAAGTGATCTTTCTATACCCAAGAGCTTTCAAGATTTTCCTCTCCTTAGGAGAAATGTCTTCTAGAGTCAACAACTTAACATTTGAGATGATCAATTTCAGTGTTTGCCTCTTTGAGTTTTTTTTCTAGACTCGCATGTTTATCTAAAGTCTCACCATTCATGAATTTTCCCCTTTCATGTTCAAGAGCATCATTCTTCTTTTTCAGTTCTTCTAAATCTTGACCCAACTTTTCATTTTCAATTTTCAAACCATCAAGGTTTTTGGTTAGTTTATCATTTTCAGCCTTCATTTGTCCCAACTTCTTTATGGTGTTCATATTTTCAATATACAGTTGGTTGTACACTTCTTGAAGTTCATCATCCCCACTCTCATCATCACTTGAGGATTCCTCTTCATGAGAGGGGGTATGGTTAGCATTGTCTCCCTCTTTCTCATTTTCAGGGAGAGTTGTGGTGGTGGAGACCATAAGAATTTTAAGTGATCTTTGGTATTCATTACTTCGGGATTCATATGAGTTGGATTCCGAACTAGTATCATCCCAAGTGGCAACCATGACCTTTCTCCCTTTATGTTTCTTTTCATCATTTTCTTAGCAATTAGGAACAATGTGACCATATTTCCCACAATTATAGCATTTTGGCTCGTTTGATCTTCTGAAGGATTTACCTGTATGGTTCTTATAATCAAAATGCCTTCCTTCCTTGTGGTGGCTTGTTGAACCTCCAATTTATACATTGCATTGCCCATTACACTACATAATTTGCATGATTTTCATGGTTAAAAGGCCCACCTAACATGTGTTTTGTGATTGTAGAGATAAGAGGGGATTTCATCAAATTGGAGTCAAAAGATTACATTTGAAGACATTGGATGAAGTCCTAAGATGGACCAAGGAAAGAAGAAGAAAGAGAGAGAAAAGAGAATGAAGAAAAGAAGAAAAAGATGAAGGAATACAAGGCTGACCGGTCGTCCGACCGGTCAGCCACATCACAGGAACAAGTAGAAGAGAGGCCGACCGGTCATGACCGGTCGGCCATGCACACTGGATCAAGGCAATAGATCAGCCCGACCGGTCATGACCGGTCGGGCATGCACGCTGGATGAGTGGGAGGTCAGTCCGACCGGTCTTGACCGGTCGGCTGTACCCACTGGATGTTTCAAAAAGCTGGTCCGACCGGTCACGACCGGTCGGCTCTGCGTAATAGGAAAGTCCTTTCTAATTCGGGACTCCGAAAATCGCTGCGCAATGCGTAGGATTTCGCAGAATTCGACGCAAGGGAGGATTGTTGCTATAAAAGGCCACCTAGGGGCTCTCCCTAAGGTATCAGAGAAGAGAAGGAACGTGAGTTTGGAGGCTGAAGGCGACTGTGGAGCGTCTGCAACATCTATCTTCGGGTTTTTCTAGTTCTATGCTTTATTTTTGAGTTTTTAGTTGTAGTATGACTATGCTCGGCTAAAACCTCTCAGCTAAGGTTGAGAGGTGAAGTTTGTAGTCAGTTTTATGTTAATTTCAGTTTGATTCAAGTATTTTTAATTCAAAGTTGATTTTTCTTATGTTTCAGTCCAATAGGTGGTAGTTTGAGATGTCTTATCTGAGTTTATGTGCTCCGGACATGAATTCCTTTTAATTCTCTGAGATTATCACAGGTTGCTTGTTTAGATTCGAATTATAGTAATCCTTGAGCAGGCCATAGTCCATAGGCATGGCTGTTACTCCGCAGGCTATGAATTTGAATTCTACATTGATTGAATGGACTTGAACTTGGAAGTTCAACTTGAATTGGATGAATGTGTGTGAATGCTTTACTTTCCAACTAGATGAGAGATAGGACTTCAAATCTAGTTGTGTTCTCTACTTGGATTGACTGAATTGACATAGGATTGCTACAGGTGGATCCTTGAAAGCCTTGGTACATTATATCTCTGATTTTTCATTAAGTTACTATTTTAATTAAACATCCCATTGAATCTGAATTTACTCTATTAAACTAAGTTGCTGGAGTAATTAGGAAGCTATTACTCTTTCCCTGTGGATCGACCTCGGTCTTACCGAGATTTATTACTACATCGCAGCCTTACACTTGAGGCGAGCGAACAAGTTTTTGGCGCCGCTGCCGGTAGGGCTGTCAATGGCACGGATCAAGATCCGTATCCGATCCGTATCCGATCCGATTTAATCGGATTCGGATCAATAATCGGATAATCGGATCGGATACGGATATCCAACAATGATCCGTTTAATATTTGGGTCGGATTCGGATCAACCTTGATCCGGCCCGTTAACGATCCGACCCGATAAAAAAAATAAATAAAAAATAAAAAATAAAATAAAATAAAAACATATGATAATCTCTCTCTCTCTCTCTCTCTCTCTCTCTCTCTCTCTCTCTCTCCTCTCTCGGATATCCGGTCGGATATCGGGTCGGATCATAATCGGATCGGAAACGGATTTTGAAAAATTTAATCGGGTCGGGTTCGGATCATATACTTGTGATCCGAATCGGATTCGGGTCGGATTCGGGTCGGATATATTCTTAATCGGGTCGGATTCGGATCATCACTGATCCGGCCCGTATCCGACCCGTTGACAGCCCTAGCTGCCGGGGACAGTAGATAATAGTTTTCAAATAGTTTCAGTGGCTGTAGAAGTAGAAGTAGATAGGTTTTTCTGATTTTTCTTAGAACTAACATAGTTTTCTGTTTTGTAGGAATTCTTCTTTCAGTTAAAGGGCATCAGGTGATACCTTTCTAACATAGCTTTTTCAGAATTTTTAGTTCAGATTTTAGTTTTCTAGAATAGGATTAATTTCAGTTTCTGGTTGAGTGGTTTATGTCCCGTTGGGAACGTAATCATTCAAATCGTCTTCAATCTGAAGGTGGTTTAGTTGGACCATTGTCAGTCCATAGACAAGTCCGAAATTATCAAGAGCATCGTGAAAGTTTGGGGAGTATGGATCAAACACCCTTAAGGAATCCTCCCCCCCTACTCCAACCACAAACGCAAATCAGGAAGGAGTAGGAGAGAATGAGGTACATAATGTTCCTCCAATGAGATCACTACGGGATTACCTACAACCTGCTCGTACAATTACACCTTCTTGCATAGTTCTACCAGCTAACGGTGGGACCCTTGACATAAAACCAGGAGTAATCCAACTTTTACCTAAATTCCATGGGCTAGACTCTGACCGCCCACTTGCAAGAATTCGAAGAAGTGTTGGCCACTTTGCATTATCCCAATGTTTCTGGGGATACAATCAGACTTAAACTTTTTCCCTTCACCTTGAAAGAAAGAGCCAAAGATTGGCTTCACTCTCTTAGACCATATTCGATTGGGTCATGGGTTGAGATGAACCGGGAATTCTTGAAAAAGTTCTTCTCGGCTCATAAAACAAACACTCTTCGAAGGGCCATAATGAATTTCTCAGCTAAAGAGGGTGAATCATTCTTTCAATGTTGGGAAAGGTTTAAGGAACTCCTGCTTGCTTGCCCACATCATGGCTATGAGAGTTGGCGAATTATAAATTTTTTCAATGATGGATTAAGTTCTAATATGCGCCAATTTGTGGAAATGATGTGCAATGGCGAGTTTATGAGTAAAAATCCAGATGATGCTTGGAGTTACTTGGACATGTTGGCTGAAAACGCCCAATCTTGGGACACCTCGGATAAACCCAAGAACCCCAAGCCTACTCAAGAGAAAGGAGGGATATATGTCCTTAAAGAGGAAGACGACGTAAATGCAAGGATAGCCAACCTCACAAGGAAGGTTGAGGCCATGGAACTTAGCAAAAATGGAGTTTCCAAGTCCAAAGAAGCTGTTGAGACCACATGTGGGATTTGTCTCACCGACTTACACGGTATGCAAGATTGTCCCACAATTCCTGCATTTAAGGAAGTGCTGCAAGAGACAGCCAATGCCACATATGGTTATCAACGGCCCTTCAATGGACCGGTAGGTAATACATACAATGAGAGTTGGAAGAACCACCCGAATTTCAGTTGGAGGAATGCCCCAACGGGCAATCCTACCAACTCCCAAAGAGGGCCACCCATGCAAAATATGGCCCCACCTCAATTCTCATTGGAGGATACCTTGAGGGCATTTATGCAAGGGCAAGCGCAAATAAATGAATCAAATCAGCAAATGTTCCAAGAGCTGAAAGTCTCGGTTAATGAGATTAAGGGACGCTTGAATGCTAGGGAAGGGACCTTTCCGGCCCAACCTCAGCCCAATCCAAAGCAAGTACATGAAGTGAGCATCCCTAATCCTCCCAACCAAAACATGGAGCAAGCTAAATCCATTACCACCCTTAGAAGTGGTAAACAAATTGACAAAACTATTCCGGTGAAGGCCGATGAGCCTAATGATCCGGTAAATTCTGAGGATGAAAATGGATCTAACCTAGCCCCACAACAACCAGAACGCATTTACAAGCCCATAGCACCATTCCCTTCAAGATTGGTTGCCCCAAAATCTCTCCCAAATTCTCAAGATATTCTAGAGATTTTCAGACAAGTCAAGATCAACATCCCTTTGCTTGATGCCATCAAACAAATTCCCTCTTATGCCAAGTTTCTAAAAGATCTATGCACGACAAAACGCAAATATAATGTGCAGCAAAAGGCCTTCTTAACTGAGCAAGTTAGTGCCATCCTCACTCAAAAGACCCCCCCAAAATTCAAAGATCCCGGTAGTCCCACCGTCTCATGTATCATTGGAGACTACCGGATTGAACGTGCCTTGTTAGACTTGGGGGCGAGTGTGAACTTGATCCCATACTCGGTATATGAGCAATTGGGTCTTGGTGAATTAAAACCCACCAAAACCACGTTGCAACTCGCTGATAGATCTATCCGTGTACCGAGGGGGATAGTTGAGGATGTTCTAGTCCAAGTTGACAAATTCTACTATCCAGTAGATTTTATCGTCTTGGACACACAACCGGTTTTGGATGCTAGCACCCAAATACCGGTAATACTAGGCCGCCCATTCCTTGCCACATCAAACGCAATCATCAATTGCCGGAATGGGGTGATGCAATTATCTTTTGGAAACATGACACTAGAAGTGAATGTATTTCACTTGGGCAAAAGACATAGGGATGTCGATGACGATGAGTTCTTCGATGTAAACATACTTGAAACCTTTGAAGAAGAAGAACTCCTCCAACTTGAACCACTAGAAAGCTTGGAGACATGCTTAGCACACTTCATGGATTCTAAAGACCCCATCATCAGTGAGATTGTGCATGCATTAAATATAGAAAGACCGGTAGTTGATACTAGCCGGTGGAGGCCCCATTTTGAAAAATTGCCACCAACCACATCAAGGCCTCTACCGTCTAGCATCAAACCACCGAAGCTTGACCTCAAACCATTGCCATCCGAGCTTAAATATGTATATCTGGGTCAAGAGGAAACTTTCCCAGTTGTCATTGCCTCCCACCTAGAAAAAGACCAAGAGCTCAAGTTGATTGAGTTACTCAAAAAACACCGGGAAGCCATAGGTTGGACAATAGCGGATCTCAAAGGGATAGATCCTTCGGTTTGCACTCACTGTATACACCTTGAGAAAACGCAAAAACGACTAGACAACCTCAAAGACGGCTAAATCCAAACATGATGGAGGTTGTCAAAGCCGAAGTGTTAAAGCTATTGGATGTGGGTATCATCTACCCCATCTCAGATAGCCAATGGGCGAGTCCTACCCAAGTTGTCCCCAAGAAATCCGGTATTACCATCATTGAAAACGCCAACAACGAGCTTATACCGACTAGGGTGACCACCGGTTGGCGTATGTGCATTGATTATAGGAAGCTCAATACGGTCACTAGGAAAGACCACTTCCCGCTCCCATTTATGGACCAAATTTTGGAGAGGTTGGCAGGCCATCCCTACTATTGCTTCCTAGATGGCTATTCCGGATACAACCAAATTGAGATAGCTCCGGAAGACCAAGAGAAAACCACATTTACATGCCCGTTTGGTACCTTCGCCTACCGAAGGATGCCATTCGGGTTATGCAATGCACCCGCCACATTCCAACGATGCATGTTGAGTATTTTCTCGGACATGGTGGGTGAGTTTCTTGAGGTGTTCATGGATGACTTCTCTGTTTTTGGTTGTACATTTGATGAGTGCCTCGAGCACTTGAAGTTGGTCTTAATGAGGTGTGAGGAAAAGCAACTTGTATTAAACTGGGAAAAGTGCCACTTCATGGTACAAAGAGGAATAGTCCTTGGACACATCATCTCGTCCAATGGAATAGAGGTAGACCGGGCAAAAATTGACATAATTTCCAATCTACCACCACCCAAAAGCATACGCGATGTGCGGTCCTTCCTGGGACACGCCGGTTTCTATCGAAGGTTTATAAAGGACTTTAGTCACATTTCAAGGCCTTTATGCAACCTTCTACAAAAGGAGAACCAATTTGAATGGAGTGCCGAATGTCAATTAGCTTTTTCAAAGCTGAAAGACATGTTGACAACCGCTCCTATCATGCAACCACCAGATTGGTCCATTCCTTTTGAGTTGATGTGCGATGCGAGCGATTTTGCTATTGGGGCGGTGTTAGGCCAAAAGAAGGATAAAAAGCCCCATGTCATCTACTACACGAGTAGGACCTTGAATCTTGCCTAAGTTAATTATTCAACTACGGAGAAAGAGCTCCTAGCTGTCATCTTTGCCTTGGACAAATTCAGGCCATACTTAATAGGATCCAAAGTTATTGTTTATACGGATCATGCGGCACTGAAATACCTTCTTTCTAAGAAGGATGCTAAGCCCCGTTTGCTAAGATGGATCCTACTCCTTCAAGAATTCGATTTGGAGATCAAAGATAAGAAGGGGGTAGAAAATGTGGTGGCGGATCATCTATCCCGCCTAGTCCTACCAAATTCCATTGACGAGTCACCTATTGAGGACTCATTCCCTGATGAGTAACTCTTTGTTGCTATGCATCCACCATGGTACGCTGATATAGCCAATTATCTTTCCACAGGTGCGATGCCGACTCATTGGACTGCGCAAGACAAACGTAAATTTCTAAGGGAAGTGCGCAGATTTTTCTGGGATGAACCTTTATTGTTTAAATATTGCCCAGACCAAATTATAAGGAGATGCTTCCCTGATGATGAACATAATTCAGTCATCTCCTTTTGTCATAATCAAGCATGTGGGGGTCATTTTTCAGCCAAGAAAACAACTGCAAAAATTCTGCAGTGTGGTTTTTATTGGCCCACGCTATTTAAGGACACCCACGAGTTTTGCAAAGCGTGCGAGCGCTGCCAGAAGTTAGGAGGATTATCCCGTCGAAATATGATGCCTCTCACACCAATCCAACATCTTGAAGTCTTTGACTGTTGGGGCATCGATTTCATGGGACCATTCCCCTCATCTTTTGGACACGTCTATATTCTGTTGGCCGTAGACTATGTGTCTAAATGGATAGAGGCTATCCCATGTAGAACCAATGATCATCGTACGGTTCTCAAGTTTCTCAAAGAAAACATACTTTCTAGATTTGGGACGCCTCGAGCCATTATTAGTGATGGTGGTGCTCACTTTTGCAATAGACCTTTTGAAACTTTGATGAAGAAATATGGTATTAGGCACAAAGTGAGTACCCCATACCACCCACAAACAAGTGGGCAAGCTGAAATCTCCAATAGGGAAATCAAACAGATTTTAGAGAAGACGGTGAGACCGGATCGCAAGGATTGGTCCCTACGATTAGATGATGCACTTTGGGCTCACCGTACTGCCTACAAGACACCCATTGGAATGTCCCCTTATAGACTTGTCTATGGGAAAGCTTGCCACTTGCCTGTGGAGATAGAACACAAAGCCTATTGGGCAATTCGGGCCCTAAATTTTGACATAGACAAGGCTAGCTCGCTTCGCAAACTTCAATTAAATGAGCTTGATGAGATCCGGAACGATGCATATGAGAATTCGAGGATTTACAAGAGCAAGATGAAGGCCTTTCATGACAAACACATCTTAAGGAAATCCTTCCATGAAGGACAGAAAGTGCTCTTGTATAATGCCCGACTTCATCTTTTTTCGGGAAAATTACGATCTCGATGGACCGGCCCATATATTGTTAAAGAAGTTTTTCCCCATGGGGCTGTTGAGATTGAGAATGCAGCGAATGGTGACTGTTTCAAAGTTAATGGACAACGCCTTAAACCATTTGTTGAGAAATTTGATTCAGAGGACATGTCCATCTCCCTGAATGATCCTGTCTATCAGGATGATTGATCTCCTAGTCTGATGGAGGTATAGCATAGGTAGGTTTAGTTTTTTTACTGTTTTAGTAGGATTTAGTTGTTGGAATTGCAGACCTCCATGATCGCTCTCTCAGGTACTATTGATTCTCACTCTCTCATATTTTACCATTGTTCTCATGTTCATGCTAACTAACTATCTTTTTACATTGAGGACAATGCAAGATTTGGTTGGGGGGTGAGATGAGATCCCTCATCTAGCATATTGCAACATTTCGAGCTTCATATGCACAATTTTTTTTCGAATTTTCTAACATCTCAAAACTCTTTTAGAAAATTTTGTTTCTATACATTTGAGAGGCTATGAGTAGAAGAGGAGGAGAAATGAAGTGTGTGATGTTGTAGTCTTGAATTTCTTCCAACATAATGGCTTTATATGTTAATTCCCCTATTGTTGTGATTGATAGAACATTTGAACACCTTTACACCAAGTTCACATTACACGATTTTCATGAGTGATAGGTTTATGTGATTTGTGGATTAGCTAGACTTTGGTTTAGAGGTGTTGAGCAGCCAAGCCGGGGTATTTTGTCCATCCTTGTCCATGAGAAAATAATGAAAGATATGGATTTCTAAAAATCCTATCTAAGTTAAAAAAAGAAAAGGAAAGAAATGATGAAATCGGGAAGGAAAGAAAAATGGTGGAAAATTCCGAAGAGGGCTACCTATTACCAACCGGGGGATGGTCGAACCGTAACCAAAGCCGGAAATGGGACGTAGTGTGAAAGCCGTCGGAAGGACGGTAAGGCAAATTCCTGTCATAGGCTTGCTGTTGTTCTGTGCACCTTGAAATCCCTGGTCTACTTAATCTATAAAGAAGATGGTTCCAGGAACTCATGAGATGAACTTTCACTATGCACACTAGGTTGAATTTGTTCGAATTCTTCTATTTATCAATCAGTCAGCGGGGATTTCATGTAAACACTTCTTATGTTTTGAGAGTCCAAGGTTCAGCTTCTAACACCTAATTTTTCCAAATTTTACACTTATACATCTTGGAATGGATAGAAACATGGTTTCTGGAAGAGGGTTGGATTTGGAGGTTTGAAACTATTTCACGCATGTTTTGCTCGGGACTAGCAAAAAGCTGGTTGGGGGGTGTGTTGAACCTCCAATTTATACATTGCATTGCCCATTACACTACATAATTTGCATGATTTTCATGGTTAAAAGGCCCACCTAACATGTGTTTTGTGATTGTAGAGATAAGAGGGGATTTCATCAAATTGGAGTCAAAAGATTACATTTGAAGACATTGGATGAAGTCCTAAGATGGACCAAGGAAAGAAGAAGAAAGAGAGAGAAAAGAGAATGAAGAAAAGAAGAAAAAGATGAAGGAATACAAGGCTGACCGGTCGTCCGACCGGTCAGCCACATCACAGGAACAAGTAGAAGAGAGGCCGACCGGTCATGACCGGTCGGCCATGCACACTGGATCAAGGCAATAGATCAGCCCGACCGGTCATGACCGGTCGGGCATGCACGCTGGATGAGTGGGAGGTCAGTCCGACCGGTCTTGACCGGTCGGCTGTACCCACTGGATGTTTCAAAAAGCTGGTCCGACCGGTCACGACCGGTCGGCTCTGCGTAATAGGAAAGTCCTTTCTAATTCGGGACTCCGAAAATCGCTGCGCAATGCGTAGGATTTCGCAGAATTCGACGCAAGGGAGGATTGTTGCTATAAAAGGCCACCTAGGGGCTCTCCCTAAGGTATCAGAGAAGAGAAGGAACGTGAGTTTGGAGGCTGAAGGCGACTGTGGAGCGTCTGCAACATCTATCTTCGGGTTTTTCTAGTTCTATGCTTTATTTTTGAGTTTTTAGTTGTAGCATGACTATGCTCGGCTAAAACCTCTCAGCTAAGGCTGAGAGGTGAAGCTTGTAGTAAGTTTTATGTTAATTTCAGTTTGATTCAAGTATTTTTAATTCAAAGTTGATTTTTCTTATGTTTCAGTCCAATAGGTGGTAGTTTGAGATGTCTTATCTGAGTTTATGTGCTCCGGACATGAATTCCTTTTAATTCTCTGAGATTATCACAGGTTGCTTGTTTAGATTCGAATTATAGTAATCCTTGAGCAGGCCATAGTCCATAGGCATGGCTGTTACTCCGCAGGCTATGAATTTGAATTCTACATTGATTGAATGGACTTGAACTTGGAAGTTCAACTTGAATTGGATGAATGTGTGTGAATGCTTTACTTTCCAACTAGATGAGAGATAGGACTTCAAATCTAGTTGTGTTCTCTACTTGGATTGACTGAATTGACATAGGATTGCTACAGGTGGATCCTTGAAAGCCTTGGTACATTATATCTCTGATTTTTCATTAAGTTACTACTTTAATTAAACATCCCATTGAATCTGAATTTACTCTATTAAACTAAGTTGCTGGAGTAATTAGGAAGCTATTACTCTTTCCCTGTGGATCGACCTCGGTCTTACCGAGATTTATTACTACATCGCAGCCTTACACTTGAGGCGAGCGAACATGGCTCTTGCTTTTAAAGAATTTCTGAAATATCTTAGCCATAAGAGCCAATTCTTCCATATCTATTTCCTCATCACCATTGTCATTATAAGTATGTTCTTTGTGAGAGGTTTTCAGTACTGCATTTTTGGATTTTGTGGGAGGTTTGAAATGCAATTCATGAGTTTGAAGGGACCCTATCAATTCTTCAACCTTCATGGTATCTACGTCCTGACATTCTTCTAAAGTAATGACTTTGGTGGAGAATCGTTCTGGTAAGGATCTTAGAATTTTCCTACATAGTCTATTCTCTGGAACAAGTTCTCCCAAACCACACATCTCATTCGTGATTTTATTTAATCTGATAAAGAAGTCCATAAATGTTTCATGCTCGTCCATTCTTATGTTTTCAAACTGTGTAGTGAGGTGCTGAAGTTTTGAGTGTTTAACAACACTTGTTCCTTCATGACAAACTTTAAGAACGTCCCATGCTTGCTTACTAGTTTGACAGTTTTGAATGCGACTAAATTCTTCTTTGGAAACTGAACAAAAAATAGCATTTAGTCCTTTAGCATTATAAACATGTTGAACTTTATCAAAATCTGTCCACATTGCCCTCTCTCTTGGTCTGAGGACATCCGGTTCACCCTCCTTACATATAATATCCATTGGGGCGTCATAACTAAATTCAACCATGTCCCAAACGTCTGAACCAATGGATCCTAAAAAATGCGCATTCGGGCTTTCCAATATGGGTAGTTTAACCCGTCAAAGAAGGGAGGCTTAGAAACGGACGTGGCATCCTCTCTAGACATATTTTCAAGCACTCTTAGGATCTTACTCCGAGTTTTTAAACCTAAACGGAGGAACCCACTCTGATACCAATTGAAATTGCGATTTGCATTGCTATTGAGATAAGCTTGAAGATATGCTTATAACCTAGAGGGGGGTGAATATGAATTTTTTAAATTTCTTTGCCAATTAAAACTAAATTGCCTTCACAATATGATTTTTCAATTGTGCACATGCAAGGCATAAGATCCTCCTATTATGGTAACTAATCTATGATGATGATGTAGACTGTGAGTTATGAGATTAATTAAGTGAAGTTTATATGGAGATACAATAAAAGCATTTAATCAAACAGTTGATATTCATACTTATCCTAAACATTTAGTTGAGCATATAACGGAGAATATCTTGTAGGCATTTTCTTAAGCATGTAGTGTGCATTCAACAAGTCATTTATAGAATTTAGCAATTAATTGAAATAATGGACAAGAAGCATTCAACACATTGCACACGATGTATAGTGGTTTGACAATGAGTCTACTCCACTCCCGGTTCAAGTACTCAACTCCTTTGAGTACACCGGCATTCACTATCGAAGGTTTTAAATGAGGTTCACCTCTCAACCTTTACAACCTACACAAGGTTAACTCCTACACAAGGACTCCAATAATCCTACACAAGGACTCACATGTCCTACACAAGGACAATACATGAATTCTCCATTGTCGGAGGCCTACACAAGGACTTTAACAAGTCCTACTTAAGGACACCCACGTATTCTCCCGTGTCGGAGGCCTACACAAGAACTTCTATGTCCTACACAAGGACAACTCCGAGATTGAGTCACAATCTCTAGACCCCAATCTCAACAAGAAGGGGGAAATCAAACAATGGAATCTATAAGCTTAAACACTTACAAGAGATGAGCCTCGATTCAGCGCTGTTGAGTAGCTTCAGCTTCCACGAATGCTTCAACTCCTCTCCAAGCGCCCATGATCAGCTACTAATGCATATGATGTTCCTAGACTAATGTTAGGTAGGTGGGAGGATGTGTTGGAGTTCCCTTTGCCTATTCAATGCAATGGTAATGATAGGAACTACCAACTCTAAGTATTCAATGGCTATTGATGACCAAATGATTCAACACGATGTGTTAAGTCAGCCATGAATACCTTACTTGAGTTCTACTTCAAACCGAACTTTGAATGCTCATTGAAGTGCCATGAATCACTTGGTTTAAGCGATGAACTCTAAGCAATAATGAGCAAAGGAAGGATAGATGATGCTTTTAAATGCCCCTTTCAATGCTCTCAATGGGTGTGCAAAGGATACCATTAAAGCCCTTAAGATATACCTTTATAGAATCCAAGAATCGGGGTTCAATGGATATAAAACGGCCAGTTGTCGATTGATCTATCAGACCATCGATCAATCCCAAGAAGAAGATTTTCAGATGAAAGCTTGCTGGACAAAAATCGTCCTGGGCGATTAATCGGATTGGCTGATCGATTGATCGGATAGGGCTAACCGATTGATTGACCGGCCAGCTGATTAATCTCAAATACAATTTTGGCAGATGTGCTTGCTGGATATATTTGTGGTCCACCAATCAATTGCAAATGGTATTTTATACATGTATGCTTGCTGGACCTAATCCAGGATGAGCGATCAATCACACATGCCATGGTGATCAATCGCCATTGGCATTACTGCTTGATTTCTTTGCTAAAACAAGTTCAGGCATTGAGATAAATCAATAATAGTTATTAATCAATCAATTTTTCTTGTAGATTGATCGACAATTAGTCGATTTGCTCTTTTATCTTTTGAGTAATGACTACACACGATCTTCCCTAATTAAGAAGACGGAAATGACCAAGATTGAATGACTAAGGCTTTTCTCAGGATGTAATGCCATCTAGTCATGAGGTTTTGGGATCCTAAAGTCCGTCTATATGCACACTTACCTGTGAAACTTGATGAACCTTGGATTCTTCACTTGACAAGCATCTTTGACTTCAAGTCTTGAGACTTCAATCTTTGTCGGGGCTCACAAGATTCGACTGACTTAAGTGATCATGAAATTGACAATACGATGCACGAATCAGTGCACTAACAAGGATACATTGAACGCATTCATAATTGGACAAACTCAGATAAATCAGTCCAACATGCAGGCCATGAATGAACTTAAAATTTCGATGGAAAGAATTGAGACATACTTTGGAGTTAGGGAGAAATGAACTTTTTTGACCCAATCTCATCCTAACCCCAAGGAACAACTCGAATCGAATTCCAATTCTTCAACCATTCAAGTGGAATATGTTCAAGCCATCACCACTCTTAGAAGTGGTAAAATAATTGAAAATTTTGAACCGGTGAAGGCCGCAATGCCTAATGATCCGACTGATTCTAAGAATGAGACGAATTGAACAATGCTTCATAAGATGAAGATCCAGATCGTGTGTATAAACTAGTGGCCCCATTCCCCTAACGTCTTGTCTCAACCAAAAAGCCAAGTGAAAATCAGGACATCCTAGAGGTCTTCCAACAAGTTAAAATCAACATTCCCTTGTTGGATGCAATTAAGCAAAACCTTCATACACCAAATTTTTAAAGGATTTATGTGCCGTAAAGCGTAAGCAGAACGTGCACAAGAGGCATTTTTAACGGAATAAGTGAGTGTTATCATACAACAAAATACTCTCCCTAAATTCAAAGATCCCGAAAGCCCTACAAGCTCTTGCATGATAGGTAACTTCCTGATCAATAGAGCACTTCTTTATCTAGAGGCTAGTGTTAACTTGATTCCCTACTCGGTACATGAGCAACTTGGACTTGGTGTATTAAAACCCACCAAGATAACTTTACAACTTGTGAATCGCTCTGTTAGATTATCGAGAGGAGTAATTGGGGATGTGTTAGTCCAAATCGATAAGTTCTACTACCCGGTTGACTTTATCGTTTTGGATACACAAGCGGTTATAAATGTATGTACTCTAATTTCCATCGTTCTAAGCCGACCATTCCTAGCAACCGCCAATGCTATAATCAATTGTAGGAATGGAGTCATGAAAATATCCTTGGGAAATATGACAATGAAGCTGAATGTGTTTAATTTACATAAATAACAAGAGGATGAGGAAGGGGATGAAGATGAGATTTACATGATTAATTTCACAGATACAATTGTGGATGATAATGAGCCACCCTTAACTAAAATTTTCAAAGACTTGGAAGTTTGCTTGGCTCATTCCAAGGAAGAAATAATTTTAGATATTGATGAGGCCTTGGAAGAGCCAAATTCTGAAGTTTTTATTAACAAGACACCAATCACTGACTTGAACACTTTTGTTGTGCAAGAATTTGATGGATTGGTGCTTGACTTGCCTAAGGAGAGGCCAATTTTTGAATGTGTAGTGGTTGAGGACGTATTCTAACCTACGTAAGTGACCAAGAAGGTCGAAGTTTCCTACACTCTATAAGAGTGTTTGACATATTTTGAGGATCGGAATGATCTTATGATCTGTGACATTGTCAATGCCTTAAGGGAAACTTCACAAGTACCCAAAAAGATTCCTTCCACGGAGTGTAAAATTGAAGCATCAATAGTGGAAGCGCCGGTAGAATCTGAAAATGTGGAGACCATACCAACTTGTGAAGAAGAAATACAAGTCTCCACATCTCTTTGGTTTGTTCAAACTGAAGAGCACTATCTCTGGGATGATCCTTGATTAATTTTTTTCCAGACAAGTTGGAAAGGAGATTCATGCTAATGAATTCCAACCGAAGAAATTCTCTTTTCCTGACACATGGGGTAATAATTTTGAGAAACCTGCTGGAATTTTTCCTCAAGATTTTCATTGGATTAGAACGACAAACATCACCCATGTACATTACGAAGTGGGATGGTAGATGGTATTACTGAAAAATCTTTTACTCCACATCATAATCCTGCTAGATTCCATTCCTTTGGATGATCATGTGTATTAAGATTAACCTCCTAGTCTGATGGAGGTATCAAGTAGTTTATAGTAGTTTGAATTATTTAATTGTCGGCGTTGTAGACTTCTATGATGGACTCTCTCAGGTACTCTCATCTCACCCTCTTTTATTTTTATCATTGCTCTCATGTTATTGCTTATTGTATATCTTTTTATATTGAGGACAATGCAAGATTTGGTTGGGGGGTGAGATTCCTAGATGAACTAGTGTTTTGTAACATTTCGAGCAATATTTGTATAAATTTTTTTCATTTTTTTGAAATTTGAAACTCTTTTGGAAAACTTTGTTACTATGAACTTGGGATGTCATAAGTATGAAAGGATGAGAGATGAATTGATATAATTTTGAGATCTTTAAATTAGCTTAAATATAATAGTTTTCTATATGAATTCCCCTATTTATATGACCGATAGACAATTTGAACACTTTTGAGCCTAGTTCATGTTACACGATTCTCATGATTTTGAAGGGATTATGTTGATTTGTAGATTAGTTTGACTTAGATCTAAGGTGTTAAGGAGCCAAGCCGGGGATCTTTCTTCATCCTTGTTCATGTGAAATAAGAGAAAAGAACGAAAGATATGGATTTCTAAAAATCCTATCTAATGTGTATGAAAAGGAGAAAGAAAGTATGATTATTTATCAAATATATGTTGAAAATTACCAAAAAGGGCTACCTATTACCAACCAGGGGATGGTCTACCCGTAATCAAAGTTGGAAATGGGAAGTAGTGTGAAAGCCGTCGAAGGAATGGTAAGGCAAATTCTTGCCATAGACATTTGTTGATCTGTACACCTTTAGATCTTTAGTTTGACTTATCTATGGAGAAGGTAATCCTGAAAACTCATGAGATGAACATTCACTATGCACACTAAGGTATGAAATTACGTCGGGTATTTTAACAAGACACCCTATGCATACGCGTGCGGAAGCTTGAGAAGCAATTAGAATTATGGCTAAGTCCTAGAGGGGGGGTGATATGGACCTTTTAAAATCTTTTCGCCTACTTAACAGTTTTAGCAAATTAAACTAAGTAAGCGATTAACACTTCGGCTTCCAAGCCTAAGTGGGTCCAATCAATAGATTCGAAAATGATTAAGACAATTAACAATCTAGTCTAAGAAACACAAGTAGACTATAGAGGATGGATCAACATAAGCTCAAGTCTACTCTAGGAGTGAAAGTACATCATGTGTATGTGGATGTGCCTATCAAGTGCCTAGCATACATTCCTAATTAGGCATTCATAATTAAACACTTAAACATAATACATAATGAGAAATGAGCTCCAATACAATCACAAACACAATGATGTATAGTGGTTCGACTACTTGTCTACTCCACTCCTGGTTCAAGTACTCAACGCCCTTGAGCACACCAGCATTCACTAGGGAGTTTAAATCTGGTTCCTCCCAACCAAGATGTTTTAATTTGGATCCACTTAACCGGGGAGTTTACAGGTTCCTCCCAACATACAGGTTCACACCCGTGTTGGTGGCTCCCTTTGGAGACTTGTTTAGGCTCACCAAATGTGCCAAGGAATGGCAAATGTCCCTGAATTTAGGCCCGACAAACAAGCCAAGAAGTGCCAAACAACCCTTAGTCTTTAGGTCGACAAATAGGCCAAGAAACGGCTAACGTCGCTAGAGTTTTAGGCTCAACAAACAAGCCAAGGATCGGCAAATGACCCTAGAATGCGAGTTTGACAAACAAGCTCTACACTCAAATCCTCACAGGAAAAGAGTGAAACTAGACTCTTACTAATGATAACTTACTTGTCGAATTGAGCCCCTTTAATGCACCACTTTGGGTTCTATGATGTCCGCTCTCCCGTGCTTCAATTAGCTACCCTTATGCTCCCCTGATCTTTGATGCCGCTGCTTTGCCAAGGCTTCAGCTCCAAGATCAGCTCCTTTGCATGTGATGCTCCATTGGAGATGCCCAAGGTGCTAGGGAATGGTGAAACCTCTACAAATGGTAGGAAATAGGTTTCTTATAGGAATACACCTATTTGGACTCCTAGGTGGTGTTTAGATAAGGGATTTAATTATGATCAAGGTGTCTAAACTCTTAGAAATCAAGAGGGAACAAGTCCATTCTCATATTACCACTGAATGACCTCAAGCTTGTGATGAAACACAAGGAGAATGACTTGCTATGGGTTTGGAATAGAGTTTCTAATGGTCTTTAGCAATGGTAGCTTCTATCTCCTCAAAATTCCCTCTCTGTCTCCTAAAAACAAACCCCGTGCTTTTATAAAGTTTCTCCCAATGGTCAAATAACGGACAAATTCTCGCAGGGTAGGGTGCCCAGTGGACTTGTGGTCGGGCGTCCGAAATCCAGTCCATGAAATAGTTTTAGTCGCAGGACAGATTTGGAGTTGGTCGAGCGCCTGGACAAGGTGTGGTTAGGCGCCCTGATGACCATACTTTCACTGGTCGGGTGCCTAGTGGTCACTTTGGTCGGGCGTCCGAAATTCAGTTCAGAATGGGTCTTGTGCTGCTGAACATTTTTTGTACTGGTCGGGCGCTCGAACAGATTGTGGTTGGGCGCCCGATGACCTTTTGATTTTTCGGCCAAACTCACTGGACGAATTTCCCTTAAGTTGGGCGCCCGCTGGACACTGGGCGGGCGCTCGGCCATGCATGTTTTTCTGCTGTTCTTGGTTTATGTTTTGCCGCAGAACATGCAACCTCTTAGTCATTCTTTCGGTGGTCTTTTGGGACACCTAAGGCCAATCTAAGATGACTGAAGATATACCTATTGGTCATGGTCATCTAGAGGTTATGGTTTTGGGTAGGTTCAAGGTTAAGGCCCGCCAAGGCATCTCTTTTACTTGATTCTTCTTTCTTGATGTAGTTGGTCCGTCTTGAGTTTTCGGTCTTCGTCTTCATTAAGCTCAACCGACACTAGACTCACTGACCTAAGTGATTAACAAATAAGGTGCACTAGTATGCCATAGAAAAGTGCATTAACAATCTCCCCCTTTGTAAATTACTTACAAAAACCTAACCTACCAAAATAAAATATATGAACAAGAGATTACATTGATAATGAAATAAATACAGGACTCCTGACATGCCTAAGTAGCTCCTCTTCAGTTTTCTCCCTCATAACTTGTCAATCCCTGTATCACAAAACATAGCAAACTAGTTTTGGTGGGACTTGATCTTTCTCCCCCCTTTTGTCAGTAATTGAGAAACTATTCTCTCCCCCTTAATGATACATCAATTAAGGTTAAGGTAAGAGAAGATAGTATGTCGTAGTTATAACTATAAGCACATGGTAATAGGGAGAGTATAGGGTGCATGAATATATAAAACATGGAGCATGCATGGGAACATGATTAACAAGAAAATGTACTATTCTAAGCATAGTTAATCATGCATAATTGTTCATCTATGATATACATTAAGCGTTGAAAGCTCGAGGGCTTATAGCCCAATCAACCAACCTCCCCAAAGGATGTACATCATGACCAAACTTAAGTAAAGATTAGCATACAATTAAGTATAAAATTCAGCAAGATTAGCTAATCTAAGCAGGACGATAATCTAGCAGCAAATATGTCAAATAAAAGCAAGGCTAAATTATCAAAATTTGGGCTAATGAGGCTTGAATCCTCTGATTTGCCCATACACATAGAAATGAGGCTAAAATCCTCAGATTTTCCTATTGAAGCATTTCTAGCTACCCTTACTAACTATGTTTCGTTTGATTAGCCTAAGGGTAACTAATTTCCACAACACCCTCATAAAATGTAGCATGAGGTGAGGAGTTGAGAACTCCTTCTCCTAGAAGGGAAAGCGATCGGGATCCTCTTTAGATTGGGGGGAAGAGAGGTAGTGGTGGAAGCCATGAAAGCTCTCACTATATCTTGGCTCTCATCACTATTGGAGTCACTAGATTCAGATTTTGACTCCTCCATATCATCCCATGTGGCTACCATGACCTTTTTACCTTTTGATTTAGGCGTTTTCGGACAATTCGGGGCAATATGGCCACGTTGACCGCAACCGTAACATCAGATGGATGAAGTTTTGGATGATTTCCCTTTATGTTTATCACCTTTCTTGTCCTTCTTGTCACGACTACTCCCTCTATTAAATTTGAAGAATCTCTTGAATCTTTTATTGAGATCATCATCCTCATCATCGTTATCTTCGGAAGACTCACTCTTAATTCTCTTTTGCCATGTGAGTGTCTATGTAAAGATTTCAAAGCGATGTCTTTCTTTTTAGAGAGGGCCCTAATGTGTAGTTCATGAATTTGTATGGAACCTATAAGTTTTTCTATTTTCATGTTATCTATGTCTCTGCACTCTTCTAAGGCTACTACCTTGGTACCGAATCTTTTCTGGAGGGACCTAAGTATTTTTCTACATATCCTTCCTTCCAGAACTCTTTCTCCTAAGGCAAACATGGAGTTGCAAATATTAGAAGGTTTCAGTCTCTTCCATCATAATGTTTTCAAGTTTGGTGGTTAAGAGATAAAGCTTCGAGCGTCTTACTGTGCTAGTTCCCTCGTAGGTTACCTCAAATATATCCCATGCTTCTTTTGTAGTTGGGCATGTGAGAATGCGCTGAAATTTTTTTGAAGAAACCACACAGTAAATCACATTGAGAGCTTTGGCATTTGCCACATATTGAGCTCTCTCATTGTCATTCCATTTCTCATCATCTTTGGGAATGACAATGATCTTACCATTAACCTCCACTTGTTCTGTGGGCAAAGAATATCCATTTAATGTTGCTGCCTATACGGATCGATTGATGGATTGGAGAAAAATCCTCATTCTAGCCTTCCAATAGGCCTAGTTGGATTCGTCAAAGTATGGTGGACAGTTAACAGTATTCCCATCTCGGGTAGACATGATGCTAGTGCTCTGGTATCGGATCTCACTCTAGACGATTAAGTCCTTGAAGAGCAACCCGCTCTGATACCAATTGAAATTACATCGGGTAGTCCAACAAGACACCCTATGCATACGCGTGCAGAAGCTTGAGGAGCAACTAGAATTATGGCTAAGTCCTAGAGGGGGGGTGATTAGGACCTTTTAAAATCTTTTTACCTACTTAACAATTTTAGTAAATTAAACTAAGTAAACGATTAACACTTCGGCTTCCAAGCCTAAGTGGTCCAATCAATAGATTAGCAAATGATTAAGGCAATTAATAATCTAGTCTAAGCAACATAAGTAGACTATAGAGGATGGATCAACATGAGCTCAAGTCTACTCTAGGAGTGAAAGTACATCATGTGTATGTGGATGTGCCTATCAAGTGCCTAGCATACATTCCTAATTACGCATTCATAATTAAACACTTTAACACAATACATAATGAGAAATGTGCTCCAATACAATCACAAGCACAATGATGTATAGTGGTTCGACTACTTATCTACTCCACTCCCGGTTTAAGTACTCGACCCCTTTGAGCACACCGGCATTCACCAGGGAGTTTAAATCTGGTTCCTCCCAACCAAGGTGTTTTAGTTCAGATCCACTCGACCAGGGAGTTTACAGGTTCCTCCCAACCTACACGTTTACACCCGTGTTGGTGGCTCCCTTTGGAGACTTGTTTAGGCCCACCAAATGTGCCAAGGAGCGGCAAACGCCCCTAAATTTAGGCCCGGTAAACGAGCCAAAGAGTACCAAATAACCCCTAGTCTTTAGGTCGACAAACAGGCCAAGGAATGGCTAACGTCCTTAGAGTTTTAAGCTTAACAAACAAGCCAAGGATTGGCAAACGATCCTAGAATGCGAGTTTGACAAACAAACTCTACACTCAACTCCTCACAGGAAAAGAGTGAAATCGGACTCTTACCAATGACAACTTGTTGGATTGAGCCCCTTTGATGCACCACTTCGGGTTGCATGATTGTAACACCCTAAAATTTCGGCCCTCGTGGATAGCACGATGGGCCGAGTTTCCGAGTGTTAACTAAAATGTATTAGGGATATATTTTCATACATTTATCTTTGTTTCCCACATTCATGACATTTATAGCATAATGACGGAATTCAAGGTTCTTATTCGATGTTTTTATACTCTATGTTATCAACATAATGTCCTTAAATCATACAAAATATATAATATTTCACTTTCCGTCTCCATGGGACACTTAATTCGATTTACATGAAAATAAATTTATTCTACGAAAATGAAAACAATAAACATTATTTGTCTTCAAACCAATACAACTTCATCGTCCGTCATTGATCGCATGAAACTGTATACTCTTCAACCTGTAAGTCGAGTTCGTTTAATGGATCGTCACCTGCAACAATCTGGTGGTGTTTTATAACACCGTCTTAGTAGGGAGTGAGTTTCTTGCTATTAACTCAGTGAGGGTTACCCCCTAAGATTAGCATAATAATACCCAAACATAAGCATACCCAGCCAAAACATACATGGAAAAATCTTATTTAATGCAATGCATGATATGCATGCTCTAGCTAAGGCACCCTAAGTAAAAGAGACGGGACTTATTCCAATTATTCTCACCAGCCACTAATCACCAAAGTCCATGATGAAGCGGGTAATTCCACAACTTCATGTCAACAAACTCAGCCAATGGAGGTGATGGCCACCCATGCCCCTACCACAAGCTAGCGCCGCAGCGCTCGCAGGGCTGACCCACCAAGTTGGGTCCAGTGAATGCATGATTAGTTTCGCCTTTAGTTAAGTAGTTTAACATACAGTCAATTAAATAATGTTCACGACTAATGACCACTTCTTACCCCAATTAGTTTAAGGAAGCTCCAGGTCACTATGGGGGCTCGTCACCCAGCATAGGCCGACGGCTTAGGCTTATTGTCCCATACTACCAACCTTGACTCATGAAACTTCTCGTATTCATAAATCTCATTCCTCAAAGGGTCCACCACAGGTAACATATCAAACAAGGATCCCTTGGCACGTATCCACCAATGCACACGGTAGTGCCAAACTCAACATCATGGCATATACGACCAACAATACATCTACGGTAATGCCAACACTTAATCCTCAACATCAAAGCATATCATTCAATAATACACATGGTGATGCTAATTCTTACTACAACCCATAAGGCATATTCATCGAAAAACATCCTGATGGTAATGCCAACATAATAAGGCCTCATACGGGCTTCATCTCTTAACATCAAACGGTTATATCAGTACGGGGTTTAAGGGGCGTTCATTAATGTAACATCCATATATAGAATTCTGAATCATACAACAAATCAATCATCATGTTTATCATGAGCATATAACGAACGTAAATTAAGCATAGTCTCCACATAAGCATATACATCATCATGGTTCCTTTTCCAAACACATAAGTTTAAATCATGGTTTACATACATCAAAATTCATAGTACACATCAAGGAATATCATACAAATCATAATCACATGAAGAGATTTTAACAAGCACGGTTTCAAGAAACCACACAACAAAACCCTAGTGTCTAAGCATGTAATCGATAAGAAACATGATTTTATTGTAACTAGGCTTAAAGGAAATCCTTACCTTCGCCTTAGATGAAAATCTTAGATAAAATTGATGGGCAAGATCTTTACATGAACCACGACGACACGAGGAAGGGTTGAAGATGACTCATGTGTTGATGAAGAAGGAAGGAAAATAAGATGATTGGTGGCGGGCAAGTTCTCTCTCTCTCTCTCTCTCTCTCTCTCTCTTAGATGTGTAAGGCTGAAAAATTAGGGTTGGGCGTGAGTTTTCTTGGAAGGGAGAAGGAGTAGGAACGTGCGCACCACTCCTTTACATGAAGTGGGTGTGCACGCCTCCCAATCCTACTATGACACCATCAAAACATGATTAAGGTATGATTTTTAATGGTTTTTAATCGTTCACCGTGTTAAGCACAAAGAGTAGATTCAGAATATATAATTTTCATGGTGATCTGAAATCTATATTGACCGATATTGAAAAATGGCCCGACGGGTGCCAAAACGGACTTGATCTCAATTAACGGTCCACGCTTGATGATCAGGGCCCAAATTTGGGAGAAATATGTAGTCATGATAGGTAAATGATTGTACAAAGTTTGGTGGTTGATTAATGGTGGGAATGACGAGATCTGAAATTTCAACTTTTGGTAGAAAAAGAAGGAGCTTGTTTTGTGGTTCCACGGTGTAGGATTATAGATCGGGGTCCAAATTTTGTAGAGTCTCGTAGTCATATGATGCTAAGATATATTTCAAATTTGAGTTGCGATTGACGGTGGGAAGTGGGTTAATTGAAAGGCCCAGATTTGAAAGGAATTGGTACTCGGTTATTTCCTAAAACGAGATAACTTCGCTCTTAAGAAAGAGTCTTATCAAGGAGGGGCACTCAAATCACACTATTGGTCCATAATATGAACGATCTAAATCACTCACACGAAGGAAAATATTAACTAAGACTAACCATCCACTTTCCTCACTCGATAGACATTAAAATCGAGGGTTAAGCGGCTATTAGGCTATTTATACTATGTTCTAAAGGTTAAAATTCAACGTGTGCGGTTCATTTATGATAGATCGGTATGGTATAACATTTCACATCAATCAGATCATGGGAACCATGTGAACTAGATATCAAGGGTCTTGGTTAAGGTGAGCCATTCACATTTTTTAGCACTCATGATTTCATATTTATACTCATTGGATCATCCAAAATTTTTTAGGATAAGAGTTTACCACTAAGATGATCAGTTTGGAATGGTTGCTTTCCCACATAGCTTTCTTGATCAATGGCCACGGACGCTCTTAAGTTAAGATCTCCATGATATAATGGCCATTAAAAAAATCTAACTTTATGGCATCGATACACACCTAAAACTATGCCTACCTTCCGGATGGATTCAAAAATTACTTACCCGATTGATAAAAAACAACGAATATGGGTGGGCCAAGGGCATTATCATATTTATTTTTTATTTAAAACTTTTAATAAACCTAATGGTTTTACAAGGTTTTATGTATGATCCTAAGCATATCTTACAAAAGAATCTATATCGAATTAATCATGAGTCATTACTTATTCACAAAACAAATTAAAATTATCGTTAATCGAGAATTTTACACATAATGTTATACTATACTTTTAAAGCCACCTAAGGAAAATTCGGGGCATTACAATGATGTCCGCTCTCCCGTGCTTGAATCAGCTACCCTTGTGCTTCCCCGATCTTTAATGCCGTTGCTTTGCCAAGGCTTCAGCTCCAAGATCAGCTCCCTTGCATGTGATGTCCATTGGAGATGCCCAAGGTACTAGGGAATGGTGAAACCTCTACAAATGGTAGGAAATGGGTTTCCTAGAGGGATACACCTATTTGGACTCCTAGGTGGTGTTTAGACAAGGGATTTAACTGTGATCAATGTGTCTGAACTCCTAGGAATTAAGAGGGAACAAGTTCATTCTCATATTGCCATTGAATGGACCAAGCTTGTGATGAAACACAAGGAGAATGACTTGCTATGGGTTTGGAATATAGTCTCTAATGGTCTTTAGCAATGGTGGCTTCTATCTTCTCAAAATCTCCTCTCCATCTCCTAAAAACGAACCCCCCACTTTTATAAAGTTTCTCCCAACGGTCAAATAATGATCAGATTCGCGCAGGGTCGGGCGCCTGATGGACTTATGGTCGGGCACCCAAAATCCAGTCCATGAAATAATTTTAGTCGCTGGACAAATTTGGAGTTGATCGGGTGCCTGGACAGGGTGTAGTCAGGCGCCTGATGATCATACTTTCACTGGTCGGGCGCTCGGTGGTCACTTTGGTCGGGCGTCCAAAATTTAGTCTAGAATGGGTCTTGTGCTGTTGAACATTTTTTGTACTGGTCGGGCGCCTAAATAGATTGTGCTCGGGCGCTCAATGACCTACTGATTTTTTGGCCAAACTCTCTTGACGAATTTCCCTTAGGTCGGGTGCCCGGTGGACACTAGGTCAGGCGCCTGGCTAAGCATGTTTTTTTGTTGTTCTTGGTTTATATTTTGCCGCAGAACATGCAACCTCTTAGCCATTCTTTCGATGGTCTTTTGGGACACCTAAGGCTACTTTAAGATGACTGAAGATACCTATTGGTTATGGTCATCTAGAGGTTATGGTTTTGGGTAGGTTCAAGGTTAAGGCACACCAAGGCATCTCTTTTACCCGATTCTTCTTTCTTGATGCAGTTGGTCCGTCTTGAGTTTTCGGTCTTCGTCTTCATTAAGCTCAACCGACACTAGACTCACTGACCTAAGTGATTGACAAACAAGGTGCACTGGTATGCCACAAAAAAGTGCACTAACATGGTAAACTTGTTCGGATTCTTTTATTTATCAATCAATCAGTGGGGATTCTATGTGAACACTTGTTATATTTAAGGAGTTTAAGATTTCAACTTCTATCACCTAGTTTTTCTGAATTTTGCACTTGCATGTCTTGAAGTTTCTAGAAGCATAGTTTTTTAAAGAGAGTTAGGTTTTGGAAAGATGGAATTGTTTCATGCATGTTTTGCTTGAGACTAGCAAAATGCTGGTTGGGGGGTGTGTTGAGTTCTAAATTATGCATATTCTAACCCCGATTCATCGCACATTATGCATGGTTTTCATGATTAAAGACTAATCTAATACATGTTTTTGTGTTTGTAGGAATGCGAGAGAGAGTCTACCTATATGATGTTAAAAGATGCACTTTACATGCCTTGAAGATCAATGGAGGAAATGACAAGAGGTGGAAGAAAGATGCAACGGAGATGGGGAAAGAAAAGAGTGAAAATTCACATTTTACAGCCTGACTGGCCGACCGGCCACACCCATCGGCCGGCTGGCTAAACTCTCAAGAAACAACATTTTTGTTGTACTATTTTTATGAAGACCAACCTGTGATCCGGCCGGCCGGCCTTTGAATATGAACCTCCAGAAACTTCTGTGTGGTGCTGTGCAAGCTCCGACCGGCCGGCCGACCAATGTGCAGACTGCGTAAGGACTTTTTGAATTCTTGAAGATTCCAAGTCGGTGACGGATTTTTGCTATAAAAGGACACCTCTACATTGTTCTTAGAGCATCATAAAAGGCTGGAAAGTGCATGGGAGGTGGAGAGAAGCGTCGTGGAGCGTTCGCAACTCCTCCGACTAGGGTTTTATATTTTTCTATACTTTTTAAAGTAGTTTCCTTTGAGTTTTAGTTCAAACTGTTAATGGTTGGCTAAACCTTTTAGTTAGGGCTAAGAGGTGAAGCTTTTAGTTATTTGTCATGCTTAATTCAAATTAATTTAAGTACTTTTGGGTTTTATGAAGAATACTTCTAGTTCTAGTTTGAAATAAAGTTAGTATTTTTAGTTAATCTTCTATCTCTTATGATTGCTCTTACATGGGATGTTTTGATTACTGAGATTGCTTAATGGGGGTGTTGATTGATAGGATTTTGGGTTGTAGAGATCTTAAATCCATCATGATATGTTGGATGCTAAGGGATCTTACAAACTAAGTTTCCTAAGTGCTTATCTAAGTTTCCTAAGTGCTTATCTAGAACTAAACTAGAAGAAGTTCTTATCTTTTGATTGGATCTGAGGTAGGTGTTTATGTATTGATTTTGGTTCAATAAAAGTTCAATTCATGCTTCTAAATCAATTCTAGTGACAAGCTTTGAGGAAGAATCATGAATGCGATCTTAATTGTTTTGTGAAGGATTGGGTTATGTGGTTGAATACACCCAATGCCTTAGTTGTTTATGAGAGAACCATATCAGTGGATGATCCATCTATGTTAGATACATTATGATGATTTGATTGCTCTATATTCTGATTGGATAGGGATAGAAGTCTGATTCCAATTGAGTTATTGGCTTGAATGGTTTAAATTGGCATTGTGAATGATTATTAGTGGATCCTTAGCGCTCTGGTGTTTATTTCCCTTATTTAAGTCTAGAGTAGATAGTTTTATGTTATTAAATTCCGTCCATTGATTCAAATCCGAATTTAGCCCATTCTAGTTGTAAAATTTTAAATTGTTACGACAATCCCTAAGGATCGACCTCGGTATTTCCGAAAATTATTACTATGTCGCAGCCTTGCACTTGAGGTAAGCGAACACTTCTATAGTCATAATTATATGTATTTTTCTGATGATATTCTCTCTATCTTCTTCAAGGATATGAAAAGAAATACGCTGAGAGTTTATCTGTTCAGGATCAAGAATCCTTCCTACTCTTACCCTTTGACTCCTACGAGGTTCGATTGGGGCTTCAATCTCTTATTGAACTTCTTCCATGGGTTTGTCCTTTGGAGTTTGGATTTCATTATCCTTTGACTCTAAGGACAATAAATTCTCAAAGAACTTTACATCTCTTGATTCTATAATGGTGTTAGATTCTATGTCTAGGAGTCTATAGGCTTTGCTATTTTGTGCATACCCTACAAAGGAACACTTGATAGGTCTGGATCCTAACTTAATTCTTTTGGGGTCAGGCTTTCTACAATAAATGAGACACCCTCACACTTTGAGATATTGTAGGTTAAGTTTTCTACATTTCCATACCTTGTATGGAGAAGTCTTAAATTTAGGATGTGACATGCTGCTAGTAGTGCTTCAGCATATAGTCTTACTGACAACTTTGCTTGTATTAACATTGAGTTAACTATCTCTACTAAGGTTCTATTCTTTCATTCAGCTATACCGTTTTGTTGTGGTGTGTACAGTGCAGTGCATTAGTGTATTATCCCATGTTCTTTATAGAAGTTGGAAAACTTTGTTGAAAAATATTCTCCTTCTTTGTCGCTACGAAGAACTTTTATTTTCTTATTTAGTTGATTTTCTACTTCTGCTTTATATACTTTGAACATATTGAAGGCTTCATCTTTGTTCTTTAGAAGGTATACGTGTACATATCTAAAGCAATCATCGATAAAGATTATAAAATATCTTCTTCCTTCACATGTAAGAATGTCATTCAATTCACAGATATCTGTGTGTATTAGGTCCAATATTTGAGATGATCTCTTAACACTAAGAAAATTTTTCTTTGTTAACTTGAACCGTGTACACACTTCACATTTATCATTTTCTTTATCTGTATATGAGATCAGGCCATTCTTAGACATGAATTTTAAGGTACTATAACCTATATGTGCGCTAATCAACCATACCACAATGCTATAGATTCAACCATATACGCAGAAGAGCTACTTTTATTCAAAGAAAACTTAATCATCCCGTTACAAGCATATCCCTTATTAACAAAGTTCCCATTCTTTGACAGAATCAGTTTTCCTAACTTAAAACTACTCGTATTTCGGGTTTTCCTAGAAGATCCCCAAAAACTAGGTTTCGTCTCATGTCTGGGACATGTAGTACATTAGTTAAGACCACTTTCTTTCTAGAAGTAAAGACTAGTTCCACGGTTTCTTTGCCTACAACCTTCGATCGGACTTCATTACCCATTTCGACATCTTGACCATTGGTCACGTCCTCATAAGTTTTAAAGGATGACTTGTTATAGTTTACATGGACTTTGGCAGTGTATCATACCACCAACTGGGTACTTCGCCTTGGATCATGTTTACCTCAGTGATCATGGCTATTATGTCTTCTTCAACCGCACTTGCCCCTTTCTTTGATTTGTGAAGTTGGCATACTCAACCATAATGCCCGATTTTCTCACAGACATGACAAGGGCTGTAACACCCTGAGATTTTGGCTCTCATGTACACTGAGACGACTGAATTCCCAAGGTTATTTGGAATGTGTGAGAGTTGTACCCCTTACATAATTTTCACACAAACATGCACTTTTCACACTATTTGGAAACCATGAGTGTCACGCCCCAAACCTAGGGACCAGGCTCTCTAAATTTTCAATCACCGACCTTGGTGCCAACAGCCTCCGTAGTACCCCATTCTCGGCTCCTAGCTCTCGTATGCCAGGTTCTGATCCTGGGATCCCACTAGGAGGATTTTCAGGGTAATTTTTTTTTGTAAAGGAGCATAATCAAAACCATAAAATATCATCAGATATCCACTAATAAGTTTGTTGAGTACAGTGCTAAAAAAGAGAAATACAAAATGTAGCAGAAGTCCAAGATATCAGGTACATGAACTAAGCTCAACGCTGCTGATATGCCCTAGTACCTCCATCGTAAACAAACGCGCATAAGCTTCCTACGAAGCTCAGTAGAGTGCGTGTGTGCTCGTGTGATGCATATGACAAGTATACCGATATCAGAGTAAGCGAAAGTAATAGAGGGCCAAGTTACCAGGTTCATGAATGTTATCTGCCATCCCAAGGCTATGTGATGCAAAGGCTTACATGGCCGAGTGTTACATGCTAGAGATGTAATGCAAACACGTCAATCCTCAACTAATCCACATATCAAAATGGTTCTCATATGGGACATCACCGGGGTCTAGTACACTCTGATACTGGTCGCCGCACATCGCGCGCATAACCAAGCGAGTAGAAAAGACCTCACTATCCATCTCGTCAGTGGTATGTTAATTCCCACCCAGCTCACCGATAGTGGACCCATTTCACGATCTGGTCAGACTCGACTTAGCTTATAGCCCACTGCACCCGGGTGGATAAGGTTACACTCCTTTCCAACCGACCTCGACATAGTGGGAGATGCGACCTACTGGTATTTGGCACTCGGGCGCTCATGTTATCCACTTGGTCTCGATGTTTGAGCATCTTACTAGTACCACAAAGTTTAGGGACTTTCACCCAAGGACATCCATAGGCATCCTAGAAGAGATTGAGCACGGCGGGAGACGACAGAAGTCAGATCCGGAGTTCTACAACTCTTCCTAGTTTGTTCTTCTAGTTTTATATTTTTCTTAGTTGTTTTCATGTTTCCTTGGATCATGAACGGCTAAACCTCTTAGCTAGGGCTAAGAGGTGAAGCTTGTAGTGAATCTAAGATGTTTCAATTCGTTTGATTCGGTTTCAAGTTGGAATATTAGTGAAGAACAATGGTTTAAAGTTTAAATAAAGTTCTAAGTAGTTTTTCTTAATCTTATGATGGCTCATGGATGTTTAGAAGAATTGCTTGAGTTCTTAATTGTTTTGAGCTAGTCTAGACCTGTATGATCTGAGGAATTGGATTCAATACGCTCTAGATCTATAATCCTCATGTGGGAACTTCATACCAAAAGTCCATTTTTCTGGAATTTCTGGATTATGTGCGATTGTGTATGTGATTTGGATCAAGTTCAAATCATGATCTAATTATGCTTAGTGATAGAGTTTAATGATGATTATGATTAGATCTTAACCTATTGGAATTAGGATTGACCTATGCAATTGAGTGTGCTCAAGTCCTAGCTTGAATTGAGAGAATCGTGAACATGAATCATGCATGACAGATTGTTTGTGTTAACTACTCCATCATCCGGCTAGATAGGACTTAATTTCGATTCTAGTTGAGAAAGTGAGAAGCCACAGTGAATTAAGCATCAAGGATTGCTACAAGTGGATCCTTGAACCCCTAGTGCCTTTTTATTATTGATTACATTCGATTTAATTCAAAGCATCTATCTACATCAATTTCCTAAAAATCTGTTAGTTAGCTCTTCAGTAGAAACCATTAGAAGTGTTTTGTAAATTCCTACACAAGTCCCTGTGGATCGACCTCGGTCTTACCGAGATTATTACTACATCGCAGCCCTACACTTGGGGAAGCGAATAAGTTTTTGGCGCCGTGGCCGGGGACTTTGACGGTTTTAACAAAATTCCTGAAGATAGTTTCTATTGAAAATTTTAGGAATAGTACTAACTTAGTTTGTTTTATTTTGATTTTTTTTCTTTTGCAGGGATTTTAGGAAGTTGAAGAAGAAGTTAGGGATCTTAAGTTCTGTCTTTCTAACCTTACTCTTCTTCTTCCCTTATTCATTCCTGTCATGTTCATCTCTTATAGAGTGGGTGGAGACTTCTTTTTGGATCTCTGATAGGTTGACCTTGTGTCACCTTGATTCCTATTGGTCGGCATTGTCGTCTTGGATCACCTTGTGCTAAGAGATTTCTCTTGTCACTCTATTCCTCTTTCTTCTTTTTCTGCACTTTTCTCAAAAGATTCAAAGAGTGGGTGGGGAGTTCTCTGAACCCCTATTGACCAGGAGAAATCGGTTTCTATCCTTGCTTCTAGCTTAGCCATTGCAAGACACCTTGTGCTTCGGTCTTAGAGAGAAGTAAAGGAAGGAAGGAAGAATTCTTCTTTCTTGTCTCATTCTTTTAGGATTTGCATGCCACATTGGGCTCAGGATTCCAATAATCGACTCATTAGTGAAGGGGAAATAGTTGAAGGAATTGATAGAGAGCCACGTGCTAAGAGACATTTAAATTTTGTCTGAAAGTATGGCTGCAAATCAACCCAACCCTATGGCCAATTAAAATCTGAGCCAAAAGCAAACCGAAACGGGAGAGAATGTGGTTGAGAATGTTCCCCGACCCAGAACATTACGTGATTACTTGCAACCAGCAAGAGCGAGCACTCCCTCATGCATAGTTTTTCCACAAAATGCAGGGAACATAGATTTAAAACCGGGAGTAATCCAACTCCTCCCTAGATTCCATGGACTAGACAGTGAAAGTGCCTATCAACACCTTAAAGAATTTGATAAGGTGATAGCCACAATGCACTTTGCAAATGTAACCGACGATGTGGTGAGACTTAAATTATTTCCTTTTACCCTTAAAGAGAAAGCTAAAGGTTGGCTTCATGCATTAAGGCCAAGATCAATTGGCACATGGACAGAGATGTCTAGAGAGTTCATTAAAAAGTTCTTCCCTACTCACAAAACAAACATGTTGAGGCGCCTTATCATGAATTTTGCCCAAAAGGATGACGAGACCTTCTTCTAATGTTGGGAGAGGTTCAAGGACTTGTTAAATGCATGCCCACATCATGGCTATGAAATTTGGCGGGTAATAAGCTTTTTCTATGAAGGACTAACTTCACCCATGCGCCAATTCGTAGAGATGATGTGTAATGGAGAATTCATGAATAAGGAAGTAGAGGAAGCATGGGACTATTTTGATGAATTGGCAGAGAATGCATAGTCTTGGGATACATTTAGACCAACAAATCCCAAGACAAGCCAACGAAAGGAAAAATGAGGAATTTATGTCCTCTCAGAAGAAGATAATATAAGTGCACGTGTGGCTAGCCTCATAAGAAAAGTTGAGGCCATGGAATTGAAGAAAGGAGAGACGATCAACTCAAAAGACGTTGAAACTGTTTGTGGAATTTATGCCAGAAATCAACATGCAACACAAGATTGTCCCACAATTTCAGCAGTCCAAGATATCTCATAAGAATAATCAAATGCCATAAACAGTTATCAACGGACATTTAGTGCTCCAAACTTAAACACGTATAATTCTAGTTGGAAGAACCATCCCAACTTCAGTTGGAAGAATGGACCCATTGCGAATGCAAACAATACCCCTCAAGCTCAACCTCTACTAGGTCCATCCCTAGTCATTACACCAAAAGCTACGCTAGAGGAGATGTTGGGTGCATTCGTATCGGTTTAAGCTGAATATAACAAGACTAATTCTCTGAAAATAGATGGGTTCATGCAAGAGCAACTGAAATTCAATCAAAATTCATCTCAAGCCATTAATGACTTAAAAACCTCAATGGTTAGAGTTGAAGCTCATCTCAATGTTAGGGAGAAAGGCACACTTCCTGCCCAACCTCTTCCTAACCCAAGAACCCAATTTAAGATACAAGACGCAAGCTCATCCTCTCAACATACGGAGCATGTTCAAGCTATCTGCACTTTGAGAAGTGGAAAAATAATCGATAAATCTAATTCGGTGAAGGCTCCAAAGCCTATTGATCCGAAAATTTCTAAAGAGGATGATAGCGCGAACAACACTCCACATGAGAAAGAACCGGAAAGGCAATACAAGCCGGTTGCTCCGTTTCCTAAAGGTTGATTTCACCCAAACCCTTAGACAAAAACCTGAAAATTTTGGAGGTTTTTAAGCAAGTGAAGATCAACATCCCATTGTTGGATGCTATAAAACAAATACCATCCTATGCCAAATTTCTAAAGGAATTATGTACAGTCAAAAGGAAACACAATGTTCACAACAAAGTACTTTTGACTGAGAATTTGAGTGCGATTATCAAACAAGAGGTACCCCAAAAATACAAGGATCCGGGTAGTCCAACCATCTCATGCATCATAGGTGACTACCGGATTAAACAAGCCTTATTTGATTTAGGGGCAAGTGTTAACCTCATTCCATACTCGGTTTATGAACAACTTGGGTTAGGTGAATTGAAACCCACCAAAACCACACTCCAACTTGTTGATAGATCTATTCGTATACCGAGAGGAGTGATTGAGGATGTCTTAGTCCAAGTGGATAAATTTTACTACCCAGTAGACTTTATTGTCTTGGATACACATCCCGTGATAGGTACCGGTGCTCCAATTCCTGTTATACTTGGCCGCCCTTTTCTAGCTACTTCAAATGTCCTTTGGGAATATGACTCTCGAGCTGAATATATTTGATTTATGCAAACAACCATGGGAAGTTGATGATGAGATCTACGAGATAAATTTGCTTGAATCATTTGTGGAGGAGACATTCCCCTCGACATTTTATTCCGACCCTTTGGAGGCATGTTTGGCCCATTCTCATGAGATAAAAGATAACACAATACGAGAGATGGATGCCATTTTGGATGTGATGCCAGACTTGATAACAAAAGATGGAGGGCACCATTTGAACCTTTACCCTTAAACGAGAACAAACCCCTCCCATCCAATATCAAGGCACCAACGCTCGACCTAAAACCATTACCAAGTGATTTGAAATATGTATACTTAGGTCGAGATGAGACATATTCGGTGGTGATTTCTTCCCACTTGGATGAAGAACAAGAAAGTAGGCTAATAGCCACTCTAATAGAGCATAAAAGTGCCATTGGATGGTCAATTGCAGATCTCAAAGGCATAGACCCACTGATTTGCACTCATTGCATACACCTTGAGGAAAACACGAAGACATCTAGGCAACCACAAAGACGCCTCAATCCAAACATGAAGGATGTGGTTAAGGCCGAAGTGGTGAAACTATTAGATGTGGGTATCATTTACCCAATATCCGATAGTCAATGGGTGAGCCCAACTTAAGTGGTACCTAAGAAATCCGGAATAACCATCGTAGCCAATGCCAATAATGAACTCGTACCAACCAGAGTCACTACCGGTTGGAGAATGTGCATTGACTACAGAAAGCTAAACACAGTTATGAGGAAAGACCACTTCCCCCTACCCTTTGTTGATCAAATTTTAGAAAGGTTGGCGGGTCATTCCCATTTTTGCTTCCTTGATGGCTATTTAGGGTACAACCAAATAGAGATCGCCCTAGAGGATCAAGAGAAGACAACATTCACATGTCCATTCGGCACTTTCACCTATCGAAGGATGCCATTTGAATTATGTAATGCCCCTGCCACTTTTCAATGTTGTATGCTGAGTATTTTTTTTGATATGGTGGGGACAATTCTCGAAGTCTTCATGGATGATTTCTCTGTATTTGGTTGTAGCTTTGATGAGTGCCTTATGCACTTGAAATCTGTGTTGAAAAGATGTGAAGAGAAGAACTTTGTGTTGAATTAGGAGAAATGTCACTTCATGGTTCAAAAGAGAATTGTACTTGGTCACATCATCTCACAAAATGGAATCGAGGTGGACAAAGCTAAAATCGATCTTATCTCTAACCTTCCACCACTCAAGAGCGTACGGGATGTGCGGTCGTTTTTGGGACACGCTGGATTTTATAGATGGTTCATAAAGGACTTCAATTCACTCTCTCGTCCTTTATGTAACCTGCTTCAAAAGGAGAACTCATTTAAGTGGAATGAAGATTGTCAAAATGCCTTTGACCAACTTGAAGGTAGGTTGACATGTGCTCCCATAATGCAACCACCTGATTGGAGCTTTCCTTTTGAAATTATGTGCGATGCTAGCGACTACGCTATTGGGGCTATGTTAGGCCAAAGAAAAGAGAAGAAGCCATGTGTCATCTACTATGCAAGTAGAACCTTAAACTGAGCCCAAGCAAACTATACTACTACAGAAAAAGAACTTTTAGCCGTAGTTTTTGCCTTGGACAAGTTTAGGTCCTACTTGATTGGATCCAAGATCATCATATTCACCGACCATCCCGTGCTTAAGTACCTTCTCTCTAAGAAGGATGCTAAGCCGCGTTTGTTAAGATGGATCCTCCTACTTTAAGAATTTGACATAGAAATACGTGATAAGAAAGGAGTAGAGAACGTAGTGGTTGACCATCTCTCTAGACTTGTTCTCACCAATTCCCCTCAAACGACCGCGATCAATGAGATGTTCCCTGATGAACAACTTTTTAAAGTCTCCCAATTGCCATGGTATGCGGACATTGCTAACTATCTTGCTACAGGTACAATTCCGACACAATGGAAAAAGTAAGATAAAGACAAGTTCTTCAACGAGGTGAGAAAATTCCTATGGGATGACCCATACTTATTCAAGTATTGTCCCGATCAAATTATAAGGAGATGTGTGCCGCAAGTTCTTCAACTAGGTGAGAAAATTCCTATGGGATGACCCATACTTATTCAAGTATTGTCCCGATCAAATTATAAGGAGATGTGTGCCGGATGATGAGCAACACAGTATCATCTCCTTTTGTCATTCTCAAGCGTGTGGTGGCCACTTCTCGGCTAAGAAGACCATAGCCAAAATTTTACAATGTGGGTTTTATTGGCCCACCATATTCAAGGACACCCATGAGTTTCGTAAAACATGTGAGACTTGTCAGAAATTGGGAGGAATATCCCGTAGAAATATGATGCCACTCAATCCCATCTTACCAATCGAAATTTTGATTGTTGGGGAATCGATTTCATGGGTCCATTCCCATCTTCTTTTGGAAACTTATATATCTTGCTTGCCGTCAACTATGTGTCCAAATGGGTCGAGGCGATTCCATGCCGGAATAATGACCATAAAACAGTCATTCGTTTCTTAAAAGAGAACATTCTTTTTTGGTTTGGAACACCTCGAGTCATCGTAAGTGATGGAGGTTCTCACTTTTGTAATCGCCCATTTGAAACCTTAATGAAGAAATATGGCGTAAATCATAAAGTGAGCACTCCCTATCACCCACAAACGAGTGGACAAGCTGAGATATCTAATAGGGAGATTAAACATATTTTGGAGAAAACGGTGAACCCCGATCTCAAGGATTGGTCGCTTCGACTTATCGATGTACTCTGGGCCTACCGTATCGCTTTTAAGACCCCCATTGGAATGTCTCCCTATAAACTTGTCTATGGGAAAGCTTGTCACTTGCCCGTGGAATTGGAACATAGGGCTTATTGGGGAATAAAGAAGATGAATTTTGATTCTGACAAAGCAAGCTCGTTACGCAAACTTCAATTAAATGAACTTGAAGAACTCCGGAACGAGGCATATGAAAATGCGAGAATTTACAAGGACAAGACGAAGGTGTTCCATGATAAGAACATTCTTCGTAAGACCTTCACGATTAATTAAAAAGTCCTTATGTATAATTCTCGCTTACATTTATTTCCGGGGAAATTGAGATCTCGATGGACCGGTCCCTACATTGTACAAACTGTCTACCCATATGGGACAGTCGAGTTGTTGAATCCAAGGAACGACAATATCTTTAAGGTGAATGGTCAGCGGTTAAAGCCGTTCTTTGAGAAGTTTCCTTCAGAAAGTATGTCCATACCTCTGACTGATCCTGTGTATCAGGATGTATGATCTCCTAGTCTGATGGAGGTATAGAGTAGTTAGGATTAGGATTTTGTTGCTTTTGTTTACTTTTTCATAGGTTTGTTAGAAGAAGGTCGAATTCCACTTTTCATTCTCTCAGGTACTATCATTGCTCACTCCCCTTTATTTTCGAATTGCTCTCATGTTTTGCTCATTGCATATCTTTTACATTGAGGACAATGCAAGATTTGGTTGGGGGGTGTAGGATCACTAGGATGAATCCAGTGTTTTGTAACATCTCGAGCAATTATGTAGGAACTTTTTCAATTTTTTAAAATTCAAAACTCCGTTGGAAAACTTTGTTTCTATGCATTTGGGATAGTATGAGTATAAGAAAAAGGAAAAGTCAAGTGAGTGAAGTTGAATATCTTGAGCAATCTCTAAGATACTAGTTTTATATGTGAATTCCCCTATTTTTATGATTGATAGAATTTCTAAACACTTTTACACCTAGTTCACATTACACGATTCTCACGCTTGAAGGATTATGTAGAATTGTAAATTGGTGAAGATTGGATTTGAGGTGTTGAGAAACCAAGCTGGGGTACTTTGTCCATCCTTGTCCATGGGAAAATAACGAAAGATATGGATTTCTAAAAATCCTATCTAAGGAAAAAAGAAAACGGAAAGGAAGGATGAAAATATGGGAATGATGGAGAATATGGTGGAAAATTTTGAAAAGGGCTACCATTACCAACCGGGGGATGGTTTACCCGTAAACAAAGCTGGAAATGGGATGTAGTGTGAAAGCCGTTGGAAGGACGGTAAGGCAAATTCCTGTCATAGGTTTGTTGTTGATCTATACACCGTTGAATCCATGCTGTAATTAATTCACAAGGAAGGTAACCCCGGAAATCCATGAGATGAACATCCACCGAGCACACTAGGTTAAATTGTTTGGATTCTTTTATTTATTAATCAATCTTCGGGAATTTCATATAAGTGCTTGTTATGTTATGAGAAGGTTAAGGTCTCAACTTCTATCACTAAGTTTTCCTGATTCTTGCACTCGCATATCATTAAGTATATAGAAACATGGTTTCTGAAGGAGAGTTTGAAGAATGAAATTTGTTTCACGCATGTTTTGCTCAGGACTAGCAAAATGCTGGTTGGGGGGTGTGTTGAGCTCTTAAATGTGCATATTCTAACCCCATTTCATCGCTAACTATGCATGGTTTTCAAGCTTAAAGACTATTCTAATGCGTGTTTTTATGATTGTAAGAATGAGAGGGACTCCGCCCATTTGATGACTAAAAAGATCTCTTTAGGAACCTTGGATGAAGACCCAAGGTGGGCCAAAGAAAGAAGAAAGCAGAGAGAGAGAAGAAAGAAAGAAGAAAATGAAGAAGAAAAGGGCCATCACCGGTCGGCCAGGAGGGCCACGACCGGTCTAGACCGGTCTGCCACCCCCTGTTTTCCCTCTGGACTAATGATACAACAGGGTCGACCGGTCGGCCAGAGTCTGCCCACCTCCAAAATACACGCTGGACTGTCCCAGAACAGGCTAGACCGGTTGTGACCGGTCAGCCAATCCAGTCCGACCGGTCTTGACCGGTCGGCCAGTGTAATTTCAGCAATACTCCCGCAGCTTCCTCTTGAAGCTCCGATTTTCTAGCGCAGTGCGTAAGTGTTACGCAAATCTGGAAGATTCTGAGGCGGTGGAGCCTCTCCACTATAAAAGGGGACCTAGGGATTGTAGCTAGGGCATCCTAGAAGAGATTAAGCATGGTGGGAGACGGCGGAAGTCAGATCCGGAGTTCTAGAACTCCTAGTTTGTTCTTCTAGTTTTATGTTTTTCTTAGTTGTTTTCATGTTTACTTGGATCATGAACGGCTAAACCTCTTAGTTAGGGCTAAGAGGTGAAGCTTGTAGTGAATTTAAGACGTTTCAATTCGTTTGATTCAGTTTCAAGTTGGAATATTAGTGAAGAACAATGGTTTGAAGTTTAAATAAAGTTCTAAGTAGTTTTTCTTAATCTTATGATGGCTCATGGATGTTTAGAAGAATTGCTTGAGTTCTTAATTGTTTTGAGCTAGTCTAGACCTGTATGATCCGAGGAATTGGATTCAATACGCTCTAGTTCTATGATCCTCATGTGAGAACTTCATACCAAAAGTCTATTTTTCTAGAATTTCTGGATTATGTGAGATTGTGTATGTGATTTGGATCAAGTTCAAATCATGATCTAATTATGCTTAGTGACAGAGTTTAATGATGATTATGATTATGATCTTAACCTATTGGAATTAGATTGACTTATGCAATTGAGTGTGCTCAAGTCCTAGCTTGAATTGAGAGAATCATGTACATGAATCATGCATATGACAGATTGTTTGTGTTAATTGCTCCATCATCCGGCTAGATAGGACTTAATTTCGATTCTAGTTGAGAAAGTGAGAAACCACAGCGAATTAAGCATCCAAAGATTGCTACAAGTGGATCCTTGAACCCTTAGTGCCTTTTTATTATTGATTACATTCAATTTAATTCAAAGTATCTATCTACCTCAATTTCCTAAAAATCTATTAGTTAGATCTTCAGTAGAAACCATTAGAAGTGTTTTGTGAGTTCCTACACAAGTCCCTGTGGATCGACCTCAGTCTTACAGAGATTATTACTACATTGCAGCCCTACACTTGGGGAAGCGAACAATGAGTCACACAATCCAAGTCATTAACCAAACTTACGCATACTGCGCAATCATGTGGGGCGACCTTGTCTCGCACGGGTCCCCTAAGTATAACAAGCCAACTAACATATGCTATGACTAATCGTGGTCCATAACAAGCATACAAATGATGTGTATGGGCATATGAATGAGCATGGTATTCATTATACTAAGCATATTATCAGTGTGAAGTATCAAGCTAAGTATACTAGCATGTTACCAAACATGTCAGGTAATGTTGGCCTTAAATGGCCCAATATATATACAAAGAGTGGGACCCGGACTGTGTGTCCCATTGGAAATGTAAAGGTCTTCGTGGCATAGCCCACTTGAGACCACATCGGCCCCATACTTGGGCCTGCATGGATAAAACATATATATATCAAAGGAAGGACCCCTAGCGGGCCCCTCCCACCGATCGGATAGCAAATATACATCATCGTAGGTCTTAGGAAGTTTCAGTGGTAGGTATTCAATCACCACCATTTTTTAAGTGAAGTCCACTCAAATTGGGCCCCACGCATCGGTCAGACGGTTGACATGATACACAATGCATCCATCAAGGTGGAACCCAAAGATGGGCCCACGACCTTTAGTTGGATGAAATAAACACTAAAGTGGCCCCAAGGAAGTTTTCAATGGTGGGCATCAATAACCACTATTCCTTGCGGGTGTGGTACATCTTACGTTTGGATCTGTCTTATATTTGGGGCCATGTCCTAAAATAATCTGGAGAAGACAGATGGGCAGCGTGGATAAGACAATACATCATGGTGGGACCCACAAGGTGGGCCACCTGCTGGGCAGCTTGCACACGCACGCTGTCTGTAGTGTGTCACCTAAATGGGCCCCAAAAAGTTTTGAATCAAACTGATATTCGTGTTTTTCCCTTCTTTCATACATGTGTGAACTTATGAACAGGTTGGATCTCAAATAAACTTCATGGTGGGCCGTAGGAAGGTTTCAATGGTCTGGTCACCGTCCCCACTGTTTTCTTTGGTAGGGTACTCTTGAGATTTGGATCTGTCTCATTCTTAAGATCATGCCCTAAAATGATCTCTCCAAATGGATGGACGGTGTGGATATAGCACACGCATCATGGTGGGACCCACAGGGTGGGCCACCTACTGGGGCACCACGAGAGTACTCCCAGCGTCAGAGACGCTGCGCCCCTCCTTTTTTTTTGTTTTTTTCTAGTTTTTATCGAGTGGGGCCCACATGAGGATGATCCACTCCATTCATCAAGTTTTTCAGCTCAAGGGGAACCCATGGAGCCCTATATTGGGTATATTATGTGGGCTACAAACATCAAGGTGGGCCGAGGAAAGCTTTGCAGTAGACATCATTCTCCCCACTATTTCATGTGGTGCGGTCCGCTTAAGATTTGGATCTGTTTCATACTTGGGCTTTGGCCCTATTAGGATCTAAGAAAACAAATGGACGGTGTGGATTCAACACACACATCAAGGTGGGTCCCACGAGTGGGGACCCCATTCAAGCCTTTCCTGGCGCTGCTGACGCTGGATAGTTCCAGCTTCTCTGACGCTGTGAACGTCCAGCGTCTGGCCCTTTTTTTTCTCTTCTTAGTTTCTTTCAAGTGGGGCCCACTTGGGGAAGATCCACCATTCATCAGTTTCCCCAGCTCATGAGGAACCCATAGAGCCCTATATTGGGCAGGTGATTTGGCCTAGAAACGTCACGGTGGGCCATGGAAGTTTCGACAGTGGACATCATTATCTCCACTGTTTTCGATGGTGTGGTCCATCTGATATCTGGATCTGCTTCATTTTTGGTACCCAGCCCTAGAATGGACCGGAGAAACAGATGGACGGGGAGGATTGAACACAAACATCCAGGTGGGTCCCACGAGTGGGCCCATGGTTAACGCCCAAAAGGGCTTCAGCCTAGGCGCTGCTGGGCAGCAGCGTTCCATGGATGCTGTCTGTCCAGCGGCCTGCTGCCCCTTTTTTTTATATATTTATTATTATTATTAACATTTACGGGTATGTGGGGCCCATTCATGGATGTCCAATCCATCCATCTGATTGCCCATCACGAGATGGGCTCAAAAGAAAATGAAAGGTAAATAAGAAAATGGGGAGTTTATGTCCCCCTTGCACTCACCTTGATGGTTGGACGGTTGGATGGGGTTGGATTGACGATCGGACGGTCCGGATGGTGATCGGGTCCTCCAAGCTAGGTTCCTCCCTTAATCTCCTCTACTTCTCACACAACTCCCTCTAATCTCTCTCTCTCTCTCTCTCTCTCTCTCTCTCTCTCCCAAATGGAAAATGGAAAATGAGAAGCCCTCCTCTCCCCTACGTATGCTCTTGTATGGGTAGAGAAGATGAATCATGAGATGATGATGATGATGATGGCTAGCATGGGAGGGGGCATGGAATGTATGGTTTGTGTTGACTTTGTGGTGAGAGAGGGAAGGGGTGAGTATGGTGTGTGTAGACTAAGGTGATGAGAGGGGTATGAGTGAGGGTGAGGGTGATTGATTGATTGATTTGACTTTTCTTAGGATTTGTGCAAGTGGGGCCCGCGCCACACGTGCGTTGCGCGGCCCGCCTTGGATTCCACAAATGATTGCAACTTTCACACCGGGTATCGCAATGGGGCGTGCCGCGCGGCGTTGGAATCGCAGCGCTTACGCGATCGCCGGGGTATAGGTCTTGGGTCGATGGGTTACTAAAATACTGTCGCGATCAGGGCTCGCTAATCTAGTCCAGTCTGGGACGTACCGGTACCGGAAACTAAGCATACGGAGGGCAATTCAGGGTACGGGTATTACAATGAGTAAGACGGTGGAACCAAACTTATATATTATTTCATTAACTAAATTAAATCATTAAACCATGTAACCGTCATTCAATCAATCACCATGTTCATAACTACGTCCTCTCATTAGGACTTATTATAATTCAAATACTTAATAAATGCTAGAACTATGAATGACTATGCGGTCTCGTCTTCTACCATCTGCTCCCACGAGCCATCATAATCGTCTCCTTGAGGCTCGGGCTCCTGAGGATTGTTACCTACATGTTCTAAATTATTTTCCACAAAAAACACCGTCAAAAGCGGTATAGTGAAGAACTTCTTTAAGATTAGAAATAATAATCGCATAAAATCATAACAAAACATTTATTACTCTTACTTAATGCAATGCATGATAATGCATGACCCAGCGTTGGAATCCTTAGACATGCCACTAGGGGTTTTGGGACACGCAAGCCCATAGTTTTGCCCGACCATGTGAGAAATGGGATGCTCATAGCCTAAATCTATAGTGACAGTGTATGGGAGAAGTAGGATGCTCTAGCCTATTCTCAATTCCATACACCCACATGGAGCCACGCGCATGCATGAGTTAACCATTCTTTATTATTATTACCAATTTACACCAAGTCACTTAACGTCTAACCAACCTTTGGTACCACCACGTCCTTCCTCATGGTTCGTCACTCATCAAAACAGTCGTAACCAACGCATCACATCCCAGGATGACGGCCCGTACTACTAAGGTTCATAACAACCATGCTCAATTATATTCTTATGGAGATCCTTAACAACTTGAGGAATAATAATAATAATAATAGTAATAGATGGATTTAACAACCACTTAATCAAGCGATCATGATACCACCACCACAGATCAGGGTGGTCACTTAACCGGACAAGCTAAAAGCACCATCTCAGGTTAGGGCAACTTCTTAACCGGGTGTTCCGATATTCATCACCACAGATCAGAGTCCATCCACATATATAAAAGGAATATAACATAATAAGAATCTCCATTAGACAATTACAACTGTTCTTTATACAATATCAAAGGAAAGGTGATCCCTTTAAAGATGGTTACACAAATCTCATATGTGTAACAAACATTCTATTCCTTACTAGTTCTCTAAGTCCAATGAATGTCCTCATCATCATGAGATGGAAAAAGTATCTAAAAGCATTCATATATAGCTAACTAAGGAGAGAACAAAGAAACACATGTAAACAAAAGCATATAAGAATTATTAACTTTCAAAACATGAGATTATCAACCCAATCTTAAAGGAGTTCTCACCTTATGATCTTCAGCTTATTAGAGATATATGATGATGAAAGAATAGCAAGATGACACTCATTCTCTCCACCCTCTCTCTCTCTCTCTCTCTCTCTCTCTCTCTCTCGCTCTTTCTCTTTCTCTCTCTCTCTCTCAAATTCGTGGGTGGGGGTCACCTCTAGTTAAGAGAGGCCCTATATATAGAGATAGGGTTGGAATTAGGGTTTTAGGGAAGCTACGCCATCTTCGGATGAATGGTTGTAGTTTAAAGTAGAAATACATCATCTTTTGAGCCATTTTAGAAAGTGTACACAACATGATTTGAGGAGAGATTTCACATGTTTGTTAAGTCAAGTATGGGCTACAAAATGATCGTGATGGATTTTGGAATGGGGCCCACTAAGTGATGAACGGTCCGCGAGAAGAAAATAGGAAATAATGAGTTTAGAATTAGAAACTTTTGAATGGGCGGTCTATCTGACAATTGGACACCTAGGGTGGGTTTAGATGGGTCCAATGAGGCAGGTAGGGTCCACAAACTGAGGGTCCACAGCCGTTTGATAGGGTTTTAGCGTAAGAGAAGATTCTAGAGAATTTCTACATAAGGTGGGATAGACTTCCGTTTTTGAGGTGATTCTCCACGTTGATTAGCTAGAAAGGATCCTTAGGATCCTTTAGAAACTTTCCTAAGTTCTCATGTGTTGAGCTCTTAATTGTGCATATTCTAACCCCAATTCATCAGTCATTATGCATGGATTTTATGTTTAAAGACTATTCTAATGCATGGTTTTGTGATTGTAGGAATGAGAGAGAGTTCACCCAATCAATAGCTAAAATAAGCACATTTAGAAACCTTGGATGAAGACCCAAGGTGGGCCAAAGAATCATGAAGAAAGAAGGAAAGAAAAGAAAGAAGGAAAGTATGAAAAGGAGCCCCACAAGGTGGTCCGACCGGTCAAGACCGGTCGGCCAAACAGGCCCCGACCGGTCAAGACCGGTCGGCCAAACAGGCCCCGACCGGTCTTGATCGGTTGGCCAGTTGCTCTCCCCTCTCTCAAAGTTGCTGGAGCAAGGATACATGGGCTAGACCGGTCAAGACCGGCCGGCCAGCCCTGTCCAACCGGTCTTGACCGGTCGGCCATGCAATTTTAGAGTTTCAGATTTCAGACAGCAGGCAATTCCCGTTTTTAGATTTTCAACATAGTTTTTTTAAGCCATCTTGATGATATTTGAAAATCCAACATATCCATGTCGAAGAGGAGCTCGACGCCGAAATAACCCAAGTGGTTTCGTGTCAATCGGAGCTACGGATTGACTGTGGTGGCCAAAACAATACGAACTGTCCAGAAAGCTCCAGATTCCGCCTACTCCACTCTGGGCCAGTCCAGGTGGCCCATCATTGATGATATGAAGACTCTACTTTGACCATCTTCTAGACCACATCCATATATGAATAACTACAAAGTTTCAGATCAAAAGGATGTGTGGTTTGATCGTACCGGTTGAAGAAAGATGGACCATCCAGAAAGATTCAACTGCGCATAGTTTATAAAAGCCCTGAGTGTTCTAATTTTTGGACCACATTCTGGGATTATTTTGGACAATCTAATCCATTTATCATGTAGAGGAGGAAGTTTTCTACCAATGTTCAAAATTTGCGATCAATCCGACATCTGTACACTTCGGAGCGTTGAAAGAAAGATGACTGGTTCTGAAGGTACCCGAATTGCCCGATTTTGAGAGGCGGTCGCTGATCTGATTGGTGGGCCCATTCAGAAGATAATCTTGGAAATCTAAAGCATCTATGAGGAAGATCATATTACAAGGAAGCTACAAATCAAATTTGAAGGCAATCCGACCATTGGTTAAGCCGTACGAAGCGAAACAAAATCTGTTATGTTGTGGTACTCTTGCTGTATTATAAAAGGAGGTGCTCTCTTCTATTCCAGGGCAAGCAAGGACGTGGGGAGCAAGGAGTTCAAGTCATAGGAGGCTTCCTAGCCTCCTCCAGCTAGTTTTTCTTCCTTTTCTTAGTTCTAGTTCTAGTTTTTAATATGCTTTTCATTAGCTAATCTCTTAGCTAGAGAGCTAAGAGGTGAACCTTATAGTTTTCTTAGATTGTTTAATTCGTTTTATTGGTTTCAAGTTGGATTTCTATTGAAGAACAATGGTTTGAAGTTTAAATCAAGTACTAAGTAGTTTTTCTTAATCTTATGATGACTCATGGATGTTTGGAAGAATTGCTTGAGTTCTTAATTGTTGTGATCTAGTCTAGACCTGTATGATCTGAGGATTTGGAATACACTCTAGAATTATGATATTCATGTGGGAGCTTCATACCAAAAGTCTACTTTTCTGAAAATTCTGAAGTATGTGAGACTGTGTATGTGATTTGGATTAAGTTCAAATTATGATCTAGTTTTGTCTTGTTACAGGATTTAATGATGGTTATGATTGTGATCTTAACCTATTGAAATTGGGACTGACCTATGCAATTGAGTATGCTTGTCCTAGCTTGCATTGAGTGAATCATATACATGGATCATACATATGTCAGAGTGATTGTTTTAACTGCTCTATCATCCGACTAGATAGAACTTAATTTCAATTCTAGTTGAGAAAGTGAGAAACCACAGCGAATTATGCATCTAAGGAGAGCTATAAGTGGATCCTTGATGCTCTAGTTATCTTTTCATTATTAGATTTTCTATTTCATGTTAAAAAATCGATTTCCTAAACCCTTCTTAGATTCCAGTTATTAGGATAGTTGGAATTGTTTACTTCCTTCCCTGTGGATCGACCTCGGTCTTACCGAGATTATTACTACATCGCAACCTTACACTTGGGGAAGCGAACATCATGCGAAGAGGTTTCCCGGATTGGAAGATCCAAGTTTCCAACGGTTGGAAGGGAAGAGGAGATCGGGTTGGATTCGCGATGGAATGAGATGAAATTTGGTAGGAGGGGGTTTTGGAGGGTAAAGAAGAAGATGGACGGCTTGGATTTTCGAACTGAGGCCCACATGATGGACCGTGGAGAGGGCAGCGGACGTACAGCGTATATGCTGTAAAAAGCCTCTACCGGGCCTGACGAGGGCCGGTCGGCCCGGACAGCGGTTTGGCCACAGTGGACTCCCACTGTGATGTATATATAAAATCCACTCCAACTAACAGGTCGGCAACGCAGTTTTAGGGGGTGACACAAAAAATTGGCCAGTTTCGAGATCGGATGGCCCACTTATTGATCGATTTCTGATTTACCTATTTGTGGGGTGATTGGAGAGCTAAAATTCGACGTGTACGGTTAAAATATGCCCAAACACTCATATCTAGGGTTTTGCGTCTTAATGATTTCTAGAAACTAGCGTACTTAAAAACGGCATGTTAACTTAAGTTTAACTAATGTCATATCTGTAATTTTTGCAAATCTTCTGGTTTAGCAAAATCTAACTCTTTTAAGTTGTTAATGAGGTCATTCTAAGCAACTTTAATAAAGGGTACACTATCTGATCTCTTATGGATGTTCTGTTATTCGAATTTCAATATTAATGGTCGATATTTAATATATATATAAAAATAGAAATAAATTTTAGAAAATTTTAAGATAAATTATGGTAAATCCGGGGCGTTACAAGGGCCTTTGAACTTTCCGTTTTTCTTCAGTGACTTCTTGAATTTCCCTTTATTGGGTTTCAGGGAATCATTCTTCTCAGGATTCTTATTTTGGGTACTTTCCACTGCTTGTACCTTGGACGAGGAATTCCCGTTTTCAATTTTCTTTTCACGGTTTCGGGATTCTTGCTCTATTTTGAAATGTTTCTAAATTTGTTCCAGTGTATAGTCCTCAATTTTATGTAGCAGTTTTTTCTTGTATTCTTTCCAACTCGGAGGCAATTTTGCGATTATAGCCCTGACTTGAAATGATTCAGGAATATATATATCTTTAGGGCACTAATTTTGCTTGCAATTAGCTGTAGTTCTCCGATTTGGACTAATAGTGATTTGTTATCTCCCATGGTTTAGTCGAAATAGCTAGCTATGAGATATTTGTTCATATCTTCTTCTTCGGCCTTGTATTTGAACTCAAGAGCGGTCCAAATTTCTTTGGCAGATTTAGTTCTAGTGTATAGGTCATACAGGAAATCAAATAGCGTGTTCAGGATGTGTCTGTTGAGCTCTGAATTGTGCATATTCTAACCCTAATTCATCATACATTATGCATGGTTTACATGTTTAAAGACTAATCTAATACATGTTTTTGTGATTGTAAGAATGTGAGAGAGATTTCACCATTATGAAGTTAAAAGACTCATTTTATATGCCTTAAAGATCAAAGGAAGAAATGACAAGAGGTGGAGGAGAGATGCAATGAAGATTGAAGAGAGGAATTGTGAAAAATCACAATTTATAGACTGTCTGCAGGCCACTGCAGCAGACAGGCCGGCTAAACTCTTTAGAAATCACAATTTCTCTGGACGTTTTTTTACACTATCTGACCTGTCGGCCGGCAAGCAGATGGGTCGGCCTATGTATGAAAAACTCCAAATTGTTTGTAAGTTGCTGTGCAACATCCAGCCGGCCGGCTAGTGTCCCGACTGTGTAAGGACTCTCCAATCTCTCGAAGATTCCAGGTCAGTGACGGATTTTTGCTATAAAAGGATACCTCTAAATTGTTCCTAAGGTATCATTGAAGGCTTTAGAAGTCTAGGAAAGTGGAGAGGATATTCGTGGAGTGTTTGCAACTCCTCTAAGGTTTTTATAGTTTTCTTATGCTTTCAAGTAGTTTTTCTTTTGATTCTAGTTGTAGTATGATAATGCTTGGCTAGAACCTCTTAGCTAAGGCTAAGAGGTGAAGCTTATAGCTAGTTTCATTATTTAATTCATTTGATTCAAGTACTTTACTCAAAGCTTGAATTTTTAAGTTCTAGTTTGAATAAAGTTGGTATTTTTAGAAGTTTTATGAGAGTTCATGTACTTTACTCCAAGTGCAAGTTTTATAACATGAGTTCCTTGCAATTCTTTGAGATTACCATGTTTGGATTGATTCGAATTGAATTGTAGTACCCCTAGAGCAAGCCATGATCTCTTGTTATGGTTGTTACTTCGAAGGCTATAAGTTTAAGTTCTATGTGCTTAATTAGAACTAGAATCCAATTTCCTAACTTAAGTGGGATTGTGTATGATTGAATGCCTTATCTTCTAACTAGATGAGATATATAACTTCGAATCTAGTTGTGTTTATGCTTGGATGAATGAATTCACATTGGACTACTACAAGTAGATCCTTGAGGCCTTAGTTCCATAAATTATTAGATTTTTAAAAAAGTTACTGTTTTTAGTTAGTTTTTAAAATCAAACTTCAAAATTACTGAATTTGAAGTTGCTAGAATGGTTTAAATTGGTTTATCCTAATTCTTTGTGGATCGACCTCGGTCTTACCGAGTTATTACTACATCGCAAGCTTGCACTTGAGGTGAGCGAACAAGTTTTTGGCGCCATTGCCGGGGATCGAACCTGGGTCATCCGCATGACAGGCGGAAATACTTACCACAATACTACAACTACAAATGCGAATCAAGAGGGAGTAGGAAAGGATGAGGTGCACAATGCTCCTCTAATGAGAGCTTTACATGACTACTTACAACCGGCCCGTACGGTTACACCCTCATGTGTGGTTCTACCAACCACCGGGGGGAGCATTGATATAAAGCTGGGGTAATTCAACTTTTACTTATGTTCCATGGGCTAGATTCTGAGAGACCATATCTATACTTAAAAGAGTTTGATGAGATTTTTGCTACTTTGCAATACAATAATGTGTCAGAAGATGTTTTCAAACTTAGATTGTTTCCCTTCTCATTGAAAGAAAGAGCTAAAGGTTGGCTCCACTCTCTTAGACCACATTTGATAGGGACATGGACTGAGATGACCTGGGAATTCTTGAAAAAGTTCTTCCCGGCTCATAAAACTAACACCCTTCGAAGATTTATCATGAACTTTTCGGAAAAAGAGGGTGAGTCGTTCTTTCAAAGTTGGGAAAGGTTTAAGGACCTCTTACTCACTTGTCCCAAATCATGGCTACGAAAGTTGGCGAATTATAAACTTCTTTTATGATGGATTGAATTCTAACATGCGCCAATTTGTAGAGATGATGTGCAATGGCGAGTTCATGAGCAAAAATTTAGATGAGGCATGGAGTTACTTAGACATGTTGGCGGAGAATGCCCAATCATGGGATACCTCGGACAAGTCTAGTAACCTCAAGCCTCCTTAACAAAAAAGAGAAATGAGGGATTTACATCCTTAAGGAGGAAGATGATGTAAGTGCAAAGATAGCTAGCCTCACAAGAAAAGTTGAGGCCATGGAACTAAGTAAAAGAGGAGTTTCTAAGTCCACAGAAGCCATTGAAAATGTTTACGGAATTTGTGCCGCTAATGTACATTCTATGCAAGATTGTCCTAGAATTCCCGCGTTTCAAGAGGTGTTACAAGAGCAAGCAAACGTCGCATATGATTATCAACGGCCTTTTAATGGACCGGTAGGTAACACGTACAACTCTACTTGGAAGAACCATCCAAATTTCAGTTGGAGGAATGGTCGCACGGCCAATCCTACTAACTCTTAAGGAGGGCCACCCATGAAAAATATGTCCCCACTTTAATTCTCAATGGAGGACACTTTAAAGGCATTTATGTAAGGGCAAACACAAATTAATCAATCCAATCAATAAATGTTCCAAGAGCTTATAGTGTCGGTTGATGAGATTAAGGGACGCTTGAATGCTAGGGAATGGACCTTTCCGGCCCAACCTTAGTCCAATTCTAAACAAGCACACGAAATAAGCACCCCTAATCTCCCCAACCAACATGTAAAGCAAGCAAAATCCATCACCACTCTTAGAAGTGGTAAACAAGTAAACAAATTTATTTTGGTGAAGGTCGACAAACCTAATGATCTGGTAATTTCTGAGAATGAGGATGGACCTAGCTTAGCCTCACAAGATCTCTCCCAAACTCTCATGATATTTTAGAGATTTTTAGACAAGTCAAGATCAACATTCCATTGCTTGATGCCATTAAACAAATCCCCTCTTATGCCAAGTTTCTAAAGGACTTATGCACAACCAAACACAAATATAATGTACAACAAAAGGCCTTTTTGAATGAGCAAGTGAGTACCATTCTTAACCAAAAGACCCCTACAAAATATAAGGATCCCGATAATCCCACAATCTCATGTATCATTGGTGACCACCAGATTGAGTGTGCATTACTAGATTTAGGGGTAAGCGTAAATTTGATCCCATACTCGGTGTATGAGCAATTGGGTCTTGGTGAATTAAAACCCACCAAACCACATTGCAACTCGCTGATAGATCCATCCGTATACCGAGAGGGTGGTTGAGGATGTATTGGTTTAAGTCGACAAATTCTACTATCCAGTGGATTTTATCGTCTTGGACATGCAACTGGTTATGGATACTAACACTCAAATACCGGTGATTTTAGGCCGCCCATTCTTGGCTACATCAAACACAATTGTAAATTGCCGAATGGGGTGATGGATTATCATTTGGGAACATGTCATTGGAGGTAAACATGTTCCACATGCGCAAAAAGCAAAGGAATGAGGAAGATGATGAGCTCTTTGAGGTAAACTCGCTCGAGTCCTTTGAAGAAGAGGAGCTCCTCCAACTTGAACCACTTGAAACTTTGGAGACATGCTTAGCACACTTTGAAAATTCTAAAGATCCCATCTTGGGTGATATTGTGCAAGCATTGAGTAGTGAGAAACCGGTAATTGATACTAGCTGGTGGAGGCCCTATTTTGAAAAATTGCCACCAACCTCATCAAAGTCTCTACCACCTAATATCAAACCGCTGAAGCTTGACCTTAAACCATTACCATCCGAGCTTAAATATGCATATTTGGGTCAAGAGAAAACATTCCTGTTTGTCATAGCCTCTCACCTAGGAAAAGACCAAGAGCTCAAGTTGATTGAGCTACTCAAAGAACATAAGGGAGCCATAGGGTGGACAATAGCGGACCTTAAGGGGATAGACTCTTCAGTATGTACTCACCGTATACACCTCGAAGAGAATGCAAAAATGACTAGACAACCTCAAAGGAGGTTAAATTCAAACATGATGGAGGTTGTCAAAGGTGAGGTGTTAAAGCTACTAGATATGGGTATCATCTACCCCATCTCGGATAGCCAATGGGTGAGTCTTACCTAAGTTGTCCCTAAGAAGTCCGGTATTACCATTGTAGAGAGCACCAACATCGAGCTTATACCGATTAGAGTGACCACCGGTTCGCATATGTTCATCGATTATCGGAAGCTAAACACGGTCACTAGGAAAGACCACTTCCCTCTCCCATTCATGTATCAAATTTTGGAGAGGTTAGTAGGTCACTTCTATTATTGCTTTCTAGATGGTTATTTTGGCTATAACCAAATTGAAATATCTTCAATAGACCAAGAGAAGACCACTTTTACATGCCCGTTTGGCACCTTCACATATTGAAGGATGCTATTTGGACTATGTAATGCACCCACCACATTCCAACGATGCACGTTGAGTATTTTCTCTGACGTGGTAGGTGAGTTTCTCAAGGTATTCATGGATGATTTTTCTATTTTTGGTTGTACATTCGATGAGTGCCTCAATTACTTGAAATAGGTCTTGACTAGGTGTGAGGAGAAGAACCTTGTTTTAAACTGGAAAAAGTGTCATTTTATGGTGCAAAGAGGAATAGTCCTTGGACATATCATCTTGTCCAATGGAATAGAGGTAGATTGGGCCAAAATAGACGTTATTGCTAATCTACCACCACCCAAAAGCATACGCGATGTGCAGTCCTTTCTTAGACACGCCGGATTCTATCGAAGGTTCATAAAGGATTTCAATCATATCTCTAGGCCTTTATATAACCTTCTCCAAAAGGAACATCAATTTGAGTGGAGTGCTGAATGCCAATTAACTTTTTCAAAGCTAAAGGACATGTTGACAACCGCTCCTATCATGTAACCATCAGATTGGTCCGTGCCTTTTGAGTTGATGTGCGATGCGAGCAATTATGCTATTGGGGCGGTGCCAGGCCAAAAGAGGGATAAGAAGCCCCATGTTATCTACTATGCGAGTAGGACCTTGAATCCCACCCAAGTTAATTACTCGACTACGGAGAAAGAGCTCCTAGCCGTCATTTTTGCCTTGGACAAATTCAGGCCTTACTTGATAGGATCGAAGGTTATTGTTTACACGGACCATGCGGCGTTGAAACATCTTCTTTCTAAGAAGGATGCTAAGCCCCATTTGCTTAGATGGATCCTACTCTTTCAGGAATTTGACTTAGAAATCAAAGATAAGAAGGGAGTAGAGAATGTGGTGGTGGATCATCTATTCCACCTAGTTTTACTCGATTTCATTGATGAGTCACCTATTGATGACTCATTCCCTAGTGAGGAACTCTTTGTTGCTATGCATCCACCGTGGTATGTTAATATAGCAAACTATCTTTTAATAGGTGCGATGCCGACTCCTTGGACTGCGCAGGATAAACGAAAATTTCTAAGGGAACTGCGTAAATTTTTCTAGGATGAACCATTACTTTTCAAATATTGCCCAGATCAAATAATTAGGAGATGTGTACCTGATGATGAACAAAATTCTGTCATCTCCTTTTGCCATAGTCAAGCATGTGGGGGTTATTTTTCTGCCAAGAAGACCACTGTAAAAATTCTGCAATGTGGTTTTTATTGGCCTACCTTGTTTAGAGACACCCATGAGTTTTGCAAAGCATGGGAGTGCTGTCAAAAGCTAGGTGGATTGTCCTCTCAGAATATGGTGCCTCTTAACCCAATTCAACATCTTGAAGTCTTTGATTGTCGAGGCATCGATTTCATGGGACCATTCCCCTCATCTTTTGGACATGTCTATATATTGCTTGCCGTAGACTATGTGTTCAAGTAGATAGAGGCTATTCCATGTAGAACCAATGATCATCACACGGTTCCAAAGTTCCTTCAAGACAACATACTTTCCAGATTTGGAACACCTCGAGCCATCATAAGTGATGGTGGTTCTCACTTTTGCAACAGGCTTTTCGAAGCCATAATGAAGAAATATGGCATTTCGCATAAAGTGAGTACCTCATACCACCCATAGACAAGTGGGCAAGCTGAAATTTTCAAAAGGAAAATCAAACAGATTTTGGAAAAACTGTAAAATCGGATCGCAAAGATTGGTCGCTGAGATTAGTCAATGCTCTTTGGGCTTACTGTTGTTGGGGTCCTAAAATGTCGGGGCCCTCAAAACAAACAAAATGGCCATGCACCTCCAAATGAATTCACAAAATACCCTCTAAATGCACGCAAAACAGAGATTTACAAAAATCCCCTTAGACAATTTTGGTTGAAATCTCCGGCGGGCCCCGCGAATCACCATGATCGGAACCGTCCGAAATTGAATCAGTAACTTCATTATGAATTATGATGAATAGTGCATGTGATTTTATCATCAAGCGGGCCCCACAAACCCATCGAAATTTAAAACTCAATTTGGAGCGTTCAAAAGTCCGTCAATGCACCCATAAATTTGAGTACCCATGCACCTAAAAAATTAACAAAACCACAAACTCATATATGGATGTATTGGAGTCCCACGCATCCATACAATCGAGTCCACGCACCCATAAAATCAACAAAATCAGAAACTCGTTTATGAATGCATCGGACTCCCACGCACCCGAAAATTCATCAAAATTAGATAAATGCTTTTAGGGTACGTTGGTATCCCATGCATCCCAAAAATGAGTCCACACACGTAAATTCAACACAATCCAGAAAGTGATTTATGGCTATATTAAGGTCCCACGCACCTAGAAAGTCGACAGATTTCAGAATTGCTATTAAGGGTGCATGGAGTCTCACACACCGAAAAATCAAGGTCCCACACACCCCAAAAATTAGACATTTTCAGAACACATTTTCGGATGCATTGGACTTCTGCACATCAATTTTGGGGTGCGTTGGGGGTATTTTAGGGGTGCATGGCACGTGGCAACCCCTCATTGGTCGAGTTTCGGTATTTTTGGGTATAAATACTCCACCCGACTATTCATTTGTATGTTTTTCAAGAGAGAGAGAGAGAGAGAGAGTTATTATCCCCTGAATAATTGAGATCCCCGCCGGAAACCCTTGCCGGAATCCCTTTTCGATCATTGAAAACCCTTCTCGGTCACCGGAATCCCCTTCCGATCACCGACGTCCTCCATCAGAAGCTTACTCCGACCACCACAGGTCCAGATTATGAAAATTCATAAGTGTGGGCATGCATCAATAAAATAATGAATCAGACAAGTACGTCGGACTCCCACGCACCCGAAAAATGGTCCACGCGTCCATAAATTCGGGTCCCACGCGTCCATAAATTCAATGTGATTCGGACAAGTGCATTGGACTCTTACGCACCCGAAAAATGGCCCACGCATCCATAAATTCGGGTCCCACGCGTCCATAAATTTGACATAATTCAGATAAGTGCATTAAACTCCCACGCACCCAAAAGATGGCCCATGCGTCCATAAATTCGAGTCCCACGCGTCCATAAATTTGATGTAATTCGGATTTGCATATTGGTGTCCGATGTTCGCTTTCCCAAGTGTAGGGTTGCGATGTAGTAATAATCTTGGTAAGATCGAGGTCGATCCACAGGGACTTGTGTAGGAACTCACAGAACACTTCCAATAATTTCTAATCGAGAACTAACTAAACAAGATTTTTAGTATTGAATGTAGATAGCAATTTCAAACTAAAGAGAATGTAAACAATGTAAAAGAACACTAGGGGTTCAAGGATCTACTTGTAATAATCCTTGATGCTTAATTTGTTGTGGTTTCTCACTTACTCAACTAGAATCGAAATTAAATCCTATCTAGCCGGATGATAGAGCAGTTAAAACAAACAATCTGTCATATGTGTGATTCATGTACATGATTCCCTCAATTCAAGTTAGGACTTGAGCACACTCAATTGCATAGGTCAATCTTAGTTCCAATAGGTTAAGATCACAACCATAATCATCATTAAACTCTGTCACAAAGCATAACTAGATCAGGTTTGAACTTCATTCAAATCACATACACAATCACACATAACTCAGAAATGCCAGAAAAGTAGAACTCTCGGCATGAAGTTCCCACATGAGAATCAAATGTCTAGAGCGTATTGAATCCAATTCCTCAGAGCGTACAGGTCTAGAACCATTTAAAATAATTAAGAACTCAAACAATTCTTCTAAACAACCTATGAGCCATCATAAGATTAAGAAAAACTACTTAGAACTTTATTCAAACTTCAACCATTATTCTTCACTAATAATCCAACTTGAAACCAAAACAAACGAATTAAAACATCTTCGATTCACTACAAGCTTTACCTCTTAGCCCTAGCTAAGAGGTTTAGCTGTTCATGATCCAAGGAAACATGAAAACAACTAAGAAAAATATAAAAACTAGAAGAACAAACTAGGAGGAGTTGTAGAACTCCGAATTTGACTTCCGCCGCCTCCCACCGTGATAATTCTCTTCTAGGATGCCTTAGGAACGAGCTAGAGGAGTCCTTTTATAGGTTTAGGGCCCTAGGTGCGAAGAACTTCAAGAAATCTCGCAAAAAATGCGCTTTGTGCAACAGAATTCAGAGCTTGTAGAAGAAGCTTTGTTACGCAGACGACCGGTCGGACGACCGGTCTGAGCTTGTGGACGACCGGTCGCAAAAGGCTAAAAACAGTCCAGAGAGTTTTCTGAAAATTCAAACCCAAGATTTAATTCAATGACTGGTCAGATGACCAGTTTGAGTAGTGGACGACCGTTCGTGATTGGTCTAGCAATGTTGGCAGCAGGGGTCCTCCTGTTGAGTGTTCGGACCGGTCAGACGACTGGTCCTGGGCTATGGACGATCGGTCTTCAGTGCAAATTTCTGCACTTCTTCCTTTTCTCCTTTGCTTCTTTCTTCTACCCTTTGGTGCTTGGTCCCTTGAGTCTTAATGCTTGTAAGCAGCGTCTTTAAGTCTTCAATTGATGAATTCTCTCTCTCATTCCTACAACCACAAAACCATGCATTAGTTAGGTCTTTAATCATGTATTTTAAGCATAGTTAGTGATGAAATGGGGTTAGAATATACACATTTAAGAGCCTAACATCCCACGCACCCGAAAAAGGCCCCACGCATCCATAAATTCATAAAAACTCAGATCACTAATTTAAAAGTGCGTTTGAGCCCACGCACCCGTAAATTAGGTCCCACGCACCAAAAAAATCAGCGAATTCCTAGAAAGTGTTTACGGATGCATCAGACTCAATTCTAAGTGTTTTTAGGCCATATTTGAGCCTATTTTGGGTATGTCGAGCGTTTCAGATACAATGAAATGGTCAAACAGTCATTCCGGGGTCTCTAAAATGATCAGAATTGCGTATCTTCAAGGTTTGACCTGATTCAACGCGATGAATGAAATGACTTCTCGGAAAGAAGTCGCCAGCATCCAAGACTGTACGAATGTATCGTTATTCACATGTATTGTAAGATATGACCAATTAAGGTCGAAAGCTAGAAAAACGGGATTATGATTATCATAATAAATCATATCAAAGAGTTTCAATTTTTTAGAAAGCAATTGCTATGAACTGCCACAACACAACAGTCAATGCCCTACCCATCCAAACGGCATCTGTCGGTTGAGTTATTCAGGTACACACAACTGCAGATCAGACTTTCCGAGGTCACCTGTCCGAACATGACAGGCGCGGGCCCAGAGTCATCTCTCTCAGTCTTAAACCTTGATAGTCTCAGCTCGGGTCTCCGATCAAAACATGGGACATAGATATTCGACTAATACAAAGATGGCTCAGTCCATAATAAAACAAATACAGGTCTACGATGGAAAACTCTAAGACTATAGTCCCTGGTAACTAGTCTTTTGCATTTTAATCAAGGGTCATCGATCATTTGATGTAATTAAGGGCTTGTGTCATATCACGGCCTGGAATGTACAAGATCTCAGAATCTTTGGAATAAAATTTGCCTTGTGATATCTCTTCTTGTATACCTTTTGTGAATGCTTGTGATTGTCTATGAATGTTTCCATTAGTCAGAACCCCAGAGCAACAATACACAAAAAATGTCATTGTAGCATTTTCAGTTCTAACAAACTGGCGATTCTGCTTGAAATTTTTACTAAATCTCTGGCTAACTCTGAGTATAGAAACACTCTAAGATTAATCATTCGCAAATACGAATGTGTACATAAGAGATTTATCACAAGGCATAATGTTTCAGGCGCCCTCAGGCGCTAAATGGCGACTCTCAACGGGAACGTTCTTCCCATCATCTCTAAGGCAATGACACCAATCAAAGGTTTTCAGACCAACAAACTTCCACAACTACACGTATTTGTCTCTTTCTTGCTTATTTCTGTTAGTTTATGCACAACGATTGATGGGTTCACACTCCCGGCCACATTTATGAACTGTTCTAATGATTTTATGACCACCACAGAATTAGTAAGACATTAGCACAGACAAAAGTAATGGCATACTCGATGACGAATCCATGCATCTTCCTTGCCGCCGGGGGTTTCAGCTTCCCCCGTTTCATTATGACCACAACAGCCAGCTCTAACCCAGAATGACAGTTGGTTGAGACACGACGACAGAAGAAAGAATAGAAGAAAGAGCAGAAGAAAGTGGCCATTGTAGCTGCATACAAAAGGGCAAATGCTACGAAACCCCGCTCTGTGATCAGGAAATAGTGGCAGCCGAAGCAGGGGCGGAAGATCCCTATCAACAGCCAGGTCGTATCAACCAAGTCCGCAGTGCCTACAATGATAGCTGAGCAGTTTCCGCCGTTGTCCAAGACCACTCGCACCTCGCAGAAATCTACCAAGCCCGCACATATAAAGAAATCCAAGCCTACGATAGTCTTCGAACCAAGACAGAGGCCAACTCAGAAGATCCAGTCAGCGCAAGTGGTAATGGTCCAAGTGGCCAAAGAATCTGAAGAAAGACCATATGAAGTAGAAGAACTACCTCCATTTCAAGATCAGATTGACAGATTAATTGAGGCTAATCGCGAAACAAATGATTGAATGAGGTCTATGCAGGAAGCCCTGACCACTCTGATTGCCCAGAATGCCACCAGAAGTATTGCGCCGCCCACTCGCCCGTCAGCAGAGGAATCCCAAGGGGCAGCAGAAGGTCCGACTGAACTTGAACCACCCGTCCAACTTCGGGTTGTGCCAATAGAAAGTGCACCATTTTCTACATCGCACATGTCACAAGAAGAGTTATCCCAGACGATAGCCCACATGATGTAACAAGAAAAAGAGAAAGAGAGGAGAGGCAGCTATAAATATCGAGTCCCGTACCCACCAGAGGTAGAAGAGGTACCATTCCAGGCGAATTTCAGATGCCCGGACTTCAGAAAATTCGACAGCAGATGATCGCCAGAAGAACATATCACCCACTTCTTAACTACGTTAGGCAATTGGTCTGCAGTCCTGTAGTATTGTATGCGGCTATTCGGATCAACCTTGACAGGGAAAGCCTTTCAGTGGTACATGTCGTTATCGGCCAATTCTATAAGGACATGGGAGTAGATGCAAGATGGCTTCATTTCAAAGTTCTTCGCAACTGAGAGGGAAATTTCGCTAACAGACCTGGGGATAGTCAAACAAAGACAAGGAGAATTAGTCGAGAAATTCATTGATCGATGGGGAACAATGGCGGCTTAGTGTCGAGAGTTGCCCAGTGAAGGTGAGCAGCTGAAGATGTGCCTGAGGGCTCTAGACCGGATGATCTTGTACGGATTGTCCGGCAATACCTTCAACTCCTTTCACGAGCTGGCGACGAAAGCACACCTAGTAGAGGAAGCAGCCTCCCGGGTAAACTTCAGACCAGAAAGACAGAAAAGGGAGATGGGAGGAATAGTGGAAACCCATCAAGTCAACAAGAGCAGGGACTAGAAAGACCAAAAGCGCCCTGCTGTCGGTCACAAGCCAGAGACAAAAGCAGTGGTTGCTCAAGATAAGGGTAAAATGACCTATGCACCCAGACGCATATTGATAGCTGAGAGAGAAAGGGTGAATGGACCATACACATTTAATATGGCCGATCTAGTTCCGATCATGGAATAATTGATCGAGGAAGGCTTAATGCGTCTGCCAAAGCCTGTCCGTCCCCATGAAGTCGGGTGAATAAACGATCCAAAATATTGTAAATATCATCAATGTGTCAGCCACAAAATAGAAGATTGCTTCTCCTTGAAAGGAAGGATACAGGGGTGATCAATCAAGAGGTCATCAACATGAAAGTACCCGAGACGGCAAAGGAAACAGCCGGGACAATTTCAGTAATCCCGATAAGAAATGACACCAACCGACCAACTTCATTCCCTGAGCCAAAGGAACCATGGACTCTAGTCAGTAGCAAGAAAAGACTCGGGAACAGACGGAGGCTCGTTAACCAAAGAAAGAATGTAGGAAGAGGAAAGAGAGAAATAGCACAGGGGCAGATACGACCCACGATGAACATGGTATACTGCGGAATGGTGTCATTTGTCGAACAAGCACCATCTAAAGAAACGCCGCAAGCAACTGAGGGAAAAGTTGACGTAGTCATCTTATGATCAGGAAAGCAAATGTCTGACCGTACCCCTCCAAGATCAGACGACCCAATGCAAGAAGACAGTATCCCTGACAGGCTGCAAGAGAGACCCGCATGTAGAAATTGAAAGAGAAGGTCGTCGAGGCCACCACCAGTCAGCTAAGCCCGAGACCAGTAGCATACAACGTTGTGTCACACTTGCAGAAGGTCCCTGTCCGCTTAAGTATATATGATGCTTTGTGTCTCTCGAAAGTGTACAGAGAAATGTTAATTAATGCCTTACTTGACAGTGAGGTCAGGGAGGTTATGATGATAGAAATAAAAGAAGAAATGAATAATACAGATAAATTTTGGAAGGAGTATATACTGGTGTCACAAGTCATACATGTTGACCATCCCTCAGCAATCACTTTCTCAGAAGAAGACCATACGATCGAATTAATAGACCACAACCGTCCGTTGATGGTCACGGGAACAATCAGGGACACAGAGGTCAAAAGGTGCATGTTGGACGATGGGTCTGCTGTAAATATCATGCCATTGAAGACATTATAGAAGCTGGGCTATAGGCAATCAGTGTTACGCCCGAGTCTCATGATGATTCAAGGGCTCAACTAAGACAGTTAGCGTACACTCGGATCAATCACGGTGATGTTAGAGAGGAAGAACTGACGACGAAAGTAACATGTCAGGTTATCGATGCAGTGAAAACATACAATCGCCTTGGCTCCATCAGAATCGCATAATCACTTCAACATATCATTAGTGCTTCAAATACAACAGGAACGAGGTCCAATACAGGGTAGTAATAGATCCGAAGCCATACACAATAGCTGAGTCATTTTTGGCTGATGCAAAATATTACAACTTGATCGACAATAGTAAAGTTGGCAAGAAGCCCGATGTAATGAAGAAAGGGCAAGGCGCAAGACCTCGAGTTGAAAAGTTTGAGCAGAAAAGTAAACCTCAGCCTTTCGCTTGGGAAAGATCCCAGGATCATTTGGAAAATCAACCTCAGCCGATCACGAAGAAGTTCTATGTGGTACCATAACATTTGCGTCAGCCAGGGCAGTTTGTGTTAAAACTGATCTCAGATCAATACATGAGTGTGCTTAAATCCAGCTTTAGCATGCCAATACCCAAGATAGGAAGAGTCAAGCCATTCCCAAAAGCTCCCAGCCAATTCATCGTGCCGTCAAGAGATATCACTCAGAAAGATATCAAGTTCCACTTAGGGCCAAGTCAGCAAGCATCATCAGAAGAAGAAGAAGAGGGAAGAGAATCTACTCGACCTCAGCTGATAGAGGAGAAGAGGTACAACAGAGCTAGCCGAAATATTATAAGAAACATGGGATTCTCCGGCCAAGATTCAAGAACAAAGAAAATATTGCTAGCTCCATTTGAAGAAGACAAGCAAGTATACAAAAATGGAGAAGGTCTAGGAGCCAAGGCAAGCATGAACATGGTAACCATTGGCCCTATAGAAGAAATGCAACTGCAAGACCCTACTGACATTATCCAGCCAAGTGTCGCGCCTGTGTAACTAGAAGACAGTGGACAACCAACAATTGATGAACTCGAAGAGGTAAATTTGGGCACCCTCGAAGAACCCAGGAACACATATTTGAGCAGAATGTCCCGAAATATGAAAGAGAGAAATACATACAGCTGTTGAGGGAGAATAAAGACGTCTTCGCCTGGATATATTCAGAAATGCCAGGGCTCAGTTCGACAATCGCCATGCACAAGCTGAGCATCATGAAGGAGAAGAAGCCAGTGAAGCAACCTCAACAACGATTTCACCCTGACATTGTACCTAAGATTGAGGAAGAAATCAATAAACTGATTCAGGCTGGGTTCGTTCGAGAGGTGAAGTACCCTCGATGGATTTTAAACATCATGCCAGTTAAGAAGAAGAGTGAACAGATTCGGGTTTGTTTCGAAATCTGGAATCTTAATGAAGCCTGCCCTAAAGACGATTTTCTTTTGCTGATTCCAGAGTTATTGATTGACAACACAATAGGATACGCAATGATGTCCTTCATGGACGGGTATTCGGGATACAATCAAATTCAGATGGCTCTAGAAGATGAAGAAGCTACAGCCTTCCTCACAACTCTCGGCATCTACTGTTACCGTGTAATGCCCTTTGGGTTGAAGAACGTAGGGGCAACGCATTAGTGCGCGATGCACGTTATATTTCAGGATATGATGCACAAACACATTGAATGCTATATAGATGATTTGGTTGTGAGGTCGGCTGATCATGAACAGCACAGAGAACAATTGAGGCAAGTGTTTTAACGGTTGCGCAAGAAGAGTCTCCGTATGAATCCGTTGAAGTGTGATTTGGGGTTGTGTCCAGCAAATTCTTAGGCTTTGTTGTCAGGCACAGGGGCATAGAGATCGACCCTGCAAATATTAAGGCCATCAGAGAAATGCCACCACCGAAGAATCTGAAACAGTTGAAGAGTTTTCAAGGCCGCGTGGCATACCTGAGAAGATTTATTTCAAACCTGGTCGGTCATTGTCAGCCATTTTCTTGCCTCAACAAGAAAGACGTTAAGTTCGAATGGGATGACACATGTCATAAGGCTTTTGATTCGTTGAAAAAATGCTTGGGAATTTTCCAGTCCTTGCTGCCCTAATCAAAGGAAAGTCGCTAATTTTATACATCGCAGTAGGTGATAATTCACTGGGGGCACTCCTGGAACAAAGAATGAAGAAGAGAAGGAGAATACGCTATATTATTTGAGCCACACACTGGTGGGAGCCGAATTCAACTATTCAGCAATAGAGAAGATATGTCTCACTCTCATTTTCGCTGTGAAGAAACTTAGGCATTATTGCCTCTCGCATCAAATAACGTTGATATCCAAGGCGGACCCGATCAAATTCCTCATGAATCGGCCGATGCTGTCTGGGGGACTAGCTAAGTGGGCCCTTCTCCTCTTAGAATTTGACATCACGTATGTCCCAGCCAAGCTATTAAAGGACAAGCAATTGCAGATTTCCTTACTGTGCGTCCAATCCCAAGCAATGAAGAAATGGAATGTGATCTCCCAGATGACCAGGTCATGATGGTTGGAGAACCGCGACTTTGGCAAATGTACTTTGATGGAGCCTCCAAGTCAACAGGGGCAGGAGCAGGAGTTATATTTATCAATCCGCAAGGAGATCTGCTACCTTACTCATTTACAATCGTACCAGCCTGTACTAACAACGAGGCAGAATATCAAGCCCTTATTATCGGACTACAGCTCGCCCTAAAAATGCGAATCAAGGCGATACAGATCTATGGTGATTCCAAGCTAGTCATTGGATAATTGACGATAGAATATGAAGTTTGCAAACCTGAATTATTGCCTTTCTGCCATCAAGAGCAATCATTATTCGATCAATTTCAGAATAGTAACATTTCACATATACCGAGGCATGAGAATGTACAGGCCGATGTGCTCGCCAGTCTGGCCGTTGCTCTGGCTAACCTCGGGGGCAGCCTACTCTAAGTAACAATTGAAGAAAGTAGAATTCTACCAACAGTTGCACTGCGTGGTGGCGAGTCAAGCGCAAACCCTATCTGATGTTTTGAGATTATAGAGGAGAGTGACTAGAAAAGGCCATTCATCGACTATTTAAAATATGGGTGTTTACCAGAAGACCTCAAGATGCGCACGCAAGTCAGAAGACATGCTGGTTCATTTATAATGGAGAACAACATCCTTTACAAATGCTCATATGAGGGAGTGTTGCTGTGTTGCTTGGACCAAGATGAAGCATATGCCACATTGAAAGAGGCTCACGGAGGAGAGTGCAGTACTCACCAAGGAGGGAAGAACTTATATCAACATGTTCGACACATGGAATATTATTGGCCCACGATGACAAAAGATACAATAGAATATGTCAAGAAATGCCATCAATGTCAGATCCATGCAGATATTATACACTCGCCACTGGAAGAGTTGCACTAATCAGTGATATCCTGGCCTTTCGCCACCTGGGGCATGGATGTGATCGAACAAATCAGCCCACCCTCATCCCGGGGGCATCAGTACATCCTAGCCGTAACAGATTACTTTTCCAAGTGGGCCGAAGCAGTGTTACTTAGGAATGTGAAGGCCAAACATGTCGAAGGTTTCATCCGTCATACTATATTATACCGGCATGGTATCCCCGAGAAGATCACCACCGACAATGGAACACCTTTCAAGAATGCCACCATCGACAAATTATACATGAAATTCAAGATCAAGCACTGCTATTCGACACCTTATTATCCTCCTGCAAATGGGCTGGCCGAAGCCTTTAACATGACTATCGTGAAAACTTTATAAAGAAAACGGTAGCGAAAAATAAGAGAGATTGGGACAAGCGTCTGCCCAAAGCATTATAGGCATATTGGACCACATATCGCACTGCCACTAAAGCCACACCTTACTCCTTAGTATAAGGTACAGAGGCGGTAATCCCGATGGAGATATAGGTCGAGTTGCTACGGGTCGCACTTCGGCACTCCCTGACATCTGAGCAAAACGCTAGGATCAAAATGGCCAAACTTGATGATCTAGATGAAAAGAGACTTGCCGCTCAGCAAAGGCTCAAAATGTATCAAAAATAAATTTCAGCCTTATACGATAAATGAGTTCATGGTAGGTCGTTCAAAAGAGGCGATTTGGTGCTAATGATGAAATGTTTGGCACTGGCTCAAGGTCCTAAAAGAAAATTCGATCCGAAATGGGATCCAGTGTGTTTCGTTGATGAAGTTTATTCCAAAGGGGCCTATCGAGTAATTGATTGAATGGGGCAGGGCATCAGTTCGTTGGTGAATGATCATTTTTTGAAAAGATATTATACTTGACATCAGCTTATTCTTGTGATTTGTAAACACCCCATTAGAGGGAAAAGTGTAATAAATAGATATCAAAAGAAATGATACCACACAACAGTTAAATTCAAATACTAATCATCTATTTTGTGTTTGTATAGGTATCAGAAAAGTCGTTAAGACCCATGGACATAATGTATAACACCCTACCCTTTTCAAGACCAATCGAGAATTGGAATAAGCCCTAAGTCAAGACTCGATTACATCTTTTTCACATGGGCATAGGTTTGAGTCCTAACAGGGGGACATTCCTGTCCAAGTGGCTTAATCTATTTGCATCCAAACTCAAATGAAGAAATGGCAAGAAGGCTAAAGACACAACATAGATCCAAAATTACAATAGTATACATATTGTTACAATATCAATTACAACATGTTCCGAATTACAAATGAAGATTGTTACAGTTCAACTATCTAAATTTTTCATACATTGTTCTAACATATCAATTGCAGAATTTTGGATATCCCTTTTTGTTGCCTCTGCTTCAGGCAAAACTTGAGCAGGATCGGGAACATCCTGAAGAAACTGCTACAGTTCTATAATCTGAGCCTCTAAGGCATTACACTTCACCTCGTGCTGATCAATAGATGACTGTAAGCAAACTTTCTGATTGCTAAACTTGGAGAAGTTGAGGTGAACAGCCAAACGCTCAGCTTGTAGCCGTGCTATCTCACTATCAATCTCCTCGAGACGTTCCGTAGCCCCTTGACATCCAGTGCTAGCAACTTGCCAGTTTTGCCTCGCCACAGCCACATCCACCCTGTGTATTTCTAACTTCGGAAGTAGGGACTGCAACTAACTGCGCTTCTCCTCAACAGAAGGATCAGACATGAGATGCTTCGCCCCAATGACGCGGGCCATTACTTCCTTGAACCGGACCACATGACTGACCATTGAGGAGACGTCAATCCCGAGCCATATAGCATTATGTTCAAGTGCTTGTAGCCCTTCATCTAGAATAGACCATTCATTCTTCAAAGAATCGGCGATATTCATCAGAAGACTCTTCAAAAGATTCGCATTTATCTTCGATGAGCCTTGAAGGGAAGAAATGAGTGCTTCAGGTAAAACCAAAGAGACAGGAGCATGGGCAAGAATTGTCACTGACCAAAATAAACGATAAACATCAATACAGGGAAACCACAACAAGAAAGAAAGCAGTCAAGACAATAAGGATAAGTAATATACCAGTAACTTTAGGCCCATCAACGACAGGAGCACTGGTTGAGGCATTGGGCATAGACGATACAAGGTCAGGTTCAGTCATTCACTCGGTCGATGGTTCAGGTAATTCTGGAGAAGATAGTACCATGACCTCGGGAATGTCGGCATTAGATGTTGGCTCAACCATAAGAGGAACTTCAGCGACAGGCTCAGCTGATGATGTCACGACAGCAAAAGGTGCATTCACGACAGGTTCAGTTGATGGTGGCTCAACAGAAGGAGGAGCTTCCACAATAGGTTCAGTCAATGATGGCTCGGCATTGGGAGGTGCTTCCACAGTAGGTTCAGACGCATTTAGTTCAATAGAAGGAACTGCAACCCCTTCCACTGTAGCAGTGACAGTCGTTTCGACAATAGAGCTCCGATTAGCTTCAGCCTCTGCCGTAGGAGGATTAGGAGGAACGGATTCAGCAGGTGCGTCGTCATCCAAATTCATAAAGATGGCTCTCATGTTTTCCTTAGGGACATATCTCTCGTATATTTGCTCGTCATCATGGCTCTCCCTAACGTGACGGTCTTCACTTAAATTGGCCTGAGAGCTTAATTCATCCTCTTCCCTGACCTCACCTGCATTGTCAGCAGGAGCATCACCTGTATCCTTAGAGAGTTGTTTCCGTAAACGCTCGGCTTTGTGTAATTTCCACATCTCCTTGATCTTCTTGCCCCCATAAGTGACAGGAAAACTAGGGGCAGTTTTCACTCGAGGACTAGTTCGTTCAAGCGACGCCCCATCACCACCATCATCACCACCTTCATCACCACCACCAGTAACATCATCACCACCCACAGCATCATCACCATCTCTATCACCACCATCAACAACATCATTACCTTCTCTATCGCCACCATCAACAACATCGTTACCTTCGCCATCACCACCACTATCGCCATCAACACCATCATCATCATCACCACCACCAACATTTTCAACATCATCATTATCATCATCATTGCCATCCTCGTCATCACCTCCATCACCCCCTCTTGGAATGTTGCCTTCTTCGGGCACTTCATCTATGAGCCCAAAGGGTGGGAACTCCAGCTCCTCCAGTGTCATATTTCTCTCCCCATGAGCGACCCAGCCTTGTAGAGTATGCTCAGGTTTTTCGTGGTCGATCACCACATTCAAGGAGGTTTTGAGTCTCTCCATACCCTGCATCACAGGCTAGTGAAGATTTTTCGATACATAGCCAAGTCCGTTAACAAGAATAGGAGTAATGACAGGCGGCGTGACGAAGACAGACTCAGTAATAAGAAGCTTATTCTGAACCAGTGTATATTGGTGAACCCACGACCTCATCCATTCGAAAGAAGCCCCATTGTAGTACTTCGTCCCCGGAATAGCAAAAGGACAACCGATCCCAATCAACATAAGTTGTCGCCACATCCACTTCCGATGAATGGGTCCGACACCATACGCTCGTTGCTCAATGGTCACCGGTTTTAGTGTCTCAGGAACCCCTTGGTCATATCCGAATTGACAGGCGAAACGATTGGGATAATAGGGTTCCCTCTAAAACTCCAACCCTTCACACAGTGGCAGTGACGACGGACAAATCGCTGTCAAGAACGAGCGCTAGTAATAATCGATGCTGTCATCGTCCATGCACAAGATTGATTCTTTACTTTTGGTGCTGGAGAAATGAAAGAAATATATATCATCAAACCGCGCAATACTCTCTTCGATAGTGGTCAGATTGTGACCAATCATTTTCTTCTTCTGAAGAAATGCAATGGAAGCTTCTCCTCCCAGATAATCTCCACGCTGTATGCCGTATACCCAAGGAAAGTACACCCTGAGACAGCCAGAGAAGAAGTGCCACCCATAATAAGCCGAATTCATCCCGTAAGTGGCACGCTCCTTATTACTAATGATGTAGCCAAAGGCCCGGTAGATAGAGCACAGAACCACTGGGGCTAATGCATACCAGTGACCATTCGCCAAAGCTCCTGCGACGACAAAGCAAGATACTCTTATATTATCCGCTTTCTTGGAGCTCGGCAGTGCTACGTAGCTGAGCCAATATGCTAGGAAGCCGGCCAGCTCACAGGTGGGGGATAGCTTGTTAGGGCGAGGGAAGTTCTCTTTCATTCGGTTCTCTAAGAACGCCTTATCCCCACGGCCCTCATCATAAGCCGCATAATCCAGGCTGAAAAGAGGAAAGATGACATTAATGAAAGAAAGAAAGACGGAACATAATGATGGTATACGACTTACAACAAAACACTTATTGTAAGACCCGTACCCTGAATTGCCCTCCGTACGTTTAGTTTCCGGTACTGGTACGTCCCAGATGGACCAGATTAGAGAGCCTTGATTGCGACCCTAATTTAGTACCGCAACGACCCAAGACCTATACTCCGGCGACCGCGTAGGCGCTGCGATTCCAACGCTCCGCGGCACGGCTCATTGCGATACCCGGTGTGAAAGATACGTACTTTTGCACAATCCGAGGTGGGCCGTGCAACGCGCGTGTGGCATGGGCCCCACTTGCACAAATCCCAAGAATATGTCAAATCAATCACCATACCCACCCCATCACTCTCTCACCTCCAAAGTCAACTCTAATCATGCAACCCATACCTCACATGCCCTCTTCCATCATCATCATCATTACCTCATGTACCCCCTCCCATGCTAGCCATTCTCCTCTAGAAAAACCCCAAGCACCACTCGTCCATAGGATTTCTAAGGAGAAAGGAGAGAGAAAGAGATTTTAGAGAGAGAGAGAGAGAGAAGAGAGAGAAGAGAGAGAAGTAGAGAGATTTAGAGGGAGATCAAGAGAGAGAAAGAGAGAGTTAGAGAGATTGAAGGAGGAGATCAAGCTTGGAGGACCCCGATCATCATCCGGACCGTTCGATCGGCAATCCAACCGTCTAACCATCATTGTGAGTGCAAACTTCCCCCCCTTTTCTCGTTTACCTTTCATTTTATTTCCTTGGGCCCACCTTGTGATGGGCAATAAGATGGATGAGTTAGATCATCCATGAATGGGCCCCACTTAACTATAATAATAATAAAAAAAGGGAAGAAGAGGATGGCCGCTGGACAGACAGCGTCCAGAGGACGCTGCTGCCCAGCAGCGCTTAGCCCCTTTGGGCGTTGACTGTGGGGTCCCCACTCGTGGGACCCACCTTGATGCATGTATTCGATCCACGCCGTCTATCTGTTTCTCCAGACCATTTTGGGACTGGAAACCAAAAATGAAGCAAATCCAGATCTCAGGTGGACCACACCATAGAAAACAGTGGAGATAATGAAGCCCTAGTGTCGAAGCTTCCGTGGCCGACCGTGATGTTTGTGGACTGAATCACCAGTCCAATATTGGACTCTGCGGTTTCCCCATGAGTTGGGGAACCTGATGAACGGATTGGATTATACCTATGTGGGCCCCACTTGAAATAAGCAAGAAAGAAAAAGGGGAACGTCAGACGCTGGACATTCATAGCGTCAGAGACGCTGGAACAGTCCAGCGTCTCCTGGACGCCGTGAATGGGCTCCCCACTCGTGGGACCCACCTTGATGTTTATGTTGTATCCACACCGTCCATCTGTTTTCCAAGTCATTCTAGGACCAGGGCCCGAATATGAACCAGATCCAAATCTTAAACGGACCGCACCACATGAAACAGTGGAAATAATGATGTCTATTGTCAGAATTTGTTTGGCCCACTTTGATGTCTGTGGGCCATATCATACACCCAATATAGGGCTCATTGGGTCTTCCACGAGTTGGGGAACCTGATGAACGGAGTGGATCACCCTTATGTGGGCCCCACACGATCAAAACCATGAAAAAAAAGAGAAAGAAAGAGAGAAGGAGAGGCGCAGCCTCTCTGACACGCTGGAAGTACCCAGCGTCCACGGACGCTGGGCTCGCTGCCCAGCTGGTGGCCCACTCTATGGGTCCCACCATGATGTGTGTGCTATATCCACACCGTCCATCCATTTGGGGAGATCATTTTAGGGCATGATCTCAAGAATGAGACAGATCCAAATCTCAGGAGGGCCCTACCAAAGGAAACAGTGGGCACAGTGACTAGACCGTTGAGACCTTCCTACGGCCCACCATGATGTTTATTCAGACCCAACCTGGTCATAAGTCCACACACGTGTGCACAGGAAGGGAAAACAAAAATATCAGCTTGATCGAAAGCTTCTGTGGGCCCCACTTAATAAATAAATAAATAAATAAATAAAGGGGTTTGCCAAGCCGGTGGCCCACTCGTGGGACCCACCTAGAATGTATGTGCTTTATCTATTCCGTCCATATGTTTATCCAGCTCATTTTAGTGGCTGAGCCCAAAATTTAAGCATATCTAAATGTCAAGTGGACCATGCCACGAGAAACAGTGGGAATAATGATCTCCACCATTGAAACCTTCCTAGCCCTACAGTGATGTTTATTTGTCATTCAACCTGTTCATAAGATCACATGTATATGGATGAAGGAGAAAATAAAAATATCAGTTTGATTCAAAACTCTTGGGGCCCATTCGGGTGCCATGCTCCAAGCAGCGTGCTTTGGCACGCTGCCCAGCAGGTGGCCTACCCTGTGGGTCCCACCACGATGCATCTGTTTTATCTATGCCGACCATCTATTTTTCATATTATTTTAGGGCCGTGGGCCAGCATAATGATGTAAATACAAACCTCAAGTGGACCACACCGTAGGAAATAGTGGTCATTGATGCCCACCTGTGAAACCTTCCTTGGGGCCATTGTAATGTTTATTCATCCATCTAACCAAAGGTGATGGGGCCCAACTTTGGGTCCCACCTTGATGAATGTTGGGTATACCTTGTCGTTCTTCTTGGAAGGGGTGTGGGCCCAGCTTTGGGTGGGCCACACGTAGAAAATAAGGGTGGTTTAACGCCTACCATTGAAAACTTTACAGGACCCATCTGTTATGTTTATTTACCATTCTTCCTGTATATAAGTCACCCAACCATGGGTGGGGTTCCACACGTGTGGTGTGCGGGCCTCACCATGGTGTTTGGTTGCCATCTCACTTAATTAGTGGGAAAGCAAAAATATCGGGTTGATCCCAAACTGTTGGGGCCTATTGATGTATGTGGCTTCCCCACTACTTTGTGCGGTTATCCCCAACCACGGGTCCACCTTGTTATGCATGTGTCCTATCCATGTTAGCCATTGGCCACTATGGTGCAATATGTATGTTGGCCATCCAATAGGACCGCCTTAATTTTGTGCTTGATCCAAACCATCCAAATGAATGGACCCTATCATGTTATGTACAGGATAGCCTTGGGACCACCTTAGTGTGCGTGTCCAAGTGACCGCGTTGTCCATCCCGTGGATCCACCTTGATGATTAGTTGTGTAAACCCTTATTGAAAGGTCATCCCTAAAGTTCGCTCGATTTAAGTCATAAGGACTACTTTCTTAAACTCACCCTATTGAACTGCCTTATCAATTCACCTTGTTAACTCCCCATGTTGACCCGCCTTGTCAACCTGCCTTGTTTACTCACCATGTTGATTGATCCTGGTAACTCAGCTTGTTGTATACTCATATGACTCACCTCTCCTACCCTTGTACCCAACTATTAAAGACTACCATATCGCTTATATCTCATCCACACCGTCCGTTTACCTTTAGGACGAATGTGGGGCTCATCCTCGACGTTAGTATGTCATCTAGGCCATCCATTATATGGAGCCTATCTTGCAGTATGAGGTTAGACCTGTCGTCCCTTTTTGGACCTAGCGTATTGACCATCTATCTCAGATTACCCTACCATGTATGATTCTCTGTCATGACCTGTCTATCTTGCAACCCATTCTATAACATTCCTTTTACGGACCATTATTGTGTTTATCTCAACTGTACTACAGGATTATGGGTCTCGGCATGATTTTGGGTATTCTACTCTTGCCGCTCAAGTAGGTTCTACATTTGATGTGTCGGTAGTGTATTCAATTATTTTCTTTCTATTTGAGTTATCTGAATGTTGAAGGTTAATCCACACCGTTCAATTGTTGGACCATCTGTGTTGTTGTATACCATCCATTTAAGGTCCTATCTCTTTGTGTTTGTTTGTGTTATAAGTGAATTATCTTTTTATGATGTTTTAGTATGTCTGTTGCCACACGTAGTGTTGTTTGGAATACTCATATGTGATCTTTATACTATATGCTTCGACGACCACCATGCATGTGTAATGAGTATACATCCCGAATCACCATTGTTAGTTGGGGACCACTAGGGCATAAACGCATTCATAAAGCATTCGAGATGTAGTCGCGCAAATGTAATTCACGTGCTCTCTATCGCAAACCTCTCCAATAGGTATGGGACTATTCGAGGACAGGAGTCTATCATCCTGACTTACACTGTATGGTAGGAATAGCTTAGCATACCTTGTAGCCCTTGGTGCGAGATTCCCTGGCTAGCGACATCCCGCACTATGACTCGATCATTCATATGTGTCCCCTCTTTTTAATCATATCTCAAATAGGTTGGACTAGATTGTTTTATTGCCATCGTGGTAGATTGACTACTTATTGGCACTCATACTGTATGCTTGGCTCATGCATCATGAATGCTTGGTCATCTGATTGTCTTGTATCAACTGGCCATATCGGCCGCGATTGTTGTGCAGTTCATTACCAGTTGACAGTGACATTGTATTTGAGACCCTATAGTTTTATCGTGCTATTTGGAGACTTGCACGGGCATGTCGTCCCACGTTTGTATGCATGGTTTCATTTTGCACCGTCTGCTTGTGCCGCATATAGCATGGTTACTACGTTGCAACCATAGCTTCATCGTGGTTTGCAGAACACCGGAAATATGTGATCTTTAAACTGGATGCCAAAGATGTCCCTGGGTGAAAGTCCTTGATCCCTTTGGTACCAAGGTGGGTGCTCCATTCAAGGACCGGGTTGTTTAATCATACACCAGTATGCCGAATACCTAACGGCGGTGTTTTCCACTGCACGTGGTCAGTTTGGAAGGAGGTCTGACCTAACCTGCCGGAAGAGTGTTAGCAAAGTGGGATGAGTTTGAACAGCTGTGAGTAGGTCCGTTATTGCACCAGATAGGCTTTGGCATTCTACTGGTGAGTAGTGAGGTCTGTGAGACCCCAGTGATGTTCCATTTCAGAGATGGTATTGGTATCAGTGCTCTGACTGATGTTCTGTATGGTGTGGGATGGTCCTGATGTGGGCGAGTGTGATGTGGGCGGGGCTGCAAGCCTGGGTGAGCTACCACACTGGGCGAGCTACCAGTTCCGAGTCCTGCATTGCTTGGGCGATCGCGATATGACTGTTCATATCTGGACCATTGTAATGAGAGGTGGTGATTTGTATACATGCATTGGATCATTGCATGTGACATTAGGCCCTGTAGGCCATTGCATAGTATGAGTATATAACCTTGGTAGGCTGGTTACCTGTATTACATGCTTGCATAGCCATGATAGGCTAGTTACCTGTATTACATACTTGCATAGCCGTGGTAGGCTGGTTATTCATATCACATGATCGTGTAGCCTAATTAGGCTAAGTTTTGGTTTAAATTTCTCATCATGCTTTACTGCTTACTCTGATATTTATCATGCTTGTCATACGCATTGCGCACGAACACACGCACTCACAAAGCTTCGTTCGAAGCTTATGCGCGTTTGTTACACTGCAGGTTATACCAGAGTGTATCAACAACGTTGAGTTGGAGTTGGGAGTGCAATAGCAGGAGGTGCCGGATTGTGCACAGTTTTTATATTTACGCATTGTGTATTTACCTTTCAGTACTGTATGTAAACGAAATGACTTAGTGGAAATATTATGTTTGTCTTTGATGGTACTCATATGGTGATGCTTATGTTTCAAAAAAAAAAATTCAGACCCTAAAATCCTCCTTGTGGTATCCCAGGATCAGAATCTGGCGTGTGAGGTTAGGATCCGAGATCGGGGTACTACGGAGGCTACCACCTCTGAATTCGGGTTACGGTGAATGGATGTCGAGAACCGAATTTGGGGCGTGACACTTACTTCAAGCCATGGCTGAAGTAGAACAGCCAATCCTCGAATGAAAGCTTATCCTTGAAGCCTCAGAACTGCGGAAGCTTCGCAAACAACTTGTAACAGGCCTCAAAGAAGAAGCCTTCATTGACACCCTTTTTCTTTCGCGACAACTCATCGTCACTCGGGACCCACCCATCATAGATCCTCCCACGGATTGGTAGACCCATGATCCGGTTAAGGTCCCAAAGCGAGATGCTCATCTCCCCATGTGACATATGGAAGGAATTGGTGATAAAACACCAATGATTAAGGAACCCCTTGTAAACCCATGGTTCCCGATAAAAATAGCCTGATGTCGCCTCGATGGCTTTGTATAAGCTAACCGCTCGTAGGGTGGCCCTGTGCTGCTTCAAAATACGATTCGCCCATGCTTTGTAACTAGGATGGGAAATCACATGGATGCAAGTTCGAAATGCCTCGGTCAGCCAGACTTCAGTATCCCCTAAATGATGAAACCTCTGATGAAGGGTTTGAAAGTAATGCTTGGGGAAAGGTTGATGAGGGCTATAATTCGGTTTTAAGAAGATCATGCCCTTTGTAAGGAGGATGGACTGACACTTTTCATTCTTAGATAAAGAACAATTAAGAAATGATGCCAGGCTGAATGTCCAAGAATCCACGCTATAGAAAGAATTGCTTTGACAGATGTCAGACGGTTCGATACTCAAAAGGGAACACTTCCGTTGATAGCTCTTCGAATATCGGATGTACTCCCGCGTATAAGGATTCCTTATGATGAGAGGTAAGGTGAAGAGCTTGACAGTAGACCAGGCCACCTTCATCTTGTCGGATTTAGATTTCGCCAAGTTCTCCAAGTACACCTGTTTGGCACCCTTGTCAGCTCTCTTTGGACGACCACGCTTAGTGGTCTGAACAGGACTGACGGGCTCACTTCACGGTCCTCGGATCTTACAGTCCCATCTGACGAAAACCACGCAAGGGAGCATACCAAGCATCCGTTGTTCTTGTGTGCCTCTGTCTGGAGGAGGCGGCACGACTCTATTGCAAAGGATCCTCCATTGCACATCTTTGGACAGTGTTAATATGCGTTCGTAGAAATTGAAGGTTTTCGGAGGCAGGAACCACTAAGGGTTCTAATCAGACGGCCAATTAACCTTCTTTAGGGCCGCCCATTACTGCTTCGACAGAGTCAGTGGTGAACCTGAAGGGCCATCTTGCGAAGGATCACTAGCCATTATAATATACAAAAAGCACATAGGAAGTTCAGATCCAGTTCGAAAGAAAGAAATCCACAGAAAGGTATGCTTAAACCCCATAAAAGTTGAATCACCGAGATCACATCTTCGGCTTAACATGATCCGAAAACCTCTTAAGTGTGCAAGGCCCCACACCTCCTCGAAATAACTATCGCATGTACACTGATATAAGATGAGGTGTAGGAACTTGCACCCTTAAAAAAGTCCGGATAAGTCAATCATCAAATATTTAAATTTCACAAGCCTTGGAATTTGGGTGCGTGAGGTCCCGCGCACCCCCAAAATGCCCAAATTTACTAAGTTTGGAATCTGAGTGCATGAAGCTCCACGCACCCTGAAATAAGTTAAATTTTTGGGTGTGTGAGGCTCCACGCACCCTGAAAATACCCAGATATGCCAAAGTTCAATTTCTAGGTGCATGAGGTCCCATGCACCCGTAAAATAGACCCAAAACCTAATTGTTGGGTGCGTGAGAGGCAAAACCCTCCTAAAACGATGACGAAGGGTGCGTGAGGTCCCACGCACCCCTTGTAGACACCAAATTTCACTAAGTGCCACATTTTTGGATGCGTGTGATCCCACGCACCCTTAAAATATATAAAAACCCATTTGTTGGGTGCGTGGGAGACAAAACCCTCCGAAAAATCCAACGAGTGGTGCGTGTGAGCCCACACACCCTTAAAATATCTGAGATCCACCTAAGTTTGAAATTTTCGGGTGCGTGCGATCCCACGCACCCTGAAAATAAAAAATCCGTAGAGTTCACATTCTTAGGTGCGTAAGGTCCCAAGCACCTCGAAAATCACCTCACCTTCAATTTAGAGGTGCGTGCGGATTAATTGGATGCGTTGGAGGGATTTTTTGGGTGCGTTGGAGAATAAACAAGTGTGTGGAAGGCAGAGCAAATGTCCAATAACAAACGAGAAATGATTGAAAAATAGGCTATCTTCTCTATATATAACTGGGACCCAAAAAGTCTGGTGCATCACACGGGACGATCGTATGTCTATCGCAATGCATCAGAGGGGCATCTGTTGGGGTCCCAAAATGTAGGGGGCCTCAAAACAAACAAAATGGTCATGTACCTTCAAAAGAATCCACAAAATACCCTCTAAATGCATGCAAAATGGAGATTTACAAAATCCCCTTAGCTAATTTTGGTTGAAATCTCCGACGGGCCCTGTGAATCACCGTGATTGGAATCGTCTGAAATTGAATCAGTAACTTCATTATGAATTATGATGAACAGTACATGTGATTTTATCATCAAGCGGGCCTCACAAACCCATTGAAATTCAAAACCCAATGTGGAGCGTTCAAAAGTCTGTCAACGCACCTATAAATTTTGGTACCCACGCACCCGAAAAATCAACAAAACCACAAACTCATATATGGATGTATTGGAGTCCCACTGCATCCATAAAATTGGGTTCTCGCACCCATAAAATCAACAAAATCAGAAACTCATTTATGAGTGCATTGGACTCCCACACACCCATAAATTCGGGTCCCACGCACCCGAAAATTCATCAACATTAGATAAATGCTTTAAGGGTACATTGGCATCCCATGCACCTCAAAAATGGGCCCATGCATCCGTAAATTCAACACAATCTAGAAAGTGATTTATGGCTATATCGAGGTCCCACGCGTCTATAAATTTGGGTCCCACGCACCCAAAAATAGGCCCACGCACCTAAAAAGTCGACAGATTTCAGAATTGCATTTAAGGGTGCATGGAGTCACGCGCGCCCAAAAAATCAAGGTCCCACGCACTAAAAAAATTAGACATTTTCAGAACATATTTTTGGATGCGTTGGACCTTCGCACATCAATTTTGGGGTATGTTGGGGGTATTTTAGGGGTGAGTGGCACGTTGCAACCCCTCATTGGTCGAGTTTCAGTATTTTTTGGTATAAATACCCCATCCGACTATTCATTTGTACGTTTTTAAGAGAGAGAGAGAGAGAGAGAGAGAGAGAGAGAGATTATTATTATCGAAAACCTTTGTCGGAATCCCTTTCTGATCATCGAAAACCCTTCCCGGTCACTGGAATCCCTTTCCGATCATCGGCGTCCCCCATCGGAAGCTTACTCCGACCACCACAGGTCCGGATTATAAAAATTCATAAGTGTGGGCACGCATCCATAAAATAATGAATCAGACAAGTGCGTTGGACTCCCACGCACCCGAAAAATGGTCCATGCGTCCATAAATTCGGGTCCCACGCATCCATAAATTCAACGTAATTCGGACAAGTGCATTGGACTCCCACACACCCGAAAAATGGCCCACGCGTCCATAAATTCGGGTCCCACGTGTCCATAAATTTGTCATAATTCAGACAAGTGCATCAGACTGTCACGAACCCAAAAAATGGCCCACGCGTCTATAAATTCGGGTCCCACACGTCCATGAATTCAATGTAATTCGGATTTGCATATTGGAGTCCCACGCACCTGAAAAGGCCCCACGCATCCATAAATTCATAAAAAATTAGATTACTAATTTAAAGGTGCGTTGGAGCTCACGCACCCGTAAATTAGGTCTCACGCACCCAAAAAATTAGCGAATTCCAGAAAGTGTTTATGGATGCACTAGACTCAATTTTAAGTGTTTTTAGGCTCTGTTTGAGCCTATTTTGGGTATTTCGAGTGTTCTGAATATAATGAAATGGTCAAATAGTCATTCCGGGGTCTCTAAAATGAGCAGAATTGCATATCTTTAAGGTTTGACCTGATTCAACGTGATAAATGAAACGACTTCTCGAAAAGAAGTCGCTAGCATCCAGGACTGTACAAATGTATCATTATTCACATGTATTGTAAGATATGACCCAATTAGGGTCGAAAGCTAGACAAACGAGATTATGGTTATCACAATAAATCATATTAAAGAGTTTCAATTCTCTATAAAGCAATTGCTATGAACTGTCACAACACAACAGTCGATGCCCTACCCATCCAAATGGCATCCATCGGTTTGACTATTCAGGTACACATAACTGTAGATCGGACTTCCCGAGGGCACTTGTCAGAACATGATAGGGGCGGGCCCAGAGTCGTCCCTCTTAGTCATAAAACCTGATAGTCTCAACCCAGGTCTCCGGTCAAAACATGGGACATAGTCATCCGATTAATACAAAGATGACTCAGTCCATAACAAAATAAATACAGGTCTCTACTACCTGCAAACTCTAAGACCATAGTCCCTACTGACTAGTCTTCTGCATTTTAATCATGGGTCATCGATCATTCGATGTAATTAAGGGCTCGTGTCATATCACGGCCTGGAATGTACAAGATCTCAGAATCTCTGAAATAAAATTCGCCTTGCGATATCTCTTGTTGTGTACCTTTTGTGAATGCTTGTGATTGTCTATAAATGTTTCCATTACTCAGAATCCCAGAGCAACAACACACAAAAATGTCATTGTAGCATTTTCAATTCTAACAACCGTACCACTTATAAGACCCTCATTAAAATGTCTCCCTATAGACTTATCTATGGGAAAGCTTGTCACTTGCCCGTAGAACTTGAACATAAAGCCTATTGGGAAATTTGGGCATTGAACTTTGACATTGACAAGGGTAGCTCGCTTCACAAACTCCGATTGATTAAGCTTGATGAGATTCGGAATGATGCTTACAAGAACTCGAGGATTTACAAGAGTAGGATGAAAGCCTATCATGACAAACACATTTTCAGAAAAAATTTCCATGAAGGCCAAAAAGTACTCTTGTATAATTTCTGACTTCATCTTTTTTCAAAAAAATTGAGATCTTGATGGACCGGCTCATACATTGTTAAAGAAGTTTTTCCTCATGGGGTTGTCGAGATAGAGAATGCGGTGAATGGTAATTGTTTTAAAGTGAACGGATGATGCCTTAAACCATTCGTTGAAAAAATTGATTAAGAGGATATGTCCATCACTCTAAAGGATCCTGTGTATCAGGATAATTGATCTCCTAGTCTGATGGAGGTATATAGTAGATTATGTTTAGTTTGCTTTTCTGTTTTAGGTTTATTACTTTAGTAAATTTAGTTGTCGGAGGTAGAATTCCATGATTGACTCTCTCAGGTACTCTCATTCTCACCCTCTTTTATTTTTATCATTTACTCTCATGTTATTGCTCATTGCATATCTTTTTACATTGAGGACATTGCAAGATTTGGTTGGGGGGTGAGATTCTTAGATGAATTAGTATTTTGTAACATTTCGAGCAATGTCTGTAGAAAAATTTTAATTTTTCTGAAAATTCAAAACTTTTGTGGAAAAACCTTGTTTCTATGCACTTGGGATGTTATAAGTATGAAATGAAGAGACATAGATTGCTATGATTTTGAGATCTCTAAATTGGCTTAAATATAATAGTTTTCTATATGAATTCCATTATTTATATGATTGATAGAAAATTTGAACACTTTTGAGCCTAGTTCACGTTACACGATTCTCATGGTTTGAAGGGATTATGTAAAATTGTAGATTGGTTGGACTTAGATATAAGGTGTTAAGGAACCAAGCCGGGGGAACTTTGTCTATCCTTGTTCATGAGAAAGAAGAATAGAAAATACAGATTTGTAAAAATCCTATTTCATGTATATGAAAAGAAAGAAAGTTTGGTTATTATTGAATACTTTTTGAAAAATTCTAAAAAGGGCTACATATTACCAACCAGGGGATGGTCTACCCGTAACCAAAACTAGAAATGGAAAGTAGTGTGAAAGTCGTCGAAGGAACGGTAAGGCAAATTCTTGTCATAGGCATTTGGTTGAACTGTACACCTTTAGATCTTTAGTTTAATTCATCTATGAAGAAGGTAATCTTGAAAAGTCATGAGATGAACATTCACTATGCACATTAGGTTAAACTTGTTTGGATTCCTCTATTTATCAATCAATCAGTGGAGATTCTATGTGAACACCAGTTTTTCTGAATTTTGCACTTGTATGTCTTGGAATTTGTTCGCTCGCCTCAAGTGCAAGGCTGCAATGTAGTAATAATTCTCAATAAGACAGAGATCGATCCTCAGGGATTGTCGTAACAATTCTAAGTTTTATAACTGGGATGGGCTAAATTCAAATTTGTAATGATGGATGGTAATTAAGAACATAAATCTATCTACTTAAGAACTAAATCAGGAAAATAAACACTAAAGCGCCAAGGATCCACTAATAATCATTCACAATGCCAATTCAAACCATTCAAGCTACTAACATAATTGGAATCGGAGTTCTATCCCTATCCAATAAGAATATAGAGCAATCAAATCATCATAATGCATGTAATATAGAACAATCAAATCATCATAATACATCTAACATAGATGGATCATCCACTGATATGGTTCTCTCATAATCAACTAAGGCATTGGGTGTATTCAATCACACAACCCAATCCTTTACAAAACAAGCAAGATCACATTTATGATTTTTCCTCAAGCCTTGTCACTAGACTTGATTTAGAAGCATGAATTGAACTTCTATTGAACTAAAATCAATACATAAACACCTATTTTAGATCCAATCAAAAGATAAGAACTCCTTCTATTCTAGTTCTAGATAAGCATTTAGGAAACTTAGTTTGTAAAATCCCCTAGCATCCAACATATCATGATGGATCTAAGATCTTTACAACCTAAAATCTTATCAATCAATACCCCATTAAGCAATCTCAGTAATCGAAATATCTCATGTAAGAGAAATCACAAGAGATAGAATATCAACTAAAAATACTAACTTTATTTCAAACTTGAACTAGAAGTGTTCTTCATAAAATAAAAAATACTTGAACTAATTCGAATTAAACATTGAAAACAATGAAAAGCTTCAACTCTTAGTCCTAGCTAAGAGGTTTAGCCAACCATCAATAGGTTTAACTAAAACTCAAAAGAAAACTAAATAAAAACATAGAAAAATCGAGTTTGGAGGAGTTGCAGATGCTCCATAGCGATCTCCTTCACCTCCCACAACTTCCCAAGCCTTCTATAATATGTTTAGATCCACCCCTAGGTGTCCTTTTATAGCTTTGGAGTTCCACCGTGTAAGAAAATCGCGAAACCGGATGTCCTAACCGCACTAGGAAACCAAAAAATCACGTAATAGAAAGTGTAATGTTTGCTCGCCTCAAGTGCAAGGCTGCGATGTAGTAATAAATCTCAATAAGACCGAGGTCAATCCACAGGGAAAGAGGTAAACAATTCCAACTAATCTAATAACTAGAATCTAAGAGGTTTAGGAAAATAGTTTTTCACATGAAATATGAAAATCTGAAAATAATAAGAACTAGAGCATCAAGGATCCACTTGTAGTATTCCAATGCCAATCCATTCATCCAAGCACAACACAATTAGAATCAAAGTCCTATCTCTCATCTAATTGGATGATATAACATTCAAGCACAACACAATTAGAATCAAAGTCCTATCTCTCATCTAATTGGATGATATAACATTCAAGCACAAACAGTCCCACTTAATTCTAGAAATCAGCTTTCTAGTTCTAATGAAGCACATAGAACTTGAACTTGAACTTGTAGCCTTCGGAGTAATAGTCATGCCAAGAGACTATGGCATGCTCAAGGGTTACTACAATTCGAATTCAAACAACCCAATCATGGTAATCTCAGAGAATTGTAAGGAACTCATGTCCGGAGTACACAAACTCTCACAAAACTTCTAAAAAACCAAACTTTATTCAAACTAGAACTTGAAGATCCAAAATTAAAGTAAAGGGTACTTGAAATAAAAGAATAAAAGCATTGAAACTAACTACAAATTTCACCTCTACCTCTAGCTAAGAGGTTAACTAAGAAAAAGCATATTGAAACTAGAACTAGAACTAAGAAAAGGAAGAAAAACTAGCTGTAGGAGGCTAGGTAGCCTCCTAGGACTTGAACTCCTTGCTTCCCACGTCCTTGCTTGATTTGGAAGAGAAGAGAGCACTTCCTTTTATAATACAGCAAGAGTACCGCAATATAACAAATTTTGTTTCGCTTCGTACAGCTTAACCAATGGTCGGATTGCCTTCAAATTTGATTTGTAGTTTCCTTATAATGTGATATTCCTCATAGATGATTTAGATTTCCAAAATTATCTTCTGAATGGGCCCACCAATCATATCAGTGACCGCCTCTCAAAATTGTGCAATTCGAGTACCTTCAGAACCAGTCATCTTGCTTTCAATGCCCCGGAGTGTACAGAGGTCGGATTGATCCCAAATTTTGAAAATTAGTAGAAAACTTCCTCCTCTACATGATAGATGATTAGATTGTCCAAAACAAATTCTAGAATGTGGTCTGAAAATTAGAACACTTAGGGCTTTTATAAAATCTGCGCAGTTGAATTTTCTGGATGGTCCATCTTTCTTCAACTGGTACGATCAAACCACACATCCTTTTGATCTGAAAATTGTGGTTATTCATATATAGATGTGGTTTAGAAGATGGTCAAATGTAGATTCTTCATATCATCAATGATGGGCCACCTGGACCCGCCCAGAGTTGAGTAGGCGGAATCTGGAACTTTCTGGATAATTCGTATTGTTTTGGCCACCACGGTCAATCCGTAGCTCCGATTGACACGAAACCACTTGGGTTATTTCGATGTTAAGCTCCTCTTCGACATGGATGTGTTGGATTTCCAAATATCATCAAGATGGCCTCCAAAAACTAGGTCGAAAATCCAAAAAGGGGAATAACCTGTTGTTTGAAATCTGAAAGTCTGAAATTGCATGGCCGACCGGTCTTGACCGGTCGGACCCATTTTCTACATTCTTTCTTCTTTCTTTCCTTATATCCTTCCTCTCTATTTTCTTTCTTCTTTCTTTGGTCTACCTTGGGTCTCCATCCAAGGCTCCTAAATGTCTCCTTTTGGTCTCCGATTAGGTGAAGTCTGCTCTCATTCCTACAATCACAAAACCTGCATTAGATGGGCCTTTTAAACATGCAAACCATGCATATAATGTGATGGAACGGCCTATATAATGTATAAATTGGAGGTTCAACATGTAACTTGCTATCTTGATGCTACCGACCAGTCTTGACCGGTCGGACCTGTCCAGAATGTACAGAGGGGTGGTCTTCACATGGCCGACCGGTCTTGATCAGTTGTTGCCCCTATGTCTTTGATTTCTTTTCTTTCTTTCTCTCTCTTTTGTCCTTCTTTCTTCATCATTTTTTGGCCCACCTTCTTTCCCCAGCAAAGAGATTCTAAATAGGTCTTTTAGCCATTAATTAGGTGAAGTCTCTCTCACATTCCTACATACACAAAACATGCATTAGATTAGTCCTTTAACCATGTAAACCGTGCATATAATGTGATGTAATGGGTTGTAAAATGTATAAATTAGAGGCTCAACACACCCCCCAACCAGCATTTTTCTAGTCCCGAGCAAAACAAGCGTGAAATAATCCCTTTCTCTTAGAACTCAACTCTCTCTTGGAAACTATGCTTCTATAGACTTTAAGACATATAAGTGCAAAAATCAAAAAAATTAAATGAGGAGAGATTGAAATCCTAAAATTTCCAAACATAATAAGTGTTCACATAGAGTCCCTATCGATTTATTGACAAATAGACAAATCTGAACATGAATGGTCTAGTGTGCATTGTGCAAATTCATCTCATGACTTTCAAAGATTACCTTCTTCATAAATCAGCTAAATAAAAGATCCAAAAGTGTACAAAATCAACCAACTGACTATGACAGGAATATGCCTTATCGTCCTTTCGATGGCTTTTACACTACGCCCCATTTTCGGCTTTAGTTATAGGTAGACCATCCCTCGGTTGGTAATAGGTAACCCTTTTCGAAATTTTCCAACTTATTCTCAATCATACCTATATTTTCTTTCCTTCTTTCCTTTTCATACACATTAGATAGGATTTTTAGAAATTCATATCTTTCGTTATTTTCCCATGGACAAGGATGGACAAAGTACCCCGGTTTGGTTCCTAAACACCTTAAATCTCAGTCTAGCCAATTTACAAATCTACATAATCTCTTCCAACCATGAGAATCATGTGATGTGAACTAGACTCAAAAGTGTTCAAATGTTCTATCGATCATATAAATAGGGGAATTCACATATAAAACTATCATGTTTAAATTAATTTAGAGATTTCAAAATCAAATCATTTCATCTTTCATCCTTTCATACTCATGACATCTCAAGTACATAGAAACAGAGTTTTCCAAAAGAGTTTTGATGTTTTAGAAAAATTGAAAAATTTATACAAAAACCTTGCTCGAAATGTCATAAATTACTAGATTTGAGAAATCTCACCCCCAACCAAATCTTGCATTGTCCTCAATAGAAAAACATAGGCAATGAGCATGAATCATGAGAGCAATGATAAAATAAAGGAGAGTGAGAATGAGAGTTCCTGAGAGAGTTGATCATGGAAGTTTGCAACTCCAATAATTAAACAATTAAAATAAATGAAATTACTCTATACCTCCGTCAGACTAGGAGGTTAATCTTGATACACGAGTTCATCTAAAGGAATGGAATTTAGCAGAATTAATAGGTGGAGTAAAAGATTTTTCAGTAATACCCTCCACCATCCTGCTTCATAGTGCACATGAGTGATGTTTATCATTCTAATCCATTGAAAATCCTGCTGAAAAAATTCAACAGGTTTCTCAAAGTTATCACTCTATGTGTTATGAAAGGAAGATATCTTCGGTTGGAATTCATCAAATATGAATCTCCTTTCCAACTTATCTGGGAAAAAAAATATTTAAATAAGGATCATCCTAGAGATGGTGCTCTTCGGTTTGTACAAACCAAAGAGATGTGGAGACTTGGAATTCTTCTTCACAAGTCGTTATGGTCTCCACATTTTCATATTCTACCGGTGCCTCCACTATTGATAAATCAGTTTTATACTCCGTTGAAGGAGTCTTTGTGGGCACTGGTGAAGTTTAGCTTAAGGCATTGACAATGTCACGGATCATAGGATCAACCCAATCCTCAAAATATGCCAAACACTCCTCTAGAGTGTAGGAAACTTCGACCTTCTCGGTCACTTGTGTAGGTTGGAAGAGGTCCTCAACTATTACACTTTCAGAAATTAGCCTCTCCATAGGGAAATCAAGCACCATTCCATCAAATTCCTGCATGACAAAATTGTTCAAGAAGCAATTGGTGTCTTGTCAATCAAATTGTCCGATTTTGGCTCTTCCAAGGCCTCATTAATATCCAATTTTACTTCTTCATTGGAATAAGCCAAGCAAACTTCTAAGGTTTTTGAAAATTTAGCTAAGGGTGGTTCATCAACATCCACAATTGTATCTATAATCATGTGGATCTCATCTTCATCCTCATGCTCTTGTCGTTTGTGTAAGTGAAACATATTCAGCTTCATAGTCATATTTCCAAAGGATATTTTCATAACCCCATTCCTACAATTGATTATAGCATTGGCGATTGCTAGGAATGGTCGGCCTATAATGACAGGAACTTGAGTGTATATATTTGTAACCGCTTGTGTATCCAAAATAATAAAGTCTACTGGGTAGTAAAACTTATCGATTTGGACTAACACATCCTCAATTACTCCTCTCGGTATTCTAACGGAGAAATCCGCAATTTGTAAAGTTATCTTGATGGGTTTTAATTCACCAAGCCCAAGTTGCTCATATACCGAGTAGAGAATCAAGTTAACACTAGCCCCTAGATCGAGAAGTGCTCTATTGATCCGGAAGTTACCTATCATGCAAGAGATTGTAGGGCTTTCGGGGTCTTTAAATTTGGGGGAGTGTTTTGTTGTATGATAGCACTCACTTGTTCCATAAAAAATGCCCTCTTGTGCACATTTTGCTTACGCTTTACGGCACATAAATCCTTTAGAAATTTTACATATGAAAGAATTTGCTGAATTGCATCCAACAAGGGAATGTTGATTTTTACTTGTTGGAAGACTTCTAGGATGTCCTGATTTTCACTTGGCCTTTTTGTGAGACAAGACGTTGGGGGAATGGGGATACAGGTTTATACACACGCTTTAGCTCTTCATTATGTGGAGCATTGTTTAATTCACCTTCACTCTTAGAATCAACCGGGTCATTAAGCTTTATGGCCTTCACTGGTTCAGATTTTTCAATTATTTTTCCACTTCTAAGAGTGGTGATGGCTTGAACATGTTCTACATGAGGATGGGCTGAAGAATTGGTGTTTGTTTCCAATTCCATGGGGTTATGATGAGATTGGGTCAAAAAGTCCCTTTCTTCCTAAATCGTAGGTGTGTCTCAATTCTTTCAACTGAAATTTTAAGTTATTCATGGCTTGCATGTTGGACTGATTTATCTGAGTTTGTCCAATCATGAACACGTTCAATATATCCTCAAGAGTGCTCTTTTGAGGAGGTCCTTGGGACGCATTGTTTGTATTTACCATGGGTCCATTTCTCCCATTAAAATTTAGTTTACACCGCCACTCAGGACTAGTCAAGTTAGAATTTGGTCCACTAAAGGGGCATTGGTAAGCATTTGTAGCATTCGATTGAGTTTGCAAGATATCTTGAAATGCAAGGATTGTTGGGCAATCCTTTGTCAAGTGAACATGAACATCATTCTCACAAATACCACATACAATCTCAACAGCCTCATCGGTGGTTATCATGTTAACACTCCTCAATTCTATAGCCTCAACCTTCTTTGTGAGACTCGCCACCTTTGAATTTAAATCATCATCCCCATCCAATACATGTATTCCTTTCTCTCTTGGGGTTGACTTGGGATTACTAATCGGATTAGAGAAATCGAATTAGAGATGTCCCAAGATTAGGCATTCTTGGCTAGCATATCAAAGTAATCCCAAGCATCATTGGGTGCTTTGTTACAAAACTCACCATTACACATCATTTGGACAATTGACACATGTTTGAACTCAATCCGGCATGAAAAAAGTCAATCAAGTGCCACTTTTCATAACCATGGTCAGGGCACTCAAATAAAAGATCATTGAACCTCTCCCAACATTGAAAAAATGTTTCATCTCCTTTTTGGGAGAAGTTCATGATAGTCCGTCTTAGTGCATTGGTTTTATGAACTGGGCAGTACTTTTTAAGGAACTCCCGAGTCATTTCAACCCATGTCCCAATGCTTCTAGGTTTAAGTGATTGGAACCATGCTTTGGATTTGTCCTTTAGAGAGAAGGGGAATAATTTCAGTTTGATTACATCTTGAGAGACATCATTAAATTGAAAAGTGTTGGCTATCTCCTCAAATTCACTAAGGTGCGCATATGGACTTTTAGAGTTGAGTCCATGGAATTTTGTGAGTAACTTGATAATTCCTGGTTTAAGGTCCACGTTTCCTATATTAGTTGCAACAACAATGCATGAAGACATGGTTGTTCTCTTTGGTTGTAGATAATCTCTCAATGTTTTAACTAGAGGAACATAGTATTCCTCATTCTCATTATGTTCCATCCTAATCGGTGGTGCATCATGCTCAATATTCTCAACGTTGTGTAGTTCATTGTCGGCCATGATTTCAGAGGATTCAGGATTCCTTAGACGTTTTCTAACTCGTCTGTGATAGACTAGGCCTTTAACTAAATTTCCCTCACTTAAAAGTCATGATATATGATCACACTCCCAATGGGGCATAAAACACATAAAAACTAACTAATATAAAATTCTAAAAAACAAAAACAAAAATAAAAAACTAAGAAGTAAAAGAGTCTAACTTAGAACGGTGTTACCGGATTTGAAGAACTAGGTTGGAGAAGAAGATCCTAAAAAATCTGTTAGTAGTAGAAAATTCTGATAAAAACCTAAAAATAGTAAATCCTAACCTAACCTATCTTCTAACTATACCCTAATTACAAAATTCAGAATCGTTAACCTAATCCCCGGCAACGGCGCCAAAAACTTGTTCTCACACCTCAAGTGCAAGGCTACGATGAAGTAATGATTTTCAATAAGACCGAGATCGATCCTCAGGGATTGTCGTAACAATTCTAAGTTTTATAACTAGGATGGGCTAAATTCAGATTTGTAATGATGGATGGTAATTATGAACATAAATCTATCTACTTAAGAACTAAATCAGAAAAATAAACACTAGAGCGCCAAGGATCCACTAATAATCATTCACAATGCCAATTCAAACCATTCAAGCCAATAACACAATTGGAATCAAAGTTCTATCCCTATCTAATCGAAATATAGAGCAATCAAATCATCATAATGCATCTAACATAGATGGATCATCTACTGATATGGTTCTCTCATAATCAACTAAGGCATTAGGTGTATTCAATCACACAACCCAATCCTTCACAAGACAAGCAAGATCACATTCATGATTCTTCCTCAAGCCTTGTCACTAGACTTGATTTAGAAGCATGAATTGAACTTCTATTGAACCAAAATCAATACATAAACACCTATCTCAGATCCAATCAAAAGATAAGAACTCCTTCTAGTCTAGTTCTAAATAAGCATTTAGGAAACTTAGTTTTTAAGATCCCCTAACATCCAACATATCATGATGGATTTAAGATCTATATAACCTAAAATCCTATTAATCAATACTCCATTAAGCAATCTCAGTAATCAAAACATCCCATGTAAGAGAAATCATAAGAGATGAAAGATCAACTAAAAATACTAACTTTATTTTAAACTTGAACTAGAAGTGTTCTTTATAAAATCAAAATGTACTTGAACTAATTTGAATTAAACATTATAAACAACTAAAAGCTTTACCTCTTAGCCCTAGCTAAGAGGTTTAACCAACTATCAATAGGTTAAACTGAAACTTAAAAGAAAACTTAATAAAAATATAGAAAAATCGAGTTTGGAGGAGTTGCAGACGCTCCACAGCGATCTCCTTCACCTTCCACGACTTCCCAAGCCTTCTATGATATGTTTAGATCTTTATTGCTTTGGGGCTCCACCACGTAAGAAAATCGTGAAATCGAATGTCCTTGCCGCACTAGGAAATCAGAAAATTGCGTAATAGAAAGTGTAGCTTGCTGTCTTCATGCTGCCCACCGATCATTACTGGTCGAACTGGGCTGGCCAACCGGTCTCAACCGGTTGGACTTGTCCAGTGGACTATCCAGAATGTACAGAGGGGTGGTCTTCATACGGCCGACCAGTCTTGATCGGTCGTGGCCCCTTTGTCTTTGATTTCTTTTCTTTCTTTCTTTCTCTTTTCTCCTTCTTTCTTCATCATTCTTTGGCCCACCTTCTTTCCTCATCAAAGAGGTTCTAAATAGATCTTTTAGCCATTAATTGGGTGAAGTCTCTCTCACATTTCTACGTACATAAAACATGCATTAGATTAGTCTTTTAACCATGCAAACCATGTATATAATATGATGTAATGGGTTGTAAAATTAGAGGCTAATCCATCATTGAAGAAATTTATGATTCACCAACTTTCATAGCCATGATGTGGGCAAGTAGAAGGTCCTTAAACCTTTTCCAACTTTGAAAGAATGACTCATTCTCTTTAACCAAAAAGTCCATTATAGCCTCTTCGAAGGGTGTTCATTTTATGAGCTGGGAAGAACTTTTTTAAGAACTCCCGGGTCATCTCATTCCATGTCCCTATCGAGTGTGGTCTAAGAGAGTGGAGCCAACTCTTGGTTCTTTCTTTTAATGAAAAGGGAAAGAGTTTAAGTTTGATGTCATCTTCAGAAAAATTAGCATATTGCAAAGTAGCCACCACTTCTTCAAATTCCTTCAAGTGTAGATATGGGCTATCAGAATCTAACCCATGAAACTTTGGTGGCAAAAGTTGAATTACCCCCGGTTTTATGTCAATGTTTACCCCAATGGTTGGGAGAATCACACATGAAGGTGTTGTTGTTCGAGCCAGTTGTAGGTAATCTCGTAAGGCTCTCATTGGAGGAGCATTACGCACCTCGTTCTCTCCTACTCCCTCTTGATTTGCGTTTGTAGTTGGAGTAGGATAGGGAGGATTCCCTAATGGAATTTGATCCATACTTCCCAAATTTTTACGATGTTCTACAGATTTTCGGACTCATCTATGAACGGAGAGTGGTCCAACTAAACCACCTTCGAATTGGAGATGATTGTTGTGGTCACGTCCCAACGAGACATAAACCACAAAGATCTAATCTAATCCTAAGTTTTAAAACAAAATTTAAACCAAAATCTAAAAACTAAAAGAGTTTAAGTTGAAAAGATAGTACCCGATTTACTTGAACTATAAGAACTTCCTACAAAACAAAACAAAAGTTATTAATTCTAAAATTCAGAAAAACTAGTTCTAAGAAAATGGTAGACCTTAACTACTTCTACTTCTATAGCTACTAAAACAAGTTAGAATCGTTTAACCTAAATTCCCGGCAACGGCGTCAAAAACTTTTCGCCCACCTCAAGTGGCAAGGCTACGATGTAGTAATAATTCTCGGTAAGACCGAGGATGATCCACAGGGAATTGGATAAATAGTTCTAAACTATTCCAGCAACTTGTATTGGAACAATTCAGAATTTCAATTATGAAAATTAAGACTAAACAGCAACTTAAGACAGTAAATCTGATTAATATGAGAGAGAAAACTAAGGTTTTAAGGATCTACTCATAGCAATCTTATGTTAATCCATTCAATCCAAGCATAAAATACAACTAGATTCGAAGTTCTATCTCTCTTCTAGTTGGAAGATAAAGCATTGAAACACATGCAATCCACTCAAGTCTGGAAATTTAGAATTATAGTTTTAATGAAGCACGTAGACTTCGAACTTGTAGCCTTCGGAGTAACAGCCATGCCAAGAGACTATGGCATGCTCAAGGGTTACTACAATTTAAATCTAATCAAACCCAACATGGCAATCTCAGAGAATTGCAAGGAATTCATGTCCTAAGTACATGAATTCTCTCAAAACATCTAAAAAGATCAACTTTATTCAAACTAGTATTCAAATATCCAACTTGAAGTAAAATAAACTTGAATTAAATGAATTAAACATGAGAATTGGCTACAAGCTTCACCTCTCAGCCATAGCTGAGAGGTTCTAGCCGAGCATTGTCATATTATAACTAGAATTGAAAGAAAAACTAAAGAAAAACATGTAAATTAGAAAAATCAGAGTTGTAGACGCTTCACAGAGCTTCCTTCGCCTTTTACGACTTCAAATCTCTTATAGGATGCCTTTAGATCGAATTAGAGGTGTCCTTTTATAGCCTTCTAGCCTCAGCATCGCGGAATATTTCAAAATTTGTGTTAACTTACGCAATTGCGCAAAGAAAATTGGACCGGATTTAGAAGTTTTTGGACTTGGGCACACGAGCGGTTGATCGACTAGGGTGGTCAATTGATCGCTTGTGTTGGGCGATGGATCGCAGGTGGCCGAGCGATTGATTGCTCGGTCCAAAAAGTGTTCAGAGACTTTTGCAGAAAATCCTAATTTTTTATGGCTTGGGCGATTGATCGCCCGGGCTGAGCGATCAATCAGTGGGACCTCTTTTTGTCCAGAAACCTATCTAGAAATTCCTCCTCTTGAGTGATCAATCAGTTTGGTAAACTGATTAATCGCTGGTTCAACTTTCAGTCCCACAGCATATACAGAGTGGCCGATTAATCGACCAAGCTAATGGATCAATCGACCACCCTAGTGATTGATCGATCAGGCCAACCGATCAATCAACCAGGGTGAATCTTCTTCTTTTCTTATCCTCTTTTTTTTTTTACTTCTTTCCTTTATTCTTTAATGTGTATTAAGAATCATCTTTAAGAATCATCTTGGTGAAATCTTTCTCTCATTCCCGTAAACACAAAAACATGTATTAATTTAACTTTAAACACATAAACCATGCATAATGTGTGATGAAAAGGGTTAGAATACGTATAAATTAGAGGCTCAACATTTAGCCAACCATCAATAGGTTAAACTAAAACTCAAAAGAAAACTAAATAAAAACATAGACAAATCGAGTTTGGAGGAGTTGCAGATGCTCCACAGCGATCCTCTCTACCTCCCACGACTTCCCAAGCCTTCTATGCTATGTTTAGATCCACCCCTAGGTGTCCTTTTATAGCTTTGGAGCTCCACCGCATGAGAAAATTGCGAAACCGGTGTCCTAGCCGCACTAGGAAACCCAGAAAACTCGCATGCAGAAAATCTGCACTTGCTTGAATGGCCGACCGGTCGGACCTTGTTCTAGCAATCATGGAGAGGATTTTGCCTTGTGGCCTACCGGTCTTGACCGGTCTGGGCCTGTTTAGCCGACTGGTCATGACCGGTCGGACCTATTTTTTACTTTTCTTTCTTTCTTTCTTTCTTTCTCTCTTCTCCTTGCTTCTTTATTCTTCTCTTTGGCCCACTTTCCTTCCTCATCAAAAGGCTTCTAAAGTGGTCTTTTAGCCTTCAAATAGGTGAAGTCTCTCTCTCATACCTACAACCACAAAACTGCATTAGAATAGTCTTTTAAACATGTAACCTATGTATAATGAGTGATGAAATGGGGTAGAATATGTATAAATTAGGAGCTCAACAAGCCCGGATAGATTGAGCAAGTAATTTAAATCATAAGGGGTTATAGTCTTGAATTCACGGTCGTAATGTCACGCCCCAAACCCGGGGACCGGGCTCACTAAATTCCCGATAATTTCCGATCGCCGACTTTGGTGTCAACAGCCTCCGTAGTACCCCATTCTCGGCTCCTAGCTCTCATGTGCCAGGTTCCGATCCTGGGATCCTACCAGGAGGATTTTCAGGGTAAATTTTTTTTTTTGTATAGGAGCATAATCAAAACCATAAAACATCATCAAATATCCACTAATAAGTTTGTTGAGTACAGTGCTGGAAAGGGAAATACAACATGAATCAGAAGTCCAAAATATCAGGTACATAAACCGCGCTCAGCGCTGCTGATAAGCTCTAGTACCTACAGTGTAAACAAACGCGCATGAGCTTCCTACGAAGCCCAGTAGAGTGCGTGTGTGCGTGTGTGATGCATATGACAAGTATGCAGATATCCGAGTAAGCGAAAGTAGTAGAGGGCTAAGTTACTAAGTTTATGAATGATATTAGCCATCCTAAGGCTATGCGATGCAAGGGCCTACATGGCCGAGTGTTACATGCTAGAGATGCAATGCAAACACGTCAATCCTCAACTGATCCACATATCAAAATAGTTCTCATCTGGGACATCACCGGGGTCTAGTATACTCTAATATTGGCCGCCTTACATCGCGCGTATAACCAAGAGAGTAGAAAAGACCTCACTATCCGCCTCGTCAGTGGTATGCCAATGCCCACCTGGCTCGCCGATAGCGGACCCATTCATGAGCTGGTCAGACTCGACCTAGCTTACAGCCCACTTCACCCGGGCGGATAAGGTCACACCCCTTTCCAACCGACTTCGACACAGTGGGAGATGCGGCCTACTGGTATTTGGCACACGGGCGCTCATGTTATCCACTCGGTCTCGACGCTGGAGCATCCTACTGGTACCACAGGGTTTAGGGACTTTCACCCAAGGACATCCATAGCGCCCACGTACTAGAACAAGTTTCTGGTGTCCAATACTGCCAACCATGATGTGACTATGGTGGCCACCACCCTGATGCTGCTAGGGTGTGAAAAAGATCGTGACATACATAATGCGAAATGCATGAGTCATACAATCCAAATCATGCACCAACTTACGCATACTGCGCAATCATGTGGGGCGACCCTGTCTCGCACGGGTCCCCTAAGTATAACAAGCCAACTAGCATATGCTATCGGTTAATCATGATCCATAACAGGCATACAAATGATGCGTATGGGCATATGAATGAGCATGGTATTCATTATACTAATCATGTTATCAGTGTGACATATTAAGCTAACCATACTAGCATGCTACTAAACATATCATGTTACATTGGCCTTAAAAGGCCCAATATATACGAAGAGTGGGACCCGGACTGTGGGTCCCATTGGAAATGTAAAGGTCTTCGTGGCATAGCCCACTTGAGACCACATCAGGCCCCATACTTGGGCCTGCACATACAAGGTAGGTCGACAAAATATGTGAACGGCATGGATAAATCATATACATTATGGTGGAGCTAATAGATACATTACGTTGGGACCCATAGGGTGGGCCACCTGCTGGGCAGCGTAGTACCCAACTGGTTCCAAGAAGTTTTGAATCAAACAGATATTTGTGTTTTCTCCTTCATCCATATCCATGTGATCTTATGAACCGGTTGGATGGCAAATAAACATCACTGTAGAACCTAGAAAGGTTTCAACGTATTATCATTTCCACTGTGGCATGGTCCACTTGACATTAGGATATGCTTAAATTTTGGGCTCGGCCACTTATGAAACAGGTTGGGTGATAAAAAAACATCATTGCAGGTATAGGAAGGTTTCAATGGTGGAGATCATTATTTCCACTGTTGTTTTGTGGCATGGCCCACTTGCCATTGGGATATGCTTAAATTTTGGGCTTGGCCACTTATGAAACAGGTTGGATGACAATTAAACATCACTGTAGGGCTGGGAAGGTTTCAACGGTAGAGATCATTATTCCCACTGATGACCCGTGGCATGGCCCACTAAAATGAGCTGGAGAAACATATGGACGGAATAGGTAAAGCACATACATTCTAGGTGGGCCCAACGAATGGGGCCCATGGAGACGCCCACAAGGCCTGCTCGGCAGCAGCGTCCCCTGGACGTTGTCTGTCCAGCTGTCTTTTTTTTTTCTCACTAAGTGGGGCCCACAGAATTTTCTGATCAAGCCCATATTTTTGTTTTTCCTTCCTCCAAGTATGTGTGAACTTATGAACAGGTTGGATCTCAAATAAACATCACGGTGGCCCATAAGAAGGTTTCAACGGTAGGGCCACTGTCCCTACTGTTTTCTGTGGTGGGGCCCCCTCGGGACTTGGATCTGATTCATTCTTGGGGTCATGCCCTAAAATGATCTCCCTAACTGGATGGACGGTGTGGATACATCACATGCATCATGGTGGGACCCACAACTGGGCCACCATTTGCACGAGCCAGCGTCCTGGACGCTGGTACTACCAGCGTCAGCGACGCTGCCTCTGCTCCTTCTCTTTCCTTTTTTTTTACTTTATGGTATTTATATCAAGTGGGGCCCACATGGGTCTGATCCACTCCGTTCATCAGGTTCCCCATCTCATGGGGGACCCAATAAGCCCAATATTGGGTATATGAATCAGTTTAGAAACACTAAGGTGGGCCAAAAGATTTCTGACAGTAGGAATCATTGTTCCCACTTTTTCAAGCGGTGCGGTCCACTGAAGATTTGGATCTGGCTCATCTTTGGGCCCTGGCCCTAAAATGATCCGGGAAAACCGATGGACGGTGTGGATGGAACACAAACATCAAGGTGGGTCCCACGAGTGGGGACCCATTACAACCTCCAAGGTGACACTGGACGTTCCAGCGTCAGAACGTCCAGACGCTGGACGTCCAGTGCCCTTTTGATATATATATATATATATATATATATATATATATATATATATATATATATATATATATATATATATATATATATATTATTGTGGTTATTTCATGTGGGGCCCACTTAGGGACAATCCACCCCACTCATCTTATTCCCCAGCTCATTGGGGACCTAACAAGCCCAATATTGGGCAGGTAATGTGGTCCACAAACATCACGGTGGGCCCAAGAAGCTTCGACAGTAGGCTTCATCAGCCCCACTGTTTTCAATGGTGTGGTCCACCTGAGATCTGGATCTTCTTCATTTTTGGCGTCCAGCCATAAAATGGGATGGAGAAACAGCTGGACGGCGTAGATTAGGTGCATACATCAAGGTGGGTCCCACGAGTGGGGACCCTGCCAATGCCCAAAAGGGCTTCTTAGCCCACGTGCTGCTGGGCAGCAGCGCCCTCTGGACGCTGTCTGTCCAGCGGTAGCTCTGCCCTTTTTTTTTCTTTTTTTTTCTTTTTAATTATTATTATTATTATTATTATTATTATTATAAGGTGGGGCCCATTCATGGATGATCCAATCCATCCATCAGGTTGTCCACCACCAGGTGGGCCCAAAAGAAAAGGAAAATGAAAGGAAGGAAGAAAATGGGGGATTTATGTACCAGGTTTAGGATTTCTTATGGACCAAGCCATTATTAAGACCAGTTAGATGTTGGTCTCATGCTCTTTCGGGTGTTCCTAGTTAAGTAGCAACTAGGATTTTAACCTAGTCATATATCACAGTGTCATCGGGCGTCTCTGTGGACGGAATGACTTTGAGGAATACACTCCATAGTTTCCATTTAGTGTAACCAGTGCCATAGACCGTCTCAGTTTGGGACGGGTGACCTGCTGGAAGACACTTCATGGTTTCTTAGTGCAACCAGTGCCATAGACCGTCTCAACTTGGGACGGGTGACCTGCTGGAAGACACTCCATGGTTTCTTAGTGCAACCAGTGCCATAGACCGTCTCAGTTTGGGATGGATGACTTGCAGGAAGACACTCCACAGTTTCTTAGCGCAACTAGTGCTATTGACCATCTCAGTTTGGGGTGGGTGACTTGACGGAAGACACTCCATAGTTTCTTAGTGCAACTACTGCCATTGACCATCTCAGTTTGGGACGGGTGACTTGTTGGAAGACACTCCATGGTTTCTTAGCGCAATAGTGCCATTGACCGTCTCAGTTTGGGATGGGTGACTTGTTGGAAGACACTCCATGGTTTCTTAGTTTAACCAGTGCCATTGACTGTCTCAGTTTGGGACGCGTGACTTGCTGGAAGACGCACCACTATTACCTTCGCTACTCAACTGACGGATCCCGCTTTGGATGGGACGTACATCAACTGGTCTTAATGATGGAGTATTTCAGGTGTTTTGAAACTCTTTGATTAAGTTTTCGATGATAACCGTAGTCCCTTTGATTTAATTTCGTATCTCGATGCGGGATGAAATAAAATTCTTACAATGGATGCAAATGAGTATAATACAAAGAAAATATACTTGATGTATGCTCGAGAGAGGATGGCATTTATATTTGGTGTTTAGTGCATCAAATAAATTATGCATTTGATTTGGTTAATCTACTTTATGCGTATCTTTAATTCAACTTCGTCATCATTAATAATCGATATTTCGAATGACTAGATCATTTAGAGAAGCTATGTTGAGCTATACTTCTTTGAGAAATTCAAGTTTGATGGGCTGGATCAACCATTTCTGATGCCTGCGAATGGCTAAGTATCGGGTCCGATAAGCGCCTGTTTATACCAATTTCTGATAAACAGTAGGGATCAATGTCCTGTAAGTGTTAGACTCAGCTGTTTTATAACATGAGGACATTAGCTTTGCCATCGTGTCTTTGAGATCGCGGTTGGTTTTACTTGGCAGTAATCGATTTTCGAGCCAACAGGGCACTTCCCAGCGTTAAAATGACTAAGTATTGGACCTGTTTGTGGTCTGATCGGGGTATTTGGTGAATATTGATCGCAATCGTCTTAAAATACGGATGGATCATGTCTGCGAGGATCGCAATGACGTTGGAACCACTCTGGCGTCAGTGCGATCGCATTTCATTTTGCTCGACGTAAGTCGATTTTCGAGCTGACCTGACACTTCCCAGGGCTGAAAATGACTAAGTACTGGGCCTTCTGATCGCTTAATTAGGGTATTCGAGGGTCCTACAATCGGATAACCTCATTTTGGTGCATGATTATGGTGTATCATGTAATGGAGAAGAGAAGTCTCTCTCTCTCTCGGGGTCGGTCAAATTCCACCCGAATCTTCTCGATTTTGATCGTTTTTCGTCCTCTCGGAGGGATTTTTAGAGTTGTAAAATTGGCTTAGTATTGGTCATTTTGATCCAACAGTTGATTTGACCTGCTTAACATCGACCATTGGGAGATCTGATCCCAAGGGATGGATAGACATTGGCGATGTGTGTCTAGGATCGTCGGCGCGATCAGGAGGCGGGCCACATCGAAGGTGGACCACACCACAAAACTTTCCAGTCCCAACTAATGTCTAGGCGCACCTCTCATGGGATGTGGGCACATGTGCCCCTCCCTCAGGCGCATGTTGGGAAAAAGTGAGGAGAGAGAGAGAGAGGATGGATGGGAGGTGAGCGCATGTGCCCTCCCGGGTGCATGTGCTTCCCCATGGGCGCATGTGCATATGGCACTTAGGACATTTTCATATTTTTTTGTTAAAAGGATGGGTGCATGTCCCCCTTGTACTTAGTGCATTTTAAGATTTTCCAAACTCAATGGAATGGGCGCATGTCTCCCTTTTCATGGAATGATTCCGACGAGGGATTCCGGCGAGGATTCTACCTCTTACAGCACTCTGGCGTCCTCTAAAAAATGAAGTCATCCCTCTCTCAGCAGGTGAGTGGGGTATTTATAGCAGGTAATCAGGTATCGGGTCCACCAAAAACTAAAAGTTGCTTTGGGCATGCATTGGAGAGGGGAGTCATGTGCATGTTGAAGTGGATCATGCGCGTGTCATGGGGTGTAGGCGCATGTGCCCATGCACCATGCGCATGTAGTGGGATGTAGGCGCATGTGCCTTCTGGTGTGGGTGCATGTGGCATAGTTTAGCATATTTTTTTAAAATTTAAAATTTGAAAGAGGGAGAGAAGAAATCCCATGCGCATGTGATGGGGTGTAGACACATGTGCATGCGTATGCTCCTCTTGGTGGTGTACGCATGTTCTAACACTTAGAATATTTTTCGAATTTCAGGCTCCGACTGTCCAGAGGACATGTACCTTTTCGGAGACCGAAGTCACTGACGCCTAAGCACTTTAAGCCTCTCATCGGGCTATGAAATGAATGAGGTGGGGTACGGATGATCAACTGTTGTGAATTTTAGTAGTTCCTTCCCAATTGGACCCTCCCAATCGTCTCCAAACAGGGGTAAAACGCACTTCAGTGCATGTGGGTAAAAGTATACATTGTACCATATTCGAATTTAGGAGTTAAGGGTTTTTTGACATTTCAGATCATTTGGCGTCAATACGCATGTCCAGTTCCCTTCAGAAATAGCCTTTATAGGCTTCCGGGCCCCTACAGTTGGATACAATCAGGGCAAAACGCATTTGGAAGCGTACAGTTAATAATATGCGTCACGCGACTTTGAAACTTACAGGCTAAGGGTTTTGGGGCGTTCCGAATCATTTGGTGGCAATCCGAATGTCCGTTTTCGCTCCAAAATGACATTTGTAGGTTTTAGTCATGATCGCGCATATTAAGGTTGCGTTGGCATTTTCTAGGTATTTTCGATCTCGAAATTGGTCTGAATCGTCATAGATGAACCGCTGGATGTTGTTTTATAATGGGTGCGAATTTGATCCCCAACAAGTGCCTAGTTCGTTCGCCTCAAGTGCAAGGCTGCGATGTAGTAATAATTCTCGGTAAGACTGAGATCGATCCACAAGGAATTAGAAAACAACTTCTAAACCATTCCAGCAATTAGGATTGCAATAATTAAGAGATTCAATTGAGAGAATTATCTTAAACAGTAATTTAGAAAAATCTATATTTAAAGGAACTAAGGCTTTCAAGGATCCACTTGTAGTGATCCCATGTCAATCCAATCAATCCAAGCATAAAACACAACTAGATTTGAAGTTCTATCTCTCATCTAGTTGGAAGATTAAGCATTAAACACATTCAATCCCACTTAAGTTGAACTTCCAAGTTCTAGTCCTATTCAATTACATAGCATTCGAAATCATAGCCTTCGGAGTAATAGCCATGCCTATGGACTATGGCATGCTCAAGGGTTATTATAATTCAAATCTAAATAAGAAAAACATGATAATGTCAGAGAATTGCAAGGAATTCATGTCCAAAGCACATGAACTCTCATAAAACTTCTAAAAATATAAACTTTATATGAACTAGAACATTTAAAATTCAAACTTAAAGTGAAAGTACTTGAATCAAACTGAATTAAACATGAAATTAGCTACAAGCTTCAACTCTCAGCCCTAACTGAGAGATTCTAGCCGAGCATTGTCATACTACAAATATAACTCAAATAAGAAAACATAAAAACTAGAAAAATCAGAATTGACGGAGTTGTGGATGCTCCACGTTGCTCTCCTTCACTTTCCACGACCTCCAATCTATTCTAGGATGCCTTTAGAAGAAGCCCTAGGTCCCCTTTTATTGAATAGTGCGGAAGGTTCCGGATTGCGCAAGAAATCCCAGATTGCACAGAGAAAATTGGAGCTTGTAGGACACGTTCTGTTAAACAGACGACTGATCGGATGACCGGTCTAAGCTCTTGGACGACCGGTCTGAAAACCGCAAAAACAATCCTATGAGTTTTGGAATTTCCACCCCCCTTCCATTGAGTGCTCGACCGGTTTAACAACCGGTCTGAGTGATGGCCGACTGATCTGACGACTGGTCTGGCTTGGTCCATTAATGTGTCAGCAAAGAGGGGTCCTTGTTGAATTGCAGACCGGTCGGACGACCCGTCTTGTGCCTTGGCAGACCGGTCGAACGACCGGTCTTCAGTGCTTTTTACTCTGCACTTTTTCTTCATTCTTTCTCTTTTTCCCTTGCTTCTTTCTCCCATCTTTGGCACTTAATGTGTCCAAAATGACTCTTTTAACCGTGAATTGGTCAAATCCCCCTCTCATTCCTACAATTACAAAAACATGTATTAGATTAGGCTTTAAACATAAAAACCATGCATATAATGTGATATAATGGGCTAGTGAACGTATAAATTGGAGTCTCAACACACCCCCCAACCAACATTTTGGTAGTCCCGAGCAAAACTTGTGTGAAACAATTTCAAATCTCCAGAATCCAACTCTCCTTCAGAAATTATGTTTCTATCCATTCTTAGACACACAAGTGTAAAAGCCAAAAAAATTAGGTGATAAAAGTTGAAACCTTAAACTCTCAAAACATAATAAGTGTTTATATGAAATTCCCGCTGATTGATTGATGAATAGAAGAACTTGAACAAATTCAACATAGTGTGCATAGTGAATGTTCATCTCATGAGTTTCTGGGATTATCTTCTTCATATATCATCTAAACTATGGATCTCAAGGTGCACAGATCAACAACAAGCCTATGACAGGAATTTGCCTTACCGTCCTTCCGACGGCTTTCACACTACGTCTCATTTTCGGCTTTGGTTACGGGTAGACCATCCCCCGGTTGGTAATAGGTAGCTCTTTTCGAAATTTTTCCACCATATTCTCCATCATTCCCATGTTTTCATCCTTCCTTTCTCTTTTTTCTTTTTCATTAGATAGGATTTTTAGAAATCCATATCTTTCGTTATTTTCCAATAGACAAGGATGGACAAAGTACCCCGGCTTGGTTCCTCAACACCTCAAATCTAAGCCTCTCCAATCCACAAATCACATAATCCTTCCAACCCATGAAAATCGTGTAATGTGAGCTAGGTGTAAAAGTGTTCAAATTTTCTATCGATTATGTAAATAGGGGAATTCACATATAAAATCATTATATTAAGGGTAGTTCAAAACTTGCAACATCACTCACTTCGTATCTCCTTTTCTTATACTCATATCATCCCGAATGCATAAAAATAAAATTTTCTAAAAGAGTTTTGAATTTTCAAAAAATCGAAATTTTTTCAACAAATAATGCTCGAAATATCCACAAACTACTAGATGAAGAATCTCATCTCACCCCCCAACCAATTCTTACATTGTCCTCAATGTAAAAAGATATGCAATGAACATGAGAGCAACGGTAAAATACAAGAGAGTGAGAACGATAGCACCTGAGAGAGTCGATCACGGAAGTCTACAACTCCGACAACTAAATCTACTAAAGCAGTAAAACTAAAACAGAAAAGCAACAAAACCTAATCCTACTTAAAGCAAGAAATAAAACCAAAGTTTTTCTTTTAGAAAGAGAATCTCCATCAGACTAGGAGATTAATCAGCATTATATCATCCAAAAGGACAAAGTTGAGCAGGATCATCTAGTGGTGTAACAAGTTTTTTAGTAGAACTATCCACCATCCTGCTTTGGAAAGTACATTGGTGACATTAATCATTCTAACCCATTGAAAATCCTGCTGAAAGGTTTCATCAGGTTCCTCAATAAAATTGTCACATGTACTAGGAAAGGAGAATTACATTGGTTGGAAATTATTCAAGCTGGATCTCCTTTCCTTCCTGTCGGGGACAAGAATTATTCAAGTACGGGTCATCCCAGAAGTTGTGTTCTTTGGTTTGAGCAACCCAAAGAGATGTGGAGATTTTTATTTCTTCTTTACAAGTCGATATGATCTCCACAAAATCAGATCTCATTGGTGCTTCCACAATTGATTTTTCAGTTTGGTGTTCTGTGGAAGGAAGCTTTTTAAGCACTGGAGGGGTCTCCTTCAAGGCATGCACTATGTCCTTAATCATGGGATCATCCCAAATCTTCAAAATACGCTAAACACTCCTCTAGAGTGTAGGAGACCTCATCGGAGGAAGTTTTTAGATCTGGACCCTTTTCGTCTTCCTCCTTCTCAGACTTTTGTGTAGGTTGAAGTGGGTCCTCAACCTCTACACTTTCAGAAATTGGCCTCTCTGTAGGCAATTTAAGCACCAATTCTTCCAATTCCTACATAACAAATTTATATAGATCAGAATTTGGTGACTTTTCAAGTAAATTTTCAGAAATTGACACTTCCAAGATCTCATTAATAATAGAGTTGAATTCATCCTTGGAGTGTCAAACATATCCCCAAACTTTCAGGTAGATCATGTTGGAAAAACTCCCCATCTTTCATAGATTCTATCATGTTTACCTCTGGGGGCCATCATTGTCATCCCAATCCTCAAAAGGATCGAAGCTAACAACATTTAGAGGATCAAAATTCTGATTTAAAGTGAACTCCTCTTCCACGATTGATTCAATCATATCAACCTCGTGTACATCATCATCATCCTTATGCCTTTTGCCCAAATGGAACATATTAACCTCCAATGTCATGTTTCCAAAGGACAATAGCATTACCCCATTCCGTCAATTTATAATTGCGTTTGATGTAGCAAGGAAGGGGTGGCCTAGAATCACCAGTATTTGAGTGCAGCATCCTAACCGGTTGCGTGTCCAAGACGATGAAATCTACTGGGTAGTAGAATTTGTCAACTTGGACTAGTACATCCTCAACTATCCCTCTCGGTACACGGATGGATCTATCAGCGAGTTGCAACGTAGTTTTGGTGGGTTTTAATTCACCAAGGCCTAGTTGCTCATATACCGAGTATGAGATTAAATTTACGCTTACCCCCAAGTCTAGAAATACACGCTCAATCCGGTAGTCTTCGATGATACATGAGATTGTGGGACTACCGGGATCCTTGAATTTTGAGGGGGTCTTTTGAGTGAGAATGGCATTCACTTGCTCATTTAAGAAGGCCTTTCGCTGCACATTATATTTGCGTTTAGTTGTGCATAGGTTCTTTAGAAACTTGGCATAAGAAGGGATTTGTTTGATGGCATCAAGCAAGGGAATGTTAATCTTGACTTGTCTGAAAATCTCTAAAATATCATGAGAGTTTGGGAGAGATTTTGGAGTAACCAATCTTGAAGGGAATGGTGCTACGGGCTTGTAAACGCGTTCCGTTTCTTATGGGGCTAAGTTAGATCCATCCTCATCCTCAGAATTTACCGGATCATTAGGCTTGTCGGCCTTCACCGGAATACTTACCACTTCTAAGAGTGGTGACGGATTTGGCTTGCTCCACATGTTGGTTGGGGAGATTAGGGATGCTTACTTCATGTACTTGCTTGGGATTGGGCTGAGGTTGGGCCAGAAAGGTCCCTTTTGTCACGCCCCAAACCCGGGGACCGGGCTCACTAAATTCCCGATCGCTGACCTTGGTGCCAACAGCCTCCGTAGTACCCCATTTTCGGCTCCTAGCTCTCATATGCCAGGTTCCGATCTGGGATCCTACCAGGAGGATTTTCAGGGTAAATTTTTTTTTTGTACAGGAGCATAATCAAAACCATGAACATCATCAAATATCCACTAATAGTTTGTTGAGTACAGTGCTGGAAAGGGAAATACAAAATGTATCAAAAACCCAAAATAGCAGGTACATGAACCGCGCTCAACGCTGTTGATGTGCCTTAGTACCTGCAGCGTAAACAAACGCGCATAAGCTTCCTAAGAAGCTCAGTAGAGTGCGTGTGTGCTTGTGTGATGCATATGATAAGTATACAGATATCAGAGTAAGCGAAAGTTATAAAGGGCCAAGTTACCAAGCTCATGAATGCTATCAATCATCTCAAGGCTATGCGATGCAAAGGCCTACATGGCCGAGTGTTACATGCTAGAGATGCAATGCAAACACGTCAATCCTCCACTAATCCACATATCAAAATGGTTCTAATATGGGACATCACCAGGGTCTAGTATAGTCTAATACTGGCCGCCGCACATCGCGGGCATAACCAAGCGAGTAGAAGAGACCTCACTATCTACCTCGTCAGTGGTATGCCAATGCCCACCCGGCTCGTCGATAGCGGACCCATTTCATGAGCTGGTCAGACTCGACCTACCTTATAGCCCACTGCACCCGGGCGGATAAGGTCACACCCCTTTCCAACCGACCTCGACACAGTGAGAGACGCCGCCTACTGGTATTTGGCACACGGGCGCTCATGTTATCCACTCGGTCTCGACGTTGGAGCATCCTACTAGTACCACAAGGTTTAGGGACTTTCACCCAAGGACATCCATAGTGCCCACGTACTAGAACAAGTTTTCGGTGTCCATTACTGCCAACCACAATGTGACTATGGTGGCCACCACCCCGATGTTGCTAGGGTGTGAAATCGATCGTGACATACATAATGTGAAATGCATGAGTCACGCTAATCCAAGTCATGCACCAAACTTACGCATACTGCGCAATCATGTGGGGCGACCCTGTCTCGCACGGGTCCCCTAAGTATAACAATCCAACTAGCATATGCTATGATTAATCGTGATCCATAAAAGGCATACAAATGATGCGTATGGGCATATGAATGAGCATGGTATTCATTATACTAAGCATATTATCAGCGTGAAGTATCAAGCTAAGTATACTAGCATGTTACCAGACATATCATGTAATGTTGGACTTAAATGGCCCAATATATATGCAGAGTGTGGAACCCAAATTGTGGGCCCCATTGGAAATGTAAAGGTCTTCGTGGCATAGCCCACTTGAGACCACATCGGCCCCATACCTGGGCCTGCACATACCAAATCGTCTGACAAAATAGGTGTACGGCATGGATAAAACATATATATCAAAGGAAGGACCATGGTGGGCCCCACCCACTGGTCGGATAGCAAATAGACATCATTGGTCTTAGGAAGTTTCAGTGGTAGGTATCTGTTAGAACTAAAAGAAAAAAATCGAAACTGCTCGTCAGCAGTCTTTTTCCTGGGTTTCATTATTCTGGGGGAATCCTGAGTATAGAGACATTCATAGACAATCATTAGCAATCACAAAGTGTACGCGAGAAAGCACCGCGAGGTGAATTTTATTCCAGAGATTCCGAGATCTTTTACATTCCGGGCTGTGAACTGGTCACGAACCCTTAATTACATCAACGGATGATCACCCTTGATTAAAAGGCAAAAGTAAATGCATGCATGTATCATAAATGAATTAAATAAAGCATTAAAGGAGCATAAATATAAATAAAGCACAGCATAGACCACACAGAGATTTTTACGTGGAAACCCTTACGGGAGAAAACCACGGCACAAAGCGACAAGATTCCACTATGAATTTCAGTTATACAATAGATGGAATATCAAAGGGATAAAGCTTGGATGGATCGAGCAAGTAGTTTAAATCATCAGGGATTATAGTCTCGAGTTCATGGTCGCCGAGACCAAGTCTAGGATTTATTATGGACTAAGCCATCGTTAAGACCAGTTAAATGTTGGTCCCATACTCCTCGGGCGTTCTTAGTTGAGTAACAACCAGGATTTTAACCGAATCGTATATCTCAGTGTCATGACGCGTCTCTATGGACGATATGACTTTCAGGGATACACTTTACGGTTTCCATTTAGTGCAACCAGGGCCAGTGACCGTCTCTGCTAGGACGGGTGACTTACTGGAAGGCACTCCATGGGGTCTTTATGCAAACAGGGTTTCGACCGAGTCATATATCTCAGTGTCATGACGCGTCTCTATGGACGATATGACTTTCAGAAATACACTCAACGGCGTCCACTTACTACAACCAGCGCCAGTGACCGTCTCTGCTAGGATGGGTGACTTACTAGAGGGCACTCCATGGGGTCTTTGTGCAAACAGGGTTTCGACCGAGTCATATATCTCAGTGTCATGACGCGTCTCTATGGACGATATGACTTTCAGAAATACACTCCACAGCGTCCACTTACTGCAACCAGGGCCAGTGACCGTCTCTGCTAGGACGGGTGACTTACTGGAGGGCACTCCATGGGGTCTTTGTGCAAACAGGGTTTCGACCGAGTCGTATATCTCAGTGTCATGACGCGTCTCTATGGACGATATGACTTTCAGAAATACACTCAACAGCGTCCACTTACTGCAACCAGGGCCAGTGACCGTCTCTGCTAGGACGGGTGACTTACTGGAGGGCACTCCATGGGGTCTTTGTGCAAACAGGGTTTCGACCGAGTCGTATATCTCAGTGTCATGACGCGTCTCTATGGATGATATGACTTTCAGAAATACACTCCACGGCGTCCACTTACTGCAATCAGGGCCAGTGACCGTCTCTGCTAGGATGGATGACTTACTGGAGGGCACTCCATGGGGTCTTTGTGCAAACAGGGTTTCGACCGAGTCGTATATCTCAGTGTCATGACGCGTCTCTATGGACGATATGACTTTCAGAAATACACTCCACGGCGTCCACTTACTGCAACCAGGGCCAGTGACCGTCTCTGCTAGGACGGGTGACTTACTAGAGGGCACTCCATGGGGTCTTTGCGCAAACAGGGTTTCGACCGAGTCGTATATCTCAGTGTCATGACGTGTCTCTATGGACGATATGACTTTCAGAAATACACTCCACGGCGTCCACTTACTGCAACCAGGGCCAGTGACCATCTCTGCTAGGACGGGTGACTTACTGGAAGGCACTCATTCCCTTAGCCACTCAACTGACGAATCCCGCCTTGGACAGGACGCACATCAACTGGTCTTAACGATGAAGTATTTCAGACGTTTAGAACTCTTTCATTATGGTTTTCGATGATAACCATAGTCCCCTTCGATTTAGTTTGGTAACTCGATCCGAGATGAAATAAATTCATGCAATGGATGCAAATGAGTACCGTACAAAGTAACTATGCTTTATGTATGCTCAATAGAAGATCGCATTCATGCTAGATGTTCAGTGTATCGGACAAATTATGCATTTGATTCGATCAATCGGCTTTGTATATATCTTTTTGTCATCGATATGTTGCCCTCGCGTCTTTGAGATCGCGATTGATTTCATTTAGCACTAGTAGATATTCGGGCCATAAGGGCACTTCTCAGGGCCTGTTTACGATCTGATCGGAGGATTTGGTGAATACCTGTCACGATCGTCTTTGGATAGAGGTGGATTATGTCCACGAGGATCACAGTGCGATCGCATTTCGATTTGTTTAGTGTAAGTCGATTTCTGAGCCAACAGGGCACTTCCCAGGGCTAAAAACGACCAAGTAGTGGACCTGTTTATGGTCTGATCAAGGTTTCTTGGAGATCCTGAGATCAGGTAATCTCATTGTAATGCATGATTATGGTGTATCATGTTATGACGGAGAGAAGTCTCCCTCTCGGGTTCGGTCAAATTCCGCCCGATTCCTCTCGATTTCGGCCATTTCCAGTTCTTTCGGAGGGATTTTCGAGGTTTGCAATATTGGCTAAGTGTAGGCCTTTTCGATCAAATTGCTGATTTGGCCCACTTAACATCGACCGTTGGTGAATCCGGTCCGGGGGATGGATAGAGGGCATTGATGTGTGTCTAGGAGTGCTCACACGATCGGAAGGCGGGCCAAATCGAAGGCGGGCCACATCACAGAAGGCCCCACCTCCCCATCAGCGTCCAGGCGCATGGGAGGTTGGGTTGGGCGCATGTTGCCTTAGACATGGGCGCTTGTCCTAGGTGGATGCATGTTATTCACCCCAGGCGCATGTCCTGCTACAAATGCATGGTTATCAAGCGCATGTGACATGCACATGCGCCCAACATCCCAGCCATGGGCGCATGTCCTCATGGGACTTAGGGATTTTTGCACATTTCCCCTCCCAAGAATGGGTGAGCGCATGTCACTATGTGACTTGGAGGATTTTGCTCCGGTGGGAGAAATCCCTTTCCGGCGAGGGCATCCAGTGAAGGGATGGGCGCATGTCCCTTTCCCGGTGAGGATTCCGGTGAGGAATTTTTACCTCTACAAGAAGAGTGCTCTGGGAGTGATGATCTCGTCCCTGTCTTATCGACTGGAGGGGTATTTATAACGTGTTAATCGGGTATCGGGTACCGGGCGCATGTTGTTTGCAAAAAGGAGAGCATGCGCATGGAAATTTGGAAACGTTTGGAGAGAGGAGTCATGCGCATGTGATGGGATCATGCGCATGTCCCCATGCACCAGGCGCATGTGGCATAGCATGGGCGCATGTGCCACTGGTATGGGCGCATGTGGCCTCTGTGTTGGCCGCATGTGGCCCCACTTAGCATATTTTCATGATTTTTGTAATTTTTATTTTATTTAGAATATTGAAAAGGGAGAGAGAGAGCTCTCATGCGCATGTGGTGAGAGAGTCAATGCATGTCTCCTTATAACATCCGCATGTGGAGAGAGAGTTAACGAATGCATGTGGAGAGAGAGTGAACAAATGCATGTGGAGAGAGAGTGAACAAATGCATGTGGAGATAGGCACTGCAACGACTTCAAACTTGCTACTTAAGGTTTTTCGGGCATTCCGGATCATTTGGCGGTAATCCGCATGTCTGATTCCAGCCCGAAATGGTACCTGTTGGCTTTTGGGCCCTTATAGTCGGATACAGTCAAGGCAAAAATGCATTTGAAAGCACGCGGGTAAAGATATGCATCGTGCGACCTCGAAACTTGCAGGTTAAGGGTTTTAGGGCATTCCGGATCATTTGGTGGTAATCCGCATGTCCGATTCCACCCCGAAATAGCATTCGTAGGTTTCAGTCACGATTTCGCATGTTAGGGCTGCACTGGCATTTTTCGAGTATTTCGGATCTCGAAATCAGTCCGAATCATCGTAGATGGACCGTTGAATACCATTTCATAATGGGTACAAATTTGAACCCCAACAAGTGCCCCCCCGGTGCGCTACGATGGATGCTTATGTCAGGCCAGTGCGGTGCACCGGTCCCCAGGCTCAAGTATAAATAGTGGACTCACTGAGTCATTTGCACATTTTCGAATCTAGAAAAAGTAAAATTTCCAAGGTGAGAGAGTTCCTCATGAGGGAGTAGGCGCATGTGGCGTTCCCATGGGCGCATGTGCCCCTCCAACTGATAATGGGCATATTGCATCTTGCTCCAGGCGCACGCCCTTGGCTCCAAGCGCATGTAATAGTGCATCTTTATGGGCGCATGTGCTCATACTCAAGCGCATGTTGTGTTGATGCATTAGCGCATGTGGGAGTATGTTAAGAGCCAGGCGCATGTGTAAGTGTTATGGGGTAAGCGCATGTACCCATGCATGTGTGGAAACCTCTCATAATGTAGGCGCATGTGAGCTTCTCTTTGGTGAAGTAAATATGGGCGCACTTGGAGTCACATGCTACGAACTTATAACTCCATTTACATGGAGTGGGCGCATGTGGGGTCACATGCGCCTGGGGTATTGGCTTGGGTGCATGTGACTCCACTACTTAGCCAAAATTTCTAAATTCTGGCATTTTCCATTGCCCTTGGTGAAAACTCATGCATCTGGCCTTATTCTCGACCGAATTCGATGCCGTTTGTGGCTATCTCGCTTAATGCTCGAATATGATTGGGACTTGGTGCTCGGGGCCCATAATATGTTTCTCATGCTGGTCTTTGATGGCTTGTAATTGCTCCCTTAAGCGATTTTATGATGTGCGCTTCCGAGCGGGCGTGCATGAATCATTTATGGTTAGTGCGAATTGGCACCCACTCCGAGTGTACATGTAGGGCTGCTACTGTATTTGCTGCGCTATGATATGTGCGCGCTTGCTTGTCGTATGTGCGCTCGAATTCCACTGTTTCCATATTGCTGTGGGTCATGACTTTATGCATGTGTTTACTGATGTATTTTGTGTGTGAAATCCGTGATTGAATGATGCAATGCTTACCTTATTGTGTTGCCTATTGCATGCGCTGGTCTTCTATTTAATGCACTTTTGTTTGCTTATTGTAGTGAATCATGGTGACAGCAGCAAGATCTTCCAGTGAAGCTTCCAAATCGCAAGTCTCCGGCGCTTCGTCTGTACGACGCGGTAAGAAGAGGGTGACTGGAGATACTGCTAACCCGTCTTTGGTAGAGTGTCATTCGCATTCCTTTGAGACAATCGAATCCGAAGTGAAGGATTTCTCTGATCGAATTTAGCAACTCTCTCATGAAGTATTACTGCGTATCTATGTGGACAAAACCACATCTGAGCCTCTGACGCAAGGGACTGAAGGGGAATGGTCTGCCTGGCATTGTCAGTTCACTGATGCTGCCAATGTCGTTGAGGCAAGTCCTTCTAGCGTGCGCGGCCAACATTCCGAGGATGATCAGGAAGGTCAAAAGAAGAAGAGACGAAATCGAGGTAAGAAGCCGGTTGAAGAAGTTAACAAGGCGGAGCAATCACCACAGCTCAGTTGATCCGAAGAATGAGAGGATGAAGATCGGCTGGAATAGAAACAAGATCATTACGACATGCGGTTTCTCCATCGTCAATCCTTATACCGACCAAGTTATCTTGCATGAGAAATCTCTTACGAGGCACAAGCCCTTCCCGAGCATCGAACCATCCAACGTTCAAGGCCCTTTTCAATTCTATGGAGATAGAGGTGGACATCTGCCGCCGAGCAGTTGTTCACTACCATACTGGTCGACGATGGGAGAGAACAGCGGGTAGGTTCCTCGAGAGAAATGGTTTTCCTTGCGCCTACTTGTGATCCTCACACTCCTTCTCCAGTCCATTATTTTGAGACAGTGCAGCAACGGTTTCGACACATGGACAAGGCGACGATGTGGGCAACGAAGAGCTTTCGTACGCGGGGTCATTTGAATGAGCAAGTTCGTTATGAGCCGTGGGAAAGAGATTTTGATCCGGCATAAGACGATTTTAAAGCAAGTCGGCCTGTACCAGGCTATCGATGCGACCTCTGAACATTTCTCCCGAGATCCAACAATTCTTCGAAGCTTCTTGAACTACTGGTCTTCCGTTACCAATTCGTTCCACTTTCCATGTGGAGAGATGAGCATAACTTTATGGGATCTCCGGATGATGGCTGGGTTGTCTGTGATAGGAGAATATTACCAAGAGTACGTCCCAACTGATGAAGAGCTGTCTTCGTTTCGGCTCAAAAGTCCTCGAGATGCTTATCATTGAAAGGCTTGTCTAGAGCTGTTTGCTGAGTTGTCGCAGTTTGACAATATTACAAAGATTCATTATGACGACTGGTTGATCTACTTCAGCCAGAGGATGAAGTAATACTTCTTCCAATGCCTTCTTTTGTATTACGTGCTCTGCATACTTTAATTTCTTTGTTTCTGACATGGGCACTTCTTTCTTCTTGTAGCATTGATTACGAAGTGTATAAGACCTTACCTGCAGACCAGGCTTTGATGAAGGAACGTTTTGAGCGAAAGTTTAGCAATCCGAACGAGATTATATCGTCTTGTGAACTGGCGGGTTTCTTAGCATACTGGCTGTCGGCGGTTATGTTGCCTAGCTCCAAGAGTGCTGATGGCATCAGGGTTTCTTGCTTCGTTGTGGCGGGAGCTCTTGCAAGTGGTCGTCAATTTTCTCTAGCACCACCGGTGCTATGCAGTTTATATAGGGCTTTTGGCAATATTGCGAGTAACAAAGATCAACCCTGGCGAGGGATGAATGTGGCTTATTGCCCATGGCATTTCTTCTGCGGGTGGTTAGGCATATATTTCCCGTGGACCTACGGAGTGGATCTCTTCCAGTATTTTCACACTGATCACGCACCTCTTTATCGCTATAGAAAACTTAACATGATAACGCGGTCGTCTGATTGGATAGCTTCCAAAATTGGCAATTGGGAGGAGATTTGTTTCTACCACTTTCCTGTTTCTGATGCCGGAGAAGATCGAGAAGTCGTTGACAATGAACATTCTGTGGATGTCACTGGTAGGGAATTTCTGGTGTCTATTCGTACTGCCTCACTTCCGCTACGCGAAGGAATAGAGTTCTGGCGAGAACCTTATTACCCTAGTCGGTTTGCCAGGCAATTTGGGTACGATCAGGGTGTTCCGATGACGTTACCAGATGTAACTAAAGTAGAGCGGGCATATGGTACAGGTCCTGTTCATTGGGAGTGGATATGGCATCAACTTTTGATGACTTGAACAGGCGCGAGATTCATGCTTCCCGGCCTCTATCGGAAGACTAGCGCGAGATTCATGCTTCCCGGCCTCTATCGGAAGACTAGCGCGAGATTCATGCTTCCCGGCCTCTATCGGAAGACTAGCGCGAGATTCATGCTTCCCGGCCTCTATCGGAAGACTAGCGGTTCTTATAGCTGGCTGAGATGGTGGGTGCATCAGTATGCTCTGGTCCGAAAAAACAGCTCTGTTGATGATCCACTCTACATTCCTCCTCCAGGGCTGACAGAGGTCTTCACTGACGGATTGGGTTATTATAGAGAGCAGGCTTAAGCATATTTATCGTCGAGCATTAAGCATAAGATCTCCCTGGGTGTGTCAATTGACCATCGTAAGGAGGATACCGCGTTGGATGGCTGGCATACCTTCGGAGTACCTTTAGCGAAATGGTCTCAAGAAGCCGGGTTCACACGTCTTCTGGTGATTGGAGGTGATAAGGATGCCGATCGGTTAATTAGTGATGATGACCCGACAATGATTGGGCCGACGAAGGCAATATCAGACCATGCTGGCATGAGAGAGCAGGCTGAGCCGATTGGAGAGGATAATCTGCAAGGGTCCACTACGCCGGGGAATAACACGACTGTATCTATAGCCCCTGGTGCTTCCAGTGTTGAGGGTATGGCGGAGTCGCTAGCGGTAACTCAAATAATCGATACTAATAGTGACACTACTGAACTTCTGGATGTGACCTCGACACCACTGACTGAGACTATTAAGCCTTTCCCTGATGCGACGATACATACTGCAACTTCCTCAGAACCTGTATTCAACCCATCTTTCGGTATAGTTCTTTCATAGTTCCTTGGTGTATTCTTTTTCTATACTTGTCATTTCATTGCATACTCGCTCTGTTCCTCTTGTTGCAGATACTGTCAATTTTGAGGCGGCTGCCCACGGAGCATTCGATGTTCCCTGTTTCGATCATTTAGACTGTTTCGGGCAGAGCGTATTGAGGGGTTTACTATCCGATATTTCAAGGGCGTTGGCTGAACCAAGCGAGTGGCATACACTAGGAGCAGGGGTGAAGGCATTGGAAGCTTGTGCAGGAGTAATCGGGCCTGATGTATCCGAAATAGTCTGTCGTATTTCTTCTTTCGAGGATTCTGTTACGCAGGTTATTATGACTGAACGGATTGAACTTGACCCTACAGCTGAAGAGAAATGGCGAGTGCTGTCTTCTTTGCGGCTTGTCATAGAGCAGCGAGAACATTCGGCGGTTAATGCTAGAACAACCTTAGAAGATAGTGAGACTCAACGTCGCAGGTGTATTAATCATCTTGCTGACAGTTAAATCTGAGATCGCGCGGCTACAAGCGGAAGAAACGGCCATAAATCTTGAGGTTGCCCACCTTGATCTTGTCGTCAATCAAAACCGTGCCAAGGTCGCACAACTCGAGAGTGAAGGAGAGGCGGCACACAAGCAAGTGGAAGATTTAGAAATCGAACTTCGTGATATTCCGAATCCTGCGCTGACGCTAACGGAGGCAAAGGCCACTATGGAGGCAACGCAGAAGGATGTGATGAAGTTCATAACAGGATGCCTGGAGAAACTATAATTCTGTTCTTTTTCTTTCTTTTACGGTCATTGTCAGACAAAAATAGTATTAGACAGCTGTCCTGAATACCCAACTGTCACTTGTATCCGACGTAATTGACATCAGAACTTGTTAGCTGCATGCTTCATGATTTAAAATAATGACAATGATTCTTTTGCTAAACCACTACTTGGTGTTATGTGTTTAAGACTAGTATGCATGAAATGATGTATTATGTATGAATTTAATGTAAGCTGAATATACCAAAGCATAAAAAATGGAAGAACCCATAAGAATAATACTTCCCTTTTTACTCAACCTGTGTATCCTTGGGTCATCACTTTCGAGAGACATTTGTGTCATAAGTCCAAAACTTTCTTTTAGCTCCATGTTTTCAGGTTTATATGTCATCCTTCATGCCCTGCCCCCAATCATTTCTTTCTGCAGACTTGATATTTTGATAATATATTAGGGCTTGCCCCCAGTCGTCTTCTTCTTATAAACTCGAGTTTCTCATAATATGTTGGGGCTTGCCCCCGGTGCTTCTGGCTCATCACTCTGTAAGACCACTTCATCTAATGAGACAAATCTTATGTTTTAGGAATTTGTGCCGAATACCCGTCCGATCATAATCTTTAATTGCATATTCTTGTCGCAGAATTCTTCATAAGAGAAAGTTGTCAATATTTTTAAGGTAAAGTGATACATAATAGAATGCCCTAATCGTCTTCATATAAGGCCGTATATATAAGTATGTATACAGGAGATTCCCAGTCATGACTTATCTTCATATTCAGTAGAAGAATAATGCGATAATGATGGGAGATCCATGACATAATACGAAAGCTGGATATAGATAGCGATGTTCCGATTATCTTCATATAAAACATTGTGCATAAGTATAAGAGATCGATAATAATAGAGTATCTCGGCCGTCTTCATGTAGAGAATCACATATACATATATATGAGAATCCATCAATTCTGAAGTATTCTCCTATTAAGCAGAGGAATGCCGGAATACCAAGATACTTAATATGAGAACTTGTGACGAAGATACCATAATATGGGGATGTTGTGATTCGCGTAGACTTTCTATAAGATATTCTCTCCTGATTCGACCTGTCTGATGAGGATATAATAAGTCGGTTGATGAGTCGTGGAGTCAATTCTTTAATATTCTCCGACTATGGTACCTGTCATTAAGAAGAGCTCTATGAACATTTTATATTCATATGCACAACAGTATGATGTGAGTGAACATGTAAACAAGTATGAAGCACAGTATACAGATGAAGTTGATGCATGAGTGAACATAAGTATATTCCTATCTACTTTATAAACTGCCAGAACTATTTGTAAACGTTCACGACTATTGAAGCTTAGGAAACGGAGTTCTTCGAGCGAAGTTCTTCCTAAGTGATATCTATTGGAACCGTACTGGCCGGGGTTCCATCGGACCCTTCCATTTTCAAACTGACAACGCCTTGGTTTATCATCTTTTGTATCTTTCCTTTCAGAACGAAGCATTGCTCGGTTTTATGGCCTATGCATCTGTGATATTTGCAATAGTTGGGATCATGCACGCGTCCTGCTTCTGCTGGTCGAATAGACTTTGGGAGTCGCAATTTTCTTTCTTCGATTAGCCGCTCCATAATTGGGACAAGGTCTTTAATGTCAAATGTATACGGTCCGTTCTTTTCGTCTCGCTCACTAATTGTCATGTGCCGTGACTTCTGAGGTTCTTTGCCCTTGTCTTGTGTCCTCATTACACTGGTCTCTGCCTCATGTCCTGGATTCGGTCATTTTCGGTTTCTAGGGTTCTTTCTTACGTCTACCTGTGTCCTCTTTCTCATTTTGCGTCTTGACTTTTCTGCTTGAGATCGTGTTTCTGAAACGGATTGCTCTATCATGTGAACCTCTGCAGCCAGGTTACGAAGGGTGAAAGAGATATTGCCTAGTAGTTCGTATGGGATCATGGAGTCTGAACCCAACATACGCGCATTCGTTTGTTCAGTGTGGTTCTGTTGTCTTACTTCAACAATATTACGGGCTGCCCCTAGTGCTTCTTCTTCCAACTGTTGGACAGGCATAGCGGTACTAGGGGTCGCTTTCTGTGAGATCAAGATGGCTAAAGCCTCCCGAACTTCTCCCATCTGTTCGGATAGCTCTATATGGGCTTGGGCCAATTCGCTGACTTTCTCTCGAATTACCAACAATTCGACATCGTGTCCTGCCGATTCCCTTTCTTCGACAGCCTGTACCATTGTTGTTTATACCAGTCTTTCATCGTGAACTGGTGGTATCATAGGTGCTATTGTCACTACGGCTGACGTTGCCCGACTGATTTCTTCTGTCATTAGCTTAATGGTACCCTGGTCGATCAATCTCTGTACTTTCCCTTTCAAGATGAGGCATTCCCCCGTCTCATGTCCCAGGATTCGATGATACTTACAATAATTGGGGGCATCCGTTTGTCCTGCTTCCTCTGGTCAGATCAGTTCTGGCAATTGTAGTTCCCCTTCTTCGACTAGGTGTTCCATTATTGGAACAAGGTCTTCCGGGTCAAACGAGTAACGTCCTTCTACCCTGCCCCGTCCGACGATCGTTATCTTTTTCAATTTTCCTGGCCCTTTGGCTCTGAACTGAATTTCTGCTGGCTTACCTTTAATCTTGTGTTCTAGATGTAGCCATTTTCGATCTTTCGAGGCTTTGCTTTTATCGACGTAACTTGATGTGACCATCTTCCAGACCTCACGCTTCGGTCTTTCTGCTTTGAACTGCGTTCTCAGTGCGACTTCCTCTACCATATGGGCCTTTGTCGCTAGGTCCCTGAACGTTGAGAAATTGTGTCCAGATAAACCGAACGAGATTATTGGGTCCATGGCTAGCGTACACATCTTGACTTGCTCAGGCTCGCTAGGCAACTCTCGGCATCGCGCTGCTATGGCTCCCCATCTATCAATAAACACTTCGATTGACTCTCCTTGCCTCTGATGGACTAAGGCTAAATCTGTCAGTGAGACTTCTCGCTTAGTGGAGAAAAATTTGGAAATGAACAAATCTTGCATCTGATCCTAGGTCTTGATAGACCCTGCGGGCAAGACATATACCATTGAAATGCCTTTCCAGTCAGCGTCAACCCAAACAATCAGAGGCAATATTGAGGTATTACGGACAAATTCCCTAGCACTGTCATGAATTGGGTCATATGTTCCTCTGGTGACCCTTTACCGTCGAAGTGTGGGAAGTCGGGATGACTAAAGTCGTCAGGGAACGGGATTTCATTAACTTCGGATGGATACGGTATCCGATATACATATTTTCCTCTCTTCTCCTTTTCTCTTTCCTGACTCATCAGGTTCGCGACTGTCTGGGACAATTCTTCTTTCGTGGCATGAGATGATTGCGGCGGTCACGCTTGAATGCAACATTCCTTGGGTGAATTTGTGGTTCTACGGCTACTGGTTCTCCTGTCGTATCCTGCGACTCTCCCAGTGGTTGTCCAAAGGGAACGGTTGGGCTTCTGACTGCCCCCTGGGCGACTAAAGCCACCAATGCTTCTTTTATTTCTCTGATCTCTCTAGCTGTGTATTCTTGGACCCGAATGATTTCATCTATTTGCTCTTGGATTTGAGGCAGCTCTGTGTCTTGCTCACTCGCCTCCCTCTCTATGACTTGCACCACTGCGACCTGCACTCGCTATGGCCTTGCCTGGTCATGGTAGTTTTAGCAGAGCATGCCTTCATTGTAGTCTTGGTCAATTCCCGGATAGTGAACTGATTCGGTGTCTTGACTGGTAATGTTGTTCCTGTCATTACTGGGAAATCGGCAGCGGCGAAGGAGAATTCTGGCCTGGGTGACACAGTAGCTCTGATAACATTGCGAGTTTCATTCTTGTGAACCGGCTTCCACTGTCTTCTCACACTGCTCTGTGTCTTCACTGTTTCTACTCTGACTGAAGTTAATTGTTTGTTTTCAGCCCCCTTCAGTGATCGGCGTTTCTGCACAACTTGCCATCCGGCTTCGGGAATTGCTATTTCTGCTATCGCGAGGTGAGGGAAATAAAATCCCCCAGAAGCTAGGAAGACCATAGTGGCTGCCATTTGTATAGTTTTGATGTTTGATTCTTTTCTGTCTTTCTGTCTTTCTCTCTTTCTCTCTCTACACAGTCATACGCACATTAGAACACCCTGCACCTCTCAATGGAGAGAAGACGCGTCCTTATCAGTCGCGATATGGCTCAATGGTCAACAGAAGTATATGAGTAAGAATCATATGCATGCCATGCGAGATTTTGAAATTCTTTTAGAAAACTTTTGCTTTAAAGATGAAGGGAAGAACGTTCCCGTTGAGAGTCGCCAGTTTGGCGCCCGTAAAGGCGCCGAACATTTCTCCTAGCGGAACTTTCTTACGTATACATCTATGTTTGTGAATGATTTATCTTAGGATGTTTCTTTACTCAGAGATAACCAGAGATTCTGGTATTATTCGATTCCCCAGCAGAGCCGCTAGTTTGTTAGAACTAAAAGAAAAAAATCGAAACTACTCGTCAGCAGTCTTTTTCCTGGGTTTCATTATTCTGGGGGAATCCTGAGTATAGAGACATTCATAGACAATCATTAGCAATCACAAAGTGTACGCGAGAAAGCACCGCGAGGTGAATTTTATTCCAGAGATTTCGAGATCTTTTACATTCCGGGCTGTGAACTGGTCACGAACCCTTAATTACATCAACGGATGATCACCCTTGATTAAAAGGCAAAAGTAAATGCATGCATGTATCATAAATGAATTAAATAAAGCATTAAAGGAGCATAAATATAAATAAAGCACAGCATAGACCACACAGAGATTTTTACGTGGAAACCCTTACGGGAGAAAACCATGGCACAAAGCGACAAGATTCCACTATGAATTTCAGTTATACAATAGATGGAATATCAAAGGGATAAACCTCGGATGGATCGAGCAAGTATAAATCATCAGGGATTATAGTCTCGAGTTCATGGTCGCCGAGACCAAGTCTAGGATTTATTATGGACTAAGCCATCGTTAAGACCAGTTAGATGTTGGTCCCATACTCCTCGGGCGTTCCTAGTTGAGTAGCAACCAGGATTTTAACTGAATCGTATATCTCAGTGTCATGACGAGTCTCTATGGACGATATGACTTTCAGGGATACACTTTACGGTTTTCATTTAGTGCAACCAGGGCCAGTGACCGTCTCTGCTAGGACGGGTGACTTACTGGAAGGCACTCCATGGGGTCTTTATGCAAACAGGGTTTCGACTGAGTCGTATATCTCAGTGTCATGACACGTCTCCTATGGACGATATGACTTTCAGAAATACACTCAACGGCATCCACTTACTGCAACCAGGGCCAGTGACCATCTCTGCTAGGATGGGTGACTTACTGGAGGGCACTCCATGGGGTCTTTGTGCAAACAGGGTTTCGACCGAGTCGTATATCTCAGTGTCATGACGCGTCTCTATGGACGATATGACTTTCAGAAATACACTCCACGGCGTCCACTTACTGCAACCAGGGCCAGTGACCGTCTCTGCTAGGACGGGTGACTTATTGGAGGGCACTCCATGGGGTCTTTGTGCAAACAGGGTTTCGACCGAGTCGTATATCTCAGTGTCATGACGCGTCTCTATGGACGAAATGACTTTCAGAATACACTCCACGGCGTCCACTTACTGCAACCAGGGCCAGTGACCGTCTCTGCTAGGACGGGTGACTTACTGGAAGGCACTCATTCCCTTAGCCACTCAACTGACGAATCCCACCTTGGACAGGACGCACATCAACTGGTCTTAACGATGAAGTATTTCAGACGTTTAGAACTCTTTCATTATGGTTTTCGATGATAACCATAGTCCCCTTCGATTTAGTTTCGTAACTCGATCCGAGATGAAATAAATTCATGCAATGGATGCAAATGAGTACAGTACAAAGTAACTATGCTTTATGTATGCTCAAGAGAAGATCGCATTCATGCTAGATGTTCAGTGTATCGGACAAATTATGCATTTGATTCGATCAATCGGCTTCGTATATATCTTTGTGTCATCGATATGTTGCCCTCGCGTCTTTGAGATCACGATTGATTTCATTTGGCACTAGTAGATTTTCGGCCCATCAGGGCACTTCCCAGGGCCTGTTTACGATCTGATCGGAGGATTTGGTGAATACCTGTCACGATCGTCTTTGGATAGAGGTGGATTATGTCCACGAGGGTCACAGTGCGATCGCATTTCGATTTGTTTAGTGTAAGACAATTTCTGAGCCAACAGGGCACTTCCCAGGGCTAAAAACGACTCAGTAGTGGACCTGTTTATGGTCTGATCAAGGTTTCTTGGAGATCCTGAGATCAGGTAATCTCATTGTAATGCATGATTATGGTGTATCATGTTATGGCGGAGAGAAGTCTCCCTCTTGGGTTCGGTCAAATTCCGCCCGATTCCTCTCGATTTCGGCCATTTCCAGTTCTTTCGGAGGGATTTCCGAGGTTTGCAATATTGGCTAAGTGTAGGCCTTTTCGATCAAATTGCTGATTTGGCCCACTTAACATTGACCGTTGGCGAATCCGGTCCGGGGGATGGATAGAGGGCATTGATGTGTGTCTAGGAGTGCTGACACGATCGGAAGGCGGGCCACATCGAAGGCGGGCCACATCACAGAAGGCCCCACCTCCCCATCAGCGTCCAGGTGCATGGGAGGTTGGGTTGGGCGCATGTTGCCTTAGACATGGGCGCATGTCCTAGGTGGATGCATGTTATTCACCCCAGGCGCATGTCCTGCTACAAATGCATGGTTATCAAGCGCATGTGACATGCACATGCGCCCAACATCCCAGCCATGGGCGCATGTCCTCATGGGACTTAGGGATTTTTGCACATTTCCCCTCCCAAGAATGGGTGAGCGCATGTCACTATGTGACTTGGAGGATTTTGCTCCGGTGGGAGAAATCCCTTTCCGGCGAGGGCATCCAGCGAAGGGATGGGCGCATGTCCCTTTCCCGGTGAGGATTCCGGTGAGGAATTTTTATCTCTGTAAGAAGAGTGCTCTGGGAGTGATGATCTCGTCCCTGTCTTATCAACTGGAGGGGTATTTATAGCGTGTTAATCGGGTATCGGGTACCGGGCGCATGTTGTTTGCAAAAAGGAGGGCATGCGCGTGGAAATTTGGAAACGTTTGGAGAGAGGAGTCATGCGCATGTGATGGGATCATACGCATGTCCCCATGCACCAGGCGCATGTGGCATAGCATAGGCGCATGTGCCACTGGTATGGGCGCATGTGGCCTCTGTGTTGGCCGCATGTGGCCCCACTTAGCATATTTTCATGATTTTTGTAATTTTTTATTTTATTTAGAATATTGAAAAGGGAGAGAGAGAGCTCTCATGCGCATGTGGTGAGAGAGTCAATGCATGTCTCCTTATGACATCCGCATGTGGAGAGAGAGTGAACGAATGCATGTGGAGAGAGAGTTAACGAATGCATGTGGAGAGAGAGTGAACAAATGCATGTGGAGAGAGAGTGAACAAATGCATGTGGCGATATGCACCGCAATGACTTCAAACTTGCTACTTAAGGTTTTTCGGGCATTCCGGATCATTTGGCGGTAATCCGCATGTCTGATTCTAGCCCGAAATGGTACCTGTAGGCTTTTGGGCCCTTATAGTCGGATACAGTCAGGGCAAAAATGCATTTGGAAGCGCGCGGGTAAAGATATGCATCGTGCGACCTCGAAACTTGCAGGTTAAGGGTTTTAGGGCGTTCCGGATCATTTGGTGGTAATCCGCATGTCCGATTCCACCCCGAAATAGCATTTGTAGGTTTCAGTCACGATTGCGCATGTTAGGGCTGCACTGGCATTTTTCGAGTATTTCGGATCTCGAAAATCAATCCGAATCATCGTAGATGGACCGTTGAATACCATTTTATAATGGGTACAAATTTGAGCCCCAACAGTATCCAATCACCACAATTTACTAAGTGAAGCCCATTCAAATCGGGCCCCATGCATCGGTCAAGATGGGTGGCATGATGCACAATACATCCATCAAGGTGGAACCCAAAGATGGGCCCACAACCTCTATTTGGATGAAAAATAAACACTAAAGTGGCCCCAAGGAAGTTTCAATGGCGGGCATCAATGACCACTATTCCCTGCGGGTGTGGTCCATCTGACGTTTGGATCTGCCTCATGTTGGGGCCATATCCTAAAATGGCATGGAAAAATAGATGGCAGCATGAATAAACAGATACATCATGGTGGGACTAAACAGATACATCACGTTGGAACCCACAGGGTAGGCCACCTGGGCTGCATGGTACCCAGCTGGGTTCCAGGAAGTTTTGGAATCAAGTAGATATTTGTGTTTTCCCCTCCATCCATATCCATGTGATCTTATGAACAGGTTGGATGACAAATAAACATCACTGTAGGGCCTAGAAAGGTTTCAACAGTGGAAATCATTATTCCCACTATTTCCCATGGCATGGTCCACTTGACATTTAGATATGCTTAAATTTTGGGCTCAGCCACTAAAATGAGCTGGAAAGACATCTGGACGGAATAGATAAAGCAAATACATTCTAGGTGGGTCCCACGAGTGGGCCACCCGCTGGGCAGCCCAACCAGCTTACGGCGCTGGTTGCTGTCAGCGCCCTCCTCCTCCTTATTTTTTTTTTTTATTTTTTTCTCATCAAGTGAGGCCCACAGAAGTTTTCGATCAAGCTGATATTTTTGTTTTCCTTACTTCACATGCACGTGTGAACTCATGAACAGGTTGGATCTCAAATTAAACATCATAATGGGCCGTAGGAAGGTTTCAACGGTAGGGTCATTGTCCCTCCCGTTTTCTTTGGTAGGGCCCTCCTGATATTTGAATCTGTCTCATTCTTGAGATCATGTTCTAAAACGATCTCCCCAAATGGATGGACGATGTGGATATAGCACAAGCATCATGGTGGGACCCATGAAAGTTGGTGATGTCAGTCAGTAGCGAGATAGCTACTCAACCTGTCCACTATCTACTCCCAGCCTCTCTGACGCTGGGAGCCTTATTATTATTATTATTTTTTTTCTTTTGTTTCCTTGGTTTTTTTCTGGTTTTCATCGAGTGGGACCCACATTAGGGTAATCCACTCCATTCATCAGGTTCTCCAACTCAAGGGGAACCCATAAAGCCCTATATTGGGCATATTACGTGGGCTACAAATACCAAGGTTGTAACACCCCAACCTGGGATATCCGAATTCTATCAATTCGGGTATCGAGTTCGAGGTATTAGCTATCATATTGTGCTAAGATTAAACCGTAACACATTCACCCACTAAAATAAAAGTGTAATCATCATCATAGCATATAACTAATTATTAATTGTCTTAAAGTATCAAATGGCCCTAAGGCTTATGTCCGAACTAAATCACTCAAAACATAAATAACTTCATAGATATAAATACTAAATTCTCTTATTTTCTTCTGGCTCCTCCACCAGTTATTCTGTCGAAGTCATCTTCATAGAGACGCCTCCACTATGTCTTTTCCTGGATGGTTTCCATATACAACATCGTGAGCTAGAAGCCCAATAAGTAACAATAATTTGCATGATTCAATACATATCATGTTTACCAAAATAACAATAAAATATGCCATCTATCATATAAACAACTCCATACTCAGGAATCACTAGGGCCATGGCTGCGCGCAGCTTCCGGCCTGCCAACACCCATTTAACGATGAGTAGTCTATTCTAGAGCTGACTATACTCCTTCTCCAGCCCTGAGCCGCAGCCTTGGGAGGAGGCCCTATTGGTACCAACTCGGGTTCCGATTGGGAACTCTGCCCGAGAATTTAAGGGATTTCTATCCCCGAGTTGTCTGGTGTTCAACTTCAACATCACATTTCCGATAATGACATATATCAAATAAGCAGTTTATATCATAAGATTCATGAATGCATAATGAATGCATGCTGGAAATACCATCTTGGTGTAGTGTTACTTACTCAAAAGTTTTATTCTGCTTGAGCTCCTTGGATACAATCCTCTGTGACTAGTTGACGGGTTCTCGGTTTTCATTCTCGTTGGGTTCCCTTTTAAATGTTATGCGAATAGGGTTACTTTCATACTTAATTTCATGATATAATCAATTATTATCCGTTAATACACAATTATGACCGTTGATTTGACAATTAGATCATCAAGCTAACGATCCACACCTTTGGTTTAGTCATATTTCACATTTAGTTCATGATCTACCAATCTTAACCGTTCATTTTGGCTTTATTTTCATATAAACCCGAGATCCTTTCGATCCGACCGTTAAACTTTAATTAGAATCGTTCATTTAAGATATGGTCGGTTGGATCTAGGTTCTTATATACTTAATCTTCCATTTTGATCAATTCGCCACTTGATAGACAGTTATGACTAGTTGAATTACTAATCCAAGGGTTTAGACACATTTTATATGGTTTAGATGGAATTGATTCATGATCTGAAATCAAGATCAATATCAGATCATATTGGTTTTAAGATGGTCCACTTGCGACCTTAAGTGAATAATCGGGTCCATTCACTAGTCAAATCTTATTCATATCTCAAGAATCATGGGTTTAAATCATGATTTAAGTGGGTCTAAGGTCAAGATCAACCTTTATAACAATTATGTGTTAAGATCCATCCGATCCGACCGTTCATTTCCTTATTTTTCACAATTTTGGTCCAACGACCCTAGTTGATCCTTGATCAGATGATCCGATCTAGATCTGGGTCGGGTGGATCTTATTATTCCCAAATTCAATTCCTTTAACATGGATTTCATATCTCGTTCTCAATCTAATTAAATAGATCAAGATCATATAGTGGGGCCCACCTTGAGTGCTCGTGACCACTCACTGTAAGGTCCACCATATGAGATGATCATTGTGCATCTCATTCAAGTACAACATTAAATCTAAATTTAAGATTTCTCATCATTTATCATCCACACATCTTGATCTCGTGGTGGGCCACCATCCAATGGCACAAGTAATGATATGTGGTCCGCCCCATGGGCAGGATCACGTGTATTAGAACAGATCCATTTTTTTTTAGTGTGCTTATTGATCATTCCTTCAATGTGGGGCCCACTACACTTGATCGAAGTATGATCTACACTGTTGACCTAGATCCCTACCAAGTGACCTATCATGATCAAGTGATGCTCTAGATAATACAATGTTTGGTTATGCAAAATCTACCATTTGGTCATGGTGGATCTTAACAAATGATGAGAATTCCAACATATGAATAATAAAATCTATATTCTTTCACAATTTAATCTAAATTGGCGTGTCTTTTGATAAAAGGGATTTAATGTATTCTAAACCATTAGATGTAGATCAAATTGGAAAAATACCTCTAAGGCGCACTTTGGATAAGATTGAGCGGCTCAGATCAAGTAGGGTCGAAATGGGGCTCACTTATCAAGACCTCTTCCTCACTTTGTGTGTATGTGTGCAATGACGGTAAGAAGTGGTGCACACCTCTTTTTAAAGGGTTTATTTTATGTAACGTGTGAGGTATTAAAGTAAGGTTATGAAAAGAGAAATTTAAGAAAAAGGTTACGAGAGAGGGATTTAAGAGAAAATCTTATTTAAGAGTGTAGCTTAGAGTACGTACACGTGCCACTCTCAAAGTGGGTCCCACATAGGTGGTCATCATCATCTAAAACATTTATTTATTCCTTAAAAGTGATCACATCCTATTAAAATTTATTTCACTCTCAAAAGATACTGGGATAACGAGATATGATGTATTACCGTTCATAGCCATGAGGGCACACCTATCAAATGTACTCTCTCAATATCATGGGTGGGAGTATATACATGTTTGTGTGTGTGCCAACCTTGTATGTTACACATGGTTATAAAATATTAAATTCTAACCACACAGAATCATAGACCATGATATACATGTACATGGAAAAATAGTGGCAATGTTCAACTATGTATGATACATGAGGTAATGGGTGGTCATGATGATGCAGTATACACATGCACATGATTAGAAAGATCTAAGTATATATATGATATGATCAAATCAGATAGCATGATAGGTCTACTTAAGATGAATCATATGAAAGTAGTTTTTCATAAATCAGATTACTAGATTGGTTACTATCTTCGATAAATTGTGGCCATCCATATATCCGGCCTCACATCTCAAGTTATACTTAGAAAAAAATTATCATACTTATACCATTTTGAATGTTATAATACGATTTACAAGATGATCAGCACACATTGGATGGATCATTCTCTAAGGTAGTCAATTTAGAGGATTTAAGTCATTCGTCCATCGATCGGACCATTTATAGCACTCGAATTGACGATCCGACTGTACGTTTTCGTTTTATATGACATGGATGTACGATCCATGGTTTAGATCGATATTTCATAAAACAAATTGATCTATATTTATGGTTAAGTGCCATATGATCCACTCAATGGTCAGATTTTATCTTAATTGTTTTTAAAAAAAAAATTTATACACCTAAAATTTGTTCAGTATATTACAAAGGTGGGCCGAGGCAAGCTCGGTAGTAGACATCATTCTCCCCACTGTTTCATGTGAAGTGGTCTGTTTAAGATTTGGATCTGTATCAGATTTGGGCCCTGGCCCTAAAATGATTTGGGAAAACAGATGGACAGTGTGGATACAACATAAACATCAAGGTGGGTCCCACGAGTGGGGACCCCACTCACACGTTCAAGTGACGTTGGACTGCTCCAGCGTCTCTGACGCTGTGAACGTCCAGCGTCTGGACTCTCCCCTTTTCCTTTTTTTTCTTTTCTTCTTTGTTTATATCAAGTGGGGCCCACATGGGTATGATCCAATCCGATCATCAGGTTCTCCAACTCATGGGGAACCCAACGAGTCCAATATTGGACAGGTTACAGGGTCTACAAACATCACAGTGGGCCACGGAAGTTTCGACAGTGGGCATCCTTGCCTCCACTGTTTTCTATGGTGTGGTCCACCTGAGATCTGAATCTGCTTCATTTTTGGCGTCTAGTCCTAAAATGGGCTGGAGAAACCGATGGATGGCGAGGATTGAATACATGCATCAAGGTGGGTCCCACGAGTGGGGGCCCATGGTCGACGCCCAAAAGCCCAGGCGCTGCTAGGCAGCAGCGTCCTCTGGACGCTGTCTGTCCAGCGGCCAAGCTCTCTCTCCTTTTTTTTATTTTAATTATTATTATTATTATTATTACAAATATGTGGGGCCCATTCATGGATGATCCAGCCCATCCATCTGATTGCCCATCACAAGGTGGGCCCAAGGCAAGAAAATGAAAGGTAAACGTGAAAAAAGGGAAAGTTTATGCCCCCGTTGCACTCACCTTGATGGTTGGACGGTTGGATGGGGTTGGATTGACGATCGGACGATCCGGATGGTGGTTGGGGCCCTCCAAGTTTGGTTCCTCCCTCTAATCTCTCTTTCTCTCTCTTGATCTCCCTCTAAATCTCTCTCTACTTCTCTCTCTTCTCTTTCTCTCCTTTCTCTCTTTCTTACAAATATAGAAAATGAGAAGGCCCCCTCTCCCCTACGTATGCACTTGTATGGGTAGAGAGGAGGAATCATGGGGGGTGATGATGGCTAGCATGGGAGGGGCATGGAAGGTATGGGAGGTATGGGCTTCCTTGACTTTTTTGGTGAGAGAGGGATGGGGTGAGTAGGGTTGTGTAGACTAGGGTGATGAGAGGGGTATGGGTGAGGGTAAGGGTGATTGATTGATTGATTTGACATATTCTTGGGATTTGTGCAAGTGGGGCCCACGCTTCACGCGCGTTGCGCGGCTCACCTTGGATTGCGCAAATGATCGCAACTTTCACACTGGGTATCGCAATGGAGAGTGCCATGTGGCGTTAGAATCGCAGCGCCTACGCGGTCGCCAGGGTATAGGTCTTTGGTCGATGCAGTACTAAAATAGGGTCGCGATCAAGGCTCGTTAATCTGGTCCATTCGGGACGTATCGGTACCGGAAACTAAACATACGGAGGGCAATTCAGGGTACAGGTCTTACACCTTCCCTAGCATTCAAGCGTCCCTTAATCTCATTAATCGAGACTTTAAGCTCTTGGAATATTTGCTGATTTAATTGATTTATTTGCGTTTGCCCTTGCATAAATGCCTTTAAAGTATCCTCCATGGAGAATTGAGGTGGGGCCATATTTTGCATGGGTGACCCTCCTTGAGAGTTGGTAGGATTGCTCGTGAGAGCATTCTTCCAACTAAAATTTGGGTAGTTCTTCTAAGTAGAGTTATACGTGTTACCCACCGGTCCATTAAAAGGCCGTTGATAACCATATGTGGCATTTGCATGTTCTTGTAACACCTCTTGAAACGCAGGAATTGTAGGACAATCTTACGTAGCATGTATGTTAGTGAAACAAATCCTACACATGTTCTCATTAGCTTCATTGGACGTTGAAACTCCACTCTTACTAAGTTCCATGGCCTCGATCTTCCTTGTGAGGCTAGCTATCTTTGTATTCATATCATCTTCTTCTTTAAGAATATAGATCCCTCCTTTTTTCTTTTGTTGAGGCGGCTTAGGATTACTAGATTTGTCCGAGGTATCTCATGATTGGGCATTCTCGGCCAACATATCTAAGTAACTCCAAGCTTCATCTAGATTTTTACTTATAAACTCACCGTTGCACATCATCTCTACGAATTGGCGCATGTTGGAACTTATCCATCATTGAAGAAGTTTATGATTCGCCAACTTTCGTAACTATGATGTGGGAAAGCAAGTAGGAGGTCCTTAAACCTTTCCCAACATTGGAAGGACTCACTCTCTTTAGCCGAAAAATTCATTATGGCTCTTCGAAGGGTGTTTGTTTTGTGAGCCGGGAAGAACTTTTTCAAGAATTCCTGGGTCATCTCGTTTCATGACCCTATCGAGTGTGGTCTAAGAGAGTGAAGCCAAGTCTTGACTCTTTTTTTCAATGAGAAGGAAAAAAGTTTAAGTTTAATTGCATCTTCTGAAACATTAGTGTATTGCAAAGTAGCTACTTCTTCAAACTCCTTTAAGTGAAGGTATGGGCTCTCTGAATCTAGCCCATGGAACTTTGGTATGAGTCGAATTACTCCCGACTTTATATCGATGTTTCCCCCGGTTAGTGGTAAGACCACGCACGAGGGTGTAGTTGTACGGGCCGGTTGTAGGTAATCCCGTAATGATCTCATTGGAGAAACGTTATGTACCTCATTCTCTCCTACTCCCTCCTGATTTGCGTTTATAGTTGGAGTAGGGGCGAGGATTCCTTAAAGGTGTTTGATCCATACTCCCCAAACTATCACAATACTCTTGGTATTTTCGGACTCGTCTATGGACTGATAATGGTCCAACTAGACCACCTTCAGATTGGAGACGATTGTTGTGGTCACGTTCCCAATGGGACATAAACCACACAACTAAGAACTAAACTAAGTCCTAAAATCTGAAAATCTACAAATCTGTAAAAAGCACTAAGTTAGAAGGATATTACCCAATTCACTTGAACTAGAGAAGAAGCCCTACAAGGCAAAACAACTTGTTAGTCCTAGGAAATCAGAAAAATCTATCTACGTCTACTTCTACATCTACTAAAACAATCTAGAACCGTTTATCTAAAATCCCTGGCAGCGGTGCCAAAAACTTGTTCGCTTGTAGTAATAATTCTCGGTAAGACCAAGATCGATCCACATGGAATTAGAAAATAACTTCTAAACTATTCCAGCAACTAGGATTGCAATAATTAAGAGATTCAATTGAGAGAATTATCTTAAACAGTAATTTAGAAAAATCTGTATTTAAAGGAGCTAAGGCTTTCAAGGATCCACTTATAGCGATCCCATGTCAATCCAATCAATCCAAGCATAAAACACAACTAGATTTGAAGTTATATCTCTCATCTAGTTGGAAGATAAAACATTAAACACATTCAATACCACTTAAGTTGAACTTCCAAGTTCTAGTCCTATTCAATTACATAGCATTCGAAATCATAGCCTATGGCATGCTCAAGGGTTATTATAATTTGAATCTAAACAAGAAAAACATGATAATCTCAGAGAATTGCAAGGAATCCATGTCCGAAGCACATGAACTCTCATAAAACTTCTAAAAATATCAACTTTATATGAACTAGAACATTTAAAATTCAAACTTAAAGTGAAAGTACTTGAATCAAACTGAATTAAACAGAGATTCTAGCCGAGCATTGTCATACTACAACTAGAACTCAAATAATAAAACATAAAAACTAGAAAAACTGGAATCGACGGAGTTGTAGTGTAAGACCCATACCCTGAATTGCCCTCCGTACGCTTAGTTTTCGGTACTGATACGTCCCAGATGGACCAGATTAGCGAGCCTTGATCGCGAACCTATTTTAGTACCGCATCGACCCAAGACCTATACCCCGACGACCGCGTAGGCGTTGTGATTCCAACGCCTGCGAGGCACGCCCCATTGCAATACCCGGTGTGAAAGTTGTGATCATTTGCGCAATCCGAGGCGGGTCGCGCAACGCACGTGTGGCGCGGGCCCCACTTGCACAAATCCCGACAAAAGTCAAATTAATCAATCTATCACCCTCACCCTCATCCATACCCCTCTTATCACCCTGGTCTACACACACCATACCCACCCCATCCCTCTCTCACTACAAGTCAACACAAGCCTTTACCTCCCATACCATCTTATCCCCTCCTTTCTTAAAATTTCCTTCATGTCCTAATTTCTCTACAATAATAAGGCTCCATACGTATGGCCTTTCTCATGTTTTTGCTAGAAAGAGAGAGAGAGAGAGAGAGAGAGAGAGAGAGAGAGAGAGAGAGAAAAGAAAAAGATTTGAGAGATTTGAGAGGAATTGGAGAGAGGTTTGAGTGAGATTAGAAGAGAGAAAAGAGAGATTAGAGGGAGTTGTGTGAGAAGTAGAGGAGATCAATGGAGGAACCTAGCTTGGAGGACCCCGATCACCATCCGGACCGTCTAATCGTCAATCCAACCCCATCTAATCGTCCAACCATCATTGTGAGTGCAAAGGGGAGATAAACTCCCCATTTTCTTAATTACCTTTCATTTTCTTTTTGGGGCCCATCTTGTGATGGGCAATCAGATGGATGGATTGGATCATCCATGAATGGACCCACATAGCCGTAGGAGAGAGAGAGAGCAGCCGCTGGACAAACAGCGTCCAGAGGACGCTGCTGCCTAGCAGCGCATGGGCAAAGCCTTTTTGAGCGTTGACCATGGGGCCACTCGTGGGACCCACCTGGATGTTTGTGTTCGATCCATGCCGTCCACCTATTTCTCCAGTCCATTTTAGGGTTGGATACAAAAAATGAAGCAGATCCAGATCTAAGGTGGACCACACCATAGAAAACAATGTAGGTAATGATGCCTACTGTTTAGATCCACTTTGGCCCACCTTGATGTTTCTAGGCCAAATCACCTGCCCAATATAGGGCTCTATGGGTTCCTCATGAGCTAGGGAACTTGATGAATGGAGTGGATCATACTCATGTGGGCCCCACTTGAAAGAAACTAAGAAAAGAAAAAAAGAAAAAAAAATGCCCAGACACTGGACGTTCACAGCGTCAGAGACGCTGGAACTGTCCAGCGTCAGCACGCTGGAATGCGTGAGTGGGGTCCCCACTCGTGAGACCCACCTTGATGTGTGTGTTGAATCCACACCGTCCATTTATTTTCCCGGCTCGTTTTAGGGCCAGGGCCCAAATATGAATCAGATCCAAATCTTAAGTGGACCGCACCACATGAAATAGTGGAGAAAATGACTGCCTACTGCTGAGATTTTCTTGGCTCGCCTTGCTGTCTGTAGGCCGTATCACCTGCCCAATATAGGACTCATTGGGTCCCCCATGAGATGCGGAACCTGATGAACGGAGTAGATCATCCTCATGTGGGCCCCACTTGATGAAAAGAAAGAAAAAAAAACAAAAACAAAAAAAAGAACGCTGGGAGTAACCAGCGGACGCTGGATTAGATACTGACAGGTTGAGTAGCTATCTCGCTACTAAAGTGACGTCACCAACTTCCATGGGCCTCATCGTGTTGTATGTGTTATATCCACACCGTCCATCCATTTGGGGAGATCATTTTAGGGCATGATCTTAAGAATGAGACAGATCCAAATCTCAAGAGGACCCTACCAAAGAAAACAGTGGGGACAGTGACCAGACCATTGAAATCTTCCTACGGCCCACCATGATGTTTATTGAGATCCAACCTGTTCATAAGAAAGAAGGAGAAAACATAAATATCTGCTTGATTCAAAACTTCCTGAGACCCAGTTGGGTACCTCACAGCCTAGCAGGTGGCCCACCCTGTGGGTTCCAACGTGATGTATCAGTTTAATCTCACCATGATGTATCTATTTTATTCATGCTGGCCATCTATTTTTCCATGTCATTTTAAGATATGGCCCCTAAAATGAGGCAGATCCAAACGTCAGGTGGACCACACCCACAGGGAACAATGGTCATTGATGCCCACCATTGAAAACTTTCTTGGGGCCACTATGATGGTTATTTTCATCCGACTAAAGGTTTTGGGCCCATCTTTGGGTTCCACCTTGATGGATGTATTGTGTATCATACCACCCGTCTTGACCAATGCGTGGGGCCCAATTTGAGTGGGCTTCACTTAGGAAATGGTAGTGATTGAATACCTACCACTGAAACTTCCTAAGACCGATGATGTATATTTGTTATTCGACCAGTGGGCGAGGCCCACCATGGTCATTCCCTTGATATATATGTTTTATCCATGCCGTACACCTATTTTGTCGGCCTATTTTGTATGTGCAAGCCCAAGTATGGGGCCAATGTGGTCTCAAGTGGGCTATGCCACGAAGACCTTTACATTTCCAATGGGGCCCACAGTCTGGGTCCCACTCTCTGTATATATATTGGGCCATTTAAGGCCAACATTACATGATATGTTTGGTAACATGCTAGTATACTTAGCTGGATACTTCACATTGATAATATGCTTAGTATAATGAATATCATGCTCATTCATATGCCCATATGCATCATTTGTATGCCTGTTATGGACCACGATTAATCATAGCATATGCTAGTTGGCTTGTTATACTTAGGGGACCCATGCGAGACAGGGTCGCCCCACATGATTGCGCAGTATGCATAAGTTTGGTTCATTACTTGGATTTTATGACTCATGCATTTCGCATTATGTATGTCATGATCGCCTTCACACCCTAGCAGCATCGGGGTGGTGGCCACCATAGTCACATCGTGGTTGGTAGTAATGGACACCGGAAACTTGTTCTAACATGTGGGCGCTATGGATGTCCTTGGGTGAAAGTCCCTAAACCCTGTGGTACCAGTAGGATGCTCCAACGTCGAGACCGAGTGGATAACACGAGCGCCCGAGTGCGAAATACCAGTAGGCCGCGTCTCCCACTAGTGTCGAGGTCGGTTGGAAAGGGGTGTGACCTTATCCACCCGGGTGCAGTGGGTTATAAGCTAGGTCGAGTCTGACCAGCTCATGAAATGGGTCCGCTATCGGCGAGCCGGGTGGGCATTGGCATACCACTGATGAGGCAAATAGTGAGGTCTTTTCTACTCGCTTGGTTATGCGCACAATGTGCGGCGGCCAGTATCAGAGTGTACTAGACCCCGGTGATGTCCCAGATGAGAACCATTTCGATATGTGGATTAATTGAGGATTGACGTGTTTGCATTGCATCTCTAGCATGTAACACTCGGCCATGTAGGCCCTTTCATCGCATAGCCTTAGGATGGCTGATAGCATTCATGAACTTGGTACTTAGCCCTGTATCACTTTCGCTTACTCTGATATCTGTATACTTGTCATATGCATCACACGAGCACACACGCACTCTACTAAGCTTCTTAGGAAGCTTATGTGCGTTTGTTTACGCTGCAGGTACTAGGGCACATCAGCAACGTTGAGCGCGGTTCATGTACCTAATATTTTGGGCTTTTGCTACATTTTGTATTTCCCTTTCCAGCAATGTACTCAACAAACTTATTAGTGGATATCTGATGATGTTTTATGGTTTTGATTATGCTCCTTTACAAAAAAATTACCTTGAAAATCCTCTTGGTGGGATCCCAGGATCGGAACCTGGCATATGAGAGCTAGGAGCTGAGAATGGGGTACTACGGAGGTTGTTGGCACCAAGGTCGGCGATCTAAAATTTAGTGAGATCGGTCCCCGGGTTTGGGGCGTGACATGTGGATGCTCCACGTTGCTCTCCTTCAATTCCCATAACCTCCAATCTCTTCTAGGATGCCTTTAGAAGAAGCCCTAGGTCCCCTTTTATAGAATAGTGCGGAAGTTTCCGGATTACACAGAGAAAATCAGAGCTTGTAGGACACGTTCTGTTACGCAGATGACCGGTTGGATGATCGATCTGAGCTCCTGGACGACTGGTCAGACGACCGGTCTGAAAATCGCAAAAACAGTCCAGTGAGTTTTGGAATTTCCACCCCCTTTCCATTGAGTGCTCGACCGGTCTGTCGACCGTTTTGAGTGATGGCCGACCAGTCTGACGACCGGTCTGACTTGGTCCAGTAATGTGTCAGCAAAGAGGGGTCCCTGTTGAATTGCAGACCGGTCGGACGACTGGTCTTGTGCCTTGGCAGACCGGTCGGACAACCGGTCTTCAGTGCTTTTTACTCTGCACTTTTTCTTCATTCTTTCTCTTTTTCCCTTGCTTCTTTCTCCCATCTTTGGCACTTAGTTCTTTGATCTTCAATGTGTCCAAAATGACTCTTTTAACCATGAATTGGTGAAATCCCCCTCTCATTCCTACAATCACAAAAGTATGTATTAGATTAGGCTTTAAACATGAAAACCATGCATATAATGTGATGTAATGGGCTAGTGAATGTATAAAATGCAGTCTCAACAATGCCCCCCGGTGTGCTGCGCTGGATGCTTACGTCACGCCAGTGCGGTGCACTGGTCCCAGGCTCAAGTATAAATACAGGGACTCACTAAGTCATTTCTTCATTTCCGAGTCAGAGAAGTGAATTTTTTCTGAGGTGAGAGAACTCTTCATGAGGGAGTGGGCGCATGTTGCCCCTCTGTGGACGCATGTGCCCGTCCAAATTGATAGTGGGTGCATGGGATTTATGCGCTAGGCGTGTGTCCTTTAAGTTGGGCGCATGTTGAACTATTACAAGAGTTAGGCATATGCCCCAGGCGCATGTGCTTCTGGACATGCGCATGGAGTTTTTTCCAGACTTGGATTTTGTTTGGAACAAAAGAGATAGGTGCATGTTGAACTGCTACTGGGTGTGGGCGCATATGCAAGGGCACATGCGCCTAGTGGACTCCACTCCGAACTTGCATTTTCTTTTCTTCTGAGCTGGGCGCATGTGGGGAATCACATGCGCATGGGCCTCTTAAGAAAACTTTGTTCCATTCACCCTTTGATGGCTTGGGCGCATGTGAGAGGGTACACGTGGCTGGGCTCCACCTTGGGCGCATGTAGTCCCACTACTTAGCCAAAATTTGAGATTTTGGCGCATGTAGTCCCACTTCTTTTGCCCTTGGTGAAAAACTCATTTATCTAGCTCCATTCTCAGCCAAATTCGATGTTGTTTGCGGCTATCTTGCTTAGTGTTTGAGCATGATTAGAGCTTAGTGCTTTGAGCCTACAATATGCCATTTATCTTGGTCTTTCACGACTTGCAACTGCTCGTTTAAACGGCTCTATGATGTGCACTTCCGAGCGGGTGCGTATGCATCATTTGGGGTTAGTGCAAATTCTCATGTACTCTGAGTGTACATGCAGGGTTGTTTTGTATTTGGTTGCACTAAGACATGCGCATTTGTTCATCGGATGTGCGCTTGAATTCCACTGTTTCCATGTTCTTGCAGATCGTGACTTTATGCATGTATTTATCGATGTGATTTGTGTGTGAAATCCGTGATTGGATGATACGATGCTTACCTTTTTGTGTTGCCTGTTGCATGCGCTGGTATTCTATTTGATGTTCTTTTGTTTACATTTTGCAGTGAATCATGGCAACAACAGCAGTATCTTCTGGTGAAGCTTCCGAGTCTCAAGTTTGTGGCCCTTCGTCTGCACGACGCGGGAAGAAGAGGCTGGCTGAAGATAGTGCTGATCCATCCTCAGTAGAATGTCACTCGTAGCCCTTTGGGACAATCGAATCCGAAGTGAAGGATTTCTCTAGTTGTCTTAAGCAGCTTCCCTATGAAGTATTACTATGTATCTACGTGGATAAAATCGCATCTGAGCCTCCGACGCAAGGGACTGAAGAGGAATAGTCCGCTTGGTACTATTAGCTCACTGATGCTTCAAACATCGTCGAGGCGGGTCCTTCTAGCGTGTGTGTCCAACATTCCAGGGATGATCAGGAAAGTTAGAAGAAGAGGAAGAGATGGAATCGAGGTAAGAAGCCGGCTGAGGAAGTTGACCAGGTGGAGCGATCACCGCAGCTCCCTGATCTGAAGAGTGATGGATGAAGATTGGCTGGAATAGAAACAAGATCATCGCGACGTGTGGTTTCACCATCGTAAACTCCTATACCGACCGAGTTATCACACATGAAAAATCCCTTATGAGGCATAGGCCCTTCCCGAGTATCGAACCATCCAACGTTCAAGGCCATTTTCGGTTCTACGGGGTTGAGAGGTAGACATCCGCCCCTGAGCAGTTGTTGACTACCTTACTGGTTGACGATGGGAGAGAGCAGCGGGTAGGACTCCCGAGAGAAATGGTTTTCCTTGCGCCTACTTGTGATTGTCATGCTCCTTCTCTAGTCCATTATTTTGAAACAGTGTAACAAAGCTTTCGGCATATGGACAAGACGATGATGTAGGTGACGAGAAGTTTTCGTACGCGAGGCCATCTGAACGAGCGAGTTGGCTATGAGCCGTGGGTAAAAAAGATTTTGGTCCGCAACGAGAGGGTTTTGAAACAAGTCAATCTGTATCAGGCTATCGATGCAACTTCTGTGCATTTCTTTCGAGATCCAACAATTCTTCGAAGCTTCTTGAACTACTGGTCTTCCATTACCAATTCGTTCCACTTTCCATATGAAGAGATGAGTATAACTTTATGGGATCTCCGGAAGATGACTTGCTTGTTCGTAATAGAAGAATATTACAAGGAATACATCCCAACTGATGAAGAGTTGTCTTCATCTCGGCTTGAAAGTCCTCGAAATGTTTATCATTCAAAGGCTTGTTTGAAGTTATTCGCTGATTTGTCGCAGTTCGACAATATTACAAAGATTCACTATGATGACTGGTGTTCGCTCGCCTCAAGTGCAAAGTTACGATGTAGTAATAATTCTCGGTAAGACCGAGGTCGATCCTCAAGGATTGTCGTAACAATTCTAAACTACATAACTAGGATGAACTAAATTCGAATTGGTATCCATAGATGGAATTTAAGAACATAAATCTGTCTACTTAAGAACTAAATCAAGGAAATAAAACACTAGAGCGCCAAGGACCCACTAATAATCATTCACAACGCCTATTCAAACCATTCAAGCCAATAAATCAATTGGAATCAGAGTTCTATCCCCATCCAATCGGAATATAGAGCAATCGAATCATCATAATGCATCTAACATAGATGGATCATCCACTGATATGGTTCTCTCATAATCAACTAAGGCATTGGGTGTATTCAATCACACAGCCCAATCCTTCACAAAACAAGAATGATCACATTCATGATTGTTCCTCAAGCCTTGTCACTAGACTTGATTTAGAAGCATGAATTGAACTTCTATTGAACCAAAATCAATATATAAACACCTACCTTAGATCAAAACCCAAGATAAGAACTTCTTCTAGTCTAGTTCTAGATAAGCACTTAGGAAACTTAGTTTGTAAGATCCCCTAGCATCTAACATATCATGATGGATCTAGGATCTCTACAACCTAAAATCCTATCAATCAACACCCCCTTAAGCAATCTCAGTAATCAAAACATTCCATGTAAAAGCAACCACAAAAGATAGAAGATTAACTAAAAATACTAACTTTATTTTAAACTTGAACTAATTCGAATTAAGCATTGCAAACAATTAAAAGCTTCACCTCTTAGCCCTAGCTAAGAGGTTTAGCCAACCATTAATAGGTTAAACTAAAACTCAAAGGAAAAACTACTAAAAACGTAAAAAAACCCCGAGTTCGGAGGAGTTTCAGATGCTCCGCAGCGATCTCCTTCACCTCCCACGACTTCCCAAGCCTTCTATGATATGTTTATATCCACCCCTAGGTGTCCTTTTATAGATTTGGAGCTCCACAGCATGAGAAAATCAAGAAACTGTGTGTCCTAGATGCACTAGGAAACCCAGAAAATCGCGTGCAGAAAGTGTAGCTTGTTATCTTCATGTTACTGATTGGTCTTGACTGGTCATGACCAGTCGGACTGGGCTGGCCGACTGGTCTTGATCGGTCGGACCTGTCTAGTGGCCTGTCCAGAATGTACAGAGGGGTGGTCTTCACATGGCCGACCGGTCTTGACCAGTCATGTCCCTTTTTCTTTGATTTCTTTTCTTTCTTCTCTCTCTTTTTCCTTATTTCTTCATCATTTTTTGGCCAACTTTAGATCATCATCAAATGGGATTTTAAATAGGTCTTTTAGTCATCAATTGACCTCTCTCTCTCTCTCTCATTCTTAAATCAACAAAACATGCATTAGATGGGTCTTTTAAGCATGCAAACCATGCATATAATGCGATGTAATACGCCAGAATATGTATAAAATGGGAGCTCAACACACCCCCCAACCAGCATTTTTCTAGTCCTGAGCAAAACAGGCGTGAACAGTCCCTTTCTCCGAAAACTCAACACTCTTTTGAAAACTATGGTTCTATAGACTTTAAGACATATAAGTGCAAAAATCAGAAAAACTAAATGATGAGAGATTGAAATCCTAAAATTTTCAAACATAATAAGAGTTCACATAGAGTCCCCATCGATTTATTAACAAATAGACAAATCTGAACATGAATGGTATAGTGTGCATTGTGCATGTTCATCTCATGACTTTCCAGGATTGCTTTCTTTCTAAATCAGCTAAACCAAAATATTTAAGAGTGGACAGATCAATCAATTGCCTATGACAGGAATTTGCCTTACTGTCCTTCCGACGACTTTCAGACTACGTCCCATTTCCGGCTCTAGTTATGGGTAGACCATCCCCCGGTTGGTAATAGGTAGCCTTTTTCGGAATTTTCTACCATATTCTTAATCATACCCATATTTTCCATCCTTTTTTCCTTTTCATACACATTACATAGGATTTTTAGAAATCCATATCTTTCGTTATTTTTCCATGGACAAGGATGGACAAAGTACCCCGGCTTGGTTCCTAAACACTTTAAGTCTTCAATCTCACCAATCTACAAGTCTAGTAATCCCTTTAAATCATGAGAATCGTGTAACGTGGACTAGACTCAAAAGTGTTCAAATGTTCTATCGATCATATAAATAGGGGAATTCACATGCAAAACTATCATGTTTAAGTTAATTTAGAGATTTCAAAATCATATCATTTCATCTTTCATCCTTTCATACTCATGATATCTCAAGTGCATAGAAACAAAGTTTTTCAAAAGAGTTTTGATGTTTAAGAAAAATTGAAAATTTTCAACAAAAACCTTGCTTGAAATGTCACAAATTGCTAGATTCGAGGAATCTCACCCCCCAAACAAATCTTGCATTGTCCTCAATGTAAAAAGATATGCAATGAGCATGAATCATAAGAGTAATGATAAAATAAATGAGAGTGAGAATGAGAGAACCTGAGAGAGTTGATCACGGAAGTTTGCAACTCCAAACAACTAAACGATTAAAATGAATGAAACTACTCTATACCTCCGTTAGATTAGGAGGTTAATCTTGATACACAAGATCATCCAGAGGAATGAAATTTAGCAGAATTAGTAGGTGGAGTAAAAGATTTTTCAGTAATACAATCCACCATCCTGCTTCATAGTACATATGAGTGATGTTTGTCATTCTAATCCATTGAAAATCCTGCTGAAAAACTTCAACTGGTTTCTCAAAGTTATCACTCCATGTGTTAGGAAAGGAATATATCTTCGGTTGGAATTCATCGAATATAAATCTCCTTTCCAACTTATCCGGGAAAAATTTATTCAGATAAGGATTATCCCAGAGATGGTGCTCTTCGGTTTGTACAAACCAAAGAGATGTGGAGACTTGGAATTCTTCTTCACAAAACGTTATGGTCTCCACATTTTCAGATTTTATCGGTGCCTCCACTATTGATAAATCAGTTTTACAATCCGTTGAAGGAGTCTATGTGGGCACCAGTGAGGTTTCCGTTAAGGCATTGACAATGTCACGGATCATAGGATTATCCCAATCCTCAAAATATGACAAACACTCTTCTATCGTGTAGGAAACTTCGACCTTCTCGGTCACTTGTGTAGGTTGGAATACGTCCTCAACCACTACACATTTAGAAATTGGCCTCTCCATAGGTAAATCAAGTACCAATCCATCAAATTCTTGCACAATAAAATTGTTCAAATCAGTGATTGGTGTCTTGTCAATCAAGTTTTTAAATTTTGGTTCTTCCAAGGTCTCATCAATATCCAAATTTATTTCTTCCTTGGAATGATTCAAGAAAACTTCTAAGGCTTTGAAAAATTTAGTTGAGGGTGGCTCTTCATCATCCACAATTGTATCTATGAAATTAATCATGTGGATCTCATCCTCATCCTCATCCTCATCCTCTTGTTGTTTGTGTAAGCGAAATACATTTAGCGTCATAGTCATATTTTCAAAGGTTATTTTCATCACTCCATTTCTATAATTGATTATAGCATTGGCGGTTGCTAGGAATTGTCGGCCTACAATGACAGGAACTTGAGTGCATGCATTTGTAACCGCTTGTGTATCCAAAACGATATAGTCTACCGGGTAGTAGAACTTATCAATTTGGACTAACACATCCTCAATTACTCTTGTCAGTATTCTAACAGAACGATTCGCAAGTTGTAAAGTTATCTTGGTTGGTTTTAATTCACCAAGTCCAAGTTTCTCATATACCAAGTAGGGAATCAAGTGAACACTAGGCCCTAGATCGAGAAGTGCTCTATTGATCCAGAAGTTACCTATCATGCAAGAGATTGTAGGGCTTCTCGGATCTTTGAATTTTGGGGGAGTGTTTTGCTGTATAATAGGACTCACTTGTTCCGTAAAAAATGCCCTCTTGTGCACGTTTTGCTTACGCTTTACGGCACAGATTCTTTAGAAATTTGGTATATGAAGGAATTTGATTAATTGCATCCAACAAGGTAATTTTGAATTTTACTTATTGGAAGACTTCTAGGATGTCCTGATTATCACTTGGCCTTTTTGTTGAGACAAGACGTTGGGGGAATGGGGCCACAGGTTTATACACACGCTCCAGCTCTTCATCTTGTGGAGCATTGCTCAATTCACTATCACTTTTAGAATCAATCGGATCATTAGGCTTTGTAGCCTTCACCGGTTCAGATTTTTCAATTATTTTTCCACTTTTAAGAGTGATGATGGCTTGAACATGTTGCACATGTGGATGGGATGAAGACTTGGTATTTGTTTCCAATTGTTCCTTGAGGTTAGGATGAGCTTGGGTCAAAACAGTCCCTTTCTCCCTAACTCCTAGGTGTGTCTCAATTCTTTTAATCAAAATTTTAAGTTCTTTCATGGCTTGCATATTGGACTGATTTATTTGAGTTTGTCCAATCATGAACGCATTTAATGTATCCTCAAGAGTGCTCTTTTGAGGAGGCCATTAGGAAGCATCAAATGGTCATGAGTATATACTTGTGGCAGTCGACTATTTCACCAAGTGGGTAGAAGCAGCCTCCTACACCACAATTGCAGCATCCCAGGTGATCAAATTCATGAAAAACAACATCATATGCCGGTATGGAATCCCTAATGCTATCATCACAGATAATGGGACCCCGTTCGTTAACAAGAAGATGGATGGCTTCCTCAGCAAATTCAAGATTCAGCGTCATCGATCAAGCCCCTATCGTCCTCAGATGAATGGTGGGGTAGCAGCCGCAAATAAGACAATCGTCAGGATACTCGAGAAGATGGTCGTGACTTATCGAGATTGGTCAGATATGCTCCCATATGCACTTTGGGCCTATCGAACGTCTGTACCGTCTGCTATAGGCGTTACTCCTTTCGAGCTTACTTATGGAATGGAGACAGTTCTACCAGTCGAGGTGGAAATACCGTGACTACGGGTGTCACTAGAAAGTAGAATTGAAGAAGGAGAATGGCAACGGGCCAGATTCGATCAGTTACAGCTCGCAGATGAGAAGCGCATGCGTGCGCTAAGTCCTTCTCAATGTTATCAGAAAAGAATCGCTCGGGCTTACAACAAGAGAGTCCGAAAAAGAAGTTTCAAGGTAGGCAACATGGTTATGAAGAAGATTCTACTGTCGCACCTCCCGAATCCTAGAGGAAAGTTCAAACCCTCGTGGGACAGACCACTGATCATCAGAGAAGTACTTCCTGAAGGAGCTCTCAGACTCACCAGCATGAGAGGGGTGGATCTTCCTGAGCCAATCTTCCTGAGGCAATCAAGTCATTCTAACCTTATCAAGAGTTACATTAATATAGCTGAAGTCAAGAGGTCGAAGCTAAAACCTCTGAGAAATCATTTTCGTCCACCAATAAGTGTTTCAAATAAGGGGATTCAAAAGAAAAAAGAGAGAAGAAAAAAGAACAAAAAAGAGAATACAGAAGAATAAAAAAAGAAAAAAGAAAAAAAAGAAAATGGGAAGCCAAAACAAGGCACCCGAGAAAAATCAACCCGAGAAGAAACACAGTCACCCATCCATCCACCTCAGAAAGATCTGTAGCTAAGACCTACAGCTCTATCATCGTAACTCAAGATAAGGGCTGAGAGGCTGCCATCGGCCGGCAATGATGGATTTCCGACCTCTAGCTGTCGCAGTTATCCAGAAATTCAAAAAAAAAAAAAGAAAAAAAGAAAAAAGAAGAAAAAGAAAATGTGTGTCGAAAAAAAAAAGAGGGAGGAGTGAAAACCCGAAAGGGCGCTCCGAGTAAAAACAGTGGGCATACAGCGGACTTGGTGAAAACCCGAAAGGGCGCCAAGGGTAAAAACAGCGTAGCCGCTAAGGGGCAGGCAAGATCAAATACCTGAGACGTGGTGAAAACCTGAAAGGGCGCCACGGGTAAAAGTGACGGGAAAAGGCCGGCTGTGGTGAAAACTCGAAAGAGTGCTGCAGGCAAAAATGGCTCGAATAGAAAAAGAACAATTAAAAGTGCAGGTACCAAGAAATCAGATGGTCCAGATCGGTTCAAGCAGTTACAGTTCAAGAACAAGAAGAAGTACAGTCGGGAACGAAGAACTCTACAAACTCTGAAAATATCAGGAAGCAATAGTCTCCATTGCCTACACCTCTAGAGAACCAAAGGGATCTCACGCAAGTTAATCTCGAGACATTGGTCAAAGCATCGGCCGAGCCTCAGTTCTGATTCCTATGACCCGGCACAAAATCCAAACACACTCACGAGACGACTCATGGCACAATAAATTCTCAAAAAGTTTTCTCCTTTTTCATTAAATGCATCATGTGCCTTTTACGTATATCATTCATCTTTTTCAAAAAATACAAAAAAATGCATCATCATCAGTCATGTACTATGCAAAAAGGAATGTACAGACGGCTGACACAATCAATCTCTACTCTCCTCCTCGGTCATATTAAGTAAGTCCTCTGACTCATAATAAAATAGCCTCGCTCTTAACCTGCTTACCTCCATACGCAAGTAATGCACCTCATCGCGCTCATGGATACTGATTGCTGTCTCCTCATCAGACAACCTTTGATCGGCAGCCAATCTCCTCGACATCATCTCACAATGATACTGAAGTGCAGAAATCTCAGACAGCAAGTGGCCAAGAGGAAGCCAGGATCGATGAATGAGAGCTCTTCAAAGGGCTCATATGAACCAGATGAAGAGCCGGCATCTCCAAGAATATCCTGCTCATCCTCATCGGCGGTCTGGTGCCAGCAAGGGATACGTCGATACAGAGACTGCTCAACAACCCAGTACTGGTATGGGGCGGTCGACATTGGAAAAGACCGCAGCTCAAAACCAAGAAAATCAATAGTCAAGTAACTCGCCCAGGATCCATCAACTTGAGGCCTAAAGTCAGATGATCGAGACGGAAGTGCTCGACACCCGATACCCGTGAAAGCAAAAAGAGGAACATCCTGCTCATACCCGAACTGTCGCAGGAACCGGATAGGGTGATAAGAAAAGTAAGATCGAAAGCCTACCAGCATCAGAGGAAGGCGGTGCGCATCACAAAGTACTGGAGAAAGTGAAAGCCAAGATGACTGACAACGAACATTCCAATCACGCAGCTCAGCAAACATCCTGCGATACAAGGGCTCACTCATCCTAGCTTATGCGAAAGAAATTCCATGATGTGTCGCATGAGGTCTGGGCGACGGGTGCCAGGAAATGATACAGGAACAGTGAGCGAAAGACGCTCCCATAGCCAGATTTGATTGTAAGAAAGTAAAGAGGTTCAGCTAAAGCAAAGCAACTCCCAGAAGACAAGGAAAGAAAAGGAAGTGCAGAAAAGATACCTGGAGAAATGCACAACAGCCGCGAAGGACACGAGTGTGGCCCAGGGCACAGTCAGTCAACCCATTAAACTGCTCAGCCAGGATGAGAGAAATGATCCCCTGACGATGAACAACTCGGCTCATCACCTCGAAAAGCAAATGATTCTGAGATCTGCGCCATCCCGAGAATAACACCTTAGCTATCAAATAGAACATCAGTGCATTCCGAGAAAGTAAGGATCATGCCACACTCCGAGGACCCGAGAAAAGATCATACAACAAATCTAAGGAGAACACCATAGCATCCTGGCCGGCAACTGCAGGCTGAACAAGATAGGGGATCCTGAACTAATTCCGTGGCGTGACAGTCTTCGGCAAAGTCTTCGGCGAAAAATACTGAGTATAATCCCAAGGAAGACCGGTCAAACGCGCAAGCTCCTCCAAAGAAGGTCCTATCTCCATGTCGTTGAACGCAAACAAGTTCAACAAAGAGACCCAGTCAATCAGTGCAGCCCCAAGCATCCTCCAGTCAATGTCAACTCTAGCCATATGGATCAGACCGCCGAAGCCATAGGATCCGACAAGCTGTCAAGCCAAGCAAGTAGTCGAGGTGAGCAAGAAGGACGAGGAAGCAGATGACAAGTCCTCACAAGAATCCCCTCCAGGACAAAAGGCCAAGGAATCGATGACAGCTCATCAAGGATCGAAAGATCAACGGGCAAAGGAGAAGGAAAAGCTGGAACCTCTGCAGACTTAACAACCCCTGACCTATCCCTAGTGACGGCTATGTCTGATATAGTCGCATCGCTGTCTGAAACTGTCACGACCTCAGCTGCATGAGAAGACTTGCCCACCTCGTGAATCAAGTGCGTAAAGGACCGACGATCAGGAGAAGGATGGTACTCTCCATCAAAAGGGCTATCAGTAAAGATCACACCGCACATCGTGGCATCCTGACCAATCTGACTGCTGAAAAATGCATCTGAACCATCAAAAAAGGTCCCGGCAACCCCGATCAAAGAATCAACGGTCAGATCTGGACCTACGACCCTCTCCAACAGGAAGTCGTGAATCCAATCATCATCCTGACCAATCAAAGGGATCATCGGGACATCCACACCGTCCATCATCAATGATCACATCAAGTCCACCCAAGCAAGTATGCTGCACATCTCGGCCATCATCAAGAGCATCCAAACCGTCAAAGGTATCATCTAAACCATCCATAACATCCAAACATGAGATCAGCCCATCTATGTCCATCGTGACCCCATCATCACCATTGATCACATCATCCATATGGCCCCCGCTCAAAGGATGCATAGCCTCATCCATGTCCCATCTCCCCATCCCATCCATACCATCCATTTCTCCCATAATCAATGCCCCATTCAAACCTGAATTTCCAATATGGCTGCCATTAATGGGGCCATTCAAAGCTCCACTAATCACCATCCTTAAACCCTTATCAATGCCCCCATTTAATGCTCCATCTCTACCATCCATTAAAGAGATCTCTCCATCATTAAAGCCTTCACCAATTTCTGAAGTATGGGACCCACCAACCTCTCCCATAATGGCCCCCAAGCCATCATCAATGGCTGCCCAAGAGAAGACCAAGCAAGAAAAAGACAAAAAGAGAAGGAAAGATGAGACAAAGGGAAGATTCATGGTGGAAACCGAACCTGGGCGTACAAAGAATATGGGACAGGGATAGTGGACTGCTGAGAATCTCCGAGCACGAGTCAGCCCAGGCCGCACAAGAGACGGCGTTCCGTACGGATGTGCTCCCTCTCTCTCCGCGGGATTGGCTCCACAGTTGTTGGTAGGTGAGGCTGACAGTCCACATCAGCAGATGGCACCCTGAGGGCCGTCCAAAGCTCCAATCAACTCCGGATTTCGTTTGAAGATGATCAGAATCATCTGGAAGGTACCCCACCTGTCCAATCACGAAGTATTACAGCCAACATGGGCCTAATCAAGTCAAAGAGAAGAAAAACTGATCAAGAGAGGCCCACAAGCGATCTAAGCAATTCAAAGACTAGATCATCATGGTCTAAACCATGGAAAAGCTTGCATGAGTCATCAAATAACAACATCAAGGGTTTGATTGTTAAAAAAGAAGGCCAGAGTCCAAGATCTAATCATCAAGTGGGCCCACATGGCTGAAAAGAGTAATTTGAGCCGTTCAAGTCATCATCCGCACCATGAAAAGCCTTCTTAGCCTGGCAAAACATCAAGAAAAGGTGCTTCAAAAGCAAAGCTGAAGTCTGGAAAGGGCCCACAGGGCCAAATCAAGCAATCTAAACCGTTCAAGTCATCATCCATAAATCATTAAAGAATGAGTCAGAAATCAAAGCATCTAGGCATCATCAAGTAATTTGAGACAAATTGAGGTTATATATTCATTCAGAAAGTCTTGATACATCAGAAAGATAAAAGCAAAAAGGGTTTTACAAGGTAAAGAAGGCCATACAAAGCTGAATACAGAAGCAGGCTATAGGTCACCAACATATTTGTCATCATCCCTCCTCTCATCCCGCTCCCGACGACGAAGGTCCATCAGAGGAGCTGTCACCGATTCGCCAGCATATCTGCGACGACCCCCTGGAACATAGAGCGGAGGAAGCAGAGGCCCCTGTCCGTACAGCAAGTACCACTCATCGTAGTCACGATCCGGGATCGTGAAGAGAAACTCAGGCTGGTCCACAAGAGCATCGACCATCTCATCAGCTGGGATCTGAGCAGCCGGAGGAGGTGCGGAACAAGAAACTCGAGCCACACCAGTGATCTGTCGAAGCAGCCTCCCACCCAAATACCACTGAAATGATTCAGCGTCAGAAAGTATGATCCGAAGACATGATGAATCATACACTTCAACACGCTGAGGGGTGTAATAAAGAGGGAAGTTAGCGTACGACAATCGAGCAAACTACAACGAAGAAGTTCATCACAATCAGTCACAGAGCAGCACGATGGATAAGGAAAGCAAGATACTTACGTCATCAACGGTCAGTCCGTCTATATCAGCACGCCAATTGTCCCCAGACACTCAAGAATTCTGTCAACGGTTTTGTTGATGCCAGTGCATGAAGCGGTACAAAGATGACTCAATGTCATCTCGTATCCTCGGCGAGAGATGAGCAAAATGATCATAAAAGCAGGTCTGGGCAAGGGCAGACATAACGATCAGAGAGAGAAAGAAGACAAATGTCTCCAAGGAAGGTTAAAAAGAATACCTCTACAACGAGCCAGAAACCTGTGTAGGACCGACTACTCCGAGAGGTCTTATCTAAACCTAGGAAGATATGAGTCAAGATAGCCCTGTTCCAATTGTACGAATGGTGAAGATCCTCAACCAAACGAAGAAATTTAGGGTCGATCCTCTCGTTCGCATGGCAGAAAAGGAATGACCCAAAGGCATAAGTAATCATGGTCCGTGCTTTGTGAAGGGCCTCCAGCTCGGTAGTAGGGATGACAGTAGCGAAGGTGTTGTAAAACCATCGCAGTTTCACTTGGTGGCCCTGGAATTCGTGCTCAGGAGGGATGGCTCCCACAAGCCGTAGCCAGTCAGTGGAAGTGATGGGAGCAAGAGAGCCGACGTGGGGAACAACTGCCCCATGGAATGGAAAGCCAATTTGCATATATATATATATATATATATATATCAAGGGGAGTTATTCCCCACTCGCCACAAGGGAGTTGAAAGGTGTGGGTCTCATCCCGCCACCTCTCACAGAGAGCCACAAGCAGCATGTGGTTGGCGTTATTGTTGTAAAAGCGCAAGGTAAGAAGGCCTGCAAAAGGGGTATCGGCTAGAACACGTTCAAGCAAAGGCTGTGGGTGTTTCACCCAATCATCCCAGAGATCTCGGGTACCTCGGCCCTTTATGGAGGGAAGAGGTTGGTGCTCTTTGGCTAAAGAACACATATGAGCCCCTCGGCGAACAATGAAGGCCGGATCATCCTCGTCAACCTCCCTTCGCCCTCTTGCACCATCCGCCATCGAATCCTACAAGCTTAGCAAGGTAAGTCCCTATTCTTTACCCATTAAAATCCAAATCATTATCCAGGAAACCATGGATTTGGACGCACATTCAAATGCAAAAATCTAATGTCCAACTCTATGTGTCACCTAGGATATGTGTTGAGCCCATCAAAGAAAGTGAGGCCCACCTTAAAGAGGGTTGCATGCCATGCCTTAAGTAAGGAAAGTCCATCATCCAAGGACACATTTTGGACAACAAACGCACTCAAGTGCCATGAGATCAACAAGGGATGAGAATCCCACTTCACATGAGAAATCCCTCTTCAAAGTCCGTATGTGGCCAAGGATTGGTTCACTTTTCATACCAAGGCCATGATTCTCATTTAAGATGATCCCCTCTTTTTTACATATGTACATGGACAAGTGGGGAATAGGAAGGAAATGAGTCCCCAAGAGCAACTCAAGTGCCCCACCTCATTGGATTGAAAAGAGCACATTGCCCACTTGAAGAAACATGAGAACCCATTCATGGGTTAACCATGGGCAACCCTATGTGCATCATCTTGATAAATGTTTTAACCATGAGAGTACAACATAGTGGTCTACCCACAAACATATGAATCAAAGAAGCCAATGGTAAAAAAATTGATGCACATAGCCCACAAGAAGAACCAAAGTTGGAAATGTCCATGAAAGGACAAGATTGGGCAACTTATGTGCACCAATTGCTTTACAAAAGAGGAGACCATTTGAGCACAAGAGGGCATGGCTTGATGAGTCACCCAACTATCATGAAAATGGTTAAGAATGGTATACATAGCCCACTTGAAGATCAAAATCCAAAATGCCCCAAAGCATGGGACAAAACTGGGCAACTCATGGGTATCATTCTTTGCCAAAAATTGAAAGAAAAATCACTCATCCTTGAGAATGATGGTGGATGACCCACCAAGCACCCCAAGAGAAGTTCAAGGAGCTATGGTTGCATGGATAGCTCGCTTGAAGAAGAGTCATCCATTTGAGATTGGGAAGATTAAGCTCTTGAGAACCACTTTCCTACAAACATGAGAAAACCATTTGAACTTAGTGAGATTGTTGAAACAACTCACTCATGGGACTTGTAGATGATCAAGTAACTCAAGTCCTCCATCCATCCAAAGGAAAAGCATGAAGGGAAAGTGCCCCACATACACAAAGTGTAGTGGTGCACACATGACTAAAAGAAATACACAAATTTCAAAGAGGGCCCAAAAGCCCATCTATATGGAGGAATTCCAAGGAACCCACCACACTTTGTGTACAAGGATGTACATCATAATCAAGAAATGGTGGAAGATTTGGGCTACTTGTCCATAAAGGCCCAGCTAAGAAATCTAGCCCACTTGAGATCTAAGTGAAGAATGGGCTAGTCATCTTTGTCCATACACATGTGAAGAAAGATGGGGCCACCCAAAGTGAGCCCTATGAGCCCAAAACTTGAGGTGGGCCCTACCAATATCATGGGCTCAAACCTTGAAAAGAAGATGGAAAAGAAAAGAAAGCTCCAAGAAAAATGGCAAGGAGAAGAGAGCATGAGGGAGCCCAAAATGAAGCATTGGGCCCATCAAATACACCAAGGGCCATAACTTCACTTTGAGCCCATTTGATACACATGAAAAGTGGCCCAATTCCCATGAGAAAAGCTAGGATATTTTGCCATGTACACTTGATGGACATGGCAAAATTACCCTTTACATACACATGAAGGGAGTGTGAAAGAAGAAAAGAAAAAATGAAATGGAAGCTTGCAATGTCCTTCTCTATGCACCACCTTGAGAAGAGATTGGAGATTTAGAAAAGGACAAAAAAGACTTGGGCACACCTTGACTCCCTTTGAATATCTACATGGAGAAAAGAAAAGAAACATGAGAAGAGACAATGAAGAAGAAAAAGGACAAGAAAGAAAAAGGAGTGGTCCATACCTTCACCACTCACCAAAGGGGGACCACCTTGCTATCCTAAAGCTTCACAAAGGCCCCCACCACTTGAAAAGAGCAAGAGACCACCAAAAGGAAGAGAAAAACTTGAAGAAAGAGAGAGTATAAGAAAGAGAAGAGAGAGATTGCACGTTGGAGGGGCCAAGGGTGCCTCATGTTATATAGAAAATGGGAGGGCACCCCATTATCCAACCCACTAGAAAGACCAGTGGGCAGAAGCAGCTTGGGCGGCACCCAGGGGGTCGTCCGTCCTCCCCTTTGGTTGAAACGACCCCTCACCCTCTCTCCTTGAGAAGAACTCCTCCTTGGGAAGGGTGGTTGCAAGTGAATCTTGTACCTCCATGTAAGAATGAAGTGATGGAAAAGAAGGATGAGAAAAAGTAAGGAATCTCACCAAAATCTCATCTTGTGAGAAATTGGGGAGAAGTTGGCTTGATGATGTGGAAAAAGCTCCATCAAATTTTCAAGAAAAAGAAAAAGAATTGACTTGGTCAAACAGTGATCTCAACCATCTAAAGTCATGGCCAAATGATCTGAATCATCCTCAGAAGAATCCCTGGAATCTCCAACCTTGATTGCTATTTTGTACAAAGTGTTGGTCCGAAGACCTTAAACTACGTCGGGAAACTATGTCGGGATTAAAGTCCCAAGTGATTTTCAATAAAAACAGGGGATAATCTCGATCGCTCAAATTAGGATTCATCATCCGGGTTATTTCAAAAAAAAAATCATCAAAAATATTTCTCACAATCATCTGTACAAAGTTTTGGTCCGAAGACCTTAAACTATGTCGGGATCAAGATCCCGAGAGATTTTTAAAAACCGGCATCGGTCTTGATTGCTCGAATTAGGATCCGACGACTCCGAACATTTTCTAACAAAAAATGTGTGTATTTCCAGCATCGCCTGTACAAAGTTTTGGTCCGAAGACCTTAAACTACGTCGGGATCAACATCCCGAGAGACTTTTTAATAAAAGCCGGCATTAGCCTCGATCGCTCGGATCAAGGATTGATAACCCGGATCATTTCAAAAAAAATACCAAAAAGATTTTAAGCTTTCCATAAAAATCAGTATCAACCGCGATTACTCGAGTTAAAGTCTAGAACCTTTTCAAAACACAAAAAAAAAAAAAAAATTTACCATCAATTTTAACTGCGCAAATCTATCCCCAGTGGTCCGAAGACCTTAAACTACATCGGGATCAACATCCCGAGGGATTTCATAATAAAAACCGCCATTCAACCTCAACCGGTCAAGGAAGAGGTCAGGTTAGATTGGAACATTTGGAAAAATCACAAAAAGAATGTGTTTCCAGCTTGTTGGGTCCGAAGACCTTAAACTACACTGGGATTAATTTTTCGGGGGACCTTTTCCTGTTTTCAACCAAAAACCGGCATCGGCCTCGACCGCTCGAATCAAGGTTCAATAACCTGGATCATTTTAAAAATAAATAAATAAATAATACCAAAAAGATTTTGATCTTTCCATAAAAACCAGTATCAACCTCGATTACTCGAGTTGAAGTCTGGAATTTTTCAAAACAAAAAAGGGAGTTTCACCATCAATTTTAACTACACAAATTTATCTCCAGCGGTCCAAAGACCTAAAACTACACTGGGATTAACTTCTCGGGGGGCTTTCTTTCCTAACCTGTCCCAAACATGGCTGACACTTGATCGTACGGGTGTCGGAAATCTTTTAAACAGGTAAGAGTCTGAGGCGGGCAGAACCCCGTGATCCTGTTCGTGTTGAACGCACCGTGATAGAAAACCTTGATTTGGAAGTCACTGTTGAATCTGACGGATGTTCCCTATTCCTAAAACTCATGAAGGGGATTAACGCAGTTGGGAGGTGAAGCGCACCCTCACGGAATTGTGAGCAGCATAAGGCCCCAAACTGGATTGACAAAGGGAAATGTGAGGATGTGGCTCATTTTTGTGGCCGAAGGAGTCCGTCGGACGATACGTGGTTTATGTGCATTGCACATGAGGAACATGCAACTTTGTGGGCGTGTTGACTGAAAACCCTCAATGTAAGACCCGTACCCTTATTTGCCCTCCGTACGCTTAATTCCCGGTGCCGGTACGTCCTGGATGGACCAGATTAGCGAGCCTTGATCGCGACCCTGTTTTAGTACCGCATCGACCCGAGACCTATACCCCTGCGACCGCGTAGGCGCTGCGATTCCAACGCCGCGCGGCATGCCCCATTGCGATACCCGGTGTGTAAGTTGTGTCATTTACGTAATCCGAGGTGGGCTGCGCAACGCACTTGTGGCGTGGGCCCCACTTGCACAAATCCCAAGATCATGTCAAATCCATCACCATCACCTCACCCATACCCCTCTCATTACCCCTACTCTACACACCCCATACCCCCCATCCCTCTCTCACCTCCCAAAGTCAACTCTACCCATACCCCCATACCCCTCTCCCATGCTAGCCATCATCACCCCCCATGATTCCTTCTCTCTCTTCCCCCCCCCCCCCCCCCCCCCCCCCATACAAGTGCATACGTATGGGGGAGAGGAGGCCTTCTCACTTCCCATATTTGCAAGAGAAAGAGATTTGAGAGAGAGAAGAGAGAGAAGTAGAGAGAGATTTGAGTGATCAAGAGAGAGATTAGAGAGATTGAGGGTGGAGATCAAGCTTGGAGGGCCCCAATCACAGTCCGGATCGTCCGATCGTCAACCCGATCCAATCCAACCGTCCATCCTTCGAGGTGAGTGCAAGGGGGACATAAATCCCCCATTTTCTTATTTCCTTTCATTTTCCTTTTCTTTTGGGCCCATCTGGTGGTGGACAACCTGATGGATGGATTGGCTCATCCATGAATGGGCCCCATAACAACATAATAATAATAATAGTAATAATAATAATATATATATATATATATGTATATATATATAAAAAAAGAGGAAGTCTACCCGCTGGACAGACAGCGTCCAGAGGACGCTGCTGCCCAGCAGGGCAAACCATTTTTTGGCGTGGAACAGCTCCCCACACGTGGGACCCACCTTGATGTATGCATCCAATCCACGCCGTCCAGCTGTTTCTCCATCCCATTTTAGGGCAGGGAGCCAAAAATGAAGTAGATCCAGATCTCAGGTGGACCACACCATTGAAAACAGTGAGGCTAATGAAGCCTACTGTTGAGGCTTCTTGGGCCCACCGTGATGTTTGTGGACCACATCTCCTGCCACATATTGGGCTTGTTAGGACCCCAACGATCTGGGGAACATGATGAATGGGGTGGATTGTCCCTAAGTGGGCCCCACTTGAAATAACCACAAAAAGAAAAAAAAGAAAAAAAAAGAAAAGGAAATGAACGTCCAGCGTTTGGACGTTCTGACGCTGGAACGTCCAGCGTCACGTGGACGCCGTAATGGGTCCCCACTCGTGGGACCCACCTTGATGATTGTGTTCCATCTGCGCCGTCCATTTGTTTTCCCAGGTCATTTTAGGGCCAGGGCCAAAATATGAAGCCGATCCAAATCTTAAGTGGACCACACCGCATAAAACAGTGGAAATAATGATTTCTACTGTCAGAAATTCTTCGGCCCACTTTGATGTTTCTAGACCGATTTACATATCCAATATTGGGCTTATTGGGTCCCCCATGAGATGGGTAACCTGATGAACGGAGTGGATCAGACCCATGTGGGCCCCACTTGATATAAGCACAAAAAAAAGGAGAGAAAGAGAAGAAGAAGCAGCGTCGCTGACGCTGGTAGTACCAAGCGTCCAGGACGCTGGCTCGTGCCAGCTGGTGGCCCATTCGCGGGTCCCACCATGATGCATGTGCTGTATCCACACCGTCCATCCATTTGGGGAGATCATTTTAGGGCATGACCCCAAGATTGAGTCAGATCCAAGTCTCAAGGGGGCCCCACCACAGAAAACAGTAGGGACAGTGAACCTACCGGTGAAACCCTCCTATGGCCCACCATGATGTTTATTTGAGATCCAACTTGTTCATAATTTCACACATGCACGGAAGAAGGGAGGGCAAAAATATCAGCTTGATCGAAAACTTCTGTGGGGCCCACTTGGTGAGAACATAATATAAAAAAAAAGGGTCGCTGGACAGACAGCGTCCAGGGGACGCTGCTGCCCAGCAGCCTTCTGGGCGTCACCCCATGGGCCCCACTCGTTGGGCCCACCTAGAATGTATGTGCCTTATCTATTGTTCGCTTCCCCAAGTGTAGGGTTGCGATGTAGTAATAATCTCGGTAAGACCGAGGTCGATCCACAGGGAAGGAAGTAAAACAATTCAAACTATCCTAATAACTAGAATCAAAGAGGTTTGTGAAATTGATTTTTAACATAAAATAGAAAATCTGATAATGGAAAGATAACTAGAGCATCAAGGATCCACTTATAGCTCTCCTTAGATGCATAATTCGCTATGGTTTCTCACTTTCTCAACTAGAATCGATATTAAGATCTATCTAGTCGGATGATAGAGCTGTTAAACCAAACAATCTGTCATATGTAAGTTCAATGCATAGGATTCACTCAATGTAGGCTGAGCTGAGCATGCTCAATTGCATAGGTCATTCCCCTTTCCAAAGGTCTAGTCCAAAATCATAACCATCCTCAAGTCCTGTCACAAGACAAGGCTAGATCATGATTTGAACTTGATTCAAATCACATGCACAGTCCATACATATTTCAGAAAATCAGAAAAATAGAACTTTGGTAGGAAGTCCCCACATGAATATCATAGTACTAGAGCGCACTCCAATTCCTCGGATCATACAGGTATAGACTGATGCAAACCAATTAAGAATTTAAGTAATTCTCTCAAACATCCATGATTCATCATAAGACTAAGAAAAACTACTTAAAACTTGTATAAACTTCAAACCATAGTTCATAATCATGAAAACCAATCTTAAAACCAATAAAACGAATTAAAAAATCTAAGAAAACTATAAGGTTCACCTCTTAGCTCTAGCTAAGAGATTAGTTAATGAAAAGCATATTAAAAACTAGAACTAGAACTAAGAAAAGAAAGAAAAACTAGCTGGAGGAGGCTAGGAAGCCTCCTATGACTTGAACTCCTTGCTCCCCACGTCCTTGGTTGCCCTGGAATAGAAGAGAGTACCTCCTTTTATAGTGCAGCAATAGTACAGGAACATAGCAGAATTTGTTTCGCTTGGTACGACTTAACCAATGGTTGGATTGCCTTCAAAATTGATTTATAGCTTCCTAATGTGATCTTCCTCATAGATGATTTAGATTTCCAAGATTATCCTCTGAATGGGCCCACCAATCTCATCACCGACCGCCTCTCAAAATCGCGCACTTCGGGTACCTTCAGAACCAGTCATCTTGCTTTCAACGATTCGGAGTGTACAGATGTCGGATTGATCCCAAATTTTGAACATTGGTAGAAAACTTCCTCCTCTACATGATAGACTGATTAGATTGTCCAAAATAATCCCAGAATGTGGTCCGAAAATTAGAACACTTAGGGTTTTTATAAACTCTGTGCAGTTGGATCTTTCTGGATGGTCCAGCTTTCTTCAACCGGTACGATCAAACTACACATCCTTTTGATCTGAAACTTTTGTGGTTATTCATATATGGATGTGTTCTAAAATATGGTCAAAGTATATTTTTCATATCATCAATGATGGGCCACCTGGACCGGCCCAGATAGGAGTAGCGAAATCTGGAACTTTCTGGACAGTTAGTATTGTTTTGGCCACCACGATCAATCCGTAGCTCCGATGGACACGAAACCACTTGGGTTAGTTCGGCGTCGAGCTCCTCTTCAACATGGATGTGTTGGATTTCCAAATATCATCAAGATCTACCCAAAAAATGGGTCTGAAAAGTTAGAAACGGGAATGACCTGCTGTCTGCAATCTGCAACTCAGAATTTTCATGGCCGATCGGTCAAGACCGGTCGGACAGGGCTGGCCGACCGGTCACGACCAGTCTGGCCTTCTTTGGCATTACTTCAGCAAGCATGGCCGACCGGTCAAGACCGGTCGGGCTTGTTCAGCTACCTTCCAGCGTGCATAGCTGACCGGTTGTCACGCCCCAAACCCGGGGACCGGGCTCACTAAATTCCCGATCGCCGACCTTGGTGCCAACAGCCTCCGTAGTAGCCCCATTCTCATCTCCTAGCTCTCAGGTGCCAGGTTCCGATCCTGGGATCCTACCAGGAGGATTTTCAGGGTAAATTTTTTTTTGTACAGGAGCATATTCAAAACCATAAAACATCATCAAATATCCACTAATAAGTTTGTTGAGTACAGTGCTGGAAAGGGAAATACAACATGAATCAGAAGTCCAAAAATATCAGGTACATAAACCGCGCTCAACGCTGCTGATAGGCTCTAGTACCTGCAGTGTAAACAAACGCGCATGAGCTTCCTACGAAAACCAGTAGAGTGCGTGTGTGCGCGTGTGATGCATATGACAAGTATACAGATATCAGAGTAAGCGAAAGTAGTAGAGGGCTAAGTTATTAAGTTCATGAATGCTGTCAGCCATCCCAAGGCTATGCGATGCAAGGGCCTATATGGCCGAGTGTTACATGCTAGAGATGCAATGCAAACACGTCAATCCTCAACTGATCCACATATCAAAATAGTTATCATCTGGGACATCACCGGGGTCTAGTATACTCTAATATTGGCCGCCGCACATCGCGCCCGTAACCAAGCGAGTCGAAAAGACCTCACTATCCGCCTCGTCAGTGGTATGCCAATGCCCACCCGGCTCGCCGATAGCGGACCCATTCCATGAGCTGGTCAGACTCGACCTAGCTTACAGCCCACTTCACCCAGGCGGATAAAGTTACACCCCTTTCCAACCGACCTCGACACAGTGGGAGACGCGGCCTACTGGTATTTGGTACACGGGCGCTCATGTTATCCACTCGGTCTCGACACTGGAGCATCCTACTGGTACCACAGGGTTTAGGGACTTTCACCCAAGAACATCCATAGCGCCCACGTACTAGAACAAGTTTCCGGTGTCCAATACTGCCAACCATGATGTGACTATGGTGGCCACCACCCTGATACTGCTATTGTGTGAAAGCGATCGTAACATATATAATGCGAAATGCATGAGTCATACAATCCAAGTCATGCACCAAACTTACGCATACTGCGCAATCATGTGGGGTGACCCTGTCTCACATGGGTCCCCTAAGTATAACAAGCCAACTAGCATATGCTATGGTTAATCATGATCCATAACAGGCATACAAATGATGCGTATGGGCATATGAATGAGCATGGTATTCATTATACTAAGCATGTTATCAGTGTGACATATCAAGCTAATCATACTAGCATGTTACCAAACATATCATGTAACATTGGCCTTAAAAGGCCCAATATATATATAGAGAGTGGGACCCGGACTATGGGTCCCATTGGAAATGTAAAAGTCTTCATGGCATAGCCCACTTGAGACCACATCGGCCCCATACTTGGGCCTGCACATACTAGATAGGCCGTCAAAATACGTGTACGGCATGGATAAAACATATACATCATGGTGGAGCTAATAGATACATCACGTTGGGACCCATAGGGTGGGCCACCTGCTGGGCAGCGTGGTACCCATCTAGTCCCAATAAGTTTTGAATCAAGCAGATATTTGTGTTTTCTCCTTCATCCATATCCATGTGATCTTATGAACCGGTTGGATAGCAAATAAACATCACTGTAGAACCTAGAAAGGTTTCAAGGTTGGAAATCATTATCCCCACTATAGCATGGTCCACTTGACATTAGGATATGCTTAAAATTTGGGCCCAGCCACTTATGAATAAGTTGGGTGACAAATAAACATCATCGCAGGTCTAGGAAGGTTTCAATGGTGGAGATCATTATTTCCACTGTTGACCCGTGGCATGGCCCACTTGCCATTGGAATATGCTTAAATTTTGGGCTCAGCCACTTATGAAACAGGTTGGATGACAATTAAACATCACTGTAGGGCTGGGAAGGTTTCAACGGTAGAGATCATTATTCCCACTGTTGACCCGTGGCATGGCCCACTAAAATGAGCTGGAAAATCATATGGACGGGATAAGTAAAGCATATACATTCTAGGTGGGCCCAGCGAGTGGGGCCCATGGTGAGGCCCACAAGGCTGTTGGACAGCAGCGTCCCCTGGACGCTGCCTATCCAGCGGCTGTGCCCCTTTTTATATATATATATATATATATATATATATATATATATATATATATATATATATATATATATATTTTATAAACTCAGCAAGTGGGGGCCACAGAAGTTTCTGATCAAGATGATATTCTCGTTTTTCCTTCTTCCATGTATGTGTGAACTTATGAACAGGTTGGATCTCAAATAAACATCACGGTGGGCCATAAGAAGGTTTCAACGGTAGGGCCACTGTCCCTACTGTTTTCTGTGGTGGGGCCCCCTCGAGGCTTGGATCTGACTCATTCTTGGGGTCATGCCCTAAAATGATCTCCCCAACTGGATGGACGGTGTGGATACAGCACATGCATCATGGTGGGACCCACAAGTGGGCCACCAGCTGGCCGAGCCAGCGTGCAAGGACGCTGGTACGCCCAGCGTCAGAGGCGCTGCCTCTTCTTATTTTCTTTCTCTCTCTCTCTCTTTTTTTTTGTTTTCTTGAGCTTATATCCAGTGGGGCCCACATGGGACTGATTCACTCCGTTCATCAGGTTCCCCATCTCATGGGGGACCCAACAAGCCCAATATTGGGTATTTAAATCAGTCCAGAAACAGTAAGGTGGGCCAAATGATTTCTGACAGTAGGAATCATGGTTTCCACTGTTTCATGTGGTGCGGTCCACTTAAGATTTGGATCTGGCTCATCCTTAGGCCCTAGCCCTAAAATGATATGGGAAAACAAGTGGACGGCGTGGATGGAACACAAACATCAAGGTGGGTCCCACGAGTGGGGACCCCAGCCACCGTCCAAGGTGACACTGGACGTTCCAGCGTCAAACGTCCAGACGCTGGACGTCCTTCCCCTTTTTTTGTTTCTTTTGTTTTATTTTTTTTATTTTTTTTGCAGTTATTTCAAGTGGGGCCCACTTAGGGACAATCCACCCCCTCCATCATCTTCCCCAGCTCATTGGGGACCTAACAAGCCCAATATTGGGCAGGTGATGTGGTCCACAAACATCACGGTGGGCCCAAGAAGCCTCGATAGTAGGCTTCACCATCTCCACTGTTTTAAATGGTTTGGTCCACCTGAGATCTGGATCTTCTTCATTTTTGGCGCGCTGCCCTAAAATGGGATGGAGAAACAGATGGACGGTGTGGATCATCTCATACATCAAGGTGGGTCCCACATGTGGGGGCCTGTTCCACGCCAACCGGCTGCCCCTGCTGGGCAGCAGCGTCCTCTGGACGCTGGCTGTCCAGTGGCAGTCTTTCTCTCTCTCGTTTTTTTTCTCTTTTTTTTGTTATTATTATTATTATTATTATTATTATTATTATAATAGGAAGGTGGGGCCCATTCATGGATGATCCAATCCATTCATCTAACTGTCCATCGCAAGGTGGGCCCAAAAGAAAACAAAGAAAATGAAGTAAATTAAGAAAAATGGGGGTTTATGCCCCTTGCACTCACCTCGATGGATGGTTGGGCGGTTGGATAGGATCGGGTTGACGATCGGACGATCCGGACGGTCCGGATGATGGTTGGGGGCCCTCCAAGCTAGGATCTCCACCCTCAATCTCTCTAATCTCTCTCTTGATCACTCAAATCTCCCTCTTCTCTCAAATCTTTCTCTTTCTCTCTCCTTTCTCAAATCTCTTTCTCTCTTTCTCTCTCCTCTCTCTCTCAAATCTCTAGAGTTTGAAATGAACTCTCCTCTCCCCCTACGTATGGTATTGTATGGGGGGGGGGGGGGGGAGAGAGAGAGAGAGAGAAAATGAATCATGAGGGTGGTGATGGGTAGCATGGGAGAGAGGGATGGGGGGTATGGTGTGAGGGTTGACTTTGGAGGAGAGAGAGGGATGGGGGGTATGGTGTGTGTAGAGTAGGGGTATGGGGTGTGTAGAGTAGGGGCATGGGTTTGATTGATGTGACATGGTCTTGGAATTTGTGCAAGTGGAGCCCACGACACACGCACATTGCGCGGCCCACCTCGGATTACGCGATCGATCATAACTTTCACACTGGGTATCGCAATGGGGCGTGCCGCGCGGCGTTGGAATCGCAGCGCCTACGCGGTCGCCGGGGTATAGGTCTCGGGTCGATGCGGTACTAAAACAGGGTCGCGATCAAGGCTCGCTAATCTGGTCCATCCGGGACGTACCGGCACCAGAAATTAAGCGTACGGAGGGCAAATAAGGGTACGGGTCTTACACCGGTCTAGACCGGTCTGGCTTCCTTGGCCGACCGGTCAAGACCGGTCGGTCTCTTTTTCTTCTTGTTTTCTTCCTTTCTTTCTTCTATTTTCTTCTTTCCTTGCTTCTTTCTTTGCTTCCTTCTTCCTTCGGCCCTCCTTGGGTCTTCATCCAAGGTTCTAAATCAGCTCTTTCCATCATCAATTTGGCGGAGTTCACTTTCAAACCTGCAATCACAAAACATGCATTAGATTTGTCTATATACCATGCAAACCTCGCATAATGAGTGATGAATTGGGGCTAGAATATGCACAATTAAGAGCTCAACACACCCCCCAACCAGCATTTTGCTAGTCCCGAGCAAAACATGCGTGAAACAAGTTCAATTCTCCAAAAACTAACTCTCCTTCAGAAACTATGCTTCTATACATCCCTAGACACACAAGTGTAAAAGTCAGAAAAATTAGGTGATAGAAGTTAAAACCTTAAACTCTCAAAACATAATAAGTGTCCATATGAAATTCTTGCTGATTGATTGATGAATAGAAGAACTTGAACAAATTCAACCTAGTGTGTATAGTGAAAGTTCATCTCATGAGTTTCTGGGCTTATCTTCTTCATAGATCAACTAAACTATGGATTTCAAGGTGCACAGAGCAACAACAAGCCTATGACAGGAATTTGTCTTACCGTCCTTCCGACGGCTTTCAGACTACTTCCCATTTCGGCTTTGGTTACGGGTAGACCATCCCCCGGTTGGTAATAGGTAGCCCTTTTCAGAATTTTCCACCATTTTTCCATCATTCCCAATTTCATCCTTCCTTTTCCTTTTACATTAGATAGGATTTTTAGAAATCCATATCTTTCGTTATTTTCCCATGGACAAGGATGGACAAAGTACCCCGGCTTGGTTCCTCAACACCTTAAATCTAAGTCTAGCCAATCCACAAATCACATAATCCTTTCAAATCATGAAAATCGTGTAATGTGAACTAGGTGTAAAAGTGTTCAAATTTTCTATCAATCATATAAATAGGAGAATTCACATATAAAACCATTATATTAAGAGAAATTCAAAGCTTGCAACATCACTCACTTTGTATCTCCTCTTCTTATACTCGTATCATCTTGAATGCATAGAAGCAACATTTTCCAAAAGAGTTTTGAATTTTAAAAAAAATTAAAAATTTTCTACATAATTGCTCGAAATGTCACAAAAGCTGTAAATTCATCTAAGGAATCTCACCCCCCAACCAAAATCTTACATTGTCCTCAATGTAATAAGATATGCAATATGCATGACATGAGAGCAATGACATAAAACAAAGGAGAGTGAGAACGAGAGTACCTGAGGTAGCAAGTTGATCAATTCTAGCATCTTCCATTGTCTCAATGAGACTTATTCAATCCTAAATGCAGAAAGAAATCCTAACCTACCTACCTACCTTTGATTAGTCTGATCGACTACATGATCAAATTTGAGCAGAATCTTCATGAATTTCAATAGGTTTCTCATGAGGACCATCCAAAGTCCTGCTCGAATGTATACATGGGTGTGTTTCTTCATGAAAGTCCAATCATAGTGTGCACCACACGCATGTAAGGACGAGATAAGAGCAGCAAAAAGATATCTCCTCAAGTTCTGAATTGGGTTGTAATTGATTAAAAATGGGTCCTCCCAATCAGAATTTTCAATGGGTTGAAGAACCCATGATGGTGGAGAGACATTCATTAAGTATTTTTCAGTTTGGGTTGTCTCCTCCAAAAATTCAAAATTGCATGGTGTTTCCACAGACAATGGTAAAGAGTGTAAATCAGTGGAATGGTGTTCTTCAGGCACCAAAACCATGTCTAACAAACTATCCAACTCTTTAAACATCTCATCATCCAGATCATAGGGGTGGGTCATGCATTCTTCTAGAAAATCGAGAGAGTGGGATAAAGGGTCCTCGTTCTCCCTAAGTGATTGAGGAAATTCTGTTTCAAGGGTAAGTAATTCCTCCTCTATAGAGGGGAGGTCTTCCAAAGAAAAATTTTCAGATTCAGTGGTAAGCACATCATCTAGCATTGGTTGATCTTTTGAAATTTCAGATTGTGCCACCCCATCATCCAAAGAAACAGAATTTTCAACCCAAGGGAGTTCTTCCACAATAGAATCCGACATGTGTTGTTGGTGGAAGGACTCAAAAATATCGACTTCGGCCATCTCTCTAGCAAGAATATCTTTCGGTGATTCAAAAACATTCGACCCTTTGGAAGAACAAATCATGGACTCACAATCATCCTTCAAACCCTCATTGTAGGCAATCAAACTATCACTTTCAGATTTTGTAGATTCCTCGAGTTCGTCAACCGTCCTTGAAATCTCTTCATCATTCAAATCAGAATAGCTAAAAGAGATAGTTGATTCACCATAATCGATGGTAATGGTGGGATCACTGAGATCTACATCCCCTAAAAGTTTAGTCATCAAATCGGAAGAGGGTTGGGCTTGGATAGCCACATCCTCCTCTATGTTGGGGATTGATTCGGTGTTCCCAATGTCGGGTTCAGGATTTTGAGATGGCGAGAGGTTTTGTATGGATTGCTCAGTTATTTCCATAAACTCTCGCAACGTATCCTCAAGAGTTTGTGTCGGTTGTGGATCATGAGAAAGAAACTCTTGAGGATAATTGTTGGCATCCATGGTTGGCTCATGTTCCATTGGACTAGAGGTGTAAGGACTCTCTTGATGAAGACCATACGTGTTATATGACGAAGACTGATAAGATGGTTGATAGGCATAACCATACAAGTGATCACGCAATGTCTTTAAGGGTTGGTCATTACTCCCTCGGTCCTTTTTCTTATTCCTACCTCCAGTTAAACTTGGTGGAACACTCTTGTTATTTTCAACCCAGTAATCACATAACGTCTTACGCTGGGGGCTAGTGGAGGTTGATTGAATCTCAGAATAATACTTATGCTTAAATTGGTTCCAATCATAAAGAGTTTTGATTCCATGGTCTGTCATCTCATCTTCCAAAAGGTATGCATAAGCACCACACTTCCAATCAGCCATAATGAGATTTTAAGGAGTTGGAACTACCCTAATCTAGAAAAAAGAACAAAAAGAAGGGAGATGGAGAGATGTTACCCAATAGAGCGAGATATATGTCAGCAACAATGTCCTACAAAATCCAACAAAAAATTGTTAGTAATCTAGAAAAAAAAATCAGAAAATCTTCTTCTATAAAAACTGAAAATCCTACCTAACTAAGACTACTCTATAGCTACTAGAACAATTAGAACCGTTTAACCTCTTTCCCCGGCAGCGGCGCCAAAAACTTGTTCGCTTCCCCAAGTGTAGGGTTGCGATGTAGTAATAATCTCGATAAGACCGAGGTCGATCCACAGGGAAGGAAGTAAAACAATTCAAACTATCCTAATAACTAGAATCAAAGAGGTTTGTGAAATTGATTTTTAACATAAAATAGAAAATCTGATAATGTAAAGATAACTAGAGCATCAAGGATCCACTTATAGCTCTCCTTAGATGCATAATTCGCTATGGTTTCTCACTTTCTCAACTAGAATCGATATTAAGATCTATCTAGTCGGATGATAGAGCTGTTAAACCAAACAATCTGTCATATGTAAGTTCAATGCATAGGATTCACTCAATGTAGGCTGAGCTGAGCATGCTCAATTGCATAGGTCATTCCCCTTTCCAAAGGTCTAGTCCAAAATCATAACCATCCTCAAGTCCTGTCACAAGACAAGGCTAGATCATGATTTGAACTTGATTCAAATCACATGCACAGTCCATACATATTTCAAAAAATTAGAAAAATAGAACTTTGGTAGGAAGTCCCCATATGAAGATCATAGTACTAGAGCGCACTCCAATTCCTCGGATCATACAGGTCTAGACTGATGCAAACCAATTAAGAATTTAAGTAATTCTCCCAAACATCCATGAGTCATCATAAGACTAAGAAAAACTACTTAAAACTTGTATAAACTTCAAACCATAGTTCATAATCATGAAAACCAATCTTAAAACCAATAAAACTGAATTAAACAATCTAAGAAAACTATAAGGTTCACCTCTTAGCTCTAGCTAAGAGATTAGTTAATGAAAAGCATATTAAAAAGCTAGAACTAGAACTAAGAAAAGGAAGAAAAACTAGCTGGAGGAGGCTAGGAAGCCTCCTATGACTTGAACTCCTTGCTCCCCACGTCCTTGGTTGCCCTGGAATAGAAGAGAGTACCTCCTTTTATAGTGCAGCAATAGTACAGCAACATAGCAGAATTTGTTTCGCTTGGTACGGCTTAACCAATGGTTGGATTGCCTTCAAAATTGATTTATAGCTTCCTTGTAATGTGATATTCCTCATAGATGATTTAGATTTCCAAGATTATCCTCTGAATGGGCCCACCAATCTCATCACCGACCGCCTCTCAAAATCGCGCACTTCGGGTACCTTCAGAACCAGTCATCTTGCTTTCAACGGTCCGGAGTGTATAGATGTCGGATTGATCCCAAATTGTGAACATTGGTAGAAAACTTCCTCCTATACATGATAGACGGATTAGATTGTCCAAAACAATCCCAGAATGTGGTCCGAAAATTAGAACACTTAGGGTTTTTATAAACTCTGTGCAGTTGGATCTTTCTGGATGGTCCATCTTTCTTCAACCGGTACGATCAAACCACACATCCTTTTGATCTGAAACTTTTGTGGTTATTCATATATGGATGTGCTCTAAAAGATGGTCAAAGTAGATTTTTCATATCATCAATGATGGGCCACCTGGACCGGCCCAGAGAGGAGTAGCGAAATCTGGAACTTTCTGGACAGTTCGTATTGTTTTGGCCATCACGATCAATCCGTTGCTCCGATCGACACGAAACCACTTGGGTTAGTTCGGCGTCGAGCTCCTCTTCAACATGGATGTGTTGGATTTCCAAATATCATCAAGATCGGCTCAGAAAACTGGTCTGAAAATTCAGAAACGGGAATGGCCTGCTGTCTGCAATCTGCAACTCAGAATTTTCATGGCCGACTGGTCAAGACCGGTCGGACAGGGCTGGCCGACCGGTCACGACCGGTCTGGCCTTCTTTGGCATTACTCCAGCAAGCATGGCCAACCGGTCAAGACCGGTCGAGCTTGTTCAGCTACCTTCCAGCGTGCATAGCTGACCGGTCTAGACCGGTCTGGCTTCCATGGCCGACCGGTCAAGACCGGTCGGTCTCTTTTTCTTCTTGTTTTCTTCCTTTCTTTCTTCTATTTTCTTCTTTCCTTGCTTCTTTCTTTGCTTCCTTCTTCCTTCGGCCCTCCTTGGGTCTTCATCCAAGGTTCTAAATCAGCTCTTTCCATCATCAATTTCGTGGAGTTCACTCTCAAACCTGCAATCACAAAACATGCATTAGATTTGTCTATATACCATGCAAACCTCGCACAATGAGTGATGAATTGGGGCTAGAATATGCACAATTAAGAGCTCAACACACTATTCCCTCCATATGTTTTTCCAGCTCATCTTAGTGGTTGAGCCCAAAATTTAAGCATATCCTAATGTCAAGTGGACCATGCCACAGTGGAAATGATGATCTTAAACTGTTGAAACCTTTCCAGGTTCTACAGTGATGTTTATTTGCCATCCAACCGGTTCATAAGATCACATGGATATGGATGAAGGAGAAAGCACAAATATCTGCTTGATTCAAAACTTCTTTGAACCAGTTGGGTACCACGCTGCCCAGCAGGTGGCCCACCTTATGGGTCGCAACGTGATGTATCTATTAGCTCCACCATGATGTATCTGTTTTATTCATGCTGCCTATCTATTTTTCCATATTATTTTAGATACGGCCCCAACAATGAGGCAAATTCAGATGTTAGATGGACCACACCCGTAGGAAATAGTGGCCATTGATGCCCACCATGGTTCCTTCTTTGATATATATGATTTATCCATGCCGTACACATATTTTGTTGACCTACCTTGTATGTGCAGGCCCAAGTATGGGGCCAATGTGGTCTTAAGTGGGCTATGCCACGAAGACTTTTACATTTCCAATGGGATCCACAGTTCGGGTCCCACTCTCTATATATATATTGGGCCTTTTAAGGTCAATGTTACATGATACGTTTGGTAACATGCTAGTATGATTAGCCTGATATGTCACACTGATAACATGCTTAGTATAATGAATACCATGCTCATTCATATGCCCATACGCATCATTCGTATGCCTGTTATGAATCATGATTAACCATAGCATATGCTAGTTGGCTTGTTATACTTAGGGGACCCGTGCGAGACAGGGTCGCCCCACATGATTGCGCAGTATGCGTAAGTTTGGTGCATGACTTGGATTGTATGACTCATGCATTTCGCATTATATATGTCACGATCGCTTTCACACAATAGCAGTATCAGGGTGGTGGCCACCATAGTCACATCATGGTTGGCAGTATTCGGACACCGAAACTTGTTCTAGTACGTGGGCGCTATGGATGTCCTTGGGTGAAAGTCCCTAAACCCTGTGGTACAGTAGGATGCTCCAGCGTTGAGACTGAGTGGATAACATGAGCGCCTGTGTGCCAAATACCAGTAGGCCGCGTCTCCCACTAGTGTCGAGGTCAGTTGGAAATGGGTGTGACCTTATCCGCCCGGGTGCAGTGGGCTGTAAGCTAGGTCGAGTCTGACCAGCTCATGGAATGGGTCCGCTATCGGCGAGCCGGGTGGGCATGACGAGGTGGATAGTGAGGTCTTTTCTACTCGCTTGGTTATGCACGCGATGTGCGGTGGCCAGTATTAGAGTATACTAGACCCCGGTGATGTCCCAGATGAGAACTATTTTGATATGTGGATCAGTTGAGGATTGACGTATTTGTATTGCATCTCTAGCATGTAACACTCGGCCATGTACGCCCTTGCATCGCATAGCCTTGGGATGGCTGATAGCATTCATGAACTTGGTAACTTAGCCCTCTACTACTTTCGCTTACACTGATATCTGTATACTTGTCATATGCATCACACGCGCACACACGCACTCTACTGAGCTTCGTAGGAAGCTCATGCGCGTTTGTTTACACTGCAGGTACTAGGGCAGATCAGCAGCGTTGAGCCCGGTTCATGTACCTGATATTTTGGACTTCTACTACCTGTTGTATTTTCCTTTCCAGCACTGTACTCAACAGCTTATTAGTGGATATTTGATGATGTTTTATGGTTTTGATTATGCTCCTGTACAAAAAAAAATTTACCTTGAAAATCCTCCTGGTAGGATCCCAGGATCGGAACCTGGCACATGAGAGCTAGGAGCCGAGAATGGGGTACTACGGAAGCTGTTGGCACCAAGGTCGGCGATCGGGAATTTAGTGAGCCCGGTCCCCGGGTTTGGGGCGTGACAGAAGTTGGTATCAGAGCATAACTTGGGAATACCTGCGGATGACATCACATATCTACTAATGACCTTAAATTAACTACCCTTAACTGAATGATTGTTGCAAACTTAGGATGATTAGGATCCCGATCTCATGCACTTAGCGACCCACACTAGGATCCTATTACAACATAGTTATAATAGGATTCCCTATTTTGAGCTTAGAAACTTCTGAATATAATTCCCTAATGTGTGTGCATTCGAAAGTATCAATGCTAAGAGGTACCTGTCCTTTTCTGTAGGATATGGCGCCCAAGAGAGCCACCGGTAGGCCGTCGACCGGTGCGGGTACATCCCAGACCGCCCCAGCCCCAGCTCCAGCTCCAGCTATGACTGCTGGTCAGTTCCAGGAGATGATGCGGGTTATGACCTCCATGGTAGAGCGCCAGGAGAGGAGGTCATTTGACGCAGTTGCCCCATCGGAGCAGGATCATGCTCGTTCCTTGCTGATGGATTTCAGGCGGATGGATCCCCCACGGTTTTTGGGCGGGCCAAACCCGGTGGCAGCGGAGAGATGGAAATCGGAGGTAACGAAGATCTTTACCACGATGCGATGCTCGACCGAGGAGCGAGTTCCTCTTGCCGTTTTTCTTTTTCAGGGAGAGGCCGAGCACTGGTGGGCGTCGGTTACCCGAGCTGCCGGGCCTGATTTCGAGTGGACATGGGAGGACTTTGTAGACCGGTTTGACGGGAAGTTCTTCCCTGAGCATGTCCGCTAGCAGCGTGCTCTAGAGTTCGAGACACTGGTCCAGGGAGATATGTCAGTGTCGCAGTATGAGGCTCGATTCGTTGAGCTATCCAGATTTGGACGTATCTTGTGGATGACGAGGTGCGGAAGGCCCGTCGATTCGAGACCGGACTGCGCCTTGGCCTTCGTGGCCGTGTCACGGGACACAAGCTTCCCACGTTCGAGGAGGTGGTAGAGCGGGCCCAGATATATGAGGCAGAGTGGGCCGATGCACAGCGGATCCGTGACCAGAGCGGAGACCGGAAGGGGAAGAGGAAGGCTCCTTCTAACAGCCTCCGGCAGCAGCAGACTCGGGCACAGCAGAGGCACCCGGTTCGTCCGTCTGTTCGACCGCTAGTAGCACCAGCAACACCTCCAGCACCGTCCCAGAGACAGTTTGCAGGTGTTTGTTACGGATGTGGGGGGACAGGGCATCGTAGGCATGAGTGTCCCCACCCACAGCAGCAGCCACAGCAGCAGCCACAGTAGCAGCCACAGCAGCAGAGGCAGCAGCATAGACCGCAACAGCAGCAGCGGCGACGCAGAGGGGACAGACACATCCCCAGCAGACTCAGGGCAGGTTCTACACAGCCCAGCAGGATCCTCAGGCACCTGGAGGAGTCGTTGATGGTACACTCATTGTCTCTGCATGCATAGCTCGTGTTTTGTTTGATTCTGATGCATCGCATTCTTTTGTATCCGATGATTTCTGCCGATCGACTGGTTTGCCGAGGGTTTGTCAGTGTCGACACCCTTAGGGAAGACCGCAGTATTGAGTTGATCTGTTCGTCTTGCCCTGTCTTGGTAGGAGAGACCTTTTTGCCCGTCGATTTGTTTATTTTACCGATGATCGAGTTTGATGTTATCCTAGGCATGGATTGGTTGGCTGAGTATCACGCTGTATTGGACTGCTTCGCAAGAACAGTCACTTTCCTTATACCCGACATGCCGCAGTTTCAGTTCGTTGCCGAGCCTAGAGGTGAGCAGTTGTCATCTTTGATGTCGTGTGCCATAGAGGAATCGGTTGCCGTGTGCATCGACCAGCTGCCGGTAGTTTGTGATTTTTTGTATGTGTTTCAGGAGATTCTGGGGTTGCCACCTCGTTGGCATACCGAGTTTCAGAATGACCTCGTGCCCGGTACTGCGCCTATCTCAAAGGCCCCGTACCGTATGGCACCTTTGGAGTTGCGGGAGCTGCGGAAGCAGTTGGACGAGTTGCGTGAACTAGGCTTCATCCGTCCGATCAGTTCACCGTGGGGAGCGCTGGTACTATTCGTGAAGAAGAAGGATGGCTCGTTGAGGCTCTGCGTGGATTACCGCGAGCTCAACAAGGTCACGATTAAGAATAGGTACCCGCTTCCGAGGATCGACGATTTATTTGACCAGTTGCGGGAGGCCCATTTCTTTTCGAAGATTGACCTACGGTCCGGTTATCATCAGGTCTGTGTCCGGGAGGAGGATATCCCGAAGACGGCATTCAGGACGCGTTACAGTCATTTCGAGTTCCAGGTCATGTCTTTCGGACTGACCAATGCACCCGCTGTGTTCATGCAATTGATGAACGAGGTCTTTCGTCCCTACCTTGATCAGTTTGTTGTGGTGTTTATCGATGACATTCTGATCTATTCGAGGACTCGGGAGGAGCATGCGCAGCATCTGAAGATCACCTTGCAGACCCTCCGCACACACCAACTTTATGCGAAGTTGGAGAAGTGTGAGTTTTGGCGGGAGGAGGTGAAGTTCCTCGGTCATGTGGTGACGAGGCAGGGAGTAGCAGTAGATCCGGTGAAGATTGATGCCGTGCGTCAGTGGGGTCAGCCCACAAACGTGTCCGAAATCCAGAGTTTCCTGGGGTTAGCAGGTTATTATCGCCGTTTCATAGAGGGCTTCTCTCGTATTGCAACCCCGCTGACCAGGTTGACCTGGAAGGGCGCTGAGTTCGTTTGGAGTGATGCCTGTGAGTGAGCATTTGCAGAACTGAAGGACCGTCTTACTTCTACACCAGTCCTCACTCTTCCCTCCGGGAGTGAAGGATTCGTGGTTTTTACAGATGCCTCACGATTGGCTTAGGTGCTGTCCTGATGCAGCATGGCAGAGTAGTAGCGTATGCGTCTCGCCAGCTCAAGGTCCATGAGCAGAACTACCCCACGCATGATCTGGAGCTAGCAGCGGTAGTCTTCGCACTGAAGGTGTGGAGACACTATCTTTATGGGGTTAGGTTCGAGCTCTTTTCTGACCACAAGAGCCTAAAGTACCTCTTCTCGCAGTTCGAGTTGAACATGAGGCAGAGACGTTGGATGGAGCTCCTGAAGGATTATGATTTTGATCTTCAGTACCACCCTGGTAAGGCAAACGTGGTGGCAGATGCCCTTAGCCGTCAGCCACTAGGCCTGGTGGCGCATATGATGGTCCGGGAGTGGAGGATGCTCGAGGAGGTTGCCGAGTATGATTTTAAGCTGAGCCTGCAGTCTTCTATCGCGCAGTTATCGAGCTTGTCGATTCAACCCTCTCTTGTTTCTAGGGTGATCGAGGCTCAGCAGATAGATCAGACGTTGAAGGATTATTGGGAAGAGGCCGCGTCAGAGGGTCAGACTAATTGGCAGATTGGGTCAGATGGTGGACTTCGTTTCAGGGGTCGGTTGTGTGTTCCAGATATTCCTCAGTTGCGCAGAGATCTTATGGATGAGGCACACCGATCGAGGTTCACGATCCACCCAGGCTCTACCAAGATGTATCGTGATATGAGGAGGCAGTATTTTTGGGCCGGAATGAAGCGTCAGATTGCCAGTTTTGTGGCTGAGTGTGACACTTGCCAGCGTGTCAAGGCCGATCATCGCAAACTTCCAGGTCCCCTGCAGCCGTTGAGTGTCACGTTGTGGAAATGGGAGCACGTGACCACAGACTTCATTATGAGCTTGCCGAGGACTGTCGCGGTCACGACGCCATCTGGGTTGTCGTTGATCGTTTGACGAAGTCGGCACATTTTCTTGCGATACGTGCGACCTGGCCATTGGACCGACTTACAGAATTGTTTATCGAGGAGATTGTGAGGCTGCAGGGAGTCCCAGTTGCGATCGTTTCTGACCGAGACCCGAGATTTACGTCGCGGTTCTGGAGGAGTTTTCAAAAGGCGATGGGGCCTGCCTTGAAGTTCATCATCGCATATCATCCTCAGACTGATGGTCAGACCGAGAGGGTCAACCAGATCCTTGAGGACATGCTTCGAGCTTGCGTGTTGGATTTCTCAGGTAGTTGGGATAAACACCTGTGTTTGGCTGAGTTTACATATAATAACAGCTACCAGGCGACTATCGGTATGGCTCCTTTTAAGGCGTTGTATGGTAGACCCTGTAGGTCTCCTAGTTGTTGGGCCGAGGTTGGAGAGCATCGTCTCCTAGGTCCCGAGCTTGTGCAGAGGACATCAGAGGCTATCGATATCATCAGGTAGAGGATGCGCACAGCTCAGAGTCGACAGAAGAGTTTTGCAAATCGTCGACGTCGTCCCCTAGAGTTTTCCATTGGGGATCGTGTGTATCTCAGGGTCTCACCCATGAAGGGCGTGGTTCGTTTTGGAGCTAAGGGGAAGCTTGCCCCGAGATTCATTGGACCCTTCGAGATCACTAGGGCGCGTTGGCGCCGTGGCCTATCAGCTTGCCTTGCCACTTTAGTTGTCTGGCGTCCACAATGTTTTTCATGTTTCTATGTTGCGGAAGTGTGAGTCAGACGTGATTCCTGTGATAGATTGGCAGCTGTTGGAGGTTCGTGAGGATGCTTCTTACATTGAGCAGCCGGTTCGTATCCTTGACCAGAAGGAGCAGGTCCTCCAGACCAAGGTCATTCCCTTGGTGAAGGTCCAATGGAGTCATCATAGCGCAGATGAGGCGTCGTGTGAGCGAGAGGCAAAGATTCGGGAGTCTTATCCTCATCTTTTTTATGATTGATTGTATCGGTATGATTGCTTTTCGATTCGATATGCATATATAGTGATGCGATTCCCTTTTTTATGATCTTCGGCTAGTTTGGGTTGTATTGCAAATGTCGAGGATGAAATTTTTTGTTAGGAGGACAGAGTTGTAAGACCCGTATCCCTTATTTGCCCTCCATACGCTTAATTCCCGGTGCCGGTACGTTCCGGATGGACCAGATTAGCGAGCCTTGATCGCGACCCTATTTTAGTACCGCATCGACCCGAGACCTATCCCCCGGCGACCGCGTAGGCGCTACGATTCCAACGCCGCGCGGCACGCCCCATTGCTATACCCGGTGTGTAAGTTGTGTCATTTGCGTATACCGAGGTGGGCCGCGCAACGCGCGTGTGGCGTGGGCCCCACTTGCACAAATCCCAAGATCATGTCAAATCCATCACCATCACCTCACCCATACCCCTCTCATTACCCCTACTCTATACACCCCATACCCCCCATCCCTCTCTCACCTCCCAAAGTCAAATCTACCCATACCCCCATACCCCTCTCCCATGCTAGCCATCATCACCCCCTATGATTCCTTCTCTCTCTTCCCCCCCCCCCCCCCCCCCCATACAAGTGCATACGTAGGGGGGAGAGGAGGCCTTCTCACTTCCCATATTTGCAAGAGAAAGAGATTTGAGAGAGAGAAGAGAGAGAAGTAGAGAGAGATTTGAGTGATCAAGAGAGAGATTAGAGAGATTGAGGGTGGAGATCAAGCTTGGAGGGCCTTAATCACAGTCCGGATCGTCCGATCGTCAACCCGATCCAATCCAACCGTCCATCCTTCGAGGTGAGTACAAGGGGGACATAAATCCCCCATTTTCTTATTTCCTTTCATTTTCCTTTTCTTTTGGGCCCATCTGGTGGTGGACAACCTGATGGATGGATTGGATCATCCATGAATGGGCCCCACGACATAATAATAATAATAGTAATAATAATAATAATATATATGTATAAATATTTAAAAAAAAGAGGAAGTCTACCCGCTGGACAGACAGCGTCCAGAGGACTGCTGCTGCCCAGTAGGGCAAACCATTTTTTGGCGTGGAACAGGTTCCCACACGTGGGACCCACCTTGATGTATGCATCCAATCCACGCCGTCCAGCTGTTTCTCCATCCCATTTTAGGGCAGGGAGCCAAAAATGAAGTAGATCCAGATCTCAGGTGGACCACACCATTGAAAACAGTGAGGCTAATGAAGCCTACTGTTGAGGCTTCTTGGGCCCACCGTGATGTTTGTGGACCACATCTCCTTGCCACATATTGGGCTTGTTAGGACCCCAACGATCTGGGGAGCATGATGAATGGGGTGGATTGTCCCTAAGTGGGCCCCACTTGAAATAACCACAAAAAAAAGCAAAAAAAAAAGGAAATGAACGTCCAGCGTCTGGACGTTCTGACGTTGGAACGTCCAGCGTCACGTGGACGCCGTAATGGGTCCCCACTCGTGGGACCCACCTTGATGATTATGTTCCATCTGCACCGTCCATCTGTTTTCCCAGGTCATTTTAGGGCCAGGGCCAAAATATGAAGCCGATCCAAATCTTAAGTGGACCGCACTGCATAAAACAGTGGAAATAATGATTTCTACTGTCAGAAATTCTTCGGCCCACTTTGATGTTTCTAGACCGATTTACATATCCAATATTGGGCTTATTGGGTCCCCCATGAGATGGGTAACCTGATGAACGGAGTGGATCAGACCCATGTGGGCCCCACTTGATATAAGCACAAAAAAAAGGAGAAAGAAAGAGAAGAAGAAGCAGCGTCACTGACGCTGGTAGTACCAGCGTCCAGGACGCTGGCTCGTGCCAGCTGGTGGCCCATTCGCGGGTCCCACCATGATGCATGTGCTGTATCCACACCGTCCATCCATTTGGGGAGATCATTTTAGGGCATGACCCCAAGATTGAGTCAGATCCAAGTCTCAAGGGAGCCCCACCACAGAAAACAGTAGGGACAGTGAACCTACCGTTGAAACCCTCCTATGGCCCACCATGATGTTTATTTGAGATCCAACCTGTTCATAATTTCACACATGCACGGAAGAAGGGAGGGCAAAAATATCAGCTTGATCGAAAACTTCCGTGGGCCCCACTTGGTGAGAACATAATAATAAAAAATAAAAAAAAAACGGGTCGCTGGACAGACAACGTCCAAGGGACGCTGCTGCCCAGCAGCCTTCTGGGCGTCACCCCATGGGCCCCAGTCGTTGGGCCCACTTAGAATGTACGTGCCTTATCTATTCCCTCCATATGTTTTTCCAGCTCATCTTAGTGGCTAAGCCCAAAATTTAAGCATATCCTAATGTCAAGTGGACCATGCCACAGTGGAAATGATGATCTTAAACGTTGAAACCTTTCCAGGTTCTACAGTGATGTTTATTTGCCATCCAACCGGTTCATAAGATCACATGGATATGGATGAAGGAGAAAGCACAAATATCTGCTTGATTCAAAACTTCTTTGAACCAGTTGGGTACCACGCTGCCCAGTAGGTGGCATGCCTTATGGGTCCCAACGTGATGTATCTATTAGCTCCACCATGATGTATCTGTTTTATTCATGCTGCCTATCTATTTTTCCATATTATTTTAGATACGGCCCTAACAATGAGGCAAATTCAGATGTTAGATGGACCACACCCGTAGGAAATAGTGGCCATTGATGCCCACCATGGTTCCTTCTTTGATATATATGATTTATCCATGCCGTACACATATTTTGTCAACCTACCTTGTATGTGCAGGCCCAAGTATGGGGCCGATGTGGTCTCAAGTGGGCTATGCCACGAAGACTTTTACATTTCCAATGGGATCCACAGTTCGGGTCCCACTCTCTATATATATATTGGGCCTTTTAAGGTCAATGTTACATGATACGTTTGGTAACATGCTAGTATGATTAGCCTGATATGTCACACTGATAACATGCTTAGTATAATGAATACCATGCTCATTCATATGCCCATATGCATCATTCGTATGCCTGTTATGGATCATGATTAACCATAACATATGCTAGTTGGCTTGTTATACTTAGGGGACCCGTGCGAGACAGGGTCGCCCCACATGATTGCGCAGTATGCGTAAGTTTGGTGCATGACTTGGATTGTATGACTCATGCATTTCGCATTATATATGTTACGATCGCTTTCACACAATAGCAGTATCAGGGTGGTGGCCACCATAGTCACATCATGGTTGGCAGTATTGGACACCGGAAACTTGTTCTAGTACGTGGGCGCTATGGATGTCCTTAGGTGAAAGTCCCTAAACCCTGTGGTACCAGTAGGATGCTCCAGCGTTGAGACCGAGTGGATAACATGAGCGCCTGTGTGCCAAATACCAGTAGGCCGCGTCTCCCACTATGTCGAGGTCGGTTGGAAATGGGTGTGACCTTATCCGCCCGGGTGCAGTGGGCTGTAAGCTAGGTCAAGTCTGACCAGCTCATGGAATGGGTCCGCTATCGGCGAGCCGGGTGGGCATGACGAGGCGGATAGTGAGGTCTTTTCTACTCGCTTGGTTATGCGCGCGATGTGCGGTGGCCAGTATTAGAGTATACTAGACCCCGGTGATGTCCCAGATGAGAACTATTTTGATATGTGGATCAGTTGAGGATTGACGTGTTTGCATTGCATCTCTAGCATGTAACACTCGGCCATGTAGGCCATTGCATTGCATAGCCTTGGGATGGCTGATAGCATTCATGAACTTGGTAACTTAGCCCTCTACTACTTTCGCTTACTCTGATATCTGTATACTTGTCATATGCATCACACGCGCACACACGCACTCTACTGAGCTTCGTAGGAAGCTTATGCGCGTTTGTTTACACTGCAGGTACTAGGGCAGATCAGCAGCGTTGAGCCCGGTTCATGTACCTAATATTTTGGACTTCTGCTACCTGTTGTATTTCCCTTTCCAGCATTGTACTCAACAACTTATTAGTGGATATTTGATGATGTTTTATGGTTTTGATTATGCTCCTGTACAAAAAAAAATTTACCCTGAAAATCCTCCTGGTAGGATCCCAGGATCGGAACCTGGCACATGAGAGCTAGGAGCCGAGAATGGGGTACTATGGAGGCTGTTGGCACCAAGGTCGGCGATCGGGAATTTAGTGAGCCCGGTCCCAGGGTTTGGGGCGTGACACTCAAAATCTCCTCATCTGAAGATGTAAAACTACGACACTTAACTGTGTGAGACTCGTCTTGCTCGCTGACGTAAAATGGATCGGGTGCCTTACCAGCAGTAGAAGCTGGAAGTGGATGAAAATTCCATACCTTCCCCTCATTTTAGAAAAATAAAAAAATACCAAAACATTGCAAAATCATCTTTCAAAAATCACAAAAATATTTCTCTTGCTTTCAAATCAGATATGTTTAAAATCACAAAAAATATTTCCTTTGTTTTCAATAACCAATCCCCATCCTGACTACTCAGATAAAGATTTGGACCATATATTTGCAAAAATTGTCACTATCTCTAGCATTGCACTTCAGGAGTCCTGAACTCCGATCACCACCTCACAGTTTGGGATGACGGATCCGATCGCCCGCAAATTGGAATCTTGACCAAAATTGGCTACCAAGTACCGTCTCAATTGCATCTATTCACAGAAGAACATCTTGAAGTCTGATAACCTCCTTCGTCCATCCTTACTAGCAAAGAAACAGCATCTTGGGACGATGGACCTGATCGACTACGGGTTGGGATCTTGACCAACCCGCTGACCAAACATCCGCATCGAAAAAAAAATCCCCAGAGGAGTATAACCCCGCAAGCAATAAACTCCAAGTTATCTACATCCCCAGCAAAAGAAAAACCATCGAACTGAAAGAGAATGAGCCAAACCATGCATCCATCATCAAATATGCATCTCCATGCATCGCATCAATCATCATGTTTACTGCTTTCAAAATAAAAGTCGGTTAGCCAAAGGCCCCACAGGCATCCCTAGTGGAGGCACGTGCAAGCCGGATTTCCTTTTCAAAAAGACAAAAAACGTATTTTCCTATTTGCAAATAACAACCCCACGAAGTATCACTCCCCAGAGTGGGTACCTTTTCAAAATCCAAAAATATTTTCCCAGTAGAGCTTTGGCCTCCAAAACACCGAGAGATCTTCCATATCTCTGGGTAGGAGCCGGCACAAAAATCAAATAAGATCCGATGTCTCGCGGTTTCTCCGAATACCACCGGATCCAATGCACTCAAAGTACGGTCGAACTGAACTCCAGTGTTAGTGCGGTCGTACCACATGCCAAGATATGAAAAGATGAAAGCCAAAAGGCTAGGTTAAAGAAACCATTTGAACCGGTGGAAATGATGAATTGTAACCCAGGTATCAAAATCAGCAGATTGGGTGGAAAGAGCTCACTTGCACATACCTAGGCGTGTTAGTGCACTTTTCTGTGGTATACTAGTGCACCTTGTTTGTCAATTACTTAGGTCAGTAGGTCTAATGTCGGTTGAGCTTAATGAAGACGAAGACCGAAGACTCAAGTGGCCCGGCTGCATCAAGAAAGAAGAAACAGGTAAATGTGATGCCTTGGTGTGCCTTGCCTTGACCAAAACCTAACCCATAACCTCTTAGATGACTTGCACCAACTAGGTATACCTTTAGTCATCATCATTAGTCTTAGAACTCCATGAAAAACATGATAAATTAGACTAATTAAAGAGGTGGAAGCTGCTGCAATAAAAAAGGCTCAAACAGCAGTTTCCGATAGGACTCCGATCATTCGGACGAGTGCTCCGATAGGACTCCGATCGATCGGACAGAAATTCCGATCAATCGGAAATTGTCCCAAAAAAATTGAAAACTCACTGGACATATTTCCGATCAATCGGACAGTCTTCCGATCCATCGGAAGGGGCCGTCCGATCAATCGGACAGTGTTCCGATCAATCGGAATTTCTTCCAGAGACTTCTCTGGATAGATTTTCGATCAATCGGACTTGTCTCCGATCAATCGGACTGGGCTCCCATCAATCGGACACTTTTTCCGATCAATCGGAGATGCACGAATCTGCCCGTTTTTTGACCGTTGGAAGAAAATCTATTTAAAAGGGGGATTCGTTTTTTTGAGCTAAGAGAGGGGATTTTGAGGAGATAGAAGCCACCATTGCTAGAGATCATTAGAGGCTCTATCCCAAACCTAAAGCAAGTCATTCTCCTTGTGTTTTCATCACAAGCTTGGGCCATTCAATGGCATCTTGAGAATGGACTTGTTTCCTCTTGATTCGTAGGGTTTAGACACCTTGATGATAGTTAAATCCTTTGTCTAAACACTACCTAGGAGTCCATTTAGGTGTATTCCTCTAGGAAACCCATTTCCTACCATTTGTAGAGGTTTCACCATTCCCTAGCACCTTGGGCATCTCCAATGGAGCATCACATGCAAGGTAGCTGATCTTGGAGCTGAAGCCTTGGCAAAGCAACGGCGTCAACGATCGGGGGAGCACAAGGGGAGCTGATTCAAGCACGGGAGAGCGAGGAGAAGCAACCCAAGACGGCGCAACAAGGGGCTCAATCCGACAAGTAAGGTTATCTTGTTAGGAGTCCATCCACTCAATTCCCTGTGGGAGTTGAGTGTAGAGTTTGTTTGACAAACTCGACCTAGGGTCGTTAGCCGATCCTTGGCCTATTAGTTGGGCCTAAAATCTAGGGACGTCAGCCGTTCCTTGGCAGGTTAGTCGGGCCTAAAACAAAGTCTCCAAGGGGGAGCCACCAACACGGGTGGAAACGTGTAGGTTGGGAGGAACCTGTAAACTCCCCGGTTGGGTGGATCCGAGTTAAAACACCTTAGTTGGGAGGAACCAGATTTAAACTCCCCAGTGAATGCTAGTGTGCTCAAAGGGGTTGAGTACTTGAACCGGGAGTGGAGTAGACAAGTACTCGAACCACTATACATCCTTGTGTTTGTGATTGTATTGGAGCACATTTCTCTTTAATGCATTGCATTTAATTGGTTAATTATGAATGCTTAGTTAGGAATGTATGCTAGGCACTTGATAGGCATCCACACTCACAAGATGTACTTTCACTACCTCATGTTGACTTGAGCATTTCTTGATCCATCCTCTATAGTCCCCATGAGTCACTTAGACTAGGTTGCTTATTGCTCTTATCTCTTGCTAGTCTTTTAATTGGACCCACTTAGGCTTGGAAGCCGAAGTGTTAATCGCGTACGTATTTTAATTTGCTGATTTGTTAAAGTAGGCGAAAAGATTTTTTAAAAGGTCCTTATACCCCCCTCCTATAGGTTCAGCCATAATTCTAGTTGCTCCTTAAGCTTCCGCACGCGTATGCGTAGGGTGTCGTGTTAGTCTACCCGACGCAATTTCAATTGGTATCAGAGCGGGTTGCTCTTCAAGGACGTAATCGTCTAGAGTAAGATCCGATACCGGAGCACTAGCATAATATCTAACCGAGATGGGAGTACTACCAACCGTCCACCTTTCTTTGACGGGTCCAACTATGCTTATTGGAAGGCGAGAATGAGAATTTTTCTCCAATCCATGGATCGTCCGGTGTGGCTTAGCACACAAACTGGATATACCTTGCCCACCGAGCAAGTGGAGGTTGATGGGAAAAATATTGTCATTCCCAAAGATGATTCCAAATGGGATGACATAGAGAGAGCTCAATACATGGCAAATGCCAAAGCTCTCAATGCGATTTGCTATGCGGTTTCCTCGGAAGAATTTCAGCGCATTCTCACATGCGCAACTGCAAAAGAAGCGTGGGATATACTTGAGGTTACCCACGAGGGAACTAGCACAGTAAGACGCTCGAAGCTTCAGCTCCTAACCACCAAATTTGAAAACACTAGGATGGAAGAGACTGAAACTTTCATGGAGTTTTATACTAAAGTGTCAGATATTTGCAACTCCATGTTTGTCTTGGAGGATTAGGTTCCGGAAGGAAGGATTTGTAGAAAAATACTTAGGTCCCTCCCGGAAAGATTTGACTCCAAGATAGTTGCCTTAGAGGAGTGTAGAGACATAGATAACATGAAAGTAGAAGAACTCATAGTTTCCCGACAAACTCATGAACTACACTTTAAGGCCCCCTTTAGGAAGAAAAACATCGCCCTAAAATCCTCTCACAAACATAAGGAAATTAAGAGTGAGTCGGAGGAGATAGCGATGATGAGGATGATGAGGAAGAAAAATTAAACAAAAAATTCAAGAGATTCCTCAAATTTGATAGAGGGAATAGCCGTGACAAGAAGGACAAGAAGGGTGATAAACATAAAGGAAAATCATCCAAACCTTCATCCGTCCGATGTTACGGTTGCGGTCAACGTGGCCATATTGCCCCGGACTGTCCGGAAACGCCTAAACCTGAAAGGTAAAAAGGCGATGGCTGCCACGTGGGATAATACGGAGAAGTCGGACTCCAAATCCGATGACTCTGCTAGTGATGGGAGCCAACATAATGATCTAGCTCTCTCGGCTTCCACCACTACCCCTCTTCCCGCTTATCTAAGAGGGGATCCCAACCGCTATCTGTTAAGCTCATAATTGTGCATATTCTAACCCCAATTCATCACTTATTATGCATGATATACATGCTTATTGGACCAACTTAATACATGATTTGTGATTGTAGGAAGAAGATGGAGATTTCACATATTGAAGGCTAAGTGGAGCTCTTTATGAGCATTGAGGATCAATAGATGAAGTATTGAAGGAAGAACAAAGAAAAGAAAGCAAGGAGAGAAGAGAAAAGAAGAAAGAAAGAAAGAAATGGAGAAGGAAGAAGGCAGGACCGGTCGGCTGACCGGTCAGCCAAGCAAGACCGACCGGTCATGACCGGTCGGCCACCCCACTCATGTGTTGGATTGAACAGAGACTAAGCCCGACCGGTCATGACCGGTCGAGCACAGCTGCTGACTGAAGGACTGCCCAGGCCGACCGGTCATGACCGGCCGGCCATTGCTGCTGGACAAAGGGAAAGTCACTCCGACCGGTCGTCCGACCGGTCGGCTGTGCAAAACTAGAAACTTCTATTTCGGGACTCCGATTTCTTCTGCGCAAGTGCGTAGTTTTACGCAAAATCTGGAATCTTCTTGCGTATTGGACTCCTCCAAGCTATAAAAGGACCTCTTTTCTTCATACCAAGGGGGCTACAACGTGGAGATTGCTGAGGAGAAGGATTCTACTTCAGATCTTTAGTTTTCTTTCCGTTTTTTGTAGTTTTTCATGTTTTTAGAGGCTTTTAGTTCAAGGATGTTAGAGATGAACTAAACCCTCTTAGCTAGGGCTAAGAGGGGAAGCTCTTGATTCGTTTTTGATGGATTAATGCAACCTAGGTTTCCTTTTGTGTTTTAATTGATGAATTTTAGTTCAATTTGAGTTTGATTCAAGTACTATGTTGGTTTCTACTTTGATCTCTTGATGACTCCGGGCTCATGTGATTCTTAGTGATTCTAAGCATAGTATCTTAGCTTTTGAGCATTGTCATGCATGTGTAATGCATTGATCTACCATCGACTCCGGGCATGGTAGACGCTTTGATTGCCTTGTATGCAATGGCCTGATTTTCATGTGGGAACTCATGCAACTGAAATTCTTATCTTTTATGTATGATCTATAATATGTGTTTAGTGATTGATTTTGATTTAAATAGAGTTCAAATCATGAGTTGTAATCAGGTCTAGTGACAGGACTTGGTGAAGGCTATGGTTATGAATCTCAACTAGATTGGAAAGAGGCTTGGCCTATACAATTGAGTGTGCCCAAGGTCTGAGCATGGTTGTGGGAATCAAATCAGTTAATAAGCACCTATTTCAGACAACTGTGTTTAATTGCTCTATATTCCGATCGGATAGAGATGGAAATCTGATTCTGATTGAGTTATATGAGACCTAGTTGTGTTAATGCATTGAAATGTATCAAGAGTGGATCCTTGGCGCTCTAGTGACTTTTTAGATTGAATTTACCTTAACCATTCACTGTTTAAACTCAAATCACTGTTTGTTTAGTTTTAGTTCTTAATAGAGTCTTAATTACTAGTTGTTTTAGTTAAATTCTGAAGATACTCATACATAAATCTCTGTGGGAACGATACTCGGTCTTTCCGAATTATTACTACTTCGCAACCCTACACTTGGGGAGCGAACACTATCCCTTCTAGGAGTAGAAGGAGTTCCCAACCCCTCACCTCATGCTACATTTTATGAGGGTGTTGAGGAAATTAGTTACCCTTAGGCAAATCAAACTAAACATAGTTAGTGAGGGTAGCTAGATATGCTTTTATAGGAATATCTGAGGATTTCAGCCTCATTTCTGTGTGTATGGGCAAATCAGAGGATTCAAGCCTCATTAGCCCAATTTTCGATAATTTAGCCTTGCTTTTAATTGATATATTTGCTTGCTAGATTATCACCATGCTTAGATTAGCTAATCATCTTGAGTTTTATGCTTCATTGTATGCTAATCTTTGCTTAGTATTGCTCTTGATATACCAATAGGGGAGGTTGGTTGATTGGGCTATAAGCCCTTGAGCTTTAATGCTTAGTGTATATCATAGATGACCAATTATGCATGATTAACTATGCTTAGATAGATACATTTCTTGTTAATCATGTTCCTTAGCATGCTCCATGTATTTATGTATCATGCACCCTATACTCTCCTTGTTAGCATGTGTTTATAGTTATAATTGTGACATACTATCTTCTCTTACCTTGACCTTAATTGTTGCATCATTAAGGGGGAGAGAATAGCTTGTTAATTGCTAACGAAAAGGGGGAGAAAGATCAAGTCCCACCAAAACTAGTTTGCTATGTTTTGTGATGCAGGGATTGACAGGTTATGGGGGAGCAAACTGAAGAGGAGCTGCTTAGATTAGGCATGTCAAGAGTCCTGTATTTCATTTTATATTAATGTAATCTCTTGTACATGTATTTGTTTTGGTAGGTTAGGTTTTTGTAAGTAATTGACAAAGGGGGAGATTGTTAGTGCACTTTTCTGTGGTATACTAGTGCACCTTGTTTGTCAATTACTTAGGTCAGTAGGTCTAGTGTCGGTTGAGCTTAATGAAGACGAAGACCGAAGACTCAAGTGGCCCGGCTGCATCAAGAAAGAAGAAACAGGTAAATGTGATGCCTTGGTGTGCCTTGCCTTGACCAAAACCTAACCCATAACCTCTTAGATGACTTGCACCAACTAGGTATACCTTTAGTCATCATCATTAGTCTTAGAACTCCATGAAAAACATGATAAATTAGACTAATTAAAGAGGTGGAAGCTGCTGCAATAAAAAAGGCTCAAACAGCAGTTTCCGATAGGACTCCGATCAATCGGACAAGTGCTCCGATAGGACTCCGATCGATCGGACAGAAATTCCAATCAATCGGAAATTGTCCCAAAAAAATTGAAAACTCACTGGACATATTTCCGATCAATCGGACAGTCTTCCGATCCATCGGAAGGGGCCGTTCGAATCAATCGGACAGTGTTCCGATCAATCGAAATTTCTTCCAGAGACTTCTCTAGATAGATTTCCGATCAATCGGACTTGTCTCCGATCAATCGGACTGGGCTCCGATCAATCGAACACTTTTTTCGATCAATCGGAGATGCACGAATCTGCCCGTTTTTTTACCGTTGGAAGAAAATCTATTTAAAAGTGGGATTCATTTTTTTGAGCTAAGAGAGGGGATTTTGAGGAGATAGAAGCCACCATTGCTAGAGATCATTAGAGGCTCTATCCCAAACCTAAAGCAAGTCATTCTCCTTGTGTTTTCATCACAAGCTTGGGCCATTCAATGGCATCTTGAGAATGGACTTGTTCCCTCTTGATTCCTAAGGTTTAGACACCTTGATGATAGTTAAATCCTTTGTCTAAACACTACCTAGGAGTCCATTTAGGTGCATTCCTCTAGGAAACCCATTTCCTACCATTTGTAGAAGTTTCACCATTCCCTAGCACCTTAGGCATCTCCAATGGAGCGTCACATGCAAGGTAGCTGATCTTGGAGCTGAAGCCTTGGTAAAGCAACGGCGTCAACGATCGGGGGAGCATAAGGGGAGCTGATTTAAGCACGGGAGAGCGAGAAGAAGCAACCCAAGACGGCGCAACAAGGGGCTCAATCCGACAAGTAAGGTTGTCTTATTAGGAGTCCATCCACTCAATTCCCTGTGGGAGTTGAGTGTAGAGTTTGTTTGACAAACTCGACCTAGGGTCGTTAGCCGATCCTTGGCCTATTAGTTGGGCCTAAAATCTAGAGACGTCAGCCGTTCCTTGGCAGGTTAGTCGGGCCTAAAACAAAGTCTCCAAGGGGGAGCCACCAACACGGGTGCAAACGTGTAGGTTGGGAGGAACCTGTAAACTCCCCGGTTGGGTGGATCCGAGTTAAAACACCTTGGTTGGGAGGAACCAGATTTAAACTCCCCAGTGAATGCTGGTGTGCTCAAAGGGGTTGAGTACTTGAATCGGGAGTGGAGTAGACAAGTAGTCGAACCATTATACATCCTTGTATTTGTGATTGTATTGGAGCACATTTCTCTTTAATGCATTGCATTTAATTAGTTAATTATGAATGCTTAGTTAGGAATGTATGCTAGGCACTTGATAGGCATCCACACTCACAGATGTACTTTCACTACCTCATGTTGACTTGAGCATTTCTTGATCCATCCTCTATAGTCCACATGAGTCACTTAGACTAGGTTGCTTATTGCTCCTATCTCTTGCTAGTCTTTTAATTGGACCCACTTAGGCTTGGAAGCCGAAGTGTTAATCACGTACGTATTTTAATTTGCTGATTTGTTAAAGTAGGCGAAAAGATTTTTTAAAAGGTCCTTATACCCCCCTCCTATAAGTTCAGCCATAATTCTAGTTGCTCCTCAAGCTTCCGCACGTGTATGTGTAGGGTGTTGTGTTAGGCTACCCGACGCAATTTCAAGGCGTGGATGCCTGAAGTACCTTAACTGAGTCAAAGTTGGCGTAGTGATCTCCTGTAAGACTACATGGACGCAAGGTAGCTAACCACTTTGACAGTCAAGCGAGACAAGTACTCCTGGAGTGATCCGGAAAAACATCAAACAATCAATCTCAGGGTCGGTAACCTCGTAAGACTATGATGGACGTAGAGGCTCTACTGTACCTTTTCGATGTTAGTACCGATCGGAAATGGAAGGGTTGCGCTTGGGTACCCAGGTTGCAGCGCATGCAGGGACAATCGCAACGTTTTCTCCAAACTCTCGCGATATGTGCGAGTTATTGTTTGCTTCCCCAAGTGTAGGGTTGCGATGTAGTAATAAACTCGGTAAGACCGAGGTCGATCCACAGGAACTTATGTAGGAATTCACAAACACATCCAATAGTGTCTATTGAGAGCTAACAACCAGATTTTTTTATGAAATTGAAGTAAGTAACAACTTTGGGCTAAATTGAAGGTAAACAATTCTAAAAAGGCACTAGGGGTTCAAGGATCCATTTGTAGCAATCCTTGATGTTCAATCCGCTGTGGTTTCTCATTCTCTCAACTAGAATCGATATTAAGATCTATCTAGTGGGATGATAGAGCTGTTAAACTAAAAAATTTGCCATATGTAAGACCAATGCATATAACTCACTCAATGCAAGCTAGGATGAGCATGCTTAATTGCATTGGTCAGCCCAATTCCAATAGGCACAGTTCACAATCATAACCATCCTCAAGTCCTGTCACTAGAAAAGGCTAGATTATGATTTGAACTTGATTCAAATCACGTGCACAGTCCCACATAGCACAGAATTTCAGAAAAGTAGAACTTTGGTAGGAAGTTCCCACATGAAGATCATAGTACTAGAGCGTACTCCAATTCCTCGGATCATACAGGTCTAGACTAACACAAAGCAATTAAGAACTTAAGTAATTCTCCCAAACATCCATGAGTCATCATAAGACTAAGAAAAACTACTTAAAACTTGTATAAACTTCAAACCATTGTTCATAATTATTAAAACCAATCTTAAAACCAACTTAAACGAATTGAAAACATCTTAGATTCACTACAAGCTTCACCTCTTAGCCCTAGGTAAGAGGTTTAGCCGTTCATGATCCAAGGAAACATGAAACAACTAAGAAAGAACATAAAACAAACTACAAACTAGAAGGAGTTGTGGAACTCCGAAATCCACTTTCGCCGCCTCCCACCTTGCTTAAACTCTTATAAGATACCCTAGGAACGATCCCTAGGTGTCCTTTTATAGTGGGGAGGCTCCGTAACCTCAGAATATTCGAGAACTTGCGTAGAACTTACGCAGTGCGCAGAGAAAATCGGCACCAGAAATAGAAAGTTCAAATCTTACGCAGGCAACCGGTTGCAGTGGATGGACGAACGGTCGTGGATGCTGGACGACCGGTCTCAAAATGGCATAAAAGTGTCCAGTGAGTTTCGAGAATTTTCAACCCGGAAAAATAATTTAAGGACCGGTCGCACGACCGGTCGTGAACAGTTCAGAGAGTTGTGGCCTCTGGGTCTCCTCTGTGCATGTGCGGACCGGTCGTACGACCGGTCCTTGACCTTGGACGACCGGTCGTGGGCACCTTCTTCTGCTTTCTTTCTTCTTTTCTCTGACTTCTTTCTTTCATTCTTTGATGCTTAGCCCCTTTGATCTTCTTTGTTTCTAACTAGCATCTTTAAGTCTTCAATTGATGCTTCCTCTCTCTCATCCCTACAATCACAAATCCATGCATTAGTTTAGTCTATAAACCATAACAACAAGCATAATGAGTGATGAATTGGGGTTAGAATATGCACAATTAAGAGCTCAACACCCCCCCAACCAGCATTTTGCTAGTCCCGAGCAAAACATGCGTGAAACCAATTCCATTCTCCAAAACCCAACTCTCCTTTAGAAACCATTGTTTTATACATCCCAAGATACATAAGTGTAAGAGTTAGAGGAATTAAGTGATAGAGGTTGAAACCGTAAACTCTCAAAACATAATAAGCACCCATATGAAATTTCCCGCTGATTGGTTGACAAATAGAAGAACTTGAACAAATTTAATCTAGTGTGCATAGTGAAAATTCTTTTCATGAGTTTCCAGGGTTATCTTCTTCATAAATCAACTAGACTATGGATCTTAAGGCATATAGAGTAACAACAAGCCAATGACGGAAATTTGCCTTACTGTCCTTCCGACGACTTTCACACTATGTCCCATTTCCGGCTTTGGTTACGGGTAGACCATCCCCCGGTTGGTAGTAGGTAGCCCTAATCGGATTTTTCCACCATTTTTCCATCATTCCCAATTTCATCCTTTCTTTTCCTTTTTCTTTTAAATTAGATAGGATTTTTAGAAATCCATATCTTTCGTTATTTTCCCATGGACAAGGATGGACAAAGTACCCCGGCTTGATGTCTAACTAATCCACAAATCACATAATCCCTTCAACCCGTGAAAATCATGTAATGTGAACTAGGTGTAAGAGTGTTCAAATTTTCTATCAATCAAAAAAATAGGAGAATTCACATATAAAACCATTATGTTATGAGAAATTCAAAACTTGCAACCTCACTCACTTCATATCTCCTCTTCTTATACTCATATCATCTTGAATGCATAGAAACAAAGTTTTCCAAAAGAGTCTTGAATTTTAGAAACATCAAAAAATTTCTACGTAATTGCTTGAAATGTTACAAAACGTTGGATTCATCCAAGTGATCCTACACCCCCCAACCAAATCTTACATTGTCCTCAATGTAAAAGATGCGCAATGAACACAACATGAGAGCAACATGAACATAAAAGGGAGTGAGGAATGAGAGTACCTGAAAAAGTGAAAAGTGGATTCCTCTTCCTTCTAACCAACCTAAGCAAAAGCAAACAAAAGCAACAAAATCCTAATCCTAACTACTCTACACCTCCATCAGACTAGGAGATCAATCATCCTAGTAGATAGGATCAGTCAGAGGTATGGACATACCTTCTGAAGGAAATTTCTCAAAGAACGACTTTAATCGCTGCCCTTTCGCCTTAAAAATGTTGCCGTTCCTTGGATTTAACAACTCGATAGTCCCATATGGATATACAGTTTGCACAAGTAGGTACCGGTCCATCGAGATCTCAATTTTTCCGGAAATAAATGTAGACGAGAGTTATACAGAGGACTTTTTGATTGATCGTAAATGTCTTACGAAGAATGTTTTTATCATGGAATATCTTCGTTTTGTCCTTGTAAATTCTCACATTCTCATATGCTTCGTTCTGGATTTCTGCAAGTTCATTCAATTGTAGTTTGCGCAATGAGCTTGCCTTGTCAGAATCAAAATTCATCTTTTTAATTGCCCAATATGCCCTATGTTCCAACTCCACAGGCAAGTGACAAGCCTTCCCATAGACAAGTCTATAGGGAGACATTCCAATAGGGGTCTTAAAAGCAGTACGGTAGGCCCAAAGCGCATCGATAAGCCGAAGCGACCAATCCTTGCGATCAGGGTTCACCGTTTTCTCCAAAATGTGTTTAATCTCCCTATTGGATATCTCAGCTTGCCCACTCGTTTGTGGGTGATAGGGAGTGCTCACTTTGTGTGTTACGCCATATTTCTTCATTAAAGATTCAAATGGGCGATTACAAAAGTGAGACCCTCCATCACTGATGATGACTCGAGGTGTACCAAACCGGGAAAGAATATTTTCTTTTAAGAAGCGAATGACCGTTTTATGGTCATTATTCCGGCAAGGGATGGCCTTGACCCATTTGGATACATAGTCAACGGCAAGCAAGATGTATGCGTTTTCAAAAGAAGATGGGAATGGACCCATGAAATCGATGCCCCAACAATAAAAAATTTCGATTATTAAGATGAGATTGAGTGGCATCATATTTCTACAGGAGATTCCTCCCAATTTCTGACAAGGTTCACATGTTTTGCAAAACTCATGTGTGTCTTTGAACATAGTGGGCCAATAAAACCCACATTGCAGAATTTTTGCTGTGGTCTTTTTAGCCGAAAAGTGGCCACCACATGCTTGAGAATGACAGAAGGAGATGATACTTGGTTGCTCATCATCTGGGACACATCTCCATATGATTTGATCGGGACAATACTTGAATAAGTATGGGTCGTCCCATAGAAATTTTCGCACCTCAGTGAAGAATTTATCCTTATCTTGCATTTTCCAATGTGTAGAAATTGTACCTGTAGCAAGATAGTTAGCAATGTCCGCATACCATGGCAATTGGGAAACAGCAAAAAGTTGTTCGTCAGGGAACATGTCATTGATCGCAGTCATTTCTGGAGAATCAGTGAGGACAAGTCGAGAGAGATGGTCGGCCACGACATTTTCTACTCCTTTCTTATCACGTATTTCTATGTCAAATTCTTGGAGTAGGAAGGATTCATCTTAACAACCGTGGTTTAGCATCCTTTTTAGAGAGAAGGTACTTAAGCGCGGCATGGTCAGTGAATATGATGATCTTGGATCCAATTAAGTAGGACCTAAACTTGTCCAAGGCAAAAACTACGGCTAAAAGTTCTTTTTCAGTAGTAGTGTAGTTTGCTTGGGCTGAGTTTAGAGTTCTACTAGCATAGTAGATGACACATGGCTTTTTCTCTTTTCTTTGGCCTAGCACGGCCCCAATAGCATAGTCGCTAGCATCACACATAATTTCAAAAGGAAGGCTCCAATCAGGTGGTTGCATTATGGGAGCACATGTCAACATACCTTTAAGGGTGGTAAAGGCCTTTTGACATTCTTCATTCCACTCGAATGAATTTTTCTTTTGAAGTAGGTTACATAAAGGACAAGAGAGTGAACTGAAGTCCTTTATAAACCTTCTATAAAATCCTCCGTGTCCCAAAGGACCGTACATATTGTATGCTCTTGGGTGGTGGAAGGTTAGAGATAAGATTAATTTTCGCTTTGTCCACCACGATTCCATTTTGTGAAACGATGTGACCAAGTACAATTCCCTTTTGAACCATAAAGTGACACTTCTCTTCACATCTTTTCAGCACAGCTTTCAAGTGCATAAGGCACTCATCAAAGCTACAACTAAATACTGAAAAATCATCCATGAAGACTTCGAGAATTGTCCCCATCATGTCAGAAAAGATACTCATCATACAACACTGAAAGGTGGCAGGGGCATTACATAGTCCAAACGGCATCCGTCGATAGGCGAAAGTGCCGAATGGACATGTGAATGTAGTCTTTTCTTGGTCTTCACGGGCAATCTCTATTTGGTTGTACCCTGAATAGCTATCAAGGAAGCAAAAATGGGAATGACCCGCCAACCTTTCTAAAATTTGATCAACAAAAGGTAAGGGGAAGTGGTCTTTCCTCGTGACGATGTTTAGCTTCCTGTAGTTAATGCACATTCTCCAACCGGTAGTGACTCTAGTTGGCACGAGTTCATTATTGGCATTGGCTACGATGGTTATTCCGGATTTCTTAGGCACCACTTGAGTTGGGCTCACCCATTGACTATCGGATATTGGGTAAATAATACCCACATCCAATAGTTTCACCACTTCGGCCTTAACCACATCCTTCATGTTTGGATCTAATCATCGTTGTGGTTGCCTAGATGTCTTCGCATTCTCCTCAAGGTGTATGCGATGAGTACAAATCAGTGGGTCTATGCCTTTGAGATCCGCAATAGACCATCCAATGGCACTTTTGTGCTCTAATAGAGTGGCCATTAGCCTACTCTCTTGTTCCTCATCCAAGTGGGAAGAAATCACCACCGGATATGTCTCATCTCGACCTAAATAGACATATTTCAGCTCACTTGGTAATGGTTTTAGGTCGAGTGTTAGCGCCTTGATATTGGATGGGAGGGCTTTGTTCTCGTTTACTGGCAAAGGCTCACATAGGGCCCTCCATCTTTTATTATCAAGCGCCGGCATCGCATCTAGAATGGCATCCATCTCTTGTATTGTGTCATCATTTATCTCATAAGAATAGGGCCATACATGCTTCCAAAGGGTCGGAAGATAATGACAAGGGGAATGTATCTTCCATGAATGATTCAATCATGTTTAGTTCGTGGATATCATCATCAACCTCCCGTGGTTGTTTGCATAAATTAAATATGTTAAGCTCAAGGGTCATATTTCCAAAGGACATTTGTACAAGTCCGTTTCTACAATTGATAATTGCATTTGAAGTAGCTAGAAACGGTCGACCAAGTATGACGGGAATTTGAGCACCGATGCCTATCATGGGATGTGTATCCAAGACAATAAAGTCTACTGGGTAGTAGAATTTATCAACTTAGACTAGAACATCCTCAATCATTCCTCTCGGTATACGAATGGATCTATCAGCAAGTTGGAGTGTGGTTTTGGTGGGTTTCAATTCACCTAACCCAAGTTGTTCGTAAACGGAGTAAGGAATGAGGTTCACACTTGCCCCCAAATCAAGTAAGGCTTGTTTAATCCGGTAGTCTCCTATGATGCATGAGATGGTTGGACTACCCGGATCCTTGTATTTTTGGGGCACCTCTTGTTTGATGATAGCGCTCAAATTCTCAGTCAAAAGTACTTTGTTGTGAACATTGTGTTTCCTTTTGACCGTATACAATTCCTTTAGAAATTTGGCATAAGATGGTATTTGTTTTATGGCATCCAACAACGGGATGTTGATCTTCACCTGCTTGAAAACTTCTAATATTTCCAAATTTTTGTCTAAAGGTTTAGGTGAAATTAACCTTTGTGGAAACGGGGCAACCGGCTTGTATTGCCTTTTCGGTTCTTTCTCTTGTGGAGTGTTGTTTGAGCTATCATCCTCTTTGAAAATTTCTGAATCCTTAAGCTTTGGGGCCTTCACCAGATTAGATTTGTCAATTTCTTTCCCACTTCTCAAAGTGGTGATAGCTTGAACATGCTCCGTATGATGGGAGGATGAGCTTGCATCTTGTATCTCAAATTAGGTTCTTGGGTTAGGAAGAGGTTGGGCAGGAAGTGTGCCCTTCTCTCTAACACTAAGATGAGATTCAACTCTAGGCATTGATGTTTTCAATTCATTGATGGCTTGAGTTGAATTTTGATTGAATTTCAATTGCTCTTGCATGAACCCATCTATTTTCAGAGAATTTGTCTTGTTATACTCAGCTTGGACCGATACGAATGCACCCAACATCTCCTCTAGCGTAACTTTTGGAGTAATGACTAGAGATGGACCTAGTATAGGTTGAGCTTGAGGGATATTGGTTGCATTCGCAGTGGGTCCATTCCTCCAACTGAAGTTGGGATGGTTCTTCCAACTGGCATTAAACGTGTTTGAGTTTGGAGCACCAAATTGCCGTTGATAACTGTTTATGGCATTTGATTGTCCTTGTAAGATGTCCTGAACTGCTGAAATTGTGGGACAATCTTGTGTTGCATGTTGATTTCCGGCACAAATTCCAGAAACAGTTTCAACGTCATTGGAGTTAATCGTCTCTCCTTTCCTCAATTCCATGGCTTCGACCTTTCTTGTGAGGCTAGCCACCCGTGCACTTATGCTATCCTCTTCTGATAAGACATACATTCCTCATCTTTCCTTTTGTTGGCCAGTCTTAGAATTTGTTGGTTTCGATGTATCCCAAGACTGTGCATTCTCAGCCAATTCTTCCAAATAATCCCATGCTTCATCAGCTTCCTTCTTCATGAACTCCTCATTACACATCATCTCTACAAATTGGCGCATGGGTGAAGTCAGTCCTTCATAGAAAAAGCTTATAACCCACCAAATTTCATAACCATGATGTGGGCATGCGTTTAATAAGTCCTTAAACCTCTCCTAACATTGGAAGAAAGTTTCATCTTCCTTTTGGGAAAAGTTCATGATAAGGCGCTTCAACATGTTTGTTTTATGAGTAGGGAAGAATTTTTTTATGAATTCCCTATGCATATCAGTCCATGCACCAATTGATCTTGGCCTTAATGCATGAAGCCAACCTTCAGCTTTATCTTTAAGAGTAAAAGGGAAGAATTTGAGTCTCACCACATCATCAGTCACATTAGTAAAGTGCATGGTGGTTATTACCTCATCAAACTCCTTAACGTCTTGGTACGCACTTTCGCTGTCTAATCCATGGAGTTTAGGGAGAAGTTGGATCACTCCCAGTTTTAAATCCACATTCCCTGCATTTTATGGGAAAATTATGCATGAGGGGGTGCTCGCTTTTACTGGTTGTAAGAAAGCACGTAAAGTTCTTGGTCGGGGAACATTCTCAACCACATTCTCCCCCGTTTCAGTTTGGTTTTGGCCCAGATTGGCCATCAGATTAGGTTAATTTGCAGCCATGTTTTCAGACAAGATTGGAGAGTTTAGATGTCTCCTAGCACATGGCTCTCTGTCAATTCCTTCTACTATCCCCCCTTCACTTATGAGTCGGTTATTAGAATCCCGAGCCCAATGTGGCATGCAAAACAAAAAAAAATATGAAACAAAGAGAAAGAAGAATTCTTCCTCCCTTTCTTTACTCTTATCTAAGACCGAAGCACAAGGTGCCTTGCAATGGCTAAGCCTGAAGCAAGGATAGAGACCGATTTCTCCTGGTCAATAGGGGTTCAGAGAACTCCCCACCCACTCTTTGAATCTTTTGAGAAAAAGTGCAGAAAAAGAAGAAAGAGGAGTAGAGGTGAGAAAAGAAATCTCTGAGCACAAGGTGATCCAAGATGGCAGAGCCGACCAATAGGAATCCAGGTGGCACAAGGCCTACCTTTCAGAGATCCAAAAGGAGTCTCCACCCACTCTACAAGAGATGAATATGATAGGAATGAATAGGAGAAGGAGAAGAGTAAGGTTTAGAAAGATAGAACCTGATTCGAGTACTTGAGATCCTTATGTCTTCTTCAACTTCCTAGAAATCCCTGCAAAAAAGGAAAATCAAATAAAACAAACTAAGTTAATCCTAGAATCCTAAAAATCCTAAATAGATACTATTTTCAGAAATTTGTGGAAAACCGTCAAAGTCCCCGGCAGCGGCGCCAAAAACTTGTTCGCTTCCCCAAGTGTAGGGTTGCAATGTAGTAATTAACTCGGTAAGACCGAGGTCGATCCATAGGGACTTATGTAGGAATTCACAAACACATCCAATAGTGTCTATTGAGAGCTAACAACCAGATTTTGTATGAAATTGAAGCAAGTAACAACTTTGGGCTAAATTGAAGGTAAACAATTCTAAAAAGGCACTAGGGGTTCAAGGATCCACTTGTAGCAATCCTTGATGTTCAATCCGCTGTGGTTTCTCATTCTCTCAACTAGAATCGATATTAAGATCTATCTAGCCGGATGATAGAGCTGTTAAACCAAACAATTTGCCATATGTAAGACCAATGCATATTACTCACTCAAAGCAAGCTAGGATGAGCATGCTTAATTGCATAGGTCAGCCCAATTCCAATACGCTCAGTTCACAATCATAACCATCCTCAAGTCCTGTCACCAGAAAGGGCTAGATTATGATTTGAACTTGATTCAAATCACATGCACAGTCCCACATAGCACAGAATTTCAAAAAAGTAGAACTTTGGTAGGAAGTTCCCACATGAAGATCTAGTACTAGAGCATACTCCAATTCCTCGGATCATACAGGTCTAGACTAACACAAAGCAATTAAGAACTTAAGTAATTCTCCCAAACATCCATGAGTCATCATAAGACTAAGAAAAACTACTTAAAACTTGTATAAACTTCAAACCATTGTTCATAATCATTAAAACAAATCTTAAAACCAACTTAAACGAATTGAAAACATTTTAGATTCACTACAAGCTTCACCTCTTAGCCCTAGATAAGAGGTTTAGCCGTTCATGATCCAAGGAAACATGAAACAACTAAGAAAGAACATAAAACAAACTACAAACTAGAAGGAGTTGTGGAACTCTGAAATCCACTTTCGCCGCCTCCCACCTTGCTTAAACTCTTATAAGATACCCTAGGAACGATCCCTAGGTGTCCTTTTATAGTGGGGAGGCTCCGTAACCTCAGAATGTTCAAGAACTTGCGTAGAACTTACGCAGTGCACAGAGAAAATCGGCGCCAGAAATAGAAAGTTCAAATCTTACGCAAGCGACCGGTCGCAGTGGCTGGACGACCGGTCGTGGATGCTGGACGACCGGTCTCAAAATGGCATAAAAGTGTCCAGTGAGTTTCAGGAATTTTCAACCCGAAAAAATAATTTAAGGACCGGTCGCACGACCGGTCGCAGGAAGTGGACGACCGGTCGTGAACAGTCCAGAGAGTTGTGGCCTCTGGGTCTCCTCTGTGCATGCGCGGACCGGTCGAACGACCGGTCCTTGACCTTGGACGACCGGTCGTGGGCACCTTCTTCTTCTTTCTTTCTTCTTTTTTCTGACTTCTTTATTTCATTCTTTGACGCTTAGCTCCTTTGATCTTCTTTGCTTCTAACTAGCATCTTTAAGTTTTCAATTGATGCTTCCTCTCTCTCATCCCTACAATCACAAATCCATGCATTAGTTTAGTCTATAAACCATAACAACAAGCATAATGAGTGATGAATTGGGGTTAGAATATGCACAATTAAGAGCTCAACAGCTATCTATCTCCAAACAATCAACTGACTCAGATACAAAGGAAAAAAAAAGATTCCAGACCACAATCTAGGAAAGAATGAATTGCAAACCAAGCATCAAAACCAGCAGATCGGGTGGAAAGAGTTCACCCGCACATACCTACGTGTGGATGCCTGAAGTACTTTGACTGAGTCCAAGTCGGCAGTAGTGATCTCTCGTAAGACTTGCATGGACGCAGGGTAGCTAACCACTTTGACAGTCAAGCGAAACAAGTACTCCTGTAGTGATCCGGAAAAACATCAAACAATCAATCTTCAAGTCGGTAACCTCGTAAGACTATGACGGACGCAGAGGCTCTATTGTACCTTTTCGATGTTAGTACCGATCGGGAATGGAAGGGTTACGATTAGGTACCCAGGTTGCAGCGCATGCAGGGACAATCGCAACGTTTTCTCCAAACTCTCGCGGTATGTGCGAGTGATCAATTTTCAGACGATCAACTAACGCAGATGCAATGGCAAGCAAAGATTTCAGGCCATGATCTATGAATGACTGGGTCAAAAGTGGGGTGTCCACTCGCTTTGGCATTCAGTTGCACACAACCTCTGCCAAAGAGGGGCATCTGTAGACACCCCACCTTCGGCTACAATGTTGGTAGAGATAGCTGAATGAATGGAGGACCATACCCCTAGATCCCATGTCCAAACCCAGCCAAACTCACCCTTGTAAGCCCCAATCCATAGCCCAGCTTAAGCCTGAACCCAGTCAACTCGCCCCTAAACATCAGCCCAAAAAATCCCCCATAAGAAAAACCAGTCAAAAAATCCTAATAAAAAGTCAAACTTGGTGAGTCAACCCACTGAGTCAAATCACCGAGTCAACCCGCTGAGTCAACCCACTCAGTCAACTCACCGTGTCAATCCATCTTCTAAACCCAGTCAACTCACCAAGTTCCAAACCACAGCCTTGGAGCAGGTCCGTACTACTGAGCCAAGGGATTTTCTACTTCAGGTTCGGAGGCCGTACGCTCTGAACCCGAAGCAGAACGGCCGTATGGGCGGCCCCTTGTATTTACGGGTTCTGCCACTACTCGCTGCTATAAATACCCCCTCTCCCCTTCACATTCAAAATCCACCTCCCCTCTCGTCAGTCCGAGAGCTCTGAGTCCACCTTCACCCCTTTAGCCCATTTTTCCACCAAGGAGAGCCCGAGTGAGAAGAGCCTAGCCCTGCTCCAGCCCAGCCTGACCCTGGTCTAAGTCTCCCAAGCCACCCAAGTCTTGATCTATGCACTCGAAGCCAACCCTTGCGACACCTCCGTCCATCCAGCTACCCTTTACTAGCATCATCTCATTCGCATTTAGCATAAGTGCAACATTTACTTTTCTTCCAACCCCCCTGCTTATCATGTCATTACAAGCACTTTGATCATTCAAGCACACAACATGCATCCTGCATAAAGCACCTGTCAGTTCAAGCGTATGCTCTGGGCTTGCCTGTTATTGGAAACCTGCCCATCAGAAACTCTTATTGTTCAGACCTGCATTCATGCATCACTCACTCCAAGCACTTTGACCATTTAAATGCACAGCATGCATCCCACATAAAAGCACCTGTCGGTTCAAGCGTATGCTTTGGGCTTGCCTGTTAATGGAAACCTGCTCGTCAGAAACTCTTACTATTAGACCTGCATTCATGCATCATGTCATCCATGAGAATGTATGAGGATTAAATCAGACTCTCAAGTATTAGTTCGATTCTGTGAAGTAGAGACTGTACTTCGGTACGGGCAGTGTGGGGTGCTTAACCTCTTCCCACCCTGTAACCGTGATTCCTTACCTCGAATCTCTGGCCGCAGATCAAAATGAGTCATTTTAGAGGAATGAATCTTCGGATCCCCTTCTCTAACGTTTCTACGGGGTCTAGCCGACTGTAGATTCGAAGTAACTGGCTAATGGCGACTCTGGTCTTATACGAATTCATCCAAATATATTCAGCTTAACACGACAATCGAACAAACCCCTCAAGAACGAGGCAAGCTAGTGGCACAAAAGGCGATTCGCGCGCACACCCCTCTTCTTTTTCGAAAGGGAAGGGAGAACGTTCGGGAGCGGGGAACGGCGAGTGTCCACAAGCACTTAGGAAACTTAGTTTGTAAGATCCCCTAACATCCAACATATCATGATGGATCTAGGATCTTTACAACCCAAAATCCTATCAATCAACACCCCATTAAGCAATCTTAGTAATCAAAACATCTCATGTAAAAGCAATCAGAAGAGATAGAAGATTAACTAAAAATACTAACTTTATTTCAAACTTGAACTAGAAGTGTTCTTCATAAAATAAAAAATACTTGAACTAATTTGAATTTAGCATTACAAACAACTAAAAACTTCACCTCTTAGCCCTAGCTAAGAGGTTTAGCCAACTATTAATAGGTTAAACTAAAACTCAAAGGAAAAACTACTAAAAACATAAATAAAAACCCCGAGTTTGGAGGAGTTGCAGATGCTCCACAGCGATCTCCTTCACCTCCTACGACTTCCCAAGCCTTCTATGATATGTTTAGATCCACCCCTAGGTGTCCTTTTATAGATTTGGAGCTCCACCGAGTGAGAAAATCACGAAACCGTGTCCTAGACACACTTAGAAACCCAAAAGATCGCGTGCAAAAAGTGTAGCTGGTTGTCTTCATGCCACCGATCGGTCTTAATCAATCATGACCGATCTGAATGGGCTGGCCGACCAGTCTTGACCGGTCGGAGCTGTCTAGTGGGCTATCCAGAATGTATAGAGGGATAGTCTTCACATGGCCAATTGCACTTGACCGGTCGTGGCCCCTTTAGCCGATCGCTCTTAACCGGTCATGGCCCTTTTTCTTTGATTTCTTTTCTTTGATTTCTTTTCTCTCTCTCTCTCTCTCTCTCTCTCTCTCTCTCTCTCTCTCTCTCTCTCTCTTTTCTCCTTCTTTCTTCATCATTCTTCGGCCCACCTTAGATCATCATCAAATGGGCTTCTAAATAGGTCTTTTTGTCATCAATTGAGCTCTCTCTCTCTCTCTCTCATTCCTACATCAACAAAACATGCATTTGATGGGCCTTTTAAGCATGCAAACCATGCATATAATGCGATGCAATAGTTTAGAATATGTAAAAAATGGGAGCTCAACAACTAGTTGGTTTACTTCAGCCAGAGGATGAAGTAATATTTCTTCTTATACCTCCTTTTGTACTTTGCATTTTTTATGCTTTAATTGCTTTGCTTCTGACATGGGCATTTTTTTCTTCTTGCAGTATTAATTACGAAGAGTATGAGATCTTGCCAGAAGACCGGGACTTAATAAGGGAATGTTTCGAACAGAAGTTTCGCAATCCATGAGCTTACGCCGACTTGTGAACTGACAGGGTTCTTAGCATACTGGCTGTTGGCAGTTGTGTTACCTAGTTCTAAGAGTGTTGATGGGGTCAGGGTTTCTTGCTTTGTCATAGCAGGAGCTCTTACAAATGGCCATCGATATTCTTTAGCACCATCGGTGTTATGCAGTCTATATAGGGCTTTTGGCAATATTGCCAGTAATAAAGATCAACCCGGGTGAGGGATGAATGTGGTTTACTGCCCACGACATTTCTTCTGCGGGTGGTTGGGCATATATTTCCCGTGGACATATGGAATGGATCTCTTCCGGTATCTCCACATCGATCACATGCCTCTTTACCGCTACAGAAAACTTGACATGATAACACAGTCATCTGATTGGATAGCTTCCAAAATTGGCAGTTGGGCAGAGACTTGTTTCTACCACTTACTTGTTTCTGACGTCGAAGAGAATCGGGGAAGTCATTAATGATGAACATTCTGTGAATACTATTGATAGGGAGTTTCTGGTGTCTATTCGTACTGCTTCACTTCTGCTGCGCGAAGGAATAAAGTTTTGGGGGGAACCTTATTACCCTGGGGGATTTGCTAGGCGATTCGGATATGATCAGGTTGTTCTGATAACATTACCAGATGTAGCCAAAGTAGAGCGGCTGTAGGCACGGGTCCTGCTCATTGGGAGTGGATATGGCATCAACTTCTGATGACGCGAACGGGCACGAGATTCATGCTTCCTGGCCTTTATTGAAAGATTGGCGGTCCTTATGGCTAGCAGAGATGGTGGGTGCATCAGTATGCTCTGATTCAGAACAACGGCTCTGTTGATGATCCACTCTACATTCCTCCTCCGAGGCTGACAGAGGTCCTTGCTGATGGATTGGGTTATTATAGAGAGTAGGCTAAAGCGTATTGATCGTTAAGTATTAGCCATAAGACTTCCCTGAGTGTGTCAATTGACCGTCGTAAGGAGGATATGGCATTGGACGATTGGTATACTTTCACAGTACCTTTGGTGAAATGGTCACAAGAAGCCAGGTTCACACGTCTTCTAATGGTTGAAGTTGATAAGGATGACAATCGGTTAATTAGTGAAGAGGACCCGACGATAACCGGACCTGTGAATGAAACATCAGACCATGTCAGCGTGAGAAAGTAGGTCGGGCAGATTGGAGAGGATAATCTGTAAGGGACCACTATGTCGGGGAATGACACAACTGTGTCTATGGCCCCTGGTGCTTCCAGTGTTGAGGGTATAGCGGAGTTACCAGCGGTAACTAAAGTGATCGATACTGATAGCGATACTAATGAACTTCTAGATGTGACTTCGACGCTATTGACTGAGATTACTGAGCCATTCGTTGACGCGACAATATACACTGCAGATTCCTCGGAACTTGTCGTCGACTCATCTTTTAATACAGTTCTTTCATAGCTCCTTAGTGTTTTCTTTTTCTATACTTATCATTTCATTGCATACTTGCTCTGTTTCTTTTGTCGCAGATATTGCTAATTCTGATGCTGCTGCTCATGGAGTGTCTGGCATTCCTTGTTTAGATTGTTTAGACAGTTTCGGGCAGAGCATACTAAGAGGTATACTATCCAGTATTTCAAAGGTGTTGGCTGAGCCGTGCGAGTGGCATACACTGGGAGCTGGAGTGAAGGTATTGGAAGCTTGCACAGGAGTAATTATCCAAAATAGTCTGTCGCATTTCTTCTTTCGAGGATTCTGTTGCGCAGGTTACTATGACTGAACGGCTTGAACCTGACCCTACGGTTGAAGAGAAATGTCAAGTGTTGTCTTCTTTGTGGCCTATCGTAGAGCAACGAGAACACTCGACAGTTGATGTTGGAACAACTTTAGAAGATAGTGAGACTCAATTTTAGGGTGTATTAATTATCTTGCTGACATTAGATCCGAAATCGTGCGGCTGCAGACAGAAGAAGCGGCCATGAATCTTGAGGTTGCCCGTCTAGATCTTATCGTTAATTAGAATCGTGTTGAGGTCGCACTGACTCGAAAATGAAGGAGAGGCAACGCGCATGCAAATGATAGACTTAGAAACCGAACTTTGCAATATTTCGGATCCTGTGCTGATGCTAGCGAAGGCAAAGGCTACAATGGAAGCAATGCGAAAAAATGTGATGCATTTTATAACAGGGTGCCTGGAGAAGCTGTAACTCTGTTCTTTTGCTCATTACAGTTATTGTCAGACAAAAGTGGTATTAGACAGTTGTCCTGAATACCTAACATCGCTTCCCCAAGTGTAGGGTTTGATGTAATTAACATCGAAATTTGTTAAGTGTGTGCTTCATGATCCAACATAATGACAATAATTCTTTTGCCAAACTACTGCTTGGTGTTATGTGTTTGAGACTAGCATGCATAAAATCATGCGTTACGTGTGAGTTTTAATGTGAACCGAGAATATTAAAGCATAAAATTGAAAAAGTACGTAAAAAAATACTTCCCTTTTTACTTAACCTGTGTACCTGTTCGCTTACCCAAGTGTAGGGTTGCAATGTAGTAATAATCTCGGTAAGACCTGAGGTCGATCCACAGGGACTTATGTAGGAATCCACAAAACACTTCCAATAGTTCTACTAAAGAGCTAACAAACAGAGTTGTAGAAGATTGATGTAAATAGTAACGTTGAATTAAACTAAAGGTAAACAATTAATAAAAGGCACTAGGGGTTCAAGGATCCACTTGTAGCAATCCTTGATGCTCAATTCGCTGTGGTTTCTCACTTTCTCAGCTAGAATCGAAATTAAGTTCTATCTAGTCGAATGATAGAGCAGTTAAAACAAACAATCTGACATATGTGTGATCCATGTATATGAGTCACTCAATGCAAGCTAGGACGAGCATACTCAATTGCATAGGTCAGTCCCAATTCCAATAGGTTAAGATCATAATCATAACCATCATTAGATCCTGTCACAAGACAAAACTAGATCATGATTTGAACTTGATCCAAATCACATACAGTCTCACATACTTCAGAATTTCCAGAAAAGTAGACTTTTGGTATGAAGCTCCCACATAAAGATCATAGATCTAGAGCGTATTCCAATTCCTTGGATCATACAGGTCTAGAATAGCTTAAAACAATTAAGAACTCAAGCAATTCTTCCAAACATCCATGAGTCATCATAAGATTAAGAAAAACTACTTAGTACTTGATTTAAACTTCAAACCATTATTCTTCAATAGAAATCCAACTTAAAACCAAATCAAATGAATTGAAACATCTTAGATTCACTACAAGCTTCACCTCTTAGCCCTAGCTAAGAGGTTTAGCCGTTCATGATCCAAGGAAACATGAAAACAACTACACAAAGCATAAAACTAGAACGCAAACTAGGAGGAGTTGTGGAACTCTGAAATCGACTTCCGCAGTCTCCCACCGTGCTCGATCTGTTCTAGGATACCTTAGGAACGATCCCTATGTCTCCTTTTATAGTGGAGAGGCTCTGCTGCGTCGAAATCATCTAGAAGATCCGTAAGGATACGCAGTGCGTAGAGAAATCCAGAGCTTGTAGAACACGCACTGTTACGCAGACGATCGGTCACACGACCGGTCTGAGCTTCGGGACGACCGGTCGCAAAAGCGCAAAAATCGTCCAGAGAGTTTTTAAAAAATTCAAACCCAGCTTTTTAATTCAAGGACCAGTCGGACGACTGGTCTGAGCAGTGGACGACCAGTCGTGAATGGTCCAGTAAGATGTGCAAAGGGCCCCTTCTGTTGAGTGCTTGGACCGGTCAGACGACCGATCTTGGGCCATGGACGACCGGTCAGACGACCGGTCTTCAGTGCTTTCTTCTGCATCCTTTCTTCTTTCCTCTGACTTCTTTCTTCCAGCCTTTGACGCTTAGTCCTTTGATCTCTTATACTTGTAAATGGCGTCTTTAAGTCTCTAATTGATGAATCCTCTCTCTTATCCCTATAATCACAAATCCATGCATTAGATTAGTCTTTAAATCATGAAAACCTTGCATAATGAGTGATGAATTGGGGTTAGAATATGCACAATTAAGAGCTCAACACACCCCCCAACCAGCATTTTGTTAGTCCCGAGCAAAACCTGCGTGAAACAAGTTTCATTCTCCAAAACCCAACTCTCTTTTAGAAACTATTCTTCCATACATCCCAAGCCACACAAGTGTAAGAGTCCGAAAAATTAGGTGATAGAGGTTGAAACCGTAAACTCTCAAAACATAATAAGTGTACATATGAAATTACTGCTGGTTGGTTGATAAATAGAAGAACTTGAACAAATTCAACCTAGTGTGCATAGTGAAAGTTCATCTAATGAGTTTCCAGGACTATCTTCTTCATAGATCAACTAGACCATAGATCTCAAGGTATATAGAGCAACAACAAGCCAATGACAGGAATTTGCCTTACTGTCCTTCCGACGGCTTTCACACTACGTCCCATTTTCGGCTTTGGTTACGGGTAGTACCATCCCCCGGTTGGTAATAGGTGTTCGCTTCCCCAAGTGTAGGGTTACGATGTAGTAATAATCTTGGTAAGGTCGAGGTCGATCCACAGGGACTTATGTAGGACTTCACAAAACACTTCCAATAGTTTCTACTGAGAAACTAACAAATTAGTTTTTAAAGAGATTGATGTGAATAGCAATTTTGAACTTAGACTGAAGTAATCAATTAATAAAAGGCACTAGGGGTTCAAGGATCCACTTGTAGCAATCCTTGATGCTTAATTCGCTGTGGTTTCTTACTTTCTCAACTAGAATCGAAATTAAGATCTATCTAATAGGATGATAGAGCAGTTAAACCAAACAATCTGCCATATGTGAGAGCCATGTGTATGATTCACTCAATGCAAGCTAGGACGAGCATACTCAAGTGCATAGGTCAGTCCCAATTCCAATAGGCTAAGATCACAATCATAACTATCATTGAATCCTGTCACAAGATAAGAAACTAAATTATGACTTGAACCTGATTCAAATCACATACACAGTCTCAAACATACTTCAGAATTCCATAAAAATAGAACTTTGGTAGGAAATTCCCACATGAAGATCATAGTACTAGAGCGTACTCCAATTCCTCGGATCATACAGGTGTAGACTAACACACAACAATTAAGAACTCAAGTACTTCTTTCAAACATCCATGAGTCATTATACGACTAAAAAGAACTACTTAGAACTTGAATTAAACTCCAAACCATTGTTCATAAACATGAAATCCAACTTAAAACCAACTTTAAACGAATTGAAACATCTTAGATTCACTACAAGCTTCACCTCTTAGCCCTAGCTAAGAGGTTTAGCCGTTCATGATCCAAGGAAACATGAAACAACTAAGAAAAATATAGAATAGCAAACAAACTAAGAGGAGTTGTGGAACTCCGAAATCCACTTCCGCCGCCTCCCACCATGCTCAAACCCTTCTAAGATACCCTATGAACGATCCCTAGGTGTCCTTTTATAATGGGGAGGCTCCGCAACATCGAAATCATCTAGAATTTGCGTAAGGATACGCACCGCGTAGAGAAAATCGGAGCCCAAAATAGAAATTTCCTGTTTTTACACGTGGCCGACCGGTCGTGACCGGTTGGACTGGCTTGGCCGACCGGTCAGAGTGGCAATCCCATCAGTCCAGCGTGCACAGGGCCTGTTGGCCGACCGGTCACGACCGGTTGGACTGCATATGTCACACGTCCAGTGAGTTTAGCAGGGTCACCGACCTGTTGGCCGACCTGGTCGACCAACTGGTCCTTCTGCCCAGTGAGTTCAACAGGGGCTGGCAGGTCAGCCGACCGGTCTGGACCGGTCGGCCCATGTCCATTTTCTTCTTTTTTCTTCTTTTGTTTCTTCTCTTTCCTCCTTCTTTCTTCTTCCTTCTTTGGTCCACCTTGGGCCTTCATTCAACAGGGTCCTAATGTATTCTTTTTTACCTCCAATTGGGTGAAGTCACTCTCATCCCTACAATCACAAAACATGCATTAAGTTAGTCTTTAAATCATGAAAACCTTGCATAATGAGTGATGAATTGGGGTTAGAATATGCACAATTAAGAGCTCAACAATAGGTAGCCCTAATCGGAATTTTCCACCGTTCCCAATTTCATCCTTCTTTTTCCTTTTTCTTTTAAATTAGATAGGATTTTTAAAAATCCATATCTTTCGTTATTTTCCCATGGACAAGGATGGACAAAGTACCCCAGCTTGGTTTCTCAACACCTTAAAGCAAAGTCTAGCTAATCCACAAATCACATAATCCTTTCAACCCATGAAAATTGTGCAATGTGAACTAGGTGTAAGAGTGTTCAAACTTTCTATCAATCACATAAATAGGGGAATTCACATATAAAACCATTATGTTAAGAGAAATTCAAGACTTACAACATCATACACTTCGTATCTCCTCCTCTTATGCTCGTATCATCTCGAATGCATAGAAATAAGGTTTTCTAAAGGAGTTTTAAAACTTTAGAAAATTCAAAAAAAAATTTGCACATATGATGCTCGAAATGTTGCAGCATGCTAGATGAGGAATCTCATCTCACCCCCTAACCAAATCTTGCATTGTCCTCAATGTAACAAAAAAATATGCAATGAGCAAAACATGAGAGCAATTCGAAAATAAAGGTGAGTGAGCTGATGATAGTACCTAGGAGAATGAAAAGTGGAATTCTACCTCCTTCCAGCAAACCTATGAAAAACAATAAACAAAAGTAACAAAATCCTAATCCTAACTACTCTATACCTCCATCAGACTAAGAGATCAAACAACCTGATACACAGGATCAGTCAGAGGCATGTACATACCTTCTAAAGGAAACTTCTCAAAGAACGGCTTTAATCACTGACCATTCTCCTTAAAGATGTTGTCGTTCTTGTTCGCTTCCCCAAGTGTAGGGTTGCGATGTAGTAATAATCTCGGTAAGACCGAGTTCGATCCACAGGGACTTATGTAGGATTTCACAAACACATCCAAAAGCGTCTATTGAAAGCTAATAATCAGATTTTGAATAGAATTGATGTGAATAATAGTTTTAAACTAATTTGAATGTAAACAATTATAAAAAGGCACTAGGGGTTCAAGGATCCACTTGTAGCAATCCTTGATGTTCAATCCGCTGTGGTTTCTCATTCTCTCAACTAGAATCGACATTAAGGTCTATCTAGTCGGATGATAGAGCTGTTAAACCAAACAATCTGTAATATGTAAGTGCTATGCATAAGATTCACTCAATGTAGGCTGAGCTGAGCATGCTCAATTGCATAGGTCATTCCCCTTTCCAAAAGGTTTAGTTCACAATCATAACCATCCTCAAGTCCTGTCACAAGATAAGGCTAGATCAGGATTTGAACTTGATTCAAATCATATGCACAGTCCATACATATTTCAGAAACTCAGTAAAATAGAACTTTGGTAGGAACTCCCTTCGTGAAGATCATAGTACTAGAGCGCACTCCGATTCCTCGGATCACACAGGTCTAGACTGATACAAATCAACTAAGAAATTAAGTAGTTCTCCCAAACATCCATGAGTCATCATAAGACTAAGAAAAACTACTCAAAAACTTGTATAAACTTCAAACCATAGTTCATAATCATGAATTCCACACTTAAAACCAGCTAGCTACGAATTGAAACATCTTGGATCCACTATAAGCTTCACCTCTTAGCCCTAGCTAAGAGGTTTAGCTGCTCATGATCCAAGGAAACATGAAACAACTACAAAATTCATAAAAACAGCAAAAACAAACTCCAAGGAGTTGTGGAACTCCAAAATTCTCTTCCGCCGCCTCCAAGCTTGCTTCAACCCTTCTTAGATACCCTAGGAACGATCCCTAGGTGTCCTTTTATAGTAGGAAGGCTCCGCAACTTCAGAAAGATCGAGAATTTGTGTAAAAGTTACGCAGTGCGCAGAGAAAATCGGCTTGAAAATAGAAATTTCCAATCTTTTCATGTGGCCGACCGGTTTGGACCGGTCGGACTGGGCTGGCCGACCGGTCAAGACTGGTCTGGCCTCTTCAGCAGCACTCCAGCAAGCATGGCCGACCGGTCAAGACCGGTCGGTCTTATTGAGCATTGGTCCAGCAACCATGTCCGACCGGTCTTGACCGGTCGGACGTCTTTAGCATTCTTCCAGCAACCATGGCCGACCAGTCAAGACCGGTCGGACCATCTTATGTAATCCCAGCGCACATAGTTGACCAGTCTAGACCGGTCAGGCTCTCTTGGCCGACCGGTCAAGACCGGTCAGTCTCTTTTTCTGCTTGCTTTCTTCCTTTCTTTCTTCTATTTTCTTCTTTTCTTGCTTCTTTCTTTGCTTCCTTCTTCCTTCGGCCCTCCTTGGGTCTTCATCCAAGGTTCTAAATCAGCTCTTTTCATCTTCAATTAGGTGGAGCCCACTCTCAGTCCTGTAATCACACAACATGCATTAGAATTGTCTAGAAACCATGCAAACCTTGCACAATGAGTGATGAATTGAGGTTAGAATATGCACAATTAAGAGCTCAACAGTTCTTAGGATTCAACAACTTGACAATCCCATATGGATAAACAATTTGTACTATGTAGGGACCGGTCCATCGAGATCTCAATTTCCCCGGAAATAAATATAGGCGAGAATTATACATAAGGACCTTTTGATTAATCGTGAAGGTCTTACGAAAAATGTTCCTGTCATGGAACACTTTCGTCCTGTCCTTGTAAATTCTCGCATTTTCATATGCCTCGTTTCGGAGTTCCGCAAGTTCATTTAATTGAAGTTTGCGCAATGAGCTTGCCTTGTCAGAATCAAAATTCATCTTCTTTATTACCCAATACGCCCTATGTTCCAACTCCACAGGCAAGTGACAAGCCTTCCCGTAGACAAGTCTATAGGGAGATATTCCAATAGGGGTTTTAAAAGAGGTATGGTAAGCCCAAAGTGCATCGGTAAGTCGAAGCGACCAATCCTTACGATCGGGGTTCACCATTTTCTCCAAAATATGTTTAATCTCCCTATTGGATATCTCAGCTTGTCCACTTATTTGTGGGTGATAGGGAGTACTTTGTGATTTACGCCATATTTCTTCATTAAGGTTTCAAATGGGCGATTACAAAAGTGAGACACTCCATCACTAATGATGACTCGAGGTGTTCCAAACCGGGAAAGAATATTCTCTTTTAAGAAATGAATGACTGTTTTATGGTCATTATTCCGGCATGGGATCAGCCTCGACCCATTTGGACACATAGTTAACTGTAAGCAAGATATATACGTTTTCAAAAGAAGATGGGAATGGACCCATGAAATTGATGCCCCAACAATAAAAAATTTCGATTATTAAGATGGGATTGAGTGGCATCATATTTCTACGGGAGATTCCTTCCAATTTCTGACAAGGCTCACATGTTTTGTAAAACTCATGGGTGTCCTTGAACATAGTGGGCCAATAAAACCCACATTGTAGAATGTTGGCTGTGGTCTTCTTAGCCGAAAAGTGGCCACCACACACCTGAGAATGACAAAAGGAGATGATACTTTGTTGTTCATCATCTGGCACACATCTCCTTATGATTTGATCGGGACAATACTTGAATAAGTATGGGTCGTCCCATAAGAATTTTCGTACTTCATTGAAGAACTTATCCTTATCTTGCTTTTTCCAATGTATAGTAATCGTACCTGTAGCAAGATAGTTAGCAATGTCCGCATACCATGGAAATTGGGAGACTTTAAAAAATTGTTCATCAGGGAACATGTCATTGATCGCGGTCGTTTCAGGGGAATCAGTGAGAACAAGTCGAGAGAGATGGTCAATCACTACATTTTCGACTCCTTTCTTATCACGTATCTCTATGTCAAATTCCTGGAGCAGAAGGATCCATCTTAACAACCGTGGTTTAGCATCCTTCTTAGAGAGAAGGTACTTAAGCGCGTCATGGTCAATGAATATGATGATCTTGGATCCAATCAAGTAGGAACTAAACTTGTCCAAGGAAAAAACTATGGCTAAAAGTTCTTTTTCTGTAGTAGTGTAGTTTGCTTGAGCTGAGTTTAAGGTTCTACTTGCATAGTAGATAACACATGGCTTCTTCTCCTTTCTTTGGCCTAGCACAACCCCAATAGCATAGTCGCTTGCATCGCACATAATTTCAAAAGGAAGGCTCCAATCAGTTGGTTGCATTATTGGAGCACATGTTAACATACCTTTAAGTGTGGTAAAGGCATTTTGACAATCTTCATTTCACTCGAATGGGTTCTCGTTTTGAAGTAGGTTACATTAAGGACGAGAGAGTGAACTGAAGTCCTTTATAAACCTTCTATAAAATCCAGGCGTGCCCCAAAATTGACCGCACATCTCATATGCTCTTGGGTAGTGGAAGCTTAGAGATAAGATCGATTTTCGCTTTGTCCACCTCGATTCCATTTTGTGAGACGATGTGACCAAGTACAATTCCCTTTTGAACCATGAAGTGATATTTCTCCCAATTCAACACAAGGTTCTTCTCTTCACATCTTTTCAACATAGATTTCAAGTGCACAAGGCACTCATCAAAGCTACAACCAAATACTGAGAAATCATCCATGAAGACTTCGAGAATTATCCCCACCATATCATAAAAGAAACTCATCATACAATGCTGAAAAGTGGCAGGGGCATTGCATAGTCCAAATAGCATCCGTCGATAGGCGAAAGTGCCAAATGGACATGTGAATGTAGTCTTTTCTTGGTCTTCAAGGGTGATCTCTATTTGGTTGTACCATGAATAGCCATCAAGGAAGCAAAAATGGGAATGACCCGCCAACCTTTCTAAAATTTGATCAACAAATGGTAGGGGGAAGTGATCTTTCCTTGTAAATGTGTTTAGCTTCCTGTAGTCAATGCATATTTTTCAACCGGTAGTGACTCTGGTTGGTACGAGTTCATTATTGGCATTGGCTACGATGGTTATTCCGGATTTCTTAGGCACCACTTGAGTTGGGCTCACCCATTGACTATCGGATATTGGGTAAAATAATACCCACATCCAATAGTTTCACCACTTTGGCCTTAACCACATCCTTCATGTTTGGATTGAGTCATCTTCGTGGTTGCTTAGATGTCTTCGCATTCTCCTCAAGGTGTATGCGATGAGTACAAATCAGTGGGTCTATGCCTTTGAGATCCGCAATCGACCATCCAATGGCACTCTTATGCTCTATCAGAGTGGCTATTAGCCTACTCTCTTGTTCCTCATCCAAGTGGAAAGAAATCACCACTGGATATGTCTCATCTCGACCTAAATAGACATATTTCAACTCACTTGGTAATGGTTTTAGTTCGAGTGTTGGTGCCTTGATATTGGATGGGAGGGGCTTGTTCTCGTTTAAGGGTAAAGGCTCAAATAGGGCCCTCCATCTTTTGTTATCAAGTATCGGTATTCATCTCTCGTATTGTGTCATCATTTATCTCATGAGAGTGGGCCACACATGCCTCCAAAGGGTCGGAATATAATGTCAAGGGGAATGTATCCTCCATGAATGATTCAATCACATTTATCTCGTGGCTCTCATCATCAACTTCTCGTGGTTGTTTGCATAAATCAAATATATTCAGGTCGAGAGTCATATTTCCAAAGGACATTTGTACAAGCCCGTTTCTACAATTGATAATTGCATTGGAAGTAGCTAGAAAAGGGCGGCCAAGTATGACGGGAATTTGAGCACCGGTACCTATCACGAGATGTGTATCCAAAACAATAAAGTCTACTGGGTAGTAGAATTTATCAACTTGGACTAAAACATCCTAAATCACTACTCTCGATATACGAATAGATCTATCAGCAAATTAGAGTGTGGTTTTGGTGGGTTTCAATTCACCGAACCCAAGTTGTTCATAAACCGAGTACGGAATGAGGTTAACACTTGCCCCTAAATCGAGTAAGGCTTGTTTAATCTGGTAGTCTCCTATGATGCATGAGATGGTTGGACTACCCGGATCCTTGTATTTTTGGGGCGCCTCTTGTTTGATAATAGCACTCAAATTCTCAGTCTAAAGTACTTTGTTGTGAACATTGTGTTTCCTTTTGACTGTGCACAATTCCTTTAGAAATTTGGCATAAGATGGGATTTGCTTTATGGCATCCAACAATGGAATGTTGATCTTCACCTGCTTGAAAACCTCTAAAATTTCTAGGCTTTTGTCTAAAGGTTTAGGTGAAATCAACCTTTGGGGAAATGGGGCAACCGGCTTGTATTGCCTTTCCGGTTCTTTCTCTTGTAGGAGTGTTGTTTGAGGTATCATCCTCTTTGGAATTTTTCGGATCCTTAGGCTTTGGGGCCTTCACCGGATTAGATTTATCAATTATTTTACCATTTCTCAAAGTGGTGATAGCTTGAACATGCTCCGTATGTTGGGAAGATGAGCTTGCGTCTTATATCTCAAATTGGGTTCTTGGGTTAGGAAGAGGTTGGGCAGGAAGTGTGCCTTTCTCCTTAACACTGAGGTGAGATTCAACTCTAGTCATTGAAGTTTTCAAGTCATTGATGGCTTGAGTTGAACTTTGATTAAATTTCAATTGCTCTTGTATGAACCCATCTATTTTCAGAGAATTAGTCTTGTTATATTCAGCTTGAACCGATACGAATGCACCCAACATCTCCTCTAGCGTAGCTTTTAGAGTAATGACTAGGGATGGACCTAGTAAAGGTTGAGCTTAAGGGATATTGTTCGCATTCGCAGTGGGTCCATTCCTCCAACAGAAGTTGGGATGGTTCGTCCAACTAGAATTAAAAGTGTTTGAGTTTGGAGCACGAAATTGCCGTTGATAACTGTTTATGGCATTTGATTGTTCTTGTAAGATGTCTTGGACTGCTGAAATTGTGGGAGAATCTTGTGTTGTATGTTGATTTCCGGCACAAATTTCACAAACGGTATCAACGTCTTTAGAGTTGATCGTCTCTCCTTTCTTTAATTCCATGGCCTCGACTTTTTCTCGTGAGGCTAGCCACACGTGCACTTATGTTATCTTCTTCTGAGAGGACATAAATTCCTCCTTTTTCCTTTTGTTGGCTAGTCTTGGAATTTGTTGATTTAGATGTATCCCAAGACTGTGCATTCTCAGCCAATTCCTCCAAATAGTCCCATGCTTCATCGGCTTCCTTATTCATGAACTCCCCATTACACATCATCTCTATGAATTAGCGCATGGGTGAAGTCAGACCTTCATAGAAAAAGCTTATAACCAGCCAAATTTATAAGACCCGTACCCTTAATTGCTCTCCGTACGCTTACTTTTCGGTGTCGGTACATCCCAGATGGACCAGATTAGCGAGCCTTGATCGCGACCCTGTTTTAGTACCACATCGACCCAAGACCTATACCCCGCGACCGTGTAAGCACTGCGATTCCAACGCTTCGCAGCACGCCCCATTGCGATACCCGGTATGTAAGTTGTGTCATTTGCGTAATCCGAGGTGGGCCGCGCAACGTGCGTATGGCGTGGGCCCCACTTGCACAAATCCCAAGTACATGTCAAATCAATCAAATCACTCTCACCCATACCCCTACTCTACTCACCCCATACCCCCCATCCCTTTCTCACCTCCAAAGTCAACCAAGGCCCATACCTCCCATACCCCTCTCCCATGCTAACCACCACCACCATCATCACCCCCCATGCTTCCTCCTCCTCCTCCTCCTCCTCTCTCTCTCTCTCTCTCTCTCTCTCTCTCTCTCTCTCTCCCCCCCCCCATACAAGTCCATACGTAGGGGGAGAAGAGGCGTTCCCATTTTTCAAAAAATTTGCAAGAGATTTGAGAGGAGAGAGAAAGAGAAAGATTTGAGAGAAGAGAGAGATTTGAGTGATCAAGAGAGAGATTAGAGAGTTTGAGGGTGGAGATCAAGCTTGGAGGACCCCAATCACCGTCCGGATCGTCCGATCATCAACCCGATCCAATCCAACCGTCCAACCATCAAGGTGAGTGGAAGGGGGACATAAACCCCCCATTTTCTTGATTTTCTTTCATTTTTCTTTTTTCTTTTGGGCCCATCAGGTGGTGTTCAATCAGATGGATGGATTGGATCATCCATGAATGGGCCCCACAACTTAGATAATGATAATAATAATAATAATTATATAAAAAAAAGAAGGAGAGAGTGTCGTTGAACAGACAGCGTCCAGAGGACGCTGCTGCCCAGCAGCACGTGGACTAAAGCCCTTTTGGGCGTCGAGCAGGGTCCCCACTCGTGAGACCCACCTTGCTGCATGTATTTGATCCACTCCGTCCATCTGTTTCTCCAGCCCATTTTAGGGCTGGACGCCAAAAATGAAGAAGATCCATATCTCAGGTGGACCACACCATAGCAAACAGTGGAGATAATGATGTCCACTATTGAAACTTCCTTGGCCCACTTTGAAGTTTCTTGACCAAATCACCTCCCCAATATCAGGCTTGTTAGGTCCCCAATGAGCTGGGGAACATGATGAATGGGGTGGATCGTCCCTAAGAGGGCCCCACTTGATATAATCTATAATAAAAAAAAAGAAAAAGAAAAAGGAAGAAGAACAGGACGCTGGACGTCCTCAGCGTCAGAGACGCTGGGACGATCCAGCGCCAGGGAAGAACCAGACAGCGTGAATGGGGTCCCCACTCGTGGGACCCACATTGATGTTTATGTTGTATCCACACCGTCCATCTGTTTTCCCAGATCATTTTAGGGCCATGGCCCAAATATGAAGCCGATCCAAATCTTAACCGGACCGTACCATAGGAAACAGTGAAGAGGATGGTGCCTAGTGTTGGACCATCTTTGGCCCACCTAAATGTTTCTAGACCGAATTACATACCCAATATTGGGCTCATTGGGTCCCCCATGAGCCGATGAACCTGATGAACAGAGTAGATGACCCTTATGTGGGCCCCACTCGATCAAAACCACACAAAAAAAAGAAAGAAAGGAAAGAAGAAGTAGAGGCGTCTCTGACGCTGGGTGTACTAGCGTCCACGGACACTGGCTTGTGAGGCCAGCTGGTGGCCCACTCGTGGGTCCCACTATGATGCATGTGCTATATCCTCACCATCCATCCATTTGGGGAGATCATTTTAGGGCATTATCTTAAGAATGAGTCAGATCCAAGTCTCAAGGGGGCATCACCACAGAAAACAGTGGGGACAGTGACCCTACCGTTGAAACCTTCCTATGGCCCACCATGATGTTTATTTGAGATCCAACCTGTTCATAAGTCACACATGCATGGGAGAAGGGAGAGCAAAAATATCAGCTTGATCAAAAACTTCTATGGGCCCCACTTGATGAGAACATAACAAAAAAAAGGGACGTGGCCACTGGACAGATAGCGTCCAGGGGACGCTGCTGCCCAGGCAGCGCAGCCCTCTTTGGGCGTTGGCAATGGTCCTCACTCGTTGGGCCCACCTAGAATGTATGTGCCTTATCTATTACGTCCATATGTCTTTCCAGCTCATTTTAGTGGCTGAGCCCAAAATTTAAGCATATCCAAATGATAAGTGGACCATGCCACAGGAAACAGTGGGAATAATGATCTCCACTGTTGAAACCTTCCCAGCCCTACAGTGATGTTTAATTGTCATCCAACCTGTTTCATAAGTGGCCGAGCCCAAAATTTAAGCATACCTAAATGTCAAGGGGACCCTGCCACGGGAAATAGTGGGAGATACTGATTTCTAGCATTGAAACCTTTCCAAGTTCTACAGTGATGTTTATTTGCCATCCAACCTGTTCATAAGATCACATGGATATGGATGAAGGAGAAAACACAAGTATCTGCTTGATTCAAAAACTTATTGGAACCAGCTGGGTACCACGCTACCCAGCAGGTGGCCCACCCTATGGGTCCCAACGTGATGTATCTATTAGCTCCACCATGATGTATCTGTTCTATTCATGCTTCCCATCTACTTTTCCATATTATTTTAGGATACGGCCCCAACAATGAGGCAAATCCAGACGTTAGATGGACCGCACCCGCAGGGAATAGTGGTCATTGATGCCCACCATTGGAAACTTTCTTGGGGCCACTCGACTTTCTATCCAACCAAAGGTTTGGGCCCATATTTGGGTTCCACCTTGGTGGAGGTATTGTGTACCATGCCACCCGTCTTGATCGATGCGTGGGGCCCGATTCAAATGGGCTTCACTTAGAAAATGGTGGTGCTTGTATACCTACCACTGAAACTTCCTAAGACTAGTGATGTATGTTTGCTATCCGACCAGTGGGCGGGGCCCACCATGGTCCTTCCTTTGATACATATGTTTTTATCCATGCCGTACACCTATTTTGTCGGCCTACTTTGTATGTGCAGGCCCAAGTATGGGGCCGATGTGGTCTCAAGTGGGCTATGCCACGAGGACCTTTACATTTCCAATGGGACCCACAGTCCGGGTCCCACTCTCTATATATATATTAGGCCTTTTAAGGCCAACATTACATGATATATCTGGTAACATGATAGTATACTTAGCTTAATATGTCACACTGATAACATGCTTAGTATAATGAATACCATGCTCATTCATATGCCCATACGCATCATTTGTATGCCTGTTATGGATCATGAATAACCATATCATATGCTAGTTGGCTTGTTATACTTAGGGGACCCGTGCGAGACAGGGTCGCCCCACATGATTGCGCAGTATGCGTAAGTTTGGTGCATGACGTGGATTGTATGACTCATGCATTTCGTATTATGTATGTTACGATCGCTTTCACACCCCAACAGCATCGGGGTGGTGGCCACCATAGTCACATCGTGGTTGGCAGTATTGGACACCGGAAACTTGTTCTAGTACGTGGGCGCTATGGATGTCCTTAGGTGAAAGTCCCTAAACCCTGTGGTACCAGTAAGATGCCCCAGCATCGAGACCGAGTGGATAACATGAGCGCCCGTGTGCCAAATACCAGTAGGCCGCGTCTCCCACTGTGTCGAGGTCGGTTGAAAAGGGCTGTGACCTTATCCGCCCGGGTGCAGTGGGCTATAAGCTAGGTCGAGTCTGACCAGCTCATGGAATGGGTCCGCTATCGGCGAACCAGGTGGGCATTGGCATACCACTGACGAGGCGGATAGTGAGGTATTTTCTACTCGCTTGGTTATGCGCGCGATGTGCGGCGGCCAGTATTAGAGTATACTAGACCCCGGTGATGTCCCAGATGAGAACTATTTTGATATGTGGATCAGTTGAGGATTGACGTGTTTGCATTGCATCTCTAGCATGTAACACTCGGCCATGTAGGCCCTTGCATCGCATAGCCTTGGGATAGCTGATAGCATTCATGAACTTGGTAACTTAGCCCTCTACTACTTTCGCTTACTCTGATATCTGTATACTTGTCATATGCATCACACGCGCACACACGCACTCTATTGAGCTTCATAGGAAGCTCATGTGCGTTTGTTTACACTGCAGGTACTAGGGCACACAGAAACGTTGAGCGCGGTGCATGTACCTAATATTTTGGACTTCTGCTACATGTTGTATTTCCCTTTCCAGCACTGTACTCAACAAACTTTTTAGTGGATATTTGATGATGTTTTATGGTTTTGATTATGCTCCTGTACAAAAAAATTTACTCTGAAAATCCTCCTGGTAGGATCCCAGGATCGGAACCTGGCACATGAGAGCTAGGAGCCGAGAATGGGGTACTACGGAGGCTGTTGGCACCAAGGTCGGCGATCGGGAATTTAATGAGCCCGGTCCCCGGGTTTGGGGCGTGACAGAAGTTGGTATCAGAGCATAACTTAGGAATACCTGCGGATGACATCACATATCTACTAATGGCCTTAGATTAACTACCCTTAACTGAATGATTGTTGCAAACTTAGGATGATTAGGATCCCGATCTCATGCACTTAGCGACCCACACTAGGATCCTGTTACAACATAGTTATAATAGGATTCCCTATTTTGAGCTTAGAAACTTCTGAATATGATTCCCTAATGTGTGTGCATTCGAGAGTATCAATGCTAAGAGGTACCTGTCCTTTTCTGTAGGATATGACGCCCAAGAGAGCCACCGGTAGGCCATCGACCGATGCGGGTACATCCCGGACCACCTCAGCCCCAGCTCCAGCTCCAGCTATGACTGCTGGTCAGTTCCAGGAGATGATGCGGGTTATGACCTCCATGGTAGAGCGCCAAGAGAGGAGGTCATCAGACGCAGTTGCCCCATCGGAGCAAGATCGTGCTCGTTCCTTGTAGATGGATTTCAGGCGGATGGATCCCCCACAGTTTTTGGGCGGGCCAGACCCGGTGGCAGCAGAGAGATGGAAATCGGAGGTAACGAAGATCTTTACCACGATGCGATGCTCGACCGAGGAGCGAGTTCCTCTTGCCGTTTTCCTCCTTCAGGGAGAGGCCGAGCACTGGTGGGCATCGGTTACCCGAGCCGCCCAGCCCGATTTCGAGTCGACATGGGAGGACTTTGTAGACCGGTTTGATCGAAAATTCTTCCCTGAGCATGTCCACCAGCAGCGTGCTCTAGAGTTCGAAACACTAGTCTAGGGAGATATGTCAGTGTCGCAGTACGAGGCTCGATTCGTTGAGCTATCCAGATTTGTGACGTATCTCGTGGATGATGAGGTGCGGAAGGCCCGTCGATTCGAGACCGGACTGCGCCTTGGCCTTCGTGGCCGTGTCACGGACACAAGCTTCTTACGTTCGAGGAGGTGGTAGAGCGGGCCCAGATATATGAGGCAGAGTGGGCCGATGCGCAATGGATCCGTGACCAGAGCAGAAAACCAGAAGGGGAAGAGGAAGGCTCCTTCTAGCAGCTTCCGGCAGCAGCAAACTCAGGGCACATCAGAGGCACCCGATTCGTCCATCCGTTCGACCGCCAGTAGCACCAACAGCACCTCCAGCACCAGTCCCAGAGACAGTTTACAGGTGTTTGTTATGGATGTGGGGGGACAGGGCATCGTAGGCATGAGTGTCCCCACCCACACAGCAGCCACAGCAGCAGAGGCAGCAGCAGCCGCAGCAGCAGCCACAGCAGCAGAGGCAGCAGCATAGACCGCAGCAGCAGCAGCGGCGACCACAGAGGGGACAGACACATCCCCAGCAGACTCAGGGCAGGTTCTATGCAGCCCAGCAGGATCCTCAGGCACCTGGAGGAGTCGTTGATGGTACACTCATTATTTCTGCATGCATAGCTCATGTTTTGTTTGATTCTGGTGCATCGCATTCTTTTGTATCTGATGATTTTGTCGATCGACTGGTTTGCCATTAGAATCCGTGCGCGAGGGTTTGTTAGTGTCGACACCCTTAGGGAAGACCTGCAGTATTGAGTTTGATCTGTTCGTCTTGCCCCGTCCTGGTTGGAGAGACCTTTTTGCCCACCGATTTGATTGTTTTACCGATGACCGAGTTTGATGTTATCCTGGGCATGGATTGGCTGGCCGAGTATCACGCTGTATTGGACTGCTTCGCAAGAACAGTCACTTTCCTTATACCAGGCATGCCGCAGTTTCAGTTCGTTGCTGAGCCCAGAGGAGAGCAGTTGTCATCTTTGATGTCGTGTGCCGTAGAGGAACCGGTTGCCGTGTGCATCGACCAGCTACCGGTAGTTTGTGATTTTTCGGATGTGTTTCAGGAGATTCTGGGGTTGCCACCTCATCGACATACCTAGTTTCAGATTGACCTCGTGCCCGGTACTGCGCCTATCTCAAAGGCCCCGTACCGTATGACACCATTGGAGTTATGGGAGCTACGGAAGCAGTTGGACGAGTTGCGTGAACTAGGCTTCATCCGTCCGAGCAGTTCACCGTGGGGAGCGCCGGTACTCTTTATGAAGAAGAAGGATGGCTCGTTGAGGCTCTGCGTGGATTACCGCGAGCTCAACAAGGTCACGATTAAGAATAGGTACCCGCTGCCGAGGATCGACAATTTATTTGACCAGTTGCGAGAGGCCCAGTTCTTTTCGAAGATTGATCTACAGTCCGGATATCATCAGGTCCGTGTCCGGGAGGAGAATATCCTGAAGACGGCATTCAGGACGTGTTACGGTCATTTTGAGTTCCAGGTCATGTCTTTCGGACTGACCAATGCGCCTGTTGTGTTCATGCAATTGATGAACGAGGTCTTTCGTCCCTACCTTGATCAGTTCGTTGTGGTGTTTATCGATGACATTCTAATCTATTCGAGGACTCGGGAGGAGCATGCGCAGCATCTGAAGATCACCTTGTAGACCCTCCGCACACACCAGCTTTACGCAAAGTTGGAGAAGTGTGAGTTTTGGCAGGAGGAGGTGAAGTTCCTCAGTCATGTGGTGACGAGGCAGGGAGTAGCAGTAGATCCGGTGAAGATTGATGCTGTGCGTCAGTGGGGTCAACCCACGAACGCGTCCGAAATCCGGAGTTTCCTGGGGTTAGCAGGTTATTATCGTCGTTTCATAGAGGGCTTCTCTCATATTGCACCCCGCTGACCAGGTTGACCCGGAAGGGCGCTGAGTTCGTTTGGAGTGATGCCTGTGAGCGAGCATTTGCAGAACTGAAGGACCGCCTTACTTCTACACCAGTCCTCACTCTTCCCTCCGGGAGTGAAGGATTCGTGGTTTTTACAGATGCCTCACGTATTGGCTTAGGTGCTGTCCTGATGCAACATGGCAGAGTAGTAACGTATGGGTCTTGCCAGCTCAAGGTCCATGAGCAAAACTACCCCACGCATGATCTGGCGCTAGCAGCGGTAGTCTTCGCATTGAAGGTGTGGAGGCACTATCTTTATAGGGTCAGGTTCGAGCTCTTTTCTGACCACAAGAGCCTGAAGTACCTATTCTCGCAGTCCGAGTTGAACATGAGGCAGAGACGTTGGATGGAGCTCCTGAAGGATTATGATGTTGATCTTCAGTACCACCCTGGTAAGGCCAACGTGGTGGCAGATGCCCTTAGCCGTCAGCCACGAGGCCTGGTGGCACATATGATGGTCCGGGAGTGGAGGATGCTCGAGGAGGTTGCCGAGTATGATTTTGAGCTGAGGCTGCAGTCTTCTATCGCACAGTTATCGAGCTTGTCGATTCACCCTCTCTTGTTTCTAGGGTGATCGAGGCTCAGCAGACAGATCAGACGTTGAAGGATTATCGGGAAGAGGCTGCGTCAGAGGGTCAGACAGATTGACAGATTGGGTCAGATGGTGGACTTCGTTTCAGGGGTCGGTTGTGTGTCCCAGATATTCCTCAGTTGCGCAGAGATCTTATGGATGAGGCACACCGATCGAGGTTCACGATTCACCCAGGCTCTGCCAAGATGTACCGCGATATGAGGAGGCAGTATTTTTGGGCCGGTATGAAGCATCAGATTGCCAGTTTTATGGCTGAGTGTGACAGTTGCCAGCGTGTCAAGGCCGATCATCGCAAACCTCCAGGTCCCCTGCAGCCGTTGAGTGTCCCGTTGTGGAAATGGGAGCATGTGACCACAGACTTCATTATGGGCTTGCCGAGGACTGATCGCGGTCACGACGCCATCTGGGTTGTTGTTAATCGTTTGACGAAGTCGGCACATTTTCTTGCGATACGTGCGACCTGGCCATTGGACTGACTTGCAGAATTGTTTATTGAGGAGATTGTGAGACTGCACGGAGTACCAGTTTCGATCGTTTCTGACCGAGATCCGAGATTTACGTTGCGGTTCTGGAGGAGTTTTCAAAAGGCAATGGGGCCTGCCTTGAAGTTCAGCACCGCATATCATCCTCAGACTGATGGACAGACCGACAGGGTCAACCAGATCCTTGAGGACATGCTTCGAGCTTGCGTGTTGGATTCCTCAGGTAGTTGGGATAAACACCTGCGTTTGGCTGAGTTTGCATATAACAACAGCTACCAGGCGACTATTGGTATGGCTCCTTTTGAGGCGTTGTATGGTAGACCTTGTAGGTCTCCTGGTTGTTGGGCCGAGGTTGGAGAGCATCATCTCCTAGGTCCCGAGCTTGTGCAGAGGACATCAGAGGCTATCGATATCATCAGGCAGAGGATGCGCACAGCTCAGAGTCGATAGAAGAGTTTTGCAGATCGTCGACGTCGTCCCCTAGAGTTTTCCATTAGGGATCGTGTGTATCTCAGGGTCTCGCCCATGAAGGGCGTGGTTCGTTTTGGAGCCAAGGGGAAGCTTGCCCCGAGATTCATTGGACCCTTCGAGATCACTGAGCGCGTTGGTGCCGTGGCCTATCAGCTTGCCTTGCCACTTCAGTTGTATGGCGTCCACAATGTTTTTCATGTTTCTATGTTGTAGAAGTGTGAGTCAGACGTGGTTCCTGTGATAGATTGGCAGCCGTTGGAGGTTCGTGAGGATGCTTCTTACATTGAGCAGCCGGTTCGTATCCTTGACAGGAAGGAGCAGGTCCTCCGGACCAAGGTCATTCCCTTGGTGAAGGTCCAGTGGAGTCATCATAGTGCAGATGAGGCGTCGTGGGAGCGAGAGGCAGAGATTCACGAGTCTTATCCTCATCTTTTTTATGATTGATTATATCTGTATGATTGCTTTTCGATTCGATATGCATATATAGTGATGCGATTTCCTTTTTTTATGATCTTCGGCTAGTTTGGGTTTGTATTACAAATTTTGAGGATGAAATTTTTTGTTAGGAGGGGAGAGTTGTAAGACTCGTACCCTTATTTGCCCTCCGTACGCTTAATTTTTGGTGCCGGTACGTCCCGGATGGACCAGATTAGCGAGCCTTGATCGCGACCCTGTTTTAGTACCGCATCGACCCAAGACCTATACCCCGACGACCGCATAGGCACTGCGATTCCAATGCCGCGCGGCACGCCCCATTGCGATACCCGGTGTGTAAGTTGTGTCATTTGCGTAATCCGAGGTGAGCCGGGCAACGCACGTGTGGTGTGGGCCCCACTTGCACAAATCTCAAGTACATGTCAAATCAATCAAATCACTCTCACCCATACCCCTACTCTACTCACCCCATACCCCCCATCCCTCTCTCACCTCCAAAGTCAACCAAGGCCCATACCTCCCATACCCCTCTCCCATGCTAACCACCACCCCCCATGCTTCCTCCTCTCTCTCCCCCCCATACAAGTCCATACGTAAGGGGAGGAGGCGTTCCCATTTTCCAAAAAATTTGCAAGAGATTTGAGAGGAGAGAGAAAGAGAAAGATTTGAGAGAAGAGAGAGATTTGAGTGATCAAGAGAGAGATTAGAGAGTTTGAGGGTGGAGATTAAGCTTGGAGGACCCCGATCACCGTCCGGATCGTCCGATCGTCAACCCGATCCAATCCAACCGTCCAACCATCAAGTTGAGTGTAAGGGGGCATAAACCCCCCATTTTCTTGATTTTCTTTCATTTTTCCTTTTTCTTTTGGGCCCATCTGGTGGTGTTCAATCAGATGGATGGATTGGATCATCCATGAATGGGCCCCACAACTTAGATAATGATAATAATAATAATTATATAAAAAATGAGAGAGTGCCGCTAGACAGACAGCGTCCAGAGGACGCTGCTGTCCAGCAGTGTGTGGACTAAAGCCCTTTTGGGCGTCGAGCAGGGTCCTCACTCGTGGGACCCACCTTGCTGCATGTATTTGATCCACGCCGTCCACCTGTTTCTCCAGCCCATTTTAGGGCTGGATGCCAAAAATGAAGAAGATCCAGATCTCAGGTGGACCACACCATAGCAAACAGTGGAGATAATGATGTCCACTATTGAAACTTCCTTGGCCCACTTTGAAGGTTTCTGGACCAAATCACCTCCCCAATATCGGGCTTGTTAGGTCCCCAATGAGCTGGGGAACATGATGAATGGGGTGGATCGTCCCTAAGAGGGCCCCACTTGATATAATCTATAATAAAAAAAAGAAAAAGAAAAAGGAAGAAGAACAGGACGCTGGACGTCCTCAGCGTCAGAGACGGTGGGACGGTCCAGTGCCAGGGAAGAACCAGACAGCGTGAATTGGGTCCCCACTCGTGGGACCCACCTTGATGTTTATGTTGTATCCACACCGTCCATTTGTTTTCCTAGATCATTTTAGGGCCATGGCCCAAATATGAAGCCGATCCAAATCTTAAGCGGACCGCACCACAGGAAACAGTGAAGAGGATGGTGCCTAGAGTTGGACCATCTTTGGCCCACCTTAATGTTTCTAGATCGAATTACATACCCAACATTGGGCTCATTGGGTCCCCCATGAGCCGAGGAACCTAATGAACGGAGTAGATCACCCTTATGTGGGCCCCACTCGATTAAAACCACACAACAAAAAAAAGAAAGAAAGGAAAGAAGAACTAGAGGCGTCTCTGACGCTGGGCGTACCAGCGTCCATGGACGCTGGCTCGTGAGGCCAGCTGGTGGCCCACTCGTGGGTCCCACCATGATGTATGTGCTATATCCTCACCGTCCATCCATTTGGGGAGATCATTTTAGGGCATGATCTCAAGAATGAGTCAGATCCAAGTCTCAAGGGGGCCTCACCACAGAAAACAGTGGGGACAGTAACCCTACCGTTGAAACCTTCCTATGGCCCACCATGATGTTTATTTGAGATCCAACCTGTTCATAAGTTCACACATGCATGGGAGAAGGGAGAGCAAAAATATCAGCTTAATCAAAAACTTCTGTGGGCCCCACTTGATGAGAACATAACAAAAAAAAAGGGACGTGGCCGCTGGACAGATAGCGTCCAAGGGACGCTGCTGCCCAGCAGCGTAGCCCTCTTTAGGCGTTGGCAATGGGTCCCACTCGTTGGGCCCACCTAGAATGTATGTGCCTTATCTATTACGTGGGTGAAACCAGCTGCTAGGCAGCGTGGTACCCAGCTGGTTACCCACCCTATGGGTCCCAACGTGATGTATCTATTAGCTCCACCATGATGTATTTGTTCCATTCATGCTGCCCATCTACTTTTCCATATTATTTTAGGATACGGCCCCAACAATGAGGCAAATCCAGACGTTAGATGGACCGTACCCGCAGGGAATAGTGGTCATTGATGCCCACCATTGGAAACTTTCTTGGGGCCACTCGACTTTCTATCCAACCAAAGGTTTGGGCCCATATTTGGGTTCCACCTTGGTGGAGGTATTGTGTACCATGCCACCCGTCTTGATCGACGCGTGGGGCCAGATTCAAATGGGCTTCACTTATAAAATGGTGGTGCTTGTATACCTTCCGCTGAAACTTCCTAAGACTGGTGATGTATGTTTGCTATCCGACCAGTGGGCGGGGCCCACCATGGTCCTTCCTTTGATACATATGTTTTTATCCATGCCATACACCTATTTTGTCGGCCTACTTTGTATGTGCAGGCCCAAGTATGGGGCCGATGTGGTCTCAAGTGGGCTATGCCACGAGGACCTTTACATTTCCAATGGGACCCACAGTCCGGGTCCCACTCTCTATATATATATTAGGCCTTTTAAGGCCAACATTACATGATATATCTGGTAACATGATAGTATACTTAGCTTAATATGTCACACTGATAACATGCTTAGTATAATGAATACCATGCTCATTCATATGCCCATACGCATCATTTGTATGCCTGTTATGGATCATGAATAACCATAGCATATGCTAGTTGGCTTGTTATACTTAGGGGACCCGTGCGAGACAGGGTCGCCCCACATGATTGCGCAGTATGCGTAAGTTTGGTGCATGACGTGGATTGTATGACTCATGCATTTCGCATTATGTATGTTACGATCGCTTTCACACCCCAACAACATCGGGGTGGTGGCCACCATAGTCACATCGTGGCTGGCAGTATTGGACACCGGAAACTTGTTCTAGTACGTGGGCGCTATGGATGTCCTTAGGTGAAAGTCCCTAAACCCTGTGGTACCAGTAAGATGCTCCAGCATCGAGACCGAGTGGATAACATGAGCGCCCGTGTGCCAAATACCAGTAGGCCGCGTCTCCCACTGTGTCGAGGTCGGTTGAAAAGGGCTGTGACCTTATCCGCCCGGGTGCAGTGGGCTATAAGCTAGGTCGAGTCTGACCAGCTCATGGAATGGGTCCGCTATCGGCGAACCAGGTGGGCATTGGCATACCACTGACGAGGCGGATAGTGAGGTATTTTCTACTCGCTTGGTTATGCGCGCGATGTGCGGCGGCCAGTAATAGAGTATACTAGACCCCGGTGATGTCCCAGATGAGAATTATTTTGATATGTGGATCAGTTGAGGATTGACGTGTTTGCATTGCATCTCTAGCATGTAACACTCGGCCATGTAGGCCCTTGCATCGCATAGCCTTGGGATGGCTGATAGCATTCATGAACTTGGTAACTTAGCCCTCTACTACTTTCGCTTACTCTGATATCTGTATACTTGTCATATGCATCACACGCGCACACACACACTCTACTGAGCTTCGTAGGAAGCTCATGCGCATTTGTTTACTCTGCAGGTACTAGGGCACATCAGCAGCGTTGAGCGCGGTGCATGTACCTAGTATTTTGGACTTCTGCTACATGTTGTATTTCCCTTTCCAGCACTGTACTCAACAAATTTTTTAGTGGATATTTGATGATGTTCTATGGTTTTGATTATGCTCCTGTACAAAAAAATTTACCCTGAAAATCCTCCTGGTAGGATCCCAGGATTGGAACCTGGCACATGAGAGCTAGGAGCCGAGAATGGGGTACTACGGAGGCTGTTGGCACCAAGGTCGGCGATCGGGAATTTAGTGAGCCCGGTCCCCGGGTTTGGGACGTGACAAAATTTCATAGCCATGATGTGGGCATGCATTTAACAAGTCCTTAAACCTCTCCCTACATTGGAAGAAGGTCCCATCCTCCTTTTGAGCAAAGTTCATGATAAGGCGCCTCAACATGTTCGTTTTGTGAGTAGGGAAGAACTTTTTATTAAACTCCCTATACATATTAGTCCATGTGCCAATTGATCTTGGCCTTAATGCATGAAGCCAACCTTTAGCTTTATCTTTAAGGGTAAAAGGAAATAATTTAAGCCTCACCACATCATCAGTTACATTTGCAAAGTGTATGGTGGTTATTACCTCATTAAATTCCTTAAGGTGTTGATAGGCACTTTCACTATCTAATCCATGGAATCTCGGGAGGAGTTGGATTACTCCCGGTTTCAAATCTACGTTCCCTGCATTTTATGGAAAAACTATGCATGAGGGAGTGCTCGCTCTTACTGGTTGCAGGTTATCACGTAATGTTCTTGGTCGGGGAACATTCTCAACCACATTCTCTCCCGTTTCGGTTTGGTTTTGGCCCAGATTTTGATTGGCCATAGGATTGAGTTGATTTACAGCCATACTTTCAGACAAAATTGGAAAATTTAGATGTCTCCTCGCACGTAGTTCTCTATCAATTCCTTCTACTATTCCCCCTTCACTAATGAGTCAGTTATTAGAATCCCAAGCCCAATGTGGCATGCAAATCCTAAAAGAAAAAAATGAAAAAGAATTCTTCCTTCCCTCCTTTACTTCTCTCTAAGACCGAAGTACAAGGTGTCTTGCAATGGCTGTGCCAGAAGCAAGGATAGAGACCGATTTCTCCTGGTCAATAGGGGTTCAGAGAACTCCCCACCCACTCTTCGAATCTTTTGAGAAAAGTGCAGAAAAAGAAGAAAGAGGAATAGAGTTGAGAAGAGAAATCCCTGAGCACAAGGTGATCTAAGACGGCAGAGCCGACCAATAGGAATCAAGGCAGCACAAGGCCAACCTATTAGAGATCTAAAAAAGACTCTTCACCCACTCTACAAGAGATGAATATGATGGGAATGAATAGGGGGAGAAGAAGAGTAAGGTTAGAAAGATAAAACCTGATTTGAGAACTTAAGATGCTTACTTCTTCTTCAACTTCCTAAAAATCCCTGCAAAAGAAAAAAAATCAAAAATAAAACAAACTAAGTTAGTACTATTCCTAAAAATCTCAAATAGATACTATTTTCAGAAATTTTGTGAAAAATCGTCAAACTCCTCGGCAACGACGCCAAAAACTTGTTCGCTTCCCCAAGTGTAGGGTTGCGATGTAGTAATAATCTTAGTAAGACCGAGGTCAATCCACAGGGACTTATGTAGGAATCCACAAAACACTTCCAATAGTTCTACTAAAGAGCTAACAAACAGATTTGTAGAAGATTGATGTAAATAGTAACGTTGAATTAAACTGAAGGTAAACAATTAATAAAAGGCACTAGGGGTTCAAGGATCCACTTATAGCAATCATTGATGCTCAATTCGCTGTGGTTTCTCACTTTCTCAGCTAGAATCGAAATTAAGTTCTATCTAGTCGGATGATAGAGCAGTTAAAACAATCAATCTGACATATGTGTGATCCATGTATATGATTCACTCAATGCAAGCTAGGACGAGCATACTCAATTGCATAGGTCAGTCCCAATTCCAATAGGTTAAGATCACAATCATAACCATCATTAAATCTTGTCACAAGACAAAACTAGATCATGTTTTGAACTTGATCCAAATCACATACACAGTCTCACATACTTCAGAATTTCCAGAAAAGTAGACTTTTGGTATGAAGCTCCCACATGAAGATCATAGATCTAGACCGTATTCCAATTCCTCATATCATACAGGTCTAGACTAGCTTAAAACAATTAAGAACTCAAGCAATTCTTCCAAACATCCATGAGTCATCATAAGATTAAGCAAAACTACTTAATACTTGATTTAAACTTCAAACCATTGTTCTTCAATAGAAATCCAACTTAAAATCAAATCAAACGAATTGAAACATCTTAGATTCACTACAAGCTTCACCTCTTAGCCCTAGCTAAGAGGTTTAGCCGTTCATGATCCAAGGAAACATGAACAACTACACAAAGCATAAAACTAGAAAGAAAACTAGGAGGAGTTGCGGAACTCCGAAATCAACTTTCGACATCTCCCACCATGCTCAATCTGTTCTAGGATACCTTAGGAACGATCCCTAGGTCTCCTTTTATAGTGGAGAGGCTCTGCTGCGTCGGAATCATCCAAAAGATGCGTAAGGATACGCAGTGCGCAGAGAAATCCGAAGCTTGTAGAACACGCACTGTTACGCAGATGACCGGTCTGAGCTTTTGGACGACCGGTCGCACGACCGATTGCAAAAGAGCAAAAATCGTCCAGAGAGTTTTCGAAAAATTCAAACCCAACTTTTTAATTCAAGGACCGGTCGGACGACCGGTCTGAGCAGTGGACGACCGGTCGTGAATGGTCCAGTAAGATGTGCAAAGGGCCCCTTCTGTTGAGTGCTTGGACTGGTCGTACGACCGGTCTTCAGTACTTTCTTCTGCATCCTTTCTTCTTTCCTCTGACTTCTTTCTTCCATCCTTTGACGCTTAGTCCTTTGATCTCTTATACTTGTAAATGGCGTCTTTAAGTCTCCAATTGATGAATCATCTCTCTTATCCCTACAATCACAAATCCATGCATTAGATTAGTCTTTAAATCATGAAAACCTTGCATAATGAGTGATGAATTGGGGTTAGAATATGCACAATTAAGAGCTCAACAGTACCCTTAGGTCATTGCTTTCAAGAGATGTTCGTGTCATAAGTCCAAAACTTTTGTCCAGCTCCTCATTTTCAGTTTTATCTGTCATCCTTCCTGGCCTGCCCCCAGTCATTTCTTTCTGCAGACTTGAGCTTTTAATTATATATTGGGGCGTGCCCTCAGTGCTTCTTCTATAAAATCAAGTTTTTCGTAGTATGTTTGGGCTTGCCCCCAGTGCTTTTAGCTCGTCACTTTGTAAGACCACTTCATTCTGATGAGAAAGGTCTTGCGCTTTAAGAATCCATATAGACTACCTGTCTGATCATAATCTTTAACTGCATATTCTTGTCACAGAGTTCTTCATAAGAGAAAGTTGTTGATGTTTTCAAGGCAAAGTGATATATAATAGAATGCCTTGATTATCTTCATATAAGGCTGTATGTATATGTATATACAGGAGATTCCCAGCCTTAACTTATCTTCATATAGATTAGAAGAATAATACAATAGTGAGGAGGGGATCCATGATAGAATACAAAAGCTGAGTATATACAGCGATGTTCCGACCATCTTCATATAAAACTGTGTAAGTAAGTATAAGAGATTGCTAACAATAGAATGTCCCAGTTGTCTTCATATATATAGAGAGAGCCTACGACAAAGAATCCCTCAATTCTGAAGTATTTTCCTATTAAGCAGAGGGATGCCAGAATACCAAGATAATAATAAGAGAGCCTGCGACAAAGATATAATAATATGAGGATGTTATGCTTCGCGTAGACTTCCTATGTGATATTTTCTTTCGGTTTGACTGATTCGACAGGAATATAATGAGTCATGTTGATGATTTATGGGGTCGGTTCTTTGATATTCTTTGACCATGGTACCTATCATTAAGAAAAGCTCTACGAACATTTTATATTCGTATACATAACAGTATGATATGAGTAAACATGTGAGTATGAAGTATGACATGTAGATGAAATAGATGTATGAACGAGCATAAGTATATCCCTATCTACTTTATAACCCGTCAGAACTATTTGTCAGCGTCCACGATTATTCAAGTTTAGGAAATGGAATCCTTAAGCAAATGTTCTTCCTAAGTGACATCTATAGGAACTGTATTGGCCGGGGCTCTATCAGACTCTTCAATCTTCAGACTAAAAATGCCTTGATTTATCACTTTCGTATCTTTCCTTTCAGAACGAAGCATTGCTCAGTTTTATGGCCTATGCATCTGTGATATTCGCAGTAGTTGGGATCATTCACGCGTCTTATTCCAGTTGGTTGAATAGACTTTGGGAGTCGCAATTTTCCTTCTTCGATTAACTGCTCCATAATTGGGACAAGGTCTTTAACGTCATATGTATACGGTCCATTCTTTTCGTCTCGTCACTGATTGTCATGTGCTGCGACCTTTGAGGCTCTTTGCCTTTGTTTTGTGTCTTCATTACACTGGTCTCTGCCTCATGTCCTAGATTCAGTCTTTTTTGTTCCTAGGGTTCTTTCTTGCGCCAACCCATGTCCTCTTTCTCATTTCATGTCTCGTCTTTTCTGCTGGAGACCGTGTTTTCGAAACAGACTGCTCTACCCTACAAATCACTGCAATCAAGTTACGAAGGGTGAAAGAGATGTTGCTTAGCAGTTCGTATGGGATCATGGAGTCTGAATCCAACATATGCACATTCGTTTATTCAGGATGGGTCTGTTGTCTCACTTCAACTGCTTCACGGACTGCCCCCGGTGCTTCTTCTTCCGATTGTCGGATAGGCGGAGTGATACTAGGTGTCGCATTCTGTGAGACCAAGGTGGCTAGAGCCTCTTGAGGTTCTCCCATTTGCCTAGATAACTCCTTGTGGGTTTTGACCAATCACTAATCTGCTCTTGGATCACTGATAGCTCGACGTCTTGTCCTGTCAGTTCTCTTTCTTCAACGGCATGTGCCATCGCGACTTGTATCGGCCTTTCATTGTGAATCGGTGGTATTGTGGGTGTTATCGACACTACAACTGACATAACCCAACCGGTCTCTTCTGTCTTTAGCTTAATAATACCTTGGTTGATCAGTCTTTGTACTTTTCCTTTCAAGATGAGGCGTTCTTCTGTCTCATGTCCCAGGATCCAATGATACTTACAATAATTGGGGGCATCTAGTTGCCCTACTTCATTTGGTCGAATTGGTTCTGATAATTGCATCTCCCCTTTTTCGACCAGTTGTTCCATTATCGGAATGAGATCTTCCAGGTCAAACGAATAATGATTGTCTACCTTGCCTTGTCCGACGATCGTTATCTTTTTCGGTCTTTTTGGCCCTTTAGCTTTGGACTAAGTTTCTGCTTGCTTGCCTTTGATCTTATGTTCTAAATGCGGGTGTTTTCGATCTTTCGAAACCCTGCTCTTGTTTACGTAATTTGACGCGGTTTTCTTTCCAACTTGTCTTCTGGGCTTTTCTGCTTTGAACTGCGCTCTAAACGCGGCTCCTTCCACCAGGTGGGCCTTTATAGCCAAATCCCGAAACGTCGAGAAGTTATGCCCGGATAGACCGAACGAAATCATCTCGTCCATGGCCTACATGCACATCTTGACTTGCTTAGGCTCGCTAGGTAACTGTCGGCATTGCGCTGCTATGGTTCCCCATCTATCAATAAACTTCTCGACTGACTCTCCTTGCCCGTGACGGACTAAGGCTAAATCTGTCAGTGAGACTTCTCGCTCAGTGGAGAAAATTTTAGAAATGAATAACTCCTGCATCGATCACAGGCCCTGATAGACCCCGCGAGTAATGACATGTACCATTGAAATGCCTTTCTAGTCAACGTCGACCCAAATAATTTAAGGCAACATTGAGGTACTGTGGGAAAATTCCCTAGCACCGTCATGAATTGGGTCATACTCTCCTCGGGTGACCCTTTGCCATCGAACTGTGGAAAGTCAGGATGCTTAAAGTCATCAGGGAACGGAATTTGTTAACTTCGGATGGATACGGTATCTGATAGACATATTGTCCTCTTTTCTCCTTCTCTTTCTCCTGACGCATCAGGTTCAAGACTGTTTAGGATAACTTTTCTCTTATAATGTGCCTCGAAGATGTTGGCATGTGTTCGAACGCAGCATTCTTTGGACGAACTTGTGGTTCTGTGGCTATTGGTTCTCATGTTGCCTCTTATGACTCTCCCAATGGTTGTCCAATGGGAACGGTTGAGCTTCTGACTGCCCCCTGGGCGACTAGAGCCACCAATGCTTCTTTTATCTCTCTTATCTCTCTAGCTGTGTCTTCCTGGACATGAATGATCTCATCTATTTTCTCTTGGATCGGAGGCAGCTCTGCGTGTCACTCGCTCGCCTCTCCTTCTATGACTTGCACCATTGGCTTTGAAGACCAAAGAAATAAAGGATAAAATGTGGAGCAAGGATGCAATGGAGATGGAGGATGAAAAGCTAAAAAATCCATAATTTACAAGACCTTCGGCCGGCCGGCCAGCCAAACCCTTTGGAAACAGCGTTTTCGCTGGACAAGTTTTGTGAAGACTGACCTGTTGACCGATCGGCCAGATGGACTAGCCTGTCGGCCGGCTGGCAGGTCGGCCTATGCACTTAAATGTTTAGAGAGTGGGGTATTGTTTTGCTTAAACTCCGACTGGCCAAACAGGGGGGTCTAGCAGACCGACCAACGTACAGAAATAGAAATTTTTGCTTCTAGATTTTGAAAATTACTGCGCAAAATGTGAGGGCCATGCACCTGCTCGAAGATTCTTCGTTGCTAGGGCCCAAAGCCTATAAAAGGACTCCTCCACTTTGTTCCTAAGCTAACCTAGAAGAGATCTATCATAGTGGGAGGCGCAGAGAGTCGGATCCGGAGTTCTATAACTCCCTCTACTTAGTTCTTCATCTAGTTCTTCATGTTTTCATTAGATTTCCTGTTTTTCCTTAGCATGGTTGGCTAAACCTCTTAGCTAGGGCTAAGAGGTGAAGCTTGTAGTAGATCTAAGATGTTTTAATTCGTGTCAATGGTTTCATGAATTGCTTTTATTGATTGAACAATGGTTTGTTGAGTTTGAATGAAGTTCTAAGTAGTTTTCTAAATCTTATGATGATTCATGGATGTTTGGAAGAATTGCCTTAGTTGTTTTGCATGGATCTAGACCTGTACGCTCCAAGGAATCGGATTTAAGACTCTCTAGAACTTAGTTCTTCATGTGGGAACTTCAAACCAAAGTTCTACCTTTTTCTATAAAGTCTGAAACATATGTTGCTTATTCATATGATTTGAATCAAGTTCAAATCATGATATTAGTTAAGCTTTGTGACAAGGTTTAATGATTATTGTGGTTGTGATCTTAATCTATTGGAACTAGGATTGGCTTATGCAATTAAGTGTGCCCAAGTCCTAACTTGAATTGGGGGAATCATGTTGATGAACAACACATGTAATAGATTGTTTTGCTGAATTAACCGCTCTATAATCTGGTTAGATAGGATTTGATTTCGATTCTAGTTGTGTAATGGAGAAACCAAAGCTGATTATACATCAAGGATCGCTGTAATGGATCCTTGGCACCCCAGTAGTTCTTTAGATTGTTACTTTCATCTTAAGTTTACAGATTACTCATCTACATTCAAATTTCAGTTATTGTAGTTTGATTTCAATTGGAGATTCTTAGAAGAAATTCTGAGAATTCCTAAATTAGTCACTGAGAATGATCTCGGTCTCTACTGAATTATTACTACATCACAACCCTACACTTTGGGGGAGCGAACGAGTTTTTGGCGCCGTTGCTGGGGACTTGACGGTTTTTATAGAATTTCTGAAAATAGTTTTCTATTGAGAATTTTAGGAATTTTTCTTTAGTACTAAGCTCATTTTATTTTGATTTTTGTAGGATTTTCTAGGAATTGGAGTAGAAGTAAGTTGGTTCTATTGGATTCTCAAATTAGGTTTTGTCTTTCCAACCTTACTCTTCTTCTTCCCTATTCATTCTTATCCTATTCATCTCTTGTAAAGTGGGTGGAGACTCCTATTGGATCTCTGATAGGTTGGCCTCAAGCTGCCTTGATTCCTATTGGTCGGCATTGCTGTCTTGGATCACCTTGTGCTTAGAGATTTCTCTTCACAAATCTACTCCTCTTTCTTCTTTTTTTGAACTTCTTCTCAAAATATTCAAAGAGTGGGTGGGGAGTTCTCTGAATCCCTATTGACCAGGAGAAATCGGACTCTATCTTTGCTTCTGGCTAAGCCATTGCAAGATACCTTGTTCTTTGGTCCTAGAGAGGAGTAAAGAAAGGAAGGAAGAATTCTTCTTTCTTTCATCATTCTTTTTGTTTTGAATTTGCATGCCCCATTGGGTCCGGAATTCAAATAATCGCTTAATAAGTGAAGGGGGAATTGTTGAAGGGATTTATAAGGAACACGTACTAAGAAAGTTTAAATTTCTGAATTTTTTTCTGAAAATATGGCTAAAAATCAACCCGATCCAAGGGCCAATCAAAATCTGGGCAAAAATCAAACAGAAACGGGAGAGAATGAAGTTGAGAATATTCCTTAACTAACGACTCTACGTGATTACTTGCAGCCTGCAAGAGCGAGAACTCCCTCATATATAATTTTTCCATATAATGCAGGGAATGTTGATCTCAAACAGGGAGTAATCCAACTCCTTCCCAAATTCCATGGGTTAGACAGTGAAAGTGCCTATCAACATCTTAAAGAATTTGATGAAGCGATAGCCACAATGCACTTTGCAAATGTATCAGATGACGTTATGCGACTAAAATTATTTCCCTTTTCCCTTAAAGAGAAAGCGAAAGCTTGGTTTTATGCATTAAGGCCAAGATCAATTGACACATAGACTGAAATAACTAAGGAATTCATTAAAAAGTTTTCCCAACTCATAAAACCAATATGCTAAGGCACCTCATCATGAATTTTGCTCAAAAAGAGGACAAGACCTTCTTTCAATGTTGGGAGAGGTTTAAAGACTTATTGCACACATGCCCACATCATGGCTACAAAAGTTGGTGGGTAAAAAGCTTTTTCTATGAAAGACTAACTTCACCCATGCGCTAATTCGTAGATATGATGTGTAATGGAGAATACATGAATAAGGAAGCCGATGAAGCATGGGATTACTTTGATGTCTTGGCTAAGAATGCACAATCTTGGGATACATCTAAACCAACAAATCCCAAGACAAGCCAATAAAGTGAAAAGGGAGGAATTTATGTCCTTTCAGAAGAAGACAACATAAGTGCACGTGTAGCTAGTCTCACAAGAAAAGTTGAGGCCATGTAATTGAATAAAGGAGAAATGATTATACTCGTAGAAGTTGTTGATAATGTTTGTGGAATTTGTGCCGGTAATCAACATGAAACACAGGATTGTCCTACAATTCCTGCGTTTTAAGAAGTTTTGCAAGACCAATCTAATGTCATAAATAATTATCAACGACCATTTAGTGCTCCAAACTCAAGCACGCATAATTCTAGTTGGAAGAACCATCCCAACTTCAGTTGGAGGAATGGACCAACCGCAAATAACACCCCTCAACTAAAAGCAACGCTTGAGGAGATGTTGGGTATGTTCGTGTTGGTTCAAGCTAATATAACATAACTAATTCGCTGAAAATTGATGGTTCATGTAACAACAACTAAGATTTAACCAAAATACATCTCAAGCCATCATTAATTTGAAGACTTCAATGGCTAATTTGAAGACTTCAATGGCTAGATTTGAATCTCATCTTAGTGTTAGGGAGAAAGGCACACTTCTTGCCCAACCTCTCCCTAACCCAAGAACCCAATTTGAGATACAATGTAAGACCCGTACCCCAATTAACCGACCGTACATTTAGTTTTCGATGTCGGTACATTTTGGACTGACCAGATCGACGATCTCTAATCACAACCATATTTTAGCACCGCAACAACCCAAGACTTGTACCCTTACGATCGCGCGGGCGCCACGATTCCAACATCGCGCGGCACGCTCCGTTTCAATACCCAGTTTGAAAGATGCATTCATGTGCGTAAATCAAGGTGGGCCATGCTACATATGTATGGCGTGAACCCCACTTGCACAAATCCCAAGGTTGTCCCATCAATCAATCAAATTTCACATCAATCAATCAAGCATCACATCAATCAATCAAATGTCCCGTCAATTACATCCCTCTCTCTCCAAAAGTCAACTAAGCCCATACCTAAGCCACTCCCCCTCATAAATGCTCCATTTCATTTCTACCCCCACTCTCTTTCAAAATTCAATCCATATCCCCAAATCCCCTACCACAAAAGGTGCATACGTATGGCCTCCCCCATTTCCATTTTTTAGAGAGAGAGAGAGAGAAGATTAAGAAAAGAAGAGATTAAAGAAAGAGTATTTGTGAGCTTAAGTGATTAGAGGAGGAGATCCACCCCCATCAAGCCGTCCGATCAACTATCCGACCCGATCTGACCATTCAACGTCATTGTGAGTACATCCCTTTCCCCTAAGTTTCGTGTAGAATCAAGGGATTGAGTGAGGCCCACCATTTTGATGGTGTGGATGTCACTTGATTACCCATTTTAAGGAGATGGGTGGGCGCCATATGTGGACCCCACCTAAGCGTAATGTATCCAGGCACTTCAACCATCTTGCTGGATCATTGAGGACAAAAGTCCAAGATGAGGCTTGTTTAACGTGCAAGTCTACGTGAAGTTTGTGTGTTTTATTTACGTTGTTTATGCATTTTGGGAGGCCACAATTATGGACCCCACCTTGATGCATGTGTCTAATCCATGCCATCCATTTGTTTTCTTATGCCATTTTAGGCATTGGCCACAAAAATCAGCCGAATCTAAATTTCAGGTGGGCCGCACTATAGAAAATAGTAGTAACAATGGTGCCTATTGTTGGAACCTTTTTAGGCCCACCATGATGGTTTTACAACATGAAAACTGACCAAGCCAGGGCTTATTAGACCAACCATTAACTAGCCTACACGGTGGATGGACTGGATTTCTCTAATGGACCCCACCCCCCTTGTTTATTCAAAAATAAAATATAAATAGTAAAGGAAGTAAAGAAAGTAAGAGAGAGGAAGCTTGCTAGAGTGTGACGGAAAGTAGTTTTTGGGCTTGAAAAATGGCCCCACGCGTGGAACCACTATGTTACATCCACGCCATCCATCTCTCTATAACATTTTAGGCCAGGGGCCGAAAAATGAAGAAGATCCAGATCTCAAGTGGGCCGTGCCGGACGAAATAATACAGACCGTTGAAACCTTTCCAAGGCCCACTATCATGTTTCTGTACAACAAAATTTGCCCAAATCAAGGCTCATTAGGCCCACATTAAGCTGGCCAATCTGATGGACGAATTGGATTTCACATGTGGACCTCACTGTGTAGAAAAAAAAGAAGAAGTCACTGGACAGGCAGCGTCAAGTGGACGCTGCTGCCCAGTCGCGTGAGGGCGGAAGCCCAATTTGAGGGTGGAGTGGTGGTCCACTCGTGGGACCCACTATGAAGTATATGTTTCATCTATACTGTCCATTCTTATTGCCATATCATTTTAGGCCATGGGCCCAAATATGGGTCATACCCAGATTGTAGGTGGGCCACACCATAGAAAACAATGGGGATAGTGATGTTCACCATTGAACTTTCCTATGGCCCACCATGATGTTTATTTGTGGACCAACCCAGGCAGGGTCACACGTTGTCACGCCCCAAATTCGGTTCTCAACGTCCATTCGCGGTAACCCGAATTCAGAGGTGGTAGAAGTTGGTATCAGAGCATAACTTGGGAGCTACCTGTGAACAACACAATGTTTCTACTTAGTGTTTTAGGATTAGATCACCCCTCTCATGTTGATATTTGCGAACTTAGAATCACTAGAATTCCCAATGGTATAGTTCTTTAATCGTAGTATGTTTGCAGTTTTCTGAGGCTAAGGGTTTCTTATCCTTTCTTTTTTTAAAGATGGACACGACACCAGTAGCTGAAGTTGAGGCTGGTAGTCCCAGCCAGAGTTAGCACCTGTCACCCTAGTAAGCACAGAGCAATTCAAGGCAATGCTCTTGTTGATGACCGCTTTGTTCAAGCAACAGAAAGCACCTCTAAGTGATAGCAAGAAGATGAAGTTCTCCCCCAGCAGCTCCCAGACGATGCAGTTTTCAGAGAAGACCCCATTGCAGGATCTCAGGTCACTGTTTCGAGTGCCGTGAAGCCGGCCATCGAAGAAAGGAATGCCCTCAGCGACCAAGAGCACCTAAGCAACAACCATGGCGCAAAGCACCGATTGCGCCAATCCCTCCGATTGTAGGTCCTCGAAGAACTAGGCGTCGAAGGAAGGTTCATCCGCAGAAGCCACCTACGACAACAGGAGCACCAGCCCTCCAAAGGCCATTTAAGGGCACTTGTTTCGAGTGTGGCGAGATTGGACACTGAATTAGGGACTGCCCATCCCGTCAGCAGCAGTACTAGAGCGTTGTTCCCTCGACCCCGACATTTTACGGTAGACACCAGAGAAGATTGACACCATCAAGAGGTGTATGCATGCTATGTGGACTTAGCGATGTTTGCGAACTTTCATTGATTTTTCGTATACTTTTTACTTTCTATCTATATATATGTGTGGTTTGCTTTGACTTCGTTTGGTTGTGAATTTCGAGGACGAAATTTTTATAAGGAGGGGAGAGTGTAAGACCCGTACCCTGAATTGCCCTCCATATGTTTAGTTTTCGGTACCGGTACGTCCCGGATGGACCAGATTAGCGAGCCTTAATCGCGACCCTGATTTAGTACCGCAACGACCTAAGACTTGTACCCTTGCGACCGCGCGAGTGCCATGATTCCAACGCCGCGCGGCACGCCCCATTGCGATACCCGGTGTGAAAGATGTGTACTTTTGCGCAATCTGAGATGTGCCACGCAACGCGCATGTGGCGTGGGCCCCACTTGTACAAATCCCAACAAAATGTCAAATCAATCACCATCACCCTCACCCATACCCCTCTCATCACCCTAGTCTAACACACCATACCCACCCCATCACTCTCTCACCTCCAAAGTCAACCAAAGCCCATACCTCCCATGCCCTCTCCCATCATCATCATCATCACCTCATGCACCCCCCTCTCTACCCATACAAGTGCATACGTAGGAGGGGAGTGTGGCCTTCTCAATTTCCTATTTTTGCAAGAAAAGGGAGAGAAAGAGAAAGGAGAGAGAGAGAGAGAGAGAGAGAGAGAGAGAGAGAAGAGAGAAAAGTAGAGAGAGATTTAGAGGGAGATCAAGAGAGAAAGAGAGAGATTGAAGGAGGAGATCTAGCTTGGAGGATCCCGATCATCATCCGGATCGTCCGATCGGCAATCCAACCGTCCAACCATCATTGTGAGTGCAAACTTCCCCAATTTTTCTCGTTTACCTTTCATTTTATTTCCTTGGACCCACCTTGTGATGGGCAATGAGATGGATGGGCTGGATCATCCATGAATGGGCCCCACTTGCTAATAAAATAAATAAAAATAAAAAAGGGGAGAGAGTGCCGCTGGACAGACAGCGTCCAGAGGACGCTGCTGTCCAGCAGCGTGTGGGCAAAAGCCCCTTTTGGGCGTTGAGCAGGGTCCCTACTCGTGGGACCCACCTTGCTGCATGTATTTGATCCACGCCGTCCATCTGTTTCTCCAGCCCATTTTAGGGTTGTACGCCAAAAATGAAGAAGATCCAGATCTCAGGTGGACCACACCATAGCAAACAGTGGAGATAATGATGTCCACTACTGAAACTTCCTTGGCCTACTGTGAAGTTTCTGGACCAAATCACCTACCCAATATTGGGCTTATTGGGTTCCCATGAGACGAGGAACCTGATGAACGGAGTGGATCAGACCCATGTGGGCCCCACTTGATATAAGCACAAAAAAAGGTATGAACGTCCAGACGCTGAACGTTCACAGCGTCAGAGACGCTCGAACAGTCCAGCGTCACGTGGACGCCGTGATTGGGTTCCCACTCGTGGGACCCACCTTGATGTTTATGTGGTATCCACACCGTCCATCCGTTTTCCCAGATCATTTTAGGGCCAGGGCCCAAATATTAACCCGATCCAAATCTTAAGCGGACCGCACCACATGAAAACAGTGGAAATAATGATTTCTACTGTCAGAATTTCTTTGGCCCAAATTGATGTTTCTAGGCATCGTAACCCGTCCAATATTGGGCTCGTTGGGTCCCCCACGAGCCGGTGAGAACGATAGACGGACTGGATCGTCCTCCTGTGGGCCCCACTCGATCAAAACCACATAAAAAAAGGAGAAGAAAGAAAGAAGTAGGAGAGCCTCTCTGACGCCCTGGGAGTACCCAGCGTCCACGGACGCTAGGCTCCTCAGCCCGCCCAGTCAGTGGCCCACTCGTGGGTCCCACCATGATGCATGTGCTATATCCTCACCGTCCATCCATTTCGGGAGATCATTTTAGGGCATGATCTCAAGAATGAGTCAGATCCAAGTCTCAAGGGGGCCTCACCACAGAAAACAGTAGGGACAGTGACCCTACGTTGAAACCCTCCCACGGCCCACCATGATGTTTATTTGAGATCCAACCTGTTCATAAGTTCACACATGCATGGGAGAAGGGAGAGCAAAAATATCAGCTTGATCAAAAACCTCTATGGGCCCCACTTGATGAGAACATAACCAAAAAAAAAAAGGACGTGGCCGCTGGACAGACAGCGTCCAGGGGACGCTGCTGCCCAGCAGCGCGGCCCTCTTTGGGCGTTGGCAATGGGCCCCACTCGTTGGGCCCACCTAGAATGTATGTGCCTTATACATTCCATCGATATTTTTTTCCAGCTCATTTTAGTGGCTGAACCCAAAATTTAAGCATATCCAAATGACAAGTGGACCATGCCATGGGACAACAGTGGGAATAATGATCTCTACCATTGAAACCTTCCCAAGCTCCACAGTGATGTTTATTTATCATCCAACCTGTTCATAAGATCACATGGATATGGATGAAGGAGAAAACAAAATATCAGTTTGATTCAAAACTCTTGGGGCACGTCTGGGTGCCACGCTGCCCAGCAGGTGGCCTACCCTGTGGGTCCCACCATGATGTATCTGTTTTATCTATGCCGCCCATCTGTTTTTCCATATTATTTTAGTCCATGGGCCCTCCAAGAAAAGATGAGGCAATCCAAAGCTCTGGTGGACCACATTGTAGGAAATAGTGGCCATTGATGCCCACTTTTGGAAATCTTCCTTGGGGCCATTGTAATGTTTATTCATCCATCTAACCAAAGGTGATGGGGCCCAACTTTGGGTCCCACCTTGATGAGTGTTGGGTATACCTTGTCGTTCTTCTTGGCAAGGGTGTGGGCCCAGTTTTGGGTGGGTCACACGTAGAAAATAAGGGTGGTTGAACGCCTACCATTGGAAACTTCACAGGACCCATCTGTTATGTTTATTTGCCATTCTTCCTATGCATAGTTCACCCAGCCATGGGTGGGGTTTCACACGTGTGGTGTGTGGGCCCCACCATGGTGTTTGGTTGCCATCTCACTTGATTAGTGGGAAAGCACAAATATCAGATTGATCCCAAACTGTTGAGGCCCATTGATGTATATGGCTTCCCCACTCCTTTGTGTGGTTATCCCCAACCATGGGTCCACCTTGTTATGCATGTGTTCTATCCACGTCAGCCATTGGCCACTATGGTGTGATATGTATGTTGCCCATCGATTAGGACCGCCTTAATTTTGTGCTTGATCCAAACCATCCAAATGAATGGACCCTAGCATGATTAGTACATGATGGCCTTGGGACCACCTTAGGGTGCCTGTTCAAATGACCGCGTTGTCCATCCCGTGGATCCACCTTGATGATTAGTTGTGTAAACCCTTATTGAAAGGCCATATAGATTTGGATGTATGGGAATCCCTAAAGTTCGCTCGATCCAAGTCATAGGGCTACTTTCTTAAACTCACCCTGTTGAACCGTCTTGTCAATTCACCTTGTTAACTCACCATGTTGACCCGCCTTGTCAACCTGCCTTATTGACTCACCTTGTTGACTCACCATGTTGATTGATCTTGGTAACTCAGTGTAGACACCCCACCTTCGGCTACACTGTTGGTAAAGATAGCTGGATGAATGGAGGAGTACCATAACCCCAAATCCCATGTCCAAACTCCGCCAAACTCACCCTTGTAAGCCTTAATCCATAGACTAACTCAAGCCTGAACCCAGTCAACTCGCCCCTAAACATCAGTCCTGAAAAACCCCCCATAAGAAAAATCAGTAAAAAAAAAATCCTAAAAAAGTCAAACTCACTGAGTCAACCCGCTGAGTCAAATCACCAAGTCAACCCGTGGAGTCAAAACATCGAGTCAAATCACCTAGTCAACCCACTGAGTCAAATCACCGAGTCAACCCGCTGAGTCAACTCACTGAGTTCCAAGCAGCAGCCCCAAAGCAGGACCGTACTGCTCGCGGGATCCCTAGAACGTCCGTACGGGCGGCCCCCTGGGTGCCGCCCAAAATTATTTACGGGAACTGCCACTACCCGCTGCTATAAATACCCCCCTCCCCTTTTCATTTCAGCATCCCATCCAGTCCAGAGCGACCCGTCCGTTCCGAGTTTCCCTCCATCCCCCTTTAGCCCATCTTTCCACCAAGGAGAGCCCGAGTGAGGAGAGCCTAACCCTGGTCCAGCCCAGCCTGACCATTAGTCCAAGTCTCCCAAGCCATCCAAGTCTTGATCTAGCCACTCGAAGCCAATCTTGCGACACCTCCATCCATCCAGCTACTCTTTTACCAACATCATCTCATTTGCATCTAGCATAAGTGCAACATTTACTTTTCTTCCAACCCCCCTGCTTCACTATAAGCACTTTGATTATTCAAACACACGACATGCATCCCGCATAAAGCACCTGTCAGTTCGAGCGTATGCTCTGGGCTTGCTTGTTAATGGAAACCTGCCCATTAGAAACTCTTACTGTTCAGACCTGCTTTCATACATTAGTCACTACGAGCACTTTGATTATTCAAACACACAACATGCATCTCGCATAAAGCACCTGTCAGTTCGAGCGTATGCTCTGGGCTTGCCTGTTAATGGAAACCTGCCCATCAGAAACTCTTACTGTTCAGACCTGCATTCATGCATCATGTCATCCATGAGAATGTACGAGGATTAAAACAGACTTTCAAGTGTTAGTTCGATTCTGTGAAGTAGGTACTTCGGTACGGGCAGTGTGTGGGGTGCTTAACCTCTTCCCACCCTGTAACCGTGATCCTTTACCTCGAATCTCTGGCCGCAGATCAAAAGGAGTCATTTTAGAAAGGAAATCTTCAGATTCCCTTCTCTAACGTTTCTACGGGGTCTAGCTGACTGTATATTCGGAGTAACTGGCTAGTGGCGACTCTGGTCTTATATAAACTCATTCAAACGCATCCAGCTTAACACAACAACCAAACAAAGCCCTCAAGAACGAGGCAAGCCAGTGGCACAAACGGCGATTCGCGCGCATGCACCACTTCTTCTTTTTCCGAAAGGAAAGGGAGAACGACGTTCGGGAGCGCGGAACGGCGAGGGTCCACAGAATGGCGACTCCGCTGGGGATTTGCTAGTCCCACTAGTCGTGATCCGACTTAAAAAACAGAATCCTCCCTATACTTGAAAGTCATTAGTCCTTATACAATCTCATCTGCATAGCATTCTACCCAAAACCAAATATATATATATATATAGATATAAAACCCCAAAACCCAAAAGAGTAGAGTATAGTCCTCACCATTGCGCCTCCTCGGGCTCAACATGTTCGGAAACAACTTTCCTTCCGCAGCATAATCCACACTCGGGCTCAGCAAAGCCATGTCTGACCACGAAGAGGAAACTCACCTCGTCCCCGCTCTTGAAATGACCGAAGCGCAACCTCCAGTGCAACAGCCAATTGAGAATACGCCAATCATGCAAGAATTGGCACAAGGAATTAGAGCAATGCAAGAAATGCTCTTACAATTCATGCGAGCACAAGCTACCGCAGCAGCCAACAACCAGGTTGGCCCAGTTCAGCAATCTCAGCAGCCATGCCGGGTCCCTCCGGCCTCCAGTTCAAATCAAGCACAACCATCGGAGTCTGCCCAAGACTACCGATAGCAGCCGTCTCAGCCCTTCGCTATGAGGCATCCTCCTCAGTACCTTACTGTGGACCCTCATCGTTCAGTGCTCCCACACGACATTCTCCCTTTCCTTTCAGAAAAAGAAGAAGAGGTGCGTGCGTGTGAATCGTCGTTTGTGCCACTGGCTTGCCTCGTTCTCGAGGGCTTTGTTTGGTTGTCGTGTTAAGCCGGATGTGTTTAGATGAGTTTATGTAAGACTAGAGTCGCCACTAGCCAATTACTTCGAATCTACAGTCGGCAAGACCCCGTAGAAACGTTAGAGAGGGATCCGAAGATTCCTTCCTCTAAAATGACTCATTTTTTTTTTATATGCAGCCAAAGATTCGAGGTAAGGGATCACGGTTACAGGATGGGAAGAGGTTAAGCACCCCACACACTGCCCGTACCGAAGTACGGTCTCTACTTCACAGAATCGAACTAATACTTGAAAGTCCGTTTTAATCCTCATACATTCTCATATATGACATGATGTATGAATGCAAGTCTGGACAGTAAGAGTTTCGATGGGCAGGTTTCCATTAACAGGCAAGCCCAGAGCATACGCTCTAACTGACAAGTGCTTTATGCAAGATGCATGCTGTGTGTTTGAATAATCAAAGTGCTCGTAGTGACTAATGTATGAATGCAGGTCTGAACAATAAGAGTTTCTGATGGGCAGGTTTCCATTAACAGGCAAGCCCAGAGCATACGCTCGAACTAACAGGTGCTTTATGCGAGATGCATGTTGTGTGTTTGAATGATCAAAGTGCTTGTAGTGAAGCAGGGGGGTTGGAAGAAATAAATGTTGCACTTATACTAGATGCGAATGAGATGATGCTAGTAAAGAACAGCTAGATGGACGGAGGTGTCGCAAGGGTTGGCTTCGAGTGGCTGGATCAAGACTTGGATGGCTTGGGAGACTTAGACCAGGGTCAGGCTGGGCTAGACCAGGGCTAGGCTCTTCTCACTCGGGCTCTCCTTGGTGTAAAAGTGAGCTAAGAGGGATGGAAGACTCGGAACAGACGGGATCTCCCTAGGCTTGAAGGCCTCTGAGGGATGCCTAAATGAGAAGGGGAGTGGAGTATTTATAACTGCGGGCAGTGGCAGAACCTGTAAATAGGGCCGCCCGTACGACCTTTTCTTGGGATTCAGCGGAGGTTTGGGCGGCCCCCTGAGGGCCGCCCGTACGGACATTCTCGAGATCCCGCGGGCAGTACGGACCTGCTCCGAGGCTGGGGTCTGGAACTCAGTGAGTTGACTCGGTGGGTTGACTCAGCGGGTTGACTCGGTGATTTGACTCTGTGGGTTGACTCGGCGGGTTGACTCGGTGATTTGACTCAGCGGTTTGACTCGGCGGGTTGACTCAGTGATTTGACTCAGCGGGTTGACTTAGTGAGTTTAACTTTTTTAGGATTTTTGACTGGTTTTTCTTATGGGGGGTTTTTCAGGCTGATGTTTAGGGTGAGTTGGGCTATGGATTGGGGCTTACAAGGGTGAGTTTGGCTAAGTTTGGACATGGGATTTAGGGGTATGGTCCTCTATTCATCCAGTTATCTCTACCAACAGTGTAGCCGAAGGTGGGGTGTCTACAGATGCCCCTCTTTGGCAGAGGTTCGGTGCAACCGAATGCCAAAGCGAGTGGACACCCCACTTCTGACCCGGTCATTCATAGATCATGGTCTGAAATCTTTGCTTGCCTTTGCATCTGTGCCAGTTGATCATTTGGAAATTGATCACTCGCACATACCGCGGAAGTTTAGAGAAAACGTTGCGATTGTCCCTGCAGTTTGCTGCAACCTGGGTACCCAATCGCAACCCTTCCATTCTTGATCGGTACTAACATCAGAAAGGTACAGCAGAGCCTCTGCGTCGTAGTCTTACGAGGTTACTGACCCTGAGATTGATTGTGATGTTTGATGTTTTTCCGAATCACTCCAGGAGTACTTGTTTCGCTTGACTATCAAAGTGGTTAGATGCCCTACGTTATGTAGTCTTACGGGATTCTACTACGCCGACTTGGACTCAGTTAAGGTACTTCAGGCATCCATGCCTAGGTATGTGCGGGTGGACTTTTTCCACCCGATCTGCTGGTTTTGATGCTTGGTTTGCAATTCATTCTTTCCTAGATTGTGGTCTGGAATCTTTGTTGTCCTTTGTATCTGAGTCAGTTGATTGTTTGGAGATTGATAACTCGCATATACCACGAGAGTTTGGAGAAAACGTTGCGATTGTCCCTGCAGTTTGCTGCAACCTGGGTACCCAATCGCAACCCTTCCATTCCCAATCGGTACTAACATCAGAAAGGTACAGCAAAGCCTCTGCGTCGTAGTCTTACGAGGTTGCTGACCCTGAGATTGATTGTGTGATTTATGTTTTCCCGAATCACTCCAGGAGTACTTGTTTCGCTTGACTGTCAAAGTGGTTAGATGCCCTGCGTCATGTAGTCTTACGGGATTCTACTACGCCGACTTGGACTCAGTCAAGGTACTTCAGGCATCCACGCCTAGGTATGTGCGGGTGAACTCTTTCCACCCAATCTGCTAATTTTGATACTTGGGTTACAATTCATCGTTTCCACCTGTTCAAATGGTTTCTTTGACCGAGCCTTTTGGCTTTCATCTTTTTGTATCTTGGCATGTGGTACGATCATATTGACACTGGAGTTCAGTTCGACCGTACTTTGAGTGCATTGGATCCGATGGTCTCCGGGGAAACCGCGAGACATCGGATCTTATTTGATTTTTACGTCGGCTCCTACCCAGAGATATGGAAGATCTCCTGGTTTTTTGGAGGCCGAACGCTCTACTGGGAAAATATTTTTTGGTTTTTGAAAAGATACCCACTTGGGGAGTGATACTCCGTGGGGTTTTTATTTGCAAATAGGAATATATTTTTTGTCTTTTGAAATGGAAATTTGGTCTGCACGTGCCTCCACTAGGGATGCCTGTGGGGTCTTTAGCTAATCGATTTTTATTTTGAAAGCCGGTAAACATGATGATTAATGCAATGGATGCTGATGCATGGAGATGCATATTTGATAATGGATGCATGGCTTGGCTCATTCTCTTTCAGTTTGATGATTTTGCTTTTGCTGGAGATACAGAGAATTTTGAGCTTATTGCTTGCAGGGTTGTGCTCCCCTGGGGATTTCTTTCTTCTTTATGCGGATGTTTGGTCAGCGGGTTGGTCAAGATCCCGACCCGTGGTCGATCAGGTCCATCATCCCAAGATGTTGTTTCTTTACTAATGAGAATGTACGAGGATGTTATCAGACTTCAAAATGTTCTTCTAGGCATAAATGCGATTGAGACAGTGCTTGGTTGCCCGTTTTGGTCAAGATTTCAATTTACGGGCGATCGGATCCGTCATCCCAAATTGTGAAGTGAGCGGAGTTCGAGACTCCTGAAGTGTAGTGCTGGGGATAGTGACAATTTTTGTGGTTTTTACAAATATTTGATCCGAATCTTTACCTGAGTCAGGATAAGGATCGGTTATTGAAAACAAAGGAAATATTTTTGTGATTTTAAAAGTATTTGGTTTGAAAGCAAGGGAAATATTTTGTGATTTTTGAAAATATTTTGCAATGTTTTGGTATTTTGTTGGATTTTTCTAAAATGCAGGGAAAAGGTATGGAATTTTCATCCATTTCCAGCTTCTACTGCTGGTAAGGCACCCGATCCATTTTACGTCGGCGAGCAAGACGAGTCTCACACAGTTAAGTGCTGTAGTTTTACATCTTCGGATGAGGGGATCTTGAGGGTTTTCAGTCAACACACCCACAAAGTTGCCTGTTCCTCATGTGCAATGCACATATGTGCAATGCACATAGACCACGTATTGTCCGACGAACTCCTTCGGCCACAAAATGAGCCACATCCTCACATTTCCCTTTGTCAATCCAGTTTGGGGCCTTACGTTGCTCACAATTCCATGAGGGTGCGCTCCACCTCCCAACAGCCTTAATCCCCTTCATAAGTTTTAGGAACAGGGAACATCCGTCAGATTTAACAGCGACTTCCAAATCAAGGTTGTCTATCACGGTGTGTTCAACACGAACAGGATTGTGGGGTTCTGCCCGCCTCAGCCTTTACCTGTTTAGAAGACTCCAGACACTCGTACGATCAAGTGTCGGCCATGTCTGGGACAGTTTGGGAAAGAAAGCCCCCGAGAAGTTAATCTCAGTGTAGTTTTAGGTCTTCGGACCGCTGGGGATGAATTTGTGCAGTTAAAATTGGTGGAGAAACTATTTTTTTGTATTTTTGTTTTGAGAAAGTTTCAGACTTCAACTCGAGCGATCGAGATTGATACTGGTTTTTATGGAAGGCTTAAAAAAATTTGGTATTTTTTTTTAAATGATCCGGGTTATCGAACCTTGATCCGAGTGGTCGAGGCCAATGCCGGTTTTTGGTTGAAAGCAAGAAAGGTACCCCGAGAAATTAATCCCAGTGTAGTTTAGGGTCTTCAGACCAAAACTTTGTACAGAATAGGGCAACACATTTTTTTTTTGAAATGATCCAAGTCATCAGATCCTGGCTCGGACGGCTGGGATCGATGCCGGTTTTTATTAAAAATCTCTCGGGATGTCGACCCGACGTAGTTTAAGGTCTTTGGACCACAAACTATACAAAACAGGGCAAACACATTTTTTTGTTTTTGGAAAATGTCCGAAGTCGTCTGATCTTGATGTAAGCAAACAAGACCGACGCCGATTTTTATTGAAAATCTCTCGGGATGTCGATCCCGACGTAGTTTAAGGTCTTCGGACCAAATTTAAGAGCGAGACTGGTGATATATTTTTTTGTGATTTTTGAAAAATGTTCTGAGTCATCGATTCTGATTTTGATGGTTGGAATCAATGCCCATTTTTATTAAAAATCCCTCGAGATCTTGATCCCGACGTAGTTTAAGGTTTTCGGACCACAAAACCTATGTATAGTAGGCAGCAATCAAGGTTGGAAATTTCGGGGATTCTTCTTAGAATAGTTCAGATCATCAGGTCATGACTTTGGATGGTAGAGATAGGGCCTTGATAGACATTGATGGGCTGATCTTGGACTTTCTTCTGGTACCTGTGAGGAGAGAAAGCACTTTAGCAAAAGTGTTGAAGTATAGAAGCAGAGGGAGAGATACTTACCTTTTAGGGAAGATGACCAGGAGAAAGGAACTCACGGAAGGTACCCCATTAGTTGACTGGATGACGTTTATTTTGAAAGCCCTGTAAGTTTTTTTTTTTTTTTTGGATATATATGAATAAGGAAAAATGATATTTTTTTTTTGGAAAATATATGTATGCAAATCATGCATGAAATGGAAATTTGTGACAAGTGCTTGTCTGTCTATGCATGATTTGGATTTGTGCTTTTAGATGTAGGAATCAGAATATTTGACTCAGCATGATGTCATACTCGATTTTCTTAATTATTCACCAAGGGTCCTGGTCCCCTTAAGATAGTGTGCAATGGTATCCTCCCCCTAGAATTTGGGCAGATCTTAAAAGAATTCTCGACTCATAGCTGCCATCCTTACTTTCATTGAATCTTCATGTCGCTTGGATCTCTCATGTACTTACTTTTTTTTCTTCTTCTTTTCTTTTCTTAGCCATTATTACCCGCAACGCCCTTTCGGGTTTTCGCTGCGTCCAGCTTGCCCGTCATTTTTGCCCGTGGCGCCCTTTCGGGTTTTTACCACGTCCCGGGTATTTGATCTTGCCTGCCCCTTGGCAGCTATGCTGTTTTTACCCTCGGCGCCCTTTCGAGTTTTCACCAAGTCCGCTGTGTGCCCACTGTTTTTACTCGGAGCGCCCTTTCGGATTTTCACTCCGCCCTCTTTGTTTAGGCACACATCTTTTTTTTTTTATATATAACTGCGGCGACCAAAGGTTAGGAATCCGTCATTGCCGGCCGATGGTAACCTTTCGGCCCTTATCTTAAGTTACAATGGCAGAGCTGTCGGCCTTAGCTACAGACCCTTCTGAGGTGGATGGATGGATAGATGTGTTCCACCCCCCGCCCCCCCCCCCCCCCCCCCCCCCCATTTTTTAACCCTTATTTTTTTTATCTATTCTTTTTTCTCTTCTTTTTTTTTTTGCTTTTGAACCCTTTATTTGGAACACTTATTGGTGGACGGGAAGGGATTCTCAAAGGTCTAAGCCTTGACCTCTTGACTTCAGCTCTACTAATGTAACTCTTGATAAGGTTGGATTGACTTACCTGTGAGAGATTTTCACGTTGTCGGCGTTGATTGGCTTTGGAAGATCCTTACCCCTCAGGTTGGTGAGTCGAATGGTGCCTCCCAGAAGAACTTCTCTGATTCTCGGGGCTTGCCCCTTGAGTCTGATAGATGCAGCAATACTTGTTGTAACCGATATGACTTTTCGTTCTTCGGCTTCATTGTTCATCAGCACTCATGGTGACATGATTTTGACTCGAACTCGTGGGTCTGTCTTCTAATTTTAAGCTTCTCGAGGAACTCTTCCATCCTTAGATTTCGAAGGACGTCCCATTGCCAATGTTGATAGCATGTGGGGACCCTTAACAATTGATGATGTCATTCTTCATGAGAATTATCGTTGCGAGATCAGAATATTACCTCCATCCACTTTGTGCTGTAATTGACTGCCACAAGTATATGTGTATGACAGCTAGATGATGCCGAGTCGATCTTTCTGCTGATGTAGATACCTTGTACAGGGAATAGCTGGAGCGTTATCAGGTTGTAGCACACACATGGATTCGATGTGCATGCTGCTGACACTTGAAGTACTTGCTGACATGTTGGCAACAATCTTGTCTTCATTGAACTACAAGATTTCTCTGATCATTCGTCTGGTCGTATACTCCAGCATGGAATGCAAGCACAGTCTTGGCAGCATCTCCTTGATAGGCTTAATGAGTTTTTGATCGAGTCTGGATAAGTCTTCATAGGACGCAAGATTGGGAAGTCATGACTTCAAAAATTCGATCATTCTCTGCTTATTTTTCGGGGACAAGGATTCTCAATGCACACTTCCTTATGGATCTCAGGAGATCCTAGGTTTATAACTTGAAACTTTTTGAGATGACATCATCTTTTGGTTCGAACTTTCGAGGAGACCCTCTAAGTTTGGGAGTCAGGTCATCATTTTTCACATCATTTGGCTTTTTCCAGACCCTTGAGTTTGAAGTCCAACTCTAAATCGAAATCTTATGAGTCAACTCCATACTCAAGTGCTTTGACAGACAGACTTGACACTTTTATTGAAAAAGATTTTTTTTTTTTGCTTCCAAAGATTTTCTAATTTTTTGGAATTTTGTGAAAATCTGAATTATTTTTTTACTTTTTGGACTTTCTGAAATTAAAAATTTTTTTTTGAAATATTTGGTGTTTTGGGTTTTTGAATCTTCTGATTTTTTTTTCTGAATTTTTTTTTTGTAAAAGACCCGAGCAAGACGGCGATGTGAACCAGGTGTTGCCTGATTCAGCTCAGGGAGCCAAGCACTGTCGGCTTTTATTGGCCGTCATGGGGACTACAAATTTGTTATTGCCCTGCACTCCTTTCCCTCAGGAGGCAGGGCCAGAAGGATCAGTAGGCCAACCCTCATCATTATGCCCAAACGTCATGGTAGATCTGAAATTGGGCTCCGAGTGGGTGTCAGAAGCGATTTCTCCTGGCTCATCCCCGATGTATTGCAGCTCTTCGGGTTCATCTGGCCGAGGTGGGACCAGAATGGTAGTCCAGTCAATCGGGGGAAATTCCTGCCCCTTGCTTGAGTCTTCTTTGGGCAACTCTATCAGACTCGATCTCCTCGCTTGATCATCAAAGGTGGAATCCAGCCCATCATTAGGATAGATAATCCCTGCATTGATAAACTGGATTGGTGTGCAGATGCAGAGATTGCCTTCTTCTTGATGACCTCGTCTTCTTCTGATACTTCTGTGCTTTGGTTTCCTAATCTGAGTAGGCCGATATCGCAGTCTTTCTCTATCCACATTCTCTTGAGCTCCCATGATTTAGGTCGAGTCTTGATATTCGAGCTGATAGTAGAAGGTTTGACGCTTGGCAGGAAGGAAGACGTAGTTTGATCTGATGGGACATGCGCGAGGGAAGTAATTTACATTGTGAAACTCGAGACTTTGGTATGAGACCTCCCCATTAGAGATTGTACATCCATGGCTGGGATGGTAGGCTCTCGAAGGTTGGATGCTTCTACCATGAGAATTTGTTCGGAATCGGTGATGATGGTGATCGCCCTATCTCTAAAGATGTGCTTGACCATTTGGTGAAGATTTGAAGAGATGGCACCGATTCTGTGAAACTAGGTCTGATCGGGAAGGAGATGGAATGAAGCTGAGATGTCCAAGACCTGAAGAGTGATGGTTGATGTTTTTGGACCAATCAGAACCTGGACATCAATCTCCCCTTCTACCTCCTTGATAGTGGCCACATAATTGAAGCTGGGCCCCAACTCTGTTAAGGCATGTGGCATGCTATTCAAGGAAGGGTCTTCTTCTTGGAGGATGATGGCTGAAGTAGAAGCCGAATAGACAGGTGTGGTGGGCAAGTTGTACCCCTGGTTGTTTGCTGGAGAAATGGGCAGGTTGTGCCCCTGGCTGAGTGATGCTGCGACAGGGAGGTCGTCCCCTTGGTTGACTGGAATAGGCAAGTTGTGCCCTTGGTTGGCTAGAATGGGTAGGTTGTGCCCCTCGTTGAGTAATGATGTTAAGAATGAACTGACTGGAGGTGCCCCTTGCATGATGATGGGCTCTGGGATTGAAATAGTTGAGGATGTCCCTTGTAGGATGAGAGGTTCGAACTCTGAACTAGAGTTGATGGCATGGATAAACTGGAGAGGAGGCTCTTCTTGGCTGATGAAAGCTGGATAGGCAGGAGGTGCCCCTTGCATTGCAGAGACTGTATCGACTGGAGATGCCCCTTGCAGGATGAGGGGTTCTGAAACCTGACTGGTTAGGGGTGCCCCTTGCCAACCTTGATTAGGGAACTGTGAGTTCCATCTTGACTGTTGTTGTTGCAGCGGTTGTCCGTGCTGAGGGAGGAATAGTGCACCTTCGGTAGATGCGACAATGTCTTCTTCTCCTATTGGATGGGGGATGAGGACACTTCCGTTATCATTCTCGTATTAAGTAGGCTCTTCTTCCACTGTCGGTTGTATAAGAGAAGCTTTATAAGGCCACCAAGGGGAGATCATCCCAGCCCTTATTCCGGCATTAACTTGTTCCCCGGCGCAGATGAGTTGGGTGAAGTTCACATATGGATGTGAGACAAGGTATCCAAAGATACTTGGATTTGCTGAGTGGACGATCATGGAGATTTGCTCCTCGTCGTCGATGGGAGTCTTCATTCTAGTGGCCATGGCCCACCACCGTTCAACGTAGGCTGACAATGTTTCATCACTTCTCTGCTTGAGAGCTGCGAGGTCCGTTCTCCTGGGTGCCATGTTAAGATTGTATGCGAACCTGTCGATGAAAGCCTGGGAGAGCTGCTCCCAAGTCCTGATGCGATGACAGTCCAATGATGTGTACCAGTCTAGGGCATCGTTTTTCAGGGACTTTTGAAATAGACGGATCAACGCCCCGTCGTTGCTTGCCACAGCATCTAGCTCACCACAAAATGATCTCAAGTGGTCTATAGGATACCCTGTCCCATCATATCTTTTAAATTTTGGTACCTGAAAGCCTTGAGGTACCATTGCATCGGGAAATGGACAAAGGTCCCTGAACTTAGTGGATGGAAGATCCACCCCTTGCTGCTTCTGCAACTTTCTCTTCATCTCTCGTATCTGTTCTCGGAGTTGTTCAATTTCAGAGGGAGCAGAAGGAGATCTTTCCCTTTGCTAGGACTGAGTTGGCCCCCCTTTCGTAATAATTAGTGTCATTGATGCTCCTATGATTCCTGCTTGAATGGAGTTGGGCCTGATAATTACTCCCATTATATAGACTTTGTTGGACTGGAGCTGAGAAAGGAGACTGCAAAGAAACTTAAAAATGGCTCCTGTTGGCAGGAGGATACTGGAAGAAATGCCCTGAGGTCGAGGGTTGTTCTGATTGAGGGCCTTCATTAGGAGGGTATTGAAACTCCTGTGCCTACCCTGATAGCTGTGGTTGGGATGAACTAGAGGCTGGAAGAGATGGTTGTTGTGGTTGTTGAACTGGACCAGCTTGATTACTAGCTGCTGAAGCCTGGGCTTGTGTGAATTGGAGAAGCATTTCCTGCATAGCCTTCAATCTTTGTTGTAGCTCTTGGATGCCAGGAATTGACATGGATTCACTCGAGTTTAACACTGGAGAGGAAGCCTCAGGTATAGGGATTGGGAGAGCCATGTCGATTTTGTATTCGACGTGGCAGGGTGATTTGGTTTGGAGGAGTAATGGTGGGAAGTATGCACTACTCTTTTTTTGGATTTTGGGTAGAATGCTATGCAGATGAGATTGTATGAGGACTAATGACTTTCAAGCATAGGAAGGATTCTGTTTTTTAAGTCGGATCACGACTAGTGGGACTAGCAAATCCCCAGCAGAGTCGTCATTCTGTGGACCCTTGCTGTTCCGCGCTCCCACACGACGTTCTCCCTTTCCTTTTGGAAAAAGAAGAAGACGTGCGTGCGTGCGAATTGCCGTTTGTGCCACTGGCTTGCCACGTTCTCGAGGGCTTTGTTTGGTTGTCGTGTTAAGCTGGATGTGTTTAGATGAGTTTATGTAAGACCAGAGTCGCCACTAGCCAGTTACTTCGAATTTACAGTCGGCTAGACCCCGTAAAAACGTTAGAGAAGGGGATCTGAAGATTCCTTCCTCTAAAATGACTCCTTTTTATCTGCGGCCAAAGATTCGAGGTAAGGGATCACGGTTACAGGGTGGGAAGAGGTTAATCACCCCACACAGTGCCCGTACCGAAGTACGGTCTCTACTTCACAGAATCGAACTAATACTTGAAAGTCTGTTTTAATCCTTGTACATTATCATAGATGACATGATGTATGAATGCAGGTCTGAATAGTAAGAGTTTCTGATGGGCAGGTTTCCATTAACAGGCAAGCCCAGAGCATACGCTCGAACTGACAGGTGCTTTATGCGAGATGCATGCTGTGTGTTTGAATAATCAAAGTGCTCGTAGTGACTAATGTATGAATGCAGGTCTGAACAGTAAGAGTTTCTGATGGGGCAGGTTTCCATTAACAGGCAAGCCCAGAGCATACGCTCGAACTGACAGGTGCTTTATGCGAGATGCATGTTGTGTGCTTGAATGATCAAAGTGCTTGTAGTTAAGCAGGGGGGTTGGAAGAAATAAATGTAGCACTTATGCTAGATGCGAATGAGGTGATGCTAGTAAAGAACAGCTAGATAGACGGAGGTGTCGGAAGGGTTGGTTTCGAGTGGCTGGATCAAGACTTGGATGGCTTGGGAGACTTAGACCAAGGTCAGGCTGGGCTGGACCAGGGCTAGGCTCTTCTCACTCGGGCTCTCCTTGGTGGAAAAGTGGGCAAAGAGGGATGGAAGACTCGGAACAGACGGGATCTCCCTGGGCTTGAAGGCCTCTAAGGGATGCCTAAATGAGAAGGGGAGTGGGGTATTTATAGCTGCGGGCAGTGGTAGAACCTGTAAATAAGTTTGGGCGACCCTTAGGGGGCCGCCTGTACGGCCTTTTCTTGGGATTTAGCGGAGGTTTGGGCGGCCCCCTGAGGGCCGCCCGTACAGACATTCTCGGGATCCTGCGGGCAGTACGGACCTGCTCTGAGGCTGGGGTCTGGAACTCGGTGATTTGACTCGGTGGGTTGACTCGGCGGGTTGACTCGGTGATTTGACTCAACGGTTTGACTCGACGGGTTGACTCGGTGATTTAACTCAGCGGGTTGACTCGGTGAGTTTGACTTTTTTAGGATTTTTTGACTGGTTTTTCTTATGGGGGGTTTTTCAGGCTGATGTTTAGGGGTGAGTTGGGCTATGGATTGGGGCTTACAAGGGTGAGTTTGGCTGAGTTTGGACATGGGATTTAGGGGTATGGTCCTCCATTCATCCAGCTATCTCTACCAACAGTGTAGCTGAAGGTGGGGTGTTTACACTTCCTGCGACGATAAGGCCTCCTCAGAGCACTCCTGTCGCAGGAACTTCCAGTCAGCTTCCAGTCAATCTTACAAGCAACAGTCTCAGTAGATTTCAGAATGTCCCCACCGATGAGACCCCTTTTCAATTTCAGCACATCCCCACCGATGGGATTTCAATTCAATTTCCAGCAACAGGGACAGCGCTGGCGAATGCCCACAATGGGGGTCAGTGTCAAGCCCACATCAATCAGCGGACAGTGGTGAATACCCAACAAGGGGGTCACTTCCCAGCATCTCAGCCTCCTGCAAACAGAGCACTTTTCAATTCCAGCACATCCCCACCGATGGGATTCCAGTTAATTTCCAGCAATCTTCAATTCAGTAAACTCCAATTAATTTCCAGCAATCTTCAATTCAGCAATCTCCAGTTAATTTCCAGCAAGTTCCAGTTCAACCATCAAACAATCTCCAGTTCAATTACAGGTCCTTTCAAGTACAAGTTCATCAGAATCCAGTTCAGTCATCAAATCAATTTCAGCAACCCGCGGTTGCTTTTCAGCAAGCCCGTAGGGTCGAAGACATCAACCACTATGCCGAAGAAGAACGTGCCTTACTCCAGGAGGCACCAGTAGCTCAAACGGATCACTCAGGACTGGACGAGTTGCGGGACCAGTTCCAGATCTTGCAAAATCAGCTTCAGCGACAACAAGGAATCAATCTACCTTTGACCAAGTTCAAAGACTTGTGTCCTTTCCCAAATGCTCAAGTACCTTAAAACTTTGAAGTACCAAAATTCAAAAGATACGATGGTAGCGGTTGTCCCACAACACATCTCAAGGCCTTCTGTGGAGAGCTGAGTCCAATCTCAGGAAATGAAGGGCCCCTCATTCGCTTGTTCCAAAAATCCCTGAAAGGCGATGCCCTAGATTGGTACACCTCATTGGACTGTCATCGCATCAGAACTTGGGAACAACTCTCCCAGGCTTTCATCGACAGATTCGCATACAATCTCAACATGGCACCCAGAAGAGCTGACCTCGCGGCTCTCAGGCAAAGAGTGATGAAACACTATCAGCTTATGTGGGACGTTGGCGAGCTATGGCAGCCAGAATGTGGACACCTATCGACGACGAAGAACAAATCTTCATCATTGTTCATTCAAAATATCCGGGCATATCTGGATATCTCATTTCGCACCCATATGCAAATTTCTCACAGTTGATCCGTGCTAGAGAGCAAGTCGAAGTAGGAGTCCGTGCCTGGACAATCTCCCCATGGCCTCATCAAGCCACTCCAGTCAAGAGGAACAGAGTGGAGGGAAGACCCATCGAATATGCGAACGGAAACCGCAGCGGTTCTCCTCCCCGCCCGACAGAGGTAAACAACATCAACACCACTGCTCAGGGTAATCAATATGCTCCCCCACAGGGACATCAACAGCATCAGCAGAATCAAGTTCAGCACCAACCTCAGAGGTATCAACCACGACCAAATCCGCAACCACAGCCACAACCACCTCGGCAGCAGCAGCAGTTCAAAGGGAACGGTCAATACTCATACCAGAATAGGCAGAATTACAGGGAGCTCAGGAAGTTCACTCCACTCACTCAGCCACTTAGTCAAGTCATGACTATGCTGGTACAAAAGCAGTTACTCACTCTGATGACACTCAGGCCTCCTCCAAATCCTCTACCTCCAAACTACCGAGAAAATGAGTATTGTGCCTACCATCAAGGACATGGCCACACCACTGATCGATGCTTTAGTTTGAAGAATGCCATACAAGATTTGATCGACGACCGAAAAATCGTCATCTCAGTCCCCAGAACTCCTGCAACAGCTTCCACCAACATTCTTCAGAATCCTCTGCCTCAACATCCGACGGATCCCAGTTCATCTCGTGGCCCCACCGTCAACAGCATAGAAGAAGGAGAGCGCCTCGATCGCTTCTTCTCCCCTATCCAATCCATTCATGCCTACACTTTTAGGCCAACAAATCCTCCTCCGATCATATAAGGGGCAAGTCCCTTTCCTCCTTCAGTCTCCGAGCCAGTAGTACTCGAAGGAACACTTCCATATGATGTGCCAGTTGTGCAAGGGGCATCTTACAGCCCTTCATGTTGGGAACCAGTCATTCTGGAAGGAGCACAATCATACATCGAGCCCACATACGAACCTGTCATCTTGCAAGGGGCAATTTCAGCACTAGGAACAATACAATTCGCCATGGAGAAACCATACTCATCAGCAGCAAGAGCCCATTGTCTTGGGAGGAGCTCCTCCAGTTGAGCTAGTCATATTGCAAGGGGCAAATCCCGGAGGCGTGTCAATCACACTATGACAGCTAGGACGAACAGAGAAACCCCCTGCCATATCAAGAGGACCAGTATTCATTCCATGGGAGCCTCCTGCTCCAGGAACGGTCAAGCCAGGACCGCGACCTTATGTGATCTATGAAGACAAGCCTCGATATTTTCCCTTCAGCACAGGTAACAATGTAGTCCTCAAGGCAAAAGCTCCATACGAGAAGGATCTGGTACGCACACCAGCACCGTTGCAAGAACTGGTGGTCCTAGAAGGCAAAGGTGAGGAAAATTATAAAGAGGTCCCATGGCACTATCCAGAATGTGCGGAAGTAGGAAATATGAATCCCAATGGGCGTTGCATCTGAAGAGATAATCAGAACAGAGGAGATCTCAAAGGCGCTCTCTCAGGCCTCAGCAACAAAAATGAAGTCGCATACGATGTGGTGACTCAGCTCAAGTCAATCCCTGCTCAAATCTCAATATGGGAGCTACTCTGCACATCTCGCATACCTAGAGAAATGTTTGCCAAAACCCTGAGTGATGCCCACGTCTCCTCCGATACGGCACCAGAGATGATAGCATTGATGATTGGACAACTCCTGGCTCCACGCGCCATCACCTTCACTGATAATGAATTGCCACCAGAAGGACACGATCATGGGCGATCCCTCAACATAGCCTTACGATACAAAGACCTATGTGTCCCGCTGGTCCTTATCGATAATGGCTCAAGCTTAAACGTCTGCCCACTCAAGACTGCGAAACGTCTGGGAATCAGTCCTTCTTCATTCCGACCCAGCACCATATGCGTCAGAGCATTCGACAACACCCGCCGATCAGTGGAAGGGGAGGTCGACATAGAGGTACAGATAGGTCCGGAAATCTCCACTATCACATTCCAAATCCTGGATATATCAGCCTCTTTCAACATGTTGCTCGGATGACCTTGGCTGCACAAGGTGAGGGCTGTGCTATCAACCCTGCATCAACAAGTGAAATACATATGTGGAAATCAAGTGATCTCTATCCATGAAGAGAAGGAGCTCATCATTCCTTCCAATGCTGCTGCCACTGAACCAGACATCCCTGTGATTGATATCCAACATTCTGAAGAGGACGTCCCAGTTTCATAGTTTCGAATTCGAGACTGTGAACGCTATCGCCAACTCGGAACCGATAAGGGTGGACCGTGTCTTTTCACCAGCAGAACGTCTGAGCCTCAAATACCAAATGAAGAATCATTTCAAGTCCAGAAAGATACCGCTGGTATATAACCAATGCAAATGGGGACTCGGATACAGGGCAATCTTCATGGACAAAAGAAGGAAGAAATTTCAGTGCTCACCCATCCAATTCGTTAAGCCAGGAGAACCTTGCAAAGATCCAGGATTGAATCAACCGACTGCACTACACAAAGGCCTCCCGATGAGCCTAGCTTGGGCCACGTGGCCCCCCATTCGATGGGATCAGATTCTCGAACCGTCTAAGCCTCCAGAAGAAGAAGGAAAGGATAAAGATGAAAAAGAAAGTCAAATACAACAGCTTTAGGACCAAGTTACTCTGACACCTACTCCCAACCAGGGGCACAACCTGCCCACTTCAACTCCAATCAACAAGGGGCACAACCTGCCCACTCCAGCATCAATCAACCAGGGGCACAACTTGCCCATCTCAACATCAATCAGCAAGGGGCACGACTCGCCCATTTCTGCAGAATCAACATCATCAATCATCAGCCAGGGGCAGAAGCAGCCCATTCATTGGACCAAGAAAGGGAAATGGCCAGCACTGGATTGGTCCGATGTCCAGATTCCAAACTTGTATCTCGCTGTGGAACCAGACGAACTGCAATGCGAGGTAAGTGATCCAGGAGGGACTGAGTACGACTCAGATCTCGAACCCAACCAGCAAAAAATCATGGTCATTGGGCCAGACTGTGATTCTTCACCCGAATCATCAACCCCCACCTCTTCAGGGGAGGAAGTGTGGGGTCCTAAATGGTCATCTGTTCCCTTAACCTCTGAATCAGCCAGAGAGTCATTTAAGGGCTCTGGCTTCCACACAAAAAATGCCTGTTTAAGCAGCGATCGGAACTTTGGAACAAGCTGGGATCAATCATGGTCTGCAATGCCCGCTTGTTCAAAGTCCCGTGAATTTCAAAAATCCAAAAAAATTGAAAACTTTCAAAAGCCAAAAACATCTAGCATCTCAATTTCAGAAAATTCTAAAAAACCAAAAAACATTTCTTTTCCTACATTCAAGAGTGTGCCAAGTCCATCTAAAGAGTCGCATGAGTTTGAAGTCGAATCATATGATTTTGACATCGAATTAGACTTCGAGCTCATGGGTCTGGACGAAGCTCGAGATGAGGAAGATGATGACCCGGCTCTCGAACTAGAGGATCTCCTCAAAAAGTTCGAATCTAAAGCCAATGTTGTAGCTGATGATTTCGAGATAGTGAACTTGGGGACATCTGAGATCCCTAGGGAAGTACGCATTGGGAAATCAGTTGCCACCTGAGATGAAATAGAGAATGATAGAATTCTTAGCTCCAAGATTGTCCAACTTCGAGTTCTCATATGAAGACATGCCGGGGCTTGATGAAGAGCTCGTTGTACACCATCTGCCAACCAAGGCAAATATGAAGCCAGTAAAGCAGAAACTTCGAAGAATGAAGCCAGAATGGGCTCTGAAAGTCCGAGATGAAGTCATCAAGCAGTACAATGCGGGATTCTTGGTAATCTCCAACTACCCTGAATGGCTCGCCATCATCGTACCAGTACCAAAGAAGGATGGCAAGGTTCAAATGTGCATCGACTTCCGAGATCTCAACAAGGCCAGTCCTAAGGACGACTTCCCTGTGCCACATATCGACACTCTGGTCGACAACACCGCTGGATACAAGATCTTCTCATTCATGGACGGGTTCTCAGGTTACAATCAGATCAAGATGGCCATCGAAGATTGTGAGAAGACATCGTTTATCACTCCCTGGGGAACTTTCTGCTACAGGGTAATGCCGTTCGGTCTGAAGAATGCAGGAGCAACATATCAGCGAGCAATGAGACAGCACTATTCCACGACATGATGAACAAAGAGCTTGAAGTATATGTGGACAATATGATCGTTAAATCTCGCACAATCGAAGGACACTTTGAAGATCTGAAGAAGTTATTCATCATATTAGAAAAGTACAAGCTCCGCCTCAACCCTCAGAAATGTGTCTTCGGTGCAATGGGAGGTAAGCTCCTCGGCTTTATGGTGAGCGAGGATGGCATCAGGGTCGACGAGACCAAAACCAGAGCAATCATCGAGATGCCCCCTCCTAGAACAGAGAAAGAAATTCATGGCTTCCTCAGCAGAATTTAATCCATCAGTCGCTTCATCGCACAGCTCACACCTATCTATGAGCCCATATTCAAGCTCCTCTGAAAGAACGTTCCAAAAGAATGGAATGATGATTGCCAAGTCGCCTTCGACCGCATCGAGAAATATCTCATGAATCCTCCAGTTCTAGTGCCACCCACTCCCAAATGACCACTATTGTTATACATCTCGGTAGCAGCAGAATCCATTGGCTGTGTCCTCGGCCAGCACGACGAGACTGGAAAGAAGGAACAAGCAATATATTATATGAGCCGAAAGTTCACCGACTACGAGACCAGGTATTCCTCGATCGAGAAGACTTGCGTCGCCCTAGTCTGGGCAACTCAGCGACTCCGTCAATACATGATTGCATTCCCTATTCTCCTACTCGCTCACATGGATCCGCTCAAGTACCTGTTCGAGAAACCGGCACTCATTGGAAGGATAGCTCAATGGCAGCTACTCCTGTCTGAATTCGACATCACCTATGTCACTCAGAAGGCAATCAAGGGCTAGACCCTCGCCGATCATCTTGCCGCCCACTCCCTCCTGGATTATCAACCGCTCAAGACATTCTTCCCTGATGAAGATCTCTTACTTATCGAAGGTGAAGAAAAGAAGAAAAAAGATGAGTGGACATTATTCTTCGATGGCGCAGCAAATTCTAAAGGGAGTGGTATTGGAGTGATCCTCTACTCTCCAGATGATGTCCCTATTCCTATCTCAAGGTGTATAGCATTCGAGTGCACCAATGACATGGCAGAGTACGAAGCATGCATCGCTGGCTTAAGGGAAGCCATAATCTTAGGTGTCAAGAAGCTACGAGTATTTGGAGACTCATAGCTTATCATCCATCAGACCAATGGCGAATGAAAAACCAAGGACAAAAAGTTGATACCATATAATGTGTATCTTGAAAATTTAATCGAAGAATTCAAAGAAATCACCTTCTCATACATGCCCAGAGCCAAGAATCAGTTTGCAGATGCTCTCGCCACACTCGCGTCAATGCTCGAGATCCCGAAAGGAGCTTTAGAATGGGAGCTCACAGTTGAAATTCAAGATGAACCTGCTTTCTGCCTACAAATAGAAGAAGCCGAAGCTGTCCCTGACAAACCCTGGTATACCGACATCAAGCAATATCTCAAAACCTAGGAGTATCTGGAGACAACAATAACAACAGATCGCCGAACCATACAGTGTTTGGCCGGCCAGTTCACCATCAGTGGCGAAGTTCTTTACAAGCGATCCTATAATCAAATCCTCCTTCGATGCGTCGATGAAACAGAAGCTGCAAAGATCATGAAAGAAATACACGAAGGAATCTGTGGCCCACACATGAACGGGCACATGATGGCAAAGAAGATTCTACGACTCGGCTACTATTGGCGCACCATGGAGATGGACTGCTGCCAGCACGTCAGAAAATGCTTCAAGTGTCAAGAGCATGCGAATCAAATCCATGCCCCCTCATCAGAATTATATAACCTGACCACCCCCTGGCCCTTCTCCATGTGGGGACTCGTCATCATCGGCAAGATTAGTCCCAAAGCATCAAACGGTCATAAGTACATACTTGTGGCAGTCGACTACTTCACTAAGTGGGCAGAAGCAGCCTCCTACACCACGATTGCAGCATCCCGGTGATCAAATTCATGAAGAACAACATCATATGCCGGTATGGAATCCCCAACGCTATCATCACAGATAATGGGACCCCGTTCGTTAACAAGAAGATGGATGACTTCCTCAGCAAATTCAAGATTCAACGTCATCGATCAAGCCCCTACCATCCTCAGATGAATGGTGGGGTAGAAGCCGCAAACAAGACAATTGTCAAGATACTCGAGAAGATGGTCGTGACCTATTGAGATTGGTCAGATATGCTCCCATATGAACTTTGGGCTTATCGAACGTCTGTACGGTTTGTTACAGGCGTTACTCCTTTCGAGCTTACTTATGGAATGGAAGCAGTTCTGCCAGTCAAGGTGGAAATACCATCACTACGGGTGTTACTAGAAAGCCGGAGTTGAAGAAGGAGAATGACAACGAGCCAGATTCGATCAGTTGCAGCTAGCAGATGAAAAGCGCATGCGTGCGCTAAGTCATTCTCAGTGTTATCAGAAAAGGATCGCTCGGGCTTACAACAAGAGAGTCTGAAAAAGAAGTTTCAAGGTAGGCGACATGGTCATGAAGAAGATTCTACCGTCGCACCTTCCGGATCCCAGAGGAAAGTTCAAACCCTCGTGGGATGGGCCGCTGATCATCAGAGAAGTACTTCCCGGAGGCGCCCTCAGACTCACCAGCATGAGAGGGGTAGATCTTCCTGAGCCAATCAACGCCGACAAAGTGAAGATCTTTCACGGGTAAGTCATTCTGACCTTATCAAGAGTTACTTTAATAGAGCTGAAGTCAAGAGGTCGAACCTAAAACCTCTGAGAAATCATTTCCGTCCACCAACAAGTGTTTCAAATAAGGGGATTCGTAGGAAACAAGAGAAAAAAAAAGAATACAAAAAAAAGAGAAGAAAAAAAGAAAAAAAAATAAAAAGGAGAAAAGAAAAAAGAAAAGCCAAAGCAAGGCACCCGAAAAAAATCAACCCAAGAAGGAACACAGTCATCCATCCACCCATCTCTGAAAGGTCGGTAGCTAAGACCGACAGCTCTATCATCGTAACTTAGGATAAAGGCTGAAAGACTGGCATCGGCTGGCAACGACGAATTCCCGACCTTTAGCCGCCGCAGTTATCCAAAGATCCAGAAAAAAGAAAAAAAAAAAAAAAGAAAATGCGTGCCTAAACAAAGAGGGCGGAGTGAAAACCCGAAAGGGCGCTCCGAGTAAAAACAGTGGGCATATAGCGGACTTGGTGAAAATTCGAAAGGGCGCCGAGGGTAAAAACAGCATAGCTGTCAAGGGGCAGGCAAGATCAAACACCCGGGACGTGGTGAAAATTCGAAAGGGCGCCACGGGCAAAAATGACGGGAAAAGGCCGGCTGTGGTGAAAACTCGAAAGAGCGCTGCAGGAAAAAATGGCTCAAATGGAAAAAGAAAAAAATGAAAAGTGCAGGTACCAAGAAATCAGACAGTCCAGATCGATTTAAGCAGTCACAGTTCAAGAACAAGAAGAAGTGCAGTCAGGAACGAAGAGCTCTACAAACTCTGACAATCTCAGGAAGCAATAGTTTTCATTGCCTACACCTTTAGTGAACCAAAGGAGCACACAAGTCAAATCTCGAGACATCGGTCAAAGCATTGGCCGAGCCCCAGTTCTGATTCCTATATCTCGACACAAAATCTAGACACACACTCACAAGGCAACTCATGGCACAATAGATTTTCAAACAGTTTTCTCTTTTCTCATTAAATGCAGCATATTTCTTTTACATATATCATGTCATCTTTTTCAAAAAATACAAAAAAAAAATGCATCATCATCAATCATATACTATGCAAAAAGGAATGTGCAGGTGGCCAACACAATCAATCTCTACCGTCCTCCTCGGCCATATCAGGTAAGTCCTCTGACTCATAATGAAATAGTCTCGCTCTCAACCTACTCACCTCCATACGCAGGTAATGTACCTCATCGCACTCAAGGCTGCGGATCGTTGTCTCCTCATCAGACAACCTCTGATCGGCAGCCAACCTCCTCGACATCATCTCACAATGATACCGAAGTGCGAAAATCTCAGACAGCAAATGGCCATGAGTGGCCAAAAGGAAACCAGGATCAATGAATGGGCGCTCCTCAAAGGGTTCATATGAACCAGATGAAGAGCCGGCATCTCCAAGGATATCCTTCTCATCCTCATCAGCAGTCTGGTGCCAGCAAGGGATACGTTGATACAGAGACTGCTCAGCAACCCAGTACTGATATGGGGCGGTCGCCATCGGAAAAGCCCGCAGCTTAAAACCAAGAAAATCGGTAGTCAAGTAACTTGCCCAAGATCCATCAACTCGAGTCCTAAAGTCAGAAGTTCTAGATGGAAGTGCTCGACGCCCGATACCCGCGAAAGCAAAAAGAGGAACATCCTGCTCATACCCAAACTGCCGTAGGATCCGGATAGGATGATAAGAAAGTAAGATCGAAAGCCTACCAACATCAGAGGAAGGCGGTGCGCATCGCAAAGCACTGGAGGAAGTGAAAGCCAAGATGACTCCCAACGAACATCCTGCGATACAAGGGCTCACTCATCCTAGCCGTATGAGGAAGAAATTCCATGATGTGTCGCATAAGGTCTGGGCGACGGGTGTCAGGAAATGGTACAGGAACAGTCAGCGAAAGACGCTCCCATAGCCAGACCTGATCACAAGAAGGAAAAGAAGTTCGACTAGAGCAAAGCAATTCCTAACAAATCAAGAAGGGAAAGGTGCAGAAAAGATACTTGAAGAAATGCATAGCAGCCGCGAAGGACACGAGTGCGGCCCAGGGCAAAGTCAGTCAGCCCGTTAAACAGCTCGGCCAGGACGAGAGAAATAATCCCCTGCCGTCAAGTAGCTCGGCTCATCACCTCAAAAAGCAAAGGAGTCTGGGACTTGCGCATCCCGAGAATAACACCTCAGCTATCAAACAGAACATCAGTGCGTTCCGAGCAAGAATAGATCCGGCCACACTCCGAGGACCCGAAAAAAAAATCATACAGCAAGTCCAAGGAGAACACTACACCATCCTGGCCGGCAGCTACAGGCCAAATAAGATAAGGGATCCCGAACCAGTTCTGCGGTGTGGCAGTCTTCGGCAATGTCTTCGGTGAAAAATACTGAGTATAATCCCAAGGAAGGCCGGTCAAGCGCGCAAGCTCCTCCAAAGAGGGTCCCATCTCCATGTCGTTGAACGCAAACAAGTTCAACGAAGGGACCCAGTCAATCAGTGCGGCCCCGAGCATCCTCCAATCAATGTCAACTCTAGCCATATGGATCAGACTGCCGAAGCCATAGGACTCCAAATCCTGAATCTCATAAGCTGAAAAGCTGTCAAGCCAAGCAAGCAGTCGTGGCGAGTAAGAAGGACGAGGAAGCAGCTGACAAGTCCTCACGGGTACCCCCTCCAGAACAAAAGGTCCAGAAATCAATGACAGCTCATCGAGGATCGGAAGATCAACGGGCGAAGAAGAAAGAAAAGCTGGAACCTCTGCAGACTCAACAGCACCTGACCTGTCCCCAGTAACGGCTATGTCTGATATAGTCGCATCACTGTCTGAAACTGTCACGACCTCAGCCGCACGAGAAGACTCGTCCACCTCATGAACAGAGTGCGCAAAGGACCGACGATCAGGAGAAGGACGACACTCCATTAAAAGGGCTATCAGCAAATATCACACCACACATTGTGGCATCCTGGCCAATCTGACCATCAAAAAATGCATCTGAACCATCCAAAAGGGTCCCGGCAACCCCGATCGAAGAATCAACGGTCAGATCTAGACCTGCGACCCTCTCCAACATAAAGTCGTGAATCCCGTCATCATCCTGACCGATCAAAGGGGTCATCGAGGCATCCACACCGTCCATCAACAGGGGGACATCATCAATGATCACATCAAGTCCACCCAAACAAGTATGCCACGCATCTCGGCCATCATCAAGAGCATCCAAACCATCAAAGGTATCATCTGAACCATCCATACCATCCAGACATGAGATCAGCCCATCTATGTCCATCATACTCCCATCACCTCCATCAATCACATCATCCAGGTGGCCCACATTCAAGGGATGCATAGCCTCACCTATGTCCCATCTTCCCATCTCATCCATACCATCCATTTCTCCCATAACGAAGGCCCCATTCAAATCAGAAATTTCAGCATGGCTGCCATTAATGGGGCCATTCAAAGCTCCACCAACCACCATCCCTAGCCCCCCATCAATGCCCCCATTCAATGCTCCATCTCCACCATCCATTAAAGAAATCCCTCCATCATTAAAGCCTTCAACACTTTCTGAAATGTGGGACCCACCATGGACAACCCCCACAGCCCCTAAATCTCCACCGTCCATTGCTTGAGAAAAGACAAACCAAGAAGAAAAACAAAAGGAGAAGGGAAAATGAGACAAAGAGAAGATTCATGGTTGCAATCGAACCTGGACAAGGGCAGTGGACAGAAGAGAATGTCCGAACCAGAGCCAGCCCAGACCGCACAAGAGGCGAGTCTTGGGCGGCCCGCTGTGGGCCTCCCGTACGGACTCACTTCCTCTCTTTTCGCGGGATTGGCTCCATGGTCGTTGGTAGGTGAGGCTGACGGTCCATATCAGCAGATGGCACCCTGAGGGCCGCCCAAAGCTCCAATCAATTCCAGATTTCGTTTGAGGATGATCAGAATCTTCTGGAAGGTACCCCACCTATCCAATCAGGAAGTCATGCGGCCAACATGAGCCTGATCAAGTCAAAGAGAAGGAAAATTGACCAAGAGGGGCCCACAAGCAATCTGAGCCACTCAAAGACTAGATCATCATGATCCAAACCATGGAAAAGCTCACATGGGTCATCAAATAGCAAGATTAAGGGTTTGATCATTAAAAGAAGGGCCAGAATTCAAGATCTGATCATCAAGTGGGCCCACATGGCTGAAAAGAGCAACCTGAGCCAGTTCAAATCATCATTTGCACCATGGAAAGACTTCTTAGCCTCACAAAACATCAAGGATAGGTGCTCCAAAGTAAAGCTGAAGTTTGGAAAGGGCCCACATGGCCCACTCAAGCAATCCAGACCATTCGAATCACAATCAGCCCTATCAAAAGCTAAACAAAGCAAGGTAAGTATGCCCAACCATGAAACCGTGGTCCGAAGACCTTAAACTACGTCGAGATCAAGATCCCGAGAGATTTTTAATAAAAATGGGCATCGATTTCAACTATCAAAATCAGAATCGATGACTCAGAACGTTTTTCAAAAATCACAAAAAAATATATTACCAGTCTCGCTCTTAAATTGGGTCCGAAGACCTTAAACTACGTCGGGATCGACATCCCGAGAGATTTTCAATAAAAACCAGTGTCGGTCTTGTTTGCTCACATCAAGATCAGAAGACTCCGGACATTTTCCAAAAATAAAAAAAATGTGTTGCCCTATTCTGTACAAAGTTTTGGTCCGAAGACCTTAAACTACGTCGGGAACAAAATCCCGAGAGATTGCCAATAAAAACCAGTGTTAATCTTGATCGCTCAAATTGAGATTTAACAGCCCGGAACATTTCAAAAAATCACAAAAAGAATGTATTTTCAGCATGTACATATTTTTTGTCCGAAGACCTTAAACTACACTAGGATTAATTTCTCGGGGGACCCTTTCTGCTTTCAACAAATAACCGGCATCAGCCTCGGCCGCTAGGATCAAGGTTCGATAACCCGGATCATTTCCCAAAATACCAAAAAGATTTCGAGCTTTCCATGAAAACCAGTGTCAATCTCAATCACTTGAGTTGAAGTCTGGAACCTTTTAAAAAAAACAAAAAAAAAATTCACCATCAATTTCAACTGCACAAATTCATCCCCAGCGGTCCGAAGACCTAAAACTACACTGAGATTAACTTCTCGGGGGCTTTCTTTCCCAACCTGTTCCGGACATGGCTGAAGTTGATCGTACTGGTGTCCGGAATCTTTTAAACAGGTAAAGGCTCAGGCGGGCAGAACCCCGCAATCCTGTTCGTGTTGAACGCACCGTGATAGACAACCTTGATTTGGAAGTCCCTGTTGAATTTGACGGATGTTCCCTGTTCCTAAAACTTATGAAGGGGATTAAGGCAGTTGGGAGGTGGAGCGCACCCTCACGGAATTGTGAGCAACGTAAGGCCCCAAACTGGATTGACTAAGGGAAATGTGAGGATATAGCTCATTTTGTGGCCGAAGGAGTTCGTCGGACGATACGTGGTCTATGTGCATTGCACATGAGGAATAGGCAACTTTGTGGGTGTGTTGACTGAAAACCCTCAAAATTCCCTCATCCGAAGATGTAAAACTACGGCACTTAACTGTGTGAGATTCGTCTTGCTCGTTGACGTAAAATGGATCGAGTGCCTTACCAGCAGTAAAAGCTGAAAATGGATGAAAATTCCATACCTTTTCCTTGCATTTCAGAAAAATCACAAAATACCAAAACATTGCAAAATATTTTCAAAAATCACAAAATATTTCCCTTGCTGTCAAACAAAATATTTTCAAAATCACAAAAATATTTCCTTTGTTTTCAATAACCGATCTCTATCCTGACTCAGATAAAAGATTCGGACCAAATATTTGTAAAAATCACAAAAAATTGTCACTATCCCCAGCACTACACTTCAGGAGTCGAACTCCGCTCACTTCACAATTTGGGATGACGGATCCGATCACCCGCAAATTGGAATCTTGACCAAAACTGGCGACCAAGCACTGTCTCAATCGCATTTATGCCCAGAAGAACATCTTGAAGTCGGATAACATCCTCGTACATTCTCATTAGCAAGGAAACAGCATCTTGGGACGATGGACTTGATTGACCACAGGTTGGGATCTTGACCAACCCGCTGACCAAACATCCGCATTGAAAAGAAATCCCCAAGGGAGCATAACCCTGCAAGCAATAAGCTCAAAATTCTCTGCATCTCCAGCAAAAGCAAAATCATCGACTGGAAAGAGAATGAGCCAAACCATGCATTCATCATCAAGTATGCATCTCCATGCATCAGCATCCATCGCATCAATCATCATGTTTACCTGCTTTCAAAATAAAAGTCGGTTAGCTAAAGACCCCACAGGCATCCCTAGTGGAGGTGCATGCGAACCAAATTTCCATTTAAAAAAAAAGACAAAAAATATTTCTATTTGCAAATAAAAACCCCACGGAGTATCACTCCCCAGAGTGGGTATCTTTTCAAAAATCAAAAAAATATTTTCCCAGCAGAGCGTTCTGCCTCCAAAACACCAGGAGATCTTCCATATCTCTGAGTAGGAGCCGACACAAAAATCAAATAAGATCCGATGTCTCGTGGTTTTCCCGGAGACCATCGGATTCAATGCACTCAGAGTACGGTCGAACTGAATTCCAGTGTCAGTGCGGTCGTACCACATGCCAAGATACAAAAAGATGAAAGCCAAAAGGCTCGGTCAAAGAAATCATTTGAACAGGTGGAAACTGATGAATTGCAACCCAAGTATCAAAATCAGCAGATTGGGTGGAAAGAGTTCACCCGCACATACCTAGGCGTGGATGCCTGAAGTACCTTGACTGAGTCCAAGTCGACGTAGTAGAATCCCGTAAGACTACATGATGCCAGGGCATCTAACCACTTTGACAGTCAAGCGAAACAAGTACTCCTGGAGTGATTCGGGAAAACATTAAACATCACACAATCAATCTCAGGGTCAGCAACCTCGTAAGACTATGACGCAGAGGCTTTGCTGTACCTTTCCGATGTTAGTACCGATTGGGAATGGAAGGGTTGCGATTGGGTACCCAGGTTGCAGCAAACTGCAGGGACAATCGCAACGTTTTCTCCAATCTCCCGCGGTATGTGCGAGTTATCAATTTCCAAACAATCAACTGACTCAGATACAAAGGACAACAAAGATTCCAGACCACAATCTAGGAAGGAATGAATTGCAAACCAAGCATCAAAACCAGCAGATCAGGTGGAAAAAGTCCACCCGCACATACCTAGGCGTGGATGCCTGAAGTACCTTAACTGAGTCCAAGTCGGCGTAGTAGAATCCCGTAAGACTACATGACGCAGGGCATCTAACCACTTTGACAGTCAAGCGAAACAAGTATTCCTGGAGTGATCCAAGAAAACATCAAACATCACAATCAATTACAGGGTCAGTAACCTCATAAGACTACGACGCAGAGGCTCTGCTGTACCTTTCCGATGTTAGTACCGATCGGGAATGGAAGGGTTGCGATTGGGTACCCAGGTTGCAGCAAACTGCAGGGACAATCGCAACGTTTTCTCCAAACTTCCACGGTATGTGCAAGTGATCGATTTTCAGACGATCAACTGACACAGATGCAAAAGCAAGCAAAGATTTCAGACCATGATCTATGAATGACCAGGTCAGAAGTGGGGTGTCCACTCGCTTTGGCATTCGGTTGCACGCAACCTCTGCCAAAGAGGGGCATCTGTAGACACCCCACCTTCGGCTACACTGTTGGTAGAGATAGCTAGATGAATGGAGGACCATACCCCCAAATCCCATGTCCAAACTCAGCCAAACTCACCCTTGTAAGCCTCAATCCATAGCCTAACTCAAGCCTGAACCCAGTCAACTCGCCCCTAACCATCAGCCTGAAAAACCCCCCATAAGAAAAATCAGTAAAAAAATCCTAAAAAAGTCAAACTCACTCAGTCAACCCGCTGAGTCAAATCACCGAGTCAACCCGTCGAGTCAAATCACCGAGTCAAAACACTGAGTCAAATCACCGAGTCAATCTGTTGAGTCAACTCACTGAGTTCCAAGCAGCAGCCCCGAAGCAGGACCGTACTGCTCGCGGGATCCCGAGAACGTCTGTACGGGCGGCCCCCTGGGTGCCGCCCAAAATTATTTATGGGAACTACCACTGCCCACTGCTATAAATACCCCCCTCCCCTTCTCATTTTAGCATCCCATCCAGTCCAGAGCGACCCATCCGTTCCGAGTTTTCCTCCATCCCCCTTTAGCCCATCTTTCCACCAAGGAGAGCCCGAGTGAGGAGAGCCTAGCCCTGGTCCAACCCAGCCTGACCACTGGTCCAAGTCTCCCAAGCCATCCAAGTCTTAATCCAGCCACTCGAAGCCAATCCTTGCGACACCTCCGTCCATCCAACTACTCTTTTACCAACATCATCTCATTTGCATCTAGCATAAGTGAAACATTTACTTTTCTTCACTATAAGCACTTTGATTATTCAAACACACGACATGCATCCCGCATAAAGCACCTGTCAGTTCGAGCGTATGCTCTGGGCTTGCCTGTTAATGGAAACCTGCCCATCAGAAACTCTTACTGTTCAGACCTGCATTCATACATTAGTCAAGCACTTTGCTTATTCAAACACACAGCATGCATCTCGCATAAAGCACCTGTCAGTTCGAGCGTATGCTCTGGGCTTGCCTATTAATGGAAACCTGCTCATCAGAAACTCTTACTGTTCAGACCTGCATTCATGCATCATGTCAACCATGAGAATGTACGAGGATTAAAATAGACTTTAAGTGTTAGTTCGATTCTGTAAAGTAGAGACCAGTACTTCGGTACGGGCAGTGTGTGGGGTGCTTAACCTCTTCCCACCCTATAACCGTGATCCCTTACCTCGAATCTCTGGCCGCAGATCAAAAGGAGTCATTTTAGAAAAGGAAATCTTTAGATTCCCTTCTCTAACGTTTCTACGGGGTCTAGCCGACTGTAGATTGGAGTAACTGGCTAGTGGCGACTCTGGTCTTATATAAACTCATTCAAACGCATCCATCTTAACACAACAACCAAACAAAGCCCTCGAGAACGAGGCAAGCCAGTGGCACAAATGGCGATTCGCGCGCACGCACCTCTTCTTCTTTTTCCGAAAGGAAAGGGAGAACGACGTTCGGGAGCGCGGAACGGTGAGGGTCCACACTCAGCTTGTATACTCATATGACTCACCCCTCCTACCCACGTACCCAACTATTAAAGACTACCATATCGTGTATATCTCATCCACACCGTCCGTTTACCTTTAGGACGATTGTGGGGCTTGTTCGCTGACCTCAAGTGTAAGCCTACGATGTAGTAATAAATCTCGGTAAGACCGAGGTCGATCCACAGGGAAAGAGGTAAACAATTCCAAGTACTCTAATAACTAGAATCTAAGAAGTTTAAGAAAGTAGTTTTTCACATGAAATAGGAAAATCTGAAAATAAGAAGAACTAGAGCTTCAAGGATCCACTTGTAGTAGTCTAATGCCAATCCATTCATCCAAGCACAACACAAATTAGAATCAAAGTCCTATCTCTCATCTAATTGAAAGATATAACATTAAGCACAAACAATCCCACTTAAATCTGAAAATCAGATTTCTAGTTCTAATTAAGCACATAGAACTTGAACTTGTAGCCTTCGGAATAACAGCCATGCCTATGGACTATGGCATGCTCAAGGGTTACTACAATTCGAATTCAAACAACCCAATCATGGTAATCTCAGAGAATTGCAATGGAACTCATGTCCGAAGCACACAAACTCTCACAAAACTTCTAAAAAATCAAACTTTATTCAAACTAGAACTTTAAAATCCAAAGTTAAGAAAAGGGTACTTGAAATAAAAGAATTAAAGCATTGAAACCAACTACAAATTTCACCTCTAGCTCTAGCTAAGAGGTTAGCTAAGGAAAAGCATATTAAAACTAGAACTAGAACTAAGAAAAGGAAGAAAAACTAGCTGTAGGAGGCTAGGTAGCCTCCTAGGACTTGAACTCCTTGCTTCCCACGTCCTTGCTTGATTTGGAATAGAAGAAAGCACCTCCTTTTATAATACAGCAAGAGTACCGCAACACAACAGATTTTGTTTCGCTTCATACGGCTTAAACCAAAAGTCGGATTGCCTTCAAATTTGATTTGTAGCTTCCTTGTAATGTGATCTTCCTCATAAATGATTTACATTTTCGAGATTATCTTCTGAATGGACCCACCAATTAAATCATCGACCGCCTCTCAAAATCGCGTAATTCGAGTACCTTCAGAACCAATCATCTTGTTTTCAATGCTCCGGAGTGTACAGTGGTCGGATTGATTTCAAATTTTGAACATTGGTAGAAAACTTCCTCCTCTACATGATAGACGGATTAGATTGTCCAAAATAATTCCAGAATTAGGTACGAAATTTAGAACACTCAGGCCTTTTATAAAGTCTGCGCAGTTGGATCTTTCTGGATGGTCCATCTTTCTTCAACCGGTACGATCAAACCACACATCCTTTTGATCTGAAACTTTTGTAGTTATTTATATATGGATGTGGTCTAAAATATGGTCAGAGTAGATTCTTCATATCATCAATAATGGGTCACCTAGACCATTCCAGTGTTGAACAGCGAAATCTGAAACTTTCTGGACAGTTCATATTGTTTTGGCCACCACGGTCAATCCGTAGCTCCGATCGACACTGAAACCACTTGGTTATTTCGGCATCGAGCTCCTCTTCGACATGGATGTGTTGGATTTTCGAATATCATCAAGATGGGCCTAAAAAACTGGGCTAAAAAACTAGACACGGGAATAGCCTGTTGTTTGGAATATGGAAGTGCGAACTTGCATGGTCGACCGGTCAAGACCGGTCGGATAGGGCTGGACGACCGGTCTTGACCGGTCTATCCTGTCTTTCCTTGCTCCAGCAGCTTCTGTAGAAGGTTGCCCATGTGGCCGACCGCTCTTGACCGGTCAGACCACTTTTCTGCATTCTTTCTTCTTTCTTTTCTTCTCTCCTTGGTCTCTCTTTGGTTTCTTCTTTCTTTGGCCCACCTTGGGTCTTCATCCAATGCTCCTAAATGTCTCCTTTTGGTCTCCAATTAGATGAAGTCTGCTCTCATTCCTACAATCACAAAACCTGCATTAGATGGGCCTTTTAAACATGCAAACCATGCATATAATGTGATGGAATGGCCTATACAATGTATAAATTAGAGGTTCAACAGGGCTCATCCTCGACGTTAGTATGTCATCTAGGCCATCCATTATATGGAGCCTATCTTGCAGTATGAGGTTAGACCTGTCGTCACTTTTTGGACCTCATCGTATTGACCATCTATCTCAGATTACCCTACCATGTATGATTCTCTGTCATGACCTGTCTATCTTGCAACCCGTTCTATGACATTCCTTTTATGGACCATTATTGTGTTTATCTCAACTGTACTACAGGACTATGGGTCTCGGCATGATTTTGGGTATTCTACTTTTGCCGCTCAAGTAGGTTCTACCTCTGATGTGTCGGTAGTGTATTCAATCATTTTTCTTTCCATTTGGGTTATCTGAATGTTGAAGGTTAATCCACACCGTTCAATTGTTGGACCATCTGTGTTGTTGTATACCATCCGTTTAGGGTCCTATCTCTTTGTGTTTATTTATGTTATAAGTGAATTATCTTTTTATGATGTTTTTAGTATGTCTGTTGCCACACGTAGTGTTGTTGGAATACTCATATGTGATCTTTATATTATATGCTTCGACGACCACCATGCATGTGTAATGAGTATGCATCCCGAATCACCATTGTTAGTTGGGGACCACTAGGGCATAAATGCATTCATAAAGCATTCGAGATGTAGTCGCGCAAATGTAATTCACGTTCTCTCTATCGCAAACCTCTCCAATAGGTATGGGACTATTCAAGGACAGGAGTCTATCATCCTGACTTACACTGTATGGTAGGAATTACTTAGCATACCTTGTAGCCCTTGGTGCGAGATTCCCTGGCTAGCGACATCCCGCATTATGACTCGATCATTCATATGTGTTCCCTCATTTTAATCATATCTCAAATATGTTGGACTAGATTGCTTTATTGCCATTGTCACGCCCCAAATTCGGTTCTCGACGTCCATTCGCTGTAACCCGAATTCAGAGGTGGCAGCCTCCGTAGTACCCCGATCTCGGATCCTAACCCTACACGTCAAGTTCCGATCCTGGGATACCACAAGGAGGATTTTAGGGTCTGAATTTTTTTTTTTAAACATGAGCATCACCATATGAGTACCATCAAAGACAAACACAATATTTCCACTAAATCATATCGTTTATATACAGTACTGAAAAGTAAATACACAATACGTAAATATAAAAACTGTGCACAATCCGGCACCTCATGCTACTGCACTCCCAACTCCAACTCAACGTTGATGATACACTCTGGTATAACCTGCAGCGTAACAAACGCGCATAAGCTTCGAATGAAACTTTGTGAGTGCGTGTGTGCGTGCGCAATGCGTATGACAAGCATGATAAATATCAGAATAAGCAGTAAAGCATGATGAGAAATCTAAACCAAAACTTAGCCTAATTAGGCTACACGATCATATGATATGAATAACCAGCCTACAACAGCTATGCAAGCATGCAATACAGATAACTAACCTGTCATGGCTATGCAAGCATGCAATACAGGTAACCAGCCTACCAAGGCTATATACTCATACTATGCAATGGCCTACAGGGCCTAATGTCGCATATAATGATCCAATGCATGTATGCAAATCACCACCTCTAAGTACAGTGGTCCAGATACGAACAATCATAACGCGATCGCCTAAGCAATGCAGGACTCGGAACTGGTAGCTCGCCCAGTGTGGTAGCTCGCCCAGGCTTACAGCCCCGCCCACATCACACCCGCCCACGTCAGGACCGTCCCACACCATACAGAACATCAGTCACATCACTGATATCAATACCATCTCTGAAACGGAATATCACCGGGGTCTCACAGACCTCACTACTCACCAGTAGAATGCCAAAGCCTATCTGGTGCAATAGCGGACCTACTCACAGTTGGTTAAACTCAACCCACTTTGCATACACTCTTCCAGCAGGTTAGGTCAGACCTCCTTCCAAACTGACCACGTGCAGTGAAAAACACTGCCGTCTGATATTCGGCATACTGGTGTATGATTAAACCACCCGGTCCTTGAATGGAGCACCCACCTTGGTACCAACAGGATCAGGGACTTTCACCCAGGGACATCTTTGGCATCCAGTTTAAAGATCACATATTTCCAGTGTTCTGCAAACCACGATGGAGCTGTGGTTGCAACGTAGTAACCATGCTATATGCGGCACAAGCAGACGATGCGAAATGCAACCATGCATACAAACGCGGGACGACATGCCCGTGCAAGTCTCCAAAGAGCACCATAAAACTATAAGGTCTCAAACACAATGTCACCGTCAACTGGTAATGAACTGCACGACAATCAAGACCGATATGGCCGGTTGATACAAGACAATCAAATGAGCCAAGCATTCATGATGCATGAGTCAAGTATACAGTATGAGTGCCAACAAGTAGTCCATCTACCACGATGGCAATAAATCAATCTAGTCCAACCTATTTAAGATATGATTAAGATGAGGGGACACATATGAATGATCGAGTCATAGTGCGGGATGTCGCTAGCCAGGGAATCTCGCACCAAGGGCTACAAGGTATGCTAAGCTATTCCTAACATACAGTGTAAGTTAGGATGATAGATTCCTGTCCTCGAATAGTCCCATACCTATTGGAGAGGTTTGCGATAGAGAGCATGTGAATTGCATTTGCGCGACTACATCTCGAATGCTTTATGAATGTGTTTATGCCCTAGTGGTCCCCAACTAACAATGGTGATTCGGGATGCATACTCATTACACATGTATGGTGGTCATCGAAGCATATAGTATAAAGATCACATATGAGTATTCCAACAACACTACGTGTGGCAACAGACATACTAAAAATAGCATAAAAAGATAAGTCACTTATAATACAAGCAAACATAAAGAGATAAGACTCTAAATGGATGGTATACAACAACACAGATGGTCCAACAACTGAACGGTGTGGATTAACCTTCAACATTCAAATAACCCAAATGGAAAGAAAATGATTGAATACACTACCGACACATCAAAGGTAGAACCTACTTGAGCGGCAAGAGTAGAATACCCAAAATCATGCCGAGACCCATAATCCTGTAGTACAGTTGAGATGAACACAATAATGGTCCATAAAAGGAATGCCATAGAACGGGTTGCAAGATAGACAGGTCATGACAGAGAATCATACATGGTAGGGTAATCTGAGATAGATGGTCAATACAATGAGGTCCAAAAAGGGACGACAGGTCAAACCTCATACTACAAGATAGGCTCCATATAATGGATGGCCTAGATGACATACGAACGTCGAGGATGAGCCCCACACTCGCCCTAAAGGTAAACGGACGGTGTGGATGGGATATACACGATATGGTGGTCTTTAATAGTTGGGTACAAGGGTAGAAGGGGTGAGTCATATGAGTATACAAGCTGAGTTACCAAGATCAATCAACATGGTGAGTCAACAAGGTGAGTCAATAAGGCAGGTTAACAAGGCGGGTCAACATGGTGAGTTAACAAGGTGAATTGACAAGACGGTTCAACAGGGTGAGTTTAAGAAGGTAGCCCTGTGACTTGGATCAAGCAAACTCTAAGGATAACCTTTCAATAAGGGTTTACACAACTAATCATCAAGGTGAATCCACGGGATGGACAACGCGGTCATTTGAACACGTACACTGAGGTGGTCCTAAGGCCATCCTGTACATAACATGCTAGGGTCCATTCATTTGGATGGTTTGGATCAAGCACAAAATTAAGGCGGTCCTTATGGATGGCCGACATACATATCGCACCATGGAGGCCAATGGCTGACGTGGATAGAACACATGCATAACAAGGTGGACCCGTGATTGGGTATAACTGCACAAAGGAGTGGGGAAGCCACATACATCAATGGGCCCCAACAGTTTGGGATCAACCCGATATTTGTGCTTTCCCACTAATCAAGTGAGATGGCAATCAAACACCATGGTGGGGCCCGCACACCACACATGTGGAACCCCACCCATGGCTGGGTGACTTATGAACAGGAAGAATGGCAAATAAATATAACAGATGGGTCCTGTAAAGTTTTCAATGGTAGGCGTTCAACCATCCTTATTTTCTACGTGTGGCCCACCCAAAACTGGGCCCCACGCCCCGGCCAAGGTGGACAACAATGTATACAACACATCTATCAAGGTGTATCAAGGTGGGAGCCCAAGATGGGCCCCATGGCCTTTGGTTGGATGGAAAATTAAACATTACAATGGCCCCAAGGAAGGTTTCAAAGGTGGGCATCAATGACCACTGTTTCCTACAATGTGGTCCACCTGAGGTTTGGATTTACCTCATTATGAGGGCCCACGGCCCTAAAATAATATGGAAAAAAATAGATGGTTGGCATAGATAAAACTGATGCATCGTGGTGAGACTAAACAGATACATCACGTTGGAACCCACAGGGTGGGCCACCTGCTGGGCTGCATGGTACCCAGCTGGGTTCCAAGAGTTTTCAATCAAACTGGTATTTTTGTTTTCCCATTCATCCATATACATGTGATCTTATGAACAGGTTGAATGACGTATAAACATCACTCTAGGGCTGGGAAGGTTTCAACGGTGGAGATCATTATTCCCACTGTTTCTTGTGGCACGGTCCACTTGACATTTGGATATGCTTAACTTTTAGGCTCAGCCACTAAAATGAGCTGGAACAACGTATGGACGCAATAGATAAGGCACATATATTCTAGGTGGGTCCCACAACTGGGCCACCTGCTGGGCAGCCCAACCAGCCCAGCCAGTGCCCCATTCTGTTGGATGACAAATAAACATCACTGTAGTGGGGCCCACAGAAGCTTTCAATCAAGCTAATATTTGTGTTTTCTTTTCATCCAGGTCTGTGTCCTTGACAACAGATTAGGTGGTAAGTAAACCTCACAGTGGGGCCCTGAAAAGGTTTCAACAGTAAACATTCATCCTCTCGGTTTCCTGTGGTGAGGCCCACCCAAGATCAGGATCTTCTTAATACTCAGGCTTGGGCCCTTAAATTATCTAGGAAAACAGATGGACGGCTTGGATAGAACAAATACATCATGGTGGGTCCCACGTGGTGGGCCATTGATTGGGCGGCCGAGCAGCCCAGCGTCCGTGGACGCTGGCTACTCCCATCGCCCCTGGCACGGTGAGAGGCCAGCGTCCAGCGCTGGTTGCTTCTTGTCCTTTTTTTTTCTTTTTCTTTTTCTTCTCGATCTTATCAAGTGGGGCCCACATGAGGACAATCCACTCCGTCTATCGTGTTTATCGGATCGTGGGAGACCCAACGAGCCCAATATTGGACAGCTTATAAGATCTACAAAATGAAAGATGGGCCAAAGAAATTTCAACAGTAGAAGTCATGATCTCCACTGTTTCAGGTGGTGCGGTCCGCTTAAGATTTGGATTTGTCTCATATTTAGTACCCAGCCCTAGAATGGACTGGAGGATCAGATGGACAGCGTGGATTTAACACAAAATCAAGGTGGGTCCCACGAGTGGGTACCCCACTCAGGCCGTTCCAGCGTACGCTGGACGTTTCCAGCATCTCTGACGCTGAGGACGTCCAGCGTCCAGAATTCGTATCTTCTTCTTCTTTTTTTTTATAATACTTTCAAGTGGGGCCCACATGTGTAAGATCCACTCCATTCATCAGATTATTCAGCTCCTGGGGAACCCAAAGAACCCTATATTGGGTGTGCTATGAAGCCTACAAACATCAAGGTGGGCCAAAGAAGTTCAGCAATCCACATCATTATCTCCACTGTTTCCTATGGTGTGGTCAACCTGCGATCTGGATCTGCTTCATTTTTTGTGTCTAGCCCTAAAATGGGCTGGAGAAACAGACGGACAGTGTGTCCATACATCAGGGTGGGTCCCACGAGTGGGGGCAACCGTCAACGCCCAAAAGGGGCTTCGCCCTAGCGCTACTGGGCAGCAGCGTCCTCTGGACGCTGGCTGTCCAGCGGCCATCTCCTTCATTCCTTTTTTTTATTCTTTTTTTTTTAACATTACTATTATTATTATTATTATTACAAGTACGTGGGGCCCAATCCTAATGATCCAGCCCATCCATCTCATTGCCCATCACAAGGTGGGCCCAAGGAAATAAAATGAAATGTAAACGAGAAAAGGGGGGAAGTTTGCACTCACAATGATGGTTGGACGGTTGAATTACCGATTGGACGGTCTGGATGATGATCGGGGTCCTCCAAGCTAGATCTCCCTCTAAATCTCTCTCTAACTCTCTCTCTCTCTCTCTCTCTCTCTCTCTCTCTCTCTTGATCTCCCTCTAAATCTCTCTCTACTTCTCTCTCTCTCTCTCTCTCCTTTTCTCTCTGTCTCTTTCTCTCTCCTTTTCTCTTGCAAAATAGGAAAATGAGAAGGCCACCCCCTACGTATGGCTCTTGTATGGGAGAGGGGGGTACATGAGGTGATGATGATGATGATGGGAGAGGGCATGAGAGGTATGGGTTGGAGTTGACTTTGGTGAGAGAGGAATGGGGTGGGTATGGTGTGTGTAGGCTAGGGTAATGATAGGGGTATGGGTGAGGGTGATGGTGATTGATTTGACATGTTGTTGGGATTTGTGCAAGTGGGGCCCACGCCACACGCGCGTTGCGCGGCCCACCTCGAATTACTGCAAAAGTACACATCTTTCACACCGGGTATCGCAATGAGGCATGCCGCGCAGCATTGGAATCGCAGCGCCTACGCGGTCGCCGGGGTATAGGTCTTGGGTCGATGCGGTACTAAAATAAGGTCGCGATCAAGGCTCGCTAATCTGGTCCATCCGGGACGTACCGGTACCGGAAACTAAACGTACGGAGGGCAATTCAGGGTACGGGTCTTACAGCCATCGTGGTAGATTGACTACTTATTGGCACTCCTACTGTATGCTTGGCTCATGCATCATGAATGCTTAGCTCATCTGATTGTCTTGTATCAACCAGGCCATATCGGCCGCGATTGTTGTGCAGTTCATTACTAGTTGACTGTTACATTGTATTTGAGACCCTATACTTTTATGGTGCTATTTGGAGACTTGCACGGGCATGTCGTCCCACGTTTATATGCATGGTTTCATTTCGCACCGTCTGCTTGTGCCGCATATAGCATGGTTACTACGTTGCAACCACAGCTCCATCGTGGTTTGCAGAACACCGGAAATATGTGATCTTTAAACTAGATACCAAAGATGTCCCTGGGTGAAAGTCCCTGATCCCGTTGGTACCAAGGTGGGTGCTCCATTCAAGGACCGGGTGGTTTAATCATACACCAGTATGCCGAATATCAAACGGCGGTGTTTTCCACTGCACGTGGTCAATTTGGAAGGAGGTCTGACCTAACCTGCCGGAAGAGTGTTGGCAAAGTGGGTTGAGTTTGACCAACTGTGAGTAGGTCCGCTATTGCACCAGATAGGCTTTGGCATTCTACTGGTGAGTAGTGAGATCTGTGAGACCTCGGTGATGTTCCGTTTCAGAGATGGTATTGGTATCAGTGATGTGACTGATGTTCTGTATGGTGTGGGACGGTCCTGACGTGGGCGGGTGTGATGTGGGCGGGGCTGTAAGCCTGGGCGAGCTACCACACTGGGCGAGCTACCAGTTCCGAGTACTGCATTGCTTAGGCGATCGAGTTATGATTGCTCGTATCTAGACCACTGTACTGAGAGGTGGTGATTTGCATACATGCATTGGATCATTATATGTGACATTAGGCCCTGTAGGCTATTGCATAGTATGAGTATATAGCCTTGGTAGGGTGGTTACCTGTATTGTACGCTTGCATAGCCTTGGTAGGCTAGTTATATGTATTGCATGCTTGCATAGCCGTGGTAGACTGGTTATTTATATCACATGATCGTGTAGCTTAATTAGGCTAAGTTTTGGTTTAAATTTCTCATCATGCTTTACTACTTACTCTGATATTTATCCTGCTTGTCATACGCATTGCGTACTCACACATGCACTCATAAAGCTTCGTTCGAAGCTTATGCGCTTTTGTTACGCTGCAGGTTATACCAGAGTGTATCAACAACGTTGAGTTGGAGTTGGGAGTGCAGTAGCAGGAGGTGCTGGATTGTGCACGGTTTTTCTATTTACGCATTGTGTATTTACCTTTCAATACTGTACATAAACGAAATGACTTAGTGAAAATATTGTGGTTGTCTTTGATGGTACTCATATGGTGATGCTCATGTTTTAAAAAAAAAATTCAGACACTAAAATCCTCCTTGTGGTATCCCGGGATCGGAACCTGGCGTGTGGGGTTAGGATTCGAGATCGGGGTACTACGGAGGCTGCCACCTCTGAATTCGGGTTACAACAAATGGACGTCGAGAACCGAATTTGGGGCGTGACGGGTGGTTTAATCATACACCAGTATGCCGAATATGAAAAGGCAGGTGTTTTCCACTACACGTGATCAGTTTGGAAGGAGGTCTGACCTAACCTGCCGGAAGAGTGTTGGCAAAGTGGGTTGAGTTTGAAGGTGAGAGAGTGATGGGGTGGGTATGGTGTGTCTAGACTAGGGTGATGGGAGGGGTATGGGTGAGGGTGATGGTGATTGATTTGACATTTTGTTGAGATTTGTGCAAGTGGGGCCCATGCCACACGCGCGTTGCGTGGTACACCTCGGATTGCGCAAAAGTACGCATCTTTCACACCGGGTATCGCAATGGGGCCTGCCACGCGACGTTGGAATCGTGGCGCCCGCGAGGTCGCAAGGGTACAAGTCTTAGGTCATTGAGGTACTAAATCAGGGTCGCGATCAAGGCTCACTAATCTAGTCCATCCGGGACATATCGGTACCAGAAACTAAATGTACAGAGGGCAATTCAGGGTACGGGTCTTACACAAGTGACCTGCTGTGACTTGCTCCCTGGCCACAGTATGGCCAGGATGAAGGGAGAATACAAATATCAACTTGATCCGGAGCTCGTGGGACCACATAGTGGGCGCTGCCTGGCAGCCTGCCAGGGTACGCTGTCCAAGCAAGGCCCAACTCGTGCGGCCCAACTTGACGTATGTGTTTAATCCTCACCATCCATCTGTTCCTCCAACTTATTCTAGGGCAGATGCCTGAAAATGAAGAAGATTCAAATCTCAAGTGGGCCATGCCGCAGAAAACAATGCCCACTATTGAAACTTTCTTAGGCCCATTGTTATGTTTTTGTGATAGGTATCATACCCCAAATCAGATCTCTTTAGGCCCGACATGAGGTGGACAACCCAATGGATGGATTAGAATCTCATGTGGACCCCACCTTGTGGAAAATAGTAATAATAATGATAATAATAATGAGAAGAAGGATGTTGGACATTCAGCCTCCGTGAGAGGCGGAAGCCCTCTATGGGCGTGAAAAGGTGGCCCACTCATGGGATCCACCATGTTGTATATGTATTATCCACTCCATCCATTCATTTTGTCAAATCTTTTTCAGGTCTAGGTCCAGAAATGGGACGGATCCAAATATCAGATGGGCCACACCATGAGAAACAGTTGGTACAGAAATGCCCACCATTGAGACTTTCTTATGGCCCACCATGATGTTTTCTTGCCATCCAATCCGGTTGATGAGGTCACACAGACCTGTATGAAGGGACCTCACCAATATCATCTTGATCCATAGACCGTGTGGGCCCCACCATGAGAAATAGTGGAGATTGAACGACTACCATTGAAGCCCTCCTAAGGCACACCTTGATGTTTGTTTGCCATCCGGATCTGTGTCACAAGTCTGGATGAAGGGGAAAACATAAATACCAACTTGATTCAAAACTTCCTGGGCACCACTCTCTGGGCAGCCTGCTTGGGCACGCTGACCCAGCAGGTGGCCCAACCCCATGGGTCCCCCGTGATGCATGTGTTTGATCCAGGCCATCCTCTCTTAGGCCCACCTATTATGTATATGTTTTATCCATTCCACCCATTTGTCCTTGCATATCATTTGAGGCTGTGGACCGCCCCAAGATGAGATAAATCCAATCTCAAGTGGACTAATGGCAGAGAACAATTGGGTCGGGTCGAGACCCAACCATGGGGTTGCTGTATGACGCCCACTATGATGCGTATGTCTAGCCGTCTATTGAGACCGCCTTAATTTTGTGCTTGATCCAAACCATCCAAATGAATGGACCCTAGCATGTTATGTACAGGATGGCCTTGGGATCACCTTAGTGTACGTGTTCGAATGACTGCGTTGTCCATCCCGTGGATCCACCTTAATGATCAGTTGTGTAAACCCTTGTTGAAAGGTCATATAGATCTGGATGCATGGGAATTCCTAAAGTTTGCGTGAACCAAGTCATAGGGCTACCTTCTTACCTCACCCTGTTCAACCGTCTTGTCAAATCAGCTTGTTAACTTACCATGTTGACCCGCCTTGTCAACCTGCCTTATTGACCCACCTTATTGACTCACCATGTTGACTGATCCTGGTAACTCAGCTTGTTGTATACCCATATGACTCACCCCTCCTACCCTTGTACCCAACTATTAAAGACCACCATATCCTATATATATCCCATCCACACCGTCCGTTTACCTTTAAGACGAGTGTGGGGTCCATCCTTGACATTAGTAGGTCATCTAGGTCATCAATCATATGGAGCCTATCTTGATGTATGGGTTGGATCTGTCATCCTTCATTGTACCCCATCGTGTTGTCCATCTACTTCAAGACTATCCAATCACCTATGTTCCATTGTCATGTTGTTTATTTGTCTTGCAGCCCATCCTACATTAGTGTCTCGCATCTATGTTGTTCCTTTTATGAATCAATCGTTAATGTATATCCCAACTGTACTACCGAACTATGGATCTCAGCATGATTTTGGGTATTCTACTCTTGCCGCTCAAGTAGGTTCTACCTTTGATGTGTTAGTAGTGTATTCAATCATTTTCTTTCCGTTTGGGTTATCTGAATGTTAAAGGTTAATCCACACCGTTCAATTGTTGGACCATTTGTGTTGTTGTATACCATCCATCTAGGGTCATATCTCTTTGTGTTTGCTTATGTTATAAGTGAATTATCTTTTTATGCTGTTTTAGTATGTCTGTTGCCACTCATAGTGTTGTTTGGAATACTCCTATGCGATCTATATACTATATGCTTCGACGACTACCATGCATGTGTAATGAGTATGCATCCTGAGTCACCATTGTTAGTTGGGGACCACTAGGGAATAAATGCATCCATAAAGCATTCGAGATGTAGTCGCGCAAATGTAATTCATGTGCTCTCCACCGCAAACCTCTCCAATAGGTATGGGACTATTCAAGGATAGGAGTTTATCATCCTGACTTACACTGTATGGTAGAAATAACTTAGCATACCTTGTAGCCCTTGGTGCGAGATTCCCTGGCTAGCGACATCTCGCACTATGACTCGATCATTCATATGTGTCCCCTCATCTTAATCATATCTCAAATAGGTTGGACTAGATTGTTTTATTGCCATCATGGTAGATTGACTACTTGTTAGCACTCATACTGTATACTTGACTCATGCATCATGAATGTTTGGCTCATCTGATTATCAACCGGCTATAGCGGTTGCAATTGTCGTGCAGTTCATTACCAGTTGACGGTGACATAGTATTTGAGACCCCATAGTTTTATGGTGCTCTTTGGAGACTTACACGGGCACGTCATCCCACGTTTGTATGCATGGTTGCATTTCGCACCATTTGCTTGTGCCGCACATAGCATGGTTACTACGTTGCAACCACAGCTCCATCGTGGTTTGTAGAACACCGAAAATATGTGATCTTTAAACTGGATGCCAAAGATGTGCCTGGGTGAAAGTCCCTGATCCCGTTGGTACCAAGGTGGGTGCTCCATTCAAGGACTGGGAGGTTTAATCATGCACCAGTATGCCGAATATCAGACGGCGGTGTTTCCCACTGCACGTGTCAGTTTGGAAGGAGGTCTGACCTAACCTGCCAGAAGAGTGTTGGCAAAGTGGGTTGAGTTTGACCAGCTGTGAGTAGGTCCGTTATTGCACCAGATAGGCTTTGGCATTCTACTGGTGAGTAGTGAGGTCTGTGAGACCCCGGTGATGTTCCATTTTAGAGATGGTATTGGTATCAGCGATATGACTGATGTTCTATATGGTATTGGATGATCCTGACGTGGGCGGGTGTGATGTGGGCGGGGCTGTAAACTTGGGCGAGCTACCACACTGGGCGAGCTACCAGTTCCGAGTCCTGCATTGCTTAGGTGATCGCGTTATGACTGTTCGTATCTGGACCACTATACTGAGAGGTGGTGATTTGTATACATGCATTGGATCATTGTATGTGACATTAGGCCCAGTAGGCCATCACATAGTATGAGTATATAGCCTTGGTAGGCTAGTTATATGTATTGCATACTTGCATAGCTGTGGTAGATTGGTTATTCACATCACATGATCGTGTAGCCTAATTAGGCTAAGTTTTGGTTTAAATTTCTCATCATGCTTTACTGCTTACTCTGATATTTATCATGCTTGTCATACACAGTGCGCATGCACACACGCACTCACAAAGCTTCGTTGGAAGCTTATGTGCATTTGTTACGCTGCAGATTATACCAGAGTGTATCAACAACGTTGAGTTAAAGTTGGGAGTGCAGTAGCAGGAGGTGCCGGATTATGCACAGTTTTTATATTTACGCATTGTTTATTTACCTTTCAATAATGTATGTAAACGAAATGACTTAGTGGAAATATTGTGGTTGTCTTTGATGGTACTCATATGGTGATGCTCATGTTTCAAAAAAAAAAATTCAGACCCTAAAATCCTCCTTGTGGTATCCCAGGATCGGAACCTGGCGTGTGGGGTTAAGATCTGAGATCGGGGTACTACGGAGGCTGCCACTTTTAAATTCGGGTTACGGCAAATGAACGTCGAGAACCAAATTTGAGGCGTGACATACAAGATCCCAGCTCATCCTCCCAACATATGGAACATGTTAAAGCTATTACCACCTTGAGAAGCGGCAAAACAATTGACAAATCCAATTCGGTGAAGGCCCCAAAGCCTAATGATCCGCAAATTGCCAACAAGGATGATAGTTCTAATAACATTCCATATGAGAAAGAACCGAAAAAGCAATACAAGCCGGTTGCTCCTTTTCCCCAAAGGTTGATTTCACCCAAACTTCTAGGCAAAAATCTAAAAATTTTAGAGATTTTTAAGCAAGTGAAGATCAATATCCCGTTGTTAGATGCTATAAAATAAATACCATCATATGCCAAATTTTTTAAGGAACTTTGTACGGTCAAAAGGAAACACAATGTCCATAATAAATATCCCGTTGTTTTTCTTTAGATGACTAAAATAAGATAGATTTTTAAGGAACAATGTACATAATCAATATCCCGTTGTTTTTCTTTAGATGACTAAAATAATATAGATGTATAGACGACCCTAGGATGTAGAAGCTTAGCCACTTAGACCCTATAAAGAGTTAGAATACGGTATCCCTAACCTCATCTTTCGATCACACCTTCAGCTGTTAAAGGACCATTGATAATATCTCATTCACTATGTTATTTGCTTGTTTATCCACTAATCCATGTGACCATCCGATCATGCCAACCTAATCAAACTCAGATCTATCCTCTAAACTCTTGATCAGTCATTTCGTTAGCGATTAGACATCCTTGATAATTATCTAACCCTAATCGTCTTAGATCCTTGACTATAAGAGCACCCACCCAAACTTGAGAAATATTAGGGCGTTAGATGATTGAATGATTTAAGAGACCAATTAATATATTCATAACCATCTAGGAATCAAAGTGCGCAGTGGAAGCATGATAGGACAGAAATTTGGGGGAGCTTGTAAAAATCTATGTCAAGTACGGAATTATTTTTAAGAGGGCTGGATTGTGATCGCGTCTGACCCATAATAGTTCAAAAAGTTAAACAAGAAGTCATGAAGTGAGATTGCCCTCAATCTTTTATCAACGATGCTTAGGAAACTTAGGGGATGAAGTTTATTTTTAAGGGGGGTGGTTTGTAACGCCCCATATTTTCGAGATTTATTTAAAATTTTTTGAAAATTCATCTTTCATTTATTTATTTTATTAATTGTTGTACATTTACCGTTGATTTGCAAATAGCGGGACATCCGTAAGAGATTCGATAGGGGACCCTTTTACAAAAGTTGCTTAGAATGATTTCATAAACATCGTAGAAAGATTAGATTTAAAAAATCATACACTTTTCAGATAATTACGAAAATGCCATTAGCTAAACTTAAGTCAAGATGCCATTTTTAAATATTATAGTTTCTGACAATCACTTTCATGCAAAATCCTGGACTTAAGCTTTTGAGCATATTTTAGCTGTACACGTCGAATTTCAGCCCTTGGATCAATCTAGAAATAGCCAAATAAGAAATTAGTCTGTATATGGCCCACCCAATCTCGGATCTTTCCCATTTTTTGTGTCAACGCCTAATTTTAGGTGGCCCACATTCTGATCGAAGTGAATTTCATATATACATCAAGATTGGACCCACGTGTGCATTGCACACGTTAGGACGTGCGATCAAACGCACTTTGACCGTGCGTCTCGCGCACGGCAGCGTGCGTCCACCAACAACCGACCGTTGTCCCATCCTTGGCCACCATGTGGGCCCTATCTCACTAATCTGAGCTGCCCATCTTCTTCCTAGCAGTAAAAAACCCCCTTCTATCAAGTGGTTTCTTGTTTCGTCGCAAATCAAAGATGATCTCTCCTTCTTTCTTAACCCTTGAGTTTTGTGATCTTCTAATCTAGAATTTCTTTTCGCATGGGAAGCTAGGGAACCTTCTAGAGGATCCTAAATATCCTTCCTAGCTATCCAAAGTAGCAAACCTCATAGAAAATGGAGCTTTCCAATCCTTTGAAGAATCATCCTCTAAACTCTCTCGCTACGCAAAAAACCAACGAAACAAGTATGTGCCTTCGTTTTGTGGACCCCACATGCCTATTTGGACTCATCCAAACCTACCCTAGGTGTCTGATCATCAGATAAATCATCCGTTCAAAAGTTTCCATTTTCATTCTCTCTCTTTCCTATTGGTTTCACACCGACCGTTCGTTCGTGTGTGGACCCCATTATGAAATCCACTACGTCTATTTTATGGCCCATACTCATCATAACCCTCACTCGAAACCTCTTTTCCATCCGTTGTGTGTGTGCCTCCTAAAGTGATCCAAAATATCTTAAAAACTCATCTTAAAATAGCAACCATCCATTTATTGCTTTCTTATCTACTCTAAACCCTAGAATCCGACCCAAACTCTACAAATAGGGCCTCTCTTGGCCATATAGAGCACTACCCACGAATTTAGATAAAGAAAGAGAGACAAAGAGAAAGAGAGAGAGAGAGAGAGAGAGAGAGAGAGAGAGGGGAGTTCTTTCTCATATTTTTTCCAGCGACTAGGATCTTCTACAACCCTCTGCTAAGTCCATCCTAAGGTGAGGATTTTCCTTCAAGCCTTTCGTTAATAATATCACGATTATCATAAGTTCTTTTGTGGCATATGAAATTATTTTATTTTGAGTTATTGTTCCATATAACATGAAGTTTAACGTAGGATTTGCAATGAATATCATTATATAATGATGTGATTCCTTATTTAGATTTTTGACTAAGAAGCATGTGTATTTCTGTTATTTATCTTTATAAAATTTATGCCCTTATTTTCTTAGTCTATGTGTTACAAGTAACATTGGTTTTCATATTGCGATATGAAATATGTGTATAAGATCATCATATGGACATCCCATTATTGTATACTCTTTGTCCCTAAGTTGGTAAAATTAGTCAATGTAGAGAGATGGAACCATGAGAGATATCCACGATGAAAGAATATATCTTGACTTAATTGAGAGAATGAAGTGATTGTTTGTCAATGGATCCTTATATGTACATGATGCTTGATTTGATCCATTTACATTACATGAGTATTTTAATGAATTTAGTCATAATGTACAATATTGGCTTCTTGGGATATGATGAAATCATAAAACGGGACAATGAGTGGACACTAATGGTATACAAATTCTCATGAGCCGGAGTTGGTGTCATGGACACTAAGCCCGAGCTGTTGGCCTATGCTGGGTCACTTGTGACTCCCCATAGTGTCCAATGAGGTGCTAAAAATGGTTGTATGTAAAATACTTAATAAAAGGAGAAACAAACTCATGCATACACTAGGGCTCGACTTGGTGAGCCAGCCCCTCCGGGTGTCATGGATAAAGTTTTAGGAACTTGTTCCACTTCGTGCCATGCACTATCTAGTGGAAGTATATTGAGGGTTTCCTGCTTCCTTTAGTTGGGTTCATTTCACTCTAGTGACTAGTGGCTGATGGGTGTGTATGGGGTGTCTCAACCTTGGGCTTCCCGTATTCGTTTAGGGCCTGTTTGTTTAACTATGATAACAAGTAAATCCCTGGAAATCAGTAATAATTAATTGTAAGTGGATTTGCAAGTAAGCCGCACTTTTGAGGTGACAGTTTTGCTATAATCGAGGAACACAATATAAAATTTACAGGGCCCACAGTGATATATGTGTCGCATCCACGCCATTCATTTGTTTTATCCCCTAATTTTAGGCCATAAGCCCAAATATGAGGCGGATTCAATACAGAAGTGGACCACACAGAAGCTAAAATGGGAATTGAAAATCTACCGTTGAAAACTTCTCATGGGCCATAAAAGTTTTGGATCAAGCAGATATTTAGTTTTTTTATTCATTCATGTCATTTTGACCTTTTGAACAGGTTCGATGACAGATACTCATCACTGTGGGCCCCACACAAAATTTCAGTTTTAACGGTCCACGACAGTATTCCCTTGTTTCCCATGGTGTGCTTCACCTGAGCTTACAATCTATGTCATTTTTGGGTTAGTTTCCTAAAGGGATCCAATAAAACAGATGGACGGCATGGATTGAATATATACATCATTGTGGGACCCATAGATTTGACGTCCCCAACTTGTCCGTTACAATCTCGCTTTTCCAGGCGCATTTATTGCGTTACTTAACATCTATATTCAAACGTATGGAAAAAGTAATCATAGCCCATTTACTCAGGTAAATGGATAAACAAACACGCCCTTAACGGGTGTGTATAGGGTGACTCAACTTGGACTTCCTGCATTTGTTTAGTTAGGGTGTCTTAGCCAGAGCATGCATTCCATACATCACATTAACAAAGATTTTTCCTTGATTGTTTTATTTGAATAAATATATCATTGTGTTGCGTTACTCTGAGTTTTGTACATTATTATTCTTTATTGTCTTGGATGGAATATTCCCCACTATGATAGCGTTTAATGCTATCCCAATCGCAATTTAGATATGCAGGTATTGAACCCGACTTTCAAGGTGAAGAGTTCGATGGTTCGTACGAACACATGGCGAATAAAGACATTGAAGGAATTTAGTTGATGTTTTCATTTATTAGACATTTCTTTTGATTAGTGGTTACATTTATGGAAATTGTAATAAGTCTTCCAGAGAAGACATGGTTTGGTATTTTGATCGATTAGTACGAATATTGGTTGATTCCCTTATTTAAACATTGATGATGAAGTAATAAGTTTGATAGAATAAGATGAACATTTGTTTCCGCCATTGTACTTGAATGCTATATTTCAGTATTTAACAGATCAATTAGTCCATGATTTACTTAGGAATATGGCTGTCGTGTTATAGACGAGAGTCGAAAATCTCGGGTCGTTACATCTAGTGCATAAAACTAGAAGGGGCCATGTATATAAGATGGCTCAATACTAGGAGGAGGACGATGCCTCTGAAGAGTGCAATTGTGCTTGATATATTGTTCGTTGTAGGGGTTCTTGATGTAAATACCTTTGCTTTTAGTAATCTTGCAGCTATCCAACTGATCTTCATTCGATCATACTTGGCGTCGGAGATCTCCTTAATGTTCTTATTCTTAGTTAAATATTTCTCCTTCTTTTGCTTCTTTCTCGGATTCTGTGTAGACTCCTCCCCTGTGTCCGACTGACTAGGAACAGAACCAGTTGCCTCAGCCCGTGCGCCAGCAAATTAACTATACCATTCACACCACTCCAACTCCGTACCTCGTTTAGGAGGCTCAGAAGCAGTTCGATCCACAAAAACTCTAACAAACATGTCGCGAGGAAGCCCCCGAATACAATAAGAAAAATCCTTCACTTCAGGTGCGACCAAAGGAAAGAACCTTAAACTCTTCTGTACCACTGGAGGATTAGAGGGACCTGCAGCAATTCTCTTCCGCCCACGCTTGGCCGAAGAATTACTCGAGGAAGGACGGTTTGCACTATCGCCAGAAGACCGCGTATTCACCATTTTCATCTGCAAAGATGGTGAGAGATAGACCATGAACATATAAAGTGGCTACAAATTGATAAAATAAGTATTATAGAGCATGATAAGATTGCATAACATCGTGAGTTAAGAAAGCCAAATAATCTGATCTAATAAAAATAGGAAAGCATTTGTAATTCCCAATTAGAAAGCACACACACATATAAGGAGAGGTAGAAGAGGGAAGAAATGAGTTAAACTATCATTAAATAACAATAGATAAAGTAGCCCAACATGCTTTAGTTTTAACTACTATCTTAATTGTTCAAAGTTTCGAATAATAAAGCAAATAATGTGTCATTAAATGACTAAAAATCGGGGTTTCCCCCCACAGCCAAGGGTGAATCTCAGTCTTGCAATGGTTGGAGGATCCGAGTCTTCAGCTTGTTCACTTTCACCTGCACCTGGCCTTAGAGATCAAGTCCATCAGATCGAAAATGCGTTGTTGTACAGCATCAAGGTTCACCGCTTCTAACATGGTTCGGAATTTCGCATCGGGTATCTTGGTTAAAAAGCCTTTTGCGCTCCCCCCGATCCTTAGCTATCAACCTCCAAATCCCAGATCGACAATCTCAGACTTCCCTCTCTGCATACGTAATCATGAGGGCACGTTGTCTTTCGTAGGCCCGATACTCCTTTGCGAAACGGACTTCGCTCAACAGGTTAAAGAAAGAAGTAGCTAAAGGAGACTCTGTCTTCTCGAGCAAGGTTAACTCTTCTTGAAAAGGAAGGTCAACAATTAAACCAGATGAGTCCTCACTGTACTCGTTCAAGATGCAGGCCATAGTGGAGATATTTTGAAGAGCCATCAGGAAGGGGCGGGAGTTAACGTCCAGCCGGGACAATGCCTCGGATACTCCGTCAAGCTGGGAGTCAAGGGATGACTGTTCGCTTCCCCAAGTATAGGGTTGCGATGTAGTAATAATCTCGGTAAGACCGAGGTCGATCCACAGGGACTTATGTAGGAATTCACAAACACATCCAATAGTTTCTATTGAGAAGCTAACAATCAGATTTGTAGTAGATTGATGTCAGTAGCAATGTTGAACTAAATTGAAGTAATCAATTAATAAAAGGCACTAGGGGTTCAAGGATCCACTTGTAGCAATCCTTGATACTCAATCCGCTGTGGTTTCTCACTTTCTCAACTAGAATCGAAATTAAGATCTATCTAGTCGGATGATAGAGCTGTTAAAACCAACAATCTACCATATGTAAGATCAATGTACATGATTCACTCAATGCAAGCTAGGACGAGCATACTCAATTGGATAGGTCAGTCCCAATTCCAATAGACTAAGCTCACAATCATAACCATCATTAAGTCCTGTCACAAGACAAAGCTAGATCATGATTTGAACTTGATTCAAATCACATACACAATCTCACATACCACAGAATTTCAGAAACAGTAGAACTTTGATAGGAAGTTCCCACATGAAGATCAGAGTACTAGAGCGTACTCCAATTCCTCGGATCATACAGGTCTAGACTAACACATAACAATTAAGAACTTAAGCAATTCTTCCAAACATCCATGAGTCATCATAAGACTAAGAAAAACTACTTAGAACTTGAATTAAACTTCAAACCATCGTTCATAAACATGAAATCCAATCTTAAAACCAACTTAAACGAATTGAAACATCTTAGATTCACTACAAGCTTCACCCCTTAGCCCTAGCTAAGAGGTTTAGCTGTTCATGATCCAAGGAAACATAAAACAACTAAGAAAAACATGAAAACAATAAACAAACTAAGAGGAGTTGTGGAACTCCGAAATCCACTTCCGCCGCCTCCCACCTTGCTCGAACTCTTCTAAGATACCCTAGGAACGATCCCTAGGTGTCCTTTTATAGTGGGGAGGCTCCGCAGCATCAGAATCTTCCAGAAATTGCGTAAGCTTACGCAGTGCGCAGAGAAAATCGGAGCTTGTAGAACACACTTCATTACGCAGGCGACCGGTCGCACGACCGATCTGAGCTACTAGACGACCGGTCTCAAAAGTGAAAAATCTGTCCAGAGAGTTTTGGGATTTTTCCACCCAGAAAATAAATTCAAGGACCGGTCACACGACCGGTCACAGCAGTGGACGACCGGTCGCACAACCGGTCTTAGACAGTCCAGTGAGTTGTGGCCTCTGGGCCCCTCTATTGAGTGATCGGACCGACCGGTCGTGTCCTAGGCCTTGGACGACCGGTCGGACGACCGGTCTTGGGTGTCTTTTCTTCCTTCTTTTCTTTTCTTCTTTGCTTCTTTCTTCCACCCTTTCACACTTGTTCCTTTGATCTTCTTTGCTTCTAAATGGTATCTTTAAGTCTTCAATTGATGCTTTCTCTCTCTCTCATCCCTACAATCACCAATCCATGCATTAGATTAGTTTATAACTCATGAAAACCTTCCATAATGAGTGATGAATTGGGGTTAGAATATGCACAATTAAGAGATTAACACCCCCCCCCCCCCCCCCCCAACTAGCATTTTGCTAGTCCCGAGCAAAACATGCTTGAAACCAATTCCATTCTCTAAACCCAACTCTCCTTTAAAAATCATTCTTCTATACATCCCAAGCTACACAAGTGTAAGAGTTAGAGAAATTAGGTGATAGAGGTTGAAACCGTAAACTCTCAAAACATAATAAGTATCCATATGAAATTCCCGCTGATTGGTTGATAAATAGAAGAACTTGAACAAATCCAACCTAGTGTGCATAGTGACAATTCATCTCATGAGTTTCCAGGATTATCTTCTTCATAGGTTAACTAAACTATAGATTTCAAGGTATATAGAGCAACATCAAGCCAATGACAGGAATTTGCCTTACCGTCCTTCCGACGACTTTCACACTACGTTCCATTTTCGGCTTTGGTTACGGGTAGACCATCCACGGTTGGTAGTAGGTGTAAGACCCGTACCCTGAATTGCCCTCCGTATGTTTAGTTCCCGGTACTGGTACATCCTGGATGGACCAGATTAGAGAGCATTGATCGCGACCCTAATTTAGTACCGCAACTGACCTAAGACTTGTACCCTTGCGACCGCGGGGGCGCCACGACTCCAACAGCCGCGCGGCACGCCCCATTGCGATACCATGTGTGAAAGATGCGTACTTTTGCGCAATCCGAGGTGGGGCGCACAACGCGCGTGTGGCGTGGGCCCCACTTGCACAAATCCCAAGAATATGTCGAATCAATCAAATCAATCACCATCACCTCACCCATACCCCTCTCATCACCCTAATCTACACACACCATACCCACCCCATCACTCTCTCAACTCCAAAGTCAACTTTAATCATGCCTCCCATGCCTCCCATACCTCCCATGCCCTCTCCCATGCTAGCCATCATCACTACATTTCTAAGAAACAACAACCCCCCCCCCCCCCCCCCCCCCAATTTCCCAAGCACCACTCATCCATTACAATTCCAAGATTTGAGAGAGAGAGAGAGAGAGAGAGAAGGAGAGAGAGATTTGAGAGGGAGAGATTTGAGAAGGAGAGAGAGAAGAAAGAGATTTGAGAGATTGAGTGAGTTTAAAGAGAGAGAGAGAGAGAGAGAGAGAGAGAGAGAAAGAGATTTGAGAGATTGAGTGAGTTTAGAGAGAGATTTAGAGGGAGATCAAGAGAGAAAGAGAGAGATTGAAGGAGGAGATCAAGCTTGGAGGACCCCGATCATCATCCGGATTGTCCGATCGGCAATCCAACCGTCCAACCATCATTGTGAGTGTATCCATGTCCCTATTAGGTTTTGTGTAGAATCTAGGATTCAAATGGGTCCCACCTTTTGATGGTGTGGATCCCACTTGGGGATCCATTTTGTGGCATGATTAGTGTGGCCAATAGCCCACCATGATGCTTGATTTTCTTTTTTTCCCCATTCTTTAAAACACAAAGATATGGATGAAGGATAAATATAAGGATTATCTTGATTCAAAGCTAATTGGGCCCACCATTAGATGGCCCAGCTGATGAATGGAGTGGATCCTGCACGTGTGGACCCCACTAGTCAAGGCACCACAAACCAAAAAAAAAAAAGAGAAAGAAAAGAAAAAAAAAGGAAGCAGGCTCTGACGCTGGGAGTGACCAGCGTCCCCAGCACTGGACGCACGGGCGCTCCAGCTGGTGGCCCACTCTGTGGGTCCCACCATGATGCGTGTGCTGTATCAACACCGTACATCCAATTGGGGAGATCATTTTAAGGCATAATCTCAAGAATGAGACAGATCCAAATCTCCAGTGGACCCCACTTAAGAGTAAACAGGGAGGACAGTGACCCCAACGTTGAAACCTTCCTACGACCCACTATGATGTTTATTTGAGATCCAACCTGTTCATAATTCCACACACAGTGTGGAGGAGGGAAACCAAAAATATCAGCTTGATTGAAAGCTTCTGTGGGCCCCACTACAGTGATGTTTATTTGTCATCCAAAAGGAAGGGGGCGCTGGCTGGGCTGCCCAGCCGGTGGCCCACTCATGGGACCCACCTAGAATGTATGTGCTTTATCAATTCCGTCCATATGTTGTTCCAGCTCATTTTAGTGGCTGAGCCCAAACTTTAAGCATATCCAATTGTCAAGTGGACCATGCCACGGGAAATAGTGGGAATAATGATCTCCACCGTTGAAACCTTCCCAGCCCTACAGTGATGTTTATTTGTCATTCAACATGTTCATAAGATCACATGTATATGGATGAATGGGAAAACAAAAATATCAGTTTGATTCAAAACTCTTAGAACCCAGCTGGGTACCACACAGCCCAGCAGGTGGCCCACCCTGTGGGTTCCAACGTGATGTATCTGTTTAGTCCCACCACGATGCATCTGTTTTATCTATGCCGACCATCTATTTTTCCATATTATTTTAGGGCCGTGGGCCCTAATAATGAGGTAAATACAAACCTCAAGTGGACCACATTGTAGGAAACAGTGGTCATTGATGCCCACCTTTGAAACCTTCATTGGGGCCATTGTAATGTTTATTTATCCATCTAACCAAAGGTGATGGGGCCCAACTTTGGGTCCCACCTTGATGAATGTTGGGTATACCTTGTCGTTCTTCTTAGCAGGGGGTGTGGGCCCAGTTTTGGGTGGGCCACACGTAGAAAATAAGGGTGATTGAATGCCTACCATTGGAAACTTTACAGGACCCATCTGTTATATTTATTTGGCATTCTTCCTGCTCATAAGTCACCCAACCATGGGTGGGGTTCCACACGTGTGGTGTGCAGGCCCCACCATGGTATTTGGTTGCCATCTTACTTGATTAGTGGGAAAGCACAAATATCGGGTTGATCCCAAAGCACCCATCGATGTATATGGCTTCCCCACTCCTTTGTGCGGTTATCCCCAACCATGGGTCCACCTTGTTATGCATGTGTTCTATCCACGTCAGCCATTGGCCACTATAGTGCGATATGTATGTTGCCCATCGATTAGGACCGCCTTAATTTTTGTGCTTGATCCAAACCATCCAAATGAATGGACCCTAGCATGTTATTGTTAGTGCACTTTTCTGTGGCATACTAGTGCACCTTGTTTGTTAATCACTTACGTCAGCGACTCTAGTGTCGGTTGAGCCTAATGAAGACGAAGACCGAAGACTCAAGTGGCCCTACTGCATCAAGGAAGAAGAATCAGGTAAAAGTGATGCCTTGATGTGCCTTAACCTTGACCAAAACCCAACCCCTTAACCTCTTTGATGACCTTGACCATATTAGGGAACCTTTAGTCATCATAGATTGGCCCTAGGTGTCCCAAAACATCACCTAAATCTTGGCCTAAGTGAGTGGGTTAAATATTGCATGGGTCAGCGAACAACCAGGGTGAACCCAGGCCTCTCCGACCGGTCACGACAAGTCGTGGACCCCTGGCCGACCGGTCAAGACTGGTCGGACAGACAGTCCAGAGTGGACAGCAGCTACTGGAGTGGATGGGCATTGGGCCGACCGGTCGTGGACCTTGGACGACCGGTCGTGGACCCCTGGCCAACCGGTCTTGACCGGTCGTGCAGACCATCCTCCTTAAGACAACAAGGTTCTGTCTTTGCTCTGGCCTATGGCCGACCGGTCGTGGACCCTGGACGACCGGTCGTGGCCCCTGCACTAGCCGTTATTTGCCCGTTTTTAATCCGTTGTGCATTGTTTTATATAAGGGCTTAGCTTGTTTTGAGGGGCAAGAAGAGGGATTTCAAGAGGAGTGAAGCCACCATTGTTGGAGACCAATTAAGGCTCATTCCCAACCTATGCAAGGCATCTTCCTTGTGCTTTAACACAAGAATAGAGCATTCTAAGCTCATGAAGAAGATGACCTTCATCCCCTCTTGATCTCTAGAGTTTGGAACCTTCTTGATTGGCAAATCCTTGTCCAAAACTCTAAGATGAGATCGTTGTAGGAGAGAACCTCTAGGCAACCCATTCCCATTAGTTGTAGAGTTCTCAAACCTACCCTCCTAGCATCTTGGGCATCTCAAAGGCATCACATGCAAGGTGTTTGATCAAGTGTGGCTGAGGCATTGGGGACGCAACGGCAACACGATCGTGGGAGCAAGGGAAGCTGATTGAAGCACGGGAGAGTGGAGATCAAGCAACCCAAACCGGCGCTAAACAAGGGGCTCATCCGACAAGTAAGGTTGTCCTTTTTGAGAGTCCATTTAGAGTTTGTTTGTCAAACTCGATCTAGGGACGTTAGCCGTTCCTTGGCCCGTTTGCCGGGCCTAAACTAAGTCTCCAAGGGGGAGCCTCCGTCAAGGGAGTGAACGTGAGTTGGTTGAGAGTTAGCCTATGTCCAAAACTTCGTTTGGGTTGAGAGTTAGCCCTTTGTCCAAAACTCCAGTTATGGCTGAGAGGTGAACCGGTAAAACCTCCGTGTAAAGGTTTAGAGGTGAACCTCATTTAAAACCTCCGATAGTGAATGCCGGTGTGGTCAAAGGAGTTGAGTACTTGAACCGAGAGTGGAGTAGACCCAAAGTCGAACCACTATACATGCTTGTGTTTGTGATTGAATTGAGCACATTAATATCTTAGCATTGTTAGTTTAATTGTCTAATTATGAATGCTTGATAGGAATGTATGCTAGGCACTAATTAGGCACATCCACACACAAGATGTACTTTCACTAGTTGTGTAGACTTGAGCTCATTGATCCATTCTCATAAGTCTACTTAGGTTGCATAGGTTAGGAAGCTTGATTAGTTAAATCTTTTGATTACCTATGCATGCTTTAGACTACGTTGTTTATTGCCTAATCATATGCTAGTCTTGTGATTGGACCCACTTAGGCTTGGAAGCCGAAGTGTTCTTGCTTACTTAGTTTGATTTGTTGAATTATATAAGTAGGCGAAAAGAATTTCAAAAAGGGTCCTAATCACCCCCTCCTATAGGTTTAGCCATAATTCTAGTTGCTCTTTGAGCTTCCGCACATATGTAGGTGTCGTGTTAGACTACAGACGTACTTTCAATTGGTATCAGAGCGGGTTGCTTTTCAAGGACGTAACCGTCTTGAGTAAGATCCGGTACCGGAGCACTAGTATGATGTCTAACCGATATGGGAGTACTACCAACCGTCCACCATTCTTTCACGGGTCCAACTATGCCTATTGGAAGGCTAGAATGAGAATTTTTCTCTAATCCATGGACCGTCCGGTGTGGCTAAGCACACAAAATGGATACACCTTGCCCACCGTGCAAGTGGAGGTTGATGGGAAATGCATAGTCATTCCCAAAGATGATTCCAAATGGGATGACACAGAGAGAGCACAATACATGGCGAATGCCAAAGCTCTCAATGCGATTTGTTGTGCGGTTTTCCCGGACGAATTTCAGCGCATTCTCACATGCGCAACTGCAAAAGAAGCGTGGGATATACTTGAGGTTACCCACGAGGGAACTAGTACAGTAAGACGCTCGAAGCTTCAGCTCTTAACCACTAAATTTGAAAACATTTAGATGGAAGAGTCTGAAACTTTCATGGATTTTTATACTAAATTGTCAGATATTTGCAACTCCATGTTTGTCTTGGGTGATCGAGTTCCGGATGGTAGGATTTGTAGAAAAATACTTAGGTGACTCCCAGATAGATTTGACTCCAAGGTAGTTGCCTTAGAGGAGTGTAGAGACATAGATAACATGAAAGTAGAAGAACTCATAGGTTCCCTACAAACTCATGAACTACACTTTAAGGCCCCCCCTAGGAAGAAAAGCATCGCTCTTAAGTCCTCTCACAAACATAAGAAAATTAAGAGTGAGTCGGAGGAAGATAGTGATGATGAGGATGATGAGGAAGGGAAATTGAACAAAAAATTCAAGAGATTCCTCAAATTTGATAGAGGGAATAGCCATGACAAGAAGGACAAGAAGGGTGATAAACATAAAGGAAAATCATCCATACCTTCATCCGTCCGTTGTTACGGTTGCGGTCGTCGTGGCCATATTGTCCCGAAATGTCCGGAAGGGTCTAAACCGAAAGGTAAAAAGGCAATGGCTGCCACTTGGGATGATACAGAAGAGTCCGAATCTTGTGACTCCACGTGTGATGAGGGCCAACATAAAGATCTTGCTCTCTCGGCCTCCACCACAACCCCTCTTCCAGCTTATCTAAGAGGGGATCCCAACCGCTATCCCTTCTAGGAGAAAGAGTTCCAACCCCTCACTCATGCTACATTTTATAAGGGTGTTGAGGAAATTAGTTACCCTTAGGCATATCAAACTAAACATAGTTAGTGAGGGTAGCTAGAAATGCTTATATAGGAAAATCTGAGGATTTCAGCCTCATTTCTGTGTGTATGGGCAAATCAGAGGATTCAAACCTCATTAGCCCAAATTTTGATGATTTAGCCTTGCTTTTATTTGATACATTTGCTTGTTAGATTATCATCATGCTTAGATTAGCTAATCATCTTGAGTTTTATGCTTCATTGTATGCTAATCTGTGCTTAGTATTGGTCTTGATATACCAATAGGGGAGGTTAGTTGATTGGGCTATAATAAGCCCTTGTGCTTTTATTGCAAATGTATATCCTTGACCAATTATGCATGATTAACTATGCTTAGATAGTTACATTTTCTTGTTAATCATGTTCCTTAGCATGCTCCATGCATTTATGATTCATGCACCCTATACTCTCCTTGTTAGCATGTGCTTATAGTTATAACTGCAACACACTATCTACTCTTACCTTAACCTTATTGATATATCATTAAGGGGGAGAGAATAGTTTGTCAATTGCTAACAAAAAGGGGGAGAAAGATCAAGTCCCACCAAAACTAGTTTGCTATGTTTTGTGATGCAGGGATTGACAGGTTATGGGAGAGCAAACTGAAGAGGAGCAGCTTAGATTAGGCATGTCAAGAGTCCTATATTTAATTCATTATCAATGTAATATCTTAAACATATATTTTGTTTTGGTAGGTTAGGTTTTTGTAAGTAATTGACAAAGGGGGAGATTGTTAGTGCACTTTTCTGTGGCATACTAGTGCACCTTGTTTGTCAATCGCTTACGTCAGTGAGTCTAGTGTCGGTTGAGCCTAATGAAGACGAAGACCGAAGACTCAAGTGGCCCTGCTGCATCAAGGAAGAAGAATCAGGTAAAAGTGATGCCTTGATATGCCTTAACCTTGACCAAAACCCAACCCCTTAACCTCTTTGATGACCTTGACCATATTAGGGAACCTTTAGTCATCATAGATTGGCCCTAGGTGTCCCAAAACATCACCTAAATCTTGGCCTAAGTGAGTGGGTTGAATATTGCATGGGTCAGCGAACAACCAGGCTGAACCCAGGCCTGTCTGACCGGTCGTGGACCCTTAGCCGACCGGTCAAGATCGGTCGGACAGTCCAGAGTGGACAGTAGCTACTGGAGTGGATGGCCATTGGGCCGACCGGTCGTGGACCCTGGACGACCGGTCGTGGACCCCTGGCCGACCGATCTTGACCGGTCGTGCAGACCATCCTCCTTAAGACAGCAAGGTTCTGTCTTTGCTCTGGCCTATGGCCGACCGGTCGTGGACCCTAGACGACCAGTCGTGGCCCCTGGCCGACCGGTCGTGCGACCGGTCGGCACTAGCCGTTATTTGCCCGTTTTTAATCCGTTGTGCATTGTTTTATATAAGGGCTTAGCTTGTTTTGAGGGGCAAGAAGAGGGATTTCGAGAGGAGTGAAGCCACCATTGTTGGAGACCATTTGAGGCTCATTCCCAACCTATGCAAGGCATCTTCCTTGTACTTTAACACAAGAATAGAGCATTCCAAGCTCATGAAGAAGATGACCTTCATCCCCTCTTGATCTCTAGAGTTTGGAACCTTCTTGATTGGCAAATCCTTGTCCAAAACTCTAAGATGAGATCGTTGTAGGAGAGAACCTCTAGGCAACCCATTCTCATTAGTTGTAGAGTTCTCAAACCTACCCTCTTATCATCTTGGGCATCTCAAAGGCATCACATGCAAGGTGTTTGATCAAGTGTGGCTGAGGCATTAGCGACGCAACGGCAACACGATCGTGGGAGCAAAGGAAGCTGATTGAAGCACGGGAGAGCGGAGATCAAGCAACCCAAACTGGCGCTAAACAAGGGGCTCATCCGACAAGTAAGGTTGTCCTTTTTGAGAGTCCATTTAGAGTTTGTTTGTCAAACTCGATCTAGGGACGTTAGCCGTTCCTTGGCCCGTTTGCCGGGCCTAAACTAAGTCTCCAAGGGGGAGCCTCCGTCACGGGAGTGAACGTGAGTCGGGTTGAGAGTTAGCCTATGTCCAAAACTCCAGTTATGGCTGAGAGGTGAACCGGTAAAACCTCCGTGTAAAGGTTGAGAGGTGAACCTCATTTAAAACCTCCGATAGTGAATGCCGGTGTGCTTAAAGGAGTTGAGTACTTGAACCGGGAGTGGAGTAGACCCAAAGTCGAACCACTATACATGCTTATGTTGGTGATTGAATTGAGCACATTAATATCTTAGCATTGTTAGTTTAATTGTCTAATTATGAATGCTTGATAGGAATGTATGCTGGACACTAATTAGGCACATCCACACACAAGATGTACTTTCACAGTTGTGTAGACTTGAGCTCATTGATCCATTCTCATAAGTCTACTTAGGTTGCATAGGTTAGGAGCTTGATTAGTTAAATCTTTTGATTACCTATGCATGCTTTAGACTACGTTGTTTATTGCCTAATCATATGCTAGTCTTGTGATTGGACCCACTTAGGCTTGGAAGCCGAAGTGTTCTTGCTTACTTAGTTTGATTTATTGAATTATATAAGTAGGCGAAAAGAATTTCAAAAAGGGTCCTAATCACCCCCTCCTATAGGTTTAGCAATAATTCTAGTTGCTCTTTGAGCTTCCGCACATACGTAGGTGTCGTGTTAGACTACCGACGTACTTTCAGTTATGTACAGGATGGCCTTAGGACCACCTTAGTGTGCGTGTTCGAATGACCGCGTTGTCCATCCCGTGGATCCACCTTGATGATTAGTTGTGTAAACCCTTATTGAAAGGTCATCCCTAAAGTTCGCTCGATCCAAGTCACAGGGCTACTTTCTTAAACTCACCTTGTTGAACCGTCTTGTCAGTTCACCTTGTTAACTCACCATGTTGACCCGCCTTGTCAACCTGCCTTATTGACTCACCTTGTTGACTCACCATGTTGATTGATCCTGGTAACTCAGCTTGTTGTATACTCATATGACTCACCCCTCCTACCCTTGTACCCAACCATTAAAGACCACCATATCGTGTATATCCCATCCACACCGTCTGTTTACCTTTAGGACGAGTGTGGGGTTCATCCTTGACGTTAGTATGTCATCTAGGCCATCCATTATATGGAGCCTATCTTGCAGTATGAGGTTAGACCTGTCGTCCCTTTTGGGGCCTCATTGTATTGACCATCTATCTCAGATTACCCTACCATGTATGATTCTCTGTCATGACCTGTCTATCTTGCAACCCGTTCTATGACATTCCTTTTACGGACCATTATTGTGTTTATCTCAACTGTACTACAGGATTATAGGTCTCGGCATGATTTTGGGTATTCTACTCTTACCGCTCAAGTAGGTTCTACCTTTGATGTGTCGGTAGTGTATTCAATCATTTTCTTTCCATTTGGGTTATCTGAATGTTGAAGGTTAATCCACACCGTTCAATTGTTGAACCATCTATGTTGTTGTATACCTTTGTCTTTGATGGTACTCATATGGTGATGCTCATGTTTCAAAAAAAAATTCAGACCCTAAAATACTCCTTGTGATATCCCAGGATCGGAATCTGGCGTGTGGGGTTAGGATCCGAGATCGGGGTACTACGGAGGCTACCACCTCTGAATTCGGGTTACGGCGAATGAACGTCGAGAACCAAATTTGGGGCGTGACACTGAATACCCATCAAGGAAGCAAAAATGGGAACGACCCGCCAACCTTTCTAAAATTTGACCAACAAATGGTAAGAGGAAGTGGTCTTTCCTTGTGATTGTGTTTAGCTTCCTGTAGTCAATGCACATGCTCCAACCAGTAGTGACTCTGGTTGGTACGAGTTCATTGTTGGCATTGGCTACGATGGTTATTCCGAATTTCTTAGCCACCACTTGAGTTGGACTCACCCATTAACTATCGGATATTTGGTAGATGATACCCATATCCAATAGTTTCACTACTTCAGGCCTTAACCACCTCCTTGATGTTTGGATTGAGGCATCTTTGTGGTTGCCTAGATGTCTTGGCATTTTCCTGAAGGTGTATACGATGAGTACAAATCAGTGGGTCTATGGCTTTGAGATCCGCAATTGACCATCCGATGGTACTCTTATGCTCTATTAGAGTGGCTATTAACCTACTCTCTTGCTCCTCATCCAAGTGGGAAGAAATCACCACCGGATATGTCTCATTTCGACCTAAATATACATATTTCAAATCATTTGGTAATGATTTTAGGTCGAGCTTCGGTGCCTTGATATTAGATGGAAGAGGCTTGTTCTCGCTTAAGGGTAAAGGTTTAAATAGCGCCTTCCATCTTATATTATCAAGTACCAGCATAACATTCAAAATGGCATCCATCTCTCGTATCGTGTCATCATTAATCTCAGGAGAGTGGGCCAAACATGCCTCCAAAGGATCGGAATAGAATGCTAAGGGGGATGTATTTCCACGAATGATTCAATTAGATTTATTTCGTGAACTTCGTCATCAACTTCCCGTGGTTGTTTGTATAAATCAAATATATTCAGCTCAAGTGTCATATTTCCAAAGGACATTTGTACAAGCCCGTTTCTACAATTGATAATCGCATTTGAAGTAGCTAGAAAAAGGACGGCCAAGTATGACGAGAATTTGAGCATCGGTTCCCATCACGGGATGTGTATCCAAGACAATAAAGTCCACTAAGTAGTAGAATTTTTCGACTTGGACCAAAACATCCTCAATCACTCCTTTCGGTATACGAATAGATCTATCAGCAAGTTGGAGTGTGGTTTTGGTAGGTTTCAATTCACCTAACCCAAGTTGTTTATAAACCGAGTATGGGTTGAGGTTAATACTTGCCCCTAAATCAAGTAAGGCTTATTTGATCCGGTAGTCACCTATGATGCATGAGATGGTTGGACTACCTGGATCCTTGTATTTTTGAGGCACCTCTTGTTTGATAATGGCGCTCAAATTCTCAGTCAAAACTACTTTGTTGTGAACATTGTGTTTCCTTTTGACTGTACACAATTCCTTTAGAAATTTGGCATAGGATGGTATTTGTTTTATAGCATCCAACAACGGAATGTTGAGCTCTACTTGCTTAAAAACCTCTAAAATTTTCAGATTTTTGTCTAAAGGTTTGGGTGAAATCAACCTTTGGGGAAATGGGGCAACCAGCTTGTATTGGCTTTCCGGTTTTTCTCATGTGGAGTGTTGTCCAGGCTATCATCCTCTTTGGAAATTTCCGGATCATTAGGCTTTGGGGCCTTCACCGGATTAGATTTATCAATTATTTTTCCACTCCTCAAAGTGGTGATAGCTTGAACATGTTCAGTATGTTGGGAGGATGAGCTTGGGTCTTGTATCTCAAATTGGGTTCTTGGGTTAGGAAGAGGTTGGGCAGGAAGCGTGCCTTTCTCCCTAACACTGAGATGAGATTCAACTCTAGCTATTGAGGTTTTCAAGTCATAAATGGCTTGAGATGAATTTTGATTGAATTTCAGTTGCTCTTACATCTTCTCTAGCATAGCTTTTGGTGTGATTACTAGGGATGGACCTAGTAAAGGTTGAGCTTGGGGGGTGTTGTTTGCATTCACAGTTGGTCCATTCCTCCAACTGAAGTTGGGATGGTTCTTCCAACTAGAGTTATACATGTTTGAGTTTGGAGCACTAAATGGCCATTAATAACTGTTTATGGCATTTTATTGTTCTTGTAAGATATCATGGAATGCAGAAATTGTAGGACAATCCTATGTTGCATGTTGATTTCCGGCACAAATTTCACAAACAATTTTAACATCCTTTGAGTTAATCGTCTCTCCTTTCTTCAATTCCATGGCCTCGACTTTTCTTGTAAGGCTAGCCACACGTGCACTTATGTTATCTTCTTTTGAAAGGACATAAATTTCTCATTTTTCCTTTTGTTCGCTCGTCTTGGGATTTGTTGGTTTAGATGTATCCCAAGACTGTGCATTCTCAGCCAAGACATCAAAATAGTCACATGCTTCCTTGGCCTCCTTATTCATGAATTCTCCATTGCACATCATCTCTATGAATTGGCGCATGGGTGAAGTCAGTCCTTCATAGAAAAAGCTTATTACTTGCCAAATTTCATAGCCATGATTTGGGCATGCATTTAACAAGTCCTTGAACCTCTCCCAACATTGGAAGAAGATCTCATCCTCTTTTTAAGCAAAATTCATGATAAGACGCCTCAAGATGATTGTTTTATGAGTAGGGAAGAACTTTTTAATGAACTCTCTAGTCATTTCAGTCCATGTGCCAATTGATCTTGGTCTTAATGCATGAAGCCAAGCCTTAGCTTTCTATTTAAGGGAAAAAGGAAATAATTTGAGTCTCACTACATCATCCTTTACATTTGCAAAGTGCATTGTGGCTATCACCTCATCAAATTTCTTAAGATGTTGATAAGCACTTTCACTGTCTAGTCCATGAAATTTGGGAAGGAGTTGGATTACTCCCAGTTTAAGATCTATGTTCCCTGCATTATGTGGAAAAACTATGCATGAGGGAGTGCTCGCTGTTCGCTCGCCTCAAGTGTAAGGCTGCGATGTAGTAATAAATCTCGGTAAGACCGAGGTCGATCCACAGGGAAAGAGTAACAACTTTCAAATCACTCCAGCAACTCAGCTTTATATAGGAAATTCAGATTCAATGGTGTTAAAACAAGAAATTTATGAGAAATCAGAAATATAATGTACTAAGGCTTTCAAGGATCCACTTGTAGCAATCCTATGTCAATTCAGTCAATCCAAGTAGAGAACACAATTAGATTTGAAGTCCTATCTCTCATCTAATTGGAAAATAAAGCATTCACGCACATTCATCCAATTCAAGTTGAACTTCCAAGTTCAAGTCCATTCCATCAATGTAGAATTCAAATTCATAGCCTGCGGAGTAACAGCCATGCCTATGGACTATGGCCTGCTCAAGGATTACTATAATTCGAATCTAAACAAGCAACCTGTGATAATCTTAGAGAATTAAAAGGAATTCATGTCCGGAGCACATGAACTCAGATAAGACATCTCAAACTACCACTTATTGGACTGAAACATAAGAAAAATCCAACTTTGAATTAAAAATACTTGAATCAAACTGAAATTAACATAGAACTGGCTACAAGCTTCACCTCTCAGCCTTAGCTAAGAGGTTTTAGCCGAGCATAGTCATGCTACAACTAAAAACTCAAAAAATAAAGCATAAAACTAGAAAAACCCGAAGATAGATGTTGCAGACGCTCCACAGTCGCCTTCAGCCTCCAAACTCACGTTCCTTCTCTTCTCTGATACCTTAGGGAGAGCCCCTAGGTGGCCTTTTATAGCAACAAGCCCCCCTTGCGTCGGATTCTGCGAAAACCTTCGCATTGCGCAGCAATTTTCGGAGTCCCAATTTAGAAAGGAGTCTTCTTACGCAGGGCCGACCGGTCGTGACCGGTCGGACTAACTTTTTAAACCATCCAGCGAGTGCATCCGACCGGTCATGACCGGTCGGACAGATCTATCCGCGTCCAGCGTGCATGCCCGACCGGTCATGACCGGTCGGGCTGATTTATCCTTCATCCAGTGCCTATAGCCGACCGGTCATGACCGGTCGGCATATCTTCTGCAATGTGTCCAGCCTTCCTGGCCGACCGGTCAAGACCGGTCGGCCTCCTTCCATTTACTTCTTTTATGTGGCTGACCGGTCGGACGACCGGTCAGCCTTGTTTTTCTTCCACTTTTTCTTCTTTTCTTCATTCTCTTTTCTCCCTTTTTCTTCTTCTTTCTTTGGTCCATCCTAGGACTTCATGCAATGTCTTCAAATACATTCTTTTGGCTCCAATTTGATGAAATCCACTCTCATCCCTACAATCACAGAAACACGTGTTAGGTGGGCCTTTAAACCATGAAAATCATGCAAACTATGTAGTGTAATGGGCAATGCAATGTATAAATTGGAGGTTCAACACACCCCCCAACCAGCTTTTTGCTAGTCCCGAGCAAAACATGCGTGAAAATAATTTCAAACCTCCAAATCCAACTCCCCTTCAGAACCCATGATTCTATCCATCCCAAGATGTATAAGTGAAAAATTTGGCAAAATTAGGTGCTAGAAGCTGAACCTTGGACTCTCAAGACATAAGGAGTGTCTACATGTAATTCTCGCTGATTGATTGATAAATAGAAGAACTCGAACAAATTCCACCTAATGTGCATAGTGAAAGATCATCTCATGAGTTCCTGGAATCATCTTCTTCATAGATTAAGTAGACCAAGGATTTTAAGGTGTACAGAGCAACAGCAAGCCTATGACAGGAATTTGCCTTACCGTCCTTCTGACGGCTTTCACACTACGTCCCATTTCCGGCTTTGGTTACGGTTCGACCATCCCCCGGTTGGTAATAGGTAGCCCTTTTCGGAATTTTCCACCATTTTTCTTTCCTTCCCGATTTCATCCTTTCTTTCCTTTCTCTTTTAAATTAGATAGGATTTTTAGAAATCCATATCTTCTGTTATTTTCCCATGGACAAGGATGGACAAAATACCCCGGCTTGGCTGCTCAACACTTCTAAACCAAAGTCTAGCTAATCCACAAATCACATAAACCTGTTACTCATGAAAATCGTGTAATGTGAACTTGATGTAAAGGTGTTCAAATTTTCTATCAATCATAACAATAGGGGAATTAACATATAAAACCATTATGTTGGAAGAAATTCAAGACTACAACATCACACACTTCGTATCTCCTCTTCTTATACTCATAGCATCTCAAATGTATAGAAACAAGATTTTCTAAAAGAGTTTTGGGATATTAGAAAAATTCGAAAAAATTTTGTGCATATGGAGCTCGAAATGTTGCAATACGCTAGATGAAGAAGCTCATCTCACCCCCCAACCAAATCTTGCATTGTCCTCAATGTAAAAAGATCGTCAATTAGCATGAACATGAGAGCAATGGTAAACAATGAGAGAGTGAGAACAATAGTACCTGATAGAGCGATCATGGAATTCTCCAACCCAACAACTAAAACCTATTAAAACAGTAAAACAAAACTAAACCTACCTATGCTATACCTCCATCAGACTAGGAGATCAATCATCCTGATAGACAGGATCATTCAGGGAGATGGACATGTCCTCTGAATCAAATTTCTCAACAAATGGTTTAAGGCGTTGTCCATTAACTTTGAAACAGTCACCATTCGCTGCATTCTCAATCTCAACAGCCCCATGAGGAAAAACTTCTTTAACAAGATATGGGCCGGTCCATCGAGATCGTAATTTTTCCGGAAAAAGATGAAGTCGGGCATTATACAAGAGCACTTTCTGTCCTTCATGGAAGGATTTCCTTAAGATGTGCTTGTCATGAAAGGCCTTCATCTTGCTCTTGTAAATTCTCGAATTCTCATATGCATCGTTCCGGATCTCATCAAGCTCATTTAATTGAAGTTTGCGAAGCGAGCTAGCCTTGTCAATGTCAAAATTTAGAGCCCGAATTGCCCAATAGGCTTTGTGTTCTATCTCCACAGGCAAGTGGCAAGCTTTCCCATAGACAAGTCTATAAGGGGACATTCCAATGGGTGTCTTGTAGGCCGTACGGTGAGCCCAAAGTGCATCATCTAATCTTAGGGACCAATCCTTGCGATCCGGTCTCACCGTCTTTTCTAAAATCTGCTTGATTTCCCTATTGGAGATTTCAGCTTGCCCACTTGTTTGTGGGTGGTATGGGGTACTCACTTTGTGCCTAATACCATATTTCTTCATCAAAGTTTCAAAAGGTCTATTGCAAAAGTGAGAACCACCATCACTAATAATGGCTCGAGGTGTCCCAAATCTAGAAAGTATATTTTCTTTGAGAAACTTGAGAACCGTACGATGATCGTTGGTTCTACATGGGATAGCCTCTATCCATTTAGACACATAGTCTACGGCCAATAGAATATAGACATGTCCAAAAGATGAGGGGAATGGTCCCATGAAATCGATGCCCCAACAGTCAAAGACTTCAAGATGTTGAATTGGGGTGAGGGGCATCATATTTCGACGGGATAATCCTCCTAACTTCTGGCAGCGCTCGCAAGCTTTGCAAAATTCGTGGGTGTCCTTAAATAACGTGGGCCAATAAAAACCACACTGCAGAATTTTTGCAGTTGTTTTCTTGGCTGAAAAATGACCCCCACATGCTTGATCATGACAAAAGGAGATGACTGAATTGTATTCATCATCGGGGACGCATCTCCTTATAATTTGGTCTGGGCAATATTTAAACAATAGAGGTTCATCCCAGAAAAATCTGCGCACTTCCCTTAGAAATTTACGTTTGTCTTGCGCAGTCCAATGAGTCGGCATCGCACCTGTGGAAAGATAATTGGCTATATCAGCGTACCATGGTGGATGCATAGCAACAAAGAGTTGCTCATCAGGGAATGAGTCCTCAATAGGTGACTCGTCAATGGAATTTGGTAGGACTAGGCGGGATAAATGATCCGCCACCACATTTTCTACTCCCTTCTTATCTTTGATCTCCAAATCGAATTCTTGAAGGAGTAGGATCCATCTTAGCAAACGGGGCTTAGCATCCTTCTTGGAAAGAAGGTATTTCAGCGCCGCATGATCTGTATAAACGATAACTTTGGATCCTATTAAGTATGGCCTGAATTTGTCCAAGGCAAAAATGACAGCTAGGAGCTCTTTCTCCGTAGTCGAATAGTTAACTTGGGCAGGATTCAAGGTCCTACTTGCGTAGTAGATGACATGGGGCTTTTTATCCTTCTTTTGGCCTAACACCGCCCCAATAGCAAAATCGCTCGCATCGCACATCAACTCAAAAGGCATGGACCAATCTGGTGGTTGCATGATAGGAGCGGTTGTCAACATGTCTTTTAGCTTTGAAAAAGCTAATTGACATTCGGCACTCCACTCAAATTGGTTCTCCTTTTGTAGAAGGTTGCATAAAGGCCTTGAGATGTGACTAAAGTCCTTTATAAACCTTCGATAGAAGCCGGCGTGTCCAAGGAAGGACCGCACATCACGTATGCTTTTGGGTGGTGGTAGATTGGAAATTATGTCAATTTTCGCCCGGTCTACCTCTATTCCATTGGACGAGATGATATGTCCAAGGACTATTCCTCTTTGTACCATGAAATGGCATTTTTCCCAGTTTAATACAAGCTGTTTTTCCTCACACCTTATCAAGACCAACTTCAAGTGCTCGAGACACTCATCAAATGTACTACCAAAAACAGAGAAATCATCCATGAACACCTCAAGAAACTCACCCACCATGTCTGAGAAAATACTCAACATGCATCGTTGGAATGTGGCGGGTGCATTACATAACCCGAATGGCATCCTTCGGTAAGCGAAGGTACCAAACGGGCATGTAAATGTGGTTTTCTCTTGGTCTTCCGGAGCTATCTCGATTTGGTTGTATCCGGAATAGCCATCTAGGAAGCAATAATAGGGATGGCCTGCCAACCTCTCCAAAATTTGATCTATAAATGGGAGAGGGAAGTGGTCTTTCCTAGTGACCGTATTGAGCTTCCTATAATCAATGCACATACGCCAACCGGTGGTCACCCTAGTCGGTATAAGCTCGCTGTTGGCGTTTTCAATGATGGTAATTCCGGATTTCTTGGGGACAACTTGGGTAGGACTCACCCATTGGCTATCTGAGATGGGGTAGATGATACCCACATCCAATAGCTTTAACACCTCGGCTTTGACAACCTCCATCATGTTTGGATTTAACCGTCTTTGAGGTTGTCTAGTTGTTTTTGCGTTTTCTTCAAGGTGTATACGGTGAGTGCACACCGAAGGATCTATCCCTTTGAGATCCGCTATTGTCCAACCTAAGGCTTCCCGATGTTCTTTGAGTAGCTCAATCAACTTGAGCTCTTGGTCTTTCTCTAGGTGAGAGGCAATGACAACTGGGAACGTTTCCTCTTGACCCAAATATACGTATTTAAGCTCGGATGGCAATGGTTTGAGGTCAAGCTTCGGTGGTTTGATGCTAGACGGTAGAGGCCTTGATGTGGTTGGTGGCAATTTTTCAAAATGGGGCCTCCACCGGCTAGTATCAACTACCGGTCTTTCTATATTTAATGCCTGCACAATCTCACTACTGATGGGATCTTCGGAATCCATGATATGTGCTAAGCATGTCTCCAAGCTTTCTAGTGGTTCAAGTTGGAGGAGTTCTTCTTCTTCAAAAGTTTCGAGCATGTTCACATCGAAGAACTCATCATCATCAACATCCCTATGTCTTTTGCCCAGATGAAACACATTTACCTCTAGTGTCATGTTTCCAAAAGATATTTGCATCACCCCATTCCGGCAATTGATGATTGCGTTTGATGTGGCAAGGAATGGGCGGCCTAATATCACCGGTATTTGGGTGCTAGCATCCAAAACCGGTTGTGTGTCCAAGACTATAAAATCTACCGGGTAGTAGAATTTGTCAACTTGGACTAGAACATCCTCAACTATCCCCCTCGGTACACGGATAGATCTATCTGCGAGTTGCAATGTGGTTTTGGTGGGTTTTAATTCACCAAGGCCCAATTGCTCATATACCGAGTATGGGATCAAGTTCACACTCGCCCCCAAGTCTAACAAGGCACGTTCAATCCGGTAGTCTCCAATGATACATGAAACTGTGGGACTACCGGGATCTTTGAATTTTGGGGGAGTCTTTTGAGTGAGGATGGCACTCACTTGCTCAGTTAAGAAGGCCTTTTGCTGCACATTATATTTGCGTTTTGTTGTGCATAGGTCTTTTAGAAACTTGGCATAAGAGGGAATTTGTTTGATGGCATCAAGCAAAGGGATATTGATCTTGACTTGTCTGAAAATCTCTAGAATATCTTGAGAATTTGGGAGAGATTTTGGGGCAACCAATCTCGATGGGAATGGTGCTATGGGCTTGTAAATGCGTTCCGGTTGTTGTGGGGCTAGGTTAGATCCATTTTCATCCTCAGAATTTACCGGATCATTAGGCTCATCGGCCTTCACCGGAATAGTTTTGTCAATTTGTTTACCACTTCTAAGGGTGGTAATGGATTTAGCTTGCTCCATGTTTTGGTTGGAAGGATTAGGGATGCTTACTTCATGTACTTGCTTAGGATTGGGCTGAGGTTGGGCCGGAAAGGTCCCTTCCCTAGCATTCAAGCGTCCCTTAATCTCATCAACCGAGACTTTCAGCTCTTGGAACAATTGCTGATTTGATTCATTTATTTGTGCTTGCCCTTGCATAAATGCTCTCAAGGTATCCTCCAATGAGAATTGAGGTGGGGCCATATTTTGCATGGGTGGCCCTCTTTGGGAGTTGGTAGGATTGCCCGTAGGAGCATTCTTCCAACTGAAATTCGGGTGGTTCTTCCAACTCTCATTGTATGTATTACCTACCGGTCCATTGAAGGGCCGTTGATAACCATATGTGGCATTGGCTGTCTCTTGCAGCACTTCCTTAAATGCAGGAATTGTGGGACAATCTTGCGTAGCGTGTAAGTCGGTGAGACAAATCCCACATGTGGTTTCAACAGCTTCCTTGGACTTGGAAACTCCATTTTTGCTAAGTTCCATGGCCTCAACCTTCCTTGTGAGGTTGGCTATCCTTGCATTTACGTCGTCTTCCTCTTTAAGGACATATATCCCTCCTTTCTCTTGAGTAGGCTTGGGGTTCTTGAGTTTATCCGAGGTGTCCCAAGATTGGGCGTTTTCAGCCAACATGTCCAAGTAACTCCAAGCATCATCTGGATTTTTACTCATAAACTCGCCATTGCACATCATTTCCACAAATTGGCGCATATTAGAACTTAATCCATCATTGAAAAAATTTATAATTCGCCAACTCTCATAGCCATGATGTGGGCAAGCAAGCAGGAGTTCCTTAAACCTTTCCCAACATTGAAAGAATGATTCACCCTCTTTAGCTGAGAAATTCATTATGGCCCTTCGAAGAGTGTTTGTTTTATGAGCCGGGAAGAACTTTTTCAAGAATTCCCGGTTCATCTCAACCCATGACCCAATCGAATATGGTCTAAGAGAGTGAAGCCAATCTTTGGCTCTTTCTTTCAAGGTGAAGGGAAAAAGTTTAAGTCTGATTGTATCCCCAGAAACATTGGGATAATGCAAAGTGGCCAACACTTCTTCAAATTCTTGCAAGTGTAAGTATGGGCGGTCAGAGTCTAGCCCATGGAATTTAGGTAAAAGTTGGATTACTCCCGGTTTTATGTCAAGGGTCCCACCGTTAGCTGGTAGAACTATGCAAGAAGGTGTAATTATACGAGCAGGTTGTAGGTAATCCCGTAGTGATCTCATTGGAGGAACATTATGTACCTCATTCTCTCCTACTCCTTCCTGATTTGCGTTTGTGGTTGGAGTAGGGGGGGAGGATTCCTTAAGGGTGTTTGATCCATACTCCCCAAACTTTCACGATGCTCTTGATAATTCCGGACTTGTCTATGGACTGACAATGGTCCAACTAAACCACCTTCAGATTGAAGACGATTTGAATGATTACGTTCCCAACGGGACATAAACCACTCAACCAGAAACTGAAACTAATCCTATTCTAGAAAACTAAAATCTGAAATTGAAAGAAAATTCTGCAGAAGCTAAGTTAGAAGGGTATCACCTGATGCGCTTGAACTAGAGAAAAAAACTCCTACAAAACAGAAAAACTTGTTAGTTCTAAGAAAATAAAAAAGCCTAACTATTTCTACTTCTACAGCCACTGAAATTATTTGAAAACCGTTATCTAAAATCCCCGGCAACGGCGCCAAAAACTTGTTCGCTCGCCTCAAGTGTAAGGCTGCGATGTAGTAATAAATCTCGGTAAGACCGAGGTCGATCCACAGGGAAAGAGTAACAACTTTCAAATCACTCCAGCAACTCAGCTTTATATAGGAAATTCAGATTCAATGGTGTTAAAACAAGAAATTTATGAGAAATCAGAAATATAATGTACTAAGGCTTTCAAGGATCCACTTGTAGCAATCCTATGTCAATTCAGTCAATCCAAGTAGAGAACACAATTAGATTTGAAGTCCTATCTCTCATCTAATTGGAAAATAAAGCATTCACGCACATTCATCCAATTCAAGTTGAACTTCCAAGTTCAAGTCCATTCCATCAATGTAGAATTCAAATTCATAGCCTGCGGAGTAACAGCCATGCCTATGGACTATGGCCTGCTCAAGGATTACTATAATTCGAATCTAAACAAGCAACCTGTGATAATCTCAGAGAATTAAAAGGAATTCATGTCCGGAGCACATGAACTCAGATAAGACATCTCAAACTACCACTTATTGGACTGAAACATAAGAAAAATCCAACTTTGAATTAAAAATACTTGAATCAAACTGAAATTAACATAGAACTGGCTACAAGCTTCACCTCTCAGCCTTAGCTGAGAGGTTTTAGCCGAGCATAGTCATGCTACAACTAAAAACTCAAAAAATAAAGCATAAAACTAGAAAAACCCGAAGATAGATGTTGCAGACGCTCCACAGTCGCCTTCAGCCTCCAAACTCACGTTCCTTCTCTTCTCTGATACCTTAGGGAGAGCCCCTAGGTGGCCTTTTATAGCAACAAGCCCCCCTTGCGTCGGATTCTGCGAAAACCTTCGCATTGCGCAGCAATTTTCGAAGTCCCAATTTAGAAAGGAGTCTTCTTACGCAGGGCCGACCGGTCGTGACCGGTCGGACTAACTTTTTAAACCATCCAGCGAGTGCATCCGACCGGTCATGACCGGTCGGACAGATCTATCCGCGTCCAGCGTGCATGCCCGACCGGTCATGACCGGTCGGGCTGATTTATCCTTCATCCAGTGCCTATAGCCGACCGGTCATGACCGGTCGGCATATCTTCTGCAATGTGTCCAGCCTTCCTGGCCGACCGGTCAAGACCGGTCGGCCTCCTTCCATTTACTTCTTTTATGTGGCTGACCGGTCGGACGACCGGTCAGCCTTGTTTTTCTTCCACTTTTTCTTCTTTTCTTCATTCTCTTTTCTCCCTTTTTCTTCTTCTTTCTTTGGTCCATCCTAGGACTTCATGCAATGTCTTCAAATACATTCTTTTGGCTCCAATTTGATGAAATTCACTCTCATCCCTACAATCACAGAAACACGTGTTAGGTGGGCCTTTAAACCATGAAAATCATGCAAACTATGTAGTGTAATGGGCAATGCAATGTATAAATTGGAGGTTCAACACTCGCTCTTGCAGGTTACAAGTAATCACGTAGTGTTCTAGGTCGGGGAACATTCTCAACCTCATTCTCTCTCGTTTCGGTTTGGACCCAAATTTTGATTGGTCATAGGGTTGGGTTGATTTCCAGCCATAATTTCAAACAAAATTGGAGAATCTAAATATTTTTTAACACGTGGCTCCCTATCAATCCCTTCAACAATTTCCCCTTCACTAATAAGTCGATTATTAGAATCCCGAATCCAATGTGGCATGCAAATCTTAGAAAAATAAAAGAAAAATGGTTAGAAAAACCTGATTTGAAGTGACTACCTCGACTCTTAGAATTCCTGCAAAAACAAAACAAAGCAAACAAACTAAGTTAATAAAGGACTCTTAAAAATCTCAAAATAGAACCTGCTTTCAGAAATTTTGTGAAAACCGTCAAAGTTCCAACAACGGCGCCAAAAACTTGTTCGCTTCTAGGGTTGCGATGTAGTAATAACTTCGGTAAGACCAAAGTCGATCCACATGGACTTGTGTATGAACTCACAAAACACTTCCAACGGTTTCTAATTGAGAACTAACTAAACAAGATTTTTAGAATTGAATGCAGATAGCAATTTTAAACTAAAGAGAATGTAAACAATGTAAAAGAGCACTAGGGGTTCAAGGATCCACTTGCAGTAATCCTTGATGCTTAATTCGCTGTGGTTTCTCAATTACTCAACTAGAATCGAAATCAAATACTATTTAGCCAGATGATGGAGCAGTTGTAACAAACAATCTGCCATATGTGTGATTCAAGTACATGATTCCCTCAATTCAAGTTAGGACTTGAGCACACTCAATTGCATAGGTCAATCCTAGTTCCAATAGGTTAAGATCTCAATCATAATTATCATTAAACTCTGTCACAAAGTATAATTAGATCATGATTTGAACTTCATTCAAATTACATACATAATCACACATAAGCAGAAATTCCAAAAAAATAGAACTCTTGGCATGAAATTCCCATATGAGAATCAAAAGTCTAGAGCGTATTGAATCTGATTCCTCGGAGCGTACAAGTCTAGAACCATTCAAAATAATTAAGAACTCAAGCAATTCTTCTAAACATCCATGAACCATCATAAGATTAAGAAAAACTACTTACAACTTTATTCAAACTTCAAACCATTGTTCTTCACTAATAATCCAACTTAAAAAAAAAAAAAAAAAAAGAATTAAAACATCTTGGATTCACTACAAGCTTCACCTCTTAGCCGTAGGTAAGAGGTTTAGCCGTTCATGATCCAAGGAAACATGAAAGCAACTAAGAAAAACATAAAAAACTAGAAGAACAAATTAGGAGGAGTTATAGAACTCCGGATCCGACTTCCACCGCCTCCCACCATGGTAATTCTCTTCTAGGATACCTTAGGAACGAACTAGAGGAGTCCTTTTATAGTTTTGGGGCCCTAAGCGCGAAGAAACTTTGAGAAATCCAGCAAAAATTGCGCTTTGCGTAGCAGAATTCAGAGCTTGTAGAAGAAGCTCTGCTACACAGACGACTGGTCTTAGCTCATGGACGACCGGTCTCAAAAGGCCAAAAATCGTCTAGTGAGTTTTTGGAAAACTCGAACCCAAAATTTAATTCAACGACCGGTTGGACGACCGATCTGAGCAGTGGACGACTAGTCATAGTTGGTCTAGCAAGGTTTGACAGCAGGGTCCTCCTGTTAAGTGTTCGGACCGGTTAGACGATCGGTCCTAGGCTATGGACGATCGATCGGACGACCGGTCTTCGGTGCATTTTTCTGCCCTCTTTCTTCTCTCCTTTGGCGCTTGGTCCCTTGATCTTCAATGTTTGTAAGCAGTGTCTCTAAGCCTTCAATTGATGAATTCTCTCTCTCATTCCTACAACCACAAAACCATGCATTAGTTGGGCCTTTAATCATGTATTTCAGGCATAGTTAGTGATGAAATGGGTTTAGAATATACACATTTAAGAGCTTAACAGTCGCCTGTCCAAACTGACAGGTGTGAGCCCAAAGTCGCACCCTCTCAGTTAAAAACATTGACGATCTCGGCCCGGATCTCCTGTTAAAACATGGGACATAGACATCAAATCCATACAAAAATGGCCTAGTCCATAACAAAACATACAGGTCTCCATGACCATGAACTCAGAAATCATAGTCCTTACTGACTAATGTTTTGCCTTTTAATCAAAGGTCATCGATCATTCGATGTAATTAAGAGTTTGTACCAGATCACGGCCTGGAATGTACAAGATCTCTAAATCTCTGGAATAAAATTCGTCTTGCGTTATCTTTCTTATGTACTTTTATGAATGCTTATGATTGTCTATGAATGTTTTCGATACTCAAAATCCCCAGACCAATAATACACAGAAAATGTCCTTGTTGCATTTTCAGTTTTAACAGTTGGCTAAGACCTCTTAGTTAAAGGTTAAGAGGTAAAGTTTGTAGTCGTTCTTAATGTTTTAGTTTATCTATTTTAAGTACGTCAAGCTTTTTAGTTGGATTTTTAGAGATTTGTTTTGAATAAAGTTGATAGTTTTAAAGAATTCTAAAGATCTCTTATGATTACTATTATATGAGATGTTTATGAATTTCTAAGATTAATCAAATTGGTTTACGAGCTTTGATTAATGAAAACCCTAGATCTATCGTGATTTTCGGATACTGATTGATGCTTCGTAATTCCATTAGTTCAAATTCTCCGTTTTCAAGAAGAACTAATCTTCTGAAGTTCAAATTCTATATTGGTTTTTAATTATGCTTTAACTAAATTTATCTTTTGATTGGATAGAGACAAGACTTTGATTCCAATTGAGTTATCACTTGAATGATGAATTAATATTATGGATTGACTATAAGTAGATCCTTGGCACTCTAATGTTTTGATTCTTTGATTTACCTTTTAATCTTAATTGTTCACGTTATGAATCTCATACTTTAAATTAATTCTAAATTTAGATGGTTATAATTAAATTTGTTTAGAATTGTTCTAGACAATCCTTGAGGATGTTCTCAATCTCAAACCAAATTATTACTACAACGCAGCTCTACACTTGGAATTGCCTAATAATAGTCAGTCTTCCTGAGGTCATCCGTCCCAGAGATGAGCTCCAGAGTTACATTATGCGATCAGATGCTAATCAGTCTTGTCCGAAACTGAAATGATGAGACATTGACACTAGATTGGTAAAGATAATGCGGTCCATATAATTAGCTTGACACAATCCAAGCGACTCTCATTGCGGTCCAAGCGACATTTATTATGGCCTAGGTGGCCCACTCTTTGAAAGACGTAGTCCTTGCTGACATGGTCTTTTTCCTTTTAATTAAGAGTTCTTTGTATGATGTATTTAAGGACTCGTGCCAGATCATAGCTTGGAATGTACACAACTCGAAATTTCTAGAACAAAATGTCATCTTTGTGCCATGTCTCATTTATGTTGTCTGTGAATGCTTATGAATTCTCCGATCCCCAAGTGAGAAATACAAATATAAATATAATTTTTCTTGAAGATTCCCATTTGATCCAATCCTCAGTTTTAACACACGATAACAATTGGTGGTTGAACAATCAAATCAACTTTTACAAATCTGATCCTAATCTAGCTAGCTTGGCACCTAGGGTCACAAGTATTCAATTGATTCGAGTCAAGTATGACTCTGGCATACCCGGCACTAATCTAATCGCATGTTTGACCGAATTTGGGCTATTTGTTACACGTGTGGCCACGCATCTAGATTGAACAAGAACAGTTGGATCAACCTAATTTATGGGGCATCCTATTTTTATGGTGGGACAACCTTGTTAGACGAGCAAGATATCATACAGACACCATGGTGGGCCTCACTCGCCAACTAGTTGGATGTACAAATACTTCTGGACGTGTTCGCACACACATACACACATGCATATATTAGGGTTGTTCAAAAAACTGACCAAACCGATAAAATCGACCGAACTGGTTGATTTCGGTCGTTTTCCATTCTATTTCAGGTCGGTTCAGTTTTTTATATTAAAAATCGAGAATATTGGTTCGGTCGTCGATTTATGAAAACTATAAACTGTTTTCAACCAAACCGAACCGAGTATATATATATATATATATATATATATATATATATATATATATATATATATATATATATATATATATATATATATATATATATATATATATTATGTCTATGTTACCCCTACCGTGTGGACCACCTTAATAATATCTTATATATCCACGCAATCCATTCATTTTCTCAACCCATTTTAGGATGTGTTCCTAAAAATTAATCAGATCCAAATCTAAGGTGGACCACACCATAGGAAACAATGTTGAGAGAGCGCTAGCCATAAAAAATGTCTTACGGCCCACTTGAAGAAGATCTGCAATGTCATTTGCCATCCAACCCGTTGATAAGGTCAAACAGACCTAGATGAAGGGAAAAGTCAAATTTCACTTTCAAGCTAGTTTTAATGGTCATTCACCGGTTTTTACATTGGTATTGTCCACAAGAGCTTTGGATCTTCTTAATTTTTTAAATGTTGTCATGAAACCAAAAAACCAAACCGACCAAAATTTATCTGGTTCGGTTCGGTTTGGTTAGTGACCCTTCATTGGTTCAATTAAGTTGTTAAATATTCAAAATCGACTGACTCGGTTCGGTTGGGTATCGCCCCTCAAAACCAAATCGATGGAACCGTGCACAGCCCTAGCATATATGCATGTACATGTATACGACGTGTGTGTAGATATATATTGGGAAATGGTACCGTGAGGTTGAGCTCTGTGGGCTCATCATGATGTGTGACGAACATCCACCCCATTAATCAGATTTATCTTTCCATGATGAGCCATGGGCTTAAAAATAAGGTCAATCCATGACTTAGGTGGGCCACACCATAGACAACAATTGAGAGTGGATGCACGCCCATTGAAACCTTCCTGATTGTACATAGGGCCCCAGTGAGATGTAGTTAGACATCCGGTCCATCATCCATTGTGTGTCCCCCACTTGGATGAGGGGGTACGCCAAATTTTGGGCCATTCCAAAACTTGGGTCGGCCCCACCAAGTGCTTTTAGATGTTTTAGGCATGATTTCCTGTGATTTCAGATGGTGTGGCCCACCTGAGCTCTGGATACGGCTGATTTTTTTCGACATCCCATCATCTAAAGGGGACCCACCAAATGCATGGCTTGGATGCCCAACACAGATCGTAATGGAGATCGACCTCATTGCTACCATTTCCCTGCACACACGTGTTTTACATGGCACATGGGGTGACCAATCGTCATCCAAATAAACATGGTGTAAAAATCATGTTATCCAGATGATCGGATGATTATAGAAAACGGACAATAAAAGTTAGTAGAGAAACAAAATAGTCCCAATGATCATCTTGCAACATCTACTGAATAGATCCCACTCTGTAATGTTTATGATTCCTAAGTAGCAATTTGGTTTGATGATTCTAAGCGTGTGATCTATGGCTTGTAAACAGCGGCCAGTTGTAACAAATTTGCCCTAATAAAACGGTTAGGATTATCATATCTATGGCTCCCAGGTCCTATTGAATGAACTGTCTCGTTCAATGCCCACATGTCATTCAAAAGGTTTGGGGACGTTTGGAAAACTACACGCACATACCAGCCTGCATGGGAAAAGTACTATGAGGTTGACCTCATGGTAAACTCCCATGAGGTCGTGCTCTATGGGCCCACCATGAATGTGGGTCACCATGAATGTGGGTCAGACATCCACCCCAACAATCAGATGCACACTTCCATGTTGGGCAATGGGCCTAAAAATCAGGGTAGTCCATGACTTAAGTGGGCCACACGACAAACAACTGTTGAGTGGATACACACCCATTGTCTCGATTGTTTATAGGCTTACTGAGATGTGGTTGAGACATCCAGCCCATCCATGTGTCCCACTTCGATGAGGGGTTATACCAAATTTCAGACCATTCCAAAACTTAGGTGGGCCTCACCAAGTGCTTTTATATGTTTTAGGCATGATTTCACATGGTTTGAGATGGTGTGGCCCACCTGAGTTCCTGATATGGCTGGTTTTTGAGACATCCTATAGCCTAGAGGGGACCCACCAAATGCAAGGTGCGGATGGGATGGCTATGATTGCTTTAAAAGGTGATCCTTAATTTAGAGTCATAGGCAATCCATGGTGGACAATAGCAAATATTGTTGATAATGACAATCCATGGCTATGGATGTAGAGCTTGAAAAAAGACAAAAATTGTCTCTCAATTGACCCAAAACGTCCCATGTCCATATTGTAAATACTGTGGTCATTAAACCTACCCTCTCCAAAGGGGTGATTAATTTTGGAAGAAGGAAAGCACATGGGAAAAGGCATCCATGCACATGTGGACTAGGACACATGGAAGCAGAGCGTCCTTGCTTGCGTGAACCAAAAAGCACGAGACGGGTTGCTTAGATCCATGAAAGTGTAGCCGTTGAACAATGGATCGTGAAAATATGACTCGCAATCATTGAAATTGATGTGGGTTATTTTCAAACCCCCACCAACCAAGTACCATATATAGATGAAAAATGAAAATGTTTGTTGATTTTATGACAATGACAATATACCTATATATCTATGCAGCTGTCAACTCATAAATAATTCTAGTGAATTTAAATATTAAAAAGCATTGAACCTGAATAATTTCTTTCTGGTATACCAAAAGTTAGAAGCTAAGACTCAGTTGGAGCCCAAGTGCAGCATGGAGAAGAAATAGGGCCATGATGCTGCTACCCAAGATCCCATGCACATTCCGCAATCCTGGATTTCCCTGCAACAAAACAAGGAGAGAGAGAGAGAGAGAGAGAGAGAGAGAGAGAGAGAGATTCTGTCAAAAAAATTTGAATTTGACACAATGAAAACCTCGAGGTGAACATGGTTATAATGGTTTATTTACCTCAAAGAGGGAAGGTAGGATAGTCTGAATCGTCAACAGAGAAAGGCCGATGAAACCTGTAATAGCATGAGGACTACGGAAAATATGTCAATGCAAAGGTGAATCAAATTCAAAACAAGGATTTAAAATGGTAACCCAACACTGCTTAAGATAAAAGACCTTGCTGGCTGACAGTAAGCTATGACTGTGACCACCCATCCCAAATGTTTGATGAAAAAAGAAAGTAAACCAAAAGCAAATGTCGAACATTGGAAACGAGTACAAAAAGAAAAAAAAAAAAAAAAAAGAAGAAAAAAAAAAAAAGAAAAAAAAAAAAGTATAACCATTTGATTTTGAGAGCTTTGGTAAGCCCAACGTGTGTACAAGGCAAGGCGGCCCATGTGCATGCCAAACATATGCCAACATGGCGCGTAGGTGCGATATCTAATATATCCATTAGAGTACCGCTATTTTGATGAACTGGCCCTAGAATCAGGTTGGTCCACTGGTCAGGCGGTCTATAGTTTACAAAAAAAAAAAAAAAAAAAAAAAAAAAAAAAAAAAAAAAAAAAAATTGCAAGTCTTTGAAAAGCTTGGCTTAAATTTTCTAATCCGTCCACCTGTTCCTAATATCAAGGCTCAACTGCTGCATAGACCAGATATATTTTTTGGGAAAAAAAAAAATCTACATCGTCAGACCCACCAGATGGATGGCTTGGATTTGCAGCATTGCATGTTGGCACGTGTGGTGTACATAAGCTACCTCATACACGTTTGTGGGCTTAGCAAATACCCAATTTTTTAATGTGCAAGACATGCCTCGTCTCATCCATTAGGATGAAAGAAGAGTAAGATACAATAAAAAAGAAAAAGAAAAAAGTTTCTAACTTCCAAACTACCTCTCAAAGATGGGTTTATCAGAAGTTAACAGGGCAGTTATTCCACCAGTTGCACCAAGAGCAAAGAAGAAAAACATCCCACCAAGGAGCTTCGGATGCAAGTCTTTCGCCTTGGCCTTCTCTTCCTACCATGTAAGAGAAGTCAGATCCAATACATTTAAAACCAGTTAATATTCAATGGATAAACTATCAATCAAAAGAGAAAAAGAAACATATTTTTCATGAGTAAAACATGGAAAACAAATAACATTTATGCACTCCACAGTGTTCCTGGTACCACTGATATTATTGACAATTTTGGCCACTACCTCATGTATCACAGGTCATAAGTACAGATACAGGGTTTAATGTAAAATTACTGTATTGGTTAATATTATTTGTCGATATTAATGATAATATTGTTGATATCTCACGATACAAAAATATTGCGAGATATCGATCACTTTCCTTAAGTATAAATGTTATGCATCGAAAATAACATTGATATTATCATCCATATCGACAGTGTGTGCATAAACTCGAGAGTGAAAATGGGCCAGAACGCCAATGTGAAATCAATCTCAAACTTGAGAGCAGAAATGTGCCGAAACTCCAAGGTAGGAAAAAGATGAGGAGAAGTTATTCATTTAGACATGTTAATATGGATTGTAATAGAAATCTATATCTCTGAACGATTCTCATGCATTGACATGAATTTGAGACGCAAAAAAAAATGTTGAGTAGTGGAAAATGGAAGATCTATCTATTTGTCCACAAATTTTGCTTTCTTCCGAAAAAAGTTTTTTTAATTATTTAAAAATTAAAATATGAAGAAAAAAAATCTGTTTGTTTTGAAAATATATGTTGATGAGGGGAAATTTATATATTCATGAGAATTAGCTAATCTATCGATTGGCCACAAGTTTTCCTTTTTTTGACACAATTTATTTTTTTATTATTTAAATTTTATGTATACACTTTGTTTTTGAAATATCTCTTGATCAGTGTTTATTCCAGCAACAAATTTATATGTTCATGGGTGTTTGCAAATCTATGCATTGGCAATGTTCCTTGCCTTCCTTGGTGGTCGACCCACTAGATCCTGACGTGCATCTCTAGTATGCCTAAGACATCCACTATGAGTACAAAGTAACTTATTGTGCTCATCACTTGATAAATTGCTCTAACCCCTTCCAAGATCAATATGATCAAGATTCATAATTCCATAGCTATGACTAGAGTCACCATAGCCAACACCATGACTAGAATCACCCTACCCCAGACCATAACCACCGGATCCAAAACAATCACCTTGATCTGAGTGTTCTTTGGCACAATATTCTCTATTCTGTCCATGGTAGCTACCAATGGTTGAACAAAGTACGGCAAATCGATCATGAAAACTAGGGGTAGTATCCATCATAACTTTTCTGCATTCCTTCCTGTTGAAATAAAGAGAAGACAGACTCCAGTAAAGATAGAGGTTCCTGACTGATGATTTGTGCTCAAATGGTTTCATATTTTGAATTAAGCCCTGCAAGAAGATTAAAAACTTGTTCCTCGATCTCAACTCGTCACTCTTGAGCACAACATGAACAAATTGGTCTATGATGACCCAACTCCAGCCTCAAACCTCTGGTTAACTGAAAAACCTACCAAAGATCTCTCCCCCTGACTAAAGTTAATTATATCTTGGGTTCACTGAAAAACCCGAGCTACATTTTTCTTCTGAGAATAGATGTAATAGAATCCGACATCTATTTGGCAGTTACACAAGACCCAAAAGTAGCACCAATTTCAGACTTCAGTGATTGCAACAACCACCCCATAATCATCATATTATCAGTTTCCCAATCCACATAAGAATGATCTGACCTCTCAGGTGTTGGAACAGTCCCGTCTATGTATCCTAATTTTTTTCAACTACCAATAAGCATATGAGCTGACCGAGACCATGACAAATAAGTATACCATCAAATCCAACATTAATAACTTGCCAACCTGGCTTATCACTAATTCCAAGTACACTAACTCCCCTTCAAATAAATAAGAAACTTGGAGTATCACTCGAATGTGAAGATGCTCCTTCCATTTTGCGAGACCACCCAAGCACACTCTCAACCACACACACAATACTGCCCACCACTCCAAACAACTTGAAATCACTCAAGGCTGACCACAACTACACATAAACAAGAGCGGCAACTATCTTAACACACATCTAAGCTACCATTTAAGGAAATCGCATGAAAAACAGCAAGAAAATGCCAAAAAACAGGGTTGTACAGTTGTTTCTCCTCACAAAACACATCATAACTTTCTCAAACCTCACCCAATCAACATGATACTTGTTCTAATAGATGGGGAATCCTGAACTGCACCAAAAATCGATGGAAAAATGGTACAAGAAATCTCAAGAAAAACTGAAGAGAGAAAAACTGGGAATCGGCAGTTTTTCCCAACTTTTTCTATTTTGACTGAAACTCTTTCAAAAGTTTATAAAAAAAAAATCACCATAAATATTCTAAAATCATGCCCTTCCGGATTCCATACTTTCTTTTATCACCGTGGATCCATCCAACCATTGACCATTAACATCACCCATAAAATGATGATAGCAGTGGGCCCCACCAAAAAGATCTTCAATCAGCACAGGACTTACTCTCTGATACCAAGTGAAAAGAGTAGAAAGAAAAGAGAGATGGAGATGGAGAGTGAGAGTGAAGAAGAAGAGGAAGAAGAGAAAGAATCAGGAAAAAAGAGAGAGTCCGAATGTTTTAGAGAAATTCAACACTCTGTTAGTCCCTCTTGACTAGAACACACGCACACGCACACGCACGCACGTGCACACATTAACATAAGAAAAACATATAGTGCTCCACAAGAATACAACAATGGAATACACATGCACAAACATGTACATACACATTCACATTTCCAACAACCACAACACAGGAATAATGGAAAATAAGGCTAAAACCTCTAATTCATATGTTGTGGCCCACCTGAGTTTTGGGTCTGTGGATCTGCTTTTTTAGTGTCCCTTCACCCTAGTGAGGCACGCCCGATGAATGAGTTGGATGGAAGATAGGCACCATGGTGACCCCACAGAAACCTTTAATTTGCGTAACCTCTCACACACCTGATGAACTGTGTCAACGAAAACAAATGCGAAGACAGAGAGGCCCTTCATCTTAGTGAGATGCCTAATGAGTTGGATGGAAGTTATGCACCATGTCAGGCCCACATACAAACCTTCATTGCCTCCCATCAAAGAAAATAAATGTACAACCATAGAAAGGGGTGAGAAATGGGGTTTGGTAGGCCATGAGCTAATTGTTTGAGTTTGATAATGTGGCTGGTTAACGTAACTGTGTAGGGAGTGGTATACAGTTGTTATCGTGCATGGGGTATGTGGTAAAGGTAAAAGAGAGAGTGGAGAAAAATAGAAAAGAAATCCATTTAAGGGAGAGATAAATGAGGGAATGGAGAAAAAATAGAAGGTAATTTTTTTTTTTGTTAGAAAAAAATGACACATAAAAAAGCATGTCCGAAAATCAATTTCCCTTATTGCATTTAAAATGTATGGATGGCTAATTGTTCTTTAGATGGAAAATTTTTAAATGATGCTTCAACTAGATTATTGGTTTTTCTTCTGTCATACTGGTACTGTAAAATGTCAGGAAAGGGACTAAGGGACATCAGCCGACAACATGGACAACCACTTGAGAGCAGTAGATTGAGGTCTAGGTATAATTACTGTGGGCATAGTTTGAGTTGGGGGGGTTGTGCTTGGGTGCTACTCAATGAGAAGAGTGGGAGGCAAGAGAGTAGGAATGAGTTATCATGTCTTGTATGGGGTTAAGGGACTGTCAATGAGGACTCAAGACATTATTATGATGACATCTCTATGCTAATGATCATGTCATGGACATAAGAGGATGGAGTATAGACAGGCTGGGATATGGAGTAGAGGCAAGGAATTGTGGAGAGTAGAGACTAGGCCAAAGTTTGAGGGGTTCAGATATGAATACTTGAATCCTAGGGTATTGCCCATCCACGTGGTATCCCATCACCTCAAAGGTCAATATAATCAAACAATGGAGATAAGGTCTTGGGACTCCATGAATAGCTAAACTTATAGAAGCAATGCGGAATTTTTATTGACTCTATTGTACTTAAGAGGTTTTCTAGCATGGACAGCTCGTTTTCCCCACCAACTTCAAGACAACAATTTGCACCATCTTGGCCTTTTGGGTGATTGCTTGTAGTAAGATCTTAGAAAGAAGTTAGCAAGAAGTGAGAAATTGTCCATAATTGACAAAATTAGCACCAATTAGGTGTTCCTATCGCAATAGTTTTTTAATATAAGACATCTATGTGGTAGCCACAAGTCAATGGTTCTAGTCATGAACAAAAATGATAGCATTTTTCCCTTGAAGTAATCCATAATTATTGTGTGCAAACATTATTTTTGAAGTGCTTAACTATTACAACTTACAAAGCCACTGAAGAAAGTTTGTATTTGTATTTTGAAGAAATGGTAAGTCCACTTCAAATTGCTTCTCGATCGTGATCAAACAGTGTTGGATCAATTACACAACTCCTTTTTTATCTCTTTTTGTTTTTTCCTCTTTGTTAATGTTGAAATTGGTAAATTGGCTAGGTACCATCTTGCGCTAACTAAAAGAGTCTGCACAAGACCAGCTTCACATGAACCTGGCTCAAAACCACATTTTTAGCTTGCGATCACAACCAACAGCTAGAGCGAGACCACTTTGTGACAGTCTTCAAAGTGGATAAGCACATCTCACGAACACAACCAAGAGTTGGGGCAAGACCATTTTTCAAGAACACACTTCATGCTGAGTCCAAGAATTGGCATGACCACCACAAGCTGGTGCAACACCGCTTCTTCCCAACAGAAGAACACCTCGCTCTCACTAGCAGCAATTAGCATGAGGCCACCATAAGATAGTGCCACATGGACATTCTCCAAGAGAAAATTCACTTCACACTCACTGCTTGCAGTTCATGACACCATTTCAGAGTCAAGGCAAGATGACATGTCACCATGCACTCCCAACTCTTTCTTTGACGAACTCATTCAATAAGCTTGCGACACATTCTGAAGCCATCATTTGAGAGAGAATAACCACCAGACAAACTTTTGGAGGGAAAAGTGGTTAGAAGACTCCCAAAGACTAAATACTCTCTCGGGTCCTCATTTGAAAAGCTAATGCTATTCTCTCTGCATCAAACCTCAAGTTCGAGAACACATTCGACGCTCCTGCCTCCTCACTAACCATACTAAGCGTGATTCACACCATCTGAATATTCCAGCAGTTGCTTTGCGCCAACTGTCTCTAGCCTTAGCAGTGGCCTCGCAGTCACTGTCTATCTTGTCCTCGTCTCGAGCCAACTACAAGAGTCACCAGCAATGATTTCGCACACACTGTCTGTCTCATGCCAACATATGTCCTTGCCTGCCCAAGTGTTAAGGTATTCAGGGTCCGTGCCCAAAGCCAAGGTTATGCTAATTGTATTTGACTGACCGACACCACGGTCTTTTGGTCTTGTGCCCAAGGTGAAGGCCTGATCACGCATACTCTGCTCCTATTCCCAGGGGTTGCACACACCTTCTTGGCCAGGCGTCTTCCTTTGTACCCATGGCAATACGCTGGAAAGTAGAAGTCCCAACAACAACATTGTTAGAAACTGTCCAACAGGGCAGTATATGCTACAAGGCTACCTGAAGCCTATGCCTCCACACACACGCGCGCGCGCACGCGCCTCCACACACAATCTCAGCTTACCCACCAAAGCCAAAGATGGTAGTCAACAAGAAAATATAATGACATTGTCCACAAGCAAACGATAGCTAAATGATCCATCAGAAACTTTCAACACTGAAAACGTCAATATGAATTTGACAGGCAAATGACTTACCATATCATCCGAGAATCGTATTCGAAAACCCAAATATGATCCATAGCCACCCATTGCGAAGAGCACAACTGCCTACAAAAAGGTGGATGGTTAAAGAATCCTTAATTTCTTGCTTCATTTCAGTAAAACTGTATTATCCTTAAATTGATTGTAATTTGTAAGTATTGCACAATGAGAACTGCTCACCTACACACCAGGTACCACAACTTATAGTGCTCTACCATCTTTCCCACCAACATGTCATTGGTGTTTTGTAGGACATCAACACCATGTGAACGGTTGGCCCAACCATGAAGAACATCTCACACAAAAATCAGGCCAGTCTGCTTATCAGGTGGGCCATACCTATGTAATCAGTGGTAAACTGATGGGTTTGAAATCAACATACAGGTGTGGTCCCATTAGTGAGTGGATCAGCCTGGTTTTTTTAGAATGGTGATCTTCATGGTGGAGCCTACATTTATCATGGTACTGATTTCCCAGACAAGTAGCACGTTGGCGGAATGGCACAGTAACACAAGTTGTTGTACCGTTGCCTTTAGGTGATCAGCTCTCTAGCAAATTACACCCCTTTGAGAGAGAGAGAGAGAGAGAGAGAGAGAGAGAGAGAGAGAGCAACGTCTGCCAGGTCATTTCTCATTTGTAAGATTTTGAAGCAATAAAAGAACAGATGGATGAAAACCCCATCTTAGACAAAAGAATGGAAATAAAACTGAAAATGAACTGAATTTACCATGTTCCCAGGATGACCCCAATGTACAAGCCAATTTGGAAGATCCCATGATTTTACAAGCTCAACAAAGGGCCCAAAGGCTGACCTCACAACTTCAGCTATTGCCCAATGCATTCATAAAACAAGCACTGCAGTTGTCAGTTGCTACTAGTAACAACAAGAAATTAAACAAAAGATTTTAAAACACAAGATTAAACTATGAGCAAATCCAAATTCTTATCAAGAATAATCGAATTCACACCTAACTCTTTGGTCTTTCACTTACATCTTGTGGACACGTCTATTTGCATGTTAACATAACGTGTGAGTCCAACATTTTTCCTGATGATTATGATTGTATAATATACAAATGGATTGTACACATTAAATATAGGAGTAATGATCAGAACATAACTCAACTTTGGGTATAAAATGTTAGGAAAACTGGCAGCGGAAGCGGAAGCCGAACGCACAGAGTAATGCGAGATCAAACGAGAAACAATATGAAATCAAGCCGCACACAAGCATTCACCACAAGAGAATCCGAATTTACGTGGAAAAACCCCTCAACGGGTAAAAAACCACGGCACAAAGCGATCCACTATGAATAAACAGAAGATTATAGAGATGACAACCCACAAGCAAGGAAAAATAGAGAAAACCCGAAGTTCTCTCTCACACACAACTCTCTCCCCTCTTCCTAACACGATTAGGAAACCTTGGACACCTTAGGATTACACCTAATCCCGGATTCAAATCATATATATAGCAAGCAGTCCCAAGTTAGAAACATCTTGCACAAATCCACGCAATAGCGCAAGAGATACCTTGCTGCGCAATTCACGCGTGGCTGGCCAACCGGTCTTGACCAATCGGACCCCATGGCCGACCAGTCGGACCAGCCCAAAAAATAGTTCAGGGAGCAAAACACACAAGCCTCTACACTAGCCGACCAGTCAAGCCCGGTCCAAGACCGGTCGGTGGCACAATCCAAGGGTAGTTTGAAGGCTCTCTTCCAACAAACTCCAGCGAGGCTTCAAACGTCGAATCAACACATCCTTGCAATGTCATCTCATCTTCAATCATAGCTCCACCGCTTCTCGTGCTACCATCGACTCTAACCTTGCAAATTCACGCCCTTTACCACTCTTCTCATGTAGCCCTTGGGCACTTGCCACATACGAGCAACCGTGGATCCCGCTGCTGATCCTGCAGCTCCACCATGAATTGTACTCCCAATCAACATGTAAAGATGGCCACACCTCTGTGCCTTCATACACACGAGTGCCCCTTTCAACACTTCACAACAACGATTGCGGCTGATAAATACGCACCCTTTCACCTCGAGTGCACCAAGAGAAATCACATTCATCTTCATCTTGGGGACGTGCTTCACATCTTCCAAGACTCGTTCGACCCCATCGAACATCTTGTTGCACACCGTACCAATAACCATCACCTTATGAGCGTAGCCATCACCCACAAACACCGATTCACCACCATAATCCATGTATGTCATTAATGAACTCCGGTCCAGATATACATGACATGAAGCCCCTGAATCTAGGATCCACCCACCACCGTGAGATCCCTTGCCAGATACATTCAGGACTTCACACAGATCGCCACCGTCCTCTACGGTATTGGCTCCCTCTCCAAAAGAATTTTCATACCTCTCTTGCTTTAACCTGGGATTCTGACAATCCCCTCTCATGTGGCCCTCTTAACCACAATTCTAGCACTTCACCTTAGCCTTCCCTTTGCCCTTAGCCATAAATCCCGATTTCGAATATCCTTCATGCTCAGAACTTATTCCCCTCATAACCAGTGCCTTTGAGGATAATGGGAAGCCACGTCACCGCTTTTATTTCTCATCGTCTTCGACTGGAGGGCTGAGATAACGGTCTCAATGCCCTCCCTGCGCACACAGAGTCCCTGAGCAACTTATATAAATCTGGAAGAGAATTCAACAAGATGCATGCTTGATATTCATCCTTCATCTGTTCATCGATCTCCACCAACTTGCAAACCAGCCTATTGAACGTGCTCAAGCGGTCCTCCACTTCCGTTCCCCCAGCCATCCTCAAGATGAACAACTACATCAATACATACATGCGATTCTCTAGAGACTTCTTGGCATAAACCTTCTCTAGCTTCACCATCGTTTCAGCTGCAGTCTTCTCCTTCATGACATGATAGAGAACATCATCCGTAAGGTTTAACAGGATTGAGGTTCTAGCCTTCTTGTCGTGCCTCGTCCAATCATCATCTTTCATAGCCTCGGGTCGCTTTCCAACAGCTTCATCAAGCCCTTGCTGAACTAGGAAGGATTCAACCTTGACCTTCTATAGCTCAAAGTTATTTTTCCCAGAGAACTTCTCTACTTCGAACCTTGCGCAATCCCATCTTCTCGTCTCAGATCCGAATTCTACTTCACCCCAACTTTACTCTGATACCAATTGTTGGGAAAACTGGCAACCGAAGCGGAAGCCGAACGCGCAGAGTAATGCGAGATCAAACGAGAAACAATATGAAATCAAGCCACACACAAGCATTCACCACAAGAGAATTCGAATTTACATGAAAAACCCCCTCAACGGGCAAAAAACCACGGCACAAAGCGATCCACTATGAATAAACAGAAGATTACAGAGATGACATCCCACAAGTAAGGAAAAACAGAGAAAACCCCAAGTTCTCTCTTACACACAACTCTCTCCCCTCTTCCTAACACGATTAGGAAACCATGGACACCTTAGGATTACACCTAATCTCAGATTCAAGCCATATATATAGCAAGCAGTCCCGAATTAGAAACGTCTTGCGTAAATCCGTGCAATAGCGCAAGAGATACCTTGCTACGCAATTCACGCATGCCTGGCCGACAGGTCGGACCGGCCCAAAAAACAGTCCAAGGAGCAAAACACACAACTCTCTACACTAGCGACCAGTCAAGACCAGTCGGCCCCCTCTGTCCGATCGGTTAAGACCGGTCGGTGGCATAGTCCAGGGGCAGTTTGAAGGCTCTCTTCCAACATAAAAGTCATTTATGTTCACCTCTACTCACACAACAAACACTAGACTTTGTCAAACTTGTTCAAGATGACATCCCAGAGATGTAGTTATTGGATCATTCACGTCAATGCAATGAGATTTGATGGAGATGGGACTTGGACATGCATTAGCTGGTGCTTCACCAAAGTACTTGGATGTCCATGACTAAGAGAGAATCATACCAATGCAAGACTCTAGATCTAGGATAATGGGAGTGGCTTTACAATTGCCTATTTATGTCAAGGACTTACATCTAGCCAGGAATGACTTGGAAATTGTTTCCTTTAAACACCTGAACATGTGCTAAAACAACTACAATTACCAAGGAGCCAACAAGGCCGATTGTCAGGGATCATAATTGTTAGTCTAGAATTCAGCCACGTGGTACACTTGTGAGATTTTCGGGCGTGCCAAAACCGATTGGTCCGATTCAAACCGAAACCACCGACCCTTGGCATCGAGATAAAGCGGTGCTTGGTCGGGAATTCGATCGACCGTCTATTCAGCCAATTGTTAAGTATGATATCAACCGATTTGTGGAGGTTGGAGATACTCCTCCAATGAGTTCTTTTTGCCTTGAAAAACCAAGGACTTTCGAAGGTGCAACAATTGTGTGGTTGAGCGGAAATAAGTCCAAAGATGGATGCAGAAAGGCAAGACTTACCACTAAAGTGGGATCATCAGCCTAGCTGAGAGCAGCAGAGTGCTTCGTCGAGTAACGCGCTAATGAGCGAGGACCGAGTAATGCAAGATTACAACCTATGTTAACCCAACATATGAGTGTAGGTGAATGATTCCTAAAGCTAAGGTCCTCCTTCAGGTCTGGTACGCAGGCGCAGGTGGAAGGGAATTACAACTACTGCTAAGACGGTCTGGCGTGAACCCAGGGACGGACTGAACTACTGCTAGAAGCTAAGGATAAGTGTTCCGAAGGACTGGATAACAAGCGTTGCGTTGGATTGAATTGTAGTTTTTGATTTGATTGATTGTGGATATAGATTCCCTCTTTGTGCCTTCTTCTGTTATTTATTGAGTTCCTAATGCAGTCGTGAAAATAATTGTTGTATACGTGGAGATCTCTCATGCTGCCAACTATAAAGTAGCGGTTACCTTAATTTGATCGTGCTAGCCCTTTGTCGAATGCGCTCACATCCTTTGGATAATCTTTTGCGCGTTCTTCAATGTTGATGTAGCCCTAACGGTTACAAGCTCTTATCTCTAAGTCACATGCTTGGCACGCATCTTCAGAGATTTACTCAGCAATGAGTTGTCCTTCGTATATTCAGCACATCACATGAAGATATCATACGTGTCACATGGCCATATCTACACCGTTCATCTAGAACTGCCAAATCTTGCCCAAACAATAATGAAATGGGACACAATCTTTTCTAACCCAATTTTTAGACAAATGGTTGAGACAATCAAACTAGGTACTAAGTCCACTTGGTGGTGCCAATTCCATATTCTAAGAATTAAGAAATATGATGAGTGGTGAAAGATTTCTTAATAATTACAAAAGTTATTTTTCTAATGGTGCAATTTTTACAAGACCCAAAGCACATAACTCTTATCTCTAAGTCACATGCTTGGCACACATCTTCAGAGATTTACTCAGCAATGAGTTGTCCTTTGTATATTCAACACATCACATGAAGATATCATATGTGTCACGTGGCCATATCTACACCTTTCAACTAGGACTGTCCAAATCTTGTCCAAACAATAATGAAATGGGACACAATCTTTTCTGACCCAATTTTTAGATAAATGGTTGAGACAATCAAACTAGGTACTAAGTCCACTTGGTGGTGCCAATTCCATATTCTAAGAATTAAGAAATATGATGAGTGGTGAAAGATTTCTTAATAATTACAAAAGTTATTTTTCTAATGGTGCAATTTTTACAAGACCCAAAGCACATAAATGCAAATAGACAACAAGATTTATTGTTCCCCATTCTCAAGCAGTAAAGAGCTCGATGTCTTGCTAGTAAATTGAAAGTACTTTTGTCAGGTCAAAATTGTTGTGTGGAGCCACTTCTTCAGTCTGTTTGGGGCTTCCTGGACTCTAAGGGCCTATTTGGATACCACCCAATAAGTAAAGTTTTAACTTGTTAATAAGTTACTTTTTTAACTTTAGTTGGTTTGGTGAGCACCATTATAAAAGTAACTTATGTGATAGAAGTTACTTATCCCCATAAGTTTCTTTTTTTTCTTTCTTTTAAACTTTTCTACTTATCTCTCTCTCTCTCTCTCTCTCTCTCTCTCTCTCTCTCCATGTGATGGATGTACCATATCAAAGGAGGCCTCACATGATGGGCGGTCCAAATCAAAGGTGGGACCCACACGATGGAGGGTCCACATCAAAGGTGGGCCCCACATTATGGATGGCCCACATCAAGATGAGCCAACATAATGGATTGTCCACATCAAAGGTAGGCCCCTAATGATGAATGGCCCATGTCCAAAAGCAGGCCCCACATGATGGATGACCCACATTGAAGTGGTCCCCACATGATGGACAGTCCATATCAAAGGTGGGGTCCACATGAGAGGCAGTGGATATTGAAGGTGGCCCCACGTGAGAAAAATAACATTAAAGGTGGGCCCCATATACTGGACAGTCTGCATCAAAGATCGACCCCTAATGATTGACGGCCCACATTAAAGGTGGGGCCCACACGATGGACGGTCCACATTAAAGATAGGTTGCACATGATGGGTGGTGGATATTAAAGGTGGGCCCCACGTGATAGATGACACATATCAAGGTGGGCCCCACATGAGGACAATTCACATCAAAGGTTGGCCCCTAATGATGAATGACCCACATCCAAGGCAAGCCCCACTTGATGGATGGCCCAGTTCAAAGTTGGGCCTTGCATGATGGACGGTCCACATTAAAGGTGGGCCTACATGAAGAATGGCCCATATCCAAGGTGGGCCCCGCATGATGGATAGCCCACATCGAAGGTAGGCGTCGGAAGGTGGATGGTCCACAATAAAGTTAGGTCCCACACGTTGGACAGTTCACATTGAAGACAGGGCCAAGGTGGACCCAATATAACGAACAGTCCACATCAAAGGTTGGGCCCACATGATGGAAGGTGGATATTGAGGGTGGATTGAACAAACTTGAGGGATAAGTACTTATATGATGTTGGAAACCAAACATACTTTTCTACTTTTTGGCTAGTAAGTGTGTTGTCTACCAAACATACTTATTTACTAAATAAGTAGAAACCAAGATAAGTTACTCGAGGCATAAGTAGCATATGAAAAGTAACTTACAATCCAAACGCCCCTAAGGGCCTCTTTGGATATTAGCTTTTTTAACTTATGGTAGCAAATAAGTTACTTTTTTAGTAAAAGTTAGTTTTATAACCACCTTTGTAAAAGTATCTTATTAGCTTAAACTTGCTTGCTTGTAGCCATAAGTAAATAATTTTTCCTTTTAACTTTTTACTCTCTCTCTCTCTCTCTCTCTCTCTCTCTCTCTCTCTTCTTTCTCTTTCTCATCTCTCCACGTGATGGACAGTCCATATCAAAGGTGGGCATGTATGATGGATGGTCAACATTGAAGGTGGGCCCACATGATGGATGGTCCACATCAAAGGTGGGCCCCATATGATGGATGACCCACATCAAGGTGGGCCCACATAATGAATGGTCCATATCAAAGGTCGGCCCCAAATGATGAATGGTTCACATCCAAAGCAGGCTGAATATGAACGACAATCCACTTCAAATGTCGGTCCCACATGATGGACGATCCAGATCAAAGGCAGGATCCACATATGGGCAGTGGATATGAAGGTAGGCCCCACAAGATAGATGAACTACATTAAGATGGGCCTCACATAATAGATGGTCCACATCAAAGGTCAGCCCCTAATGATGAATGGCCCAAATCCAAGGCGAGCCCTGCATGATGGGTGGCCCACTTCGAAGGTGGGGCCCACATGATGGACAGTCCACATCAAAGGTGGGTTCCACATGATGGGTGGTGGCCGTTGAAGGTGGGCCCCACATGATGGACAATTAACATTGATGGTGGGCCACACGTGATAGATGTCCCACACCAAGTGGGCCCCACATAATGGACGGCCCACATCAAAGTCAGCCCCTTATGATTAATGGCCTACATCCATGGTAGGCCCTGCATGATGGAGGCCACTTTGAAGTTAAGCCTTGCATGATGGACAGTCCACATTAAAGGTGGGCCCTGCATGATGGACAATCCACATCCAATGTCCAACAAGATGGACAACCCACATCCAAGGTGGCCCCACATGATGGATAGCCCACATCGAAGGTGAGCCTTACAAGGTGGATGGTCCATATTGTAGGTAAGCCCCATACGATGAACGGTTCACATTAAAGACAGGGCTAAGGTGGGCCCAACATAATGAACGGTCCACATCAAAAGTTGGCCCCACATAATGGATGGTGGATATTAAAGTTGGCCCCACATAATGGATGGTGGATATTAAAGGTGGACCCCAAATGAATAAGTAAAAATTAGAAGAGGTTTTAATCGAATATATTTTAATAAAAAAATTGCAAGAGAAGAAAAAAAGGAGAGAGATTAATGGTAGAGATTTAAAAATTACTTATATACTGTTGGGAACCAAACAAACTTTTCTAATTTTTGGTTGATAAGTATGTTGTTTACCAAACATACTTAATCTGTTGGATAAATAGAAACCAAGATAAGTTACTTGAGGCATAAGTAGCTTAAGCAAAATGACTTATGATCCAAATGAGCCCTAAATGGTTCTCTTGGACCTCTTCATGGGGTGGACTGAGGTCCCTTCCATCCGTGCGGTAACAGTATTTGAAAGATAGTTCCAATCGCTGAGAGATATGGCTTAAGAGAAATTCAAGAAATTTCCAAGACAAAGATGACCCACCTGGTGGAAAGGATCAAATGGAAAATCCATTTTATGGTTGGGCCCTGAATTTAGAGGGGTTATATTATGCAGATATCCATTGGGACTGTGGGTTTTATGTGGTGCCAGGGCCTTTTTTATTCTTCAGGTTTTGATGATTTTGTGGCTTTTTCCCCCCTTTCTTTTCGTTATGTATCCCTCCAGTTTTGTCTTTTATGCATGGCAGAATGATCTCTCAACATCTCTTCACTACAGTGTACTTCTCCTATTTGTTTTTATAAATTTTTGATATCATTCAAAAAATACAAAATAAAAAGAACTTTTAGCTTGCTACTTGCCATGTATGCAGGCGGCAAAAAGAACCAAAAGATACATTATAGGACCTAGCATGTCAAGCTGCATAGTGCGGTGAGCATGGATCAAACAGGAAACTTCAACATCCCAAGTTATCCTTCATTCCGGATAAGTTGTGGCTATGGCTATGGCATGTTGTGAGTTTCTTGACCATGAGGAAGAACATGGTTATGTTGCAGGGTAAAGGCAAGAAGCAAAACTTTTATTGTGAGGTCTCATATGTCCTGGATAAAGCAATTAGTAGACGAGCCGAAGCTTAATAAGAAGAGTATGGACTTGTCAATAGGAGTGGAGCGGGTAACTCCTTTTTTCTTTTTCTTTTTTAATTTATAAGCAAAGGAGTTAGTATCTCAATTACATTATCATTATAATGTTTGAAAGCATGAGGAAGCTGCAAGTTACTGTAAACGCATATGATTGATGCCTTAACTAAAGGTGCCAATGCTGAATTTTCTTCGAAAAAGTAGGCTTGACAGGACGTGAGCCAGTGAATTCTGGGACAGTTGTTATAATTACTCGTGAGAACCATATCTGCTGGAAATGACACATTGTTTGGTGAGAAACACTATAACTGTCTGTTCTTATCTCTTGTATTCTTATCTTTTGTAACCAACTATCATCTCTTTGCAGTTGAACTTGAGCTATATTAAAAATAAGAGGCTAAGGGAGAGAAGCTCTCTCCTTTTTCTCCCATTCTCTCTTTTCTCATTTTTTTTCTTTTCCAACCGTGAATAAAAAATGGTATCAGAGTGGGACCTGGGGTTAATCTATTAGTTCCTCCCTCTCCACCACGCCCACTGCCTTATCAACAGGACCCTTAGTGCTCCAGAGCAACCACCAGCCCGACTAGTAGACACCACAAGGGCTACTGGCCTGAACAGCAGGCTCCACAACGTCCATCGGCCCAACCAGAAGGCCCTAACATGACCAGCAGGCATCTTCCCTCATATTTCAAAATGTTTTTTGGCAAGTGGATTTGTTGTTGAACTCGTAGTTTCAAGCATGTTTTTAGGAAATCATAGTTTGAAATACACTTTATGGTGACGGACTTGTCACTGATCCCACCTGTCTAGACGCTCTGGACAGGAGCGCTAATGGACAGCCCGACTAGTAGACACCACAAGGGCTACTGGCCTGAACAGCAGGCTCCACAACATCCATTGGCCCAACCAGAGGGCCCTAACATGACCAGCAGGCATCTTCTCTCATATTTCAGAATGTTTTTTGGCAACTGGATTTGTTGTTGAACTCATAGTTTCAAGGATGTTTTTATGAAATCATAGTTTGAAGTTCACTTTATGGTGACAGACTTGTCACTGATCCCACCTGTCTAGATCCACCTCCCTAACTAGATTGTGCAATACATCTAGTGTTTGGCTGCTACTGGGCCACAGCAACATATCCTAGGTTCAATAGTACTTGTGCTCATGACCTTTTTCAATGCAAATTAAAGATTATTACTTTTTAATTGCAGACGGCACCACAAGAGACAATCAAAAGATACGAATTCTGATGGGAGTAATCATCATGATCACCCTAGTTTAGTGACGACACCTTCGAACTTGATGGAAGAAATTGCTTGGAGTGGGCCCAATCTACCAAGATATATAGCGGGAGGAAGTGGAAAATATGGGACATAATTGAGAACAAGGAGCCAGTTGAAAAACGATCCATTAGTGATTTCGTGACTCCTCCATTCCATGCAGTCCATTGTTGACGCTAAAAATCGTCAACGGATGTTGATCGGGGACCAACTTGGATTCTTCATCTTTTAATCTCTACTCGAAGATGAATGGTGTAGATCGAGGGACCTGCAATCATCGAGAAAGGTTAGGACCACCGCCGGTTGGCCTAGCTTATGGCCCTCCGATGGCAAAGTCAGTATGGATACTGAAAGGAAAGGTTATTGGAGTTTTAATGGTGGTGGATTGCATACCCGGAGAGAGTGCGGAGGGCTTCTTTATAAATAATTATTGGAGACATTTATGTGGATCCCAAATTTGTTGGGATAATCCTTATTTTATCTGGATCAATGGGATAAGCCTTATCGTTATCCTTATCTTATCAAGAGGGATAAACCAAGGCTCTTATCAAGAGGGATAAACTAAGGCGGATGAGGCCAGGCCTCTTGCCAAGCTGAGGGCCAAATGGTGAGCTCGAGTGGGCCGAGGCTGAGAGGGCCGAATGCTGAGCCCGAGTGGGCCGAGGCTGAGAGGGCCGAAGCTGAGGAGGCCGATTGCTAAGCCCGAGTGGGCCGAGGCTGAGGAGGCCGAATGCTGAGCCTGAGTGGGCCGAGGCTGAGGGGGCCGAATGCTGAGCCCGAGTGGGCCGAGGCTGAGAGGGCCGAAGCTGAGGAGGCCGAATGCTGAGCCCGAGTGGGCCAAGGCTGAGGAGGTCGAATGCTGAACTCGAGTGGGCCGAGGCTTGAGAGAGCCGAATGTTGAGCCCGAGTGGGCCGAGACTGAGAGAGCCGAATGCTGAGCCCGAGTGAGCCGAGTGGCAAGTGCCCAAGGCTGACTTAGCTTTTCCTCTCCTAAATACTCAGTCCATGACCATACTTGGTGTAGAAGATGAACCCTAGTGGGAAGCTTTCTATGTTTTGAGCTCAACCCAAATTTACCCATAACATCCATCATGGCCTCTTTTCACAATGGTGCTCTGATTTCTTGCCACTTTTGGCTATACTATGACAACTCATCCAAAGCATATGCAGCCAATCCCGTACTGCCCAAATTGTGGACACATAATGCAAATATGGCAGCCTAACACAGTCAGGTGATCTCGATCATCTGACATTTCTACTTTTGATTTAAGGGGTTTTCACATTTTTTATTGATATTATTAGAATAGTAAGTTATTAGTAATAAGATCTTAATATTAACTCATTTACTTATTTTTAAAATAATTTATGTATTTCATCATTAATTTACAATATGTCAATTTGTGTCATCCAAGCACCAAATAGCACTATCCACATAGGTTCACACCAATAGTTATTGCATTGCAAACACTATATATGCATTATAATCATAGGAATAATCATCATAAATAACCATATCATAAATAGCCAGTCACTCTTGCCACTCTGTTATACCACATTTACGTCAAGAGAATAAGATCAAGCGTCACTTCTTTAGTGTGCCATGTCAAGTCTATGACTACGTATTGGTAGGAAATTAGCTTGATTGAATCCAAATGGTGTATCTATGAGAGAGATTCTTTGGCATCTAAACTTTTACCTGAGCTCAGCTGTACAAGCTAGTGATACTTATCCATTATGGCACTATCAAGTTTTTCTGAGAAAATTTTGCATATTTTTAAGAATAGTATTACAAATGTAAATCAATCTAATATTTCCACAACTGAAAAGAAATGAGTTTGAGAAAGTTCGACAAGCCTGCGACCCTATGGCCCAGTGGTAGACTCACGAGAGTTTCAACACGAGCTCATGGGTTCAAGCACCAATTGTAGTGTGTGCGCGAGCGGGCAGTGTGGGGTGTGTGAGTGTGTTTGAGGAAAAAAAAAAAGTTCAACAAGTGCCCAAAGGGTTGGACGTCGCTATGTGAAGAGCCTATTCAGTGTGTTTTGATTTTGTGGGCCTAGGGAATGGTTCACATGGTTTGGGATGATGAATGCTGGTCAGATGGCAACTTAGTGCCCAGCCACCTCTGTTGCAGCCTTAGAGGCAATGGAGCTTCGGTTTGTCCCACACCTTAGATCTATGTATAAGTAAATGTCATATCATCTACTTCGAGTTGCATAAGTCAAGAAGGATGTATGAGTCACTACTTTCGACCACAAGTCAACTGGAGATGTTAGATGTGGAGCCATGTGGGCCCACGCATTTAACTCCCTTAAGTCAGAAATGCCCTTGTGCATCGGTAAGTGCGTGGTAGAGAAGTCTACGGCTCCTATCTTGCCCACCTACTCTCCTACATCCTTCGCAGCCATCCCTCCTCTCACTCATTCCCTCTTTCTCAATCTCTAGATCTTTCTCTTTCCTTATCCGTCTCTAACTCTCATCCCTGTTTAACCATCTTTTATATATCAAAAAGACCAGGGATGTATGGAGCAGACCCCACAAGTAGACAAAAAAAAAAAAATCTAGTGCGAAGAAGAAAGAGTGTGTGAGAATGTGCATGTCTGTGTGGATCCCTAATCCATCCTTATAATACGATGATGACAAGTATGAGATCTAGTTGATTCCTTATGTGTGGTTGGATTCTAGGTCACAAGGGAAAGTCGTCCATTTCGATCCCATGAACATCATCAGTTGATTGATCAAGGCCGGGTTATAGACATGAATGGGGAATTCATTGTTTGTAGGTCTATATACATACATGCTTCAAAGACTATGTATCGCAAGTATAATATAAAATGCATACAAGTTGCAATGAAGTATCCAAACAAGTGACAATCTGCCAACAATTTCCCCGGGAGATGGCCTAACAGACAAACAATCAGAATGGAAATCAAGCTAATTTCCATGAAATTAGATCTAATTTGTGTCCAAAGTAAAGTAATTTCCTTGTAAAATTATTTTGGGAAATTGTAGATTTCACAGGTTTCAAGTTATGATTCCCTAACAGTTGTTTAAAATTTTAAATTTGGAAGTAACAGAATTTTCTTATGTCTTTCAATAGAAGAAAGAATTATATTAAGAAGAGCTTCAGTGAGAGGATTCTGTCTGTGTATGAAGTAGTCCTTAAATACACAAGATTCATTTAGGAAAAGAATCCTGACTTTGTTGCAAACGCATGTTGGTGTTGGATTCTGAAAAAACATGCAATAGTTTGTACGTACATTTGAGGCTTGGAAAACAGAGGCTATAAGAATCAGGTGTGGATAGAAAAATATTGAAAAGAAACGTCCTAACTCCAAATTAATCTCCGGAGGATTGAATTTTGATACCACATTTTTGGCCCACCCTGATGAAAGAAACCATTTCAATTTTCATGTATTGAGGGGTGGGCCACATGGGGCTCACGACAGAAAGTGAAATGAAGGGACGGGATTTACATACCTCCAGGGGAGTGCGGCGGTAAATAGTAGAGGTAATGGAGCGATGGAGTAGAAGAGGACCTCTTTCTTGGCCTTGTCCACACTTGCATTGCGGCATTCCTTCAATGCAGCAGACGGACACCATATATTTCTTCTTCTACTACTGCTACTTATTCTTCCTCCACTGTCCAACCAAGGAGAGGAGTTTAGAACTACCATAGGAGAGCCATGCAATGCCATAGCCATTTGCATGAGAGAGAGAGAGAGAGAGAGAGAGAGAGAGAGAGAGACTGGGGAAATCAGAGGATATTGTTGTATTACACTACCAAGTACTGAAAAACATAGGAAATAAAAGGCGAGGCAAAAATGTTGACAGGGAGGTGGAGTGGGATGTCGTGGACAAAGGAAAGCCAACGGACAAGGACATATATGATCGGATGACAGAACCGTACACGTTGCACAGGTGATTGATCACTTGAGACCGTTTATCTACTTACCCTCTAATCTAATCTACGGATAGAAAATGTTTAAGAGAAATAGAATCATCAGTGGCGCCTTAAAAAGCGATATTAGGCACATGCGGTAGACCGATGGGCTCTCCCTGTATTTCATCTTCAATTATACACGTATGTAATCTAGACGTGCCTTCTACTCCTTACCCAAGTTCTACTGGACTACCAGCCATATTCACACTTGCTTGCCTCACGGGAACGTGGCTTACACACGGTGAAGGACGTGGCATTTTAACGACCAGTGCCGCTGAACAGGATTAGGGAGCGACGTCGATTGTGTTACCCATGTAACAATGGCATGGCGTGTTTAACAAAAAAAAAAAAAAAAAAACACTCATCTCGGGTGTGGAATCCAGTCGTTCGGGTGCCCTTAAAATCTGGCGGTGCCTGTAAAATTCTTTTCTAAAGGATTACAATAATCGAATTGCAGGTCCTGTCTGGATAAATGTATTTACAATGACTTAACATTATCGGATCCGATGGCTAGAAAGCCCGCAAGTGGTTGTTGGGCTTCAATTCAAACACATGGCCACACAATTAAGTGGATAGCTAGATTTTGTGTTGGGTATGTTAGAGTCGTATTTGACTTAATGGAACCCAACACCCACAAGCACTGAAATAGACAAATTAAGACCAAATCTATGAAGATTAGTCTGACTACTATCAATTGAGTGAATTAAGTGATTTATGAAGTGTTAGTTTAAAACAAAGGTCTAAAGGAAAGATTTGAAAAATCTATATAAAAAAAATGATTATTTTGCCTTTGTTAAATTACTTTAATTGTGCTTAGTTTAGCCTCACATTGGAAAGTTGTTAAGAAAACTAAGCATTTATATTAAAACTCATCACTAATCCTTTGTATTGAAAAATAAGGGTAAGCCATGGGAGCCCGCGGTCGTGCCCGCTGCGGTGTGGTGTGTCTTTGATAGGGAAATTTTGTTTTCTCTACGGGGATATTATTTTGGTCATGCACATGAAGACAAAGAGCCATTGTACACCATTCTTCTTTCTCTAGTTTTTCCTCTGGGTTTTTTCCGAGCAAATCAGTGCGATCATTCTTGAGTTCGTGTGGTGGAGATCGAGACTGCACTTGATCAACGTTGTTCTTTTTTTTTGCTTTTTTTTTTATTCATGCAACGCACCCACCCTGTTAGTTGAGCAACACACTCATACAGTTAGTCACATGATGCACCCACCCACTGGTGGGGTTAGTGTGTCTCCTTAGCACTCAAACTTGAGACATGCTGTTGAAATGCCTAGGCGTCTTCTAGCTGGGCTAATAGGTGAGACACATTATTCATCTTAAAGGAGAGTTGTTGTATCCCGGAGGTAGACTTGTTGGATCCCAGTGCATCTGGAATCTTCCTGTGAGGGGCAAATTTGTCTTTAAGATAGCGACTGTAATGTGCCTCAGCTCTCCAGGTTCTTACTTTATTAATTCTAATTCCATTATTTTGGATTTTCTGTTCTATTTCAGTATACTAGAACCAACAATTTAAATACATGTTTCTCTCTAAAAAATCTCAACACTATGGCTACCATTTCTGAGACTCCTAAAATCTAGATTTTTTTACATGAAGAACTTCAAGATATAGTAGTAGAAAATGGAGTTCTATCTCAATACCCTCTAGCTTATTTACGTTATTAAAGATTCTACCCCATCACTTGAGGCAAATGACCCAGCGGCATATTTCTTAACAATTGAAATGAAAGAATGATGACTATCTGTGCCGAAATCACATTCTTAATGCAATGACCAATGAAAACTATGATATCTATTGTCATCTCTCCACTGTCAAAGAACTGTGGGATCATCCTGAAAAGAAATTAGAACAGATGTTGCTAAAACAAAGAAGTATATGGTAAGTTGTTATATTATTTTAAATTATCTGATGATAAGTCTGTAGTAAATCAGATGCATGATTTACAAAAGATAGCTCATGAAATCTCCTATGAAGGTACGATGATTGATAAGGCTTTCCAAGCTATTATGATAATGATTTTCTGGATCCTAAGCTTGGAGCTCCCCCTTTATGGTCAATTCTACCACTTGGGATATGGTTGGCTCTGTCACCTTGGTTGCTTCAGTTCACGGATCTAGGAATTCTTAGAAATTCAAAATTTTCCTTTTTGTTCTTAGTTTAGGATTTTCTCTTTTCTTCATAGATTTTTCCTTATTTCTAGTTTTATTTTTCTAAGTTTTTGAATAAATCCAGAGGTTATACCATAAGGTTGCCCTGCCTAAGCAATTAAGTGCAAGGTTGTCCTATAATCGAAAGGAGTTAGTAAAAAATTCACATTTTTTTAGGTAGGAAATTTATTATCTAGCTCTTAAATTTGCATACTTGAATTTGTAGTAGAGTGTTGGGGTCCCAAAATGTCAAGGTTCTTAAAACAAGCAGCACAACTAGCGCATCTCGAAATGGAGCCCAAAGAACTCCATAGAAACAAACCCTTGCTTACAAATAGCAACAAGGATTAAACTAGCGCATCATTAAATTCAGTGCCAGCACATCATTAAATCCAGGGCCAGCGCATCAGGAAATTTAGCTAGAATCTCAATAAACATCAGCCCTCACTTAGTACAAAACATGACCCTTAGGTGGGCCCCACCATCTATCATGATAAAAAAAACACATCCAAAATAGGGTTATGACCACAAACATGAATAAACATAACCAGTGCAAGACCATTAATCGCCAAGCGGGTCACATAAACTCATTATTTAACAAAATTAAAACAAACATCTAAAATAGATGTCCGTCAGCGCATCACTAAAATCAGGACCAACGCATCGAGAAATTCAACAGTTTTCGACAAAAGTAATTTCTAGATGCACTGACCTCCAGCGCATCTAGAAATTCAGCGATTTCAGCAGAAGTAATTTCTAGATGCATTGACCTCCAGCGCATCAAGAAATTCAGCGATATTCAAATGGAGTAATTTCTCGATGCGCTAGTATCCAGAAAATCAGTCATTTTAGTCTGCAATTCCGATTCGAATTTTAGTGCGCGCCAGACCTTTTCTTGATACGCTAACCTTATTTACGACCAATTAATTGATGCGCTACACGTGGCAGCTTCCTATTGGCTGGCTTCCGATATTTTCGGGTATAAATACCCATTCTTTCCTGTTCATTAGGACGTATCTAGAGAGAGCTTTGTTCGCTGGGTATTTGAGCGTCCGTCGGAATCCTTTTTCCAACCACTGAAATTCCTTTTCGACTGTTGAAATCCTTTCCAACCACCGGAATCCTTCACCGAAAACCCATTGTCGTTCACCACAGGTCCGGCATAGAAATGACTTAAAAATTACACAAGTATGGTAGCACGTCACAAAAATACCCCAACTTGGATTTGGCTAATTTCTCGATGCACTGACCTCCAGCGCATTCGATAAATCAGCCATATTTGAACCAAGTATTTTCTTGATGCACTAACCTCCAGCGCATCCAATAAATCAGCCGTATTTAAACCAAGTATTTTCTTGATGCACTGACCTCCAGCACATCCAATAAATCAGTCGTATTTAAACCAAGTAATTTCAGGATGCACTATCCTCAGTGCATCTAGAAAATCAGCACTTTCTATAAAAATAATTTTTCGATGCTCTAAGCCCAGTGCATCAGAAAAATTAAGCCCAACACATCCAATAAATCAACACTTTCGATAACTCTAAATCTTTATTTTGTGATGCATCGGGCCCTGTTTTGACCCATTTTAGGTATTTCGAGCGTTCCAGAAGCAACGGAATAGTTAAATAATGCCTCTGAAACACCCAATGAGCAGAATACAAGCTTTCGGAGTCCGATCCGATCCAACGCGATGAATGTAGTAGTTTCTCGAAAAGAGGCCACCAGCACTTAGAATCATGTCAATGTATCATTCTTTATATGTACTATCATAATATGATCCGGATTAAGGTTTGAACTAAGTAAACAAGACTATGATTAATACGATAAACCAGACCAAAAGAGTTTTAAACTATTACATAAAGCTTGTTGAAGATTAATATCTCGAAAACAGTCAACGCCTTACCCATCCAAAATGGCATTTGCCGGTTGGGCTACCCAGGTACAAACAACTGCAGATCAGTCTTCTCGAGGCCACTCGTCCAAATTGACGGTCGCAGGCCCAGAGTCGCACCCCTCAGTTAAAACCCTTACAATCTCTCAACCCAAATCTCTAGCAAAACATGGGACATAGGCATCCGACCTCTCCACAAGATGGCTTGATCCATAACAAAATACAATGGTCTCTACGACTACAAACACAAAGACTATAGTCCCTGCTGCCTTTTAATCAAGGGTCATCGATCATTCGATGTAATTAAGGGCTCGTGTCAGATCACGGCCTGAAATGTACAAGATCTCAGAATCTCTTGAATAAAATTCACCTTGCAATATCTCTTCTTGTGTGTATTTTTATGAGTGCTTGCAATTGTTTATGAATACTCAGAACCCCAGAACAACGAAACACCAGAAAACTACCTTGAGCATTTTTTTAGTTTTAACATAGAGGTTATAGGCTAATTTGTGATTGGTTACTTGGTTTATGTCCTGTTGGAATCGGGATCAACGCAATAGGCTTCTAAGAGAGGGAAGATTAGTTCCAGGACTCCCACTCACACCTATAAGAGAACTCCGTAAAAACTTTGAGACAATGGCCGCAAACATGAACCAAAATAATCAAGCTCAACAAGCACAAGTCGATGCTACCTGGGTGATAAGAATGAGGTTAATAATGCCTAAGACATTAGGACTCCATGTGATTATTTGCAACTAGCAAGAACAAGTACCCTCACATGCATGATTTTTCCAACTAATGTGGGTACTATTGATTTCAAGCCAGGGGTCATTCAATTGCTCCCTAAGTTCCATGGGCTCGACTCTGAGAGCCCGTATCTCCATCTAAAAGAATTTGATGAGGTAGTTGCCACTTTGCACTATGCCAATGTGCCCAATGACGTAGTAAGACTTAAACTCTTCCATTTCTCCTTGAGGGAAAAAGCAAATTCCCTCTGCCCTCATTCTATTGACACATGAAATGAGATGATGAGGGAATTCCTCAAAAAGTTCTTCCCCAATCATAAAACAAATACCTTAAGGAAACATATCATGAACTTCTCCCAAAAGGAGAACATAACGTTTTATGAATGTTGGGAGTGCTTTAAAGAACTCTTGTCATGTTCGCATCATAGCTACGAGACTTAGCAGGTTATTAGTTTTTTTATGATGGTCTATCATTTAAGATGCGCCAATTCGTAGAGATGATGTGCAATGGACAATTCATGGAGAAGGATCCAGATGAGACATGGGAGTACTTTGATTAATTGGTAAAGAATGCTCAATCCTAGGATACCTCAAATAAATCTCCTAATCCCAAGCCAACGCCTTAAGAGAAGGGAGGAATTTATGTTTTACAAGAAAATGATGACGTAAGTGCCTGGTTGGCCAACCTCACACGAAAGGTTGAGGCCATTGAACTTGGGAAAGCCAATGCGGTTAAGGCCACAAATTTAATTGAGATTGTCTGTGGCATATGCGAGAGCAATGCACACCCAACTTTTGATTACCCATCAATCCTTGCGTTTAAAGAGGTGTTGCATGAACAAGTAAATGCTATGAATGCCTATCGAAGGCCTTTTAGCATGCCCATATCTAACACATATAATCCTAACTGGCACAACCATCCAAATTTTAGTTGGAGGAATGGACCAAACATGAATACATTTAATGTTCCACAAGGACCCTCTCCTACTCCTTATGTGCCCCCAACGAAGAGATCCGTTGAGGACACATTAAATGCATTCATGCAAAGTCAGGCTTAGATGAACCAAACACTTATGCAATCCAACTAAACTCTCATTCAATCCAATCAAGAGTTAAAAATGATAGTTGCGAGGATTGAATCACAACCAAATGCTAGGGAAAAAGGGACTTTACCATCCCAACCACAACCCAACCCTAGAAGCGTACATAAGCAAAGTCCATAACCACTCTTAGAAGTGGGAAGATAATTGAGAAAAACATATCACAACCAGTTAAGAAATCGAAAGAGAAAACCACTTGTAGGGATGGCGATGAAACTGCCCTTGCTTAAAAATCTAAAGGGAAAGAAAAAATGAACGAGAAATATGAGCCTCCGGTCCCGTTTCCTTCACAACTTCATACCCCCCCTCCCCCTAGTAAAGTACCAAAATGTGTTAGAGGCTCTCCAAAAGGTGACAGTGAACATTCCTCTCGTGGATGTTATTAGGCAAATTCCATCATATGCCAAGTACCTGAAGGATTTGTGCATGGTTAAATACAAATTAAACTGTGCACAAGAAAGCATTCTTAATTGAACAAGTGAGCTCCATCATTCAACAAAAGGCCGCACCAAAATACAAAGATACGGGGAGTCCCACTATCTCATCTATTATTGAGAATTTTTGGATTGAACATGCTTTATTAGATTTAGGTGCGAGCATAAACCTCATACCCTATTCGGTATATGATCAACTCGGACTTGGTGAGTTGAAGCCAACAACCATTACTTTACAACTTGCGGATCGCTCCATGAGAGTACCGAGGGGTATCGTGGAGGGCGTGCTCATCCAAGTTGAGAAGTTTTACTTCCTAGTAGACTTCATTGTCTTGGATACGGAGCCGGTGTTGAATGTGATCTCTCAAGTTCTAGTTATTATAGGGCAACCATTCCTTGCTACTTTAAACGCAATCATAATTGCAGGAATGGTATGTTGAAGTTGTCCTTCAGGAACATGACATTGGAATTAAATATTTTCAATCTTTGCAAGCAAGCGATGGAGAATGAATACATCATGAAATCAACTGCATTAACACCTTATTGGATGTGGAGAGTCTTGCTTCTAATTTTCCTGAAGCCTTAGAAGAATGTTTATTGATCCTGGTCAAAAATGACAAAGAAATTGATGATGAAACTCCTCCAGCACATGGTAAGAAACAGTGGAGACCGCGCAAAGAGATTCTGAGCATATGTAACTTGCGGCCTCTCCCGTCCATTACCAATGCATCGAGCCCTAACCTAAAACCTCTATTGTTGAGCTATGAATTGTGCATATTTATACCCCAATTCATCACACATTATGTATGGTTTTCAGTATTAAAAGATCCATCTTATATATGTATTTGTGTTTGTAGGAAAGAGAGAGAGACCTTATGAATTTAATGCTTAAGGGGATACTTTAGAGGACTTTGAAGATTAATTGAAGCAAGGAAGAGAGGAAGATTTTGAGTGGAAGAAGTCTGGAGTTCAAAAGCTAAAGGATGTAGAAAACAACAATTTCTGATAGGTGTCTAATAGGTCTCCGATGCATCGGGAATTATATTTCCGATATATCAGAACTAGGAGTCCAATCAATCGGAAATCACAAATCAGGGGCTGAATGTCTGAACTCTCCGGACTAATTTTCGATACATCGGAATAGTTTCGATCAATCACAATTTGAATCTCGATAATCGAAACTAGTATTTCAATCAATCGAAAAATCATATTTTCACGAATTAAAAACTTGTAACTCTCTAGAACGAATTTTAATCAATCAAAGTAGTTCCAATCAATCGGAAATGTTCCGATCAATCGGAATGTTCCAATCAATCGAAGGACCCCTCAGAACCGACTTCGGCTATGTAAGTTTTGCACAAATTATCAAAGATTTCAAGGCGGTGGCGGATTTTTGCTATAAAAGGACACTTCTATTCTCATGTAAATCCATCCTAGAAGAGCTTTGAACGTGCTGGAGGTGGAGAGGATTAAAATGGAGCATCTACAACTCCATTTTTGAAGTTTTCTTCTAATTTTCTATGCTTTTAGTAGTTTTTCTGTTTGTTTATAGTTTAATCATATCTATGGTTGACTAAACCTCTTAGCTAGAGCTAAGAGGTGAAACTTGTAGTTAGATTTAATGTTTAATTCATTCATACAAATACTCTAATTTTCATTTTAGATATTTCAAGTTCTAATTTGAATAAAGTTGGTATTTTTAGACAATTTTGAGAGCTTGTGTACTCCGAACGTGAGTTACTTATAAGTTTTTGAATTCTATCATTATGCTCTTATGAGATTTGAATTATAAAAACCCTATATCATGCTTATTCAAAGGGATATGGGTAATTCTTTGAAGTTCCACAAATTTAGGTTCTCCATACTTCAATAGAACTAGAATTGAAGTTCTAGATTTAAGTTTGGATTGTTATGAATGCAATATCTTTCGATTGGATAGAGATAGGACTTCAAATCCAATTGTATGTGTGTACTTGATGAATGGATTAGCATTAATCTACTACAAGTGCATCCTCGGTGCTCTAGTTGTCTTAAGTTTCTAAATTTCCTTAATCACTTTACCGTTTATGCTTAGTTCTAAAACTCCTATTTCTGAATTTGCTAGTTTAAGTTGTTAGAATAATTGGAATAGGTTTAGTTACATAATCCCTAAGGACGATCTCGGTCTCACGATTGAATTATTACTACATGCCAACCTTACACTTAGGGTAGGCGAACAAGTTTTTGGCGTCGTTGCCAGGGATTTCGTAGGCTAAGTGGTTGTAAAAGTTCTAATAGCAATAGAGTAGTTCTAACTTAGTTAGGTAAGATTTCTTGCATTTCTAAAATTAGGTTTTCTGAATCCTTTTCTAGAACTAACATTGCTTTGTTTGTTTTGTTTGAACTTCGTTGACCTAGTTCATTAGTTTTGGTAACATCCTTCTAACTCAGACTCTTTCTAATTCAGTTTTTCATATTTTTAGTTTTTCCATATTTCTGTTTTTAGGCTTTAGGCTTTAATTTATATTGTGATTTGTGTGGTTTATGTCCCGTTGGGAACATGACCACACAAACTGTCTCCAAACCGAAGGAGGTTTAGCTGAACCACTCTCGGTACAAAAACGTGTGTGAAAATATATAAAAATTTGTGAAATTTTGGGAGGTATAGCTCATAACCAACAAATACCCTTGAGGAATCCTCCCTCTCCTACTCCAACCACAAATTGAACTCAAGGGGAAGTAGGAGACAACGAGGTGTACAATGCTCCCTTAAATAGAACTCTACGTGATTACCTATAACCAACCAGGGTAACTACACCCTCATGCATGGTTTTTCCAACGAATGCGGGAAACATTAATATTAAGTCGGGTGTGATCCAACTCTAACTAAAGTTCCATGGCTAGATTCCAAGAGCCCATATCTACACTTAAAAGAATTCAATGAGGTTGTGGTTACTCTACAATATGCTAATGTTACTGAAGATGTCATCAAATTTAAATTATTTCACTTTTCTTTGAAAGAAAAATCCAAGGCTTGGCTTCACTCTTTAAGACCACATCGGTAAGGACATGGAATGAGATGACCCGGGAGTTCTCGAAAAAGTTCTTCCCAGCTCATAAAACGAATACCCTTCAAGAGCGATAATGTTCTTTCAGTTAAGGACCTCCTACTTGCTTGCCCACACCATGGCTACAAAATTTAGCAAATTATAAGTTTTTTCTAAGATGGATTGAGTTACAACAAGCACCCATTCGTAGAAATGATGTGCAATGGCGAGTTCATGAGCAAAGACCCGGAGGAAGCATGGGCTTACTTTGATATGTTGGCCGAGAAAGTATGTTCGCCAACTCCAAGTGCACGTTATGATGTAGTAATAATTTGATCGTGAGACCGAGATCGATCCATAAGAATTAGGGATAAACCAATTCTAACCTTTCCAATAACACAAATTTAAGAAGTTCAGAAAATTCAGAGATTTAGAACTAGGTAGGAGTAGTAGAGTAAATAAAAGGAAATTTAGGAATAATAGAAAACTAGAGCGTCGAGGATCCACTTGTACTACATCAATACCAATTCACTCATCAAGTACAAGTACAATTGGAATTGAAGTCCTATCTCTCATCCAATCAGAAGATATTACATTCAACACATATACCAAACTCAACTCTGGAAATCAGAACTTCTAGTTCTAATGAAGCATGGAGAAGATGAACTTGTAGCCTTTGAAATAATAGTCATACCAAGAGATCATGGCATGCTCCAAGATTACTACAATTCAAATCTCATTAAGCCAACATGATCATTCTCATAAATTTACAAGTAACTTGTGTCCAGAGTACACAAACTCTAAAAAATTATCTAAAAATATTAACTTTATTCAAATTAGAACTTGAAAATCCAAAATCAAAGCTAGGGTACTTGAATAAACGAATTGAATATCAAAACTAACTATAACCTTCACCTCTTAGCCCTAAATAAGAGGTTTAGCCAATCATTATCATGATTGAACTAGAAAACATAAGAAAACTACTAAAAGCATAAGAAAAACTAGAAAAACCCTGGTCGGAGGAGTTGTAGACTCTCCACGTTGATCCCCTCCACCTCCAACGATTGTAGAACCCTTTTAGGATGTGTTTAAACAAGAATAGAGGTGTCCTTTTATAGCAAAGATGCACCACCGCCTTGAAATCTTCGAGAATTTGCATAAGAGTTAGCAGTCTGGGTGGTGGACGACTGGTCGCAGCCCCTTGGCCGATTGGTCGTGGCTTCAAGCAGCGAACTTTAACAGATTTTTGAAATTCTTCTTCTATGTACACAGCCGGCCAGTAGTGTCTTCTGGCTGACTAGTTTGACGACCGGTCGCGACCTATCTATTTTAATCCAGTGAGGTTTGACAAAAATCAACCCATCTGTGAGAAAATTTGATGGGTCAGCCGACTGGTCCTGGGCATTAGACGATCGGTCGGACAATTTATAAATTTGAGATTTTTTTCCTCTTTTTCCTCCTAGTTTCTTTTCTTCACCTCTTGGCTCTTCTTCTAATGTTCTTCAATGTGTACTAGGAATGTTCTTTTATCATAGAAGTCATGAGGTTTCTCTCTCATTCTTACAAACACAAAAACACGTATAAGATGAGTCTTTTATCAATCAAAACTATGCATAATGTGTGATAAATTGGGGTTAAAATATGCACAATTTAGAGCTCAACATGCACCCCAACCAGCATTTTGCTAGTCCCGAGCAAAACATGTGTGAAACAAATCCAAACTTCCCAACTTAACTCTCTTTCGAAAACTATGTTTCTATACACTCCAAAACATACGAATGTAAAATTCAGAGATAAGTAATGATAGATGTTGAAACCTTAGATTCCCTAAACATAGTGAGTGTTTTAAAATAGAGTTCCCACTTACTGGTTGACAAATAGAACAATCCGAACAAGCGTGGTCTAATATGAATAGTAACTCATAAATATTCAGGATTAGTCTTTTTCAAGGATCAACTAGATTATAAATCCAAAGTGTACAGATCAACGCAAGCATATGTCAGGAATTTACCTTACCATTCCTATAACGGCTTTTACACTACTTCCCATTACTAGCTTGGGTTATTGGCCCTCCCTTGGTTAGTGATAGGTAGCCCTTTTCGATGTATTTTAACAAATTTTCACTTTTCTTTCTTGTCTTTTTCTTATCAAAACATGAGATAAGATTTTTAAAAATCCATATCATAACTTTCTTTTCTCTACACATTTCCTAAATGTGATGGACAAACTTTCCCGGCTTGGTTCCTCAACACTTTAAAATCTTAATCTAACCAACCTACAAATCATCCTAATCACTTCAATAATGAGAATCGTGTGATGTGAACTAGAATCGAAAAGTGTTCAAAGTTTCTACAGTCATATAAATAGGGGAACTCATATAGAAAACTACTATATCAAAGAAATTTCAAGAGTTTTAAAATCAAATCACTTCATCTCTCTTCCTCTCATATTCACATTATCTTAAGTACATAAAAATAAAGTTTTCCGAAAGAGTTTTAAAAATCAGGAAATTGAAAAAAATTCTACAAAAATTGCTCGAAATGTCACAAAAATACTAGATTCATCTAGGAATCTCACCTCCAATCAAAATCTTACATTGTCCTCAATGTAAAAACATATGCAATATGCAATGACATGAGAGCAAAGACAAACATAATAGAAGATGAGAACGAGAGTACCTGAGAGAGTCAAAAGTGGAAATCTACCTCCAAAAACGTAATCTTAATGAAATAAAAAAATAAAACAGAAAACAACCTAATCTTAAGGTACTCTATATCTCCATTAGACTAGGAGATCAATCATCCCGATAAACAGGATAATTCAGAGTAATGGACATACCCTCTGAATCAAATTTCTCAACAAATGGCTTTAAACGTTGTCCATTCACTTTAAAGCATTTGGTATTTGCTGAATTCTCTATCTCTACGACCCCATGAGGAAAAACTTCTTTTACGATATATGGGCCGGTCCATTGAGATCGCAATTTCATCTTTATAGAAAAGTACTTTTTGGCCTTGATGGAAAGATTTTCAAAGTATGTATTTATCATGGAAGGCCTTCATCCTACTTTTATAAATCCGCGAGCTCTCAAAAGCACCGTTCCGAATCTCATCAAACTCATTTAGTAAGTTAGCCTTGTCAGCATTGAAGGTCAATGCTCGAATTGCCCAATAGGCTTTGCGTTCAAGTTCAACGAATAAGTGGCAACCCTTCCCATAGACAAGTCTATAAGGGGACATTCCAATCGGGGTCTTATAAGCCATACGGTAAGCCCAAAGTGCGTCAAATAATCTCAGCGACCAATCTTTGCGATTTGGATTCATCATCTTCTTCAAGATATGTTTGATTTTCATATTAGAATTCTCAGCTTGCCCACTTGTCTGTGGGTGGTATGGGGTACTCACTTTATGCGATATGCCATATTTCTTCATTAAGGCTTCAAATGGCCTATTGCAAAAGTGAAAGCCACCATCACTTATGATGGCTCTAGGCATTCCAAATCTAGATAGTATGTTTTCCTTCAAGAACCATAGAATTGTTTGATGATCATTGGTTCGACAAGGAATCGCCTCTACCCACTTGGACACATAGTCTACCGCTAGCAATATGTAGACATATCCAAAAGATGAGGGGAATGGTCCCATGAAATTGATGCCTCAACAATAAAAAACTTCTATATGTTGAATCAGATTCAGAGGCATCATATTCCGACGGGACAATCCTCCTAGCTTTTGACAACGCTTGTATGCTTTACAAAACTCGTGGGTGTCTTGAAACATAATTGTCTAATAAAAACTACACTGCAGAATTTTTGCAATGGTTTTCTTGGCAGAAAAGTGACAACCACATGCTTAAGTATGACAAAAGGATATAACAAAATTTTATTCATCATCAGGGACACATCTCCTTATAATTTGATCTAGGTAATATTTAAACAATAAAGGTTCATTCCAGAAAAATCTGCGCACTTCCCTTAGAAATTTTTGTTTGTCTTACGCAGTTCAATGAATCGACATCGCACCTGTAGAAAGATAGTTTGCTATTGTTAGTGCACTTTTCTGTGGCATACTAGTGCACCTTGTTTGTCAATCACTTACGTCAGTGAGTCTAGTGTCGGTTGAGCCTAATCAAGATGAAGACCGAAGACTCAAGTGGCCCTGCTGCATCAAGGAAGAAGAATCAGGTAAAAGTGATGCCTTGATGTGCCTTAACCTGGACCAAAACCCAACCCCTTAACCTCTTTGATGACCTTGACCATATTAGGGAACCTTTAGTCATGATAGATTGGCCCTAGGTGTCCCAAAACATCACCTAAATCTTGGCCTAAGTGAGAGGGTTGAAGAATGGATAGGTCAGCAAAACAGTGGGCTGAACCCAGGCTTGTCCGACCGGTCACGACCGGTCATGGACCCCTGGCCGACCGGTCAAGACCAGTCGGACAGTCAGTCCAGTTGAAACAGCAAACCTGCTGTTGTGCAGGCCATAGGGACGATTGGTCATGACTGGTCGGCTGGGCTGGTCCGACCGGTCGTGACCGATCGGGCAGAACTCCTCCAGCAAGACAGCAAGCAATTGGCCTATGGCCGACCGGTCGTGGATCTTGGACAACCGGTCGTGGACTCTGGCCGACCGATCGTGCGACCGGTCGACACTAGCCATTATTTGCCCGTTTTTAATCCGTTGTGCATTGTTTTATATAAGGGCTTAGCTCGTTTTGAGGGGCAAGAAGAGGGATTTTGAGAGGAGTGAAGCCACCATTATTGGAGAGCATTTGAGGCTCATTCCCAACCTATGCAAGGCATCTTCCTTGTGCTTTAACATAAGATTAGAGCATTCCAAGCTCATGAAGAAGATGACCTTCATCCCCTCTTGATCTCTAGAGTTTGGAACTTTCTTGATTGGCAAATCCTTATCCAAAACTCTAAGATGATATCGTTGTAGGAGAGAACCTCTAGGCAACCCATTCCCATTAGTTGTAGAGTTCTCAACCTACCCTTCTAGCACCTTGGGCATCTCAAAGGCATCACATGCAAGGTGTTTGATCAAGTGTGGCTGAGGCATTGGCGACACAACGACAACACGATCGTGGGAGCAAGGGAAGCTGATTGAAGCACGGGAGAGCGGAGATCAAGCAACCCAAACCGGCGCTAAACAAGGGGCTCATCCGACAAGTAAGGTTGTCTTAATTGAGAGTCCATTTAGAGTTTGTTTGTCAAACTCGATCTAAGGACATTAGCCGTTCCTTGGCCAGTTAGCCGGGCCTAAACTAAGTCTCCAAGGGGGAGCCTCCGACACGGGAGTGAACGTCTGTCTGGTTGAGAGTTAGCCTATGTCCAAAACTCCGTTTGGGTTGAGAGTTAGCCATTTGTCCAAAACTCCGGTCATGGTTGAGAGGTGAACTGGTAAAGCCTCCATGTAAAGGTTGAGAGGTGAACCTCATTTAAAACCTCCGATAGTGAATGCCGCTGTGCTCAAAGAAGTTGAGTACTTAAACCGGGAGTGGAGTAGACCCAAAGTCGAACCACTATACATGCTTGTGTTTGTGATTGAATTGAGCACATTGATATCTTAGCATTGTTAGTTTAATTGTCTAATTATGAATGCTTGATAGGAATGTATGCTAGGCACTAATTAGGCACATCCACACACAAGATGTACTTTCACTAGTTGTGTAGACTTAAGCTCATTGATCCATTCTCATAAGTCTACTTAGGTTGCATAGGTTAGAAGCTTGATTAGTTAAATCTTTTGATTACCTATGCATGCCTTAGACTAGGTTGTTTATTGCTTAATCTTATGCTAGTCTTATGATTGGACCCACTTAGGCTTGGAAGCCGAGGTGTTCATGCTTACTTAATTTGATTTGTTGAATTATATAAGTAGGAGTAAAGAATTTCAAAAAAGGTCCTAATCACCCCCTCCTATAGGTTTAGCCATAATTCTAGTTGCTCTTTAAGCTTCCGCACATACGTGGGTGTCGTGTTAGACTACCGACGTACTTTCAGCTATATCGGCGTACCATGGTGGATGCGTAGTAATAAAGAGTTGCTCATCGGGGAATAAATCCTTCATAGGTGACTCGTCAATGGAATCGGGCAAAACTAGGCAGGATAGATGATTCGCTACCACATTCTCTACTCCCTTCTTATCCTTAATTGCTAAGTCAAATTCCTGAAGGAGTAGGATCCATCTAAACAAATAGGGCATAGCAACCTTCTTAGAAAGAAGGTACTTCAATGCCATGATCTGTGTATATGATGACTTGGGATCCTTATCAAGTAAGGCCTAAATTTTTCAAAGGTAAAAACCACGGCTAGGGGCTCTTTCTCTGCAGTCGAGTAATTGACTTTGGTGAAATTCAAAGTCTTACTCACATAGTAGATGACATGGGGCTTCTATCGTTCCTTTGTCCTAGCACCACCCCAATAACATAATCGCTCGCATCACACATCAACTCAAAAGAAAGCAACCAATCCGGTGGACATTCGGCACTCCACTCGAATTATTTGTCCTTTTGAAGAAGATTACATAAAGGTCTAGAATTTGGCTAAAATCCTTTATGCATCTCCTATAAAAATCGACGTGTCTTAAGAAGGACCGCACATCGCGTATGCTCTTGGGTGGTGGTATATTGGCGATCAATTTTGGCCTGGTTTACCTCTTTTTCATTGGATGAGACAATATGTCAAATGACTATTCCTCTTTGTACTATGAAATAACACTTCTCCTAGTTCAACACAAGATCTTTCTCCTCACATCGAGTCAAGACCAACCTCAAGTGGTCGAGACACTCATCGAACGTACTGTTAGCTTTGAATTGTGTATATTCTAACCTCAATTCATCACTCTTTACGCATGATTTATAATGTTAAAGACTCATCTTATGCATGTGTTTGTATTTGTATGAATGAGAGAGAGACCTTGTGAATTTAATGCTAAAAGACCGCTTTAGGACAAATTGAGGATCAAAAGAAGAAAGGCTAAGAATGGAAGAAAGAAGCTATGGAAGATGGAGTTGAAAAATAAAGAAAAATCTTGAAGAAATCATGTTAAAAGACTTGGAAGGGCCAGAAAAACCAAAGTGCAGAGTTGCAGGGCCAAAAAAGGAAATTGCAAAAACTGCAGAAAACAGCCTTGCTGTTTCATGTGCGACTGATCAGTGCCTAGATCCGACCAGTTGGGACAGGTCGAATTTCTACCTTGTTCGGGAAAAAACTCGCTGGACTGAAAAAGAAGGTCGACGACCAGTCGAGATCGATCGCAAGATTGGTCACTAGACCAGTCGACTATGTAAAAAAAGTTACAGAAATTTATTTTTCAAGCTTTGAAAAATCATGCGCTGCGTAACCTTTTGCACAATTCTGAAACTTTTTAAGGTGGTGGAGCTTCCAATCTATAAAAGGACACCTAGGGGCTTGTCTAAACTCATTATGGAAGGCTTGGGAAGTCATGGGAGGTGGAGAGGAGTGTCGTGGAGCGTCACGACTCCTCCAACTAAGATTTTTATGTTTTTCTATGCTTTTTATAGTAGTTTTCTTTTGAGTTTTAGTTTAACCTGTTAATGGTTGGCTAAACCTCTTAACTATGGCTAAGAGATGAAGCTTATAGTTGTTTGCAATGCTTAAATTGAATTAGTCCAAGTACTTTTAGGTTTAATGAAGAACACTTTTAGTTCAAGTTTGAAATAAAGTTAGTATTTTTAGTTAATCTTCTATCTCTTGTGATTTCTCTTACAAATGATATTTTAATTACTGAGATTGCTTAATGAGGTGTTGATTGATAGGATTTTGGGTTGTAGAGATCTTAGATCCATCATGATATGTTGGATGCTAGAAGATCTTACAAACTAAGTTTCCTAGGTGCTTATCTAGAACTAAACTAGAATTAGTTCTTATCTTTGGGATTGATCTGAGATAGATGCTTATGTATTGATATTGATTTAAGGAAAGTTCAATTCATGCTTCTAAATCAAGTGTAGTGACAAGACTTGAGGAAGAATCATGAATGCAATCTTAATTGTTTTGTGAAGGATTGGGCTGTGTGATTGGATACACCCAATGCCTTAGTTGTTATGAGAAAACCATATTAATAAATGAATCATCCATGTTAGATGCATTATGATGATTTGATTGCTCTATATTCTGATTGGATAGGGATAGAACTCCGATTTCGATTGAGTTATTGGCTTGAATGGTTTGAATTGGCATTGTGAATGATTATAAGTGGATCCTTGGCACTCTAGTGTTTTATTTTTCTAATTTAGTTTTAAAGTAGATAGTTTTATGTTTTTTTTGTTTCTATCCATCAATATAATTACAAATTTAATCCATCATAGTTACTGTAGTTTAGAATTGTTAGGACAATCCCTGAAGATCAACCTAGGTCTTACCAAGAATTATTACTGCATCGCAGCCTTTCGCTTGAGGCGAGCAAACAAGTTTTTAGCGCCATTGCCGGGAATTAGGTTAACGGTTCTAAATTTTGTAATTAACGTATAGTTAGGTTAGATAGGTTAGATTAGGATTTATTGCTTTAGTATGTTTTTCTCAAAATTTTCTACTAGTAACAGATTTTGTTTATTTTGTAAGATCTTCTTCACTAACCTAGTTCTTCAATCCGGTAACAACGTTCTAATTTAGACTCTTTTATTTCTTAGTTTTAATTTTTATGTTTAGATTTTTAGATTTTCGGTTTAGGTTTAGTTTTTGTGTAGTTTATGCCCCATTAGGAGCGTGATCATACATCGCAACTTCTAAGTGAAGGAGGTTTAGTTGAAGGCCTAGTTAATCACAGACGAGTGAGAAAATATCTAGGAAATCCTGAACCATCTGAAATCATGGCTATTCGCTTCCCCAAGTGTAGGGTTGCGATGTAGTAATAATCTCGGTAAGACCAAGGTCGATCCACAGGGACTTGTGTAGGAATTCACAAAACACGTCTAATGATTTCTACTTAAAAGTTAACTAAACAGAATTTAGGAATTTGGTGTAGATAGATATTTTGAATTAAATTGAATGTAATAAATAATAAAAAGCACTAGGGGTTCAAAGATCCACTTGTAGCAATCCTTGATGCTTAATTCGCTGTGGTTTCTCACTTTCTCAACTAGAATCGAAATTAAGTTCTATCTAGCCAGATGATAGAGCAGTTAAAACCAAACAATCTGCCATACGCGTGATACATGATTCTCTCAATTCAAGTTAGGATTTGAGCACACTCAATTGCATAGATCAATCCTAGTTCCAATAGGTTAAGATCACAATCATAATCGTCATTACCTTCTGTCACAAAGTATAACTAGATAATAATTTGAACTCAATTCAAATCATATAAACAACCACACATAGACAGAAATTCCAACAAGAATAGAACTTTTGGTATGAAGTTCCCACATGAGGATCATAGATTTAGAGCGTATTGAATCCAATTCCTTGGATCATATAGGTCTAGAATAATTCAAAACAATTAAGAACTCAAGCAATTCTTCTAAACATTCATGAGTCATCATAAGATTAAGAAAAACTACTTAGAACTTTATTCAAACTTCAACCATTGTTCTTCATGAATAATCCAAATTGAAACCAAATCAAACGAATTGAAACATCTTAGATTCACTACAAGCTTCACCTCTTAGCCCTAGCTAAGAGGTTTAGCCATTTATGATCCAAAGAAACATGAAACAACTAGGAAAAACATAAAACTAGAAGAACAAACTAAGAGGAGTTGTAGAACTCCGGATCTGACTTCCGTCGTCTCCCACCATGCTCAATCTCTTCTAGAATACCTTAGGAATGAGCTAGGGGAGTCCTTTTATAGCTTTGGAGCCCTAAATGTGAAAAAACTTTGAGAAATCTCATAAGATTTGCGTTTTGCGCAGAGATTTTTGGAGCTTGTAGAAGAAGTTTTGTTATGCAGCCGACTGATCGGACCCCCTGTCCGGCCGGTTGGACAAAGTGCTTGCAATTGAAATTTTCACTAGAGTGTTTCTTACACAGTCCGACCCACCATCCGACCGGTCGGCCGGCCTGGCGGTGGACATGCTTCAATCTGCTGAGTTTTCTGAACATTACAATGGATAGTGAAATTGCGTCGAGTAGTCTAACACGATACCCTATGCATATACGTGCGGAAGCTTAAAGAGCAACTAGAATTATGGTTAAACCTATAGGAGGGGGTGATTAGGACCTTTTTAAAACTCTTTTTGCCTACTTAAACAATTCAATAGATTAAACTATGTAAGCGATTAACACTTCGGCTTCCAAGCCTAAGTGGGTCCAATCAAGAGACTAGCAAACGATTAGTGCAATCAGCAACCTAGTCTAAACAACTCATTTGGACTATAGAGGATGGATCAAGAAATGCTCAAGTCAACATGAGGTAGTGAAAGTACATCTTGTGAGTGTGGATGTGCCTATCAAGTGCCTAGCATGCATTCCTAACTAAGCATTCATAATTAACCAATTAAACACAATGCATAAAGAGAAATGTGCTCAAGAACAATCACAAACACAAGGATGTATAGTGGTTCGACTACTTGTCTACTCCACTCCCGGTTCAAGTACTCAACCCCTTTGAGCACACCGGCATTCACTGGAGAGTTTAAATCTGGTCCCTCCCAACCAAGGTGTTTTAACTCGGATCCACCCAACCGGGGAGTTTATAGGTTCCTCCCAACCTACACGTTTGCACCCGTGTTGGTGGCCCCCCCTTGGAGACTTTATTTAGGCCCGACAAACGTGCCAAGGAACGGCTAACGTCCCTAGATTTTAGGCCCAACTAATAGGCCAAGGATCGGTTAACGACCCTAGTTCGAGTTTGTCAAACAAACTCTACACTCAACTCCCACGGGGAATTGAGTGGATGGATTCCTAACAAGACAACCTTACTTGTCGGATTGAGCCCCTTTGTAGCGCCATTTTGGGTTGCTTCTTCTCACTCTCCCGTGCTTGAATCAACTCCCCTTGTGCTCCCCCGATCTTCGACGCCGCTGCTTTGCCAAGGCTTCAACTCCAAGATCAGCTACCTTGCATGTGATGCTCCATTGAAGATGCCGAAGGTGCTAGGGAATGGTGAAACCTCTACAAATGGTAGGAAATGGGTTTCCTAGAGGAATACACCTATATTGACTCCTAGGTAGTGTTTAGATAAGGGATTTAACTATCATCAAGGTGTCTAAACCCTAGAAATCAAGAGGGAACAAGTACATTCTCAAGATGCCATTGAATGGCCCAAGCTTGTGATGAAAACACAAGGAGAATGACTTGCTATGGGTTTGGGATAGAACCTCAGATGGTCTTTAGCAATGGTGGCTTCTATCTCCTCAAAATCCCCTCTCCTTACTCAAAAAACGAATCCCCCATCTTAAATAGATTTTCTTCCAACGGTAAAAAAAATGGGCAGATTCGCGCATCTCCAATTGATCGGAAGAAGATCCGATTGATCAGAGACATGTCCGATTGATCAGAATTTAGTCCAGAGAATTCTCTGGAGGATATTCTGATTGATCGAAACATGGTCCGATTGATCGGACTGACCCCTTTCGATGGATCGAAAGACTGTCCGATTGATCGAAAATATGTCCAGTGGATTTTCAAGTTTGCTGGAACAATTTCTGATTGATCGGAACTTCTGTCCGATTGATCGGATTCCTATTGGAGCCACTGTCCGATTGATCAGAGATCAATCGAAAACTACTGTTTGAGCTGTTTTGATTACAGCAGCTTCCACCTCTTTAATTAGTCTAACTTATCATGTTTTTCATGGAGTTCTAAGACTAATGATGATGACTAAGGGTATACATAGTTGGTGCAAGTCATCTAAGAGGTTAAGGGTTAGGTTTTGGTCAAGGTTAAGGCACACCAAGTCATCACTTTTACCTGTTTCTTCTTCCTTGATGCAGCCGGTCCGTCTTGAGTCTTCGGTCTTCGTCTTCATTAAGCTCAATCGACACTAGACTCACTGACCTAAGTGATTGACAAACAAGGTGCACTAGTATGCCACGAAAAAGTGCACTAACAGATAGGCCGACCCTTCAGCCGGCCGGTCAGCTAGTCTGTCTGGTTGGTCGGCCGGTGGGTCCGCCTTCATAAAATGTGTCTAGAGATTTTACTCTTTCTGGAGGGTTTGGCTGGCCGGTCGGTGGCTGTGGTCGGCTAGCCGATGGTCATGAAATTGGCTGAAATCTTCAGCTTTTCCTCCTTCATCTTCAATGCGCTTTTGCTCCACGTTTGGTCCCTTATTCCTTTGATCTTCAATGTGTGTAAACAGCTCCTTTAAGCCCTCAATTGATGAACTCTCTCTCTCTCATTCCTATAATCACAAAACCATGTATTAGTTGGGTCTTTAATTACTTATTTCAAGCATAGTTAGTGATGAAATGGGGTTAGAATATGCACATTTAAGAGCTCAACAATGGCTGAGAATGAACCACAAAATGTTGATAATGTTGAGCATGATGCACCACCGAATAGGATGGAATGTAATGAGAATGAGGAATGCTATATTCCTCCTGTTAAAACATTGCGAGATTATCTACAACTAGAGAGAACAACCACGTCTTCTTGCATTATTTTTCTAACTAATGTAGGAAACGTGGACCTTAAACTGGAAATTATCAAATTACTTCTGAAATTTCATGGACTCAATTCTGAAAATCTATATGCGCACCTGAGTAAATTTGAGGAGATAGCCAACACCTTTCAATTTAACCTTTCAGGTCCGCTATGATCCATCTTATGGCTCCCCTATGTTCTTTAAGTAACTCAATTAACTTGAGCTCTTGGTCTTTTCCTAAGTGGGAGGCTATAACAGTCGGGAATGTCTCATCTTGACCTAAATAAGCATATTTCAGCTCAGATTGTAATGGTTTTAGGTCAAGCTTCAGTGGTTGGATATTAGACGGTAGAGGCTTTGATGTGGTTGGTGGCAACTTTTCAAAGTGAGGCCTCCACCGGATAGTATCAACTACCGGCTTCTCATTACTCAATGCTTGCACAATTTCACATATAATGGGGTCATTCGAATCCTCAAAATGTGCTAAGCATGTCTCCAACATCTCGGGTGGTTCAAGTTGAAGGAGTTCCTCTTCCTCAAAGGAATCCTTCATGTTTACCTCGAGGAGCTCATCATCATCCTCATCCCTCTGCTTTTTGCACATGTCGAACACATTCACCTCCAAGGTCATGTTCCTAAAAGTTAATTGCATAACACCATTCTGGCAATTGATTATTGTGTTTGATGTAGCTAAGAATGGGTGGCCCAAAATAACCGATATTTGAGTGCTAGTATCCGTAACCAGTTGCATGTCCAAGATGATAAAATCTACAGGGTAGTAGAATTTGTCGACTTGGACCAAAACATCCTCTATCATCCCTCTTGGTACATGAATGGATCTATCAGCGAGTTACAGCATGGTTTTGGTAGGTTTTAATTCACCAAGACCCAATTTCTTGTATACTACGTATGGGATCAAGTTTACGCTTGCCCCCGAAGCCAACAATGCTCACTCAATCCAGTAGTCTCCAGTGATACATGAGATTGTGGGACTACCAGGATCTTTAAAAAATTTTATTTTATTATTATTTTTTTTTTTTTAGGAGTGGGGGGGGGGGGGGTTCTTTTGGGTGAGAATGGAACTCACTTGCTCATTCAAAAAGGCCTTTTGTGGAACATTATATTTCTATTTGGTTGTGCATGGGTCCTTTAGAAACTTGGCTAGGAGGGAATTTGTTTAATGGCATCAAGTAGAGGTATGTTCATTTTGATTTCTTCGAAAACCTCTAAAATGTCGTGAGAGTTCATAAGAGGTTTGAGAGCTATCAATCTCGAAGGGAATGGTGCAACAGGCTTATATTCTCGTTTCTTTTCATGTGGGGCTAAGCTAGATCCATCCTCATTCTCAGAAATTACCGGATCATTAGGCTTGTAGGCCTTCACCCGAATAGATTTGTAGATTTGTTTTCCACTCTAAGAGTGGTGATGGAATTTGCTTGCTCCAAATGTTGGTTAGAGTGTTTAGGGGCGCTTACTTCATATGTTTACTTTGGCTTGGGCTGAGGTTGGGCCGGAAGGGTCCCTTCCCTATCATTCATGCATCCCTTAATTTCTTCAACCAAGACTTTAAGTTCCTGGAATATTTATTAATTTGTCTGATTTATTTGCTATGCCCTTGTATAAACGCCTTTAAGGTATCCTTCATGCTGATTTGAGGTGGGTTCATGCTTAGTACTACATTTTGCATGGGTGGCCCTCTTTGAAAGTTGGTGGGATTGGTCATAGGACCATTCCTCTAACTGAAATTTGAATGGTTCCTCCAAGTAGAATTGTATGTGTTACCCATGGGTCCATTGAAGGGCCGTTGATAAGCGTTTGTGGCATTCGCTTGCTCTTGTAACAACTCTTGAAACACAGGAATTGTAGGACAATCCTGAGTAGAGTGTACATTAGCGATGCAATACCGTAAACGTTCTCAATAGCGTCAGCAGACTTTGAGGACTCGCATTTCCTAAGTTTCATGGCCTCGACTTTTCATGTGAGGTTGGCTATCCTTGCATTCACATCTTCTTCTTCCCTGAGGATGTACATTCCTCATTTCTCTCTTTGTTGAAGAGGCCTAGGATTACTTGATTTGTCCGAGGTACCCTGAGATTTGGCATTCTCGACTAACATGTCAAAGTAAGCGCATGCTTACTCTGGATTTTTGCTCATGAATTCACCATTGCACATCATCTCTACGAATTGGCGCATGTTGGAACTTAATCCATGTAGAAGAAACTTATAATCCGCCAACTTTCATAGCCATGATATGGGCAAGTGACTAGGAGGTCCTTAAATCTTTCCCAACTCTAAAAGAATGTCCCAACCTCTTTAATTGAAAAAATCATTCTGTTCTTCAAAGGGTGTTCGTTTTATGAGCTAAAAATAACTTTTTCAAGAACTCTCGAGTCATCTTGCTCCATGTCCTTATCGAACGTAGTCTAAGAGACAGAAGCCAACCCTTGGCTTTTTCTTTCAATAAGAAGAGGAAAAGTTTAAGTTTAATTACATCTTCAGTGACATTAGTGTATTGTAAAGTAGTCACTACCTCATCGAATTCCTTTAGATGTAAATATGGGCTTTCAAAATCTAACCCAAGGAATTTAAGTAAAAGTTATATCACTCCCGACTTTATATCAATGTTTCCCCCATTGGCTGGAAAAACCACGTATGAGGGTGTAGTTGCTCTTGTCGGTTATAGATAATCACGTACAGCTCTCATTAGAGGAGCATTGTGCACCTCGTTCTTTCCTATTTCCTCTTGTGTTCGATTTGCATTTGGAGTAGGAGGATTGGGAGGATTCCTTATAGGTGTTTGATTTTCAGCCATACTCCTCGAACTTTCACAAACTTCTAGATACTTTCTCACTCGTCTTTTAACATAAAGTGGTTCAACTAATCCTTCCTCGGTTTGGAGACGATTTGTACGGTCACGTTCTGTTGAGCTCTGAATTGTGCATATTCTAACCCCAATTCATCACTCATTATACACGGTTTACATGTTTAAAGGACTACTCTAATGCATGAATTGTGATTGTAGGAACGAGATGGAGATTTCACTGATTCAAGGCTAAATAAAGCACTTTACATACATTGAAGATCAAGGAAACAAGTGCAAAAGGGTTGAAGAAGGAAGCAAAGGAGAAAAAAAAGAAGTGAAGAAAACTGCAGTTAAGACCGGTCGTGCGACTGGTCGTCCATAGCCCAAGACCGGTCGTCCCACCGGTCCGAGCGCTCAACAGAGACCCCTTCTGCCCAATGTTCGCTGGACCACCCAAGACCGGTCGTCCACTGCTCAGACCGGTCGTGCAACCGGTCCTTGAATTAATTTTTGGGCAGAAAAACTCACTGGATTGTTTTTGAGGTTTTGAGACCAGTCGGGCGACCGGTCGGCAGCGTAACAGAGCTTGTCCGTGAAGCTTCGATTTTCTCTGCGCAATTGCGTAATTCCTTGAGCAATCTAGAATCTTCCGCGCTAATCTATAAATAGGACTTCTCCTCTTCATACCTAGGCTATGCTAGGACGTGGGGATCATCAAGGAAGCTTAGAAGATGGATTCTACTTCAAGTTTTCCTAGTTTTTCTTCCAGTTTTAGTTGTTTTTTATGTTTTTGAGGCTTCTAGTTCAAGGATGTTAGAGATGAACTAAAACCTCTTAGCTAGGGCTAAGAGGTGAAGCTTTCGATTTGCTTTTGATGGATTGATGTAACTTAGGTTTCCCTTTTATGTTTTAATTGAAGAATTTAGTTTAATATGAGTTTGAATCAAGTACTAGTTCGGTTTTACTTTGATCTCTTGATGACTCCGGGCTCATGTGATTCTTAGTGATTCTAAATTTAGTAGCTTATCTTTTGGGCATTGTTTATGCTTGCGTATTTCATTGATCTATCATCGACTCCGGGCAAGGTAGACCCTTTGATTGCCTTGTGTACAACGGCATGATCTTCATGTGGGAACTCATTCAACTAAAGTTCTTACCTTTTGTTATAATCTGAAATAGTTGTTTGCTAATTGATTTTGATTTAATTAAAGTTCTAGTCATTGGTCGTAATCAAGTCTAGTGACTAGGATTTGATGAAAGCTATGGTTGTGAATCTCAACTAGATTGGAAAGAGGCTTGGCCTATACAATTGAGTGTGCCCAAGGCCTGAGCATTGTTGTGGGAATTGAATCAATGAATAAGCAACTGTTTTAGATAATTGTTGATTGAACCGATCTATATTCCGATCGGATAGAGATATAAATTCGATTCCGATTGAGTTATGAGAGACCTAGTTGTGTTGATGCATTGAAACTTATCAAAAGTGGATCCTTGGTGCTCTAGTGCCTTTTTAGATTATTATTACCTTACACAATCACTGTTTTAACCCAATTCACTATTTTCCAGCTTTAGTTCTTAATAGGATCTCGATTATAAGTTGTTTTAGATAAATTTTGAGAATACCCATACATAGATCTCTGTGGGAACGATACTCGGTCTTTCCGAATTATTACTACTTCCCAACCCTATACTTGGGGAGTGAACAAGTTTTTGGCGCCGCTGTTAGGGATGGACCACAAAAACTTGTTCACTCCCCAAGTATGGGGTTACGGAGTAGTAATAATTTGGAAAGATCGAGTATCGTTTCCATAGAGATTTATGTATGGGTATTCTCAGAATTTATCTAAAATAACTTATAATCGAGATCCAATCAAACCATACGATAATGCTTGAGCTTAAAATTTGGTGGAGGAAATCAAGACTTGCTTAAACGCAAGGGAATGGACTCTTCCTGCTCAATCCCTACCTAATCCGAAATCACAATGCGAAATAAGCGTGCCTAGTTCCTCTAACCAACACATGGAACATGTTAACGCCATCACCACTCTTAGAAGTGGTAAAACTGTTGAAAAATCTGACCTGATGAAGGCCTCAACGCCTAATGATCCGGTATCTTCTAAAGAGGAGGATGGACCTAGCACCGCCATGAATGAAAAAGAGACATTAAAAGAATATAGGCCCGTTGCTCCATTCCCTCAACGCTTGATTTCATCCAAACCTCAAGATAAATATCAGGAATTTTTGGAGGTTTTTAAGCAAGTCAAGATCAACATCCCATTGTTGGACGCCATTAAACAAATACCGTCATATGCTAAATTTTTAAAAGACCTTTGCACGGTGAAAAGAAAAATACATGTGCAAAAGAAAGCATTTTTAACAGAGAATGTGAGCGTCATTATAAATCATGGGATGCCCAAGAAATACAAAGATCCCGGTAGTCCGACAATATCATGCATAATTGGAGACTACCGGGTGAAGCATGCTTTACTCGATCTAGGGGCAAGTGCAAACTTACTCCCCTTTTCGGTCTATGAACAATTGAGTTTAGGTGAATTGAAACCCACCAAAACCACATTACAACTTGCTGACCGATCGATTCGTATTCCGAGAGGGGTGATTGAGGACGTTCTTGTCCAAGTTGACAAGGTCTACTACCCGGTGGACTTTATTGTCTTGGACACATGACCCATGGTTAATATTGGCCCTCAAATTTCTATCATACTTGGCCACCCATTCCTAGCTACATCAAATGCTATCATCAATTGTAGGATTGGGGTCATACAAATGTCTTTTGGCAATATGACGATTGAGTTAAATGCTTTCAATATTGACAACCAACTAGAGGATGATGATGAAGAGGTCCACGAAATAAACATGATCAATTCTATTGTAGAAGATGAGTCCCTCTCACCTCTTTACTCCGGTCATTTAGAAGAAGATGTGACCTACTCTCTTGATAAGAATGTTGATGTGATAGGGGATGTAGTCGCACTTTTAGAGTTGGTATCGGCATATAACGTTAACCAAGAGAAGGATGTGGAAACAACACTTTGTTGTGCTGAGAAATCAATTCATATTTCCACACCTCTATATGGATCATGCATACCGAACTCTACCAACCCTGGGATGATCCATACTTGCAATATCAATGCCCAGGAAAATCTGAATGGAGACATATTTTTTCTGACAAATATGATGTTGTCTCCTCTTATACATGCGGTGAAAACATTAAGGAACCCGTTGAATTCTTTTTTGGAATTTTCAGTGGCTTCTCTGGATCACTCACACACATGTCTATTGTAAAGCAGGATATTGGATAACTCTATTGCAAAACCTTTTAATCCATCTAATGATTCTGCTTGACTTTATACTTTTGGACGAGTTGTTGGGATAACGAAACCAAAACCCAAACCTCAAGATGACCTTGAACCAATAGGCATACCTTTGGTAATCTTAGATAGGCCCTAAGTGCCCCAAAAGATCACCCAAGTAGTGGCCTAAGAGGTTGCATGAGTGTCACTCCCCAAGTGCAGGGTTGCGAAGTAGTAATAACTCAGAAAGACCGAGTATCGTCCCACAGGGATTTGTATGCAATATTCTCAAAATTTCTCAAAAACAACTTAGAATCAAGATTATATTAAGGAACTAAATCTAGAAAAATTGGAATTGTATGATTGTGGAATTAAACGATAAATCAAAAGGTGAAAATAATATCTAAAATCATTAGAGCACTAAGGATCCACTTTTGGCAATTTCCAATGCATCAACTCAACTAGGTCTCTCAATTACTCAACCGAAATCAAAGTCCTATCTCTATCCGACTGGAATATGAAGCAGTTAAATCACATAAACGATTTAAAATAGATGTTTGTTCATTGATTTGGTTCCCTCAATTATTCTCATGCATTGGGCACACTTGGTTGTATAGGCCAATCCTTTATTCAATCAAGTTGAGATCATAATCATAGTCTTCATCAAACCCTGTCACTAAATGAAATCTGTAAACTAAAAGATGAATATAATAATATAAAAAAAACACTAGAGTACCGAGGATTCACCTGTAACTATCCTTAATGTATAATCCATTTAGGTTTCTCAATTACTCAACTGGAATTGAAATCCAATTCTATCCAGCCGGGATATGGAGTAGTTAAATCAAATCAACATCTAAAACAGTGTTATTCATTGACATGATTCCCTCAATAGAGTTCGGTTATTGGGCACACTCAATTGCATAGGCCAATCCTCTTTTCAATAGGTTAAGATCACAACTATGGTGATCATCAAATCCTGTCACTAAACTTGATTAATACCAAAATCTGAACTTGAATCAAAGCATGACAATAAATCATAACTATCTCAGAATTCTCAAAAGATTAGAACTTTGGTTGAAGTAGTTCTCATGTTAAGAACCAAGTTCTATAGTATAAGGAATCCAATTCCTTGAATTTATAGGTCTAGAGCTTGCAAAACAAATAAGAATTTAAGTTTAAATCTTCTAAGCATCACATGAAACCGAAGCCATCAAGAGATCAAAAAAGAACTAGAACTTAGAACTTCATTCAAACTAAAATTAAAGCAAGTTCAACTTTAAATCCAAAAGTAAAACCTAGAAATGAATTAAAGCATTAAAAATAACTACACGCTTCACCTCTTAGCCCAAGCTAAGAGGTTCTAGCCAACCATTATCATAATTGAACTAGAATCAAACATAAAACTACTAAAAAGCATAGAAACCCTAGTCGGAGGAGTTATAGACCCTCCACAATGATCCTCTCCACCTCCAACGATTGTAGAACTCTTCTAGGATGATTTTAGACGAGTGTGGAGGTGTCCTTTTATAACAATCGTGCACCACAACCTTGGAATCTTCAAGAATTGCGTAAGAAGTTACGCACTTACATCGATAGTCAGGCGCCTGGTCTATGGTCGTCGGGTGCCCAACCATACAACAAAACTGTTCAGCAACCAACTTGATTTATTTTTTGAATTTTGGGCGCTTCATCAAGTGCCCCGTCATGTGGTCAGGTGCCCGATCATGTACAAAAAGTGTCCAGCGAGTTTTAGCATATAATCTTCTAATTTCGGGCGCCCGAGTAACTGATGGTTAGGCGCCCGGTGGCTGATTGTTCAGTTTTTCTGACTTCTTTTCTTTCTTACCAATCTAGGTCTTTAGATGTGATTCTTTCAAAGATCCTTCTCGGTGGCTTTTCTCCTTGATCTTCAATGTGTCCAAAGGCAGGTCTTTCACACCAATTTGGTGAAGTCTCTCTCTCATTCCTGTAATCACAAAAACATGTATTAGATGTGTCTTTTAACATATAAACCATGCATATGTGTGATGAATTGGGGTTAGAATATATACAATTCAGAGCTCAACACACCCCCCCAACCAGCATTTTGCTAGTCCCGAGCAAAACAGGTGTGAAACAAGTCAATTTTCCAAAACTCAACCCTCTCTTGGAAACTATACTTCTATAAACTTCTAGACATACAAGTATAAAATTCAAACAAAAGTAGTGAGTAAAGTTGAAATCTCAAATTCCCTAAACATACTAAATGTTTCACATAGAATCCTCACTAATTGATTGACGAATAGAAGAATATGAACAAGTATAGTCTAGTGTGCATAGTAAATATTCAACTCATGAATTTTCAAGATTACTTTCTTCATTGATCAACGAAACTAAAGATCTAAAAGTGTACAGATCCACAACAAGCCTATGACAAGAATTTTCCTTATCATTCCTTCGACGGCTTTCACATTACTTCCATTTTTAACTAGGGTTATTGGCCCTCCACTGGTTGGTGATAGGTAGCCCTTTTTTGTATCCAGCATATTTTCAAAATGATCTCTTTTTCTTCTTCTTTTCACTATAAACATGAGATAGGATTTTTAGAAATCCATATTCTAAACATTCCTTACTTCTCTTATTTTCTAAACGTGATGGATAAAGTTCCCCGGCTTGGTTCCTCAACAGTTTAAATCTTAATCTAGCCGATTTACAAATCATTTAATCCTTTAAACCATGAGAATTATGTAATGTGAACTAGACTCAAAAGTGTTCAGAATTTTCTATCAATCACATAAATAGGGGAATTCATATAAAAAACTACTATATTATAAGACTTTTTAGAATTTCAAAATCACATCACTTCATCTCTCTTCCTCTCATAATCATATCATCTCAAGTGCATAAAAATAAAGTTTTCCAAGAAAGTTTTAAATTTTCAAAAAATCGAAAATTTTCCTACAAGAATGCTCGAAAATTTCATAAAACACTAGATTCATCTAAGAATCTCACCCCCTACCAAAACATTATATTGTCCTTAATGTAAAAAGATATGCAATAAACAATAACATGAGAGCAATGAAATAAATAAAGGAGAGTGAGAACGAGAGTACCTGAGAGAGTCAAAAGTGGAAATCTACGTCCGACAACTAAACCTAAGAAAGCAATAAATATAAAATAGCAAAAAACTTGATCCGAATCTACTCAAAGCAATGAAAGAAATCTAATCCTACTTTTAGAAAGAGAATCTCCATCAAACTACGAGATCAACTATCCTGGTACACAGAATCGGTTAGAGGCATGGACATAACCCCTGAAGGAAAGTTCTAAAAGAACGGCTTTAAACCCTGACCATTTGCTTTAAATACATTGTCATTTGTTCGCTCGCCTCAAGTGCAAGGCTGCGATGTAGAAATAATTCTTGGTAAGACTGAGGTCGATCCTCAGGGATTGTCGAAATAATTCTAAACTACGTAACTAGGATGAACTAAATTTGAATTTTGTATTGATTGATGGAATTAAAAACATAAAACTATTTATTAAATCAAGAAATGCGCACTAGATCGCCAAGGATCCACTTATAATCATTCACAATGCCAATTTAAATCATTCAAGCCAATAACTCAATCAGAATCGGAGTTCTATCCATATCCAATTGGAATATAGAGCAATCAAATCATCACAACATATCTACGATAGATGAATCATTTACTGATATGGTTCTCTCATAATCAACTAGGGCATTGGGCGTATCAAAATCACACAGCCCAATCCTTCACAAAATAAGCAAGATCACATTCATGAATCTTCCTTAAGCTTGTCACTAGACTTGATTTAGAAGCATGAATTAAACTCCTATTGAACCAAAATCAATACATAAACTCCTATCTCAGATCCAATTAAAAGATAACAACCCCTTCTAGTTTAGTTCTAAATAAACTCTTAGGAAACTTGATTTGTAAGATTCCCTATCATCCTGTTCGCTTCCCAAGTGTAGGGTTACGATGTAGTAATAATCTCGGTAAGACCGAGGTCGATCCACAGGGACTTGTGTAGGAACTCACAAAACACTTCCAATGGTTTCTAATTGAGAACTAACTAAACATGATTTTGGAATTGGATGTAGATAGATATTTTGAACTAAAATTGAATTTAATCAATAATAAAGAGCACTAGGGGTTCAAGGATCCACCTTTAGCAATCCTTGATGCTTAATTCGTTGTGGTTTCTCACTTACTCAACTAGCATCAAAATTAAATCCTATCTAGCCGGATGATAGAGAAGTTAAAAAAAACAATCTGTCATATGTGTGATTCAAGAACATGATTCCCTCAATTCAAGTTAGGACTTGAGCACACTCAATTGCATAGGTCAATCCTAGTTCCAATAGATTAAGATCACAATCATAATCATCATTAAACTCTGTCACAAAGCATAACTAGATCATAATTTGAACTTCATTCAAATCACTTACAAAATCACACATAATTCAGAAATTCAGAAAAGTAAAACTCTTGGCATGAAGTTCCCACATGAGAATCCAAGGTCTAGAGCGTATTGAATCCTAATTCCTCGGAGCGTACAGGTCTAGAACCATTCAAAATAATTAAGAACTCAAGCAATTCTTCTAAACATCCATGAACCATCATAAGATTAAGAAAAACTACTTAGAACTTTATTCAAACTTCAAACCATTGTTCTTCACTAATAATCCAACTTGAAACCAAAACAAATGAATTAACACATCTTAGATTCACTACAAGCTTCACCTCTTAGTCCTAGCTAAGAGGTTTAGCCGTTCATGATCCAAGGAAACATGAAAGCAACTAAGAAAAACATAAAAACTAGAATAACAAACTAGGAGGAGTTGTAGAACTCCGGATCCGACTTCTGCCACCTCCCACCTTGGTAATTCTCTTCTAGGATGCCTTAGGAACGAGCTAGAGGAGTCCTTTTATAGGTTTGGAACCCCTGGTGCAAAGAAACTTTGAGAAATCCCGCAAAAACTGTGTTTTGTGCAGCAGAATTCGGAGCTTGTAGAAGAAGCTTTGTTACGCAGACGACCGGTCGCACGACTGGTTGAACTCACGGACGACCGGTCGCACGACCGGTCTCAAAAGGCTAAAAACGGTCCAGTGAGTTTTCTGGAAATTCAAATAAAAAATTTAATTCAACGACCGGTCAGACGACCGGTCTGAGCAGTGGACGACCGATCGGATGACCGGTCGTGATTGGTCCAGCAATGTTAGCAGCCGGGGTCCTCCTGTTGAGTGTTCGGACCGATCGGGGGACCAGTCTTGGGCTATGGACGACCGATCGGACGACCGGTTTGCAGTGAAATTTTTTGCACTTCTTCCTTTTCTCCTTTGCTTTCCTTCTTCCACCCTTTGGCGCTTGGTCTTTAGATCTTCAATGCTTGTAAACAGCGTCTCTAAGCCTTCAATTGATGAATTCTCTATCTCATTCCTACAACCACAAAACAATGCATTAGTTGGGTGAATCATGTATTTCAAGCATAATTAGTGATAAAATAGGGTTAGAATATACACATTTAAGAACGTAACACACCTCACAACCAGCATTTTGCTAGTCCCGAGCAAAACATGTGTGAAACAAATTTCATTCTTCAAAACTCAACTCTCCTTCGAAAACTATGCTTCTATACACTCTAAGACATGCAAGTGTAAAAATCGAAAAAACTAAGTGATAGAGGTTGAAACCCTAAACTTCCGAAAACATAACAAGTACTCATATGGATTCCCCGCTGATTGATTGATAAATAGAACAATTCAAATCAAGTTAACTTAGTGTGCTTGGTGAATGCTCATCTCATAGATTTCTGGGATTATCTTCTTCATAAATCAGCTAAAGCATGGATTTAAGGTGTACAGATCAACAATAAGCCTATGATAGGAATTTGTCTTACCGTCCTTCTGACAGCTTTCACAATACTTTCCATTTTTGGCTTTGGTTACGGGTAAACCATCCCCTGGTTGGTAATAGGTAGCCTTTTTCAGGAATTTTCCACCATATTTGCAATCATTCCCATATTTTCATCCTTCCTTTCCTTTTCATACACATTAGACAGGATTTTTAAAAATCTATATCTTCCGTTATTTTCCCATAAACAAAGATGTAGAAAGTACCCCGACTTGGTTTCTCAACACCTCAAATCTAAACTTAGCCAATCCACAAATCTACATAATCCTTGCAAAACATGAGAATCATGTAAAGTGAACTAGGTGTAAAAGTGTTTCCATTTTTCTATCAATCAAATCAATAGGGGAATCCAATTAGAAAACCATCATGTTACAAGTCCTTTAAGAGTTTCAAAATCATCTTACTACATCTTTCTTCCTTTCATACTTACGACATCCCAAGTGCATAAAAACGCGGTTTTCCAAAGGAGTTTTAAATTTGTAGAAAAAATCTGAAAAATGTTCTTCATATTGCTCGAGATGTTACAAAACACTAGATTCATCCTAGTGATCCCACACCCCCCAACCAAATCTTGCATTGTCCTCAATGTAAAAGATATGCAATAAGCAAAACATAAGAGCAATTATAAAATAAAGGGAATGAGGAATGATAGTACCTGAGAGAACAAAAATTAGAATTCTACATCCTTCTAACAAACCTATGAAAAAGCAAATCAAAGGCAACACAATCCTAATCCTAACTACTCTATACCTCCATCAGACTAGGAGATCAAATATCCTGATACACAGGATCAGTCAGAGGTATGGACATACCTTCTGAAGGAAAATTCTCAAAGAACGGCTTTAATCGCTGACCAATCGCTTTAAAGATATTACCGTTCCTTGGATTCAACAACTCGATAGTCCCATATGGATAAACAGTTTTCACAATGAAAGGACCGGTCCATCGAGACTTCAATTTCCCCAGAAATAAATGTAGCCGAGAATTATACATAAGGACCTTTTGATTAATCATGAAGGTCTTACGAAGGATGTTCTTATCATGGAACACCTTCGTGTTGTCCTTTGTAAATTCTCGCATTTTCATATGCTTCGTTCCGGAGTTCCGCAAGTTCATTCAATTGAAGTTTACGCAACAAGCTTGCTTTGTCAGAATGAAAATTCATCTTCTTTATCTCCCAATATGCCCTATGTTCAACTCCACGGGCAAGTGACAAGCTTTCCAATAGACAAGTCTATAAGGAGACATTCCAATGGGGGTCTTAAAAGCGGTACGGTAAACCCAGAGTGCATCGGTAAGTCGAAGCGACCAATCTTTGCGATCGGAGTTCACTGTTTTCTCCAAAATATGTTTAATTTCCCTGTTGGATATCTCAGCTTGTCCACTTGTGTTGTGGGTAATAAGGGGTACTCACCTTGTGATTCACGTCATATTTCTTCATTAAAGCTTCAAACGGATGGTTACAAAAATGAGATCCTCCATCACTTATAATGACTCAAGGTGTTCCAAACCGGGAAAGGAATATTTCTTTTAAGAAACGAATGACTGTTTTATGGTCATTGTTCCGGCATGGAATCGCTTTGACCCATTTTGAAACATAATCGACGGCAAGCAATATATAAATTTTCGAAAGAAGATGGGAATGGACCCATGAAATCGATGCCCCAACAATCAAAATTTTCGATTTGTAGGATGGGATTGAGTGGCATCATATTTCTACTGGGATGTTCCTCCCAATTCTGACAAGGCTCACACATTTTATAAAACTCATGGGTATCTTTGAACATGGTGGGCCAATAAAACCCACATTACAGAATTTTGGCTGTGGTCTTCTTAGCCGAAAAGTGGCCACCATATGCCTGAGAATGATAAAAGGAGATGATACTTTGTTGTTCATCATCCGACACACATCTCCTTATGATTTGATCGGGAAAATACTTTAATAAGTACGAGTCGTCCCATAGGAATTTTCTCACATCGTTGAAGAACTTATCCTTATCTTATTTTTTTCAATGCGTCGGAATTGTACCTGTAGCAAGATAGTTAGCAATGTCTACATACCATAGCAATTGGGAGATTTTAAAAAGTTGTTCATCAGGAAACATGTCATTGATCACGGTCGTCTCAAGGGAATCAGTGAGAACAAGTCTAGAGAGATGGTCAGCCACTACAGTTTTCTACTCCTTTCTTATCACGTATTTCTATGTCAAATTCTTGGAGTAGGAGGATCCATCTTAACAAGCGTGGCTTAGCATTCTTCTTTGAGAGAAGTTACTTAAGCGCGGCATGGTCGGTGAATATGATGATCTTAGATCAGATCAAGTAGGACCTAAACTTGTCTAAAGCAAAAAACCATGGCTAAAAGTTCTTTTTCTGTAGTAGTGTAGTTAGCTTAAGCCAAGTTTAAAGATCTACTTGCATAATAGATAACGCATGGCTTCTTCTCTTTTCTTTTGCCTAACACTGCCCCAATAGCGTAGTCGCTTTCATCACACATAATTTCAAAAGAAAGGCTCCAATCAGGTGGTTGCATTATGGGAGCACATGTCAACATACCTTTTAGTTTGTTAAAGGCATTTTAACAATCTTCAGTCCACTCGAATGAGTTTTCCTTTTGAAGGAGGTTATATAAATGGCGAGAGAGTGAACTAAAATCCTTTATGAACCGTCTATAAAATCCAGCATGTCCCAAAAAGGACCGCACATTTCGTACACTCTTGGGTGGTGGAAGGTTAGAGATAAGATCGACTTTAGTTTTGTCCACCTCAATTCCATTTTGTGAGATGATGTGACTGAGGACTATTTGCTTTTGAACCATGAAGTGACATTTGTCCCAATTCAACACGAGGTTCTTTTCTTCACATCTTTTCAAAACAGTTTTTAAGTACATAAGGCACTCATCAAAGTTACAACCAAATACTGAGAAATCGTCCATGAAGACTTCGAGAATCGTCCCCACCATATCAGAAAAAATACTCAACATACAACGCTGAAATGTGGCTGGGGCATTGCATAGTCCAAACGGCATTCTTCGATAAGTAAAAGTACCGAATGGACATGTGAAAGTTGTCTTCTCTTGGTCCTCTAGGGCGATCTATATTTGGTTATACCCTGAGTACCCATCAAGGAAGCAAAAATGGGAATGACCCACCAACCTTTCTAAAATTTGATCAACAAATGGTAAGGGGAAGTGGTCTTTCCTTGTGACTGTGTTTAGCTTCCTGTAGTCAATGCACATTCTCCAATCGATAGTGACTCTGGTTGGTACGAGTTCATTATTGCATTGGCTACGATGGTTATTCCGGATTTCTTAAGCACCACTTGAGTTAGACTCACCCATTGACTATCGGATATTGGGTAAATGATACCCACATCCAATAGTTTCACCACCTCGGCCTTAACCACCTCCTTCATGTTTGGATTGAGGCTTCTTTGTGGTTGCTTAGATGTCTTCGCATTTTCCTCAAGGTGTATGCAATGAGTACAAATCAGTGGGTCTACGCCTTTGAGATCCGCAATTGACCATCCGATGGTGCTCTTATGCTCTATTAGAGTAGCTATTAACCTATTCTCTTGTTCCTCATCCAAGTGGAAAGAAATCACCACCGGATATGTCTCATCTCGACCTAAATAAACATATTTCAAATCAGTAGGTAATGGTTTTAGGTCGAGCTTCGGTGCCTTGATATTAGATGGAAGAGGCTTGTTCTCGCTTAAGGGAAAAGGCTCAAATGATGCCTTCCATCTTTTATTATCAAGTACCGGCATAACATCCAAAATGGCATCCATCTCTCATATCATATCATCATCAATCTCATGAGAGTGGGCCAAACATGCCTCCAAAGGGTCAGAATAGAATGCTAAGGGGGATGTACTCTCCACGAATGATTCAATTAGATTTATTTCGTGGACTTCATCATCAACTTCGTGTGGTTGTTTGCATAAATCAAATATATTCAGCTCAAGTGTCATATTTCCAAAGGACATTTGTACAAGCCCGTTTCTACAATTGATAATCGCATTTGAAGTAGCTAGAAAAGGGCAGCCAAGTATGACGGGAATTTGAGCACCGGTACCTATCACGGGATGTGTATCCAAGATAATAAAGTCCACTAGGTAGTAGAATTTATCAACTTGGACCAAATCATCCTCAATCACTCCTCTCGGTATACGAATAGATCCATCAACAAGTTGGAGTGTGGTTTTGGTGGGTTTCAATTCACCTAACCCAAGTTGTTCATAGACCGAGTATGGCATGAGTGTTAAATGCTTAAATGTGTATATTCTAACCCCATTTCATCACTAACTATGCATGGTTTTCAAGCTTAAAGACTACTCTAATGTATGATTTTATGGTTGTAGGAATGAGAGAAAGTTCACTTGATCGATAGCTAAAAGATTGCATTTAGGAGGCTGAGATGAAGACCCAAGGTGGGCCAAAGAAAGAAGAAAGCAAAGACAGAAGAAGGAGAGAAGAAAGAAAGAAGAAAAGTTGAGGAAATCAAGTCCGACCGGTCATGACCAGTCGGCCAAGAGGGCCACGACCAATCTAGACCGGTCGGCCACTCCCCCTTTACCTCTCTGGACACCAAATACAAGAGGCCGACAGGTCTTGACCGGTCGGCCAGAACCTGCCCCCCACACTTCTGCACGCTGGACACTCCACAGAAGGGTCCGACCGGTCGTGATCAGTCGGACAGTGTATTGCAGCGGGAATTCAGCAGCTTCTCATAGAAGCTCCGATTTTTGTGCACAAGTGCGTAAGTGCTGCCCAAATCTAGAAGATTCTGAGGCAGTAGGACCTCTCCACTATAAAAGGGAACCTAGGGATCGTAGCTAAGGCATTCTAAAAAAGATCTACAAAGGTGGGAGGCGGAGAAGGACGGAATCGGAGTTTCACAACTCCCTCTAGTTTGTGTTTTCTAGTTCATATTTTTAGTTGTTTTCATGTCTCCTTAGATCATGAATGGCTAAACCTCTTAGCTAGGGCTAAGAGGTGAAGCTTGTACTGAATCTGAGATGCTTTAATTCATTTGTTTTGGTTTCAAGTTGGATTTATTGAAGAACAATGGTTTATAGAAGTTTGAATAAAGTTTTAAGTAGTTTTTCTTAATCTTATGATGGCTCATGGATGTTTGGAAGAACTACTTTAGTTCTTAATTATTTTGTATAGTTCTAGACCTGTACGCTCCGAGGAATCGGATTCAATATACTCTAGACTTGGATTTTCATGTGGGAACTTCAACCAAAGTTCTATCTTTTTGTTCTAATTTCTGAATTATGTGTTGATTGTGTATGTGATTTGAATGAAGTTCAAGTCATGATCTAATTAGGCTTTGTGACAGAGTTTAATGATGATTATGATTGTGATCTTAATCTATTGGAACTAGGATTGACCTATGCAATTGAGTATACTCAAGTCCTAACTTGAATTAAGGGAATCATGTATATAAATCACACACATGACAGATTGTATGTTACAACCACTCTATCATCCGACTAGATAGGATTTGATTTCGATTCTAGTTGTGTAGTAGGGAAACCACAGCGAATTATGCATCAAGGATTGCTACAAGTGGATCCTTGAACCCTAGTACTCTTTTATATTAATTACAGTCACTTTTAGTTTAAGAATTCTATCTACATTCAATTCTAGAAATCTGTTTGGTTAACTCTCAACTAGAGAATATTAGAAGTAATTTTGTAAATTCCTAACAAGTTCCTGAGAACGATCTCAGTCTCTACTGAATTATTACTACATCGCAACCCTACACTTGGGGAAGCGAACAAGTTTTTAGCGCCGCTGCCGGGGATTTTCGACGGTTTTACAAAATTTCTGAAAATAATTTCTATTTGAGATTTTTAGAAGTCCTACTAACTTAGTTTGTTGTTTTGTTTTGCTCTGTTTTTGCAGGGATTCTAGGAGTCGAAGTAGTTACTTCAATTAGGTTTTTCTAACTCTTTTTAATTTTTTTCTTTTCTGAGATTTGCATGCTACATTGGTTTCGGGATTCTAATAACCGACTCATTAGTCAATGGGGAATTGTTGAAGGGATTGATAAGTAGCCACGTGCTAAGAAACATTTAGACTCTCCAATTTTGTCTGACAGTATGGCTGAGAATCAACCCAACCCTATGGCCAATCAAAATTTGGGCCAAACCGAAACGGGAGAGAATGAGGTTGAGAATGTTCATCGACCTAGAACTTTACAGTGATCACTTGCAACCTGCAAGAGTGAGTACTCCCTCATGCATAATTTTTTCATTCAATGCAGGGAATATTGATCTAAAACCTAGAGTAATCCAACTCCTTCCTAAGTTCCTTGGTTTAGACAGTGAGAGCGCATATCAACATCTTAAGAAATTCGATGAGGTGATAGCTACGTTGCACTTTGTAAACGTATCTGATGATGTTGTGAGACTTAGGTTATTTCATTTTTCTCTTAAAGAGAAGGCTAAGGCTTGGCTTCATGCATTAAGGCCAAGATCAATCGGCACATGGACTGAGATGACTAGGGAGTTCATTAAAGAGTTTTTCCCTACTCTTAAAACAAACATGTTGAGGCACTTAATCATGAATTTTGCTCAAAAAGAGGATAAGACCTTCTTCCAATGTTAGGAGAGGTTTAAAGCCCACATCATGGCTACAAAATTTGGCACGTAATAAGCTTTTTCTATGAAGGACTGACTTCGCCCATGCGTCAATTCGTAGAGATGATGTGCAATGGAGAATTCATGAATAAGGAAGCCGATGAAGCATGGGACTATTTTGATATCTTAGCCGAGAATGTACAATCTTGGGATACAACTAAACTAGCAAATCCCAAGATAAGCCAACAAAGAGAAAAGGGAGGAATCTACGTCCTCTCCAAAGAAGACAACATAAGTGCACGTGTAGCTAGCCTCATAAGAAAAGTTGAGGCCATGGAATTAGGGAAGGGAGAAAAGACTAAGGAACTTGAGAATATTTGTGGAGTTTGTTCTGGTAACCAACATGCAACACAGGATTGTCCTATAATCTCTGCATTTCAGGAAGTTCTACAAGAACAATGAAATGCCATAAATAATTATCAACGACCATTTAGCAACCTAAAGTCAAACACGTATAATTCTGGTTGGAGGAACTATCCTAATTTCAGTTGCAGGAATGGGCCATCAGAGAACGCAAACAATAACCCAAAAGCTACGCTTGAGGAAATATTGGGTACATTCATCTCGGCCCAAGCTGAGTACAACAAGAATTAATCTCACAAAATCGATGGGTTCATACAAGAACAACTAAAATTCAATCAGAATTCATCTCAAGCCATCAATGATTTGAAAATTTCAATGGCTAGATTTGAATCTCATCTTAGTGTTAGGGAGAAAGGCACACTTCCTGCCCAACCTCTCCCTAACCCAAGAACCCAATTTGAGATACAAGACCTCAGCCCATCCTCCCAAAATACAGAGCATGTTCAAGCTATCACCACTTTGAGTGGCGAAACAATTGATAAATCTAATCCGGTGAAGGCCTCAAAGCCCAAGGATCCAAAAATTGCCAATAAGGATGATATCTCGAACAACACTCCACATGAGAAAGAACCGGAAAGGCAATACAAGCCGGTTGCCCCATTTCCCTAAAGGTTGATTTCACCCAAACCTTTAGATAAAAATCTGGAAATCCTAGAGGTTTTTAAGCAAGTGAAGATCAACATTCCTTTGTTGGATGCTATAAAACAAATACCATCTTATGCCAAATTTCTGAAGGAATTATGTACAGTCAAAAGAAAACACAATGTTCACAATAAAGTACTTTTGACTGAGAATTTTGAGCGCCATTAATTAAACAAGAGGTGCCCCAAAAATACAAGGATCCAAGTAGTCCTACCATCTCATGCATCATAGGTGACTACCGGATCAAACAAGCTTTACTCGATCTTGGGGCAAGTGTTAACCTCATCCCATACTCGGTCTATGAACGACTTGGGTTAGGTAGATAGATCTATTTGTATACCGAGAGGGATGATTGAAGATGTCCTCGTCCAAGTCTATAAATTCTATTATCCAGTAGATTTTATTGTCTTGGATACACATCGGTGATGGGAACCGGTGCTCAAATTCCTGTCATTCTTGGCTGCCCTTTCTTAGCCACTTCAAATTCGATTATCAATTGTAGAAACGGGTTGGTACAAATGTCCTTTGGAAATATGACACTCGAGCTGAATATCTTTGATTTATGCAAACAACCACGGGATGATTGATGACGAGGTCCACGAAATAAATCCGATTAAATCATTCGTGGAAGACACATCCCTCCTGACCTTCTATTCCGACCCCTTGGAGGCATGCTTGGCCCATTCTCATGAGATTGATGATGACATGATAAGAGAGATAGATGCCATTTTGGATTCTATGCCGGTACTTGATAATAAAAGATGAAAGGCACCATTTAAGCCTTTACCCTTAAGCGAGAACAAGCCGCTTCCATCTAATATCAAGGCACCAAAGCTCGACCTAAAACCATTACCCACTGATTTAAAATATGTTTATTTAGGTTGAGATAAGACATATCCGGTGGTGATTTCTTCCGACTTGGATGAAGAACAAGACAGTAGGCTGATAGCCACTCTAATAGAGCATAAAAGCGCCATTGGATGGTCAATTGTGGATCTCAAAGGCATAGACCCCCTGATTTGTACTCATCGCATACACCTTGAGGAGAATACGAAAACATCTAGGCAACCACAAAGATGCCTCAATCCAAACATGAAGGAGGTGGTTAAGACCGAGGTATTAAAACTATTGGATGTACGTATCATTTACCCAATATCCGATAGTCAATGGGTGAGTCCAACTCAAGTGGTGCCTAAGAAATTCGGAATAACCATTGTAGCCAATGCCAACAATGAACTCGTACCAACCAGAGTCACTACTGGTTGGAGAATATGCATTGACTACAGGAAACTAAACACAGTTACAAGGAAAGACCACTTCCCCTTACCATTTGTTGATCAAATTTTAGAAAGGTTGGAGGATCATTCCCACTTTTGCTTCCTTGATGGGTATTCAGGGTATAACTAAATAGAGATCAGCCCTAGAGGACCAAGAGACAACATTCACATGTCCATTCGGCACTTTTGCCTATTGAAGGATGACGTTTGGACTATGCAATGCCCATGCCACCTTTCAGCGTTGTATGTTGAGTATTTTTCTGATATGGTGGGGACAATTCTTGAAGTCTTCATGGACGATTTCTCTGTATTTGGTTGTAACTTTGATGAGTGCCTTGTGCACTTAAAAACTGTGTTAAAAAGATGTAAAGAAAATAACCTCGTTTTGAATTGGGACAAATGTCACTTCATGGTTCAAAAAGGAATTGTCCTTGGTCACATCATCTCACAAAATGGAATCGAGGTGGACAAGGCTAAAAATCGATCTTATCTCTAACCTTCCACCCCCCAAAAGTGTACGAGATGTGCGGTCCTTTTTAGGACATGCCGGATTCTATAGACGGTTCATAAAGGACTTTAGTTCACTCTCTCGTCCTTTATGTAACCTCCTTCAAAAGAAAAATTCATTCGAGTGGAATAAGGATAGTCAAAATGCCTTTGACAAACTTAAAGATATATTGACATGTGCTCTCATAATGCAACCACCTTATTGGAGCCTTCCTTCTGAAATCAGGTGTGATGCGAGTGACTACGCTATTGGGGCTGTGTTAGGCCAAAGAAAAAAGAAGAAACCATGCGTCATCTACTACGCAAGTAGAACCTTAAACTCGGCTCAAGCAAACTACACTACTACAGAAAAAGAACTTTTGGCTGTAGTTTTTGCTTTAAACAAGTTTAGGTCCTACCTGATCAGATCCAAGATTATCATATTCACCAACCATGCCGCGCTTAAGTACCTTCTCTCTAGGAAGGATGCTAAGCCACGCTTGTTAAGATGGATCCTCCTACTCCAAGAATTTGACATAAAAATACGTGATAAGAAAGGAGTAGAAAACGTAGTTGCTGACCATCTTTCTAGACTTGTTCTCACTGATTCCCCTGAGACGAGCGTGATCAATGACATGTTCCCTGATGAACAACTTTTTAAAGTCTCCCAATTACCATGGTATGCGAACATACTAACTATCTTGCTACAGGTACAATTTCGACCATTGGAAAAAGCAAGATAAGGATAAGTTCTTCAACGAGGTGAGAAAATTCCTATGGGACGATTCGTAATTATTCAAGTATTATCCCGATTAAATCATAAGGAGATGTGTGCAGGATGATGAACAACAAAGTATTATCTACTTTTGTCATTCTCAAGCGTGTGGTGGCCACTTTTTGGCTAAGAAGACCACAGCCAAAATTCTGCAATGTGGGTTTTATTGGCCACCATGTTCAAAGATACCAATGAGTTTTGTAAAACGTGTGAGCCTTGTCAGAAATTGGGAGGAATATCCCGTAGAAATATAATGCCACTCAATCCCATCTTACAAATTGAAATTTTTTATTGTTGGGGCATCGATTTCATGGGTCCATTCCCATCTTCTTTTGAAAATTTATATATATTGCTAGCCGTCGATTATGTTTTAAAATGGGTCAAGGTGATTCCATGCCGGAACAATGACCATAAAACAGTCATTCATTTTTTAAAAGAAAATATCCTCTCCCGGTTTGGAACACCTCGAGTCATTATAAGTGATGGAGGATCTCATTTTTGTAACCACCCATTTAATGCTTTAATGAAGAAATATGGCATAAATCACAAGGTGAGCACTCCCTATCACCCACAAACAAGTGGACAAGCTAAGATATCCAACAGGGAAATTAAACAAGTTTTGGAGAAAACAGTGAACCCCGATCACAAAGATTGGTCACTTCGACTTACCGATGCACTCTGGGCTTACCATACCACTTTCAAGACCCCCATTGGAATGTCTCCCTATAGACTTGTCTATGGGAAAGCTTGTCACTTGCCCATGGAGTTTGAACATAAGGCATATTGGGCGATAAAGAAGATGAATTTTGATTCTGACAAAGCAAGCTCGTTGCGCAAACTTCAATTGAATGAACTTGCGGAACTCTGGAACGAGGCATATGAATATGCGAGAATTTACAAGGACAAGACGAAGGTATTCCATGATAAGAACATCCTTCGTAAGACCTTCACGATCAAACAAAAAGTCCTTATGTATAATTCTCGGTTACATTTCTTTCCGGGGAAATTGAAGTCTCGATGGACCGGTCCTTTCATTGTGAAAATTGTTTATCCATATGGGACCGTCGAGTTGTTAAATCCAAGGAATGGTAATATCTTTAAAGTAAATGGTCAGCGATTAAAGCCGTTCTTTGAGAATTTTCCTTCAGAAGGTATGTCCATACCTCTGACTGATCCTGTGTATCAGGATGTTTGATCTCCTAGTCTGATGGAGGTATAGAGTAGTTAGGATTAGGATTTTGTTGCTTTTGGTTTGTTGTTTCATAGGTTTGTTAGAAGGAGGTCAAATTTCAATTTTTGTTCTCTTAGGTACTCTGATTCCTCACTCCCTTTATTTTATCATTGCTCTCATGTTTTATGTATTGCACACCTTTTACATTGAGGACAATGCAAGATTTGGTTGGGGGGTGTGGGATCACTCGGATGAATCTAGTGTTTTGTAACATCTCGAGCAATATGATGAAGATTTTTCAAATTTTTAAAATTCAAAACTCCATTGGAAAACTTTATTTCTATGCATTCGGGATGGTGTAAGTACAAGATAAAGAGAGGCGAAGTGAGTGATGTTGAATACTTTGAACAATCTTTAAGGTACTAGTCTTATATGTGAATTCCCCTATTTTTATGATTGATAGAACTTTTGAACACTTTTACACCTAGTTCACTTCACACGATTCTTATGTTTTGAAAGGATTATTAGATTTGTGGATTAACTAAGTTTGGATTTGAGGTGTTGAGAAACCAAGCCGGGGTACTTTGTCCATCTTTGTCCATGGGAAAATAACGAAAGATACGGATTTATAAAAATCCTATCTAATATGTATAAAAAGGAAAGGAATGATGAAAAATGGGAATGATTGAAAATATGGTGGAAATTCCGAAAAGGTACCTATTACCAACCGGGGGATGGTCTACCCGTAACCAAAGCCATAAATGGGAAGTAGTGTGAAAGCCGTCGGAAGGACGGTAAGGCAAATTCCTGTTAAAGGCTTGTTGTTGATTTGTACACCTTGAATTTCATACCTTAGTTGATTTATGAAGAAGATAATCCTGAATTTTCATGAGATGAGCATTCACTGAGCACACTAGGTTAAATTGTTCAAATTCTTCTATTTATCTATCAATCAACGGGAAATCCATATGAGTACTTGTTATGCTTTTGAAAGTTTAATGTTTTTAACCTCTATCACTTAGTTTTGTTGATTTTTGTACTTGCATGTCTTAGAGTGTATAGAAGCATAGTTTCTGAAGGAGAGTTGGGTTTTGGAGGAACGAATTGTTTTATGCATGTTTTACTCGGGACTAGCAAAATGCTGGTTTGGGGGTGTGTTGAGTGCTTAAATGTGTATATTCTAACCCTATTTCATCACTAACTGCATGGTTTTCAAGCTTAAAGACTACTCTAATGCGTGATTTTGTGATTGTAGGAATGAGAGAAAGTTCACTTGATCGATAGCTAAAAGATTGCATTTAGGAGGCTGAGATGAAGACCCAAGGTGGGCCAAAGAAGAAGAAAGCAAAGAGAGAAGAAGGAGAGAACAAAGAAAAAAGAAAAGTTGCGGAAATCAAGTCCGACCGATCATGACCGGTCGGCCAAGAGGGCCACGACCGGTCTAGATCGATCGGCCACTCCCCCTTTACCTCTCTGGACACCAAATAGAAGAGGTCCGACCTGCCCCCACACTTCTGCACGCTGGACACTCCACAGAAGGGTCCGACCGGTCGTGACCGGTCGGCCAGTGTATTGCAACGAGAACTCAGCAGCTTATCATAGAAGCTCCGATTTTTGTGCGCAAGTGCGTAAGTGCTGCCCAAATCTAGAAGATTCTGAGGCAGTAGGACCTCTCCACTATAAAAGGGAACCTAGGGATCGTAGCTAAGGCATTCTAAAAAGATCTACAAAGGTGGGAGGCGGAGAAGGACGGAATCGGAGTTTCACAACTCCCTCTAGTTTGTGTTTTCTAGTTCATATTTTTAGTTGTTTTCATGTCTCCTTAGATCATGAATGGCTAAACCTCTTAGCTAGGGCTAAGAGGTGAAGCTTGTACTGAATCTGAGATGCTTTAATTCATTTGTTTTGGTTTCAAGTTGGATTTATTGAAGAACAATGGTTTATAGAAGTTTGAATAAAGTTTTAAGTAGTTTTTCTTAATCTTATGATGGCTCATGGATGTTTGGAAGAACTACTTTAGTTCTTAATTATTTTGTATAGTTCTAGACCTGTACGCTCCGAGGAATCGGATTCAATATACTCTAGACTTAGGATTTTCATGTGGGAACTTCAACCAAAGTTCTATCTTTTTGTTCTAATTTCTGAATTATGTGTTGATTGTGTATGTGATTTGAATGAAGTTCAAGTCATGATCTAATTAGGCTTTGTGACAGAGTTTAATGATGATTATGATTGTGATCTTAATCTATTGGAACTAGGATTGACCTATGCAATTGAGTGTGCTCAAGTCCTAACTTGAATTGAGGGAATTATTTATTTAAATCACACATATGACAGATTGTATGTTACAACCGCTCTATCATCCGACTAGATAGGATTTGATTTCGATTCTAGTTGTGTAGTAGGGAAACCACAGCGAATTATACATCAAGGATTGCTACAAGTGGATCCTTGAACCCCTAGTGCTCTTTTATATTGATTACATTCACTTTTAGTTTAAGAATTCTATCTACATTCAATTCTAGAAATCTATTTGGTTAGCTCTCAATTAGAGAATATTAGAAGTAATTTTGTGAATTCCTAACAAGTCCCTGAGAACGAACTCGGTCTTTATCGAATTATTACTATATCGCAACCCTACACTTGGAGAAGCGAACAATGAGGTTAACACTTGCCCTTAAATCGAGTAAGGCTTGTTTGATCCGATAGTCACCTATGATGCATGAGATGGTTGGACTACCCGGATCCTTGTATTTTTAGGGCACCTCTTGTTTAATAATAGCGCTTAAATTTTTAGTCAAAAGTACTTTGTTGTGAACATTGTGTTTCATTTTGACTGTATACAATTCCTTTAGAAATTTGGCATAGGATGGTATTTGTTTTGTAGCATCCAACAATGGAATGTTGATCTTCACTTGCTGAAAAACCTCTAAAATTTTCAAGGTTTTTGTCTAAAGGTTTGGGTGAAATCAACCTTTAGGGAAACGGGGCAACCGTCTTATATTGCCTTTCCGGTTCTTTCTCATGTGGAGTGTTGTTCGGGCTATCATCCTCTTTGGAACTTTCTGGATCATTAGGCTTTGGGGCCTTCACCGGATTAGATTTATCGATTATTTTTTCACTCCTTAAGGTGGTGATAGTTTGAACATGCTCCGTATGTTGGGAGGACGAGCTTGGGTCTTGTATCTCAAATTAGGTTCTTGGGTTAGGAAGAGATTGGGCAGGAAGTGTGCCTTTCTCCCTAACATTGAGATGAGATTCAACTCTAGCCATTGAGATTTTCAAGTCATTAATGGCTTGTGATGAATTTTGATTGAATTTCAGTTGCTCTTGCATGAACCCATCAATTTTCAGAGAATTAGTCTTGTTATATTCAGCTTGAACCGATACGAATGCACCCAATATCTCCTCTAGCGTAGCTTTTGGTGTGATTACTAGGGATGGACCTAGTAAGGGTTGAGCTTGGGGTTATTCCTCCAACTGAAATTGGGATGGTTCCTCCAACTAGAGTTATACGTGTTTGAGTTTGGAGCACTAAATGGCCGTTGATAACTGTTTATGCCATTTGATTGTTCTTGTAAGATATCTTGGAATGCGAAAATTGTGGGACAATCCTGTGTTGCATGTTGATTTTCGACACAAATTTCACAAACAATTTCAACGTCCTTTGAGTTAATCGTCTCTCCTTTCTTCAATTCCATGGCCTCGACTTTTCTTGTAAGGCTAGCCACACGTGCACTTATGTTATCTTCTTCTGAGAGGACATAAATTCCTCTTTTCTCCTTTTGTTAGCTTGTCTTGGGAATTGTTGATTTAGATGTATCCCAAGACTGTGCATTCTTAGCCAATTCATCAAAATAGTCCCATGCTTCCTCGGCTTCCTTATTCATGAATTCTCCATTACACATCATCTCTATGAATTAACGCATGGGTGAAGTCAGTCCTTCATAAAAGCTTATTACCCGCCAAATTTCGTAGCCATGATGTGGGCATGCATTTAACAAATCCTTGAACCTCTCCCAACATTGGAAGAAGGTCTCATCCTCTTTTTAAGCGAAATTCATGATAAGGCGCCTCAACATGATCGTTTTGTGAGTAGGGAAGAAATTTTTAATGAACTCCGTAGTCATCTCAGTCCATGTGCCAATTGATCTTGGCCTTAATGCATGAAGCCAAGCCTTAGCTTTCTCTTTAAGGGAAAAAAGAAATAATTTAAGTCTCACTACATCATCCGTTACATTTGCAAAGTGTATTGTGGCTATCACCTCATCAAATTCTTAAGATGTTGATAGGCACTTTCACTGTCTAGTCTATGGAATTTGGGAAGGAGTTGGATTACTCCTGGTTTAAAATCTATGTTCCCTGCATTATATGGAAAAACTATGCATGAGGGAGTGCTCGCTCTTGCAGGTTGCAAGTAATCACGTAATGTTCTAGGTCGGGGAACATTCTCAACCTCATTCTCTCCCGTTTCGGTTTAGCCTAGATTTTGATTGGCCATAGGGTTAGGTTGATTTCCAGCCATACTTTCAGACAACATTGGAGAATCTAAACGTTTCTTAGCACGTGGTTCCCTATCAATCCCTTCAACAATTCCCCCATCACAAATGAGTCGGTTATTAGAATCCCGAACCCAATGTGGTATGCAAATCTAAAAATAAATAAAAGAAAAGGGTTAGAAAAACCTGATTTGAAGTGATTACTTCGACTCCTAGAATTCCTGTAAAATTAAAACAAAACAAACAAACTAAGTTAGTAAAGAACTCCTAAAAATCTCAAATAGAAACTGTTTTCAGAAATTTTGTGAAAAATCGTCAAAGTATCCGGCAACAGCGCCAAAAACTTGTTCGCTTCCCCAAGTGTAGGGTTGCGATGTAGTAATAATCTCGGTAAGACCGAGGTCGATCCACAGGGACTTGTGTAGGAACTCACAAAACACTTCCAATGGTTTCTAATTGAGAACTAACTAAACATGATTTTGGAATTGGATGTAGATAGATATTTTGAACTAAAATTGAATGTAATCAATAATAAAGAGCACTAGGGGTTCAAGGATCCACTTGTAGCAATCCTTGATGCTTAATTCACTGTGGTTTCTCACTTACTCAACTAGAATCAAAATTAAATCCTATCTAGCCGGATGATAGAGCAGTTAAAACAAACAATCTGTCATATGTGTGATTCAAGTACATGATTCCCTCAATTCAAGTTAGGACTTGAGCACACTCAATTGCATAGGTCAATCCTAGTTCCAATAGATTAAGATCACAATCATAATCATCATTAAACTTTGTCACAAAGCATAACTAGATCATAATTTGAACTTCATTCAAATCAGTTACAAAATCACACATAATTCAGAAATTCAGAAAAGTAGAACTCTTGGCATGAAGTTCCCACATGAGAATCCAAGGTCTAAAGCGTATTGAATCTGATTCCTCGGAGCGTACAGGTCTAGAACCATTTAAAATAATTAAGAACTCAAGCAATTCTTCTAAACATCCATGAACCATCATAAGATTAAGAAAAACTACTTAGAACTTTATTCAAACTTCAAACCATTGTTCTTCACTAATAATCCAACTTGAAAACAAAACAAACGAATTAACACATCTTAGATTCACTACAAGCTTCACCTCATAGCCCTAGCTAAGAGGTTTAGCCGTTCATGATCCAGGGAAACATGAAAGTAACTAAGAAAAATATAAAAACTAGAAGAACAAACTAGGAGGAGTTGTAGAACTCCGAATCCGACTTCCGCTCCCTCCCGCCATGGTAATTCTCTTCTAAGATGCCTTAGGAACGAGCTAAAGAAGTCCTTTTATAGGTTTGGAGCCCTTGGTGAGAAGAAACTTTGAGAAATCCTGCAAAAATTACATTTTGCGCAGCAGAATTCGAAGCTTGTAGAAGAAGCTATGTTATGCAGACGACCGGTCTGAACTCACGGACGACCGATTGCACGACCGGTCTCAAAAGGCTAAAAACGGTCCAGTGTGTTTTCTAGAAATTCGAACCAAAAATTCAATTCAACGACCGGTCGGACACCGGTCTAAGTAATGGACGACCGGTCGTGATTGGTCCTAGCAATGTTAGCAGCATGGATCCTCCTGTTGAGTGTTCAGACCGGTCAGGCGACCGGTCCTAGGTTATGGATGACCGGTCTGCAGTGTAATTTTCTGCACTTCTTCCTTTTCTCCTTTACTTTCTTTCTTCCACCCTTTGACGCTTGGTCTTTCGATCTTCAATGCTTGTAAACAGCGTCTCTAAGCCTTCAATTGATGAATTCTCTCTCTCATTCCTACAACCACAAAACATGCATTAGTTGGGTCTTTAATCATGTATTTCAAGCATAATTAGTGATAAAATGGGGTTAGAATATACGCATTTAAGGGCTTAACACATCCAACATATCATGATGGATCTAAGATCTCTATAACACAAAATCCTATCAATCAACACCCCATTAAGCAATCTTAGTACTCAAAACATCTCATGTAAGAGAAACACAAGAGATAGAAGATGAACTAAAAATACTAACTTTATTTCAAACTTAAACTAAAAGTATTCTTCATAAAACCCAAAAGTGCTTGAACGAATTCGAATTGAACATTGCAAACAACTATAAGCTTCACCTTTTAGCCCTAGCTAAGAGGTTTAGCCAACCATCAACAGGTTAAACTAAAACTCAAAGGAAAACTAAAGAAAAACCTAGAAAAACCGAGTTTGGAGGAGTTGCAGACACTCAACAGCGATCTCCTTCACCTCGCACAACTTCCCAAGCCTTCTATGATATGTTAGGAACAAGCCCTAGGCATCCTTTTATAGATTTGGAGCTCCACCGACTCAGAAAGTTCCAGAATCGTCATAATACTTACACAATTGTGCATGAAAAATCGGAGCTTCTAAGAGAAGCTTGCTGACTGGAGAGTGGCCGACCGGTCTTGACCGGTCGGACCCACCTGGACGTTGGTCCAGCGAGTTTAGAGTAAGGGCTACCTTGTGGCCGACCGGTCTTGACTGGTCTAGCCCTTTCTTCCTTGATTTTCTTTCTTTCTTTCTCTCTCCTCTCCTTGCTTTTTTCTTCTTCTCATGGTCCATCTTCTATCATCCTTAAAGGCTTCTAAATATGTTCTTTTAGAATCTATTTGATGAAGTCTCTCTCTCATTCCTATAATAATAAAAACATGCATTAGAGAAGTACTTTAAACATATGAAACATGCATAATAGTGATGTTTGGGGTTAAAATATGCATAATTCAGAGCTCAACATCATTCCTTGGATTCAAAAGTTCGACGGTCCCATATGAGTAAAATGTTTAAACAATGAAGGGACCGGTCCATGGAGACCTCAATTTGTCCAAAAATAAATGTAATCGAGAACTATACAAAATGACCTTTTGATTGATCGTGAAAGTCTTATGAAGGACGTTCTTATCATGGAATACCTTCATCTTGTCCTTGTAAATTCTCGAGTTCTCATATGCCTCATTCCAGAGTTCTATAAGTTCATTCAATTGAAGCTTGCGCAGCGAGCTTGCTTTGTTAAAATCGAAATTCATTTTCTTTATCGCCCAATATGCCTTATGTTCCAACAAAATAGGCAAGTGACAAGCCTTCCTATAGACGAGTCTATAAGGTGACATTCTAATGAGGGTCTTGAAAGTTGTACGGTAAGCCCAGACCGCATCAGTAAGTCGGAGTGACCAATCCTTACGATTGGGATTTACTGTTTTTTCTAAGCTATGTTTGATTTCCCTATTGGGTATCTCAGCTTGCCCACTTGTTTGTGGGTGATAGGAAGTGCTCACTTTATGAGTAACACAATATTTTCTTATTAATGCTTCGAATGGTCTATTATAAAAGTGAGACCCTCCATCACTAATAATGACTCAAGGCGTTCCAAACTGGAAAAGGATATTTTCTTTTAAGAATCAAATTACCATTTTATGATCATTGTTCCGGCACGAAATCACTTCAACCCATTTGAAAACATAATCAATAGCAAGAAGTATATATAAATTTTCAAATGACGAGGGGAATGGGCCCATGAAATCGATACCCCAACAATCAAATATTTCAATTAGTAAGATGGGATTGAGTGGCATCATATTTCGACAGGATATTCCTCCCATTTTCTGACAAGGCTCACAAGCCTTACAAAACTCATGTACGTCCTTGAACATGGTGGGCTAATAAAACCCACATTTCAGAATTTTGGCGGTGGTCTTCTTAGCCGAAAAGTGGCCACCACATGCCTGAGAGTGACAAAAGGAGATGACACTGTATTGCTCATGATTCAACACACATCTCCTTATGATTTGATCGAGATAATATTTAAACAAATATGGGTCATCCCAAAGGAATTTCCTTACCTCCATGAAGAATTTAACATTATCTTGCTTTCTCTAATGTGTTGGAATTGTACCTGTAGCAAGATAGTTAGCAATGTCCGCATACCAAGGCAATTGAGAGACTTTAAAAAGTAGTTCATCAAGGAACATGTCATTGATCGGGGTCGTCTTAATGGAATCAGTGAGGACAAGTCTAGAGAGATGGTCAACCATTACATTTTCTACTCCTTTTTATCTCGTATTTCTATATCAAATTCTTGGAATAGGAGGATCCATCTAAGTAAGCGCGGCTTAACATCCTTCTTAGCAAGAAGGTATTTAAGTGCCGCATGGTCAGTGAATATGATGATCTTGGATCCTACCAAGTAGGACCTAAACTTGTCTAAAGAAAATACTATGGCTAAGAGTTCCTTCTCCGCAGTGGTGTAATTTGCCTGAGCCGAGTTTAGAGTTCTACTCACATAGTAAATGATATATGGCTTCTTCTCTTTTCTCTGGCCTAACACCACCCCAATAGCGTAATCACTAGCATCGTACATGATCTAAAAAGAAAAGCTCCAATCAGGTGGTTGCATTATAGGAGCATATGTTAACATACATTTAAGTTTGACAAAGGCATTTTAACATTCCTCATTCGAGTGGAATGAGGTTTCCTTTTGGAGGAGGTTACATAAAGGATGAGAGAGAAGACTAAAGTCCTTGATGAATCTCCTATAGAATCCGACATATCCCAAAAAGGACCACACATCTCGTACGCTCCTAGGTGGTGGGAGGTTAGAGATAAGATCAATTTTAGCTTTGTCTACCTCAATTCCTTTAAATGAAATAATGTGACCAAGGACTATTCCCTTTTGAACCATAAAGTGACATTTCTCCCAATTTAGCACTAGGGTCTTCTCTTCACATCTTTTCAAAATAGTTTTTAAGTGCCCAAGGCACTCATCAAAATCACAACCAAATACAGAAAAGTCGTCCATGAAGACCTCAAGAAACTTCCCCACCATGTCAGAAAAAATACCCAACACACATCGTTGAAAAATGACGGGGGCATTACACAGTCCAAACGGCATCCTTTGATAAGCAAAAGTACCAAAGAGGCATGTGAATGTCATTTTCTCTTGATCCTTAAAGGCAATTTCTATTTGGTTGTAGCTCGAATATCCATTAAGGAAGTAAAAATGAGAGTGACCTACTAACCTTTTTAAGATTTGATCGACAAAAGGTCAAGGGAAGTGGTCTTTCCTTGTAACCGTGTTTAGCTTTCCATAGTCAATACACATTCTCTAACCGGTAGTGACCCTAGTTAGCACGAGTTCATTGTCGGCAATGGCTACGATGGTAATCCTGGATTTCTTAGGCACGACTTGAGTTAGACTCACCCATTGACTATCGAATATTGGGTAGATGATACCCACATCCAATAGTTTTAACACCTCGACTTTAACCACCTCCTTCATGTTTGGATTGAGGTGTCTTTGTGATTGCCTAGATATTTTCACATTCTCCTCAAGGTTTATGCGATGAGTACAAATCAGGGGGTCTATGCCTTTGAGATCCGCAATTAACCACCCAATGGCATTCTTATTTCTTTAAGAGTAGTGATGAATCTACTCTCTTGTTCCTCATCCAGGTGGGAAGAAATCACCACTAGATATGTCTCATCTAGACCTAAATAGATGTATTTCATATCCATAGGTAAAGGTTTTAGGTCAAGGTTTGGTGCCTTGATACTAGATAGAAGAGGCTTGTTTTCGATTAAGGGCAATGGCTCAATTGGTGCCTTCCACTGGTTAGTATCAAGTACCGGCACAGAGTCTAAAATGGCATCCATCTCCCATATCATGTCATCATCAATGTCATGGGAGTGGGCCAAACACGCTTTCAAGTGATCAGAGAAAAATGTTAAGAGGGATGCATCTTCCATGAATGAGTCAATTAAGTTTATTTCGTGGACTTTCTCATCATCGTCCTGTGGTTGTTTGCATAAGTTGAAAATATTCAACTCGAGTGTCATATTTCCAAAGGACATTTGTACAACCTCATTCCTACAATTAATTATTACGTTTGATGTTGCTAGGAAAGGACGGCCAAGTATGACGAGAATTTGAGTACCGACACTAATGACGGGATGTGTATCTAAGATAATAAAATCCACCGGGTAGTAGGATTTATCAACTTGGACAAGCACATCTTCTATCACCCCTCTCGGTATACTAATAGATCGATTAGTGAGTTGAAGCATGATTTTGGTGGGTTTTAATTCACCTAAACATAGTTGCTCGTAGTCGAGTAAGGGATGAGGTTAACACTTGCCTCCAAATTGAGTAAAGCTTGTTCGATCCGGTAATCACCTATAATGCATGATATGGTTAGACTACCCAGATCCTTGTATTGTTTAAGCAATTCTTGTTTAATGATAGCACTCAAATTCTCAGTCAAAAGTACTTTATTGTTCACATTGTGTTTCCTCTTGATTGTACAAAGATCCTTAAAAAATTTGGCATAAGATGGTATTTATTTTATAGCATCCAACAATGGAATGTTGATCTTCACTTGCTTGAAAACCTCTAAAATATCCTGATTTTTGTCTAAATGTTTGGGTGAAATTAACCTTTGAGGAACAGGAGCAACCGGTGTAAGACCCGTACCCTGATTGCCCTCCGTACGTTTAGTTTCTGGTGCCGGTACGTCCCAGATGGGCTAGATTAGCGAGCCTTGATCGCGACCCTATTTTAGTACCGCATCGACCCAAGACTTATACCCCGATGATCGCGTAGGCGCTGTGATTCCAACGCCGCGTGGCACGCCCCATTACGATACCTGGTGTGAAAGTTGCGATCATTTGCGCAATCCGAGGCGGGCCACGCAACGCACGTGTGGCGCAGGCCCCACTTGTACAAATCCCAAGAAAGGTCAAATCAATCAATCACCCTCACCCATACCCCTCTCATCACCCTAGTCTACACACACCATACCCACCCTATCCCTCTCTCACCACAAAGTCAACACAAGCCCATACCTCCCATACCTTCCATGCCCCTGCCATGCTAGCCATCATACCCCCATGATTCCTCCTCTCTACCCATACAAGTGCATACGTAGGGGAGAGGAGGGTGTTCGCTCGCCTCAAGTGTAAGGTTGCGATGTAATAATAAAACTCGATAAGACCGAGGTCGATCCACAGGGAAATAGTAACAGCTACCAAATCACTCCAGCAACTCGGTTTTTTTTTTTTAAAGAAATCAGATTTAATTGAATGCTTACTTAACACAGGAACTTAATGAAAAATCAGAGATAATAAGTACTAAGGCTTTCAAGGATCCCCTTGTAGCAATCCTATGTCAATTCAGTCAATCCAAGTAGAAAACACAACTAGAATCGATCTAGTTGGAAAATAAAGCATTTACACACATTCCATCACATTCAGGTTGAACTTCCAAGTTCTAGTTCCATTCAATCAATACAAAACTCAAAACTATAGCCTGCGGAGTAACAGCCATGCCTCTGGACTATGGCCTGCTCAAGGATTACTATAATCCGAATTTAGATAAACAAACATGATAATCTCAGAAAATTAAAAGGAATTCATGTCCGGAGCACATAAACTCAGATAAAACATCTCAAACTACCATTATTTGGAACTAAACCATGCAAAAATCCAAACTTGAATGTAAATTACTTGAATTAAACTTAAACCAATCATAGAATTAGCTACAAGCTTCACCTCTCAGCCTTAGCTGAGAGGTTTTAGCCGAGCATAGTCATGCTACAACTAAAAACTCTGAAATAAAGCATAAAAATAGAAAAACCCAAATAGGAGAGTTGCAGCCGCTCCACAATCGCCTCCACTCTCCAAACTCACGTTCCTTAGCCTCTCTGATACCCTAGGGAGAGCCCCTAGGTGTCCTTTTATAGCAAGCAACCTCCCTTACGTCTGATCCTGCGAAAGACTTCGCATTGCGCAGCAATTTTAGGAGTCCTAATATAGAAAGGACTTTCCATACGCAGGGCCGACCGGTCGTGACCGGTCGGGCTGATGTTTTACACATTCCAGGGGGTGCTGCCGACCGGTCAAGATCGGTCGGTCAGAGTCTAGCCATTATTCCAGCAACTGTAGCCGACCGGTCATGACCGGTCGGACCAAGTTGTCCATCCATCTAGCGTATACAGCCGACCGGTCAAGACCGGTTGGGCTCCTCTGTCCAATTTCCAGTATGCATGGCCGACCGGTCTTGACCGGTCGGCCTATTCTTCGATGTGATCAGCAACCGTGGCTGACCGGTCAGCCCTCTTCACTTTGTTCTTCTTTCTTACTTTTCGTCTCTTCTTTCCTTCTTTCTCTTCTCCTTGCTTTCTTCTATCTTTGATTCTCTTTCGTCCTTCATACAAAAGCTCCAAAAGCGTTCCTTTAATCCCAATTGAATGAAGTCCGCTCTCATCCCTTGTAATCACAAAACATGTGTTAGGTAGGCCTTTAAACCATAAAAATCATGCAAACCATGTAGTGTAATGGGCAATGCAATGTATAAATTGGAGGTTCAACACACCCCCCAACCAACTTTTTGCTAGTCCCGAGCAAAACATGCGTGAAAACAATTTCAAACCTCCAAACCCAACTCTCTTCCAGAAACCATGATTCTACCCACTCCAAGATGTACAAGTATAAAATTTGGAGAAATTAGGTGATAGAAGCTGAACCTTGGACTCTCAAAACATAAGAAGTGTTTACATGAAGTTCCCGCTGATTGATTGATAAATAGAAGAACTCGAACAAATTCAACCTAGTGTGTATAGTGAAAATTCATCTCATGAGTTCCTGTGATCATCTTCTTCATAGATTAGGTAAACCAATGATTTTAAAGTGCACAGAGCAACAGCAAGCCTATGACAGGAATTTGTCTTACCGTCCTTCCGACGGCTTTCACACTACGTCCCATTTCCGGCTTTGGTTACGGTTCGACCATCCCCCGGTTGGTAATAGGCAGCCCTTTTCGAAATTTTCCACCATTTTTCTTTCCGTCCCGATTTCATCCTTTCTTTCCTTTTTCTTTTAAATTAGATAGGATTTTTAGAAATCCATATCTTCCGTTATTTTCCCATGGACAAGGATGGACAAAATACCCCGGCTTGGCTACTCAACACCTTCAAATCAAAGTCTAGCTAATCCACAAATCACATAACCCTGTCACTCATGAAAATCGTGCAATGTGAACTTGGTGCAAAGGTGTTCAAATTTTCTATTAATCACAACAATAGGGGAACTAACATATAAAATTATTATGTTGGGAGAAATTCAAAACTACAACATCACACACTTCGTATCTCCTCTTCTTATACTCGTAGCATCTCAAATGTATAGAAACAAGATTTTCTGGAAGAGTTTTGAGAAGTTAGAAAATTCGAAAAAATTTTGTGCATATGAAGCTCGAAATGTTGCAATATGCTAGATGAAGAATCCCATCTCACCCCCCAACCAAATCTTGCATTGTCCCCAATGTAAAAAGATAGTCAATTAGCATGAACATGAGAGCAATGGTAAACAATGAGAGAGTGAGAACAATAGTACCTGATAGAGCGATCATGGAATTCTCCAACCCAACAACTAAAACCTATGAAAACAGTAAAACAAAACTAAACCTACCTATGCTATACCTCCATCAGACTAGGAGATCAATCATCCTGATAGACAGGATCATTCAGGGGGATGGACATGTCCTCTGAATCAAATTTCTCAACAAATGGTTTAAGGCGTTGTCCATTAACTTTGAAACAGTCACCATTCGCTGCATTCTCAATCTCAACAGCCCCATGAGGAAAAACTTCTTTGACAATATATGGGCCGGTCCATCGAGATCGTAATTTTCCCGAAAAAAGATGAAGTCGGGCATTATACAAGAGCACTTTCTGCCCTTCATGGAAAGATTTCCTTAAGATGTGCTTGTCATGAAAGGCCTTCATCTTGCTCTTGTAAATTCTCAAATTCTCATATGCATCATTCCGGATCTCATCAAGCTCATTTAATTGAAGTTTGCGAAGCGAGCTAGCCTTGTCAATGTCAAAATTTAAAGCCCGAACCGCCCAATAGGCTTTGTGTTCTATTTCTACAGGCAAGTGGCAAGCTTTCCCATAGACAAGTCTATAAGGGGACATTCCAATGGGTGTCTTGTAGGCAGTACGGTGAGCCCAAAGTGCATCATCTAATCTTAGGGACCAATCCTTGCAATCCGGTCTCACCGTCTTTTCCAAAATCTGCTTGATTTCCCTATTGGAGATTTCAGCTTGTCCACTTGTTTGTGGGTGGTATGGGGTACTCACTTTGTGCCTAATACCATAGTTCTTCATCAAAGTTTCAAAAGGTCTATTGCAAAAGTGAGAACCACCATCACTAATAATGGCTCGAGGCGTCCCAAATCTAGGAAGTATGTTTTCTTTGAGAAACTTGAGAATCCGTACGATGATCGTTGGTTCTACATGGGATAGCCTCTATCCATTTAGACACATAGTCTACGGCAAGAAGAATATAGACATGTCCAAAAGATGAGGGGAATGGTCCCATGAAATCGATGCCCTAACAGTCAAAGACTTCAAGATGTTGAATTGGGGTGAGAGGCATCATATTTCGACGGGATAATCCTCCTAACTTCTGGCAGCGCTCGCACGCTTTGCAAAACTCGTGGGTGTCCTTAAATAACGTGGGCCAATAAAAACCACACTGCAGAATTTTTACAGTTGTTTTCTTGGCTGAAAAATGACCCCCACATGCTTGATCATGACAAAAGGAGATGACTGAATTGTGTTCATCATCGGGGACGCATCTCCTTATAATTTGGTCTGGGCAATATTTAAACAACAGAGGTTCATCCCAGAAAAATCTGCGCACTTCCCTTAGAAATTTACGTCTATCTTGCGCAGTCCAATGAGTCGGCATCGCACCTGTGGAAAGATAATTGGCTATATCAGCGTACCATGGTGGATGCATAGCAACAAAGAGTTGCTCATCAGGGAATGAGTCCTCAATAGGTGACTCGTCAATGGAATTTGGTAGGACTAGGCGGGATAGATGATCCGCCACCACATTTTCTACCCCCTTCTTATCTTTGATCTCTAAGTCAAATTCTTGAAGGAGTAGGATCCATCTTAGCAAACGGGGCTTAGCATCCTTCTTAGAAAGAAGGTATTTCAGCGCCGCATGATCCATATAGACAATAACTTTGGATCCTATTAAGTATGGCCTGAATTTGTCCAAGGCAAAAATGACAGCTAAGAGCTCTTTCTCCGTAGTCGAATAATTAAATTGGGCAGAATTCAAGGTCCTACTTGCGTAGTAGATGACATGGGGCTTTTTATCTTTCTTTTGGCCTAACACCGCCCCAATAGCAAAATCACTCGCATCGCACATCAACTCAAAAGGCATGTACCAATCTGGTGGTTGCATGATAGGAGCGGTTGTCAACATGTCTTTTAGCTTTGAAAAAGCTAATTGACATTCGGCACTCCACTCAAATTGGTTCTCCTTTTGTAGAAGGTTGCATAAAGGCCTTGAGATGTGACTAAAATCCTTTATAAACCTTCGATAGAAACCGGCGTGTCCAAGGAAGGACCGCACATCGCGTATGCTTTTGGGTGGTGGTAGATTGGAAATTATGTCAATTTTCGCCCGGTCTACCTCTATTCGATTGGACGAGATGATATGTCCAAGGACTATTCCTCTTTGTACCATGAAATGGCACTTTTCCCAGTTTAATACAAGTTGCTTTTCCTCACACCTCATCAAGACCAACTTCAAGTGCTCGAGACACTCATCAAATGTACAACCAAAAACAGAAAAGTCATCCATGAACACCTCAAGAAACTCACCCACCATGTCCGAGAAAATACTCAACATGCATCGTTGGAATGTGGCGGGTGCATTGCATAACCCGAGTGGCATCCTTCGGTAAGCGAAGGTACCAAACGGGCATGTAAATGTGGTTTTCTCTTGGTCTTCCGGAGCTATCTCAATTTGGTTATATCCGGAATAGCCATTTAGGAAGCAATAATAGGGATGGCCTGCCAACCTCTCCAAAATTTGATCCATAAATGGGAGGGGGAAGTGGTCTTTCCGAGTGACCGTGTTGAGCTTCCTATAATCAATGCACATACGCCAACCGGTGGTCACTCTAGTCGGTATAAGCTCGTTGTTGGCGTTTTCGATGATGGTAATACCGGATTTCTGGGGGACAACTTGGGTAGGACTCACCCATTGGCTATCTGAGATGGGGTAGATGATACCCACATCCAATAGCTTTAACACCTCGGCTTTGACAACCTCCATCATGTTTGGATTTAGCCGTCTTTGAGGTTGTCTAGTCGTTTTTGCATTTTCTTCAAGGTGTATACGGTGAGTGCAAACCGAAGGATCTATCCCTTTGAGATCCGCTATTGTCCAACCTATGGCTTCCCGGTGTTTTTTGAGTAACTCAATCAACTTGAGCTCTTGGTCTCTCTCTAGGTGGGAGGCAATGACAACTGGAAAAGTTTCCTCTTGACCCAAATATGCATATTTAAGCTCGGATGGCAGTGGTTTGAGGTCAAGCTTCGGTGGTTTGATGTTAGACGGTAGAGGCCTTGATGTGGTTGGTGGCAATTTTTCAAAATGGGGCCTCCACCGGCTAGTATCAATTACCGGTCTTACTGCTTGCACAATTTCACTAATGATGGGGTCTTCAGAATCCATGAAGTGTGCTAAGCATGTCTCCAAGCTTTCTAGTGGTTCAAGTTGGAGGAGTTCTTCTTCTTCAAAAATTTCCAGCATGTTTACATCGAAGAACTCATCATCATCGACATCCCTATGTCTTTTGCCCAGGTGAAACACATTTACCTCTAGTGTCATGTTTCCGAAAGATAGTTGCATCACCCCATTCCGGCAATTGATGATTGCATTTGATGTGGCAAGGAATGGGCGGCCTAATATTACCAGTATTTGGGTGCTAGCATCCAAAACCGGTTGTGTGTCTAAGACTATAAAATCTACCGGGTAGTAGATTTGTCAACCTGGACTAGAACATCCTCAACTATCCCCCTCGGTACACGGATAGATCTATCAGCGAGTTGCAATGTGGTTTTGGTGGGTTTTAATTCACCAAGACCCAATTGCTCATATACCGAGTATGGGATCAAGTTCACACTCGCCCCCAAGTCTAACAAGGCACGTTCAATCCGGTAGTCTCCAATGATACATGAGACGGTGGGACTACCGGGATCTTTGAATTTTGGGGGGGTCTTTTGAGTGAGGATGGCACTAACTTGCTCAGTTAAGAAGGCCTTTTGCTGCACATTATATTTGCGTTTTGTTGTGCATAGGTCTTTTAGAAACTTGGCATAAGAGGGAATTTGTTTGATGGCATCAAGCAAAGGGATATTGATCTTGACTTGTCTGAAAATCTCTAGAATATCTTGAGAATTTGGGAGAGATTTTGGGGCAACCAATCTCGAAGGGAATGGTGCTACGGGCTTGTAAATGCGTTCCGGTTGTTGTGGGGTTAAGTTAGATCCATTTTCATCCTCAGAATTTACCGGATCATTAGGCTCATCGGCCTTCACCGGAATAGTTTTGTCAATTTGTTTACCACTTCTAAGGGTGGTAATGAATTTAGCTTGCTCCATGTTTTGGTTGGAAGGATTAGAGATGCTCACTTCATGTACTTGCTTTGGATTGGGCTGAGGTTGGGCCGGAAAGGTCCCTTCCCTAGCATTCAAGCGTCCCTTAATCTCATCAACCGAGACTTTCAGCTCTTGGAACATTTGCTGATTCGATTCATTTATTTGCGCTTGCCCTTGCATAAACATTTTCAAGGTATCCTCCAATGAGAATTGAGGTGGGGCCATATTTTGCATGGGTGGCCCTCTTTGGGAATTGGTAGGATTGCCCATAGGAGCATTCTTCCAACTGAAATTTGGGTGGTTCTTCCAACTCTCATTGTACGTATTACCTACCGGTCCATTGAAGGGCCGTTGATAACCATATGTGGCATTGGCTGTCTCTTGTAGCATTTCCTCAAATGCAGGAATTGTGGGACAATCTTGCGTAGCGTGTAAGTCGGTGAGGCAAATCCCACATGTAGTTTCAACAGCTTCCTTGGACTTGGGAACTCCACTTTTGCTACGTTCCATGGCTTCAACCTTCCTTGTGAGGTTGGCTATCCTTGCATTCACGTCGTCTTCCTCTTTAAGGACATAGATCCCTCCTTTCTCTTGAGTGGGCTTGGGGTTCTTGGGTTTATCCGAGGTATCCCAAGATTGGGCGTTTTCAGCCAACATGTCCAAGTAACTCCAAGCATCATCTGGATTTTTACTCATAAACTCGCTATTGCACATCATTTCCACAAATTGGCGCATATTGGAACTTAATCCATCATTGAAAAAATTTATAACTCGCCAACTCTCGTAGCCATGATGTGGGCAAGCAAGCAGGAGTTCCTTAAATCTTTCCCAACACTGAAAGAAAGATTCACCTTCTTTAGCCGAAAAATTCATTATGGCTCTTCGAAGGGTGTTCGTTTTATGAGCCGGGAAGAACTTTTTCAAGAATTCCCGGTTCATCTCAACCCATGACCCAATCGAGCGTGGTCTAAGAGAGTGAAGCCAATCTTTGGCTCTTTCTTTCAAAGTGAAGGGAAAAAGTTTAAGTCTGATTGTATCCTCAGAAACATTGGGATAATGCAAGGTGGCCAACACTTCTTCGAATTCTTGCAAGTGTAAGTATGGGCGGTCAGAGTCTAGCCCATGGAATTTAGGTAAAAGTTGGATTACACCCGGTTTTATGTCAAGGGTCCCACCGTTAGCTGGTAGAACTATGCAAGAAGGTGTAATTGTACGAGCAGGTTGTAGGTAATCCCGTAGTGATCTCATTGGAGGAACATTATGTACCTCATTCTCTCCTACTCCTTCCTGATTTGCGTTTGTTGTTGGAGTAGGGGGGGGAGGATTCCTTAAAGGTGTTTGATCCATACTCCCCAAACTTTCACAATGCTCTTGATAATTCCGGACTCGTCTATGGACTGACAATGGTCCAACTAAACCACCTTCAGATTGGAGACGATTTGAGTGATTACGTTCCCAACGGGACATAAACCACTCAACCAGAAACTGAAACCAATCCTATTCTAGAAAACTAAAATCTGAAACTGAAAGAAAATTCTGCAGAAGCTAAGTTAGAAGGGTATCACCTGATGCGCTTGAACTAGAGAAAAATTCCTACAAAACAGAAAAACTTGTTAGTTCTAAAAAAAAATCAAAAAGCCTATCTATTTTTACTTCTACAGCCACTGAAATTATTTGGAAACCGTTATCTAATTCCCCGGCAGCGGCGCCAAAAACTTGTTCGCTCGCCTCAAGTGTAAGGCTGCGATGTAGTAATAAAACTCGGTAAGACCGAGGTCGATCCACAGGGAAATAGTAACAGCTACCAAATCACTCCAGCAACTCGATTTTTTTTTAAAAAGAAATCAGATTTAATTGAATGCTTACTTAACACAGGAACTTAATGAAAAATCAGAGATAATAAGTACTAAGGCTTTCAAGGATCCACTTGTAGCAATCCTATGTCAATTCAGTCAATCCAAGTAGAAAACACAACTAGAATCGAAGTCCTATCTCTCATCTAGTTGGAAAATAAAGCATTTACACACATTCCATCACATTCAGGTTGAACTTCCAAGTTCTAGTTCCATTCAATCAATACAAAACTCAAAACTATAGCCTGCGGAGTAACAGCCATGCCTCTGGACTATGGCCTGCTCAAGGATTACTATAATCCGAATTTAGATAAACAAACATGATAATCTCAGAGAATTAAAAGGAATTCATGTCCGGAGCACATAAACTCAGATAAAACATCTCAAACTACCATTATTTGGAACTAAACCATACAAAAATCCAAACTTGAATATAAATTACTTGAATTAAACTTAAACCAATCATAGAATTAGCTACAAGCTTCACCTCTCAGCCTTAGCTGAGAGGTTTTAGCCGAGCATAGTCATGCTACAACTAAAAACTCTGAAATAAAGCATAAAAATAGAAAAACCCGAATAGGAGAGTTGCAGCCGCTCCACAATCGCCTCCACTCTCCAAACTCACGTTCCTTAGCCTCTCTGATACCCTAGGGAGAGCCCCTAGGTGTCCTTTTATAGCAAGCAACCTCCCTTGCGTCGGATCCTGCGAAAGACTTCGCATTGCGCAGCAATTTTCGGAGTCCTAATATAGAAAGGACTTTCCATACGCAGGGCCGACCGGTCGTGACCGGTCGAGCTGATGTTTTACACATTCCAGGGGGTGCTGCCGACCGGTCAAGACCGGTCGGTGAGAGTCTAGCCATTATTCCAGCAACTGTGGCCGACCGGCCATGACCGGTCAGACCAAGTTGTCCATCCATCCAGCGTATACAGCCGACCGGTCGGGCTCCTCTGTCCAATTTCCAGTATGCATGGCCGACCGGTCTTGACCGGTCGGCCTGTTCTTCTATGTGATCAGCAACCGTGGCTGACCGGTCAGCCCTCTTCACTTTGTTCTTCTTTCTTACTTTTCGTCTCTTCTTTCCTTCTTTCTCTTCTCCTTGCTTTCTTTTATCTTTGATTCTCTTTCGTCCTTCATACAAAAGCTCCAAAAGCGTTCCTTTAATCCCAATTGAATGAAGTCCGCTCTCATCCCTTGTAATCACAAAACATGTGTTAGGTAGGCCTTTAAACCATAAAAATCATGCAAACCATGTAGTGTAATGGGCAATGCAATGTATAAATTGGAGGTTCAACAGAGGGCTTCTCATTTTTCCATTTGCAAAGAAGAAGGGAGAGAGAGAGAGAGAGAGAGAGAGAGAGAGAGAGAGAAGACTAAGAAGAGAGAGGAAGAGAGAGATTTGGAGGGAGATTAAGAATTAGAAGGTGGAGATCAAGCTTGGAGGGCCCCAACCATCATTCGGACCGTCCGATCGTCAATCCAACTCCATCCAACCGTCCAACCATCATTGTGAGTGCAACGGGGGACATAAACTCCCCCTTTTCTCGTTTGCCTTTCATTTTCTTTCCTTAGGCCCACCTTGTGATGGACAGTCAGATGGATGGATTGGATCATCCATGTATGGGCCCCACATAACTGTAAATATTAATCATAATAATAATAATATATATATATATAAAGGGGAGAGAGAGAGAGAGAGAGAGAGAGAGAGAGCCGCTGGAACAGGCAGCGTCCAGAGGACGCTGCTGCCCCAGCAGCAATGGGACGGCTTGAGTGGGGTCCCCACTCGTGGGACCCACCATGATGTATGGACTTAATCCACACAATCCATATTCTCAGCCAGACCATGTTTAGGCCTTGGACAAAAAAAATGAAGCAGATCCAGATCTCAGGTGGACCACTGTCGAAACTTCTTGGGCCCACCGTGACGTTTGTAGACCTTTTCAATTGCCCAATATAGGGCTCATTGGGTCCCTCATGAGCTAGGGAACCTGATGAATGGAGTGGACCCCACTTGAAAGAAACTAAGAAAAGAAAATATATATATATATATATATATATATATGGCAGACGCTGGAACTGTCCAGCGTCAACACGTGGAAAGACTTGGATGGGGTCCCCACTCATGGGACCCACCTTGATGTTTGTGGTCAATCCACGCCGTCCATCTGTTTTCCCAAATCATTTTAGGGCTAGGGTCCAAATTTGAATCAGATTCAAATCTTAAGTGGACCGCACCACATGAAACAGTGGAGAAAATGATGTCCATTGTCGAAACTTCCTCGACCCACCTTGATGTTTGTAGGCGTTGTAACATACCCAATATTGGGCTCATTGGGTCCCCCATGAGCTGGGGAACCTGATAGACGGAGTGGATCATCCTCATGTGGGCCCCACATGATAAAAACAAAAAAAAAGAGAAAAAAAAGGGCAAGGTTCCCAGCGTCTCTGACGCTAGGAGCACTGACACGTTGAGTAGCTATCTAGCTACTGGAGTGACGTCACCAACTTCTATGGGCCCCACCGTGTTGTATCTGTTATATCCACACCGTCCGTCCATTTGGAGAGATCATTTTAGGGCATGATTTGAAGAATGAGACAGATCCAAATCTCAAGAGGGCCCCACTTGAAAGAAAATAGTGAGGACAGTGACTCTACCGTTGAAACCTTCCTACGGCCCACCATGATGTTTATTTGAGATCCAACCTGTTCATAAGTTCACACACGTGTGCAGGAAGGGAAAAAAAAATATCAGCTTGATCGAAAACTTCTGTGGGCCCCACTTGATGAGAACAATAACAAGAGAGAAAAAAAGAAAAAAAGAGGGGGAAACTCACAGCGTCAGGGACGCTGGAAGTAACCAGCGTCCACGAACGCTGGAGCCATTGGGCTGCCCAGCAGGTGGCCCACTCGTGGGACCCACCATGATGTGTATGTGCCATCTCATTTTAGGCCTCAGGCCCAATTTTGGGCCAGATTCACTTCTCAGGTGGGCCACAATGTAGAGAATAGAGGGGATAGTGGCGTCCATTGTTGAAATACTTCCTGACCCATCATGATGTATATGTATCATCCACACCGTCCATCCTGTTGTCCAGATCATTTTAGTACATGGGCCCATATCTAAGCCAGATCCAAGTAGTAGGGGGGCCACAATAAAGGAATCAGTGGGAGACAATGATGTCTACCGTTGAAGCCTTCCTGAGGCTCATTGTGACGTTTATAATGCCTGTCTGGAGGGGAAAACACAAATATTAGATTGATTTGAAACTCACATGACCCAGGGGGGGTCTCACGCTACAGACAGCGCACGCTGCCCAGCAGGTGGCCCACCCTGTGGGTCCCACCATGATGTATTGTCTTATTCATGCTGGACATCTGTTTTTCCATATTATTTTAAGATATGGCCCCAATAATAAGGCAGATCCAAACGTCAAATGGACCACACCCGCAGGGAATAGTGGTCATTGCTGCCCACCGTTAAAAAACTTTCTTGGGGCCACTCTAGTGGTTATTTTCCCTCCAACTAAAGGTTTTGGGCCCATCATTAGGTTCCACCTTGATGGATGTATTGTGTATCATACCACCCGTCTTGACCAATGCATGGGGCCCAATTTGAGTGGGCTTCACTTAGGAAATGGTGGTGATTGCATACCTACCACTGATACTTCCTAAGACCGATGATGTATATTTGCTATCCGACCAATGGGCGGGGCCCACCATGGTCCTTCCTTTGATATATATGTTTTATCCATGCCGTACTCCTATTTTTTTTGTCGGCCTATTTTGTATGTGCAGGCCCAAGTATGGGGCCGATGTGGTCTCAAGTGGGCTATGCCACGAAGACCTTTACATTTCCAATGGGGCCCACAGTCCAGGTCCCACTCTCTGTATATATATTTGGCCATTTAAGGCCAACATTACATGATGTGTTTGGCAACATGCTAGTATACTTAGCTTGATACTTCACACTGATAATATGCTTAGTATAATGAATACCATGCTCATTCATATGCCCATACGCATCATTTGTATGCTTGTTATGGACCACGATTAATCATAGCATACGCTAGTTGGCTTGTTATACTTAGGGGACCCGTGCCAGACAGGGTCGCCCCACATGATTGCGCATATGCGTAAGTTTGGTGCATGACTTGGATTGTGTGACTCATGGATTTCGCATTATGTATGTCACGATCGCTTTCACACCCTAGCAGCATCGAGGTGGTGGCCACCATAGTCACATCGAGGTTGGCAATAATGGACACCGGAAACTTGTTCTAGTACGTGGGCGCTATGGATGTCCTTGGGTGAAAGTCCCTAAACCCTGTGGTACCAGTAGGATGCTCCAACGTCGAGCCGAGTGGATAAACGAGCCCGAGTGCCAAATACCAGTAGGCCGCGTCTCCCACTGTGTCGAGGTTGGTTGGAAAGGGGTGTAACCTTATCCGCCCGGGTGCAGTGGGCTATAAGCTAGGTCGAATCTTACCAGCTCATGAAATGGGTCCGCTATCGGCGAGCCGGGTGGGCATTGGCATACCACTGACGAGGCGGATAGTGAGGTCTTTTCTACTCGCTTGGTTATGCGTGCGATGTGCGGCGGCCAGTATCAGAGTGTACTAGACCCCGGTGATGTCCCAGATGAGAACCATTTTGATATGTGGATTAATTGAGGATTGACGTGTTTGCATTGCATCTCTAGCATGTAACACTCGGCCATGTAGGCCTTTGCATCACATAGCCTTGAGATGGCTGATAGCATTCATGAACCTGGCAACTTAGCCATCTATCACTCTCGCTTACTCTAATATCTGTATACTTGTCATATGCATCACACGAGCACACATGCACTCTACTGAGCTTCATAGGAAGCTTATGAGCGTTTGTTTACGCTGCAGGTACTAGGGCACATCAGCAGCGTTGAGCTCGGTTCATGTACCTGACATTTTGGGCTTTTGCTACATCTTGTATTTTCCTTTCCAGCACTGTACTCAACAAACTTTATAGTGGATATTTGATGATGTTTTATGGTTTTGATTATGCTCATTTACAAAAAAAATTTACCCTGAAAATCCTCCTGGTAGGATCCTAGGATCGGAACCTGGCATATGAGAGCTAGGAGCCGAGAATGGGGTACTATGGAGGCTGTTGGCACCAAGGTCGGTGATCGAAAATTTAGTGAGCCCGGTCTCCGGGTTTGGGGCATGACAACCGGCTTGTATTATTTTTTCGATTCTTTCTAATGTGGGGCAATGCTACGTCCATCATCCATGTTGGCAATTACCAAATCATTAGACTTTGGAACCTTCATCGGACTAGACTTTTCAATTATTTTACTACTCCTTAAGGTAGTGATAGATTTAACATGCTCCATATATTAGGAGGATGAGCTAGGATCATGTATCTCTAATTGGGTTTTTGGGTTAGGAAGAGGTTGAACAGAAAGTGTGCCCTTCTCCCTAACACTAAGATGTGATTCAACCCTTGCCATTGAATTCTTCAAGTCGGTAACAACTTGAGATGTAGTTTGGTTGAATCAAAATTGTTCTTTCATAAACCCATCTAATTTCAAAGAATTGTTCTTATTATACTAAGCTTGAACCGACACAAATGCTCCCAACATATCCTCAAGCGTGGCCTTAGTTATGATCACCAATGATGGCCCTACCATAGGTAATGCTTGGGGGTTGTTTGAATTTGCGGTTGGTCCATTCCTCCAACTGAAGTTGGGATGATTCCTCCAACTTGGATTGTACGTGTTTGAATTTGGAACACTAAATGGTCGTTGATAGTTGTTTATGGCATTCGATTGTTCTTGTAAAATTTCTTGAAATGCAAGAATTGTAAGACAATCCTGAGTTGCATGTAAATTGGTGGCACAAATACTAGAAACACTATCAATAACCTCACTAGGTGTAATCTTTTCTCCCTTTTTCAATTTCATAGCCTCAACTTTTCTAGTGAGGCTAACTACTTTTGCACTTATATCATCTTCCTCCGTAAGAAGATAGATACCTCCATTTCTCTTTGTTGACCTATTTTAGGATTTGTTAGTTTAGATGTGTCCCATGATTGAGCATTCTCAGCCAACGTATCAAAATAATCCCATGCCTCGTCAGCTTCCTTGTTCATGAATTCCCTGTTACACATTATCTCTATGAATTGGCGCATGGGCGAAGTCAGCCCATCATAAAAAAAAGCTTATTACCGGCCAACTTTCGTAGCCATGATGTGGGCATTCATTTAAAATATCCTTAAACATCTCCCAACATTGGAAGAAGGTTTCATCCTCTTTTTAGCCAAAATTCATGATTGATCATCTCAGCGTATTGGTCATATGAGTAGGGAAGAACTTTTTAAGGAACTCCCTAGTCATTTCGGCCCATGTACCGATCGATCGTAGCCTCAATGCATGAAGCCAAGCCTTTGCTTTTTCTTTAAGAGAGAAGGGAAATAGCTTAAGTCTTACGGTGTTAACTGACACATTTACAAAGTATAGTGTAGCTATCACTTCATCAAACTCTTTAAGATGCTTATATTCACCTTCATTATCAAGTCCATAAAATTTTAAAAGGAGTTGAATTACCCTTGGTTTAAAATCTACATTCTCTGTATCGTATGGAAAAATTATGCATGAGGGAGTGTTTGCTCTTGTTGGTTGTAAGTAATCACATAGAGTCCTAGGTTGAGGAACATTTTCTACTTCATTCTCTCATATTTCAGTTTGATTTTGGGCTAGATTTCGTTGTTGATTAGCCCTTTGGTTAGGTTGATTTTCAACCATACTTCTAGATAAATCTGGAAAGTTTAAACGTTTCTTTGCACATGGTTCTCTATCAAGCCCTTCAACAATCTCTCCTTCACTTAACAAGCGCTGAGTGTAATCACGGACCCAATGGGGCATGAACCACTTAACACAATCCTAAAATCTAAACTACTTATACTAAAACAAAAACTGATATACTAAAGCAAGAGGGTTAGGAAGACAAAACCTGAATCGAAGATCTATGTTAATTTCCTGTAAAAATAAAACAAACTAAGTTAGTGTTCTAAATTAGTAAGAAAACCTAATCTAGAATTCAAGGATAATCCTAAACCTATCTTAGCACCATCCCAATTAAAATTATTCTCAGAAAATTCTGTAAACACCGTCAAATCCACGGTAACTGACGCTAAACATTTGTTCACCAGCCCCAAGTGCAAGGTTGCGATGTAGTAATAATTCGATAGAGACCAAGATCATCCTCAGGGATTAACCAGGAATTCACAAAGCTCTTAAAATAACTTTAAATGAAATGAAACTAAGACGAGCTAAATCTGAAAATCTGTGTATTAGTGTGAATGATGAAATCTGTAAACTAAAAGATGAATATAAAATCTAAAAAAACACTAGAGCACCGATGATCCACTTGTAACTATCCTTAATGCATAATCCATCTAGGTTTCTCAATTACTCAACTGAAATTGAAATCCAATTCTATCAAGTCGGGATATGGAGCGGTTAAATCAAATCAACATCTAAAACGGTGTTATTCATTGACATGATTCCCTCAATAGAGTTCAAGTAAGGTATTGGGCACACTCAATTGCTTAGACTAATCCTCTTTCCAATAGGTTAAGATCACAACTATGGTCATCATCAAATCCTGTCACTAGACTTGATTAATACCGACCTCTAAACTTGAATCAAAGCATGACAACAAATCATAACTATCTCAGAATTCTCAAAACATTAAACTTTGGTTGAAGTAGTTCTCACGTTAAGAACCAGGTTCTAGAGCATAGGAAATCCAATTCCTTGAATTATATAAGTCTAGAGCTTGCAAAATAAATAAGAATCTAAGTTTAAATCTTTTAAGCATCACATGAAACCGAAGCCATCAAGAGATCAAAGAAAAACTAGAACTTAGAACTTCTTCAAACTGAAATTCAAGCAAGTTCAACTTTAAATCCAAAAGTAAAACCTAGAAACAAATTAAACCATAAAAAATAACTGCAAGCTTTACCTCTTAGCCCTAGCTAAGAGGTTCTAGCCAACCATTGTCATAATTGAGCTACAATCAAACAAAAAAAACTACTAAAAAGCATAGAAAAACCCTCGTTGGAGGAGTTGTAGACACTCCACAATGATCATCTCCACCTCCAACAATTGTAGAACTCTTTTAGGATGATTTTAAACGAGTGTGAAGGTGTCCTTTTTATAGAAATTGTGCACCACCGCCTTGAAATCTTCAAGAATTGCATAATAAGTTACGCACTTACGTCGATAGTCAGGCGCCCGATCTGTGGTCGTCGGGCGCCCGACCATACCACAAAACTGTCCAACAACTAACTTTATTTATCCTTTGAATTTTTGGCGTTTCATCGGGCACCCCGTCATGTGGTCGGGTGCCCGATCATGTCTAGCGAGTTTCAGCATATAATCTTCGAATTTCGAGCGCCCGAGCAACTGATGGTCGAGCGCCCGATGGCAGATTGTTTAGCTTTTCTAACTTCTTTCTTTCTGGTCAATCCAGGTCTTTAGATGCGATTCTTTCAAAGCTCCTTCTCAGTGGTTTTTCTCCTTGATCTTCAATATGTCCAAAGGTGGGTCTTTAACATTAATTTGGTGAATTCTCTCTCTCTCTCTCATTCCTGTAATCACAAAAACATGTATTAGATGTGTCTTTAAACATATAAACCATGCATAATGTGTGATGAATTAGGGTTAGAATATACACAATTCAGAGCTCAACAATGATCTACTGTAAAACAAGACAGACAAACAGCATAATTCATGTGTCTACCGACCGATTGCAGCTTATGGGCAACCGGTCGTCAATGGGCGAAATGGGACAGCAAGCAAACCAGTCACATGACCTAATTCGACCAATCTTAAAACTTGTTAAAGACCAGTCATCAACCGATCGCCCAAGGCTCCAGTTTGGACAGCAAACTAACATTTGTTCTTGGCCCTAAATAGACTAGTTGTGGCTATTAGCCGACCGGTCGGCATTGAGCCACGACCGGTCAACAAAGAGCCGTTGGCAGCCATTTTATAGCCATTTGATCTTTCTTTATATAAAGGCTGGGTTCGATTTTGGTTCTCAAGTGAGAGATTTTAGTGCATTAGAAGCCACCCTCATTGCCCATACCATTAGGCTCTAATCCTAAACATTACAAGCCATCTTCCTTGTGTTTCATAACAAGATGGAGCATTCAAAGCTTATATGAAGATGGACTTGCTCTCTCTTGATCTTTAGATGTTTTAAGAACCTTGACTATAGGTAGATCATTTGTCTAAACCTCTCCAAAGATCCTCTTAGGTGGAATTCCTCTAGGCAACCAACTCCTACTGGTTGTAGAGAATTCACACCATCTCCTATCACCTTGGTCATCTCAAGAGCATACATGCAAGGTGATTGATCAGTGGAGCTGAGGCATTGGCAACATGGCGATAAACGATCGGGGGAGCTGATTGAAGCATGGGAGAGCGAAGATCAAGCAACCCAACAAGGCGTTGTACAAGGGGCTCAATCTAACAAGTAAGTTGTCACTTTAGGAGTCCTGGCACTCATTCATTTCGGTAGGATTAAGTGTGAATTTAAGGTTGATGATTATCCTACTTAAAACCACGTAGGTTCATTTGTCGATCATTGGCACGTTTGTCGGGCCTAAAATTTAAGGTCGATTATCGATCATTGGCATGGTTGTCGGGCCTAAACAAGTCTTCAAGGGAAGCCACTAACACAGGTGCGTACGGGTAGGTTGGGAGGAACCTGTAAACTCCTAGGTTGGGTGGATCTTGTCAAACACCTAGGTTGAGAGATGAACCTTGAAAATCTCCGTTCAGGTTGAGAGGTGAACTTGTGCAAAAACCTTTGTTTAAAAGTTGAGAGGTAAACCTAATTTAAAACCTCCATTATAGTGAAATCTTATGTGCTCAAGGGATGAGTACGTTAGCCGAATGTGGAGTAGACAAGTAGTCGAACCATTATATATGCTTGCGTTTGAGATTGTCATTTGAGCCATTTTTATTATTGCATTATCTTTAATTGCCAATTATATAAATGTTGGAATGGAATGTATACTATGCATTGATAGGTAGATTCTCACACACATCCTATAGTTTCACTTCTAGACTAGTTGCTTAATAGCTATATCCTTTGTAGTCTAGATAATCGCACATTGATTAAGAGGCCATCATGTTGCATCATGTTAATCCATGTCTTAGGTGTTAGAACTAGAAAATACGAAAAGGACATTTTCTTTTGTATCATTGTTCTGGGGTTCTGAGTATCGAAAACATTCATAGACAATCACAAGCATCTACAAAGTACACAAGAGAAGGTATCGCAGGGTGAATTTTATTCTAGAGATTCTAAGATCTTGTACATTACAGGTTGTGGTATGGCACAGGCCCTTAATGACATCAATGGATGATCACCCTTGATTAAAAGGCAAAAGTAAATGTATGCACATGTCATATATAAGTTAAATAAATAAACGAGAAAGCATAAATATAAATCACGCACACCACAAAGAATGTAGAGATTTTTACGTGGAAACCCTTGCGGGAGAAAACCATGGCACAAAGCAACAAAGCTCCACTATGAATGATAATTGTATGGAGCATTCGAGAAAAGGCCCAGATAGATCGAGCGGGTGACTAAGTCATCGGGGACTATGGTCTTTGAGTTTGCGGTCGTAGAGACCTGTGTAATTTTGTTATGGATCGAGCCATCGTTTGGATAGGTCAAATGCCTATGTCCCACGTTCTTTCGGGTGTTCAAGTTGAAAGACAGTCAGGGTTTTTTAGTCAAGTCGTGCAATGCTAGGCCAGTGCCTGTTAAGTGAACAGATGACCATTGGAAGACACGCAATTCAACTGTTGTTACCTGATCAGCTCAACCAACAGATCCCATTTTGGATGGCTAGTACATCGACTAGCTTTGAGATAGCAGTTCATAACAAATGTTTTGAGTGTTGTTAGAACTCTTTGATCATAGTTTCTAATGATAACCATAGTCTCTTATGTTTAGTCTAGAGCCTCAATCCAAGCTAAACTCTAGTTGTGCAATGAACATAATCGATACAAAGTTCTTGTAATCGGTTGTCGAATTAGGCTGGAGTCTGCTAACTTGTATTCAGAGGCGATCCCGATCCTGTACCTTTGCTAATAGCTAATAATACCCAATGAAAGCTAAGTAGAGAACTTGCTCACGCATGCATAAATATGCAAGACATTGTAACAAGGCAAGGGATCTTTGATGCATGATGAATGCAATAGAATGTATATCATATGAGATTGATTGTATGTGATGGGTACAATAGAATATATGTCATATGAGAATGAATGTATCTAAGAATACGATAGTATATATGCCACATGAGGCTGAATATATGTCGAGTTAAGTAAGGTAAATGCTAGATTAAGCAAAATGAGTGCTGGATTAAGCAGAGATGATTGCTAGATTAAGGAAGATGAATACTGGATTAAGTAAGATGAATACTAGATTAAGCATAGATGAATGCTAGATTAAGCATAGATGAATGCTAATGCATGAAGCAAACAATATTATCTAATCACATATCCATTTCTATATGGATTTACACTAAAGCAATGTTCTGATCATATCGCTGTCTGAAAATTCCAAATAAAAACCTAGATTATTGATCTATTCACAAATCAACCATAATATATCATGAATATTTCACCGGACTTTGGTGTTTTAGCCTAATTAGGGTATTTTAAAGTTTTGAACAGTTTAGATTCGAAGAAAACCCCTCCGTTTAAAAGATAAACTTTTCGAGTAGTGTAAAAAAGTTATGATTTATACTTGGAATTGAAAATCAAAATCTTTATTATTGGAAATTTAATTTTTTAGTATTTTTATTGAATCCAAATAGGAGGTACTTCCTTATTTATATAAATAACTTAAAGTAAATGCAAACATAAATTAAATGTTTTTATGTAAATAAGGTGTATTATGTAGTGCGGGTGCAGTGTAGGCAAGTGTAGTGCAGTGTAGTGCAGAGCAGGTGCAGTGCAGGAAGGTGTGGCCAGTCCAGGCACATGTAGTGTGGGAGTGGGCGCATGTGCCCTCCCCCCTGGGCGCATGTGTGTGTGTGTGTGTGTGTGTGTGTGTGTGTGTGTGAGAGAGAGAGAGAGAGAGAGAGAGAGAGAGAGAGAGAGGAGTGTGTGGGGGCTTTCCCCTTGGCGAAATTCCAACCCTGCCACAAGGCAGGTGCAAGTGAGAAGGGAGGTGAGAGGTGCTGGGTGCATGTCCCCTTGGGACTTAAAGAAATTTGGCCCTTCCAAGAGGGCATGGGCTCATGTCCCTCTTAGTGAGAGGAAATCTCCCACACTTAGTCGTTTTCAGCTTATACAGAGTAAGGGAGAGAGTGGTGAGCACATGTCTCTCTTAAAACAGGGAGACCGCCCCAACACTTAACCAATTTTAAGTTTTTCTCTACACTTCTGCTCCGGTGGGAAAATTCCTTTCTAACAAGGGATTTCAGCAGTTCGACGAAGAAATCCCTTTCCGAAAAAGGATTCTGACCATTCCGGGAAGAAATCCCTTTCCGCCGGAGGATTTCGGCCGTCCAATGAAGAAATCACTTTGTGGCGAAGGGTTCCAGCGAGCAGATAATACCTTGTGTCGCTTTACAAATGAGTCGTAGCGAGGTCATTTGGGGCTCGGCTATTTATAGCCGGGTTTCCTAAGTACGGATCCAATAGGAATTGAGCGGATGGGGTTCCGGGCGCATGTAGCACAGCCCTGGGCGTATGTGTCTCTTAGCAGCTTCCAGACTTAGCATTTTTTCAGGATTTCAGGCCGAGCGCATGTTCTTCTGCACTTACGCATCTTCACGAAAATGCCCATAACTTCTTCATTATAAATCCAATTTGGACAATCTTATACTCTTCAAAAAGCTATTTTGGTGATCTACATAATGGAACTATCATGATTGCCTTTAAAATCCTCTTTTATATTCAAAATTAGTCCACAAGTGATCAATGCTATCAATCATGTACGATCTTCGGTGAGCAACTCATATCTTCTTCGTTACAACTCAGAATTAGATGATCTTGGACTTGTTGGAATAGTGACTTGCAAGCCTTTCCATGACGTATCATTTTCTTCAAACGTACATTGCATGCTCAATCATCCTCTGATTAGAAGTGATCTCTTCACTGATATCTGTTCCCAGACTTAGAAAAATTCAGGCTGTGCGCGCCTACGCTAAATGTACAGCTACCTTTTTGGGATCGTAGTCACTGACACTAGGACAATTTTGGCCTCTAATCATGTTATTGAATGAATGGATCGGCTGGTGAATGGTCAAATATTATTAACTTTGGTAATTCCTTTCCAATTTGGATCCTTCAGTCGGCTCCTAACAGGGAAAAAGCGTACTTCAGGGTGCGCAGGCAAAAATATGGATCGCACAGTGTCCAAATTTGAGGGTTAGGGGTTTTTGGGCCTTTCGGATCATTTGGTGATCAAGTGCATGTCCAGATTGACTTTGGAATGATAGATTTCGGTTATGGGTATGATTGCGCTAGCTGCCCGAGATAGGATTGCACCGACACTCTACCACTTTTCTGATTGTCTCTGGGTCTGTTGCTGACTTTGATTATTGTATTCGAGTCTTTACTTCTTCTTTTATCATTGTTGATATTTTGAGCCCCAACATTAGGCTACGTTGTGTAATTCGTATCTTTGCTAGCCTTTGTGATTGGACTCACTTAAGCTTAGAAGCTAAGTGTTCTTGTTTTAATTAGTTTATAATTGTTAATTAGTATTAATTAGGCAAGTGTTTTTTTAAATTATCTTAAAACAGTCCTAATCACTCCCCCCCTTTTAGGACTTAGCCATAGTTCTAAGCTCCGCTCTAAGCTTCCACGATTAGCGTAGGGTGTTGCGTTAGACGATCTGACACAATTTCACCGAGTTGGCCTCAATAACTCTCTTAAGTTTACAAAGTACATAAGGCTACCTTCCTTTGTACCAAATATGTGGTCATCAGTCCATCAATGAGGGGAAACTCATGTTTCACCCTTCTCGTGAGGTACTACCGGAAACAAGCACAGAGATCTGGGGGGTCTTATGCACGGTTAGTATATTGAAGCTCACACTACAGCCCTCTTTTCCTTCACCTATATGTCCCTAGGCCACTCTTAAGGGGCTATGACACTATGACGCTACCAAAGGTAATAGAAGCGGTAGGTCTCACGTGTGAGGATGGCTCACCAAACTTTCTCTATCGCCTTTTCAAATTTATTGGTGACAAAATTGGCTCAGGTCTTACGCATGGTTAGCTTAAAGCACCCTCTGCGACCTATCTATATATATATCTAGAGAATTCATTTATTGATGGTAGGATCAGAGTAGGTTTTACATGTGGTTGGCCCTTTTTTATAGCACACTCTACAACCTGTATATATATTTGTAAATCGGCGCATTTATCGATGATTATCATTTCAAAAAATCGCAAAGATTGGCACTTTTATCAACGATTATCATTTCAGAAAAATCATAAAGATTGGTGCTTTTATCGGCGATTATCATTTCAGAAGATTGGTGCTTCTCTTCAGAAAAATCAATTGCCAACTCCTGGATCGATATTTCACTTTTAGAAAATTGATGATTCTCTTTATCAAGATCAACAATTTTCTTTTAGAGAACCGACGATCTATGTCTTGGATAACTGACGATAATTACCCCTCATGCCAATTGGAGAACTATAGATTAACATCAGAAGTCCTTTGCTTTATTAAGACATTCTTGCTGTACATGAAAATTCCTTTTCATCTCTTCACACTGCCCCCTTTTGATTGAAGAATACTTAATAATAGATTTCGTGGTCAAAACTATGGCCCATATATTTTCGTAGATAATACTTCTTAATGAACCGATCGTTAACAGGTATGTTGATTCCCCATCCATTATGTTCTATTACTCTGTAAGCTCCATTAAAGTAGACCTCTGTAATAATATATAGACCATCCCATTTAGGGTCAAACTTGCCCCATGTTTTTTGGGTGACCACAATGGGCCTCTTAAGCATCAAAATCATGTCACCTTTCTTGAAGGGCCAGTGCTTTACTTTTTTTTAGCAAAGGTGGCTGATGTCTTGGCTTGATACAATTCTAAATGTTACTGTGTTGCTGGTCATTGTTCATTTAAAGCATCTAGCTCCCTCAATCTGATCCTAACATTTTCATCCTTCGTAATTGATTCATGCATCGCTACCCTCAAGGATGCCACTTGTATTTCTATTGGCAAATCGCTTCAACCCCATAGACTAGAGAATCAGGTGTAACTTTAGTAGTGGTTCGATGCATTGTGCGGTGAGACCACAATGCTTCTTGTAACCTTTCATCCTAATCTCTTCTATTCTTAGCAACTATTTTCTTTAAAATCTTGACAATTGTCTTGTTGAAAGCCTCTGTTAGGCCATTTACTGCTGGATAATAGGGCATTGAATAGGAATGATTGATTCCAAATTTTTGACACAACTTGTCCATGCTTCTGTTTTTAAACGATGTTCCATTATCTGTAATGATTTTCTAGGGAATCCCGTGCCTGTACATAATAGTATGCCGAGTCAAATATGTCACTTCTTTTTCTTGTATGTTGCGTAGTATAACAACTTTCATCCATTTGGAAAAATAGTATGTCACTGCCATTATATATTGTTGCCCTCGTGAAGGAGGATTAATGGGGCTAATGACATCCAGTCCCCAGGCAGCAAAGTGCCACGATGAAACAGTTTGGTGTAAGTCTTCTGGCGGTACGTGTATAATGCCACCGTGTATCTGACATTCATGACATTGTCTGGCAAAGGAGAGCACATTTTTTAACATTGTCAGCCAATAATAACCAATATGATGCATGCAGTTATAGAGATTCTGACTGGCTTGATGTGCCCCACATTTTCCTGAATGCGCTTCTCGCAGGACATATTCTACTTCTTTTACATCTAAGCATCGCAACAACATTTCATTATAGGACTTTCTGTAAAGCACTTCGTTGTGCCTCACAAATTTCCTAGCCCTTTGCTTTATTTGCGCGTTCAATAATGGTTAGTCAGACAACATATCATACTTCAGGTAATCAATAAGTGGTTGTCACTAATCATCAGTTGTTATTTCTAAATAAGAGACTGGTTGGACTTCCATAGTATCATCTGCAAATTCGAGCGGTGGTATGAATCTTCGCTCTTCGATTGTTACCTATAGCAGGGTTCTTATAGTATATAAAAGGGTTATTGCCAAACTTGCTAGCACATTTGCCTTCGCATTTTCTTTCATAGGCACATGTTGGACAGTGATATCGTGAAATTCTTCGAGCAGAATTCTAGCTTTGCGGCAATAAGGCAACAATTTTGGTTTTCTTATTTTAAATTTTGTAGTGAGCTTATTTATTATCAACTACGAATCTCCGAAGACTTTTATTATTTGAATTTGCATTTCTCGAACAATTTCTAAATCGATAATAAGCGCATTGTACTTAACTTCATTGTTGATACATGTTGTTCCGAACGTAAAAGAATATGGCAGTAAATCACCATGTGGATTAATTAAAATCATTCCTGCTCGTCCTCCTGATGTCCGTACAACTCCATCAAAATACATTTGCCAGGATTCAACTGGCTTAACTAGAAATAAATGCTCATTTGGAATTCATCTTATATTTCTTCACCACCAAGAGTCGGGTGAGCAACCAAGAAATCAGCTACCGCTTGACCTTTCACAGCTTTGGAAGGCACATATGTGATGGTAAATTCTGACAGAAGTAACATCCATTTGGCCAACCTCCCTGATAGCATCGGTCACGTCATAAGATACTTTATCAGGTTAGCCCGTGAAATAAGGATCACATCATGTGATAGACAATAATGTCGTAGCTTTTATACTGCAAATATCAACGCCATACATAAATTTTCAATGGGAGAATAGTGGTGCTCTGCCCCAACTAGCGTTCTTCTCAAGTAGTATAGGGCATTTTCCTTTCCTTGCTCAAGCTTCTGAGCCAGCAAAGTGCCAAGCGAATTCTCGCAAGCTACAATGTATAAAATCAAGGACCTGCCTTGCATGGGTGCAATCAACATTGGGGGTTATCTCAATAGATCTTTAACGGATACAAATGCATTCTGACACATTCCATCCTATTCGAATTCCACTCCCTTTTTCATAAGGCAAGCGAACGACTAACATCGTCTTGCTAAATTTGATATGAAGTGGTGAATATAAACCAACTTCCCTTGAAGCCTTTTCAATTATGCAAAGTTTTTGGTGGCGTCATTTCCTAAATCGCCTTGATTTTCCTAAGGTATTTCTATCCCTCATGACGATAAATCCAAGGAACTTCCTCGAGGAGACACCGAATGCACACTTTAGTGGATTCATCTTCAGTTGTTTCTTTCTGAGCCTTTGAAACACTAATAGTAAATGGTCTCGGTGCTCTACATGATCATCAGACCACACCATCAAATGATCCACATAGCACTCTACATACTTGCGCATCATGTCATGAAAAATGTTTTGCACGGCCATTTGATATGTCGCGCCAGCATTTTTTAGTCCAACGACATGACCTTATAACAGTATATTCCCAAAGACGTCCTGAAGGTTGTTGTTTCTTCGTCTTCCAATGCCATGCATATCTGATTATAGCCTGAATAATCATCCATAAAGGACATCACGACATACTTTATACTATCAATCAGCAATTCTGTAATGTGCAATGGGTAGTCATCTTTTGGACATGCTTCATTTAAGTCCCGGAAGTCCAAGCAGACTCTTATCTGTCCACTTTTCTTTGACAAGCATGATGTTAGAAATCCATTTGGGGTATTTCACTTTCCTAATGAAGCCAACTTTAATTAACCTATTCACTTCTTCCTCGATTCGTGGGACCGAATCAGGATGGAAATGACGTTGGGCTTGCTTGACAGGCTTCTTTTCTTTCAAAATATTAAGCTTATGCATGGCTATCATTGGCTCTAATCCTAGCATTTCTGTATATGTCCAACCAAATATATCATTATTTTCTCTTAACATATCGCAGTAATGATTATCCTCTTCTTCTCATAAACTTGCATTGATATATGTGTTCCAAGGTTCCTCCTCTATTCCCAAATTTATTTCACACAATTCATCAACAGTTCTTTTTACCATTGACAGAGAGAAAAGATACATAGAAAATTTAGACGATTCCTCAAATTTGATAGAGGGAGTAGCCGTGATAAGAAGGACAAGAATGATGAAAAATATAAAGGGAAATCATTCAAACCCAAATCTATCCATTGTTTCGGCTGCAGTCATCGTGGCCATATTGCCTTGGATTATCCGAAATGGCCTAAACTGAAAGGTAAAAAGGCAATGGCTGCCACTTGGGATGACACAGAGGAGTCTGAATCCAAATCTAGTGACTCCTCTAATGATGGGAGCAAAAAATAATGAGAATTCTCATTGCTTCCACCACTCCCTCTCTTCCCCCTAATCTAAGAGAGGATCCAGACCGCTTTCCCTTCTAGGAGAAGAAGTTCTCAACCCCTCACCTCAAGCTAATTTTATGAGAGTGTTAACAAAATTAGCTACCCTTAGGCTAATCAAACTAAACATAGTTAGTAAAGGTAGCTAGAAATGGTATCTATAAGAAAATCTAAAGATTTCATCCTCATTTTTGTGTGCATGGGCAAATCAGAGGATTCAAACCTCATTAGCCCAAATTTGGTAGTTTAGCACTACTTTTGATTGGTATATTTTTGCAAAACTATCATCTTAATTAAATTAGCTAATCTTGCCGAATTTCATGCTTTATTGTATGGTAATCTTTGCTTAGGTTTGGTCATGATATACTATTAGGGGAGGTTGGTTGTTTGGGCTATAAGCCCTTATGCTTTTATTGCAACATGTATTTCTCTGACCAATTATGCATGATTAGCTATGCTTAGATAGTTACATTTTCTTGTTAATCATATTGCATTGCATGCTCCATGTTTTAAAGTTCATGCACCCTATACTCTCCTTGTTAGCATGTGCTTATAGTTATAACTACAACATACTATCTACTCTTACCTTAACCTTAATTAATGTATCATTAAGGGGGAGAGAATAGTTTGTCAATTGCTGACAAAAAGGGGGAGAAAGATCAAGTCCCACCAAAACTAGTTTGCTATGTTTTGTGATGCAAGGATTGACAATTTATGGGGGAACAAATTGAAGAGGAGCTGCTTAGTTATGCATGTTAAGAGTCCTGTATTTATTTCATTATCAATGTAACTCTTGTATATGTATTTATTTTGGTAGGTTAGGTTTTTGTAAGTAATTGACAAAGGGGCAGATTGTTAGTGCACTTTTCTGTGGCATTCTAGTGCACCTTGTTTGTCAATTACTTAGGTTAGTGATCTAGTGTCGGTTGAGCTTAAAGAAGATGAAGACCGAAAACTCAAGTGGACCAGTTACATCAAGGAAAAAGAAACAAGTAAAAGAGATGCCTTGGTGAGACTTAAACCTTGACCAAAACTAAAACCATAACCTCTAGATGACCTTGACCCATTTAGGCATACTTTTAGTCATCTTAAATTGGCCTTAGGTGTCCTAAAAGACCACTCATAAGTTGGCCAAGGAGGTACCCCAGTTGTTAAAAAATGAAACTCAAAACAACATGGGGAAAGGGTTGCCGACCGGTCAGATCCCTAGCTGGCCGGTCGTTAGACCATGAAATGGGACAGAAAAACTTGTTGTGATCCCTGGCCTCTGTCCGACCGGTCAGCTGGACAGGTCTGATCGATCATCAACCGGTCAGACAGACCCCTGTCCAAGACAGTGTGCATCTGTCTCTCCAGGCCATTAGACCGACCGGTCGGTACTAGCCATTTTTTGCCCGTTTTGAATCCATTGAGCATCTTCTTATAGATGGGCATCGCTCTATTTGAGGGGTAAGAAGAGGAATTTTCAGAGGATTGAAGCCACCATTGTTAGAAACCATTTAAGGCTCATATCGTAAAATTTACAAGACATTTTCCTTGTGATTTAACACAAGAATGGAGCATTTCAAGCTCAAAGAAGAAGATGATCATGCCCCTTGTTAAGCATTAAATTATGCATATTTAGACCTCATTTCATTATGCATTTACATATTTTAAACAGTCAACATGAATTTGTGTTCGTAGGTAATGAAGAGAGATCATATGGATTCAACGCCTATTTCAAGAACTTAGGAAGATCAGGAATCAAGTGTCGGCCAAGCCAAAGCAAGGAGAAAGGAATCGGCGATATTCGGAACTCGAGCAAGCCCAATATGTGTAAAAACAAGGGAGTTCGGGCGCCCCAGACCAGGGTCAGTGCCCTAACCCATGAAAAAATGTCCGACGAGCTTGCTGGTTATTTTTGGGCAAGTTTGGGCACCTGATCGGGCACTCGAGCGCCCGACGTTGTAAGGGCCGAAATCTATTTTAGAAGAAACCAACGCGAGTGGTCCATTTTTCTTATAAATTGACCTCTCCACCTTCGTCTAAAATCATCAGAGAAGAGCTCTGGAGGTGCTAGAGGTGGTGGAGCTCGACGTGGAGTCTCTCCAACTCGGTTCTTTTAGATTTTTTTTGTATTTTCATGTTTATTTTAGTTTTTCTTTCATTTTCTAGTTCAATTATGTATTTGATTGGCTAGGCCTCTTAGCTAGAACTAAGAGGGGAAGCTTTTACTTTGTTTTTAATGGATTGATTCAACCTAGGTGATGTTTTAATGATTTAATGTTGAGCAATGGTTTGATTCATGTTGGAATGGAGTTATAGTTTAAGAATTTCTTAGATCTTCTAATGTCTCTTGGCTCAGGGGATGCTTTGTGGATTTAAATCTATTAACTCACACATTTGCATTATGTAGATTTCTACCATTCTTAGATCTATCGTAGACTCCGGCCATGATAGATGCTTCGATTGTCATGTCTTCTACAATGTGATCCTAATGTGGGAACTATATCAAGCCAAAGTTCTAATCCTTCTTGCTTATCTAAGATAGGAACTTACAAAGTAATTTAAGCTTAAATCATTGGCCCTAGTCAAGTTCAGTGACAAGATTTGACGAAGGCCATGATGATGACTTAATAAGAATGGAAAGAGGATTGGCCTATGCAAATGGGTGTGGCCAATACCTGAGCAAAACTGTGGGAACCAAATCAGTGAGCAAACTTCCATCTTAGTCCATTTCGTGATTCAAATGATTTATATTTTGGCTGAATAGAGATAGGACTTCGATTTCGGTTGAGTAGCTACGAGGCCGGGTTGAGTCAAGGCGTTAGAAGAAACTAAAAGTGGATCCTTAAAAGCTCTAGCACATTTCAATTCCTGAATTTATCATTCGTTAGATTCTATTCATAAATAGCGAAATTTAACTATTTTTGCATGGAATTGATTGTGGGAATAGAGTTTTCCACAATTGAAGTCATTGGTGCCTGATTTAAAAAAAAAAAAAAAAACATAGCTTAGAAGATGAAGATCTACCCTCAACCTTTCCCTCGGAATTTTAGTTTGACAATTGCTTTTGTATTTATCATGCATTATTGGTTCAAGTGTGATGGGTTCTAGTTGTGCTCATCGGGACAATTAGAATAGTTTCCTCTTTAATCTATGACCCTCATAGGTTAGATTGATTATTGTGTTTAGAGTTATAAAGTTGAGAATTTTAGAGAGCTTGTCCTGGACTCATGGCCGAGCCCTTTTTGGAATTCCTAGGATTTACAGTGGATTCCGATTTATGTAAATGGAGTACCATGATCCATTGTGTCGCCATCACTACTTATAATCATTAGAGCACCTTATAGTCGTACTTGCTAAAGTCTCATGAGTCAGGCATGGTGGTATGGGACACTTTGCTCGAGTTATCGGCCTATGTGGACATGCGTTTAATAGGTCCTTAAACCTCTCCCAACATTGGAAGAAGGTTTCATCTTCCTTTTGGGCAAAGTTTATGATAAGGCGATTCAACATGTTTGTTTTGTGAGTAGGGAAGAATTTTTTTATGAATTCCCTATGCATATCAGTCCATGCACCAATTGATCTTGGCCTTAATGCATGAAGCCAACCTTTTGCTTTATCTTTAAGAGTAAAAGGGAAGAATTTAAGTCTCGCCACATCGTCAGTCACATTAGCAAAGTGCATGGTGGTTATTACCTCATCAAACTCCTTAAGGTGTTGATAGGCACTTTCACTGTCTAATCCATGGAATTTAGGGAGAAGTTGGATCACTCCCGGTTTCAAATCCACATTCTCCTGCATTTGGTGGAAATACTATGCATGAGGGAGTGCTTGCTTTTGCTGGTTGCAAGAAGTCACGTAAAGTTCTAGGTCGAGGAACATCCTCAACCACATTCTCCCCCGTTTCAATTTGGTTTTGGCCCAGATTAGGATTGGCCATTGGATTAGGTTGATTCACAGTTATACCTTCAGACAAAATTGGAGAGTCTAGATGTCTCCTAGCATGTGGCTCTCTGTCAATTCCTTCTACTATCCCCCCTTCACTTATGAGTCGGTTATTGGAATCCCGAGCCCAATGTGGCATGCAAAACCAAAAATATGAAACAAAGAGAAAGAAGAATTCTTCCTCCCTTTCTTCACTCTTCTCTAAGACCGAAGCACAAGGTGTCCTGTAATGGCTAAGCCAGAAGCAAGGATAGAGAACGATTTCTCCTGGTCAATAGGGGTTCAAAGAACTCCCCACCCACTCTTTGAATCGTTTGAGAAAAAGTGCAGAAAAATGAGAAAGAGGAGTAGAGGTGAGAAAAGAAATCTCTGAGCACAAGGTGATCCAAGACGGCAGAGCCGACCAATAGGAATTCAGGTGGCACAAGGCCGACCTTTCAGAGATCCAAAAGGAGTCTCCACCCACTCTACAAGAGATGAATATGATAGGAATGAATAAGAGAAGGAGAAGAGTAAGGTTTAGAAAGATAGAACCTGATTCGGCACTTGAAATCCTTGTATCTTCTTCAGCTTCCTAAAAATCCCTGAAAAGAAAAATCAAATAAACAAGCTAAGTTAGTCCTAAAATCCTAAAAAATCCTAAATAAATACTAATTTCAGAAATTTGTGAAAAACCGTCAAAGTCCCCAGCAACGGCGCCAAAAACTTGTTCGCTTCCCCAAGTGTAGGATTGCGATGTAGTAATAATCTCGGTAAGACCGAGGTCGATCCACAGGGACTTATGTAGGATTTCACAAACACATCCAAAAGTTTCTATTGATAAGCTAACAATCAGGTTTTTGTATGAATTTGATGTGAGTAACAATTTTAACTAATTTGAAGGTAACAATTCTAAAAAGGCACTAGGGGTTTAAGGATCCACTTGTAGCAATCCTTGATGTTCAATCCACTGTGGTTTCTCACTTTCTCAACTAGAATCGATATTAAGATCTATCTAGCCGGATGATAAAGCTGTTAAACTAAACAATCTGTTATATGTAAGTCCAATGCATAAGATTCACTCAATGTAAGCTAGGCTGAGCATGCTCAATTGCATAGGTCAGTCCTAATTCCAAAAGGCTCAGTTCACAATCATAACCATCCTCAAGTCCTGTCAAAAGACAAGGCTAGATCATGATTTGAACTTGATTCAAATCACATGCACAGTCCATACACATTACAGAAATTCAGAAAAGTAGAACTTTGGTAGGAAGTCCCCACATGAAGATCATAGTACTAGAGCGTACTCCAATTCATCGGATCATATAGGTCTAGACTAATGCAGACCAATTAAGAATTTAAGTAATTTTCCCAAACATCCATGAGTCATCATAAGACTAAGAAAAACTACTTAAAACTTGTATAAACTTCAAACCATAGTTCATAAACATGAATTCCAAGCTTAAAACCAACTAAGAACAAATTGAAACATCTTGGATCCACTACAAGCTTTACCTCTTAGCCCTAGTTAAGAGGTTTAGCTGCTCATGATCCAAGGAAACATGAAACAACCAAAAAACTCATAAAAACAGTAAAACAAACTAGAAGGAGTTGTGGAACTCCAAAATCCACTTTCGCTGCCTCCAAGCTTGCTTAAACCCTTCTAAGATACCCTAGGAACGATCCCTAGGTGTCCTTTTATAGTGAGGAGGCTCCGCAACTTCAAAAAATTCGAGAATCTGCGTAACACTTACGCAGTGCGCAGAGAAATTCGGCGCCAGAATTAGAAATTCGCATCTTACGCATGGCCAACCGGTCGGAGTGACTGGCCGACCGGTCACGACCGGTCGTGCCTCAATGGGAAAACAGTCCAGCGGCCTCTGGAGTTTAAAATACTTTCCAGACCGGTCGGACTGGTCTGGCCGACCGGTCACGACCGGTCAGGACTGTGTTTGGCTTAAGTCCAGTGAGTTCAGCATGCATGGAAAGCTGGCCGACCGGTCGCACGACCGGTCTGACCTTCCTGGCCGACCGGTCACGACCGGTCTTGGCCTGTTTCTGGTTCAATTTCTTCTTTCTTTCTTCTTTTCTTCTTTCCTTGCTTCCTTCTTTCTTTGGTCCTCCTTCGATCTTCATCCAAATAGTTCCAAATAAGCTCTTTTCATCTTCAATTAGGCGGAGTCCACTCTCAATCCTGTAATCACAAAACATGCATTCCATTAGTCTTTAAATCATAAAAATCTCGCACAATGAGTGATGAATTGGGGTTAGAATATGCACAATTAAGAGCTCAATAGTTTGCTCGCCTCAAGTGCAAGGCTGCGATGTAGTAATAAATCTCGGTAAGACCGAGGTCGATCCACAGGGAATAAGGTAAACCAATTCAATTTGTTCCAGCAACTTCAAATTCAATGAATTAAGGATTTCAGGTTTAAAAACTAACTTAAAACGGTAATTGTAAAAAATCTGTAATTAAAGGGAACTAAGGCTTTTGAGGATCCACTTGTGATAGCCCTCATGTGAATTCATTCATCCAAGCATAACACAACCAGAATTGAATTTCTATCTCTCTTCTAGTTGGAAAATATAGCATTCAAACACAAACAATCTCTACTCAAGTTCAAGAACAAAGTTCTAGTTCTGATGAAGCCCATAGATGTCGAATATGTAGCCTTCGAAGTAACGACCATGCCAATGGACTATGGTACGCTCTAGGGTTATTGCAATTCGAATATAATCAATCCAAACATGATAATCTCAGAGAATTGTAAGGAACTCATGTCCGAAGCACATGAACTCTCATAAAACATCTAAAAATATCACTTTTATTCAAACTAGAACTTAAAAATCAAAACTTTAAGCAAAGTACTTGAAATTGAACGAATCCAACATGATAACTACTCACAAGCTTCACCTCTTAGCCTTAGTTAAGAGGTTCTAGCCGAACATTACCATGCTTAAACTAGAATTCAAAGAAAAACTAAACAAAACATGAAAAACTAGAGAAAACCCTAGTTGGAGGAGTTGCAATCGCTCCACGATGCTCTCCCTTACTCCCCACGAACATAGAACTCTTCTAGGATACCTTAACAAGGATGTCAAGGTGTCCTTTTATAGCAAAAACCACGAACTACCTCGGATTGCGTAAAAACTTACGTACTTGTATCGCAGTCGGACGCTGGTTAGGCGCCCGACCAGGTAGTGGTCGGGCGCCCGACCATACTTGAATTTGGTCAGCAGCTTTAGGTGAAATCCCTTTCCAATTTCGGGCGCCCGGCCAGATGTTGGTCGGGGCCCGACCAGCTCCAGAAATGCCCAGCAGTTTCAGCATATTTCTTCCAATTTCGGGCGCCCGACCACATTTTGGTCAGGCGCTCGGTGGCCTCCTGATGTGAATGCTGAACTCTTCTCTCTTCTGGCCGATCTAGGTCTTTCTGACGTGATTCTTCAGGGCTTCTTTTCAATGTCTTCAATGTGGTTCCAAAAGACCCTTTTAACAACAATTTCATGACTTCTCTCTTACATTCCTACATACACAAAACGAGCATTAGATGGGTCTTGAAAGCATGCAAACCATGCATGTAATGTGATGTAATGGGCTAGAAAATGTATAAAATAGGAGCTCAACACACCCCCCAAGCAGTTTTTTGCTAGTCCCGAGCAAAATATGCGTGAAACACGTTCAATCCTCCAAAAACCAACTCTCTTTCAGAAACTATGTTCTATCGATGCCAAGACATACAAGTGTAAAATTCAGAAAAATGAGGTGATGGAAGTTGAAACCTTAAACTCTTAAAACATAATAAGTGTCCATATGAAATTCCCGCTGATTGATTGATTAATAGAGGAACTCGAACAAATTCAACCTAGTGTGCATAGTGAAAGTTCATCTCATGAGTTTCTGGGATTATCTTCTTCATAGATCAACTAAACTATGGATCTCAAGGTGTACAAAGCAACAACAAGCCTATGACAGGAATTTGCCTTATCGTCCTTCCGACGGCTTTCACACTACGTCCCATTTCCGGCTTTAGTTACGGGTAGACCATCCCCCGGTTGGTAAATAGGCAGCCCTTTTTGAAAATTTCCACCATTTTCTCCATCATTCCCAATTTTCATCCTTCCTTTTTCCTTTCTTTTACATTAGATAGGATTTTTAGAAATCCATATCTTTCGTTATTTTTCCATGGACAAGGATGGACAAAGTACCCCAGCTTGATTCCTCAACACCTCAAATCTAAGTCTAGTCAATCCACAAATCACATAATCCCTTCAAACTATGAAAATCGTGTAATGTGAACTAGGTGTAAGAGTGTTCAAATTTTCTATCAATCACATAAATAGGGGAATTCACATATAAAACCATTATATTAAGAGTAGTTCAAGACTTGCAATGATCATCACTTCATATCTCTGTTTCTTATACCCATATCATCCCGAGTGCATAGAAACAAGGTTTTCCAAATGAGTTTTGAATTTTCAGAATTTGAAAAATTTTGCACATATGGAGCTCAAAATGTTACAAACTGCTAGATGAGGAATCTCATCTCACCCCCCCCCAACCAATTCTTACATTGTCCTCAATGGAAAAAGATATGCAATGAGCATGAACATGAGAGCAAAGGTAAAATACAAGAAAGTGAGAACAATAGTACCTGAGAGAGTCGATCATGGAAGTCTGCAACTCCAACAACTAAATCTATGAAGCAAGCAAAACTACAACAACTAAACCTACCTATGCTATACCTCCGTCAAACTAGGAGATAAATCATCCTGATACACAGGATCATTCAGAGTGATGGACATGTCCTCTGAATCAAATTTCTCAACAAATGGTTTAAGGCGTTGTCCATTCACTTTAAAACAATTACCATTTGCAGCATTCTCTATCTCGACGGCCCCATGAGGAAAAACTTCTTTAACAATATATGGACCGGTCCATCGAGATCTCAATTTTTTCGAAAAAAGATGAAGTTGGGAATTGTACAAGAGCACTTTCTGACCTTCATAGAAGGATTTCCTGAAGATATGTTTGTCATGAAAGGCCTTCATCCTACTCTTGTAAATCCTCGAGTTCTTATAAGCATTGTTCCGGATCTCATCAAGCTCATTAAGTTGGAGTTTTCGAAGCGAGCTAACCTTGTCAATGTCAAAATTCAATGCCCGAATTGCCCAATAGGCTTTGTGTTCAATCTCCACAGGCAAGTGGCAAGCTTTCCCATAGACAAGTCAATAAGGAGACATTCCAATGGGGGTCTTGTAAGCGGTACGGTGAGCCCAAAGCGCATCATCTAATCTCAGTGACCAATCTTTGCGATCCAGGCTCACCGTCGTTTCCAAAATCTGTTTGATTTCCCGATTGGAAATTTTAGCTTGCCCACTTGTCTATGGGTGGTATGGGGTACTCACTTTATGCCTAATGTCATATTTCTTCATTAAGGCTTCAAAAGGCCTATTGCAAAAGTGAGAACCACCATCACTAATGACGGCTCGAGGCATTCCAAATCTGGAAAGTATGTTTTCTTTAAGGAACTTTAGAACCGTACAATGATCATTGGTTCTACATGGAATAGCCTCTATCCATTTAGACACATAGTCTACGGCAAGCAATATATAGACATGTCCAAAAGATGAGGGGAACGGTCCCATGAAATCGATGCCCCAACAGTCGAAGACTTCAAGATGTTGAATTGGGGTAAGGGGCATCATATTCCGACGGGACCACCCTCCTAGCTTTTGGCAGCGCTCGCACGCTTTATAAAACTCATGGGTGTCTCTAAATAGAGTGGGCCAATAAAAACCACACTGCAAAATTTTCATAGTGGTTTTCTTGGAGGAAAAGTGACCCCACATGCTTGATCATGACAAAAGGAGATGACAGAATTTCGTTCATCATCAGGGACACATCTCCTAATTATTTGATCTGGGTAATATTTAAAAAGTAAAGGTTCATCCCAGAAAAATCTGCGCACTTCCCTTAGAAATTTTCGTTTGTCCTGCGCAGTCCAATGATTCGGCATCACACCTGTGGAAAGATAATTGGCTATGTCAGCATACCAAGGTGGATGCATAGCAACAAAGAGTTGCTCATCAGGGAATGAGTCCTCAATAGGTGACCCATCAATGGAATTAGGTAGAACTAGGCGGGATAGATGATCCGCCACCACATTCTCTACTCCCTTCTTGTCCTTGATCTCCAAATCGAATTCTTGAAGGAGTACGATCCATCTAAGCAAACGAGGCTTAGCATCCTTCTTAGAAAGAAGGTGCTTTAGCGCCGCATGATCCGTGTAAACAATAACCTTGGATCCTATTAAGTAAGGCCTGAATTTGTCCAAGGCAAAAATGACGGCTACGAGCTCCTTCTCCGTAATCGAGTAATTGACTTGCGGGATTCAAAGTCCTACTAGCATAGTAGATAACATGGGGCTTCTTATCCTTCTTTTGGCCTAACAACACCCCAATAGCATAATCGCTCGCATCGCACATCAACTCAAAAGGAATGGACCAATCTGGTGGTTGCGTGATAGGAGCAGTGTCAACATGTCTTTCAGCTTTGAAAAAGCTAATTGACATTTGGCATTCCACTCAAATTGGTTCTCCTTTTGGAGAAGGTTACATAAGGGCTTAGAGATATGGCTGAAATCCTTTATGAACCTTTTGTAAAAGCCGGCGTGTCCAAGGAAGGACCGCACATCGCGTATGCTTTTGGGTGGTGGTAGATTGAAAATAATGTCAATTTTAGCCCAGTCTACCTCTATTCCATTGAACGAGATGATATGTCCAAGGACTATTCCTCTTTGTACCATGAAATGTCACTTTTTCCAGTTTAAGACAAGGTTTTTCTCCTCACACCTTGTCAAGACCAACCTCAAGTGATTGAGGCACTCATCAAAAGTACAACCAAAAATAGAAAAATCGTCCATGAATACCTCGAGAAATTCACCCACCATGTCCAAGAAAATACTCAACATGTTTCATTGGAATGTGGCGGGTGCATTACATAGCCCGAATGGCATTCTTCGGTATGCGAAGATGCCAAACGGGCATGTAAAAGTGGTCTTCTCTTGGTCTTCTGGGGCTATTTCAATTTGATTGTAACCGGAATAACCATCTAGGAAGCAATAATAGGAATGACCCGCCCACCTCTCCAAAATTTGATCCATGAATGGGAGAGGGAAGCGGTCCTTCCTAGTGACCGTGTTTAGCTCTCGATAATTAATGCACATACGCCAACTGTTGGTCACTCTAGTTGGTATAAGCTCATTGTTGGCGTTTTCTATGATGGTAATATCGGACTTCTTAGGGACAACTTGGGTAGGACTCCCCCATTGGCTATCCGAGATGGGGTAGATGATACCCACATCTAGTAGCTTTAACACCTCTGCTTTAACAACCTCCATCATGTTTGGATTTAGCCTTCTTTGAGGTTGTCTAGTCATTTTCGCATTTTCTTTCAGGTGTATACGGTGAGTACAAACCGAAGAGTCTATCCCCTTGAGATCCGCTATTGTCCATCCTATGGTCCCCCTATGTTCTTTGAGTAGCTCAATCAACTTGAGCTCTTGGTCTTTCCCTAAGTGAGAGGCAATAACAACCGGGAATGTTTCTTCTTGACCCAAATATACATATTTAAGCTTGGATGGCAATGGTTTAAGGTCAAGCTTCGATGGTTTGATGTTAGATGGTAAAGGCCTTGATGTGGTTGGTGGCAATCTTTCAAAATGGGGCCCCCACCGGCTGGTACCAACTACCGGTTTCTCAATATTCAATGCTTTCACAATTTCACTAATGATGAGGTCTTTGGAATCCTCCAAATGTGCCAAGCATATCTCCAAGCTTTCTAGTTGTTCAAGTTGGAGGAGCTCTTCTTCTTCAAAAGATTCGAGCATGTTTACCTCGAAGAGCTCGTCGTCAATTAATATCCCTATGCCTTTTGCCCATGTGGAACACATTCACCTCTTATGTCATGTTCCCAAAAGATAATTGCATCACCCCGTTCCGGCAATTTATGATTGCATTTGATGTAGCAAGGAACAGGCGGCCTAAAATCACCGGTATTTGAGTGCTAACATCTATAACCGATTGTGTGTCCAAGACGATAAAATCCACTGGGTAGTAGAATTTGTCAACTTAGACTAGAACATCCTCAACTATCCCTCTCGGCACACGGATTGATCTATCAGCTAGTTGCAACGTGGTTTTGGTGGGTTTTAATTCTCCAAGACCCAATTGCTCATATACCGAGTACGGGATTAAGTTTACGCTTGCCCCCAAGTTTAGTAATGCACGCTCAATCAGGTAGTCGCCAATGATGCAGGAAATTGTGGGACTACCAGGATCCTTGAATTTTGGAGGGGTCTTTTGAGTGAGGATGGCACTCACTTGCTCATTCAAAAAGGCCTTCTGTTGCACATTATATTTGCGTTTAGTTGTGCATAGGTCCTTTAGAAACTTGGCATAAGAGGGGATTTGTTTGATGGCATCAAGCAATGGAATGTTTATCTTGACTTGTCTAAAAATCTCTAAAATATCATGAAAGTTTGGAAGAGATTTTACAGCGACCAATCTCGAAGGGAATGGTGCTATGGGCTTGTGCTACAATCCGAAGATTGCATACCCAAGTGCAGGTAGCGAAGTAGTAAAATACTCGGTAAGACCGAGGTCGATCCACAGGGATTGGGTTAAGAATACTTAGAGGAATTATTTTAGATGTGAGAGATGAAATTTGAATTATTTATGAGAATGGAGCAAGTTGTGTGTGGTGAAAGACAAAAATAGAAAAGGGGCTAAGGCATTAGGGATCCACCTTTGATTCATCCACAAGGTTTAATTCTTTGGTCCAACTATAACTCAACTGGAATCGAATAAAGATCCGTTCCAATCGGAAGATAAAACGGTTAAACCACTTACATATTTCATAAAAGATAGTGATATAAACCGATTGATTTGACCATGAAGCACTCGTTAGTTGATCGCAGGGAATTCCAAGCATCCACTATGCCCGGAGTCGACAATGGATCAAAGAATTGTACAGATCAACAACTTTGCCAACAAGTCAACCGATAAGATCGCAATTCATACGATCAAGTGCATACTTACAAGATAGGAGGCTTTGATTGACCGATCCAACCGTTAAGATCTCGTCTATCGATCGCAGGGAATCCAAAGTATCTAATGTGCCCGGAGTCTACAACGGATCAAGGAATTTTACAAATCGATGACTCTACCTGCACTAGCTCGATGACCGTAGGGAATCCAAAGCATCCAACGTGCCCGGAGTCGACGATGGATTAAGGGACTTTATCGATCATGAACTAGCTACTTGGTGTGTAAGGGATCCCAAGCATCCAACGTGCTTGGAGTCGACGATGGATTAAGGGGCTTACACAACAATAGCGTCTGCCGAGGTGGATAACCGAACCAATCAACCAAAGAGAACTCCAACATTCACACACCATTGTTGAACCAAAAGAACCAAAGCTTGCAAATTTCTTCAAAGGCTTCACCCCTAGCCTTAGTTAGAGGTTTAGCCAACCATGCTACAATGGAAGACTAAAACTCACTAAGAAAGAAAATTCTACACTACTCTACACTACAAAAGAAAGAAGAGAAGACTAAAGAAGAGAGAACTCTTGGATGGGATGATGAGAATGAGAAGGGATTGCCTCCTTTTATAAACTCTTGAGAGGCTCCCAAGCCTAGGTGGCACTCCAAACCCAAAGCAGATTTTTATTTAGGTTCGGGAATGGAGTTAGGCTTGGAGTGCCCAAAGCAAACCTTTCTTTTAGGTTTGGGCTTGGAGTTAAGCTTGGAATGACATGTGGCAAAAAAGTACTCCAAGCCTAGGTGTCACTCCAAACCCAAAGTAGATTTTCTTTTAGGTTTGGGCTTGGAGTGAGGCTTGGATGATGAGGTGGCACTTCCAAGCCTTACACATGTGTTGGGAAGAGAGAGAGAGAGAGAGAGAGAGAGAGAGAGGAGAGAGAGAGATCTCCTCTCTTGCTAGCTGGGTGGAGATGATGGTCCTTCACTTGCTAGACTTGATGGTGCAGCCCACCTTGCTGGATGATGGTTTAGGACGGTGGTGGATCTGCTGGACGTTGTGCATGGGCGTGGGCTCCACATTGATGGACGCTGCCTCTGCTGGGTGTTGATGCACATGTGGATGACAACACACGTGTGGAGCTGAAGAACCGTCCATGGATAGATGGACAATGGAGATGATTTCCACTGCTGCAGCTGCTTGGATGGCTGGGTGTAGTTGCACGTGCAAGGTGAGATGGTGTGATGTTGAAGCAGCTGGGACGCTGGATGAAGGTTGGACGGTTGCTGAAGGAGGAGGGCTGATGGATGTTGCTTGGACTGTGGAGGAAGATGAACGGTCCACTTGATGCTGGCCTTGATGGCCTTCATCAGCTGGACGTTAAAGTTGGAGATGCTGCACGTGTGGTGGATATGGACGCTGGTGCTGGAATCTGGACCGTCCAGCTGATCTGATGTGTTGCAGCTGCTGATGGTCAGTTCAGATGTTGTGGACGGCTTGCAGCATGTGTGAGGGGCTTCCAACGTAGCTGGATGGCTGATGGTTGGTGTGCTGGCCATTGATTGGGTGGATGGTGATGCTTGGTCTCCATTTGATCATGATGGATGGACGGTGAAGATGTGGTCCACCATCTGTTGTAGCTGGACGGTGGAGATCTTCCATGGACTGCTGGCCCATGATTGAATGGCTGAGGGTGGAGATGTCCATTGCTGGACGATGATGATGGGGTCCACTGAACTGGACAGATGGACGGTGATGAAGGTTGCTGTAGCTTGACACGTGTGCAGCTGGAAGGATGGACGCTGATGGACGTCCAATCCTGCTGGACGGTGGAGATTGGATTGCACGCTGATGCAGCTGCAGCTGTAGCTGGACTGCTATGTGGCCCACCTTGTTGATCTGGCACGTGTGAGGCTGGTGGACGTCCATCCTTGCTGCACGCTGCACATAGTGGTGTCCACCTTGGCCAGTCCTAGACAAATGATGGATAGTTGGATATGAACGGTGGGATCCACTGGAAGAACTGGAGTTGGGACAATTGATGTTCATAGCTGATGGAAGTGCTGGACGGTGGAGATTGCTTCCACACATGCTGGGGCTTGGAGGTGTGATCCATCTGATGTGTTGATGGGCTGGATGTGTGGTCCACCTGCTTGATGAATATGGAAAGATGGATGGATGGACCTGATGCCTGCTGACCGTTGATGAACGGGTCCACCTAGCTAGATGATCGTGTGATGGTGGAAACGTTTCCATTTGCTTGATGCACATACGGTTGGCCCTACATGTGGTCATCCAATCTTGACTGTCCAAACCGTAGAACATGATGGTCCTTCGATCTTTACGGTTCGACTTCCTTCAAGATCGCCACCTACTTTATCTTGATCACTTTAGGGCCTTTAATCGCCCTGATTTGCTCGGATCTTGTCCAACCTCTCTTGATTACCTAAAGACAGAAAATTCACCTAATAAGGGATAATTAACCAGAAAAACAATGATAATGCCCTTAACAACCAGGGTTAATTATACAATATTAGGCACTTATCAGCTTGTAAACGCGTTCCGTTTCTTGTGGGGCTAAGTTAGATCCGTCCTCATCCTCAGAATTTACCGAATCATTAGGCTTGTCAGCCTTCACCGGAATAGTTTTGTCAATTTGTTTACCACTTCTAAGAGTGGTGACGGATTTAGCTTGCTCCATATGTTGGTTGGAGGGATTAGGAATGCTTACTTCATGTACCTGCTTTGGATTGGGCTGAGGTTGGGCCGGAAAGGTCCCTTCCCTAGCATTCAAGCGTCCCTTAATCTCATCAACCGAGACTTTAAGCTCTTGAAACATTTGCTAATTTGATTAATTGATTTGCGTTTGCCCTTGGATAAACGCTTTTAAGGTGTCCTCCATTGAGAATTGAGGTGGGCCATATTTTGCATGGGTGGCCCTCCTTGAGAGTTGGCAGGATTAGCCGTGGGAGCATTCTTCCAATTGAAATTTGGGTGGTTCTTCCAAGTAGAATTGTACGTGTTACCCATCGGTCCAATGAAAGGCCATTGATAACCATATGCGGCATTTGCATGTTCATGTAACACCTCTTGAAACGCAGGAATTGTAGGACAATCTTACATAGCGTGTAAATTGGTGAAACAAATCCCACACGTGGTCTCAATAGCTTCATTGGACTTTGAAACCCCACTTTTACTAAGTTTCATGGCCTTAATCTTCCATGTGAGGCTGGCTAACCTTGCATTCACATTATCCTCCTCCTTGAGGATATAAATCCCTCCTTTCTCTTTTTCTTGAGTAAGCTTGGGGTTATTAAATTTATCCGAGGTATCCCATGATTAGGCATTCTCGGCCAACATAGCCAAATAACTCCACACTTCATCTGGATTTTTGCTCATAAACTCCTCGTTGCACATCATCTCTACGAATTGGCGCATATTGGAACTTAATCCATCATTGAAGAAGTTTATAATTCGTCAACTTTCGTAACCATGATGTGGGCAAGCAAGTAGGAGGTCCTTAAACCTTTCCCAACATTGGAAGAATGATTCACTCTCTTTAGCCAAAAAATTCATTATGACTCTTCGAAAGGTGTTCGTTTTATGAGCCGGGAAGAACTTTTTCAAGAATTCCCTGGTCATCTCGTTCCATGACCCTATCGAGTGTGGTCTGAGAGAGTGAAGCCAAATCTTGGCTCTTTCTTTCAATGAAAAGGGAAAGAGTTTAAGTTTAATGACATCTTCCGAAACATTAGTGTATTGCAAGGTAGCCACCACTTCTTCAAATTCCTTTAAGTGAAAATATGGGCTGTCAGAGTCTAGCCCATGGAACTTTGGTATAAGTTGAATTACACCTGGCTTTATATCGATGTTTCCCTCGGTTGGTGGTAAGACCACACACGAGGGTGTAGTTGAACCGGCCGGTTGTAGGTAGTCCCGTAAAGATCTCATTGGAGGAGCATTGTGCACCTCATTCTCTCCTACTCCCTCTTGATTTGCGTTTGGGGGGGAGGATTCCCTAATGGAATTTGATTCATACTTCCTAAATTTTCACAATGTTCTACAGATTTTCGGACTCATCTATGAATGGAGAGTGGTCCAACTAAACCACCTTCGGATTGGAGACGATTGTTGTGGTCACGTTCCCAACGGGACATAAACCACACAATCTAAAATTTAAACTAAACCTAAATCCTAAAATCTGATAAAAACTGAAAACTAAAAGAGTTCAAGTTGGAAGGATAGTACCCGATTTGCTTGAACTAGAAGAACTTCCTACAAAATAAAACAAACTTTGTTAGTTCTATAATTCAGAAAAACAAATCCTAAGAAAACAATAAAACCTAACTACTTCTACTCTATAGCCACTAAAACAATTTAAAACCGTTTAACCTAGTTCCCCGGCAACGGCGCCAAAAACTTATTCGCTCGCCTCAAGTGCAAGGTTACGATGTAGTAATAAATCTCGGTAAGACAGAGGTCGATCCACATGGAATAAGGTAAACCAATTCAAGTTGTTCCAGCAACTTCAAATTCAATGAATTAAGGATTTTAGGTTTAAAAACTAACTTAAAACAGTAATTGTAAAAAAGCTGTAATTAAAGGGAACTAAGGCTTTTGAGGATCCACTTGTGATAGCCCTCATGTGAATTCATTCATCCAAGCATAACACAACTAGAATTGAATTTCTATCTCTCTTCTAGTTGGAAGATATAGCATTTAAACACAAACAATCTCTACTCAAGTTGAAGAACAAAGTTTTAGTTCTAATGAAGCCCATAGAAGTCGAATATGTAGCCTTCGAAGTAACAACCATGCCAATGGACTATGGTACACTAGTTACTGCAATTCGAATCTAATCAATCCAAACATGATAATCTCAGAAAATTGCAAGGAACTCATGTCCGAAGCACATGAACTCTCATAAAACATCCAAAAATATCACTTTTATTCAAACTAGAACTTAAAAATCAAAACTTTAAGCAAAGTACTTTAAATTGAACGAATCCAACATGATAACTACTCACAACTTCACCTCTTAGCCTTAGTTAAGAGGTTCTAGCCGAGCATTATCATGCTTAAACTAGAATTCAAAGAAAAACTAAACAAAACATGAAAAACTAGAGAAAACCCTAGTTGGAGGAGTTGTGATCGCTCCACGATGATCTCCCTTACTCCCCACAAACTTAAAACTCTTCTAGGATACCTTAGCAAGGATGCCAAGGTATCCTTTTATAGGAAAAACCACGAACCGCCTCGGATTGCGTAAAAACTTACGCACTTGTATCGCAATCGGACACTGGTCGGGCGCTCGGTCAAGTAGTGGTCGGGCGCCCGACCATACTTGAATTTGGTCAGCAGCTTTGGGTGAAATCCCTTTTCAATTTCGGGCGCCCGGCCAGATGTTGGTCGGGCGCCCGACCAGCTCCAGAAATGCCCAGCAGTTTCAGCATATTTCTTCCAATTTCGAGCGCCCGACCATGTTTTGTTCAGGCACCCGGTGGCCTCCTGATGTGAATGCTGAACTCTTCTCTCTTCTGGCCGATCCAGGTCTGTCTGACGTGATTCTTCAGGGCTTCTTTTCAATGTCTTCAATGTGGTTCCAAAAGACCCTTTTAACAACAATTTCATGACTTCTCTCTTACATTCCTACATACACAAAACAAGCATTAGATGTGTCTTTAAAGCATGCAAACCATGTATGTAATGTGATATAATGGGCTAGAAAATGTATAAAATGGGAGCTCAACAGTGTTTGTGTATTAATTTTGGTTCAATAGAAGTTCAATTCATGCTTCTAAATCAAGTCTAGTGACAAGGTTTGAGGAAGAATCATGAATGTGATCTTAATTATTTTTGTGAATGATTGGGTTGTGTGATTGAATATACCCAATGCCTTAGTTATTTATGAGAGAACCATATCAGTAGATGATCTATCTATATTAGATGCATTATGATGATTTGATTGCTCTATATTCCAGTTGGATAGGGATAGAACTTCGATTCCAATTGAGTTAATAGCTTGAATGGTTTGAATTGGCATTGTGAATGATTATTAGTGGATGCTTAACGCTCTAGTATTTATTTTCCTGATTTAGTTCTTAAGTAGATAGTTTTATGTTATTAATTTTCATCCAATGATACAAATCCAAATTTAGCCCATCCGAGTTATAACGTTTATAATTGTTACAACAATCCATGAGGATCGACCTCGGTCTTATCAAGAATTATTACTACATCGTAGCCTTACAATTGAGGCGAGTTAACACTAACCTCAATAATATAACTATTGAGGGTGGTGGGTCTCACAAAGAAGGTAGGGGCTATTGAATTAAGGAGTGTAAACATGATAACCATTGGGAAGGCCGTTGAAAGTATATGTGGTATTTGTGAGAGTGACGTTCACTTAACAAAGGATTGCCCAACAATCCCTGCGTTTCAAGAGATTTTGGAAACTCAATCGAATGCCACAAACGCTTACCAACGCCCCTTTAGCGCAACAAATTCTAATTTGTAAAATCCTGATTGGTGGTGTAAACCGAATCTTAATGGGAAGAATGGACCCATGGTAAATACAAATAATACTTCCCAAGGGCCTCCTCAAAAAAACACTCTTGAGAATACGTTGAACGCATTCATGATTGAACAAACTCAGATAAATCAGTCCAACATACAGCCAGGCCATGAATGAACTTAAAATTTTGATTGAAAGAATTGAGACACACCTAGGAGTTAGGGAGAAAGGGACTGTTTTGACCCAATCTCATCCTAACCCCAAAAAACAACTCGAATCGAATTCCAATTCTCTAACAGTTCAAGTGGAACATGTTCAAGCCATCACCACTCTTAGAAGTGGTAAAACAATTGAAAATTTTGAACCGGTGAAGGTCGCAAAGCTTAATGATCCAGTTGATTCTAAGAGCGATGGTGAATTGAGCAATGCTCCACAAGATGAAGAGTCGGAGCGTGTGTATAAACCTGTGGCCCCATTCCCCCAACGTCTTGTTATAACCAAAAGGCCAAGTGAAAATCAGGACATCCTAGAAGTCTTTCAATAAGTTAAAATCAACATTCCCTTGTTGGATGCAATCAAGCAAATTCCTTCATATGCCAAATTTTTAAAGGATTTATGTGTCGTAAAGCGTACGCAAAGCATGCACAAGAGGACATTTTTTATGGAACAAGTGAATGCTATCATACAACAAAACAGTCCCCCCAAATTCAAAGATCCTGGAAGCCCTACAATCTCCTGCATGATAGGTAACTTTTGGATCAACAGAGCACTTCTTGATTTAGAAGCGAGTATTAACTTGATTCCTTACTCGGTATATGAGCAACTTGGACTTGGTGAATTAAAAGCCACTAAGATAACTTTACAATTTTCGGATCGCTCCGTTCGAATATCGAGATGAGTAATTGAGAATGTGTTAGTCCAAATCGACAAGTTTTACTACCCGGTAGACTTTATCGTTTTGGATACACAAGTGGTTACAAATGTATGCACTCAAGCTCTCGTCATTCTAGGCCGACCATTTCTTACAACCGCTAATGCTAGGAGTCATGAAAATATCCTTTGGAAATATGACTATGAAGTTAAATGTGTTTCACTTACACAGGCAACAAGAAGATGAGGATGAGGATGAAGATGAGATCCACATGATTAATTTCATAGACATAATTGTGGATTAGGATTAGCCACCCTCAGCTAAATTTTCCAAAACCTTAGAAGTTTACTTGGCTCATTCTAAGGAAGAAATAAATTTAGATATTGATGAGACTTTGGAAGAACCAAAATCTAGAAACTTGATTGACAAGACACCAATCATTGATTTGAACAATTTTGTTGTGCAGGAATTTGATGGATTGGTGCTTGATTTGCCTATGGAGAGGCCAATTTCTGAATGTGTAGTAGTTGAGGACTTATTCCAACCCACACAAGTTACTGAGAAGGTTGAAGTTTCCTACACTCTAGAGGAGTGTTTGGCATATTTTGAGGATTGGGATGATCCTATGATCCGTGACATTGTCAATGTCTTAAGAGAAACTTCACCGGTGCCCACAAAGACTCCTTCAACGAAGTGTAAAATCGATTTATCAATAGTGGAGGCACCGGTAGAAGCTGAAATGTGGAGACCATACTGACTTATGAAAAAGAATTCCAAGTCTCCACATCACTTTGATTTGTTCAAACCGAAGAACACCATTTCTGCGTTGATCCTTACTTGATTAATTTTTTTCCAGACAAGTTGGAAAAGAGATTCATGTTTAATAATTTCCAACCAAAGAAATTCTCCTTTCCTGACACATGGGATGATAATTTTAAGAAACCTGCTGGAATTTTTCAGCAGGATTTTCAATGGATTGGAACAACAAACATCACCCATGTGCATTATAAAGTAGGATGGTTGATGGTATTACTGAAAAATCTTTTGCTCCACCTCATAATCCTGCTAAATTCCATTCCTTTAGATGATCTTGTGTGTCAAGATTGACCTCCTAATCTGACGGAGGTATAGAGTAGTTTTATTTATTTTAATTGTTTAGTTGTTTGGAGTTGCAAACTTTCATGATCGACTCTCTCAAAATATTCTCATTCTCACTCTACCATAGTTATATCATTGCTCTCATTTCATTTATTATTGTATATCATTTTACATTGAGGACAATCCAAGATTTGGTTGGCGGGGTGAGATTCCTAGATGAATCTAGCAATTTGTTGCATTTTGAGCAATTATGTAGAAAAAAATTCAATTTTTCTGAAATTCAAAACTTTTTTGGAAAACTTTGTTTTTATGCACTTGGGATGTTATGAGTATGAAAAGAAGAGAGATGATGTGATTGATTTTGAAGCTCTTTAAAGCCCATAATATAATAGTTTTCTGTATGAATTCTTCTATTTATATAATCGATAGAATGTTTGAACACCTTTGAGTCTAGCTCACACTACACGATTCTCATAGTTTGAAAGGATTATGTAGATTTGTAAATTGACTAAACTGAGATCTAAGGCATTAAGGAACCAAGCCGGGGAACTTTGTCCATCCTTATTCATGTGAAGTAAAGAGAAAAGAACGAAAGATATGGATTTCTAAAAATCCTATCTAATGTATATGAAAAAAATGGTTATCATTGAATATATGTTGAAAAATTCCGAAAAGGCCTACCTATTACCAACCAGGGGATGGTCTACCCATAACCAAAGCTGGAAATGGGAAGTAGTGTGAAAGCCGTCGAAGGAACGGTAAGGCAAATTCTTGTCATAGGCATTTGGTTGATCTGTACACTTTTAGACCTTCAGTTTCGCTGATTTATGAAGAAGATAATCCTGAAAATTCATGAGATGGAGATTCACCATGCACACTAGACCGCACTTGTTCGAATTCTTCTATTTCTCAATCAATCGGTGAGGATTCTATGAGAAACACTTATTATGTTTAGGGAGTTTAGGATTTCAGTCTCATATCATTAAGTTTCTCTGAATTTCATGCTTGTATGTCTTCGAGTCTATAGAAGTATAGTTTCCAAGAAAAAGTTGAGATTTTAGAGGAAAGATTTGTTTCATACATGTTTTGCTCAGGACTAGCAAAATGATGGTTGGGGGGTGTGTTGAACTCTGAATTGTGCATATTCTAACCCCATTTCATCACTCATTATGCATGGTTTGCATGTTTAAAAGACTAATTTAATGCATGTTTTGTAGTTGTAGGAATGAGAGAAGGACTTCACCTATTTGAAGGTTAAAAGACCACCTTTAAATCCCCTTAATGATGATCCAAGGTGGGCCAAAGAAGGAAGAAGAAAGAAGGAGAGAAGAGAAGAAAGAAATAAAGAAAAAATCAATGGAAGAATGGTTAGACCGGTCAAGACCAGTCGGCCAAATAGGCCACGACCAATCAAGACCGGTCGGCCACCCTCATCAGCACTCTCTGGACATCCACAGGACCAGTTCGACAGGTCGGCCAACCTAGTCCGACCGGTTGGCCATGCACTATAGCAAGTGCAGATTCTTTGCACGCGATTTTCTGGTTTCCTAGTGCGTCTAAGACACACGGTTTCGTAATTTTCTCACGCGGTGGAGCTCCGAATCTATAAAAGGACACCTAGGGGTGGATCTAAAGTTATCATAGAAGGCTTAGGAAGTCGTGGGAGGTGGAGAGGATCGCTATGGAGCGTCTGTAACTCCTTCGAATTGGGTTTTTTACGTTTTTAGTAGATTTTTCTTTGAGTTTTAGTTTAACCTATTGATGGTTGGCTAAACCTCTTAGCTAGAGCTATGAGGTGAACCTTTTAATTGTTTGTAATGTCTAATTCGAAATAGTTCAAGTACTTTTGGTTTTATGAAGAATACTTCTAGTTATAGTTTGAAATAAAGTTGGTATTTTTAGTTAACCTTCTATCTCATGTGATTGCTCTTACATGGGATGTTTTGATTACTGAGATTGCTTAATGAGGGTGTTGATTGATACGATTTTGGGTTGTAGAGATCTTAGATCCATCATGATATGTTAGATGCTAGGGGATCTTACAAACTAAGTTTCCTAAGTGCTTATTTAAAACTAAACTAGAAGAAGTTCTTATCTTTGAGATTAATCTGAGATAGGTGTTTATGTATTGATTTTGGTTCAATAAAAGTTCAATTCATGCTGCTAAATCAAGTCTAGTGACAAGGTTTGAGGAAGAATCATGAATGTAATCTTAATTATTTTTGTGAAGGATTGGTTTATGTGATTGAATACACACAATGCCTTAGTTGTTTATTAGAGAACCATATCAGTAGATGATCCATCTATGTTAGATGCATTATGATGATTTGATTGCTCTATGTTCCAATTGGATATGGATAGAACTCCGATTCCAATTGAGTTAATGGCTTGAATGGTTTGAATTGGCATGTGAATGATTATTAGTGGATCCTTGACGCTCTAATGTTTATTTCCTTGATTTAGTTCTTAAGTAGATAGTTTTATGCTATTAATTTCCATCAAAAGTTTAGAATTGTTACGACAATCTCTGAGGATCGACCTTGGTCTTACCGAAAATTATTACTACATCGTAGCCTTGCACTTGAGGTGAGCGAACACTAACCTCAATAATATAGCTATATGCAACCAGACTAATAATGTTTGGGCTAATCATGCATTCATAACACATGCACTTTATCGGGTGGGTGGCATAAAACACAGAGTTTCCCCAGTTCACTATAGGTGTACTTCAGAGTACTTTACCGGGTGACTTTAGGTTATTAGCACATACTGTCGTTCACTGTGCATATCCCTTTACATGGATTTTACTGAGTGACTGATTAGTTTACTATGAGTGTGCCAAAGAGTACTTTACTGGGTGGCTGATTAGTTTACTATGGGTGTCATTTTTACATGGACTTTACCAAGTGGCTAGTCAGTATGGGTGTACCTGAGATTATTTTAGCACGGATTAGTTTACTATGGGTGTCTTTATTAGCTAGATATGCACCCCAAATTGATTGCATTTCATCCAACATATAACACAAGACAATTGTGTGCCTAACACGCTTAAAACTTATATGTTTGTTATAACATATTTAATTCAATGTATTAGTATAAATGCTTAGTTTAGTAGATTAATATAATATGCTTAATTCGGTATATTAGTATAATATGCTCAGTTTAGTAGATTAGTATAACATGTTTAGTTCAGTAAATTAGTATAACATGCTTAGATTAGTATAATCTGCTTAGTTCAGTAAATTAGTATAACATAGTTAGTTCAATAGATTAGTATAACATGTTCAGTTCAGCAGATTAGTATAACATGCTTAGTTCGACAGATAGTATAACATGCTTGGGGTATTCACAGTAGAATCAGTGCTTATTAATTTGCGTGCCTGAAGCTTAACCTTAGGGTGTGTCTTCGCTATGTTGGTGGCTAATGCCTTCTATTTGACACATATAGATGATTCCCTTATTGTTCAGGATGCGACCCTTGTCGAGAGTGTCCCTATGGAGCTTGGTGAGGAGTCGGGAGTTGGGAGCTAGTAGAGAGTGTGGTTATCGTTCGGTTTAGCTGCATTTGGTTCTGTGGTAGTCCTTAGTTTGTACACACCCTGATGGGGTGATGGAATATATGTAGTTTGGAAATGACATTTTGGATTTTTGCCCTGATATGCCATGATATGCCGTAGTTATCTTTACTTATCTCAAGATACGCACTTTGTTGATGCGTGCAACTCTGATTATTATTGTGCTTAGGGTGAACCCGACCTTATAGACACGTGGAAACTCCTCTGTGTGTACTACCCCTTATAGTAACTCTCGAGTTTTTCGACACTCAAGCCAAGTACTCGAGTGAACGAAATGGGCATTATACACTTTGATATAGAAAATTAATTCATGACACTATGATCCACTAGGATCGCTCGCAAGACTGGTTGTTGAAATGTGTAGTTGGCTACGTTGTTTTTTTTTTTGTGGCCTTACGGTCTATTGCAATGCAATGCATTAGGCTTAACGGGTGTCTTGGACTAGAGTCGCCCAAATTATTATTTCACCACTCGATTTTTCAACACTTTAGTTGTAATAAGCTTTTTTGCAACTTGAAGTCGGTTGAGTTGACCTAGATTAACACAAACTTACATTTGAGGCAATCATACTGGAACAGGAAGTTCATGCTGGCACTCGACATTCCACCCATGATTTCAAAAAAAGTGAGTGAAAGAATGAGTGGAAGAGTAGGAGAGTAGGAGAGATAGAACAAGAAAAGAAAGAGTGAGCGTCCCCATCCATCCAATCTATCCATCTATCTCATATCCACATCCAAGCCATCACAATGGTTCAAGTCAATCGGAGTAGAGTTGGGATTTGAGATCCATGATAATCTTCTTTTAAGAGTATCGCGGCTCTCGCTTCTCCTATCAAATCTCCACATATACAGGCATCGATTCAACTGTTTATTTACTTTTTTTTTTTTTTGTTAGTCATACAACACACCCACCTTGTTAGCTATGTAACGTACCAACGCGGTTAGTCACACGATGCACCCACCCATCGGTGGCGTTAGTGTGTCTCCTTAGCACTCGAACTCGAGACCTGTTGTTGAAAAGTACCCACACGGTTACCTTGTTTTTATTTATATCGTACACTCCTCCTCTCATATCCCCCTACTTCTCTTTAGTGACATTTGGGTGTATATTTTATGCCTTCTTGAGTTCTTAGATCCTGGTGCATCAAAGACCAATGGTCACTTGATTTTTGTTTTAGTTTCTTTACTTTTATATTAGTGTTTTCTCAAGTTGCTATCAAGGGTGAGACATTGCGATTTTTCTAGGTAGTGCGTTGAGTTAAGCAACAATTTTCTATTCAGTCACGAACTAATAAGGCTATCTGAAACCTTAAAAAACTTCAAAAATCCTACAAGGTAGAAATTGCAAGTAACTCGTGAGTGTGGACGGAGAAGGGCCCAACCCCTTCCTTCTCCATCACCAAGGTCCTTACTCATAATCTTTTAGTAGCAGACTATCTAAATATTCATTCTCGTTGAAAAGTCTTTGATTCCCTAACAGGAAGCGATTTACAATATGTAACTGACCATAGATTCTAAGGTTTGTTGGCTAGTGGTGACTCCAGGCCAAACATACCATCCATTGAGTCAATACCACACCCCCTTGTCAAGCATCCACATTGGGAAAATCCACCTTTGCTAGCGACGAACGACGAAATATAAAGCTAATTATTTAATCAGATAAAGGTTGTATGAATATATTAAAAAATTCCAATGTATTTTAATTCCAAGTTGCCAAGCATAAATTTTGGATTCAAGCATATTTCAATTACATACTGGTAAACATAATCGGGATTCCAATTTGCATTGATTATGATTTAGGATTCTAATTGATAGCAAATACCAAGCTATTTGGATTCCAATTCACAGCAAATGCAAGCTACCAAGCGACCCCTTGCATTCATGCAGCTATGTGTCTCCATTACACGTGTAATAGAGCCGTAGACTTTGGATTCATGGGGCTGTTTCTCACGTGCACCATGGCGGTCCTTTACTCGTTTCAGAACAGATTTGGGGGGATTTTGCAGAGAGGGAGAGAGGAATTTAAAATATATATATATATATATATATATATATATATATATATATATATATATATATATTTTTTTTTTTTTTTTCCATGCATTTAGAAAGAAAAGAGGGGTGACTTGGCGTGAGTGACCCTGACTCGAGACCGAGCGAGTCGATCTGAGTCAGAGAGTCTAAAAGCCATGATTCAGGATGTAATCTGGCGCTCCAAGTCCCACTTCCGGCTCTCGCATGGGAGAGGAGCAGCTGTTCTTCCTCAGTTTCTTCTCCATCTCCGTCCCTCCTGCCTTTCTGAACTCTTATAATCAATGATGAAGCTTCTTTCCTAACAGATCCAGAATCGATGGCGAACGGCACCCTCCCAAAAGCGTCCGAAAAGGATCCTGAGGAGGAAGAGGGGTTCCTTCTGCGTTCGGGCCCACGATGGGGCTTGAAGCGTGAGTTCTCTTTCGCATTGAAGTCTCAGTCTCAATTCACGGCTTCTCTCAGTCGAACTCGCTCTTCAAGAAAGGCTTCTCAGAACGGCGTTCCTCTTTCAAATGGAGTCCCCGCTGCTGCTGCTGATCTTGATGGTCATTTCATCAGTAATAAAAGACTCAAGACTTCGGAACATTCCAGAAAGCATCCGATCAAGGAGGATGGATTGGGGATTGAAATACCCAATCCTGTTGATGGTGGTGATCGTGATGTGATTTCGACTGCACAGAATGGTCCACCAGACAAACCTGTCAGGAGGTTCACACGGTCAGCGCTGAAAGCTGACTCCTCCAAAGGCGTGGAGGAGGCGGCGGCATCATCGCTCCCTTCTTCTTGCAAGAATAAGGCGGCAAGAAGGGGAAAATCCGGCAATGCTGTTAGCCCGTTGAGAACGTCTACAAAGAAGAAGCTCGAATTGAAGATGTCAAAGAAGATCGTGCTGGATAACTTCCCGTCCAATGTGAAGGAGCTGCTCGCGACTGGTTTGCTCGAAGGGTTGCAGGTCAAGTACGTTTTCCGTGGCAATAAGGTATAGGTTACAATTTTTTTTTTTCTTCTTTTTTCTGAAAGGTTAGGTTACAAAAAAAATTATATGTTTTGCTTAAGTGGGGATTTTAGATATTTGGTTTCTTGTCTGACCCTTGAATGTGTATGTATGTACGTATGTTTTTTTTTTTTTTTTTTTTTTTAAAATTCTTTTCATTTAACGTAGAGAGGAGCACTCCGCGGAAAGATAAAAGATGGTGGGGTCTTGTGTTCATGTACTTCTTGCAAGAGGCGCAAAGTAAGCATTTTGTTATTTTGATGCGGAAAATTCCTTCTTTTTTGTAAAGCAAATTTATAAGAATTGGGAGAGATATTTTGGCATGATTCTGCATTAGAAAGTTTTGAAACAAAATATAAATTTTGTTTTGGGTGTAGGTCGTTACGGCTTCTCAATTTGAGCGGCATGCCGGTAGCAATAATAGATACACTGAGCAGATTTACTTGGAAAATGGTAATAACATCCGCGATGTATTGAATGCATGCAATGGTGCTCCTTTAGAAATGTTAGAGGCAACGATTATTGGTATGTTGCCTGTCAGGAAAGCTTCCATTTGTCGGAAATGCAAAGGTGAGGAATGCTTGTAAATTGATAAAACTGAGGTCTTTCTTCCATGCAAGGTTGCTACTTTCTACTTTGTTGAAACATGACTTTTGCATATGTAATGTTTTGGGCATTTTATGATCTTTAGAGACATATTATCCATCACGGGTTGGGAAATCGATGTTAATATGCAATAGATGCCGGGCGCAGAAGCAGACTCAAGCAAGCCCAACTCGAGGAGGTGCTAGGTATGCTCTCTGTAAGAGCTTCCACCCGCACTTATTGTGTTGTTTATCTATACGTGATGTTGCGATATGGTCCTTGATAGTGTGGAATGGCAGAACAAGATTTGTGTAGCTGACCCCAATTAGTTGGTAGGGTGTAAAATGTAATGATGATGATCTATATGTAATGTTGGGGTATGAGTGATAATCTTATATGATATTTTTTTCATTTTTTCATTTTTTCATTTTCTCATTTTCGACAATATTGACAATTTTTCAAAATGACCATTTTGGGGATATATTAATCTTTTAATTCCTCTTGAAAGTGCATTCATAAATTAATATTTCCTCATATTATTTTGTTTAAAAAAGAAAGTTCTTGAAAGTGCATTTGTTTCAGTTTTGCAATGGCATTGTTCTTGAAGTTGCTCATTGACATGGTTCCTGGGGAAAGCTCTTAAAGTAATCCTTTTTTTCGCCTTTTATTATAATTTATATTCTATTTGTATGGTATTGATGCATTTTATTTATCTAGATTTTTTTTATGGGCATTATGCTTTAATGAACTAGCATTATACTACTATGTATTTTTATCATGTACCCTTATGGATGTTTTATTTTGTTGTGGATTAAACTAGATCTAGAGTATCCTCATGTTATTCGTGGATGATTGTAAGAAGCTTTTTAAAAGTAATTTTTTAGAAGATGGGTTGATTACGGGTGAGAACCACATGATGGACGGTCTAGATCAATGATTAGACTGAAGTATGATCAATATGGGCTGTTCATTTTCCTAGTCATTGTGGATCACATGTGCAAAATTTTCTCATGTGGACAACATCCAATTCCCTCATCAATTTGATTCCATGATATACAATTTATATTCGAGAGTTGTAGTTGGTCAATTGACAGTGGGCCACACTTGTTCATTTAATTTGGATGCTTAAATAAATAGTACATCATATGTGGTTCCTAACTTGTTACACAACCAAACACGAATACTATAGTTTCTGGGAATCACAATGGCCTACTACAAGAGGTTACCTTAACAAATGAATTATAAATTCTATCAATTACAATAACCTGACATCACAATACTTGGTAATTGAAATATCCAGGGCATCCAAATTCCCCCAATCCAAATGACCCTATATATATTCCTCCAAATCAAGCTTGAAGATCTACTTTGTTGCATGGATGATTCGAGGAACAAGTCATGTGGTATCCTTGAGTGGTTGCAACAAGAACCATCCAGATCATTGCTGGTCTTCCTAATATTCAACATTTTATGTTTTTTCTTGTGAATTTAACATCAATATTGTTTCATCTACCTCACTCCTTAAATGTCCAATTGGTACTTTTGATAATCTTCTTTCCGTTTTTGCTTCGAATGCTTTAGAAAATGCCTTAGGCTGCATTTAGAATGTAGTATATTTGCATCCGGTGGCATGGTAATTGATTGCAAAGTACACACACGTTTTCCATTTTGAATTGTGTGATCTGAATTATGGACCATTCGTGATCCGGATTGCTAATTATATGGTTTTATACCTTAGCGTTAAGTTGTAATGTAATTTTCCATTGAGTTTCAAGATTTATGCAATAGCATGCATGTAGTATGATACTATGCATGCATGATCTACATTAATAGCATTCTCATATTACATTGCAATTTTTTGGATTATATGCGTATGATGGGATGCAGTCAGAAATGGAGAAGTTGGATTCAAGAATGTGTGTAATCGGCCAGGTTTTTTGGTTCTTGTCAACGGCTCCCCGAAATGTTTCTTTCAGGCATTGCGAGGATTGAGGCAAGGTGATCCTTGTCCCCCTTTCTTTTCATGATGGTGGCTAAAGCTTCTAGCAAAATATTGGAAAGGGGCAAATCGATTGGGTTGATCACAGATTCTGGGTGGAGAATGGTAATATTCAGATTTCACACCTCCAGTTCACCGTATCGACAATACGATCTTTTTCTGTGATGCAGATGTGGAGATGGTGGACAATCTTAGGAAGATAGTGAGGTGTTTTGAGGTGGTGTCAAAATTAGAGGTAAATATTCTCAAGAGTAGAGCTGGGCATCTGACTCGGCAACTCGGAAACTCAACTTGTCCGACTCAGTTCAGACTCGACTTGACTTTATCTGAGTGGGACAGTCAATCCGGATCGAGTGCCGTTGGGCTAATCTGAACTCTATTCGAGTCGAGTCCGGGTCAACTAGTGATTCGACTCGGACCGGACCAAAATCCGACTCGTTTGTACTTGGCCCGATTCTAACCCGACTCGACTAGGGTTCAGGTAGGCATAAGGGTGTGTTTGTTTTGATTCTTTTGAAGGATAGCAACATAAATATACTGAAATGAGTAATAATTACGGCAGCTATGATGTGACAAATTCGCTGAAATCGAGGAGTCACATTTAACGTGTGATTTTCATCTCTCCAAACGGAAGCGGATTACTCGGAGTTGTGTGGGGCCCATAGAGATGTCTGTGACAAATCCACTCCGTCCATATGCTTTGGAAGAGCACGATAGGAAAGGATTCTAAAAATCATGCAAATCCAAAACTCAGGTGGGCCATACCATATGAAATAATGGGTATTGAATACTTAGTGGTTACAAAAGTTTTGCATCAGGATGATATTTTTCCTATAGTTTATCTGAGTGTTAATAATTCTATGCACGGTTTGGATGGCATATAAACATCATGGTCAGCTCCAGGAAGGTTTCAATGGTGGACGTTGGTGTTTCCACTGTTTTGTTGGTGTGGCCCTGCCTGATTTTTAGAATCCTATACTATTTTTGTCTTTGAAAACAAATTGACGTAGTGGATTTGTCATAGACATCTCCATGGACCCCACACAACCCTAGGCATAGAGTCATAGGCAATCCACTCTCTCTCCAAACATAACAGAGACGACACTTGGCAGGAACCGGCGGAGAAAAGGTCGTTCGACCCTGCAGTTGCCTCAGCCGTCATTCTGCCATAAAGAGTACTAAGATGGCGACACGTGTCCATGCATTTATGAGTACTATAGTTGCCTCGGCTAGCTAAAACCCTGAGGAAAAAAATGGTTAACTCACCCGACTCGGTGCTGACTCGACCTGACTCCTATGACCGGATCGGACTTGGTCCAGGTTAGTCCAGGCCAGACTGGACTCGGATCGGGTCATGGATGTGGGGCTCAGTACTGAGTCGAGTCGTGTTTCGGGTCAGGGCTATTTCAAAACCGGGTCAGATCAGGTCAGCGCTAACTTGGTCCGACTTGACTCGATGCCCACCTCTACTCAAGAGTGAGGTGATGGGTATCCATACATCCAAAGAAGAGGTGGAGAGGTTGGCAGAGGTCTTCGGGTGTCGGTCTAGTTCTCTTCCTTTGTCTTACCTCGAGCTCCCCTTATGCATTGGCAAGCTTGCCAAACACTTGAAAGGGTTGAGAGGAAGTGATGTAGGATGCCCTAATTGTGATGCATGCTCATGAACATAATTAAACAACGGAAAATAAAAGAAATAAATGATCTAAAATTCAGAATCACTCATCATAAATTAAGAAAATTCACAAGGAGCTTGTAATGGATCGGGCCAACTGTCACAACCACAAAGTTTGAGTTTCAAGTATATCTTGGGTTGGATCCGGCGAGGGATAGGACCTCCCGATCTTGCATGGCCATACCCAATCGATCAATGAAGATCACTAGTCCGAAGAATCAGGAAGTTCTCGGATTAGGGATTTGAGAATTTGAAGATTTAGGGTTTAGGTCGATTCTCAAGTTTGATCAAAGAAATATTAGCAAAACTAGAACTAGAAAGAAGAAAGATAATTATCTTGAAGAATTTGGAGGGGCACAAGAAGAAGTTAGAAGAAGGAGATCAAGGAAAGAGAAGAAGCACCATGAGAGAGAGAGAAGAGAGAGGCCACCAAAGAGGTTTGCTTTTTCATTAATAATCAACTAATCTTGTTTTTAGGGCTTAGCCCACTTAAATAAGCAATAAGAAAACATAAAAGTACCAAAATACCCCTAAAAATTCAGTAAAAATAAGTAAAAAAAAGAACAGTTCGCGCGGTGGTCGGGTGCTCGGTGACCAATTTGGTCGGGTGCCCGACTAGGACCAAAAACGTCCAGCAAGCAAATCGTCAAAATTGGAGAATTTCGGGCGCTCGGTGACCAATTTGGTCGGGCGCCCGACGACCTTCAGTCGGGTCTTCTTCCATCCTACACACGTGTCTTCTATGTGTCAAATCACGTGCAATCACGTGCTTAGAGTCTTCAATGCTCCTCAATCATCGCCTAACCACAAGAAAGAAGCTTGTGGTGTGCGCCATCTTCGCTGATAGACTTTAAATGTTCTTGTGTCCTCATCAGGAAGTTATCAAGGTGGAAGAGCCTGCACTTTTATTTGGAAGGAAGGCTTTCACTAATTAAACCAGCATTGTCAAATTTGCCTGATCTATTATATGTCCTTGTTCAAGTGCCCGAAGAAGGTGGTGTATAGGTTGGATAGACCGAGGCACAATTTTCTATGGCAAGGCATTGAAGTCGAGAAAAAAATTCATCTCCTAAGGCAGGGACAAAGGGTTTAAGCTATACCGGGAAGGGGGTGCAGGGATAAAAAAAGTTTGAATGGATGAACCTTGCTTTGCTCGGGAAATGGCTTTGGAGATTCAGGGTAGAAGAAGGGAGGTAGTTGCTGGTAAATATGGTGTCCAAGCAGGTGGGTGATGGGTGAAAGATTTATCTTTGTACAGAGCCTTTGGGGCGTGGAAGCGGTTAGTAGAGTGGTGAGTTTGGTTAAGGAGTGTGTCAATTTTTCTTGCGGCGATGGACAGTGGATGCGATTTTGGCAGGATTTGTGGGTTGGTGAGAGGACCCTTAAAGAGTTTCTGCTGATTGTATCTCTGGCGCAGGATCAAGATGCCTTTGTTGCACACTGCTTTTTTGGTTCTGTCTTGTGGTCTCCTTCATGTAGGGGCAACATGACAGATGAGGAGGCAAAGCTATTCTCTGTCTTTTGGAGTGGCTCCACCAAGTCATACCGGCTTTGTACAGGTAGGATTCGATGGTGTGGCCTTTGGTCAAATCATGCAAGTTCTCCATGCAATTCTTCTATAGGTCGCTCATCAATACCTCTTTGGAAGTGAGGTGTTCACATCTCATGTGTGGTCCTGGGGCCCCCTCCCCCAAGGGGGCGCCCTTTACCCGATTAGTAGGAAGGAAAAGGGTGCTTACTATAGACAAGTTACGAAAGAGGTTGGTGGATATTACTGTTGTATCATGTGTATGAAGGATGCGGAATTGGTGAACCACTTGTTCATCCACTTGGTGTTCACTCGCAAGATGTGGGATAGGTTCCTTGTCCTTTTAAGACCTCTTGGGTGATGCCGAAGTCTATTGAATAGCTCTTCCTCATGTGGCATTTTGGGGGGGGGGGGGGGGGGGGTAGGGGGGTTGTGGAAGAGGTCCTTTTAAGACCTCTTGTTGCCAATTTTTTCGGAGCTTTCGGGGGAAAAGGAACAATCAGTCCTTCTGAGATGAGAGCTGTTCGAAAGCGATTGTTTTCAGGGGGGCTCAGTTAGTTGTTGTTTCCTGGGTCAATTGTATTGAAGCCTCTGACCTTTGTGATTGGTCTGCAATGTCTGGCTTGTTTTTGTAGTTTTTTGCCTTTCGGCGTCTCTTAATAAAAGTTCTTTACCTTAAAAAAAAAATGTACCTCATATATGTATTCCAGTGACGTACGTGATCTACCCGTATCATACCACGTATTGGAGAAAGTGGCATGCTGCATATCTGTTCCTGTACTACATACTGGAACGATCCACGATCCAGGTAGCCTTGGTTGAAACATACTTTGTGGTCTACTGGGCAGGGAGCCGCATTGATTTCTCTCGCCATTTTGTACCAGTGTTTGACAGACGTCTGATGTAGGAGAAGAACCCCATGATCGAGGGCGTGGATCACGCACCTTCCTGCGGGAGATGGACAGGAAGAAAAACAAGAGAAAACTAAGGAATTTCATATTTTGAAGTTTCAACCCAAACAGGAAATTGTTATTCCCGATTTTGGATTTCGGACCAACTCGTGGGGCCCATCTTGATCATTTATGATGATCAGTTCCGTCCATTTTGTAGAGCTGCTCGACGCCGAGAAAACGCAACAAGTTTCATGTCGATCCGAGTTACGGATTGATCGTGGCGTCCAAAATGGTACGAACTGTCCAGAAAGTTCCGAATTCCGCCCATTGAAACTGGAGATGGTCCAGGTGGCCTACTACTACTGATATGGAGAATCTAAGCCGACCATCTTTAAGAGTACGTCGATATCAGTAAAATCACAAAGTTTTGTGGCAATCAGATATGTGGATTGCTCGTATCAACGGAAGGAAGACGACACCCTGCAGGCGTTATACAGTTTGCGCAGATTTTTCAGTTTCTTTTCTAATTGTATTAGGATTCTTTTCTTCCTTTGCAAGTTAGTGTTAAGTACGAATTTAGGGTTTAGTTTATTATTTAAAGCAAGTTAATTATGTTTATTTTATTATTCATTCAATTATCAAAAAACAATTATTCGGAATTAATTTCCTCATTTTTTCTTTTTATTTCTTCTCGTGGATTCGAGAAACACTCGGTTAGGGAGACGGTGATCGACCTACCACGTCCTCCCTGCGTCAACGTCAATTCGTGGGATTCTGAACAGGGCCTCAGTGCTTTCCAAGCAAAAGCCTTTTGGATGGCACAAGTCTGGCTGTTTAAATAGTGCCAAATGTGCATTTGATTGCATCCAATTGGGCTGCACTCTTGGTGATGTGAAATTGAAGTTGTATGTTGTTGTGTTCATCGTCATCATTGATATCTGAAAACAAAATTGAAGTTGTATGTTGTTGTGTTCATCGTCATCATTGATATCTGAAAACAAAACCAAAAAGAAAAAAAAAAGAAAAAAAGAAAAAAAATGAAACACCATCTAAGTCTTCTTCCAACTAATTCTAGTCAGCTACATGAATCCTGTTCCGCCATTCCAATCTGTTATTCTTGTGAGTTTATATGTCCTTGTGTTGTACCATGCAAATTAGTTTGTTGACATGTATAATTTTTAAATACTATTTTCTAAGATGTTCATTTTCTTTCTCTATAACACATTCGTGCACATGGATTATGTCAGGTTACAAAAGCAAGCTTTAAAACGAAAGTCCTCTGACAGTACCTTAAAGTGCATACGGTTGCAAAAGAAGAACGGTCGTATAACAAGAAAGTTGGTCTTTTTTTTTCTTTCTTTCTTTCCTTCTTTCCTCTTTTTTTTTTTTTTTTTTGAAGAATAGAAGTTGGTGTTTTGATCTTTCATTTCATTTGAAGTTATTTTGTGATATATAGCCCATTCATCATTCATTTAGCCCGTCATTAAAACCTTGTTACTTCTGAATTTCCTTTTTCTCAAGGGATCTACGACTGCATAAGTTGGTCTTTATGGAAGATGTCCTACCAGACGGAACCGAAGTAGCTTACTATTCACACGGAAAGGTGCAAGGATGATGAGTTAACAAGCTGTTTTTTTTTTTTTTTTTTTTTTTTTTTTTTTTTTTTCAGAATTTATATTAGATCTCTTTATGTAACTAATGAACTATCTGTTGGTGGACAGAAGTTGCTTGTGGGTTATAAAAAAGGGAATGGAATATTCTGTCACTGCTGCAACAGTGAGGTGCATTGATTGCCTTTTGAATTTGAATTCTTGATTATTCTGCCATCAGATTTTGAATTCGTAATGATTAATGAGCAGGTCACTCCCTCACAGTTCGAAGCTCATGCTGGTTGGGCGCCACGGCGCAAACCGTGAGTTATTGTTCATTTGTTTGAACTAAAGATGTTTGGCAGAACCAATTGTTAGACTCACAACAAATTTTGAATTGAGTTCTTTTTTTTCCACCCCACCAGTTACCAATACATCTATACCTCCAATGGTGTCTCTCTTCATGAATTATCGATTTCCCTGTCAAAGGGTCGGAAATTTTCTGCCAGTGATAATGATGACCTTTGCGCAATCTGTTGGGATGGTGGGAATCTTCTGCTTTGTGATGGATGCCCGAGGGCCTTCCACAAAGGTGGATACTTGCCCTTTTTCCGAGTGATTATTTGTCTTTCAATGTTTAATGCCATTCATTGCTCTCTGTTTCAGTCATTCTTTGTTTTTGCTTCTTCGATTGTATAAATTTGGAAGGCATTTTATATTCTTAAATAAGTTCGTGCAGATAATCTGAGAGCTGTTGCTAATTGGTATTTTGGAATTGTGTTTTGGCTCAAGGCCAATGCTGTGAAGTTCCGATCATCTGGGGTCAGTCTGATTCAGATGAAAGGATGTTTCATTTTCTTGCTCCAAATTGGAAGCATTGAGAATTAAAAGAAACCCATGATCTCAAACAAATGGAAAATAATAATGATACAAATTCTTTAAATATTAAATACTAATAACCGACAATTACAATATGAAGTTTAAAATGCTTCACCATGAAAATTCCATTTTTATACATGCATCAGTGATAAATTTCTTATAAACCAGTCCTACCCATGACATGTGCTGTTGCTATTATTGAAATTAGTTGTTTCTCGGTTAAATCTCTCTTCCTGAACCTTTCTGATTTTTGGTTAAGCTAATGCTCCTTTGGATTGGATTTGGAAGTCGATGGTGCCTCCCAGAATTATCACTTTTGCATGGCGTGCTGCCCTTGAAGGAATTTTAGCAATTGATCACCTCCATCATAGAAACATGATCCTGTTTAACAGATGCTGTATGTAACTGGTGTTTAAATAATTTCAATGTTGCCTGGTCAATGCTGGGTTCCATTCAACAGCCTTTAGCAGCTTGGAGACAGGACAGGGCCTTTCAGGCTGGAAGATAAAGGCTCTATGGAGTCCTTGCATTGTGGCTGTCTTATGCACTATCTGGAAGGAAGAAATAACCGAACCTTTAACAACAAATGCAAATCAGCTTCCCATTAATTGAAAGAGTAAAAGGTCTAAGTTGGCTCTTGGGTGGAGCCGTGGAGGTTGTGGAAGTATTTTCTACTGCTAGTATTGAGGTGTTCCTTATTGTTGGTGAGATCTTCTTTGCAAGGACTAATCTTTTTAATGGACTTTGAGTTTTTTTCCCTAATAAAGCACCATTTATGGGTGCTCCTTTTCATTGGTGGGATCTTTTTTGTAATGACTTAGCTGTGTAATGGCCATCGGTTTTTTCCCCCTTAATAAAGCATCATTTAAGAAGAGTTGTTTTTGTGGCTTCTGATATCTGTGAGTTTCCATTTATTTGACTGTTCTGTGGGTATTTTAACTTGTTGCACCAAGGTGCCATTCGATACCTTGATCCTTCTACTAGTAAGTTGTGTGCTCTTTTTGTTTCCTTTAATGTTGTCTCAATGTCTCCTTGGCAGTATCCCTGAACAATTACGGCTGTCCTTGCATTGTGTGACAGTTTCTTTTGATTATTCACCCATTTGCTGTATTATTCTTGAATGGCATTTCCATGTTACTGTTGCAGATTGTGCGGAGCTGTCATCCATTCCTCGTGGTGATTGGTATTGTCGATATTGTCAAACTATGTTTGAGAAAGAAAAATTTGTAGAACATAATGCCAACGCATTCGCAGCAGGGAGGGTTTTAGGAGTTGATCCTATTGAACAGATATCCAAGCGATGCATTCGTATTGTCCAAACACCAGAGGTTGATGTTACAGTCTGTGTGTTGTGCAGGTGGGCCACTCTATGCTTGCTAGCCACAAGAATTTGTAGTATTTTTACATCGAATATAATTCAGTTCACTGATTTTGAGGCCGTAGTATTTTTACATCGAATATAATTCAGTACTTTATGCTGTATTCCATGATATTTGTAGTGATTTATAGCCTCTTTAGCATATCATGTTGTTTTAGATCCTAAATTCAACAATATTTCTTCATGGTTTCTGATTTTACCTTGGGCCATGTTGTAATCTTTGTTGCATTCAGATGCCATGATTTCAGCAAATCAGGTTTTGGTCCACGAACAGTTCTGCTTTGTGACCAAGTATGCTTCTGTTCTCGTTATATTCTACTTCTCTTTGCTTGTTGAATATTGGATTGCAGATTCCTCTATACATGTAATCGACGATTACTCTCTTTCATTTGTTTCCCTTAGAATTGGTTTACTCTTGTACAGTGTGAAAAGGAATTTCATGTTGGGTGTTTGAAGGATCATAAAATGGGAGATCTGAAGGTGCACATATGTACATTCTGCTATTTTTATTTTCCATTTGCAATTACACTTGTGTGATTCTAACATTTACTTGAACTGTTTGTCATAGCCCACAAAAACACTTTTCTGGTATGCTAATGCGACTAACACCACAGGAATTGCCAAAAAGGAAGTGGTTCTGTTGTGCTTCTTGCAGTAAAATTCATGCTGCTTTGAAGAAGTTGCTTCGTCATGGGTTCAAAAAGCTTCCAGATTCGCTTTCAGATGTGATAAAGAGGAAGTGTGAGGGAAAAACTGCGAGCAATGGTGCTGGGCTTGATGTAAGATGGAGGCTTCTTAGCGGAAAATTTGATTCTCCAGATAGTAGGTTGTTGCTTTCGAAAGCTGTTGCCATCTTTCACGTAAGTATTTGTCCATGTCGAATCAAGATATGTTTGTGTTCTAAAGCTGTTGCTATCTTTCACTTAACTGTTTGGCAGTGCTGAATCTAGATATTTTGGGTCTTTTGCTACAAGTTTTTACTACAAGTTTTGTGGCACTATAGTTGGAGCTCACAGTTGGCGCGCGCGCGCGCACACAGACACACACAGGCAGACGTACGCACATACACACATGGGAAAGGTAGGGATTCCCATACACCTCAATGGATACCACAACATATCAGGCACAAATGACATTCGATGTCCAAAAGATCAGCCCTACCATGAATATCACACAAATCAGGCTGCACATGTCAATACTCAATGGATGCAATATTTCAAAACAATGGATGACTGGCGGTCTAATTCATAACAATGGAACACTGAAAGTCTGATTTATCATACATGTGGCGCACCTGATGATCTTCAAAGTGGGCCGACCTTTTGCGGCACAGATGCTGCAATGTTTTAAGAACCGATATCGGACATGCGATTGCACCTTTGAGAATGGGAAATAACGTGAGATATATCAGGAAGATCGTAGACATTGCGTAAAGTATCATTGTTCGAGGGAACTTGACGAAAATATTGGAAGTTTTGAGTGAAACTTAAGATGTTAAAAGACATGATTACACACATAGAACTCAAAAATAACTATGCATGATAGTTTTTGTTTAGGAGATAACTATGTGTTTTCGGCAATAAATGATGCTCTTTTATGCCAAAAGAGTTCATATAATTCAAATGTCATACAATATAAGCAATAAAACACAAGCAATATAACAAACACTAAAAAAAACAAAAAATATACCTTGCTCTGAGATCCATGTGGAGTTACGAGGTGTTGAAGTTGTCATCCATATCCCTATTGGGGCAACCATAATACTATCGAGCCACCCAACTGCAACAGTGCCTAGCTTATGAGCTGGTTCTACCAGGCTGTGTAATCTCGAACATATCGACAATACTTATCTTCAGCAATGTGCACCAATATGCCTATCAGTGAACAGTCATACCTTGTGGCGCTAGCTATGTCTGTGTTTGGACACTTTTTTTTTCCTTTGAAAGCTGACAATTTTATTAAAGGAAAGCTCACAAAAAGGAGCAAAGAATACAATGCCCGTAAAACAAAGAACACCCACCCCAACCCCTTAAGCCCAAGCTTCTAAGAAACCGACAATTCATTTAACAATCACATCCACGAAAGGCTGAATATTTTGGAAGCAACAATCATTCTTAGCTCTCCAAATGGCCCAGAGTGTAGCTGAGATAAAGTAGGTTGGTGCAATTGGAAGAGGAAAGAATAAGAAATGAGAGGGAGTGGAGAAGGAGAATAGTTTTGGGAAAGAGACTTTTGTGTGTTAGGTTCAAACCCCTAACACGCTCTTATGTATTATAAGAAAAGAGGTCTACTACATACTCCTGAGGTGTACAAAGAAAAGAGTACACTCACTAACAAAATACGTTATCTTACATTTCCTATACTCCCCCTCAAGTTGGGGCATAGATATTAATCATGCCCAACTTGTTAGTAATACGGATAAGAGCATCGCGAGTAAGAGACTTGGTGAGGACATCGACGAGTTGTTTTCTAGAGCGAACGAAGGGAGTAGCAATCTCCTTGTTAGCCACCTTCTCTTGAATAGAGTGACAATTAATTTCAATGTGTTTCGTGCGCTTATGAAAGACTGGGTTGTTGGCAATGTGGATGGCGGCCTGATTGTGACAATGTAAAGGAATGGGGTTGGAAGGACGGTAGCCAAGTTCCTGCAAGAGTGTACGAAGCCAAACAGGTTCACATGTGGCATGGGCTATCGCCCTATACTCAGCTTCGGTAAATGATCGGGCAACAACTGATTGCTTCTTACTCTTCCAGGTGACAAGATTGCCACCGACAAACATACAGTACCCAGAAGTGGACTGCCGATTATGTAAATTGCTAGGACAGTCAGCATCGGAGTAACCCGAAAGATGAAGATGACCATGCTGCTGAAAAAGTAGACCTTTCCCGGGAGCAGACTTGAGATATCGAAGAATCCAATACACGTCCGTCAAATGCATGGTGCGAGGGGTATGCATGAACTGACTAACAACCCCCACAACATAAGATAGATCTGGACGAGTAATAGTAAGATAAATAAGCCAGCCAACCAATCGGCGATACATCCTAGGATAAGAGAGAGGAGCACGGTCATCAGGGACAAGTTTCATAGTCGTATCCATAGGCATTCCGGCAGGTTTGCAACCTAATCTCTGAGAGCAAATCAAGGGCATATTTTCTTTGAGAGAGCACAACTCCCGATTTCGATCGAGCAACTTTATCCCTAAGAAGTACCGAAGGGTCCCTAGGTCCTTGATCTCGAAGTGGGTTTTGAGAAAAGATTTAACGGCCACCATTCCTTCAGTGTCATCTCCGGACAGAACAATATCATCCACGTAAACAATTAGCACCATAACTCCTGTGGGTCGACGACAAATAAATAGGGAGTGATCGGACTGGCTTCGGATAAATCCAAAGTCCAGAAGAGCACAACTGAACTCATTGAACCAGACACGAGGAGACTGTTTGAGACCATAAATAGACTTTTGTAGGCGACATACAAGGGGAGAATCGTGAGGACCATGAGGCATGGAAAAATCGGGTGATTGGTCCATATAGACCTCTTCATCAAGATCACTATGTAAGAAGGCATTCTTCACATCGAGCTGGAATAAGGGCCATGATAGATTCACTGCTACAGAGATAAGCACACGAACAGAGTTAAGCTTGGCTACTGGAGAGACCGTCTCAAAGTAGTTCGCACCATATGTTTGAGTAAAGCCCTTTGCAACAAGATGTGCCTTATATTGTTCAATAGAACCATCATGGCGAAACTTAGTGGTGTATACCCATCGGCATCCAATAGTTCTTTTGCCCTCAGGTAAGGGAACTGACTCCCAAGTTTTGTTCTTTTCAAGTGCCTTCATCTCTTCCATCATTGCCTTCGTCCAGTCAGGGCTACGTAAGGCGTCCTTGAGATTACGCGGGATGGTAGAGGAAGATATAGAAGCTGTAAAAGACTAGAGGGAATGTGAAAGATGATGGTAGGAAACAAAATTACTAATGGGATGCTTTGTGCATGAACGGGAAGGTTTACGTAAAGTAATTGAAAGATCGTCATGAAGTTGAGATGAATGGATTTTACTTGAACCATCAGGACGAGCAGATGAAGTAGTAGGTTGATGATCCGTAAAAGGTTTAGCTTGCTAATGATACATAAGTATAGGCTTCAGAACATGTGAGGGAAGAACCGCATCGTCATTGATAGATACAACTGGAAGAGTATTCGAGTTTGAATTAGATAAAAAAAGCTCCCCCTACCTAGAAGGCAAATGATGCATGGATCGCCCTTCAGCAGAGAAGTATGGAATTTCTTCAAAAAAGGTGACATCCGTGGACACCAATGTTGTCAAAACGCATATGTGATCGCGTATGTGTGATTTCTTATGCGGTCGCACAATCGCACATTGTTTTTTTTTTTTTTTTTTTTGAATTTTTTTAAAAAATCATAAAAAAAGAAAAAAATCGAAAAAAATTGGAGAAAATTTGGAAAAAAATCTGTTTTTTTCCCTTAAAGACTTAATTGCTCCCATTAATTTTCAAACTAATTTGTGAATATTAGTAAGTATATTAATTAACAAGAAGTCACAACTCAACAAGTTATTAATGAAAAGTAAAAACTTAATACTTTTATTGATAAACAAATCTACAAAGTACAAACTAATAATCTAGACTAACTATAGTCTATATACATTGTTCCCTCTCCCACTGTGGCCCATCACCGCCATCACCATCGTCGTCATCATCATCATCATCATCTCCTTCGTCAACATACACTTCATCATCTTCCGTTTCTTCATCATCTGTCCGCACAAGTTGCTCATCCACGTCCAATGGCCGGGCATCTTCTTCTACTTCTTCAATCTTAATATCATCGTCTTCTTGTTGACTGCTTTTGCTAGGCCTCGTGCTACTGCTCACCCCTCCAGCTCCTCTTCTCCATTGTTGAGATTGAGAACCTTTGCCAGGTGTCGATCTATAAGCGGTGTCTTCGACTTGGGCCCATGTAAGGGACTCGCCGGCAAATACTGGATCTTCCGTCTCCACAAGCCACTTACTATCTGCCTCCAAATCATCTAAGCTGATAAGATCATAGAATCCAGGTTTTTGTCGCCTGGCCTGGAATATTTCTCGCAACTTTTGGTTATATTGGACGAAGACCAGGTTGTTGAGTTTCTTTTCTTCGAGGCGATTTTTTTTTTTTTTTTCATGTGAATCTGCAATGCCATTAACATTTAGAATGTGTAATTAGCAATTTAACATTGAAATTTGAAACTACAAGTAAAATAGTAAATTATAGAACTTTAATTTGTAAACTTGTAAAACTTACCGACTGGAATGTACTCCAATTGCGCTCTCAACCACTTGAAGAACATGTAAGGCTAAGAATTCTCATGGCCAGCTTCTGTAGTATCGGATCCCTCCTACTCGGGTCAACTCCATACATAGACCACCAGTCAGTTGTGCAATTTGTAAATAAGTTTAAGTTAGACACTTTCTCACTTAGACAGTTAGACTTCATTGTATAACTTATTAACTTCATAGAAGAATCAATAATTGCATGCATACTTTGCAATTTCATACTTCTATACTTGACAACAATCTCTCTTGACCAAATCCCTACACCCCTGCACTTCTCAGGTAGAAGTCAAGTTCTCGAGAAACTTTATCCTATTCATCTTTGTCTGGAACCATTCTTTCTAAAGTGTCTAGAAATCCGACCATGTGGAACACAACTTCCGCAATCTGATCGGTGGGCGCAAAGAATACGGTCGGATTAAGGATGTAGGCAGCCAAATACAAAGGGGATGACATTTGGCTGCCTCACCTAGCATATATAATATCTAGGATGGGTTGATAATAATGTTCTTTATAGTTCAAGTGTTCTATAATTTTGTTTCTAGCCCTCTCCATCGCATCATAGATATAGCCTATGGGTGACTTTTCATCACCGTTCACCAATCACAACACACTAACAGTTCCAATGATTTTAAGGCCTTTACCACTTGAGCCCAAAATTGAGCGGAAAGAATGGTTTGCTGGACTAACTTTCCTTCGGCCTTCTTTGACCACGGTCCATTATTCCAATCGGTTGATACTACAAATGACCTAAGTTTAGCTTTCTTTGAATGTAACTTTTGTAGTGTTAAGAAAGCTGTTGCGAATCGGGTCACGGCTAGATGAAGCAAGTTGCACCCAATGTGGTTTCTCATATGATTGAGAAGAAGGGCATGCTTGTACATAAAAACCACGATTCTCCTAGCCTTAGCAATTACTTTAAGATATCACTTATCTATATCTTCTAACATTAAATCGACACAATGTGCCGCGCATGATGTCCAAAATAAACGTCGCATCTTCTCCATAAGTTGGCGACCAACAACTACATAATTAGCTGCGTTGTCCATGACAACTTGGACAACATATTCCTCTCCTACCTCTTCAACTACACTATCTAATAAATTAAATAAATAATTGGCCGTATAGGAATGGGCCGATGCATCCATGGACTTTAAAAACATTGTCTTAGCTGGACAATTTACAAGAAAGTTTATCAATGTTCGATCGAATCCATCGATCCATCCATCGGCCATTAACGAACAACCATATATTTTCCAACTTTCTTTATGTTCGGAGATAAAACTTCTAGTAAAGTCCACCTCTTTTTTTAGGCAACTCTCCCTCACTTCATGATAAGAAGGGGGTTTCAAGCCAAGTCCAAATTGACTGATAGCTTCAACCATAACCTTAAAACTCTTCATTTTCACGGTGTTAAAAGCTACACCAGCTTGGTACAACCACTTCGCAATGTATTGAATTGTGATTTTTCTATCATTCTTCTTATACCGGTTTTCTAAAGTGGTTTGGGGGGGTCCTTACCCCTTTAGTCAACCACATCTTCCGGATGTGGTCTACACCACCTATCCATAGGCATGCTCACGGGCTCTTTTGGTAGCCGGTTTAGATCGCCCTGATCGAGCGCTCTTGCGTCGAAGATGAACGGGGCTAAGCGATCTGCCAAAGCTGTGAGATGTAAAAATGCATCGGTAGGGGAGTGTTCTGCTTAGAGGGAAGCTTTCGCGTGAGCAGGTGTGGACAAAGCGGAAGCGAGAATGTCGGCTTGACGGACGGAGATTGGCCATCGAGTGCAAAAGCAGAAGGGAGCTTGACTGCAAGATCCACCGGTCGAACAGGGACGAAAGTCGGCCCTTAGTGATCCGATGGTGCCGAGTGGAAGGGCCATTGCTCAACGGAGGCGAGTTGTTGCCTGCAATCCGAACTGAGGACGGGTTTTTGGAGTAAGCTCACCCTTGCGGGATCGTGACCCTTTGTCTTGACCATTGTAGCATGTGTGTCGCCTTGCTTCTATTGGACCTGGAGTTGGTCAAGGTACTGCTGCGGGCCAACTATAGAAGGTATCACGAGACAACCAGAAGCAGAGGGTAAAATACGAGGTACTTTATTGCTTAGTCTGGCTTTTATGGAAGCTTTAACAATTTACGGACTGGTCGTGGCATTAGCGCAACCCTTGCGAGCCTCCCACGAGGAGGCCTACTATGCCAAAAGTGAGAGAAAGCCCATCCCTCTCTTTACTTTTTGCACCCCCATGTCGCCACACGGGAGGGGCATGGGGACGTAAAAAAGGGTGGATGGTGGCGTGTGAGGCTTCTCTGTCCATAAATTCTTCTTGTATGGCCACCGTGTGACGTGTCATGTCTTTTTCAAGCATGCTTGTCCATGTACTCCATGATTTCTCTTCGGATTTCTGGAGTAACATTGGGATATGCTCTTGCATTTGCTCTCGATGCATGCACAAGGTGTTGTTTATGCCGGCCAATACCACCGGAACTTATGAAACCGCATAGGTCACACACTACATGGGACTTTTCACCAGCATTTTGATAGTGCCTGCACTGCCAACTGGGGTCATTTGACTTTGGCGTCAAAGAAGAAGATCGGGAAGAAGACATGATGACACTGTAGTGTTGTTGATCGCGTAGTGTGTGTATGAGACTATGAGTGTGTATTCGAGTCTAAGTATTAAGTAGTAAGTACTAAAGTATGTAATTATGCAATTAGTACTAGTATGTACCAAGTTACCAACTGGTAAGTAGTAACTGCCAAGTACCAACTATGAACTACCAAGTACCAATTACCAACTAATAAGTATACTTACTAACTACCAAGTACTAGTTACTACTAAATAATAAATATAAGTAGTAAGTAGTAATTTAGTAAATACTAAATATTAAAGAGAGAGAGAGAGAGAGAGGAGTCACTAGTATGGTTGGTTGTGGAGTTACAAGTGTGTGTGTGTGTGTGTGTGTGTGTGTGTGAGAGAGAGAGAGAGAGAGAGAGAGAGAGAGAGAGAGAGAGAGAGAGAGAGACTTGACTCTTGAAAGTAGAAAGTTGAAACTTGAAGTTGAAAGTCTTGACTTGACTCTTGAATCTTGATTCTTGAAAGTTGAAAACCTCTCCTCTTGAACTTGGATGGATGTTGATTGTTGAGAACTTGAAACTTGAAACTCTTGATTCTTGATTCCTTGAATGTAGACTCTTGAATCTTGAATTCTTGATTCTTGTTTCTTGAATCTTGAATCTTGATTCTATAATTTCTATTTTAGTAAAAGTCTAGAATAGAAACTAAAAATAAACTCGAAAGTAGAAACAAAAAAGTAATAAAAACCCAAACTACTAAACTAAGTACTAATTAGTAACTACTAACTACTAACTAGAAATTACAATTTACAAATTACAATACAAAATTGAAATAAACTTGAAATTTGAAAATAAAATAAACTAGAATTCTTTCTACAAGCTTGAGTCTTAAGTCTCTTGACTTGACTAGTCTCTACTCTCTAGTCTTGACTCTTGAGTAGTGAATAGATCAACACAACAACTACACTAGTTAGAAACTAAAGATTAGAAATTGAAAAAAAAAAAAGAATAATAAGAGATTAGAGAATACGAACAACTAAGAGAAATAGGAGAATGAATATTATGGATTAGAGAAGAGATGAGAGAGGAATAGTAGTGTTGCTTCTTGATATTCAATGTTGCCTTCAACTTCAAGTCTTCAAGTGTGTGAAGCTATAAGGCCTAAGAGAGATTATTTATGAAAGAGATTAAGAGAATGGGTTTTAGAATGAAGTATGGGAGTAAGAGAGAGTTTGTAGTAAGTATATGTTGCAAATGAGGGTGGGGGGACTGGGGAGTGCCTTTTTATAGGCAAAAGTTATGAAAAAAAAATTAATTCTCCTATGGTCATATTTCTGACCGTTGGAGATTGTGCGATCACATATGCCATTATGTGATCTCATTATGCGATATGCGATCGCATAAGGCCCATATGGCATATGCGACCATCACATATGCCATATGGGCCCAGTCATAATCGCATAATCGCTTATGCGATCGCCTTTGACAACATTGGCAAACACAAACCTCTTACAGGTCAAAGGATCATAACACTTAATACCCTTTCTGAGACTTGGAATAGCCTAAGAAAACACACTTGATGGCTCAAGGACTCAACTTGTCATTACTCCCATCCAGGAGCTGAACAAAACATGTGCAACCAAATACTTTAGGGGTTAAGGGAAAAAGTTTCTCCCATGGGTATAAAAGTTTAAATAAAGACTCGTGAGATAGAACTCGAGACGGAACACGATTAATCAAGAAGACAACAGTAAGGCATCACCCCAAAATTGTTTTGGAAGATTTATACCAAGAAGGATAGGCCAAGCGACTTCAAGGAGATGACGATTCTTCCGCTTAGCTACTCCATTTTGTTGAGGGGTTCGAGGGCATGATGTGCGGGATAAGATACCATGCTCCTGCAAGAAGGACAAAAAAGCATTCAACATATATTCACCCCCATTATAAGAACGCAAAACTTTGATGGGACATTGAAATTGGTTAGTCACTTCTTTGTAAAAAAGTTTGAACATATCAAAAACTTCATTCTTGGATTTTAGAAGATAAACCTAAGTCATCCTTGTGCAATCATCAATAAACATAACAAAGTATCGATATCCAAAAAGAGAGGTGATAGGAGCAGGTCCCCAAACATCTGAGTGGACTAACTCGAAGGGGATGGGTTTTCTCTCAGAGACACTAGGAGGGAACATAGCCGGGTGATGCTTGGAGAACTCACAAGTTTCACATGCTAAAGATTTTGATACACAGGTGGAGGGGAACAAAAGTTTGAGTCTAGACAATGACGGATGCCTTAAATGACAATGCCATTGGGACATGGATTTCTTATCTAGGGACTAAGCACTAAAAGTTATAGCAGGTGCATCATCAAGGAAATAAACTCCACGTTCATGGCCCCCACCAATAGTTTGCTTCGTCTGGAGGTCTTGAAACACACAATAAGACGGAAAGAAAGTCACCGAGCAATTCAAAGATTTCGTAAGAGAGCTTACTGATAATAGATTTAAGGGAAAGCTAGGAATGTGCAAGACTGAGGATAAGTGCATAGTGGGAGAGATGGTGATGGGACCCGATCCAGATACAAGGCTTTGGTTTCCATCAGCAAGTGTAATAGAAAGTGACTGAGTAGAGGGAAAAGAGGAGCCAAATAGATGAGTCCTACTGGTCATGTGGGATGAGGCTCTCGAGTCAATGACCCAGGAGGAGGAAGGAGAGGCTACATGAAGTGTGCTACTTGACCGGGCTATGGAGGCTCCGGAAGTGGCGGGAACTTCACGTACATGCAGTGGCATTAAGGCATCATAGGCCTCACGAGATAGGACAACAGAATCACTTGCTAGAGGCTTCTCTGTTGTCATTAGCTTTGAAGTCATTGCAGAACAGGTAGAGACAATCACTGGCCTAAAGAAAAGTAGTGCCAGATGGGAATGCAAGGGCCCAGAAGCAGGAAAGAGGAAACTATTCAACAACCGAAGCCACAACAGAGACTAACTTAGTCTAAATACCACCTCACGCATGAAGATCAGCAACTAGCACATACATAGAAAAATCCAGTGTACAGCCAGTCCCCTAAATCCCTTTCTTTCTCAGAAATACCTTAGACATGCTCTTCTGCCTACACCACTCATTTTTAATGCCAAAATGACTACAAGCAAAAACATTCATATTCATCACAATCCAATTCCCAAAATAGTTTGCTCTTTCGCTTACACCAAGTAAGACTCCAAGTGAGAGAAGCTGACTCAAACAACACTTTCACTCAATCCTTCAAGGGAATGAGAGACAAACCCCAATCAACTAGAAATCTTCAAAAATAAAACCTAATATACTCATATTTGAAGCAAATAGCCCAAAAGGGCATAGTCGCACCTTTATTTGGGGTTAAAACCCACTCAAATCTCAATACCAACTAAAAAATCCTCCAATATTAGCTCGGGTGAGAGATTTCGATCTATCTAGAGGAAATAAACAGAGAAAAGCTTACTGATCTGAGAAAAATCGACGAAAAACTCATTCGGGGCCCAATTTTTGAATCTCCTTATTTTAGCCAAAACGCCATCAGGAAGGCTCTAAAAAAATCCAAAAAAATCATGACAAATCCTCTAAAATCAAGATCTATCAAACCTTTAAACTTTCAGCTCAAACGGGGTCCATGCGACCGTACAATGCTAACGTCAGCAGCCGTACGACTGATGTTAGCAATATGATGTGTCGCCTCTCAACGTGTCTGATGCGGAATGGCCTGAACTTCGCTCTGATACCAAGTAGGTTGGTGCAATTGGAAGAGGAAAGAATAAGAAATGAGAGGGAGTGGAGAAGGAGAAGAGTTTTGGGAAAGAGAGACTGTCATGTGTTAGGTTTAAACCCCTAACACACTCTTTTTGTATTATAAGAAAAGATGTCTACTACATACTCTTGAGGAGCACAAAGAAAAGAGTACACTCACTAACAAAATACATTATCTGACACTTCCTATAGAAGCCTCCAAAGAGCTTTTCCTGTCTTCTCGACTCCTCCCCCCTGCTACGCCTAGAGAAGATCTTCCACTGTTTTCGGCATCGCCCAACACATGGAAAAATGATAAGAAATGGTACCACACCTTTGCTACAACTAGATAGTGTATCATCAGGTGGTTTATAGTCTCTTCATTTGCCATACACATATAGCAATGTTAGGGAGAATCATTCCTCTTTTCCGAAGGTTGTCTATCATAAGAATCCTCTTTCGCCCAACTAACCACACGAACACCGCCACCCGAGGGGCCCCATAGAACCAATGATGGAAATGATGAGGATAAGAAGCTTCTCTCGGGTTGGAAACCAAGAGAAACGATGACTTAACCAAAAACTTTCTAGAGGCATTTCCAACCCACACCATGGAATCTTGATCTTGCACCTCGACTTTGACGAACCTTAGAATTTCTAGGAGGTTAAGTCCTCAATCTCGCTATCTAACAGATTCCTATGACAAGGAGGCGCCCAGACAACCAAACCCCCCAAAATCGAAAAGCAATTTGCCAACGATACAAACTGATCAGGGGACAACCTAGTAATCGAAGGGAACCTGGATTGGAGCGTTTGATCTCCACACCAAACATCTAGCCAGAATCTAATACGCTGTCCATTGCCTACAACGAAAGAGACCCCACTGCGGACAAGATGTTCGGTGGCAGCAGCCGCCTTCCAAATAGTAGAAGCTCGATACAGAGAAGTCTTCACGAACCAACCACTGTCCTGAGTTTTGTATTTACTAGCCACCACTTCCCTCCACAACTTACCTTCTTCCACCCCAAATCTCCATCTCCATTTTCTCAACAATGCCGTATTCATCTCCCCTAGCGGTTTAATGCCAGCTCCCCCTTCCTTGAAGGGCCCGCACACCTCTTCCCACTTCAAAAGTGGAACTTCCTCCCCTCGTTAGCACCTGACTAGAAAAACCTTCTCCTCAACCTATCTAATCTCGATATAACAGACTTGGGGCATCGGAAAAGCGAGAAAAAATAAATGGGTATATTCGAAAAGGAAGTCTTGATAAGCATCAAACGATTTCCCAAATGTAAGGACCTACCTTTCCAACCCGTCGGCTTCCTCTCAATTCTTTCAATCACCCTGATGCAGGACGACTAACCACTTGCTATAAAAGCTCGAACTGATAAGGCGTGGTGAATCAATCCCTTTATCTTATAACCCTAGGCTCTTGCTTCACACAGGCCAAGCCCTCGGCCGAACCCTCCTTCGTGGGCCCCACTTCTGATGCAGGGGTATGTGATGACCTAACTCTAAATGTACTTGTGATCAATAAGTAGACATTCAAGCAAAGAATTCATTTAACTATCCACTATCAACTAAGAGATTATGAGATTTCAACAATGAGACGATGATAATATGTCAGGATCATACCCTATAGCATAAACACGCACATAAACAAGTAAAAAAGGGGACCTAGGGATATGAGGACATCCCTAAACCTAGCATAGGCCAACCCACGTTCAAGTCTGAATCAAGTTCTCATGGCTGGCAATCCTGTTTCTACCGATCATGCCAAAGGAGAAGATTTGAAGAAAAAAAGAGAGAAAAAAAGGAAATATGGGCTTTAAGAAGGAGAAGACAAGTATTCTCTGCAAAGGAAGAAGATGGGTATTACATTCCACGCACCTTGAAGATTTAAGAAAGACAAAACGTGGTACTCTGGGGTGGAATCCTCAACACGTAAGGGCCAATCTTGAAACCCTAATGTACGCGAAGAAGAACTTCGAGAGATCTTTTTTTTTTTTTTTTAATCAAAATATCAGTTAAGGCTTCCACGCCCCCCCCCTTCTCTCGAATTTATAGAAGAACTTGAGGAAAATTACGTGTCCCTGATGTGCAAACTTCAAAATAAACTAAACCCTAATCACAAAATAATATCGAACCGTCCATAGAATTAGAAAATATAACTAAAATAAATAAAACTAAGAAAACTGGGAACGTGCCACCAAACTGGGCCCGGGTCGATCCAATGGTTGGATGGCCCGATCAGAAGAATCCAACGGTCTGATTACCATCCAATCTTGGATCCATGGTCGATAAGCTCTAAATTAGCAGCCTACTCACATTTCCGAAGAAAGGAGCCTCCATATGTGTATGTCCGCGTGCAGAGTCTTCGTGGTTCATCAATCAAACGGCCCGATGGGCCCAGTTTCCATCCACATCAACTCATCTCCTCTAACACTCGATCGACGACGCCTCCTCCTCTGGTACACTCTAAAGGGTGCACCACTGATGTCTTCATCAATTCTCCCCGGGTGGGAAGAATTCGCCATTGGCGAAAGAGAACTCCTGTATCTCTCAAGCATGTTTGGATCTATATGCTGTATCTCTGTCTCGGTAATCCAGGAGTTGTTTGTAATTAGGCCTGTTCCTCCATTTGATTAGAAATTTCTGGTAACCCGCTGAGCGAGTAGAAACCGACTTGGAGTCCAAAATTTCCTCTATCTTGTCTCTTCTTGGTGCAGATGGAAGAGAAGGTAAGATGGGTATAAGAAGGTCAGGCTGTGGCCAGGGGCCATATATAGGGGAGGTCTAGGAAGAAACAGGGGAACCAATAGATAGAGGTGGTGGTTCGTAATAGGGAACTAGATCTTCCACATTAAATGTGGAACTGATGCCTATGTTAGAAGGGATATCAATGACATATGCATTAGACCTCAACCTTTTCACAATTTTATGTGGGCCTATGCTACGAGCATGAAGCTTCTTCACGGATCCAGGTAGAAATCGATCAGACCTAATACAAACCATGACGTTATCTCCAGGTTGAAATTCCCTAAATCTCCTGTGAGTGTCAACAGAAAGTTTATAATATTCATTACTTGAATTAATCTTCCTCTTGATCTCATTATGCAATGCATATATGTGCTCGGTCATATACGTGGATAACAAGTCTGCAATCGAGCTTGCCAAAAATCCAGTACAACATGGAATGAACAAATATATCGATACTAGGTACCATTTTTTAAGAGATTATGTGAAACAGAAATTGATGAAATTGGAGTACTGTCATACTTCTGAACAAGTTGCAGGTATTTTCACCAAGGCACTACCGACTAAAGCATTCAAACGACTAAGGTCGATGTTCGGAATGAAGTTGGTTTTAGTTTGAAGGGGAGTGTTGGAATATGCAAACCAAAACCATTCATTTTATTACTTATAGTGCTAAGAATCTTAAGACTTAAGAGACTTAAGAGCTAAGAGTCTTAAGACATAAGAGTCTTAAGAGCTAACAGTTTTTCAAAGCATTATAAAAGAGGTGGTATGAGCCATTTGTAATATGAGCCAAAATCGTGGTATGGGCCATTTGTAATATGAGCCATTTGTTCATTCCAAGCATGCCGATCGAGCCAAACGTGGTGTTGTGGAGAACATTGCTTAGTGCTTGCAAGGCTCGTGGCCACACAGAGCTTGGGGCCCACATAAGCAGGAAGCTGCTTGAGCTTGATCCTAAGAGTGGCGAGAATTATGTACTGGTTTCTAATGTGTATGCTTCACTTGGGGGATGGTCTAGTGTAAGTAGGATTAGGACTTTGATGAAGAATAGGAAGGTGAAGAGAAGGCATGCTTGGAGCTGTTGGTGAATATTGTTGTTGGCTTTGCTTAGCCCTTAGAGAAGTATGTGCGTAGATTGGTGGGCCAATGAGATCTGGATAGTTGGTTGGCTATACTAAACCTTGAACCCGACAAACACACAAAGAAGGAAGGAAATACACAATTCTTTTCAAAGAAAATACTTATTATTGCATTACAATCTTGGCTCATATTACAAATGGCTCATACCACCTCCTTTTATAATGCCTTGAAAAACTCTTAGCTCTTAAGACTCTTATGTCTTAAGACTCTAACTCTTAAGTCTCTTAGGTCTTAAGACTCTTAGCTCTACAAGTAATAAAATGAATGGTTTTGGTTTGCATATTCCAACACTCCCCTTTAAACCAAAACCGACTTTATTCCGATCATTAACCTTAGTCGTCTGAATGCATCAGTCGGTAGTGCCTTGGTGAAAATATCCGCCACTTGTTCAGTAGTATGACGGTACTCCAATTTCACCGATTTCTATTTCACATGATCTCTTAGAAAATGGTACTTGGTATCGATATGTTTGCTCCTTCCATGTTGTACTGGATTTTTGGCAAACTCGATTGCAGACGGATCAAATTTATGGGAGCTCGGGGTTTAAGACCTAAAACAATTTCAAACGGGCTCATTATTGTGGACCTGTTCACTGAAGAATTATAAGCAAACTCTGTTGTGGGAAGAACAGTGTCTCAGGTCCTGTGATGATCTCTAACTAGACACCTCAACAAGGCTACGGTTCACTACCTCTATTTGACCATCCGACTGGGGATGATATGCTGAAGAAAACTGGAGCCTCGTACCCAAAAGATGCCAGAGAGTCTTTCGAAAATAACTAGTGAACCTAGTATCTCTGTCAGACATGATGGATCTAGGTACTCCACGAAGTTGCACAACCTCCTGAAAGAATAACTTAGCAACGTGGGAGGCATCTGAGGTCTTATAATAGGGTAGGAAATGGGCTATCTTAGAAAATTAATCAACAACCACGAGTATGGAATCGTGCTTACGAATAGTCTTGGGAAGCCCAAGCATGAAGTCCATACTGACATCTTGCCACGGAGCATGTGAAACTGGCAAATGAGTGTATAAACCTGTATTTTGTTTCCTCTGCTTAGCCAGTTGACATGTCCGACACTGCCCTACAATCTTGGCCACATCTCACTGGAGATTAAGCCAATGGAAACGATCAGACACAAGGGCAACTGTTTTATCTCAACCAAAGTGACCTGCCATCCCTCCAGCATGAAGCTCCCAAACTAGAAAATCACGGAGGGACGTGCGTGAGATGCAGAGCTTGTCCCCTCTAAAAAGATATCCATCTGTAAGTATGAATTCAGTACTCCTCGAGGGCGGGTCACTAGACAACGGCGCATAAATGGTCCCAAAATTAGGACAAGTTGAGTACTCACCCTTGAGTTGCTCAAAGCCTGTAACTTCAATGCTCATGGACCGCAGCGTCATGACACGACGGCTAAGCGCGTCAGCAACCTTATTCTCTTTTTCGGCCTTGTGCTTAAGCACAAACGTGTACTCTTGAAGAAATTGTGCCCACTTGGCATGCCTAGGGCTCAACTTCTTTTGAGAGTTCAAATATTTCAAGGCCTCATGATTAAATAACGGGACGAATTCTTGCAGTAATAAATAATGCCGCCAATGGCGCAATGATTGCACAATTGCATAGAACTCCTTGTTGTAGGTGGAGTAGCGTTGTTTAGCCTTGTTCAGCTTCTCGTTGAAAAAGGCCATAGGATGTCCCTCTTGGCTTAACACTCCCCCCTATGACAATTCCCTACGCATCACATGCTACCTCAAAGACTTCGGAGAAGTCAGGTAGACGCGTGACAGGCGCTTACATCATCTTCCACTTGATTTCAGAGAAAGCCCGCGCCGTGGCTTTAGTCCATTGAAACTCCTCCTTTCGTATGCAATCTGTGATGGGAGCCATAATAGAGCTAAATCCACGGATGAACCGCCGATAGAACGTAGCTAGGCTGTGAAAGCTTTGCACATCGTGTATGCTATGCAGCTCAAGCCAATTGACAATGGCCTTGACTTTCTCAGGGTCTGCAGACATGCCCTCTGACATGACAACAAACCCCAGGAAGATAACTCTGGAGGTCAAGAAGGAACACTTCTTGAGGTTCGCATAGAGCTTTTCTGCTCGCAGGGTGTTGTAGACCTGCCTCAAGTGTTCGAGGTGCTGGTTAGGGGACGTACTATAGATGAGAATATCATCGAAGTACACAACTAAGAACTTACCTATAAAGGGTCGTAGCACTTGGGTCATCACCCTCATAAACGTACTTGGAGCATTGGTTAACCCAAAGGGCATACATAACCAACCACTCGTACGGCCCATCCTTCGTCTTGAAGACAGTCTTCCATTCTTCTCCCTGGCGTACACGAATTTGGTGATAACCACTCTTGAGGTTGATTTTCGAAAAGATATTAGAGGTGGTCATCATGTCAAGCATGTCATCAAGCCTCGAGTTGGGAAACCGATACTTAACAGTGATCTTGCTTATGGCTCTACTATCGACACACATGTGCCACGTGCCGTCTTTCTTGGGTGTAAGAAGCGCGGGCACGGCGTACGAGCTCAGACTCTCACGAATGAATCCTTTTTTAAGCAGTTCATCCACCTGCCTCTTCAACTCGGCATGCTCGGTGGCGTTCACTCTGTAGTGAGGGAGGTTTGGTAGGGTCGCCCCTGGGACAAGATCTATTGCATACTGAATGTCCCCCATCGGTGGGAGCTCGTTTGGAAGGTCCTCAGGGAAGACATCCCGAAACTCCTCTAGGACCGGACGAACCTCCTGGGGTAACCCCATAATAATCCCATGTGTGCTCTCCCTAGCCAGTAGAGCGTACACCATAGTCGTAACTTTGGTCTCTATCTCAAACTCCTTAGCATCTATAATGTGGAGAGACTTCGACTGAGGTGAGGTGCCCTCTGACTCTTAAAACTGCCTGGAGGTGCAACATCTTTCGCTCTTGTGAACGATTTGATAGGAAGCGGGCTCAAGACAAGCTTCTTTCCTTCATGCTTAAACACACAATTATTTGTACGCCCAAATATTGTAACATCTTTGTCAAAGAGCCATGGCTTTCCTAGGATGATATGACCAAACGTCCATCGTGACCACATCACACCACTTGTCCTTGCATGGTCCAAACTCAATTGGAACAAGGCATCACTGAGTCATAGGAAGGGATGTCGCATCCACCCAAAAAACTCATGGGTTGGGGTGAGGGACTGGCTTCAACCCCAGGCGACTCAGAGTAACTGGGGAAACTACATTCTCACAGCTCCCGCTGTTTATGATCACTTTGCAACTCTTTTCTCCACACTTGGCGTAAGTGTGGAAGATGGTGGTTCTGCGCCAATCTTCACTTTCCTTCACCTGTGTCAAGGCGCACCTCACCATGCAAGTGGGGTAGTCTCCACGGTATCATCCTCGGCATCACTGACCGGCTCAAGGGATGGGACAATGATCTCCTCATAATTCTGGTCACCATCAACTTCATCTGCCACTTCTTCTGTGGGGTGTTCAGAAACAAAGGCAATGTGCCCACCTTTATTTGAACACTCGTGGCGATGTGATCCATGCCACCACAGCGGTAGCATTGCCCTGGCATCGCGGGCCTAGTTCTTGGTCCAGCCACGTTGTTACGTTGATTTTTGTTGACTGGCTGGGTACCAGGTTGAGCTCTGGGTTGACTTCTGACCTGAGGTCTCGCTCCCTGTGGAGCTACTCTAGGCACAAGAGGTTGAATCTCAAACCCCTAACAGTGGACTGGCGCACATAGCGGTCCAATTCTTGCACAATCTGGTAGGCGTGCTCTAAACTGGTGACCATGTGAGGCATGAGCTCACGTTGGAGTTCAGGCCTGAGGCCCATACGGAAACGGGAGAACCACAGCAGGGTCCTCATCCACATCGCACCTCATCATGTATTCATTGAACTTGGCGATGTATTTTGTCACCGTCATGGATCCTTGGCATAAAGTGTGCCATTGATCCAACAACCTCTACCTGTAAGAAAGGGAAACATACTTCTCTCGCAACAACTCTTTCATCTCAATCCAAAAGTGAATTGGCCCCTCTCCATATCGCTCGTGGCGACGCTCCACATTTCCCCAATGTAGCTTTGCCTGGCCCACCAACTTCATCTTGGCGAACCCGACCTGCCGTGGGTCTGGCAAACCGTGCCACTGAAAGAAGTGGTCCATGTCTGCTAACCAGTCGGAAAAAAACTTTGGGGTCCAATCTTCCATCAAAACTGGGAGCGTCAACCTTAATGTCCCTCATGACCCTAGCGACAAGGTTCTCGTGCTCATGGTATCTATGAAGTTGTGGATGTCACACCCCACCATAGCCCTCTCGCTGGGCGGGGAAAACAGGATCACGAATCTGTGGGTGTGGTAGAGGATGCACCCCGTCGTGTCCATTGCACCTAAACCATCCCTAGGTGGATCAGGGCCCACAACTTGGTACTGATCGATAGCCCTGGTGTCGGGGTCGCCTGGGGACCATCTAAAGTGACGGCTGAAGTACCGGGCTCTAGGCGCGTAACTCTCTCCTCTAGACGTGTGAACCTACCATCCTGATGCGCGAACTGCTGCGTGATCTCATCCCTCAAGGTCCGAAACTGTTGATCTATTCTCTTAGTTAGACCCTCCATAGCTTTGGTAAATTCATCAGAGTCCATGGTATAATGGAGACCAAACCCACGACTAGTGCGCGTGGGCATACACCAGGAATGAAATGTGAAAGGCCCTAGATCTAGGTGCATAAAAGTGTAAAAAGTGAAAAACTAAATGGTGACTCAATGCAATGCAAGCTACACTATATGACCTAGATCTATATGGGGACTCCACAAAATCTAAAAAGGGCTAACTAGATTTAACAAAATATGACCCCTACGATTTTTACGATTTGGGCTATTGGATTCCTTTGTAAATTTTCACCACAAAGAGGGATTTTTGATAGACTGACCTACGCTAAACTTAGGTCTCTGATACCAAAATTGATGCAGGGGTGTGTGATGACCTAACTCTAAATGTACGTGTGATCAATAAGTAGACATTCAAGCAAAGAATTCATTTAACTATCCACTATCAACTAAGAGATTATGAGATTTCAACAATGAGATGATAATAATCCGTCAGGATCATACCCCATAGCATAAACGCACAGAAACAAGTAAAAAAGGGGGACCTAGGGATATGGGGACATCCTTAAACCTAGCATAGGCTAGCCCACGTTCAAGTCTGAATCAAGTTCTCATGGCCAGCCATCCCCTTTTTACCGATCATGCCAAAGGGGAAGATTTGAAGAAGAAAGAGAGGGAAAAAGAAGAAGGGAATATGGGCTTCAAGAAGGATAACAAGTATTCTCTGCGAAGGAAGAAGATGGGTCTTACCTTCCACGCACCTTGAAGATTTAAGAAAGAGAAAACGTGGTACTACAGGGTGGTATCCTCAACACCTAAGGGCCAATCCTGAAACCCTAATCTACGCGAAAAAGAACTTCGAGAGAAATTTTTTTATTATCAAAATATCAGTTAGGGCTTTCATGCCCTCCCCCCCTTGAATTTATTGAAGAACTTAAGGATGAAAATTACATGTGTCCCTGATGTCCAAACTTCAAAATAAACTAAACCCTAATCACAAAATAACATCTGAACCGTCTATAGAATCCGAAAATATAACTAAAATAAATAAAACTAAGAAAATTGGAAATAGGCCACCAAAGTGGGCCCGGGTCGATCCAACGGTTGGATGACCCGATCGGAAGAATCCAACGGTCCGATTGCCATCCAATCTTGGATCCATGGTCAATAAGCTCCAAATCAGCAACCTGCATACATTTCTGACGAAAGGAGCTTCCATGTATGTATGTATGTACGCATGTGGGGTCTTCGTCGTCCATCAATGAAACGGCCCATGGGCCCAGTGTCCATCCCCATCAGCTCATCTGCTCCAACTCGATCGGCGACGTCTCCTCCTCTGGTACACTCTAAAGGGTATACCACTAATGTCCTCATCAACTTCACATGGGTTCGCATCACACTAGCCACCCGCTTTACACTGGTGGGGCCCGCCTCACATGAGCCATTGGCCTCACACGAGCCGCCCACCCTGACTGTCTCCCTGCTTCACACGGGCTAGCCCACTCGAGCCCAGTGTGAAAATGCCCCTGCATTAATCACTCCTGGTGAGGAGTCTCGAACACGAGACCTCCTACTCCGATACCACTTTGACTGCAGGACGACTAACCACTTGCTGTAAAAGCTCGAACTGATAGAGCATGACGAATCAATCCCTTTATCTCATAGCCCAGGCTCCTACTTCGCACATGCCAGGCCCTCGGTTGAACCCTCCTTCGTGGGCCCCACTTCACATGGGTTTGCATCACACTAGCCACCCGCTTCACACGGGTGGGGCCTGCCTCACACGAGCCACCCGCCTCACACGGGCTGCCCACCCCGCGTGTGTCCCCGCTTCACACAGGCTACCCCACTCAAGCCCGGTGTGAAAACGCCTCTGCATTAATCACCCTCGGTGAAGAGTCTCGAACACTAGACCTCTTCTGATACCACTTTGATGCAGGACGACTAACCACTTGCTGTAAAAGCTTGAATTGATGTGTGGTGAATTAATCCGTTTATCTCATAACTTAGGCTCTTGCTTCACACAAGCCAGGCCTTAGGCCGAACCCTCCTTCGTGGGCCCCACTTCACATGGGTTCGCATCACACTAGCCACCCGCTTCACATGGGCCGCTCACCCCGAGTGTGTCCTTGCTTCACACGAGCCACTTGCCTCACACGGGCCGCTCACCTCGAGTGTGTCCTCGCTTCACACAGGCTACCCACTCGAGTCCGGTGTGAAAATGCACCTGCATTACACCGTCCCAAAGGTGGGTTGGGGGCTTCCCCAAACATAAAGGTAAACCAAGATAAGTGGTGGGGAACGAACCGGTTTTACAACAAAAAATATCTGCCAAGTCCTGCAATTCATCCTCTCCTACGTGAATGCCTAAGAGTTCCGACTTTGCCACATTAACCTTCAAACTCGAAATTTCCTCAAAACAAACAATCAACTTCTAAATATTATCAACTGCTCCTGGCTCCGCTTGACAAAAATGAAGAGTGTCATCCGCGTATTGTACGTGAGATATTTGAGGCCCATTTCTAACAACTTGAAACTCTTGAAATAGATCAAACTCCACCCCTCTACGAAGAATCGCACTCAGAGCTTCCCCAATGACCACAAACAAATACGGGGATAATGAGTCTCCCTGTCTTAATCCTCTCGAAGACCTGAAGTAACCCTTAGGAGATCCATTGACTAGAATGGAGAAGGATGGGGATTGAACACAAGCCTTCATCCTACTCCATTTTTGACCGCATCCTAATCTCCCAAGCATATAGTCCAAAAAATCCCAATTCATCATATCGTACGTGTTAACGTCAAAAATTGGCTAAGAGATGTTGGTCAGGGACCAACTTTGAATCTTCGTCGTCTGATCTCTAGTCGAGGACTAACGGTGTAGATGGAGTGACCTGCAATCACCAAAGGAGATCAAGGGGGTGCTGGTTGTGCCGACGGTGGGCCCTCTGATGCTTAAATCAGTACGGATACTGAAATGAGAATAGATTATTTAGGGTTTGTGTGTAATGGTGAATTGCCTACCTTGAGGTGGAGTACGAAGGTCCCTTTATAGCCGTTAAAGATCCAAGATCTCCGGCGGCGAATATCCACGATCTCTGGCCGTAAATCTGGATTTGCCCATTAAATATCTCGTAGGATTTATTTCATCCTTATCACGTCTCTCATCCCATATCCCCTGTATCTCGGTAGCTACTATTAAGGCGGTGCGGAATGCACTTGGCACTGAGGGCATTTGCCATTCATTGTGCTCGGCATATGTGGTCAGATGTCTTTGACTGAGGACGAATTGCCGACTGAGGGCGAACGTCCGACCGAGGGATAGTGCTCGGGTGATAACGGGCGCTAAGCGAGGGCGGGTGCTCGGATGTTGAGCGCCGACCGAGGGCGAGCTCTCGATTAATAGGGATCGACTGATAGACGTAGTAGTAGCGCTGGACCGCGACACGAGCGGTGAATTGGAACTGTAGTTGGAGTCATAGCTCCTGAAGAGGGCGGATACCATCGAACTGGGTGTAGCCCTACTTTGTGTCTCAGAGGGATTGGATGAGTCTGCCCGAAGAGAATAGTAGGCCTCATATTGACGGTTGTGCATCTTCCACGTCACGATCAGGGACCCGCTCGGAACTTCCCATAACAGCAACCCCCAAGATCTGAGCATGGAGCTTAGAAAAGCAAGGAATTTTAATGCATAGCCGGCGTGATGCAAATATCGCGGCGTTGCATCTGCACATGATTAGGAGAGAGGTGCTAATGTTGCCTTTTTTCTTATGAAGCGTCAAATTGTTTAAATGAGATGTGTCGTATCGGCCTACCAGGATGAACGTACGAACAGGACGTGGACGCGTGTCCTTCATTAAATGTAGCGTGCCGTTTCTGCTGATGAAGTGAACGGGGTGTGACCACGTGGCTCCATTCCATACTCTGACGGCATGATTGCTATAAATATCCTTCTTTCTTCTTCTTACCAGTACCGAAACCCTGTTCCTATGAAAAGTCCTCCGCGACTTAGAAATTTCTGAAGCTTGCCTTTTTGAAAATCCTTGGCATCCGCTTTGCGGAGGTACTCCTCTCCAATCCCTTTGTGTTCCTGTCTTTCTTTTCTTCCTGCTTCTATGGCCCAATCCGACTCAGAGGCCGTACCTCTAGGAGAGGATGACCCTGAATCCTCTTCTTCTAATGTCCCCTGTTGCAAGAAGAAGGGGAAATCCTCGTGGAGGAAGTTTATGACGCAGAGTATTATCCTTCCACCCTTATTGCGGATGCGCTGGAGGAGATCCGAGTGAACTATGGTATTCCGTACTTTGTGATTCTACGGCTTCCTGAACCAAGCGAAGTTGTAAATCGGCCACCGATGGGGGAGGTGGCCATATGCAGTTCCCTTTTCCCAGTGGGCTTCAGGCTCTCCTGACACCCATTTGTAAGGAGGGTTCTAATCCCGTACAATCTTGCCCGCGGGCAACTAATGTTGAATGGGTGGAGGGTGATGCTTGGCGCTTACGTTCTCTGGAATGAGGTTGGGAATGGAGAGCTTACCCCCGGGGAATTTATGAGAATGGTTTGTGTTGAGGAAGAATCCTGATTACTTTGGGTGGTATTATTTGACCTACTGGCACGGTAAAAAACTTTATCATCGAGAAACCCACATCGAACAAAAATTGGAAAGATGAATGGTTCTTCGCATCGGGGTCTTGGGAGACCGAGAGTGAAGAAACCTCAGGTCAGAGTCTTGGCTTAGTTCCTCGATCCTTTGTCTTAACGCTGTCACCCAAGAAGTCTGACCTTAAGGGGGGGGGGGGGGGGGGGGGGGGGGAATTTTTGAGAGGATTGTGAATGCTCAACGAGTGTGCGAAGATGTTTGGAATGTAAAGTTCCTTCTGAGCCTCGCTTCTCTAATCAGGGCTGGGCTCATTCCCAATTCCACTGGTAATTGTCTTAGGACTCCTGATGTTTTTTTTTTTTTTTTTTTTTTTATATTTGCCTTTATTCTATTGTTGACGAAGTCCCTTGTATTGTGACTTCTGGAGATGCCAACGAGAACTGCGATCTTCTTCCCCAAAAGGGGAGGCCCCCTAAGAGGCGGGGGAAAGATAAAGATGCACACTCTTCTGCCCATTCATTTCGTCCACTCGCTCAAGTTCAAGCAATCGCGCCCAGTGCTCCTGCTCAGACTTTGGCAATTGCCCCGAGCGCTCCTGCTCAGATTCCACAGATCGCTCCTGGTCGGCCTCCGAATGCTCTGCACCCACCTGCTCGGGCTTTTAAAGAAGCCCCACGCGCTGCACCCTCATCTGGAAGGGTTCAACCCCCGAGTGGGTCTCAACACACGATCACTCCTTGTCTAGAAGGAGCTAGACCCGTACCTTCATCCTCTCGAGGCCGGGGACCTAAGGGCGTTTAGAGTGCTCTCGCTCAGTCCTCTGACCAGAGGCTGGCCCGCTTCGGGATACTCTGATAGTTTCATGGTCCCAAATCACTTGGTCCACATCCGCAAATATCTGTTCGATAATGTCGAACCGACCGCCCTTGAGGCCATCAACATGCTAGAGCCTGAGGATGCAATCAACCATGCTGTGATGAGGAGCATACAGGTGAAAGTCTTGACTTCACACATACTTAGTGATTCGTTTATTCTGGTTTTGTCGACTTTATCCTTTTTGAACATGATCAGGGGCTGGGCGCAATGCTAAAGACTCACAAGGGTATCCACGACGCCTGATGCCTCATCAAGAAAGAAAAAAGCCGTTTTGGTGGCTTATAAAAAGATTAAGGCTTCAGAGATCAGCCTTTCGGAGAAAGATAACTTGGCCAAAGCTCGCGAGGGCTGTATCGCAGGCTTGAAGGATGAGCTCAAAATTTCTAAAGCACAAGCTCAAGATTTTTAGACTTGTTTCGAAGCACTAGGGCTGTAGTATCTTCAACTAGAAAAATCTGAGGCCACTCTGAAGTCTGAGAAAGATTCCCTGCATTTGGAGCGGGACAGAGAGAGAGAGAGGCGCTGGTGAAGGAGAAGGCCGCTACGGATGCCAAGATAGCGACATTAGAAGCGGAGATGGAGATTGAAAGGTCATTGGTGGAGAAGAGGCTCCAAGATGAGAGGCTCAAAGCCATGGAGTTCTTCAAGGACTTTGACGAGTATGTCGACGACCGCTTCGAGGCATATGAAGTTGGTCGGGAGCAGGCTTTGAAGCCGACATTGATTTGTCAGAATTCAAGAGCCTGGAGAAGCATATTGCCCAGGAGGAAAAGTCGCCCCTGCGAAGACCGAAGTTACTATCATTGAGAAGCAAGAGATTGGTCAGGAAGTTTCAAGTTGAGCTTAGGCCTTAACCCGTCAGACTGAGGTCTTCATTCCTTAGACGGAAGTCTCCACTCCTCAGACGGAAGTCTCTGCTCCGCAGGCTGAAGTCTTGACCCAGGCCGAAGCCTCTACTGCTGCCTCATTTCCACTTGTCGAGCCATCTGAGTGTCTCGTGATCATTGAGTAGGGGTATATGTACTCTCTCTCTCTCTCTCTCTCTCTCTCTCTCTTGAATCGTTGTAGTGGTTGTTGGCCAAAAACCTTTTTTGAATGAAATGAAAAAGTTTTTCCTATCCTTTGGTGTGTCGTTACCTTTCTTTTCCTTTAAAAGGTAGATGGGAGATTTCCATATTGGATCTTTTGAGTTTTGTTTAAGCAGGTTCGTTGGACGGATCGCTTATCAGTCTGTCGGGGGATGCCTTTGTTGGCTCTTCCCTCCCTTGGGCAACTTATGCTGCCAACTAAGGCTTTCAAGCTTTGCCTAACTTTAAGAGCAAAGCGCTTAGTGGGAGAACGTTAAGCGTTCTCTCAAGGCATCATATCCTCTGGGAATAAGGGCCACTGAGCATTTCAAATCCATAGAGCTTGCTTTGTGGAGAATCCCAGTGATGTTCATTTGACTGCTGAATTGGCACAAAAGGCCTTATTACACATCATAGCATTCCAATTGCTTGACTTTATTGATAATGCCTCCGCAGATTGATTGCATTCCAAGGGCGTCGAAGCTCCATTCCATATTTTCCAGACGATAGGTCCCTGGTCGGACCACTTTGGCGATCTGTACGGTCCTTCCCAATTTGGGCCGAGGGCTGGAGGCCCTAGCTCTCGAGTGTTGCTTGGGATGACCTTTCTGAGGACAAGGTCATGCACTTGGAAAGGTCTGTTCTTTGCCTGGGAGTTGAAGTGGCGTGCCTCTTTGCTGGTATGCTGTTAGTCGAAGCCGTGCTTCGCCCTTCCGTTCTTCGAGCAGAGCTAGCTAGAAGTTCATGGCTTCTTCGTTTTGAGTTGCGTCGAAATGCTCTGTTCGATAAGACGGCATTCCAATTTCCACGGGAACCACCGCCTCAGCTCCAAAAGATAGTGAGAACGGGGTTTCCCCCATAGAAGTTCGTGCGGTAGTTTTGTAGGCCCACAGAACCTTGGTCAAGCATTCGGGCCAGGCTCCCTTGCACTCCTCCAGCTTGGTCTTTAGATGATGCTTGATAATTTTTTTTATAGCTTCAACCTAGCCATTTGCTTGAGGATGATAGGGGGCGGTCATTACATGCTGTATTTTAAGATCCTCACACAGTTCCTTAAGTTTTTTGCCATCAAACTGATGCCCATTGCCAGTTATTATGGTATGCGGAATCCCAAAGCGGCAGACGATCGACTTCCATATGAACTTTGTGGTCTGCTTCTCCGTAATTGACGATAAGGGCTTGTCCTCGACTCATTTCGTGAAGTAACCGACTGCTACAATTGCAAATCTGACCTACCCTTTTCCCTTCGGGAGAGGACCAATGATATCAATTCCCCATTGGGCGAATGGGCATGGCCTTGTCATGGGTTTGATGTTCTCCGGAGATTTTCGGGGGATCTTGGCAAAACGCTGGCATCCGCCACATGTTTCTGAGAACTGCATTATATCTTTCATCATTGTAGGCCAATAGTAACCTTACCTGATTGCCTTGTATGCCATCGATCGGCCTCCCAAATGATTGCCGCACACTCCTCCATGGATCTCCTTAAGGACATATTCAGCTTCCTCAGGATGAACGCATCTTAGATGAGGGAGTGAGTACCCTCGCCTATACAGAGTTCCCTCCTTAAGAAAATATTTGGGGGCACGAAACTTCAATCTTCGTGCTTCTTTCTTGCCCTCTAGAAGCTGCCCGGTTTAGAGATACCGAACTGATCGGATCCATCCAACATGGAGTTTGGTTAACTGGGAGACCTTCTAGTACCTTATTTTGCATGATGCTTGGCTCGGCCAGATGTTCGATGGGAATCTCCCGAGCGAGGTCGCCTTTCGAGGCTAAGCCCAATCTGGTGAGCGAATTAGCCATCTTATTTTGCTCCCTAGGGATTTGAAGGAGCTCATATTTCTCGAAACTTTTCAGCAATTCGAGGGCTTGCGTTTTGTATGCGGTCATTCTCTCACCCCTTGCCTCAAACTCATCGGAAACTTGATTCACTACGAGTTGAGAGTCGCTGTGAATCTTCAGGTTACGGACCCCCATCACCTTGGCTAGACGGAGTCCGGCCGGAAGTGCCTCGTACTCAGCTTCATTGTTGGATGCTGAGAACCCGAAGCTGAGTGCGTATTCGAACTTCGAACCGTCAGAAGAGGTCAAAATCAATCCGGCCCCACTCCCTTGAGAGGAAACCAACCCATTAACAAACAAAGTCCACAATGGCTGACTAGAAGAAGGAGGCTCAGCTTGCTACATCGAGGTCTCGGCTTGTTCTGGAAGTACCAAGTATGTGAATTCTGCGATGAAGTAAGCAGCAGCTTGCCCCTTGATTGCCGGTCGCGGGCAGAACTTCATGTCGTGCTCGCTTAATTCAATGGCCCACTTTCAGACACCTAGGATTCTGTAGGACTTGCTTCAGTGGTTGATTCGTGGGGACCACAATTGTGTGCGCTTGAAAATAGGGCCAAAGCTTCCTAGTCGATGTGACCAAGGCCAAGGCCAAGGCCAATTTTTCAATCTCAGGATACCACGTCTCGGCATCCACCATCACCTTACTGATGTAGTAGACTAGTCGCCGAGTACCTTCATCATTGTGAATTAGCATAGACTACTGTTGGAGACACGACCAAATATAATGTCAGTTCTTCACCATGGAGGGGCTTTGATAGCACTGGTGGAGCCCCCATATATTTCTTGAGGCGGAGAAAAGCCTGCTTGCATTCATCCATCCATTGCATTGTCTTCTAGGACCCCTTCAAAAGTTTGAAGAAGGGTAAGCACTTGTTTGATGCTCTGGATATGAACCTGTTTAGGGAAGCAACTCGACCCGCAAGCCATTGAATATCTTTTGTAGTCCTTGGAGAATTCATGTCGAGGAGGGCTTGGATTTTCTCAGGGTTTGCTTCTATTCCTCGCTTACCAACAATGAAACCGAGGAATTTGCCGGATGCCACCCTGAAAGCGCACTTCGCTGGATTGAGCTTCATCTTATGTTGCCGTAGTATCTGGAACATCTCTTGAAGATTCGATAGATGATCTCTCACTTTGATGCTTTTGACGAGCATGTCGTTGACATAAACCTCCATCGTCTTGCTGATCTGATCGGCAAACATCTTGTTCACAAGATGCTGATATGTAGCGCCCGTGTTCTTAAGGTCGAACGACATGACCTTGTAGCAAGTAAAGCCCTCTGTCGGTGATGAATGGCGTTTTCTCCTTGTCTGGAAGGTGGATGGATATCTGATTGTAGCCGGAGTACACATCCATGAAGCTGAGGAGTGCGTATCCGGCCGTGGCGTCGACCAGATGATCGATTCTGGGTGTGGGTAAACTATCTTTCGGACACTCCTCATTGAGATCCGTATAGTCAACGCACATCTGCCATTTTCCATTGTCCTTCTTTACCAGGACCACGTTCGCTACCCACTCCGGGTAACCTGCTTCTTCAATGAACTCGGCCTCGAGGAGTTTATCGACTTCTTCTTTGATCGCCACCTGTCTCTCCTGATTGAATGCTCATCGCCTCTGTTGTACCGGCTTGAAGTTAGGATCTACCTTCAGTCGGTGGATGATCGTATTCGAATCGATGCCCGGCATGTCTTCATGAGACCAGGCAAAGATATCTTGGTGCTCGGTGAGAAACTCCGTAAATTGCATTTGAGTACCTGGATCTAGAGCCGATCCAATCTGTATGCGCTTTGAGGGGTCCTCGGCCGATATTTAGACAGAGATCAAGTCCTCAGCAGGGGAACCTCTCCGAATGTCGTTATGGCGCGGATCCAGGAGCGGTCTCTCTTCAAGAAAGGGTTGCTAAGTGGTCGTCAGCGTCATGATGGGTGTGACCTACCTTTTACTTCTGAAGCACCATCTCGTAACACCTGCATGCTTCGGCTCGATTTTCCCCGATCACTCCAACTTCAGTTGGAGTGGGGAACTTGAAACAAAGGTAGCATGGAGCAAGCGTGGCTCTGAGGTCGGTTATGAATGGTCGGCCTAAGATAGCATTATAGGTCGATGGACGGTCCACGACCAAGAAATTCACCATCAAGTTGATTCTGTTAGGAGCCTCACCGAAGACGACGGGAAGGTCGATGCTTCCTTCTAGCTTGACTACTTCACCCCTGAATCTCACCAGTGGTGTATTAACTGGCTTGAGTAGGCTCCTGGACAAGTTCATGGCGTCGTATGCTAAAGTGTACAGAATATCGGCTGAACTTCCAGTGTCTAGCATTATCCTGTGGGTTTTGTAATTTGAAACCCGCAGCGTCACCACGATTTTGTCATCATTAGGGAAATGGACTCCCTTGGCGTCTTCTTCTGAATAGGTGATGAGTTGGTGTTCCAACCTGGGTTGTTTTCTGGGTCTCTCTGTTTGGAATACCGCTTGAGGAGGCTCATGAGCCTTCTTCGAATGAGCTTTCTGAGCGTTGTAGGAATCTTCGCCCACTCCAGGCCTGCCGAAGATGGTACAAATTTCTCCTACCGATTTGGATTGTGCTGCTTCTTCCTTGCGGCCTTGCCGCTGCGGTGCTGCATCCCGTTGTTGTCGATCTCGCCGATGAGGGGATCTTTCCCGTCTTCACAGGGATCTGTCCTTCTGACTGATGTATTCTCGGAGGTGGCCTCGGCGGATGAGTGACTCAATTTCGTCTTTGAGGGCTATACAGTCCCCTCTGTTGTGGCCATGATCGCGGTGGAATTCGCAATACTTCCGCCTGTCCCTCTTGTCAGAGTTCGCCTTCATCCTGGGGGGCCAAGTTGTATACTTCTGATCCTTGATATGCATGAAGACCCTCTCCTTCGTGGTGTTAAGAGGAGTGCATTCTGAGTACCGTCCCTCAAGGGGACCTCTTCTCGGGGCCTGTTCACGTCGATTGTCCCTTTTCTTCTTCTTGTCAGAGGGTTTCTCGTGCTTTTCTTCTTGTCGCTACATCTGGCTTCGGATTCTCGTCGGGCCTTGGCCAACTCCTCAGCGTTGATGTACTTCTGAGCTTTGGCTTGAAACTATGCCATTGTTTTAGGAGTGGTCTTGTCGAGGGCGAACCGGAACTCCTTGTTCCTGATACCGTTGAGGAGTGCTGGGAGGCCTGTGTCATCCGTGTAGCCTTTGACTTGGACTGCTTCGGAAGTGAAGCGAATCATGAAGTCCTTTAAGGATTCGTCTGTCCTCTGCTTAATCGTAGCCAAAGCAGAGGTCTTCTTCTTCTTTCTACTTGCCATGAACTGCGACGCGAACGGTGTGCTCAACTGCTGGATAGAACTGATTGAACGTGGCTTGAGGTTTCTGTACCACGTCAAAGCCACATCCTTGAGAGTGAGGGAGAATGCCCGACACATGATTTCTTGACCGGCCCCTTCCAACTGCATATAAGAATTGAAGATCTCTAGGTGTTCCATCGGATCCCCCAACCCATTTTATTGAGGAATATTGCTAGGAACCTGGAACTTCTCTGGTCGAGGAGCTTTCATTATTTCCTCGGTGAATGGTCAGTTACTTTGATCCACCATTGCTTTAATTGACCTGAGGGCATTTAGATTAATATTGTTGCTCCATGGTAGCAAATTTCTTCTTTAACTCCTCCTATTCCTTCTCCCATAATGGTGTATGGTTACCGCTAAAGACTTCGTTAGCCTCAACGATAGTAACTTCATCCTGATCTCGGGGCCTGTCGCTGTGTATCTTGCTTTGTCGTCTGGCATCCAGCGAATGACGCAAATCACCCACTGGGAAGTTGCTTATGGCATGGCGAGCTGGGGCAGGAGGTTGAGCAGATCGGCCTGTGGATGGTCCTGCCCGGCTCGCGAAAGGGACCGGGCGGAAGGCACAGGTTCGTCCGGCTGAGAAGGGACGATGGGGAGAAGTTGCTCTAATCGTCTCCCAATGTCGGCAAAACGTGCGATTTCTGCCCGCATGGCCTGCATGTTTGCTTCCATAGCGTTAATCGGGGTGGAATCGTCAACCGGATGCAAGGGCCGTGGATAAGGTGGTGGAAGGGCGTGCCCTCCATGTGAGGGAGAAGCACCCTCTTCTTGTTGGTGTTGAGGATCCATTTGAGTTGATGTTGGTGCAGAAGCGGAAGATCTTGCTGCTTGCTTGTTCTTCCTAGGTGGCATTTACAGTGACGGAAAGGAGGATGAGATTGAGAAGAAAAAGGAAATGAGCGGAAACGATTAAGTCGTTCCCACAGACGGCGCTAATCTGTTAACGCCAAAAATTGGCTAACAGATGTTGGTCAGGGACCAACTTTGAATCTTCGTCGTCTGATCTCCAGTCGAGGACTATCGGTGTAGATGGAGTGACTTGCAATCACCAAAGGAGATCAGGGGGGTGCCGGTCGTGCCGACGGTGGGCCCTCTGATGCTTAAATCAGTTCGGATACTGAAATGAGAATGGATTATTTAGGGTTTGTGTGTAATGGTGAATTGCATCCCTTGAGGTGGAGCACAAAGGTCCCTTTATAGCCGTTAAAGATCCAAGATCTCCGGCGGCGAATATCCACGATCCACAATCTCCGGTCGTAAATTTGGATTTGCCCGTTAAATATCGTGTAGGATTTATTTCATCCTTATCACGTCTCTCATCTCATATCCCCTGTATCTCGGTAGCTGCTATTAAGGCGGTGCGGAATGTACTCAGCACTGAGGGCATTTGCTGCGCGTTGTGCTCGGTATATGTGGTCAGATATCTCTGACTGAGGATGAATTGCCGACTGAGGACGAACGTCCGACCGAGGGAGAGTGCTCGGGTGATAACAGGCGCTGAGCAATGGTGGGTGCTCTGATGCTGAGCGCTGACCGAGGGCGGGCGCTCAGATGTTGAGCGCTATCCGAGGGTGGGCGCCCGGATGTTGAGCACTGACCGAGGGCGAGCGCTCGGTTAATAAGGATCGACTGATAGACGTAGTAGTAGCGTTGGACTGCGACACGAGCGGTGAATTGGAAACCGTAGTTGGAGTCATAGCTCATGAAGAGGGCAAAGACCATCGAATTGGGTGTAGCCCTGCTTGGTGTCGTAGAGGGATTGGATGAGTATGCCCGAAGAGAATAGTAGGCCTCATATCGACGGTTGTGTATCTTCGACGTCACGATCAGGGACCCGCTCGGAACTTCCCATAACAGTATGCTTTTTCTAGGTCTAATTTGCGTACTATCCCACTTTCCTTTTTTCTATATCTTGCATCTATGCACTCATGAGCTATCAACGTGCCTTCTAGGATCTGGCGACCAGCTATGAACACTTCATTGCTCCCTAGTCGATCGAAATAGCCTTCTCTAACTCTTTCTTGAACCTATTTGCCAAAATCTTAGCTAGGATCTTATAAGGCGATCCGATGAGGCTAATCGGCCTAAAATCCTTAAACTGCTCCGCACCTTCGGTCTTAAGGTGTGTTTGATTTCCATTTACACCTTGTAAATACATGCAAATGTATAATGATTAGAAGTTATTTCCCGGCACTTTTTTCAAGGTTGACAAGGACAGTTTGCTTTTTGTACACTAAATTCGAGGGTGTGAATTTCGTGTGGGGCCCACATGGATACATGTGGCTTATCCTCGCTGTCCATCCATTTTGCGAGGTGATTTTAGGGCATGGACCCAAAATTGAGGCAAATCCGAAGCTCAAGTGAACCATATGACACGAAACAGTGGGTTGAGTGCCTACCGTCAAAAACCTTTTACAACCACGATTACCTGTGGTGTGGGCCACTTGAGCTTCAGATTTGCCTCATTTTTGGGCTCATGCGCTAAAATCTTCTGATAAAATGAATGGACAACGTGGATATGTCACAGGCATCACAGTGGGGCTTAGGAATGTAGGTCGATCATTTTCAAATGTTTTTTACAAGGGGAAATACTCTTTCTTGTCAAACGTATGTAAATGGTAATAATTACCTACTTGCATCTATTTACATGCATTTACCTAGGGTAAATGAAAATCAAACACACCCTTAGGAATCAACACAATAAAAGAAGCCCCCATCTTTGTAGACAATCTGCCCTGTTCCACAAATTCTGACAAAAATTTCAAAATATCCTTCCCAATCACGTGCCAAAACTTCTAAAAGAACAATATTGGAAAACCATCAGGACCAAGGGCCTTATCCCTACACAGATTTCAACACTTCCCTAACTTCCTCCTCCACTATAGGTTTTTCCAGATTCAACGCTTCTTCAGAAGTAATTTGGTTGAAACCCAAATTATCCAACTTAGGTCTCCCCCAAACATTTGCCGAAAGAAGGTTCTTATGGTAGGAAGTGATTGCTTTAGAAATCACCTCCTTGTCTGAGGTATGTTCCCCATTAACTAGCAAACTTCCAATTCTATTGCCCCTCGCTCGAGCGCTAGCAAAGTTGTGAAAAAACTTGGTATTCTTATCCCACTCTTTAAGCCAAACCACTTTGGATCTTTGCCGCCATTTAATCTCCTCTTCTTTAGCTTGCTGCGCATATTTGATCGAAAGGTCAATCCACCTAACCCTATCCTCTTTAGATAGAGAACCATTTTCTTCTAGAAGGTCCCAAATATGAATATGCTCGAATTTGGCTTCCCTCCCCCCCAAAACCTCTTTCTTCCACAACTTCAATTGCTCTTTTAACAACTTGAGTTTCCTACACACACTTTGAAACCAACAAAACCATCTACAGCAAAAGAATCCCACCAATCTGCCACCAACCTATCGAACCCTTCCCACTTCTAACCACACTACTTCGAATAAAAAAGGCCTAGGCCCCCAATTCTTGTTGGAGACTTGAAGAGTAATCGGACGATGATCAGACACTATCCTAGGTAGCCCCTGTTGAACCGGCAGTGGGAACTTGTCAATCCAGTCTGCTGACACAAGAAACTTGTCAAGACGAGACATAATGACATTCGCTTGCCTATTGGACCATGTAAATTTACCCCCTCCAAAGGAAGATCCACCATATGATGCCGATTCACCCAATTGGAGAAACGTAACATACTCTTCGTAATTCACCCCCCCTTAGACTAATCATAGGAACAACGCACCACGTTAAAATCGCCGGCCACGCACCACGGGGACCCCCATATCTGGCTGACAGAGCCTAACTCGTCCCAGAACTGACTTCTCAGATTTTTTGCACAAGGGCTATAAACATAGGTCATCACCCATTGAAATCCCGAAGACAGATCATGAAGCAGAATAGAAACAGAGAATATACCCACAAAAACGTACACCTTACTTCATTTACCTGAGTTCCAACCAAGAACCCGTAGCACCAATAACGTCTAGAGCTACCCAATCAAACTAAGACACATTCCAAATCGAGGACAGCGTAACTGTCAGAATCGATTGAAGCTTGGTTTCTTTGTAACGTGATTGTTAAGGCATAAAAACTAATACTGAGGAGAGTCATGCGATCATAAGAGCTTATCATTCCATGCGATTGCATGAAAACAAGCTTGGTTAAAAGGAAGCTAATGAAGGAAAAGAGAAAAGAATGAGTATATATGGCTGCCGAAGACAGGCTATGTGACCGCACAACCCATATATGTCATGCGACCGCATAACTTATGCACACTATGCGATTGCATGAGGTGCAGTATGTTCAGAAGATTGGTAATTGTTGGATAAGAACAAGGGGAAGGTTGTTGCAAATGGCTATTGGAACAGATGAACTAAGGATTCAGTTGGCTGAAGGAGACGTCATGCGACCGCATGACTTCATAAAGTCATGCGATTGCATAACATATGCAATCCGCGGACAATCTTAAGTAACTACGGAAATTCTATGCGGAAACGGGGTTCACACGTGTGGATAGCAATAAATACCCCCTCGGCCTTCTCATTTGACACTTCTACTTTTGAGAACACAGAGCTCCTTCAGAGATCTCACTTGAGTAGTAAAAGGTACAAAGGAAGACGCAGACTTGGGGAAAGAAGAGAAGAAGGAGACGGGCTGAAGAAGCTATGCAAACTGTATGACTTTCCATGCGATCGCATAAGCCCCAGAGTCCCATGCGGTTGTATAGCTTTTCATGCGATCGCTGTGGATTGAGTTTCACCATGATGATTTAAGGGTTTTCGAATTCAGAACGGTCTCACCTTCGGTCTGAGGCGTACTGAAGGGTTTTTGAGCTCACACAGTTCTTCCATCACTTCGATGGGGTCTCAAATGGAGCCAAAATGCTGTCAGAATTATTTTCCATAGTTCATTTCATGTTGTACATTAATTGCACCTTATTTTAGAATCAAGGGATGTTATTAACGGAATGTAAATGGAATTAGATTAATGGAACAACTGACAACGAATGTTTTCCATTCAAATTCTCTTTGTTATCCTTTAGAATGCAAATATTCCGACCCTCGAAACCACATTTTGGTGATAATATCAGCCTTGGAATCTTTACACACCTTCTTAACTTGGGCCCTTTTGCCGCTGCCCCCCAACCCCCTCACGTTCCAGGAAAGCATGATCATTGATCACCTCGCTTCCCTGATCTCAACCTCTTGTTCGCACTGACCTTGGACGTAGAATCATAGTTAATGGGACATTCTAACCTCAGGAACTCCCTAACGACTCTGGAAGATCTGTTGGACCTCATTTCTTTAATTCCTTGCTGCTGATGTAGAGCCCTTTCCTGAATGAAATGAAAAAAATTCTTCGATGTCTTCTTCTCCGGCAGTAAAGGAAAAACCTGCTTGAACACCCACTCTATCCAACACATCTTTGGCCCAAACGAACTGATCCTCTGAAATACCACACTTCCCACGAACTTGAGCATTGCTTGACAAAAGCAACAGTCGATCCGCGTCACCCCAAGGCTTTGGATCAGTCAACAGCCACAACTCACCTCCGAATGAGGATCGAGTTTGACTGCTCTGCAACTTCTCTGCGCATAGGGGAGTAATAAGGATAACGTCTTGAAGCAGTTGTTCCTCCCCACCTACTTGTGCCAACATTAGCCCCCTCTCGGACGAAGACACTGACTCTTCCGAGCAAGAATCAAGATCTCTGAGAGGATATGAAATAACCTTGGGCGAGTTCCTCTTGTCCTGAGGAGAGAACTCATCTGCGAGGAGTGTAGGGAAATCGTCTCCCCTCAGACTACCTTGAGTTTCCCCCTTCTCGAACTCTACTAGACCCTTAGCGTTATCGACTTGAGCCTCAGTCGAAGTGGCTAGAAAGGGAACCTGATTAATATCGAGGTCACACATTGTAGGCACAAGAGCACGTGAGTCCCCCTAAAAAATATCCACACGCATCTCACATGTGGTAGGCTTAAAAGCCTCAGAAAGTCGGAGTTGTTGCCCTATTGTCGCCGGGCCAGAGAGCTGCTAGAGGGTTTTCGTGACATTGATGTTCAACATATACCCAGGCAAGAGAATGCAAATGCCGACGTGTTAGCCAGTTTGGTTGCAACACTCTCATGTACTGTCAGGGGCCCTCTTCGAGTGACGATAGAAGAATGGAGGTTCCTACCGCCTTTAGAACTGGTAGATTATGTCGTGAAATCGCAGCCAGTCTCCTATTTAGAAGTAACAGTCGACGATTGGTGGCAACCATTCATCGATTATTTGCAGTATGAAATCTTGCCAGAAGATCCGTCATTAAAGATGGAAATTAAACAATGGGCTAGAAATTTGTGATTCATAATGAAGTATTATACAAAAAATCTTATAATGAGATGTTGCTATGATGCTTGGACACAAAAGAAGCAGAACATGTCCTGGGAGAAGCACATTAAGGAGAATGCGGAGCTCACCAAGCTGGCAGAAATCTATTTCATTGTGTACATCGTATGGGGTATTATTGGCCATCTATGTTCAAAGATGCGATATCCTTTGCTAAGCGATGTCACAAATGCCAGATACATGGTGACATTATACATGTACCGCCAGAAAATTTACATCAGTCTGTGGCCTCGTAGCCTTTTGCTGCTTGGGGGTTAGATGTTATCGGCCCTATCAATCCTCCGTCTTCACAAGGAAAACAGTATATCTTGGCAGCAATGAATTATTTCTCCAAGTGGACCGATGCCATCGCGTTACACAATGTCAAGGAAAAGGATATGACTGACTTTATCCAGCATGCTATTATATATTGGCATGGTGTCCTGCAGAAAATCATTACTGATAATGGCACTCCGTTCAAAACAAGAACATGGAAAAGCTATGTCGAAAGTTTGGAATCAAGCATTCATTCTCGACGCCTTATTACTTAGTGGCCAATGTGCTAGTGGAGGCTTTCAACAAGACGATAATCAAACTTTTGAAGAAAATTGTCGTTAAGAATAAGCGAGACTGGGATGAAAAGTTGCAAGAAGCTTTATGGGCCTATCGAACGACCCATCGTACAACAACGGAAGCTACTCCTTATTCCCTAGTCTACGGGGTTAAAGCCATTCTACCGATCGAAATGCAAGTAGCATTGCTGAGAGTGGCAGTGCATGAATCCATCATGGAAGATGAAAATGCCAAGGCTGATGTAGCTAGACGCTCTAGATGAAAAATGATTAGGAGCGCAACAACGCTCGGAATTATATCAAGTACAGATAGCGGCCGCCTTCGATAAGAAAGTCAAGCATCGGTCCTTTAAGAAAGGAGACATGGTTCTGATGCTTAAACGACCCATCGTGGTTATGCACAGAACTGGGGGCAAGTTTGACCCTAAATGGGATGGCCTGTATATCAGTTTAGAAGTCCACTCCAATGGAGCTTATCGAGTGGTGGATCAGAATGGACGGGGAATGGGAGTTCCTGTCAATGGCCATTTCATCAAGAAATACTACCCATGAAAGAAATGATGATTAGGGTTTTGATTGTGAAGATTCTTCATGAAAAGATCTACCCCAATCAAAAGGGGGCAGAGGGTACACTCTATAAGGAAGGCCAAGAAAATGCCATGTAATGGTAAGGATATTTTTCAATGAAGCATGGTAAGGATATTTTTCAATGAAGTAAGAATGAACAACAAATGGTTATAGCTGATTCTCCGAATTCTTCAAATCTACTGGTCAATTATCGTCGATCATCCAAGATAATGACCGCTGACTCTCCAAAAGAAAATCGCCGATGTTCCAAAACAGAGTTCTTTCTCCAAAATGAGATTCTCCAGAAAGATTCGTCGAAATTCGTCGATTTTCCAAAAGAGATTCGTCGATTCTCCGAAATGATAATCGTCGATAAATTAGCCCATCATCTCACCAATTTTATACAGGCTGCAGTGTGCACTTTAAGCCAACCATATGTAATACCTATACAAATTCACCCATCATCTTGCCAATTTTATACAGTTTGCGGTGTGCGCTTTAAGCCAACCACGCGCAAGACCTATACGTTTATGCAGGCAGTGGAGAGAGCCCTGTGGACCAACCTCATGTGTGAGACCTACCGCTTCTATCACTCTTGGTAGTGTCATGGGGAAGATGAACCCTGAATAGCCCCCTAGGAATGGACTCGGGTCATAGAGGCGAAGAAAAAGTGGGTTGCAGTGTGCGCTTTAACTGGCCAACTATGAATAAGACCCCCCAACTCTCTGGCTTGTTTCCAGTAGTAACTCATGGGAAGAGCAAACTCTAAATAGCTCCCCATTGATGGACTAATGATCTTAGGCTTAGAACCCCGTATAGGTAGCCATGCGAACCTCGCGAACTCATGTGGAGTTACTAAGGCCAACGTTGTGCGTAAATCCTACCGAGTTCACTGCCCTGGTAACTTCAAAGGCCCCCTCTGATGGATCACGGTGTGTGAACTCCCTAGGCCGCAAGTGCCACGTGAACTCAAGAGAGTTACGTGGAGGCCCACGCGTAAGCCCTATATGCTCCAACTACTTAAGAGCTTAAATTGTGATTGCTCCAACTACTTAAGAGCTTAAACTGTGGTTGCTCCAACTACTTAAGAGCTTAAATTGTGATTGCTCCAACTACTTAAGAGCTTAAACTGTGGTTGCTCCAATTACCTAAGAACTTAAATTGTGGTTATACTAACAAGGCGCCTTAGTTCGTTAGGTTTTCTAACGAAACTCTAAGGTAGTTCCGCACATCAATTAAAAATTTCAAGCATGGATATTGGAATGAGATGAATAGATACTGGCAAATAAGAGATTCGTAAATATTATCTTCATGCGCAACTATAATATGATCCATCAAATTAGAAAGTAATCCATAAAGCATGTGTTGGTAAAAGAAACAGAATGCAACAATCATGCCAAGTTCTGAATATCATTCAATATTCTAAATAGTCTCACAAAATTATATGAACTGATTGCATCATTCTGAAGTTACATGAACTGATTGCATCATTCTGAGATACCTAAAGTAGACATGTAGCTTTGCAGAGTGGTACTATTTGGAATCCTGGTCAATTCCTGCTCCAGAGCTGCTGCATTGGTGTTCTTTTGCAACGACTTTGACTCCTCGAGCTTCATGATGTTCATATTTTCGATAATATTTGTTTGGATTTTACTCAGTTTCTGCTCCTCAACTTGCTGCTTCAAGGCTTGTAACTGAGCAATCTGCTCATCGATAGCAAACAAAGCCTGTTCGGAAGATTGTGCTCGTTCCTGCAAGGAACTGTATTCTGCCTTGTATCCAGAAAGGATGGAAGATTGTTTAGATATATCGCTGTTAAGGAGTAGCAATTCTTCTTGCCGAAGCTCTATCTCAGGATCAACTTCTATACTCTGAGCAGATTCGAGATGCTTGAGGGAGGTGTTGAACTGAGCAAAAGAGTTGTGAAGCCGGGAGATGGTCACTCTGGCAAGTTTGGCAACGTGATCCAACATGTCCAAAGCATTGCCAAGTTGAGACCATTGCTCCTGGTCCTTGAACATACATGCCATTGTTGTAAGAGCATGCCTTATACGCTTCAACAAGACAAGTTTGTATGAAGGCACATTCTTCAAGGCTAGAGCAGCGGATGCTAACTGATGAGCTTGGGGCCGGTGCAACTGAAAAGGGCGACATGATGTGAATACACGAGATAACAAAGGAATTGCAGCAGAAAGAAGAAATTTAAGACAATTATACTTGCTGATGAAGGTACCAATGGTAAAGCAGCCGACGTGTTATAAGACCCAACATCGCTGGGGGCAGCAGGGTGCTCAGGCATAGCAGCTTGGGGAACAATGTCAAAAGTTGGAGCCCCAGCGGCAGTGCTTGAATCCATTGTCCTGGGAGTTGTTGCTACCTTAGGTTCAGGAATAACAGCGGGAGCAACCATGGGAGGAGTAATGGAAGGAGCAATGACTGTGTCCTCAACCGGGGTATGTTCCACATTGGCCTCCGCCATTTCAGCAGGAGCAGTGCAATTTTGGGGGTACTTATATGCTCCTATGAGTGAACAATGGTTGAGTAGGAGAAACAGACTCTCCCGCCACATTTGCTGCCGACATAGATATTTCTGCTTCGCGCGATGAAGAGACTTCGGCTATTCCTGGAAGCATATGATGGGTCATAGGGGATATTGTACTCGGGGCAATGTCTGGTTTATCTTTGGTGAATATCTCCCTGGGCAAAGGAGAGTAGTCGTCGCTGAAAGCTATGACGATAATCAGCTTAGGAGAACATGTGAATACTTCATATTCCATCGGTTCCTTTCTCCCTCTTCTGGAACACTAGGGGCATCGCCAGTAGGGACCTCTGTAGAGGGATCGTTCTCTACAGCTTCAATATTTTCACTATCATCATCATCATCAATATCAACATATTCATCCTCTCCTTCTATATCAGAATCTGCGAGAGTACTGCCGCTTTCTTCATCAGGAACATTGCCCTCTGATATCCCTTCGTCTTCATTTTCATCTTCAGTGTTGGTCTCCTGAGCAGGGGGCTTCTACCATAACTTGTTTGCCTTTATCAGTAGGGCCTACTTCACTAGTATGTACTCTCGATTTGGTGAGTGCTGCAGAAGCACTTTGCCGAGTCGTCCTGGTCGAAGGAGAAACAACCGGCATCTGCAATTGGGCAGGAGATGAAGAAATGACTTGTCTAGTCTGCCTGATTGTGGGGGGTTTGATTGGCACTCTTGTTTCTATGGCAACTGATGGGGTACGTTATCCTGAAGGCCTTGTAGTAGAAGACGAAGAGATGATTAGGGTATGGAGAAGAGAGGAGAAAAGTGGAAGAGAAAGAAAGAGTTTGGGAGAATGTTGTGTAGAGGCAACATGCCCTCACACACAAAGCTTTATTAGAATAAAAACTATGGTACATTCAGGAGAAGAAGAAAGGTGCACATGCATTTACAATAAAAAAGTCACTCACTCAGCATATTAACAAACACATTTATACTAACTCTCTAGACTCCCCTCAAGTTGGAGGATAGATGTTGATCATTTCCAACTTATCACGAACACGATGAAGAGCATCTCGACTTAAAGACTTCGTAAGGACATCTACAAGTTGATCGCTAGACCGAACAAAGGAGTGATGATTTCCTTAGAAGCTGCTTTCTCCTGAATAAAGTGACAATCAACCTCAATATGCTTGGTTCGTTCATGGAAAATAGGATTACGCGCAATATGTATGGCCACCTGGTTGTTGCAATGACGAGGAATAGGGCCAGAAGGAGAATAGCCAAGTTCGTCAAGAAGGGTATGAAGCCACGTGAGCTCACATGTCGCATGAGTCGTAGCACGATATTCTGCTTCAGCCAAGGACCGAGCAACAACCGGTTGTTTCTTGCTTTTCCATGTGACAAGATTGCCACCTAAGAAGGTACATTACCTGGACGTGGAGCGACGATCATAGATACTACCCGCATAATCAGCATCGGAATAGCCCGAAAGATGAAGATGACCATGAGATTGAAAGTAGAGGCCAAGGCCCGGGGCCGATTTAAGATACTGGAGTATGTGATAGACAGTTGTAAGATGTGAAGAATGGGGAGCTTGCATGAATTGGCTAACAACGCCCATTGCAAAGGAGAGATCTGGGCAAGTAATAGTCAAGTAAATGAGCCGACCTACAAGGCGGCTATACATTCCAGGATCAGAGATCAGAATACCATCATTCGGCTGAAGCTTCTGCGAAGTATCCATGGGGGTGGAAGTAGGTTTGCATCCTAACATGCATGTCTCCATGAGCAGATCAAGAGCATATTTACACTGGGACAAGACCACCTCGGTTTTGGAGCGTGCAACCTCAATACCTAGGAAGTAGCGAAGGGGACTCAAATCCTTAATTTCAAACTTGTTGTTAAAAAATTCTTTAACCTCCCTTATGCCAACTGAATCACTGCCTGACAGAATAATATCATACACATACACAATGAGAACCATGATGCCAGTCGATCAATGACATATAAAGAGGGAATGGTCGGCATGACTACGAACAAAACCAAACTCCATTAGAGCTTGACTAAATTTGTCGAACCAAGCACGCGGGGACTGTTTGAGTCCATATAGAGCCTTCTTCAACCGACATACAAGCGTGGGATTATGGGGAGCAACAAAGCCAGGAGATTGATGCATTTGGACCTCCTCTGCAAGATCCCCATGAAGGAAAGCATTTTCGACATCAAGCTAGGAACAATGGCCTGGATAAATTGACGGCCACTTGATCGTGTACACCCATTGACAACCAACAGGTTTGTGCCATGGAGGGAGAGGAACTAGCTCCCAAGTATGATTCTTTTCAAGAGCAGACATTTCTTCCATCATCGCCTTCGTCCAGTCAGGATTTTGTAAAGCATGTGAGAGAGACCGAGGAAGAGCCTGTGATGAAATGGAAGCTATAAACAACTGAAAGGATGGTGAAAGATGATCATATAAGACGAAATTGCTAATGGGGTGCTGAGTTCAAGATCGTGTCCCTCTGCGCAAGGCAATAGGTAGATCCTGACTTGAGGTAGGAGAATCACTTGAACCAACATCCAAAGTGTGTTGAAGAGTGGATGGTTGTGCGTGTGAGGTTTTATCGTGACGATGATACACCTGCATCAACGGAAGCAGGAATTTGGGGGGGGGGGGGGGGGGGGGGGGGAGTTTTCCGATGATCACTAGTGACAAGAGGGAGAGGTGAAGCATTATGCTCCCCCTGACGTGCAAGAGGATCACAAAGGGATCTACCGTGAGCTGAGAAAAATGGGACATCCTCAAAGAAGGTAACATCAATAGAGATATATTTCTTATGAGTCAAGGGGTCATAACATTTATACCCTTTCTGGCTCCGAGTGTACCCTAAGAAGACACATTTAGGTGTCCTAGGACTTAGTTTATCATTACTACGGTCCAAAATCTGAACAAAACAAGTGCAACAAAAAACTTTAGGTGATAAAGGAAATGGATTGTTACGAGGGTACAACATATTAAATGAAGATTTGTAAGACAAAATACGAGAGGGATTACGATTAATAAGGAAAATGGCAGTGAGAAGAGCATCACCCTAGAAATGCTTAGGCAGGGGCATGCCAAGGAGGATGGTACGAGCAACTTCAAGAAGATGATGGTTCTTTCATTCGACGATTCCATTTTGTTGAGGGGTGCGAACACATGATGTCCGAGATAAAATACCATGTTCTTGCAAGAAGGACACAAAGGTAGTTCACATGTACTCTCCCCTATTATCAAGAATGGAGGGTCTTGATTGAGCATTGAAACTGAGTGCACACTTCACGATAAAACACTTGAAACACATCAAACACTTCACTCCTAGATTTCAAAAGATAGACCCAAGTCATGCAAGAATAATCATCAATAAAGGTGACAAAATATTTAAACCCAAAAGTAGAAGTAATCGGGGCTGGCCCCCAGACATCTGAGTGAACTAGTTCAAAAGGGTGAGGTTTTCTCTTAGAAGAACTAGGAGAAAACGTAGTACGGTGACGTTTAGACAATTCACAAATATCACAATGTAAAGGTTTTGTAACAGATAAGGAGGGAAACAATAGTCTTAATCGAGCTAAGGAAGGGTGGCCTAAGCGGTAGAGTGAAGGTCTCAAGACTCTCAACTACAAGACTCAAACTTGTGTCGTGTTTGTGTACTTGTGTACTTGTGTACTTGTGTAATTTGTGTGACTCTCTCTCTCTCTCTCTCTCTCTCTCTCTTTCTCTCTCTCCCCCCACTCTTTTTATTTTTTTTCTCTCCCTCTCTTCTCTTTTTCAATATAGTAGACTACAACAAGTCCCTAAGTACTGGTGGAAGTGTATCTCTCTCTCTCTCTCTCATCTTTCTCATTTATTCTATAATCTTTAGTTTTTACTCTTTAATTTTTAGCTTTTAGTTTTCACAAGTTATATCAAGAAGAATCAATACACCACGCAAGGTGTCCCGTATCGGTTTCGGTGGGCGTAACGGTGCCCACCGTTTCCGATACGGATACGGGCCGTATCGGCCGATACGGCCCCGTATCGGCCGATACGCCCCCCGTAACGGTCAACTTTTTTTTTTTTGTCAAAAAATTTTAAAAAAATATGGATTAAATCCAGAAAATTCCAAACATCCCAAATATGCATTCATTTATAATTTTGAACATGTTTATGGTGGTGAAGCGGTCTACTCTTTGGTGAAAATGCTGTATCGGGCTGTCTGGTGAATTTATGAAGCTAATAACCTGGAATTAACTGCAGAACTTATAAATTCAAATTTCTAACTGTCTAATACCAATAATATGTATATTAGAATAAATGTAACATCAAAGTATTTCAATTTTCACATGTACTATTATTTTTTTATAATTTACTTTATATTATTTACAATTTATTTACATACCTGAGGAGTGAGGAGTGAGGACTTGCAAAAAATAATGTATTAAGACTTCTCTTATCTTGAATCTATGACCGACTCTTGTCCTGCCAATTGAACATTCTAAAGTAGAAAAAAAAATTAGTAATACCTGATATACTCCCCTGCAAGCATGTTGATTAAAGATTACTTGACTGGTTGTCACTTGTCAGGGGAGTTATTTTAAACACAAGTTCAACAATGTAAATTGTGTGTTTTTTTTGGTGAATGTATGACCATGTGGGAAATGGAAAAGACTCACCAAATCGGAACTCACCACCAAAATGAAAACCTGCTTTGTTGTGGTTGCTCAACCTCCACGTCGTCGTCGTCGTCATCATCATCGGGTTGTTGCGGTCTTGTTGTTGCATATCCATAATATTCAGTGCCAGAGGGAAAGATCAGGTCAACGAAACCTGATGATGACTGATCCTGACTAGGCAAAGATTCTGACCCTGAGTGAGGATATCTACTAGTGCCCGTCGAATAGCCGTGCCCATACTGGTACTCGTATTCAGGGCCAGGCTGTTGAGATTGAGATGAATAACTTGGATTTGGTTCATATGGTATATGTGGAACAGCGTCAGGAGGACTACTCCAACATGAAAGTGGCGGAACAGGTTCCCTATAATCCCATTGGTTGTAAGAATACCCATAATTCCTCGGATCATAGCCATACGCATGCTGATGTTCCAGATCTGTCGGTGTAGATTGCGGTGCAGGAGCAGGACCTGCAGGTGCACTACTGGAGCCAGGCTCTTGCTGGCTGTATCGTGACTCAGTACACTCATAAGTTCGACCCCCTCGGCCCCGCCTGCTTCGTCGAAGTTCATCAGCCTCGCGATCCGTAGACGGCTGTATGGTATCAGTAGCCCTGGTGGGTTGAGCAATGCCAGAAGTGGGAGGACCAGCATTAGGTGCATCATCATCATCATCATCATCATCATCATCATCTGTTTCAGTATCGCTAGATGCTCGCACTCTTCTGCTGAGTTTGCATGAAATCCGCCCCCCTTTCTGGGTCCAACACAAATGCACGACTCTCTTGCTGTGCCCTGTGTATTTCTGGGTCTTCAACTTCTATTTCTTCACTATCATCTTCTATTTCTTTTTCCCTTACTTCCAACCAAGGTAGAAGTGGGTCATCCTCATCATAAATATTTTCCAAGTTTATTGGACAATAATCCCCATCACCGGCATTACTGATATGCCTCCTTGAATGCATGCGCATTCTTAGCCTTATGTTGTAATGCATAAAGACAAGTCTATCTAACGTCCTAGTCTGAATTCTATTTCTATTCTTCGTATGAATAAGTGCAAAACAACTCCAATTTCTTTCGCAACTAGAGGAAGACGTTGTTTGGCTCAAAATCCTTACTGCAATTTTTTGGAGAGCCGGTGTAGTCTCTCCGAAATTTATCCACCAGTCGGCGGGGTGCAACTTAAGTACTGCATGTTGTGCAAGAGTATCTCCAAAGCTACCCTGGCGAGTTCCAAATATATCCAATTCATTCAAAGCCTTTATTTGTACATCTAAGTCAGGCTCTAATCTCTTTATCACGTTCTTTAATCCAATACGAATCTCATCATCCATAACAAATGATTGGGCATATCTATACCTAGGATTTAGGTAATAACCTGCTGCATGAATATCGTGGTGGAGCTGCTTTGTCCATCTTTTATCGATCAAATTCCAGTAAGCTCGCCAGCTTGAACAATCACGTTGAATTGCCAACTTCGCTTTATCCATGGCGTCGTAGAGGAAGCCCATCGTAGGTGCTTCATCGGTTTCAACAAGACGAAGTACCCTCATCAGTGGTTCCATCACCTTTAAAATTTTCTTAACCCTCTTCCAATATTTGTTGTCTCTTATGGTGTTTACAACATCAACCTGGCGTCCCTGATGTCTTCTTCCCATATTTTGTGTCGAGCCATTGTTGGGAAGCAAACATTTCACTCAACTCTCCCCTATGCTGATACAAACTCTCTAAAGCTATAAAGTTTGTTGCAAATCTAGTCGCCGCTGGCCTAAGCAACTCTCGTCCCTTCGTGAACTTCCTCATTATTGCAACTAAGTGATTATGGTTGTAAATAAATGTTGTCACTTCTTTTGCTTTTTCAACCATTTCTTTGACATTCTTTCTCTTTCCAATATCTTCCAATATAAGATCAATACAATGTGCAGCACACGGTGACCAAAATATATGTGTTCTCTTTAGCATCAACAAATTTCCTGCAGACTTATATGTTGCTTCATTATCTGTCACAATCTGCACCACATTCTCCTCCCCAATCTCATCCACTACTTTATCCATCAAGCTAAAAATATATTCAGCATTTTTTATTTCATCCGAGGCATCAATTGACTTGTGGTACACTGTTCCCAAGTGGCAATACACCATGAAGTTGATCATGCTGCGTCTTGTTGGGCCAGTCCAACCATCACACATGATCGTGCATCCTCTGGCCTGCCATATGGGTTTAAAGGTATTTACGTATGCCTTTGTATCTGCATACTCTGCAGTCTGTCCATTTTCCCCTAATCTCCTTGGCTGTGGGAGCTTTAATTCCTTCACCTGCTTCTGCTGCTGCATCAATTACCACCTGCCAATATGGAGAGTTTGCCGCATTAGGGGGTATGTTGGCATGTATAAATAACTTTGCTGCTGCCCTACCCAGTTTCTCAACAGAAGTTCTACTCCACATTTGTTTTATCTTCTTTTGTTTACTAGATTCTTTCCTAAAGAGGATCGGATCAACAGAGGGTCTCCTAGGCACATCTTCTTCTTCCACATCTACATCTATAGGATGACGAGCTACATGTGAAGATGTGCCCCGCCGGCTGCTAAACATACGCCTTAATCCACCAAACATACTCCCTCCAACCCCAGCTGTACTTCCCGTTGGGGCTGCAGTTGTACTCCCCTGGCCACTCCCACTCCCACTCGCACTTGAACCAAACGTGCGTCGACGTTCTTCCTCTTCACGAGCATAGCGCACGCTTTCTCTCCTAGCTATAGTCATTTCTCGATCAGAATCTTCCTCAGAATCAATGATGTCTTCGCCACGAACGCCCATATATTCTGGACCAAACACCTCTTGTCGGGCCGCATCAAGGATATCATCTTTCTTTTTCTGCACAGCAGCTCGTTTCCCCTTTGACTCTTCTAAATTGGCTTGCATCAGTATCATTATCTCTTTGGGAACTTTGGTGCATCCTGCAACTTGACCCTTTCGATGTGCCAAATGTTGTTTAAGTCGCGTAATTCCACCATTTATTACTCTATCACAATAGTTGCATTTTATTTGGTGCCTTCCACCACCTACCCTTTGACAATGTTCCCATCCAATATCCTCATTTGCAGTTCCACTTCCAGTTCCAGTCCTAGACATTTTTTAATTAGAGATGGCTTATGTGATGTGGCTATGTCACTTAGATACTGAGTCTAAGAGTGAAATACTTAGATTTTAAAATTTATAAATGTAATTGTAAATCTTAAATACAGATAATGAAATCAAGTACTAACTACTAAATTCAAATACTAAAGTAACTAAACCCTATGGGCTACAGCCTACAAAGTACAACTACGAAGCTCCAAAGTCCAAAACGGCAAAACCTGTCGAAAAAATAAAAATATAAACATACATTAGTCATTACTCATTAATCTGTAAATATGATTCTCCATGTTTTTGAAAAAAAATGATTTTCTCTAATTTTTAAAATTATTCCGAAATTTAAACAAATACGAAAAAATAACAAACCATATGCATAATCTGTAAAATGCACATGATTATGTTCTATTATAAGTAACACATGTTATCCAACCTTTAAACTAGAATTTTTTTTTGAAAATATTAATTTTCCCTAATTTTTAAAAATATTCCGAAATTAAAAAAATACAAAAAAATTAGCAAACCATGTGCATAATCTGTAAAATGCACACGATTATGTTCTATTATAAGTAACACATGTCATCCAACCTTTAAATCAGAATTTTTTTTTGAAAATATTAATTTTCTCTAATTTTTAAAATTATTCCGAAATTAAAAAAATACAAAAAAAATAGCAAACCATGTGCATAATCTGTAAAATGCACATGATTATGTTCTATTATAAGTGACACATGTCATCCAACCTTTACATCAGAATTTTTTTTTGAAAATATTAATTTTCTCTAATTTTTAAAATTATTCCGAAATTAAAAAAATACAAAAAAAATAGCAAACCATGTGCATAATCTGTAAAATGCACACGATTATGTTCTATTATAAGTAACACATGTCATCCAACCTTTAAATCAGAATTTTTTTTTTAAATATTAATTTTCCCTAATTTTTAAAATTATTCCGAAATTATAAAAATACAAAAAAAATAGCAAACCATGTGCATAATCTGTAAAATGCACATGATTATGTTCTATTATAAGTGACACATGTCATCCAACCTTTACATCAGAATTTTTTTTTGAAAATATTAATTTTCCCTAATTTTTAAAATTATTCCGAAATTAAAAAAATACAAAAAAAATAGCAAACCATGTGCATAATCTGTAAAGTGCACATGATTATGTTCTATTATAAGTAACACATATTATCCAACCTTTAAACCAGAATTTTTTTTTGAAAAAAATGATTTTTCCTAATTTTTAAATTTATTCCGAAATTATTCCGAAATTAAAAAAAATACAAAAAAAATAGCAAATCATGTGCATAATCTGTAAAATGCACATGATTGTGTCCTACTATAAGTAACACATGTTATCCAACCATTAAACCAGAAAAAAAAAAAAAAAAACATGATTTTTACTAATTTTTAATATTAATCCGAAAATAGACCGAAATTAAAAAAAATATAAAAAAAATATAAAAATCAGTTGCATAATCTTGAAATACACATTTTAACATTTTACAATGGCTACAACATCATATCAAGGTGGAAAAAAAGTGATTAGAGGAAGAAAAATGTATAAATACCTATTTTCGGATTTCTTCGAAAAATGGCCCACGGAGCTTCGATTCATCCAAATCGTAGAAATTGGTCGTTTTAATTCTCCAAAATAGACTAATTGTGGTCGTTTTTAGCAAAAGAACAGATTAGAAAAGAAATGGGGGAAGAAAAGTGGGAAGAAAATGCAAAACAGCAAGTATTTATAAAAAAAAAAAAAAAAATGACCGTTTTTTGACCGTTACGGGGGCTGTAACGGCCGTTTTGGGCCGTACCGGCCGTTACGGCCCCGTAACGGACCGGTACGGTCAAAATTCCTGGGGTCCCCGATTTGGACCCCGTATCGCGTAACGGTACCGGGCGTTTCCGGTACGTATCGGCCGGTACGGATACGTATCGGCCGGTACGGCACACCCTGTCACCACGTCTTCTTTCTAATCTTATTCTTTGAAACCCAAGTCGAATGACCCGGGTTGGAAATATGGGCACTATCGTAGTGCTATGGAAAAGACTCAAATAGTATGTGATTTATGTGGGTATGTGAATTCCAGTGGCATTGCGCAGCACAAGCAACACCTTACACATACACTGGGGTCAAATGTAAGAGCATGTGATCTATAAATCCAAAGTGAAATCATGGAGTATATGGATAAACAATTGAGAAAGAAATGTGATAATACCCTTTGTTAAGAGGAATTTATTGAACAAGAAGCGTACAAGGATATAAATGCAGTTGATGTAGATGAAGCTATTGGGGGGGGGGGGGGGGGGAGTATATGTGGAAGAAGGAGATGACTTCGACGATGATGACAATAGATCAATGTATATAGCATTAGACATTTAGACTATTAGTATTTAGCATTATTTTTTTAGTGTATAATTGGTAAATTATATTTTTATTTTCTTCAATAATAAATAAATAGCTTGTTGATTGTGTTGTTACTTGTTATTTGTTAACGATATTGTTGAATGTTGATAACTTTATGTTTAATTCATTGTTTAATTGATTTTATTTCTCTCGAATGTATTTTAAATATGTAAAATTAGTTATCTATTAACTTAGGAAAGTTCCCCCTAATGTCTTATATTTTGTACATATTTTTTTCATTTTTCTCCTATTTTTCAAATTTTTTTTTTAAATTTTTGGAAAAAAAATTAAAAAATTAATATGCGTTCATATATGCGATTGTGCGATCGCATATGCACATAGGTATATATGATCACACATGATCGCGTATGCAATTTAACAACATTGATCACTACTTTTGTTGTCCTTAAATTTTAGGTGCAAGTTGATAAGCATGTTCAATCATTTGCACTTTTCCACTGGTACCGGGTCTTGAGTGGCATTTAGAGGTGGTGGTTGTAGCTAGTAGTCGTCCATGCTTTGCTTTCCACCAAATCACTAGAAGTAGCAGTAAAATTCTTCTGTTTACTCCGAATCATTCTTATCTTTTTGGCATAAATTTCAAAGTCTCTGGAATATGATTTCTTTGTAATCAATGGGGAGGAGGAACTTCTCGTTTAAAATTTTCTTCATTTTCTTCCATTTTGCAATTTTTTTGGTTTTCCCTGATGAATTTGCATGATCTGGACTTTATCCAACCAAGCAGAGGCATAACCTTGAGCTTTATGGTGACTAATTTCACCTTTTCCTCTTCAGGGATTTCTTTATAATCATAAACACATTAAAAAACACTTAGCCAATCGATGAAGCCTTCAAGATGAAAATGACCATCGAAATCTCGAGTTTCTGCTCTAATTCTCGTGTCTTGATCTATCACCTGAAAGTTGTGCCGAGTCTGCTGACTATTTAAACCCAATATCCCTTCTATTTCAATGGGATGTCAGCCCTTAGTGGACTTTGTTTATCCTCCATCGTGTCATCTTGGGACTTACAAACTGATTTGCATCATTGTTTTACCGAGTCCCAGTACTTGCGTCTTTGTTAGGCATGGATGACAGATACGACAACTTTGCCAAAATGTAGTGTCCTTGTTATCACAGGTGGGTGCCCTTCTTAAGAATTCTTGATCTTCACACTGATACAGATCTACAGCTTTTCCAAAATGGAGTGTCGTTGAGCTGTGGCACTCTTCCTAAGCTCGCGGCTTTTGCTTGGTTGGTGAGTAGGAATGGGTGCTCACTATCAATAATCTCCAAAAGAGAGCTATGTGCATCCGAACATGTACTACTTATTCCTTAGTGACACGGAGTTGGTAAACCACTTGTTTATCCAGTGCTCTTTTGCTAGGACCGTTTGGGAGGGTCTCTTGAGGGTGTTTAAGATTTCGTGAGTTATCTCGGGGACTATTGTGGACCTCTTTCTTGCTTGGCATGTTGGTGGAATTGGAAGAGATGGAAAGAAGCTTTGGAAGCTTTCCATTCTTGGCTATTTTGTGGCCTATTTTGGTAGAAAGAAATAACTGCTGTTCAGGAATGAGAGTGTCTCGGCTTCTTCTTTGTTATTGAGGGCTATATCTTATGTTAAGGAGTGGGGTTCTAGTCTGAATTCCAGCTGATTGTCTTTCTTAATGGGGTTGGGCTGTTTTGTAAATTGTAATAGTTTAGGTTCTGTTTGGTTTTTGCCCTTGTAGTGCTTCTTCTTGATTAGATCTCATTGCCTGTCAAAAAATAGTTAAGTGCTCAATGTAGACATGATATGTTGTGATACTAGTATTATATACTCTAGTATACTTTCAGGAATTTTTTTAACTACATCCTATTGTATTAGGCTCACTTTTCTGAAACTCTGGTAATTTTCTTTCTCTATAAAAAATTTGTCAGAGTTAGCATTTCAGTTAAATTTTGGCATTCTAAAATGATGAAAGAACAAGAGCTTTGCTAGGCGTACACGTGTGTGCACTCCACGCAAAACACATGCATATAGGTTCAAGATCCAATCCATCCATCAGGTTGGTCTGACCTTTGCATTTTCTTCTTTCAAAAATAAATAGTCCACTTGGCATGTGGGCCCTAGTCCACTTGGCATGTGGGCCCCAATATTGGAAACACATGGATGGATTAGAAATCTTCAGACAAGTTTTTCAGAGCTTTACATTTGTTTTGCTAACTGTGGCCCACCCGGCGAGTGGATCAACCTACTTCTTGGGTGAGGGAATCAATATAGTGGTGCCATTCTGATGGATGGATTTGATCTCTGACCTATCATGCCGTGCTGGCACATGTAGCATGTAAATTAGCTTTATTGCACACGCATGTGGTCTTAGCAAAGCTCAAAAAATGATACTTCTTTTGAGGATAAATACACTGGGTCAAAAGAATCAAGTTCATAAAATATGAGTAGCATGTTAAAATGTGATAGCTGTATCCTTATCCGTAACTGTATTCTGAACTTTTGAAAAATGGTGCTGTCTCCCTATTTCATGCTTCGATTTCCATATCTGTACTCATATTAAGGTGCTGGTTTTCATATTTTATCAAGTTAATATTAATCCTTTCATTTTTTTTTCCCACTTTGAGAGCTGCATGGAAGTTCCCTCTGGAAATAAAGTTGTATATGTGAACGTGATGTTGAGTGTGTTAACTATGTTTCTGTTTCTCTTTTCCCCTGGATATGCAGGTAATTGCGCTTGTAGTTTCCATCTTTAGGTCAACATTGGTTGTTTCTTTTGTTGGTTGTATTGAATGCCAGACTAGTGTAAGAAAATATCTATCATTTCGCGTGGTTGAATAACGTTTTTGTGCATCTTTGTTTTTTCAGGACTGCTTTGACCCAATAGTTGATTCAACAACAGGCCGAGACCTGATTCCTTCCATGGTTTATGGGTGAGAAAAAGTCTTTCCACTCATGTCATGTATAAGGATCTTCACTTGGCTGTCTTTCTTTGTGCCTGTACTGTATTGTGTTTGTTCTTTGGTAATTGATTATTAAATCAATTTAATCTTAAGTTAACTGATTTATAGAAGGAACATGAGGGACCGAGAATTTGGAGGGATGTTTTGTGCAGTATTGACTGTAAAGTAAGAATTATTTGTTGAGGGTTTGACTATGTTGTTGATTGCTACAGTTTATGTAATCTATCGTTCACAAGCTTTATTATGTCAATGCTTATGCAGCTCATCTGTTGTTTCTGCTGGAATTATTCGAATTTTCGGGGAGGAAGTTGCAGAACTTCCGTTAGTGGCCACAAGCAGTGAAAAGCAAGGACAGGTGAGGCTTATTTTTAACATCACGTGTCTATTTCTGTACTTCCATTTTTGCTGATCTTTTCGACTGGTGAAGCTTTAAATTTTTGTGGGCGTTCCTTATACAGTTGTGTTTGCCTTGCAATAGATTGCTTTGCTTGTTGTCTTTTACAGAACTTTGTGCTTAAATCTTAGAGTTCGGTTGTGTGACAGTGTGCATGAATTGTTTTTTTCATTCCAGTTCGCTGATCCAAAGAGCTAAATTTTCATCTAACAGCAAAATAGATGCATGCAAGGTTAGAGGAGGCCTCACAAACAACTAGTTGGATGATAGTGTCATTGTCCAACTAATGCATAATTGCCTAAATTGCCTATATGTCATGTGCGCATCTTATAGTTGTATGAAGCATGAAGCGAAGCTCAAACAGATTTGGATACAGGAGTGGGGAAGTGTACGTTTCAAAATTTTCTGAAGTATGAACAGGTATGAAGCCGGAGTAGGAGTGTGATTCGAAGTAGGAGCAACTCCGAGTTAGAAGGATCGTACAACTAAGGCATCCAACCCATTTACACGATTTGTCTTATCATAAAGATGCCTAGTGCGAAAGTCAATCCATTTATCAAATTGGCCACAGCTGTACTTTGGTCCAAATGGTTGGGTGTCCATTATTTTCTATGATATGGCCATCCTGATGAGTGGATTGGGCTTTTTTTTTTTTTTTTTTTTTTTTTTTTTTTTTTTCCGCTGGATGGAATGGATGTTGTACATAACTCATTGACATTTAGGCGCTTGTTGGGTGATAACCAAGGTGTTCCGTATGTATTACGATAGGGCCGTAAAGGCTGATATGTATAGGTAACGTCGTGACCATTATGCGATACAGGGGGTGAAACGGGGCATTTGGTTTTTTGGGACCGTATTGGCCGTTACAGGGACCGTAACGGCCGTTACCCCTACAATGGTAAAAAAACAGACTTCTTTTTTCTATGTAAATACATTTTTTCCTCATTTTTTTTTCTTCACTTTTCTCATTTCAAAAACTTCCCTACATACTGTCTGGGCATTTGGGCGGACGGGTCGTGCCGTGGGTATGCTCTCCACAAGCATGGGATCGATTCCCCATCCCCGCGCTCTTACTCGGAGCACGTGGATTGCGGTGTTTGCGTGAACTCGTAAGGATTAGTCCCATCCCCTAATGGAGGTGTGGGGATACCCTTACATCATTCTACATCAAATTTTGACCACTCATACTATAGTTTTTAGGATTAAAATAGTAGATTGAAGCGATTTGGGTGAATAGAAGCTCCGATGATGCAGGGGCATGTGATGACTTAACTCTGTATGTACATATGATCAATAAGTAAACACTCAAGCAAGGAATTCATTTAACTATCCGCTGTGAACTAAAGAGATTATGAGATTTCAACAATGAGATGATAATAACCCGTCAGGATCATACCTTATAGCATAAACGGACATGAACGAGTAAAAGGGGGACCTAGGGATATGATGACATCCCTAACTCTAGCATAGGCCAGCCCACATTTACGTCTAAATCAAGTTCTCATGACTAGCAATCCCTCTTCTAACGATCATGCCCAAAGGGGAAGATTCGAGGAAGAAAGGAAGAGGAAAATGGAAAAGATTAGCTTCAAGAAGGAGAAGACAAGGGTTCTCCACGAGGAAAGAAGATGGATTTTACCTCCTCATGCACCTTGAAGATCTAAGAAAGAGAAAACATGAAACTTCGGGGTGGAATCCTCAACACCCAAGGGCCAATCTTGAAACCCCAACCCATACGAAGAACTTCAAGAGAAATATATATATTTTTTTCATAAAAATTAGCTAGGGCTCCCATGCCCCCCTCCTTTTGTATTTATAAAAGAAACTAAGGAGGAAAATTACATGTGTCCTTGATGTCCAAACTTTAAAATAAATTAAATCCTAATCACAAAATAACAACTGAACTGTCCATAGTGTTCGAAAATATAATTAAAATAAATAAAAACCAAGAAAACTGGGAACGGGCCACCAAAGTGGGCCTATGTCGATCCAACGGTTGGATGGCCCGATCAGAAGAATCCAACGGTCCGATTGCCATCCAGTCTTGGATCCATGGTTGATATGCTCCAAAATCAGCAGCCCGCACACATCTCCGATGAAAAGAGCCTCCAGATGTGTATGTACTTGTGCGGGGTCTTTGTGGTTCATCAATAAAGCGGCCTGATGGGCCCGGTGCCCATCCACATCAGCTCCTTTGCTTCAACACTCAATTGACGATGTCTCCTCCTCTGGTACACTCTAAAGGGCGCACCACTGATGTCCTCATCATCCGAGGGCCATTTTTTCAAAAAAATGAAAAGTGGTATATATGCATTTTGTTTTTCTGATTTCTAATTCTAATGCTTGATTGTAATTTGTAAATATTAGAGAACCATGTTCATAAATTCACCAGTCAACCCAATACACCACTCTCACCAAAGAGTGGACCGTTACGCTACCATAAACATGTTCAAAACACAAAATGAATATAGATTTGGAATATTTACATTATTCTAGATTATCTAGATATTTTTCGAAAATTTCTTGGGCAATTTTTTAAAAAACCAGTTACAGGGGTCGTAATGGTCGTTACGCCCTCGTATCAGCCGTTACAACCGATACCCGTATTGGTAACGGTGGTAACCGTTACGGCCACCATTACCAATATGGAATTCCTTGGTGATAACACTTCTTCCAATAGTTTATGAGACCTCCTCATGGTTGTAATTAACTTAATAATTTTTTTTTTAGAATTTCTTTTTGAAACTTGTTTAAGTTTTTTTGGCGTAGTTCTCTAAGGTTCTTGTGAATTGTTGTGTTCATTCACTAGTTACTACATCTTACAGCTTATATTTTTCCTATCTAAAGAATGAAGATGGAACAAATCTCTTGAAAAGGAAAATCATTTTCTTCTATAAACTGCCCCAACATTGGCATCGGTTGGCTAGCAATGGGACGGGCCTGGCCAATTAAAATAAATTTTTTGAATAGGGTTGATCCAACTATCCTGGCCTAAACAGTTCAAAACCTGGCTGAACCCAACCCTAGGCATGGCCTTGGTGGCCCTCATTAGAATGGGGTTTTTCTTTTGAAATGGATGTTTGGATAACTGATTTGGTCACGGTTCACCAAATTAGCGATGTGGTGCGTCTGATTGACCAACCCAACCAAATTGAGCTGCTCATTGAGAAAGAGATATGACATGGTTACTAAATCAATGAGAATTTGATACTTAGGGCTGTAAATGGGTCAGCGGACCCGATGGGGTACCCGGACCCGACCCGAACCCGACCCATTTGTTAAATGGTACGGGTTTGGGTCCAAGAATAGACCCAGTTGCTAAACGGGTCTGGGTCTGGTTTCCTTTATATTAGGCCCAAGCCGACCCGACTCGAACCCATTTAGTAAGTGGGCGGGTTTGGTCTATGTTTTAAGGGACCCGTCCTGCCCAGACCCGTCCAGACCCGGTTTTAAGCCTTGTAAAATGCTTGCATACTTGATCTAGACCTGGACCCATTAGACCCGACCCATTTATAAATGGGTCTGGGTGGATCTCCCTCTACCAGACCCGGATCCATTTATAAATGGGTCTGATGGGTTGACTCGGACCTGACCTGGACCCGCCCATTTAGTAAAAGGGTCTGAGTCTAAAATTTGGACCCAAACCCGTTTAGTAAATGGGCGGGTCTGGTTTTGGCTAAACCCGCCCCGAACCCGACCATTTACAGCGCTATTGATACTTGAATTGCTATAATAGATGAACTAACAACACCTGACATGAAAGTTTGAATAGTGAGGGATGGACAACTCACTGAAATAAAATCTCTTCACTAGTAACGAGGCCTTAAATAAGAAGTACGGAAAACTTGGAAAAGGTGTAGGCTTCTCTACCTCCTATGAGCACCTCTTTTTATGGACCCTAATGACACATACTAAAATTCCCATGAAATCTTTAACTATATTCCAACTCTTGCATCGATTCCAAACCAATCTAATATTATTCGAAATAGGATACTTCATATCCACAAGGGTTCAACCAAATTGTAATGGCTTTAAAATAGCATGTGTCGATTGCCAAGGAATCAGCCCCCATGACCATGAAGAATCATCGAAGTCAACAACTATACTCTCTTGAAAGTAGGAACTATCGCCTACAAACAATCACAATTTCTGTACATGGTAGACCCCCTAGTGGGTATTCGGCCTACATATTCCCCCAAGTAAGAAAGAACTTGACTTTGCCAATTTTGATACTTTGTAGGTTAATCAAGGTATGCGGCAACGGTAATGGTCATAATCCTTACATGTTATGGGGCCGAAACGGCTGTTATAGAAAAAATGGCCCTTAACAGGGCTGAAAAAAGATCTTTTAAAAAAAAAAAAAAAAAAAGGCCTTATTGGTAACGACTGTTATGGCCTATATCGTAACAGTAATGGCAGTGACCATTACGACCACCGTTGCCATTATTGGATACATTGACATTAATAGAGGTCCACATGCAACTTTTGCAATTCATTGACCATAATCCACATGCATTCAGAATGGGGCTTCTTCCATTTCACCTGCCATAAGTGTCAACCTTGTCTGATATATGGTAGTCTTCATGGGCAACACTTATTCAACTTATTCATTCTTCTTCTTCTGGAGTTGTTTGGCAATATTAGTAATAAATTGTCTCGCATGTCAGACACCTTGGCATGGTGGTTGAACAAATCAACCACATTGAAAATCGGGGAGATATTGAAGTCATTTAGTGCCTCAATCTAGGTAGGTGTTGTTACTCGACTTCCTCTTGATCGATATGGACCAATTTAAACTTGAGCTTCTTACAAGTTCCCCTTGGAAACCTTCTTTGAGAGAGAAACTATAACCAAGTTTCCTTTGTCATATATCTTCTCTTGGTGGTGTTCGTTCATGGCTTCTTGGTACTTGTGCTCTCTTTGATCTTCTTATTTATCTAAGCTTGCAAGTCCCATGTGTTTGGAAAATTTATTAGCATCATTGTTACTAAATCATGTACCGATAATGGTACTAAGTCAAGTGCATGATCCGAACTTCTCTCATTCATGATCTTAAATGGAGATTTCTTGTAATACAATTCACTAGTCCAAGCGAACTCACTTGGGGTAAGGGCAACTCCCACTGAGATACATTTTCTCCTACAGTACTCGAGATGTTATAAGGCTCTTGTCGACTACCTCGGTTTGGCCATCCAAGGGTGATGTGCTCTAGGAAATGAAGCATAGTCCCTAGATGCTTCCATAAAATGCTTAGAAGTGTCCCACAAACATAAATCAGGATTTGGTCAATCTTCAATAAAACTGGTGAAGTCTTGCATTGTCCTTGAAGTAGATCATGTTGGCAATGTGTGCGACATCCACTTTCTTCTTTCACAGTATGAAGTTGGCCATTGTTGAGAAATGGTCCATGGCAACAAAGATCGAATCTGCTCCGCTATGATTCCTTGGGACCCAAAAATGAAATTTAGGGAAATATCCATCCATGGCGCAGCTAAGAAGGGAAGAGGTGTGTATAAAGATGGGAAGAGTGTGTAGCAGCTAGTGTTTTGCATGTTCCTTTTAAAAACTTGGCATTGGTGACATTGTGCAACAAATTGTTTGATGTGACGACACATGCGGGCTAGTAGTATTTCTCCTCCACAATGGACAACATTTTCTCTTTCGAGATGTCTACCCAGTCCTTCGTGTAGCACAGATATGACATTTTCTTGCTACTTTCCTTCATGAATGCATAAGCATGAGCTCTTGAATATATCTGTCATGTGGATGAATGAATTCAAACTTTAGATTTGGCCTTCCACACATTTAATGAGCACTTGGTTGCACCATCCTTCTAACTTGTGTAACCCTCACTTTGAATCGCATGTCAAACTCGTGCTTATACTCTTGTTTTCACTTTATGTTGTTTATACTAGGCTAACATTTTAAATAGACACTTTCATGCGCGTGCACTAGAATTTGTTGTTGCTTTGCTTCACGCTTCTTGCAATTATAATAAAGCATTTTGTTGAAAATGGGGAATTCCCGATGAGGACATCTGAGCACCATTTAGAGTATACCAAAGGAGGAGAGCTTCGACCCCAATTCCAGCATCTCTTTTGTTGGATGATCATTATATGGGGCTCGGATCGAGTACGCAGCCGCATTGGAAGACCCCACATGCATGTTTATGCATCTTAGAAGACCTCACATTGGGAAGATGCATGTGGACTGCATATAGGAGCTTGATGTATACATCTAGACCAATGGATCGAGTTTTCACATCATTTCGACCGTTGAATTTCGACTGTGGACCATTTTGACCATTGGATCATTGTCATTTAACATCTTGATCGTAGACCCCATGGGCCATGGAATAGTTTAATTTATTTAGTTTGTTTATATGTTTTGTTATTTTTTTATTTAGCTTATATTTTTGTTGAGATTAGAGAGTTAGGAATAAATTTTATTTCATTGAGCGTCTTTATGTGAAAGTTTTTATCTGAGAGCGTCCTTTCGTAAAAAAGTTTTTCTTTGAAACTATATTAGGCTTGGATGTCTAACCTTAGCCCATTATTGAGCATATAAGATAAAGTTCTCTTTTCTCTTTGCTTTGTGAAGAATCACTGGTGCAGGACGCCATAATTATGATGCATGTTTATAGACACAATTATTCAGCGGAAATAAAAGGCAATAATAATCTAAAATTCTAGCATTAATCATCATAACTGAAAAAATCATAAAGGAAACATGCAATGGAGCGGGCCATCATCACAACCATGGAGTATGGAATTCAATTATTACTTAGGTTGGATCCGGCGAGGGATGAGACCTCCCAATCTTGCATGGTCATACCCAATCGATCAATGAAGATCACTAGTCCGAAGAATCAGGAAGTATCTCGGATTAGGGATTTGAGAATTTGGAGGTTTAGGGTTTAGATCGATTCTCAAGGTTTGATCGAGGAAGGATTAGCAAAACCGGAAAATAGGAAGGAGAAAATAATTACCTTGAAGAATTTGGAGAGGCACAAGAAGAAGTTAGAAGAAGAAGATCAAGGAAAGAGAAGAAGCACCATGAGAGAGAGAGAAGAGAGAAGCCACCAAAGAGGTTTGCCTTTTCATTAATAATCAACTAAATTACGTTATTAGGGCTTAGCCCACTTAAATAAGCAAGAAGAAAACATAGAAGTACCAAAATACCCCTAAAATATTGGTAAAAAACAACTTTAAAAAAACAGTTCGTACATTGGCCGGGCGCCCGGTGACCAATTTGGCCGGGCGCCCGGCTAAGACAAAAACTGTCCAGCAAGAAAAACTGAAAAATTGCTGAATTTCGGGCGCCCGGTGACCAATTTGGCCGGGCGCCCGACCACCTTCAGAAAGGCATTTTTCATTCCTTCAGTCAGGTCTTCTTCCATCCTACACACGTGTCTTCTATGTGCCAAATCATGTGCGTAGGGTCTTCAATGCTCCTCAATCATCGCCTAACCACAAGGAAGATGCTTGTGCTGGGCGCTTTCTTCGCCGATAGACTTTGAAGGCTAGATGTCCGCATCATTCTCCTCGTCTGAGAAGAACTCGACTCCGACGAGTTAAAACTCTTGTGGCGCTCTAGTAAATTTGGGTTAACGCTCTGTAACTCCACTTCTATCAACCATGTAGATTCTAATGGTGGCTTGTTCTTCCATTTGACAAGGTATCTTTGGAAACCTCCGTCTCTCGTAAAAACGATCTCTTAATGCCCATTTCAGGTGGAAGGTCGATTCGGTACGCGTTGGACCCAATTTTCTGCAATATCTTGAATGGTCCAGCACTACGCGCTTGTAATTTCTTAACGGAACCCTGTGAGAACCGCTCTGGCCTTATCCTCACCATTACAGTCTCCTTGAAATTCTTGTGATTTACGATGAGAATCAGCTGATATTTTATAATCATCATTGCTCTTATTTATCCACTGTCTAATATGTGTATGCAAATCATGAATATGGCGTGCGAATGCATTGGCTGATTCAGAAGACCTTTGGATGACAGACATGGGTGAAACTAAATGATGCTTTGAAAAATCAACGAACTGGAAATAAACAATCCTATGACCTAGAACTTGGAAAACTGAAACAAAAGGACACTTCTCATGGGTGACACATAATTTCTCATTATAAGTATTATAAACAAGGATGATTTTCAGGTATCCCAACACTTGAGAACACACTATTAATACCAAGCCTTGAGCAGATCTTGGCATCAGCCATTATGTCCAAAATGTCATCAAGATGCGGGATAGGGACTCTGGCCATCATATCCACCACGAAGTGAATACGTCGCAAGGTGGCATGACACTTGACTAAAGCTTTGTGGACGGCCAGGATATGCCTACATGTGTGCCATATGCCATTGTTCTTGGAAGTGAAAAGGGCAGGCATAACACACACAGCAAAACTCTGACTCAAACTTTCCTTATTGAATTCTTCCCCGAGAAGTTTATCAAATTGACGCTGCATTTCTGTATTTTCTGCGAGCTTCACCTGGTATGGAGGAAAGCTTGACAGGACCAACGTAGGAACAAGATCGATTGTGTGTTGAATGTCCCATATGGGTGAAAATTTATCCCATAAATCATTTGGTGGGATCTCACAAGTCATGTGGGTGCCTACCATCATATCCGCACTAGTCTTCTTTTTAAATTCATTTGTGTGCATTGTGGTAAGAGACTTAGATTGGGAATCTACATCACTGAAGTCGCACATGACATCTGGAAGTGGTGCGGTCTCAATTCCTTCGACCTTTTCATCACTAGCACACACTTCGTCATCCTCAACGATGATGAGCGATGCCTCAATTTCTTCCATTTCATCACTAGTGACGTTAGGCACGTACTCTTCCACTTCATAAACATCATGTTTGGATTCTTTCAACTTGTCGTTCACCAAGGCATGATGTTGATCATCTTTTCCATAGTTGGGGCTAGTCTGGTTGAATGCCTCTAATTTGTTGAAAAGATCCTGAAAGGATTTTTCAAAATGGTTTTCAATGTTGTCCAGATATCGAGCTATGGCGGCCAAAGCCTCTAAAATCTGATCCTGATTCATGGTAAAGATGTATAATCCAAAACCATGACCAAAACGAATGGGCACACAACGGAGGACTTGTCCTAAGTTCTTCCTAAACTCGACTCTATGGACTGGATGACTCACAATATGAATGCGATGAATTTAAACTAACATGAAGTGACACTAATTAATTCTAGATGTTGTGACTTAAATCTGAAAATTTTCCAAATTAGGAAACTTTCTAAAATTGGAAAGTTTCTAAAATTGGAAACTTTCTAAATATGGAACTTTCCTAAAATTGACCTAAAAATCAAAACCCTAATTTGATAACTCAATCTAGACAAAACCATGCAAACTTAATCTCTGATACCAAATTTGGTGTAGGACGCCATAATTATGATGCATGTTTATAGACACAATTATTCAGCGGAAATAAAAGGCAATAATAATCTAAAATTCTAGCATTAATCATCATAACTGAGAAAATCATAAAGGAAACAAGCAATGGAGCGGGCCATCATCACAACCATGGAGTATGGAATTCAATTATTACTTAGGTTGGATCCGGCGAGGGATGAGACCTCCCGATCTTGCATGGTCATACCCAATCGATCAATGAAGATCACTAGTCCGAAGAATTAGGAAGTATCTTGGATTAGGGATTTGAGAATTTGGAGGTTTAGGGTTTAGATCGATTCTCAAGGTTTGATCGAGGAAGGATTAGCAAAACCGGAAAATAGGAAGGAGAAAATAATTACCTTGAAGAATTTGGAGAGGCACAAGAAGTTAGAAGAAGAAGATCAAGGAAAGAGAAGAAGCACCATGAGAGAGAGAGACGAGAGAAGCCACCAAAGGAGCTTATTGAAGATCCAATGGGAGCCACTATGCAAAAGGCATGTTGTATTTATTGTAAACGTACATATAGTGCAAAAAGTTAAAGTGGCACTGGGCACCTTGTGAGAAACTTAGGGAAATGCAAACCCCAACATGTTGGGGCTACAGAAGGTACCCAACGATTACTTTCCCATACCTCTTCTTCATCAGGTGGTAGTTTTAGGGTTTTTAATTATAACCAACAAAATGCAAGGTATCAATTAGTAAAAAATATAATAATGAATGAGCACCCCTTTACTTTTGTTGAAAATGAATCTTTTGAAAATATGGTCCAAAATGCCCTAAACCCACAATTAATTTTTTTTTTTTCTAGAAATACGGCTAAAAATGATGCTGTAAAAATACGGAAAAAAGAAAATGAGAATTTAAAAAACACTTTGCAAAATCTTCCAGGAAAAATAGGTTTAACTTTAGATATGTGGACTTCTAAAAAAAATGGGATATATAACTATCACTGTACATTATATTAATGAAAATTGGATAATGCATAAAAGAATTATTTCATATAATGTGCTTGATTACCCAATAGTGGCCCTAGGATCGAGTCTACTATTGTGGATAGACTTGGAGAATACAATATTGCACATAAAATTATTTCTATCACCCTAGATAATACCAGCGCTAACAATGACGTTGTTGATTTAATGAAATACGTGCTCCCACTTCCACTTGTTGAGGCTATTTTTCACAATAGATGTGTATGTCACATCTTAAATCTTATATCACAAAAGATATAAGCTCCATCATGGACAGTCTTAAAGATATTATAGCTCATATTTTTACATCACTTGCCCGGATACAAGTTTTTAAGCAAATATGTAAAGCACATAAGCTAAAATTGGCAAATTCTTAATATAATGCAAGAATTTTTAGAAGTTTTTTATAATGCAACTGTATTTGTTTCTAGGGTATATTATCCCACTTCATCCCAAGTAATAAATCACCTTTATGAAATTAGTAATACTTTTAAAAAATATATAGATATACCTATTTTTAAAGATGTTTGTAGTTTTATGGAAGCAAAATTTAGGAAGTATTGAAAAAAAGCTCCATTAACAATTTGTTTAACCACTGCATTAGATCCTAGGCTTAAATTACAAACTCTCCAATTATTTTTAGAAGAAATAACTAATAACACGAATATGCCAAATAATAATGATATTAATAGCATTAGAACGTCCTTACAAACTATTTTTACAAAATATTCTTCCCAAATGGGTAGTAGGATAGGGGAACAAGTAGTTTCCCCTCCCCTCTCAAAATTATCACGGGGGGCTGGCCGGAATTTTGTTGTTTGAGCTTGCAGCAAATCATGCAGTCAAAATAATGCATCCGAATTAGCGGCATATCTTGAAACTAGCCCATTTGATGTTGATATGGACGAGAGCGCTAGTTTTGATATTTTGGCTTGGTTGAAAGCAAGTGAACATAGATTTACCACATTTTCCACCATGGCCCGTGATTTACTAATGATTCCAGTGTCTACAGTTGCATTAGAAGCAGCTTTTAGTGCAGGTGGGCGCGTGATTGATGATTATAGGACGAACTTAGCTCCCGACACGGTGGAGACTTGCATATGCCTTCGAGACTATTTTTTAGCAGAAAATTGGAAGCATAGAGTTGATGAAACAACATGACATTAAAGAAGAATTTGAAGGAATAAAATCTAGTTGTAACTTGTATTTTTGAAATTGTAATTTAGTTGTAATTTTAAATGTAATTTGTAGAGCTTTATTTCAAAATCAATAATAAGATTATTATTCACTTTATTTCAACATTCTACACTGATTTGAATACGAAAAAAAGAATAAAAATAAGTTAAAAAGGTATAGGAAAACAGGTGGGCCGGCACGTCCTAGACCGTGCCACAAGCTATGCTGGGCTAGCCCTGGTGAAAATCAGGCATGACTGAGGTCATGGGCCATGCTAGGCACGACCGTGCTTGGGCTAGGCCTGACCACTCACGAGTTGTGCCGTCATGGCACGGCCCATTTTACAGCCCTATATATACCTAACCCTAGTCTACCAACCCTAAAAAGATTAACTACTTCCCTTGATTGATGATTAGTACCTATGCTAGATGAAAGTCTTACCTTCCATAGGTCCTATCTAATCATGTTATATAAGAATTGTAAGGTTATGATTTAGTCTTGAATTTGAGCATAGTTAAATACTTGACCTCTTTATGCTTGTGATAGATGAACATTATTTTGTGCTTTAAATCATTCTAGTTAATCCGTTTATGATCTCATTACATCATTCTAGGTTAGATCATCCGCCAGCATCAAATTTTGGTATTAGAGCCTAGGTCTAGCATAGGACTTTCATGTTGCATTTAGAGTAGGGTTTTCATATTGCCGTGTCTAGGATTAACAGTCTTTCCATTATCATAATATTGCATCTAGAGTCTTTAGTTCTTAGGTTCCCCATTAGATACCTGATTTATGCCCACTTGTACTGGGGGTGGTTTTGGTCTACACCCCATAATGAAATTGGAACAACTTGTCGAGGCTATCAATGCCATCAATAACCGTCTCACGGCCATTGAGGCTCAAAGTAGAGCAATCAGTAACCAACTGACAGCCCTTAGGAATGAAACCAATATTCGCATGAACCAGTTGGAAATCTCCTTCCAGGCAAACCTCGACGATTGGGAAGATGGCCAATCTCAAGCAGGAGATCAAGTTGGAGGAAACCAAGTTAGAGGATGTGGAAGAGGCTGTGGCCGAGGTGGGGTGCGTACCTAGCCACCTCTGGGAGTGTATCAAGACCACATGATTTTGATGATTGAGTCATGAAGAGTGAAGATTGAGGCCCCGAGCTATGATGGTCACTTGGACCCAAAGCCTTCCTCAATTGGCTTGTGGACATGGATCATTATTTCGAGTGGTACGATATGTCCGATCGCCGTCGAGTGAGGTTCGCCAAGATGAAGTTGGTGGGCCAAGCCAAGTTGTTTTGGCCTAATGCTGAGCGAAATGTGGAGAGGTTTGGAGATGAATTGATCTTACTATGGGCCAAGATGAAATAGATTTTGAAAGAAAAGTACCTTCCCCTCTTGTACCGCTAGAAGCTTTTGGATCAGTAGCAATCCTTTCGGTAGGGATCAATGCCTGTGGGTGAATACATTGCTAAGTTTGATGAATTTATATTGCATTGTAACATCGAGGACCTGGTAGTGACCCTTTCCTGTTTCAGGATGGACCTTTGACCTGAGCTTCAGTGTGAGCTCATTCCTCACGACGTTAACACCCTAGAGCATGCCTATCAAGTGGTGCAAGAACTTGAGCGGCATCTGAAATCGCAATTTGTAAGACGATTCGACTCTCGTGAATCCAATGTCAAGGCCACTCCCAAGGGAGTTAAGCCTAGTTTTGGGAGTCAATTCGAAGCCCCTATTGGTGCTTAACCCAACAATAGGGATGTGAGGGACAAAGGTCTAGCTAGTACTAGTTTGAGGAGAGGTGAGCACTTGCCAAGGATATAGTCATTTCGTATACTTGTGCCCTATGGCGAGGTAAGGCCCTCGTAATTGGCGAATTTGAAGAGGATGCGAATGATTAGGGCGATTGCGAAGAAGAAAAATATCACCCCGAAATTGGTACTAGTGATGAAGAAGTTGAAAGGAGTTGAGACCGTACCACTTGCAGTTGTTAGATGTGTTTTAGCCTAAGCTAAAGAGAGTGATGATTGGTGGAGATATTCAATTTTCCACACTTACGTCAAGTTGGTGACAAAAACTGCAAGGTGATAATTGATAGTAGTAGTTGCACCAATGTGGTTTCCGCTAGCACTGTCTCTCATTGGGTTTGAAACCTATCCATCACCCTCAACCCTATTGAGTTTCATGGGTTGATGCGTCCTCGATATTGGTTTCTCAGCGGTGTCTCATTCTTATTCAATTTGCTTCCTCCAAGACACATTGTGGTGTGATGTTTTGCCTATAGATGTAGCCGTGTAGGCCACATCATTTTCGGCAGACCTTGGCTGTTTGATCGTGGCGTGACTCTATTCGGCTGTTTGAATACGTCTTCATTTATGCATGAAGGTAAAAGGATAAAGTTAAATCCTCTTCCACCCAAAAGCACCCTAGAGAAGGACAAAGAGTTTGAAAGAGAGACTAAAGCTGATTCGATGGTGTATGCCCTCGTGGCAAGAGAGGTTACACGTGAAGTTAATGTAGAGTTGCCACCTAATGATGTCACAGAGTTTGCATATAATATCTCAATCAATAGGTCAATAGGCATGAGTCCTTTTGAGTTAGTGCATGGTTACAAGTCTAGAAAGCCTATAGATCTCATTCTCATGTCATTCTCTCATAGACCTAGATAGTCCGCAGATGCATTCGCACGACATATCCATGATTTGCATGCTGAAATTAAGAAACAAATTAATGTGAGCAATGAAAAGTACAAGATATTTGCCGACTCTCATGCAGGTTTAAGGAATTTCAAGTAGAGGAATATGTGATGGTTCGAATAAGGCCATAACGATTTCTACAAGGGACCTTAAAGAAATTACAAGCCCGTAGTGCAGGACCTTGTAAGATATTGAAAAGATTGTGCTCCAATGCATATGTTGTAGATTTTCCACCTGATTTGGCCATTAGTCTTACATTCAATGTGGAAATCTTGTGTCTTTTTAGGGTCCAATAGTTTCACTTGATCGCCTTTTATCCCGACCCTCACGATGACCCATATGGTGGTGCTCCCAACCTGCCCGACCTACCACACAACCCATGGCCCTTGCCACACCACTCTTCCTAGCGTTTGCTTCCTTTACCATCCATACCTACTATAAGAGAAGAGATAGAAGGTATCTTCAATGAACAAATGGTTTCCACCAGACACAGAGGTTACCAGAAATATCTCATCAAGTTGTAGAAGAGGTTAGAGTGAAACAGTATGTGAATCACAGAGATAACTTCAAAGGTTAGATCCAGATCTCCTTGAGCGTTACCGCTGTTTTATTTCGCCAGAGGCGAACTCTTTTTAGCCGAGGGGAGTTGATGAGGATATCGTGAGCACCATTTACAGTATACCAGAGGATGAGAGCTTTGGCCCCAGTTCCAGCATCTCTTTGGTTGGATGATCATTATATGGGGCCTGAATCGAGTTCGTAGGCGCATTAGAAGACCCCACATGCATGTTTATGCATCTTGGAAGACCTCACATTGGGAAGATGCATGTGGGCTACATATTGGAGCTTGATGGACACATTTAGACCATTGGATCGAGTTTTCATATCATTTGGACCGTTGGATCTCGACTGTGGACCATTCTGACCGTTGGATCATCGTCGTTGGACATCTTAATTGTGGACCCCATGGGCCACGAAATACTTTAGTTTATTTAGTTTGTTTACATGTTTTGTTATTTTTTAGTTTAGCGTATATTTTTTTTGAGATTAGGGAGTTAGGAGCAAATTTTATTTCATTGAGCATCTTTTTGTAAAAGGTGTTTTTTAAAACTACATAAGGCTTGGACGTCCAACCCTAGTCCATTATTGAGCATAATAAAGTTCTCTTTTCTATTTGCTTTTTGAAGAAGCACAACCTCTTATGATTGGAGTGATTTGGTGTGAAGCCATAGAGTGATTCATTCTTACCTCTCTCTTTAACTCTCTTCTATCTTCTATCATGGTATTATCTTCTCATTTCTATTCTTCTCTCTCTCCACTTCCCTCAATCTCTCTCTGTCTCTTTCTATTCCTTTATTTTCCTTTTATTTTTCTAAAATCCCATCCCCATCATCTCAAAACCCATCCAAACCTAGACCATACCCTAACCGTGTAATGTACAGTCCAAAACCCTCGATTGTACGACCCATCTCTTTCCCCTCTCTTCCCTCTTTGATCCTTGTTTCTTTCAAACCCTAATTCTCAAATCCCTAGATTTCTAAACCCTAATTCTTAAAAGCCTAATTCCCCAAAACCCTACGTACCTAACCCTAGTCTACCAACCCTAACAAGATCAAGTACTTCCCTTGTTTGATGATTAGTACCTATGCTAGGTGGAAGTCCTACCTTTCATAGATCCTATCTAATCATGTTTTATAAGGTCTAATTGCAGGGTCGTGATTTAGTCTTGAATCTGAGCATGGTTGAATACTGTACTTCTTTATGCTTGTGATAGATTAGCATTATTTTGTGCTTTAAATCATTCTAGTTCATCTGTTTATGATCTCATTGCATCATTCTAGGTTAAATCATCTGTCTTGCATCAATTTCTTTCACTGCTCTTTCAATGCCATATCCCACAATCTCCATTGCAAGTGTTTATAACAAGACGACATCCCTACTGAAAGCATCCAATACCTTGCATGGTTCAGAATTTTTGTATTGTATTCGCCGATATAGTCATAATGGATCCGTATTGACCTATTACTATATATGATGCAGGTTTGCATTAGCCTATCCCTAGAAAAGTGGCGTGTATTAGGACATATCAGCCTGTATAGGCCAATAGGGTTTGGTGCCAGTAAAACCTATATGGTTGATATGGCCATAAAGGCCCCAAATTTTGATTTTTTTTTTTTTCCCTTTTCTAATTATCACTCATTTCTCTCTCTCTCTCTCTCTCTCTCTCTCTCTCTCTCTCTCCAACTATGGAGGAAACTTAGAAAGTCATTTTATACTGGATCAATGCCTACAATGGGGACTGGAACAAAAGTTTTTAGTGGGATTCAATGAATCGAAGCTGAATCGACTGTTATTTGAAAGATCAGAAAAAAAGAGTAAATTATCACTTTTTGTGGGATTCAATGAATCGAAGCTGAATCGACTGTTATTTGAAAAATCAGAAAAAAAGAGTAAACTATCACTTTTTGTGGGATTCAATGAATCGCATAATGAACCATTATTGGAAAAATCAGAAAAAAAGGGTAAACCGTCTTTTTTTTGTGTGTTTTCATATTCATTTTGTTGTATTTCAATTTAATGGGCCTTAATACAAAAACAATCTTATGTTGAATGAGGGCCACTTTGGTTGACTTCTAGCATCTCATGTTGGCAAACAACATCCCTATCAAAGAATAGTATGATAAACCATTATATGCATATCTAAAACGAAAAATAAAATAGATAGATTCTTGAATTTCTCTTTTTCTCCCATTTTCTTGATATGTTACACTCATTTTTTTGGCTTAAAAACATTTGATCAAGACATGCGCCAATATAGATACGATACTCAACGTATCGGGATTTGGTTGGGCCATATTTAGAACCATGGTGCATTGTTCTGACTTGCTTCTTTGTGACTCAATGGAAGGTAAGCTGTCCACTTTGCATGGAAAGCACTCAACCCTTACGTAGCAACTTTCTTACATGTTGGTGGAATTATGCTGGTTCGGTTGGGCTCATTGGTAGTACACGAGATTCGGACTCATTGGTAGTACACGAGATTCGGTAGGCTCAAATTAGAAACAAACCTATATGGTGCTGAATATTTCTACTGGGAGGAAGTCAACTGGACTTCTTTGAGCACCGTCCGTGTTCATGTAGGATTGCGTATTTAGGATGTGGAACATCACTTCATCTCTTCTTTGGCCTAGGCGGAACAGTCGCCTGTGCTCTAGGTTGACTACCAACGTTAGGTCTAGTTCCCTGGGAACCAAATCTAGCATTAAAGTCTCGGGACTCAAAACGTCTAATAACAGGAGCTTTCAGGTATTTGCTCTAATTCCCGCACGACTTGATATGCTTCATCCAAGTCCGTTAAGGGCCGAGTCATAAGCTCGCGCTGAAGATCCGCTCGAAGGCCCGTCTTGAAATGCAAGAGCGTTACTAGAGGGTCCTCATTGATATTACATCGTATCATAAATTCCTCAAATTTAGCGATGTAGTCAGCGACGGATATTGACCTTTGGCGTAAGGATTGCCACTGGTCAAGGAGCTTTTGTCGATATGAGAGAGGAAGATATTTCTCCTTCAACTTCTCTTTCATCTCATACCAATCTGTGATAGGGGCTCTACCAATTCTTTTTATCTTTCGATCAGTGTTGGTTCAATACAACTTGGTCTGGCCCACAAGTTTTATCTTTGCAAACCGTATTTGACGGTTTTCTGACATGCCATACCACTCAAAGTAGTGGTCCATGTCAACAACCCAGTTAAGGAATGCCTTGGGATCCAGATGCCCATCAAAACTCGGGGCCTCCACTCTCACATTCTTCATTGCACGTTCATCTGGATTGTAACGATCTTGATGATCATGTGTGGCTTGTGCCTCTCGCACAACACCACGACCGGTTCCACGATCTCGACCACTATTGTCTCCACGTGCGGGAGCGCATTCTTTAATGATCCCTCCCACTTGGGAGTGCGCATCATCCCCAACAGCGGGGTTCTCCCTTTGGGATGCTTCTAACTGCTCGACCTTAGTCATGGTGGTGGTGAGTTGGTTATCTAGGTGAGCGAACTCACGCTTTTGACTCGTTTCTAAAGCGGTTATCTTTTGCATCAATTGAGCTAGTTGCTCAGATAACTGCTCGTTGTTCATGGTGGGTTGAAGTTGGAAACCTCTACCTCTTCTCGTGGGCATACGAGTAAAACTTGAACCAAATTCTACCCAACTTGACCACTATGGATATGCAACTCACAAGATGAATGTGATGAATGTAAACTATGATGAACTGACAATTAATGAATTAAAACAGGGAACTACTCAAATTTGGAAAATTTCCAAATTAAGAAACTTTCTAAATCTGGAACTTTCCTAAAACAGTCCTAAAAATCAAAACCCTAATTTGATAACTCGATCTAGATAAAACCATGCAAGCCTATTCTCTGATACCAAATTTGATGTAGGATGCCCTAATTATGATGCATACTCATGAACATAATTAAACAGCGGAAAATAAAAGAAATAAATAATCTAAAATCAATCACTCATCATAAATTAAGAAAATTTATAAGGAGCTTGCAATGAATTGGGTCAACCGTCACAACCACGAGGTTTGAGTTTCAAGTATAGCTAGGGTTGGATCCGGCAAGGGATAGGACCTCCCAATCTTACATGGTCATACCTAATCGATTAATGAAGATCACTAGTCCGAAGAATCAGGAAGTTTTCGGATTAGGGATTTGAGAATTTGAAGATTTAGGGTTTAAAGTCGATTGTCAAAGTTTGATCGAAGAATGATTAGTAAAACTAGAACTAGAAAGAAGAAAGATAATTACCTTGAAAAATTTGGAGGGGCACAAAAAATAGTTAGAAGAAGAAGATTAAGGAAAGAGAATAAGTACCATGTGAGAGAGAGGGGAGGGAGAGGCTACCAAAGAGGTTTGCTTTTCATTAATAATTAACTAATCTCGTTTTGAGGGCTTAGCCCAATTAAATAAGCAATAAGAAAATATAAAAGTACCAAAATACCCCTAAAAATTAAGTAAAAAACAAGTTTAAAAAAACAGTTTGCGCGGTGGTTGGGCGCCCGATGACCAATTTGGTCGAGCACCCGATGAGGACCAAAAACGTCCAGTAAGCAAATCTTCAAAATCGGAGAATATCGGACGCTCGGTGACCAATTTGGTCTGGCGCCCGACGACCTTCAGTAAAGTCTTCTTCCATCCTACACACGTCTTCTATGTGCCAAATCATGTGCAATCACGTGCGTAATCAATGCTCCTCAATTATCGCCTAACCATAAGGAAGAAGCTTGTGGTTTGCGCCTTCTTCGCTGGTAGACTTTAAATGTTCTTGTGTCCTCATCAGTGTGATTTCGTTATCTGGTGCTGAAGTTGAGTATCAAGCTATGGCTCACACCAGGTGTGAGTTAGTGTGGTTAAAGAAGCTTTTATATGAAATGAGATTTGTTATGAATACTCCAATGCAGTTGTTTGTGATGATCAATCAACCACTCATATTGCATGCAGCGTAGTTTTTCATAAGAGAACCAAGCATATTGAGGTTGAATGTCATTTCATGCATGAGATCTCAAGTGGTTAAATTTCTACGACATATATTAGGTCTCAAGATTAGCTAGTTGATGTATTCACTAAAGCTTTTTGGCTGAAACCACTTTGAACTTATCTTTTCCAAGTTGAGCATCAATGATATATATGCTGTAGCTTGGGGGGGAAGTGTTAAAGTCAATAAGAGTGTGGACCATACAATCATATTGTCCACTTGGTGGATTGTAATCTGGAGTGTACACTTGTACGATCCATTTTCTCTCTTTTCTCTAGCATTGTGGGCCCCTTAGCATAGTTTGTAGTATTAGGGTGCTTGTATTAATTTGTAATAACCGAGGGTAGTTTTGATTTTTTGATTTTTTTTATTTTTATTTTTAACTTAGGTGAATTTAAGCAAAGGGGTGAGGGGTTGTCCAACCTAATCCTTTTTCTTGTTTTTCCACTCTCTTCTTCCCTTTTTCTTCTTTTCTCAAACTACACTTATGATTTAGGATTACTTTTTCTTAAGCTATCGTAGAGTTTTCTCGTCTCCCTTCTTTCATCATCCCCCCCCCCCCTGCTTCCTATAGGGATGTATCACTTCAGGGCAAGGTCATGCTTTCGGGTTCTCCATCTCTAGACTGGGATCTACAGGGTGGATTGTTGTTCTTATCGCACATGTTGAGATGCCCAATCTAACTTTTGTGGAGATTACGATGATGACAAGTTTTTCAAGTGCTCGGATTCCCGGTTCAGACCTGAAACTTCCTCTTAGCCTGATACTGGTATGATTTGCTATCACCATGTCGCCAGCCTTTCTCCTTCATAGGTACAGAAGTGGTTCCTTTTTCCATTACCAGTAGCCTCTCTTGACAAACCAGGCCCACCCCATTAAATGGCCATCTTTAAGAGATGAAAATGCTGTCACATCAAAGCTTTTCCGCCTAGTGCCTCCCATCTCTCAGGTGGCTTGAATTTCATCTTCTTGTAGGCTCCCACTTGTTGTACATGTGCTGTCCTATTAGGCAAAGTCAGCCCCCCCCACTCGCCCCAAAAGCTCTAGTCTACCCCACAGTCCCTAAATTCCATAACCATTCCTGGAAATTGGTTCAAGATGACCTCATGTCTCTCAACAGGCCTGTCTACCACATCTTCCTGCATCTTTTCTTCTATGTTCCTGGATGAAAAGAGAGGACTCTTAACCCTTTGCTACTTTGAGCATCCTTCTTCTGTTGCCACTCGTACACTGAACTATGCATCTCACATCACCACATTGGACCATGCATCTTCCACCTTCAGATCCATCTGCTTCTTGACGTCCTTTAGTTACTTTCCAAATAACTGTCACCCTAGCATATTCCACCTGATCAGCTTCTCAGATCCAGTTCTTATCTCCTCTATTGTCTCCCTGCATGATGCAATCAAATACATGTATCAAGCACCAATGCATGAAGCAGTCCGGATCGTCAAATGTTGCAGATCTTTTACCAGTACCACCTCCCTGGGCCCATAGTTTAAGATTAGAATTTGCATTACTTGGAAAGTTGTTCCTTGGAGAATCATCTTCGGCACTATCATCTCATCTCCAGACTTATTTCCAACCAAAAACTTTAAGTAGCAATCTCTTGGTTCTCATCCACCACCTTGCTCCCAACTACAACTACCTTCCACTCTTCCTTCCTACTTTTAATTGATCTCCCTTGTGGGTTTTAGATGGAGATTCCGTAACCCTTTGAATAATCTACTACTGATACATAATATAAACAGTATTTGTATCAATCTCCATCCATAACAGACTTAGGCTGAAATCTAAACACCTCCCAGGACATGAAACTTCCTAGGGGGTTACCTCATCATCATCATCATCTAAGTGTTATCCAAGCAATTGGGGTTGGCTGCATGAATCCTGTTCCACCATTCCACTCTCAAGTGCCATAAAGTGGATTGCAGCTTCACTCCATCAAACCTTTCCTACTCTCCCTTAAATTTAGACTGCACGGCTTCTGCATTTTGGGCTTCTTAATCGGTTGTTCTCTGGGGCTGTTTCTATTTTGGAGTCATATCTCACAGAGGCACTTCCTCGAGTTCTACCAGTCCATACTATTCTTTGGATGAAACTATCTTAAATCTTCCCTGCTCTTCTGCCAGAAAGATTAGAGACGAACAACAAGGCAGTTCTGAATCCTAGGTTGTGTATGGATGTACCATCCATTGATTTACAATTGTTACTCCAACAATATGGAATATGACCAAATCGTAATTGCCTTTGGTGTCACTATTACTGAGGATGGATGGGGCTCTCTGAATTTGCAGCTACATTACTTCCTAGTTGGACTTTGGGAGGAATATAGATCCAATTTAGGGCATTCCTGATTATGAATGATAGGGAGCGTCATTACAAATTCATTAATATCCTCTGCTTAAAACTGACTATTCATGATTCAATTCATTTGTGTGTCTAAACACAGATCCGCTCCTCTTTCTTCTCAACCACCTTCTCAGTGTCAGTTATCTTTCTGCTTCCATGACTTCTATATTCCTATCAGTTATTTAAATATTGGTATCGATGCACATATTGTACCTTGGGATACAGAGACATCTCAATATCGCATGAGTAATATCACACATATCGGGGAATTTATTGCTGTTTAAGGGAAACCTTAGGAAATGATGGATTTTTTCAATAAAACTTCAAGATATGTTGATAGAGACATGGTTCCACTCAGAACTCAAAAGATCACAATTAGCAAGTATGCACAACACGTTTACATTGTATAGGGTCCAAAATTATGAGTAGTCTGACATAAGTGATGCAACTATATCCAAAATGAGTTCCTGTAATTCATAAATTATACAATACATGTATGAAAACAGATAACCCCAAACAAATTTGGTAGAAAATGTATTTTTGTGGGGTATCTTTGTGAATTTTTTTTTTTTTTTTTTCGAATTTAGGGTGGGGGAATGTTACATGTATCGCAATGTTCCACCAATAGACATCAGTGCATCACATGTATAGAGGGAATTTTATAAAGAGTTTTTTTTTTTTTTTTTTTTTTTTTCTTTTTGCAAAAATATATATCATGATATATCGGTGATACGTTGCGATATTTTGGACAATACAGGAATTTAGTAACTCCCCTCATATATAGTATCAGCCACATGCGATATTGGCCGATGCTATCGATAATTAAATAACTGATTCCTCTTGATGTGGGTGGTTTCCCACTGCATCATATGTGTCTATATGAAATATGTGTACATATGTTCCACCTTTTTTAGCATATTTCCTTGTACGCTCTCACTGCAGCTTCTAGGTGTTAATAAATAATAACCAGAGCTTGCTGCTGAAACTGATAACAGTTCTCTCTCTTCTTATCATAGGGTTACTTCCAAGCATTGTTCTCATGCATTGAGGGACTGTTGGGGTCCCTGCATGTGAGAAATCTCTTGCTCCCAGCTGCCGATGAAGCTGAATCCATCTGGACAAAGAAATTTGGCTTCAAGGAGATAAACCAGGACCAGGTAGGTATTACCTTAATGATGCAATGCTGACTGCTCCAAGTTCCGATGGAAACATATTGCAAGTGTGTGCCTTCAAGATCTGAGCTAGTTGATCCACTGGATACCATCATCTGTGATCCATTGCCCCAACAATCAGGCTGTTCCAGATGTTTGTAAATGCTTGATTGAGGAAAATGACCCATGTGTGGTTGAGCCTGGTGTACCGACTGATCCAGACCTCCTTAACCTTTGCCACTTGTCCCCATGAGAACTCTGTGTGCCACTGCATTCCTCCAACTAATGTATGCACGCAGCTTGTGATTCTGAGATTTTAAGTGGTAATTGCTTGCTTCTGTTCTTGCAGTTGGGCAAGTATACGAAGGACTCCCACATGATGACATTTCAAGGGACGTCCATGCTACACAAGTCAATTCCCAAGTTGCAGAATGGAGGTAAATATTCCAAGGGCAGCTGATGAAAGGAGTTTTAGCATACACCGGATTAGCCATTTTCAGGGGGATTTGTTTGTTGGTGATGCATGTACAGGAAAGAGACTATACACTCCCCCCTTTTTGGGCCATAATGCCGCTTCTACAAAAGAAATAGACAACTCACAACTGAATAGATAAGAATATGAAATTTCGAGATTGACATCGGAATTGAAATCCAAACAAACTGTACTTGTATTGCAGAGTAAAAGATTAACAGAGGTTTCAATTGAGTTCTAAAAATGCACAAGTTGAGTTGAATTACATACATTGGAGAGAGGTGAAGCGGCACTAGTTGATATTTAGGTAACCCTTGCATGGAAGTCGGGTTCGTTTTGAGCCCAGCTTGAAACTAGCCCAAGTGCTCTCCCATATCTCTCAAAATGAATGCTAACTATGATTTGGTTATGTTCACTTTATTGGGCTAACAATTCAATCCAACTTGGTGAATTGCAGTGCGCCATCAGATTGACTTGCAATCGTTTGTGTACTAATAAAGTGGAATGACCAAATTGTATTCCCTCCGGTGGCAATTATGTTCATAATGAGCTTCTTCTAATCTCCAAGTTACAATTGCAATTGCTTTCAAGTCGGACTGTAAATAAATGAAACTGCAATTTGGGGCACTTCCTCATTATGAATATGCTTGCTAGGAAACATCATACAGTCATTCATTATCATCATTTAAACCTTATCCTAATCATTTAAACCTTATCCTAATTCACTGTGGTCCGCCACATGAATCCTGTTCTGTCATTCTACCCTATCAAGGGTCAGGCCTTCAACTAGGCCGTACTATCTTCATTCACATCTTGTTGTGCCTTTTTGGAGAACTTTTTCCAAGCCTCTTTAACTTGTACCAAAACCATCTATGTCTACTTTCCATGCTAGGAAAAGGTCATTGGGCTGTTAAAATGAATGTTCACAAACCCAATTCAATGAATGGCCCTCTAAAAAGGAGCGGTCGATAACCAGCCTGTTTGGTTTTGAAACACATTGGGGCTCACTACTAGGTAGGATCTGCAAACATATATGGTTTAATGGGATGGGTCTTCGATCGAGTGTAAATTGATATCGGTTGATGGTTGAATGAGTAATATGCAGCAGGAGTTGCAGGTCCTTGAGCCTCAGCAAATTTACAACTTTGAGATGATGTTTTCAATTCCGCAGATGATGCAGCAGCAGGCTCATGGTCTTGTCCATCTCTGTATTATCTCAAAAGTTTACCACATCCTAAGATTCAGAACTCCATTTTCTGCCTCTTTTCTTTTCCTTTTGCTCTTCTTCTACTATTCTTATGCCACGAAAGTCTTTTTTTGACTTTCTTTGTTTACCGCCATCAAATATATGGGACGTCCGCAAATTGCCTGTAACCCCGCCTGAGGTGGCGCTAAAAGAGTTCTTTTAACGGTCCAATGTGGCCCACCTGAGGGGTGTAACTGCGCATTATCCCTAGTGGTCAACTCAAGTGTGCCTCTTGAGAGGGAATCGGACCTATCTCTGCCACACCCTCTCTCTCTCTCTCTCTCTCTCTCTCTCTCTCTCTCAAATATCTATTTTATAATCTGTTATAGCAATTTTAACTATTTTAATTGTTTATTGCTATTTCTCTTTTTTTTTAATTAAATATTGAGTGGGGTCACGTCGAGTCTTTGAATTGACCCAACCTGGCCAAACAACCGAGTCTACTTTTCGAGTTTTTTCACCCATGTTAGGTATTGGCACGTGTGAACGAGCAGAATCTCAAACGCGTGTGAGCATTTACTCATACGATGACATTGTTATGTCATAACCAACCAAAACCTGGGTGTGGGTATGTAGCTGTGGATAAATAGTAGAGCTGAACACAAACCGAGCTGGCTCTCCGCTTGACTCAAAAAAGCTTGGTTCGGCTTGATTGGTAAGGTGGATCAAGCCAAGCTGAGCTTATTTTTTAGGCTCATTGAAGATTCGAGCCAAGCTTAAGCTGGACTGAGCTCGATTCAACTCGGTTTGAAATCAGGCACCCACCCTGTTAGTTGTGCAACACACACAGTTAGTCATACGATGCACTCACCTACCGGTGGGGTTAGTGTGTCTCAACACTCGAACCTGAGACCTGCTATTGAAATGCCTAGGCGTCTTCTAGCTAAGCTAGCAGGGGAGACACAAATATATAATAATAATAATATCATATTTTGAGTGCTCGCCTCCCGCCCTAATTTTATTCCCTTTCCCTCCTTCACCCCTTTTTGAGTTTGCAGACCATCCCGCCCAACACCTAGTCGTCCGACTACCGTCAACTTTGCCAGATCTCTCTCTCTCTCTCTCTCTCTCTCTCTCTCTCTCTCTCTCTCCTCGAATACCCAACCCCCAGTGGCCAGCTATTGCCCAGCCAGCTCGTCTGACTCTAGCCCCCAACGGTCGGCCATTGCCCAGCTCGACCGACTTCGGCCCCTTAGCCCCTGCTGCTCTTCCACTCCTAGCTTGCTCTCAGTCTCTCTTTAGTCTCTCCCTCTCTCTCTTCAAATAAGCTCGAACTTCGCTCAAAATCTCGACCAAGCAAGCCGAGCCGAGCTCAAGCCTAGGCAGTCTGCCAGTCGAGCCGAGCCAAGCTAGTCTACTTGATTCGGCCCATGTACAGCTCTAAATTATTAAATAACGCATCAGAAAGGGATTTTTTTTATTTATTATTTTACCCCAAAATTCCTCTCCATTCATGAGTCCTCGATGTGGCAGTGTATTTTGTCTCCTCATGGCCGGGATCCTGACGTGGACCCAGAAAGGAGATTTTATCTTTTTCTGATGGCCGGTGGGAGTGCCAGGTGTCATGTGACAAGACTTGTGGTCTTTGTGAAATCAAACACAACAGACACCTGTTCCATGCATGCACTATCGTGGCAGTTTCGAGCTCTTTGAGAATTCCAGCTCCTCATGGGCCCCTTTTTTTTTTGGCTTTTTTATACATCTTCCATGAAAGATATTCCCCTTCTTATTCCTCTAGCGTGGCATATAGGGACTTGCAATTGCGGGGTTTTCTTCATTTATATTTTTCTTTTCTCGATTCCTCGCCTTCTATCCTCGCGTGTTGTTGAATTTTCGTTGTCAATGTTGCATGGGTTCCACATCCGTAAGAGTTTACTAGCTGATGATCTTCCCCCATCTCCTGGAGATTACTTTGACGCGTCGTTTTCCCTTGATGTTGCTATTTTGGATATGATTGTTGAATTGCATGCTGAGGTGTTCAGATTGCTAAGTTGCCGCCTCTTGTTGGCCTTTCGGAGGTAGGGGCTCAAAATGTGGATCCTATCTTCCCCTGCGGGTTGCAGCCATGCCCAACTTGCTCTCCTTGACTCATTGAATGGATCACTTCTTTTTAACTCCCAAGGAGTACACTACTCTGCAAGTTTATGAAATTGCGTCACTTTGATTACACTTGGACACGTATGCATACGGAAGCTTAGAGGAGCAAGTGGAATTATGGCCAAGTCCTAGAGAGAGGGGGTATGGTGGGGTGATTAGGACTTTTTTAAAATTCTTTTCACCTACTTAATAGTTTTAACAATTAACACTAAGTAAGCAAGAACACTTCGACTTCCAAGCCTAAGTGGGTCCAATCACAAGACTGGTATATGATGTGCAATAAGCAATCTAGTCTAAGCATGAATAGATTAACATATGAATAAACTAATCAAGTACCTAATTTATGCAACTTAATTAGACTATGTGGAAATGGATCATATAAGCTCAAGTCTACTCGAGCAAGTGAAAGTACATCTTGTGTGTGTGGATATGCCTATCAAGTGCCTAACATACATTCTAATTAAGCATTCATAATTAAACAATTAAACACAATGCATAATAAAAAATGTGCTCAAATACAATCACAAATATAACGATGTATAGTGGTTTGACTTTGGGTCTACTCCTACTCCCGGTTCAAGTACTTAACCCCTTTGAGCACACCGGCATTTACTGGGGAGTTAAATCAAGTTCCTTAGAACTTAGGTATTTTAACTCAGATCTACCCTATCGGGGAGTTTATAGGTTCCTCCCAACCTACACGTTTACACCTGTGTTGGTGGCTCCCCTTGGAGACTTGTTTAGGCCCGACAAACGTGTCAATGAATGGAAAACGTCTCTGAAATTTAAGCCCGACAAATGTGCCAATGAACGACAAACATCCTTAGACTTTTAGGCTCAATTAACAAGCCAATGATTGGCAAACAACCCTAAATTCGAGTTTGACAAACAAACTCTACACTTAATTCGCACTAGGAAAAGAGTGGATGAACTCTTACAAATTGACATCCTTACTTGTCGGATTGAGCCTCGTTATAGTGCCTATTCGGGTTGCTTCTTCTCGCTCTCTCATGCTCGAATCACCTCCCCTTGTGCTCCCCTGATCGTTGATGTCGTTGTGTCACCAATGCTCCAGCTCCAAGATCAGCAACCTTGCATATGATGCTCCAACAGAGATGCCCAAGGTGCTAAGAGGTGGTGAAACCTCTACAAATGGTAGGAAATGAGTTTTCTAGAGGAATACACCTATTTGGATTCCTAGGTGGTGTTTAGACAAAGGATTTACTAATGATCAAGGTGTCTGAACTCTTAAGAATCAAGAGGGAACAAGTCCATTCTCATTTGAGCTTTGAATGCTCCAAACTTGTGATGAATCGCAAGGAGAATGACTTACAGTGGGTTAGGATTAGAGCTCCTAATGGTATGCAATGGTAGTAACTTCAAACTCCTCAAAATCCCTCTCTTAAGCTCAAAAACGAATCCCCCTCCTTTTATAGATTTCTTCCAACGGTAAAAAAAAAAGGGCATATTCGTGCATCTCCGATTAATCGGAAAAAAGGTTCGATTGATTGAAAATTTGTCTAGTAGATTTTTCATGTTCTCTAGAACAAATTTCGATTGATCTTAACGTCCAATTGATTGGAAGGACCACATTCGATTGATCGGAGGCTCTGTTCGATTGATCAAAAATCTGTCCAGAGAGTTTAGGAAATTCTCTGGACCATATTCTGATTGATCGGAGGAATTGTTCGATTGATTGGAGTTCCATCAGAACTGATGTCCGATTGATCTACTGTTTGGGCTGATTTGTTTACAGCAGCTTCCACCTCTTTTATTAGCCTAACTTATCATGCTTTTCAAGGTGTTCGAAGACTAATGAAGATGATTAAGTATTTTTCTAGTTGGTCCAAGTCATCTAAGAAGTTTTGGGTGTTTTGGTTCAAAGGGTTAGGGTCATCAAGGCATCTCATTTACCTGTTCTTCTTCCTTGATGCTTCTGGTTCACTTGAATCTTCGATCTTCAGCTTGCCAAGGCTCAACCGACATTACAACACAATGACCCACGTGATTGACAAATAAGGTGCACTAGTAGGCCACATAAAAGTGCACTAATAATCTCCCCCTTTGTCAATTACATGACAAAAACCTAACCTAAGACCATGTCATGGTCCATACCAATGACACTACCAAAACACAAATAAATTACATGCCAAAGGAAAATAAACATTACAACTCGAGGATGGGTGGTGTGGATGAGACATATACATCATGGTGGGTCCCACGAGTGGGCCACCTGCTGGGTAGTCCAACGACTACAGCGTCCGTGGACACTGGTTACTTCCAGCGTCCCTGACGCTGTGAGTTCCTCTTTTTTTTTTCCTTGGTTTTTATCGAGTGGGGCCCACATGAGGATGATCCACTCCGTTTATCAGGTTCCCCAGCTCATGGGGGACCTAAAGAGCCCTATATTGGGTACGTTACAAGGGCTACAAACATCAAGGTGGGCCAAGGAAATCTTGACAGTAGACATCATTATTTCCACTGTTTCATGTGGTGTGGTCCACTTAAGATTTGGATCTGTTTCATATTTGGGCCTTGACCCTATTATGATCCGGGAAAACAAATGGACGGTGTGGATTCAACACAAACATCAAGGTGCGTCCCATGAGTGGGGACCCCACCCACTCATTCCAGCCTTACTGACTGTTGGATAGTTCCAGCGTCTTTGACGCTGCGAACGTCCAACGTCTGGATGCCCTTTTTTTTTTTCTTATCAAGTGGGGCCCACATGAGTATGATCCACTCCGTTCATCAGGCTCCCCAGCTCATGGGGACCCAAAGAGCCCTATATTGGGTATATAAACACGACAGTGGGCTTAAGAAGTTCTCAAGAGTGGTATCGTTCTTTTCACTATTTTCTATGGTGTGGTCCACCTGAGATCTGTATCTGTCTCTTTTTTTTTCCAAGGCCTAACATGGCCTGAAAGAAAATATGGACGGTGTGGATTAAATCCATACACCATGGTGGGTCCCACGAGTGGGGACTCCACTCATTGGATCTGAATCTGGACGCTGGACAGTTCCAGCGTCTCTGACGCTGAGAACGTCCAGCGTCTAGACTTCTCCTATTTTCTTTTTTTTTATTATTATACTTATTATTATTGTTGTTGATATATACAACTGGTGGGGTTCGTACATGGATGATCCAATCCATCCATCTGGTTGTCCATCACACGATGGGCCCAAAAATCCTGGACCAAGCCGATCTATGCATTTTTCCTTCACTCAGATTTTTGTCCTCCAATCCACAAGTTAAATGGCAAATAAGCATTAAGGTGGGCCACACAAGGTGGTCCACACTGTGGTAGGATGCAGTGCACGCTGTCCCACAACGTGGCCCACTTATGAGCCCCATGATCTACTCAAATTAATACAAGAATGATAAAGGAAAGAGAGAGGAAGAACCTAGGAGAACCGGCCATCGAGTGAGGCCCGCCACTATAGGGCTCTCCAAAGGTACCAAGACACACCTCAAGGTGGTCCCTCCTCATGGGCCCACAAAGATGAAAGGAAGTGAAGGAGAAAGAAAGAGATTGCACCACCCTTGCACTCACCTCAAAAGATGAACGGTTGGATCGGGTCAGGTGGTTGATCGAACGGTTTGGATAATGGTTGGGGCCCTCTAAGCTTTGATCTCCACCTTCTTGTCCTAATCTCCCTCTTAATCTCTCTTCTTAATCTTCTCTCTCTCTCTCTCTCTCTCTCTCTCTCTCTCTCTCTCTTCTTTGCAAAAATGAGAAGTGAGATGCCCCCCCTACGTATGCTCTTGTTTGGGTAGAGAGGGGGGATTTGAGATGATGATGGCTAGCATAGGAGGGGGAGTAGGATGGTATGGGAGGGGGCATGGAAGGTATGGTTTGTGTTGACTTTGTGGTGAGAGAGGGATGGGGTGGGTATGGTTTGTGTTGATTAGGATGATGAGAGGGGTATGGGTGACGGTGAGGGTGATTGATTAATTAATTTGACTTTTCTTGGGATTCGTGCAAGTGGGGCAGCGCCACATGTGCGTTGCTCGGTCCACCTCGGATTGCACAAATGATCGCAACTTTCACACCGGGTATCGCAATGGGGTATGCCACGCTGCGTTGGAATTGCAGCGCCTACGCGGTCGCCGGAGTATAGGTCTTGGGTCAATGTGGTACTAAAATAGGGTCGCGATCAAGGCTCGTTAATCTGGTCCATCTGGGGCGTAACGACAGCGAAAATTAAGCGTATGGAGGGCAATTAAGGGTACGGGTCTTACATAGGATGAGGATTTTTCTTCAATCCATAAACCGATCCGTGTGTTCTAGTACACTTAATGGATATTCCATGCCTAGGGAACAAGTTTAGGTTGATGGTAAGATCATTGTCATTCTCAAAGATGATGAGAAATGGAATAATAATGAGAGAGCTTAATATATGGCAAATGCCAAAGCTCTCAATGCGATTTGCTCTGCGGTTTCCTTGGAAGAATTTCAATGCATTCACATGCGCAACTACAAAAGAAGTGTGGAATACATTTCAGGTAACCCACGAGGGAACTAGCATAGTTAGACTGTTCGAAGCTTCAACTCTTAACCACCAAACTTTAAAACATGAGGATGGAAGAGATTGAAACTTTCATGGAGTTTTACACAAAGCTTTCTGATATTTGCAACTCCATGTTTGCATTGGGAGAGCAATAAAGAGGAGCTTTGCTAGTTTACATGTCGTAGCGTAATCGAGTTGTAATGTTTATTTTCCTTTGACATGTAATTTACTTGTGTTTTGGTAGTGTCATTTGTATGGACCATGACACGGTCTTAGGTTAGGTTTTTGTCACGTAATTGGGAAAGGTGGAGATTGTCAATGTACTTTTCTGTGGCATACTAGTGCACCTTATTTATCAATCACATGGGTCCTTGTGTTGTAATGTCGGTTGAGCCTTGGCAAGCTAAAGACCGAAGATTCAAGTGGACTAGAAGCATCGAGGAAGAAGAACAGGTAAATGAGATGCCTTGGTGACCCTAACCCTTTCAACCAAAACACTCAAAACCTCTTAAATGACTTGGACCAACTAGGAAAATGCTTAGTCATCTTCAATAGTCTTAGAACATCTTGAAAACATGATAAGTTAGGCTAATAAAAGAGGTGGAAGCACTTGTAAACAAATCAGCCTAAACAGCAATTTCTAGATCAATCAGACATCGATTCAGATGAAACTCCGATCAATCGGACAATTCCTCTGATCAATTAGAATATGGTCCAGACCATTTTCAAAACTCTCTGGACAGATTTTTTTATAAATCGGACAAAGCCTCCTATCAATCGGATGTGGTCCTTCCGATCAATCGGACCATGTTACAATCAATCGAAATTTGTTCTAGAGAATGTGGAAAATTCAATGGATAAATTTCTGATCAATCAGACAGCTCTCCGATCAATCGGATGTGACCTCCAATCAATCGGATGTGACCTCCAATCAATCGAATGGAAATGCATGAATTTGCCCTTTTTTTTACCGTTGGAAGAAAATCTATAAATGGACGGGGATTCATTTTTGGGCTCAAGAGAGGAATTTTGAGGAGTTAGAAGCTACCACCATTGCATACCATTAGGAGCTCTAATCCTAACCCATTGCAAGTAATCCTCCTTGTGTTTCATCACAAGCTTGGAGCATTCAAGGGGAGCCACCAACACGGGTGTAAATGTGTAGGTTGGGAGGAAATTGTAAACTCCCTAGTAGGGTGGATCCGATTAAAACACCTATGTTAGGAAGAACCTGATTTAAACTCCCCAATGAATGCCGGTGTGCTCAAAGGGGTTGAGTACTGGAACCGGGAGTAGCGTAGACCCAAAGTCGAACCACTATACATCGTTGTGTTTGTGATTGTATTTGAGCACTTTTTTTAATTATGCATTGTGTTTAATTGTTTAATTATGAATGCTTAATTAGAATGTATGTTAGGCACTTGATAGGCACATCTAAACGCACAAGATATACTTTCATTTGAGTAGACTTGAGCTTATATGATTCATTTTCATATAGTCTACTTAAGTTGCATAGATTAGGTGCTTGATTAGTTTATTCATATGCATGTTAATCTATGTATGCTTAAACTAGATTGCCTATTGCACATCATATGCTAGTCTTGTGATTGGACCCACTTAGGGTTGGAAGTCGAAGCATTATTGCTTGCTTAGTGTTAATTGTTAAAACTGTTAAGTAGGCGACAAGAATTTTAAAAAGGTCCTAATCACCTCCCCTCCCCCTCTAGGACTTAGCTATAATCCTAGTTTCTCCTCTAAGCTTCCACACGCATACGTGTACACAAGTGTAATCAAAGTGACGCAATTTCAATTGGTATCAGAGCGGCTTGCTCTTCAAGGACTTAACCGTCTAGAGTGAGATCCGATACCGGAGCACTAGCATCATGTCTAAACTAGATGGGTGTACCATTAACCATCCACCATACTTTGACTGTTCCAACTATGCCTATTGGAAGGCTAAATGAGGATTTTCTTACAATCCTTAGACCTATCCGTATGGGTAAGTACACAGCGTGGATAGTCCATGCCCACTGAACAAGTGGAGGTTGATGATAAAGCCATTGTCATTCCCAAAGATGTTGATAAATGGAATGACAATGAGAGAGCTCAATACACAACAAATGCTAAAGCTCTCAATGGGATTTGTTGTACGGTTTCTCCGGAAGAATTTCAGTGCATTCTCACATGCGCAACTGCAAAAGAAGCGTGGAATATAATTGAGGTTACCCACGAGGGAACTAGCATAGTAAGACGCTTGAAGCTTCAGCTCTTGACCACAACATTTGAAAATATTAGGATGGAAGAGACTAAAACTTTCATGGAGTTTTACACCAAACTTTATGATATTTGTAACTCCATGTTTGCCTTGGGGGAAATGGTTATGGAGCAATGTAAAAAAATACTTAGGTCCCTCCCGGAAAGATTTAGTACCAAGGTAGTTGCCTTAGAACAGTGTAGAGATATAGACAATATGAATGTAGAAGAACTCATAGGTTACCTACAAACTCATGAACTACACTTTAAAGCCCCATCTAAGAAGAAGAATATCTCCTTAAAGACTTCCCACAAACACTCCCATAAGAAAATTAAGAGTGAGTCTTCTGAAGATAGCGATGATGAGGATGATGAACTAGACAAGAAGTTCAAAAGATTCCTTAAGTTCGATAGAGGGAGTAGCTATGACAAGAAGGACAAGAAAGATGATATACATAAAGGAAAATCATCCAAAACCTCATTTGTCCGATGTTATGGTTACGGTCATCGTGGCCATATTGCCCTAGATTGTCCAAAAGGACCTAAATCGAAAGGTAAAAAGACAATGTCAGCCACTTGGGATGACACGGAGGAGTCCAAATCTGAATCTGGTGACTCCACTAGTGATGGGAGCCTAAAACCAATGAGAATTCTCATGACTTCCATCACTACCTCTCTTCCCCCTAATCTTCCCGACCACTTTCCCTTCTAGGAGTAGGAGTTCTCAACCCCCCACCTCATGCTACATTCTATGAGGGTGTTATGAAAATTAGTTACCCTTAAGCTAATCAAACTAAACATAGTAAGTGTAGCTAGAAACTGAAACTATAGGAAAATCTGAGGATTTTAGGGGCACATCAGAGGATTCCAGCCTCATTAGCCCACCAATGATAGTTTAGCCTTGTTTTTTATTGGTATATCTTATTGGTAGACTATCACCCTTCTTAGATTAGCTAATCTTGTTGAGTTTTATGCTTAATTGTATGTTAATCTTCGCTTTGGTCATGATGTACATAATTTTAGGGGAGGTTGGTTGATTGGGCTTCAAGCCCTGAGCTTCATTGCTTAATGTATGTCTTAAGAATGACCAATTATGCATGATTAACTATGCTTAGATAAGTACATTCTCTTGTTAATCATGTTCTTATTGCATGCTCCATGTTTTAATGTTCATGAACCCTATACTCTCTCTAGTTAGCATGCGCTTATAGTTATAGTTGTCACACTTTAATCTTCTTTACCCTAAACTTAATTGGTGTACCATTAAGGGGAAGAAATTAGTTTGTCAATTGCTGAAAAAATGGGGAAAAAGATCAAGTTTCACCAAAATAAGTTCCCAGATCATTTTAGGACACGGGCCCAGATCTGAGCCGGATCCAAATTCTGCGTGGGCCACCACATAGGAAGCAGTGGGAGACTGATGTCCACCGTTGAAGCCTTCCTAAGGCTCACTGTGATGTTTATAATGCCATCCAAACCTATGGCATAGGTCTGGATGGAGGGGAAAACACAAATATTAGCTTGATCCCAAAACTAATGCAACCCCAGGGAGTCCCACGCTGCAGACAGCGTGCGTACGCACGTTGCCCAGCTGGTGGCCCACCCTGTGGGTCCCACCATGATGTATCTGTTTTATTCATGCTTGCCATCTGTTTTCCATGCCATTTTAAGATATGGCCCCCAAAATGAGGCAGATCCAAACGTCAGGTGGACCACACCCACAGGGAACAGTGGTCATTGATGCCCACCATTGAAAACTTTCTTGGGGCCACTGTGATGATTATTTTCATCCAACTAAAGGTTTTGGGCCCATCTTTGGGTTCCACCTTGATGGATGTACTGATTATCATGTCACCTATCTTGATCGATGCGTGGGGCCCAAATTGAGTGGGCTACACTTAGAAAATGGTGGTGATTGAATACCTGCCACTGAAACTTCCTAAGACCGATGATGTATATTTGCTATCCGACCAGTGGGCGGAGCCCATCATGGTCCTTCCTTTAATATATATGTTTTATCCATTGCATACACCTATTTGTCGGCCTATTTTGTATGTGCAGGCCCAAGTATGGGGCCGATGTGGTCTCAAGTGGGCTATGCCATGAGGACCTTTACATTTCCAATGGAGCCCACAGTCCGGGTCCCACTCTCTGCATATATTGGGCCATTTAAGGCCAACGTCACATGATACGTTTGGTAACATGCTAGTATACTTAGCTTGATATGTCACACTGATAATATGCTTAGTATAATGAATACCCTGCTCATTCATATGCCCATGCGCATCATTTGTATGCCTGTTGTGGATCACGATTAATCTAGTACATGCTATTTTGGCTTGTTATACTTAGGGGACCCGTGCGAGACAGGGTCGCCCCACATGATTGCGCAGTATGCTTAAGCTTGGTGCATGACTTGGATTGTATGACTCATGCATTTCGTATTATGTATGTCACGATCGTCTTCACACCCTAGCAGCATCGAGGTGGTGGCCACCATAGTCACATCGTGGTTGGCAGTAATGGACACCGGAAACATGTTCTAGCACGTGGGCGTTATGGATGTCCTTGGGTGAAAGTCCTTAAACTCTGTGGTACCAGTAGGATGCTCCAACGTCGAGACCGAGTGGATAACATGAGCGCTTGAGTGCCAAATACTAGTAAGCCTCGTCTCCCACTGTGTCGAGGTCGGTTGGAAAGGGGTGTGACCTTATCCGCCCGGGTGTAGTGGGCTATAAGCTAGGTCGAGTCTGACCAGCTTGTGAAATGGGTCCGCTATCGGCGAGCCGGGTGGGCATTGGCATACCACTGATGAGGCAGATAGTGAGGTCTTTTCTAGTCGCTTGGTTATGCGCGCGATGTGCGGTGGCCAGTATCAGAGTGTACTAGACCCCGGTGATGTCCCAGATGAGAACCATTTTGATATGTGGATTAGTTGAGGATTGACATGTTTGTATTGCATCTTTAGCATGTAACACTTGGCCATGTAGGCCCTTGCATCGCATAGCCTTGGGATGGCTGATAGCATTCATGAACTTGGTACTTAGCTCTCTATCACTTTTGCTTACTCTGATATCTGTATACTTGTCATATGCATCACACGAGCACACACGCACTCTACTGAGCTTCGTAGGAAGCTTATGCGCTTTTGTTTACGTTGCAGGTACTAGGGCACATCAGTAGCGTTGAGCTCAGTTATGTACCTGATATTTTGGACTTTTGCTACATTTTGTATTTTCCCTTTCCAGCACTGTACTCAACAAACTATATAGTGGATATCTGATGATGTTTTATGGTTGATTATGCTCCTTTACAAACTATAGTTGATTATGCTCCTTTACAAAAAAAATTTACCTTAAAAATCCTCCTGGTGGGATCCCAGGATCGGAACCTGGCACATGAGAGCTAGGAGCCGAGAATGGGGTATTATGGAGGCTGTTGGCACCAAGGTCGGCGATCGGGAATTTAGTGAGCCCGGTCCCCGAGTTTGGGGAGTGACAGAAGTTGGTATCAGTGCATAACTTGGGAATACCTGCCGATGACATCACATATCTACTAATGGCCTTAGATTAACTACCCTTCATTTAGTGATTGTTGCAAACTTAGGATGATTAGGATCCCGATCTCATGTACTTAGTGACCCACACTAGGATCCTGTTATAATATAGTTTATAATAGGATTCCCTATTTTGAGCTTAGAAACTTTTGAATATGGTTCCCTAACATGTGTGCATTTTGAGAGTACCAATGCTAAGTGGTACCTGTCCTTTTCTGTAGGATATGGCACCTAAGCGAGCCACCGGTAGGCTGTCGACTAGTGCGGGTACATCCCGGACAGCCTCAGCCCCAGCTCCAGCTCCAGCTATGACTGTTGGTCAGTTCCAGCAGATGATGCGCGTTATGACCTCCATGGTGGAGCTCCAGGAGAGGAGGTCATCCGATGCACTCGTTCTTTTCTGATGGATTTCAGACGGATGGATCCCCCACGTTTCTTGGTCGGGCTAGACCCGGTGGCAGCAGAGAGATGGAAATCGGAGATAAAGAAGATCTTTACTACGATGTGATGCACGACCGAGGAGAGAGTTCCTCTTGTCGTTTTCCTTCTTCAGGGAGAGGCTGAGCATTGGTGGGCATCAGTTACCCGAGCTGCCGTGCCTAATTTTGAGTGGACATGGGAGGACTTTGTGGACCGGTTTGACCGGAAGTTCATCCCCGAGCATGTCCGCCAGCAGCCTGCATTAGAGTTCGAGACGCTGGTCCAGGGAGATATGTCAGTGTCGTAGTACGAGGCTCGATTCGTTGAGCTATCCAGATTTGCGACATATCTTGTGGATGATGAGGGGCGGAAGGCCCGTCGATTCCAGAGTGGATTGCGCCTTGGCCTTCATAGCCGTGTCACGGGACACAAGCTTCCTACGTTCGAGGAGGTTGTGGAGTGGGCCCAGATATATGAGGCAGAGTAGGCCGATACGCAGCAGATTCGTGACTAGGGCGGATATCGGAAGGGGAAGAGGAAGGCTCCGTTTAGCAGCTTCCGGTAGCAGCAAACTCGGGCACCGCAGAGGCATCCGGTTCGTCCATCCTTTTGACTGCCAGTAGCACCAGCAGCACCTCCAGCACCATCACAGAGACAATTTGTAGGTGTTTATTACAGATGTGGAGGGACAGGGCACTGTAGACATGAGTGCCCCCACCCACAGCAGCAGCAGCAGCAGCCACAGCAGCAGAGGCAGCAATAGCCACAGCAGCAGTGGCAGTAGCAGAGACAGCAGCATAGGCCGCAGCAGCATCAGCGATGACCGCAGAGGGGACAGACACATCCCCAGCAGACTCAGGGCAGGTTCTATGCAGCCCAGTAGGATCCTCAGGCACCTGAGGAGTCGTAGATGGTACACTCATTGTCTCTGCATGCATAGCTCATGTTTTGTTTGATTCTGGCGCATTGCATTCTTTTATATCCGATGATTTCTGTCGATCGACTGGTTTGCCGTTAGAATCTGTGCGTGAGGGTTTGTCAGTGTCGACACCCTTAGGGAAGACCACAGCATTAAGTTTGATCTGTTTGTCTTGCCCCGTCCTGGTAGGGGAGACCTTTTTGCCTGTCGACTTGTTTATTTTACCGATGACCGAGTTTGATGTTATCCTGGGCATGGATTGGCTGGTCGAGTATCATGCTGTATTGGACTACTTCACAAGAATAGTCACTTTCCTTATACCCGGCATGCCGCAGTTTCAGTTCGTTGCCGAGCCCAGAGGAGAGCAGTTGTCATCTTTGATGTCATGTGCTATAGAGGAGCCGGTTGCCTTGTGCATCGACCAGTTGTCGGTAGTTTATGATTTCCCGGATGTGTTTCAGGAGATTCTGGGGTTGCCACCTCGTCGGCATACTGAGTTTCAGATTGACCTCGTGTCCGGCACTGCGCCTATCTCAAAGGCCCCGTACCGTATGGCACCATTAGAGTTGTGGGAGCTGCAGAAACAGTTGGATGAGTTGCGTGAACTAGGCTTCATCCGTCCGAGCAGTTCACCGTGGGGAGCACCGTTACTCTTCATGAAGCTCTGCGTGGATTACCATGAGCTCAACAAGGTCACGATTAAGACTAGGTACCCGCTTTCAAGGATCGACGATTTATTTGACCAATTGCGGGAGGCCCAGTTCTTTTCGAAGATTGATCTATGGTCCGGTTATCATCAGGTTCGTGTCCGGGAGGAGGATATCCCGAAGACGGCATTCAGGACACGTTACGGTCATTTTGAGTTCCAGGTCATGTCCTTCGGACTGACCAATGCACCCGCTGTGTTCATGCAATTGATGAACTGAGGTCTTTCATCCCTACCTTGATCAGTTTATTGTGGTATTCATTGATGACATTCTGATCTATTCGAGAACTCGGGAGGAGCATGAGCAGCACCTAAAGATCACCTTGCAGACCCTCCGCACGCACCAGCTTTATGTGAAGTGGGAGAAGTGCGGGTTTTGGCAGGAGGAGGTGAAGTTTCTCGGTCATGTTGTGACGAGGCAAGGAGTAGCAGTGGATCCGGTGAAGATTGATGCCGTGCGTCAGTGGGGTCAGCCCACAAATGCGTCCAAAATCCGGAGTTTCCTTGGGTTAGTAGGTTATTATCGTCGTTTCATCGAGGGCTTCTCCCGTATTGCAGCCCCGCTGACCAGGTTGACCCGGAAGGGCGCTGAGTTCGTTTGGAGTGATGCCTGTGAGCGAGCATTTATAGAACTGAAGGACCGTCTTGCTTTTACACCAGTCCTCACTCTTCCCTCCGGGAGTGAAGGATTCGTGGTTTTCACAGATGCCTCGCATATTGGTTTGGGTGCCGTCCTGATGCAGCATGGTAGACCCGTGGCCTTCACATCTCGCCAGTTCAAGGTCCATGATCAGAACTACCCCACACATGATCTAGAGTTAGCAGCGGTAGTCTTCGCACTGAAGGTGTGGAGGCATTATCTTTATGGGGTCAGGTTCGATCTCTTTTCCAACCACAAGAGCCTGAAGTACCCTTCTCGCAGTCCGAGTTGAACATGAGGTAGAGACGTTGGATGGAGCTCCTGAAGGATTATGATTTTAACCTTCAGTACCACCCTAGCAAGGCCAACATGGTGGCAGATGCCCTTAGCCATCAGCCACGAGGCCTGGTGGGGCATATGATGGTCCGGGAGTGGAGGATGCTCGAGGATGTTGCCGAGTATGATTTTGAGCCGAGCCTGCAGTCTTCTATCGCGCAGTTATCGAGCTTGTCGATTCAACCCTCTCTTGTTTCTAGGGTGATCGAGGCTCAGCAGGGCCGATCAGACATTGCAGGATTATCGGGCAGAGGCCGCGTCAGAGGATCAGACAGATTGGGTCAGATGGTGGACTTCGTTTCAGGGGTCGGTTGTGTGTCCCAAATATTCCACAGTTGCGCAGAGATCTTATGGATGAGGCACACCGATCGAGGTTCACGATTCACCCGGGCTCTACCAAGATGTATCGTGATATGAGGAGACAGTATTTCTGGGCCAGAATGAAGCGTCAGATTGCCAGTTTTGTGGCTGAGTGTGACACTTGCCAGCGTGTCAAGGCTGATCATCGTAAACCCCCAGGTCCCTTGCAGCTGTTGAGTGTCCCGTTGTGGAAATGGGAGCACGTGACCACAGACTTCTTTATGGGCTTGCTGAGGACTCAGAGCAATCACGACGCCATCTGGGTTGTTGTCGATCGTCTGACGAAGTCGGCACATTTTCTTGCGATACGTGCGACCTGGCCATTGGACCGACTTGCAGATTTGTTTATCGAGGAGATTGTGAGACTGCACGGTGTCCCAGTTTCGATCGTTTTTGACCGAGATCCGAGATTTACATTGCGGTTCTAGAGGAGTTTTCAGAAGGCGATGGGGCCTGCCTTAAAGTTCAGCATCGCATATCATCCTCAAACTGATGGACAGACCGAGAGGGTCAACCAGATCCTTGAGGACATGCTTCGAGCTTGCGTGTTGGATTTCTCAGGTAGTTGGGATAAACACCTGCGTTTGGCTGAGTTTGCATACAATAATAACTACCAGGCGATTATCGGTATGGCTCCTTTTGAGGCGTTGTATGGTAGACCTTGTAGGTCTCCTAGTTGTTGGACCGAGGTTGGAGAGCGTCATCTCCTAGGTCCCGAGCTTGTGCAGAGGACATCAGAGGCTATCGATATCATCAGGCAGAGGATGCACACAGCTCAGAGTAGACAGAAGAGTTTTGCAGATCGTCGGCGTCGTCCCCTAGAGTTTTCCATTGGGGATCGTGTGTATCTCAGGGTCTCACCCATGAAGGGCGTGGTTCGTTTTGGAGTCAAGAAGAAGCTTGCCCCAAGATTCATTGGACCATTCGAGATCACTAGGTGCGTTGGCGCCATGGCCTATCAGCTTGCCTTGCCACTTCAGTTGTTTGGCGTCCACAACATTTTTCATGTTTCTATGTTACGGAAGTGTGGGTCAGACGTGGTTCCCGTGATAGATTGGCAGCCGTTGGAGGTTCGTGAGGATGCTTCTTACATTAAGCAGCCGGTTTGTATCCTTGACCGGAAGGAGCAGGTCCTCCGAACCAAGGTCATTCCTTTAGTGAAGGTCCAGTGGAGTCATCATAGCACAGATGAGGCATCATGGGAGCGAGAGGCAGAGATTCGCGAGTCTTATCCCCATCTTTTCAATGATTGATTGTATCTGTATAATTGCTTTTCGCTTGATATGCGTATTTAGTGATGTGATTTCTTTTTTCTTATGCTCTTCGGCTAGTTCGGGTTAGTAGTGTAAATTTCGAGGACGAAATTTTCTATTAGAATGGGAGAGTGGTAAGACCCGTACCCTTAATTGCCCTCTATACGCTTAGTTTCCACTGCCGGTACGCCTCGGATGGACCAGATTAGCGAGCCTTGATAGCGAACCTATTTTAATACCGCATCGACCCAAAACCTATACCTCGATGACCGCGTAGGCGCTGTGATCAACGCCTCGCGGCACGCCCCATTGAGCAATCCGAGGCGGATCGCGCAACGCACGTGTGGCGTCGGCCCCACTTGCACAAATCCCAAGAAAAGTCAAATCAATCAATCAATCACCCTCACCCTCACCGATACCCCTCCCATCACCCTAGTCAACACAAACCATACCCACCCCATCCCTCTCTCACCACAAAGTCAACACAAACCATACCTTCCATGCCCCCTCTCATACCATCCTACTCGCCCTCCCATGCTAGCCATCATCATCTCAAATCCCCCCTCTTTACCCATACAAGAGCATACGTAGGGGGGGCATCTCACTTCTCATTTTTGCAAAGAAGAGGAGAGAGAGAGAGAGAGAGAGAGAGAGAGAGAGAGAGAGAGAGAGAGAGATTAAGAAGAGAGAGATTAAGAAGAGAGAGATTAAGAGGGAGATTAGGACAAGAAGGTGGAGGTCAAAGCTTGGAGGGCCCCAACCATCATCCGAACCGTTCGATCAACCACCCGACCCGATCCAACCGTTCATCTTTTGAGGTGAGTGCAAGGGTGGTGCAATCTCTTTCTTTCTCCTTCACTTCCTTTCATCTTTGTGGGCTCATGAGGAGGGACCACCTTGAGGTGTGTCTTGGTACCTTTGGAGAGCCCCATAGTGGCGAGCCTCACCCGATGGCCGGTTCTCCTTGGTTCTTCCTCTCTCTTTCCTTTATCATTCTTGTATTGATTTGAGTAGATCATGGGGCTCATAAGTGGGCCACGTTGTAGGACAGCGTGCACTGCATCCTACCACAGTGTGGACCACCTTGTGTGGCCCACCTTAATGCTTATTTGCCATTTAACTTGTGGATTGGAGGACAAAAATCTGAGTGAAGGAAAAATGCATAGATCGGCTTGGTCTAGGATTTTTGGGCCCATCGTGTGATGGACAACCAGATGGATGGATTAGATCATCCATGTACGGACCCCACCAATTGTATATATCAACAACAATAATAATAAGTATAATAATAATAAAAAAGAAAATAGGAGAAGTCCAGACGTTGGACGTTCTCAGCGTTAGAGACGCTGGAACTGTCTAGCGTCCAGATTCAGATCCAATGAGTGGAGTCCCCACTCGTGGGACCCACCATGATGTATGGATTTAATCCACACCGTCCATATTTTCTTTCAGGCCATGTTAGGCCTTGGAAAAAAAAGAGACGGATCCAGATCTCAGGTGGACCACACCATAGAAAACAGTGAAAAGAATGATACCATTGTTGCCCATTGTCGTGTTTATATACCCAATATAGGGCTCTTCGGGTCCCCCATGAGCTGGGGAATCTGATAAACGGAGTGGATCATCCTCATGTGGGCCCCACTCGATAAAAACCAAGGAAAATAAAAATAAAAAAGAGGAACTCATAGAGTCAGGGACGCTGCAAGTAACCAGCGTCCACGGACGCTGGATTAGTTGGACTGCCCAGCAGGTGGCCCACTCGTGGGACCCACCATGATGTATATGTATCATCCACACCACCCATCCTACTTCCCAGATCATTTTAGGACATGGGCCCAGATCCGAGCCGGATCCAAATTCTGCGTGGGCCACCACATAGGAAGCAGTGGGAGACTGATGTCCACCATTGAAGCCTTCCTAAGGCTCACTGTGATGTTTATAATGCCATCCAGACCTATGGAGGGGAAAACACAAATATTAGCTTGATCCCAAAACTAATGCAACCCCAGGGGGTCCCACTCTGCAGACAACGTGCACGTGCACGTTGCCCAGCTGGTGGCCCACCCTGTGGGTCTCACCATGATGTATTTGTTTTATTCATGCTGGCCATCTATTTTTCCATGCCATTTTAAGATATGGCCCCCAAAATGAGGCAGATCCAAATGTCAAGTGGACCACACCCACAAGGAACAGTGGTCATTGATGCCCACCATTGAAAACTTTCTTGGGGCCACTGTGATGATTATTTTCATCCAACTAAAGGTTTTAGACCCATCTTTGGGTTCCACCTTGATGGATGTACTAAGTATCATGTCACCCGTCTTGACCGATGCGTGGGGCCCAAATTGAGTAGGCTTCACTTAGAAAATTGTGGTGATTGGATACCTACCACTGAAACTTCCTAAGACTGATGATGTATATTTTCTATTCGACCGGTGGGCGGGGCCCACCATGGTCCTAACTTTAATATATATGTTTTATCCATGCCGTACACCTATTTTGTCGGCCTATTTTGTATGTGCAGGCCCAAGTATGGGGCCGATGTGGTCTCAAGTGGGCTATGCCACGAGGACCTTTACATTTCCAATGGGGCCCACAGTCTGAGTCCCACTCTCTGCATATATTGGGCCATTTAAGGCCAACGTCACATCATACGTTTGGTAACATGCTAGTATACTTAGCTTGATATGTCACACTGATAATATGCTTAGTATAATGAATACCCTGCTCATTCATATGCTCATACGTATCATTTGTATGCCTGTTGTGGATCACGATTAATCATAGTACATGTTATTTTGGCTTGTTATACTTAGGGGACCCGTACGAGACAGGGTCGCCCCACATGATTGCGCAGTATGCTTAAGCTTGGTGCATGACTTGGATTGTATGACTCATGCATTTCGCATTATGTAAGTCACGATCGTTTTCACACCCTAGCAGCATCGAGGTGGTGGCCACCATAGTCACATCATGGTTGGTAGTAATGGACACCGAAAACATATTTTAGCATGTGGGCGCTATGGATGTCCTTGGGTGAAAGTCCCTAAACCCTGTAGTACCAGTAGGATGCTCTAACGTCAAGAACGAGTGGATAACATGAGCGCTCAAGTGCCAAATACCAGTAGGCCACATCTCCCACTGTGTCGAGGTCGGTTGGAAAGGGGTGTGACCTTGTCCGCCTGGGTGTAGTGGGCTACAAGCTAGGTCGAGTCTGACCAGCTCGTGAAATGGGTCCGCTATCGACGAGCCGGGTGGGCATTGGCATACCATTGACGAGGCGGATAGTGAGGTCTTTTCTACTCGCTTGGTTATGCGCGCGATGTGCGGCGGCCAGTATTAGAGTGTACTAGACCTCGGTGATGTCCCAGATGAGAACTATTTTGATATGTGGATTAGTTGAGGATTGACATGTTTGTATTGCATCTCTAACATATAACACTCGGCCATGTAGGCCCTTGCTTCGCATAGCCTTGGGATGGCTAATAGCATTTATGAACTTGGTACTTAGCCCTTTATCACTTTCGCTTACTCTAATATCTGTATACTTATTATATGAGCACACACGCACTCTACTGAGCTTCGTAGGAGGCTTATGCGCGTTTGTTTACGCTGCAGGTACTAGGGCACATCAGCAGCATTGAGCTCGGTTCATGTACCTGATATTTTGGACTTTTGCTACATTTTGTGTTTCCCCTTTCCAGCACTGTACTCAACAATATAGTGGATATCTGATGATGTTTTATGGTTTTGATTATGCTTCTTTACAAAAAAAAATTTCCCCTGAAAATCCTCCTAGTGGGATCCCAGGATCGGAACCTAGCATATGAGAGCTAGGAGCCGAGAATGGGGTACTACGAAGGCTGTTGGCACCAAGGTCGGTGATCGGGAATTTAGTGAGCCCGGTCCCCGGGTTTTGGGCGTGACATCCTAGCCTTCCAATAGGTGTAGTTGGACCCGTCAAAGTATGGTGGATGGTTGACAGTACTCCCATCTTAGGTATTCATAATGCTAGTGCTCCGGTATCGGATCTCACTCTAGACGGTTAAGTCTTTGAAGAGTAACCCGCTCTGATACCAATTGAAATTACGTTAGGTGGTCTAACACGACACCAATGTTTGTGCGTGCAGAAGCTTAAGAACGGAGTAGCTAGAATTATGGCTTAGTCCTGCGCGGGGGGGGGGGGGGGGGGGGGGGGGGTGGTTAGGACCTTTTGAAATTCTTTTTGCCCACTTAGCAATTTTATCAAATCAAACTAAATAAGCAAAAACACTTTGGCTTCCAAGCCTAAGCGGGTCCAATCACTAGACTAGCATATGGTTAAGCAATAAGCTACCTAGTCTAAGCATGCATAGATTAACATATGATTAAACTAATCAAGCACCTAATCTCTGCAATCCTAAGTAGACTATATGAGAATGGATCATAAAGCTCAAGTCTACTTAACTAAGTGAAAGTACATCTTATGTGTGTGGATGTGCCTATCAAGTGCCTATCATACATTCTAATTAAGCATTCATAATTAAACAATTAAACTTAATGTATAACAAGAAATGTGCTTAACTCAATCACAAACACCAACATGTATAGTGGTTCGGTCACCCTACTCCACTCCCGGTTCAAGTACTCAACCCCTTTGAGCACGCTGGCATTCACTAGGGAGTTTAAATTTGGTTCCTCCCAACAAAGGTGTTTTAAATTGGTCTACCCAACTAGAAAGTTTACAGGTTCCTTCCAACCTACACGTACATACTCGTGTTGGTGGTTCTCCTTGGAAACTTGTTTAGGCTCTACAACCAGGCCAAGGTCCTACAACCGAACCTCAATTTAGGCTTACTCAAGCCAAGGTCCTTAAACAAAACCTCAATTTAGACTTCACTCATGAGTCAATGTCCTACAACCGAACTTCAATAGCTTTAGGCTCTACAACTAAACTTAGCGTTTACTCCCAATGGAGGCTCCCCACTTGGAGACTCAATTCGACCATACAACCGGGTCTAGGTCCTACAACCGAACCTATCGAGTTTGAAGACAAACTCTACACTCAATTCCCACCGATCAAATAACGGGCAGAAAATAGGTAAATAACGACTATTCCGATCGATCTAAATATTTCGATCGATCGAAATATCAGTCCAATGATTTCATCAAGTTGCTGGACAAGATATCTGATCGATCCAATAGTGTTCCGATCGATCGAAAATTAATTTCAATTGATTGGAGTTCCAATCGAAAATTGTTGTTTGGGCAGTTTTGTTTACAACAACTTCCACCTCTTTAATTAGCCTAATTTATCATGTTTTTCTTTATGATCTAAGGCTAATACGGTGACTAAGGGTGTTCCTAGTTGGTCCAAGTCATCTAAGAGTTTTTGAATGTTTTGGTCTAAAGGGTTAGGGTCACCAAGGCATCTCATTTACCTGTTCTTCTTCCTTGATGCTTCTTGTCCACTTGAATCTTCGGTCTTCAGCTTGTCAAGGCTCAACCAACATTACAACACATGGACACAAGACAAAAAAGGTGCACTTGTATGCCACAAAAAAGTACACTATCAGGTGGATTTGATTTAAAATACCTCGGTAGGGAGGAATCAAATTTAAACTCCCTAGTGAATGCCGGTGTGTTCAAAAGGGTTGATGTTAACGTCAGATTTTGTAACTGGATCCTCCGGACGTTCACCTTCTCTCCAACAGATACCTTCCTCCGCCGGACCTGAAAGAAGACAGAAAGCAACCAAGGGTGGCTGGTGTCCAGCCGTTAGCCCTCCGATGCTTAAGTTAGGCCGAAGCAAGAAGAAGAATAACCAGGCAAAAACAGGCCAGAGATTGAATATTGTGTGTACCTTTCTCTTTAATGGAGTCATCCCTTTATATAGATCTGAAGCGATCCAATCTGTTACGTAAGATATCGAAATCCCGCTGATTTCGAGTACAATACTGAGATCCCGCTGATTTCCTAGGTTAAGATCCTTATCCTTAAAGGCAAGATCTAACCCAATGACTTATTTTAGCAATCACGTTTCTTGATGGCAATCCCTTGAGATTCGGAACCACCAGAGAAGATCCCAAAATCGACCTATCCGGGCTGCTGGTAGGCGTAGTAGTAACGCTGATTGCTCGTGTAGAGCTGGAGACCGTAGTTGGAGTCATAGCCAGCGAAAAGGAAGGAGACGCCGACGGGGCGGAAACCATCGAATTAGGTGTAGCCCTGCTTGGTGTCGCAGAGGGATTGGACAAGCTGCTTGACGGGAATCGGATGCTGGTACTAAAGGCTTAAGGGGTGTCACCACAGAAAAAGTTGTTCGTATGTTGGAATATGGTCGCGAGTCCTAGTGCTCGCTCATTCGGATGTAATCCTTTTCACTGACTCGTGAGAAGGTCTGCTCGCAGATCGAGAAGAGAATCTCTGCTTTGCTTTATCTGACTATCGGCTATGGGAGCTCGATGCCTTGCGAATAGATGCTCCGTATTTGTCCATCTGCGACTCTCGATCAGCTTATCTCGAGAGTCGAATGGGCGTCCCGCACTTACTCATTCTGCGACTCTCGCTCAGATGATCTCAAGGGTCCAATGGATACTTTCGTATTTACCCGATCTGCGACTCTCGATCAGATGATCTCGAGAGTCGAATGGGCGTCCATGTACAATCTTAATAGCTGAGTTGATCTCCATTATTTTGCCTATAACAGATGCCCCCCAAGTCCTTGCCGCCAAGAATTTTTAAGGGAAGGACTTAGCTCACTACCACACGTAACCGCCCGCTACCTTTATCGAGAACGGAACCCCACATGATGGGCTGGAATTAATGAGTGCCAGCTTTCAGCAGCCTTTCCGCAGACAGAAAATGAAGGGGCGCTCGCCACGTGTTTGAGGAGTTAATGGGCGTGCCTGCTCGAGTGCTGCGCCGAAGGAGGGACTGCCACGTGCCATCAGATGCGGCGAAATGATTGCCTATAAATATACGGAGTCCGCCATTTCTCTGGTTTTCTACAAAAGCTCTTCGAAAGGAATTTTTTGCAGTCTTTTCTCAGTCTCCTTCCTCCGGCGCTCTTTCTCTTCCTTTCTTTCTTTTCTGGGTATAGGCCTTGGTCCTTTTCTTTTTCTTAATCTTCTTAAAAACCCCTTCATGGCTGGGAACTCTGACGAGACCACCTTTCCTCTAGGCGATGCTACCCCGGAATCCTCTGCTTCTAGTAGTGCGAGGGTTCCGGCAGGGAGATATACAGCAGCCGGATATCCTTTTGTTCTATCGGAGGACCGGCTGGCTGAGTTACGGGAGAGATACCTGATCCCCGACTCAGTCGTTCTCCGATTGCCCAGAGACGGAGAGACACCAGGCTCCCCCCCCCCCCCCCCCCCCCAGGATGTGTAGCTTTCTATGAGTACCAGCTCATCCTGGGGGTACGCCTCCCACTCCATCCTTTCATACGCGATGTTCTCCGGTGTTACAAGATTGCCCCCGGGCAACTCATCGTGAATGGATGGAGGGTAGTTCTAGGCTCCTTTGCCCTCTGGGCTCAGGCTGGCAATGGGGAGCTTACGGCGGAGGAGTTCCTCCGCATGTTCCGTCTGAAGAAAGCACCTTCCAACGAAGGCTGGTATTACCTGTGCTACTGGCACCGGGATAACTTCGTGTTGGGGAAACCCTCCTCGAATTATCCCGGCTGGAGAAAACATTGGTTTTATGCATCCGGGAACTGGGAGTCTGCTTCTTCCAGGGGCCCAGGAGTAAAACGCTTTTTCTGTGAAGGTAGGCACAATCCCACATTGTGCAGTTTTCTCCAGTTTAAGTTTTTAGGGTTTTACTTCGTTCTTTGACCCTTGTTTGTGCTCGCAGGTATCCCGGCCTTGAGAAAACCAAGTTTGAAGGGAGGGATCAACGAGAAGATAGTCAAGGTGTACAAGGTGCCTGTAGGTGATAGGCACATCGAGGCTTGCTTGTCTCCCTCGCGACTTGCAGCAGCGGGCCTAATATCTAGAGGAGAAGTCGAGATGACGAAGGTAGGGGAGAAGAGGGGTCTGCTGCTCCGACTAAAGGGCACGAACTCCAAAAGGCAGAAGAGAACACCTGCCGAACCATCTCAGCCACCCGTCTGTAAGGGTAGTGATCAACCTGCCCCTCTCGCGAGCACGGCGGGGGCTCCGGCTGGGCCCAATATTCCCTCATTGGTGGTCGCACCTGGACCGCCAGTGATTAACATTGCTGATAATTCCCCAGATGGGGCGGGGTTCGGCTGCCCCCGAGCTGATGAGGCTCGAGAGCAAATAGAGCCTCGAGAGCCGGCTCCTGCTCGCGAGTTGATCCCTGCTGCCGAGCAGGGGCCTGCTCGCGAGTCGATGCCCCCACCTCGCAAGCCGGCCGGGTTGGTCGTTGCCCAACCGTCCGGGAGTGGGATGTATTCTATCCCCCGCCACCTCCATCCAATATGTAAGTTCTTGTTCGAGAACGTTCCCCCCCAAGCCTTCGGCTCTCTTCCCGAGCCAAGCCCTGAGAACCTTTTCCTCGAAGCGGGGGTAAGGATGGTTCAGGTAAGACCTTGTCAAGGCCCTGCTTTTATCTGTTGTTACGTTCCAGAATACTTTCTCACATTCTCCGTTACTTTTGCAGGGCTTAGATCTTATCCTGCGAACGAGGCGTGATATCGTTGCCGCTCGTCGCGTGATAGATGAAGCTGAGGGGAAGAGAACCGCCTTAGAGAAGGCAGTTCAAGGAAGGGATCAACTCCTCAAGTCCCATGAGGTAGTGATCTCCAAGAGAGATGAGGAGATCAAGATCCTCATAGAGAAAGTCCAAGTTTTGACCGAGAGGTATCAAGCTTTGGACTCGAAGTTTGCGAAGCTCGCCGATTTGAAGGAGAAGGCAGAGAGAGAATGAGATCTTCCGCCAAGACAAGATCTCGTTGGAGGAGCGGCTTGCGGAGGCCAGGTCGTAGCTCAAAGAAGCCAACGAGAACCTGGAGAAAGAGCGCTCCGCTCTCGCACAGCTCAAGGACGACTCGATCCACTGGGACGAGGAGAAAGTCGCCCTTGTAAAAATGCTCTCGGAAGAAGGTCCTCGGGCAATTTCGGAGTTCCGAAATTCGCTGCTATATGACAATGAAAGATATGAGTCATATGATGCTGGTCGTGACTTTGCATTACGAGTAGTGCAACGAATGATCCCGTCCTTCGATATGGGGGAATTTGGTCGAGTCGCGACCATCATAGCTGCAGAAGAGCAAGCTGCTGCTGAGAACGAGGCGACCGAAGCCACGCAAGCTGGAGGGGTTCCAGAAATGGGCCCTGAAGTCGAGAGCACGGCTCCTCCTCCGAGGGATTGACTTTCCTTTTTGTTTTCTCCTCTTGTACTTGCGAGCATATATATTTGTAATCATTTGACATTAATGAAAATATATTTTTGGAAGTGTTCTTGTTTACTGTCTTTTCCTTTGTGCACTGAATGCCTTCCTGTTTCAATGAGTTATGCTCAACCCGGGGGGTCGTAGTGACCATTCCCTCGTGGAGATAGATTGATCTATCGATTGAGAAATGAATTGTGCTCAATCCGGGGGGTCGTAATGACTATTCCCTCGTGGAGATAGACTGATCTATCGATTGAGGCTAAGTCTACCAGGGGTAGAAGGATGGTCATCCATAAAATGAAAATGCGACCATCCTAGATGAATTCGACCCTACCAAAGGTAGGCAATTGGCCAAGGGATTGTATGCATCCTCTTCAGGGCTATTTAGGTCCAAGTAAATGGAGTAGCGACCAAAAGACATCTTCCACTTTATTCATAAAATGTTGTTATGAACTACATCGAATCTAGGGATAGTATCGTAGCAAGTGTTCCACATGCCAAGGGCGACGTACGGGCTTTCCCTGCATGTTTTCAAGGTAGTAAGTACCGGGTCGCACAATCCTGATAACCCGATACGGGCCTTCCCAATTTGGATCCAGCGAACGAGCGGGAACTCCAAGTCGCTGCCTCAGGACCAAATCTCCAGGCTGGAAGGATCTAGGTCGGATCTTAGCATTTCGATAACGAGCAATACGTTGTCGATATGCTGCCACTCGTACTTGGGAGGCATTTCTTCGTTCTTCCAAGAGATCGAGATGAAGTCGGAGGTTTTCCTGATTACTCGCGGGGTCATACTGCTCGATCCGATACGAGGGTAGTTGAATTTCCACTGGTACCACTGCGTCGACACCAAATGCTAAGGAAAAAGGGGTTTCACCTGTTGATGTACAAGCCGTGGTTCTATATGCCCATAATACTTCTGGCAGAAGTTCTGGCCACACACCTTTACATTCACCTAGCTTGGTTTTTAAATGGTACTTGATGATCTTATTCACTGCCTCGACCTGCCCATTCGCCTGAGGATGATATGGAGAAGTGCGGAGATTACGTATCTTCCATTTGTCACAAAATTCATCAAAGGCCGCGTTGTCGAACTGCGTTCCGTTGTCGGTAATTATGGTGTGAGGGAGTCCGAAACGGCATATGATATTTCTCCATATGAACTTGGTAGTCTGTTTCTCAGTAATCTTGGCTAATGGTTCTGCCTCAGCCCATTTGGTGAAGTAATCAACCGCCACAATTGCGAATTTATTTTGTCCCTTTCCCATGGGCAAGGGTCCAATGATACGACCCCCCACTGAGCGAAAGGCCAAGGGCTATCAACTGGAGTCATCCGTTCGGATGGTACATAAGGTATAGGTGAATAACGTTGGCACTTGTCACATTTTTTAGAAAATTCAATTGCATCTGCTTTCATAGTGGGCCAATAATATCCTTGCCGCATCGCCTTATATGCTAGGGATCGCCCCCTGGGGTGATTACCACATGCTCCCTGGTCTACTTCGTCTAGAACACGAAGGGCTTCTTTTGGATGAAGACACCTTAAATAGGGCAAGGAAAAACTCTTGCGCAACAATATTCCGTCTTGCAAGGTATACCTGGCAGCCCGAAGGCGAATTTGTCTTGCAGCTTTCTTGTCCTCTGGTAGGTATCCGTCTTTGAGATACAGGATGATGGGATCCATCCAGCATGGGGATGATTGTACCGATATTACTTGCTCGAGAGTTGCGTGGTCGATACTTAGGTTCTGACGATGCTCGATGGGGGCCGAATGTGATAACTCGGATTCTGGTGCGGAGGTAAGCTTTGCCAGGGAATCGGCAAGTTGGTTCTTCTCGCGAGGAATATGAATTATTTCATAAGTCTTTAGTTTTGCGAGCAGGATGAGGACACGAGACTTGTAGAAGGCCATACTTTCTTCTTTGGCCTCGAATTCGCCAAGGACTTGGTTGACAATGAGCTGAGAGTCGCTATGAATTGACAGATTCTGAATTGCAAGGACAATGGCCAATTCGAGGCCGACGATCAGGGCTTCATATTCTGCTTCATTATTCGAGATACGAGAATCGAAACGCAGAGCATATTGGAAATGCGACCCATCGGGAGCCACTAAAATCAGGCCGGCTCCACTGCCACTGGCCCGCGACGACCCATCTACGAAGAGGGACCAAGGAGGCTGGTTGCTGGTCATGGTATTATTATCAGGAGAGTATGTGAATTCAGCGATGAAGTCAACCACGGCCTGGCCCTTTACCGCTGTCCTAGGGCAGAATGAGATATCGTGCTCGCTGATCTCGACTGCCCATTTAGTTAGGCGTCCGGAAGCCTCAGGCTTTTGAAGGACTTGCCGCAGTGGATGATTCGTTGGTACTAAAATAGCGTGGGCTTGAAAGTATGGTCGCAGTTTTCGAGCTGCCGTAACTAAAGCTAGGGCCAGCTTCTCCATATCAGAATACCTAGTTTTTGCATCAACCATTGCTCGACTGATATAATAAACGGGCCTTTGTACCCCGGAATCTTCTCTTATTAAAGCGGCGCTAACGGCCGTGGTGGACACAGAGAGATAAAGAATGAGTTGCTCATGTGCTACAGGCTTAGACAAAATGGGGGGTGTGCTCATGTATAGCTTCAATTGTTGAAAAGCCTCCTCACACTGTGGTGTCCATTTCCAATCAGACTTGACAGTTGCACGAAGGAGTTTGAAGAACGGTAAGCACTTGTCAGATGCTCGCGAGATGAACCTGTTCAATGATGCGATGCGACCAGCCAGACGCTGGACGTCCTTCAGAGTGGTGGGGGATTTCATCTCTATCAATGCTTTTATCTTTTCAGGATTTGCCTCAATTCCGCGCTGGCCGACCATGAACCCGAGAAACTTTCCTGCAGACACTCCAAACGCACATTTTTCTGGGTTCAATTTCATTTGATACTTCCTCATTAGATCGAAGGCTTCTCGAAGATCAGAAATATGATCATCTCCTTCGGTGCTTTTCACGAGCATGTCATCAACATAAACTTCCATATTCCTACTGATTTGAGCAGCGAATATTTTGTTGACGAGACGTTGATAAGTGGCCCCTGCATTTTTAAGGCCGAACGGCATTACCTGGTAGCAATATAATCCCCGATCTGTGATGAAAGCGGTATGCTAGCTATCAGGTGGATGTATCATGATCTGGTTGTAACCAGAATAAGCATCCATAAAACTGAGCAGAGCGTGTCCAGCTGTTGAATCGACCAACTGGTCAATCCGCGGGGTCGGGAAGCTATCTTTGGGGCATGCTTTGTTTAAATCTGAATAGTCGACGCACATTCTCCATTTGCCATTAGCTTTCCGGACGAGGACCACGTTCGCGACCCACTCTGGGTAGTCTACTTCTTTTATGAAATTGACCGTGAGTAACTTCTCGACTTCAGCTTTGATCGCCATTTGTCTTTCTGCAGTGAAGGCACGTCGATGCTGGTGTACGGGCTTATGTTTCGGGTTGATATTGAGGCGATGTACAATGACATTGGGGTCAATGCCTGGCATATCTTTATGAGACCAAGCGAACATGTCCTGGTATTCGGTGAGGAAACGGACCAGATCTTCATGATGGACACTGGTTAAAGAGGATCCAATGTATACGACCCTGGATGGGTCATCTTTGGTTAAGTGAATCGCCACTGTTTCTTCCCCAGAGTTTTGTTGCTCTGGGGTTCTGAGTAATGAAAAAACATTCATAGACAATTACAAGCATTCACAAAAGGTGCACAAGAAGGGATATCGTAAGGCGAATTTTATTCCAAAGATTTTGAGATCTTGTACATTCCAGGCCGTGGTCTGGCACGGGCCCTTAATTACATCGAATGATCGATGACCCTTGATTAGAAGGCAAAAGACTAGTCAGCAGGGACTATGGTCTTAGAGTTTTGTGGCCATGAGACCTATGTTTGTTTTGCTGTATTCTGAACCACCTTTGTATTAGTCGGATGTCTATATCCCATATTTTAGCAGGAGACCCGAGTTGAAACTGTCAGGGTTTATTATTGAGATAGACGACTCTAGGCCCGCGCCTGTCAATGTAGGGACAGGTGACCTCGGGAAGTCCATTCTACAGTTGTGTGTACCTGCGCAGTCCAACCGGCGGATACTGTCCAGATGGGTAGGGCATCGACTGTTGTGTTGTGGCAGTTAAGCAATTGGTTTGTAGAGAGTCGAAACTCTTTGGCATGGTTTATTGTGGTAACCATGGCCCTGTTGGTCTATCTTTTAACACAAATCGGATCATGCCTTTATAGTGAGCGTAAATATCAGCATATTTGCATAGCTCTGGATGTTGGCGACTCCTTTCCGGGAAGTTACTCCGTTTATCGCATCGAGTCGGGTTAAGTCTCGAAGACGCTCGATTCTTCTCATCTAGAGTTCTTGAAACGATTGTTTGACCGTTCCGTTGCGTCCGGAATGCTCGAAATGCCCAAGACAGGCTCCGACGGACCTTGAAAATACTCAAAATTGAGGCCGGTGCACCTATTAACACGTTCTGCACTTGGCTGGTTTCTGGGTGCGTGAGACTTGATTTACGGGTGCGTGGGGCTCCACGCACCTGTCAATTCAACGTTGATTTCAACACGAATTTAGGGGTGCGTTGGTATATATTCAGGGTGCGTGAGTCCATTTTACCAAATTTGTCTTTTGCTGAATATACGGACGCGTGGGGCCGATTTGACTGATGCGTGGGGTACTTTTGGATGCGTGAGGTCCTTTTACAGGTGCGTTATTAAATATATGAAGTTCAGACCTTAGCAACGTTTCTGCGCTCGGAAATAGGATTCCGATGAACGGAAAGGTGTTCCGGCGAGGATTCCGGCGAGGATTCTTGGGTTTCCGGCAGCGGCAGCTCTCTCTCTCTCTCTCTCTCTCTCTCTCTCTCTCTCTCTTTTTGGCATCCGTAAATGAGCGGGATGAGGGGTATTTATAGGTGGAGTCGGCCAATAAGAAGCTGCCGCGTGTTACGCACCTGTTGAACGCTACCAACGCACCTGTTTACTTATTTGTAAATGTCCGAAAATCATACGGGTGCGTGGGATTTAATTACCCGGTGCGTGAGGCTCCACGCACCTGGAACCATCTTTTAACTGTCCACGGATTGTGGGGGTGCGTTGATTAGTTTTCAAGGTGCGTTGGGTGCGTGGGGTGCTCGGATTTTCAGGGTGCGTTGGATACATAAATGTGGGCTCCACCAATTGGGTTTTGATTTTCGAAGGGTTTGCGGGGCCCGTTTCATTGCGCAATTACTTGCACTGTTCATCATAAATAGTAACGGAGTTGCGGGTTCATTTCCGGGCGGTTCTGAACATGGTGACCGGCGGGGCCCACTAGGGAATTTGGCTAAGTCTAAGGAAGTCCCGTGTACTTCCGTTTTGCGTGCGCCGGAAGGCGTTCTTTGCATGATCCCTTCAGAGGTTTATTTGGCTTATTTTAAGAGTGTCCACTATTTGGGACCCCAACAGATGCCCCTCCGGTGGGTCGCGACGGGCGCACGATCGGCGGGTGCGACGCACCGGACTTCCTGGGTCCCGCTATAAATAGATGAGACGGCTCATCCTCGTCATTTCACTGTTCTTTACCAGACATCTCACATCAAGCCCACGCACCCTTTTATTCTCCAACGCACCCAACAACTGTCTCAAACGCGTCTATTTAATCCGTACGCACCCACTTATTCAAGGTAGAAGTGACTTCAGGGGTGCGTGGGATGCACACGCACCCTATAATTTGAACTTGGGACTGACTATTCCCCTTTTTTGGATGCGTAGGGTGGTACGCACCTGTAAACCCTTTGAATTTTGTGGACATCCCGAGTTTTTTGGGTGCGTGGGGCGTCTACGCACCCTTCGTCGAACTCTGGGCAAGCCTTGGTGCTTCACACACCGTGAAATTGGGTTTGAGTGATTTTTAAGGGTGCGTTGGGAGCGTACGCACCCAGCTGATGAATTTGGCCGAAAGGGTGTATTTATTGGGTGCGTGAGGCCTTACGCACCCTTCGTCGACTTTGTTTGAGATATTGCCCTTCACGCACCCGGAAATCGGGGTCTGCATAAGTTTAAGGGTGCGTGGGGTCTTACGCACCTGGAAATATGATCTTGTCATCCCCTCGAATTTCGGGGTGCGTGGAGACTCACGCATCCGGCTTACAGGACTTGTAAAAATTTATTTTAAGCAATCTTCTGCAAAGCTAGGTATTCAAGTGTATGAGCCCCTTAACCTCTGCCTCGTATTTGGGCACACGTATTCGGATTTTGAAGAGGCGTAGGGTCTCATAGACTTTCGAGTTTTCTAGATCGCATTAGTTTTGGAGAAAATACCTACGGTGACCTTAAGTAATGTTTCAAGTGTACCTGAGCATGTCTTCTTGCCTCTTCTCTCTCTTCTCTTTTTTTGACTTCACTCGATTAGTTTTTTCCTGCTTCCTTTTTTTTCTTTCTCTTTTGTCGGACTGCTGTATCGGTTCATCAGCCTTGTTTCCTGGCAGACGATGGTTGTAACACGCGCTTCCCTCCGTGAGGCCCGTGACTGCCTGAGGCGGCTTCTAACTACTCTAGACCACCCCGAGGCTTGGTCATCTCTTGCTGGTTAATGCGACGAGGTGGCCGAAGCCTTGACTCATCTCGGCACTGAATCCCGCCCCATTCTCCGAGCTATCCAAAATGTCTCGGCGATGGCCTCCATCTCAGACGGGCGTAAGGAGGCCATCTCTAGCTTCATTGGCAATTCTTCCCTTTTGGAGGAATTGGCGGTCCTGGAGGCGGCGGAGCCTTCTCTGGCTGCTTCTTTCCTATCCCTGTTGAAGCGTCTCAGCTTCCTGAAGGAGGAGAAGAGGGAGAGCAGGCGGTTTCTAGCTTGGCTTGTCCCGTTGGCGGAGGCCAAGTACCCGGATCGCCGCGCTGGCATCTGGAGAATGGTCAGGGAGGTCATGCGAGAACATGACGACCTGGTGATCGACATCTCGATCATAAGGAACTATGCAAACGCCGAGCACTGAATTTCGATCTCGTGCAACAGTGTATTTCCATTTTAGTGGACTTAATCTTCAAAGAAGGCCAGGTCTGGGCGAAGGTTGATGAGTTGAAGGCTCGGGTTCTCCCGCTGACGCAGGACTGAGGCCCTTGTTTTCTGGCCTCGGGAAGGGGGTCCCCACAAATTTTGAGTCGTCTTACATTGACTGTTGTTGTTTGATCATTTAGAAAATTGTTATTTAACAATTTAGCCATGTGGAATGGCCCTTATGGTTGATGAATGCTAATTTGATATTTTCGCTTCACTTCTGTCTTTTCCTGCTTGTATGTTCTGTGGCGATGATGTTGCGGTTGTGAATGTTGTTCGTTTCATTTCTTCTTCCATTGGTTTCGAGTGTGTTCCGCAGTGGCTTATGTTGGCGCTTGTGCTTTGTTTATTTGCTGCTTTGTGTCCCTTTTGTCTTTTATGAATGGTTTGATCGACTTTGTGCAAACATTTCCCCTTTACTTTGTACCTGAGCTTTGCATACCGTTTGCAGGTTTATAATGGCCAGCGATCCTTCACAGGCCGGTCCTTCGGGTCTTCCCCAGACTCCTTCCAAGCGTAAGCGCGCTGCTGCCAAGCAGGTCGTAAGACCGTCCGTTGAAAATCCACAGTGGTTTCTCCCTCCAGAAACGTTCAACTTTTATGAACGCATCCTCACGTTATCGAAGGATATACAGAAGAAGATCCTTTGCGATAGGATCGTGCCACCTCCTTCAACAGGGGCACACAGGAGTAATGGGATGCATGGTACGCTCCTCTCCGGGGTTTCCAGAGTGACGGGGCAACGGGTTCTGAAGAGGGCGAGGCGAGTCCGTCGATCCCTACCCAGTCTACCAAGCGTGGTCGCCCGAAGAGGGCTGGCAAAGGTGCCAAGCAAGTGTACTTGGAGAACCAGACCAAGTCTAGATCGAACAAGATGAAGGTGGCCTAGTCTAGTGCCAAGCTTGTTACTGCGCCACTCGTCATGAGGAATCCCTACACTCGGGAGTATATTCGTTATGCGAAGAGTTATCAACGGCAGCGGTCTCTCCCGAGCATCGAACTGTCCGACATCTACAGGAACAACTCCTTCTACGGCGTCGATTGTTCGCTTGCCTCAAGTGTAAGGCTGCGATGTAGTAATAAATCTCGGTAAGACCGAGGTCGATCCACAGGGAAAGAGGTAAACAATTCCAAGTACTCTAATAACTAGAATCTAAGAAGTTTGAGAAGATAGTTTTCCACATAAAATAGAAAAATCTGAAATTAAGAAGAACTAGAGCATTAAGGATCCACTTGTAGTAGTCCAATGCCAATCCATTCATCCAAGTACAACACAATTAGAATCAAAGTCCTATCTCTCATCTAATTGGAAGATATAACATTCAAGCACAAACAATCCCACTTAAATCTGGAAATTAGATTTCTAGTTCTAATGAAGCACATAGAACTTGAACTTGTAGCCTTCGGAGTAACAGCCATGCCTATGGACTATGGCATGCTCAAGGGTTACTACAATTCTAATTCAAACAACCCAATCATGGTAATCTTAGAGAATTGTAAGGAACTCATGTCCGGAGCACACAAACTCTCACAAAACTTCTAAAAAACCAAACTTTATTCAAACTAGAACTTCAAAATCCAAAATTAAGAAAAGGGTACTTGAAATAAAAGAATTGAAGCATTGGAACCAACTACAAATTTCACCTCTAGCTCTAGCTAAGAGGTTAGCTAAGGAAAAACATATTAAAAACTAAAACTAGAACTAAGAAAAGGAAGAAAAACTAGCTGGAGGAGGCTAGGTAGCCTCCTGGGACTTGAACTCCTTGCTTCCCACGTCCTTGGTTGATTTGGAATAGAAGAGAGCACCTCCTTTTATAGTGCAGCAATAGTACAGCAACATAGCAGAATTTGTTTCGCCTGGTACGGCTTAACCAATGGTCGGATTGCCTTCAAATTTGGTTTGTAGCTTCCTTGTAATGTGATCTTCCTCATAGATGATTTAGATTTCCAAGATTATCCTCTGAATGGGCCCACCAATCACATCACCGACCGCCTCTCAAAACCGCGCACTTTGGGTACCTTCAGAACCAGTCATCTTGCTTTCAACCCCCTGGAGTGTACAGAGGTCGGATTGATCTCAAATTTTAAAAATTGGTAGAAAACTTCATCCTCTACATGATAGATGGATTAGATTGTCCAAAACAATCCCAAAATGTGGTCCGAAAATTAGAACACTTAGGGCTTTTATAAACTCTGCGCAGTTGGATCTTTCTGGATGGTCCATCTTTCTTCAACCGGTACGATCAAACCACACATCCTTTTGATCTGAAACTTTTGTGGTTATTTATATATGGATGTGTTCTAAAAGATGGTCAAAGTAGATTCTTCATATCATCAATGATGAGTCCTCTGGACCGGCCCAGAGTTGAACAGCGAAATCTGGAACTTTCTGGACAGTTCGTATTGTTTTGGCCACCACGGTCAATCCGTAGCTCCGATCGACACGAAACCACTTGGGTTAGTTCGGCGTCGAGCTCCTCTTCGACATGGATGTGTTGGATTTCCAAATATCATCAAGATGGCTTCAGAAAACTGGTCCGAAAAACTAGGTGCGGGAATACACTGCTGTTTTAGAATCTGGAATCTGAAACTTGCATGGCCGACCGGTCACGACCGGTCGGACAGGGCTGGCCGACCGGTCAAGACCGGTCGGTCTCTTTTTCTTCTTGTTTTCTTCCTTTCTTTCTTCTATTTTCTTCTTTCTTTGCTTCCTTCTTTCTTTGGTCCACCTTGGGCCTTCATCAAAGGCTCCAAATGGCCCCTTTTTGGTCTCTAATTGAGTGAAGTCCGCTCTCATTCCTATAATCACAAAACATGTGTTAGATGAGCCTTTAAATCATGAAAATCATGCAAACCATGTCATGTAATGGGCAATACAATGTATAAATTGGAGGTTCAACACACCCCCCAACCAGCTTTTTGCTAGTCCCGAGCAAAACATGCGTGAAACAATTTCAAACCTCCAAACCCAACTCTCCCTCAGAACCCATGATTCTATCCATTCCAAGGTGTGTAAGTATAAAATTTGGAAAAATTAGGTGATAGAAGCTGAAATCTTGGACTCTCAAAACATAATAAGTGTCTACATGAAATTCCCACTGATTGATTGATAAATAGAAGAACTCGAACAAATTCAACCTAGTGTGCATAGTGAAAGTTCATCTCATGAGTTTCTGGGATCATCTTCTTCATAGATAAGTAAACCAAGGATTTTAAGGTGCACAGAGCAACAACAAGCCTATGACAGGAATTTGCCTTTCCGTCCTTCCGACGGCTTTCACACTACGTCCCATTTCCGGCTTTGGTTACGGTTCGACCATCCCCCGGTTGGTAATAGGTAGCCCTTTTCGAAATTTTCCACCATTTTTCCTTCATTCCCGATTTCATCCTTTCTTTCCTTTTTCTTTTAAAATTAGATAGGATTTTTAAAAATCCATATCTTTCATTATTTTCCCATGGACAAGGATGGACAAAATACCCCGGCTTGGTTTCTCAACACCTTTATATCAAAGTCTAGCTAATCCACAAATCACATAAACCTTTCAACTCATGAAAATCGTGTAATGTGAACTTGGTGTGAAGGTGTTCAAATTTTCTATCAATCACAACAATAGGGGAACTAACATATAAAACCATTATGTTGGGAGAATTCAAGACTTACAACATCACACACTTCGTATCTCCTCTTCTTATACTCATATCATCTCGAATGCATGGAAATACGGTTTTCTAAAAGAGTTTTGAAATTTTAGAAAATTCGAAAAAATTTGCGCATGTGAGGCTCGAAATGTTGCAACATGCTAGATGAGGAATCTCATCTCACCCCCCAACCAAATCTTGCATTGTCCTCAATGTAAAAAGATATGCAATTAGCATGAACATGAGAGCAATGGTAAAATATGAGTGAGAACAATAGTACCTGAGATAGCAAGTTGATCAATTCTAGCATCTTCCATTGTCTCGATGAGACTTATTCAATCCTAATTGCAGAAAAATAAATCCTAACCTACCTACCTACCTTTGATTAGTCCGATCAACTACATGATCAAAGTTGAGCAGGATCTTCATGAATTTCAATAAATTTCTCATGAGGACCATCCAAAGTCCTGCTTGACAGTAAACATGTGTGCTTCTTATCATTGAAGTCCAATCGTATTGTGCACCACATGCATAAAAGGAGGAGATAAGAGCAGCAAAAAGATATCTCCTCAAATTCTGATTTGGGTTATGATTGATTAAAAATGGGTCATCCCAATCAGAATTTTCAATGGGCTGAAGGACCCATGACGGTGGAGAGACATTCATCAAGTTTTCATTAGTTAAAGTTGTCTCTTCCACAAATTCAGAATTGTACGGTGTTTCCATAAACAATGGTAAAGAGTGTAAATCAGTGGAAAGGTGTTCTTCAGGCACCGACACCGTGTCTAACAAAATATCCAACTCCTTAATTATCTCATCATCAAGATCATAAGAGTGGGCCAAGCATTCCTCTAGGAAATCGAGATAGTCGGATGAAGGGTCCTCATCCTCCCTTAATGATTGAAGAAATTCTGTTTCAATGGTAAGGAATTCCTCCTCTATAGAGAGGAGGTCTTCCAAAGAGAATTCTTCAGATTCAGTGGTAAGCACATCATTTAACATTGGTTGATCTTTGAAAATTTCAGATTGTGCCACCTCATCATCCAAAGGAATAGAATTTTCAATTAAAGGGAGGTCTACCACACTAGAATTTGGCATGTGTTGTTGGTGGAACGACTCAAAAAGATCGACTTCGGCCATCTCTCTAGCATGCATATCCTCTAGAGACTCATAATCATTATGCCCTTGGGAAAAAGAAACCATAGGTTCATAACCATTCACCACACCCTCATTGTAGGCAACCCCACTACCACTTTCAAATTTTATGGATTCCTCGGGTTCGTCAACCGTCATTGAAATCTCTTCATCATTAAGTTCAAAGCATCCAAAAGAGATAGTGGACTCACCATAATTGATGATGACATTGGGATCATCGAAATCAATCTCCTTTAAAAGTCTATCCATTAAATCAGAAGAGGGTTGGGCTTGGATAGCCTCATCCTCCTCATTGTTGGGGATTGATTCGGTGTTCCCAATGTTGGGTTTAATATTTTGAGATGGCGAGAGGTTTTGTATGCATTTCTCAGTTATTTCCATAAACTCTCGCAGCACATCCTCAAGAGTTCGTGTCGGTTGCGGCTCATGAGAAAGAAACTCTTGAGGATAGTTGTTGGCATCCATGGTTGGTTCCTCCCTTGAACAAGGAGAATGGTGGTTTTCCCAATTAAGACCGTACGCATTGTAGGATGAAAAGTTATATGATGGTTGATAGGCATATCCATACAAGTAATCACGCATTGTCTTAACCGGTTGGCTACTATTCACCTGTTCCTTTTGTTGTTGCACACCTCTTACCATAACCGGTGGAACACTCATGTTATTTTCAATCCGGTAATCACGTAATGTTTTTCCCGGATGATTATCCAATTTTGCTTCGTTCCGGTATTCCCCCATCGTCTTACATCGTGTCTCAATATGTGTATTGTTTTCATTAATGTAATCACGCATCGTCTTACGTGGGGCGGCAGTGGAGGTTGATTGAACCTTAGAAAAATACTTATGCTTATAATGGTTCCAATCATAAAGACTTTCAATTTCATGGTCTGACATCTCATCTTCCAAAAGATGCTTATATACACCATTCGTCCAATCATACATGATGAAATTTTAAGAAATTGAAAACTACCCTAATATAAAAAAAAGAACAAAAAGAAGGGATATGGGGAGATGTTACCCAATAGAGTGAGATCTATGTCAGCAACAATGTCCTACAAAATTAAAAAAAAATTGTTAGTAATCTAAAAAAAAAAAAAAAATCAGAAAATCTACTTCTATAAAAACTGAAAATCCTACCTAACTAAGATTACTCTATAGCTACTAGAACAATTAGAACCATTTAACCTTTTCCCCGGCAACGGCGCCAAAAACTTGTTCGCTTGCCTCAAGTGTAAGGCTGCGATGTAGTAATAAATCTCGGTAAGACCGAGGTCGATCCACAGGGAAAGAGGTAAACAATTCCAAGTACTCTAATAACTAGAATCTAAGAAGTTTGAGAAGATAGTTTTCCACATAAAATAGAAAAATCTGAAATTAAGAAGAACTAGAGCATTAAGGATCCACTTGTAGTAGTCCAATGCCAATCCATTCATCCAAGTACAACACAATTAGAATCAAAGTCCTATCTCTCATCTAATTGGAAGATATAACATTCAAGCACAAACAATCCCACTTAAATCTGGAAATTAGATTTCTAGTTCTAATGAAGCACATAGAACTTGAACTTGTAGCCTTCGGAGTAACAGCCATGCCTATGGACTATGGCATGCTCAAGGGTTACTACAATTCTAATTCAAACAACCCAATCATGGTAATCTTAGAGAATTGTAAGGAACTCATGTCCGGAGCACACAAACTCTCACAAAACTTCTAAAAAACCAAACTTTATTCAAACTAGAACTTCAAAATCCAAAATTAAGAAAAGGGTACTTGAAATAAAAGAATTGAAGCATTGGAACCAACTACAAATTTCACCTCTAGCTCTAGCTAAGAGGTTAGCTAAGGAAAAACATATTAAAAACTAGAACTAGAACTAAGAAAAGGAAGAAAAACTAGCTGGAGGAGGCTAGGTAGCCTCCTGGGACTTGAACTCCTTGCTTCCCACGTCCTTGGTTGATTTGGAATAGAAGAGAGCACCTCCTTTTATAGTGCAGCAATAGTACAGCAACATAGCAGAATTTGTTTCGCCTGGTACGGCTTAACCAATGGTCGGATTGCCTTCAAATTTGGTTTGTAGCTTCCTTGTAATGTGATCTTCCTCATAGATGATTTAGATTTCCAAGATTATCCTCTGAATGGGCCCACCAATCACATCACCGACCGCCTCTCAAAACCGCGCACTTTGGGTACCTTCAGAACCAGTCATCTTGCTTTCAACCCCCTGGAGTGTACAGAGGTCGGATTGATCTCAAATTTTAAAAATTGGTAGAAAACTTTATCCTCTACATGATAGATGGATTAGATTGTCCAAAACAATCCCAAAATGTGGTCCGAAAATTAGAACACTTAGGGCTTTATAAACTCTGCGCAGTTGGATCTTTCTGGATGGTCCATCTTTCTTCAACCGGTACGATCAAACCACACATCCTTTTGATCTGAAACTTTTGTGGTTATTTATATATGGATGTGTTCTAAAAGATGGTCAAAGTAGATTCTTCATATCATCAATGATGAGTCCTCTGGACCGGCCCAGAGTTGAACAGCGAAATCTGGAACTTTCTGGACAGTTCGTATTGTTTTGGCCACCACGGTCAATCCGTAGCTCCGATCGACACGAAACCACTTGGGTTAGTTCGGCGTCGAGCTCCTCTTCGACATGGATGTGTTGGATTTCCAAATATCATCAAGATGGCTTCAGAAAACTGGTCCGAAAAACTAGGTGCGGGAATACACTGCTGTTTTAGAATCTGGAATCTGAAACTTGCATGGCCGACCGGTCACGACCGGTCGGACAGGGCTGGCCGACCGGTCAAGACCGGTCGGTCTCTTTTTCTTCTTGTTTTCTTCCTTTCTTTCTTCTATTTTCTTCTTTCTTTGCTTCCTTCTTTCTTTGGTCCACCTTGGGCCTTCATCAAAGGCTCCAAATGGCCCCTTTTTGGTCTCTAATTGAGTGAAGTCCGCTCTCATTCCTATAATCACAAAACATGTGTTAGATGAGCCTTTAAATCATGAAAATCATGCAAACCATGTCATGTAATGGGCAATACAATGTATAAATTGGAGGTTCAACACACCCCCCAACCAGCTTTTTGCTAGTCCCGAGCAAAACATGCGTGAAACAATTTCAAACCTCCAAACCCAACTCTCCCTCAGAACCCATGATTCTATCCATTCCAAGGTGTGTAAGTATAAAATTTGGAAAAATTAGGTGATAGAAGCTGAAATCTTGGACTCTCAAAACATAATAAGTGTCTACATGAAATTCCCACTGATTGATTGATAAATAGAAGAACTCGAACAAATTCAACCTAGTGTGCATAGTGAAAGTTCATCTCATGAGTTTCTGGGATCATCTTCTTCATAGATAAGTAAACCAAGGATTTTAAGGTGCACAGAGCAACAACAAGCCTATGACAGGAATTTGCCTTTCCGTCCTTCCGACGGCTTTCACACTACGTCCCATTTCCGGCTTTGGTTACGGTTCGACCATCCCCCGGTTGGTAATAGGTAGCCCTTTTCGAAATTTTCCACCATTTTTCCTTCATTCCCGATTTCATCCTTTCTTTCCTTTTTCTTTTAAAATTAGATAGGATTTTTAAAAATCCATATCTTTCATTATTTTCCCACGGACAAGGATGGACAAAATACCCCGGCTTGGTTTCTCAACACCTTTATATCAAAGTCTAGCTAATCCACAAATCACATAAACCTTTCAACTCATGAAAATCGTTGTAATGTGAACTTGGTGTGAAGGTGTTCAAATTTTCTATCAATCACAACAATAGGGGAACTAACATATAAAACCATTATGTTGGGAGAATTCAAGACTTACAACATCACACACTTCGTATCTCCTCTTCTTATACTCATATCATCTCGAATGCATGGAAATACGGTTTTCTAAAAGAGTTTTGAAATTTTAGAAAATTCGAAAAAATTTGCGCATGTGAGGCTCGAAATGTTGCAACATGCTAGATGAGGAATCTCATCTCACCCCCCAACCAAATCTTGCATTGTCCTCAATGTAAAAAGATATGCAATTAGCATGAACATGAGAGCAATGGTAAAATATGAGTGAGAACAATAGTACCTGAGATAGCAAGTTGATCAATTCTAGCATCTTCCATTGTCTCGATGAGACTTATTCAATCCTAATTGCAGAAAAATAAATCCTAACCTACCTACCTACCTTTGATTAGTCCGATCAACTACATGATCAAAGTTGAGCAGGATCTTCATGAATTTCAATAAATTTCTCATGAGGACCATCCAAAGTCCTGCTTGACAGTAAACATGTGTGCTTCTTATCATTGAAGTCCAATCGTATTGTGCACCACATGCATAAAAGGAGGAGATAAGAGCAGCAAAAAGATATCTCCTCAAATTCTGATTTGGGTTATGATTGATTAAAAATGGGTCATCCCAATCAGAATTTTCAATGGGCTGAAGGACCCATGACGGTGGAGAGACATTCATCAAGTTTTCATTAGTTAAAGTTGTCTCTTCCACAAATTCAGAATTGTACGGTGTTTCCATAAACAATGGTAAAGAGTGTAAATCAGTGGAAAGGTGTTCTTCAGGCACCGACACCGTGTCTAACAAAATATCCAACTCCTTAATTATCTCATCATCAAGATCATAAGAGTGGGCCAAGCATTCCTCTAGGAAATCGAGATAGTCGGATGAAGGGTCCTCATCCTCCCTTAATGATTGAAGAAATTCTGTTTCAATGGTAAGGAATTCCTCCTCTATAGAGAGGAGGTCTTCCAAAGAGAATTCTTCAGATTCAGTGGTAAGCACATCATTTAACATTGGTTGATCTTTGAAAATTTCAGATTGTGCCACCTCATCATCCAAAGGAATAGAATTTTCAATTAAAGGGAGGTCTACCACACTAGAATTTGGCATGTGTTGTTGGTGGAACGACTCAAAAAGATCGACTTCGGCCATCTCTCTAGCATGCATATCCTCTAGAGACTCATAATCATTATGCCCTTGGGAAAAAGAAACCATAGGTTCATAACCATTCACCACACCCTCATTGTAGGCAACCCCACTACCACTTTCAAATTTTATGGATTCCTCGGGTTCGTCAACCGTCATTGAAATCTCTTCATCATTAAGTTCAAAGCATCCAAAAGAGATAGTGGACTCACCATAATTGATGATGACATTGGGATCATCGAAATCAATCTCCTTTAAAAGTCTATCCATTAAATCAGAAGAGGGTTGGGCTTGGATAGCCTCATCCTCCTCATTGTTGGGGATTGATTCGGTGTTCCCAATGTTGGGTTTAATATTTTGAGATGGCGAGAGGTTTTGTATGCATTTCTCAGTTATTTCCATAAACTCTCGCAGCACATCCTCAAGAGTTCGTGTCGGTTGCGGCTCATGAGAAAGAAACTCTTGAGGATAGTTGTTGGCATCCATGGTTGGTTCCTCCCTTGAACAAGGAGAATGGTGGTTTTCCCAATTAAGACCGTACGCATTGTAGGATGAAAAGTTATATGATGGTTGATAGGCATATCCATACAAGTAATCACGCATTGTCTTAACCGGTTGGCTACTATTCACCTGTTCCTTTTGTTGTTGCACACCTCTTACCATAACCGGTGGAACACTCATGTTATTTTCAATCCGGTAATCACGTAATGTTTTTCCCGGATGATTATCCAATTTTGCTTCGTTCCGGTATTCCCCCATCGTCTTACATCGTGTCTCAATATGTGTATTGTTTTCATTAATGTAATCACGCATCGTCTTACGTGGGGCGGCAGTGGAGGTTGATTGAACCTTAGAAAAATACTTATGCTTATAATGGTTCCAATCATAAAGACTTTCAATTTCATGGTCTGACATCTCATCTTCCAAAAGATGCTTATATACACCATTCGTCCAATCATACATGATGAAATTTTAAGAAATTGAAAACTACCCTAATATAAAAAAAAGAACAAAAAGAAGGGATATGGGGAGATGTTACCCAATAGAGTGAGATCTATGTCAGCAACAATGTCCTACAAAATTAAAAAAAAAATTGTTAGTAATCTAAAAAAAAAAAAAAAATCAGAAAATCTACTTCTATAAAAACTGAAAATCCTACCTAACTAAGATTACTCTATAGCTACTAGAACAATTAGAACCATTTAACCTTTTCCCCGGCAACGGCGCCAAAAACTTGTTCGCTTGCCTCAAGTGTAAGGCTGCGATGTAGTAATAAATCTCGGTAAGACCGAGGTCGATCCACAGGGAAAGAGGTAAACAATTCCAAGTACTCTAATAACTAGAATCTAAGAAGTTTGAGAAGATAGTTTTCCACATAAAATAGAAAAATCTGAAATTAAGAAGAACTAGAGCATTAAGGATCCACTTGTAGTAGTCCAATGCCAATCCATTCATCCAAGTACAACACAATTAGAATCAAAGTCCTATCTCTCATCTAATTGGAAGATATAACATTCAAGCACAAACAATCCCACTTAAATCTGGAAATTAGATTTCTAGTTCTAATGAAGCACATAGAACTTGAACTTGTAGCCTTCGGAGTAACAGCCATGCCTATGGACTATGGCATGCTCAAGGGTTACTACAATTCTAATTCAAACAACCCAATCATGGTAATCTTAGAGAATTGTAAGGAACTCATGTCCGGAGCACACAAACTCTCACAAAACTTCTAAAAAACCAAACTTTATTCAAACTAGAACTTCAAAATCCAAAATTAAGAAAAGGGTACTTGAAATAAAAGAATTGAAGCATTGGAACCAACTACAAATTTCACCTCTAGCTCTAGCTAAGAGGTTAGCTAAGGAAAAACATATTAAAAACTAGAACTAGAACTAAGAAAAGGAAGAAAAACTAGCTGGAGGAGGCTAGGTAGCCTCCTGGGACTTGAACTCCTTGCTTCCCACGTCCTTGGTTGATTTGGAATAGAAGAGAGCACCTCCTTTTATAGTGCAGCAATAGTACAGCAACATAGCAGAATTTGTTTCGCCTGGTACGGCTTAACCAATGGTCGGATTGCCTTCAAATTTGGTTTGTAGCTTCCTTGTAATGTGATCTTCCTCATAGATGATTTAGATTTCCAAGATTATCCTCTGAATGGGCCCACCAATCACATCACCGACCGCCTCTCAAAACCGCGCACTTTGGGTACCTTCAGAACCAGTCATCTTGCTTTCAACCCCCTGGAGTGTACAGAGGTCGGATTGATCTCAAATTTTAAAATTGGTAGAAAACTTCATTCTCTACATGATAGATGGATTAGATTGTCCAAAACAATCCCAAAATGTGGTCCGAAAATTAGAACACTTAGGGCTTTTATAAACTCTGCGCAGTTGGATCTTTCTGGATGGTCCATCTTTCTTCAACCGGTACGATCAAACCACACATCCTTTTGATCTGAAACTTTTGTGGTTATTTATATATGGATGTGTTCTAAAAGATGGTCAAAGTAGATTCTTCATATCATCAATGATGAGTCCTCTGGACCGGCCCAGAGTTGAACAGCGAAATCTGGAACTTTCTGGACAGTTCGTATTGTTTTGGCCACCACGGTCAATCCGTAGCTCCGATCGACACGAAACCACTTGGGTTAGTTCGGCGTCGAGCTCCTCTTCGACATGGATGTGTTGGATTTCCAAATATCATCAAGATGGCTTCAGAAAACTGGTCCGAAAAACTAGGTGCGGGAATACACTGCTGTTTTAGAATCTGGAATCTGAAACTTGCATGGCCGACCGGTCACGACCGGTCGGACAGGGCTGGCCGACCGGTCAAGACCGGTCGGTCTCTTTTTCTTCTTGTTTTCTTCCTTTCTTTCTTCTATTTTCTTCTTTCTTTGCTTCCTTCTTTCTTTGGTCCACCTTGGGCCTTCATCAAAGGCTCCAAATGGCCCCTTTTTGGTCTCTAATTGAGTGAAGTCCGCTCTCATTCCTATAATCACAAAACATGTGTTAGATGAGCCTTTAAATCATGAAAATCATGCAAACCATGTCATGTAATGGGCAATACAATGTATAAATTGGAGGTTCAACACACCCCCCAACCAGCTTTTTGCTAGTCCCGAGCAAAACATGCGTGAAACAATTTCAAACCTCCAAACCCAACTCTCCCTCAGAACCCATGATTCTATCCATTCCAAGGTGTGTAAGTATAAAATTTGGAAAAATTAGGTGATAGAAGCTGAAATCTTGGACTCTCAAAACATAATAAGTGTCTACATGAAATTCCCACTGATTGATTGATAAATAGAAGAACTCGAACAAATTCAACCTAGTGTGCATAGTGAAAGTTCATCTCATGAGTTTCTGGGATCATCTTCTTCATAGATAAGTAAACCAAGGATTTTAAGGTGCACAGAGCAACAACAAGCCTATGACAGGAATTTGCCTTTCCGTCCTTCCGACGGCTTTCACACTACGTCCCATTTCCGGCTTTGGTTACGGTTCGACCATCCCCCGGTTGGTAATAGGTAGCCCTTTTCGAAATTTTCCACCATTTTTCCTTCATTCCCGATTTCATCCTTTCTTTCCTTTTTCTTTTAAAATTAGATAGGATTTTTAAAAATCCATATCTTTCATTATTTTCCCACGGACAAGGATGGACAAAATACCCCGGCTTGGTTTCTCAACACCTTTATATCAAAGTCTAGCTAATCCACAAATCACATAAACCTTTCAACTCATGAAAATCGTGTAATGTGAACTTGGTGTGAAGGTGTTCAAATTTTCTATCAATCACAACAATAGGGGAACTAACATATAAAACCATTATGTTGGGAGAATTCAAGACTTACAACATCACACACTTCGTATCTCCTCTTCTTATACTCATATCATCTCGAATGCATGGAAATACGGTTTTCTAAAAGAGTTTTGAAATTTTAGAAAATTCGAAAAAATTTGCGCATGTGAGGCTCGAAATGTTGCAACATGCTAGATGAGGAATCTCATCTCACCCCCCAACCAAATCTTGCATTGTCCTCAATGTAAAAAGATATGCAATTAGCATGAACATGAGAGCAATGGTAAAATATGAGTGAGAACAATAGTACCTGAGATAGCAAGTTGATCAATTCTAGCATCTTCCATTGTCTCGATGAGACTTATTCAATCCTAATTGCAGAAAAATAAATCCTAACCTACCTACCTACCTTTGATTAGTCCGATCAACTACATGATCAAAGTTGAGCAGGATCTTCATGAATTTCAATAAATTTCTCATGAGGACCATCCAAAGTCCTGCTTGACAGTAAACATGTGTGCTTCTTATCATTGAAGTCCAATCGTATTGTGCACCACATGCATAAAAGGAGGAGATAAGAGCAGCAAAAAGATATCTCCTCAAATTCTGATTTGGGTTATGATTGATTAAAAATGGGTCATCCCAATCAGAATTTTCAATGGGCTGAAGGACCCATGACGGTGGAGAGACATTCATCAAGTTTTCATTAGTTAAAGTTGTCTCTTCCACAAATTCAGAATTGTACGGTGTTTCCATAAACAATGGTAAAGAGTGTAAATCAGTGGAAAGGTGTTCTTCAGGCACCGACACCGTGTCTAACAAAATATCCAACTCCTTAATTATCTCATCATCAAGATCATAAGAGTGGGCCAAGCATTCCTCTAGGAAATCGAGATAGTCGGATGAAGGGTCCTCATCCTCCCTTAATGATTGAAGAAATTCTGTTTCAATGGTAAGGAATTCCTCCTCTATAGAGAGGAGGTCTTCCAAAGAGAATTCTTCAGATTCAGTGGTAAGCACATCATTTAACATTGGTTGATCTTTGAAAATTTCAGATTGTGCCACCTCATCATCCAAAGGAATAGAATTTTCAATTAAAGGGAGGTCTACCACACTAGAATTTGGCATGTGTTGTTGGTGGAACGACTCAAAAAGATCGACTTCGGCCATCTCTCTAGCATGCATATCCTCTAGAGACTCATAATCATTATGCCCTTGGGAAAAAGAAACCATAGGTTCATAACCATTCACCACACCCTCATTGTAGGCAACCCCACTACCACTTTCAAATTTTATGGATTCCTCGGGTTCGTCAACCGTCATTGAAATCTCTTCATCATTAAGTTCAAAGCATCCAAAAGAGATAGTGGACTCACCATAATTGATGATGACATTGGGATCATCGAAATCAATCTCCTTTAAAAGTCTATCCATTAAATCAGAAGAGGGTTGGGCTTGGATAGCCTCATCCTCCTCATTGTTGGGGATTGATTCGGTGTTCCCAATGTTGGGTTTAATATTTTGAGATGGCGAGAGGTTTTGTATGCATTTCTCAGTTATTTCCATAAACTCTCGCAGCACATCCTCAAGAGTTCGTGTCGGTTGCGGCTCATGAGAAAGAAACTCTTGAGGATAGTTGTTGGCATCCATGGTTGGTTCCTCCCTTGAACAAGGAGAATGGTGGTTTTCCCAATTAAGACCGTACGCATTGTAGGATGAAAAGTTATATGATGGTTGATAGGCATATCCATACAAGTAATCACGCATTGTCTTAACCGGTTGGCTACTATTCACCTGTTCCTTTTGTTGTTGCACACCTCTTACCATAACCGGTGGAACACTCATGTTATTTTCAATCCGGTAATCACGTAATGTTTTTCCCGGATGATTATCCAATTTTGCTTCGTTCCGGTATTCCCCCATCGTCTTACATCGTGTCTCAATATGTGTATTGTTTTCATTAATGTAATCACGCATCGTCTTACGTGGGGCGGCAGTGGAGGTTGATTGAACCTTAGAAAAATACTTATGCTTATAATGGTTCCAATCATAAAGACTTTCAATTTCATGGTCTGACATCTCATCTTCCAAAAGATGCTTATATACACCATTCGTCCAATCATACATGATGAAATTTTAAGAAATTGAAAACTACCCTAATATAAAAAAAAGAACAAAAAGAAGGGATATGGGGAGATGTTACCCAATAGAGTGAGATCTATGTCAGCAACAATGTCCTACAAAATTAAAAAAAAAATTGTTAGTAATCTAAAAAAAAAAAAAAAAATCAGAAAATCTACTTCTATAAAAACTGAAAATCCTACCTAACTAAGATTACTCTATAGCTACTAGAACAATTAGAACCATTTAACCTTTTCCCCGGCAACGGCGCCAAAAACTTGTTCGCTTGCCTCAAGTGTAAGGCTGCGATGTAGTAATAAATCTCGGTAAGACCGAGGTCGATCCACAGGGAAAGAGGTAAACAATTCCAAGTACTCTAATAACTAGAATCTAAGAAGTTTGAGAAGATAGTTTTCCACATAAAATAGAAAAATCTGAAATTAAGAAGAACTAGAGCATTAAGGATCCACTTGTAGTAGTCCAATGCCAATCCATTCATCCAAGTACAACACAATTAGAATCAAAGTCCTATCTCTCATCTAATTGGAAGATATAACATTCAAGCACAAACAATCCCACTTAAATCTGGAAATTAGATTTCTAGTTCTAATGAAGCACATAGAACTTGAACTTGTAGCCTTCGGAGTAACAGCCATGCCTATGGACTATGGCATGCTCAAGGGTTACTACAATTCTAATTCAAACAACCCAATCATGGTAATCTTAGAGAATTGTAAGGAACTCATGTCCGGAGCACACAAACTCTCACAAAACTTCTAAAAAACCAAACTTTATTCAAATTAGAACTTCAAAATCCAAAATTAAGAAAAGGGTACTTGAAATAAAAGAATTGAAGCATTGGAACCAACTACAAATTTCACCTCTAGCTCTAGCTAAGAGGTTAGCTAAGGAAAAACATATTAAAAACTAGAACTAGAACTAAGAAAAGGAAGAAAAACTAGCTGGAGGAGGCTAGGTAGCCTCCTGGGACTTGAACTCCTTGCTTCCCACGTCCTTGGTTGATTTGGAATAGAAGAGAGCACCTCCTTTTATAGTGCAGCAATAGTACAGCAACATAGCAGAATTTGTTTCGCCTGGTACGGCTTAACCAATGGTCGGATTGCCTTCAAATTTGGTTTGTAGCTTCCTTGTAATGTGATCTTCCTCATAGATGATTTAGATTTCCAAGATTATCCTCTGAATGGGCCCACCAATCACATCACCGACCGCCTCTCAAAACCGCGCACTTTGGGTACCTTCAGAACCAGTCATCTTGCTTTCAACCCCCTGGAGTGTACAGAGGTCGGATTGATCTCAAATTTTAAAAATTGGTAGAAAACTTCATCCTCTACATGATAGATGGATTAGATTGTCCAAAACAATCCCAAAATGTGGTCCGAAAATTAGAACACTTAGGGCTTTTATAAACTCTGCGCAGTTGGATCTTTCTGGATGGTCCATCTTTCTTCAACCGGTACGATCAAACCACACATCCTTTTGATCTGAAACTTTTGTGGTTATTTATATATGGATGTGTTCTAAAAGATGGTCAAAGTAGATTCTTCATATCATCAATGATGAGTCCTCTGGACCGGCCCAGAGTTGAACAGCGAAATCTGGAACTTTCTGGACAGTTCGTATTGTTTTGGCCACCACGGTCAATCCGTAGCTCCGATCGACACGAAATCACTTGGGTTAGTTCGGCGTCGAGCTCCTCTTCGACATGGATGTGTTGGATTTCCAAATATCATCAAGATGGCTTCAGAAAACTGGTCCGAAAAACTAGGTGCGGGAATACACTGCTGTTTTAGAATCTGGAATCTGAAACTTGCATGGCCGACCGGTCACGACCGGTCGGACAGGGCTGGCCGACCGGTCAAGACCGGTCGGTCTCTTTTTCTTCTTGTTTTCTTCCTTTCTTTCTTCTATTTTCTTCTTTCTTTGCTTCCTTCTTTCTTTGGTCCACCTTGGGCCTTCATCAAAGGCTCCAAATGGCCCCTTTTTGGTCTCTAATTGAGTGAAGTCCGCTCTCATTCCTATAATCACAAAACATGTGTTAGATGAGCCTTTAAATCATGAAAATCATGCAAACCATGTCATGTAATGGGCAATGCAATGTATAAATTGGAGGTTCAACATCGATGCTTGGACATCCGGCCCGGCGCCATTCCTCAGTTGTTCTCTCTCCGAGAACGGGAAGCAGCAATCGGTCCTGGGCGTGAAGGATATGATTTTCCTAGAGCCGAATCACAATCCCCATCAGCCCTTTCCTATGCATTATTTCGAGACTCTCCGCCAAAGGTTTCACCATCTGGGGGATGCCGAAATCTGGTTGTCCGGGACGTTCCGGACTCGCGGCCATCTAATCCTTCATCCGGCCTACGAGGCGTGGGCGAACCAGATCTTGGAACAGCACAGGGCGACCTTACGGGCGGTGGGTCTGTACAAGGCGATTGAAGCGACATCAAGCTACTTTTGCCGAGAGCCCTGGGTATATAAGGGCTTCCTCAACCACTGGTGTTCCATCACCAATTCCTTCCACATGCCATGCGGCGAGATGGGCATCTCGCTCTGGGATCTCAACAGGATCGCAGGCCTCCCAATTCGCGGGAGGATTTATGATGAATGGGTCCCGAGCGACGATGAGCTGTCGCGAAAGAAGAAAGGCATCAACGAAGGCTTCTTCTCCGAGGCCTGCTACGAGTTGTTTGCCGAACTACCCCAATTTTGGGGTCTCAAAGATAAGCTCCTATTCGAGGATTGGCTGGTCTACTTCAGCCAGGGCTTGAAGTAAGTTTTCTGCAACGAATTGTGCCTTACTGTTCTGTCACGCTTCTTTCTTTCTGCTAATGCCTCGTCCTTTCCCCTCTTCAGCTTGGACTACGCGGCCTTCGACGAGGGTCGTGGTGATAAGGCGCTTTTGGAGAAACGAATGAGGGAGAACTTCCCGTGCCCCAACAAACTCTCCCCCTCCTGCGAGCTGGCCGGCTTCCTGGCATATTGGCTCAGTTGCGTTGCGCTTCCGAGCTCTAAGCAGGCGGATAATATCAGAGTGTCTTGCTTCGCCGTCCCAGGGGCCCTGGCGAACGGTCACCGGTACGCGCTGGCTCCGGTGGTCTTATGTTCTATATACCGAGCATTCGGTTACGTCATCAGCAACAAGGAGCGCGCTGCTTATGGGATGAACTCCGCTTACTGTGGGTGGCACTTTTTCTCTGGTTGGCTTGGGGCATACTTCCCCTGGGTCTATGGCGTAAGGCGCGGAGATTACATCAGAGAGGGGAAGCTCCCACTACACTTTTTCCAGAAGAAGAGGATGATCAGCCATAACTTAAACACTATCGAAGATAGGATCGCGGGGCTCGATGACGTATACTTCTATCACTTCTCTGGTACCCGTAGCGAAGAGTCAGTCCTGTGCACAGATGACGACAGCATTGACTATTACGAGCGTTCCTTCCTGATCGCGATTCGTCCTTCGTCACTGCCACTCCGCGAAGGGCTGGAGTTCTGGAGGGAGCCTTATTATCCAAATCGTTTTGCCTGCCAATTCGGGTATGACCAGGGAGTGCCAGCGACCCTAGAACCAGTGACGCGCGAGCAGCGGGCGTACGGTGTTGGGCCTATTCACTGGAAGTGGATGTGGCGGCAACTTCTGCTGACCGAAACCTGTTGTTCCTTCGTGATCCCGGGGACGCAGTGTTTTGCCGGGGCCACCTTTGGGTGGATGAGGTGGTGGGCCCACCAATACGCGTTGGTGCGGAATAAATGCTCGTTACCGAGTCCGTCTTCGTCACCCCCCCCCCCCCCCCCCCCCCCCCCATCGTTACGCCTACTCTTGCCAACGGGCTCGGCTATGTATCAGAGAATCTTCATCAACCTGCAGTGCCAAGCACGGAGAGATTGCAAACCTCCTTAATCGTGGTGATCGATCATGAAAAGCCGGAGCACACCCTGGAAGGCTGGATTGCCTATGGGGAGAGGAATGTGACAGTGGTGGGGCCAGAGTTCCCGTCTCTCGGCCCTATTGATGAGTTGCCTGCCGAGGGCGATGTTCTGAGAGGGGGAGATGACGGTGATGATGGTGAAGAAGGCGACGATGGTGATGATGGCATGGCTGAGGCAGGGGACGAGGAAGATGATGCTGCCGCGGAAGGCGATGGTGGTGGTAGGGACGACGATGATTGTTAACGTTAGATTTTGTAACTGGATCCTCCGGACGTTCACCTTCTCTCCAACAGATACCTTCCTCCGCCGGACCTGAAAGAAGACAGGAAGCAACTAAGGGTGGCTGGCGTCCAGCTGTTAGCCCTCCGATGCTTAAGTCAGGCCGAAGCAAGAAGAAGAATAACCAGGCAAAAACAGGCCAGAGATTGAATATCGTGTGTCCCTTTCTCTTAATGGAGTCACCTCTTTATATAGATCTGGAGCGATCCCATCTGTCACGTAAGATATCGAGATCCCGCTGATTTCGTGTACGATGCCGAGATGCCGCTTATTTCGTGGGATAAGATCCTTATCCTTGGAGACGAGATCTAACCCGATGACTTATTTTGGCAATCACGTTCCTTGATAGCAATCCCTTGAGATTCGGAACCACAAGAGAAGATAAACCCAAACCCGACCTATACGGGCCGCTGGTAGGCGTAGTAATAGCGCTGATCGCTCATGTAGAGCTGGAAACCGTAGTTGGAGTCATAGCCGGCGAAAAGGAAGGAGACGCCGACGGGACGGAAACCACCGAACTGGGTGTAGCCCTGCTTGGTATCGCAGAGCGATTGACAAGCTGCTCGAAGGGAATCGGGTGCTGGTACTGAAGGCTAAAAGGTGTCACCGCGGAAAAGCTGTTCGCATGTTGGAATATGGTCGCGAGTCCAAGTGCTCGCTCATTTAGACGTAACACCTTTCAACGACTTACGAGAAGGTCTGCTCGCGGATTTTACTTTGCCATATTTGACTATCGGCTATGAGAACTCGAGACTTGCGAATAGCTGCTCCGTATTTATCAATTCTGCGACTCTCGCTCAGATGATCTCGAGAGTCGAATGGGCGTCCCGCACTTACCCAATCTGCGACTCATGATCAGATGATCTCGAGAATCGGATGGGCGTCCGTGTAAAATTTTAGCAGCTAAGTTGATCTCTATTTTGCCTATAACAATGATGCTATAGGCGGAGCTGGCAGAGGTGATGATGATGCGGGAGGTAGTGGAGGCGGAGGCTTTGATGGTGATGATGGTGATAATAATGGTGACAATGGTGGTGATGGTGGTGATGAGGGCGATGAGAGTGTATGGGCTGAGCGCGCCGGCCCTCGGGTGAAAACTGCTCCTCGTCTTCCCGTCGTTTGCGGTGGCAAGAAAATAAAGGATTTGTGGAAACTGCGTAGGGCCGAGCGCCTGCGGGAGCAGCTTTCGAAGGAGGCTGGCGATGCTCCGATCGTTAACACGGGGGAAGTCAGGGAAGAGGGCGAGCTAAGCTCTCAAGCCAACCTGAGCGAAGGTTGCCCTACCCGGGGGAGCAATGAGAGTGAGCCTATTTATGATAGGTCTATCCCTGAAGAGGATGTGGGGGCAATCTTCATGGACTTGGATGATGAGGCACCTGTCGAGTCCGTCCTTCCCCCCAATCCTTCCGTGGCGGATGCTGAAGCTCAAAGCGGGGTGCCGAAAGCGATCGTCGCCATTGTGGAAGGGGTAGCGGTTCCTACTATTGAGTTGAGCGCGCTCGATCCTGTTGTGGGGGCTCCTCCTTCTGCTGAACCGTTGTTAATTGAATCTGCTATTGAAGTTCCGCCCGTCGCCACGTCGTGGCTAGTCGAGCTGCCACCGCAATTCCTCCTGTTGCTCGGCCAGCGCCTGATGCCGACATTCTCGAGGTCGTGGTGATATCCTCCCCGGAATTGCCTGAGCCATTGACTGAGGGAATGACGGCGCCGGCCCCAGCGTCACCTGTGCCCACCACTTCATCCAGCGTCGTTGCCGTTGGCGTTCCTGATGTTGCTGGTATGTCATTTGCTTTTATTGTCTTGACTGCTTCCCTTCTGACGACGTTTTTTCTGTACTAACGCTTTCCACTTTCTGTGCCAGTGGCTGCTCCTGCTGATGTCTCAGCGCCTGTGGCGTTGCCGGAGTCATTCGTCTCGTCCCTTCGGGGTCTGTCGAGGACCAAGTCAGACCTTCTCAAGGGTCTTCTGTCTGACATCGCCAACTCTTTAAGGCATGAGGAGGAATGACCTATCTTAGACGAGGCATTGCAGGCACTAGGGCTTAACGCTGCCTGGCTTGGGATTGACTTGTCCTCCGTAATCAGTCAAGTGACTCTGTTTAAGGAACTGGTGGCCCGAGAACGTGAGGCGAAAAGTCTCCAAATTGACCCTTCTACTGAGGAAAAGCGTGGTCACTTGCGGTCCCTTCTCCCAAAACTGGAGTTACTGTTGAACCTCCAATTTATACATTGCATTGCCCATTACATGACATGGTTTGCATGATTTTCATGATTGAAAGGCCCATCTAACACATGTTTTGTGATTATAGGGGATGAGAGCGGACTTCATTCAATTAGGGATTAAAAGGAAGCCTTTGGAGCCAGTGGATGAAGGATGAAAGAGGACCGAAGAAAGAATAAAGCAAAGAGAGGAGAAAAGAAAGAAAGAAGAACAAAGTGAAGAGGGCTGACCGGTCTTGACCGGTCAGCCAGAAGAGCCAGACCGGTCTTGACCGGTCGGCCATGTGCACTGAAGAAAGGAGAAAGCCAGACCGACCGGTCTTGACCGGTCGGCCATGTGCACTGAAGAAAGGAGAAAGCCAGACCGACCGGTCTTGACTGGTCGGCCATGTATACTGGAAGCAAGAATGAAGCCCGACCGGTCTTGACCGGTCGGCTATGCACGCTGTCCATCTTGTTTAAACGAGTCCGACCGGTCTTGACCGGTCGGCTGTGCTCCCTGGAATGTGTAAAAGATCAGTCCGATCGGTCTAGACTGGTCGGCGCTGCGTAAACAGAGTCCTTTCTAAATCTGGACTCCGAAAAGTGCTGCGCACTGCGTAACCTTTAGCAGATTCCGACGCAAGGGAGGTTTCTTGCTATAAAAGGACACCTAGGGGCTCTTCCTAGGTCATCAGAGAAGCTAAGGGACGTGGTTTTGGAGAGAGGAAGCTGTCGTGGAGCGTCTGCAACTCTTCTATTTCCGGTTTTTCTAGTTTTATGCTTTCATTAAGAGTTTTTAGTTGTAGCATGAATATGCTCGGCTAGAACCTCTCAGCTAAGGCTGAGAGGTGAAGCTTGTAGCCAATTCCATGTTGGATTCAGTTTAATTCAAGTAATTTTAATTCAAGTTTGAATTTTTCTTATGTTGTAGTTTCCAAAAGTGGTAGTTTGAGATGTTTTATGAGAGTTCATGTGCTCCGGACATGAGTTCCTTGCAATTCTCTGAGATTATCATATAATGCTTATTTAGATTCGAATTATAGTAACCCTTGAGCAGGCCATAGTCCATAGGCATGGCTGTTACTCCGCAGGCTATGGTTTTGAATTCTACATTGATTGAAAGGGACTAGATTTTAGAAGTTCAACTTGATTTGGATTGAATGTGTGTGAATGCTTTATTTTTCAACTAGATGAGAGATAGGACTTCAAATCTAGTTGTGTTCCCTACTTGGATTGATTGAATTGACATGGGATTGCTACAAGTGGATCCTTGAATGCCTTAGTACTTTATATCACTGATTTTTTTTATTAAAGTTATTATTTTAATTAATTACTTAATTAATTTGATTTTCTTCTAAAAACTAAGTTGCTGGAGTAGTTTGGAGATTGTTCTAATTCCCTGTGGATCGACCTCGGTCTTACCGAGATTTATTACTACATCGCAGCCTTACACTTGAGGCGAGCGAATAGTTACACGAGGCAGGGGTGGCCGCGGTGAAGAAGGACTGGCAGATTGTTGACGATGGGTGTCAAGAGGCTACCGCTCGTCTGGCAGAGATAGACAATGAGGTGGCTCGACTGCAAGCCGAACGCTCGATCGTCCACCTTAAACTATCCAAGCTCAGCGGTCAAAGGACTCGTTTGCAATCTTCCCTTGATCAACAGGAGGCGGAGCGCGACGTCGTGAGAGCCCAAGTCGTGGAGTTGGAGCAGTCTCTCAGGGACATTCCCGACCCCGCCCTAGTTCTAGCTGAAGCCGAGGCGACACGAAAGGCGGTCGAGGAGTCTGCAGCAAACTTGTTAGACCAATGTTTGAAAACTTTAAACAGTTGAGCTGTAGTGACCTCCATTTGTTCTTAATACTAATTTTAGAACACGTTATAACAAATATTGTGTCAATATGTACACTACTCCGATTTTAGGTTCATGTTACGCTACTAAGTTATTTGTAATTTTTGAGCTTTGAACGCGAACTGACTGAGTCATTTGGGAAGAGCGTCCCCTGTTAGGACCTAAACCTGTGCTTGTACGAACAGGGATGTGATCGAGCCTCTATTAAGGGCTTACCCCCTTTCTTAATGGCCTTGAAGAGCGGGGTGTCATTCCTGGCGTATTCTGAGCCTTGACGACTTCCTGATACCTGTGGAAGAAAAGGTAGATAATTAGCATTTTGCTCCGAACTTCATGCGGTATCATTTCTTTTTGGTATTTCCTCATCCCTCTAATGGGGCGCTTACAAAATATGATGATAGATTTCCATCAAGTATAATATCTTTTCAAGAACTGACCATTCACCAGCGTACTGACGCCCTGTCCTTTGCAATCTATTACCCGGTAGGCTCCATTAGAGTACACCTCATCGATAATGCACACTGGATCCCATTTTGGATCGAATTTACTTTTTGGGCCTTGCGCCGGTGCCGGACGTTTCATCATTAGCACCAGGTCTCCTCTTTTAATGACCTTCCCCGGACCCGTTTATCGTACGCAGCTGAGATTTGTTTTTGATACATTTCAAGCCTTTGCTGAGCGGCGAGTCTCTTTTCATCCAGGTCGTCAAGCTCGACCATTCTGATTTTATCGTTGTACTCGGTTGTCAAGGAGTGTCGGAGCGCAACCCGTAGTGACTCCACCTGTATTTCCATCGGGATCACGGCTTCCGTGCCGTACACTAATGAGTAGGGTGTGGCTCGGGTGGCTGTGCGGTACGTGGTCCTATATGCCCATAGTGCTTTGGGTAATCGTCTGTCCCAGTCCTTCTTATTTTCTGCCACCGTCTTCTTCAGGATTTTCATGATAGTCTTGTTGAACGCTTCGGCTAACCCGTTCACGGGAGGGTAGTAGGGTGACGAATAGCAATGCTTTACTTTGAACTTCGTGCATAGCCTATCGATAGTGACATTTTTGAAGGGTGTCCTGTTGTCGGTGGTGATTCTTTCAGGGATACCGTGCCGGTATAATATGGCATGACGGATGAAACTTTCGACGTGTCTGGCTTTCACGTTTCTTAAGGCAATGGCTTCAGCCCATTTAGAGAAATAATCGGTCGCGGCAAGGATGTATTGGTGCCCCTGAGAGGATGGCGGGTTGATTGGCCCTATCACGTCCATGCCCCAGGCGGCGAAAGGCCAAGATATCATTGATTGATGTAACTCTTCTGATGGCGAGTGTATTATATCTACATGTATCTGGCATTGATGATACTTCCTGACGAAGTCTATCGCGTCTTTCATCATTGTGGGCCAATAGTACCCCATATGTCGGACACGGTGATGCAAGTTCCTACCCCCTTGGTGAGCACCGCACTCCCCTCCGTGTGCTTCTTTTAGTATGGCGCATGCCTCATCCTGATCTAGGCAGCGTAGCAGCACTCCTTCATACGAGCGTGTAACGCCCCAGATTTTCGAGATTTATTTGAAAATTTTTGAAAATTCATTTTTAATTTATTTTTTATTAATTATCGTATATTTACCATTGATTTGCGAATAGCGGGACATCCGTAGGAGATCCGATAGGGGACCCTTTACAAAAGTTGCTTAAAATGATCCCATAAACATCGTAGAAAGATCAGATTTCAAAAATCACGCACTTTTTAGATAATTACGAAAATGCCATTAGTTAAACTTAAGTTAAGATGCCATTTTTAAGTATTATAGTTTCTGACGATCGCTTTCACGCAAAACCCTGGATTTAAGCTTTTGGGCACATATTAACCATACACGTTAAATTTCAGCCCTTAAATCATAGTAGAAGTGGTCCAATTGTCAAATCAACCCCTTAACCGTTGATTTTCATGTCCATCGAGTGAGGAAAGTGGATGGTTAGTCATAGTCGAATATTTGTCTTCATATGAATGATTTGGATCGTCTTTATCATGGACCAATAGTGTGATTTGAGTGCCCCACCTTGATAAGCATCTTTCTTATGCGCGAAGTTATCCCGTTTTAGAAATTAATGAGTTACCAACTCTTTTTAAATCTGAACCTTTCAATTCACCCACTTCTCACCATCAATCGCCTCTCAAATTTGGACCACTTATTATACTCATATGACTACGAGTTTACACAAAATTTAGACCCCGATTTATAATCCTACACCGTTGAACCACAAAGCCAGCACCTTCCTTTTCCGCCAAAAATTGAAATTTCAGATCTAGGCATTTCTCACCATCAATCAACTACTAAATTTTGTACAATTGTTTGCCTATCATGACTACATATTTTTCCAAAATTTGGGCCCTGATCATCAAGCGTAGACCGTTAATTGAGATTAAGACCATTTTAGCACCCGTTAGGCCATTTTCAAGGATCGGCCAATCTAGAATGTGGATCATTAAGAAATTTACGTATTCTGACTCTACTCTTCGAGCTTAATAAGATGAACAGATTAGAATTGATCATAGATCATCCGAATATTGAGATTTGATAAACCCACCTCAAGAGGTTGTTACACAAGACCTCGCGTGCACATCCCTCTCCATATTTCTACTACGCACCTCCAAATCCTTCTCATAACCCTAGCCTCCATGCCCTAGAGAAAGAGAGAAGAGAGAGAGAGAGAGAGAGAGAGAGAGTTCTTTCTCATATTTTTCCAGCGGCTAGGATCTTCTGCAACCCTCTTCTTCTAAGTCCATCCTAAGGTGAGGATTTTCCTTCAAGCCTTTCATTAATAATATTATGATTATCATAAGTTTCTTTTGTGGCATGTGAAGTTATTTCGTTTTGAATTGCTTATCCATATAACATGAAGTTCAATGTGGGATTTGTAATGAATATCATTATATGATGATGTGATTCCTTGTTTACATTTTTTACTAAGAAGCATGTGTATTTGTGTTATTTATCTTTGTGAAATCTATGCACTTATTTCCTTAATCTATGTTTTACAAGTAACATTGGTTTTCATATTGTGATGTGAAATATGTGTATAAGATCATCATATGTACACCCCATTATTGTATACTCTTTGTCCTTAAGTTGGTAAAATTATTCGATGTATAGAGATGGAACCCGTGAGAGGTGTCCATGATGGAAGAATATATCTTGACTTGACTGAGAGAATGAAGTGATTGTTTGTTAATGGATCCTTACATGTACATGATGCTTGATTTGATCCATTTACAGTACATGGGTATTTTAATGAATTTGGTCATGATGTACAACATTGGCTTTCTGGGACATGATGAAATCATAAAACGGGACAATGAGTGGACACTAATGGTATACAAATTCTCATGAGCCGGGGTTGGTGCTATGGACACTAATCTCGTGCTGTCGGCCTATGCTGGGTTGCTTGCGACTCCCCATAGTGACCATTGAGTTTTATTTAAATCGGTTGTATGCGAAAACACTTAAATAAAGGTGAAACTAAAGTCATGCATTCACTTGGCTCCATGTGGGTGTACGGAATTGAGAATAGGCTAGAGCGTCCTACTTCTCCCGTACACTGTCACGTGTAGATTTGGGCTATGAGCGTCCCGTTTCTCACGTGGTCGGGCAAAACTATGGGCTTGTGCATCCCAGGAACCTCTGGTGACTAGTGGCTAGCGTGAAGTCGTAACAGGGAGTCTCCCACTTCATGTATTGTGATTCTAGCCAGGGTGCCTTAGCCAGAGCATGCATTCCATGCATCGCATTAACAAAGATTTTTACTTGATTGTTTTGTTTGAATAAAGATATTATTGTGTTGCGTTACTCTGAGTTTTGTACATTGTTATTCTTGATAGTCTTGGAGGGAATATTCCCCACTATGATAGCGTTTAACGCTATCCCAAACACAATTTAGATGATGCAGGTGAAGATCCAGGTATTGAACCCGATTTTTAAGGAGAAGAGTTCAATGTTCGTACAATCACATGGCGGATGACGATGTTGGAGAAACTTAATCGATGTTTTCATTTATTAAATGTTTCTTTTGAATAGTTGATACATTTATGGAATTGTAATAAGTCTTCAAGAGAAGACATGGTTTTGTATTTTAATTAATCAGTATGGATATTGGTTGGTTCCCTTATTTAAACATTGATGACAACGTAGTAAGTTTGATAGAATAAGATGATAATTGTTTCCGCCATTGTGCTTGAATGCTATATTTTATTATTTGACAAATTAATTATCCCATAAATTACTTGGGAATTCGGCCGTCGTGCTATACACGAGAGTCGAAAATCTCGGGTCGTTACAGTTGGTATCAGAGCACAATCGGGACCTCTGGGTGAGAAGCCCAACCATTTTCATAATAAATATCCCTTAGGGCTTAGGTTCCCATGAAATAGAAACAAAAACACTTAGGTTCATCCCCCATTGGATGCATGAGATGTTATGAATCTAGAGACTCAAACATAGGCCCCTTAAAATCATTAGGATAGCCGATGAACGTAAAAATATTAAATTTTAAGATTTTTGGGAAGTGGATTCTCACTTTTTCTAGAGGTTTTGGAGCTCTCATCATTTTCTCATATTTAGATCAGCGTTACACTGAGTCATGGGATTTATCTTCCTCAAAATTTAAGGATAACTATTTTATTTTGAATTATTTTTGTTAGGACAAATTTCCTGACCCTTAGGCAATGTTACCACTAAGAATTATATTTTCGGAATTGATAAATTTTTAAAAATTTTTATACATATTTCTAACTCATCACCCAACACTCTCATAAAATTTCAGATCAATCCTACATCTATATAAATCGTGAAAATTCTGTTAGTAGAGAAAATCATGCGCTGGAAACTGCTGGACTGTTACATTTTTCAGACTTCTAGAGGTCAGAATCATATCTTACCATATGAATTTCATTTTGAGAAAAATTAGGGTGATTTCTCACCTAACCTTTAGATTACCCTCCAAATTTTAGGCAAAAAGGACGTTCAGTTTGAGAGATAAAATTCTAAGAGCGCTTATAAGTCCTGTGTTCCAGATTCGACACTATCCTAGTTCCTTAGCTTTGAAAACCTCTGAACCCCTTGTTTAGGCTTAGTTATTGTGAGATGGCACCCTTAGAAATAATTTCTACCATATTCTCATACATCCCTAAGAATTTTAGGCCCAACCCTCTTACTTAAAGTAGATTATAGTAACCATAAAATGCCATTTACCAATCCCTCACATAGATCTTCGACCATGTCTAACAATGAAAGTAAATAAGATCTCGTAAGGTTTTAATGTTTTTTTATTGTTGGATTTCAATTTAGTGATCTTTGTTGATGTTTTCTTTGTTGGAGAATACATGAAGGTCCCCACAATGTTAGACTAAATCGGCCACACGGGAGGGCAGAACCATACCTAATATATTGTGTAAATGATTGGATCTTCGTTCAAATCCCGAGGGTCGACACTCGAAATTTTGAATGGATACTAATGAACTCAATGCTCAAATGCGAGTAGAAGATCTATGTATCGGATCCGAATCTACTTAAACTGTTCACCCGTGATGTCGACACAATAAAAATCGCATCCTTGTTCTAACTGGACGACTTTTGTGCATTCTCTTGGAATGTGTGTGATTGTTTTCTTTGGATGACTAAAATAAGATAGATGTATAGACGACCCTAGGACGTAGAAGCTTAGCCACTTAGACCCTATAAAGAGTTAGAATACGGTATCCCTAACCTTATCTTTCTGTCGCACCTTCAACTATTAAAGAACTGTCGATGATATCTCATTCACTTTGTTATCCGCTTGTTTATCCACTCATTCAAGTGACCATTCGATCATGCCAACCTAATCAAACCCAGATCTATCTTTTAAACTCTTGAGTAGTCATTTCATTAGCGCTCAGACATCCTTGATACTTATCTAACCCTAATCGTCTTAGATCCTTAACTATAAGAGCACCCACACAAACCTGAGAAATATTAGGGAGTTAGATGATTGAATGATGTGAGAGACCAATCAATATATTCAGAACCATCTAGGAATCAGAGTGCGCAGTGGAAGCATGATAGGAATTTGGGGGAGCTTGTAAAAAAATCGATGTCGAGTACGGATTTATTTTTAAGGGGGGTGGATTGTGATCGCGTCTGACCCGGAATAGTTCAGAAAGTTAGACGAGAAGTCATAAACTGAGATTGCCCTCAATCTTTTATCGACGATGCTTAGGAAACTTCGGGGACGAAGTTTGTTTTTAAGGGGGGTGGTTTGTAACGCCCCAGATTTTCGAGATTTATTTGAAAATTTTTGAAAATTCATTTTTAATTTATTTTTTATTAATTATCGTATATTTACCATTGATTTGCGAATAGCGGGACATCCGTAGGAGATCCGATAGGGGACCCTTTACAAAAGTTGCTTAAAATGATCCCATAAACATCGTAGAAAGATCAGATTTCAAAAATCACGCACTTTTTAGATAATTACGAAAATGCCATTAGTTAAACTTAAGTTAAGATGCCATTTTTAAGTATTATAGTTTCTGACGATCGCTTTCACGCAAAACCCTGGATTTAAGCTTTTGGGCACATATTAACCATACACGTTAAATTTCAGCCCTTAAATCATAGTAGAAGTGGTCCAATTGTCAAATCAACCCCTTAACCGTTGATTTTCATGTCCATCGAGTGAGGAAAGTGGATGGTTAGTCGTAGTTGAATATTTGTCTTCATATGAATGATTTGGATCGTCTTTATCATGGACCAATAGTGTGATTTGAGTGCCCCACCTTGATAAGCATCTTTCTTATGCGCGAAGTTATCCCGTTTTAGAAATTAATGAGTTACCAACTCTTTTTAAATCTGAACCTTTCAATTCACCCACTTCTCACCATCAATCGCCTCTCAAATTTGGACCACTTATTATACTCATATGACTACGAGTTTACACAAAATTTAGACCCCGATTTATAATCCTACACCGTTGAACCACAAAGCCAGCACCTTCCTTTTCCGCCAAAAATTGAAATTTCAGATCTAGGCATTTCTCACCATCAATCAACTACTAAATTTTGTACAATTGTTTGCCTATCATGACTACATATTTTTCCAAAATTTGGGCCCTGATCATCAAGCGTAGACCGTTAATTGAGATTAAGACCATTTTAGCACCCGTTAGGCCATTTTCAAGGATCGGCCAATCTAGAATGTGGATCATTAAGAAATTTACGTATTCTGACTCTACTCTTCGAGCTTAATAAGATGAACAGATTAGAATTGATCATAGATCATCCGAATATTGAGATTTGATAAACCCACCTCAAGAGGTTGTTACACAAGACCTCGCGTGCACATCCCTCTCCATATTTCTACTACGCACCTCCAAATCCTTCTCATAACCCTAGCCTCCATGCCCTAGAGAAAGAGAGAGAGAGAGAGAGAGAGAGAGAGAGAGAGAGAGTTCTTTCTCATATTTTTCCAGCGGCTAGGATCTTCTGCAACCCTCTTCTTCTAAGTCCATCCTAAGGTGAGGATTTTCCTTCAAGCCTTTCATTAATAATATTATGATTATCATAAGTTTCTTTTGTGGCATGTGAAGTTATTTCGTTTTGAATTGCTTATCCATATAACATGAAGTTCAATGTGGGATTTGTAATGAATATCATTATATGATGATGTGATTCCTTGTTTACATTTTTTACTAAGAAGCATGTGTATTTGTGTTATTTATCTTTGTGAAATCTATGCACTTATTTCCTTAATCTATGTTTTACAAGTAACATTGGTTTTCATATTGTGATGTGAAATATGTGTATAAGATCATCATATGTACACCCCATTATTGTATACTCTTTGTCCCTAAGTTGGTAAAATTATTCGATGTATAGAGATGGAACCCGTGAGAGGTGTCCATGATGGAAGAATATATCTTGACTTGACTGAGAGAATGAAGTGATTGTTTGTTAATGGATCCTTACATGTACATGATGCTTGATTTGATCCATTTACAGTACATGGGTATTTTAATGAATTTGGTCATGATGTACAACATTGGCTTTCTGGGACATGATGAAATCATAAAACGGGACAATGAGTGGACACTAATGGTATACAAATTCTCATGAGCCGGGGTTGGTGCTATGGACACTAATCTCGTGCTGTCGGCCTATGCTGGGTTGCTTGCGACTCCCCATAGTGACCATTGAGTTTTATTTAAATCGGTTGTATGCGAAAACACTTAAATAAAGGTGAAACTAAAGTCATGCATTCACTTGGCTCCATGTGGGTGTACGGAATTGAGAATAGGCTAGAGCGTCCTACTTCTCCCGTACACTGTCACGTGTAGATTTGGGCTATGAGCGTCCCGTTTCTCACGTGGTCGGGCAAAACTATGGGCTTGTGCATCCCAGGAACCTCTGGTGACTAGTGGCTAGCGTGAAGTCGTAACAGGGAGTCTCCCACTTCATGTATTGTGATTCTAGCCAGGGTGCCTTAGCCAGAGCATGCATTCCATGCATCGCATTAACAAAGATTTTTACTTGATTGTTTTGTTTGAATAAAGATATTATTGTGTTGCGTTACTCTGAGTTTTGTACATTGTTATTCTTGATAGTCTTGGAGGGAATATTCCCCACTATGATAGCGTTTAACGCTATCCCAAACACAATTTAGATGATGCAGGTGAAGATCCAGGTATTGAACCCGATTTTTAAGGAGAAGAGTTCAATGTTCGTACAATCACATGGCGGATGACGATGTTGGAGAAACTTAATCGATGTTTTCATTTATTAAATGTTTCTTTTGAATAGTTGATACATTTATGGAATTGTAATAAGTCTTCAAGAGAAGACATGGTTTTGTATTTTAATTAATCAGTATGGATATTGGTTGGTTCCCTTATTTAAACATTGATGACAACGTAGTAAGTTTGATAGAATAAGATGATAATTGTTTCCGCCATTGTGCTTGAATGCTATATTTTATTATTTGACAAATTAATTATCCCATAAATTACTTGGGAATTCGGCCGTCGTGCTATACACGAGAGTCGAAAATCTCGGGTCGTTACAGTTGGTATCAGAGCACAATCGGGACCTCTGGGTGAGAAGCCCAACCATTTTCATAATAAATATCCCTTAGGGCTTAGGTTCCCATGAAATAGAAACAAAAACACTTAGGTTCATCCCCCATTGGATGCATGAGATGTTATGAATCTAGAGACTCAAACATAGGCCCCTTAAAATCATTAGGATAGCCGATGAACGTAAAAATATTAAATTTTAAGATTTTTGGGAAGTGGATTCTCACTTTTTCTAGAGGTTTTGGAGCTCTCATCATTTTCTCATATTTAGATCAGCGTTACACTGAGTCATGGGATTTATCTTCCTCAAAATTTAAGGATAACTATTTTATTTTGAATTATTTTTGTTAGGACAAATTTCCTGACCCTTAGGCAATGTTACCACTAAGAATTATATTTTCGGAATTGATAAATTTTTAAAAATTTTTATACATATTTCTAACTCATCACCCAACACTCTCATAAAATTTCAGATCAATCCTACATCTATATAAATCGTGAAAATTCTGTTAGTAGAGAAAATCATGCGCTGGAAACTGCTGGACTGTTACATTTTTCAGACTTCTAGAGGTCAGAATCATATCTTACCATATGAATTTCATTTTGAGAAAAATTAGGGTGATTTCTCACCTAACCTTTAGATTACCCTCCAAATTTTAGGCAAAAAGGACGTTCAGTTTGAGAGATAAAATTCTAAGAGCGCTTATAAGTCCTGTGTTCCAGATTCGACACTATCCTAGTTCCTTAGCTTTGAAAACCTCTGAACCCCTTGTTTAGGCTTAGTTATTGTGAGATGGCACCCTTAGAAATAATTTCTACCATATTCTCATACATCCCTAAGAATTTTAGGCCCAACCCTCTTACTTAAAGTAGATTATAGTAACCATAAAATGCCATTTACCAATCCCTCACATAGATCTTCGACCATGTCTAACAATGAAAGTAAATAAGATCTCGTAAGGTTTTAATGTTTTTTTATTGTTGGATTTCAATTTAGTGATCTTTGTTGATGTTTTCTTTGTTGGAGAATACATGAAGGTCCCCACAATGTTAGACTAAATCGGCCACACGGGAGGGCAGAACCATACCTAATATATTGTGTAAATGATTGGATCTTCGTTCAAATCCCGAGGGTCGACACTCGGAATTTTGAATGGATACTAATGAACTCAATGCTCAAATGCGAGTAGAAGATCTATGTATCGGATCCGAATCTACTTAAACTGTTCACCCGTGATGTCGACACAATAAAAATCGCATCCTTGTTCTAACTGGACGACTTTTGTGCATTCTCTTGGAATGTGTGTGATTGTTTTCTTTGGATGACTAAAATAAGATAGATGTATAGACGACCCTAGGACGTAGAAGCTTAGCCACTTAGACCCTATAAAGAGTTAGAATACGGTATCCCTAACCTTATCTTTCTGTCGCACCTTCAACTATTAAAGAACTGTCGATGATATCTCATTCACTTTGTTATCCGCTTGTTTATCCACTCATTCAAGTGACCATTCGATCATGCCAACCTAATCAAACCCAGATCTATCTTTTAAACTCTTGAGTAGTCATTTCATTAGCGCTCAGACATCCTTGATACTTATCTAACCCTAATCGTCTTAGATCCTTAACTATAAGAGCACCCACACAAACCTGAGAAATATTAGGGAGTTAGATGATTGAATGATGTGAGAGACCAATCAATATATTCAGAACCATCTAGGAATCAGAGTGCGCAGTGGAAGCATGATAGGAATTTGGGGGAGCTTGTAAAAAAATCGATGTCGAGTACGGATTTATTTTTAAGGGGGGTGGATTGTGATCGCGTCTGACCCGGAATAGTTCAGAAAGTTAGACGAGAAGTCATAAACTGAGATTGCCCTCAATCTTTTATCGACGATGCTTAGGAAACTTCGGGGACGAAGTTTGTTTTTAAGGGGGGTGGTTTGTAACGCCCCAGATTTTCGAGATTTATTTGAAAATTTTTGAAAATTCATTTTTAATTTATTTTTTATTAATTATCGTATATTTACCATTGATTTGCGAATAGCGGGACATCCGTAGGAGATCCGATAGGGGACCCTTTACAAAAGTTGCTTAAAATGATCCCATAAACATCGTAGAAAGATCAGATTTCAAAAATCACGCACTTTTTAGATAATTACGAAAATGCCATTAGTTAAACTTAAGTTAAGATGCCATTTTTAAGTATTATAGTTTCTGACGATCGCTTTCACGCAAAACCCTGGATTTAAGCTTTTGGGCACATATTAACCATACACGTTAAATTTCAGCCCTTAAATCATAGTAGAAGTGGTCCAATTGTCAAATCAACCCCTTAACCGTTGATTTTCATGTCCATCGAGTGAGGAAAGTGGATGGTTAGTCGTAGTTGAATATTTGTCTTCATATGAATGATTTGGATCGTCTTTATCATGGACCAATAGTGTGATTTGAGTGCCCCACCTTGATAAGCATCTTTCTTATGCGCGAAGTTATCCCGTTTTAGAAATTAATGAGTTACCAACTCTTTTTAAATCTGAACCTTTCAATTCACCCACTTCTCACCATCAATCGCCTCTCAAATTTGGACCACTTATTATACTCATATGACTACGAGTTTACACAAAATTTAGACCCCGATTTATAATCCTACACCGTTGAACCACAAAGCCAGCACCTTCCTTTTCCGCCAAAAATTGAAATTTCAGATCTAGGCATTTCTCACCATCAATCAACTACTAAATTTTGTACAATTGTTTGCCTATCATGACTACATATTTTTCCAAAATTTGGGCCCTGATCATCAAGCGTAGACCGTTAATTGAGATTAAGACCATTTTAGCACCCGTTAGGCCATTTTCAAGGATCGGCCAATCTAGAATGTGGATCATTAAGAAATTTACGTATTCTGACTCTACTCTTCGAGCTTAATAAGATGAACAGATTAGAATTGATCATAGATCATCCGAATATTGAGATTTGATAAACCCACCTCAAGAGGTTGTTACACAAGACCTCGCGTGCACATCCCTCTCCATATTTCTACTACGCACCTCCAAATCCTTCTCCTAACCCTAGCCTCCATGCCCTAGAGAAAGAGAGAAGAGAGAGAGAGAGAGAGAGAGAGAGAGAGAGAGAGAGAGAGAGTTCTTTCTCATATTTTTCCAGCGGCTAGGATCTTCTGCAACCCTCTTCTTCTAAGTCCATCCTAAGGTGAGGATTTTCCTTCAAGCCTTTCATTAATAATATTATGATTATCATAAGTTTCTTTTGTGGCATGTGAAGTTATTTCGTTTTGAATTGCTTATCCATATAACATGAAGTTCAATGTGGGATTTGTAATGAATATCATTATATGATGATGTGATTCCTTGTTTACATTTTTTTACTAAGAAGCATGTGTATTTGTGTTATTTATCTTTGTGAAATCTATGCACTTATTTCCTTAATCTATGTTTTACAAGTAACATTGGTTTTCATATTGTGATGTGAAATATGTGTATAAGATCATCATATGTACACCCCATTATTGTATACTCTTTGTCCCTAAGTTGGTAAAATTATTCGATGTATAGAGATGGAACCCGTGAGAGGTGTCCATGATGGAAGAATATATCTTGACTTGACTGAGAGAATGAAGTGATTGTTTGTTAATGGATCCTTACATGTACATGATGCTTGATTTGATCCATTTACAGTACATGGGTATTTTAATGAATTTGGTCATGATGTACAACATTGGCTTTCTGGGACATGATGAAATCATAAAACGGGACAATGAGTGGACACTAATGGTATACAAATTCTCATGAGCCGGGGGTTGGTGCTATGGACACTAATCTCGTGCTGTCGGCCTATGCTGGGTTGCTTGCGACTCCCCATAGTGACCATTGAGTTTTATTTAAATCGGTTGTATGCGAAAACACTTAAATAAAGGTGAAACTAAAGTCATGCATTCACTTGGCTCCATGTGGGTGTACGGAATTGAGAATAGGCTAGAGCGTCCTACTTCTCCCGTACACTGTCACGTGTAGATTTGGGCTATGAGCGTCCCGTTTCTCACGTGGTCGGGCAAAACTATGGGCTTGTGCATCCCAGGAACCTCTGGTGACTAGTGGCTAGCGTGAAGTCGTAACAGGGAGTCTCCCACTTCATGTATTGTGATTCTAGCCAGGGTGCCTTAGCCAGAGCATGCATTCCATGCATCGCATTAACAAAGATTTTTACTTGATTGTTTTGTTTGAATAAAGATATTATTGTGTTGCGTTACTCTGAGTTTTGTACATTGTTATTCTTGATAGTCTTGGAGGGAATATTCCCCACTATGATAGCGTTTAACGCTATCCCAAACACAATTTAGATGATGCAGGTGAAGATCCAGGTATTGAACCCGATTTTTAAGGAGAAGAGTTCAATGTTCGTACAATCACATGGCGGATGACGATGTTGGAGAAACTTAATCGATGTTTTCATTTATTAAATGTTTCTTTTGAATAGTTGATACATTTATGGAATTGTAATAAGTCTTCAAGAGAAGACATGGTTTTGTATTTTAATTAATCAGTATGGATATTGGTTGGTTCCCTTATTTAAACATTGATGACAACGTAGTAAGTTTGATAGAATAAGATGATAATTGTTTCCGCCATTGTGCTTGAATGCTATATTTTATTATTTGACAAATTAATTATTCCATAAATTACTTGGGAATTCGGCCGTCGTGCTATACACGAGAGTCGAAAATCTCGGGTCGTTACAGAGCGCTTGTAAAGGGTCTCACTCTGCATTATGAATGAACCGGCGCATCTTCTGACCTGAGTGCGCATCTTGGGCTCTTCTGATAAGAATCCGTACTTCAAGTAGTCGACGAATGGTCTCTTCCAGTCGTTTTCTTCTGTGATTTCGAAGCAACAGATGGGATTCACGCTTGATTCGTCGCTGCGCGGTAGGGTAGTTGGTAAGATCCTTCTTTCTTCGATCGTTACTTGAAGTGGGCTGCCTCCGGGATTAGCCAGGGCAGCGGCCAGGTTGGCCAACGCGTCGGCCTGTATGTTCTCTTGCCTTGGTATATGTGAAACGCTGCCATTGCAAAACTGGTCGAACAATGATTGCGCTTGGTGGCAGAAGGGCGACAACTCGGGCTTGCGAACCTCATATTCCGTCGTTAGCTGTCTGATGACTAGCCTGGAGTCGCCGTAGATCTGTATTGCCTTGATACGCATCTCGAGGGCGAGTTGTAGTCCGATAATAAGGGCTTGGTATTTTGCCTCGTTGTTGGTACAAGTCGGCACGATCGTGAATGCATAGGGCAGTAGATCTCTCTGCGGGCTAATGAATATAATTCCTGCTCCTGCCCCTGTGGACCTAGCGACTCCGTCGAAGTACATTTGCCAGGGTCGCGGTTCTTCAATCATCATAACCTGGTCATCTGGGAGATCGTATTCCATTTCTTCATTGCTTGGAATGGGGTAGGCAGCGAGGAAGTCCGCAATCGCTTGCCCTTTAACGGCTCGGGCCGGGACGTAAGTGATATCGAATTCCGAAAGGAGAAGGGCCCATTTTGCTAAGCACCCCGGACAACATGTTATTTGAGAAATTTGATCAGATCAGCCTTGGATATCAATGTTATTTGATGTGAGAGGCAGTAATGCCTAAGCTTCTTCACGACGAAGATGAGGGCCAGACATATCTTCTCGATCACTGAGTAGTTAAACTCGGCCCCTACTAATGTGCGACTTAGATAATACAGTGCGTTCTCCTTGCCTTCTTCGTTTTTCTGTGCCAGGAGCGCCCCTAGCGAATTATCACCCACTGCAATGTATAGAATCAGCGGTTTGCCCTTGATTGGGGCAGCGAGGACTGGCGAATTCCCGAGCATTTCTTTTAGTGAATCAAAAGCTTTCTGACAGGCGGCGTCCCATTTGAACCTGACATTTTTCTTATTGAGTCGGGAGAGAATGGCTGACAACGACCAGCTAGGTTTGAAATGAATCTCCTCAGGTATGCTACGCGGCCCTGGAAGCTTTTCAGCTGCTTCAGGTTCTTTGGAGGCGGCATTTCTATGATGGCCTTAATTTTCGCGGGATCGATTTCTATGCCCTGTGCCTGACCACGAAACCCAAGAATTTGCCGGATGCAACCCGAATGCGCATTTTAGCGGATTCATGCGGAGGCTCTTCCTACGCAATCGTTGGAACACTTGCCTTAGGTGCTCCCTGTGCTGCTCGTGATCGGTCGACCTGACGACTAAATCATCCACATAGCATTCAACGTGTTTATGCATCATGTCCTGGAATATGACGTGCATCGCGCGCTGGTAGGTTGCCCCTGCGTTCTTTAATCCGAAGGGCATTACACGGTAGCAGTAGATGCCGAGAGTCGTGCGGAAAGCCGTGGCTTCTTCGTCTTCTGGGGCCATGCGAATTTGATTGTATTCCGAAGGGGGGTGTGACCTTGTCCGCCTGGGTGTAGTGGGCTACATCTAGGTCGAGTCTGACCAGCTCGTGAAATGGGTCCGCTATCGACGAGCCGGGTGGGCATTGGCATACCATTGACGAGGCGGATAGTGAGGTCTTTTCTACTCGCTTGGTTATGCGCGCGATGTGCGGCGGCCAGTATTAGAGTGTACTAGACCTCGGTGATGTCCCAGATGAGAACTATTTTGATATGTGGATTAGTTGAGGATTGACATGTTTGTATTGCATCTCTAACATATAACACTCGGCCATGTAGGCCCTTGCTTCGCATAGCCTTGGGATGGCTAATAGCATTTATGAACTTGGTACTTAGCCCTTTATCACTTTCGCTTACTCTAATATCTGTATACTTATTATATGAGCACACACGCACTCTACTGAGCTTCGTAGGAGGCTTATGCGCGTTTGTTTACGCTGCAGGTACTAGGGCACATCAGCAGCATTGAGCTCGGTTCATGTACCTGATATTTTGGACTTTTGCTACATTTTGTGTTTCCCCTTTCCAGCACTGTACTCAACAATATAGTGGATATCTGATGATGTTTTATGGTTTTGATTATGCTTCTTTACAAAAAAAAATTTCCCCTGAAAATCCTCCTAGTGGGATCCCAGGATCGGAACCTAGCATATGAGAGCTAGGAGCCGAGAATGGGGTACTACGAAGGCTGTTGGCACCAAGGTCGGTGATCGGGAATTTAGTGAGCCCGGTCCCCGGGTTTTGGGCGTGACATCCTAGCCTTCCAATAGGTGTAGTTGGACCCGCCAAAGTATGGTGGATGGTTGACAGTACTCCCATCTTGGGTATTCATAATGCTAGTGCTCCGGTATCGGATCTCACTCTAGACGGTTAAGTCTTTGAAGAGTAACCCGCTCTGATACCAATTGAAATTACGTTAGGTGGTCTAACACGACACCAATGTTTGTGCGTGCAGAAGCTTAAGAACGGAGTAGCTAGAATTATGGCTTAGTCCTGCGGGCGGGGGGGGGGGGGGGGGGGGGTTAGGACCTTTTGAAATTCTTTTTGCCCACTTAGCAATTTTATCAAATCAAACTAAATAAGCAAAAACACTTTGGCTTCCAAGCCTAAGCGGGTCCAATCACTAGACTAGCATATGGTTAAGCAATAAGCTACCTAGTCTAAGCATGCATAGATTAACATATGATTAAACTAATCAAGCACCTAATCTCTGCAATCCTAAGTAGACTATATGAGAATGGATCATAAAGCTCAAGTCTACTTAACTAAGTGAAAGTACATCTTATGTGTGTGGATGTGCCTATCAAGTGCCTATCATACATTCTAATTAAGCATTCATAATTAAACAATTAAACTTAATGTATAACAAGAAATGTGCTTAACTCAATCACAAACACCAACATGTATAGTGGTTCGGTCACCCTACTCCACTCCCGGTTCAAGTACTCAACCCCTTTGAGCACGCTGGCATTCACTAGGGAGTTTAAATTTGGTTCCTCCCAACAAAGGTGTTTTAAATTGGTCTACCCAACTAGAAAGTTTACAGGTTCCTTCCAACCTACACGTACAACTCGTGTTGGTGGTTCTCCTTGGAAACTTGTTTAGGCTCTACAACCAGGCCAAGGTCCTACAACCGAACCTCAATTTAGGCTTACTCAAGCCAAGGTCCTTAAACAAAACCTCAATTTAGACTTCACTCATGAGTCAATGTCCTACAACCGAACTTCAATAGCTTTAGGCTCTACAACTAAACTTAGCGTTTACTCCCAATGGAGGCTCCCCACTTGGAGACTCAATTCGACCATACAACCGGGTCTAGGTCCTACAACCGAACCTATCGAGTTTGAAGACAAACTCTACACTCAATTCCCACCGATCAAATAACGGGCAGAAAATAGGTAAATAACGACTATTCCGATCGATCTAAATATTTCGATCGATCGAAATATCAGTCCAATGATTTCATCAAGTTGCTGGACAAGATATCTGATCGATCCAATAGTGTTCCGATCGATCGAAAATTAATTTCAATTGATTGGAGTTCCAATCGAAAATTGTTGTTTGGGCAGTTTTGTTTACAACAACTTCCACCTCTTTAATTAGCCTAATTTATCATGTTTTTCTTTATGATCTAAGGCTAATACGGTGACTAAGGGTGTTCCTAGTTGGTCCAAGTCATCTAAGAGTTTTTGAATGTTTTGGTCTAAAGGGTTAGGGTCACCAAGGCATCTCATTTACCTGTCTTCTTCCTTGATGCTTCTTGTCCACTTGAATCTTCGGTCTTCAGCTTGTCAAGGCTCAACCAACATTACAACACATGGACACAAGACAAAAAAGGTGCACTTGTATGCCACAAAAAGTACACTATCAGGTGGATTTGATTTAAAATACCTCGGTAGGGAGGAATCAAATTTAAACTCCCTAGTGAATGCCGGTGTGTTCAAAAGGGTTGATGTTAACGTCAGATTTTGTAACTGGATCCTCCGGACGTTCACCTTCTCTCCAACAGATACCTTCCTCCGCCGGACCTGAAAGAAGACAGAAAGCAACCAAGGGTGGCTGGTGTCCAGCCGTTAGCCCTCCGATGCTTAAGTTAGGCCGAAGCAAGAAGAAGAATAACCAGGCAAAAACAGGCCAGAGATTGAATATTGTGTGTACCTTTCTCTTTAATGGAGTCATCCCTTTATATAGATCTGAAGCGATCCAATCTGTTACGTAAGATATCGAAATCCCACTGATTTCGAGTACAATACTGAGATCCCGCTGATTTCCTAGGTTAAGATCCTTATCCTTAAAGGCAAGATCTAACCCAATGACTTATTTTAGCAATCACGTTTCTTGATGGCAATCCCTTGAGATTCGGAACCACAGAGAAGATCCCAAAATCGACCTATCCGGGCTGCTGGTAGGCGTAGTAGTAACGCTGATTGCTCGTGTAGAGCTGGAGACCGTAGTTGGAGTCATAGCCAGCGAAAAGGAAGGAGACGTCGACGGGGCGGAAACCGTCGAATTAGGTGTAGCCCTGCTTGGTGTCGCAGAGGGATTGGACAAGCTGCTTGACGGGAATCGGATGCTGGTAAAGGCTTAAGGGGTGTCACCACAGAAAAAGTTGTTCGTATGTTGGAATATGGTCGCGAGTCCTAGTGCTCGCTCATTCGGATGTAATCCTTTTCACTGACTCGTGAGAAGGTCTGCTCGCAGATCGAGAAGAGAATCTCTGCTTTGCTTTATCTGACTATCGGCTATGGGAGCTCGATGCCTTGCGAATAGATGCTCCGTATTTGTCCATCTGCGACTCTCGATCAGCTTATCTCGAGAGTCGAATGGGCGTCCCGCACTTACTCATTCTGCGACTCTCGCTCAGATGATCTCGAGGGTCCAATGGATACTTCGTATTTACCCGATCTGCGACTCTCGATCAGATGATCTCGAGAGTCGAATGGGCGTCCATGTACAATCTTAATAGCTGAGTTGATCTCCATTATTTTGCCTATAACAGATGCCCCCCAAGTCCTTGCCGCCAAGAATTTTTAAGGGAAGGACTTAGCTCACTACCACACGTAACCGCCCGCTACCTTTATCGAGAACGGAACCCCACATGATGGGCTGGAATTAATGAGTGCCAGCTTTCAGCAGCCTTTCCGCAGACAGAAAATGAAGGGGCGCTCGCCACGTGTTTGAGGAGTTAATGGGCGTGCCTGCTCGAGTGCTGCGCCGAAGGAGGGACTGCCACGTGCCATCAGATGCGGCGAATGATTGCCTATAAATATACGGAGTCCGCCATTTCTCTGGTTTTCTACAGAAGCTCTTCGAAAGGAATTTTTTGCAGTCTTTTCTCAGTCTCCTTCCTCCGGCGCTTTCTCTTCCTTTCTTTCTTTTCTGGGTATAGGCCTTGGTCCTTTTCTTTTTCTTAATCTTCTTAAAAACCCCTTCATGGCTGGGAACTCTGACGAGACCACCTTTCCTCTAGGCGATGCTACCCCGGAATCCTCTGCTTCTAGTAGTGCGAGGGTTCCGGCAGGGAGATATAAGCAGCCGGATATCCTTTGTTCTATCGGAGGACCGGCTGGCTGAGTTACGGGAGAGATACCTGATCCCCGACTCAGTCGTTCTCCGATTGCCCGGAGACGGAGAGACACCAGCTCCCCCCCCCCCCCCCCCCAGGATGTGTAGCTTTCTATGAGTACCAGCTCATCGGGGGTACGCCTCCCACTCCATCCTTTCATACGCGATGTTCTCCGGTGTTACAAGATTGCCCCCGGGCAACTCATCGTGAATGGATGGAGGGTAGTTCTAGGCTCCTTTGCCCTCTGGGCTCAGGCGGCAATGGGGAGCTTACGGCGGAGGAGTTCCTCCGCATGTTCCGTCTGAAGAAAGCACCTTCCAACGAAGGCTGGTATTACCTGTGCTACTGGCACCGGGATAACTTCGTGTTGGGGAAACCCTCCTCGAATTATCCCGGCTGGAGAAAACGTTGGTTTTATGCATCCGGGAACTGGGAGTCTGCTTCTTCCAGGGGCCCAGGAGTAAAACGCTTTTTCTGTGAAGGTAGGCACAATCCCACATTGTGCAGTTTTCTCCAGTTTAAGTTTTTAGGGTTTTACTTCGTTCTTTGACCCTTGTTTGTGCTCGCAGGTATCCCGGCCTTGAGAAAACCAAGTTTGAAGGGAGGGATCAACGAGAAGATAGTCAAGGTGTACAAGGTGCCTGTAGGTGATAGGCACATCGAGGCTTGCTTGTCTCCCTCGCGACTTGCAGCAGCGGGCCTAATATCTAGAGGAGAAGCCGAGATGACGAAGGCAGGGGAGAAGAGGGGTCTGCTGCCCGACTAAGGGCACGAACTCCAAAAGGCAGAAGAGAACACCTGCCGAACCATCTCAGCCACCCGTCTGTAAGGGTAGTGATCAACCTGCCCCTCTCGCGAGCACGGCGGGGGCTCCGGCTGGGCCCAATATTCCCTCATTGGTGGTCGCACCTGGACCGCCAGTGATTAACATTGCTGATAATTCCCCAGATGGGGCGGGGTCCGGCTGCCCCCAGCTGATGAGGCTCGAGAGCAAATAGAGCCTCGAGAGCCGGCTCCTGCTCGCGAGTTGATCCCTGCTGCCGAGCAGGGCCTGCTCGCGAGTCGATGCCCCCACCTCGCGAGCCGCGGGTTGGTCGTTGCCCAACCGTCCGGGAGTGGGATGTATTCTATCCCCCGCCACCTCCATCCAATATGTAAGTTCTTGTTCGAGAACGTTCCCCCCCAAGCCTTCGGCTCTCTTCCCGAGCCAAGCCCTGAGAACCTTTTCCTCGAAGCGGGGGTAAGGATGGTTCAGGTAAGACCTTGTCAAGGCCCTGCTTTTATCTGTTGTTACGTTCCAGAATACTTTCTCACATTCTCCGTTACTTTTGCAGGGCTTAGATCTTATCCTGCGAACGAGGCGTGATATCGTTGCCGCCCGTCGCGTGATAGATGAAGCTGAGGGGAAGAGAACTGCCTTAGGAGAAGGCAGTTCAAGGAAGGGATCAACTCCTCAAGTCCCGTGAGGTAGTGATCTCCAAGAGAGATGAGGAGATCAAGATCCTCATAGAGAAAGTCCAAGTTTTGACCGAGAGGTATCAAGCTTTGGACTCGAAGTTTGCGAAGCTCGCCGATTTGAAGGAGAAGGCAGAGAGAGAAGGAGATCTTCCGCCAAGACAAGATCTCGTTGGAGGAGCGGCTTGCGGAGGCCAGGTCGTAGCTCAAAGAAGCCAACGAGAACCTGGAGAAAGAGCGCTCCGCTCTCGCACAGCTCAAGGACGACTCGATCCACTGGACGGGACGAGGAGAAAGTCGCCCTTGTAAAAATGCTCTCGGAAGAAGGTCCTCGGGCAATTTCCGAGTTCCGAAATTCGCTGCTATATGACGATGAAAGATATGAGTCATATGATGCTGGTCGTGACTTTGCATTACGAGTAGTGCAACGAATGATCCCGTCCTTCGATATGGGGGAATTTGGTCGAGTCGCGACCATCATAGCTGCAGAAGAGCAAGCTGCTGCTGAGAACGAGGCGACCGAAGCCACGCAAGCTGGAGGGGTTCCAGAAATGGGCCCTGAAGTCGAGAGCACGGCTCCTCCTCCGAGGGATTGACTTTCCTTTTTGTTTTCTCCTCTTGTACTTGCGAGCATATATATTTGTAATCATTTGACATTAATGAAAATATATTTTTGGAAGTGTTCTTGTTTACTGTCTTTTCCTTTGTGCACTGAATGCCTTCCTGTTTCAATGAGTTATGCTCAACCCGGGGGGTCGTAGTGACCATTCCCTCGTGGAGATAGATTGATCTATCGATTGATGAAATGAATTGTGCTCAATCCGGGGGGTCGTGATGACATTCCCTCGTGGAGATAGACTGATCTATCGATTGAGGCTAAGTCTACCAGGGGTAGAAGGATGGTCATCCATAAAATGAAAATGCGACCATCCTAGATGAATTCGACCCTACCAAAGGTAGGCAATTGGCCAAGGGATTGTATGCATCCTCTTCAGGGCTATTTAGGTCCAAGTAAATGGAGTAGCGACCAAAAGACATCTTCCACTTTATTCATAAAATGTTGTTATGAACTACATCGAATCTAGGGATAGTATCGTAGCAAGTGTTCCACATGCCAAGGGCGACGTACGGGCTTTCCCTGCATGTTTCAAGGTAGTAAGTACCGGGTCGCACAATCCTGATAACCCGATACGGGCCTTCCCAATTTGGATCCAGCGAACGAGCGGGAACTCCAAGTCGCTGCCTCAGGACCAAATCTCCAGGCTGGAAGGATCTAGGTCGGATCTTAGCATTTCGATAACGAGCAATACGTTGTCGATATGCTGCCACTCGTACTTGGGAGGCATTTCTTCGTTCTTCCAAGAGATCGAGATGAAGTCGGAGGTTTTCCTGATTACGCGGGGTCATACTGCTCGATCCGATACGAGGGTAGTTGAATTTCCACTGGTACCACTGCGTCGACACCAAATGCTAAGGAAAAAGGGGTTTCACCTGTTGATGTACAAGCCGTGGTTCTATATGCCCATAATACTTCTGGCAGAAGTTCTGGCCACACACCTTTACATTCACCTAGCTTGGTTTTTAAATGGTACTTATGATCTTATTCACTGCCTCGACCTGCCCATTCGCCTGAGGATGATATGGAGAAGTGCGGAGATTACGTATCTTCCATTTGTCACAAAATTCAAAGGCCGCGTTGTCGAACTGCGTTCCGTTGTCGGTAATTATGGTGTGAGGGAGTCCGAAACGGCATATGATATTTCTCCATATGAACTTGGTAGTCTGTTTCTCAGTAATCTTGGCTAATGGTTCTGCCTCAGCCCATTTGGTGAAGTAATCAACCGCCACAATTGCGAATTTATTTTGTCCCTTTCCCATGGGCAAGGGTCCAATGATACGACCCCCCACTGAGCGAAAGGCCAAGGGCTATCAACTGGAGTCATCCGTTCGGATGGTACATAAGGTATAGGTGAATAACGTTGGCACTTGTCACATTTTTTAGAAATTCAATTGCATCTGCTTTCATAGTGGGCCAATAATATCCTTGCCGCATCGCCTTATATGCTAGGGATCGCCCCTGGGGTGATTACCACATGCTCCCTGGTCTACTTCGTCTAGAACACGAAGGGCTTCTTCTGGATGAAGACACCTTAAATAGGGCAAGGAAAAACTCTTGCGCAACAATATTCCGTCTTGCAAGGTATACCTGGCAGCCCGAAGGCGAATTTGTCTTGCAGCTTTCTTGTCCTCTGGTAGGTATCCGTCTCTGAGATACAGGATGATGGGATCCATCCAGCATGGGGATGATTGTACCGATATTACTTGCTCGAGAGTTGCGTGGTCGATACTTAGGTTCTGACGATGCTCGATGGGGGCCGAATGTGATAACTCGGATTCTGGTGCGGAGGTAAGCTTTGCCAGGGAATCGGCAAGTTGGTTCTTCTCGCGAGGAATATGAATTATTTCATAAGTCTTTAGTTTTGCGAGCAGGATGAGGACACGAGACTTGTAGAAGGCCATCCTTTCTTCTTTGGCCTCGAATTCGCCAAGGACTTGGTTGACAATGAGCTGAGAGTCGCTATGAATTGACAGATTCTGAATTGCAAGGACAATGGCCAATTCGAGGCCGACGATCAGGGCTTCATATTCTGCTTCATTATTCGAGATACGAGAATCGAAACGCAGAGCATATTGGAAATGCGACCCATCGGGAGCCACTAAAATCAGGCGCTCCACTGCCACTGGCCCGCGACGACCCGTCTACGAAGAGGGACCAAGGAGGCTGGTTGCTGGTCATGGTATTATTATCAGGAGAGTATGTGAATTCAGCGATGAAGTCAACCACGGCCTGGCCCTTTACCGCGTCCTAGGGCAGAATGAGATATCGTGCTCGCTGATCTCGACTGCCCATTTAGTTAGGCGTCCGGAAGCCTCAGGCTTTTGAAGGACTTGCCGCAGTGGATGATTCGTTGGTACTAAAATAGCGTGGGCTTGAAAGTATGGTCGCAGTTTTCGAGCTGCCGTAACTAAAGCTAGGGCCAGCTTCTCCATATCAGAATACCTAGTTTTGCATCAACCATTGCTCGACTGATATAATAAACGGGCCTTTGTACCCCGGAATCTTCTCTTATTAAAGCGGCGCTAACGGCCGTGGTGGACACAGAGAGATAAAGAATGAGTTGCTCATGTGCTACAGGCTTAGACAAAATGGGGGGTGTGCTCATGTATAGCTTCAATTGTTGAAAAGCCTCCTCACACTGTGGTGTCCATTTCCAATCAGACTTGACAGTTGCACGAAGGAGTTTGAAGAACGGTAAGCACTTGTCAGATGCTCGCGAGATGAACCTGTTCAATGATGCGATGCGACCAGCCAGACGCTGGACGTCCTTCAGAGTGGTGGGGGATTTCATCTCTATCAATGCTTTTATCTTTTCAGGATTTGCCTCAATTCCGCGCTGGCCGACCATGAACCCGAGAAACTTTCCTGCAGACACTCCAAACGCACATTTTTCTGGGTTCAATTTCATTTGATACTTCCTCATTAGATCGAAGGCTTCTCGAAGATCAGAAATATGATCATCTCTTCGGTGCTTTTCACGAGCATGTCATCAACATAAACTTCCATATTCCTACCGATTTGAGCAGCGAATATTTTGTTGACGAGACGTTGATAAGTGGCCCCTGCATTTTTAAGGCCGAACGGCATTACCTGGTAGCAATATAATCCCCGATCTGTGATGAAAGCGGTATGCTAGCTATCAGGTGGATGTATCATGATCTGGTTGTAACCAGAATAAGCATCCATAAAACTGAGCAGAGCGTGTCCAGCTGTTGAATCGACCAACTGGTCAATCCGCGGGGTCGGGAAGCTATCTTTGGGGCATGCTTTGTTTAAATCTGAATAGTCGACGCACATTCTCCATTTGCCATTAGCTTTCCGGACGAGGACCACGTTCGCGACCCACTCTGGGTAGTCTACTTCTTTTATGAAATTGACCGTGAGTAGCTTCTCGACTTCAGCTTTGATCGCCATTTGTCTTTCTGCAGTGAAGGCACGTCGATGCTGGTGTACGGGCTTATGTTTCGGGTTGATATTGAGGCGATGTACAATGACATTGGGGTCAATGCCTGGCATATCTTTATGAGACCAAGCGAACATGTCCTGGTATTCGGTGAGGAAACGACCAGATCTTCATGATGGACACTGGTTAAAGAGGATCCAATGTATACGACCCTGGATGGGTCACCTTTGGTTAAGTGAATCGCCACTGTTTCTTCCCCAGAGTTTTGTTGCTCTGGGGTTCTGAGTAATGAAAAAACATTCATAGACAATTACAAGCATTCACAAAAGGTGCACAAGAAGGGATATCGCAAGGCGAATTTTATTCCAAAGATTTTGAGATCTTGTACATTCCAGGCCGTGGTCTGGCACGGGCCCTTAATTACATCGAATGATCGATGACCCTTGATTAGAAGGCAAAAGACTAGTCAGCAGGGACTATGGTCTTAGAGTTTTGTGGCCATGAGACCTGTGTTTGTTTTGCTGTATTCTGAACCACCTTTGTATTAGTCGGATGTCTATATCCCATATTTTAGCAGGAGACCCGAGTTGAAACTGTCAGGGTTTATTATTGAGATAGACGACTCTAGGCCCGCGCCTGTCAATGTAGGGACAGGTGACCTCGGGAAGTCCATTCTACAGTTGTGTGTACCTGCGCAGTCCAACCGGCGGATACTGTCCAGATGGGTAGGGCATCGACTGTTGTGTTGTGGCAGTTAAGCAATTGGTTTGTAGAGAGTCGAAACTCTTTGGCATGGTTTATTGTGGTAACCATGGCCCTGTTGGTCTATCTTTTAACACAAATCGGATCATGCCTTTATAGTGAGCGTAAATATCAGCATATTTGCATAGCTCTGGATGTTGGCGACTCCTTTCCGGGAAGTTACTCCGTTCATCGCATCGAGTCGGGTTAAGTCTCGAAGACGCTCGATTCTTCTCATCTAGAGTTCTTGAAACGATTGTTTGACCGTTCCGTTGCGTCCGGAATGCTCGAAATGCCCAAGACAGGCTCCGACGGACCTTGAAAATACTCAAAATTGAGGCCGGTGCACCTATTAACACGTTCTGCACTTGGCTGGTTTCTGGGTGCGTGAGACTTGATTTACGGGTGCGTGGGGCTCCACGCACCTGTCAATTCAACGTTGATTTCAACACGAATTTAGGGGTGCGTTGGTATATATTCAGGGTGCGTGAGTCCATTTTACCAAATTTGTCTTTTGCTGAATATACGGACGCGTGGGGCCGATTTGACTGATGCGTGGGGTACTTTTGGATGCGTGAGGTCCTTTTACAGGTGCGTTATTAAATATATGAAGTTCAGACCTTAGCAACGTTTCTGCGCTCGGAAATAGGATTCCGATGAACGGAAAGGTGTTCCGGCGAGGATTCTTGGGTTTCCGGCAGCGGCAGCTCTCTCTCTCTCTCTCTCTCTCTCTCTCTCTCTCTCTCTCTCTTTTTGGCGTCCGTATGAGCGGGACGAGGGGTATTTATAGGTGGAGTCGGCCAATAGGAAGCTGCGCGTGTTACAGCACCTGTTGAACGCTACCAACGCACCTGTTTACTTATTTGTAATGTCCAAAATCATACGGGTGCATGGGATTTAATTACCGGTGCGTAGGCTCCACGCACCTGGAACCATCTCTTAACTGTCCACGGATTGTGGGGGTGCGTTGATTAGTTTTCAAGGTGCGTTGGGTGCGTGGGGTGCTCGGATTTTCAGGGTGCGTTGGATACGTAAATGTGGGCTCCATCCGATTGGGTTTTGATTTTCGGAAGGGTTTGCGGGGCCCGTTTCGATTGCGCAATTACTTGCACTGTTCATCATAAATAGTAACGGAGTTGCGGGTTCATTTCCGGGCGGTTCTGAACATGGTGATCGGCGGGGCCCACTAGGAATTTGGCTAAGTCTAAGGAAGTCCCGTGTACTTCCGTTTTGCGTGCGCCGGAAGGCAGTTCTTTGCATGATCCCTTCAGAGGTTTATTTGGCTTATTTTAAGAGTGTCCACTATTTGGGACCCCAACAGATGCCCCTCCGGTGGGTCGCGACGGGCGCACGATCGGCGGGTGCGACGCACCGGACTTCCTGGGTCCCGCTATAAATAGATGAGACGGCTCATCCTCGTCATTTCACTGTTCTTTCCAGACATCTCACATCAAGCCCACGCACCCTTTTATTCTCCAACGCACCCAACAACTGTCTCCAACGCGTCTATTTAATCCGTACGCACCCACTTATTCAAGGTAGAAGTGACTTCAGGGGTGCGTGGGATGCACACGCACCCTATAATTTGAACTTGGGACTGACTATTCCCCTTTTTTGGATGCGTAGGGTGGTACGCACCTGTAAACCCTTTGAATTTTGTGGACATCCCGAGTTTTTTGGGTGCGTGGGGCGTCTACGCACCCTTCGTCGAACTCTAGGCAAGCCTTGGTGCTTCACACACCGTGAAATTGGGTTTGAGTGATTTTTAAGGGTGCGTTGGGAGCGTACGCACCCAGCTGATGAATTTGGCAGAAAGGGTGTATTTATTGGGTGCGTGAGGCCTTACGCACCCTTCGTCGACTTTGTTTGAGATATTGCCCTTCACGCACCCGGAAATCGGGGTCTGCATAAGTTTAAGGGTGCGTGGGGTCTTACGCACCTGGAAATATGATCTTGTCATCCCCTCGAATTTCGGGGTGCGTGGAGACTCACGCATCCGGCTTACAGGACTTGTAAAAATTTATTTTAAGCAATCTTCTGCAAAGATAGGTATTCAAGTGTATGAGCCCTTAACCTCTGCCTCGTATTTGGGCACACGTATTCGGATTTTGAAGAGGCGTAGGGTCTCATAGACTTTCGAGTTTTCTAGATCGCATTAGTTTTGGAGAAAATACCTACGGTGACCTTAAGTAATGTTTCGAGTGTACCTGAGCATGTCTTCTTGCCTCTTCTCTCTCTTCTCTTTTTTTGACTTCACTCGATTAGTTTTTTCCTGCTTCCTTTTTTTTTCTTTCTCTTTTGTCGGACTGCTGTATCGGTTCATCAGCCTTGTTTCCTGGCAGACGATGGTTGTAACACGCGCTTCCCTCCGTGAGGCCCGTGACTGCCTGAGGCGGCTTCTAACTACTCTAGACCACCCCGAGGCTTGGTCATCTCTTGCTGGTTAATGCGACGAGGTGGCCGAAGCCTTGACTCATCTCGGTGCTGAATCCCGCCCCATTCTCCGAGCTATCCAAAATGTCTCGGCGATGGCCTCCATCTCAGACGAGCGTAAGGAGGCCATCTCTAGCTTCATTGGCAATTCTTCCCTTTTGGAGGAATTGGCGGTCCTGGAGGCGGCGGAGCCTTCTCTGACTGCTTCTTTCTTATCCCTGTTGAAGCGTCTCAGCTTCCTGAAGGAGGAGAAGAGGGAGAGCAGGCGGTTTCTAGCTTGGCTTGTCCCGTTGGCGGAGGCCAAGTACCCGGATCGCCGCGCTGGCATCTGGAGAATGGTCAGGGAGGTCATGCGAGAACATGACGACCTGGTGATCGACATCTCGATCATAAGGAACTATGCAAACGCCGAGCACTGAATTTCGATCTCGTGCAACAGTGTATTTCCATTTTAGTGGACTTAATCTTCAAAGAAGGCCAGGTCTGGGCGAAGGTTGATGAGTTGAAGGCTCGGGTTCTCCTGCTGACGCAGGACTGAGGCCCTTGTTTTCTGGCCTCGGAAGGGGGTCCCCACAAATTTTGAGTCGTCTTACATTGACTGTTGTTGTTTGATCATTTAGAAAATTGTTATTTAACAATTTAGCCATGTGGAATGGCCCTTATGGTTGATGAATGCTAATTTGATATTTTTCGCTTCACTTCTGTCTTTTCCTGCTTGTATGTTCTGTGGCGATGATGTTGCGGTTGTGAATGTTGTTCGTTTCATTTCTTCTTCCATTGGTTTCGAGTGTGTTCCGCAGTGGCTTATGTTGGCGCTTGTGCTTTGTTTATTTGCTGCTTTGTGTCCCTTTTGTCTTTTATGAATGGTTTGATCGACTTTGTGCAAACATTTCCCCTTTACTTTGTACCTGAGCTTTGCATACCGTTTGCAGGTTTATAATGGCCAGCGATCCTTCACAGGCCGGTCCTTCGGGTCTTCCCCAGACTCCTTCCAAGCGTAAGCGCGCTGCTGCCAAGCAGGTCGTCAGACCGTCCGTTGCAAATCCACAGTGGTTTCTCCCTCCAGAAACGTTCAACTTTTATGAACGCATCCTCACGTTATCGAAGGATATACAGAAGAAGATCCTTTGCGATAGGATCGTGCCACCTCCTTCAACAGGGGCACACAGGAGTAATGGGATGCATGGTACGCTCCTCTCCGGGGTTTCCAGAGTGACGGGGCAACGGGTTCTGAAGAGGGCGAGGCGAGTCCGTCGATCCCTACCCAGTCTACCAAGCGTGGTCGCCCGAAGAGGGCTGGCAAAGGTGCCAAGCAAGTGTACTTGGAGAACCAGACCAAGTCTAGATCGAACAAGATGAAGGTGGCCTAGTCTAGTGCCAAGCTTGTTACTGCACCACTCGTCATGAGGAATCCCTACACTCGGGAGTATATTCGTTATGCGAAGAGTTATCAACGGCAGCGGTCTCTCCCGAGCATCGAACTGTCCGACATCTGCAGGAACAACTCCTTCTACGGCGTCGATGCTTGGACATCCGGCCCGGCGCCATTCCTCAGTTGTTCTCTCTCCGAGAACGGGAAGCAGCAATCGGTCCTGGGCGTGAAGGATATGATTTTCCTAGAGCCGAATCACAATCCCCATCAGCCCTTTCCTATGCATTATTTCGAGACTCTCCGCCAAAGGTTTCACCATCTGGGGGATGCCGAAATCTGGTTGTCCGGGACGTTCCGGACTCGCGGCCATCTAGTCCTTCATCCGGCCTACGAGGCGTGGGCGAACCAGATCTTGGAACAGCACAGGGCGACCTTACGGGCGGTGGGTCTGTACAAGGCGATTGAAGCGACATCAAGCTACTTTTGCCGAGAGCCCTGGGTATATAAGGGCTTCCTCAACCACTGGTGTTCCATCACCAATTCCTTCCACATGCCGTGCGCGAGATGGGCATCTCGCTCTGGGATCTCAACAGGATCGCAGGCCTCCCAATTCGCGGGAGGATTTATGATGAATGGGTCCCGAGCGACGATGAGCTGTCGCGAAAGAAGAAAGGCATCAACGAAGGCTTCTTCTCCGAGGCCTGCTACGAGTTGTTTGCCGAACTACCCCAATTTTGGGGTCTCAAAGATAAGCTCCTATTCGAGGATTGGCTGGTCTACTTCAGCCACGGCTTGAAGTAAGTTTTCTGCAACGAATTGTGCCTTACTGTTCTGTCACGCTTCTTTCTTTCTGCTAATGCCTCGTCCTTTCCCCTCTTCAGCTTGGACTACGCGGCCTTCGACGAGGGTCGTGGTGATAAGGCGCTTTTGGAGAAACGAATGAGGGAGAACTTCCCGTGCCCCAACAAACTCTCCCCCTCCTGCGAGCTGGCCGGCTTCCTGGCATATTGGCTCAGTTGCGTTGCGCTTCCGAGCTCTAAGCAGGCGGATAATATCAGAGTGTCTTGCTTCGCCGTCCCAGGGGCCCTGGCGAACGGTCACCGGTACGCGTGGCTCCGGTGGTCTTATGTTCTATATACCGAGCATTCGGTTACGTCATCAGCAACAAGGAGCGCGCTGCTTATGGGATGAACTCCGCTTACTGTGGGTGGCACTTTTTCTCTGGTTGGCTTGGGGCATACTTCCCCTGGGTCTATGGCGTAAGGCGCGGAGATTACATCAGAGAGGGGAAGCTCCCACTACACTTTTTCCAGAAGAAGAGGATGATCAGCCATAACTTAAACACTATCGAAGATAGGATCGCGGGGCTCGATGACGTATACTTCTATCACTTCTCTGGTACCCGTAGCGAAGAGTCAGTCCTGTGCACAGATGACGACAGCATTGACTATTACGAGCGTTCCTTCCTGATCGCGATTCGTCCTTCGTCACTGCCACTCCGCGAAGGGCTGGAGTTCTGGAGGGAGCCTTATTATCCAAATCGTTTTGCCTGCCAATTCGGGTATGACCAGGGAGTGCCAGCGACCCTAGAACCAGTGACGCGCGAGCAGCGGGCGTACGGTGTTGGGCCTATTCACTGGAAGTGGATGTGGCGGCAACTTTTGCTGACCGAAACCTGTTGTTCCTTCGTGATCCCGGGGACGCAGTGTTTTGCCGGGGCCACCTTTGGGTGGATGAGGTGGTGGGCCCACCAATACGCGTTGGTGCGGAATAAAATGCTCGTTACCGAGTTCGTCTTCGTCACCCCCCCCCCCATCGTTACGCCTACTCTTGCCAACGGGCTCGGCTATGTATCAGAGAATCTTCATCAACCTGCAGTGCCAGCACGGAGAGATTGCAAACCTCCTTAATCGTGGTGATCGATCATGAAAAGCCGGAGCACACCCTGGAAGGCTGGATTGCCTATGGGGAGAGGAATGTGACAGTGGTGGGGCCAGAGTTCCCGTCTCTCGGCCCTATTGATGAGTTGCCTGCCGAGGGCGATGTTCTGAGAGGGGGAGATGACGGTGATGATGGTGAAGAAGGCGACGATGGTGATGATGGCATGGCTGAGGCAGGGGACGAGGAAGATGATGCTGCCGCGGAAGGCGATGGTGGTGGTAGGGAGACGATGATTGTAACGTTAGATTTTGTAACTGGATCCTCCGGACGTTCACCTTCTCTCCAACAGATACCTTCCTCCGCCGGACCTGAAAGAAGACAGGAAGCAACTAAGGGTGGCTGGCGTCCAGCTGTTAGCCCTCCGATGCTTAAGTCAGGCCGAAGCAAGAAGAAGAATAACCAGGCAAAAACAGGCCAGAGATTGAATATCGTGTGTCCCTTTCTCTTAATGGAGTCACCTCTTTATATAGATCTGGAGCGATCCCATCTGTCACGTAAGATATCGAGATCCCGCTGATTTCGTGTACGATGCCGAGATGCCGCTTATTTCGTGGGATAAGATCCTTATCCTTGGAGACGAGATCTAACCCGATGACTTATTTTGGCAATCACGTTCCTTGATAGCAATCCCTTGAGATTCGGAACCACAAGAGAAGATAAACCCAAACCCGACCTATACGGGCCGCTGGTAGGCGTAGTAATAGCGCTGATCGCTCATGTAGAGTGGAAACCGTAGTTGGAGTCATAGCCGGCTGAAAAGGAAGGAGACGCCGACGGACGGAAACCACCGAACTGGTGTGTAGCCCTGCTTGGTATCGCAGAGCGATTGACAAGCTGCTCGAAGGGAATCGGGTGCTGGTACTGAAGGCTAAAAGGTGTCACCGCGGAAAAGCTGTTCGCATGTTGGAATATGGTCGCGAGTCCAAGTGCTCGCTCATTTAGACGTAAACCTTTCAACGACTTACGAGAAGGTCTGCCGCGGATTTTACTTTGCCATATTTGACTATCGGCTATGAGAACTCGAGACTTGCGAATAGCTGCTCCGTATTTATCAATTCTGCGACTCTCGCTCAGATGATCTCGAGAGTCGAATGGGCGTCCCGCACTTACCCAATCTGCGACTCATGATCAGATGATCTCGAGAATCGGATGGGCGTCCGTGTAAAATTTTAGCAGCTAAGTTGATCTCTCATTTTGCCTATAACAATGATGCTATAGGCGGAGCTGGCAGAGGTGATGATGATGCGGGAGGTAGTGGAGGCGGAGGCTTTGATGGTGATGATGGTGATAATAATGGTGACAATGGTGGTGATGGTGGTGATGAGGGCGATGAGAGTGTATGGGCTGAGCGCGCCGGCCCTCGGGTGAAAACTGCTCCTCGTCTTCCCGTCGTTTGCGGTGGCAAGAAAATAAAGGATTTGTGGAAACTGCGTAGGGCCGAGCGCCTGCGGGAGCAGCTTCGAAGGAGGCTGGCGATGCTCCGATCGTTAACACGGGGGAAGTCAGGGAAGAGGGCGAGCTAAGCTCTCAAGCCAACCTGAGCGAAGGTTGCCCTACCCGGGGGAGCAATGAGAGTGAGCCTATTTATGATAGGTCTATCCCTGAAGAGGATGTGGGGGCAATCTTCATGGACTTGGATGATGAGGCACCTGTCGAGTCCGTCCTTCCCCCCAATCCTTCCGTGGCGGATGCTGAAGCTCAAAGCGGGGTGCCGAAAGCGATCGTCGCCATTGTGGAAGGGGTAGCGGTTCCTACTATTGAGTTGAGCGCGCTCGATCCTGTTGTGGGGGCTCCTCCTTCTGCTGAACCGTTGTTAATTGAATCTGCTATTGAAGTTCCGCCCGTCGCCACGTCGTGGCTAGTCGAGCTGCCACCGCAATTCCTCCTGTTGCTCGGCCAGCGCCTGATGCCGACATTCCCGAGGTCGTGGTGATATCCTCCCCGGAATTGCCTGAGCCATTGACTGAGGGAATGACGGCGCCGGCCCCACGTACGCCCCACTTCATCCAGCGTCGTTGCCGTTGGCGTTCCTGATGTTGCTGGTATGTCATTTGCTTTTATTGTCTTGACTGCTTCCCTTCTGACGACGTTTTTTCTGTACTAACGCTTTCCACTTTCTGTGCCAGTGGCTGCTCCTGCTGATGTCTCAGCGCCTGTGGCGTTGCCGGAGTCATTCGTCTCGTCCCTTCGGGGTCTGTCGAGGACCAAGTCAGACCTTCTCAAGGGTCTTCTGTCTGACATCGCCAACTCTTTAAGGCATGAGGAGGAATGAGCCTATCTTAGACGAGGCATTGCAGGCACTAGGGCTTAACGCTGCCTGGCTTGGGATTGACTTGTCCTCCGTAATCAGTCAAGTGACTCTGTTTAAGGAACTGGTGGCCCGAGAACGTGAGGCGAAAAGTCTCCAAATTGACCCTTCTACTGAGGAAAAGCGTGGTCACTTGCGGTCCCTTCTCCCAAACTGGAGTTACTGTTGAACCTCCAATTTATACATTGCATTGCCCATTACATGACATGGTTTGCATGATTTTCATGATTGAAAGGCCCATCTAACACATGTTTTGTGATTATAGGGGATGAGAGCGGACTTCATTCAATTAGGGATTAAAAGGAAGCCTTTGGAGCTAGTGGATGAAGGATGAAAGAGGACGAAGAAAGAATAAAGCAAAGAGAGAGAGAGAAAGAAAGAAAGAAGAACAAAGTGAAGAGGGCTGACCGGTCTTGACCGGTCAGCCAGAAGAGCCAGACTGCGGTCGCAGTTAAAGGAGAAGACCGGTCTTACCGGGGCCATGTGCACTGAAGAAAGGAGAAAGCCAGACCGACCGGTCTTGACTGGTCGGCCATGTATACTGGAAGCAAGAATGAAGCCCGACCGGTCTTGACCGGTCGGCTATGCACGCTGTCCATCTTGTTTAAACGAGTCCGACCGGTCTTGACCGGTCGGCTGTGCTCCCTGGAATGTGTAAAAGATCAGTCCGATCGGTCTAGACTGGTCGGCGCTGCGTAAACAGAGTCCTTTCTAAATCTGGACTCCGAAAAGTCTGCCCACTGCGTAACCTTTACGCAGATTCCGACGCAAGGGAGGTTTCTTGCTATAAAAGGACACCTAGGGGCTCTTCCTAGGTCATCAGAGAAGCTAAGGGACGTGGTTTTGGAGAGAGGAAGCTGTCGTGGAGCGTCTGCAACTCTTCTTTCCGGTTTTTCTAGTTTTATGCTTTCATTAAGAGTTTTAGTTGTAGCATGAATATGCTCGGCTAGAACCTCTCAGCTAAGGCTGAGAGGTGAAGCTTGTACCAATTCCATGTTGGATTCAGTTTAATTCAAGTAATTTTAATTCAAGTTTGAATTTTTCTTATGTTGTAGTTTCCAAAAGTGGTAGTTTGAGATGTTTTATGAGAGTTCATGTGCTCCGGACATGAGTTCCTTGCAATTCCTGAGATTATCATATAATGCTTATTTAGATTCGAATTATAGTAACCTTGAGCAGGCCATAGTCCATAGGCATGGCTGTTACTCCGCAGGCTATGGTTTTGAATTCTACATTGATTGAAAGGGACTAGATCTTGGAAGTTCAACTTTGATTTGGATTGAATGTGTGTGAATGCTTTATTTTTCAACTAGATGAGAGATAGGACTTCAAATCTAGTTGTGTTCCCTACTTGGATTGATTGAATTGAAATGGGATTGCTACAAGTGGATCCTTGAATGCCTTAGTACTTTATATCACTGATTTTTTTATTAAAGTTATTATTTTAATTAATTACTTAATTAATTTGATTTTCTTCTAAAAACTAAGTTGCTGGAGTAGTTTGGAGATTGTTCTAATTCCTGTGGATCGACCTCGGTCTTACCGAGATTTATTACTACATCGCAGCCTTACACTTGAGGCGAGCGAATAGTTACACGAGGCAGGGGTGGCCGCGGTGAAGAAGGACTGGCAGATTGTTGACGATGGGTGTCAAGAGGCTACCGCTCGTCTGGCAGAGATAGACAATGAGGTGGCTCGACTGCAAGCCGAACGCTCGATCGTCCACCTTAAACTATCCAAGCTCAGCGGTCAAAGGACTCGTTTGCAATCTTCCCTTGATCAACAGGAGGCGGAGCGCGACGTCGTGAGAGCCCAAGTCGTGGAGTTGGAGCAGTCTCTCAGGGACATTCCCGACCCCGCCCTAGTTCTAGCTGAAGCCGAGGCGACACGAAAGGCGGTCGAGGAGTCTGCAGCAAACTTGTTAGACCAATGTTTGAAAACTTTAAACAGTTGAGCTGTAGTGACCTCCATTTGTTCTTAATACTAATTTAGAACACGTTATAACAAATATTGTGTCAATATGTACACTACTCCGATTTTAGGTTCATGTTACGCTACTAAGTTATTTGTAATTTTTGAGCTTTGAACGCGAACTGACTGAGTCATTTGGGAAGAGCGTCCCTGTTAGGACCTAAACCTGTGCTTGTACGAACAGGGATGTGATCGAGCCTCTATTAAGGGCTTACCCCCTTTCTTAATGGCCTTGAAGAGCGGGGTGTCATTCCTGGCGTATTCTGAGCCTTGACGACTTCCTGATACCTGTGGAAGAAAAGGTAGATAATTAGCATTTTGCTCCGAACTTCATGCGGTATCATTTCTTTTTGGTATTTCCTCATCCCTCTAATGGGGCGCTTACAAAATATGATGATAGATTTCCATCAAGTATAATATTTTTCAAGAACTGACCATTCACCAGCGTACTGACGCCCTGTCCTTTGCAATCTATTACCCGGTAGGCTCCATTAGAGTACACCTCATCGATAATGCACACTGGATCCCATTTTGGATCGAATTTACTTTTTGGGCCTTGCGCCGGTGCCGGACGTTTCATCATTAGCACCAGGTCTCCTCTTTTAATGACCTTCCCCGGACCCGTTATCGTACGCAGCTGAGATTTGTTTTTGATACATTTCAAGCCTTTGCTGAGCGGCGAGTCTCTTTTCATCCAGGTCGTCAAGCTCGACCATTCTGATTTATCGTTGTACTCGGTTGTCAAGGAGTGTCGGAGCGCAACCCGTAGTGACTCCACCTGTATTTCCATCGGGATCACGGCTTCCGTGCCGTACACTAATGAGTAGGGTGTGGCTCGGGTGGCTGTGCGGTACGTGGTCCTATATGCCCATAGTGCTTTGGGTAATCGTCTGTCCCAGTCCTTCTTATTTTCTGCCACCGTCTTCTTCAGGATTTTCATGATAGTCTTGTTGAACGCTTCGGCTAACCCGTTCACGGGAGGGTAGTAGGGTGACGAATAGCAATGCTTTACTTTGAACTTCGTGCATAGCCTATCGATAGTGACATTTTTGAAGGGTGTCCTGTTGTCGGTGGTGATTCTTTCAGGGATACCGTGCCGGTATAATATGGCATGACGGATGAAACTTTCGACGTGTCTGGCTTTCACGTTCTTAAGGCAATGGCTTCAGCCCATTTAGAGAAATAATCGGTCGCGGCAAGGATGTATTGGTGCCCCTGAGAGGATGGCGGGTTGATTGGCCCTATCACGTCCATGCCCCAGGCGGCGAAAGGCCAAGATATCATTGATTGATGTAACTCTTCTGATGGCGAGTGTATTATATCTACATGTATCTGGCATTGATGATACTTCCTGACGAAGTCTATCGCGTCTTTCATCATTGTGGGCCAATAGTACCCCATATGTCGGACACGGTGATGCAAGTTCCTACCCCCTTGGTGAGCACCGCACTCCCCTCCGTGTGCTTCTTTTAGTATGGCGCATGCCTCATCCTGATCTAGGCAGCGTAGCAGCACTCCTTCATACAGAGAGAGAGAGAGAGATTAAGAAGAGAGAGATTAAGAAGAGAGAGATTAAGAGGGAGATTAGGACAAGAAGGTGGAGGTCAAAGCTTGGAGGGCCCCAACCATCATCCGAACCGTTCGATCAACCACCCGACCCGATCCAACCGTTCATCTTTTGAGGTGAGTGCAAGGGTGGTGCAATCTCTTTCTTTCTCCTTCCACTTCCTTTCATCTTTGTGGGCTCATGAGGAGGGACCACCTGTTAGGTGGTTCTTGGTACCTTTGGAGAGCCCCATAGTGGCGAGCCTCACCCGATGGCCGGTTCTCCTTGGTTCTTCCTCTCTCTTTCCTTTATCATTCTTGTATTGATTTGAGTAGATCATGGGGCTCATAAGTGGGCCACGTTGTAGGACAGCGTGCACTGCATCCTACCACAGTGTGGACCACCTTGTGTGGCCCACCTTAATGCTTATTTGCCATTTAACTTGTGGATTGGAGGACAAAAATCTGAGTGAAGGAAAAATGCATAGATCGGCTTGGTCTAGGATTTTTGGGCCCATCGTGTGATGGACAACCAGATGGATGGATTAGATCATCCATGTACGGACCCCACCAATTGTATATATCAACAACAATAATAATAAGTATAATAATAAAAAAAAAGAAAATAGGAGAAGTCCAGACGTTGGACGTTCTCAGCGTTAGAGACGCTGGAACTGTCCAGCGTCCAGATTCAGATCCAATGAGTGGAGTCCCCACTCGTGGGACCCACCATGATGTATGGATTTAATCCACACCGTCCATATTTTCTTTCAGGCCATGTTAGGCCTTGGAAAAAAAGAGACGGATCCAGATCTCAGGTGGACCACACCATAGAAAACAGTGAAAAGAATGATACCATTGTTGCCCATTGTCGTGTTTATATACCCAATATAGGGCTCTTCGGGTCCCCCATGAGCTGGGGAATCTGATAAACGGAGTGGATCATCCTCATGTGGGCCCCACTCGATAAAAACCAAGGAAAATAAAAATAAAAAAGAGGAACTCATAGAGTCAGGGACGCTGCAAGTAACCAGCGTCCACGGACGCTGGATTAGTTGGACTGCCCAGCAGGTGGCCCACTCGTGGGACCCACCATGATGTATATGTATCATCCACACCACCCATCCTACTTCCCAGATCATTTTAGGACATGGGCCCAGATCCGAGCCGGATCCAAATTCTGCGTGGGCCACCACATAGGAAGCAGTGGGAGACTGATGTCCACCATTGAAGCCTTCCTAAGGCTCACTGTGATGTTTATAATGCCATCCAGACCTATGGAGGGGAAAACACAAATATTAGCTTGATCCCAAAACTAATGCAACCCCAGGGGGTCCCACTCTGCAGACAACGTGCACGTGCACGTTGCCCAGCTGGTGGCCCACCCTGTGGGTCTCACCATGATGTATTTGTTTTATTCATGCTGGCCATCTATTTTTCCATGCCATTTTAAGATATGGCCCCCAAAATGAGGCAGATCCAAATGTCAAGTGGACCACACCCACAAGGAACAGTGGTCATTGATGCCCACCATTGAAAACTTTCTTGGGGCCACTGTGATGATTATTTTCATCCAACTAAAGGTTTTAGACCCATCTTTGGGTTCCACCTTGATGGATGTACTAAGTATCATGTCACCCGTCTTGACCGATGCGTGGGGCCCAAATTGAGTAGGCTTCACTTAGAAAATTGTGGTGATTGAATACCTACCACTGAAACTTCCTAAGACTGATGATGTATATTTTTCTATTCGACCGGTGGGCGGGGCCCACCATGGTCCTAACTTTAATATATATGTTTTATCCATGCCGTACACCTATTTTGTCGGCCTATTTTGTATGTGCAGGCCCAAGTATGGGGCCGATGTGGTCTCAAGTGGGCTATGCCACGAGGACCTTTACATTTCCAATGGGGCCCACAGTCTGAGTCCCACTCTCTGCATATATTGGGCCATTTAAGGCCAACGTCACATCATACGTTTGGTAACATGCTAGTATACTTAGCTTGATATGTCACACTGATAATATGCTTAGTATAATGAATACCCTGCTCATTCATATGCTCATACGTATCATTTGTATGCCTGTTGTGGATCACGATTAATCATAGTACATGTTATTTTGGCTTGTTATACTTAGGGGACCCGTACGAGACAGGGTCGCCCCACATGATTGCGCAGTATGCTTAAGCTTGGTGCATGACTTGGATTGTATGACTCATGCATTTCGCATTATGTAAGTCACGATCGTTTTCACACCCTAGCAGCATCGAGGTGGTGGCCACCATAGTCACATCATGGTTGGTAGTAATGGACACCGAAAACATATTTTAGCATGTGGGCGCTATGGATGTCCTTGGGTGAAAGTCCCTAAACCCTGTAGTACCAGTAGGATGCTCTAACGTCAAGAACGAGTGGATAACATGAGCGCTCGAGTGCCAAATACCAGTAGGCCACATCTCCCACTGTGTCGAGGTCGGTTGGAAAGGGGTGTGACCTTGTCCGCCTGGGTGTAGTGGGCTACATCTAGGTCGAGTCTGACCAGCTCGTGAAATGGGTCCGCTATCGACGAGCCGGGTGGGCATTGGCATACCATTGACGAGGCGGATAGTGAGGTCTTTTCTACTCGCTTGGTTATGCGCGCGATGTGCGGCGGCCAGTATTAGAGTGTACTAGACCTCGGTGATGTCCCAGATGAGAACTATTTTGATATGTGGATTAGTTGAGGATTGACATGTTTGTATTGCATCTCTAACATATAACACTCGGCCATGTAGGCCCTTGCTTCGCATAGCCTTGGGATGGCTAATAGCATTTATGAACTTGGTACTTAGCCCTTTATCACTTTCGCTTACTCTAATATCTGTATACTTATTATATGAGCACACACGCACTCTACTGAGCTTCGTAGGAGGCTTATGCGCGTTTGTTTACGCTGCAGGTACTAGGGCACATCAGCAGCATTGAGCTCGGTTCATGTACCTGATATTTTGGACTTTTGCTACATTTTGTGTTTCCCCTTTCCAGCACTGTACTCAACAATATAGTGGATATCTGATGATGTTTTATGGTTTTGATTATGCTTCTTTACAAAAAAAAATTTCCCCTGAAAATCCTCCTAGTGGGATCCCAGGATCGGAACCTAGCATATGAGAGCTAGGAGCCGAGAATGGGGTACTACGAAGGCTGTTGGCACCAAGGTCGGTGATCGGGAATTTAGTGAGCCCGGTCCCCGGGTTTTGGGCGTGACATCCTAGCCTTCCAATAGGTGTAGTTGGACCCGCCAAAGTATGGTGGATGGTTGACAGTACTCCCATCTTGGGTATTCATAATGCTAGTGCTCCGGTATCGGATCTCACTCTAGACGGTTAAGTCTTTGAAGAGTAACCCGCTCTGATACCAATTGAAATTACGTTAGGTGGTCTAACACGACACCAATGTTTGTGCGTGCAGAAGCTTAAGAACGGAGTAGCTAGAATTATGGCTTAGTCCTGCGCGGGGGGGGGGGGGGGGGGGGGGTGGTTAGGACCTTTTGAAATTCTTTTTGCCCACTTAGCAATTTTATCAAATCAAACTAAATAAGCAAAAACACTTTGGCTTCCAAGCCTAAGCGGGTCCAATCACTAGACTAGCATATGGTTAAGCAATAAGCTACCTAGTCTAAGCATGCATAGATTAACATATGATTAAACTAATCAAGCACCTAATCTCTGCAATCCTAAGTAGACTATATGAGAATGGATCATAAAGCTCAAGTCTACTTAACTAAGTGAAAGTACATCTTATGTGTGTGGATGTGCCTATCAAGTGCCTATCATACATTCTAATTAAGCATTCATAATTAAACAATTAAACTTAATGTATAACAAGAAATGTGCTTAACTCAATCACAAACACCAACATGTATAGTGGTTCGGTCACCCTACTCCACTCCCGGTTCAAGTACTCAACCCCTTTGAGCACGCTGGCATTCACTAGGGAGTTTAAATTTGGTTCCTCCCAACAAAGGTGTTTTAAATTGGTCTACCCAACTAGAAAGTTTACAGGTTCCTTCCAACCTACACGTACATACTCGTGTTGGTGGTTCTCCTTGGAAACTTGTTTAGGCTCTACAACCAGGCCAAGGTCCTACAACCGAACCTCAATTTAGGCTTACTCAAGCCAAGGTCCTTAAACAAAACCTCAATTTAGACTTCACTCATGAGTCAATGTCCTACAACCGAACTTCAATAGCTTTAGGCTCTACAACTAAACTTAGCGTTTACTCCCAATGGAGGCTCCCACTTGGAGACTCAATTCGACCATACAACCGGGTCTAGGTCCTACAACCGAACCTATCGAGTTTGAAGACAAACTCTACACTCAATTCCCACCGATCAAATAACGGGCAGAAAATAGGTAAATAACGACTATTCCGATCGATCTAAATATTTCGATCGATCGAAATATCAGTCCAATGATTTCATCAAGTTGCTGGACAAGATATCTGATCGATCCAATAGTGTTCCGATCGATCGAAAATTAATTTCAATTGATTGGAGTTCCAATCGAAAATTGTTGTTTGGGCAGTTTTGTTTACAACAACTTCCACCTCTTTAATTAGCCTAATTTATCATGTTTTTCTTTATGATCTAAGGCTAATACGGTGACTAAGGGTGTTCCTAGTTGGTCCAAGTCATCTAAGAGTTTTTGAATGTTTTGGTCTAAAGGGTTAGGGTCACCAAGGCATCTCATTTACCTGTTCTTCTTCCTTGATGCTTCTTGTCCACTTGAATCTTCGGTCTTCAGCTTGTCAAGGCTCAACCAACATTACAACACATGGACACAAGACAAAAAAGGTGCACTTGTATGCCACAGAAAAGTACACTATCAGGTGGATTTGATTTAAAATACCTCGGTAGGGAGGAATCAAATTTAAACTCCCTAGTGAATGCCGGTGTGTTCAAAAGGGTTGATGTTAACGTCAGATTTTGTAACTGGATCCTCCGGACGTTCACCTTCTCTCCAACAGATACCTTCCTCCGCCGGACCTGAAAGAAGACAGAAAGCAACCAAGGGTGGCTGGTGTCCAGCCGTTAGCCCTCCGATGCTTAAGTTAGGCCGAAGCAAGAAGAAGAATAACCAGGCAAAAACAGGCCAGAGATTGAATATTGTGTGTACCTTTCTCTTTAATGGAGTCATCCCTTTATATAGATCTGAAGCGATCCAATCTGTTACGTAAGATATCGAAATCCCACTGATTTCGAGTACAATACTGAGATCCCGCTGATTTCCTAGGTTAAGATCCTTATCCTTAAAGGCAAGATCTAACCCAATGACTTATTTTAGCAATCACGTTTCTTGATGGCAATCCCTTGAGATTCGGAACCACTAGAGAAGATCCCAAAATCGACCTATCCGGGCTGCTGGTAGGCGTAGTAGTAACGCTGATTGCTCGTGTAGAGCTGGAGACCGTAGTTGGAGTCATAGCCAGCGAAAAGGAAGGAGACGTCGACGGGGCGGAAACCCGTCGAATTAGGTGTAGCCCTGCTTGGTGTCGCAGAGGGATTGGACAAGCTGCTTGACGGGAATCGGATGCTGGTACTAAAGGCTTAAGGGGTGTCACCACAGAAAAAGTTGTTCGTATGTTGGAATATGGTCGCGAGTCCTAGTGCTCGCTCATTCGGATGTAATCCTTTTCACTGACTCGTGAGAAGGTCTGCTCGCAGATCGAGAAGAGAATCTCTGCTTTGCTTTATCTGACTATCGGCTATGGGAGCTCGATGCCTTGCGAATAGATGCTCCGTATTTGTCCATCTGCGACTCTCGATCAGCTTATCTCGAGAGTCGAATGGGCGTCCCGCACTTACTCATTCTGCGACTCTCGCTCAGATGATCTCGAGGGTCCAATGGATACTTTCGTATTTACCCGATCTGCGACTCTCGATCAGATGATCTCGAGAGTCGAATGGGCGTCCATGTACAATCTTAATAGCTGAGTTGATCTCCATTATTTTGCCTATAACAGATGCCCCCCAAGTCCTTGCCGCCAAGAATTTTTAAGGGAAGGACTTAGCTCACTACCACACGTAACCGCCCGCTACCTTTATCGAGAACGGAACCCCACATGATGGGCTGGAATTAATGAGTGCTAGCTTTCAGCAGCCTTTCCGCAGACAGAAAATGAAGGGGCGCTCGCCACGTGTTTGAGGAGTTAATGGGCGTGCCTGCTCGAGTGCTGCGCCGAAGGAGGGACTGCCACGTGCCATCAGATGCGGCGAAATGATTGCCTATAAATATACGGAGTCCGCCATTTCTCTGGTTTTCTACAGAAGCTCTTCGAAAGGAATTTTTTGCAGTCTTTTCTCAGTCTCCTTCCTCCGGCGCTCTTTCTCTTCCTTTCTTTCTTTTCTGGGTATAGGCCTTGGTCCTTTTCTTTTTCTTAATCTTCTTAAAAACCCCTTCATGGCTGGGAACTCTGACGAGACCACCTTTCCTCTAGGCGATGCTACCCCGGAATCCTCTGCTTCTAGTAGTGCGAGGGTTCCGACAGGGAGATATACAGCAGCCGGATATCCTTTTGTTCTATCGGAGGACCGGCTGGCTGAGTTACTGGAGAGATACCTGATCCCCGACTCAGTCGTTCTCCGATTGCCCGGAGACGGAGAGACACCAGGCTCCCCCCCCCCCCCCCCCCCCAGGATGTGTAGCTTTCTATGAGTACCAGCTCATCCTGGGGGTACGCCTCCCACTCCATCCTTTCATACGCGATGTTCTCCGGTGTTACAAGATTGCCCCCGGGCAACTCATCGTGAATGGATGGAGGGTAGTTCTAGGCTCCTTTGCCCTCTGGGCTCAGGCCGGCAATGGGGAGCTTACGGCGGAGGAGTTCCTCCGCATGTTCCGTCTGAAGAAAGCACCTTCCAACGAAGGCTGGTATTACCTGTGCTACTGGCACCGGGATAACTTCATGTTGGGGAAACCCTCCTCGAATTATCCCGGCTGGAGAAAACGTTGGTTTTATGCATCCGGGAACTGGGAGTCTGCTTCTTCCAGGGGCCCAGGAGTAAAACGCTTTTTCTGTGAAGGTAGGCACAATCCCACATTGTGCAGTTTTCTCCAGTTTAAGTTTTTAGGGTTTTACTTCGTTCTTTGACCCTTGTTTGTGCTCGCAGGTATCCCGGCCTTGAGAAAACCAAGTTTGAAGGGAGGGATCAACGAGAAGATAGTCAAGGTGTACAAGGTGCCTGTAGGTGATAGGCACATCGAGGCTTGCTTGTCTCCCTCGCGACTTGCAGCAGCGGGCCTAATATCTAGAGGAGAAGCCGAGATGACGAAGGCAGGGGAGAAGAGGGGTCTGCTGCTCCGACTAAAGGGCACGAACTCCAAAAGGCAGAAGAGAACACCTGCCGAACCATCTCAGCCACCCGTCTGTAAGGGTAGTGATCAACCTGCCCCTCTCGCGAGCACGGCGGGGGCTCCGGCTGGGCCCAATATTCCCTCATTGGTGGTCGCACCTGGACCGCCAGTGATTAACATTGCTGATAATTCCCCAGATGGGGCGGGGTCCGGCTGCCCCCCAGCTGATGAGGCTCGAGAGCAAATAGAGCCTCGAGAGCCGGCTCCTGCTCGCGAGTTGATCCCTGCTGCCGAGCAGGGGCCTGCTCGCGAGTCGATGCCCCCACCTCGCGAGCCGGCCGGGTTGGTCGTTGCCCAACCGTCCGGGAGTGGGATGTATTCTATCCCCCGCCACCTCCATCCAATATGTAAGTTCTTGTTCGAGAACGTTCCCCCCCAAGCCTTCGGCTCTCTTCCCGAGCCAAGCCCTGAGAACCTTTTCCTCGAAGCGGGGGTAAGGATGGTTCAGGTAAGACCTTGTCAAGGCCCTGCTTTTATCTGTTGTTACGTTCCAGAATACTTTCTCACATTCTCTGTTACTTTTGCAGGGCTTAGATCTTATCCTGCGAACGAGGCGTGATATCGTTGCCGCCCGTCGCGTGATAGATGAAGCTGAGGGGAAGAGAACTGCCTTAGAGAAGGCAGTTCAAGGAAGGGATCAACTCCTCAAGTCCCGTGAGGTAGTGATCTCCAAGAGAGATGAGGAGATCAAGATCCTCATAGAGAAAGTCCAAGTTTTGACCGAGAGGTATCAAGCTTTGGACTCGAAGTTTGCGAAGCTCGCCGATTTGAAGGAGAAGGCAGAGAGAGAGAAGGAGATCTTCCGCCAAGACAAGATCTCGTTGGAGGAGCGGCTTGCGGAGGCCAGGTCGTAGCTCAAAGAAGCCAACGAGAACCTGGAGAAAGAGCGCTCCGCTCTCGCACAGCTCAAGGACGACTCGATCCACTGGGACGAGGAGAAAGTCGCCCTTGTAAAAATGCTCTCGGAAGAAGGTCCTCGGGCAATTTCCGAGTTCCGAAATTCGCTGCTATATGACGATGAAAGATATGAGTCATATGATGCTGGTCGTGACTTTGCATTACGAGTAGTGCAACGAATGATCCCGTCCTTCGATATGGGGGAATTTGGTCGAGTCGCGACCATCATAGCTGCAGAAGAGCAAGCTGCTGCTGAGAACGAGGCGACCGAAGCCACGCAAGCTGGAGGGGTTCCAGAAATGGGCCCTGAAGTCGAGAGCACGGCTCCTCCTCCGAGGGATTGACTTTCCTTTTTGTTTTCTCCTCTTGTACTTGCGAGCATATATATTTGTAATCATTTGACATTAATGAAAATATATTTTTGGAAGTGTTCTTGTTTACTGTCTTTTCCTTTGTGCACTGAATGCCTTCCTGTTTCAATGAGTTATGCTCAACCCGGGGAGTCGTAGTGACCATTCCCTCGTGGAGATAGATTGATCTATCGATTGAGAAATGAATTGTGCTCAATCCGGGGGGTCGTGATGACTATTCCCTCGTGGAGATAGACTGATCTATCGATTGAGGCTAAGTCTACCAGGGGTAGAAGGATGGTCATCCATAAAATGAAAATGCGACCATCCTAGATGAATTCGACCCTACCAAAGGTAGGCAATTGGCCAAGGGATTGTATGCATCCTCTTCAGGGCTATTTAGGTCCAAGTAAATGGAGTAGCGACCAAAAGACATCTTCCACTTTATTCATAAAATGTTGTTATGAACTACATCGAATCTAGGGATAGTATCGTAGCAAGTGTTCCACATGCCAAGGGCGACGTACGGGCTTTCCCTGCATGTTTTCAAGGTAGTAAGTACCGGGTCGCACAATCCTGATAACCCGATACGGGCCTTCCCAATTTGGATCCAGCGAACGAGCGGGAACTCCAAGTCGCTGCCTCAGGACCAAATCTCCAGGCTGGAAGGATCTAGGTCGGATCTTAGCATTTCGATAACGAGCAATACGTTGTCGATATGCTGCCACTCGTACTTGGGAGGCATTTCTTCGTTCTTCCAAGAGATCGAGATGAAGTCGGAGGTTTTCCTGATTATTCGCGGGGTCATACTGCTCGATTCGATACGAGGGTAGTTGAATTTCCACTGGTACCACTGCGTCGACACCAAATGCTAAGGAAAAAGGGGTTTCACCTGTTGATGTACAAGCCGTGGTTCTATATGCCCATAATACTTCTGGCAGAAGTTCTGGCCACACACCTTTACATTCACCTAGCTTGGTTTTTAAATGGTACTTGATGATCTTATTCACTGCCTCGACCTGCCCATTCGCCTGAGGATGATATGGAGAAGTGCGGAGATTACGTATCTTCCATTTGTCACAAAATTCATTAAAGGCCGCGTTGTCGAACTGCGTTCCGTTGTCGGTAATTATGGTGTGAGGGAGTCCGAAACGGCATATGATATTTCTCCATATGAACTTGGTAGTCTGTTTCTCAGTAATCTTGGCTAATGGTTCTGCCTCAGCCCATTTGGTGAAGTAATCAACCGCCACAATTGCGAATTTATTTTGTCCCTTTCCCATGGGCAAGGGTCCAATGATACGACCCCCCACTGAGCGAAAGGCCAAGGGCTATCAACTGGAGTCATCCGTTCGGATGGTACATAAGGTATAGGTGAATAACGTTGGCACTTGTCACATTTTTTAGAAAATTCAATTGCATCTGCTTTCATAGTGGGCCAATAATATCCTTGCCGCATCGCCTTATATGCTAGGGATCGCCCCTTGGGGTGATTACCACATGCTCCCTGGTCTACTTCGTCTAGAACACGAAGGGCTTCTTCTGGATGAAGACACCTTAAATAGGGCAAGGAAAAACTCTTGCGCAACAATATTCCGTCTTGCAAGGTATACCTGGCAGCCCGAAGGCGAATTTGTCTTGCAGCTTTCTTGTCCTCTGGTAGGTATCCGTCTCTGAGATACAGGATGATGGGATCCATCCAGCATGGGGATGATTGTACCGATATTACTTGCTCGAGAGTTGCGTGGTCGATACTTAGGTTCTGACGATGCTCGATGGGGGCCGAATGTGATAACTCGGATTCTGGTGCGGAGGTAAGCTTTGCCAGGGAATCGGCAAGTTGGTTCTTCTCGCGAGGAATATGAATTATTTCATAAGTCTTTAGTTTTGTGAGCAGGATGAGGACACGAGACTTGTAGAAGGCCATCCTTTCTTCTTTGGCCTCGAATTCGCCAAGGACTTGGTTGACAATGAGCTGAGAGTCGCTATGAATTGACAGATTCTGAATTGCAAGGACAATGGCCAATTCGAGGCCGACGATCAGGGCTTCATATTCTGCTTCATTATTCGAGATACGAGAATCGAAACGCAGAGCATATTGGAAATGCGACCCATCGGGAGCCACTAAAATCAGGCCGGCTCCACTGCCACTGGCCCGCGACGACCCGTCTACGAAGAGGGACCAAGGAGGCTGGTTGCTGGTCATGGTATTATTATCAGGAGAGTATGTGAATTCAGCGATGAAGTCAACCACGGCCTGGCCCTTTACCGCGATCCTAGGGCAGAATGAGATATCGTGCTCGCTGATCTCGACTGCCCATTTAGTTAGGCGTCCGGAAGCCTCAGGCTTTTGAAGGACTTGCCGCAGTGGATGATTCGTTGGTACTAAAATAGCGTGGGCTTGAAAGTATGGTCGCAGTTTTCGAGCTGCCGTAACTAAAGCTAGGGCCAGCTTCTCCATATCAGAATACCTAGTTTTTGCATCAACCGTTGCTCGACTGATATAATAAACGGGCCTTTGTACCCCGGAATCTTCTCTTATTAAAGCGGCGCTAACGGCCGTGGTGGACACAGAGAGATAAAGAATGAGTTGCTCATGTGCTACAGGCTTAGACAAAATGGGGGGTGTGCTCATGTATAGCTTCAATTGTTGAAAAGCCTCCTCACACTGTGGTGTCCATTTCCAATCAGACTTGACAGTTGCACGAAGGAGTTTGAAGAACGGTAAGCACTTGTCAGATGCTCGCGAGATGAACCTGTTCAATGATGCGATGCGACCAGCCAGACGCTGGACGTCCTTCAGAGTGGTGGGGGATTTCATCTCTATCAATGCTTTTATCTTTTCAGGATTTGCCTCAATTCCGCGCTGGCCGACCATGAACCCGAGAAACTTTCCTGCAGACACTCCAAACGCATATTTTTCTGGGTTCAATTTCATTTGATACTTCCTCATTAGATCGAAGGCTTCTCGAAGATCAGAAATATGATCATCTCCTTCGGTGCTTTTCACGAGCATGTCATCAACATAAACTTCCATATTCCTACCGATTTGAGCAGCGAATATTTTGTTGACGAGACGTTGATAAGTGGCCCCTGCATTTTTAAGGCCGAACGGCATTACCTGGTAGCAATATAATCCCCGATCTGTGATGAAAGCGGTATGCTAGCTATCAGGTGGATGTATCATGATCTGGTTGTAACCAGAATAAGCATCCATAAAACTGAGCAGAGCGTGTCCAGCTGTTGAATCGACCAACTGGTCAATCCGCGGGGTCGGGAAGCTATCTTTGGGGCATGCTTTGTTTAAATCTGAATAGTCGACGCACATTCTCCATTTGCCATTAGCTTTCCGGACGAGGACCACGTTCGCGACCCACTCTGGGTAGTCTACTTCTTTTATGAAATTGACCGTGAGTAGCTTCTCGACTTCAGCTTTGATCGCCATTTGTCTTTCTGCAGTGAAGGCACGTCGATGCTGGTGTACGGGCTTATGTTTCGGGTTGATATTGAGGCGATGTACAATGACATTGGGGTCAATGCCTGGCATATCTTTATGAGACCAAGCGAACATGTCCTGGTATTCGGTGAGGAAACGAACCAGATCTTCATGATGGACACTGGTTAAAGAGGATCCAATGTATACGACCCTGGATGGGTCACCTTTGGTTAAGTGAATCGCCACTGTTTCTTCCCCAGAGTTTTGTTGCTCTGGGGTTCTGAGTAATGAAAAAACATTCATAGACAATTACAAGCATTCACAAAAGGTGCACAAGAAGGGATATCGCAAGGCGAATTTTATTCCAAAGATTTTGAGATCTTGTACATTCCAGGCCGTGGTCTGGCACGGGCCCTTAATTACATCGAATGATCGATGACCCTTGATTAGAAGGCAAAAGACTAGTCAGCAGGGACTATGGTCTTAGAGTTTTGTGGCCATGAGACCTGTGTTTGTTTTGCTGTATTCTGAACCACCTTTGTATTAGTCGGATGTCTATATCCCATATTTTAGCAGGAGACCCGAGTTGAAACTGTCAGGGTTTATTATTGAGATAGACGACTCTAGGCCCGCGCCTGTCAATGTAGGGACAGGTGACCTCGGGAAGTCCATTCTACAGTTGTGTGTACCTGCGCAGTCCAACCGGCGGATACTGTCCAGATGGGTAGGGCATCGACTGTTGTGTTGTGGCAGTTAAGCAATTGGTTTGTAGAGAGTCGAAACTCTTTGGCATGGTTTATTGTGGTAACCATGGCCCTGTTGGTCTATCTTTTAACACAAATCGGATCATGCCTTTATAGTGAGCGTAAATATCAGCATATTTGCATAGCTCTGGATGTTGGCGACTCCTTTCCGGGAAGTTACTCCGTTCATCGCATCGAGTCGGGTTAAGTCTCGAAGACGCTCGATTCTTCTCATCTAGAGTTCTTGAAACGATTGTTTGACCGTTCCGTTGCGTCCGGAATGCTCGAAATGCCCAAGACAGGCTCCGACGGACCTTGAAAATACTCAAAATTGAGGCCGGTGCACCTATTAACACGTTCTGCACTTGGCTGGTTTCTGGGTGCGTGAGACTTGATTTACGGGTGCGTGGGGCTCCACGCACCTGTCAATTCAACGTTGATTTCAACACGAATTTAGGGGTGCGTTGGTATATATTCAGGGTGCGTGAGTCCATTTTACCAAATTTGTCTTTTGCTGAATATACGGACGCGTGGGGCCGATTTGACTGATGCGTGGGGTACTTTTGGATGCGTGAGGTCCTTTTACAGGTGCGTTATTAAATATATGAAGTTCAGACCTTAGCAACGTTTCTGCGCTCGGAAATAGGATTCCGATGAACGGAAAGGTGTTCCGGCGAGGATTCTTGGGTTTCCGGCAGCGGCAGCTCTCTCTCTCTCTCTCTCTCTCTCTCTCTCTCTCTCTCTCTCTCTCTCTTTTTGGCATCCGTAAATGAGCGGGATGAGGGGTATTTATAGGTGGAGTCGGCCAATAGGAAGCTGCCGCGTGTTACGCACCTGTTGAACGCTACCAACGCACCTGTTTACTTATTTGTAAATGTCCAAAAATCATACGGGTGCGTGGGATTTAATTACCCGGTGCGTGAGGCTCCACGCACCTGGAACCATCTTTTAACTGTCCACGGATTGTGGGGGTGCGTTGATTAGTTTTCAAGGTGCGTTGGGTGCGTGGGGTGCTCGGATTTTCAGGGTGCGTTGGATACATAAATGTGGGCTCCACCGATTGGGTTTTGATTTTCGAAGGGTTTGCGGGGCCCGTTTCATTGCGCAATTACTTGCACTGTTCATCATAAATAGTAACGGAGTTGCGGGTTCATTTCCGGGCGGTTCTGAACATGGTGACCGGCGGGGCCCACTAGGGAATTTGGCTAAGTCTAAGGAAGTCCCGTGTACTTCCGTTTTGCGTGCGCCGGAAGGCGTTCTTTGCATGATCCCTTCAGAGGTTTATTTGGCTTATTTTAAGAGTGTCCACTATTTGGGACCCCAACAGATGCCCCTCCGGTGGGTCGCGACGGGCGCACGATCGGCGGGTGCGACGCACCGGACTTCCTGGGTCCCGCTATAAATAGATGAGACGGCTCATCCTCGTCATTTCACTGTTCTTTCCAGACATCTCACATCAAGCCCACGCACCCTTTTATTCTCCAACGCACCCAACAACTGTCTCCAACGCGTCTATTTAATCCGTACGCACCCACTTATTCAAGGTAGAAGTGACTTCAGGGGTGCGTGGGATGCACACGCACCCTATAATTTGAACTTGGGACTGACTATTCCCCTTTTTTGGATGCGTAGGGTGGTACGCACCTGTAAACCCTTTGAATTTTGTGGACATCCCGAGTTTTTTGGGTGCGTGGGGCGTCTACGCACCCTTCGTCGAACTCTAGGCAAGCCTTGGTGCTTCACACACCGTGAAATTGGGTTTGAGTGATTTTTAAGGGTGCGTTGGGAGCGTACGCACCCAGCTGATGAATTTGGCAGAAAGGGTGTATTTATTGGGTGCGTGAGGCCTTACGCACCCTTCGTCGACTTTGTTTGAGATATTGCCCTTCACGCACCCGGAAATCGGGGTCTGCATAAGTTTAAGGGTGCGTGGGGTCTTACGCACCTGGAAATATGATCTTGTCATCCCCTCGAATTTCGGGGTGCGTGGAGACTCACGCATCCGGCTTACAGGACTTGTAAAAATTTATTTTAAGCAATCTTCTGCAAAGATAGGTATTCAAGTGTATGAGCCCCTTAACCTCTGCCTCGTATTTGGGCACACGTATTCGGATTTTGAAGAGGCGTAGGGTCTCATAGACTTTCGAGTTTTCTAGATCGCATTAGTTTTGGAGAAAATACCTACGGTGACCTTAAGTAATGTTTCGAGTGTACCTGAGCATGTCTTCTTGCCTCTTCTCTCTCTTCTCTTTTTTTGACTTCACTCGATTAGTTTTTTCCTGCTTCCTTTTTTTTTCTTTCTCTTTTGTCGGACTGCTGTATCGGTTCATCAGCCTTGTTTCCTGGCAGACGATGGTTGTAACACGCGCTTCCCTCCGTGAGGCCCGTGACTGCCTGAGGCGGCTTCTAACTACTCTAGACCACCCCGAGGCTTGGTCATCTCTTGCTGGTTAATGCGACGAGGTGGCCGAAGCCTTGACTCATCTCGGTGCTGAATCCCGCCCCATTCTCCGAGCTATCCAAAATGTCTCGGCGATGGCCTCCATCTCAGACGAGCGTAAGGAGGCCATCTCTAGCTTCATTGGCAATTCTTCCCTTTTGGAGGAATTGGCGGTCCTGGAGGCGGCGGAGCCTTCTCTGACTGCTTCTTTCTTATCCCTGTTGAAGCGTCTCAGCTTCCTGAAGGAGGAGAAGAGGGAGAGCAGGCGGTTTCTAGCTTGGCTTGTCCCGTTGGCGGAGGCCAAGTACCCGGATCGCCGCGCTGGCATCTGGAGAATGGTCAGGGAGGTCATGCGAGAACATGACGACCTGGTGATCGACATCTCGATCATAAGGAACTATGCAAACGCCGAGCACTGAATTTCGATCTCGTGCAACAGTGTATTTCCATTTTAGTGGACTTAATCTTCAAAGAAGGCCAGGTCTGGGCGAAGGTTGATGAGTTGAAGGCTCGGGTTCTCCTGCTGACGCAGGACTGAGGCCCTTGTTTTCTGGCCTCGGGAAGGGGGTCCCCACAAATTTTGAGTCGTCTTACATTGACTGTTGTTGTTTGATCATTTAGAAAATTGTTATTTAACAATTTAGCCATGTGGAATGGCCCTTATGGTTGATGAATGCTAATTTGATATTTTTCGCTTCACTTCTGTCTTTTCCTGCTTGTATGTTCTGTGGCGATGATGTTGCGGTTGTGAATGTTGTTCGTTTCATTTCTTCTTCCATTGGTTTCGAGTGTGTTCCGCAGTGGCTTATGTTGGCGCTTGTGCTTTGTTTATTTGCTGCTTTGTGTCCCTTTTGTCTTTTATGAATGGTTTGATCGACTTTGTGCAAACATTTCCCCTTTACTTTGTACCTGAGCTTTGCATACCGTTTGCAGGTTTATAATGGCCAGCGATCCTTCACAGGCCGGTCCTTCGGGTCTTCCCCAGACTCCTTCCAAGCGTAAGCGCGCTGCTGCCAAGCAGGTCGTCAGACCGTCCGTTGCAAATCCACAGTGGTTTCTCCCTCCAGAAACGTTCAACTTTTATGAACGCATCCTCACGTTATCGAAGGATATACAGAAGAAGATCCTTTGCGATAGGATCGTGCCACCTCCTTCAACAGGGGCACACAGGAGTAATGGGATGCATGGTACGCTCCTCTCCGGGGTTTCCAGAGTGACGGGGCAACGGGTTCTGAAGAGGGCGAGGCGAGTCCGTCGATCCCTACCCAGTCTACCAAGCGTGGTCGCCCGAAGAGGGCTGGCAAAGGTGCCAAGCAAGTGTACTTGGAGAACCAGACCAAGTCTAGATCGAACAAGATGAAGGTGGCCTAGTCTAGTGCCAAGCTTGTTACTGCACCACTCGTCATGAGGAATCCCTACACTCGGGAGTATATTCGTTATGCGAAGAGTTATCAACGGCAGCGGTCTCTCCCGAGCATCGAACTGTCCGACATCTGCAGGAACAACTCCTTCTACGGCGTCGATGCTTGGACATCCGGCCCGGCGCCATTCCTCAGTTGTTCTCTCTCCGAGAACGGGAAGCAGCAATCGGTCCTGGGCGTGAAGGATATGATTTTCCTAGAGCCGAATCACAATCCCCATCAGCCCTTTCCTATGCATTATTTCGAGACTCTCCGCCAAAGGTTTCACCATCTGGGGGATGCCGAAATCTGGTTGTCCGGGACGTTCCGGACTCGCGGCCATCTAGTCCTTCATCCGGCCTACGAGGCGTGGGCGAACCAGATCTTGGAACAGCACAGGGCGACCTTACGGGCGGTGGGTCTGTACAAGGCGATTGAAGCGACATCAAGCTACTTTTGCCGAGAGCCCTGGGTATATAAGGGCTTCCTCAACCACTGGTGTTCCATCACCAATTCCTTCCACATGCCGTGCGGCGAGATGGGCATCTCGCTCTGGGATCTCAACAGGATCGCAGGCCTCCCAATTCGCGGGAGGATTTATGATGAATGGGTCCCGAGCGACGATGAGCTGTCGCGAAAGAAGAAAGGCATCAACGAAGGCTTCTTCTCCGAGGCCTGCTACGAGTTGTTTGCCGAACTACCCCAATTTTGGGGTCTCAAAGATAAGCTCCTATTCGAGGATTGGCTGGTCTACTTCAGCCACGGCTTGAAGTAAGTTTTCTGCAACGAATTGTGCCTTACTGTTCTGTCACGCTTCTTTCTTTCTGCTAATGCCTCGTCCTTTCCCCTCTTCAGCTTGGACTACGCGGCCTTCGACGAGGGTCGTGGTGATAAGGCGCTTTTGGAGAAACGAATGAGGGAGAACTTCCCGTGCCCCAACAAACTCTCCCCCTCCTGCGAGCTGGCCGGCTTCCTGGCATATTGGCTCAGTTGCGTTGCGCTTCCGAGCTCTAAGCAGGCGGATAATATCAGAGTGTCTTGCTTCGCCGTCCCAGGGGCCCTGGCGAACGGTCACCGGTACGCGCTGGCTCCGGTGGTCTTATGTTCTATATACCGAGCATTCGGTTACGTCATCAGCAACAAGGAGCGCGCTGCTTATGGGATGAACTCCGCTTACTGTGGGTGGCACTTTTTCTCTGGTTGGCTTGGGGCATACTTCCCCTGGGTCTATGGCGTAAGGCGCGGAGATTACATCAGAGAGGGGAAGCTCCCACTACACTTTTTCCAGAAGAAGAGGATGATCAGCCATAACTTAAACACTATCGAAGATAGGATCGCGGGGCTCGATGACGTATACTTCTATCACTTCTCTGGTACCCGTAGCGAAGAGTCAGTCCTGTGCACAGATGACGACAGCATTGACTATTACGAGCGTTCCTTCCTGATCGCGATTCGTCCTTCGTCACTGCCACTTCCGCGAAGGGCTGGAGTTCTGGAGGGAGCCTTATTATCCAAATCGTTTTGCCTGCCAATTCGGGTATGACCAGGGAGTGCCAGCGACCCTAGAACCAGTGACGCGCGAGCAGCGGGCGTACGGTGTTGGGCCTATTCACTGGAAGTGGATGTGGCGGCAACTTTTGCTGACCGAAACCTGTTGTTCCTTCGTGATCCCGGGGACGCAGTGTTTTGCCGGGGCCACCTTTGGGTGGATGAGGTGGTGGGCCCACCAATACGCGTTGGTGCGGAATAAAATGCTCGTTACCGAGTTCGTCTTCGTCACCCCCCCCCCCCCCATCGTTACGCCTACTCTTGCCAACGGGCTCGGCTATGTATCAGAGAATCTTCATCAACCTGCAGTGCCAAGCACGGAGAGATTGCAAACCTCCTTAATCGTGGTGATCGATCATGAAAAGCCGGAGCACACCCTGGAAGGCTGGATTGCCTATGGGGAGAGGAATGTGACAGTGGTGGGGCCAGAGTTCCCGTCTCTCGGCCCTATTGATGAGTTGCCTGCCGAGGGCGATGTTCTGAGAGGGGGAGATGACGGTGATGATGGTGAAGAAGGCGACGATGGTGATGATGGCATGGCTGAGGCAGGGGACGAGGAAGATGATGCTGCCGCGGAAGGCGATGGTGGTGGTAGGGATGACGATGATTGTTAACGTTAGATTTTGTAACTGGATCCTCCGGACGTTCACCTTCTCTCCAACAGATACCTTCCTCCGCCGGACCTGAAAGAAGACAGGAAGCAACTAAGGGTGGCTGGCGTCCAGCTGTTAGCCCTCCGATGCTTAAGTCAGGCCGAAGCAAGAAGAAGAATAACCAGGCAAAAACAGGCCAGAGATTGAATATCGTGTGTCCCTTTCTCTTAATGGAGTCACCTCTTTATATAGATCTGGAGCGATCCCATCTGTCACGTAAGATATCGAGATCCCGCTGATTTCGTGTACGATGCCGAGATGCTGCTGATTTCGTGGGATAAGATCCTTATCCTTGGAGACGAGATCTAACCCGATGACTTATTTTGGCAATCACGTTCCTTGATAGCAATCCCTTGAGATTCGGAACCACAAGAGAAGATAAACCCAAACCCGACCTATACGGGCCGCTGGTAGGCGTAGTAATAGCGCTGATCGCTCATGTAGAGTTGGAAACCGTAGTTGGAGTCATAGCCGGTGAAAAGGAAGGAGACGCCGACGGGACGGAAACCACCGAACTGGGTGTAGCCCTGCTTGGTATCGCAGAGCGATTGACAAGCTGCTCGAAGGGAATCGGGTGCTGGTACTGAAGGCTAAAAGGTGTCACCGCGGAAAAGCTGTTCGCATGTTGGAATATGGTCGCGAGTCCAAGTGCTCGCTCATTTAGACGTAACACCTTTCAACGACTTACGAGAAGGTCTGCTCGCGGATTTTACTTTGCCATATTTGACTATCGGCTATGAGAACTCGAGACTTGCGAATAGCTGCTCCGTATTTATCAATTCTGCGACTCTCGCTCAGATGATCTCGAGAGTCGAATGGGCGTCCCGCACTTACCCAATCTGCGACTCATGATCAGATGATCTCGAGAATCGGATGGGCGTCCGTGTAAAATTTTAGCAGCTAAGTTGATCTCCATTTTGCCTATAACAATGATGCTATAGGCGGAGCTGGCAGAGGTGATGATGATGCGGGAGGTAGTGGAGGCGGAGGCTTTGATGGTGATGATGGTGATAATAATGGTGACAATGGTGGTGATGGTGGTGATGAGGGCGATGAGAGTGTATGGGCTGAGCGCGCCGGCCCTCGGGTGAAAACTGCTCCTCGTCTTCCCGTCGTTTGCGGTGGCAAGAAAATAAAGGATTTGTGGAAACTGCGTAGGGCCGAGCGCCTGCGGGAGCAGCTTTCGAAGGAGGCTGGCGATGCTCCGATCGTTAACACGGGGGAAGTCAGGGAAGAGGGCGAGCTAAGCTCTCAAGCCAACCTGAGCGAAGGTTGCCCTACCCGGGGGAGCAATGAGAGTGAGCCTATTTATGATAGGTCTATCCCTGAAGAGGATGTGGGGGCAATCTTCATGGACTTGGATGATGAGGCACCTGTCGAGTCCGTCCTTCCCCCCAATCCTTCCGTGGCGGATGCTGAAGCTCAAAGCGGGGTGCCGAAAGCGATCGTCGCCATTGTGGAAGGGGTAGCGGTTCCTACTATTGAGTTGAGCGCGCTCGATCCTGTTGTGGGGGCTCCTCCTTCTGCTGAACCGTTGTTAATTGAATCTGCTATTGAAGTTCCGCCCGTCGCCACGTCGTGGCTAGTCGAGCTGCCACCGCAATTCCTCCTGTTGCTCGGCCAGCGCCTGATGCCGACATTCCCGAGGTCGTGGTGATATCCTCCCCGGAATTGCCTGAGCCATTGACTAAGGGAATGACGGCGCCGGCCCCAGCCCACCACTTCATTCAGCGTCGTTGCCGTTGGCGTTCCTGATGTTGCTGGTATGTCATTTGCTTTTATTGTCTTGACTGCTTCCCTTCTGACGACGTTTTTTCTGTACTAACGCTTTCCACTTTCTGTGCCAGTGGCTGCTCCTGCTGATGTCTCAGCGCCTGTGGCGTTGCCGGAGTCATTCGTCTCGTCCCTTCGGGGTCTGTCGAGGACCAAGTCAGACCTTCTCAAGGGTCTTCTGTCTGACATCGCCAACTCTTTAAGGCATGAGGAGGAATGGCCTATCTTAGACGAGGCATTGCAGGCACTAGGGCTTAACGCTGCCTGGCTTGGGATTGACTTGTCCTCCGTAATCAGTCAAGTGACTCTGTTTAAGGAACGGGTGGCCCGAGAACGTGAGGCGAAAAGTCTCCAAATTGACCCTTCTACTGAGGAAAAGCGTGGTCACTTGCGGTCCCTTCTCCCGAAACTGGAGTTACTGTTGAACCTCCAATTTATACATTGCATTGCCCATTACATGACATGGTTTGCATGATTTTCATGATTGAAAGGCCCATCTAACACATGTTTTGTGATTATAGGGGATGAGAGCGGACTTCATTCAATTAGGGATTAAAAGGAAGCCTTTGGAGCTAGTGGATGAAGGATGAAAGAGGACCGAAGAAAGAATAAAGCAAAGAGAGGAGAAAAGAAAGAAAGAAAGAAGAACAAAGTGAAGAGGGCTGACCGGTCTTGACCGGTCAGCCAGAAGAGCCAGACCGGTCTTGACCGGTCAGCCATGTGCACTGAAGAAAGGAGAAAGCCAGACCGACCGGTCTTGACTGGTCGGCCATGTATACTGGAAGCAAGAATGAAGCCCGACCGGTCTTGACCGGTCGGCTATGCACGCTGTCCATCTTGTTTAAACGAGTCCGACCGGTCTTGACCGGTCGGCTGTGCTCCCTGGAATGTGTAAAAGATCAGTCTGATCGGTCTAGACTGGTCGGCGCTGCGTAAACAGAGTCCTTTCTAAATCTGGACTCCGAAAAGTGCTGCCCACTGCGTAACCTTTCGCAGATTCCGACGCAAGGGAGGTTTCTTGCTATAAAAGGACACCTAGGGGCTCTTCCTAGGTCATCAGAGAAGCTAAGGGACGTGGTTTTGGAGAGAGGAAGCTGTCGTGGAGCGTCTGCAACTCTTCTATTTCCGGTTTTTCTAGTTTTATGCTTTCATTAAGAGTTTTTAGTTGTAGCATGAATATGCTCGGCTAGAACCTCTCAGCTAAGGCTGAGAGGTGAAGCTTGTAGCCAATTCCATGTTGGATTCAGTTTAATTCAAGTAATTTTAATTCAAGTTTGAATTTTTCTTATGTTGTAGTTTCCAAAAGTGGTAGTTTGAGATGTTTTATGAGAGTTCATGTGCTCCGGACATGAGTTCCTTGCAATTCTCTGAGATTATCATATAATGCTTATTTAGATTCGAATTATAGTAACCCTTGAGCAGGCCATAGTCCATAGGCATGGCTGTTACTCCGCAGGCTATGGTTTTGAATTCTACATTGATTGAAAGGGACTAGAACTTGGAAGTTCAATTTGATTTGGATTGAATGTGTGTGAATGCTTTATTTTTCAACTAGATGAGAGATAGGACTTCAAATCTAGTTGTGTTCCCTACTTGGATTGATTGAATTGAAATGGGATTGCTACAAGTGGATCCTTGAATGCCTTAGTACTTTATATCACTGATTTTTTTTATTAAAGTTATTATTTTAATTAATTACTTAATTAATTTGATTTTCTTCTAAAAACTAAGTTGCTGGAGTAGTTTGGAGATTGTTCTAATTCCCTGTGGATCGACCTCGGTCTTACCGAGATTTATTACTACATCGCAGCCTTACACTTGAGGCGAGCGAATAGTTACACGAGGCAGGGGTGGCCGCGGTGAAGAAGGACTGGCAGATTGTTGACGATGGGTGTCAAGAGGCTACCGCTCGTCTGGCAGAGATAGACAATGAGGTGGCTCGACTGCAAGCCGAACGCTCGATCGTCCACCTTAAACTATCCAAGCTCAGCGGTCAAAGGACTCGTTTGCAATCTTCCCTTGATCAACAGGAGGGGGAGCGCGACGTCGTGAGAGCCCAAGTCGTGGAGTTGGAGCAGTCTCTCAGGGACATTCCCGACCCCGCCCTAGTTCTAGCTGAAGCCGAGGCGACACGAAAGGCGGTCGAGGAGTCTGCAGCAAACTTGTTAGACCAATGTTTGAAAACTTTAAACAGTTGAGCTGTAGTGACCTCCATTTGTTCTTAATACTAATTTTAGAACACGTTATAACAAATATTGTGTCAATATGTACACTACTCCGATTTTAGGTTCATGTTACGCTACTAAGTTATTTGTAATTTTTGAGCTTTGAACGCGAACTGACTGAGTCATTTGGGAAGAGCGTCCCCTGTTAGGACCTAAACCTGTGCTTGTACGAACAGGGATGTGATCGAGCCTCTATTAAGGGCTTACCCCCTTTCTTAATGGCCTTGAAGAGCGGGGTGTCATTCCTGGCGTATTCTGAGCCTTGACGACTTCCTGATACCTGTGGAAGAAAAGGTAGATAATTAGCATTTTGCTCCGAACTTCATGCGGTATCATTTCTTTTTGGTATTTCCTCATCCCTCTAATGGGGCGCTTACAAAATATGATGATAGATTTCCATCAAGTATAATATCTTTTCAAGAACTGACCATTCACCAGCGTACTGACGCCCTGTCCTTTGCAATCTATTACCCGGTAGGCTCCATTAGAGTACACCTCATCGATAATGCACACTGGATCCCATTTTGGATCGAATTTACTTTTTGGGCCTTGCGCCGGTGCCGGACGTTTCATCATTAGCACCAGGTCTCCTCTTTTAAATGACCTTCCCCGGACCCGTTTATCGTACGCAGCTGAGATTTGTTTTTGATACATTTCAAGCCTTTGCTGAGCGGCGAGTCTCTTTTCATCCAGGTCGTCAAGCTCGACCATTCTGATTTTATCGTTGTACTCGGTTGTCAAGGAGTGTCGGAGCGCAACCCGTAGTGACTCCACCTGTATTTCCATCGGGATCACGGCTTCCGTGCCGTACACTAATGAGTAGGGTGTGGCTCGGGTGGCTGTGCGGTACGTGGTCCTATATGCCCATAGTGCTTTGGGTAATCGTCTGTCCCAGTCCTTCTTATTTTCTGCCACCGTCTTCTTCAGGATTTTCATGATAGTCTTGTTGAACGCTTCGGCTAACCCGTTCACGGGAGGGTAGTAGGGTGACGAATAGCAATGCTTTACTTTGAACTTCGTGCATAGCCTATCGATAGTGACATTTTTGAAGGGTGTCCTGTTGTCGGTGGTGATTCTTTCAGGGATACCGTGCCGGTATAATATGGCATGACGGATGAAACTTTCGACGTGTCTGGCTTTCACGTTTCTTAAGGCAATGGCTTCAGCCCATTTAGAGAAATAATCGGTCGCGGCAAGGATGTATTGGTGCCCCTGAGAGGATGGCGGGTTGATTGGCCCTATCACGTCCATGCCCCAGGCGGCGAAAGGCCAAGATATCATTGATTGATGTAACTCTTCTGATGGCGAGTGTATTATATCTACATGTATCTGGCATTGATGATACTTCCTGACGAAGTCTATCGCGTCTTTCATCATTGTGGGCCAATAGTACCCCATATGTCGGACACGGTGATGCAAGTTCCTACCCCCTTGGTGAGCACCGCACTCCCCTCCGTGTGCTTCTTTTAGTATGGCGCATGCCTCATCCTGATCTAGGCAGCGTAGCAGCACTCCTTCATACGAGCGCTTGTAAAGGGTGTCACTCTGCATTATGAATGAACCGGCGCATCTTCTGACCTGAGTGCGCATCTTGGGCTCTTCTGATAAGAATCTGTACTTCAAGTAGTCGACGAATGGTCTCTTCCAGTCGTTTTCTTCTGTGATTTCGAAGCAACAGATGGGATTCACGCTTGATTCGTCGCTGCTCGGTAGGGTAGTTGGTAAGATCCTTCTTTCTTCGATCGTTACTTGAAGTGGGCTGCCTCCAGGATTAGCCAGGGCAGCGGCCAGGTTGGCCAACGCGTCGGCCTGTATGTTCTCTTGCCTTGGTATATGTGAAACGCTGCCATTGCAAAACTGGTCGAACAATGATTGCGCTTGGTGGCAGAAGGGCGACAACTCGGGCTTGCGAACCTCATATTCCGTCATTAGCTGTCTGATGACTAGCCTGGAGTCGCCGTAGATCTGTATTGCCTTGATACGCATCTCGAGGGCGAGTTGTAGTCCGATAATAAGGGCTTGGTATTTTGCCTCGTTGTTGGTACAAGTCGGCACGATCGTGAATGCATAGGGCAGTAGATCTCTCTGCGGGCTAATGAATATAATTCCTGCTCCTGCCCCTGTGGACCTAGCGACTCCGTCGAAGTACATTTGCCAGGGTCGCGGTTCTTCAATCATCATAACCTGGTCATCTGGGAGATCGTATTCCATTTCTTCATTGCTTGGAATGGGGTAGGCAGCGAGGAAGTCCGCAATCGCTTGCCCTTTAACGGCTCGGGCCGGGACGTAAGTGATATCGAATTCCGAAAGGAGAAGGGCCCATTTTGCTAAGCACCCCGGACAACATGTTATTTGAGAAATTTGATCAGATCAGCCTTGGATATCAATGTTATTTGATGTGAGAGGCAGTAATGCCTAAGCTTCTTCACGACGAAGATGAGGGCCAGACATATCTTCTCGATCACTGAGTAGTTAAACTCGGCCCCTACTAATGTGCGACTTAGATAATACAGTGCGTTCTCCTTGCCTTCTTCGTTTTTCTGTGCCAGGAGCGCCCCTAGCGAATTATCACCCACTGCAATGTATAGAATCAGCGGTTTGCCCTTGATTGGGGCAGCGAGGACTGGCGAATTCCCGAGCATTTCTTTTAGTGAATCAAAAGCTTTCTGACAGGCGGCGTCCCATTTGAACCTGACATTTTTCTTATTGAGTCGGGAGAATGGCTGACAACGACCAGCTAGGTTTGAAATGAATCTCCTCAGGTATGCTACGCGGCCCTGGAAGCTTTTCAGCTGCTTCAGGTTCTTTGGAGGCGGCATTTCTATGATGGCCTTAATTTTCGCGGGATCGATTTCTATGCCCCTGTGCCTGACCACGAAACCCAAGAATTTGCCGGATGCAACCCGAACGCGCATTTTAGCGGATTCATGCGGAGGCTCTTCCTACGCAATCGTTGGAACACTTGCCTTAGGTGCTCCCTGTGCTGCTCGTGATCGGTCGACCTGACGACTAAATCATCCACATAGCATTCAACGTGTTTATGCATCATGTCCTGGAATATGACGTGCATCGCGCGCTGGTAGGTTGCCCCTGCGTTCTTTAATCCGAAGGGCATTACACGGTAGCAGTAGATGCCGAGAGTCGTGCGGAAAGCCGTGGCTTCTTCGTCTTCTGGGGCCATGCGAATTTGATTGTATTCCGAATACCCGTCCATGAAGGAAATCACTGCATACCTCGTTGTGCTGTCAATCAGCATCTCAGGAATCGGGAGGGGAAAATCGTCCTTAGGGCATGCTTCATTTAGGTTTCAAAAATCAACACATATTCGGATTTGTCCGCTCTTTTTCTTGACTGGCACGATGTTTGAGATCCACCGGGGGTACTTCACCTCTCGAACGAACCCAGCCTGAATTAGTCTCTTGACCTCTTCCTCAATCTTTGGTATAATGTCCGGATGAAATCGTCGTTGCGGTTGTTTTACCGGCTTCTTTTCCTTCATGATACTTAGTTTGTGCATGGCGATTGTCGGGCTGAGCCCGGGCATTTCTGAATACGTCCAGGCAAAGATATCTTTATTCTCCTTTAGCAGTTGCAGGTATCTCTCCTTCTCACCTTCTGGGATGTTTCTGCTCAAGTATGTATTCCTGGGCTCTTCGGGGGTGCACAGGTTTATCTCCTCGAGCTCGTCGATCGTTGGCTGTCCACCATCTTCTAGTTGCGCAGGTGCGATACTTGGCTGGACTACATCGATAGGCTCCTGCGACTGGGTTTCTTCTGCTGGGCCGATGGTTACCATGTTTACACTTGCCCTAGCCCCTAGGCCTTCTCCATTGTGGTAAACTTGCCTATGTTCTTCAAATGGAGCTAGTAACCTCCTCTCTGTGTCTATGCTTTGGTCGGGGAATCCCATATTCTTCATGATCTTTTGGCTGGCTCTGCTATATCTCTTCTCTTTTATCGGTCGAGATTGGGCGAGCCCCCTTCCTTCCCCTCTTTCTTCTGATGGCGCTGGCCGGCTTGGCCCTGAGTGAAACTTGATGTCTTTCTGGGTGACGTCTCTTGACGGCACGATGAACTGGCTTAGAGCTTTTGGGAAGGGTTTGGTTCTTCCTATCTTGGGTACCGGCACGTTGAAGCTGGACTTGAGCACGCTCATGTCTTGATCTGAGATCAGTTTTAACACAGACTGCCCTAGCCGACGTAAATGTTACGGTATCACATAAAATTTCTTCGTGGTTAGCCGAGAGTGACTTTCCAACGGATGTCGGGATCTCCCCTGGGTGGCAGTTTGAGGCTCACTTCCCCGCGCGAACTTCTCTATTCGAGTTTTTACCCCCTGCCCCTTCTCTGATACCTCGGTCCTTTCGCTGGTTTCACTGCCGTCGGCCGAGCTGTAGTATTTTGCGTCGACTAAAAATGACTCGGCTATCGTGTATGGCTTTGGATCCGCCGTTACCCTGTATTGGACTCTGTCTCTGCTGTATTTAAAACACTGGTGATATGTCGAGGGGATTATGCGATTTTGGTGGAGCCAAGGCCTTCCTAAAAGGAGGTTGTATGTTGTCACTGCATCGATCACCTGGCATGTCACTTTCGTGGTCAGTCCTTCGATCTCTAACATTACCGTAATTGATCCGAGCGTACGCTGACTGTCTTGATTGAAACCTTGAATCATCATAAAACTCGGGCGTAACGCTGATTGCCTGTAACCTAGCCTCTACAATGTCCTCAAGGGCATGATATTTACAGCCGACCCATCGTCCAGCATACATCTCTTGATCTCAGTATCCCTGATTATTCTTGTGACCATTAGCGAACGGTTGTGGTCTATTGATTCTATCGTGCGGTCTTCTTCTGAGAACGTGATAGTCGAATGATGATTGACAGGCATGACTTGTGACATCGGCATATACCCTTCCCAAAATTTATCTGAATTTTTCATTTCTTCTTCTATCTCTACTATCGTGACCTCCCTGACTTTATTGTCAAGCAATGCGTTGATTAACATTTCTCTGTATACTTTTAAGAGGCATACGGCATCGTATATGCTCAGGCGGGCAGGAACCTTCCGTAGGTGCGACACAATGTCGTATGCCACTGGCCTAGGGTTTGGCTGACTGGTCGTAGCTTCGACGACTTTTTCTTTCGACTTTTGCATGCGAGGTCTTTCCTGCAATCTGTCAGGGGTACCGTCTTCTGGTATCGGGTTGTCTGGTCTGGGGAGAGTATGGTCAAGCATTTGCCTTCCTGACCGTAGGATGATTGCGTCAACTTCCCTCTCCATTACTTGCGGCGTTTCTTCAGGTGATGCTTGTTCGGCGAACGACACCATTCCGCAGCGGGCCATGTTCGTCATGAGTTGCCCCTACCCCTGCGACTTCGCTCCTCTGTTCTTCTTTCGCTTCACAAGTCTTTGTCTGTTCTCAAGTCTTTTCTTGCTACTGACTGGGGTCCATGGTTCCTTTGGCTTAGGGAGCAGGGTTGATCGGCCGGTTTCACCTTCTATCGGGACTGTTGAAATTGCCCCGATTGCCTCCTTCACTGTCTCAGGTACCTTCATGCTGATGACCCCTTGATTGATCAGTCGTTGTATTCTTCCCTTTAAGGAAAAGCAATCTTTCCGTCTGATGGCTGATGCACCGGTGATATTTGCAGTATTTAGGGTCGTTCGTTCGTCCGACCTCGTGGGGGCGAATCGGCTCTAGTAGGCGTATCAGGCCCTCTTCGATTAACTGTTCCATGATCAGAACTAAATCAGCCATGTCGAATGTGTATGGGCCGTTCGCCTTTTCTCTTTCGGCTATAGATACACGTTTGGGTACATAGGGCCTTTTACCTTTATCTGGTACATCTGCCGTCTTCACCTCTGTCCCATGATTCATAGCGGGGCGTTTTCGGTCTTTCGGGTCCCTACTCCTGTTGACCTGGTAGGTCTCCACCACTCTTCCTGTCTCTCTTTTCTGTCTCTCGGGCCTGAAGCTTACTCGAGATGCTGCTTCCTCTACCAAGTGTGCTTTCGTTGCTAATTCGCGAAAGGAGTTGAAGGTGTTGCCTGACAGGCCATACGAGATCATCGGGTCTAGGGCCCTTAGACACATCTTCATCTGATCGCCTTCACTGGGTAATTCTCGGCATTGAGCCGCTGTGGTTCCCCATCGGTCGATGAACTTCTCAACTGGCTCACCATTCCTCTGTCTGACCATTGCAAGATCCATTAACGAGATCTCTCTCCCTCCGTTGTGAAGAATTTTGAGATGAAAGCATCTTGCATCTGCTCCCATGTTCTCACAGAGTCGGCTGGTAGTGACATGTACCATTGGAAAGCTTTCCCTGTTAGGGTAGATCTAAATAGCCGCATGCAGTATTGCGGGACTGTAGACCAGTTCCCCAATGTAGTCAGGAAGTGGGTGATGTGCTCCTCTGGCGACCCTCTGCCATCGAACTTTCCGAAGTCCGGGCATCTAAAGTTAACCGGAAATGGTACCTCCTCTACTTCTGGTGGGTATGGGACCCGATATTTGTAGCTACCTTTTCTCTCTTTCTCCTTTTCCTGTTGCATCACATGGGCTATCGTTTGGGACAGCTCTTCTCGTGATACGTGAGATTTGGAGAGTAGTGCGTGTCCTACTGGCATAACTCTGGGTTGGATGAGTGGCTCTGGCTCAACCGGACCTTCCGCTGCACCTTGAGATTCCTCCGCCGATTGGCGGGTAGGTGGTGCGGTACTTCTGGTGGCATTTTGCGCTATCAGAGTGGTCAAGGCCTCCTGGATGGCCTTCATTCGCTCATTTGTCTCACGGTTAGCCTCTACCAACCTGTCGATCTGATCTTGTAACGGAGGTAACTCTTCCGTCTCATACGGTTCTTCCTCTGCCTCTGCGGTCACCTGCACCATCACTACTTGCGCCAACTGGATTTTTCGGACCGGTCCTTGTCTTGGTATGAGGATCGTTGTGGACTTGGGCTTTTCGTTGACGAGCCCAGTGGTCCTTTTGTGGGGTACGAGAGGTTTTGGGCAACGGCGGGAACTGCTCAATCGTTATTGTGGGCATTGCGGCTCTGTCGGCGCAACCCTCCAGCCTGCAAGGGTCTTCTGCCCCTGCTTTGGCTGCCATTGTCTCTTGTTTGCAGGGCGAGGTCTTGCGACGTCCACCTTCTTATATGCGGCTAAGTTGGCTGCTTTCTTCTGCTCTTTCTTTTGTCGGCGCGTTTCGACCAACTGTCATCCTGAATTAGAGGCAGTTGTCGTGGTCGGGATGAAGCGAGGGAAGCAGAAGCCTCCGGTGGCAAGGAAAGTGCACAAACTACTTATTGAGCACGCCATTTCCTTCGTCTGTCCTAGTATCTTGCTAATTCTGTAGTGTCATAAAAATCATTAGAACAGTTCACAAGTGCGGTCGGGAGTATGAACCCATCGATCGCAGTGCATAAACCGACAGAAATAAGCAAGACGGACATAAATACGTGTAGTTGTAGAAATTTGTGGGTTTGCAAGCCTTTTTGAATATCTATTGCCTTAGAGATGAAGGGAAGAACGTTCCCGTTGAGAGTCGCCAGTTTGACGCCCGGGGGGGGGGGGGGGCGCCGAAACATTACGCCTCGCGGTAACTTTCCTATGCGTGAGTTCGTGTTTGCAGGTAATTGATCTTAGAGTGTTGCTATGCTCAGACATAACCAGAGATTCTGGGTTCGAGGTCCCCAGCAGAGTCGCCAGTTTGTTGGAACTAAAAAAATGGACACAGGGCACATTTTCCTGAAATGTGCGAGTTTTGTTGCTCTAGGGTTCTGAGTAATGAAAAAACATTCATAGACAATCACAAGCATTCACAAAAGGTGCACAAGAAGGGATATCGCAAGGCGAATTTTATTCCAGAGATTTTGAGATCTTGTACATTCCAGGCCGTGGTCTGGCACGGGCCCTTAATTACATTGAATGATCGATGACCCTTGATTAGAAGGCAAAAGACTAGTCAGCAGGGACTATGGTCTTAGAGTTTTGTGGCCATGAGACCTGTGTTTGTTTTGCTGTATTCTGAACCACCTTTGTATTAGTCGGATGTCTATATCCCATATTTTAGCAGGAGACCCGAGTTGAAACTGTCAGGGTTTATTACTGAGATAGACGACTCTAGGCCCGCGCCTGTCAATGTAGGGACAGGTGACCTCGGGAAGTCCATTCTACAGTTGTGTGTACCTGCGCAGTCCAACCGGCGGATACTGTCCAGATGGGTAGGGCATCGACTGTTGTGTTGTGGCAGTTAAGCAATTGGTTTGTAGAGAGTCGAAACTCTTTGGCATGGTTTATTGTGCTAACCATGGCCCTGTTGGTCTATCTTTTAACACAAATCGGATCATGCCTTTATAGTGAGCGTAAATATCAGCATATTTGCATAGCTCTGGATGTTGGCGACTCCTTTCCGGGAAGTTACTCCGTTCATCGCATCGAGTCGGGTTAAGTCTCGAAGACGCTCGATTCTTCTCATCTAGAGTTCTTGAAACGATCGTTTGATCGTTCCGTTGCGTCCAGAATGCTCGAAATGCCCAAGACAGGCTCCGACGGACCTTGAAAATACTCAAAATTGAGGCCGGTGCACCTATTAACACGTTCTGCACTTGGCTGGTTTCTGGGTGCGTGAGACTTGATTTACGGGTGCGTGGGGCTCCACGCACCTGTCAATTCAACGTCGATTTCAACAAGAATTTAGGGGTGCGTTGGTATATATTCAGGGTGCGTGAGTCCATTTTACCAAATTTATCTTTTGCTGAAAATACGGACGCGTGGGGCCGATTTGACTGATGCGTGGGATACTTTTGGATGCGTGAGGTCCTTTTACAGGTGCGTTATTAAATATATGAAGTTCAGACCTTAGCAACGTTTCTGCGCTCGGAAATAGGATTCCGATGAACGGAAAGGTGTTCCAGCGAGGATTCCGGCGAGGATTTTTGGGTTTCCGGCAGCGGCAGCTCTCTCTCTCTCTCTCTCTCTCTCTCTCTCTCTCTCTTTTGGCGTCCGGAGCGGGACGAGGGGTATTTATAGGTGGAGTCGGCCAATAGGAAGCTGCCGCGTGTTACACACCTGTTGAACGCTACCAACGCACCTGTTTACTTGTTTGTAAATGTCCGAAAATCATACGGGTGCATGTGATTTAATTGCCGGGTGCGTAAGGCTCCACGCACCTGGAACCATCTCTTAACTGTCCACGGATTGTGGGGGTGCGTTGATTAGTTTTCAAGGTGCGTTGGGTGCGTGGGGTGCTCGGATTTTCAGGGTGCGTTGGACACGTAAATGTGGGCTCCATCGATTGGGTTTTGATTTTCGGAGGGTTTGCGGGGCCCGTTTCGTTGCGCAATTACTTGCACTGTTCATCATAAATAGTAACGGAGTTGCGAGTTCATTTCCGGGCGGTTCTGAACACGGTGATCGGCGGGGCCCACTAGGAAATTTGGCTAAGTCTAAGGAAGTCCCGTGTACTTCCGTTTTGCGTGCGCCGGAAGGCATTCTTTGCGTGATCCCTTCAGAGGTTTATTTGGCTTATTTTAAGAGTGTCCACTATTTGGGACCCTAACAACATATAATGACACATTCATTATCAGAAAATTTACTATAAACACATCTATCTACATCATTTACAATATAACCGTTTGATTTTAAAACATTATCAAACTTTTTATTCCACTGTTTAGGGGCTTGTTTTAAACCATACAAGGACTTAACAAGTTTACATACTTTATTTTCTTGTCCTATGATTTTATATCCCTTAGGTTGGTCCATGTAGATTTCTTCTTCTAACTCACCATTTAGAAATGCTGTCTTAACATCCATTTGGTGAACCACTAACTTATAAATGGATGCAATAGCTATTAATACTCTAATTGATGTAATTCTAGTTACAGGTGAATATATGTCAAAATAATCGTATCATTTCTTCTGTCTAAAACCCTTTGCTACTAACCTGGCTTTGGACTTATCTATAGTTCCATCAGGTCTAAGCTTCTTTTTAAAAACTCATTTATAGCCTATAAGTTTGCTTCCAGGAGGAAGATCTACTAGTTCCCATGTGTTATTAGATACTATTGAATGTAATTCATCTTTTATAGCTTCCTTCCAAAAGGTCACGTCTGAAGAATTTATAGCTTCTAAGTATGTTACATGGTCATCTTTTAATAGGAATGTAAAAAACCCATCTCCCATATTAGTTTTTTTTTCTAGCCCTTTTACTTCTTCTTGGTTCTTGATTTATTTCATTAGAAGCATTAGGTTCTTCCTCTATTTCATTAGTAGTGTTTATAGTTCTACTAGTTAAATTCGTATCCAAAGCGTTATCATTTTTTGTTTCTTCCAAACGTGATTTTAAAGGAAAAACAAGTTAAAAAAACTCTGCATCCCTGGCTTCAATAATAGTTTTTGGATCTAAAACATTATTCTTTGATTTTAGAACCAAGAATATATGTAGCACTATGTTGAGCATAATCTATGAATATACAGTCTGATGTTTTTGGACCTATCTTGTTTTTCTTATTTTCAGGTAATCCTACCTTAGCAAGACACCCCCACACTTTTAGATATTTGTAACTAGGAGTATGACCTTTTCATTGTTCATATGGTGTCTCTCCAGACACCTTGTGAGGTATTCTATTTTGGACATAACAGGCTGATAAGATAGCTTCCCCCCACATGTTGAAAGGCAAACCTGAACTATTTAACATTACGTTCATCATATCTTTTAGAGTTCTATTCTTACGTTCTGCTATTCCATTTTGTTCTGGTGTATACGGTGCAGTGGTTTCATGAATTATGTCATACTTTTCACAAAACTCCTTGAACTGTATTGACACATATTCTCCACCTCTATCTGATTTAAGCCTTTTAATTTCCCTACTTAGTTGGTTTTTAACTTCAGTCTTATATTTGATAAAGGCTTCAAATGCATCATCTTTATTTCTAAGAAGGTAAATTATAGTATACCTAGAACAATCATCTACAGAATTATATAATATCTTTTACCACTTCTAGACATGTGATTTTGAAGTCACCTAGGTCACTATGAATTAACTCTAGTAATTCAGAATTTCTAACTATAGATTTGAAAGGTTTCTTATGGAATTTTGATTCTACACAAACCTCACATTTTCCTATATCTTCTTCTGATATATTAGGTAATAAACCTAACCTATTCATTCTTTTTATAAATGCTACATTAACATGACCTAATCTACTATGCTATAAAGAAGTAGACTCAACGATATAAGCAGAACTAGATGACATCTTATTATTATCAACGTTTACAATATAAAGACCATCATTACAATAACCCTTCCCAATGAAGGTACCATTCCTAGTCATTACAAGATTATCAGAATCAAATACAAGTTTAACACTAGCCTTGTTGATGAGTGAACCAGAGATCAAGTTTCGTCGAATATCAAGCACACGTAGGACATCGTTCAACATTAACGTCTTTCCCGACGTAAGCTTCAGAACTATCTTTCATTTTTCAGCAACCGGAGAGGTCCGAGCATTTCCCATGAAGACTTGTTCATCATCCCTTATTTCTTGATAAGAGGTAAACATGCTATGGTCCTTACATACATGCCGAGTTGCCTCGGTATCCAGTATCCATTTCAGGTTGTGTACAAGGAAGACTTCGGTCAGAACCGCAACTACTGTATCAGCTTCTGTTTCAGCAAGATTAACTTGTGGCTTTTTGTTCTTTTTCTTCAGCCTACATACGTTTGCATAATGTCCTGGTTTTTCACAAAAATGACAATTGCCTTTCTTTTTGAACTGTTTGTTTGAGTTCTTTTTTAACTGACACTCATTAGCATAGTGTCCAAACTTTTTGCAGTTGTGACATTGTATTTTACTTTTTTCTTTTTTTTCCTGACCTAAATCGACTAGGTTAGCCTTTGAGACAGACTCATTGGCATCACCAATTTGATCTCTGATCCTATTTGCCTCCTCTATATGTATGTGTACAATTGTATTCTCCAAAGAGACGCCATTCTTTTTGTGTTTCATTTTATTTTTGTATTCTTTTTAAGAAGGAGGTAATTTCTCAATTAACGCTCCAGATAGAAATACCTTGTCTAATTTTATTCCTTCAATTGTTAATTCATGTGTCAGATTTTGATAATCATGAATTTGATTTGTGACAGGTTTATCATCTGTCATATTGAAGTGAAGGAACGATATTGCATGTTTTTTAGATCCAGCATCTTCAAGAACATACTTCTTCTGAAGTGCATTCCATATCTCTTTCGCAGAATCATATAAAACATACACATCATATAATTCATTTGACAAGGCATTCAGAATGTAGTGTTTGCAGTTGTTGGCATCTTGAACTTCAGTTTGGTTGGTTGGGTCAACTATAAATGTATCGGACAAGATGTAAAAGACTTTTTTAAGGTTTGTAAAGAAAAAGAAAATTTTTGTTTCCACCCTTTATAATTCTGTCCAGAGAAGGGTTTAATCTTGGAAGTTCAGTAGTAGAATTAACTGTGATAGTAGCCATGTGTGCTTCACTTTATTTTGAAGAGAAAAGAGTAAAATTCTGTTCCGAATTAGGTTTGGAACAGACAGCACAAGAAGAACTATAATCTGTTCCGAGTTGAAATTGGAACAGATAACAGAAGATCATAGAAATAAAATATGTCTGTTGTTTTTAACTTGTTTTGGTTTCAAGATTGTTGGAAGTAGATGTTGAAAATAACTGACAAATATTAAAATAAATGAAAATTAAAACAAAATTTAAAGAACTTATTGATTTGAAGAACATTAAGTTGAGGCGTGATGAGTCACTAGGCTTGAAACCAAATCTGCCCTCCTTGGACCGCTTTCCAAATGCAACAGGAGTCATGGACAGTTGGCCTCCATGATACAACGACTATCACCCTAGTCCCGGCTGTGCACTCGCCGTACAGGACTCGAACCAGCAAGTATACCGCAAACTTGAGATGCAGTGACTCAGTGAGTCAAAGAAAATAGAAAAACCAATACCGAGTCCAAAGCTTTTGTAAAGTTGAGAGAGAAGCTAATTTCGGATGGATATAAAAACGGATTTAATCAATTCTATATATAGACTTGATTAGGTGCTTAATGCACCATTTTGAATTGGGTTAAGTTTGTTGGGTTTAAACCCAACTGATGCGACCACCCGAATAGATGCTTCTCTAGACGTTTAAAACAAATGATCGTTGGTGCGAGTACACTTTCAGTGTCCGTTGGAGCAAAAGGAAAAGTGCGCAAGTATACTCACAGTAGACCCAAACCTAGACCCGAACCCGAGCCCGAGCCCGGCACCAGCGATAGCGTGGCGCGACTCGGCCGGCCAGCGAGCAGCGGGTGGGCGCTTGTGTGGTTTTTGGCATAGTGTGGTTCAATGTGCATAGCCCCCCACAAACCACAAAATTCACTTACCCCCTGAGGGCCTAGCCCATGTGTAAAACCTCTACTTATATACTTGCTTTTTTCCTTGGTTCTTTCCGATGTGGGACAAAGGAAATGCACAAAACTCCAAAAACAAACTTGTGGAGGGAAACTATTTTCAAAGGAAAAATTTGAAATAAAATATTTTAAAATTCTTTTCAAAATACAACAATCCCCCACATGTTTCAAATTTCAAAACATTTCGAGTTTAGAGTAGAATAGTTGTGTAATAGTGTTCATGTCTATTGGACTTTAATAAACATTTAGAGTTAGCATGACAGGTTTACAAGAATTAGGTGACTATCGGTCTTTAACTTAACCCTTTAGCGTAAACGGCCATACATGCCACTCACACAACTATTCCGATACTGCTGGTTCTGGGTTTTGGTGCGTTTCGGCCATGCACCTTTACCTAGATTTTCATGAGCGCTTTAGAGAATAGCCTAATATCTCATAGGAAGTGGCCTCAACTTCCACACTCATATAGGTGAATTTCATCAAGTGTACACAGCAAATGGATACACCACCAATTTTGGTTATAGATTCATTAAGAGTTCAAACTCATCCTCCCAAACATTGTTGTTTGCACTGCGTACATCTCAGGAAGGGGTAACTCACTACAATGCTTCCTAGTCTCCTAGTGTCTTGTTGTTTACCCATTAAACCTATCGCATGGGATCTCCACCTATATAGGTTGGGTTGCCGACACTGGTAGCTCATAATATTAGGCTCAACCCCATTCCCTTCGATGTTTCTATGACTAACCCTTTGGATAGTCCTTTGGTCAGAGGATCTGTTAGATTCTTTTCCGATCGTACGAAATCAATAGTAATAACACTATCAGTCAGCAGGTGTCTAACAATATTATGTCAAAGTCTGATATGTCTACTTTTACCATTGTAGATCTTACTATTAGGCCAGGCTATAACTGCTTGGCAATCACAATGAATAGATACAGCTGATACAGGCTTTGGCCAAATAGGTATATCTGCCAAGAGATTTCTTAGCCATTCAGCTTCTGAACTTGCCTTTTCCAGTGCAATAAATTCCGACTCCATTGTCAATCTAGCAATGCACGTTTGTTTTGTAGATTTTCAAGATACTGCTCCTCCACCAATTGTGAATACATATCCACTTGTGGATTTAGTTTCATCAGAGTCAGTTATCCAATTGGCATTAGTATAACCTTCTAATATTGGTGGATAACCTGTATAGCATATACCATATGTAGCAGTACCTTTTAAATATCTTAATATTATATTTAGAGCATTCCAGTATTCATAACTAGGGTTATGAGTATACCTACTCAGTCTATTTACAGCAAAAGCAATATCTGGTCTTGTACAGTTCATCAGATACATTAAACTACCAATTACTTAAGCATAAGCATGTTGAGATACACTGCTTCCTGTATTTTTCTTGAGTTGCACAGAATGATCATATGGTGTACTGGCAGGTAAGCAATCGAAGTGTTCAAACTTCTTTAATATCTTTTCAACATAATGTGACTGAGATAATGTAATATTATCATCTTTCCTGATTACCTGAATACCTATGATCATACTTACTTCTCCTAAATCTTTTATATCAAAGTTAGAAGGCACCGGCTACGGCGCGGTGCGGAGCGGCGTGGTCGGCTAGCGGGCGCGCGCGCGTGTGGTTTTTGGCATAGTGTGGTTCAATGTGCATAGCCCCCCACAAGCCACAAAATTCACTTACCCCCTGAGGGCCTAGCCCATGTGTAAAGCCTCTACTTATATACTTGCTTTTTTCCTCGGTTCTTTCCGATGTGGGATAAATGAAATGCAGAAAACTCCAAAAACAAACTTATGGAGGGAAACCATTTTCAAAGGAAAAATTTGAAATAAAATATTTTAAAATTCTTTTTAAAATACAACAGTATGACCCACCCAGATCTCTCCTAAACCTTCGTGTGGACCCTACTTACCAATCCAACAAGCCTCGTGCGCAAGAAGCCTCCAGAAACAAGCAGTTTTTGTCTCCAACCCAAAGCAGAGAGAGAGAGAGAGAGAGAGAGAGAGAGAGAGAGAGAGAGAGAGAGAGAGAGAGAGAGAGCAAGTGGAGGGAAAGGAGGTTTCGCCAGTTGCTGTTGCTGGCCTTGTTTCAATGGAGGAAGGAAAGAGAAATAAAGGAAGAAGGAAAAGGAAGGAAAGAGAGAGAAGGAAAGAAAGAAGAAGAGGCTGAGTTAATCTAAGTTGACTCGGCTGAGTTTTAGCGACACGCCGCCGTTGTGAGAGAAAGTGTGCAATGAATTAGGACGGATTTCACGGCCCTAGCAGCGTCTCAAACCATCTAATCTCAAAGGTGAGGATTTCCTTTAAGCCCAGTTACAATAATGTCAAATTTTACATCTATTCCATGTTTAGAACTTAGGATTTGTTGAGTGATTGTTTGAAAATCATGCTTGTTGATTTCTCTTCATGTAAACATGAATTCACTTGATGTGGTTACTTTGGATTTTTTATTTATGTGGACCATGAACTATGTTAAGTGTTTTCGTGCTTGCGTACATGCTTATATACACGTTTATATAAGAATCATGTGAAATCTATGCTTAGTTTTATGGCTCTTAGATGCTTATGATGAATATGATGGGTATCGTGTGATGGGTTACGAGATTAATTATGTAGATTTTAGATTAATGTACACCCCTTGTCCCCATACTGATAAACCTGCTTGACGTAAAGATATGGAGCTCGTGAGAACTACTCATGATGAAAAATAAGTCTTGGCGTGACCATGAGAATGCGTTGGATGTTGGCCAAGGGATCCTTGTGATCATATACTATTTGAGATGGATCCGTATGCTATACGTGTATGATTATTTTGTTGGCCTCTTTGGAAGGTGATAGTTAATTTGGGGAATGATTGAATATAACATGGGGTAAGGAGTGAGCATTATTCATATTTGTTATCTCAAGAGCTGGGGTTGGTGATATGGACATTAAACCCGAGCGATCGGCCTATGCTGGGTTGCTTGCGACTCCCCATAGTGACCTTTGAATTTCTTTAAATTGGTTAGATGCTAAACTACTTAATTAAATGTTAAACTAATCATGCATTTTTTGGACCCGACTGGTAGGTCAGTCCCTCGGGCGTTAGAAAAAGTGCGCATGAGGCCCATTTCACTTTCTCAATCTAGTGAAAGTGTGCATGAGGCTTGTTTCACTAGTTGAGTTTTGGAGAGTGGGAAGAGTGGAATTGGTCCCATCCTAGCTAGAACCTCTGGTGACTAGTGGCTAATGAGAAAAGTGGAATTGGTCCCATCTCATTTAGTCAGGGTGCCTTCGCCAGAGCATGCATGTTATGCATCACATTAATTAAGATTTTCACATGTATGTTTTGTTTGGGTATGAATATTATGCTCGAATATTATTGTGCTAATCTTAGGGGGTAACCCTTACTGAGTTGATTGCAAGCAACTCACTCCCTCCTGGGACTGTGTTTTAAAACACCACCAGATTGTGTATGTGACGATCCATTAGACGAACCTGACTTATAGGTTGAAGAATATAAAGTTTCATACCAATCAATGATGGACGATGAAGCCGTATCAGCTTGGAGACGAATTATGTTTATTGTTTTCATTTTCATAGAATATATTTATTTTCATGTAAATTTAATTAAGTCTCTCATGGAGACCAGAAGGTGGAATACCATGTATAGTATGATTGTGTCACCTTATGTTTGAGAACTTAGAGTAGAGAGTTAAGGATTTAAAATTCTAATTTCCGTCATTATGCTATGAATGCCATGAATATGTGAAATAAAGATGAATGTGTGGAAATGTATCCCTAACACATTCTAGTTAACACTCGAAAACTCGGCACGAGAGACAAAATTTTAGGGCGTTACACCTGTGGAGCTTGCTGCGTGGCCACTTGATTACCACTATCATTCTTGCCGAAACTTTTCATGTCTTGTCCGCTTGCGCCACTGATTATTTGTGTACCCTCTAAGGATGTTGTGCTTTCCTTTAGGTGAGCTTTTGCTTCTTCTCTTACTTTGTTCTCCCATTCCTTTGCTTCTGTGATCCAGATTTTTTATGAGTCTTATGATTTTCAGGTGTTGTTGTGGGAGCACTTGCAGTTGAACCTTGGTGTTTGCTTTGCTATGGAGGTTGGATTGCCCCCGCACTGCCAAGATGACAGAGAGGCTTTACTAGGAGTGGTTTGTATCTTTGAGAGTCGCGACATTCACTTGGGAGGCTCCTTGGCTACAGTGGGAGCATGTTCTCTACGATCCCGATTATACATCGCCCCCTTTGGCGGGTCTATGAGAGTTGCACTCTTATCACTCGATCTAATTCATGCGTACCCTTCGAAGATGCCGTGTTTTCCTTCAAGTGAGCTTTCGCTTCTTTTCTTACTTTGTCCTCCCATTCATTTTCTTTTGCAATATATATTTCTGATAAATCTTATGATTTTTAGGTGTGGTTGTAGAAGCTCTTGCAAGTGAACCCCTAGGTCTGTTATCCTCCTCTGCAGCAGGATGGTCTTCTATTTACTTTGTTGTGGTAGTTGGATCACCACTTCACTGCCAAGATGACAAACAGGCTTTACTAAGCATGGTTTGCTATCTTGGAGAGCTGTGACAATTGCTGGGAGGCTCTTCGGCTGCAACGGGAGCTTGTTCTCTGCAGTCTTGATTATACACCGCTCTCTCTGGTGGGTTTGTGAGACTTATACTCTTACTACCTAATTCAATTCCTTCGCCAGTTCAAATTCTTATAGCTCGAGCCCACATTTGCTTTTATGGTTGTCAGCTACACCCGTGTATTTCAGCGAAGGCAGGATCTTCATAAGATAATTCGGGATGCTTGGTCAGGGAGCTTGGATGCTTGTGTCTTTCGGATATCTCGACCATCTTTGCCCGGGATGACAACTAAATATCATCATTGGCGGATCGTACAACATCTGACGAGGCATCTTTTAGGATGGATGTTATATGACTTGGAGGAGGGCTAGGAGTTCCCTAAGCTTCCTCCTCCCTCGGATACTTTGACTTCAGACAAGGCGTCCACGTCTTTCGGTTGCTACCGATGCCTTGAGATCTTTACATGGCCATTACATATCTTGGGTGTCATAGTTGACCCAGATTGCTGAGAGTCAGGAGTCAGGTATGCATTTGATGTAGGTCGAGCGAGATTTTTTCCGGCAAGAGAGTGTTTTGAGTATTGAGGTTGATTATTTTTAGAGAGAGAGAGAGAGAGAGAGAGAGACAGAGAGAGATTTTACACAGACAGAGAGATCAAGCACTTGCACTAGCGATTGACCTCGCCAAATATTTCGGGTTCCACTTGCTTGATGAGATTGATCTGTTGGACCCCCAGTAGGAAGCGTTCGCAATCGAATGACTGTTGTTAATACGGAGATAGGGGATATTGTTTTTAGAGATTGAGTATCAGTTAGATTTGCATTTACGTATACCCACTTTTTGGTCTTTTTTTGTTTGTGTGTAAAAGAAAATACATTTATGAGAATGAAAACTTTCTTTTTAGTGCTAGACTTGTCTTTTGTGCACGTGGTTTATATTTGGTGCTTTGGACAGGGGATTAGACACTTGACTTTTTCCTTCATTCGTCATCAACGAGCTTTAAGTTGATTGCTGAGTGTTTGATAGGACCCCTAGAAGTACGTAATAGAAATATTGCCTTAAATCTAAGCGGGGTTGAAAGATCTTAAAACATCACAGTTTTCATGCCTTGTGTTCGAGATATTTAGCATGAGGTTAGGGATAACCTGCTTTTTTATTATGTTTTTTTGTTACCATTTTTACCCGTAGATTCCTTTTGGATTTTTATTATGTTTGGTTTCGCCTATCATTTTTGCTTGTTGTTGGACAAACCCCAAGTGTAGGGTTGCGCAATAGTATACACTCGGTGAGACAGGGACTTATATTGGTACGTCTAAAAAACACTTTAGAATTAGAACTTGAATTAAGAGTTAACTAGAACTAATTATAAAATCTGGATTTAATTGAAGTTGCAAGGGAAATTTGGGAATTTAAAGGAAAACTCAATTACTAAAAACATTAGAGCGCCAAGGATCCAATTCTAGTAATTCATAATGCTTAATTCCCTTGATTCAATTGGATAACATAACTAGAATTGAAGTCATCTTATCCAATTGAATAATAGTTGAACCTCAAAATTTATACATTGCATTGCCCATTACACGACAAAGTTTGCATGATTTTTATGGTTTAAAGGCCCACCTAACACGTGTTTTGTAATTATAGGGATGAGAGCGGACTTCATTCAATTGCGAGCCAAAAGAATAAATTTGTAGCTTTTGGATGAAGGATGAAAGAAGACCAAAGAAAGAAGAAAGCAAAGAGAAGAGAGAGAAGAAGAAAAAGGAGAAAAAGAAGAGAAAAAGAAGCAAATGGAAGAAGGCCGACCGGTCATGACCGGTCGGCCATGAAGCCTGATCAAAGAGAAGACAGGCTGACCGGTCTAGACCAGGTCGGCCATGAACACTGGAAGCTGGACATTGGATGCCCGACCGGTCTTGACCGGTCGGCTGTATATACTGGACAAAGCCAAAAACAAAGCCCGACCGGTCATGACCGGTCGGGTATGCACGCTGGAAGGTTGGACAGGTCTGTCCGACCGGTCTTGACCAGTCGGTAGCACTCCCTGGAATGTGTAAAACATCAGTCCGACCGGTCACGACCGGTCGGCTCTGCGTATGGAGAGTCCTTTCTAAATCTGGACTCCGAAAATTGCTGCGCAATGCGTAGTCTTTCGCAGAATCCGACGCAAGGGAGGTTGCTTGCTATAAAAGGACACCTAGGGGCTCTCCCTAGGGTATCAAAGAGGCTAAGGAACGTGAGTTTGGAGAGTGAAGGCGATCGTGGAGCAGCTGCAACTCTTCTATTCGGGTTTTTTTGTTTTTATGCATTATTTCAGAGTTTTTAGTTGTAGCATGACAATGCTCGGCTAGAACCTCTCAGCTAAGGCTGAGAGGTGAAGCTTGTAGCTAATTCTATGTTGATTTCGGTTTAATTCAAGTAATTTACATTCAAGTTTGGATTTTTGCATAGTTTAGTTCCAAATAATGGTAGTTTGAGATGTTTTATCTGAGTTTATGTGCTCCGGACATGAATTCCTTTTAATTCTCTGAGATTATCATGTTTGTTTATCTAAATTCGGATTATAGTAATCCTTGAGCAGACCATAGTCCAGAGCCATGGCTGTTACTCCGCAGGCTATAGTTTTGAGTTTTGTATTGATTGAATGGAACTAGAACTTGGAAGTTCAACTTGAATGTGATGGAATGTGTGTGAATGCTTTATTTTCCAACTAGATGAGAGATAGGACTTCGATTCTAGTTGTGTTTTCTACTTGGATTGACTGAATTGACATAGGATTGCTACAAGTGGATCCTTGAAAGCCTTAGTACTTATTATCTCTGATTTTCCATTAAGTTCATGTTTTAAGTAAACATTCAATTAAATCTGATTTCTTTTAAAAACTGAGTTGCTGGAGTGATTTGGTAGCTTTTACTATTTCCCTGTGGATCGACCTCGGTCTTATCGAGTTTTATTACTACATCGCAGCCTTACACTTGAGGCGAGTGAACAAGTTTTTGGCGCCGTTGCCGGGGAAATTAGATAACGGTTTTCAAATAATTCAGTGGCTGTAGAAGTAGAAATAGATAGGCTTCCTGATTTTCTTAGAACTAACTAATTCTTTCTGTTTTGTAGGAATTCTTCTTTAGTTCAAGCACATCAGGTGATATTTTTCTAACTTAGTCTTTTTAGTTTTTTTTTTTAGATTACTCTCATATTTCAGATTTCTAGGAGGATTAGTTTCAGTTTCTGGTTGAGTGGTTTATGTCCCGTTGGGAACGTAATCACTCAAATCGTCTCCAATCTGAAGGTGGTTTAGTTGGACCATTGTCAGTTCATAGACGAGTCCGGAATTATCAAGAGCATTGTGAAAGTTTGGGGAGTATGGATCAAACACTTTTAAGGAATCCTCCCCCCCCTACTCCAACTACAAACGCAAACCAGGAAGGAGTAGGAGAGAATGAGGTACATAATGTTCCTCCAATGAGATCACTACGGGATTACCTACAACCTGCCCGTGCAATTACACCTTCTTGCATAGTTCTACCAGCAAACGGTGGGACCCTTGACATAAAACCGGGTGTAATTCAACTTTTACCTAAATTCCATGGGCTAGACTCTGACCGCCCATACTTACACTTGCAAGAATTCGAAGAAGTGTTGGCTACCTTGCATTATCCCAATGTTTCTGAGGATACAATCAGACTTAAACTTTTTCCCTTCACTTTGAAAGAAAGAGCCAAAGATTGGCTTCACTCTCTTAGACCACATTCGATTGGGTCATGGGTTGAGATGAACCGGGAATTCCTAAAAAAATTCTTCCCAGATCATAAAACCAACACTCTTCGAAGGGCCATAATGAACTTTTCGGCTAAAGAAGGTGAATCTTTCTTTCAATGTTGGGAAAGATTTAAGGAACTCCTGCTTGCTTGCCCACATCATGGCTATGAGAGTTGGCGAGTTATAAATTTTTTCAATGATGGATTAAGTTCCAATATGCACCAATTTGTGGAAATGATGTGCAATGGCAAATTTATGGGTAAAAATCCAGATGATGCTTGGAGTTACTTGGACATGTTGGCTGAAAACGCCCAATCTTAGGATACCTCGGATAAACCCAAGAACCCCAAGCCCACTCAAGAGAAAGGAGGGATCTATGTCCTTAAAGAGGAAGACGACGTGAATGCAAGGATAGCCAACCTCACAAGGAAGGTTGAAGCCATGGAACTTAGCAAAAGTGGAGTTCCCAAGTCCAAGGAAGCTGTCCTCACCGACTTACACGCTACGCAAGATTGTCCCACAATTCCTGCATTTAAGGAAGTGCTACAAGAGACAGCCAATGCCACATATGGTTATCAACGGCCCTTCAATGGACTGGTAGGTAATACGTACAATGAGAGTTGGAAGAACCACCCAAATTTCAGTTGGAAGAATGCTCCTACGGGGAATCCTACCAACTCCCAAAGAGGGCCACCCATGCAAAATATGGCCCCACCTCAATTCTCATTGGAGGATACCTTGAAAATGTTTATGCAAGGGCAAGCGCAAATAAATGAATCGAATCAGCAAATGTTCCAAGAGCTGAAAGTCTCGGTTGATGAGATTAAGGGACGCTTGAATGCTAGGGAAGGGACCTTTCCGGCCCAACCTCAGCCCAATCCAAAGCAAGTACATGAAGTGAGCATCCCTAATCCTTCCAACCAAAACATGGAGCAAGCTAAATCTATTACCACCCTTAGAAGTGGTAAACAAATTGACAAAACTATTCCGGTGAAGGCCGATGAGCCTAATGATCCGGTAAATTCTGAGGATGAAAATGGATCTAACTTAGCCCCACAACAACCGGAACGCATTTACAAGCCCATAGCACCATTCCCTTCGAGATTGGTTGCCCCAAAATCTCTCCCAAATTCTCAAGATATTCTAGAGATTTTCAGACAAGTCAATATCCCTTTGCTTGATGCCATCAAACAAATTCCCTCTTATGCCAAGTTTCTAAAAGACCTATGCACAACAAAACGCAAATATAATGTGCAGCAAAAGGCCTTCTTAACTGAGCAAGTGAGTGCCATCCTAACTCAAAAGACCCCCCCAAAATTCAAAGATCCCGGTAGTCCCACCGTATCATGTATCATCGGAGACTACCGGATTAAACGTGCCTTGTTAGACTTGGGGGCAAGTGTGAACTTGATCCCATACTCGGCATATGAGCAATTGGGTCTTGGTGAATTAAAACCCACCAAAACCACGTTGCAACTCGCTGATAGATCTATTTGTGTACCGAGGGGGATAGTTGAGGATGTTCTAGTCCAAGTTGACAAATTCTACTACCCGGTAGATTTTATAGTCTTGGACACACAACCGGTTTTGGATGCTAGCACCCAAATACCGGTAATCCTAGGCCGCCCATTCCTTGCCACATCAAACGCAATCATCAATTGCCGGAATGGGGTGATGCAACTATCTTTTGGAAGCATGACACTAGAGGTGAATGTGTTTCACTTGGGTAAAAGACATAGGGATGTCGATGATGATGAGTTCTTCGATGTGAACATGCTCGAAACTTTTGAAGAAGAAGAACTCCTCCAACTTGAACCACTAGAAAGCTTGGAGACATGCTTAGCACATTTCATGGATTCTGAAGATCCCATCATTAGTGAGATTGTGCAGGCATTAAATATAGAAAGACTGGTGGTAGATATTAGCCGGTGGAGGCCCCATTTTGAGAAATTACCACCAACCACATCAAGGCCTCTACCGTCTAACATCAAATCACCAAAACTTGACCTCAAACCATTGCCATCCGAGCTTAAAAACGTATATTTGGGTCAAGAGGAAACGTTCCCAGTTGTCATTGCCTCCCACCTTGAGAAGGACCAAGAGCTCAAGTTGATTGAGTTACTCAAAGAACATAGGGAAGCCATAGGTTGGACAATAGCGGATCTCAAAGGGATAGATCCTTCGTTTGCACGCACCGAATACACCTTGAAGAAAATGCCAAAACGACTAGACAACCTCAAAGACGGCTAAATCCAAACATGATGGAGGTTGTCAAAGCCGAGGTGTTGAAGCTATTGGATGTGGGTATTATCTACCCCATCTCAAATAGCCAATGGGTGAGTCCTACCCAAGTTGTCCCCAAGAAATCCGGTATTACCATCATTGAGAACGCCAACAACGAACTTATACCAACGAGGATGACTACCGGTTGGCGTATGTGCATTGATTATAGGAAGCTCAACACAGTTACTAGGAAAGACCACTTCCCTCTCCGATTTATGGATCAAATTTTGGAGAGATTGGCAGGTCATTCCTATTATTGCTTCCTAGATGTTTATTCCGGATACAACCAAATTGAGATAGCTCCGGAAGACCAAGAGAAAACCACATTTACATGCCCGTTTGGTACCTTCGCTTACCGAAGGATGCCATTCGGGTTATGCAATGCACCCGCCACATTTCAACGATGCATGTTGAGTATTTTCTCGGATATGGTGGGTGAGTTTCTTGAGGTATTCATGGATGACTTTTCGATTTTTGGTTGTACATTTGATGAGTGTCTCAAGCACTTGAAGTTGGTCTTGATGAGGTGTGAGGAGAAGCAACTTGTACTAAACTGGGAAAAGTGTCATTTCATGGTACAAAGAGGAATAGTCCTTGGACATATCATCTCTTCCAATGGAATAGAGGTAGACCGGGCAAAAGTTGATATAATTTCCAATCTACCACCACCCAAAAGCATACGCGATGTGCGGTCCTTCCTTGGACATGCCGGTTTCTATCGAAGGTTTATAAAGGACTTTAGTCACATCTCAAGGCCTTTATGCAACCTTCTACAAAAGGAGAACCAATTTGAGTGGAGTGCTGAATGTCAATTAGCTTTTTCAAAGCTAAAAGACATGTTGACAACCGCTCCTATCATGCAACCACCAGATTGGTCCATTCCTTTTGAGTTGATGTGCGATGCGAGCGATTTTGCTATTGGGGCAGTGTTAGGCCAAAAGAAAGATAAAAAGCCCCATGTCATCTACTACGCAAGTAGGACCTTGAATCCTGCCCAAGTTAATTATTCGACTACGGAGAAAGAGCTCCTAGCTGTCATTTTTGCCTTGGACAAATTCAGGCCATACTTAATAGGATCCAAAGTTATTGTTTATACGGATCATGTGGCGCTGAAATACCTTCTTTCTAAGAAGGATGCTAAGCCCGTTTGTTAAGATGGATCCTACTCCTTCAAGAATTCGACTTGGAGATCAAAGATAAGAAGGGGGTAGAAAATGTGGTGGCGGATCATCTATCCCGCCTAGTCCTACCAAATTCCATTGACGAGTCACCTATTGAGGACTCATTCCCTGATGAGCAACTCTTTGTTGCTATGCATCCACCATGGTACGCTAATATAGCCAATTATCTTTCCACAGGTGCGATGCCGACTCATTGGACTGCACAAGACAAACGTAAATTTCTAAGGGAAGTGCGTAGATTTTTCTGGGATGAACCTCTATTGTTTAAATATTGCCCAGACCAAATTATAAGGAGATGCGTCCCCGATGATGAACACAATTCAGTCATCTCCTTTTGTCATGATTAAGCATGTGGGGGTCATTTTTCAGCCAAGAAAACAACTGCAAAAATTCTGCAATGTGGTTTTTATTGGCCCACGTTATTTAAGGACACCCACGAGTTTTGCAAAGCGTGCGAGCGCTGCCAGAAGCTAGGAGGATTATCCCGTCGAAATATGATGCCTCTCACCCCAATTCAACATCTTGAAGTCTTTGACTGTTGGGGCATCGATTTCATGGGACCATTCCCCTCATCTTTTGGGCATGTCTATATTCTACTTGCCGTAGACTATGTGTCTAAATGGATAGAGGCTATCCCATGTAGAACCAACGATCATCGTACGGTTCTCAAGTTCCTCAAGGAAAACATACTCTCTAGATTTGGGACGCCTCGAGCCATTATTAGTGATGGTGGTTCTCACTTTTGCAATAGACCTTTTGAAACTTTGATGAAGAAATATGGTATTAGGCACAAAGTAAGTACCCCATACCACCCACAAACAAGTGGGCAAGCTGAAATCTCCAATAGGGAAATCAAGCAGATTTTGAAAAAGACGGTGAGACCAGATCGCAAGGAATGGTCCCTAAGATTAGATGATGCACTTTGGGCTCACCGTACTGCCTACAAGACACCCATTGGAATGTCCCCTTATAGACTTGTCTATGGGAAAGCTTGCCACTTGCCTATGGAGATAGAACACAAAGCCTATTGGGCAATTCGGGCTCTAAATGACAAGGCTAGCTCGCTTTGCAAACTTCAATTAAATGAGCTTGATGAGATCCGGAACGATGCATATGAGAATTCGAGAATTTACAAGAGCAAGATGAAGGCCTTTCATGACAAGCACATCTTAAGGAAATCTTTCCAGGAAGGACAGAAAGTGCTCTTGTATAATGCCCGACTTCATCTTTTTCCAGGAAAATTACGATCTCGATGGACCGGCCCATATATTGTTAAAGAAGTTTTTCCTCATGGGGCTGTTGAGATTAAGAATGCAACGAATGGTGACTGTTTCAAAGTTAATGGACAACGCCTTAAACCATTCGTTGAGAAATTTGATTCAGAGGACATGTCCATCTCCCTGAATGATCCTGTCTATCAGGATGATTGATCTCCTAGTCTGATGGAGGTATAGCATAGGTAGGTTTAGTTTTGTTCTTCTGTTTTATTAGGTTTTAGTTGTTGAGTTGGAGAATTCCATGATCGTTGTCTCAGGTACTATTGTTCTCACTCTCTCATTGTTTACCATTGCTCTCATGTTCATGCTAATTGACTATCTTTTTACATTGAGGACAATGCAAGATTTGGTTGGGGGGTGAGATGAGATCCCTCATCTAGAATATTGCAACATTTCGAGCTTCATATGCATAAAAATTTTTCGAATTTTCTAACATCTCAAAAATCTTTTAGAAAATCTTGTTCCTATACATTTGAGATGCTATGAGTATAAGAGGAGGAGATATGAAGTGTGCGATGTTGTCGTCTTGAATTTCTTCCAACATAATGGTTTTATATGTTAATTCCCCTATTGTTATGATTGATAGAAAATTTGAACACCTTTACACCAAGTTCACATTACACGATTTTCATGAGTGACAGGTTTATGTGATTTGTGGATTAGCTAGACTGTGATTTAAAGGTGTTGAGCAGCCAAGCCGGGGTATTTTGTCCATCCTTGTCCATGGAAAAATAACGGAAGATATGGATTTCTAAAAATCCTATCTAATTTAAAAGAAAAAGGAAAGAAAGGATGAAATCGGGACGGAAAGAAAAATGGTGGAAAATTCTGAAAAGGGCTACCTATTACCAACCGGGGGATGGTCGAACCGTAACCAAAGCCGGAAATGGGAAGTAGTGTGAAAGCCGTCGGAAGGACGGTAAGGCAAATTCCTGTCATAGGCTTGCTGTTGCTCTGTGCACTTTAAAATCATTGGTTTACCTAATCTATGAAGAAGATGATCCCAGGAACTCATGAGATGAATTTTCACTAGACACACTAGGTTGAATTTGTTCGAGTTCTTCTATTTATCAATCAATCAGCAGGAACTTCATGTAAACACTTCTTATGTTTTGAGAGTCCAAGGTTCAGCTTCTATCACCTAATTTCTCCAAATTTTATACTTCTGCATCTTGGAATGGATAGAAACATGGATTCTGGAAGAGAGTTGGGTTTGGAGGTTTGAAATTGTTTCACGCATGTTTTGCTCGGGACTAGCAAAAAGCTGGTTGGGGGGTGTGTTGAACCTCAAAATTTATACATTGCATTGCCCATTACATGACAAAGTTTGCATGATTTTTATGGTTTAAAGGCCCACCTAACACGTGTTTTGTAATTATAGGGATGAGAGCGGACTTCATTCAATTGCGAGCCAAAAGAATACATTTGTAGCTTTTGGATGAAGGATGAAAGAAGACCAAAGAAAGAAGAAAGCAAAGAGAAGAGAGAGAAGAAGAAAAAGGAGAAAAAGAAGAGAAAAAGAAGCAAATGGAAGAAGGCCGACCGGTCATGACCGGTCGGCCATGAAGCCTGATCAAAGAGAAGACAGGCCGACCGGTCTTAACCGGTCGGCCATGAACACTGGAAGCTGGACATTGGAGCCCGACCGGTCTTGACCGGTCGGCTGTATATACTAGACAAAGCCAAAAACAAAGCCCGACCGGTCATGACCGGTCGGGTATGCACGCTGGAAGGTTGGACAGGTCTGTCCGACCGGTCTTGACCGGTGGGTAGCACTCCCTAGAATGTGTAAAACATCAGTCCGACCGGTCACGACCGGTCGGCTCTGCGTATGGAGAGTCCTTTCTAAATCTGGACTCCGAAAATTGCTGCGCAATGCGTAGTCTTTCGCAGAATCCGACGCAAGGGAGGTTGCTTGCTATAAAAGGACACCTAGGGGCTCTCCCTAGGGTATCAGAGAGGCTAAGGAACGTGAGTTTGGAGAGTGAAGGCGATCGTGGAGCAGCTGCAACTCTTCTATTCGGGTTTTTCTGTTTTTATGCATTATTTCAGAGTTTTTAGTTGTAGCATGACAATGCTCAGCTAGAACCTCTCAGCTAAGGCTGAGAGGTGAAGCTTGTAGCTAATTCTATGTTGATTTCGGTTTAATTCAAGTAATTTACATTCAAGTTTGGATTTTTGCATAGTTTAGTTCCAAATAATGGTAGTTTGAGATGTTTTATCTGAGTTTATGTGCTCCGGACATGAATTCCTTTTAATTCTTTGAGATTATCATGTTTGTTTATCTAAATTTGGATTATAGTAATCCTTGAGCAGGCCATAGTCCAGAGGCATGGCTGTTACTCCGCAGGCTATAGTTTTGAGTTTTGTATTGATTGAATGGAACTAGAACTTGGAAGTTCAACTTGAATGTGATGGAATGTGTGTGAATGCTTTATTTTCCAACTAGATGAGAGATAGGACTTCCATTCTAGTTGTGTTTTCTACTTGGATTGACTGAATTGACATAGGATTGCTACAAGTGGATCCTTGAAAGCCTTAGTACTTATTATCTCTGATTTTCCATTAAGTTCCTGTTTTAAGTAAACATTCAATTAAATCTGATTTCTTTTAAAAACTGAGTTGCTGGAGTGATTTGGTAGCTTTTACTATTTCCCTGTGGATCGACCTCGGTCTTATCGAGTTTTATTACTACATCGCAGCCTTACACTTGAGGCGAGCGAACAATGATAAAGCGGTTGAATCATAATTACGTAATACAAAACAGATTAGAACATTCATTGATTCGATTCCCACATGAAGAAGGTACTGATTGCAGGGAATTCAAAGCATGCATCGTACCCTTAGTCTACGATAAATCAACCTCTTGCATAATAGATAAACAACCAATCTTAGTCTTCCTAAGCATCCAATGAGCCTGATGTCATCACTAGATCAGGGTAAACTAAAACTAGAACTTTATTCAAACCATACATTTGAATCTAAACTAGAATATTAAAACAAACTACAAGCTCACCTCTTAGCCTTAGCTAAGAGGATTAGTTCATCATCAATATGATTAACTAAAACTCAAATAAAAACATAAAAATAAACTAGAAAAGAGAAAAAAAGGGGGGGAAATCTAAAGTAGAATGGCTCAACGATCGATCTCTTCTGCTTCCTCATGTCCTAGGTATATTTAAAACCCTAAAAATCACCTCCTTAAATAGGAAAATCGAGCACTGACTTCAGAATTGCATGAGAATTTTCGCACCGACTGCACCTATCAACCGATCAAAATTGGGCAATGATCAGTCGAAATGTTAAGTAATCGTCTAGTAACAAACTTTTGAATTTCACGCGTCGGGTAAACCAATCCCGTCAAGCTATCAAAATGGCCAAAAACTATCCAGAGAGTTCCAACACAAATTCAATTAATTCGATGAATTTTTGACATATTGACCTAAGTTGTCGACCAGTTGAATGCACTATTAACCAGTCGAAATTCCATTCAATGGGTCAATTTTTCCTGATTTTTTGTTGACCTAACCTGTCGACCGGTCAAATGCACTGTTGACCGGTTGAAATCCCATTCAACAAGTCAATTTTTCCTAATTTTCTGCACTTTGAACTCTAGCCTCCTGACCTTTGGTCACTTGGTTCTTCCACATCTTGGCTTGCAGAATCTTGTCTTCTTTAAGGCTTTAAATTATCGCAATTAATATCGTTCTCTCTCACTTCTCTTAATTCCCTACAATCATGAAAACACTTGTAATTAGTTCACTTAACATCGGAATTCATGTAAATACAGTGTGAGATTGGGTGTTGTTGGGGTCCCAAAAGTGAGGATCCTCGAAACAATGCTTCCGAGTGCCCAAATCATCAGTTGGTTGAATTTAGGGCCAGTGCATCGGAAATCACGTCAAAAATCGCAACACGCATCAGACTTGACCAAAAAGCGGAAAATTGGGCCAGTAGTGGACCCCACCGGTCATCATGATCAAAACCCTCTAAATTTGGGACAGTTACCTCAATTATGAAGAAATAGAGCCAGTACATCGACATCCATCGTAAAGCGGGCCCAGCAAGCCCTCCGTTTCGCAAAAACCAATTCTGTAAAACACGAGTACGTTGGCGCATCGAGAAAACCCATAGCCAGCGCATCGTGAAATTCAGTCATTTTCAGAAAATGAATTTTGGGACGCACTGCCTCCAGCGCATCCAGAAATTCGTCCAGCGCATCAAGAAATTCGGACAGTTTTGCGAAGTGAATTCTAGGACACACTGACCCTCGGCGCGTCAAGAAATTCACCCAACGCATCAAGAAATGCAGTCAGTTTTACGGGATGAATTTCAGGACGCACTGCCCTCAGCGCATCCAATAATTCAGGAATTTCAGGACGCGCTGACCCTCAGCGCGTCCAATAAATCAGGCACTTTCAACAATTTCAGGACGCACTGACAGCCAGTGCGCCCTAAAAATTAGGATCCCAACTAGGACATTTTTGGACGCGCCGAGTGATTTTCTCGACGCGCGGGCATGATTTCTCGACGCGTTACACGTGTCGGCTTCCTATTGGCCGACTTCACCTATAAATACCCCTCCCACCACCTCATTTGTACGATCCAGAGAGAGAGAGAGAGAGGCGAACCTCTTCGCCGGAAAACCTTTTTCCGATCGCCGGAACCCTTTTCCGACCGCCGGAACTCCTCGCCGAAAATCGCCTCTCTGACCATAGCAGGTCCGGAGATGAACTTCATTTGCACAAGTATAATAGCGCATCATGAAAATTAATCATCTTAAGTCAAGTCATCTTTTGACGCGCTGGCCCCAGTGCATCACAGAAATGCTCCAGCGCATTAGGAAAAACCCTCGGCAGATCAAATAATTTAACATCTTAAAACTTTATTTTTGGACGCACTGGCCCCAGCGCGTCAGAAAAATATCCCAGTGCATCACAAAAATCGTCCAGCGCATCAGTAAAATCAGTCGTCTACAAAACAAAGTTATTTTCGGACGCACTGGCCCCAGCGCATCGCAAAATAGGCCAGCGGATCAGAAAATCAACATGCCGATACAAAGTTTTTTTTGGATGCACTGGCCCCAGCGCGTCAGAAAAATAGCCTAGCGCATCATGAAAATAAATAATTTTTAACAATCATTTTTGGGTGCGCTGGCCCCAGCGCATCAGTAAAATTAGGCCAGCGGATCGCAAAAATCAGCACCTTGATCGTTCCCAGCACCCTTAAATCTTCATTTTATAACGTTTCCAAGCCCCATTTGGGCCTATTTTGGGTATTTCGAGCATTTCGGACACAATGGAGCGGTCAAATGACTCATCTGGGCTGCCCAATGAGCAGAACGCGAGCCTTCAGGATCCGATCCGATCCGACGAGATGAATGGAGCAATTCTCCCGAAAAGAGGCCGCCAATGCCCAGAACTATACTGATGTATCATCATTACATGTACTATCATAATGTGACCCGGATTCAGGCCCGGACTAAGCAAAGGGGACTATGGTTAACACGATAAACCATACCAGGAGAGTTCTAAACTATCACACACAATTTGTTAAAGACTGACACTTCAAGAACAGTCGATGCCCTACCCATCCAAACGGCATCCGCTGGTGGAGCTGCCCAAGTATACACAACTGTGGAATGGACTTCCCGAGGTCACCTGTCCATACATTGACAGGCGCGGGCCTAGAGTTGTCCTTCCCGGCCATAAAACCTGACAGTCTCAGCCCGGATCTCCGGTCAAAACATGGGACATAGACATCCGACTCGTACAAAGATGGATCAGTCCATAACAGAACACAATAAATACAGGTCTCCGCGACCATACAAATACAGGTCTCCGCGACCATACAAACACAGGTCTCCGCGACCATACAAATACAGGTCTCTACGACCACACAAACACGGGTCTCCATGACCACAAACTCTGAGACCATAGTCCCCGCTGACTAGTCTTTTGCCTTTTAATCAAGGGTCATCGATCATTCGATGTAATTAAGGGCTCGTACTAGATCACGGCCTGGAATGTACAAGATCTCTGGATCTCTGGAATAAAATTCGCCTTGCGATATCTCTTCTCTTGTGTACTTTTATGAATGCTTGTGATTGTCTACGAATGTTCCTATTATTCAGAACCCCAGAGCAACAAAACACTTCATTTCAGGAAAATGTCCTTGGGATCCATTTTTCTAGTTCTAACAAACTGGCGACTCTGCTGGGGATCGAACTATACCAGAATCTCTGGTTATATCTGAATATGGGAACACTCTGAGATCAATTACTTATAAACACGAATCTACGCATAAGAAAGTTACCGCGAGGCATAATGTTTCGGCGCCCCTCGGACGTCGAACTAGCGACTCTCAACGGGAACGTTCTTCCCTTCATCTTTAAGGCAATAGACATTTAAAAGGTTTTCGAACCCACAAATTCCCACAACTACACGTATTTGGCTCCGTCTTGCTTATTTTTGTCGGTTTATGCACTGCGATTAATGGGCTCATACTCCCGACCGCACTTGTGAACTGTTTTAACGATTTTTATGACCATAGCAGAATTAGCAAGATAATAGGACAGACAGAAGAAATGGCATGCTCAATGAACAGTTTGTGCACCTTCCTTGCACCGGAGGCTTTAGCTTTCCTCGCATCATCCCAACCATGACAACTGCTTCAATTCAGGATGACAGCTGGTCGAAACGCGCCAACAGAAGAAGGAGCAGAAGAAAGCAGCCATCTTAGCCACACATAAGAAGGTGAACGCTGCGAGACCTCGCCCCATGATCAGAAAATAATGGCAGCCGAAACAAGGGCAGAAGGTCCCCATCAGCAGTTAGGTCACATCAACCAGGTCCCCAGTGCTTGCGATGACGGTCGAACAGTTCCCACCATTGTTCGAGACCACCTGTGTCACGCGCCAATCGACCGAAACCGCACTCATGAAGAGCCCCAAGCCCGTGGAAGTTCTTGACCCAAGACAGGGGCAATTTTGGAAGGCCCGACCAGTGCTGATCGCAATGGTTCAAGTAGCAGAGACAGAGGAGGGATCGTATGAAGCAGAAGAATTGCCTACAGTCCAAGATCAGATCGATAGATTAGTTCAGGCCAATCGGGAAACGAATGAACGAATGAGAATAATTCAGGAAGCATTGACCACTTTGATAGCTCAGAGCGCTACCAGGAGTCTCGTACCGCCTACGGGCCCATTAGTCGAAGAATCAAGGGGCAGCAGAAGGACCAACTAGTGCCGAACCACTTACCCAGGCCAGGAGAGTTCCAGTGGAACGAATAACAGTCCCGACTGCGCAAATGACGAGAGAGGAACTGTCGTAAATGATTACAAGTCTCATGCGACAAGAAAAGGAGAAGGAAAGAGGAACCGAGTATAAATATCAGGTCCCATACCCGCTGGAGATAGAAGAAATACCGTTTCCGGTCAACTTCAGATGTCCGGATTTCAAAAAATTTGACGGTAGGGGGTCGCCAGAGGAGCATATCACTCACTTCCTCACGGCGTTGGGAAATTGGTCGACCGTCCCGCAGTACTGTATGCGATTATTTGGGTCAACGCTGACAGGGAAAGCTTTTCAATGGTACATGTTGCTACCAGCCGGATCAGTGAAGTCGTGGGAGCAGATGCGAGACAGTTTTATTTCAAAATTCTTCTCCATAGAAAGAGAAACATCAGTGACAGATCTGGCCTTGATTAGACAAAGATAGGGCGAACCCGTGGAGAGGTTCATGGACCGATGGGGGACGATAGCCGCTCAATGCCAAGAGTTACCCAGTGAGAAAGAACAGATAAAGATGTGTATGCGAGCCCTGGACCCAATGATATCATACGGGTTGTCGGGGAATAGTTTTCACTCTTTTCGAGAACTGGCCACCAAAGCACACCTGGTAGAAGAAGCCGTAGCACGAGTGAACCTCATGCCTGAAAGGCAAAAAAGAGAAGGAGTGATGATTGCAGAAACACACAATATAAATAAAGGCAAAGGTGTAATAGATCGGAAGCGGCCCGCCATGGATTCAAAGACGGACATGAAAGCAACGCCTACCCAGGACAGAGGCAAGAGGCCTTACGTTTCTCAAAGAATAACAATAGCCGAGAGAGAAAGAGCCAACGGACCGTACACCTTCGACATGGCCGATCTGATCCCCATTATGGAACAATTAGTGGAAGAAAATGCAATCCGCTTACCAGAACCGATTCGGCCCCACGAAGTTGGGAAGGTGAATGATCCCCGGTATTGTAAATACCATCGGTGCCTGAGCCACAAGACGGAAGACTGTTTTAGTCTAAAAGGAAGAATACAGGGGTTGATCAACCAAGGGGTGATCAGTATGAAGGCACCAGAAACGACAACGAAGGAAGCATCGGGGGTAGTTTCAGCCTTCCCCTCAGACGAAAGCATCCAATTGCACATCCTGTTCCCTGAACCTGAAGAACCCTGGACTATGGTTGGCAGCCGAAAGAGGCTCGAGAATCGAAGAAGACTCCTCAACCGCAAGAAGAAAGGGACGAGAAAGAACAATAGCCAAGAGAAGAGCCGACTTATAGAGGCTCAGGTACATTGTGCGATGGTATCATTCACAGAACAAGCCATCAACAGGAGAGACATTGCGGGCAGGTAAAGAAGAAGTCAATGCCGTCATCCTCCGATCTGGAAGGCAAATGCCAGAGCGCGTTCGGCCAGAACCAGCCGACCCGATGCAAGAAGACGGAAACCCGGATATACCCTCAACGAGGCCCCGGGGGCAGAAGTTGAAAGAGAAAGTTGTTGAGGCCACGTCCAGTCGGTCGGAGCCAAGGCAAGGTGCAGCACCAGTAGCATATGATGTCATGTCACACCTGCGTAAGGTCCCGGCTCGCTTGAGCATATACGACGCCTTGTGTCTCTCAAAGGTGTATAGGGAGATGTTGATCAATGCGCTACTAGACAGTGAAGTCAGAGAAGTGATGATGACAGAAATCGAAACAGAAATGAACGATCCAGATAAGTTTTGGGAAGGAAATGCACCAATTCAGCAAGCAATGCAAATAGATCACCCCTCTGTAATCACATTCTCTGAAGAAGACTGCACGATTGAAGCAACAGACCACAACCATCCGTTGATGGTCACAGGAACGATTAGAGATACGAAATTAAGCGATGCATGCTTGACGATGGGTCCGTGGTGAACATCATGTCGTTGAAGACACTACAGAAGTTGGGTTATAGACCATCGGCCCTGCATCCCAGCACTATGGTCATTTAAGGGTTCAATCAAGATAGCCAGCGCACTCTAGGGTCGATCACTGTGATGCTAGAAATTGAAGAGCTGAAGACGAAAGTAACATGTCAAGTAATCGACGCAGTAACAACGTATAATCTTCTTTTAGGGAGGCCGTGGCTCCATCAAAATCGCGTCGTTCCCTCAACCTATCATCAGTGCTTCAAATACAACAGAGAGGGAGTTCAGTACAGAGTGGCAGCAGACCCAAAGCCGTATACAATTGCAGAATCATTCTTGCCTGATGCCCGGTACTATGACCTGGTCGACGAAAGAGAGGTCACAAAGAAGCCCGACGTAATGCAAAAAGGGCAAGGGGCAAAACCTAGAGTCAACAAGTTTGAATAGAGAGGCAAACCTCAGTTCATTACTTAGAAAGAAACCACAAGTCAGTCAGCTAAAGAACCTCAAGGGACTACCAAGAAATTTTATATAATCCCGAAGCACTTGCGACAACCAGGGCAATCCTGTCCTAGAGATGATATCGAATCAGCACATGAGTGTGCTCAAATCTAGCTTCAATATGCCAGGTGCCGAAAATAGAAAGAGTTAAGCCTTTCCCAAGAGCTCCGAGCCAGTTTGTAGTACCACCGAGTGCCAATATGAAGAAAGAAATCAAATTCTATTCAGTGGCAAATGAACCGGTGCAGTCTAAGGACGAGGCCGAAAAATCACCCCGGCTACCTCAACCAATAGAAGAGGAAAGATACAGTGAAGCTAGCCATAACATCATGAAGAATATGGGCTTCTGTTGCTTGGAATCAGCCTCGAATGGTAGAATGTTAGCACCGTTCGAAGAAAGCACCGAAGCTTACCAAGGAAGAGAAGGGTTAGGGGCAAAAATGAAGATTAGACATGTCAACATGGTGACAATCAGTCCCACGGAAGAGGTAGAAGCAGCCGACGTCATCCAACCTAGCGCCGCACCTGCACAGATAGAAGACGGGGGACAGCCCACGATAGATGAGCTTGAAGAAATAAATCTGGGAACCCCAGAGGACCCTAGAAATACATAACTGAGTAAAAATGTCCCAGAAGAGGAGAAAGAGAAATACATCCAACTGTTGAAAGAGAACAAAGACGTGTTTGCTTGGACGTACTCAGAAATGCCGGGGCTTAGTCCCACAAGTTGGGCATCCTGAAAGGGAAGAAAGCGATCAAACAACCTCAACGACGATTCCACCCAGACATAGTGCCCAAAATCGAAGAAGAGGTCCAAAACTTAATCCAAGCCGGGTTCATCCGAGAGGTCAAATACCCACAATGGATCTCAAATATTGTGCCGGTCAAGAAAAAGAGCGGTCAAATCCGAATCTGCGTAGACTTTCGGAACCTCAATGAAGCATGCCCTAAGGATGATTTCCCACTGCCTATCCCAGAACTACTGATCGACAGCATGACAGGGTACGCAGTGATGTCTTTTATGGACGGTTACTCGGGGTATAACCAGATTCGTATGGCCCCAGAAGACGAGGAATCGACAGCATTCCGTATAACTTTGGGCATATATTGTTACCGCGTGATGCCATTTGGGTTGAAAAATGCAGGAGCAACATATCAGCGTGTGATGCAAGTGATCTTCCAGGACATGATGCATAAGCATGTCGAATGTTATGTAGACGATCTGGTAGTAAGGTCGGCCGAGCATGAACAGCATAGAGAGCATCTACGGCAAGTGTTTCAAAGACTGAGAAAGAAAAGCCTCCGTACGAATCCGTTGAAGTGCGCATTCAGGGTTTCCTCTGGTAAGTTTTTAGGATTTGTTATCAGACACCGAGGCATAGAAATCGACCCAACGAAGATTAAGGCGATCAGGGAAATGTCACCTCCGAAGAATCTCAAAGAGCTGAAGAGCTTCCAAGGCCGGGTCGCGTACCTAAGAAGGTTCATCTTGAACTTATCCGGTCGTTGTCAACCATTCTCGTGCCTCAACAAGAAAGGGGTACAGTTTGAGTGGGATGACGCTTGCCAGAAAGCGTTCGACTCTCTGAAAGACTTACACAAAAAATCTCCAGTCCTTGCAGCACCGATCAAAGGGGAGCCACTAATCCTCTACATTGCCGTCGGCGAAAATTCACTTGGAGGAGCCCAGAAGAATGAAGAAGGAAAGGAAAGCGCACTCTATTACCTTAGCCGCACGCTAGTGGGAGCTGAGTTTAATTACTCAGCGATCGAAAAAATCTGTCTGGCACTGATCTTTGCTGTAAAAAAGCTTAGACATTACTGCCTCTCTCACCAGATAACGTTGATATCCAAAGCGGATCCCCTCAAGTTTCTCATGAACAGACCCATGTTGTCTGGGCGGCTGGCCAAGTGGGCCCTGCTCTTGTCAGAATTCGACTTGACATACATGCCAGCTCGGGCCGTCAAAGGGCAAGCGATTGCAGACTTCCTTGCCGCACATCCAGTACCGAGTGGTGAAGAAATAGAATATGACCTCCCAACGATCAGGTCATGGAAACTAATGAAGCACGCCATTGGGAGATGTATTTCGACGGCGCAGCCAGAGTGGTAGGGTCAGGGGCAGGAGTTATATTCATCAGTCCGCAAGGGGACTTGCTACCCCATTCATTCACGTTAGTCCCGGCATGCACCAACAACGAAGCGGAGTACCAGGCTCTTATCATCGGGTTACAGTTGGCCCTAGAAATGCAGATCAAGGAAATACGTATCTATGGCGACTCTAGGCTTGTCATCGGACAGCTAACGACAGAGTACGAAGTCCGCAAACCCGAGTTATCGCCCTATTGCCACCAAGCGCAGTCCATGTTCGATCAGTTTCGGAACAGCAGTATCTCGCACATACCGAGGCAGGAGAATGTACAAGCAGATGCACTCGCCAGTTTAGCCGCTGCTCTAGCTAACCCTAGGAGGCAGCCCGCTTCGGGTAACAATTGAAGAAAGAAGAATCCTGCGGACAACTGCGTTGCGCAATGGAGAATTGAGCGCCAATCTCATTTGCTGCTTCGAGATCACAGAGGAAGATGATTGGAGAAAATCATTCATTGATTATCTGAAGTACGAATTTCTGCCGGAAGATCCCAAAATGCGCACACAAATCAGAAGACGCGCCAATTCATTCGTACTCCAGAATGATGTGCTTTACAAACGATCATATGAGGGAGTACTGCTGCGATGTCTAAACCAAGAAGAAGCACGTGACACGTTGAAAGAAGCTCACGGGGGAGAATGCGGTGCTCACCAGGGAGGGAAGAATTTACATCATCGCGTGCGACACATGGTTTACTACTAGCCTGCTATGGCAAAAGAAGCAATAGAATACGTGAAGAAGTGTCACCAGTGTCAAGTCCATGCCGATATCATACATTCACCACCGGAAGAATTGCATCAGTCGGTAATGTCCTGGCCTTTTGCAGCCTGGGGCATGGACGTGATCGGGCCGATTAGTCCACCATCCTCCCAGGGGCATCAGTACATCCTTGCAGCGACCGACTATTTCTCCAAATGGGTTGAAGCAGTCACCTTGAGAAACGTGAAAGCCAGACATGTCGAAGGTTTCATTCGTCACACTATATTATACCGACATGGTATCCCCGAGAGAATCATCACGGATAATGGGACACCCTTCAAGAACGCTACTATTGATAAGTTGTTCGTAAAATTCAAGATCAAGCATTGCTATTCATCGCCCTATTATCCTCCTGCGAATGGACTGGTCGAAGCATTCAACAAGACTATTATGAAGATTCTGAAAAAGACAGTGGCAGAAAATAAGAAGGACTGGGACAGACGATTACCCGAAGCATTATGGGCGTATCGAACTACGCACCGCATAGCTACTCGAGCCACACCCTACTCGCTAGTATACGGTACGGAAGCTGTGATCCCGATGGAAATACAAGTTGAGTCACTACGGGTCGCTCTTCGACACTCCCTGACAACCGAGCATAATGCCAAGATCCGGATGGTCGAACTCGACGATTTAGATGAAAAGAGGCTTGCCGCCTAACAAAGGCTCGAAATGTATCAAAAGCAAATTTCCGCCGCATACGATAAGCGTGTCAGGGGTAGATCATTCAAGAAGGGTGATCTCGTGCTAATGATGAAGCGTCCGGCACCAACCCAAGGACTGAAAAGTAAATTCGACCCAAAATGGGATCCCGTCTGCATTATCGATGAAGTATATTCCAACGGAGCCTATCGAGTGATAGATTGCAAAGGGCAGGGCATCAGTTCGCTGGTGAATGGTCGGTTCTTGAAAAGATATTACACTTAACAGAGGCTTGTCGTTGCAAGTTGTAAACACCCCAGTAGAGGGAAAAAGTGTAATAAAGTAGATACCAGAAGGAAGGATACCATACAATCACTAAACTAAAATGCTAATCGTCTATTTTATGCTTGCACAGGTATCAGAGAAGCCAATAAGACTCAGGACACGTCGAGCATGGCACCCCATTCTTTCCAAGGACATCCAGAATTGGGATAAGCCCTGAACCGAGACCTGGTCAAGTCTTTGTTCCCATAAGCATGGGTTTAAGTCCTAAGAGGGGGACGTTCCTTTCCGAAAGGCCCAATCTAGTTGTATTCAAATTCAAATGAAACAACAAGCAGGCTAAAGGCACAATATAAATTCAAGACTGCAATAGTATACAACATTCACTACGACATATTCCAACGTGTTTCAAATTACAAGTGAAGATTATTACAGTTCAACTATCTAGAGTCTTCAAACATTGTTCTAACAAGTTGACTGCAGATTCTTTGATCGCCTTCTGTCTCGCCTCAGCCTCGGCTAAGACTTGGGCAGGGTCAGGAGTGTCTTGGAGAGACCCTTTAGCTCCGTAACTTGTGCCCTCACGGCGTTACACTTCACCTTGCGCTGGTCGATGAAAGACTGCAGGTGTGCCTTCTGACCACTGAACTTCGAAAGTTTGAGATGGACGACAGAATGTTCAGCTTGTAATCGGGCCATCTCATTTTCAATCTCCGCGAGACGTCCGGTGGCCTCTTGGTATTCAGCGTCTACACCCTACCAATCCCTCCATACTACGGCCACGTCTGCCTCGTGTGACTCAAGTTCCGGAAGGAGGGACCGCAAGTGACCGCATTTTTCTTCGACAGAAGGGTCAACCTTGAGGTGCCTCGCCTCGTTCACTTGAGCCATCCCATCTTTGAATTGGAACACGTGACTGACTATCGAAGAGATGTCAATCCCGAGCCACGTGGCGTTAAGCTCCAACGCCTGCAGTGCCTCATCCAAAATAGACCATTCATCTCCGTTCTTCAACGAATCGACGATGTCGGACAGTAAGCTCTTGAGAAGATTCGCCTTGGTCCTTGACAGGCCTCGGAGAGATGAAAGGAATGCCTCAGGCAAGACTACAGGAACCGGGATACTGGCAGGAGCGGTGGCTGGCAAAAGAAATGGTAAAACATTAGCACACTAAAGAAAGAAAAGAAGCAAGCAGGTAATAAGGCAAGTAGTATACCAGCGAGGGTTTCACCACTCGGTGCACCAGTTGAGGCAACAGGTGTTGATGAGCTAGGGGCACATCCAGCTACAATTTTCGCTGCCGGCTCAAGCAATTCAGGGGAAGGAGGAACAACGATCTCAGAGGCAGAGATAGCTTGAACTGATTCAGTGGTGAGGGGTGCTTCGGCAATAGGCTCTGGTGCGCTAGCAGCATTTAAAGGCATGGTTCCCCGGGGAGGGAGTACTGCCTCTTCCGTAGCGACAACAGGTCTCACCTTAGGAGTAGGGCTAGGGTTCGCTACCGCCTCGAAATTGACAGGGTCGGCAAGAGGGGGATCTTCAGCTGGTGGCTCACCGTCGATGTCCATAGGGATGGGTCCCGTGTCTGCCTCAGGAACAGATCTCTCGTATATTGGCTCATTACCTTCACCTTCTTCCATAGGACGATCTCCGCTGAGGCCCGCCTGCGAGCTCATCTCCCCTTCTTCCCTTGGTCCGCTCTCATCATCAGTCGGGACACTGCCGGCCTGGGGGAGTCGGCTCCGTGCCTTCTCAGCCCTGTACAGCTTCAACAGGTCCTTTATTTTCTTTCCTCCGTCAGTAACGGGGACGCGATGAGCGGTCTTTACTCGAGGACCAGAACGTTCAGGAGACAGTTCAAAATCACTATCCCCGAGAACAGAATGTCTGGACAGGCTCGTCCGACTCGCTGGACTCTGACTGCGACCTCCCTGACCACCGGTCGGCGGGGTACTTGCTGCCGCAACATCACCCTCTCCTCCACCCTCGCCATCACCCTCTCCACCCTCTCTGATGATCTCCTCACCAACATCACCTCCTCCATCATTGCCATCAACAACATCATCATCATTATCGTCCCCTCTGTCGTCATCACCGGCATCCTCCTCTCCACCGACATCCCCGGCCACGTCGGCCTCATCGTCATCGTCATCACCGATATCGTAACGGTCTCTCTGTCCCTCTGCCATGGGACCAACGAGTGGGGAATCCGGATTCCCTTGCAGTGTGACCCTCTGCCCGTAAGCGACCCACCCTTCAAGCGTGTGCTCGGGTTTCTCATGATCTATTATAACATTCAGAGAGGTCATAAACTTCTGCGCGCCTGGAGTAGCCAATTGACGAAGTGGCTCTGCCACATAGCCCAAGCCGTCAGCAGGAGCAGGATCAACGATCGGGGGAGAAACGAAGACAGGGTCGGCCCCGTGTCAATTGTTTCGAATCAAATATTGGTGAGCCCACCACCTCATCCATCCATATGTGGCGCCAGGGATATACTCTGTGCCTGGAATAATGAAAGAACAACCCGATCTGGTGAGCAGGAGCTGTCGCCATATCCATTTCCAATGGATCGGTCCTGTGCCGTAAGCCCGCTGCTCTCTCGTCACTGGTTCGAGCGTCTCTGGTACCCCTTGGTCGTAACCAAATTGCCTGGCAAACCGATTTGGGTAGTATGGCTCTCTCCAAAACTCAGCACCCTCTCTCAAAGGCAGTGAGCCCGGACGGATAGATATCAGAAAGCAACGCCCATAGGAGCCAAGGCTCTCATCATCATCAAGCAATTCAGGATCTTCACTATTGGTCCCGGAGAAAAGGAAGAAGTCGACGTCATCGTGACGAGCTATCTTTGCCTCGATAGTCGCCAAGTTTCCGCTGATCATCTTCCGCTTCTGAAAGGCATGCAATGGAATCGACCCCCTCCGGATGAAGTCTTTGAATTCTATGCCATAGACCCATGGGAAGTAAACCCCGAGCCATCCCGAAAAGAAATGCCACCCGTAATAAGAAGAATTTAGTCCAAAGGAACCCGAGCCCTTGTTGCTGATGACACCGCCAAAGGCCCGGTATATAGAGCACAATACCACTGGGGCCAATGCATAATGATAGCCGTTAGCCAGACTCCCTGCTACTAGCGAAGCAGGAGACTCTCACACTATCCGCCTGCTTAGAGCTCGGGAGGGCCACACAGCACAACCAGTAGGCTAAGAACCCAGCGAGTTCGCAGGTGGGAGATAGCTTGTTCGGTTGCGGGAACTTCTTCTTCATCTTGGCCTCTAGAACCAATTTATCCCTGCGGCCTTCATCATACGATCCATAATTTAAGCTGAGACAGGAAGAAAACCATCAGTAGAAGAGAAGAATGGAACAGGACGCGAAGAGTACAAGTCAAGTGAAGAAGCTCACTTCAGACCGTGACTGAAGTAAATCAGTCAGTCCTCAAAAGGCACTTTATCCCTGGAGCCCAGGAATTATGGCAGCTCCGCAAACAATTCATAGCAGGCTTCAGAGTAGAAACCTTCATCGACGCCTTTTTTCTTCTTGGATAGCTCCTCGTCGCTGGGTGTCCATTCATCATAAATTCTACCGCGGATGGGAAGACCGGCTATCCGATATAAGTCCCAGAGCGATATGCTCATTTCCCCGTACGACAGGTGGAAGGAGTTTGTAATGGAGCTCCAGTGATTCAGGAACCCCTTGTAGACGCACGGTTCTCGATAAAAGTATCTCGACGTCGCCTGAATAGCCCGCAGGAGACCCACTTGCTTCAAAGTCTCTTCATGCTGCTCAACTATTCGGCTGGCCCAAGCTTCGTAGCCAGGGTGAGGGCTCAGGTGTCCTCGGGTCCTGAATCCCTTGGTTGGCCAAACTTCCGCATCGGACAGAGGGCGAAACCTTTAGCGTAAGGTCTCGTAGTAATGTGTTGGAAATGGCAGATGAGGATCGTGATTTGGCTCCAAGAATATCATGTCCTTCTCCCCAAGGACAGACTGCAGTGTACCGTTCTTGGATATAGTGCAGTTGACGAATGTCTCTGGAACAGACGTACAGGAGTCGACGCTGTAAAATGAGTTTGCGCGACACACATCAGATGGTTCGATACTCGGTAGAGAGCGATATCTCTGGAAGCTCTTGGGAAATCGGATGAATTGCTTTGTGTAGGGGTTACGGATCACAAGAGAGGACACCGCCAGCTTCGTGGAGGACCAGACAACCCTCATTCTATCAGACTTCGAACTTAGCTTGATTCTCCATGTAGACCTGCTTAGCGCTTTTTCCAGTTGTCTTCGGGCGACCCCGCTTAGCAGACTGAGTAGGCACAACTGGGCTCGCTTCACCCTCTTCAGACCCAATAACCTCGTCGGTCTGGAAACCTTGCAAAGGAGCATACCACGCATCCCATTCTTCTTGAGTACCCTCGTCAGGAGGGGTCGGTAGGGCCTTGTCGCAGAGTATCTTCCGTTGAACATTCTTCGGGAGAGTCAAAATGCGTTCATAAAAGTTAAACGTCTCCGGCGGAAGGAACCACTGCGGATTCTCAGCCGATGGCCTGGAAATCTGCTTAGCGGTGGCGCGTTTATGCTTTGACGGAGTCTGAGGCGGACCCGAAGGACCGGCTTGTGAAGGATTGCTGGCCATTATAATCTGCAACGGCATGAAAAGGGCTTAAGTATAGGGCAAAGGGAAATGTCCTCATAAAATCAATCAAACATTTACAAAATCCAAAGGGATACGAAGCAGCAAGTGAACAAAGTACAAGCGCCAATCCAGGCCACTGCGGAACGCATTCGAAACCAATGGAAAAAGAAATGAAACGACAACATCCACAACCACAACATCATCATCACAAACACACAAGCGAGGAAAGACAGAAGTAAAGCAGAAAAATATGAATAGCATTCATCAAACCATGAGGGCTATTCCAAATGTCTAAATTGTTACTGTCAATTGTTTAAATGATTAAAAATCAACAGTCAATGTAAAATGACTCAAAATTGCGGGGACCCCTCCCCAAAGCCAGAAAGCGAGGATCTCAGTCCTGCGTCAGCGGGAGAACCTGAGCCCTCAACTCATCGACTTTCGCCTGGACCTGGGCTTCCTTGAAGATCAAGTCCACTAGGATGGAAATGCATTGTTGCACGAGATCAAAATTCAGGTGCTCGGCATTGGCGTAGTTCCTTATAATGGAGACGTCGATCACCAGGTTGTCATGTTCCCGCAGAGCCTCCCTGACTATCCTCCAGATGCCAGCGCGGCGATCCGGATACTCGGCCTCCGCCAATGGGACAAGCCAAGCTAGAAATCGCCTGCTCTCCCTCTTCTCCTCATTCAGGAAGCTAAGTCGCTTCGACAGGGATAAGAAAGAAGCAACCAGAGAAGGCTCCGCCGCCTCGAGGATCGCCAATTCTTCCAAGAGGGAAGAATCGCCAATGAAGCTAGAAATGGCCTCCTTACGCTAGTCAGAAATGGAGGCCATCGCCGAGACATTCTGGATAGCTCGAAGAATAGGGCGGGGGTCCGTGCCCAGATGGGTCAAGGCTTCGGCCACCTCGTCGCATTGACCGGCGAGAGATGACCAGTCTTAGGGTGGTCTAGAGCATTCAGAAGCCGCCTCATACAATCCCGGACCGCGCGTAGAGAAGCGCGAGTTATGGCCATTGTCTGCTAAAAAACAAGACGGATGAACCAATGAGGCAGTCCGACAAAAGAAAAGAAGGAAAAAGCACGTGAAGCCACTCGCGTAAAGACAGAAAGGCTAAGAAAAGGCATGCAAAGGTACGCTCGAAACATCACTTAAATTTGCCATTAGAATTGCCCATTAAGCTGATGCGTACCAGGAAATCTCCTAAGCGTGTGAGACCCTACGCCTCCCTAAAACAGCTGGCAGGCATGCGCAAATGCGAAGCAGAGGTATAGGGGCTCACACCCTTTAGAGACATGGCAGATCGCCAGTATAAAGCCGCAAAAACCCCAGATTCCACCAAGGCCTATGGGCTGGGTGCGTGAGGCTTCACACACCCTGGTAATGCTCGAAGACAATCAGGTTGAATATGAGAGTGCATGAGGCTCCACGCACCCGAAACAACAGCCCCAAATATCATGAGCAATGATCAAATGAACCCGAATGTGAGCGCGTTAAGCCATGATAAGCGTACTTGATTAGGACACTAAAATTAGGCAATTTCTCAAACTCAGAAATCAGTGCGCGTCGGCCTGACACGATCAACAATCGGGCCAACTTAATAAGTTTAAAAACATGCGTGCGAGATCCGACATATGTAACAAATTTGTTTTTCACTAAGTCCCAAAATCGCACGCGCAGGGCCCAGCGTGTCGCAAAAATCGCGCAACTTCACAAGTCCAAAAAACATGACGCGCCGGCCCCAGTGCGTCCAGAAAATGACAATTCCACCAAGTTCAAATTTTCATAAGCGCCACACCTTAGCGCGTCCATCAAATGGGTTTTCCCAGGCACGCAAGTACGCGCTGGGGCTGGCGCATCGGAAAAATGCCAAAGTGCAACGCGCTGGACTCAGTGCATCATGAAATGAGTTTTAACGAAGCACGGGAGGACGCGCTGGCCTTAGCGTGCCAATAAAAAGGGATTTTGAGTGTTATGCGCTGAGGTTAGCGCGACCATTTAACATACGCGCGACGCTATGGCGCGTTCAACAATTTGAAAAAATCCCAAGTCCAATTAATGGCTGCGCTGTGGGTAGCGCATCGACAAAAGGTCCAAGTCTGAATTAAAGGACGCGCTACCTAATTATTTGACGCGCTGGCGATATTAAATCGATGCGTTGGAGAAAAAGGCGACGCGCTGGCCGAGAGCTCTGGTCGTAAAAAATGAGAAGTGAAATGACGAAATGACTTGGACTTCCCTATTTATAGTGAGACCCGGGAAATCCGACGCGTCGCTATAGACCGCCGCGCGTCCATCCCAACGCATCGGAGAGACATCTGTTGGGGTCCCAAAAGTGAGGATCCTCGAAACAATGCTTCTGAGTGCCCAAATCATAAGTTGGTTGAATTAGGGCCAGTGCATCGAAAATCGCGTCAAAAATCGCAACACGTATCAGACTTGACCAAAAAGCGGGAAATTGGGCCAGTAGTGGACCCCACCGGTCATCATGATCAAAACCCTCTAAATTTGGGACGGTTACCTCAATTATGAAGAAATAGAGCCAGTGCATCGACATCCATCGCAAAGCGGGCCCCGCAAGCCCTCCGTTTCGCAAAACCCAATTCTGTAGAACACGAGTACGTCGGCGCATCGAGAAAACTATAGCCAGCGCAACGTGAAATTCAGTCATTTTCAGAAAATGAATTTTGGGACGCACTACCTCCAGCGCATCCGAAAATTCATCCAGCGCATCAAGAAATTCGGACAGTTTCGCGAAGTGAATTCTAGGACGCACTGACCCTCGGCGCGTCAAGAAATTCACCCAGCGCATCAAGAAATGCAGGCAGTTTTACGGGATGAATTTCAGGACGCACTGCCCTCAGCGCATCCAATAATTCAGGAATTTCAGGACGCGCTGACCCTCAGCGCGTCCAATAAATCAGGCACTTTCAACAATTTCAGGACTCACTGACAGCCAGTGCGCCCTAAAAATCAGGATCCCAACTAGGACATTTTTGGACGCGCCGAGTGATTTTCTCGACGCGCGGGCATGATTTCTCGACGCGCTACATGTGTTGGCTTCCTATTGGCCGACTTCACCTATAAATACCCCTCCCACCACCTCATTTGCACGATCCAGAGAGAGAGAGAGAGGCGAACCTCTTCGCCGGAAAACCTTTTTCCAATCGCCGGAACCCTTTTCCGACCGCCGGAACTCCTCGTCGGAAATCGCCTCTCCGACCATAGCAGGTCCGGAGATGAACTTCAATTGCACAAGTATAACAGCGCATCATGAAAATCAATCATCTTAAGTCAAGTCATCTTTTGACGCGCTGGCCCCAGCGCATCACAGAAATGCTCCAGCGCATCAGGAAAAACCCTCGGCGGATCAAATAATTTAACATCTTAAAACTTTATTTTTGGACGCACTGGCCCCAGCGCGTCAGAAAAATATCCTAGCTCATCACAAAAATCGTCCAGCGCATCAGTAAAATCAGTCGTCTACAAAACAAAGTTATTTTCGGACGCACTGGCCCCAGCGCATCACAAAATAGGCCAGCGGATCAGAAAATCAACATGCCGATACAAAGTTATTTTTGGATGCACTGGCCCCAGCGCGTCAGAAAAATAGCCTAGCGCATCATGAAAATAAACAATTTTTAACAATCATTTTTGGGCGCGCTGGCCCCAGCGCATCAGTAAAATCAGGCCAGCGGATCGCAAAAATCAGCACCTTGAGCGTTCATTCCAGCACCCTTAAATCTTCATTTTATAATGTTTTCAAGCCCCGTTTGGGCCTATTTTGGGTATTTCGAGCATTCCGGACGCAATGGAGCGGTCAAATGACTCATCTGGGCTGCCCAACGAGCAGAACACGAGCCTTCGGGATCCGATCCGATCCGACGAGACGAATGGAGCAATTCTCCCGAAAAGAGGCCGCCAATGCCTAGAACTATACTGATGTATCATCATTACATGTACTATCATAATGTGACCCGGATTTAGGCTCGGACTAAGCAAAGGGGACTATGGTTAACACGATAAACCATACCAGGACAGTTCTAAACTATCACACACAATTTGTTAAAGACTGACACTTCAAGAACAGTCGATGCCCTACCCATCCAAACGGCATCCGCTGGTGGAGATGCCCAGGTATACACAACTGTGGAATGGACTTCCCGAGGTCACCTGTCCATACATTGACAGGCGCGGGCCCAGAGTCGTCCTTCCCGGCCATAAAACCTGACAGTCTCAGCCCGGATCTCCGGTCAAAACATGGGATATAGACATCCGACTCGTACAAAGATGGATCAGTCCATAACAGAACACAACAATACAGGTCCGGACCATACAGGTCTCCGCGACCATACAAACATAGGTCTCTGCGACCATACAAATACAAGTCTCTACGACCACACAAACACGGGTCTCCATGACCACGAACTCTGAGACCATAGTCCCCGCTGACTAGTCTTTTACCTTTTAATCAAGGGTCATCGATCATTCGATGTAATTAAGGGCTCGTGCCAGATCACGGCCTGGAATGTACAAGATCTCAGGATCTCTGGAATAAAATTCGCCTTGCGATATCTCTTCTCTTGTGTACTTTTGTGAATGCTTGTGATTGTCTACGAATGTTCCTATTATTCAGAACCCCAGAGCAACAAAACACCACATTTTAGGAAAATGTCCTTGGGATCCATTTTTCTAGTTCTAACAGGTGTAAATATGCACAATTTAATGCTTAACACGCCCCCTCCCGACTAGCATTTTGCTAGTCCCAAGCTAAACATGCGAAAAAACTTTCAAATCTTAAGCTTCAAACCTTTCTCAAAAGAACAAATTTTGTAAATTTCAAGATACATGTGTGATAAAGTTCATAGATACTGGTAATGAGATGTTGATAAGCCTAAATCCTAATATAACAAGAAATCAATCAAATCGAGTTCCAGACTATTAATTGACTAATAGAGTACATTAAAACATCAAGGCTCTAGTGTGCTCAGTGAATTCTAACTCATCATTAATAAGGATTAACAATCCACCATAAAGTTCTCTATGAAAACTACTCAAAAGCAGTCAGATCAACACAAGACACTAATTCTGAACCCAACTCCTTTTTCCTTATTTTCAAGCCTTTGATTTTTCTATCAACGACTTTCACACTATTGCTCTTCCTTTCTTTCTCTTAATTTCTTCTTTTTAAGCTCTTTTTCTCATAGAGCACATGCAATAGATAACCCTTTTTTTTATTTAACTGTTTTTTCGGTGGTTTCATTCCGTCTTTTTTATAACAAGGTAGACAAGGTTCTTCAGGCTTGGTTCCTAACACTTCGAAGTGATTATCAAGCTAACTTTTGTAGTTTCAACTTAAGCCTTAGAGAATGCAAGTCAGACGTGATTTGTGAACTAGACTCAATTGATGTTCAATGTTTTTTATTAACCAATTCATAAAAGAGGAACTTGTTTAACAACCACTAATCAACTAGACTTTAGGCTTTTCAAAAATTAAAATTTCATTTATCTCATCATCTCATATCCATATGCACTCAGATACTTAGAAACTCAAACTTTTAATAGAGTAACAAGTTATGGAGGAGCAATCAAGAGGAGCATTGCTTAGTGTTACATATCTTAGTGTAATTCGAATTGTAATCTTTTCTTTGACATGTAATTTATTTGTTGTTTTGGTATTATCATTGCTATAGACCATAAAAAGGTCTAGCTTAGGTTTTTGTTACGTAATTGACAAAGGAGGAGATTGTTAGTGCACTTTTCTATGACATACTAGTGCACCTTATCTGTCTATCACGTGCGTCCATGTGTTGTAATGTCAGTTGAGCCTTGTCAAGATAAAGACCGAAGATTCAAGTGGACAAGCATCATCAAGGAAGAAGAAGCAGGTAAATGAGATACCTAAATGACCCTAACCTCTAAATGACTTGGACCATATAGGTAAACCCTTAATCATCATCATTAGCCTTAGAACACTTAGAAAAACATGATAAGTTAGGCTAATAAAAGATGTGCAAGCTGCTGTAAATAAATCAGCCCAGACAATAGTTTTCGATTGGACTTCGATCCATCGGAGTTAAGTTTTGATGGGACTTCGATCCATCGAAGACCAGTTCAATCTATCGAACATATTTCCAGCAACATTTGTGAACTCTTTGGACAGTTCTTCGATTAATTAAACAAAACACTTCGAGCCATCAAAGTGGATTTTTCAATCCATCGAAGGTGTTTCAATGCGTCGAACTTGATGTCTAACAACTTCATAAATTATCTGGACAATTTTTGTATCCATTGGAGTAGGATCTTCGATCCATCGAACTATATTTCGATCCATTGAAGAATCACAAATTTGCCATTTTTTTACCGTTGGAGATTTATCTATAAAAGAGGAGAGTTCAGATTTTGAGCTTAATAGAGGGATTTTAGAGATTTAAAAGCCATCATTGTTGCATATACCCTTAGGCTCTAATTCCAACCCTTGCAAGTCATCTTCGTTATGATTCATCACAAGAATTGAGCATTCAAAGCTCATTAGAAGATGAACTTGTCCCTCTTGATCTCTAGAGTTTAGAACCTCAACTTAATAGTTAAATCCTTATTTAAACTCTATAGAGATATCCTTTAGGAGATTCTCCAACTTGCAACCCACTCATACCCTTAGGTTGTAGAGAATCCACAACCTCCACACCTTAGGCATCTCTACGAAGCATCTCATGTAATGTAGCTGATCTTAGAGCTGGAGCATAGACAAAGCATCAACATTAGTGATCAGGGGAGCAACAGGGAGCTCATTGAAGCGCGGGAGAGAGGAGATCAAGCATCTCAAGGTGATGCATCAACGGGGCTCAAATCAACAAGTAAACTTATCAAATTGTAGAGTCCAACATGCTCTTTCCTTATGTAGGATTGAGTATGAGAGTTTGAATTGCCAAACTCGATAGGTTTGGTTGTAGGACCTAGGCCCTTATGAAGGGGTTGAACCAAGTCTTCGTGAGGAGCCTTCGACGGGAGTATACGTATGTTGTAAAGGTTGGGAGGAACCTTGTAAAAACTCTTAGTTGGGTAGAACCATTAAACACCTTAATAGGTTGGGAGGAACCTTCTCAAACTCCTTGGTTATGTGGAGCCATTAAACACCTCGGTAGGGTGGAACCGGCTTAAAACACCTAGGTTGAGAAGAACTCGATTTAAACTCTCAAGGAGTGAAAATGACAACTACGAGTGGAGTAGACAAGTAGTAGAACCACCATACATACTTGTGTTTGTGATGTATTTGAGCACATTGTTATTCTAGCATTGTATATTTAATTGCTTAAATATAAATGCTTGATTGTAATGTGTGTTAGGTACTTGATAGGTAGATTCGCATACACAACTTGTAGTTTCACTTCTAGACTAGGTGCTTGATTAGTAAGATCATTAGAAGTGGACACCCACACCTTTGGGGTAGTGATAGACCAAGTAAAGATAAACTTGTTTCAACACTGAGGTCTTAGTACCAATTCCCAATGTTGGGGGTGGCTAACATTGAAGTGTGTACTAATAGTTGTTAGTACACTTTTTATGGCATACTAGTGCACCTTATTTGTAAATTACGTAGGTCTTGATTCTAGGTATCGGTTGAGCTAAAGAAGATGAAGACTGAAGACTTAAGCGGACTTACTGCATCAAGGAAGAAGAAACAGGTAAATGAGATGCCTTAGTGAGCCTTGAACCTTGAACTAAACTAAAACCCAAACCTCTAGATGACCTTGAAGCAATAGGCATACCTTCAGTCATCTTAGATAGGCCCTATGTGTCCCAAAAGATCACCCAAGTAGTGGTCTAAGAGGTTGCATGAGCTGCTATAAAACAAGCCAGACAAACAATGAAACTCATGTGTTTGCCGACCGGTTACAACCTCTAGCCGACCGGTCATCAGTAGCTAAAATGGGATAGCAAGCTCGCTGGAGTCCCTGGCCTAAAATCAAGTAGTCCGTGACCAATCGACGAGCTGTCCAAGACTGGTCACTCATGGCCCAGTTAGGACAGCATGGTATCATTCTATCTAGGCCTAATTCGATCGGTCTGTGGCTAACAGCCGACCGGTAGTTAATGAGGACCGATTGGTTGACAACTAGCCATTTCTAGCTATTTTCTATCCATTGGAGATTTCTTTATAAAATGGTTGGGCTTAGTTTTGGATCTTATGAGAGAGAATTTAGTGCACTAGAAGCCACCCCCATTACTCATACCATTAGGTTATAATCCTAAGCATTATAAGGCCATCTTCCTTGTGGTTGATCACAAGATAGAGCATTCAAAGCTCATATGAAGATGGACTTACCCTCTCTTGATCTTTAGATGTTTTAAGTACTTTGACCATAGGTAGATCATTCATCTAAACCTCTCTAAAGATCATTTTAGGTGGAATTCCTCTAGGCAACCAACTCCCACTCGTTGTAAAGAATTCACACATCTCCTATCACCTTGTGTATCTTAAGAGCATCACATGCGAGGTGATTGATCGGTGGAGCTGAGGCATTGACAATGTAGCGGCAACATGATTAGGGGATTATCAGGGAGTTGATTGAAGCACGGGAGAGCGGAGATCAAGAAACCCAACAAGGCACTGTATAAGGGGCTCAATCCGACAAGTAAGTTGTCACTTTAGGAGTCCTAACACTCATTCCTTTTGGGAGGATTGAGTGTGAATTTAAGGTTGATAATTATCCTACTTAAAATCATGTAGGGTCGTTTGACGATCCTTGGTACATTTGTTGGGCCTAAATAAGTCTCCAAAGGGAGCCACCAACATGAGTGCGTACATGTAGGTTGGGAGGAACCTATAAACTCTAAGTTGGGTGTAACCTGTCAAACACCTAGGTTGAGAGATAAACCTTGAAAATATCTGTTCAGGTTGAGAGGTAAACCTGTGCAAAAACCTCCATGTAAAGGTTGAGAGGTAAACCTGATTTAAAACCTCCATTATAGTGAAATCCGATGTACTCAAGGGATGAGTACGTGAGTCGGGAGTGGAGTAGATAAGTAGTCGAACCATTATACATGCTTATGTTTAAGATTATCATTTCATTCCATTTATATTCATGCATTATCTTTAGTTGTTAATTACATGAATGCTTGAATGGAATGTGTCACGCCCTAAACCCGGAGACCGAGCTCACTAAATTTTTGATCGCCGACCTTGGTGCCAACAGCCTCCGTAGTACCCCATTCTCGGCTCCTAGCTCTCGTATGCCAGGTTCCGATCCTGGGATCCTACCAGGAGGATTTTCAGGGTAAATTTTTTTTTTTTTTTTTTGTAAAGGAGCATAATCAAAACCATCATACATCATCAAATATCCACTATAAAGTTTGTTGAGTACAGTACTGGAAAGGAAAATACAAAATGTAGTAAAAGTCCAAAATGTTAGGTACATGAACCGAGCTCAACGCTGCTGATGTGCCCTAGTATCTACAGCGTAAACAAACGCGCATAAGCTTCCTACGAAGCTTAGTAGAGTGTGTGTGTGCTCGTGTGATGCATATGACAAGTATACAGATATCAAATTAAGCGAAAGCAATAGAGGCCTAAGTTATCAGGTTCATGAATGCTATCAGCCATCCCAAGGCTATGCGATGCAAGGGCCTACATGGCCGAGTGTTACATGCTAGAGATGCAATGCAAACACGTCAATCCTCAACTAATCCACATATCAAAATGGTTCTCATCTGGGACATCACCGGGGTCTAGTACACTCTGACACTGGATGTCGCACATCGCGCGCATAACAAAGCGATAGAAAAGACCTCACTATCCGCCTCTTTAGTGGTATGCCAATGCCCACCCGGCTCGCCGATAACGGACCCATTTCATGAGCTGGTCAGACTCGACCTAGCTTATAGCCCACTGCACCCGGGCGGATAAGGTCACACCCCTTTCTAACCGACCTCAACATAGTGGGAGACGCGGCCTACTGGTATTTGGCACTCGGGAGCTCATGTTATCCACTCGGTCTCGACGTTGGAGCATCCTACTGGTACCACAGGGTTTAGGGACTTTCACCCAAGGATATCCATAGCGCCCACATGTTAGAACAAGTTTTCGGTGTCCATTACTGTTAACCACGATGTGACTATGGTGGCCACCACCCCAATGCTGCTAGGGTGTGAAGGCGATCGTGACATACATAATGCGAAATGCATGAGTCATACAATCCAAGTCATGCACCAAACTTACGCATACTGCGCAATCATGTGGGGCGACCCTGTTTCGCACGGGTCCCCTAAGTATAACAAGCCAACTAGCATATGCTATGATTAATCGTGGTCCATAACAGGCATACAAATGATGCGTATGGGCATATGAATGAGCATGGTATTCATTATACTAAGCATATTATCAGTGTGAAGTATCAAGCTAAGTATACTAGCATGTTACTAAACATATCATGTAATGTTGGCCTTAAATTGCCTAATATATGTAGGGAGTGGGACCCAGACTGTGGGCCCCATTGGAAATGTAAAGGTCGTCATGGCATAGCCCAATTGAGACTATATTGGCCCCATACTTGGGCCTGCACATACAAAGTAGGCCGACAAAATAGGTTTACGGCTTGGATAAAACATATGTATCAAAGGAAGGACCATGGTGGGCCCCGCCCATTGGTCGGATAGCAAATATACATCATCGGTCATAGGAAGTTTCAGTTGTAGGTATTCAATCACCACCATTTCCTAAGTGAAGCCCACTCAAATTGGGCCCCACGCATCGGTCAAGACGGATAATATGATACACAATACATCCATCAAGGTGGAACCCAAAGATGGGCCCAGAACCCCTAGTTGCATGAAAAATCAACACTAAAGTGGCCCCAAGGAAGTTTTCAATGGTGGACATCAATGACCACTATTTCTTACGGGTGTGGCCCACCTAACATTTGGATTTGCCTCATTGGTGGGGCCATATCCTATAATGGCATGGAAAAATAAATGGGCAGCATGTATAAAACAGGTACATCATGGTGGCTTTGGGAAGGTTTCAACGGTGGACATCATTCCCTCCACCATTCCAGATGGTGTGGCCCACATGAGACTTGTATTGGTTTATTTTGTTGGGCCCATGCCCTGCAATAATATAGCAAAATGTATGGATGGCTGGGCATGGTGGGTCCCACGAGGTGGGCCACTGCTGGGCAGCGTGGATAAGACAATACATCATGGTGGAAACCACAGAGTGGGCCACCTATTGGGCAGCGTGACACCCCCCCGGGTCGCATTAGTTTTGGATCAAGCAATTATTTGTGTTTTCCCTTTTTATCTAGACCTGTGGCACAGGTCTAGATGGAAGATAAACATCATGGTGAGCACTAGGATGGCTTCAACAATGGACGTTCATTCCCTCCACCATTCCTTTGTTGTGGCTCACCCACTACTTGGATCTAGCTCAGATGTGGGCCCATGTACTAAAATGATCTGGACAGCAGGATGGGTGGTGTGGATGATACATATACATAATGGTGGGTCGGGAAATACTTCAACAGTGGACGTCACTATCCCCATTGTTCTCTATGTTGTGGCCCACCTAGGAAGTGAATCTGGCCCAAAATTGGGCCTGAGGCGTGGTGGATGATATATATATACATCATGGTGGGTCCCACGAGTGGGCCACCTGCTGGAGCTCCAACGACCCCAGCGTCCACGGACGCGGGGTACTCACAGCGTAGACGCTGGGTACTCACAGCGTCACGGACGCTGGGTACTCACAACTTAGACGCTGCTCTCTCTCTCTCTCTCTCTCTCTCTCTCTCTCTCTCCTTTTTTTTGTTTTCTTTATTCTTTTTTTTTCTCTCTTTTCATTAAGTGGGGCCCACATGAGGATGATCTACTCCGTTCATCAGGTTCCCCAGCTCATGTGGTACCCAATGAGTACTATATTAGACAGGTGATAAGGCCTACAGACAGCAAGGCGGGCCAAGAAAATCTCAGCAGTAGGCGTCATTCTCCCCCACTGTTTCATGTGGTGCGGTCCGTTTAAGATTTGGATTTGGTTCATACTTGGGCCCTGGCCCTAAAATGATTCGGGAAAATAGATGGACGGTGCGGATCGAACACAACCATCAAGGTGGGTCCCAGTGGGACCCCACTCCCTTGGTCCCGAATCTAGACGCTGGACAGTTCCAGCGTCTGGACTACTCTTTTTTCTTCTTTTTTTTTCTTTTGTTATTGTTTCCAAATGGTGGGATCCATACATGGATGATCCAATCCATTCATCTGGTTGTTCATCACAAGGTGGACCCAAGAATATATGGATCACCAACCCTTGTATTTTTCCCCAAACCAGATCTTTGTGCTCTAAAGAATGGGGAAAGATGGGAAAATAAGCATCATGGTGGGCCACACAAGGTGGTCCACACTGTGGCAGCGTGCGAGGCATGCTATCCCACAGCATGGCCCACTTGTGGGCCCAAAAGTTGAAAGGAAATCAAGAAAAGGGGAGTTGATGTTCCCCCTTGCACTCACCTCGAAATATGAACGGTTGGATTGAGTCGGGTTGACGATCGGACGGTTCGGATGATGGTTGGGGTCCTCTAAGCTTTGATCTCCACCTTCAAATCTTAATCTTCCTCTAATCTCTCTCTTTCTCTCTCTTCTTAGTCTTCTCTCTCTCTCTCTCTCTCTCTCTCTCTCTCTCTCTCTCTCTCTCTCTCTTTCTCTCTCTCTCTTCTTTTGCAAATTTGGAAATGAGAAGGGCCCCCCCCTTACGTAGGATCTTGTAAGGGTAGAAAGGAGGGGTCATGGGGTTATGATGGCTAGCATGGGAGGGGCATGGAAGTTATGGGGGGGTATGGGCTTGTGTTGACTTTTTGGTGAGAGAGGGATGGGGTGAGTAGGGTTTGTGTAGACTAGGCATGATGAGAGGGGTATGGGTGAGGGTGAGGGTAATTGATTTGACCTTTTCTTGGGATTTGTGCAAGTGGGGCCTGCGCCACACGTGTGTTGCGCGACCCGCCTCGGATTGCGCAAATGTCACAACTTTCACACCGAGTATAGCAATGGGGTGTGCCACGCGGTGTTGGAATCGCAGCGCCTACGCAGTCGCCGGGGTATAGGTCTTAGGTTGATGCGGTACTAAAATAGGGTGGCGATCAAGGCTCGCTAATCTAGTCCATCTGGGACGTACCGGCACCGGAACTAAGCGTACGGAGGGCAAATCAGGGTACGGGTCTTACAGAATGTATGTATTGATAGGTAGAGTCTCATACATATCATGTAGTTTCACTTTTAGACTTGGTGATGTTTTAGTATATCATTTGTAGTCTAGACATTCTTATGGATTAGTTGCTTGATTGTTATATCATTATAATCTATATGCTTAGGTTAGGTTGTTTGATTGATTATCTTTGCTATCCTTTGTTATTAGACCCACTTGAGCTTGGAAGCTAAGTGTTCTTTCTTTAATTAATTTATAATTGCTAATTAGCTTAATTAGGCAAGAAGTTTTTAAAAATGATTTTTAAACGGTCTCAATCACCCCCCTTTAGACTTAGCCATAGTTCTACAAGCTCCGCTCTAAGCTTCCACACACTTAGCGTCTACAAAGTGTGAGCGATAGATGCAATTTCAATTGGTATCAAAGTGGGTTGCGCTTCAAGGACTTAACCATCTAGAGCAAGATCTGATACTAGAGCTATAACACGATGTCTACCCAAGAGGGGAGTAGTTTTATCACTCGACCACCATATTTTGACAGGTTAAATTATGCGTACTGGAAGGCCCGAATGCTATTATTCTTAAGGCATGTTTGGCGCATGATATTAAAAGGGATGGAATGGTATTAGGTGGGATTAACATCATTTATTGCACAATGATTATATGTCTGGTAATCCCATGATATTTTCATATCCAATCTCATGTTTGGGATCAAATACTTACCATGGGAAAACCATTGGATTAAGCAAAATGCCATTTGGTGGACCATGGAATTGCAATCAACGGATGTCCGTCACTTGAACATGTATATAACCATAGTGTCATGTATAAAGGATGGATGGCATGGATAAAACACATGCATTAATGTGTGGCCCACGTGTGTGGGATTTTGAAATCCCATGGAAATCCCACATGGGATCAAGTGCAATTCCATCCCACCTAACCACAAGCCTCCCATCCTCCTCAAACATTATATGGAATTTGCATGAAACCAAATGTAATTCCATACCATCTAATCCCATCTAATACCATGCCCCAAACACTCCCTTAATGTCCCTTGATCCAATAATATGGGACATTGTAGAAGATGGTTGGACCGCACTAGTGGAAACGGTGGATCGAGATGGAGTTTTGGTCACCCAGCTCAAATCAATAAAGAATTAGAGTAACCGAGAAAGGTCTCTTTGTGGCTACAATGTCAAGGATCTCAACACAATCTTTTCTGTTATCTCATCCAATGAATTTAATCATATATGTAATTGTGAGACTAACAAATCAGCTTGGGAGATCCTAGAGACTACGCATGAGGGAACGTCGACCATCAAACGTTCCAAATTATAACTCCTCACCTTATGCTAAATTTTATGAGGGTATTGTGGAAATTAGTTACTCTTAGGATGATCAATCTAGAAATAGTTAGTGATGGTAGCTAGAATCTGGATACTATAGGTAAATCTAAGGATTTCAGCCTCTTTTGTGAGCTTAGGTGCATACCGAAGGATTCAAGCCTCATTAGCCCACCATTGATAGTTTAGCCTAGTTTTCAATTAGTATATCTTATTGCTAGACTATCACCCTACCTAGATTAGTTAATGTTGCCGAATTTTATGCTTAATGTATGCTAATTTATACTTTGGTTATTATTCTTTCATGTTTATCTTAAATGACCAATTATGCATGATCAACTATGCTTAGATAGTTATATTTTCTTATTGATCATGTTACATGCATGCTCCATGTTTTAATGCTCATGCACCCTATACTCTCCTTAGTTAGCATGTGCTTATAGTTAAAACTGTGACACTCTAATCTCTTTTCCATTTCCTTAATCGGTGTATTATTAAGGGGGAGAGATTGATTTGTCAATTGCTAACAAAAAGGGAGAGAAAGCTCAAGTCCCACAAAAATAAGTTTGATATGTTTTGTAGGATTGATAGGTTATGGGGGAGCAACTGAAGAGGAGCTGCTTAGTTTGTACATGTCTCGAGTTGTATTTCATTTAAATATTAATGTAATTAAGTTCATGTATTTTGTTTTAGTAGGTTAGGTTTTTGTTCGTGATTGACAATGGGGGAGATTGTTATTACATTTTTTTGGCATACTAGTCACCTTATTTATCAATTACGTAGGTCTTGAGTCTAGGTGTCAATTGAGCTTAAAAAAGATGAAGACCGAAGACTCAAGCAGACCTGCTGCATTAAGGAAGAAGAAACAGGTAAATGAGATGCCTTGGTGAGCCTTGAACCTTGAACCAAACCAAAACCCGAACCTCTAGATGGCCTTGAACCAATAGACATACCTTTAGTCATCTTAGATAGGTCCTAGGTGTCCCAAACGATCACCCAAGTAGTGGCTTAAGAAGTTGCATGAGCTGCTTATAAAATAAGCCAGATAAACAACACAACTCATGTGTCTGCCGACCAGTCGCAACCTTTGGCCGACCCGTCGTCCGTAGCTAAATTGGGACAGCAAGCTTGTTGGAGTCCCTTGCCTAAAATCGATCAGTCCGTGACTAGTCGGTGACCGGTCAATGACCTATCTAAGACCGGTCGCTCATGGTCCAGTTAGGATAACAACATATCATTCTGTCCAGGCCTAATTAGATCGATCTGTGGCTAACGGCCGATTGGTCGGAGACTCTGCTCGACCGGTCAGCAGTGACGACCGACCGGTCAATAGCTAGCCATTTTCTATCCGTTGGATATTTCTTTATAAAACGGTTGGGCTCGATTTTGGGTCTTATGAGAGAGAATTTAGTGCACTAGAAGCCACCCTCATTGCTCGTACGATTAGGCTCTAATCCTAAGCATTCCAAGCTATCTTCCTTGTGGTTGATCATAAGATGGAGCATTCAAATTTCATATGAAGATAGACTTTCTCTTCCTTGATCTTTAGATGTTTTAAGCACCTTAATTATAGGTAGATCCTTTGTCTGAACCTCTCTAAAGATCATTTTAGGTGGAATTCCTCTAGGCAACTAACTTCTACTAGTTGTAGAGAATTCACATCATCTCCTATCACCTTGTGCATCTCAAGAGCATCACATGCGAGGTGATTGATCGGTGGAGCCGAAGCATTGGCTACGCAGCGGCAACATGATCGGAGAGTATCAGGAAGCTGATTGAAGCACAAGAGAGCAGAGATTAAGCAAGCCAATAAGGCATTGTACAAGGGGCTCAATCCGACAAGTAAGTTGTCACTTTAGAAGTCCTAATACTCATTTCTTTAACGAGGATTGAGTGTGAATTTAAGGTTGATGGTTATCCTACTTAAAACCATGTAGGGTCGTTTGACGATCCTTGGCACATTTGTCAGGCCTAAGAGGGTCTCCAAGGGGAGCCACCAACACAGGTGTATATGTGTAGGTTTGGAGGAACCTGTAAACTCTTAGGTTGGGTTGAACTTGTCAAACACCTAGGTTGAGAGATGAACATTAAAAATCTCTGTTCAGGTTGAGAGGTGAACCTGTGTAAAAACCTCCGTATAAAGGTTGAGAGGTAAACTTGATTTAAAACCTCCGTTATAGTGAAATCTGGTGTGCTCAAGGGATGAGTACGTGAGTTGGGAGTGGAGTAGACAAGTAGTTTAAGAACTATACATGCCTTGTGTTTGAGATTATCATTTGAGTCACTTATATTCATGCATTGTCTTTAATTGTTAATTACATGAATGCTTGAATGGAATGTATGCTATGCATTGATAGGTAGATTCTCATACACATCTTATAGCTTCACTTTTAGACTGGGTGCTTGTTTTATTATATCATTTATAGTCTAGACATGCATATGGATTAGTTGCTTGATTTTTATATCTTTATAATCTATATGCTTAAACTAGGTTGTTTAATTGCTTATCTTTGCTAGCCTTTGTGATTGGACCCACTTAAGCTTGGAAGCTAAGTATTTTTGCTTTAATTAGTTTATAATTGCTAATTAATTTAATTAGACGAGAAGTGTTTAAAAAGGATTTTAAAACAGTCTTAATCCCCCCTCTATGACTTATTCATAGTTCTACAAGCTCCGCTAGAAGCTTTCGCACGCTTAGCGTCTACAAAGTGTGAGCGATAAACGTAATTTTAACAATGTGGGTGTGTGTACTAATAGTGGGATGTGTGTACTAACAAAGAAAGATCATTAGTAGTCTAGACATTACATATAGAGAGTTGTTTGATAGTTATATCATTTGTAATCTTTGTGCTTAGGCTAGTTTGCTTATTGCTTTATCATTTTCTAGTCTATGTGATTGGACCTAATAAGGCTTGGAAGCCGAAGTGTTCTTGCTTACTTAGTATAAATTGTTAATTAAGTCATGTAGGTGAAAGGAATTTTAAAAAAAGGTACTAATCCCCCCCTTCTAGGACTTAGCCGTAATTCTAGTAGCTCCGCCAAGCTTCCGCGTGTAGTGTAGGGTATTTTGTTAGACGATCTGATGCAATTTCAACCTCCTCCCATTTGGTGAAGTAATCAACTACTATTAAAATATATTCGTGACCATTTGATACTTTAGGGATGATTTTTCCAATTATGTTAATACCACACATCGAGAAGGGCCAAGGTGTCATAAGGTTGTATAACTCAAAAGCGGGCGTGTGGATCTAGTTCGCGTGCTCCTGACATTTGAAGCATTTTTCTGACGAGTTGGCAGCAGTCAGATTCCATAGTCGACTAGTAGTATCCTAATCATAGGACTTTTTAGCCATCATATGTCTGTTCATATGTAGACTCGCATACTCCATCGTGGACTTGAAACATGATTTTTACAGCTTTTATTTCATCCATGCACCACAATGAGATCTGGTTGAAGGACTGCTTATATAGAATGCCGCCGTTAGTCGTGAATTGTGTGGCCATCCTCTTAATTGTGCGGTAGTCCGTTGATGTAACATCCTCTGGATATACCCGATCTTCTAATAATTTCTTGATGTCAGCATTCTAAGGACATCTATCGGTGACGTTTCAACTTTTTCAATTTATAGGCAGAATGTCAGGTCTTCTTGAAGTTCGATCGTGAGCTCCCATTAAACTACTCCTTCGAGAATTTCTAGCATGGGTGTTGGCATGGCCAGATCATCCTCAAATTGATTCTTTTGCGTGACATGTATGTGAAGGTGACTTCGTTGAATTTGTCGATGAGATTTTTGACATAGACATCATACGGTACCAGCTTATTGTCTTCATCTTCCAATCACCGTTTGTTTAATTGGTGATGAGCTGGGAGTCACCAAAGACTCTCAGCCTTTTAACGCCTATAATGATGGCTTCCTTTAAGCCTGCAATACATGCTTCGTACTTGGTTTGTTGTTGGTGCACCTAAATGTTAATCTTCTTAAGATTGGAATGGGGATGTTGTTAAGAGGGTAGAGAATTGCCCCTACCCCACTTCCTTTGGTGTTGGCGGGACTGTCGAAGTACAAGGTCTATTCTTCTGCCCTTGGTCCTTCTCCTTTGAGGAACAAGATGTTCTCATTAGGAAGGAAGTCTTTAATCGTTAATAATCTAACAGAGAATGTGCAGCAAGATGATCTACTAGTGCATTCCCTTGATTGCTTTTTGAGTGACATAGGTGTGTTGAGCTCTGAAAGCAGCAACTACCATTTTTTCTATCTTAGTCAATGTCGGTTTTTCGACATGTACTTCAATGGATTCATATGAGTGAGCATTAGGATTGGATAAGCGATCATGTATTGATAAAGATGTTGAGTGACCCATACGAGGGTGAGGCATGTCTTTTTGATTGGAGAATATCTATATTCGTAGTTTGTGAATCTGTGGCTTAGATAATAGATCATTTGTTCCTTTCTTCCTGTGTCGTCATGTTGGCCAAGGATGCACTTGATCGCATCTGCAGCTACCAAGATGTAGAGTAGTAGTGGTCATCTTACTGGAGGGACTAGCACCAACGAGTTCAATAGGTACTTCTTAGTTTTTTCGAAGGTCTTTTGACAGACCTCATTCCATTCTTTCGGTGGATTCTTGTACAGCATTTTGAAGATGGGTTCACAAATGGGTGTGAGCTAGGTGATAAAGCAGCTGATGTACTGGATTTTTCTTAGGAAGTCATAAATTTCTTTCTCAATTTTTGAAGCTGACATCTCAATAATTACTTTATTTTTTTATTCATCAACCCTAATGCCATCCTCACTAATATGAAATTGAGTAATTTATCCCTAATTACCCTAAGGCACACTTTTGTGGGTTGAGGTGAAACTTGAACTTTTTTCAATCTGTCGAAGAATTTCTCAAGATCTTTGAAATGTCCTTCGATGCTTGAAGACTTGACGATCATGTCATTGTTCGCTCGCCTCAAGTGCAAGGTTGCGATGTAGTAATAATTCTCGGTGAGACCAAGGTCGATCTGTAGGGATTGTCGTAACAATTCTAAATTATATAAGTAGGATGGACTAAATTCGCATTTGTATTAAAGGTTGGATTTTAAGAACATATAACTATCTACTAAATCAGGAAAATAAACACTAGAACGCCAAGGGTCCACTTGTAATAATTCATAATGCCAATTCAATCATTCAAGCCAATAACTCAATTAGAATCGAAGTTCTATCCCTATCCAATCGGAATATGGAGCAATCAAATCATTAGAATATATCTAATATAGATGAATCATCTACTGACATGGTTCTCTCATAACAACTAAGGCATTGGACGTACCCAATCACACAGCCCAATCCTTCACAAAACAAGTAAGATCACATTCATGATTCTTCCTCAAGTCGTGTCACTAGACTTAATTTAGAAGCATGAATTGAACTTCAATTAAACCAAAATCAATACATAAAATATCTATCTCAGATCAAATCAAAAGATTAAAACTTCTTCTAGTTTAGTTTTAGATAAGCATTTAGGAAACTCAGTTTGTAAGATCTCCTAGCATCCAACATATCATGATGAATCTAAGATCTCTACAACCTAAAATCCTATCAACAACATCCCATTAAGAAATCTCAGCAAATCAAAACATCCCATATAAGCAAAATCATAAGAGATAGAAGATTAAACTAAAAATACTAACTTTATTTCAAACTTAAACTAGAAGTGTTCTTCATTAAACTCAAAGGTACTTGAATTAACTTAAACTAAGCATTGCAAACAACTATAAGCTTCACCTCTTAGCCCTAGCTAAGAGGTTTAGCCAACCATTAAGAGGTTAAACTAAAACTTAAAAGAAAACTACTAAAAAACATAAAAAAAACTCGATTCAGAGGAGTTGCAGATGCTCCACGACGATCCATTTCACCTCCCACAACTTTCAAGCCTTCTATGATGATTATAGACGAGCTCATAGGTGTCCTTTTATAGCTTTGAAGCTCCACCGCCTCAGAAGATTCGAGAATTGCGTAACATCTTACGAAGCGCGCAGGAATTTCAGAGCTTCAAGAGAAAGATACTGTCTTGCTATCTTGAGAGTGGCTGACCGGTCATGACTGGTCGGAGCTGGTCTGGGTCCAGGTCCAGCATGCGCATAAGGGCAACATGGTGGTGGTCGACCAGTCATGACCGGTTTGACCAATGTTGTCTGGTTTTTTCTTTCTTTCTCCCTTCTCTTCTCTCTTGGCTCATCTCTTCAACTCTTGGCTCATCTTCCTTCCTCTTCAATGTGCGTAGGTGTCCTTTAGCATCAATTCGGTGAAGTCTTTCTCTCATTCCTACAATCACAAATCATGCATTAGATAGGTCTTTAAACATATAAAGCATGCAATGTAAGTGATAAAATGGGGTTAGAATATGCACAATTCATAGCTCAAAGTCATCCACGTAGACTTCCAGTTCCTTGTTCATTATGTCATGGCTCAGTGGTATGTTGCTCTGACATTCTTCAACCCGAATCACATGACTCGATAGTGAAAGATTTCCCATGGTGTGATGAATGATGTCCTTTAACATCTTCACTGGCCATTTCGATTTTATTATAGCCGGAGAAGTCATCCATGAAAGAGAAGATTTTATGCCTTGTCGCGTTGTCGACTAAAATATCAATGTGAGACAACAGAAGTTGTCCTTTGGGATGACTTTGTTAAGGTCATAGAAGTCGATGCACATCTAGACCTTACCATCTTTCTTGAGAACCGAGAGGATGTTGGCGAGCTACTCTGGGTATTTAGATACTACTATAAAGCCCGCATTTTATTGCTTGATCACTTCTTTTTAAATTTTCAGAATCTATTCTGGTCACATCATTTTTAGCTTTTGCTTGACCAACTTGATTTCTGGCTTCGTGGGCAGATGATGTACAACTAGATCTTCATTGAACCCAGGCATGTTTTCGTAGGAGAAGGCAAAATTTAACAACCGTGGTTTCAAGAACTCGATCATCCTCTACCTATCATCAAGGGCAAGGCTTTTCTAGTACGCAGTCCTGAGGAATCTCGGGGGTTCCGAGATTGACCACTTTAAAGTCACAAGGTGTAGTGTTGTCTTTTGAATCGAACTTATCGAGGAGATCCTCAAGTTTGAGAGTCGGGTTATCATTTCCTCCATCCTTGACCTCTTTCAAACCAATAAGCTTAAAGTTTAGTTCTATATTGCAGTCGTAGATGTCGACATCGAACTCATGCAACTCATTAGACAAGTCTGACACCTTATTTCTTGGGTTTTGCAGAAAAATTCTCAGTTTTGAGGATTCTGAGAATTTTTTAGATTTTGGAAATTTTTGAAAGTTTTTTGCTTTTCTAAGTTTTTTACTATTTTTGGATTTATGAATTTTTAGATATTTTGAATTTATTGGACACCGAGTAAGATGACGTTTCGAACCTAGGGACTATCATGATCCGGCTTAAAGTGTAGAAGCTATTTACATCAATATTTTTTTAAGGTCAGCATTGTTAAATGTTTGGTCGGCCGAATTTGCCATCATAGGGATAGTGAACCAATTTCTGCCCTGTGTTCCCTTCCCTCGGGGGGGTGGGGCTTGACAATGAAGTGAGCAGATCCACTTTATCATGCCCAACTATCATGATGAAGCGGGGGCTGGGTTCCAACTTAGTGTTGGAGGTGGAAAACTCTTCTTCATTTCTAAGGTCATGGAGTTCCTCAGGCTACTACAACTTTGGAGGGACTTGTGTGGAGGGCCAATAGAGGTGGGGCAACTTTTTATCCCTTAGTTAAATGTATTCACCACATAACACATGATGTATAGTGGTTTAGCTACGTGCCTACTCCACTCTCTGCTGACCCACTCACTCCTTGAGTGGCCGGATTTCACTATCTCGAAGGTTCTAAATTAGGTTCACCTCTTAAGCTTTACAATCTACATAAGGTCTAACAGCCGTCCTACACAAGGACAACACTTGTCCTATATAAGGACACATCCTACAGAAGGACAACTCTACACAAGAGGCATGGACTCGAATACTAAAAGATACTTAGCTGGATGAGTCTCTTGAAGCACCATTGTTGAAGAAGCTTTGTCTTCCATGAATCGTTCCTTCTTCACTCGATCAAGCAACCTTGCTTTAGATGAGATTTTATAGTGCCAAGGTGAGGGATAATAGGTTGGGTAAACCTTCTATAGAATGGGTTGCATTAATGGCCTCAATGATTGTCGGATTAGGTCAAAGGCCATTTCAATCCGAGCTTTGAATGCTCATTAATGTTCTTTAACAATAAGGATTGAGCAATAAACTCAAGGGATAGATCTTGGGAAGAAGAGTTTTTGCTATGGGAACTCATTCTCACAAAGCTTTACACTTTTCTCTCTTGCATGCCTCAAAGCCCTCACAAATGCTTATATAGATGTGATAAAAATGGGCAAAAAATAGCTAGTTTGGGTGCCTGGGCAGCACTTTCGGGCACCTGAATATAAAACAACATATACTATAAAAAATAGAACCAGAGGCAATCGAGCCCCTGATGGACTCATGGTCGGGTGCCCGAAATTTAGTCTAGAAAATGCATTTAGTCGCTGGACTGATTTAGGAATGGTCGAGTACTCGAAATTCAAGTGGATTTTCCATTTTGATGTTGGACCATTTTGGTCTATATTCGGGAGCCCAAAAAGTCAAGGTCGGGCGCCGAAAATTCACTTTGAGTTTCGAGAAAACTCATTGGACAATTCATGATCATGGTTAGGCGCTTGAAGCATCATCGTCGGGCACCCAAAACTCTTTTAAGTTTCAGGTGCCGTTTAGTAAACTAAAAAAATAAGGTCTAAAGCTTAATTTAAGTGTTGAAAACTTAAAGTGCTGAATTTAAGTACTTACAAGTATTGAAAATTCTGTTTGGTTATTTGTCTAAAAAAAAGTCCTGATATCTGAAAATAAGTAATTTTTTTTCACAAAAACGTGTTTGGTAAAAGTAAACCATAAATATCTGAAAATTAATAATTTGTCATATTTGCCCCTATTGTCTCAATTTCTATCCTTTGTAGAATATGAGAAAAAACATAATATTGCCTTGCCACTAAATTTGGCACACCTATGCCCATCCACATGTATCTTTCAAACAATGACCCCTCAATTGATGAACCATGTGTTATATATTTTTTTCTTCCAGGATTTTCTTCCAGAGGGGGCAAGGCACAAGTATGAAGCAACTGCGGGGGCCATTTTTGTGATGGGTCCATTTAAGCTTTGAATCTACCCCATTCTTTTTATCAAGCCATAAAATGATCTCTCTAAATGGTTCGACGGTGTGGATACAACACATACATCATGATGGGGCCTTAGAACTTGGTGACGACACTTCAGGGCTGAGATCACCACTAAACCGTGAGAGCTAGCCGTCGATTTCTTTAAAAGGAAGTTACTGCTCTGAAAACTTGGGTGGGACCCACTGTGATGTTTGTGAGAAATCCACCCCGTCCATCCATTTTGTGAGATCATTTTAGGACATGGGACCAAAAATGAGCAGGATCCAAGACTCAAGTGGGCCAAAAACGTGAGGATTGAACTACCACAATTGAAGCATTCGTGGGGCCACAAAAGTTTTGAATTAGTCTAATATTTATGTTTTCAATTCATCCAAGTAAGAATGACGTTATGAATGGTATGGATGGCATATAAACATCATTGTTGACCCCAGGGAGATTTCAACAATAGGAATTTCCCTACCCACCTCTTCCTTTAGTGCGGCCCACCTGAGTTTGGGATCTAGCTCATTTTCGGTCTCATGTCCTCAAATGAGCTCAAAACCCTAATGGACGGGGTGGATTTCTTACAAACATCATGGCGGGACCACCTAGGTTCCCAACACGAGAACTTCCTGCCGAAGGAAATTGCGTCCGCCAGATCTATTCCAGTCCGAGATTTCCTGCCCACTAGGTCCCACGACCTAGCTCGAGATGGACGATCTTGTAAGGCGCTCTGTGGGGCCCACAGTAATCTATATATTTTATCCAAGCCATCTATCTATTTTGAAAGATCATTTTAGTGATTGAGACCCAAAAAGAGGCAGATCGAAGGCTCAACTAGACCATACCACATGAACCAATGGATTGAACTCTTATTGATGAAAACTCAGGGGGGGGCAGCCCCACGTGGCTCCGCCTGTGCTTGTGGGCCACAATACTCAAGTGTACCACGCCACATGAAAGAGTGGTGATTAACTATTAACAATATCTTGTGGGCCACAATACTAAAGTGGACCATACCACAGAAAATAGTGGGGATAAAATGCCTACTGCCTAAAACGTCTTGGGGGCCACATAATTTTTTTTTATCAAGCTGGTATTTATATTTTCCCTTCATCCATCTAGGTCTTTGTTACCTATGAACAGGTTGGATGGCCAATAACCATCACGGTGGGCCCCATGAAGGTTTCAACTGTGGAGGACATTGTCACATCTGCTTCATGTGGTGTGGTCCACTTGAGCCTTCAACCTACCTCCTTTTATGGCTAATGGTATAAAATGATCTTTCAAAATGAATGGACAACCTGGATAAAACACATATATCACAATGGGCCCGACAGATCCCCTAATAGGATCATCTGTCTCTAGTAGGTCCTGGTGTGGGTAGTACCCAATCCGCTCCCCAGCCTTTGCAACGCGTCCCCGGAAGCGGAAATAGATTGCTTGGTCTGTACTCTGTGGACCCCACCATGATATATGTGCTTTATCCACACCATCTATTCAATTTTTTTTAGATTATTTTATAGCATGATCCTAAAAGTGAGGCAAATCCAAATCTCATTTGGACCACCCTACAGGAAACGGTGGTGATTGAACGCCCACCAATAAAAACTTCTTGGTGGACAATGGTTTTGAATGAAGTCGATAGTTGTGTTTTCCCTTCATCTAGGTACGTGTGACCTGGATGAAGGGTAATCAATAGGTTGGATGACAAATAAACATTATAATGATCTGTATAGTTTTTAATGGTTGACATTCAATCAGCATTGGTTTCCTATGGTGTGGTCCACCTGAGACTTGAATCTGCCTCATTTTTTTTATTACGCCCTAAAATACTTGTCCAAAATGGATAAGCAACATGGATAAAACACATATCATGGTGGGTCTCACAGAGCACCATCCAATAACACCTAGCTACCGGCAACATCACTAGGCAATCTGCATCCTGTTTGGATGTGGTTTGGTGTGTCACACAGCACCACATACTTCCGTTTGGTCAGCAACATCAAGTTTTGTGGGCCCTACCATGATGTATGTGTTATATCCAAACCGTCCATCCATTTGGTGAGATCATTTTATCACATGAGACCAAAAATGAGGTAGATCCAAAGCTTAAGTGGACCATACAACATAAAGCAATGAGATTGGACGTCTATCTTCTATAACTTCTTGGGGGTCGTAGAAGTTTTTGATCAAGCTAATATTTTTGTTTTCCCTTCATTCAGGGATGTGTGACCTTGTGAACAATATGGATGACAAACAAACATCATAGTGAGCCCTAGGAAGGTTTTTAAAAAAAAGATAGAACAAAAAAAAAAAAAAAAAATCAAAACCTCACCTCAAAATTAACGGGAAGAAAAGGGGAATTTGAGAACAATTTGGCTTGCGTATCTTTAGGGACTTCCCCCCTTGTGGTAGAAGAAGGAACCACTTCGTGACTTTTGGAAACTCTCGGTGGGTAATCTTGTCATTTTTAAAAGTTGACAGGGATATTTTCGTCACAATTCGTAATAAATTTAAAGGTAAATCACTTACTGCATTTAGCATTAAGTTTTAACTAAAGGTGCGATGGCTAAAAAAATCTCACCAAATTTCAGTGATATTTCCAATTAAGTACTTAATTTATTTTAGTTACCAAACGGTCTGAATTACCAAAATCACTGAAATTAACAATTTTAAGTGAGAAGTCATGGAATTAAGTTTTACCAAACGCATGGTCCAGAAGTTGCTAGACAGAGTAGCATCGATGTCGGGCACCCAAAGCAGTCTGGTCGGGTGCTCGATCCTTACTTTGCAGGAATTCTTATTAACATGTGTTTTCTGGTTTTTTTTTTTTTTTTTTGCAAAGGATTTTTGTCCAAGCTAGCCAGATTCCATGCTAATCTAATGGACTCTTCTCTATGACAGGAGGCTAAAGGAAATGCTTATTAAGCTTGAGCCAACTAGAGGCTAAGGTGAGAAGGCTTCATGGTGTAGAAGGGCTATATGATGGGGTTCACCATGACACTTTATATTTTACCTTTTCCTGATGGTTGCGGTCGACGAGATCTTCAAGACTTCATTCTTCAGCTCTATATATTCTCATGGACTCAACAAGCTCTATATATTCTCATGGACTCAACAACCCAAAGGTCACGCAATTTGACAAATGTATGCACTCACAAACATGTGCACTAACAACCCCTGCCTTGGTGGAACGCGTAATACATATTCTCGTTATAATTCGGCGATAATGGATTCAGCAGAGGCTTAGGCTGAAGAGGTGCAAGAAGTTACATTCGGATTAATGTGGCCAGAATGTCACTATAAGATTGGGTCAAAGGAGTGAATTTCCTAGGTGCTAGTTGAAATTACGCCTTTTGGATCAATACACTTGTATCGGCATATGCGTGCGGAAGCTTGAGGATCAACTAGTATTATAGTTAAGTCCTGGGGGGGTTGATTAGGACCTTATAAAATCTTTTTGCCTACTTATGAAGTTTAACAATTTAAACTAAGTAAACAATTAACACTTCGGCTTCCAAGCCTAAGTGGGTCCAATCACAAGACAGCAAATAATTTGTAGTTAAACAACCTAGCCTAAGCATGCATAAATAGTCAAATGATTAAACAAATCAAGCTCCTAATCTATGCAACCTATGTAGACTATAAGAATGGATCAATGAGCTCAAGTCTACACTACTAAGTGAAAGTACATCTTATGTGTGGATGTGCCTATCTAGTGCCTATCATACATTCCTATTAAGTACTCATAATTAAACAATTAAATATTCAATGCTAAGATAACAATGTGCTCAAAACAATCACAAACACAAGCATGTATAGTGGTTCGACTTTGGGTCTACTCCACTCCGGTTCGAGTACTCAACCTCATTGAGCATGTCGACATTCACTATACGGAGGTTTTAAATGAGGTTCATCTCTTAACCTTTACACAAAGGTTTTACCGGTTCACCTCTCAACCATAACGAAGTTTTGGACAAGGGTTAACTCTCAACCCGACGCACGTTTACTCCCATGTCGGAGGCTCCCCCTTGGAGACTTTGTTTAGGCCTGGGAAAGGAGCCAATGAGCGTCAAATGCCCCTAATCTTTAGGCCGACTGACGTGCCAAGGAACGACCAACGTCCATAGAGTTTTAGGCTCAACTAACAAGCCAAAGATCGACAAATGACCCTAGATCGAATTCGACAAAGATTGACTCTCAACAAATGACAACCTTACTTGTCGGATGAGCCCCTTATTCATTGCCACTTAGGGTTGCTTGATCTCCACTCTTCCGTGTTTCAATCAGCTTTCCTTTGCTCCCCGATTGTGTTATCGCTGCGTTGCTAATGCTTCAGCTACGCTTGATCAAACACCTTGTATGGATGTTATTTGAGATGCCCAAGGTGATAGGAGGGTATGTTTAAGAACTCTACAACTAATGGGAATGGGTTGCCTAGAGTTGCTCATTTACAAAGATCTTATCATAGAGCTTTGGATAGAAATATAACTATCAAGCTTGATCCAAACTCTAGAGATCAAAAGCTGGTGAAAGTCATCTTCATCATGAGTTTAGAATGCTCCATTCGTATGTTAAATCACAATGAGGATGCCTTGCTAAGGTTAGGAATTAAGCCTCTAATGGTCTCCAACAATGGTGGCTTTAATCCTCTCAAAATTCCTCTTCCTACCCTAAAAATCGAGCTTAGCCCATTTATAAGAATTTTCCCAACGGACATAAAATGGGCAGTTAACGGCTAGTATCGACCAGTCGGACAGGGGTCCATGACCGATCATGACCGGTCGTCCCACTGGCCTGCTAAGACAGAGGGTTGCTGTCCTTGGCTCGGGGTCGGTCATGACCAGTTGGACCAGGCTAGGAGGGGTCCAACAGGTTGCTACCCCATTCTCTTCTAACGACTAGTCAGCCAGGGGTTCGACCGGTCAGTCAGGGCATGAAACTAGCTATTTTGATAGGCTTGTTTGTAGTTCATGCAACCTTATTGATCAACTATTGGATGGTCTTTTGGGACGCCTAAGGCCAATCTAAGATGACTAAAAGTATGCCTAATTAGGTCAAGGTCATCAAGAGGTTAAGGTTTTGGTTTTGGTCAAGGTTCAAGGCTCAAGGCTCACTAAAGCATCTCTTTTACCTGTTTCTTCTTCCTTGATGCAGCAGGTCCGCTTAACTCTTCGGTCTTCATCTTCATTAAGCTCAACCGACACTAAACTCACAGACCTAAGTAATTGACAAACAAGGTGCACTAGTATGCCACAAAAAATGCACTAAGAATCTCCTCCTTTGTCAATTACTTATAAAAACTTAACCTATCAAAAGGAATATAAGTACAAGAGATTACATTGATAATGAAATAAATATAGGACTCTTGATATGCCTAACTAGCTCCGCTTCAGTTTGGTTTCCCATAAACTGTCAATCCCTGCATCACAATGAAATTGCATCGATAGGTCTAACACAACACCAACGCATACGCGTGCAGAAGCTTGGCGGAGTTACTAGAATTATGGCTAAGTCCTAGAGGGGGGTGATTAGGACCTTTTGAAATTGTTTTCGCCTACTTAACAATTTTATCAATTTAAACTAAGTAAGTAAGAACACTTTGGCTTCCAAGCCTAAGTGGGTCCAATCACTAGACTAATATATGGTTAAATAATAAGCTACCTAGTCTAAGCATGCATAGATTAACAAATGATTAAACTAATTAAGTACCTAATCTATGCAACATAAGTAGACTATTTGAGGATGAATTAAATAAGCTCAAGTCTACTTAAGGAGTGAAAGTACATCATGTGTGTGTGGATGTGCCTATCAAGTGCCTAGTATACATTCTTAATTAAGCATATATAATTAAACAATTAAACACAATGCATAATAAGAAATGTGCTCAAACACAATCACAAACACAACGATGTATAGTGGTTTGACTTTGGGTCTACTCCACTCCCGGTTCAAGTACTCAACCTCTTTGAGCACACCGGCATTCACTAGGGAGTTTAAATCTGGTTCCTCCCAACCAAGGCATTTTAAATCGGATCCACCAAAATGGAAAGTTTACAGGTTCCTTCCAAACTACACGTACACACCCGTATTAGTGGCTCCCCTTAGAGACTTGTTTAGGCTCTACAACCAAGCCAAGGTCCTACAACCGAACCTTAATTTAGTCTCTACTCATGAGTCAAGGTCCTACAACCGAACCTCAATTTAGTCTCTACTCATGAGTCAAGGTCCTACAACCGAACCTCAATGGTTTTAGGCTTTACAACCGAGCCATGGTTTTACAACCGAACCTAGGTTTAGTCCCGCCGGAGGGTCCCCAATAGGAGATTCAATTGACCCTACAACCAGGTATAGGTTCTACAACCGAACTTATCGAGCTTGAAGACAAATTCTACACTCAATTCCCCACAAGAAGAGAGTGGAACCGGACTCTTACAAATGACAACTCGTCGGATTGAGCCCCTTTAATGCATCACTTCAGGTTGCTTGATCTCCACTCTCTCATGCTTCAATCAGCTACCCTTGTGCTCCCCCGATGTTGATGCCGTTGCTTCGCCAATGCTCTAGCTCCAACGATCAATCCCCTTGCATATGCTCTTCTCGAGATGACCAAGGTGGATGGGAAATAGGTTTGAGATCTCTACAACTAATGTGAATGGCTTGCCTAGAGAGTCTCACCTACAAGGATCTCATCATAGAGTATTAGATAAGAATATAACAATCCAATCTCTAGAGATCAAAAGAGGGACAAGTGCATCTTCATCTTGAGCTTTGAATGCTCCATTCTTGTGATGAATCAAAAGGAAGATCACTTGTTTGGGTTACGAATAGAGCTCCTAAAGGTAAGTAATGGTGGTAGCTTCTATCTCCTCAAAATCTCTCTCTCTCTTAGCCCAAAGACCATCTCTCTCATATTTAAAGAAAATCTGCAACGGGCAAAAAACGGCCAATTCGATATATCGAATTGGGGTTTCGATTAATTGGAATGTATCTTCGATATATCGAAATTCCTGTTCAATATATCGGAGAATCTGCCCAGAGAATTAGCAAGTTATTGGACAAAATTCCCGATCTATCGAAAAGGGTTTCGAAATATTATTTCGAAACCACTCATTCCGATATATAGAATGAGCAATTCGATTGATTGATCAAACTTTTCAGAGAGTTGCATTTGCTGGACACTTGATTCAATATATCGAATAAACATTTCCATATATCGAAGGTCTATCGAATAGACTTCCAATATATCGGAGGTCTATCGAAAATTGTTATTTGGGCCTGATTCATTACATCAACTTCTGCCTCTTGAATTAGCCTAATTTATCATGTTTTTCTATGTGGTATAAGGTTAATGAAGATGACTAAGGGTTTTCCTAGTTGGTCCAAGTCATTATGAGGATTTGGGTGTTTTGGTCCAATAGGTTAGGGTCATCAAGGCATCTCATTTACCTGTTCTTCTTCCTTAATACTTCCGGTCTACTTAAATCTTCGGTCTTCATCTTGCCAAGGCTCAACCGACATTACAACACATGGACACACGTGATTGATAAATAAGGTGCACTAGTATGCCATAGAAAAGTGAACTAACACACAAAATATAGCAAACTAGTTTTGGTGGGACTTGATCTTTCCTTCCCCTTTTTATGATAAACTATTCTCTTCCCCTTAATGATACATCAATTAAGGTTAAGGTAAGAGTAGATAGTATGTCGCAGTTATAACTATAAGCACATGCTAACAATGAGAGTATAGGGTGCATGAACTTTAAAACATGGAGCATGCAATGGAACATGATTAACAAGAAAATGTAACTATCTAAGCATAGTTAATCATGCATAATTGGTTAAAGATATACAATAAGCAATCAAAACTCAAGGGCTTATAGCCCAATCAACCAACCTCCCCTAATAATAGTATATCATGACCAAAGCAAAGCAGAGATTAGCATACAATTGAGCATAAAATTTAGCATGATTAGCTAATCTAAGCAGGGTGATAATTTAGCAACAAATATACCAAATAAGAGCAAGGTTAAACTACCAAATTTGAGTTAATGAGGCTTGAATCCTCTTTATTTTCCCATAATCACAAAAATGAGATTGAAATCCTCAGATTTACCTATAGTATCCATCTCTAGTTACCCTTACTAGCTATGCTTAGTTTGATTAGCCTAAGGGTAACTAATTTCCACAACTCTCTCATAGAATATAGCATGTGGTGAGGGGTTGGGAACTCCTTCTACTCCTAGAAGGAATAGCGGTCAAGATCCTCTCTTAGATTATAGGGAAGAGAGGTGGTGGTGGAAGCCATGAGAATTCTCATTGGCTTTGAATCCCATCACTAGAAAAGTCACTAGATTTGGATTTAGACTCCTCTGTGTCATCCCAAGTGGTAGCCATAGCCTTTTACCTTTCGGTTTAGGCCATTTTGAAAACCAAGGGCAATATGGCCACGATGACTGCAACCTTAATATCGGTCAGATTTGAATTTGGATGATTTTCCTTTATATTTGCCATCCTTCTTGTTCTTCTTGTCACGGCTACTCCTTCTATCAAATTTGAGGAATTATTTGAATTTTTTATTTAACTTTTCCTCCCCATCATTCTCATCATCACTATCTTCTTCCTTGGTCTCACTCTTATTTTTCTTATAAGAGTGTTTGTAGAAAGTTTTTAAAGCAATGCTTTTCTTCTTAGAAAGGGACTTAAAGTGTAGTTCATGAGTTTGTAGAGAACCTATGAGTTCCTCTATTTTCATGTTATCTATGTCTCTACACTCCTTTAAGGCTACTACCTGTTCGCTACCCAAGTGTAGGGTTGCGATGTAGTAATAATTCGGTAGAGACTGAGATCGTTCTTAGGGATTAACTCAGGAATTCACAAAATTTCTTAAAACAATTTCTAATTGAAATCAAATTACAATAAACCAGAATTTGAATGTAGAGGAATAATATGTAAACTTGAGATGAAATTGACAATCTAGAGAAGCGCTAGGGTGCCAAGGATCCACTTGTAGCTATCCTTGATGCACAATTCACTTTGGTTTCTCAATTATACAACTAGAATCAAAACCAAATCCTATCTAGTAGGATTATAGAGCGGTTAATTCAGCAAAACAATTTGTCATATGTGTTGTGTGCATTAACATGATTCCCTCAATTCAAGTTAGGACTTGGGCACACTTAATTGCATAGGCCAATCCTAGTTCTAATAGATTAAGATCACAACTATGATAAACATCAAACACTGTCACTAGGCTTAACTAATATCATGATTTGAACTTGATTCAAATCATATGAACAAGCAACACATATTTCAGACTTTACAGAAAAAATGTAGAACTTTGGTTTGAAGTTCCCACATGAAGAACCAAGTTCTAGAGTGTATTGAATCTGATTCCTCGGAGCATACAGGACTAGATCTTTGCAAAACAACTACGAACTAAGACAATTCTTCCAAACGTTCATGAGTCATCATTAAGATTAAAAAAAACTACTTAAAACTTCATTCAAACTCAACAAACCATTGTTCAATCATTAAAAATAATCTATAAAACCATTAAAAATGAATTAAAACATCTTAGAACTACTACAAGCTTCACCTTTTAGCCTTAGCTAAGAGGTTTAGCCGACCATGCTAAGAGAAAACAGGAAATCTACTTGAAATATGAAGAACTAGAAAGAAAACTAAGTAAAGGGAGTTGTAAAACTCCAAAACTGACTTTCTCTGCCTCCCAATGCGATAGATCTCCTCTAGGTTAGCTTAGGAATGAAGTGGAGGTGTCCTTTTATAGGCTTTAGGCCCCAGCAATGAAGAATCTTTGAGAAGGTGCTTAGCCCTCACGTTTTGCACAGGAAAAATCGGATTCCAAAAATAGAAATTTCTGTTTCTGGATGTTGGTTGGCCGGTCGGACCCCCCTGTCCAGCCGGTCAGAGCTTGAGCAACAAATAACCCAGTTCTCTAGATAATATAATGCATAGACCGACCTACTAGCCGGCTAGCCGGCCAGTCCATCCAGCTGGTCCTTCAGCAAGTCGGACTTCATAAAAACAATCTAGCAAAAGTTGGGTTTCTGGAGGGTTTGGCTGGCTGGCTGGCGGCTATGACCGGCCGGCTAGATGGCATGTAAACTTGTGATTTTTTCAGCTTTTCCACCTCCATCTCCATTGCATCTTTCCTCCACCTCTTGTCTTTTGTTCCTTTGATCTTCAAGGCATGTAAGAAGGGCCTCTAAGCACCCAAATGGCAAAGTCTCTCTCTCATTCCTACAGTTGCAAAACCATGCATTAAGTAGGCCTTTAAACATGTAAGTTATGCATAGTTAGTGATGAAATGGGGTTAGAATATGCACATTTAAGAGCTCAACACACCCCCCCAACCAGCATTTTGCTAGTCTCGAGCAAAACATGCATGAAACAACCCCATCCTCTAAAACTCATCTCTCTCTTGAAGAGGTTCTTCTATAAACTCTAAAATGTAGAAGTATAAATATCGGAGACAATCAATGAAAGAGATTAAAATCTTGAACTCGCTAAATACCATAAGTGTTCCACATAGAATTCTCACCAATTGATTGATGAATAGAAGATTTAAAATCAATGTGGTCTAATGTGCAAAGTGAATGCTCATTTCATGAACTTCAAGGATTACCTTCTTCATAAATCAATCAAATTGAAGATTCAAAGTATACAGATCAACAACAAGCCTCTGACAAGAATTTTCTGTACCGTTCCTTCGACAGCTTTCGCACTACTTCCTATTTCCAGCTTAGGTAACGGGTAGACCTTCCCCTGGTTAGTTAGTTGGTAGCCATTTTCGAAATTTCTCAAAATATTCAATAATAATTGGACTTCCTTTCTTTTCATTACATGAGATGGGATTTTTAGAAATCCATATCTTTCGTTCTTTTTTCTTCCGCTTATTTTCTCATGAACAAGGATGGACAAAATTCCCCGGCTTGGTTCCTCAACACATAATCCCTTCCACTATTAAAATTGTGTACTGTGAACTAGGCTCAGAGTGTTCAAAATTTCTATCAATTATTCAATATGGGAATTCATATTGTTCGCTCGCCTCAAGTGCAAGGCTGCGATGTAGTAATAATTCTCGGTAAGACCGAAGTCGATCCACAGGGAATTAGGTATACAACTCTAAAGTATTCCAGTAACTTTAATTAAAACAGTTTAGGATTTCAATTGCATAAACTTAAACAATAAAATCTGATTAATATGAGAAGGGAAACTAAGGCCTAAAGGATCCACTCATAGCAATCTCATGTTAATCCATGCAATTCAAGCATAAAAACACAACTAGATTCGAAGTTCTATCTCTCATCTAGTTGGAAGATAAGCATTGAAGCACATTCAATCCCACTTAAGTTAGGAATTCAAGTTCTAGTCCTATTCAAACATATAGCATTCAAATATGTAGCCTTCAGAGTAACAGTCATGCCTATGGACTATGGCTTGCTTAAGGGTTACCACAATTCGAATCTAATCAAAACATTCATGATAATCTCAGAGAATTACAAGGAATCCATGTTCGAAGCACATGAACTCTCATAAAACTTCTAAAAATCTCAACTTTATTCAAACTAGAACATTCAAAAATCTAACTTGAAGTAAAGGTACTTGAATCAAACTAAATTAAACATGAAATTAGCTACAAGCTTCACCTCTCAGCCCTAGCTGAGCTGAGAGGTTCTAGCCGAGCATTGCCATACTACAGTTAGAATTGAAAGAAAAACTAAAGGAAAACATGAAAAACCAGAAAAACCAGAGTTGCAGCACTCCACAGAGCTTCCTTCCTCTCTGCAACTTCTAATCTCTTCTAGGATGCCTTTAGATCAAATTAGAGGAGTCCTTATATAGCCTTCTAGCCTCAACATTGCGGAATATTCCAGAATTTGCATAAACTTACGCAATTACGTAGAGAAAATAGGATTGGATTTAGAAGTTTCTGGACTTGGGCGCATGGGCGATTGATCAACTGGGGTGGTTGATTGATTGCTTATGATGGGCGATTAATCGCAGGAGGTAAGCGATGGATCGCACAGGATAAAAAGTGTCCAGAGACTTCAGCAGTAAAAATTGGATTTCTGATGGCTTGGGCGATTGATCGCCCGGGCTGAGCGATCAATCGGTTGGACCCTTTTTTGTCCAGCAACATTTCTAGAATTTTCTCCTCATGAGCGATCAATCGGTTTGGGAAACCGATTAATCGTTGGTCCATCCTTCAGTCCAGCAATATATGCAGAGTGGCCGATCAATTGGCCATGCTAGTGGATCAATCGACCACCCTGGTGATCAATCGGTCAGGCCAACCGATCAATCGGCCAGGGTTAATCTTCTTCTTTTCTATTCCTCTTCTCCTTGCTTCTTTCTTCCATCCTTTGGCACTTGGTTCCTTGATCTTCAACGTATGTAAAGTGCTCTCTTAAGCCTTGAATTAGTGAAATCTCTATCTTGTTCCTGTAAACACAAAAACATGTATTAGGTTAAACTTTAAATACGTAAACCATGCATAATGTGTGATGATAAGGGTTAGAATATGTATAAATTAGAGGCTTAACACCCCCCCCCCCCCCCCCCCCCCCCCCCAACTAGCTTTTTGCTAGTCCCGAGCAAAACATGCTTGAAACAAGTTCAAATCTCTAAAACCAAACTCTCCTTCAGAAACTATGCTTCTATACATTCCCAGACATACAAGTGCAACAATCAGAGAAACTGGGTAATAGAAACTGAAACCTTAAAACTCTTAAAACATAATAAGTGTTCATATGGAGTTCCCACTGATTGATTGATAAATAGAAGAACTTAAACAAATTCAACCTAGTGTGCATAGTGAATGTTCATCTTATGATTTTTCGGAACATCTTTGTTATAGATCAACTAAACTATGGATCTGAAGGTGTATAGATCAACAACAAGCCCATGACAGGAATTTGCCTTACCGTCCTTCTGACGGCTTTCATACTACGTCCCATTTCCGACTTTGGTTACGGGTAGACCATCCCCTTGTTGGTAATAGGTAGCCCTTTTCGAAAATTTCCACCATATTTTCAATCATACCCATATTTTCTTTCCTTCTTTCATTTTCATACCCATTAGATAGGATTTATGGAAATCCATATCTTTCATTATTTTCCCATGGACAAGGATGGACAAAGTACCCCGACTTGGTTCCTCAACACCTTAAATCTAAGCTTAGCCAATCCACAAATCTACATAATCCTTTCAAACCATGAGAATCGTGTAACGTGAACTAGGTGCACAAGTGTTCAAATATTCTATCAATCATATAAATAGGGGAATTCACATATAAAACCATTATATTACAGGTAGTTCAAGACTTGCAACATCACTCACTTCATATCTCCTTTTCTTATACTCGTATCAGCCGAATGCATAGAAACAAAGTTTTCTAAAAGAGTTTTGAACTTTTAGAAAATTTTAAAAAAATTTCACATATAATAATGCTCGAGATGTCCACAAACTACCAGATGGGGAATCTCATCTCATCCCCTACCCAAATCTTGCATTGTCTCTAATGTAAAAAGATATGCAATGAGCATGAACATGAGAGCAATGGTAAAATAAAAGAGAGTGAGAACGATAGTACCTGAGAGAGTTAATCATGTAAGTCTACCTCTGGTTTCAAAATCTACTAAAGCACTTAAAACCGGAAAACAAACTAAACCTAATCTACTCTATACCTCCGTCAGACTAGGAGATTAATCATCCTGATACACAGGATGATTCAGAGTGATAGACATGTCCTCTGAATCAAATTTCTCAATAAATGGTTTAAAGCATTGTCCATTCACTTTAAAAAAGTTACCATTTGCCGCATTCTCTATCTCGACAGCCCCATGAGAAAAAACTTATTTAACAATATATAGGGCAGTCCATCGAGATCTCAATTTTCTCAGAAAAAGATGAAGTCGGGAATTGTACAAGAGCACTTTCTGACCTTCATGGAAAGATTTTCTGAAGATGTGTTTGTCACGAAAGGCTTTCATCCTACTCTTGTAAATCCTCGAGTTCTCGTAAGCATCGTTCTGGATTTCGTCAAGCTCATTCATTTGGAGTTTGCGAAGCGAGCTAGCCTTGTCAATGTTAAAGTTCAATGCCCGAATTGCCCAATAGGCTTTGTGTTCAATATCCACAGGCAACTGACAAGCTTTTCCATAGACAAGTATATAGGGGGGCATTCCAATGGGGGTCTTGTAAGCGGTACGGTAGCCCAAAGAGCTGATCTAATCTCTGCGACCAATCTTTGCAATCCAGCCTCACCGTTTTTTTCAAAATTTATTTGATTTCTCGATTAGAAATTTTATCTTGCCCACTTGTCTGTGGGTGGTATGGGGTACTCACGTTGTGTCTAATGCCGTATTTCTTCATTAAGGCTTCGAAAAGCCTATTGCAAAAGTAAGAACCGCCATCACTTATGATGGCAAGAACCACCATCACTTATGATGGCTCGAGGCGCTCCAAATCTAGATAATATGTTTTCTTTAAGGAACTTTAGAACCGTACGATGATTATTGGTTCTACATGGAATCGCCTCTATCCACTTGGACACATAGTCTACGGCGAGCAATATATAAACATGTCCAAAAGATGTGGGGAACGGTCCTATGAAATCGATGCCCCAACAGTCAAAGACTTCAAGATGTTGAATTGGAGTAAGAGGCATCATATTTCGACAGGACAATCCTCCTAACTTTTGACAGCGCTCGCATGCTTTTCAAAAATCGTGGGTGTCCTTAAATAGAGTAGGCCAATAAAAACCACACTGCAGAATTTTTGCAGTGGTTTTCCTGGCGGGAAAATGACCCCCACATGCTTAATCATTACAAAAGGAGATGACAAAATTATGTTCATCATCAGGGACACATCTCTTAATTATTTGATCTGGGCAATATTTAAAAAGTAAAGGTTCATCCCAGAAAAATCTGCGCACTTCTCTTAAAAATTTTCGCTTATCCTGCGCAGTCCATTGAGTCGGCATCGCACCTATGGAAAGATGGTTTGCAATATCAGCGTACCATGGTGGATGCGAAGCAACAAAGAGTTGCTCATCAGGGAATGAGTCCTCAATAGGTGACTCGTCAACAGAATTCGATAACACTAGGCGGGATAGATGGTCCGCCACCACGTTCTCTACTCCTTTCTTATCCTTGATCTCTAAGTCAAATTCTTAAAGGAGTATAATCCATCTAAGCAAACGGGGCTTAGCATCCTTCTTAGAAAGAAGGTATTTTAGCACTGCATGATCCGTGTAAACTATAACCTTAGATCCTATCGAGTACGCCCTGAACTTGTCCAAGGCAAAACAATGGCTAGGAGCTTCTTCTCCGTAATTGAGTAATTGACTTGGGCGGGATTCAAGGTCCTACTCGCATAGTAACTAACGTGAGCCTTCTTGTCCTTCCTTTGTCCTAACACCGCTCCAATAACATAATCACTCACATCGCACATCAACTCAAGAGGGATGGACCAATCCGGTGGTTGCATGATAAGAGTTGTTGTCAACATGTCTTTTAGCTTTGAAAAAGCTAATTGACATTTGGCACTCCACTCGAATTGGTTATACTTTTGGAGAATGTTACATAAAGGCCTAGAGATTTAGCTAAAACCTTTACGAACCAATTGTAAAAACCGGCGTGTCCAAAGAAGGACCGCACATCGCGTATGCTCTTGGGTGGTGGTAGGTTTGAAATGATATCGATTTTGGCCTGGTCTAACTCTATTCTATTGGACGTGATCGAGGCACTCTTCAAACATACACCCAAAAACAGAAAAATCATCAATGAAAACCTCGAGAAATTCACCTACCATGTCTGAAAAAATACTCAACATGCAATGTTGGAATGTAGCGGGTGCATTACATAGTCCAAATGGCATTCTTCGGTATGCGAAGGTGCCAAATGGGCATGTAAAGGTAGTCTTCTCTTGATTTTTCAGGGCTATCTCAATTTGGTTATAGCCAGAATAGCCATTGAGGAAGCAGTAATAGGAGTGACCCGCTAACCTCTCCAAAATTTGATCCATGAATGGGAGAGGAAAGTGGTCCTTCCTAGTGATCGTGTTTAGCTTCCGATAATCTATGCACATACGCCAACTGGTGGTCACTCTAGTTGGTATAAGGTAGTTGTTGGCATTTTCTACAATGGTAATACCGGACTTCTTAGGGATAGCTTTGGTAGGACTCACCCATTGGCTATCCGAGATGGGGTAGATGATACCCACATCTAGTAGCTTTAACACCTCGGCCTTGACAACCTCCATCATATTTGGATTTAAACTTCTTTGAGGTTGTCTAGTTGTTTTCGCATTCTCTTCGAGGTGTATACGGTGAATACATACCGAAGCATCTATCCCTTTGAGGTCCGCTATAGTCCATCCAATGTCTCCCCTATGTTCTTTAAGTAGCTCGATCAACTTGACCTCTTGGTCTTTTCTTAGGTGAGAGGCAATAACGACTGGGAAGGTTTCTTCTTGACCTAAGTATACATTTTCAATTTAGATGGCAAAGGTTTAAGGTCAAGCTTCGGTGGTTTAATGTTAGACGATAGAGGCCTTGATGTGGTTGGTGGCAATCTTTTAAAATGGGGCCTCCATCAGCTAATACCAACTACCGGTTTCTCAATATTCAATGCTTGCACAATTTCACTTATGATGGGGTCTTTGGAATCCTCAAAATGTGCCAAGCATGTCTCCAAGCTTTCTAGTGGTTCAACTTGGAGGAGCTCTTCTTCTTCGAAGGATTCGAGCATGTGTACCTTGAAGAGCTCGTCATCATTAACATCCCTATGCCTTTTGCCCAAATGGAACACATTGACCTCTAATGTCATGTTTTCAAAGGACAATAGCATTACCCCATTCTGGCAATTGATAATTGTGTGATGTAGCCAGGAATGGGTGGCCTAAAATCACCGGTATTTGAGTGCTAGTATCCATAATCAGTTGCGTGTCCAAAACGATGAAATCCACCGAGTAGTAGAATTTATCGACTTGGACTAATACATCCTCAACTATCCCTCTCGATACACGGATGGATCTATCAGCAAGTTACAATGTGGTTTTGGTGGGTTTTAATTCACTAAGGCCTAATTGCTCATATATCGAGTATATGATTAAATTTACGCTTGCCCCTAAGTTTAGTAATGCACATTCAATCTGGTAGTCACCAATGATGCATGAAATTGTAGGACTACCGAGATCCTTGAATTTTAGGGGGGTCTTTTGAGTGAGAATGGCATTCACTTGCTCATTTAGGAAGGCCTTTTACTGCACATTGTATTTGCATTTAGTTGTGCATAAGTCCTTTAGAAACTTGGCATAGGGCGGGATTTGTTTAATAGTGTTAAGCAATGGAATATTGATCTTGAATTGTTTGAAAATCTCCAGAATATCATGAGAATTTGTAAGAGATTTTGGAGCAACCAATCTTGAAGGTAATGGTGCAACGGGCTTGTAAACACGTATCATTTCTTGTGGGGCTGAGTTAGATTTAGACTTGTCAGCCTCATTCTCAGAATTTACCGGATCATTAGGCTTGTCAGCCTTCATCGGAATAGATTTATCAATTTTTTTACCACTTCTAAGAGTGGTGACGGATTTTGCTTGCTCCACATGTTGGTTGGGAAGATTAGGGATGCTTACTTCATGTACTTGCTTTGGATTAGGCTGGGGTTGGGCCGGAAAGGTCCCTTCCCTAGCATTTGTTAGTTCATTTGGTCTATTTGCATTTGCCCTTGCATAAACGCCTTTAGGGTATCCTCCATTGAGAATTGAGGTGTGGCCATGTTTTGCATGGGTGGCCCTCCTTGAGAGTTGGTAGGATTGCCTGTGGGAGTATTCTTCCAACTGAAATTTAGGTGGTTCTTCCAAGTAGAGTTGTATGTGTTACCTACCAGTCTGTTGAAAGGTCATTGATAACCATATGTGGTGTTTGCTTGCTCTTGTAGCAACTCTTGAAACGCAGGAATTATAGGACAATCTTGCGTAAAGTGTATATTAGTGGTACAAATTTCATATATGTTCTCAATAGCTTCCATGGACTTAGAAACTTCACTGTTACTAAGTTCCATGGCCTCGATCTTCCTTGTGAGGCCAGCTATCTTTGTGTTCACATCATCTTCTTCTTTAAGAATATAGATGCCTCATTTTTCTTTTTGTTGAGGAGGCTTGAGATTACTAGATTTGTCCGAGGTATCCCATGATTTGGAATTCTCGGCCAACATATCCAAGTAACTCTAAGCTTCATCTCGATTTTTGGTCATAAACTCGCCGTTGCACATCATCTCTACGAATTAGCACATGTTGGAACTTATCCATCATTGAAGAATTTTATGATTCGCCAGCTTTAGTAGCCGTGATGTGGGCAAGCAAGTAGGAGGTCTTTAAACCTTTCCTAACATTGGAAGAATGATTTATTCTCTTTAACCAAAAAATTCATTATAGCTCTTCGAAGGGTATTCATTTTATGAGCCGGGAAAAACTTTTTCAAGAATTCCCGAGTTATCTTATTCCATGACCCTATCGAGTGTGGTCTAAGAGAGTGGAGCCAACTCTTGGCTCTTTCTTTTAATGAAAAGGGAAAGAGTTTAAGTTTGATGGCTTCTTCTGAGACATTCACATATTGCAAAGTAGCCACCACTTCTTTAAATTCCTTTAAGTGTAGGTATGGGCTCTCAGAGTCTAGCCCATGGAACTTTGGTATGAGTTGAATTACACCCGGCTTTATATCAATGTTTTCCCCAGTTGTTGGGAGAATCATACATGAAGGTGTTGTTGTACGAGCCAGTTGTAGGTAATCTCGTAAGGCTCTCATTGGAGGAGCATTGCACACCTCATTCTCTTCTACTCCCTCTTGATTTGCATTTGTAGTTGGAGTAGGGGAGAGGATTCCTTAAAGGTGTTTGATCTATACTCCCCAAACTATCACAAAGCTCTTCGTATTTGCAGACTCGTCTATGGACTGATAATGGTCCAACTAGACCACCTTCGAATTGGAGACGATTAGTGTGGTCACGTTCCCAACGGGACATAAACCACATAACTAATCCTAAGTCCTAAAACAGAAATTAACAAAAATCTAAAAATCTAAAAATCTGTAAAAAAAATACTAAGTTAGAAGGATATTACCTGATTCGCTTGAACTAGGGTAGAATTCCTACAAAACAAAACAATTGTTAGTCCTAGAAAAAAAAACTTATCTACTTCTACTTCAACAGCCACTAAAACAATCTAGAATCGTTTATCTAAATTCTCCGGCAACGGCGGCAAAAACTTGTTCGCTCGCTTAAAGTACAAGGTTACGATGTAGTAATAATTCTCGATAAGACCGAAGTCGATCCACACGGAATTAGTTATACAACTCTAAAATATTCCAGCAACTTTGATTAAAACAGTTTAGGATTTCAATTGCATGAACTTAAACAAAACAGTAACTTAAACAATAAAATCTGATTAATATGAGAAGGGAAACTAGGGCCTGAAGGATCCCCTCATAGCAATCTCATGTTAATCCATTCAATCCAAGCATAAAAACACAACTAGATTCGAAGTTCTATCTCTCATCTAGTTGGAAGATAAGCACTGAAGCACATTCAATCCTACTTAAATTAGGAATTCAAGTTCTAGTCCTATTCAAACATATAGCATTCAAATATGTAGCCTTTGGAATAACAGTCATGCCTATAGACTATGGCTTGCTCAAGGGTTACCACAATTCGAATCTAATTAAAACATTCATGATAATCTCAGAGAATTGCAAGAAATCCATGTCCAAAGCACATGAACTCTCATAAAACTTCTAAAAATCTCAACTTTATTCAAACTAGAACATTCAAAAATCCAACTTGAAGTAAAGGTACGTAAATCAAATTGAATTAAACATGAAATTGACTACAAGCTTCACCTCTCAGCCTTAGCTGAGAGGTTCTAGCCGAGCATTTCTATACTATAGTTAAAATTGAAAGAAAAACTAAAGGAAAACATGAAAAACTAGAAAAACCAGAGTTGCAGCACTCCACAGAGCTTCCTTCCTCTCCGCAACTTCTAATCTTTTCTAGGATGCCTTTAGATCGAATTAGAGGAGTTCTTTTATAGCCTTCTAGCCCTAGCATCGCGGAATATTCGAGAATTTGCGTAAACTTACGCAATTGTGCAAAGAAAATCGGACCAGATTTAGAAGTTTCTGGACTTGGGCGTATGGGTGATTGATCAACTAGGGTGGTCAATTGATCGCTTGTGATGGGCGATTAATCGTAGGTGGTGGGCGATGGATCACACATGACAAAAAGTGTCCAGAGACTTCAGTAATAAAAATTGGATTTCTGATGGCTTGAGCGATTGATCGCCCGGGCTGAGCGATCAATCGGTAGGACCCTTTTTTATCCAGCAACATGTCTAGAATTTCCTCCTCATGAGCGATCAATCAGTTTGGGAAATTGATCAATCACCGGTCCATCATTTAGTCCAGCAATGTATGTATAGTGGCCGATCAATCGGTCAGGCTAGTGGATCAATCGACCACCCTGGCGATCGATTGGTCAGGCCAACCGATCAATCGGCCAGGGTGAATCTTCTTCTTTTCTATTCCTCTTCTCCTTGGTTCTTTCTTCCATCCTTTGACACCTGGTTCCTTGATCTTCAATGTATGTAAAGTGCTCTCTTAAACCTTGAATTAGTGAAATCTCCATCTTATTCCTGTAAACACAAAAGCATGTATTAGCTTAAACTTTAAACAAGTAAACCATTCATAATGTGTGATGATAAGGGTTAGAATATGTATAAATTAGAGGCTTAACACATATAAGAATCTACAATATTTAAGATAATTCAAGGATTTCAAATTTTTATCACTTCATTCCTATTCCTTTTGTACTCATATTGTCTAAAATGCATAGAAATAATGTTTTCCAAGAGAGTTTTGAAATTTCAGAGAATCGAAAAATTTCCTACATGATTGCCATGATTGCTCGAAATGTACAAAATACTAGATGATAAATCTCACCCCCAACCAAATCTTACATTGTCTTTAATGGAACAAGATATGAATGCAATGATTAACATGAGAGCAATGACAAAAATAAGGGGAGTGAGGAATGAGAGTACTTGAGAGAGCAACAATTGGGATTCTACCTCCATCTAACAAACTTACTAAAAAATAAATAAAGCAAAAGCAGAAATCCTAATCGTAAACTACACTATACCTCTATCAAACTAAGAGATCAAGTATCCTGATACACAGGATCAGTCAGAGGCATGGACATACCTTCTAAAGGAAAGTTCTCAAAGAACGGCTTTAAACGCTAACCATTTGCTTTAAAGATGTTGTCGTTCCTTGGATTCAGCAACTCGACAGTCTCATATGGATAAACAGTTTTGACAATGAAGGGACCAGTCCATCGAGACCTCAATTTACCCGAAAATAGATGTAACCGAGAATTATACAAAATGACCTTTTGATTGATCGTGAAAGTCTTACGAAGGATGTTTTTATCATGGAAAACTTTCGTCTTGTCCTTGTAAATTCTCGCATTCTCATATGCCTCATTCAGGAGTTCTGTAAGTTCATTCAATTGAAGCTTGCGAAGCGAGCTCGCTTTGTCAAAATCAAAATTCATTTTCTTTATCGCCCAATATGCCCAATGTTCCAACTCCACAGGCAAGTGACAAGCTTTCCCATAGACAAGTCTATAGGGTGACATTCCAATGGGGTCTCGAAAGTTGTACGGTAAGCCCAGAGTGCATCGGTAAGTTGAAGCGACCAATCCTTGCGATCGGGGTTTACTGTTTTCTCTAAAATATGTTTGATTCCCCTGTAGGATATCTCAGCTTGTCCACTTGTTTGTGGGTGATAGGGAGTGCTTACTTAATGAGTAACACCATATTTCTTCATTAATGCTTTGAATGGCCGGTTACAAAAGTGAGACCCTCCATCACTGATAATGACTCGAGGGGTTCCAAACTGGGAAAGAATGTTTTCTTTTAAGAATTGAATGATTGTTTTATGGTCATTGGTCCAGCATGGAATCGCCTCGACCCATTTTAAAACATAATCAACGGCAAGCAGAATATACAAATTTCCAAAAGAAGATGGGAATGGACCTATAAAATTGATGCCCCAACAATAAAAAAAATTTTGATTTGTAAGATGGGATTGATTGGCATCATATTTCGACGGGATATTCCTCCCAATTTCTGACAAGGTTCACAAGCCTTACAAAACTCATGCATATCTTTGAACATGGTGGGCCAATAGAACCCACATTGTAGAATTTTGGTTGTGGTCTTCTTAGTCGAGAAGTGGCCACCACATGCTTGAGAATGACAAAAGGAAATGATACTGTGTTACTCATCATCTGACACAAATCTCCTTATTATCTGATCGGGACAATACTTGAACTACGGGTCGTCCCACAAGAATTTTCTTACATCGTTGAAGAACTTATCCTTATCTTGCTTTTTCCAATGTGTTGGAATAGTACCTGTAGCAAGATAGCTAGCAATGTCCACATACCATGGTAATTGAGAGACTTGGAAAATTTGTTCATCAGGGAACATGTCATTGATCGCAGTCTTCTTAGAGAAATCGGTGAGAACAAGTCGTGAGAGATGGTCAGCCACTACATTTTGTACTTCCTTTTTATCTCGTATTTCTATGTCAAATTCTTGGAATAAGAGGATCCATCACAACAAGCGTGGCTTAACATCCTTCTTAGAAAGAAGGTACTTCAGCGTGGTATGATCAATAAATATGATGATTTTGGATCCAATTAAGTAGGACCTAAACTTGTCCAAAGAAAATACTACGGCTACGAGTTCTTTTTCCGTAGTAGTGTAATTTGCTTGAGCCGAGTTTAGAGTTCTACTTGCATAGTAGATGACATATGGCTTCTTCTCTTTTCTCTTGCCCAACACCGCCCCAATAGCGTAATCACTGGCATTGCACATGATCTCAAAAGGAATGCTCCAATCAGGTGGTTGCATTATAGGAGCACATGTCAACATTCGTTTGAGTTTGGCAATGGCATTTTGACATTCCTCATTCCACTCGAATGAATTTTTCTTTTGGAGGAGGTTACATAAAGACGAGAGAGGGTACTAAAGTCCTTGATGAACCACCTATAGAATCCAGTGTGTCCTAAGAAGGACCACACATCTCATATTTGGGTGGTGGAAGGTTAGAAATAAGATCGATTTTAGCCTTGTCCACCTCGATTCCTTTGGCTGAGATAATGTGACCAAGGACTATTCCCTTTTGAACCATAAAGTGACATTTCTCACAATTTAGCACATGGTTCTTGTCTTCACACCTTTTGAAAACAGTTTTTAAGTGCCCAAGGCACTCAACCAAATACGGAGAAGTCGTCCATGAAAACTTCAAGTATTTTTCCCACCATATTTGAGAAGATACTCAACATGCAACGTTGAAAAGTGGCAGGGGCATTGCACAGTCCAAACGACATCCTTCAATAAGTAAAAGTGCCGAATGGACATGTGAATGTTGTTTTCTCTTGGTCCTCTAGGGCGATCTTTATTTGGTTGTACCCTGAATATCCATCGAGGAAGCAAAAGTGGGAATGACCCACTAACTTTTCTAGGATTTGATCAACAAAAGGTAAAGGGAAGTGGTCTTTCCTCGTGACTGTATTTAGCTTCATGTAGTCAATGCACACTCTTCAACTGGTAATGACCCTAGTTGGCACGAGTTCATTGTTGGCATTAGCTACGATGGTTATTCCAAATTTCTTAGGCACGACTTGAGTTGGGCTCACCCATTGACTATTGGATATTGGATAAATGATACCCACATCTAATAGTTTTAATACCTCGGCCTTAACCACCTCCTTCATGTTTAGATTGAGCCGTCTTTGTGGTTGCCTAAATATTTTCACATTCTCCTCAAGGTGTATGTGATGAGTGCAAATCAAGTGGTCTATGCCTTTGAGATCCGCAATTGACCACCCAATGGCATTATTATGCTCTTTTAGAATAGCAATCAACCTACTCTCTTGTTCCTGACCCAAGTGGGAAGAAATCACCATTGGATATGTTTCATCTCGACCTATGTATACGCATTTGAGATCCGTAGGTAAAGGTTTAGGTCGAGCTTCGGAGACTTGATACTAGAGGGAAGAGGCTTGTTTTCAGTTAAAGGCAAAGGCGCAAATGGGTTCTTCCATTAGTTAGTATCAAGTACCAGTATAGAGTCCAAAATGGCATCCATCTCTCGTATCATGTCATCATCAATCTCATGAAAGTGGGCCAAACGTGCCTCTAAGTGATCGAGAAAAATTTTAAGAGGGATGTATCTTCCATGCATGAGTCAATTAAATTTATTTCGTGGACCTCATCATCTCAATCCCATGGTTGTTTGCAGAAATAAAAAAGATTCAGCTCAAGTGTCATATTTTCAAAGGACATTTGTACAGCCCGTTTCTATAATTGATGATTACATTTGAAGTGGCTAAGAAAGGGCGGCCAAGTATGATAAGAATTTAAGCACCAGAACCAATACAGGATGTGTATCTAAGATAATAAACTCCACTGGATAGTAGAATTTATTGACTTGTACAAGCACATTGTCAATCATTCCTCTTGGTATACGAACGGATCGATCAACAAGTTGGAGTGTGATTTTGGTGGGTTTTAATTCACCTAAACCAAGTTGTTCGTAAACCGAAAATGGGATGAGGTTAACACTTACCCCCAAATCGAGTAATGCTTGTTCGATCCGATAATCACCTATGATGCATGAGATGGTAGGACTACCTGGATCCTTGTATTTTTGGGGCACCTCTTGTTTGATGACGGCGCTCAAATTCTTAGTCAAAAGTACTTTATTGTGTACATTATGTTTCCTTTTGACCGTACAAAGTTTCTTAAAAAATTTAACATATGATGGTATTTATTTTGTAGTGTCCAACAACAGGATGTTGATCTTCATTTGCTTAAAAACCTCTAAAATTTTTAGATTTTCGTCTAGAGGTTTGGGTGAAATCAACCTCTAGGGAAAAGGAGCAACTGGCTTGTATTGCTTTTTCGGTTCTTTCTCATGTGGAGTGTTGTTAGAACTATCATCCTTGTTGGCAGTTTTTGGATCATTAGGCTTTGGGGCCTTCAGCAGATTAGATTTGTCAATTGTTTTGCCACTTCTCAAGTTGTAATAGCTTTAACATGTTCCATATGTTGGGAGGATGATCTGGGATCTTGTATCTCGAATTGGGTTCTTGGGTTAGGGAGAGGTTGGGCAGGAAGTGTGCCTTTCTTCCTAACACTAAGATGAGATTTAACTCTAGCCATTGAAGTTTTCAAATCAATGATGGCTTGAGATGTGTTTTGGTTGAATCTTAGTTGTTCTGGCATGAACCCATCAATTTTTAGAGATTAGTCTTGTTATATTCAGCTTGAACCGACACGAACGCACCCAACATCTCCTCAAGCGTAGCTTTTGATGTGATTACTAGGGATGGACCTAGTAAAGGTTGAGCTTGAGGGGTGTTATTTGCATTCATGGTTGGTCCATTCCTCCAACTGAAGTTGGGATGGTTCTTCCAACTTGAATTATACACGTTTGAGTTTTGAGCACTAAATGGTCATTGATTGTTTATGGCATTGGATTGTTCTTGCAAAACTTTTTGAAACGCAGGAATTGTAAGACAATCCTGTGTTTCATGTTGATTACTAGCACAAATTCCATGAACATTATCAACAACTTCTATGAGTATAATCATTTCTCCTTTCTTCAATTTCATGGCCTCAACTTTTCTTGTGAGATTAGCTACACGTGCACTTATATTGTCTTCTTGTGAAAGGACATAAATTCCTCCCTTTTCTTTCTTGGCTTTTCTTGGGATTTGTTGGTTAAGATGTATCCCAAGATTGTGCATTCTCAGCCAAGACATCAAAATAATCCCATGCTTCCTCTGTTTCCTTATTCATGAATTCTCTATTATACATCATCTTTACGAATTGGCGCATGGGCGAAGTCAATCGTTCATAGAAAAAGCTTATTACCCGCCAACTTTCGTAGCCATGATGTGGGCATGTATGCAATAAGTCCTTAAACCTCTCCCAACATTGGAAGGTCTCATCCTCTTTTTGGGCAAAATTCATGATAAGGCGCCTTAGCATGTTGGTTTTATGAGTTGGGAAAAACTTTTTAATGAATTCCCTAGTCATTTCAGTCCATGTGCCAATTGATCTTGGCCTTAACGCATAAAGCCAAGCCTTCGCTTGCTCTTTAAGGGAAAAGGAAAATAATTTAAGTCGCACAACGTCATTTGATACGTTTACAAAGTGCATTGTGGCTATCACTTCATCAAATTCCTTAAGATGTTGATAGGCACTTTCACTGTCTAATCTATGGAATTTGGAAAGGAGTTGGATTACTCTCGATTTGAGATCAACATTCCCTGCATTATATAGAAAAATTATGCACGAGAGCTCGCTTTTGCAGGTTGCAAGTAATCACGTAGAGTCCTTAGTTGAGGAACATTGTCAATTTCATTCTCTCCCGTTTCTGTTTGATTTTGGCAGAGATTTTGATTGGCCCTTGGATTAGGTTGATTTTCAGCCATATTTCAGAAAAAATTAAAAAAATTAAACATTTTTAGTGCGTGGTTCCTTATCAATCCCTTCAACAATTCCCCCTTCACTTATTACGCGATTATTTGAATCCTAGACCCAATGGGGCATGCAAATTCAAAACAAAAAGAATGATAAGAGAAAGAAGAATTCTTCCATCTTTTCTTTACTCCTCTCTAGGACCGAAGCACAAGGTGTAATGGCTGAGTCAGAAGCAAAGATAGAGACCGATTTCTCTTGGTCAATAGGAGTTTAGAGAACTCCCCACCCACTCTTTGAATCTTTTGAGAGAAGTTCAGAAAAAGAAGAAAGAGGAGTAGATTTGAGAAGAGAAATCTCTGAGCACAAGGTGATCCAAGATGGCAATGTTGAACAATAGAGATATCTCTAAAGCTTTCAAACAATTTTCTTGCTTTCCTGCAATATGGTAATAATTCTGGCTTCTTTATATCATATTTTGTCATGATTTGATTAATAACCAACTGAGAATCACCAAATATCCTTAACGACTGTATCTGTATCTCCTATGCTATCTCGAGCCCAATGATGAGAGCATTGTATTCTACTTCATTGTTCGTGTAGGTTGTTCCTAATGTAAAGGAATAGGGTAAAAGATCTCCTTGCGGACTTATGAAAATCACACCTGCCCCTGCCCTATGACCCTTGTGGCGCCATCGGTATACTTTCCATGGTTTTGTTGTTTCTAACATAAACATATATATTCGTCTAGTAATTCATCTGATATTTCTTTGTCTTTAAACATTGGGTGTGCAGCTAGGAAGTCAGCCACTGCCTTAGACGGGGTGTATGTTATGGCGAATTCTGATAACAGGAGCATCCATTTGGCCAACCTTCCTAACAGCATTGGTCTCATCATCAGATACTTAATCGGGTCAGCCTTTGAAATCAACAGTATATCATGGGAGAGGCAGTACTGTCTTAGCTTTCGGATGGTGAATATCAAAGCCAGGCATGTCTTTTCGATCGACGAATAATGATGTTCTGCCCCTACTAGCATTCTGCTCAAATAATACAGAGCACCCTCTTTTCCTTGTTCATTTTTCTATGCCAATAAGGCGCCGAGTGAGGTTTCGCAAGTGGCAATATAGAGTATGAGCGGTTTTCCCAAGATTGGTGTTGTTAACACTGGCGGCTGCTTTAACAATTCTTTGATTGTTTCGAATGCGTTTTGAAAAGCTGTATCCCACTCAAATTTCACTCCTTTCTTCGCCAAATGGGAAAACGACTGACATTGCCCTGCCAAAGTTGATATGAATCTGCGGAGTACGCTAACTTCCCTTGTAAACTTTTTAACTCCTTTAGTGTTTTGGGCGATGGCATTTCTTGGATTACTTTGATCTTTTCGGGATCTATTTTGATACCTCTATATCTGACAATAAATCCCAGAAAATTGTCAGAAGCCACTCTGAATGCACACTTCAATGGGTTCATCTTTAACTATTTCTTTCGAAGCCGTTGAAATACTCCTTTTACATGTTCTTTGTGCTCTTCGTGATTCGTCGATCGTACCATCAAATCATCAACGTAGGATTCGACATGCTTATGCATCATGTCGCTGAAGATGTGTTGCATCGCCCTTTGATAAGTCGCACCTGCATTTTTTAAGCCGAATGACATTACTTTATAATAATAGATTCCTAGCGACGTTAAAAAAGTAGTAGCCTCTTCGTCCTCGGGCGCCATTCGTATCTAATTGTAACCAGAATAACCATCTATAAAAGTCATCACAATATATTTTGTGGTGCTATCAATGAGCAACTCCGTGATTGGTAAAGGAAATCTCAGAAGTCCACACATACCCTTATCTGGCCAGTTTTCTTCTTTACCGGTACGACGTTAGAGATCCATTTGGGATATCTCACCTCCCTGATGAATCAACTTTGATCAATTTGTTGACTTCCTCTTCGATCTTTGGTACTAAATTTAGATGGAAGCATCGTTGGGCTTGTTTCACCGGTTTCCTTTCTCTAGATATGTTAAGCTGATGCATTACTATTATAGGTTCTAGGCCTGACATTTCTTCATAAGTTCATGCAAAAATATCTATATTTTCTTTCAACAGTTGAAAATATCGCATGGTTTCGTCATCGAACAAGCTTGCACTGATATAATAAGTGACTCGCGATTCCTCTACAGTTCCCAAATTCACCTCTCATAGTTGATCGACTGTGAGCTGACCACTTTCTTCCATATGAACAAGTGCTTCCTCGCTCTGTTCTGTTTCACCATTATCAAGCGTACATCTTTCTTTGGCCTGGAGAGCTCTGCTGGTCGCATTGGCTTGTGTAACCTCATAAAATTCTCCCAACACTAGACACTTTTCATGCTTCTTTTGAAGTACCGTTGTAACGCCCCGAAATTCAACGCCCAAATATATCATCTGAGCACGAATTCCCAAGCATTACTAAGGGAAATAAATGCAAAATCTAATCAATTATCTACTCAACTAACCAAGTTGGAAATCATGTATTTTGTTAAGCATAAATCAGAATGTTTAAGTCTAAAATCACTGAAATCCTCAAATCTCTAATAATCAAAGACTACACAAAATGTCCAGTAATCCCAACATAAACATAATCTAAAAATAGATAAAAGTGTCTTCATTAGAGTTGGCGTTCTCCTCCTGAATTTTCGCCATGTCCTCAGCTTGTGCCTCGTCCTCAAATGATTCCATGTCACCTCCTGAACCTACAGTACCCTAAGAAGGGTGAGCAAAACAATCCCCAGCGAGTAGGAGTAGTTACTCCACTCCATAATATGAATTAAGCATTCATACAACATGTAAATAAAACTCTAACAGTAGCCAAATAATAACAAATAAGAATATAGGTCGTGCGCACACGTTCCATCCTGTGACAACACACAACAGATACTGAACCAACCTCCATGCATTACATGTAAATCAACCATACATGTGGCCTTTAATACAAGGTCTTTAGTTTGGCCTCAAATTGGCAAATTAACCACATAATATTCTACATCCAAAATGGTACGGCAACGCCCTGATCCTGACACGGTACGCATTCCCTATGGAGACAGCGTTGGATAATAACGCTCTAATCCTGACACGGTACGCCCGATCCTGACACGGGTCGCAATCCCCATAAAGACAACATTAACTGCCCCTAGTCATGCGTGGTAACCCCCAATCCTAACATGGTACGTCTGATCCTGACACGGTACGCATTCTTCATGGAGACAACATTGGATTACAATGCTCCGATCCTGACAAGGTACGCCTGATCCTTACACGGGTCGCAATCTCCATAAAGATAACATTACCACACACAACTTCCACAAAAGAATAATCACCATAGAACCATACATGATTAGCTCAATCTACATAATCACAACCATATCCATCCCACATAGACCACATACAGTCCATACTTAATCATACTTAGACAGCCATGGGTAAGGACTATTCACATACCCCTACTCTGACTTAACCCCGTGGAATCAACCTCGACATGTACTGCTCTATGCATGGGTGCATCATATATGATCATATAAGCATGGACATGTAATAATGAGAAATTATTACATGTTAATACAATTTAATAAATCATATAACACAATTATTTAAAAAATAAATTAAGTATATGTATGGGTGCATTATATGCGATCATATAAGCATGAACATGTGATAATGAGAAATTATTGCATGTTAATATAATTTTTATAAATCATATAACACAAGTATTTAAGAATCAAATCAAGTACACCTATGTCAAGATGGCAAGAATACTTCCACATTATGAAATAAAACATCTTTGAAGGTTTTAAAGAACTTTAGACTATATTATAACCACACATTCAAAAGATATGAACAAGCGTTATCCCCATAATTTCACTCAATCTGACTGTTTGGGAGGTCTGATGTGTACCAAACTTACTTTACATGTTTAAGACTTGCTGGTCTAAGTATTGGACAACTTAGATTGGGCAAAACATTCCCCAGTGGGACCCAAAAGCTGGATTCCAATTAGATTCAGATTCTGTTATTTTTCAGGGTATCAGTCTCGTTGTTTCAAGTGGTGTGGTCCGTTGTGGCCCATATTTTTATGGTGAGTCTTACACAACCCAACAAATAGTGTGGACAAGGTAGATTTCTCCAAAAGCTCACATGTGGAGCCGATGAGTGGCCTATTGTCCCCACTTAAAATCTGCTCACCTCTAGATTTATATTTTATTACATTATCCACTGTTTGAGGTGGTGTGGCCCACTCGGTTATCAAAACCCTCTGAAATTTGGTTTCCAGCCTCCTGACATAGTAATGTAACAAATGAATGGTGTAGATTAGACAGAAAGTTTAGAATGGGGCCCACGGATCACCCGCTGTACATAAGAGACAAATTAGAAATTTTCTACACAGATATAGAAAATTCAGCAGGATAGTCCAACTTCTTGAAGATAGTGTGGTTCGTTCGAGTCTCGGATCAAGATGAAATTTTGTAGGTTACCAGAACACATGTTGAACTTACTGACAGATGGAGTGGATTTGTAAAATGCATTAAGGTGGGGTCCACATGTGGGCCACCAGTTGCTGCCCATCCGCCCCTTGCATTAGCAACAATGATGCTGCTGGGCTGGCAACGTCCTTGGGGCACTGGCCGGTCCAGCAGTATATAAAATATTCCCTTTTTTTATTTATATTCACACAAGGTGGGGCCCACCAGGTCGAGATCCAATCTGTACATTAAATTTATTTGAGCCTTTAATCCACACCACAAATCTGATTTTGCATAGATCAGCAATTTTAAAATAAAAATGGTGTTTTTTTTATAAATTAATGCGCGTACAAAAATATATTCTCAAATGACTATGGTCCACATGTAATAAGGTAAATCTGGACATGTTATAAACAAGATCCACACCATCTGTCCATTTATCAATCATTAACAAATGGTTGGGACGTGGATTCAGTGGTCCAAATCATCCACATTACTATTATTTAAAAAATAAACTAAATTAAACTATAAAATGCAACATTCATAAAAGGAAGTAGAGTGAGAATTCCTTGAACTCACCGTTTAGATGGTATAAACCCAAAATTTGACGGTTAAGATGATAAGAAAACCGGATTGACCACAATCCTATAGTTAAAATCTCTGATCCACAAGCTGTACACTACAATCCACCGATTTACACACAAATCATCTCTCCTCCTCGATCAAACAATAGAAAAGAATATGGACAGTCATGATGATGAAGATGAATGGTTTGATGGAGTGGGCCAATTAATGGATGGTCCAGATGAGATATGGGAGGGAGTGGTTGGTTCGTATAGGATTCCAGTGTTTCCTCTCTCGTGAGAGATAGTCTAAATAGTATCTGAACTAAAATACAATTCTAGAATAAAACAAATGATAGTGGAGATAGGTGCGATTAATCTATGGTCTACTTAGGGTTCTTCTATCAAATTTGAGGCGTACATCACATAGACATCAAAATCATCAAGCTACGGTTGAAGTTTGGGATTAAGGGATTATTGGATGGACACACATTAATCTGAACAACGTTACACTTAATGGACGTTCTAAATTAAATACATTGTTATAGCAAAAAGTGGTGGTCGAAGATATCAAAGACTCAAGACTTGCGAGCACCTTTTTTATGGTGTTTAACCTGCGAGCCCTTGTAGTCGAGGCTCGCATATCGTAAAAGTACGGTATACAACTCCTGAACCTGCGAGCCCTTATGGTTAAGGCTCGCATATCGTAAAAGCACAGTATACACTCCCGAACATGCGAGCTGGCTTGGTCGCTGGTCATCGGATGAGGGTATTTTCATAATTAGTCTGTCTTTACTCCTTGGTTGCAAAACAAAGGTCCCAGCATGCGAGCAGCTCGGCTCGTGGTCGTTGAAAGGGATCATATATCTACATGCGAACAGCCCACTTTGAGGAAGTTAAACAAGGTTACCTTTGAGGCAAATAATTGCTACCTTTTAGCATCAGTCTATACAGATTATGTTGGTTCATCCTTATCCATAACTCTGAGCATCTCCATCAAGAGACATAATCAGTTAGATGTCCAAGGTCGTTAGGTCATCCCTTTATCTACGGATTAACAAGATAAGCACCTTATCCCCTAAAATCAGCAGTGATCTTAACAGCTTGCGTCATAGATTGGATCACCTGGATCTATATAAATGGATGGTCTCATATATGAGAAAGGTACACAATCTCTAAGTCTACATCCTACCTTTTACTTCATGTCCGAATCCCGTTTAACTTAAGCTTCGGAGGGCCAACGGCTGAACGCCGGCCACCCTTAGTTTTCCCTTCTGTTCTTTCAGGTTTGGAGGGAAAGCTGTCTCGAAGGGAGGTGAATACTGGGAGGATCCTGTTACCAAATCCGAAGTAAACATACATAATATCTCGAAATTGGGTCTATCTTTCACAAATCAAACACTGTCATGACGATGGGCTCGAAAAGTTGTTATAGTATGGTAAGTTTGAGAAGTACAAGTGATGTCCTAACCCTCGATCTCATAAGGACACAAAGAATGGTTTAAATAGTGGTAAACACTACAACTTAAGGTGGTTAGTTTCTAAGGATAAGCTTGACCACTTCAAGGCGAGATTAAATCACAACCATTGAGTATTGTGTAAAGTGGTCCGCATTATAGGTTGGGGTGGTTATGGATTAGATAATGGACTTTTAACTTTTCGTTTCTCCTTCCGATTTAAGAGTAATTGTCCAAAAATACGATGGACGGTGGACTCACCTCAGTTCAATATTTTGAAAACATGGAGACGTGGGTCATTCTAGAAAACCTAGAATGCACAAAATCTAGACATACACCGATGTCCATGCACAAAGATGGACAGTTCACAATGACTATAGATATCTCTTATTCTTATGTATGTAACAGAAGCGGAAGAGATAAGATTTAGAATTTGTACGTCGTATTGAATGAGGCTTCAGTACTTCTTGATCCACATGTACACATCTAGGACACTACACGATGAAATCTAATCCAATAGGTCACCTAAAATTATGAAAAAGGGCGTTCATAAGTGATTTCACCTTGATTGGTGGTCCACATGGCCCTACATAGTAAATCTTCGATTAAACGGTCTCGAAAGATCATCCAGTGATGAAATTTCACATGGACGGCTAAAATCCTATAACAAAGGTGTAGAGAAAATCCCACAACTAAATGACACACCAATTGAAATAAATCACAGGGGTTTGCTTTCACCATTGGTTTGGTGCTAGGATAAGGTTTAACGGCTTGATTGGAGTCCGATGAGAATTTTAACGCTTACAAAGGTTCTTCTAAGGATACTCTATAATTCTAATGAAAAAAAACTCGGTTTGATCAGTTCAATGGCCCACGGTGATCAAAATGAGGATGAATGACCACGATAGAAAGATTTATGATTGGATTGGATCGATTAGACTATATTATTGGATTCTACATGATTTAATTTATCAGTCTATGGCTCAGATCAATTCTACAGATGATACAAAATATTTAAAATGAATTACTAAAGTTTATGGACATGGAATGTAGTTTATAATTCCAATTTTCTACCCAATTATTTGAAGGAAACACTTTTCAAACATGTTATCAACCTTACATACATCAAATTATTATTATTTTAATTTCCTAAATTCAAATCTAGGTTTTTAAATTAATTAATAAATCATAAAAAAATCATAGATATTACAACCGTACTAGGAACTGCCATGCCTTCTTCGTTCTTTAAGCCTTTAGGCTCTTTACAGTCGAAGCTCATTGTTTGCATAATCTTTCTACTTGCGGAACTATATCATTCTAGCTCTTTTGGCTCTAAGCTGATAGTCATCAGCATTTTGTTGCTCTCATCTGTGTTTCTTTATCTGTGCAAGAGTAAAATGCTATCGGCTTATGAACTATGCTTGCTGGTATATTAAACTCTCAGGGGGCCCGGCGGGAATGGCTTACTCCGCTCCACGTGTGGTGATGGGATTATGAAGTTCGCTTGGAGAGTTTTCATCGCATCAACTGAGAATGACACTAGAGGAGGTTGTCCTGATTGCCTCATGTTCTTTGGTATGAAGTAAAACCTTTTCGACCTTTGCCTTTACTGCCTTGATTTCTTTATCTTTAGTTTCTTCTGTACTTTCCTCTTTACACATTTCGATGACCATTTTTCCTTTCATGTTTCTCTGTTCTTGTTCTGCGTCGGGTTCCTGTCCTTCATCAGTGAACATGTCATAATGCCGTGCATCCGCGAAAAAGGACTCTCTACGACCGTATACAGTCTTTCATCTGCTGTTATTTTGTACTGCATCCTGTTTTGATAGAACTTAAAGCATTGATGCAATGTGGAAGGGACTATTTCATATCGGTGCATCGATGGTCATCCAAGCAGAAGATTATATGTTGTCAATGCGTCGATAATGTGACAAGTTACTTTGGTTACCAGATGCTCGATTTCCAATATCATTGTAACTGTACCCAGTGCCTTTTGATCGTCTTGGTTAAAACCTTATATCAACATTTTATCAAGTCGTAGTTGGTGGCGCTTATATCCAAGCTTTAACACCATGTTGAGCGGCATAAGGTTAACTGCAGACTTGGTGTCGATCATTATACGCTTCACTTGTCGTTGATGCAGCCTATGACCATTAGAGGCTTATTTTGCTCTTTTTCTCCCAGCATCAAGTCTTTGTTTGTGAAGGTTTGGTTGACATATAATGAGCTACTTCGACTCTTTCTAACATGACATTCCAGCTTTCGTATTCATCTCTCCCATCATCGGCACTCTCCATTTCTATCACTAGTGCTTCTCGAAACTCATCATCTGATAGCGCCTGTATTAATGCCTTTTCCAAAATTCTTTGATAATTTTAAGGCATCATACATGCTCAACCTAGCATGGATTCTTTTCAAATGGCCTAACACATCATATGCGACTACTGATGTCGTCGGATCTTCTGTTTGTAGTTGTTTTTCAGTCATTCTATCACTTCTTGAACTGTTTCTTGCTTGGAAGATTTGTCCGGAGCATCTTCCCGGTTATCAGTATTTCCCTGATTATGCGACAATCCTGATAATTGTTTCCCTGATCATAGAGTTATTATGTTGTTTTCTGTAGAGTTTTGATCAGAGATTTGAGCAATGCTTCGTAGTTCTCCTGCTGTTTGAACTGTCATAACATAACAAATTTCGTGAAACTGAGTGACCAACTCTCTTAATAACTGTCGAAAACTTTGCAAGGCTATCATATTTCTCGGTAACAATTGCTCTCTCAGAATAGTGGAGCGTATGCATTCTTTTACCGTCAGAATTTCTGATAGGGGCGAGGAGAGGCAACAAGATCTGGCATTCCACCATCTTCATACAAAATCTAGCACATCTTCTCCTGGATGTTAAACTGTTCGTGCCACCTGTGCTTTCAGGATTCTTATATTATATTTGTAGAAATGTAATGTGAACGCCTCTTTTAGATCTTGCCAACTTGCAATTGCATCTTCTGGGAGGGTGAAGTACTAAGCCATAGCACTTCCAGATGTGGTTAATGAATAAACGAAATTCCGTGCTAGGTATTCTTGTGAGACATTTTCTCTGAAGTATGCTGCTTTCTCATATGTTAGCAAGTGCTCTACGGGCGACTGCATGTCTTCTTTAAATATGACAAACTTGGGAAATTTCGATGGGTGCTTTCTTTCGTGAGCTTTTACATGCCTCAATGGCTCTACCGCAGTAGAATTTAGCAACTGTTGTACCCTTTCTGCATGTGTGCTACCAAAAAAATGGATTACTGTTCGGTCTCGCATTCTGTCAGGCTCGAGGGTTGCTACTTCTTTCATCAGATCGAACATAGTGCATGGTTCATGCCCTATCTTAAATCCCATCCATGCACTTTCGGCGCATGCTTTTACTAGCTTAGCTTTTGTTCTTTCAAGCAGTTTGTGTGAATTGACTATACCATTCCTCCATTTCATGACGTACTGGTAAGGGTATTCTTTCAGGGCAATCTTCCATCTTATCAATTCTGCCAGTGCAACTGCTCTCCTCAGCATCCAAAACCTCAACATGAATAAGTCAGTGAACTGCTCCCAACTTTTCAGTCTTTTTTTAGCTCCTGATTCGTACCAGATCCGCATAGGACCAATCAAAGTTTCTTGGAACTTTTTGAGCCATTGGTCTTTACTAATTTTCAGACGATCACAATATCTGTCAAACTACAGTAGGTGATTAAGAGGTGATTCATGTGCTGAGAATACTAGTATCTTAACATCTGGGGTTTTTCGTCCCCTACAGCGTCTAGATAGACAGTGGGGCTTAACTCCTAGTGTTGCATTGATCCTTTCTTGTCTTCAATCTCTTGTGACTGGGGTTGCTGATATAGTCATACATTGTACTTAGTTCTGCTTCTCATAATCAACTTTGAATTGCTCTTCTTTTTGTCAGGGATTTTTCCATAGTCCTCAATTTTCGATTTTTTGTGCCCTAGAAGGAGTACTGAGGGGGACCCTCGTAAATTATTCCTTGGTTCATTATTGGCTTCCTTTACAGGTATTGTATTGGCAACTGCCTTCTTTCCTTTATCCTTTTCTTTTCCAATGACAATTTCTCCTCTGTCAATCATTTGTTGTAAAATAGCTTTAATGGTGTAACATTTTCTGGTTGGATGTCCGAGCATTCGGTGATAATGGTAATAGTCCTTTTCTGTACTCCTATTAGCCTCATCAGGTCGTCACAATGGAGGTAATTCGTTCGTTCCTGCTTCGATCAATTGGTTCATCATGGGAAGTACATCATCAGCATCGAATGTGAATTCATCTTGATTACTAAACCTTCTGTATCTCTTTTCTGCAGGCCTATTGTTATAAGTCCGCCCTTGTCGCTAGGAGTCTCTTCCTTTATTTTGGTATTCTATTTTTCCTTTCCTTTTATCGATCACGTTAGCAGATGATCTGCTTGAAGTTCACCACGTAGACTCTGTACGAAAAGAAGGTACTTTTCGTATCATGTTTTCTAAAGCATGCGCTCTGGTAGCTAGCTCTCGAAATGTATACACTTTCGCCCCTATCAAATTGAATGCAATTTTTGGTTCTATACATCCGATGCACATTTCTACTTGTTCACCTTCTCCGGCTAAGTGTTTGTAGGACGTGCTTAAGGTTCTCCAGTGTGCGATGAATTTATCCACTGGCTTTGATTCCCTTTGTCAGACTGCTGCTAGTTCGGTAAGATTGACTTCCCTCTCGATAGAAAAGAAGTTTGTCATAAATGCTTCCTGCTTCTGTTCTCAAGTAAGCATGGACCCTGGCGCCATAGTGGCATACCATCTGAACGCCTTCCCGGTTAATGTAGCTCCAAACAGTCGTAAATACTATTCCGGGATTGCTGCGTAATTCCCCATCGTTGTTATGAAATGCATCATATGTTCGTCAAGTGATCCTTCACGATTAAACTTTTGAAACTCCGGACACTTAAAGCCTGTTGGGAACGGTATATCTTCTACTTCCCTGGGGTAAGGGGTTTGATACTAGAATCTTTCTCTTTGCCTTCTTTCTCCTTCTAGCCGTATGGTGTCGGCTATCATTTGTTTGATTTCATCCGTGTTAATCCCATGTGCGGAGACCAGAGCTAACCTGCCAGACGTGGCTCGAGGTGGTTGTGACTCTTCAACTGGAGTCTTGGCATTTTCTGCTGCAACATTGGTGGGAGGAATGGCATTCTAGGACATCGTACGAGCCATCATAGACAGAGTTTCACTCATATTCCTACATTCTTCCATCAGAATACATGGGCGTGAGCCATTTCTTCATAGCGTTCCTCTATCGTTTGACCGTCCCGGCTAGTTCCAGCTACCAGGACATCAACTTCTTTATCTAATGATTCTATTGACGAGAGTGATCTTGTGATCGGTGAAGTGAACGTGCCCGAATTACTGCTACTTGACTCTGAGTTACTAGACCCGGAGGAGTTTGTATATTCAGGGTATGACACTTTGGGAAGCGTATCTCTGGTAGATCCCGGTGTTGCATTGGCAGACTCATAGATCATTAATGCTTTGTTCGGTTGCCTCGATGCGGTAAAAGAGACAGGAAGTAAAGGGAAATCCTTATTAGTAAAGGATACTTCTGCTTCTCTTGGATACAAAGTTGGTGGTGCTATGGCTGGATTACGCCTTGTGATGCTTTGGTAATAGGCCTCCGTGATATGCTAGACCAAGGCCCCTTTGATGTGGTTTTAATTGCGGCTTTGAAAAGCACCCTTCTTTTCCTAGATTGTACTTTTGTCCAACCGTCATTAGCGTCTTCAGTAATCGGTGATGTTGACACTACTCCGGCTGTAGATATTTTGTTCCCAATATCCTTTGCATTGTTTTTACCTACGGTTGCTTGATTCTCGTACGTGACAGTGAATCCTCTGGGAATGAATCGGAAGATCGTTTTGTATGTTAACGAAGCCATTGAAAACTTTTTGAGCAGTGTACCTGTAATTGTAGGAATTATAAATCAGTTCTTGTTGTGTTGTACAACATCCTGTTCTAGAGATGAAGGGTGGAATGTTTCGATTCAAAGTCGCCATTTTGGCGCTTAGACGCGCCTTATAATGATGTATGTCACTCTTTTATTGTCTATTTAATATTAGAATAACACTCATTCCTCCCATTGTGGTCCCCAGCAAAGTCTCCATTTTATTTACACAACAAAATTGCCTTTGTGTTTATAGGTAAACAAGAGTAATATTCTAACATTCTATAAGACAGAGAGACATTCATCATTTATTCATTGTAATTGGGTTCTTTTATATTCCATCGATACATCCCTTGATTCTAAAACAGGACATTCCAAATATAAATACAATGCGAGTCCATCTTTGCTTATTGATTTTGGTAGAGCTTCTCCCCTTCTTTCTTCTTTCAGTCTATCAAAATGACAGAAGAATGGATTTGGAGAGTCAGACTAGAACTATTCTCTTTCTTCTTTCACATCATTGCTTTGATCCAGCTTAAATCTTCGAGAGTCTTGGCTTTTGAAAGGGAAACAGGAGCAAAATGATGAAGACATGCTCCCGACATCTTTTACAATAGATTGGAAACTTGAGCTGAAATTGCCCTCTGGGACCTTTTATGCGACCCGCGTAAAAACTATAGTATTTATGCGGGTCGCGTAAACACTTTGCTCTGCACGATCTTTGTCCTTCGCCCTTCAATCTTCATTTCGGCAAAGTTTCCTCATCGTTCTTCTTCGATTCTCGGGGTCCGCAACCTGTGTGTTCAACTTAAGAAGAAAGAGATGCACAAGGCCACTCTCCGTACCTCTAAAGTTTTCTGAAGGTGCTCTGCAACTCTGAACTTCGGAAGTGAATGCCAAATGAGGACCTCGGCGGCGGCAGGGGGGGGGGGGGGGGGGGGGGGGGGGGTTTCACTGGTCGCGGGTCAAACCTTTTATGCAACCCGCGTAAATGCCAGACCTTTTACGCAACTCGTGTAAAAGATCTGTGAAGTACCATTTCCACCATTTTCCATCTTTGCTTCTTCTTTCTTTGTTTCTTTCCAAACTTTGTTTCTTCCTTTTTCTCTCTTATTTTATGCCTCAACATACTCCACTCCCGGTTCCAGTACTCAACTCCATTGAGCACACCGACATTCACTATACAGACATTTTAAATGAGGTCCACATCTTAACCTCTACAGGGAGGTTTTCCCTAATCTTTAGGCCAATTAACTTACCAAGGAACGACCAACGTCCTTAAAGTTTTAGGCTCAACTAACAAGCCAAGGATCGGCAAATGCCGAGTTCAACAAACAAACTCTACACTCAATTCCCATAGGAAATTGAGTAGATGGACTCTCAACAAATGATAACCTTACTTGTCGAATGAACCCCTTGTTTAACGCCGCCTCGGGTTGCTTGATCTCCACTCTCCTGTGCTTCAATCAACTTCCCTTTGCTCCCCCGATCGTGTTGCCGCTGCGTCGCCAATGCCTCAACTACAGTTGATCAAATACCTTGCATGGATGCTCTTTGAGATGCCCAAGGTGATAGGAGGGTGGGTTTGAGAACTAATGGGAATAGACCGATCATGACCGATCGTGGACCAGTCTAGCCGACTAGTCGTGACCGGTTGGACCAGTCCAGGAGGGGTCCAGCAGGTTTCTGCCCCATTCTCTTCTGACAATCGGTCAGCGAGGGGTCCGACTGGTCAGTCAAGGCATGAAACTAGCTGTTTTGATAGGCTTATTTTACAATAGTTCATGCAATCTCATTGGCCAACTATTGGATGGTATTTTGGGATGCCTAAGACCAATCTAAGATGACTAAAAGAATGCCTAATTGGGTCAAGGTCATCAAGAGGTTAAGGTTTTAGTTTTGGTCAAGGTTCAAGGCTTACCAAGGCATCTCTTTTACCTATTTCTTCTTCCTTGATACAACAGGTTTGTTTGAGTCTTCGGTCTTTGTCTTCATTAAGCTCAACCGACATTAAACTCACTGACCTAAGTAATTGACAAACAAGGTGCACTAGTATGCCATTGAATAGTGCACTAACACTTGTGTCGTGCCCATTTGCCTATTTTTTAAGTATTGCAGATTTCATTTGTGTTGTTTTTATTGCGACTGTTGCTATTGTTGTCCTTGCCAAGGGGTAGATGATGCCCCTTGCGTAGAAGCGATGAGATTGTTGGTTTTCATTGGACGAGGAGCAATTGTATCTCTATTCTTGGTCCTGTAATAGTCTATGTTTTCTTTGAACTTGTCTTTTTGTGTAGAGATGGATTAGTAGGGCAATGGTGTGATTATGTATGCTCTTATTCTGGCTTTCGCCTGCTCCACTTCATGAATCAATTAGGTAAAGTTGTCATATGGGTATGAAATCAGGTACCTTGATATGTTTGGCTTGTTCAAGTGGACAATCATGGAGATCTGCTCATCATCGATAGGTGTTTTCATTATTGTATCCTTTATTCTCCATCATCAAATGTATGTGGATAAATTTTTTCGTTTCTTTGTCTAAGGATGGCCAGATATGCCCTTTGAGATGTTGCGTTCAAGTTGTAAGCAAAGTGATCTATGATCGTCTGGGATGACTATACCCAAGTTCTAATATTGTGGTAATCCAATGATGTGTACCAATCGAGTGCATTGCCTCTCACGGGCTTTTGGAATAGTCGAATTAGGGCTCCATCATCTCCTGTTACAGCATCAAGCTCTCTACAAAGAGCTTTCAAGTGAGTAGTGGGGCATCTCGTGCTGTCATATCTCTGAAATTTGGGTACTTCGAAGTTTGCTAGTACCCTGGCATCTGGAAAGGGACAATGGTCCTTGAATTTGGTGGAAGGGAGTTTTACCCCATGTTGCTTCCAGAGTTCATTTTCTCACAACCTTGAGTCAATCCTCGAAATGTTCCTAGAGTTGATCGATTTGAAATGGTTGGGAAGGAGGAAGTTGTGCCCCTTGTCGAGCTCAGTTCATCTCTTCTTCATAATGATTGATCTCTCCAATGTTTTTGTGCTACCCGGTGGGGGGTTCTGTTGGAAGGAAACTGATAGATGAGGGGGGTTGGAGAGAAACTTATTTGTGTAGTGAGACTGACTATTGAGATATACTTGAGCATAAAGTAGAAGTCAAGGATAACTGAAATATAAATGTTGTGCTTGACTGGAAACTACATGCCGAGGTTGACTGAAAAGGAAATGATAAGGTTACTATGCTTAAAATTGAAAAGAACTCCCGTTAGGAGGAGGTTGCTGGAATTTACTAGATTGAGGTTGACTGGAGTGTGTCTGTTAAGACACTAGTTGGCTCTAGGTTACGGGGAGAAAATGGACAAGTTATTGGTTCTTTGCCAAGAACCGTCATTGGTTCTCGTTAGGGGGAGGATGTGCTGGAGTTTGAATTATCATGAATGGGGGTATTAAAAGTGAACCCAGTTCCTGTTAAGGGGAACGGGTTAGAACTGGTTGATGGTTGGGTTGGAAAGACCCATGTGGATGTTGGGTTGCTATGCATTGTGGATGGATGGTGTGGCTCCTTATAGAAAGTAAGCCACAATGTCGTTTAACCTTTTTAGATTGAGGCTAAATCGGCTATCGAGGGAACGGTGACGAGTTGAGTGGCTTAGAGCTTGGGCAACTCTGGAGGAGATTATGGGATATCTCCTTGGACTAACATGGTTATTTGTGCGTGAGTTTGGGTGATGCTTTGGTATGTGTGCGCTGACTTTGAGGGACAACAAACCCATAGGCGGTTTTTGGGTGCAATGGTTGCAAAACAACCTACTTTTCTCTCTCTTTTTTTTAATCAAGAAAAGTAAACGTGCTAAATGTAAATGGCGGAAAAGTAAAGGGAACCAGTGTACACTTAAATATTAAAATATACAAGCAGAAAAGTAAACAGACCAATATAAATTGGAGATATACGTAGAAAATAAATGGACCAATATGCAATGGAATACAAGATGCTTGCGAAAAAGTAAATGGACCATTTTACACTAGAATGTAGGATATAAGTTAGAAAGTAAATGAACTAATGTTCGTTGAAATGCTAGTGGGGCAGGTTGGTAAGCTAATTAACATGTTAGTAGGTTAGTGAGTTAGCATAGGACTAGTAAAATCTGGAATTTTAGTGAACCAATATGATACTGAAATGACTGAAGTCAAGGAATAAAAAATGTAAAATCCTATGTTTTGAGTCGGGCCTTGGCTAGTGGCAAGCTACGCAAGTCTCCAGTGGAGTCACTAGTTCTATGAACGCCCTTGCACAAGCGAACACATTTAATAGGCTGCGATTCGCACTCTTTAGCCTTTGGTGATGAGATATAGGTTGGAATCAGCTGTCAGCCCTCCATCTTTCCCTCTCTTCGGAATGGCTCACTGTTGTGGTCCTTAAATAGACCCAAAGACCATCCATGATGGGTTGTTTTTGGACCTATAGGTTTTCTTTATAGCCATAGGTTGATCTTGCTGTCAGGGCATCTTGGGTTGCCTTTTCTAGATCTTTTATAAGACTAGCCCTTCAAGGGCCTTATTTGGGATTAACTTCTTCAGACACAACAGTTGATGTGTACAGTGGTTCTGGGGCTTATGGGAGTTACAATGCATAACTTGATCCCACCACTCGCTTACTTAGGCATCAGCAAGTCAGATCCGATTGTTATTTTTGGGAGATACCAAGGATCCTTTCGGATAAGTTTTCATGAATTTTGGTACCGTTGGAGTCGGAAAAATGTGTCTTGATCAACTTTTTACACTTGAATACCTTAGATGAGTGGTCAAATCTAATTCAAACGGGCAAGGAGCCGGCCAATCCACTTCATTAGTCATCTCTGGTCTTGTCGAGGGTCTTTCCTAATTATCCCATCTAGGCTTTTAAGGCCCTTTGTGGTAGTTGGGGTGACTTTATTGGAATAATGTATGCTTGATTTTTCCATAGGTCTTGATGATTTTAGGTAAAAACAGGTTGGCTGGACTTTCATTTGTCGATCCGGTCTGTTGGCTGCTTTTGAAACTTACTTGAGTGTTACCCTATTTAACCTATATGGTAGTATGATGAGTGTCAAGCTATATGGATATTTTTAATTGAAGCTAAACCAAAGTCGAAGAGTATCTCATTTTTCGGGTGGGTGTCTACAAGTATGTATAAAGGAGAGCTTTTATTTGGGACAGAATGGGGATTCAAGGCTATTGGGACACAAAAGGTGCTAGTTTGACACATGACACCAAAGGGATAAAGATCAAAGTGACGACTACAATTGATATCTTCCGAAAAGTAAGGTTCAGTGGAAGGTGAAAATCTTCAAGTGTTGGCCGCGTCTTTGTAATAGTGGAGGGCATCGAGACTCGCACATCTCAACAGTGGAGGGTGCTGGGGCAACACCTTTGCAATTGTGGATGGGGTAAGTTTGGAAAGGTTTGTTAAGCCAACGCAATTTGATTTTAGTGGGTGTGGGGTGCTAATTTAAACTAAGTCTAGGCCCTACTAGATATTGCTTCTGCCCTGATCAGTAGAGGGCATAAAAAGTCACTTTAAGGTTGTGGGCCCTAGGCGACACGTGTAGTTGTCAGTTAGAGCGCAACTTAGGTGAGACCCCGGAACCAGCGAGGTGGGTGAGACCCTAACCAGAGGGCTTACCTCGATGTATGTATTGTATATCCACGCCATCTGTTTTTCTAGCTTATTTTAGGATATTGTCCAAAAAATGAAGCCAATACAAGTTGCAGGTAAACCACACCATAGGAAACAATGGTCATTGAAATTCCACCATTAAAAGCTTCCTGGCATCCACTATAATGTTTATTGACCATCCAACCTATTGATAAGGTTACACATATCGAGATGAAAGGAAAAAAAATAAATATCACCCTGATCTAAAACTTTTGTGGCCTACAAAAGTTTTTAGTGGTCATTGACAATTGCTTTCTATGGTGTGGCCCACCTGAAACTTTTATCTACTTCATTATTAGGAAAAAGGGCTACAATAAGATGGAAAAATAGATGAACCATGTGGATATACAATACACACTACAACAATTAGAACATATAATGGTGGATGGATTTATCTACCGCTATAAGTCCTATATTCGCCGCTACATCCAATAGTAGCGATACAGTAGCGGATCCAGAATCCACCGCTATGTGTGCCGTCGGTGTAGATCCAACGACGGATAAATGGACCGTTGCTGTAACTAGCGGCGGATAAAAATAATCCGCCACTATAATAAAATATAGTGACAGATTTAATAGGGAGGAATGTTACAACGGTTAAGACAATCCGCCACTATATGTTTCTTTAGAGACGGATAGTTCCGCCGCTAAATGGTATATTAGCAACGGTTATATCCGTTAGTAAATTGACTTATAGCGGTGGATTAAATTCGTTGTTAAACTTATTTACACCGACGGATGTATCCACCGCTATAACGATGTAGGAAGCTGACAGAACTACCGTCGCCATATTTACAACGGCGGATATTTCCACCGCTATAAGTTTTAGAGTGTTGAAAATATCCACCGCCATTAAAATTTTAAATTGTTATAGCAATGAATATATCCACCAGTGTAAAATCTTTCATTTTTTATAGCGAGTATACTTTTTTGTCATGTATTTTTTATTTGTTAGCTCTAGAAAACATATTTAAAAATTTGATAATCGCAATTAATATATAATTACAAAAATCTAAATGGAGGAAAATTTTAAAAAACACAATCACACATAATAAAAAAAGTAATATATCATCTAAAATCTACAGTCAAATAAAATAAAGAAATAGAAATGTTAATACAACATCCATAAAAAATGAAAAAGATGGCAAGGAGGCTAATCAGTCTGAGGAGCATTGTGCGGAGGAGCATCGGTATGATCAGGCGGAGGAGTGCTGGTACTACTCTCTCGTAATATCTCATCCATGTCAACTGGAGCTCCCTGTGGATGCTCACCTTTCCATGCTTCCCCTTTCGAGGGGCGCGTATCGTCGCTCCTACGGGCTCGCCTCTTTCTCGAGGGCTTTTACTGTGTGTAGTTGGGTTTCGGTTGATATGTTTGGATAGGTTCGTATAAGACTGGAGATGCCACTAGCCAGTTACTTTAAATTTACAGTCAGCTAGACCCTGTAGAAACATCAGAGAAGGGGATCCGAAGATTCCTTCCTCTGAAATGACTCTTTTAATCTATGGTCAGAGATTCAAGGTAAGGGATCACGGTTACAGGGTGGGAAGGTGTTAGGCACCCACTCTGCCCCATACAAAAGTATGGTCGTTACTTCACAGAATTTAACTAATACTTGAAAGTCTGAATTAACCATCGTACATTCTCATAAATGATATAATGCATGAATATGGGTATGATCAGTAAGAGTTTCTGATGGGCAGGTTTCAATTAGAGAGGCAAGCCCAGAGCATACGCTTGAACTGACAAATGCTTTATTCGAGATGCATAATGTGTCTTTGATCGATTAAAGTTTCTGATGGGTAAATTCTGGATGATCCGACGAACCTCAGAGCATATGTTAAGACCTGATCAAGTGCTTGTAAGGGAATGATAAGCAGGGGGGTTGGGAGAATAATAAATTTCGCACTATGCTGGATGCGAATGAGATGATGCTGATATAAGAGTAGCTGGATGGATGGAGGTATCGCAAGGGTTAGCTTTAAGCGGCTAGGATAAAGACTTGGATAGCTTAGGAGACTTGAATCAAGGTCAGGCTGGGCTGGACTAGGGCTAGACTCTTCGCTCACTCGGGCTCTCCTTAGTGGAGGAATGGGCTAAAGGGGGTGGAGATGGATTCAGAGCTCTCGGGCTGGAGAGATGGGGAGTGGATGTTAGAAATGAGAAGGAGAGGGGGTATTTATAGTTACGAGAAGTAACAACTCTGGTAAATAGGCTTGGGTGGCCCCTTGGGGGCCTCCTAAACAGACTTCGAACCTGAAGTAAGAAAACCTCAGGTTCGGAGTTGCTCCGAAGCTGCGGGTCGGAATTGGGCTTGGACTTGGGCTTGGTTTGGGCTTTTAACAAGGTGAGTTGAATGGATTTAAGGGATGAGCTGACCCAGTGAGTTGACTTAATGATTTGACTCAGTGGGTTGACTCATTGAGTTGACTTTTTTAGGGAATTTTGGACTGGTTTTTCCTATGGGTGGTTTTTCCGGCTGATATTTAGGGGTGAGTTGACTGGGTTTTAAGCTTGACTTAGACTATGGATTGCGGTTTGTATGAGTGAGTTGGCTAGGTTTGGACCTATGCTTTAGGGGTATGAATCTCCGGCCATCTCGACCAGCTTTGTAGCCAAAGGTGGGGTCTACAGATGCCCCTCTTTGGCAAAGGTTGTGTGCAACCGAATGCCAAAGCAAGTGGACACCCCACTTTTGACTCAGTCATTCATAGATTGTGATCTGGAATCTTTTCTTTCCTTTGTATCTAAGTCAGCTGATTGTCTGAAAATAGATAACTCGCACATACCGCTAGAGTTTGGAGAAAACGTTGCGATTGTCCCTGCACTGGCTACAATCTAGGTACCTAATCGCAACCCTTCCATTCCCGATTGGTACTAACATCGAAAGGTATAAATAGAGCCCCTGCATCTTAGCGTCCTTACGAGGTTATTGACTATTTGTTGCTTTTTCGGATCACTCCAAGAGTACTTGTTTCACTTAACTGCCAAAGTGGTTAGCTGCCGTGCATCTTGGCGGCCCACTACTCCAAATTGGACTCAATTAAGGTACTTCAGGCATCCAGCCTAGGTATGTGCAGGTGAACTTTTTCCACCTAATCTTCTGATTTTGATACTTGGGTTACAGTTCATTGTTTCCACCGTTCAGATGGTTTCTTTGACCGAGCTTTTTGGCTTTCATCTTTTTGGTATCTTAGCATTTGGTACGACCACCCTAACACTGGAGTTCAGTTCGACCGTACTTTGAGTCATTGGATCCGATAGTCTTCGAAGAAACCGTTAGACATTAGATCTTATTTGATTTTGCGCTAGCTCCCACCCAGAGATATGGAATATCTTTTAGTGCCTCGGAGGCCGAATGCTCTATTGGAAAATTATTTTTGGATTTTGAAAAGACCCACTCTGGGGAGTGATACTCCGTGGGGTTTTTATTTGTAAAGAGGAATATATATATATATATATATTCCTCTTTACAAATAAAAACCCCACGGAGTATCACTCCCCAGAGTGGGTCTTTTATTGAAAGCAGGTAAATATGATGCATCTTTGGCTAACCGGGTTTTATTGAAAGCAGGTAAATATGATGTTTGATGCGATGGATGCTGATGTATATGAATACTGATGTATATGGATGCATATTTAATGATGGATGCATGGTTTGGCTCATTCTCTTCCCATTCAACGATTTTGCTTTTGTTGGGGATGTAGGGAACATGAGCTTATTGCTTGTAGGGTTTTGCTTCCCTTGAGATTTTCTTTAATGCGGATGTTTGATCAGTGGGTTGGTCAAGATCCCGACCAGTGGTTGATCAGGTCCATCGTCCCAAGATGCTGTTGCATTTTTGCTAGGAAATGGATGAAGGAGGTACTTTAGGTTGCAACCTTGAGATGCCCCTTTGAGGGAATGAGTGTGACTAGGATGGTGTTCGATCGCCAGTTTTAGTCAAGATTCCAATTTGCAGGTGATCGGATCCGTCATCCCAAACTATGAAGTGGGTGACTGGAGTTTAAGACGCCTAAAGTGTTTTGCTGCGGACAGGGATGATATTTTTGTGTTTTTTTTTACAAATATTCAATCCGAATCTTTGCCTGAGCGGTCAGGGTCGAGATCGGTTTTATTCGAAGCAAGGGAAATATTTTGTGATTTTTAAAAGATGATTTTGAAATGTTTTTTTAGTATTTTGTTAGATTTTCAAAATACAGGGAAAGGTATGGAATTTTCATCTACTTCCAGCTTCTAATACTGATAAAGCACCCGATCCATTTTACGTCAGCGAGCAAGATGATCTCACACAGTTAAGTGCCATAGTTTTACATCTTCAAAAGAGGGGATTAAGGGTTTTCAGTCAACACACCCACAAAGTTGCCTGTTCCTCATGTGCAATGCACATAGACCATGTATCGTCCGACGGACTCCTTCGACCACAAAATGAGCCACATCCTAATACTTTATCAATCCAGTTTGGGGTTTTATGCTACTCACAATTCCATGAGGGTGTGCTTCACCTCCTAACTGCCTTAATCCCCTTCATGATTTTAGGAACAGGGAACATCCACCGGATTCAACGGTGACTTCCAACTCAAGGTCGTCTATCACGGTGCGTTCAACACGAACAGGATCGTGGGGTTCTACCAGCCTCGGCTCCTACCTGTCAGAAAAACTCTGGACACCCATACGATTAAGTGTCAGCCATGTCTGGAATAGATTGGGAAAGAAAGCCCCTGAGAAATTAATCTCAGTGTAGTTTTAAGGTCTTTGGACCGCTGGGGATAGATTTGTGCAGTTAAAATTAGTGCTGAATCTTTTTTATTTTGGGAAGGTTCCAAACCTTGACTCGAATGGTTGAGTCTGGTGCTGGTTTTTACGAAAAACTCAAAATATTTTTTTGGTATTTTTTAAATGATCCGGGTTATCAAATCTTAAATCAAAGGGTCGAGATTGATACTGATTTTTTGTTGAAAGTAGGAGAGTCCTCCGAGAAGTTAATCCCAGTGTAGTTTAAGGTCTTCGGACCGAAATCTATACATACTGAAGCACACATTCTTTTTGTGATTTTGAAAATGACCTGAGCCGTTGATTCTTGACCTGGATGGTCCAGATGTTGGTTTTTATTTGAAAAATGGGAAAAATTGTGATTTTGAAATGATGATCCGGATCACGGATCTTGACTCGAACGGTCGAGGTCGATGACAGTTTTTATTGAAAAATCACTTGGGATGTTGATCCCGATGTAGTTTAAGGTCTTCGGACCAAAATTTTATACATATAATAATGCTCTTTTTATGTTTTTGGAAAAGTTTGGATCATTGGATCTCGCCCTGAGCGGTCGACATTGATGACGGTTTAAAAAAAAAAAAAAAATCTTTTTAGTGATTTTTAAAAATAATCCAGGTTGTCGGATCATGACTCGGATAGTTGCGATCAAAGCTGGTTTTTATTGAAAATCACTCGGGATGTTAATCCCGACGTAATTTAAGGTCTTCAGACCCTGATTTTGTACAGGTGATGATGCATTCTTTTTGTGTTTTTAGAAAGGTTCAGATCATCGGATCTCACTTTGAGCAGTTGAGATTGACGTCGTTTTTTTTAAATCTTTTTGGTAATTTTTGAAATGATCTAGGTTGTCAGATCGTGACTCGGATGGTCGCGACCGAAGTTGATTTTTATTAAAAATCACTCGGGATGTTGATCCCGATGTAGCTTAAGGTCTTCGGACCCAAATTTTTTAAAATATTTTAGGTTTTTCAGAAATGATCCAGACCATTAGATTACAACTCAAATGGTCAAGATTAATGCCAATTTTTATTAGAAATGCATACTTACCCTGCTATGTTCGGCTTCTAATGGGGTTGATTGTGATTTGAATGGGCCATGTAGGCCCTCTTGTACTTCTATTCTCATACTTGGAAGCCGGATCTTGATGATTGGACCCTTGATCTCTGAGATTGGTAGCTTGAGGAAGCTCTTTAATGGTTTGGATCATGATGGTTCAACTTTTGAATGGTCTGGATCACTTGAATTCGCCATGTGGGCCCTCTTGATCGATTTCTTTCTTGCTTGCTTGATCAGACCCACTTTGGCCATGGTTCTTCATGATTGGGCAGTGGGAAACCTTTTAAACGGTTTGGATCAACCTCTATCAAAATCTGGAGTCAATCGGAGTTTCAGACGGCCCCCAAGGTGCCATATGTTGAGGTGGACTGACAGTCTCACCTACCACGGGCTACGGGGCCAATCTCGCGGAGAGAGAAGGAGAGCGTCCGTACGGGTGGCCCCCAGGGGGCCAGGGGGCGCCTAGACCTCTTCTCTTCTACGGTCTGTGCGAGTCCCAGCTCAGACATTCCCAACTGCTCCCTGTCTCTTGTATTCCCTGCAACCCATTTTTTATTCCAGCCATGATTCCCCTCTGTCTTATCTCTTCTTCTCTTTTTTTTTTTTGTTCTTTTTTTTTCTTTTCTTTTTTTCATTTTGTCCTCTCTCAAGCAATGGGTGGTGGAGATTTAGGGGCTGTGGTGGTTGGCCATGATGGGTCCCCCTACCTTAGATTTTCAAAGGAGCTTGAATGGAGGTGAGATGCCTTTAATGGATGGGGTAGGTGAGGTATTAAATGTGAGGATTGATGTGAATTTGGGCTTGGATGTTAGAGAAGCTTTGAATGCCCCCATTAATGGTGGTGGTGTGGCTAAATTTTCAGATTTGATTGGTGGGGCTATTGATAATGTATTGGATGGTAGAGATGAGATTGAAAGAGTGGCCATGGGTGAGGCTATGCATTTCTTACATGTGGGCCATATAGATGGTGTGATTGATGGTGGAGACGAGGTCATGATGGACATTGATGGGATGATCTTAGACTGCCTACTAGTACCTGCGATGAGAGAAAACACTTTAGCAAAAGTATTGAAGTATGGAATCAGGGGGAGAGATATTTACCTCATGAGGAAGATGACCAGGAGAAAGGCACTAACGGAAGGCAACCCATTAATTGATTAGAGGACGTTTATTTTGAAAGCCCTGTAAGATTTTTTTTTTTTTTTTTTTTTTTTACATATATATGAATAAGGAAAAATGATTTTTTTTTAAATATATGTATGTAAATCATGCATGAAATGAAAATTTGTGCTAAGTGCTTGTCTGTCTGTGCGTAATTTAAACTTGTGCTTTTAGATGTAGGAATCAGAATATTTGACTCAACTGAATGTCATACTTGGTTTTCCAATCGTTCTCTAAGGATCTCGATCCCTTAAAGTAGTGCATAATGGTATCCTGCCCTTAGAATTTGGGCAGAGCTTAAAAGAATTCACGAGTCATAACTGCCATCCTTGCTTCTACTTAATCTTCATGTCGACTGGATCTTTCATGTACCTACTTTTTTTTCTCTTAGCCATTATTACCTGCAGCGCCCTTTTAGGTTTTCGTTCCGTCCGGCTTGCTAGTCATTTTTTCCCGTGGCGCCCTTTTGAGTTTTCACCACATCCCGTGTATTTGATCTTGTCTGCCCCTTGGCAACTGTGATGTTTTTACCCTTGGCGCCCTTTCGGGTTTTCACCAAGTCCGCTATGTTCCCACTGTTTTTACTCGGAGTGCCCTTTTGGGTTTTCACTCCACCCTATCTTTTGTTTTTTCTTTTTAATTTTTTTTTTTAGATAAATGTGCCAGCCAAAGGTTGGGAATTCGTCGTTGCCAGCCAATGACAACCTTTAAGCTCTTATCTTAAGTTACAATGGCAAAGCTATCAACATTAGCTACAAACCCTTCTGAGGTCGATGGATGGATGTGTTTCTTGGGTTGGATTTTTTTTCTTTTTTTTCTTTGGTTGCGTGCCTTATTTTTTTACCCCTATTTTCTCTCTTTTTTTTTCTTTTTTTTTTCTTTCTTTTACCTTTTGTTTTGCTCTATTCTCTCTTTTTCCTTGTTTTTCTTCTTTTTTCTTTGGGTTTTAAACCCTTTATTTGGAACACTTATTGGTGGATGGGAAGGGATTCTAAGAGGTCTAAGCCTTGACCTCTTAACTTCAACTCTACTAATGTAAACTCTTAATAAGGTTGGATTAGATTACCTATGAGAGATTTTCACGTTATCGGTGTTGATTGGCTCAGGAAGATGCACCCCTCTCATGTTAGTGAGCTTGAGGGTGCCTCCTAGAAGAACTTCTCCGATCCTTGGGCCTTACCCCTTGAGTCCGATAGATGCGGGGGGTGCTTACTGCAAACCCAATATGACTTATCTTTCTTCGGCTTCATTCTTCATTAGCTTTATATTGACAGGATTTTGACTTAAACTTTGTTCGCTCGCCTCAAGTGCAAGGCTGCGATGTAGTAATAATTCTCGGTAAGACCAAGGTCGATCCACAAGGATTAGGAAACCAATTCTAAATTATTCCAGTAACTAAGATTTAAGTGATTTGAAGATTCAATTAAGTAAACTAAACTAAAATAGTAATTTAAGAAAATCTGATAATAAAGAGAGAACTAAGGCATTGAGGATCCACTTGTAGAAATCCATGTTAATTCATTCACTCAAGCATGAAACACAACTAGAATTGAAGTCCTATCTCTCATCTAGGCGGAAGATAAACCATTGAAGCACAATAATCCCATTCAAATTCTAGTTCTAATCAAGCACATAAAATTCAAACATGCAGCCTTCAGAGTAACAACCATGCCAATGGACTATGGCTTGCTCAAGGGTTACTACAATTCGAATCTAATCAAACAAACATAACAATCTCAGAGAATTGCAAGGAATCCATGTCCGGAGTACATGAACTCTCATAAAACTTCTAAAATTATCAACTTTTATTCAAATTAGAACAATAAAAATCCGAACTTGAAGTAAAGGTACTTGAATGAAACTGAATTAAGGTTGAGAGGTTGAGAGGTTAACTAGAAGAAAGCATTAAAAACTAGAAGAAGAAGAAAACTAGCTGTAGGAGGCTAGGAAGCCTCCTAGGTCTTGATCTCTTTGCTCCCCACGTTGCTAGATGCCCTAATAATGAAGTGGAGGTCTCCTTTTATAACTTTCACACCCCAGAAACGAAGAATATTCAAGAATTTACATAGAATGTACGCACTACATAGAGAAAATCGGAGCCAGACTTGGAAATTTCTAAAGTGGGCGCATTGTCGATTGATCGCTCAGACTGGGTGATCAATCGCTAGTTCAAATAATTGTAAAAACTGCCTTTTTAGATCTAGCGATTAATGGACTGGCTGAGAGATCAATCGGTCACTTCTGGCGATCAATCAATCAGTGTCCAGCGATCAATCGGAGGGTGTAAAAAGTGTCCAGAGAGTTTTTCAAATTTCTTAAAAATCTGCATTCTAGCTATTGATCTACGGGATGGGCGATCAATCGCTCTTCTGCACTTCAGTCTAGCAACAATGGTAAAGAGTGTAAATCAGTGGAATGGTGTTATTCAAGCATCGACACCGTGTCGAACAAAATGTCCAACTCCTTAATCATCTAATTATCAAGATCATAAGAGTGGGCTAAGCATTCCTCTAGAAAATCGGGATAGTCGAATGAAGGATCATGATCTTGCTTGAGTGAGTGCAAAAATTCAATTTCGATGGTGAGAGACTCGCCCTCCATGGAGTGGAATTCTTCCAAACTAGGTTCTCCATAACTAGTATAAGGCACCAAGTCGGAAGTATGCAAGGCTTTAACAATCTCTTGAATTATGGGGTCGTTTGAATTTTCAAAGTGAGCCAAGCATTCATCCAAAGAATCTGAATTTTCACTCATGGGAGTCTCATTCTCCATATTAAAATTAAGCATGTCAAGTTGGTGGAGTGACTCAAATATATCAACCTTGGCCATCTTTCTAGCATGCATATCCTCTAGAGACTCATAATCATTATGCCCTTGGGAAAACTGAAACCATAGGTTCATAAGCATCCACTGAACCTTCATTGTAAGCAACCCCACTATCGCTTTCAGATTTAATGGATTCCTCAGGTTCGTCAACCGTTATTGAAATCTCTTCATCATTAAGTTCAAAGCATCCAAAAGAGATTGTGGACTCACCATAATTGATGATGACATTGCGATCATCGAGATCAATTTCCTCTAAAAATCTATTCATTAAATCTGAAGAAGGTGGGGCTTGGGTAGCCCTATCCTCCTCATTAGAAGAGATTGATTTGATGCCCCCAAATTCGGGTTTAACGTCTTCACAAGATGACGAGTAAGCTTGATTTGATTGTTCATCTACATATTCTTTCCATATTTCCTCAAGTATTTGTGTATACATGTCATCACAAGAGGAAGACGTTTTAGGGTGATTGTTAATAACCACGGTTGGTTCTTCCCTTGAATAGGGAGAATGGTCGTTTCCCCAATTAAGACCGTACGTATTATAGGATGAAAAGTTATATGATGGTTGATAGGCATATCCATACAAGTGAGCACGCATTGTCTTAACTGGTTGGCCACTATTCACTTGTTTCTTTTGTTGTTGCACACCTCCTACCATAACCGATGGAACAGTCATGTTATTTTCAATCTAGTAATCACGTAATGTTTTTCCCGGATGATTATTCGATTTTGCTTCGTTCCGGTATTCCCACATCGTCTTACGTCGTGTCTCAATATGTATATTACTTTCATTAATGTAATCACGCATTGTCTTACGTGGTGGGGGGGGGGGGGGGGGGGGTAGTGGAGGTTCTTTGAATCTCAGAAAAATACTCATGCTTGGAGGGATCCCAATCACAATGAGTTTGGGTACCCCAATCCGATGTCTCATCCTCCAAAAGGTACTTGTACTCACCATTCGTCCAATCATACATGATGAAATTTTAAGGAATTAAAAACTACCCTAATCTAGAAAAAAAGAACAAAAAGAAGGGAGATAGGGAGATGTTACCCAATAGAGTGAGATCTATATTAGCAACAGTGTCCTACAAAATCAAACAAAAAAATTGTTAGTAATCTAGAAAAAAAATCCTACTTAAAGAAAAACTGAAAATCCTACCTAACTAAAACTACTCTATAGTTACTAGAACAATCAGAACCATTTAACCTTATCCCCAGCAACGGCGCCAAAAACCTGTTCACTCGCCTCAAGTGCAAGGCTGCGATGTAGTAATAATTCTTGGTAAGACCGAGGTCGATCCACAGGGAATTAGGAAACCAATTCTAAATTATTCCAGTAACTAAGATTTAAGTGATTTGGAGATTCAATTAAGTAAACTAAACTAAAATAGTAATTTAAGAAAATCTGAGAATAAAGAGAGAACTAAGGCATTGAGGATCTACTTGTAGCAATCCATGTTAATTCATTCACTCAAGCATGAAACACAACTAGAATTGAAGTCCTATCTCTCATCTAGTCGGAAGATAAACCATTGAAGCACAATAATCCCATTCAAGTTCTAGTTCTAATCAAGCACATAAAATTCAAACATGCAGCCTTCGGAGTAACAACCATGCCAATGGACTATGGCTTGCTCAAGGGTTACTACAATTCGAATCTAATCAAACAAACATGACAATCTCAGAGAATTGCAAGGAATCCATGTCCGAAGTACATGAACTCTCATAAAACTTCTAAAATTATCAACTTTTATTCAAATTAGAACAATAAAAATCCGAACTTGAAGTAAAGATACTTGAATGAAACTGAATTAATATGAGATTAGCTGCAAGCTTCACCTCTTAACCTTAGTTGAGAGGTTAACTAGAAGAAAGCATTAAAAACTAGAAACTAAAACTAGAAGAAGAAGAAAACTAGTTGTAGGAGGCTAGGAAGCCTCCTAGGTCTTGATGTCTTTGCTCCCCACATTGCTAGATGCCCTAGTAATGAAGTGGAGGTCTCCTTTTATAACTTTCACACCCCATAAATTAAGAATCTTCGAGAATTTACGTAGAATGTATGCACTGCGTAGAGAAAATCGGAGCCAGACTTGGAAATTTCTAAAGTGGGCGCATTGTCGATTGATCTCTCAGACTGAGCGATCAATCGCTAGTTCAAATAACTGTAAAAACTGCCTTTTTCGGATCTGGCGATTAATCGACTGGCTGAGGATCAATCGGTTATGTTGATGCTGAAAATTAGTTAACAGACGAGATGAGGATCTTTTGATCTTGATTGTTGGATGACGTTGATCAGCTCCTTGAGAGAAGCCTAGATCTGGACCGAAGGTTTCTTGGATCCTATAAAGCACAAAGGAAAGCTACGGGGGTGGCTGGGGTCCAGCCGTTAGCCCTCCGATGCTTAAGTTAGTTGGATCTTGAAAGATTAAATATCTCTTTTTTGATCAGTTTTTGTGTCGTACCTTGATAATGAAGAGAACGCATCAATTTATAGACTTAGGTCATGGGATTGCGTTCTCTTTCTGCAGCCGTGATGCTCGTAGAGAAAATCTCGGATCTCTGAGATTTCCTGAGTTGTCCCGTGATCTTCGGAGATCTTTAGCGAGTTGGTTAGAGATTTCCCGGATTCTTTTCCTCTTATAACGCGCAAACTTGAGAGAATCGCAATAACGGAACCAACTCGTTACAATGCAAAAGGTCCGCCTTATGAGGTCGTTCATAGGGATCGCCTCCTCTCTCTAGGCTAGGTCGGTCAGACTTGACGACCTGTTTTCGGGTCGTTCTGTCTATCATCAGGTCGGATTCGAGCTGAGTAGGCTGATCCAGATCTATCCCCAGGTCAGCTCGTATTCTTCTTACAACAGTAGTCCCCCCACTCCCGAGTCCAGCTTGTCTGCCTCGGGAGTAGCTTAATAAAGAAGATACGATGATCTGAATACTTTTGGCATTATATAGCTATAGCGCCGTCATCTCGACGAGCGGGAAGGCGGCATTTAATGCGCTGTTCAAAAAATCGAGGCACCATCATCTGTTTGTACAGCGTATCAGTGCTCAACAGAATATTATCGAATAGGGGGGTGCCACGTGTCCGGAGTAGTGCGTTACTTTTTGTACGCTTTAACCGAGAGTTGCCACGCGGAATCATTTCATTAAATGCGAGAGAATCCTTTGGGTATAAAACTCGAGACTTAGCGAATATCGGAAAAATCTTTCTCTTCTCTGATTTTGCTTCCCTTCCTTCTCGAATTCTTCCTCTCCCATTCCTGGTCCTCCTCATCCAGCCGGTGTACCAACGTCTAGGGTACGCTCTTCTTAACCTCAAAAAATCTTCTTCTTCATAATACCTTCCAAATGTCAGAGACCTCCTGTTCTGATGCCATACTCATGGTGAGGTTTGGGGATTCCGAATCGGACCCACCTCTGACTGAGCCTCAGGAGATGGAACCCAGAGAATCCCATTCCAGGACAGCTGATCCTGTGAATGACGAGGAATCTGATGTCCCTGAGCCGGAAGAGGGAAACGAAACGGCTCAGAAAGATTCTTTCGAGCTGGATAGCGTAGTCTCGCAGATTACCCAGGAAGAACTGGATGCTGCGAGGAGAACGTTTAGGATTCCTGAATCCGTAGGACTTAGGGTCCCGGACCGATCTGATAGGCCGAGCCGACCTTACCGGGGGGAGACCGTCATCTCTTTGATGCATTTAGAGGCCGGACTAAGGTTGCCTCTGCCACCCTTCGTGCGAGAGGTACTCAATACCTTAGTCCTCTCATCGAGCCAGCTGCAAACCAATGGCTGGAGGTGTATGGTGGGATGCTACATCTTGTGGCAAAGAGTAGGGAATAAAGAACTGACCTCAAACGAGCTCTTTTCCCTGTATAGTCTTAAGTCTCTGGGAGGTCAGGGACTTTATTACTTCTCTTCTCACCCGGGTCAGGGCGGCTCGCTAGTGACTGGCCTGCCATCTTCCACCAGAACTTGGAAGAGAAAATGGTTCTTTGCCTCGGGGGACTGGGAGGCTTCACCGGATGAGCTTCGCCCTCTGGAGCGCAGGGTCCGAGCTTATTTTGCTCTGCCAGGTCGAGCTGCACCCAGACCTTCTTGAGTCTCTGATGCTTTTTACCTCTGCTTTTTAGTTTCAATTCTGACGTGTATCCCTTTATCTGTGCAGCTTCAGTAGCCATCAGGGTAGCTCTGTCGGCAATGCAAGAGAGGCAGATTCGAGCTGCCCGTGCTTGTTCCCTTGAAGAGAGGAATTTTCGTAACCTAATCACCTTAGATTCCGTTTTTGAGTTAGGTCAGCTCGCGAGTAGGATAGTCTCGTTGTTCACATTTCACATGTCATATCTCCACACATTCTTTAGCCTGACACGTTTCCTTATGTTTTGGACAGGTATGGCGCCGAAGGCGGTTTCCAAATCCCGCAAGATTCTTGCCAGGCTTCTTGAGTGCGGAGAGAGCTCGGCGGAGCCCCCGAGCAAAAGGATGGCCACGGAGACTCAGAGGCAACAAAGGTTGCCTCAGTCATTCGTGTGCGGGTCCGGGCAGCCTCTGGGCTCATCCCCTGCAAGGGCTGAGCCTCTGACTGCCCAGTCTCCCGCTTCTGAGGTTCCGGTCGTCAATGTGCCGGATACCTGGGATTCCCGGGTGGAACCGTCTGCGGGCCGACCTGCAACTCGTGCCAGCTCGTCTGGCACTCCAACAGCATCTACTGAAGCAGGGCCTGCTCGCACCCCTGCTGAGGTCGGATCATCGATGTCCCCCTCAAGCTCCCCGGGCTGCTCACACTACGGCTGCTCGTGGTGCCGAGCCGCGCGAAGACCAGGTCGATATGCCTCCAATCACGGAGCAGTTCGCGACCTGGAAGGAGGGGGTTAACGCATACATGGACATTAACCACAGTATTCGTTAGGATCTAAGCTCGCTCGCGACGTCAGATCCTGATTAAATGGTCGGAGTCGCGATTGAGAGCAGTCCCAGGGTGAGCTGACTGCCTTTTCTTTTTCTTTTTTCAACTTATTCGCTTTGCTGCTGCACCACTAACCGTAGTAACGTGTTTTTGTAGGACTCGGCCTTATTAATAATGATCCGTCAGAAGATGGCCGAGTGGACCCACCAGATGCAAAAAGCTCTAGTCGCGACGTCCTCCTGGAAGACAAAAACTGAAGCGATGAAGGTCGAGCTGAAGAGAAAGCTGTCTGAGCTGGCGACGGCCCAGACGAAATTGCAGACAGCCCAGTTTGAGCTGAATGTGGCATAGTCGAGCTGGAGGTGTCCCAAGCGCAAGTCCAGTCTCTCCAGGAGGCGCTGAGGGAGACTTCGGCCAAGGCTCAGTCGGAAGAAAACAAGGTCGAGTCGCTCGAGGCTGCTCTCAAGACGGCCGAGGAGGAGAAAGTAGACCTGGCCAAACTTTTGAAGGAGGTCCAGCTGAAGTCTTTGGCTAATGCCAAAGGTGCGGAGGCTAAGTTTGAGAAGCTGAACGCACTCTCTGAGGAGCTATACAACCATGGCTTCCGGGATTGCAGGCGGCTTGTCCTTAAACATTTTCCCGATCTCGACCTTACTCCCGTCGACAACGACGAAGACGAGGATGAGGTCGTGGGGGAAGGACCTTCCAAAGGGTCTGCTGCTCTGTCTGGAGCCAGTCCATCTAACGCCGCTGAAGGCTGAAATATCTTGTATTTATTTATTTTTATTTTTTGTAAAAATGTAAGAAAATCTTGCTTTAATACAAGCCCTTCAGAGGCATATTTTGGCAAACTGTGTGTAGCATTCATTTTATTTTATGTATGAATGAATCTTGGAACTGCTTTAGAAACCTTTGTAATCAGTACAGCTTGGTAACATAAATCCGATCATTATATTGGAGTAGGCGACTAGTCGTAAGGCCTCGATAGTATGGTAGTCAGCTCGGAATGTCGCTGTGTACTTTGAACGATTAGGTCGCTTCGGTTATGAGTGAGTGAGGTGTCAATACAACACTTGCGAAGCAATTTTAAAGCAATTTTATTGAATCACCGCCTTAGAATACATACTTTATATAAGGCCCTGCTCGTTCATGGATAGTAGATCTTCAGATGATCAGCATTCCACAGATGGGAAAGGGGTCTACCCTCCATGCTTTCGAGCCAATAAGTACCGGGACGACGTGAGCTGAGCACTCTATATGGCCCTTCCCAGTTGGGGCTGAAGACGCCGATTTTCTCTTTGATACTGACGTTTTTGAGGACTAGGTCGCCAACTCGGAACCGCCGCTCTTTTACTCGAGAGTTATAGTATCGCTTAACTCGTTGCTGATATGCTGCCAGTCGTATTTGGGATGCCTCTCGTACTTCGTCGAGCAGGTCCAAGCTCGTCCGCAGCTGCTTTTCGTTTTGATCAGGTCGGTGTTAGCTCATCCTGCTCGTGGGCATCCCGACCTCTACTGGCACGACGGCTTCAACTCCAAAAGCCAAAGAGAAAGGTGTTTCTCCGGTGGTGGACCGAGCTGTGGTTCGGTAGGCCCAGAGTACTCCAGGGAGTTCGTCTGCCTAAGCGCCCTTTTTTTCTCCGAGCTTTGTTTTGAGATGGTTCTTGATGATCTTGTTTATTGCTTCGACCTGTCCATTGGCTTGCGGGTGATGAGGAATACACGTTTTTAATGCCCAAACCTTTACAGAAATTGCGGAACCTTTTGTTGTCAAATTGTCGTCCATTGTCTGTGATTATTGTATTCGGGATCCCAAATCGACACACGATTGCTTTCCAAATGAAATCTGTCGTCTTCTTTTCTGTGATGCTGGCTAATGATTCCGCTTCCGCCCACTTTGTGAAGTAGTCGACGGCGACGATTGCGTATTTAACTTGCCCTTTCCTCGTCGGGAGAGGGCCAATGATATCGACTCCCTATTGAGCGAACGGCCACGGTCCGGACATGGGAGTGAGCTCTTCGGGCGGCATGTGAGGAATGGGAGCGAATCGTTGGCATTTATCACACTTTCTAACAATCTCTTGGGCATCTTGCTGAATGGTGGGCCAATAATACCCCTGTCGGATTACTTTTTGTGCAAGAGCTCGAGCACCGAAATGATTCTCGCAGCAACCAAAATGGATTTCACGTAACACGTAGTTGGCTTCTTCAGGTCCCAAACAGCGTAGACACGGGAGGGAGAACCCCCTTTTGTAGAGGACCCTGTCTATCAAAGTATATCGAGCTGATCTATAGCGGATGCGCTGAGCTTCTTTTTGATCGGCGGGTAATTCGCCCGACTGTAAGAACCGGATGATAGGATCTCTCCAATCTGGAATTGCCGATACTGGAAAAACCCTTGCAGATTCGTTTGACGATATGCTTCGTTGTGGGAGGAACTCGATGGGTACCATCCTACCGAGCTCGTCGTCTGCTGATGATGCGAGCTTCGTGAGAGAATCTGCATTCATATTTTCGCCCCTCGGGATCTGAACAATTTTGCACTGATCAAAACGCAACAATAGCTCTTGAGTTTGCTTCAGGTATGCAGCCATTTTTGCTCCTTTTGCTTGATATTCCGCGGTCACTTGACCGACCACAAAGTGCGAGTCGCTGTGTATCCTTATGGATCGTATTCCTATTTTAGAGGCGAGACGAAGACCGGCTAAAAGGGCCTCATATTCAGCTTCATTGTCTGAAGCACGGAATCCAAACTGGAGAGCATATTGAATTTGGACTCCGTCCGGTGAGGTCAAGACGAGACCAGCTCCGCTGCCTTGTGAATTGGAAGATCCATCAACATGAAATAACCAAGCCGGTGTGTCACAATTATTCTTTGGAGGTTGGTCGGACTTGTGGTTGTCCTGAATTTCGTGGGGCTCGGTTAACTCGACGATGAAGTCAGCCACGGCTTGACCTTTGATCGCAGCTCGAGGTTGATATTGTATGTCGAATTCACCAAGCTCAACGACCCATTTGACGAGACGAACTGAGGTTTTCAGGTTTTACAGTACCTGCCGCAGCGGTTGATCGGTCAGCACAGTTATCGGGTGTGCTTGAAAGTATGGCCTCAACTTCCGAGCTGAAGTGATTAATGCCAAAGCCAGCTTCTCTATTTTCGGATATCGCGTTTTTGAGTCGAGTAGAGCTTTGCTGACGTAATAAACGGGCCTTTGTATTCCTTTGTCGTCCCGAACAACTACCGAGCTGACCGCTGCCGGTGAAACTGCATAGTACAAGAGTAGTTCTTCTTTATGCGCCGGTTTGGACAGCAGCGGTGGAGAGCCGAGGTAGGCCTTTAGCTCGATAAAGGTTTGCTCGCATTCCGAAGTCCAAGTCATCTCCTTGCATTTGCGCAGCTGCTTGAAGAAGGGAAGGCATCGATCCGTAGCTTTTAATACGAATCTGTTGAGTGCCGCGATCCTTTCTGTGAGCCGCTGGATTTCCTTCACTGTGCGAGGTGAGCTCATGTGGAACAGGGCCTGAATTTTTTCGGGGTTGGCCTCAATTCCTCGCTGGTTTACCATGAAGTCGAGGAACTTTCCCGAGCTTACTCCGAAAGCACACTTGTTAGGGTTGAGCTTCATTCGATATTTCCGTAATATCTTGAATGCAGTGCAGAGGTCATAGACATGGTCCTCCGACCGCTTGCTTTTGACGAGCATATGTCCACATATACTTCCATAGTCCTACGAAGTTGATCTGCGAACATCTTATTCACCAGTCGTTGGTAGGTCGTTCCGGCGTTCTTGAGCCCGAAAGGCATGACTTTATAGCAGTATAGGCCCCGATCTGTAATGAACGCAGTCTTTTGCCTGTCGGGAGCGTACGTCTGGATCTGATTATATCCAGAGTAAGCGTCCATGAAACTGAGGAGCTCGTGCCCAGCAGTTGCGTCAACGAGCTGATCTATCCGTGGTAGGGGGAAACTGTCTTTAGGACAGGCTTTGTTCAGGTCGGTGTAGTCCACACAGACCCTCCATTTCCCATTATTCTTCTTGACAAGGACGACGTTCGCCAGCCATTCTGGATAATGTATTTCTTGGACAAATCCCGCCTTGCGTAATTTCTGTACTTCTTCTTCGATTATCGTGTATCTTTTCGTGTTGAAAGTACGCCTTTTTTTACGGACCGGTCTGGTGGTTGGGTCGACGTTTAGCCGGTGGACCATTACCTCCGGGCAAATTCCGGGCATCTCTTCATGGGACCACGCAAAAACATCCACATGCCCCTTCAGAAAGGTGGTCAGGCTCTCTCGTATCTCGTCCTTCAAACATGACCCGATCTTGATGATCCTAGTCGGATCGGTCTTCGATAAGGGAATGTCGATCAATTCTTCGGCAGGCGACCCGCGCTCTTTCTCTTCTTCTCTTGGGTCGAGGGAGGTCGTATGAGATACGGTTGATACCGTACTTTTACTTTTCCCTCGTAGGGAAAGCTCGTAGCAACGACGGGCTTCCTGCTGATCTCCTCTGACTACACCGATTCCTTCGTCAGTTTCGAATTTCATTGCAAGGTGATAGATGGAAACGGCAGCTTTGAGAGCTCGCAGGATAGGGCTGCCGATGATGGCGTTATAGGCAAAGGGGGTATTTAAAACAAGGAAATCAACCATAATTATTTTCTAGTTGGGTTCTTCCCCGGCGGTAACTGGCAGAGTTATTTCTCCTTCAGGCATAATGCTATCCCCTGTAAATCCGGTCAATGCTGTTTTGACCGGTCTCAGCCTGGATCGGTTGATCTTCATTCTCTCAAAAGCTGAAGTGTACAGGATATCAGCCGAGCTCCCCGTGTCAACCATCATCCTGTGGAGCCTCTTGTTGGCGACCACCATCGAAACGACGAGGGAGTCATCATGTGGGTGTACGATCCCTCGAGCGTCCTCTTCGGTAAACGTTATTGCTTGCGAGGTCACCTTTGCGACCTTTGCAGGTCGGTTGGTGATGTTCACAGAGGGCCCTGGTTGGAATGTTCTTCCTTGCTGTACATAATTTTTGCAGGAGTTTCCGGAATCTCCAGTGGTAGGCCCCCCGAAGATCATGTGGATTTCTTCCATAGGATTATTACTCTGTTCCTCCGTTAGGTCTGCGGCTCGACCTTCATCTCTCCGGCCATCCGAACGCTGAGCGATGTAGTCTTTCAAAAATCCTTGCTGAATGAGGGCCTCTATCTATCGCTTCAAGTCAAAGCAATCCACGATGTTGTGACCGTGGTCTTTATGGTATAAACAGTACCTTGATTTCGACCTTCTATTGGGGTCGGTCTTTATCTTCGCAGGTCGTTCGAAGGTGTGCTTGCTTTTTTCTGCTAAGTACACCTGCTCGATGGTTTTGTTGAGCGGTGTGTATTTTTCAAAATGTGGTGTCGGGAATTTTGTGCCTCGGGTAGACCTGTTCCGAACTGGAGACCTTCGTTCTGATCTGTGTCTTTTTGAGCTGTCGCTATCTTGGCGATCCTTATTCTTGGCCGATAGTCGATGAGCATTGACCAATTCCTCGGCGTTGATATGTTTGGCTGCCCGATCCAAGAATTTGGCCAGGGATTGAGGCGGCTCTTCCCTGACAGACCAAAGGAAACGTCGATCACGTAGTCCCCCGATCATAGTATGTAACAATACATCTTGTGAGAGATTTTCGATTTGTACAGCTTCAGAGTTGAAACGCGCGAAGTAGTCCTTTAACGACTCTTCCTCTTTCTGTTTGATTGCGGCAAGGTGAGTTGAGTGCTTCCTCGGATCGGTGCTTCCGATGAACTGAGTAGCGAAGGCCCTGCTCAGTTGGGAGAACGAGCTGATGGTCCTCGGTTTCAAATTGCGAAACCAAGTCCACGCTGAACTTGTCAAGGACAACGGAAAAGCCTTACACATAATGTGTCCGTTGGCTCCGAGGAGGTCCATTCGGACTTTGAAATTTTCTAAGTGCTCTGCCGGATCTCCTATCCCTGAATATTGCTTCAGCTGAGGAACTTTAAACCCTTTGGGAAGGGGTTTTTCGTGAATTTTGGCGGTGAACGGTGATTCAGATGAGTCGACCAGTGCATCCACTGCGATTGGTGCTCGGGCTTGCTGTGCTCTCTGAATAAAGTCCATTTGTTCCCGGAGTTCTTTCAACTCGGCTTCCAATGGGCTTAAGTTGTCGTCCACCCGGTTGCTGTCTTCACAATTAGCTCGTTCATGCTCGAGACAAGCCGTCCTCCGCTCCTCGAGCCTATGCCGTAGGTCGCTAGCAGGCAAGCTTGTTACTGGCCGAGATCTGGCCCCGGTTGATTGGCTGGCGGCCTTGTTTTCTTCAACCGGACTAGGGTGTTGAGAACGCTGTGACTGCCGAGTTTGGTGAGAGCGCTGGGATTGTTGAGGTTGAGGGTGAGTATGCTGAGGCCCTTCACGGTCTCTGTTATTTACGACTGCTGGATGGACCAGACCGGTTAACAGAGCTTTAATCTCGTCCAGTCTCTGGTTCACGTAGCCGAATCGTTCGTCAACGCCCCCCATCTTTTGGGTGACCCCTCCGACCTGTTCTTCGAGAAGGGACAACCTGACTCCCCGATTACGAGGCCTCTGTTGTCCCCCCTGCTGAGCAAAGTTAGGAGAGTTCCCATCGAGCTGGATGGCGGGCGTGTTGGGAAACAATCCTTCATTCTCCAGAGATTTGATCGTCTGAAGGTCCGGTGATCGCGGGTGCTTTCCCTTTATATTTTCTCTTTCCAGCCATGATGAAAAGGAGGGAAGATGTCGAGATCGTCTTAAGCGATTAGGTAACAACACGGACTTCCTGGTTAAAGGAATAAGGAGTGTTCCCACAGACGGCACCAATCTGTTGATGCTGAAAATTAGTCAACAGACGAGATGAGGATCCTTTGATCTTGATGGTTGGATGACATTGATCAGCTCCTTGAGAGAAGCCTAGATCTGGACCGAAGGTTTCTTGGGAAAGTAAAGCACAAAGGAAAGCTAAGGGGGTGGCTGGGGTCTAGCCGTTAGCCCTCTGATGCTTAAGTTAGTTGGATCTTGAAAGATTAAATATCTCTTTTTTTATCAGTTTTTGTGTCGTACCTTGATAATGAAGAGAACATATCAATTTATATACTTAGGTCGTGGGATTACGTTCCATTTCTACAGCCGTGATGCTCGTAGAGGAAATCTCGGATCTCTAAGATTTCCTGAGTTGTCCCGTGATCTTCAGGAGATCTTTGGCGAGTTGGTTAGAGATTTCCCGGATTCTTTTCCTCTTATTACACGCAAACTTGAGAGAATCGCAGTAACGGAACCAGCTCGTTATAATGCAAAAGGTTCGCCTTATGAGGTCGTTCATAGGGATCGCCTTCTCTCTCTAGGCTAGGTCAGTCAGACTTGACGACCTGTTTTCGGGTCATTCTGTCTATCATCAGGTCGGATTCGAGCTGAGCAGGCTAATCCAGATCTATCCCCAGGTCAGCTCGTATTCTTCTTACAACAGGTCACTTCTGGCGATCAATCGATCAGTGTCCAGCGATCAATCGGAGGGTGTAAAAAGTGTCCAGAGAGTTTTTCCAAATTTCTTAAAAATTTACATTCTAGCGATTGATCTATAGGATGGGCGACCAATCGCTCAGGTTGGGCAATCAATCGCTCACGCTACACTTTAGTCTAGCAACAATTTTGTCAATTTCTACTGTAAGCGATTAATCGCTCAAGTCTGTCGATCAATCGCTCAGGCTAAGCGATCAATCAATGAATCAATCTCTGGATCAATCTTTAGAAATTGCAACTTTCTGCATTTTACTTTAATGGCACTACAGCTCTACACTTTGGTTTTTCTGGCCCTGTCAGGTCTTTTAACATGATTTCTTTTGTGTTTTTCTTTGTTTTTCAACTCCATCTTCCATAGCTTCTTTCTTCCAATCTTGGGCTTTCTTCCTTTGATCAACAAGGTGTCCTAAAGCGGTCTTTTAGCATTGAATTCAAAAGGTCTCTCTCTCTCATTCCTACAATCACAAACCATGCATTAAATTATTCTTTAAATCATGAAAACCATGCATAATGTGTGATGAATTGGGGCTAGATTATGCACAATTCAGAGCTCAACAAACTTGTAGGTCTGTCTTCTGATTTTAGGCTTCTTGATAAACGCTTTCTTCCTTAGATTCCGAAGTACGTCCCATTGCCAATGTTTCATAGCATGTGGGAACCCTTAACAACTGATGATGTCATTCTTCATGAGAATTATCATGTGAGATCAAAATGTTACCTTCATCCACTTTGTGAAGTAATCGACTACCACAAATACGTGCACATGACCGTTAGATGATGCCAAGTCGATCTTTCTGCTGATGTAGATACCTCATACAAGGAATAACTAAAGCATTGTTAGGTTGTAGAGCTATGAAGCACACACATGGATACAGTGTGCATGCTCCTGACACTTGAAGTGTTTTCTGACATATTGATAGTAATAGGTCTTCATCGAACCACAAGATTTCTTCCGCTGTTATGCTTTTGTCTATGCATGCTCCAAAGTGGAATGCGGGCACGGTCTTGACATCTTCTTCTTGATAGGCTTGATTTTAGGCTTTGTTGATAAGCTTTTGATTGAGTTCGGACAAGTGTTCATAGGATGGAAGCTTGGGAAGTCATAACTTCAAGAATTGGATCATCCTCTGCTTATTTTCTAGGGATAAGGACTCTCAATGCGCACTTCCATAAAGGTTTTGGGAGATCATAGGTTTGCAATTTTCAAATTTTGCACGATGACATTGGCTTCTGGTTCAAACTTTCGAGGAGACCCTCTTAGTTCGGGAGTCAGCTCATCATTTTTCATATTATTGGCTTGGTCCAAACTCTTGAGTTTGAAGTCTAACTCTAGATTGAAATCGTATGAGTCAACTTCATACTCAAGTACTTTGACAAACAGACTTGACATTTTATTGCTTCAAGATTTTTGAAAGATTTCTGATTTTTTCGTTGGCTTTGAAAGATTTTCTGGTTTTTTAGAATTTTGTGAATATCTAAAAAATTTAAACTTATTGGATTTTGTGAAATTTTGAATTTTTTTTTCAAATATTCGATGTTTTGGGTTTTTAAATCTTTTTTTTTTTTTTGAAGTTTTCTTTTAAGAACCCCGAGCAAGACGGCAATGCGAACCAGGGGTTGCCTAATGGTTGCCTAATTCGGCCCGGGGAGCTGAGCACTACCAGCTTTTATTGTGTCGTCATGGGGCTACAAACCTGCTACTGCCCTGCACTCATTCCCCTCAGGAGGTAGGGCTAAAAGGATCAGTAGGCCAACCCTATCGTTGTGCCCAAACGTCATGATAGATCTGGAATTGCGCTCCGAGTCGGCGTAGGATGCGATTTCTCCTGGCTTATCCCCAATGCATTGCAACTCTTTGGGTTCATCTAGCTGAGGTGGGACTAGGACTATGGTCCAATCCATTAAGGGAATTCTTGCCCCTTGCTTGAGTCTCCTTTGGGCAGCTTTATCAGACTCAATCTACTCGCTTGATCATCGAAGGTGGAATCCAGCTCATCATCAGGGTAGATAATCCCTCCATTGATACACTGGATTAGTGTACAGATGCAAGGATTGCCTTCTTCTTGATGACCCCGTCTTCTTCTAATACCTTCGTGCTTTGGTTTCCTAATCCGAGTAGGTTGATATCGTAGTCTTCTTCTATCCACATCTTCTTAAACCTCCATGATTCGGGCCGAGTCTTGATATTCAAGCCGATAGTAGAAGGTTTGACGCTCAGCCAGAAGGAAGACGTAGATCAATTCGATGGGACATGCACGAGGGAAGCAATTCGCATTATGAAACTTGAGATTTTGGTATGAAACTTCCTCATCAAAGCGTTGTGCGTCCATGGCTAGGATTATAGGCTCTCGAAGGTTGGATTCTACCATGAGAATTTATTCGGGATCGATGATGATGGTGATCGCCATATCTCTGAAGATGTGCTTGACCCTCTGGTAAAGATTTGAAGAGATGACATCGATTTTGTGAAACCAAGTCTGATCAGGAAGGAGATGGAATGAAGTTGAGATGTCTAAGACCTGAAGAGTGATGGTTGATGTTTTTGAATTGATTTGGACCTAGACATTAATCTCCCCTTCAACCTATCTTTTGGAATTATCAGATGTGGGTTGGAGGACTAATGGCTGAACAGAACTAGGCAGGTCCTTTTGAGGAGTAGAGCTTACTCCCTTGATAGTTGCCATGAAGAGAATGTAAAAATGACTAGACAACCTCAAAGATGATTGAATCCAAACATGATGGAGATTGTCAAGGCTGAGGTGTTAAAGCTACTAGATGTAGGTATCATTTACCCCATCTCGGATAGCCAACGGGTGAGTCCTACTCAAGTTATCCCTAAGAAGTCTGGTATTGTAGAGAACGCCAACAATGAGCTTAGACCAACTAGAGTGACCACCGGTTGGCGTATGTATATAGATTATTAGAAGCTAAATACGGTCACTAGGAAAGACCACTTTCCTCTCCCATTCATGGATCAAATTTTAGAGAGGTTAGCGGGTCATTTCTATTATTGCTTCCTTGATGGCTATTCCGGCTACAACTAAATTGAGATAGCCCAAGAAGACTAAGAGAAAACCACATTTACATGCCCGTTCGGCACCTTCACCCATCGAAGGATGTCAATTGCACTATGTAATGCACCTGCCACATTTCAACGATTTATGTTGAGTATTTTCTCGAACATGGTGGGAGAGTTTCTTGAGGTATTCATGGATGATTTCTCTAGTTTTGGTTGTACATTCGATGAGTGCATTAATCAGTTAAAATTGGTCTTGACTAGGTGTGAGGAGAAGAACCTTGTCTTAAACTGGGAGAAGTGTCATTTTTTGGTACAAAGAGGAATAGTCCTTGAAGATATCATCTCATCCAATGGAATAGAGGTAGATTGGGCCAAAATAGACATTATTGATAATCTACCACCACCCAAAAAATCATACGCGATGTGCGGTCCTTCCTTGGACACACTGGATTTTATCGAAGATTCATAAAGGATTTCAGCCATATCTCTAGGCCTTTATATAACCTTCTCCAAAAGAAAAACCAATTTGAGTGGAGTGTCGAATGTTAATTAGCCTTTTCAAAGCTAAATGACATGTTGACAACTGCACCTATCATGCAACCAATGGATTGGTCCGTTCCTTTTAAGTTGATGTGTGATGCGAGCAATTATGCTATTGGGGCGGTGTTAAGACAAAGGATAAGATGCCCCACATTATCTACTATATGAGTGGGACCTTGAATCCCCCCAAGTCAATTACTCGACTACGGAGAAGGAGCTCCTAGTGTTCGCTTCCCCAAGTTGCAATGTAGTAATAATCTCAGTAAGACCGAGGTCGATCCACGTGGACTTGTGTAGGAACCCACAAAACACTTCCAATGGTTTCTAATTAAGAACTAACTAAACAGGATTTTGGAATTGAATGTAGATAAATATTTTGAACTAAAAGTGAATATAATCAATAATAAAGAACACTAGGGGTTCAAGGATCCACTTGTAGCAATCCTTGATGCTTAATTTGTTGTGGTTTCTCACTTACTCAACTAGAATTGAAATTAATCCTATCTATCCGGATGATAGAGCAGTTAAAACAAACAATCTGTCATATGTGTGATTCATGTATATGATTCCCTCAATTCAAGTTAGGACTTAAGCACACTCAATTACATAGGTCAATCTTAGTTCCAATAGATTAAGATCACAATCATAATCATCATTAAACTCTGTCACAAAGTATAACTAGATCATGATTTGAACTTGATTCAAATCACATACACAATCACACATAAGCATAAATTCTAGAAAAGTAGAACTCTTGGCATGAAGTCCCCACATGAGAATCCAAGGTCTAGAGCGTATTGAATCCGATTCCTCGGAGCGTACAGGTCTAGAACCATTCAAAATAATTAAGAACTCAAGCAATTCTTCTAAACATTCATGAGCCATCATAAGACTAAGAAAGAATACTTAGAGCTTTATTCAAGCTTCAAACCATGGTTCCTCACTAATAGTCCAACTTGAAACCAAAACGAATGAATTAAAACGTCTTAGATTCACTACAAGCTTCACCTCTTAACCTTAGCTAAGAGGTTTAGTCGTTCATGATCCAAGGAAACATGAAAGCAACTAAGAAAACATAAAAACTAGAAGAACAAACTAGGAGGAGTTGTAGAACTCCGGATCTGACTTCCGCCGCCTCCCACCGTGGTAAATCTCTTTTAGGATGCCTTAGGAACGAGCTAAAGGAGTCCTTTTATAGGTTTGAGGCCCTAGATGCGAAGAAACTTCGAGAAATCCACAAAAACTGTGCTTTGCGCAGCAAATTCAAAGTTTATAGAAGAAGATCTGTTACGCAAATGACCGATCGCACGACCGGTCTAAGCTTACGGACGACCGGTAGTAAAAGGCCAAAAATCGTCCAGTGAGTTTTCTAGAAATTTGAACCCAAATTTTTAATTCAACGACTGGTCGAACGACTGGTCTGATTAATGGACAATCGGTCATGATTAGCCCAGCAATGTTGGCAGCAGGGGTCCTCCTATTGAGTGTTCGGACCTGGTTGGATGACCAGTCCTGGGCTATGGACTACCGGTCGGACGACCGGTGTTCAGTGCAATTTTCTACACTTCCTTCTTCTCTCCTTTGCTTTCTTTCTTCCACCTTTTCGCGCTTAGTCTTTTGATCTTCAATGCTTATAAACAACGTCTCTAAGCCTCCAATTGATGAATTCTCTCTCTCATTCCTACAACCACAAAACCATGTTGGGTCTTTAATCATGTATTTCAAGCATAGTTAGTGATGAAATGGGGTTAAAATATACACATTTAAGAGCTTAACACCTAGCCGTTGTTTTTTACTTTAGATAAATTCAGGCCTTACTTGATCGGATCTAAAGTCATTATCTATACGGATCATGCGGCGCTAAAACACCTTCTTTCTAAGAAGGATGCTAAACACTGCTTGCTTAGATGGATCCTACTTCTTCGGGAATTCAACTTAGAAATCAAAGATAAGAAGGGAGTAGAGAACATGGTAGCGGATCATCTATCCCGCCTAGTTTTGCCTGATTCTATTGACGAGTCACCTATTAAGGATTCATTCCCTGATGTGAAACTCTTTGTTGCTATGCATCCACCATAGTACGCTGATATAGCGAACTATCTTTCCACAGGTGCGATGCCGACTCATTGGATTGCGCAAGATAAATGGAAATTTCTAAGGGAAGTGTACATATTTTTCTGGGATGAACTTTTACTCTTTAAATATTGCCCAGACCAAATTATTAGGAGATGTGTCCTTGATGACGAATAAAAGTTTATCATCTCCTTTTGCCATAGTCAAGCATGTGGGCGTCATTTTTCTGCCAAAAAAATCACTACGAAAATTCTACGAAATTCTGGCCTACCTTGTTTAGAGACTGTTAAAACTAAAAAATAGCTCAAATGCAATTTTCTTGTGTTATGTTATTTTGGGGTTCTGAGTAATAGAAGCATTCATAGACAATCGTATGCATTCACAAAGTATACATGAGAAAGCATCGTAAGGCGAATTTTATTCAGAGATTCCAAGTTCTTTTACATTCCAGGCTGTGATACTGGTTACGAGCCCTTAATTACATCAATGGATGATCACCCTTGATTAAAAGGCAAAAGTAAATGAATGTTTGCATCATATATAAGTTAAATAAAGCATTAAAAGAGCATAAATATAAACAAAGCATACCACAAACAACAAAGATTTTTACGTGGAAACCCTTATGGGAGAAAACCACGGCACAAAGCGACAAGATTCCACTATGAATATCGTTATACAATAGATGAAATGCTAGGGAGGGAGCCCAGATAGATCGAGCAAGTAATTTAAATCATCAGGGACTATGGTCTTGAGTTCATGGTCGCAGAGACCAAGTTTCAAATTTCTTATAGACTGAGCCATCGTTTAGACAAGTTAAATGCTTGTCCCATTTCTTTCGGATGTTCTTAGTTGAGTAGATTTTAATCAAGTCATGTATCATAGTGTCATTGATCGTCTCTGTGGACGGAATGACTTTCAGGAAGACATGCCACGATTCCCATGTAGTGCCTCAAAGTGTCATTGATCGTCTCCATGGACAAAATGACTTTTAGGAAGACACGTCATGGTTCCCATGTAGTGCAACACAGTGTCATTGATCATCTCCGTGGACGGAATGACTTTCAAGAAGACACGCCATGGTTGTCGTGCTTAACACAATGTCATTATCTATTACTATGAATGGGTGACCACTGGAAGGCATATTACGGTTGTCATATGATATAAAAAAGTGTCACTGACCATCTCCCGGATGGGTGACTTTTAGGATACATCATGGCTGCTAGATGGTACAACACAGTGTCATTGATCGTCTCCATGGACGGAATGACTTTCAGGAAGACACATTTATGGCTGCCAAATGGTACAACACAGTATCATTGATCATCTCCGTGGACAGAATGACTTTCAAGAAGACACATTATGGCTGTCGATGGTGCAACATAGTGTCATTAATCGTCTCCGTGGACGAAACGACTTTCAGGAAGACACTCTGTGATTACCTTAGCTACTCAACTGATGGACCCCACTTTGGATGGGAAGTACATCAACTAGTTTTAGCGATAGTAGTTCATAATGAAGTATTTCAGGTGTTTTGGAACTCTTTGGTTGTGGTTTTCTATGATAACCATAGTCCCTTTGATTTAGTTTCACATCTCGATTCGGGATGAATAAAATTCACATAATGGATACAAGGAGCACAAAGTAAATATACTTGATTACATACTCGAGAGAAGATTGCATTTATGCTTGATGTGTATCAGATGAATTATGTATTTGATTTGGTTAATCTGCTTTAAACAAGTCTTTAATTCAACCATATCATTGTTAATAATCGATGTTTCAAGCGATTGGATCACTCGGATAGGCCGTGTCGAGCCACATTTCTTTGAAAAGTTTAAGTTCGATAGACTAGATCAGCCATTTCTGATGCCTGCAAATGGCTAAGTATCAGGTCTGATAAGTGCCTGTTTATGACAATTTCTGATAAACGATACTGTAAATGCTTGACTCGGCTATTTTGTAGCATGAGAATGCTAAGTTTGCCTTGGCGTCGATGAGATCGCGGTTAATTTATTTGGCATTGGTCGATTTCCGAGCCAATAGAGCACTTCCTAAGGCTGAAAATGACTAAGTACTTGGCTTGTTTGTGGTCTGATCAGGATATTTGGTGAATACCAGTAGTGATCATCTTCGAACAGTGATGGATCATGTCCACTAGGATCGCAACAGTGCTGGATCCACTTTGACGTTAGTGCGATCGCATTTTGTTTCTCTTTTCATTACTCGATTTTCAAGCCAACAGGGCACTTCCCAGGGCTGAAAATAACTAAGTACTTGGGCCTGTTTATCACTTAATTAGGGTTTTCAAGCATCGTGAAAGTCGATAGCCTCATTGCGGTGCATCATTATGATGTGTTACGTTGTGGAGAAGATAAGTCTCTCTCTCGGCATCAGTCGAATTCTGCCCGATTCTTCTTGATTTTGGCCATTTTTCGTTCTTTTGGAAGGATTTTTGGGTTTGCAAATTTGGCTATGTGTTGGTCATTTTTTTTTTTAAATCAGTGATTTAGGCGATTTATCATTGACCGTTGCGAAATCTAATCCGGGGGATGGATAGATATTGCCGAGGTGTATCTAAGAGGGTAAGCACGATCAGAAGGAGGGCCAGATAGAAACAGGGCCACACCAAGGAAGATCCTAAGTCCTTACTAATGTCCAGGCGCATACCCAGGGAGGTGTGGGCACATGTGCCCTGGAGTGGGCGCACGTAGCCCCACCCCAAGCGCATGTGAGAGAAAAAGTGAGGGAGAGAGAGAGAGAGAGAGAGAGAGAGAGAGAGAGAGAGAGAGAGAATGGAAGGGTGGTGAGCGCATATTGCCTCTCCCAGGCGCATGTGCCTGCCCCATGGGCGCATGTTGCATGACGGAGTGAGGAGAGAGAAAATAAAAGGGAGGTGGGCGCATGTTGCCTCTCCCAGGTGCATGTGCCCTCTCCACTTAGTGAATTTCAAGCTTTTAAGAAGGTGGGTGCATGTCCCCCTTTTCGGTGAGGGTTTCTGGCAAGGGGATGGGCCAGGTTCCTTTCTGGTGAGGATTCCGGTAAGGTATTCTGGCGAGGGTTCTACCACTTACAGCGCTCTGGCGGTCCTCTTGAAAAATGAAGAAAGTCCCTTTCTAAGAAAGCGAGTGTGCTATTTATAGCAGGTTAATCAGGTCCTGGGTCCAAGAAAATCAAATTTTACTAAGCATATGTATTTGTGGAGAGGATTCATGCGCATGTTGAAGGGGTGTGGGCGCATGTGCCCTCCGTGGTGGGCGCATGTGGCCACACTTAGCCAATTTTTGGGATTTTGTAACTTTTGAAAGAGAGATGTGCTCCCATGAGCATGTGGTATGGGCATGGGCGCATGTCTCCTTGTGGCATGCGCATGTCCCTCCTGTGGTGTACGCATGTATCCATACTTAGAATATTTTCAAACTTCAGGCTCCGACTGTCCAAAGGACAGGTACCTTTTCAGAGACTGAAGTCACTAACGCCAGGGCACTTTAAGCCTCTCATTAAACTATGAAATGAACGAGTCAGGGTACGGGTGATCAACTGCTGTGAATTTTGCTAGTTCCTTCTCAATTTGGACCCTCCCGGCTGGCTCCAAATAGGGGCAAAATGCACTTTGGTGCGCGCAGGTAAAAGTATACGTCGTATGGCATTCAAATTTGGGAATTAAAGGTTTTTTGACATTTTGGATCATTTGGCGTCAATACGCATGTCATGTCCAGTTCCCTTCAAAAATAGCTTTTATATGCTTTTGGTCCCTTTCAGTCGGATCCATATAGGGTAAAACGCAATTCGAGGTGTGCGGGTAAAGATATGCGTCGCACGACTTTCAAACTTGGTAGTTAAGGGTTTTTTGACATTTCAGATCATTTGGAGTCAATACACATGTTCAGTTCCCTTCAAAAATAGCATTTGCAGGCTTTCGGTCCCTTTCAGTCGAATCCATACAGGGCAAAACACAATTCGGCATGCACAAGTAATAATATGCGTCGCATGACATTCAAACTTGCTGGTTAAGGTTTTTCGGGCATTCCAGATCATTTAACGGCAATATGCATGTCCAGTTCCGCTCTGAAATGTCATCTGTAGGTTTTGGTCATGACTATGTAGGTTAGGGCTGCACTGGCGTTCGATTGCGTTTTACGGGTGTTTTTCTATCTCGGAATCATTTTGAATCATCGTAGATGAACCGTCGTACATTGTTTTATCATGGGTGAGATTTTGAACCCCAACAGAGACACCCATGAGTTTTGCAAAGCATGCGAGCGCTATCAAAAGGTAGGAGGATTGTCCCGTCGGAATAAGATGCCTCTCAACCCAATTCAACATATCGAAGTCTTTGATTGTTGGGGCATTGATTTCATGGGACCATTCCCTCCATCTTTCAGATATGTCTACATATTATTCATTGTAGAGCCCATGTGGGTAGTGGCGATTCCATGTAGAACCAATGATCACCGTACGGTTCTACGATTCCTAAAAGAAAATATTCTATTTAGACTTGGAATGCCTAGAGCCATCATAAGTGATGGTGGCTCTCATTTTTGTAATAGGCATTTTGAAGCCTTAATGAAGAAATATGGCATTACGCATAAAGTGAGTACCCCATACCACCCATAGACAAGTGGGCAAGCTAAAATTTTCAATTGGGAGATTAAACAAATTTCAAAAAAGATGGTGAGGCCGGATCGCAAAGATTGGTTGCTGAGATTAGTCAATGCTCTTTGGCTCATCGTACAGATTATAAGACCCTGATTGGAATGTCTCCCTATAGACTTGTCTATGGGAAAGCTTGCCACTTGCCAGTGGAGCTTGAACACAAAGTCTATTGGGTAATTTGGGCATTGAACTTCAACATTGACAAGGCTATCTCGCTTCACAAACTCCAATTAAATGAGCTTGACGAGATTCGGAACGATGCCTATGAGAGCTCAAGAATTTACAAGAATAGGATGAAAGCCTTCCATGAAAAACACATTTTCAGGAAATCTTTCCATGAAGGCTAAAAGTACTCTTGTATAATTCTCAACTCCATCTTTTTCCAGGTAAATTGAGTCTCGATGGACCAGGGCATATATTATTAAAGAAGTTTTTCCTCATGGGACTGTAGAGATAGAGAATACGGCGAATAGTAACTATTTTAAAGTGAACGGACAACGCCTTACCATTCTTTGAGAAGTTGAATTCGGAGGACATGTCCATTCCTCTGAAGGATCTTGTGTATCCGGTTGATTGATCTCCTATTCTAATGGAGATTCTCTTTCTAGAAGGAGAATTAGGATTAGTTTATTGCTTTCTTAGATTTAGTTGTAGGAGGTAGATTTCCATGATCGACTCTCTCAGGTACTCTTGTTCTCACCCTCTTTTATTTTTATCATTGCACTTATGTGCATGCTTATTGAATATCTTTTTACATTGAGGACAATGTAAGATTTGGTTGGGGGTGAGATTCCTAGATTAATCTAGTATTTTGTGGCATTCCAAGCAATTTTTGTAGGAAAATTTTCAATTTTTCTGAAAATTCAAGAACTCTTTTGGAAAACTTTGTTTTTATGCACTTGGGATGTTATAAGTATGAAAAGACGAGAGATGAATTGATATGATTTTGAGATCTTTGAATTATCTTAAATGTATTAGTTTTTCTATATGAATTCCCCTATTGAATTGATTGATAGAAAGTTTGGAACACTTTTGAGTCTAGTTCACATTACACGATTCTCATAATTGAAGGGATTACGTAGATTGTAGATCGGTTAGACTAAGATTTAAGGTATTGAGGAACCAAGCCGGGGAACTTTGTCCATCCTTGTTCATGAGAAATAAGAAGAAGAAAAGAATGGAAGATATGGATTTCTAAAAATCTTATGTTTATAACGAGAAAGAAAGGAAGTATGGTTATTATTGAAAATTTGTGGAAAATTTTCGAAAAGGCCTACCTATCACCAACGAAGGGAAGGTCTACCCGTAACCTAAGCTGGAAATGGGAAGTAGTGTGAAAGTCGTTGAAGGAACGGTAAGGCAAATTCAATGATGAGCATTCAATCACAACTATTTCCTATGATGTGGATTTAAATGGATGTTGAGACAATGATATTTGTCTGGAAGGTGGGAACCGTAGTTGAGACAATGATAAAGCTGTATATTTGCTATCGACAACAATAAAAGCATGGAATTGAGTACGGGTACCCGGATGTGCATCAGAGCTATCTGTGGTTGGATTTATTTTTAGATATGTGGATGTATGTGTTGGATGATGAATAATACTTGCGATTGAGTATATAAATTAATTGTGTGTGTGTGTGTGTGTGTGTGTGTGTGTGTGTGTGTGTGTGTGTGTGTGTGTGTGTGTTATGGAAGAGGATGTTGAGCAGGGGTCCCTGGAAGGTGGGAACCGCTGCTGCATCTGTCTATCCACGTCGTTAAGGGGTGAGGCCCACTTAAACTTTGCGTATGCCTCATTCTTGAGGTCATTTTATACAATGATCTGGCAAAATAGTTGGATGATATGGATATAACACTTACACCATGGTGGATCCAAATGGATGTTGAGCGGGGGTCCCTGGAAGTTGGAACCGCTGTTGAGACAATGATAATGCTGTACATTTGCTATGGAGAGCAATATGGGCTGCCTGGCCATTTGGACAGGCCCATGTTTCTGTGTAAAAGCCCAAAATTGATGGGTACCTGGATGTGGGTAGCTATCCGTGGTTGATTTGTTTTCATATATGTGAATGTATATGTGGTATATATTATTGGTTGTGTATTACTAGTAAGTAATAAATATTATTAGGTTATTTGTACATGTTGATAATTGACAAAATAGTCATGAACTGTAATTGACAAATTGTTGGTTTAGATGTATCCCAAGACTGTGCATTCTCAGCCAATTCCTCCAAATAGTCCCATGCTTCCTCGGCTTCCTTATTCATGAACTCCCCATTACACATCATTTCTATGAATTAGCGCATGGGTGAAGTTAGTCCTTCATAGAAAAAGCTTATAACCCGCCAAATTTCATAGCCATGATGTGGGCATGCATTCAACAAGTCCTTAAACCTCTCCCAACATTGGAAGAAGGTCTCATCCTCCTTTTGGGCAAAATTCAGGATAAGGCGCCTCAACAATTTCATTTTGTGGGTAGGGAAGAACTTTTTAATGAACTCCCTATGCATATCAGTCCATGCACCAATTGATCTTGGCCTTAATGCATGAAGCCAACCTTTAGCTTTATCTTTAAGAGTAAAAGAAAATAATTTAAGCCTCACCACATCATCAGTTACGTTTGCAAAGTGCATGGTGGTTATTACCTCATCAAATTCTTTAAGGTGTTGATAGGCACTTTCACTGTCTAATCCATGGAATCTCGGGAGGAGTTGGATTACTCCCGGTTTAAAATCTACATTCCCTGCATTTTATGGAAAAACTATGCATGAGGGAGTACTCGCTCTTGCTGGTTGCAAGCAATCACGTAATGTTCTTGGTCGGGGAACATTCTCAACCACATTCTCTCCCGTTTCGGTTTGGTTTTAGCCCAAATTTTGATTGGCCATATTATTGGGTTGATTTACAGCCATACTTTCAGACAAAATTGGAGAATTTAGATGTCTCCTAGCACGTGGTTCTCTGTCAATTCCTTCTACTATTCCCCCTTCACTAATGAGTCGGTTATTAGAATCTCGAGCCCAATGTGGCATGCAAATTCCAAAAGTATGAAGCAAGAAAGAAAGAAGAATTCTTCCTTCCTTTCTTTACTCTTCTCTAAGACCGAAGCACAAGGTGTCTTGCAATGGCTGACCTAGAAGCAAGGATAGAGACCGATTTCTCCTGGTCAATAGGGTTCAGAGAACTCCCCACCCACTCTTTGAATCTTTTGAGAAAAGTGCAGAAGAAAGAAGAAAGAAGAGTAGAGGTGAGAAGAGAAATCTTTGAGCACAAGGTGATCCAAGACGGCAGTGCCGACCAATAAGAATCAAGGCGGCACAAGGCCTACCTATCAGAGATCCAAAAAGGAGTCTCCACCTACTCTACAAGAGATGAATATGATAGGAATGAATAGGAGAAGAAGAAGAGTAAGTTTAGAAAGATAGAACCTGATTTGAGAACTTAAGATGCCTACTTCTTCTTCAACTTCCTAAAAATCCCTGCAAAAGAAAAAATAAAAACAAAACAAACTAAGCTAGTACTAGAATCCTAAAAATCCTAAATAGATACTATTTTCAGAAATTTTGTGAAAAACCGTCAAAGTCCCCGGTAACGACGCCAAAAACTTGTTCGCTCGCCTCAAGTGTATGGCTGCGATGTAGTAATAATCTCGGTACGACCAAGGTCGATCCACAGGGACTTATGTAGGAATGCACAAAACACTTCCAATAGTTCTACTAAAGAGCTAACAAACAGATTTGATGTAAATAGTAATGTTGAATTAAACTGAAGGTAATCAATTAATAAAAAGGTACTAGGGGTTCAAAGATCCACTTGTAGCAATCCTTGATGCTCAATTCGATGTAGTTTCTCACTTTCTCAACTAGAATCGAAATTAATTTCTATCTAGTCGGATGATAGAGCGGTTAAAACAATCAACCTGACATACGTATGATCCATGTATATGATTCACTCAATGCAAGCTAGGACGAGCATACTCAATTGCATAGGTCAGTCCCAATTCCAATAGGCTAAGATCACAATCATAACCATCATTAAATCCTGTCACAAGAGAAAACTAGATTATGATTTGAACTTGATTCAAATCACATACACAGTCTCACATACTTCAGAATTTCTAGAAAAGTAGAGTTTTGGTAAGAAGTTCCCACATGAAGATCATAAATCTAGAGCGTATTTCAATTCCTCAGATCATACAGGTCTAGACTAGTTCACAACAATTAAGAACTTAAGCAATTCTTCCAAACATTCATGAGTCATCATAAGACTAAGAAAAACTACTTAGCACTTGAATTAAACTTCAAACTATTGTTCTTCAATAGAAATCCAATCTTAAACCAAATCAAACGAATTGAAACATCTTAGATTCACTACAAGCTTCACCTCTTAGCCCTAGCTAAGAGGTTTAGCCGCTCATGATCCAAGGAAATGTGAAAATAACTAGACAAAGCATAAAACTAGAAAGCAAACTAGGAGGAGTTGTAGAACTCCGAAATCGACTTCTGTGTCTCCCACCATGCTCAATCCCTTCTAAGATGCCCTAGGAAGAGCCCCTAGGTGTCCTTTTATAGTGGGGAAGCTCGGTTGATTCGGAAACATCTCGAATTTACGTAAGGTTACGTAGTCCGCAGAGAAAATCGGAGCCTAGAAAGAAATCACGCTACCTTTGCATGTGACCGACCGGTCACGACCGGTCGGTCGGACTGCTTATTTGAACTGTCCAGGTTGCTTTTTGGTAGAGGGCAGGCTCTGGCCGACCGGTCTAGACCGGTCAGCCTTGTTGCATCCAGCGTCCAGCGAGTTAGGGGGAGATGGCCGACCAGTCGTGGCCCTCCTGGCCGACCGGTCACAACCGGTCTAGGCCATTTTCTTCTTCATTTCCTTCTTCTTTTCTTCTCTCTCTGCTTCCTTCATTCTTCGGCCCACCTTGGGTCTTCATCCAAGGCACTTAAAGAGATCTTTTTAGTCTTCAATTGGGTGGAGTCCCTCTCATTCCTACAATCATAAAATCATGCATTAGATTAGTCTTTAAATCATGAAAACCTTGCATAACGAGTGATGAATTGGGGTTAGAATGTACACAATTAAGAGCTCAACACACCCCCCAAATAGCATTTTGCTAGTCCCAAGCAAAACATGCGTGAAACAGGTTTCATTCTCCGAACCCAACTCTCCTTTAGAAACCATTCTTCTATACATCCCAAGACACACAAGTGTAAGATTCATAAATTAGGCGACAGAGGCAGAAACCGTAAACTCTCAAAACATAATAAGTGTCCATATGAAATTCCCGCTGATTGTTTGATAAATAGAAGAACTTGAACAAATTCAACCTAGTGTGCATCGTGAAAGTTCATCTAATGAGTTTCCAAGCTTATCTTCTTCCTAAATCGACTAGACTATAGATCTCAAGGTATATAAAGCAACAACAAGCCAAAGACAAGAATTTGCCTTACTATCCTTCCGACGGCTTTCACACTACGTCCCATTTCCAGCTTTCGGTTACGGGTAGACCATCCCCCGATTGGTAATAGGTAGCCCTAGTCGGAATTTTACACCATTTTTCCATCATTCCCACTTTCATCCTTCCTTTTCCTTTTTCTTTTAAATTAGATAGGATTTTTAAAAATCCATATCTTTCGTTGTTTTCCCATGGACAAGAATGTGCAAAGTACCTCGGATTGATTTCTCAACACCTTAAAGCAAAGTCTAGCTAATCCAGAAATCACATAGTCTTTTCAACCCATGAAAATCGTGTAATGTGAACTAGGTGGGTTTTCTAAAAGAGTTTTGAGATTTTAGAAAATTTAAAAAATTCCTACATAATTGCTCGAGATGTTACAAAATACTAGATTCATTCTAGTGATCCTACACCCCCCAACCGAATCTTGCATTGTCCTCAATGTAAAAGATGTGCAATGAGCAAAACATGAGAGCAATTCTAAAAATAAATGGAAGTAAGGAATGATCGTACCTGAGAGAATGAAAAGTGGAATTCTATCTCCTTCTAACAGACATATGAACAAGTAAACAAAAACAAGAAAATCCTAATCCTAACTACTCTAGACTTCCATTAGACTAGGAGATCAAACATCCTGATACACAGGATCAGTCAGAGGTATGGACATACCTTCTACAGGAAACTTCTCAAAGAACGGCTTTAATCGCTGACCATTTGCCTTAAAGATGTTGTCGTTCCTTGGATTTAACAACTTGACGGTCCCATATGGGTAGACAGTTTGCACAATGTAGGGACCGGTCCATCGAGATCTCAATTTCCCCAGAAATAAATGTAGGCGAGAATTATACAGAATGACTTTTTGATTAATCGTGAATGTCTTACGAAGAATGTTCCTATCATGGAACACCTTTGTCTTGTCCTTGTAAATTCTCGCATTTTTATAAGCTTCGTTCTGGAGTTCCGCAAGTTCATTCAATTATAGTTTGCGCAACGAGCTTGCCTTGTCAGAATCAAAATTCATCTTCTTAGTTGTCCAATACGCCCTATGTTCCAACTCCACAGGCAAGTGACAAGCCTTCCCATAGACAAGTCTATAGGGAGACATTCCAATAGGGGTTTTAAAAGTGGTACGGTAAGCCCAAAGTGCATCGATAAGTCGAAGTGACCAATCCTTGCGATCGGGGTTTATCGTTTTCTCCAAAATGTGTTTAATCTCCCTATTGGATATCTCAGCTTGTCCACTTGTTTGTGGGTGATAGGGGGTGCTCACTTTGTGATTTACGCAATATTTCTTCATTAAGGTTTCAAATGGGCAATTACAAAAGTGAGACCCTCCATCACTTATGATGACTCGAGGTGTTCCAAACCGGGAAAGAATATTCTCTTTTAAGAAACGAATGACTGTTTTATGGTCATTATTCCGGTATGGGATCACCTCGACCCATTTGGACACATAGTCAACGGCAAGCAAGATATATACGTTTCCAAAAGAAGATGGGAATGGACCCATGAAATCGATGCCCCAACAATAAAAAATTTCAATTATTAAGATGGGACTAAGTGGCATCATATTTCTACGGGAGATTCCTCCCAATTTCTGACAAGGCTCACATGTTTTGCAAAACTCATGTGTGTCCTTGAACATAGTGGGCCAATAAAACCCACATTGCAGAATTTTGGCTGTGGTCTTCTTTGCCGAAAAGTGGCCACCACATGCCTGAGAATGACAGAAGGAGATGATACTTTGTTGTTCATCATCTGACACACATCTCCTTATAATTTGATCGGGACAATACTTGAATAAGTATGGGTCGTCCCATAGGAATTTTCGCACCTCATTGAAGAACTTATCCTTATCTTGCGCTTTCCAATGTGTAGGAATCGTACCTGTAGCAAGATAGTTAGCAATGTCCGCATACCATGGCAATTGGGAGACTTTAAAAAGTTGTTCATCAGGGAACATGTCATTGATTGCGGTCGTTTCAGGGGAATCGGTGAGAACAAGTCGAGAGAGATGGTCAGCCACTAAATTCTACTCCTTTCTTATCACGTATCTTTATGTTAAATTCCTGGAGTAGAAGGATCCATCTTAACAACCGTGGTTTAGCATCCTTCTTAGAGATAAGGTACTTAAGCGTGGCATGGTCAGTGAATATGAAGATCTTGGATCCAATCAAGTAGGACCTAAACTTGTCCAAAGCAAAAAACTACGGCTAAAATTTCCTTTTCTGTAGTAGTGTAGTTTGCTTCGGCTGAGTTTAAGGTTCTACTTGTATAGTAGATAACACATGGCTTTTTTTTTTTCTTTGGCCTAGCACGACCCCAATAGCATAGTCGCTTGCATCGCACATAATTTCAAAAGGAAGGCTCCAATCAGGTGGTTGCATTATGGGAGCACATGTCAACATACCTTTAAGTGTGGTAAAGGTATTTTGACAATCTTCTTTCCACTCGAATGAATTCTCCTTTTGAAGTAGGTTACATAAAGGACGAGAGAGTGAACTGAAGTCCTTTTTGAACCTTCTATAAAATCCCGCGTGTCCCAAAAAGGACCGCACATCTCGTATGCTCTTGGGTGGTGGAAGGTTAGAGATAAGATCAATTTTCACCTTGTCCACCTCGATTCTGTTTTGTGAAACAATGTGACCAAGTACAATTCCCTTTTGAACCATGAAGTGACATTTCTCCTAATTCAACACAAGGTTCTTCTCTTCACATCTTTTCAACAGAGATTTCAAGTGCACAAGGCACTCATCAAAGCTACAACCAAATACTGAGAAATCATCCATGAAGACTTCGAGAATTGTCCCCACCATATCAGAAAAGATACTCATCATACATCGCTGAAAAGTGGACCGGGGCATTGCATAGTCCAAACGGCATCTGTTGATAGGCGAAAGTGTCGAATGGACATGTGAATGTAGTCTTTTCTTGGTCTTCAAGGGCGATCTCTATTTGGTTGTACCTTGAATAGCCATCAAGGAAGCAAAAATGGGAATGACCCGCCAACCTTTCTAAAATTTGATCAACAAACGGTAGGGGGAAGTGGTCTTTCCTCGTGACAGTGTTTAGCTTCCTGTAGTCAATGCACATTCTCCAACCGGTAGTGACTCTGGTTGGTAGAAGTTCATTATTGGCATTGGCTACGATGGTTATTCCGTATTTCTTAGGCACCACTTGAGTTGGGCTCACCCATTGACTATCAGATATTGGGTAAATAATACCCACATCCAATAGTTTCACCACTTCGTCTTTAACCACATCCTTCATGTTTGGATTGAGTCGTCTTTGTGGTTGCCTAGATGTCTTCGCATTCTCCTCAAGGTGTATGCGATGAGTACAAATCAGTGGGTCTATGCCTTTGAGATCCGCAATCGACCACCCAATGGCACTCTTATGCTCTATTAGAGTGGCAATTAGCCTACTCTCTTGTTCTTCATTCAAATGGGAAGAAATCACTACCGGATATGTCTCATCTCGACCTAAATGGACATATTTCAACTCACTCGGTAATGGTTTTAAGTCGAGTGTTGGTACCTTAATATTGGATGGAGGGGCTTGTTCTCGTTTACGGGTAAAGGCTCAAATAGGGCCCTCCATATTTTGTTATCAAGTACCGGCATCACATCTAACATGGCATCCATCTCTCGTATTATGTCATCATTTATCTCATAAGAGTGGGCCACACGTCTCTAAAGGGTCGGAATATAATGTTGAGGGGAAAGTTTCCTCCACGAATGATTCAATCAATTTTATCCCGTGGATCTCCTCATCAACTTCCCGTGGTTGTTTACATAAATCAAATATATTTAACTTAAGTGTCATATTTCCAAAGGACATTGTACAAGCCCGTTTCTACAATTGATAATCGCATTGGAAGTAGCTAGAAAAGGGCGGCCAAATATGACGGGAATTTGAGCACCGGTACCTATCACGGGATGTGTATCTAAGACAATAAAGTCCACTGGGTAGTAGAATTTATCAACTTGGACTAAAACATCCTCAATCACTCCTCTCGGTATACGAATGGATCTATCGGCAAGTTAGAGTGTGGTTTTGGTAGGTTTCAATTCACCTAACCCAAGTTGTTCATAAACCGAGTACGGAATGAGGTTCACACTTGCCCCCAAATCTAGTAAGGCTTGTTTAATCTGGTAGTCTCCTATGATGCATGAGATGGTTGGACTACCCAGATCCTTGTATTTTTGGGGCACCTCTTGTTTGATAATAGCGTTCAAATTCTCAGTCAAAAGTACTTTGTTGTGAACATTGTGTTTCCTTTTGACTGTGCACAATTCCTATAGAAATTTGGCATAGGATGGTATTTGCTTTATAGCATCCAACAACGGAATGTTGATCTTCACCTGCTTGAAAACCTTTAAAATTTTCAGGTTTTTGTCTAAAGGTTTGGGTGATACCTTTGGGGAAATAGGGCAACCGGCTTGTATTGCCTTTCCGGTTCTTTCTCTTGTGGAGTGTTGTTTGAGCTATCATCCTCTTTGGAATTTTTCGGATCCTTAGGCTTTGGGGACTTCACCGGATTAGATTTATCAATTATTTTTCCACTTCTCAAAGTGGTGATAGCTTGTACATGCTCCGTATGTTGGGAGGATGAGCTTGCGTCATGTATCTCAAATTGGGTTCTTGGGTTAGGAAGAGGTTGGGCAGGAAGTATGCCATTCTCCCTAACATTGAGGTGAGATTCAACTCTAGCCATTGAGGTTTTCAAGTCATTGATGGCTTGAGTTGAACTTTGATTAAATTTCAATTGCTCTTGAATGAACCCATCTATTTTCAGAGAATTAGTCTTGTTATATTCAGCTTGAACCGATATGAATGCACCCAACATCTTCTCTAGCATAGCTTTTGGTGTAATGACTAGGGATGGACCTAGTAAAGGTTGAGCTTGAGGGATATTGTTTGCATTCGCAGTAGGTCCATTCCTCCAACTGAAGTTGGGATGGTTCTTCCAACTAGAATTAAAAGTGTTTGAGTTTGGAGCACCAAATTGCCGTTGATAACTGTTTATGGCATTTGATTGTTCTGGTAAGGTGTCTTGAACCGCTGAAATTGTGGGGCAATCTTGTGTTGTATGTTGATTTCCGGCATAAATTCCACAAACAGTTTCAACGTCTTGAGAGTTGATCGTCTCTCCTTTCTTTAATTCCATGGCCTCGACTTTTCTTGTGAGGCTAGCCACACGTGCACTTATGCTATCCTCTTCTGATAGGACATAAATTCCTCATTTTTCCTTTTGTTGGCTAGTCTTGGAATTTGTTGGTTTAGATGTATCCCAAGACTGTGCATTCTCAGCCAATTCCCCCAAATAGTCCCATGCTTCCTCGGCTTCCTTATTCATGAACTCCCCATTACACATCATCTCTACGAATTGGCGCATGGGTGAAGTCAGTCCTTCATAGAAAAAGCTTATAACCCGCCAAATTTCATAGCCATGATGTGGGCATGCATTTAACAAGTCCTTAAACCTCTCCCAACATTGGAAGAAGGTCTCATCCTCCTTTTGGGCAAAATTCATGATAAGGCGCCTTAACATGTTCGTTTTGTGAGTAGGGAAGAACTTTTTAATGAACTCCCTATGCATATCAATCCATGCACCAATTGATCTTGGCCTTAATGCATGAAGCCAAGCTTTAGCTTTATCTTTAAGAGTAAAAGGAAATAATTTAAGCCTCACCACATCATCAGTTACGTTTGCAAAGTGCATGGTGGTTATTACCTCATCAAATTCCTTAAGGTGTTGATAGGCACTTTCACTGTCTAATCCATGGAATCTCGGGAGGAGTTGGATTACTCCCGGTTTCAAATCTACATTCCCTGCATTTTGTGGAAAAACTATGCATGAGGGAGTACTCGCTCTTGCTGGTTGCAAGTAATCACGTAATGTTCTTGGTCGGGGAACATCCTCAACCACATTCTCTCCCATTTCGGTTTGGTTTTGGCCCTTTAGAAATCTCTGAGCACAAGGTGATCCAAAACGGCAGTGCCGACCAATAGAAATCAAGGCGGCACAAGGCCTACCTATTAGAGATCCAAAAAGGAGTCTCCACCCACTCTACAAGAGATGAATATGAAAGGAATGAATAAGAGAAGAAGAAGAGTAAGTTTAGAAAGATAGAACCTGATTTGAGAACTTAAGATGCCTACTTCTTCTTCAACTTTCTAAAAATCCCTGCAAAAGAAAAAATCAAAACAAAACAAACTAAGTTAGTACTAGAATCCTAAAAATCCTAAATAGATACTATTTTCAGAAATTTTGTGAAAAACCGTCAAAGTCCCCGGCAACGGCGCCAAAAACTTGTTCGCTGGCCTCAAGTGCAATGGCTGCGATGTAGTAATAATCTCGGTAAGACCAAGGTCGATCCACAGGGACTTATGTAGGAATGCACAAAACACTTCCAATAGTTCTACTAAAGAGGTAACAAACAGATTTGATGTAAATAGTAATGTTGAATTAAACTAAAGGTAATCAATTAATAAAAAGGCACTAGGGGTTCAAGGATCCACTTGTCAATCCTTGATGCTCAATTCGCTGTGGTTTCTCACTTTCTCAACTAGATTCGAAATTAAGTTCTATCTAGTCGAATGATAGAGCGGTTAAAACAATCAACCTGACATATGTATGATCCATGTATATGATTCACTCAATGTAAGCTAGGACAAGCATACTCAATTGCATAGGTCAGTCCCAATTCCAATAGGCTAAGATTACAATCATAACCATCATTAAATCCTGTCACAAGAGAAAACTAGATTATGATTTGAACTTGATTCAAATCACATACACAGTCTCACATACTTCAGAATTTCCAGAAAAGTAGAGTTTTGGTAAGAAGTTCCCACATGAAGATCATAAATCTAGAGCGTATTTCAATTCCTCAGATCATATAGGTCTAGACTAGTTCACAACAATTAAGAACTCAAGCAATTCTTCCAAACATTCATGAGTCATCATAAGACTAAGCAATCACCACTGTTTTCTTATGTTGTGGTCCACTTGAGATTTGGTCTATCTCAAGTGCCATTCAGAGTTAATAAACATCACTTAACACCGACCGTCGAACACTGACCATTTTTCATTTATTGTTTTACTTGGCAACATATTATACTAATTTTGCTGCGGAAGATAGTAATGGACAAGAATTGGATGAAACAATCGAGGATGAGCGTCGAGTATAAGAATGGTGTTGAGACATTCCTCGACTTCGCATTTGCCTATACAACAACTGACCTTATACCATGTCCATGTAGGAATTACGTTAACTTTAAACTCCTCCATTGAGATGTTGTCCATGAGCATCTGATTATAAATGGAATTATGGAGAAGTACACCACTTGAACCGATCATGGGAAAACGTCATCTTCGTGTGCACCCAGTGTTAAATGTGACGATGCTCCTAGAGGAGTTGATACGCATGGTATGATACAAAATGCTTTTAGTATGTCGAGGGTGGACAATGAGGCACCTGATGCTTCACATGAGCCTACACAAGGGCACAATGTCGACTCAGATAGCTTCTTCAGGTTACTTGAGGATGTAGATCAAAACTTGTACCCGGTTGCACAAAATTCATGAAGTTATCTTTCATTGTCCGGCTGCATCACATAAAGTGTTTATCTGAGTGGAGCAACAAGTCATTCAACATATTGTTTACGCTTCTTAAGGAGGCACTCCCGGGTGGGGAGATGTTTCTGAAGTCCTTTTATGACACGAAGAAGATCATAAAGGACCTTGGACTCGATTACAATAAGATTGATGCATGCCCTAACGACTGTATGTTGTATTGGAAGGAGACAAATAATGACCAGTTATGCAAGCAATGCGGTACCTCCAATGGAAGGAAATTGGTCATAAATCAGATGACGATGAAACTTACTTACCGACAACTGGCCGAAAAATTCCTGAGAAGATACTGCGTCATTTCCCATTAGTTCCCAGACTTCAAAGATTGTTCATGTCGTTAAAGAAAACCTTCTTCATGCGATGACATGATGAGGGCCAGATGAAAGACGGGATATTGAGGCATCCTACTGACTCCATTGCTTGAAAAGATTTTGACACTAAACGCCCATCCTTCTCAGTAGATAGTCGTAATGTTTGAGTTGGATTGGCAATTGACGGCTTTAATCCATTCAGAATGGTGAGTATTTCTCATAACACATGGTTTGTTATCCTGATGGTATACAACTTTCCATCATGGATGTGCATGAAGCAGCCTTATCTTATCATGTTGCTGCTGATTCTTGGCCCTCGTGGACCTGGAAATGATATCGACGTATACTTGCAGTCGTTAGTAGATGAGTTGAGACAATTATAGGAGATTGGCGTAGACACTTACGATGCACAAAAGAATCAGACATTCCCAATAAAAGCAGCACTATTGTGGATGATCAGTGACTTCCTGGGATATATTATGTTGTTCGGATCGACCTGCGCTGATCCCGCCATCCGGTTACGTGATTTTGGAACAACTAGAAGGTATGAACCAAAAATTTAAAAAGATTCCTAAGGGTACATCTGGTTGTAAGATGGTTTGTGATGATGATGATGAGGGAGAATTCTACAACTGGAAGAAGAAAAGCATATTGTTCGACTTGCCATATCGGAAGGATAACATGCTGCGCCATAATTTGGATGTCATGTACATTGAGAAAAATGTGTGTGATAATGTCATCACCACATTGTTGAATATGGATGGGAACACTAAGGATAATATCAATGCTCGTATGGACTTGCAAGAAATGAACATAAGAAGGAATCTACATCTAGTTAGTAGGGAAAACATGACATATTGTCCCCCTGCATGCTTCACATTGAGCCCGTCTGAGAAAGACATTTTTTGCTATGTACTAAAATAAGGTAAAGGTTCCAGATGATTACGCAACAAATATTTCATGATGCGTGCATACTAAAGAGTGCAAGATGACAGGTCTAAAGAGCCATGACTGTCACGTGTTAATGCAACAATTACTCCCCCTAGTCGTGCAAGGTATTTTGAGTAAGCCCGTGAATACAGTCTTGATTGAATTTTATGCTTTCTTCAGGGAGTTATGCTCCAAAGTTGCACGGGTTGCTGATTTCGAGGAGCTGCAGTCTCGGATTGCACTAACACTTTGTTTGCTCGCCTCAAGTGTAAGGCTGCGATGTAGTAATAATCTCGGTAAGACCATGGTCGATTCACAGGGAATTAGAGTAAACAATCCAAAACTATTCTAATAACTTCAATATAGAAGTTTAGAGAATTTAGGTTTAAGAACTAGAACTAAACAGAAAATAAAGTGCAGGAAAATCTGAGATTTAAAAAGAAACTAAGGCTTTAAGGATCCACTTGTAGTATTCCAATGCAAAACCATTATTTCAAGCATAAACACAATTAAAGTCGAAGTTTTATCTCTCATCTAATTGGATGAGTTATGTTCGCTTCCCCAAGTGTAGGGTTGCGATGTAGTAATAATCTCGGTAAGATCGAGGTCGATCCATAGGGACTTATATAGGAATTCACAAAACACTTCCAATAGTTCTACTGAAGAGCTAACTAACAGATTCGTAGAAGATTGATGTAGATAGTAACTTTGAATTAAACTGAAGGTAAATAATTAATAAAAGGCACTAGGGGTTCAAGGATCCACTTGTAGCAATCCTTGAAGCTCAATTCGCTGTGGTTTCTCACTTTCTCAGCTAGAATCGAAATTTAGTCCTATCTAGCCGGATGATGGAGCAAGTTAAAACAATCAATCTGTCATATGTATGAATCATGTACATGATTCTCTCAATTCAAGCTAGGACTTGAGCACACTCAATTGCATAGGTCAGTCCCAATTCCAATAGGTTAAGATCACAACCATCATCATCATTAAATCCTGTCATAAGATAAAACTAGATCATGATTTGAACTTGATTCAAATCACATACACAATCTTACATACTTCAGAATTTTCAAAAAAATAGACTTTTGTTAAGAAGCTCCCACATGAAGATCATAGATCTAGAGCATATTGAATCCAATTCCTCAGATCATACAGGTTTAGACTGTCTCAAAATAGTTAAGAACACAAGCAATTCTTCTAAACATCCATGAGCCATCATAAGACTAAGAAAAACTACTTTGAACTTTATTTAAACTTCAAACCATTGTTCTTCATTAATTATCCAACTTGAAACCAAATCAAATGAATTGAAACATCTTAGATTCACTACAAGCTTTACCTCTTAGTCCTAGCTAAGAGGTTTAGCCGTTCATGATCCAAGGAAACATGAAAGCAACTAAACAAAACATAAAACTAGAAAAACAAACTAGGAGGAGTTGTAGAACTCCAAATCTGACTTCCGCCGTCTCCCACCGTGCTTAATCTCTTCTAGGATGCCTTAGGAAGAAGCCCTAGGTCCCCTTTTATAGCATAGTGCGGAAGGTTCCAGATTGCGCAAGAAATCCCGGACTGCGTAGAGAAAATCAGAGCTTATAGAACACGCACTGTTACGCAGATGACCGGTCGCACGATCGGTCGCAAGAAATCCCGGATTGCGTAGAGAAAATCAAAGCTTATAGAACACGCACTGTTACGCAGATGACCGGTCACACGATCGCAGATGACCGGTCACACGACCGGTCTTGGATGGTCCAACAAGGTTTGCAATGAGGCCCCTTCTGATGAGTGTTCGGACCGGTCGGCCGACAGGGACTATGGACTACCGGTCTTGGGTACATTCTTTTGCTTTCTTTCTTCTCTCCTTTGACTTCTTTCTTCCATCATTTGACGCTTAGTCCGTTGATCTTCTATGCTTGTAAATAGCGTCTTTAAGTCTCCAATTGATGAATCATCTCTCTTATCCCTACAATCACAAATCCATGTATTAGATTAGTCTTTAAATTATGAAAACCTTGCATAATGAGTGATGACTTGGGGTTAGAATATGCACAAATAAGAACTCAACACACCCCCCAACCAGCATTTTGCTAGTCCCTGAGCAAAACATGCGTGAAACAAGTTTCATTCTCCAAAACTCAACTCTCCTTTAGAAACTATTCTTCTATACATCTCAAGACACACATGTGTAAAAGTCAGAAAAATTAGGTGATAAAGGTTGAAACCGTAAACTCTCAAAACATAATAAGTGTCCATATGAAATTCCCGCTGATTGATTGATAAATAGAAGAACTTGAACAAATTCAACCTAGTGTGCATAGTGAAAGTTCATCTCATGAGTTTTCAGGATTATCTTCTTCATAGACCAACTAGGACTATAGATCTCAAGGTATATAGAGCAACAACAAGCCAATGACAGGAATTTGCCTTACTGTCCTTCCGACGGCTTTCACACTATGTCCCATTTCTGGCTTTGGTTACGGGTAGACCATCCCCCGGTTGGTAATAGGCAGCCCTGATCGGAAATTTTCACCATTTTTCCATCATTCCCAATTTCATCCTTCCTTTTTCTTTTAAATTAGATAGGATTTTTAGAAATCCATATCTTTCATTATTTTCCCATGGACAAGGATGGACAAAGTACCCTTGCTTGGTTTCTCATCACCTTAAATCAAAGTCTAGCTAATCTACAATTTACATAATCCTTTCAACCCATGAAAATCGTGTAATGTGAACTAGGTGTAAGAGTGTTCAAATTTTTTATCAATCACATAAATAGGGGAATTCACATATAAAACCATTATGTTAAGAGAAGTTCAAGACTTACAACATCATACACTTCGTATCTCCTTCTCTTATGCTCGTATCATCTCGAATGCATAGCAATAAGGTTTTCTAAAAGAGTTTTGAAATTTTAGAGAATTCGAAAAAAATTCCTACATAATTGCTCGAGATGTTACAAAACACTGGATTCATTCTAGTGATCCTACACCCCCCAACCAAATCGTGCATTGTCCTCAATGTAAAAGATATGCAATGAGGAAAACATGAGAGCAATTCGAAAATAAAGGGGAGTGAGCAATGATAGTACCTGATAGAATGAAAAGTGAAATTCTACATCCTTCTAACAAACCTATGAAAAAGTAAACAAAAGCAACAAAATCCTAATCCTAACTGCTCTATACCTCCATCAGACTAGGAGATCAAACATACTGATACATAGGATCAGTCAGAGGCATGGACATACCTTTTGAAGGAAACTTATCAAAGAACGGCTTTAATCACTGACCATTCTCCTTAAAGATGTTGCCGTTCCTAGGATTCAACAATTCGACGGTCCCATATGGATAAACGGTTTGTACTATGTAGGGACTGGTCCATCGATATCTCAATTTCCCTGAAAATAAGTGTAAGCGAGAATTATACAAAAGGACCTTTTGATTAATCGTGAATGTCTTACGAAGAATGTTCTTATCATGAAATACCTTCGTCTTGTCCTTCTAAATTCTTGCATTCTCATATGCTTCATTTTGGATTTTCGCAAGTTCATTTAATTGAAGTTTGTGCAACGATCTTGCCTTGTCAGAATCAAAATTCATCTTCTTTATTGCCCAATACGCCCTATGTTCCAGCTCCACAGACAAGTGACAAGTCTTCCCATAGACAAGTCTATAGGGAGACATTCCAATAGGGGTCTTAAAAGCGGTACGGTAAGCCCAAAGTGCATCAGTAAGTCGAAGCGACCAATCCTTGCGATCGGGGTTCACCGTTTTGTCCAAAATATGTTTAATCTCCCTATTGGATATCTCTGCTTGTCCACTTGTTTGTGGGTGATAGGGAGTGCTCACTTTGTGATTTACGCAATATTTCTTCATTAAGGCTTCAAATGGGCGATTACAAAAGTGAGACCTTCCATCACTTATGATGACTCGAGGTGTTTCAAACCGGGAAAGAATATTCTCTTTTAAGAAACGAATGACTGTTTTATGGTGATTATTCCGGCATTGAATTGCCTCAACCCATTTGGATACATAGTCAACGACAAGCAAGATATATACATTTCCAAAAGAAGATAGGAATGGACCCATGAAATCGATGCCCCAACAATAAAAAATTTCGATTATTAAGATGGAATTGAGTGGCATCATATTTCTACAAGAGATCCTCCCAATTTCTGACAAGGCTCACATGTTTTACAAAACTCATGTGTGTCTTTGAACATAGTAGGCCAATAAAACCCACATTGCAGAATTTTGGCGGTGGTCTTCTTAGCCGAAAAGTGGCCACCACATGCCTGAGAATGACAAAAGGAGATGATACTGTGTTGCTCATCATCCGGCACACATCTCCTTATAATTTGATCGGGACAATACTTGAATAAATAAGGATCATCCCACAGGAATTTCCTCACCTCGTTGAAGAACTTATCTCTATCTTGCTTTTTCCAATGTGTTGGAGTTGTACCTGTAGCAAGATAGTTAGCAATGTCCGCATACCAAGGTAATTGGGAGACTTCAAACAGTTGTTCATCAGGGAACATGTCATTGATCGCTGTCGTCTCAGGGGAATCGGTGAGAACAAGTCGAGAGAGATGGTCAGCCACTACGTTTTCTACTCCTTTCTTATCACGTATTTCTATGTCAAATTCTTGGAGTAGGAGGATCCATCTTAACAACCGTGGCTTAGCATCCTTTTTAGAGAGAAGGTACTTAAGCGCGGCATTGTCCGTGAATATGATGATCTTGGATCCAATCAAGTAGGACCTAAACTCATCCAAGGCAAAAACTACGGCTAAAAGTTCTTTTTCTGTAGTAATGTGCTTGGGCTGAGTTTAAGGTTCTACTTGCATAGTAAATAACACATGGCTTCTTCTTTTTTCTTTGGCCTAGCACAACCCCAATAGCATAGTCGCTCGCATCACACATAATTTCAAAAGGAAAGCTCCAATCAGGTGGTTGCATTATGGGAGCACATGTCAACATACCTTTGAGTTTGGTAAAGGCATTTTGACAATCTTCATTCCACTCGAATAAGTTCTCATTTTGAAGTAGGTTACATAAAGGATGAGAGAGTGAACTGAAGTCCTTTATGAACCGTCTATAAAATCCGGTATGTCCCAAAAAGGACCGCACATCTCGTATGCTCTTGGGTGGTGGAAGGTTAGAGATAAGATCGATTTCGCTTTGTCAACCTCGATTCCGTTTTGTGAGACGATGTGACCAAGCACAATTCCCTTTTGAACCATGAAGTGACATTTCTCCCAATTCAACACAAGGTTCTTCTCTTCACATCTTTTCAACACAGATTTCAAGTGCATAAGGCACTAATCAAAGCTACAACCAAATACTGAGAAATCATCCATGAAGACTTCAAGAATTGTACCCACCATATCAGAAAAAATACTCAACATACAACGTTGAATAGTGGCAGGGGCATTACATAGTCCAAATGGCATCCTTCGATAAGCGAAAGTACCGAATGGACATGTAAATGTTGTTTTCTCTTGGTCCTTTACGGCGATCTCTATTTGGTTGTACCCTGAATAACCATCAAGGAAGCAAAAATGGGAATGACCCACCAACCTTTCTAAAATTTGATTAACAAACAGTAGGGAGAAGTTGTCTTTCCTCGTAACTGTGTTTAGCTTCTTGTAGTCAATGCACATTCTCCAACTGGTAGTGACTCTGGTTGGTACAAGTTCATTATTGGCAATTGCTACGATGGTTATTCCGGATTTCTTAGGCACCACTTGAGTTGGGCTCACCCATCGACTATCAGATATTGGGTAAATGATACCCACATCCAATAGTTTCACCACTTCAGCTTTAACCACATCCTTCATGTTTGGATTGAGTCGCCTTTGTGGTTGCCTAGATGTCTTCGCATTCTTCTCAAGGTGTATGCGATGAGTACAAATTAGTGGGTCTATGCCTTTGAGATCGGCAATCGACCATCCAATGGCACTCTTATGCTCTATTAGAGTGGCTATTAGCCTACTCTCTTGTTCCTCATCCAAGTGGGAAGAAATCACCACCGGATATATATATTTCAACTTACTTGGTAATGGTTTTAGGTCGAGTGTTGGTGCCTTAATATTGGATGGGAGGGGCTTGTTCTCGTTTAAGGGTAAAGGCTCAAATAGTGCCCTCCATCTTTTGTTATCAAGTACCGGCATCACATCTAAGATGGCATCCATCTCTCGTATTGTGTCATCATTTATCTCATGAGAGTGGGCCATAAATGCCTCCAAAGGGTCGGAATATAATGTCAAGGGGAATGTATCTTCCACGAATGATTCAATCACATTTATCTTGTGGATCTCATCATCAACTTCCCGTGTTTGTTTGCATAAATCAAATATATTCAGCTCGAGAGTCATATTTCCAAAGGATATTTGTACAAGCCCGTTTCTACAATTGATAATCGCATTGGAAGTAGCTAGAAAGGGGTGGCCAAGTATGACGGGAATTTGAGCACCCGTACCTATCACAGGATGTGTATCCAAGACAATAAAGTCTACTGGGTAGTAGAATTTATCAACCTGGACTAAAACATCCTCAATCACTCCTCTCGGTATACGAATAGATCTATCAGCAAGTTGGAGTGTGGTTTTGGTGAGTTTTAATTCACCTAACCCAAGTTGTTCATAAACCGAGTATGGGATGAGGTTAACACTTGCCCCTAAATCGAGTAAGGCTTGTTTAATCCGGTAGTCTCCTATGATGCATGAGATGGTTGGACTACCCGGATCCTTGTATTTTTGGGGCACCTCTTGTTTGATAATAGCACTCAAATTCTCAGTCAAAAGTACTTTGTTGTGAACATTGTGTTTCCTTTTGACTGTATACAATTCCTTTAGAAATTTGGCATAGGATGGTATTTGCTTTATAGCATCCAACAGCGGGATGTTGATCTTCACTTGCTTAAAAACCTCTAAACTTTTCAGGTTTTTGTCTAAAGGCAACCTTTGGGGAAACAGGGCAATCGGCTTGTATTGCCTTTCCGGTTCTCTCTCTTGTGGAGCGTTGTTCGGGCTATCATCCTCTTTGAAAATTTCCGGATCCTTAGGCTTTGGGGCCTTCTCCGGATTAGCTTTATCAATTGTTTTACCACTTCTTAAAGTGGTGATAGCTTAAACATGCTCCGTATATTGGGAGGATGAGATTACGTCTTTTATCTCAAATTGGGTCCTTGGGGTGGAAGTGTGCCTTTCTCCCTAACACTGAGGTGAGATTCAACCCTAGCCATTGAGGTTTTCAAGTCATTGATGGCTTGAGTTGAATTTTGATTGAATTTCAATTGCTCTTACATGAACCATCTATTTTCAAAGAATTAGTCTTGTTATATTCAGCTTGAACCGATACGAATGCACCCAACATCTCCTCTAGCGTAACTTTTGGTGTAATGACTAGAGATGGACGTAGTAAAGGTTGAGCTTGAGGAGCATTGTTTGCATTCGCAGTGGGTCCATTCCTCCAACTGAAGTTGGGCTGGTTCTTTCAACTAGAATTATACGTGTTAGAGTTTGGAGCACCAAATTGCCGTTGATAACTGTTTATGGCATTTGATTATTCTTATAAGATGTCTTAGACTGCTGCAATTGTGGGACAATCTTGTGTTGCATGTTGATTTCCGGCACAAATTCCACAAATAGTTTCAACATCTTTTGAGTTGATCGTCTCTCCTTTCTTTAATTCCATGGCCTCGACTTTTCTTGTGAGGCTAGCCACATGTGCACTTATGTTATCCTCTTCTGAGAGGACATAAATTCCTCCTTTTTCCTTTTGTTGGCTAGTCTTGGAATTTGTTGGTTTAGATGTATCCCAAGACTGTGCATTCTTGGCCAATTCCTCCAAATAGTCACATTCTTCCTCGGCTTCCTTATTCATGAACTCCCCATTACATATCATCTCTACGAATTGGCGCATGGGTGAAGTCAGTCCTTCATAGAAAAAGCTTATAACCCGCCAAATTTCGTAGCCATGATGTGGGCATGCATTTAACAAGTCCTTAAACCTCTCCCAACATTGGAAGAAGGTCTCATCCTCCTTTTGGGCAAAATTCATGATAAGGCGCCTTCACATGTTCGTTTTGTGAGTAGGGAAGAACTTTTTAATGAACTCCCTAGACATCTCAGTCCATGTGCCAATTGATCGTGGCCTTAATGCATGAAGCCAACCTTTAGCTTTATCTTTAAGGGTAAAAGAAATAATTTAAGTCTCACCACATCATCAGTTACGTTTGCAAAGTGCATGGTGGCTATCACCACATCAAATTCCTTAAGGTGTTGATAGGCACTTTCACTGTCTAATCCATGGAATCTTAGGAGGAGTTGGATTGCTCTCGGTTTCAAATCTACGTTCCCTGCATTTTGTGGAAAAACTATGCATGAGGGAGTGCTCGCTCTTGCTGGTTGCAAGTAATCACGTAATGTTCTGGGTCGAGGAACATTCTCAACCACATTTTCTCCCGTTTCGGTTTGGTTTTGGCCCGGATTTTGATTGGGTTGATTTACAGCTATACTTTCAGACAAAATTGGAGAATTTAAATGTCTCCTAGCACGTGGTTCTCTATCAATTCCTTCAATTATTCCCTCTTCATTAATGAGTCGGTTATTGGAATCCCGAACCCAATGTGATATGCAAAATCCAAAAGAATAAAACAGGAAAGAAAGAGAATTCTTCCTTCCTTTCTTTACTCTTCTCTATGACCGAAGCACAAGGTGTCTTGCAATGGCTGAGCCAGAAGCAAGGATAGAGACCGATTTCTCCTGATCAATAGGGGTTCAGAGAACTCCTCACCCACTCTTTGAATCTTTTGAGAAAAGTATAGAAAAGAGAGTCTCCACCTATCAGAGATAAAAAAAGGAGTCTCCACCTACTCTACAAGAGATGAATATGATAGGAATGAATAGGAGAAGAAGAAGAATAAGGTTAGAAAGATAGAACCTGATTTGAGAACTTATGATCCGTAACTTCTTCTTTAACTTCCTAGCAATCCTTGCAAAAGAAAAAATCAAAATAAAACAACCTCATTTAGTATAAGAGTCCTAAAAAAAAATTCTTAATAGATACTATTTTCAAAAATTTTGTGAAAAACCGTCAAGTCCCCGGCAACGGCGCTAACAACTTATTCGCTTCCCCAAGTATAGGGTTGCGATGTAGAAATAATCTCGGTAAGACCGAGGTCGATTCATAGGGACTTATATAGGAATTCACAAAATACTTCCAATAATTCTACTGAAGAGCTAACTAACAGATTCGTAGAAGATTGATGTAGATAGTAACTTTGAATTAAACTGAAGGTAAATAATTAATAAAAGGTACTAGGGGTTCAAGGATCCACTTGTAGCAATCCTTGAAGCTCAATTCGCTGTGGTTTCTCACTTTCTCAGCTAGAATCGAAATTTAGTCCTATCTAGCCGGATGATGGAGCAGTTAAAACAATCAATCTGTCATATGTATGAATCATGTACATGATTCTCTCAATTCAAGCTAGGACTTGAGCACACTCAATTGCATAGGTCAGTCCCAATTCCAATAGGTTAAGATCACAACCATAATCATCATTAAATCCTGTCACAAGATAAAACTAGATCATAATTTGAACTTGATTCAAATCACATACACAATCTTACATACTTCAGAATTTCCAAAAAATAGACTTTTGTTAAGAAGCTCCCACATGAAGATCATAGATCTAGAGCATATTGAATCCAATTCCTCATATCATACAGGTTTAGACTGTCTCAAAATAGTTAAGAACACAAGCAATTCTTCTAAACATCCATGAGCCATCATAAGACTATAAGAAAAACTACTTTGAACTTTATTTAAACTTCAAACCATTGTTCTTCACTAATAATCCAACTTGAAAACAAATCAAACGAATTGAAACATCTTAGATTTACTATAAGCTTCACCTCTTAGCCCTAGCTAAGAGGTTTAGCCATTCATGATCCAAGAAAACATGAAAGCAACTAAATAAAACATAAAACTAGAAAAACAAACTAGGAGGAGTTGTAGAACTCCAAATCCGACTTCCGCTGTCTCCCACCATGCTTAATTTCTTCTAGGATGCCATAGGAAGAAGCCCTAGGTCCCCTTTTATGGTATAGTGTGGAAGGTTCCAGATTGCGCAAGAAATCCTGGACTGCGCAGAGAAAATTGGAGCTTGTAGAACACGCATGGTTACGCAGACGACCGGTCGCACCACCGGTCTCAAAAGTGCAGAATCTGTCCAGAGAGTTTTGATAATTTTAGAGTCCAGGATTTTAATTCAAGGACCGGTCGCACGACTGGTCTGAGTAGTGGATGACCGGTCGCACGACCGGTCTTGGATGGTCCAGCAAGGTTTGCAATGAGGCCCCTTCTGATGAGTGTTCAGACCGGTCAGACGACCGGTCTTAGGTACATTCTTCTGCTTTCTTTCTTCTCTCCTTTGGCTTCTTTCTTCCATCATTTGACGCTTAGTCCTTTGATCTTCTATGCTTGTAAATAACGTCTTTAAGTCTCCAATTGATGAATCCTCTCTCTTATCCCTACAATCACAAATCCATGCATTAGATTAGTCTTTAAATCATGAAAACCTTGCATAATGAGTGATGAATTGGAGTTAGAATATGCACAATTAAGAACTCAACAAGTTAGCATTCAATCACAAACAATCCCACTTAAATAAGAAAATTTAGATTCTAGTTCTAATGAAGCACATAGAGCTTGAACTTGTAGCCTTCGAAGTAACTGTTGAGCGCTTAAATGTGCATATTCTAACCTCCATCACTAACTATACATGATTTATATGTTTTAAAGACCTATTTAATGCATGGTTTTGTGATTGTAGGAATGAGAGAGAGACTTTATCATTTGGATGCTTAAAGATTCTTCTTGCATGCTTTGAAGATCAAAGGAATAAGGCAACGAAAGATGGAAGAAAGATGCAAGGGAGAAAGAGAAGGAAAGAAGAAAATTACAGGAAAATATTGCATTGCCGACCAGTCGACCATGGTCCACGACCGGTCAAAAATTCAATGGGAAATAGAGTTTTGTTACTAACCTTGCTGGAGGAAAACTGCCCATTCTCAACCAGTCATCCAATCAGTTGACCATCACTGACGACCGGTTTGCTGACTGATCAGAATATTTAATTGGGAGTTGGAATTTTTCAAAAACTCGTTGGACTAAAAAGGAGCATTCTCGATCGGTCGACCAGAGGCTCTGATCGGTCGTCTGAATAGTCGGTCACGCCACAGAAATAGAAATTTCTATTTCTGTCTTCTGATTTTTACTGTGCTGTGCGTAACTCTTGCCTGTTTTCTCGAAGATTCTTCTTTGCTGGAGCCCAAAACCTATAAAAGGACTCCTCCACTTCGTTCTTAACCTATCCTAGAAGGGTTCTAAAGCATTGGGAGGTGGAGAAAGTTAGATTCGGATTTCTACAACTCTCTTTACTTCGTTTTCTTTCTAGTTCTTCTTCATGATTAAAGTAGTTTTCCTGTTTTCCTTAGCTAGTAGGGCTAAGAGGTGAAGCTTGTAGTAGATCTAAGATGTTTTAATTCGTTTTTAATGGTTTCAAGTTGATTCTTAATGTTGAACAATGGTTTGTTGAGTTTGAATGAAGTTTAGTTTTTCTTAATCTTATGATGACTCATGGATGTTTGGAAGAATTTTCTTAGTTCTTAGTTGTTTTGCAAAGCTCTAGACCTGTACGCTCCGAGAAATCGGATTCAAGACACTCTAGACTCAGTTCTTCATGTGGGAACTTCAAACCAAAAGTTCTATCTTTTTCTTTAAATCTGTAATGTGTGTTGTTTGTTCATATGATTTGAATCAAGTTCAAATAAAATATTAGTTAAGCCTAGTGACAGAGTTTGATGATTATTATGGTTGTGATCTTAATATATTGGAACTAGGATTGGCCTATGCAATTGAGTGTGCACAAGTCCTAACTTGAATTGAGGGAATCATATTGATGAACAACACATGTGACAGATTATTTTGTTGAATTAACTGCTCTATAATCTAGCTAGATAAGATTTGATTTTGATTCTAATTGTATAATTGAGAAACCAAAGCGAATTATGCATCAAGGATAGCTACAACTGGATCCTTGGCACCTTAGTGCTTTTTTAGATTGTTAATTTTATCTCAAGTTTACAGATTATTCCTCTATATTCAAATTCCAGTTTATTGTAGTTTAATTTTAATTAGAAACTTTTTTTAAGAAATTTTTTGGATTCCTGAGTTAGTCCCTGAGGAAGATTTCGGTCTTTACCGAATTATTACTACATCGCAACCCTACACTTGGGGAACGAACAAGTTTTTGGCGCCGTTGTCGAGGATTTGATGGTTTTTATAGGATTTCTGAAAATAGTTTTCTATTGAGATTTTTAGAAAATTTTCTTTAGTACTAACTTATTTTGTTTTATTTTGATTTTTGCAGGAATTTTTACGAGTTGAAGTAGAAGTAAGTTGGTTCTTATAGATTCTCAAATTAGGTTTTGTCTTTCCAAACCTTATTCTCCTTCTCTTTTCATTCATATTCATCTCTTGTAGAGTGGGTGGGGACTCCTAATTGGATCTCTGATAGGTTGGCCTCGAGCCACCTTCATTCCTATTGGTCGGCATTGCCATCTTGGATCACCTTGTGCTCAGAGATTTCTCTTTTTAAATCTATTCCTCTTTCTTCTTTTTTCTGAACTTTTCTCAAAAGATTCAAAGAGTGGGTGGGGAGTTCTCTGAACCCTTATTGACTAGGAGAAATCGATATTTATCTTTGCTTCTGGCTCAGCCATTGCAGGACACCTTGTACTTTGGTCCTAAAGAGGAGCAAAGAAAAGAAGGAAGAATTCTTCTTTCTCTTATCATTCTTTTTTTTTTTTTTGAATTTGCATGCCCCATTGGGTCCGGGATTTAAATAATTGATTAATAAGTGAAGGGGGAATTGTTGAATGGATTGATAAGGAACCACGTGCTAAGAAATGTTTAAAATTAATTTTTTTTTTTCTGAAAATATGGCTGAAAATCAACCCGATCTAAGGGCCAATCAAAATCTAGGCCAAAATCAAATAGAAACGGGAGAGAACGAAGTTGAGAATGTTCCTCGACCAAGGACTCTACGTGATTACTTGCAACCTGCAAGAGTGAGCACTCCCTCATGCATAATTTTTCCATATAATGCAAGGAATGTTGATCTCAAACCAGGAGTAATCCAACTTCTTCCCAAATTCCATGGATTAGATAGTGAAAGTGCTATCAACATCTTAAGGATTCTAATGAAGTGATAGCCACGATGCACTTTGCAAACGTATCAGATGATGTTGTGCGATTTAAATTATTTCCCTTTTCCCTTAAAGAGAAAGTAAAGGCTTGGCTTCATGCATTAAGGCCAAGATCAATTGGCACATGGACTGAAATGACTAGGGAATTCATTAAAAAGATTTTCCCAACGCATAAAACCAACATGCTAAGGCGCCTTATCATGAATTTAGCCAAAAAAGAGGACAAGACCTTCTTCCAAGGTTAGGAGAGGTTTAAGGACTTATTGCGTACATGCTCACATCATGGCTACGAAAGTTGGCGGGTAATAAGCTTTTTCTATGAAGGACTGACTTTGCCCATGTGCCAATTCATAGAGATGATGTGTAATGGAGAATTCATGAATAAGGAAGCCGAGGAAGCATGGGATTACTTTGATGTCTTGGCTGAGAATGCACAATCTTGGGATACATCTAAACCATTAAATCCCAAGACAAGCCAACAAAGAGAAAATTGAGGAATTTATGTCCTTTCAGAAGAAGACAATATAAGTCCCAAGACAAGCCAACAAAGAGAAAATGGATGAATTTATGTCCTTTCAAAAGAAGACAATATTAGTGCACTGTGTAGCTAGTCTCACAAGAAAAGTTAAGGCCATGGAATTGAAGAAGGGAGAAATGATTGTACCATAGAAGTTGTTGATAATGTTTGTGAAATTTGTGCCGGTAATCAACATGGAACATAGGATTGCCCCACAATTCCCGCGTTTCAAGAAGTTTTGCGAGAACAATCCAATGCCATAAACAATTATCAACGGCCATTTAGTGATCCAAATTCAAACACATATAATTCAAGTTACAAGAACCATCCCAACTTCAGTTGGAGGAATGAACCAGCAGCGAATGCAAATAACACCCCTCAAGCTCAACCTTTACTAGGTCCATCCCTAGTAATCACACAAAAAGTTACGCTTGAAGAGATGTTGGGTGTGTTCGTGTCGGTTCAAGCTGAATATAACAAGACTAATTCTCTGAAAATTGATGGGTTCATGCAAGAACAACTAAGATTCAACCAAAACACATTGATTTGAAAAATTCAATGGCTAGAGTTGAATCTCATCTTAGTGTTAGGGAGAAAGGCACACTTCCTACCCAACCTCTTCTTAACCCAAGAACCCAATTCGAGATACAAGATCCCAGATCATCCTCCTAACATATGGAACATGTTAAAGCTATTACCACCTTGAGAAGCGGCAAAACAATTGATAAATTTAATCCGGTGAAGGCCTCAAAGCCTAATGATCCAAAAATTGCCAACAAGGAATGATAGTTCTAACAACACTCCACATGAGAAAGAATCGGAAAAACAATACAAGCCGGTTGCTTCTTTTCCCCAAAGGTTGATTTCACCCAAACCTCTAGACAAAAATTTGAAAATTTTAGAGGTTTTTAACAAGTGAAGATCAACATCCCATTGTTGGATGTTACCATCATATGCCAAATTTCTTAAGGAACTTTGTACGGTCAAAAGGAAACACAATGTACACAATAAAGTACTTTTGACTGAGAATTTGAGCTCATCATCAAACAAGAGGTGCCCTAAAAATACAAGGATTCGGGTAGCCCTACCATCTCATGCATCATAGGTGACTACTGGATTGAACAAGCATTACTCGATTTGGGGGCAAGTGTTAACCTCATCCCATACTTGGTCTACGAACAACTTGGTTTAGGTGAATTAAAACCCATCAAAACCACACTCCAACTTGCTGATCGATCCGTTAGTATACTAAGAGGAATGATTGAAGATGTGCTTGTACATGTTGATAAATTCTACTATCCAGTGGATTTTATTATCTTGGATACACATCCTGTGATTGGTACCAGCGCTCAAATTCCTTTCATACTTGGCTGCCCCTTCTTAGTGTTCGCTCGCCTCAAGTGCAAGGTTGCGATGTAGTAATAATCTCAGTAAGACCGAGGTCGATCCACAGGGAATTAGGGTAAACCAATTCAAACTATTCCAGCAACTCCAATCTCAGTAATTTGTGATTTCAAATTCACAAACTAGCTTAAAACAGTAACTTTGTAAAGATCTGTGATTTAATAGAACTAAGGCCTCAAGGATCCACTTGTTGTAGTCCCATGTGAATTCATTCATCCAAGCATAAACACAACTAGATTCAAAGTTCTTTCTCTCTTCTAGTTGGAAGATTTAGCATTCAAACACAAACAATCTCCACTTAAATTTGAAAATAAGATTCTAGTTCTAATGAAGTACATAGAATTCAAATATGTAGCCTTCGAAGTAACAACCATGCCGAGGGACTATGGTATGCTCTAGGGTTACTAAAATTCGAATCTAATTAATCCAAACGTGATAAGTTTAGAGAATTGCAAGGAACCATGTCCGAAGCACATGAACTCTCATAAAACATCCAAAAATACTAATTTTATTCAAACTAGAACTTAAAAATCCAAACTTTAGATAGAGTACTTGAATCAAACGAATTCTACATGATAACTAGCTACAAGCTTCACCTCTTAGCCTTAACTAAGAGGTTCTAGCCTGAGCATTATCATGCTTCAACTAAAAACAATGAAAAACTAATGAAAAATATGAAAAATCGAATTCATGAGAGTTTTAGGCGCTCTACGACGATCCTCTTCACCTCTCACGAAGTCCTTAGCCTTTCTATGATGTGTTAGGAAGGATCTCTAGGTGTCCTTTTATAATGGAGAGGCTCCATCGACTCAGAAACTTCCAGAATTGCGTAGCCACTTATGCAGCGCATAAAAAAATGGAGCTTGAAGATCAAGCTGCCGGAATCTTGCAGGTTTTACACTGGAGGACCAGTCTTGACCTGTCGGACCTGTCTGGTAGACATTCAGAGAGTGCAGAGTGGAGGGATTGCCTATGGCTGATCGGTCTTGACTGATCCAGCCCTTCTCTTGAATGGTCCAGCGTGTATAAGTGGGGGCAACAAAGCTAGCCGACCGGTCTTAACCGGTCTAGCCCTCTATTCTCTTTTATTTTCTTTCTTTATTTCTCTCTATTCTCTTCTTTCTCTTCTTCTTTCTTTGGCCCACCTTTGGTCATCATTAAAATGGCCCCTAAATGCATTCTTTACTCATCAATTGCGTGAAGTCCCTTTCTCATTCCTACAACCACAAAACATGCGTTAGATAAGTCTTTTAGACATATAAATCATGCATATAATGTGCTGTAATGGGTTAGATTATGTATAAATTAGAAGCTCAACACACTCCCCAACCAGCATTTTGTTAGTCCCGAGCAAAACATGCATGAAACAATCCTCTTCTCTGAAAACTCAATTCTCTTTAGGAAACTATGCTTTTCTAAACTTCATGACATGTAGGTACAAAATCCAGAAAAACTAAATGATGAGAAATTGAAGTCCTAAGCTTTCCAAACATAATAAGTGTTAACATAGAATTCCCACCTATTTATTGATAAATAGACAAATTCGAACATGTATGGTTTGGTGTGCATTGTGCATATACATCTCATGACTTTCCTGGATTACCTTCTTCATAAATTAGCTAAACAAAAGATCTAAAAGTGTACAGATCAACCAATTGCCTATGACAAGAATTTGCCTTACTGTTCCTTCGACGGCTTTCACACTACTTCCCATTTCCAGATTTGGCTATGGGTAGACCATCCCCTGGTTGGTAATAGGTAGCCTTTTTCGAAATTTTACACAAATATTCAATGAATACCATATCCTCATTCTCTTTTTCATAAATATTAGATAAGATTTTTAGAAATCCATATCTTTCATTCTTTTCTCTTTTTTTTTTTTCACATGAACAAGGATGGACAAGTTCCCCAGCTTGGTTCCTAAACACTTCACATCTTCAGTCTAACCAATCTACAAATCTACTAATCCCTTTAAATCATGAGAATCGTGTAATGTGAACTAGACTCAAAAGTGTTCAAATGTTCTATCGATCATACAAATAGGGAGATTCACATATAAAACTATTATGTTTAAGTTAATTTAGAGATTTCAAAATCTTATAAGTTTATCTTTCATCATTTCATACTCATGACATCTCAAGTGCATAGAAACAAAGTTTTTCAAAAGAGGTTTGATGTTTCAGAAAAATTGAAAAATTTCTACAAACATTGCTCGAAATGTCACAAATTACTAGGTTTTAGGAATCTCACCGCCCAACCAAATCTTGCATTGTCCTCAATATGAAAATATATGCAATGAGCATGTGTTTGCTTCCCCAAGTGTAGGGTTGCGAAGTAGTAATAATTCAATAGAGACCGAGATTGTTCTCAGGGACTTATTTAGGAATTCACAAAACTACTTCCAATATTCTCTAATTGAGACCAACTAAACAGATTTTAGTAATTTGATATAGATGAAAATCTTAAACGAAAAGTGAATGTAATCAATGTAAAGGAAACACTAGGGTGCCAAGGATCCACTTATAGCGATCCTTGGTGCATAATTTGCTTTGGTTTCTCAATTACACAACTAGAATCGAAATCAAATCCTATCTAGCTGGATGATAGAGTGGTTAAGTTAGTAAAACAAACTGTCATATGTGTGATTCATAAACATCATTCCCTCAATTCAAGTTAGGACTTGAGCACACTCAATTGTATAGGTCAATCCTAGTTTCATAGGTTAAGATCATAACCATGATAATCATTAAACCCTGTCACAAAGCTTAACTATATCATGATTTGAACTTGATTCAAATCACATAAACAATCAACATATAATTCAGAATTCCAAAAAGGATAAAACTTTGGTTTGAAGTTCCCACATGAAGATCTAAGTTTAGAGCGTCTTGAATCCAATTTCTCGGAGTGTACAGGTATAGAACTTGCAAAACAATTAAGAACTAAAGCAATTCTTCCCAACATCCATGAGTCATCATAAGATTAAGAAAAACTACTTAAAACTTTATTCAAACTTCTATAAACCATTGTTCAATCAATAAAATCAATCCATGAAACCAATAAATAAATTAAAGCATCTTAGATCCACTACAAGCTTCACCTCTTAGACCTAGCTAAGAGGTTTAGCTGATCAAGGTCTAAGAGGTGAAGCTGATCATGGTCAAAGGAAACATGAAATCAAGTAAAAACATAAAGGAAACTAGAAAGCAAACTAGGAGTTGTAGAACTCCAAATCCGTCCTTTTCCGCCTCCCACCGTAGTAAATCTCTTATAGGATACCTTAAGAACAAAGTAGAGGAGTCCTTTTATAAATTTTGGCCTCCGATTGCACATAATCTTCGCGAAAACACACAAAAGTTGCGCAACGCACAGCAAATTTCAGAGCTTGTAGAACAAGCTCTGTTATGCAGACGACCAGTCGGACAATCGATTTGAGCCCATGGTTGACCGGTCTGATGACCGGTGGGAAATGGCAAAAAACAGTCTAGAGAGTTTCTGGAAAATGTAATCCATATTTTGAATTAATCGACCGGTTTGACTACCGGTCTAAGTGGCTATCGACCGATCGTGTTTGGTCCAAAATAGTCTAGCAAGGGGTCTTTTTCATTAAGTGTTCCAACCGGTCTAACGACCGGTCTTGGGCTATGGCCGACCGGTCTACAGTACAGTCTTCTGTACTTCTTCCTTCTTCCCTTCTCTTTCTCCCTTACTTCTTTCTTCCACCCTTTGGTACTTGGTCTTTTGATCTTCAACGTATACAGAGTGATATTTTAAGCATTGAATTGGTAAAGTCCCCTTCTCGTTCCTACAATAAAAAACATGCATTAGAATAGTCTTTAAACATGTGCATCATGCATAGTTAGTGATGAAATGGGGTTAGAATATACACATTTAAGAGCTCAACAGCATGAACATTCGAGCAATGGTAAAATAAAAGAATAAATGAGGGTGAGTATGAGGGTGCCTAAATGAGTCGATAATGGAAGTCTACCACCGGCATCTAAATCTACTAAAGCAATAAACCGTAAACAAACTAAACCTAATCTACTTTATACCTCTGTCAGACTAGGAGATCAATCATCCTGATACACAGGATCATTTAGAGTGATGGACATGTCCTCTTAATCAAATTTCTCAACGAAAGGTTTAAGGCGTTGTCCGTTTACTTTAAAATAGTTATCATTCACTGGATTTTCTATCTCGACAGCCCCCTGAGGAAAAACTTCTTTAACAATATATAGGCCGGTCTATCGAGATCTCAATTTTTTCAGAAAAAGATGAAGTCGGGAATTATACAAGAGCACTTTCTGGCCTTCATGAATTTTTTTTCCTGAAAATATCTTTATCATGAAAGGCTTTCATCTTACTCTTGTAAATCCTCGAGTTCTCGTAAACATCATTCTGGATCTCGTCAAGCTCATTTAGTTAGAGTTTGCGAAGTGAGCTAGCCTTGTCAATGTCAAAGTTCAATGCCCGAATTGCCCAATAGGCTTTGTGTTCAAGTTCCACAGGCAAATGACAAGCTTTCCCATAGACAAGTCTATATAGGGAGACATTCTAATGGGGGGTCTTCTAAGTGGTACGGTGAGCTCAAAGAGCATTGACTAATCTCAACAACGAATCTTTACAATTTGGTCTCACTGTCTTTTTCAAAATTTATTTGATTTCCTGATTGGAAATTTCGGCTTGCCCACTTATCTGTGAGTGGTATGGGGTACTCACTTTATGTCTAATGCCATATTTCTTCATTAAGGCTTCAAAAGGCCTATTGCAAAAGTGAGAACCACCATCACTTATGATGGCTCAAGGCATTCCAAATCTGGAAAGTATATTTTCTTTGAGGAACTTTAGAACCGTATGATGATCGTTAGTTCTACATGGAATGCCCTCTATCCATTTGGACACATAGTTTACGGCAAGCAATATGTAGACATGTCCAAAGATGAGGGGAATGGTCCCATGAAATCGATGCCCTAACAATCGAAGACTTCAAAATGTTGAATTGGGTTGAGAGGCATCATATTCCACAGGACAATACTCCTAGCTTTTGACGACACTTGCATGCTTTGTAAAACTCGTGGGTGTCTCTAAACCAAGTAGGCTAATAAAAACCACATTATGGAATTTTTGCAATGATTTTCTTGGTGGAAAAATGACTCCCACATGCTTGATTATGACAAAAGGAGATGACAAAATTTTGTTCATCATCAGGGACACATCTTCTTATTATTTGATCTGGGCAGTATTTGAAAAGTAATGGTTCATCCCAGAAAACATGTGCACTTCCCTTAAGAAATTTTCTTTTATCCTGCGCAGTCCAGTGAGTCGGCATCGCACTTGTGGAAAGATAGTTTGCAATATCAGCGTACCATGGAGGTGCATAGCAACAAAGAGTTGCTCATCAGAGAATGAGTTCTCAATAGGTGACTCCTTAATGAAATCGGGTAGAACTAGGCGGGATAGATGATCCGCCACCACATTCTCTACTCTCTTCTTATCCTTAATTTCTAAGTCGAATTCTTGAAGAAGTAGGATCCATCGTAGCAAAAGGGGCTTAGCATCCTTCTTAGAAAGAAGATGTTTCAGTTGCGCATGGTTCGTGAAAACAATGACCTTGGATCCTTTCAAGTAAGGCCTGAATTTGTCCAAGGAAAAAATAACGGCAGGAGCTCTTTCTCCGTAGTCGAGTAATTGACTTGGGCGGGATTCAAGGTCCTACTCGCATAGAAGATAACGTGGGGCTTCTTATCCTTCTTTTGTCATAGCACCGCCCCAATAGCATAATCGCTCGCATCGCACATCAACTCAAAAGGAACAGACCAATCCGATGGTTGCATGATAAGAGTGGTTGTCAACATGTCTTTTAGCTTCAAAAAAGCTAATTGACATTCGACACTCCACTCAAATTCGTTCTCCTTTTGGAGAAGATTACATCATAAGGGCCTAGAGATATGGCTAAAATCCTTTATGAACCTTCTATAAAAACTGGCGTGTCCAAGCAAGGACAACACATCGCGTATGCTTTTGGGTGGTGGTAGGTTGGAAATAATATTGATTTAGGCTTGGTCTACCTCTATTCCATTGGATGAGATGATATGTCCAAGTACTATTCCTCTCTGTACCATAAAATGACACTTTTTCCAGTTCAATACAAGGTTCTTCTCCTCACACCTTATCAAGACCAACTTCAAGTGATTAAGGCACTCATCAAAAGTACAACCAAAAACAGAAAAATCATCTATGAATACCTCGAGAAATTCACCCACCATGTCTGAGAAAATACTCAACATGCATCGTTGGAATGTGGCGGGTGCATTACATAGTCCGAATGGCATCCTTCGGTATGCGAAGGTGCCAAATGGGCATGTAAAGGTAGTTTTCTCTTAGTCTTCCGGGGCTATCTCAATTTGGTTATAGCCAAAATAGCCATTGAGGAAGCAATAATAGGAGTGATCTGCTAACTTCTCGAAAATTTGATCCATCAATGGGAGAGGGAAGTGGTCCTTCCTAGTGACTGTGTTTAGCTTTCGATAATCTATGCACATACGACAACCGGTGGTCACTCTAGTTAGTATAAGCTCTTTGTGGCATTCTCTATGATTGTAATATCGGACTTCTTAGGGACGACTTGGGTAGGACTCACTCATTGGCTATCCGAGATGGGGTAGATGATACCCACATTAGTAGCTTTAACACCTTGGCTTTGACAACCTCCATCATGTTTGGATTTAGCCTTCTTTGAGGTTGTCTAGTCATTTTTGCATTCTCTTTGAGGTGTATACAGTGACTACAAACCGAAGAGTCTATCCCTTTAAGGTCTGCTATTGTCAAACCTATGGCTCCCCTACATTCTTTGAGTAGCTCAATCAACTTGAGCTCTTAATCTTTTCCTAAGTGAGATACAATGACAATCGAAAATGTTTCCTCTTGACCCAAAATATACATCTTTAAGCTCGAATGGCAAAGGTTTATGGTCAAGCTTTGGCGGTTTGATATTGATGGTAGAGGCTTTGATGTGGTTGGTGGCAATCTTTCAAAATGAGGCTTCCACTAGCTAGATCAACTACCGGTTTCTCACTACTCAATACTTGTATAATGTCATTAATGATGGGTTCTTTAGAATTTTCAAAATGTGCCAAGCATGTCTCCAAATTTTCTAGTGGTTCAAGTTGGAGGAGCTCCTCTTCTTCAAGGGATTTGAGCATGTTTACCTTGAAGAGCTCATCATCCTCATCCCTATGCTTTTTGCCCAAGTGGAACACATTTACCTCTAATATCATGTTTCCAAAGGACAATTGCATTACCCCAATCCGGCAATTTATAATTGTGTTTGATGTAGCAAGGAAGGGGCGGCCTAAAATTACCAGGTATATGAGTGCTAGTATCCATAATCGGTTGCGTGTCTAAGACGATGAAATCCACCGGGTAGTAGAATTTGTCAACTTGGACCAATACATCCTCAACTATCCCTATCGGTACACGGATGGATCTATCAATAAGTTACAACGTGGTTTTAGTGGGTTTTAATTTACCAAGACCCAATTGCTCATATACCGAGTACGGGATCAAGTTTACACTTGCCCCCAAGTCTAATAATGCATGCTCAATCCGGTGGTCACCAATGATACATGTAATTGTGGGACTACCGGGATCCTTAAATTTTGTAGGGGTCTTTTGGGTGAGAATGGAACTCACTTGCTCATTCAAAAATGCCTTTTGTTGCACATTGTATTTGCATTTGGATGTGCATAAATCTTTTAGGAACTTAGCATAAGAAGGGATTTGTTTGATGGCATCAAGCAATGGAATGTTGATCTTGACTTGCCTGAAAATCTCTAAAATATCATGAGAGTTTGGGAGAGATTTTGGAGCAACCAATCTCAAAGGGAATGGTGCTATGGGCTTGTACGCGTTCCGTTTCATGTGGAGCTGAGCTAGATCTATCCTCATTCTCAGAAATTACTAGATCATTAGGCTTGTCGGCCTTCACCGGAATAGATTTATCCACTTGTTTTCCACTTCTAATAGTGGTGATGGATTTTTCTTGCTCCACATGTTGGATGGGAAGATTAGGGATGCTTATTTCATGTGCTTGTTTAGGATTAAGCTAAGGTTGGGCCGGAAAGGTCCCTTGCATAGCATTCAAGCGTCCCTTTATTTCATTAACCGAAATTTTAAGCTCTTGGAACATTTGTTAATTTGATTGATTAATTTGCATTTGCCCTTGCATAAACACCTTTAGAGTATCCTCCATTGAGAATTGAGGTGGGGCTATGTTTTGCATAGGTGGCCCTCCTTGAGAGTCGGTAGGATTGCCCATGGGGCCATTTCTCCAACTAAAATTTGGATGGTTCTTCCAAGTAAAGTTGTACGTGTTACCTACTGGTCCATTGGAAGGCCTTTGATACCTACATGCGGTGTTTGCTTGCTCTTGTAACACCTCTTGAAACGTGGGAATTGTAGGACAATCTTGCGTAGAATGTACATTAGTGGCACAAATTCCGCATATGTTCTCAATGGCTTCCATGGACTTAGAAACTCCAATCTTTCTAAGTTCCATATCCTTGACTTTTTCTTGTGGTTGGCTATCCTTGCGTTAACATCATCTTCCTCCTTAAGAATGTAAATCCCTCCTTTATCTTTTTACTTAGGAGGCTTGAGGTTACTAGACTTGTCCGAAGTATCCCATGATTGTGCATTCTTAGCTAACATGTCTAAGTAACTCCATGCTTCTTCTGGATTTTTTCTCATGAACTCGCCATTACACATCATCTCTACAAATTGGGGCATGTTGGAATTTAATCCATCATAAAAGAAGTTTATCATTTGCCAACTTTCGTATCCATGATGTGGGCAAGTGAGTAAGAGTCCCTTAAACCTTTCCCAATTTTGAAAGAACGACTCACCCTCTTTTCCCATAAAGCTCATTATAGATCTTCGAAGGGTATTAGTTTTATGAGCCAGGAAGAACTTTTTTAAGAATTCCCGAGTCATCTTAGTCCATGTCCCTATCGAATGTGGTCTAAGAGAGTGGAGCCAACCCTTGGCTCTTTCTTTTAATGAGAAGGGAAACAATTTAAGTTTGATGACATCTTCTGACACATTGTTGTATTGCAAAGTAGCAATAACTTCATCGAATTCTTTTAAGTATAGATATGGGCTCTCAGAATCTAGCCCATGGAACTTAGGTAAAAGTTGAATTACCCCCGGCTTTATATCAATATTCCCCCCAGTGGTTGTTAAAACTACGCAAGAGGATGTAGTCGTACGGCCGGTTGTAGGTAGTCACGTAAATCTCTCATTGGATGAGCATTATGCACCTCATTCTCTCCTGCTCCCTCTTGATTCATGTTTGTAGTTGGATTAGGGGGGGGGGGAGGATTCCTTAATGGTGTGTGATCCATACTCCCTGAACTTTCACAATGTTCTACGTATTTCCTAACTTGTCTGTGAATGGAAAGTGGTCCAACTAAACCACCTTCGGTTTGGAGACAGTTTGTATGGTCACGTTCCCAATGGGACATAAACCACACAGGCTAAAATCTGAACTAAAAACTAAACCTAAAACGAAAGTTTTAAAATTAAACTAAAATCTGAAAAACTAAAAAGCTGTAAAAGTTCTAAGTTAGAAAGATAGTACCTGATGAGCTTGAACAAGAAGAATTTCCTACAAAACAAAGCAAACTTATTAGTTCTAGAAAATAAAAAACTACTTCTAGAAAATTAGAAAATCCTATCTATCTACTTCTACTTCTATAGTTACTAAAACAATTTAGAGTCGTTTTAACCTAGATTCCTCAGCAACGGCGCAAAAAACTTGTTCGCTCGCCTCAATTACAAGGTTGCGATGTAGTAATAATCTTGGTAAGACCTAGGTCAATCCACAGGGAATTAGAGTAAACCAATTCAAACTATTCCAGCACTCCAATCTCAGTAATTTGTGATTTCAAATTCATAAACTAACTTAAAACAGTAACTTTGTAAAGATCTGTAATTTAATAGAACTAAGGCCTCAAGGATCCACTTGTTGTAGTCCCATGTGAATTCATTCATCCAAGCATAAACACAACTAGATTCAAAGTTCTATCTCTCTTCTAGTTGGAAGATTTAGCATTCAAACACAAACAATCTCCACTTAAATTTGAAAATAAGATTTTAGTTCTAATGAAGTACATAGAATTCAAATATGTAACCTTCGAAGTAACAACCATGCCAAGGGACTATGGTATGGCTCTAGGGTTACTACAATTCAAATCTAATTAATCCAAACGTGATAAGTTTAGAGAATTGCAAGGAACCATGTCCGAAGCACATGAACTCTCATAAAACATAAAAAAATACCAACTTTATTCAAACTAGAACTTAAAAATCCAAACTTTAGATATAGTACTTGAACCAAACGAATTCTATATGATAACTAGCTACAAGCTTCACCTCTTAGACTTAGCTAAGAGGTTCTAGCCGAGCATTATCATGCTTTAATAAAAAAAACTAATGTAAAACATGAAAAACCGGATTCGAGAGAGTTGTAGATGCTCCACGACGATCCTCTTCACCTCCCACGAAGTCCTTAGCCTTCTATGATGCCTTAAGAATGATCTCTAAGTGTCTTTTTATAATGGAGAGGCTCAACTGACTAAGAAACTTCCAGAATTGTGTAGCCACTTACGCAGTGCATAAAAAAAAAGGAGCTTGAAGATCAAGCTACTAGAATCTCGTAGGTTTTACACTGGCCGACCGGTCAGGACTGGGCTGGCCAATCGGTCTTGACCGGCCAGACCCGTTTGGTAGACGTCCAGAGAGTGTAGAGTGGAGGGATTGCCTATGACCGACCGACCGATCTTGATCGGTCGGACTGGGTTGGCCGATCAGTCTTGACCGGTCTGGCCCTTCTCTTGAATGGTCCTAGCGTGCACAAGTGGGGGTAGCAAAGCTGGCTGACCAGTCTTAATCGGTCTAGCCCTCTATTCTCTTTGATTTTCTTTCTTTATTTTTCTCTCTTCTCTTCGTGCTCTTCTTCTTTCTTTGGCCCACCTTTGGTCATCATTAAAATGGCCCCTAAATGCATTCTTTACTCATCAATTGGGTGAAGTTCCTCTCTCATTCCTATAACCACAAAACATACGTTAGATAAGTATTTTAGACATATAAATTATGCATATAATGTGTTGTAATGGGTTAGATTATGTATAAATTAGAAACTCAACACCTAGCGACTTTAAATGCAATCATCAATTGTAGAAACGGGCTTGTACAATTGTCCTTTGGAAATATGACACTTGAGCTGAATATTTGCGATTTATGCAAACAACCACGGAATGGTGATGATGAGGTCCACAAAATAAATCTGATTGACTCATTCATGGAAGATACATCTTTCTTAACAATTTTCTCCGATCACTTGGAGGTGAGTTTGGCCCACTCTTATGAGATTGATGATGACATGATACGAGAGATGGATGCCATTTTGGACTCTGTATAAGTGCTTGATACTAACCGATGGAAGAACCTATTTGAACCTTTGCCTTTAACTAAAAACAAGCCTCTTCCACCTAGTATCAAGGCTCCAAAGCTCGACCTAAAACCTTTGCTTACGGATCTCAAATACGTATATTTAGGTCGAGATGAGACTTATCCAGTGGTGATTTCTTCCCACTTGAATCAGGAATAAGAGAATAGGTTGATCGCCATTCTACAAGAGCATAAGAATGCCATTGGGTGGTCAATTGCGGATCTTAAAGGCATAGACCCCTTGATTTGTACTCATCTCATACACCTTGAGGAGAATGTGAAAACGTCTAAGCAACCACAAAGACACCTCTATCCAAACATGAAGGAGGTGGTTACGGCCGAGGTGTTAAAACTATTGGATTTGGGTATCATTTATCTAATATTCGATAGTCAATGGGTGATTCCAACTCAAGTCATGCCTAAGAAATCTGGAATACCATCGCAGCCAATGCCAACAATGAACTCGTGCTAATCAGGGTCACTACCGGATGGAGAATGTGCATTGACTACCGAAAGCTAAACGCAGTCATGAGGAAAGACCACTTCCTTTTACTTTTTGTTGATCAAATCTTAGAAAGGTTAACGAGTCATTCCCACTTTTGCTTTCTCGATGGATATTCAGGGTACAACCAAATAGAGATCGCCCTAGAGGACCAAGAGAAGACAACATTCATATGTCCATTTTGCACTTTTGCTTATCAAAGGATGCCATTTGGACTGTGTAATGCCCCTGCAACTTTTCAGCGTTGCATGTTGAGTATCTTCTCAGATATGGTGGGAAAAATTCTTTAAGTTTTCATGGACGACTTCTCCGTATTTGGTTGTGACTTTGATAAGTGCCTTGGGCACTTAAAAACTGTTTTGAAAAGGTGTGAAGAGAAGAACCTCGTGCTGAATTGGGAGAAATGTCACTTTATGGTTCAAAAGGGAATAGTCCTTGGTTACGTTATCTCAGCCAAAGGAATCGAGGTGGATAAAGCTAAAATTGATCTTACATCTAACCTTCCACCACCTAAGAGCGTACGAGAGGTGCAATCTTTCTTAGGACACGCCAAATTCTATAAGAGGTTCATCAAGAACTTTAGTATCTTCTCTCGTCTTTTATGTAACCTCCTCCAAAAGGAAAATTCCTTTGATTGGAATGAGGAATGTCAAAATGCCTTTACCAAACTCGAAGAATGTTCACATGTGCTCCTATAATGTAACCACCTGATTGGAGCATTCCTTTTGAGATCATGTGCGATGCAAGTGATTACGCTATTGGGGCAGTGTTAGACAGAGAAAAGAGAAGAAGCCATACATCATCTACTATACAAGTAGAACTCTAAACTCGGCTCAAGCAAATTACACCGCTACGGAAAATGAACTCTTAGCCGTAGTATTTGCTTTGGACAAGTTTAGGTTTTACTTGATCGGATCCAAGATCATAATATTTACCGATCATCCTGTGCGTAAGTACCTTCTTTATAAAAAGGATGTTTCATGCTGGATCAATGACCACAAAATAGTCATTCGATTTTTAAAAGAAAACATTCTTTCCCGTTTTGGAACCCCTCGAGTCATTATCAGTGATGAAGGGTCTCACTTTTGTAACCGACCATTTGAAGCATTAATGAAGAAATATGGTGTTACTCATAAAGTAAGCACTCCCTATCACCTACAAACAAGTGGACAAGCTGAGATATCCAACAGGAAAATCAAATATATTTTAGAGAAAATAGTAAACCCCGATCACAAGGATTGGTCGCTTCGATTTACTGATGCACTCTGGGCTTATCGTACAGCTTTCAAGACCCCCATTGGAATGTCACCCTATAAACTTGTCTATGGGAAAGCTTGTCACTTGCCTGTGGAATTGGAACATAAGACATATTGGGCAATAAAGAAGATGAATTTTGATTCTGACAAAGCGAGCTCGCTGCGCAAGCTTCAATTGAATGAACTTACAGAACTTAGGAATGAGGCATATGAGAATGCAAGAATTTATAAAGACAAGACGAAGGTGTTCCATGATAAGAACATCCTTCGTAAGACTTTCATGATCAATCAAAATGTCCTTTTGTATAATTCTCAGTTACATCTATTTTCGGGTAAATCGAGGTCTCTATGGACCGGTGCCTTCATTGTCAAAACTGTTTATCCATATAGGACTATCGAGTTGTTGAATCCAAGAAACGACAACATCTTTAAAGCGAATGGTCAGCGTTTAAAGCCGTTCTTTGAGAACTTTCCTTCAGAAGGTATGTCCATCCCTCTGACTGATCCTATGTATCAGGATACTTGATCTCCTAGTCTGATTAGGATTTTTGCTTTTGCTTTATTTGTTTTTCAGTAGGTTAGATGGAGGTAGAATCCCACCTTTTCTCTCTTAGATACTCTCATTCCTCAATCCCCTTATTTTTGTTGTTGCTCTCATGTCATCATAGCATTCATATCTTGTTACATTGAGGACAATGTAAGATTTGGTTGGGGGTGAGATTCATCATCTAGTATTTTGTACAATTCTAGCAATCTTGTAGGAAAATTTTCAATTTTCCGAAACTTCAAAACTCTCTTGGAAAACATTATTTCTATACATTCTAGACAATATGAGTACAAAAGGAAGAGAAATGAAGTGATGAGATTTTGAAATCCTTGAATTATCCTAAATATAGTAGATTTCTAGATGAATTCCCATATTGAATGATTGATAGAAATTTTGAACACCCTGAGCCTAGTTCACATTAAAATTTTCATAATGGAAATGATTATTAGATTTGTGGATTGATTAGACTAAGATTTAAAAGTGTTGAGGAACCAAGCCGGGGAATTTTGTTCATCCTTGTTCATGTGAAAATAAAAGAAAAGAACGAAAGATATGGATTTCTAAAAATCCTATCTCATGTATATGAAAAGAAAGGAAGTCCAGTTATTATTGAATATTTTAAGGAATTTCGAAAAGGGCTATCTACTAACTAACCAGGGGAAGGTCTACCCGTAACTTAAGCTAGAAATATGAAGTAGTGTGAAAGCCGTCGAAGGAACAGTAAAGCAAATTCTTGTCAGAGGCTTGTTGTTGATCTGTACACTTTGAATCTTTAGTTTGATTGATTTATGAAGAAGGTAATACTTGAAGCTCATGAAATGAGCAATCACCTTGCACATTAGACCACATTTGTTCTAAATCTTCTATTTATCAATCAATTGGTGGGAATTCTATGTGGAACACTTATCAATCAATTGGTGGGAATTTTATGTGGAACACTTACGGTATTTAAGGGTTCATGATTTCAATCTCTTTCATTGAGTTTCTCTGATATTTATACTTGTACGTTTAGAGTTTATAGAGGAACGTTTCCAAGAGAGAGTTGAGTTTTAGAGGATGGGGTTATTTCATGCATGTTTTGCTCAGGACTACCAAAATGCTGGTTGCGGGGTGTGTTGAGCACTTAAATGTGCATATTCTAACCCCATTTCATCACTAACTATACATGATTTATATGTTTTAAAGACCTATCTAATGTATGGTTTTATGATTGTAGGAATGAGAGAGACTTCATCACTTAGATGCTTAAAGATTCTTCTTGCATGCTTTGAAGATCAAAGGAACAATGCAACGAAAGGTGGAAGAAAGATGCAAGGGAGAGAGAAGGAAAGAAGAAAATTACAGAATAATATTGCACTATCGACCGGCCGGCCGACCGATCGACCATGGTCCACTACTGGTCGTCCAACCTGGTCGGAAATTCAATGCGAAACAGGGTTTTGTTACTAACCTTGCTGGAGGAAAACTGCCCATTCTCAACAGGTCGTTCGATCGGTTGATCATCACTAACGACCGGTCGAAATATTTAATTGGGTGCTGGAATTTTCCAAAAACTCGCTGGACTAAAAAGGAGCATTCTCGACCAGTCATTCGACCGGTCGACCAAAGGCTCCGATCGGTCAGTCACGCTACAGAAACATAAATTTTTATTTCTGTCTTCCGATTTTTGTTGCGCTGTGCGTAACTCTTGTACATTTTTTCGAAGATTCTGCGTTGTTGGAGCCCAAAACCTATAAAAGGACTCCTCCACTTCAGTTCCTAACCTATCCTAAAAGGGTTTTAAAGCATTGGGAGGTGGAGAAAGCTGGATTTGGAGTTCTACAACTCTCTTTACTTAGTTTTCCTTCTAGTTCTTCATGTTTAAAGTAGTTTTCCTGTTTTCCCTTAGCATGGTCGGCTAAACCTCTTAGCTAGGGCTAAGAGGTGAAGCTTGTAGTAGATCTAAGATGTTTTAATTCATTTTTAATAGTTTTAAGTTGTATTCTTAATGTTGAACAATGGTTTGTTGAGTTTGAATGAAGTTCTAAGTAGTTTTTCTTAATCTTATGATGACTCATGGATGTTTGGAAGAATTTTCTTAGTTCTTAGTTGTTTTGTAAAGCTCTAGGCCTGTACGCTCCAAGGAATTGAATTTAAGACGCTCTAGACTCGGTTCTTCATGTGGGAACTTCAAACCAAAAGTTCTATCTTTTTTTGTAAATCTGTAATATGTGTTGTTTGTTCATATGATTTGAATCAAGTTCAAATCATGATATTAGTTAATTCTAGTGACATGGTTTGATGATTATGGTTGTGATCTTAATCTATTGGAACTAGGATTGGCCTATGCAATTGAGTATGCCCAAGTCCTAACTTGAATTAAGGGAATCATGTTGATGAACAACATATGTGACAGATTGTTTTGCTTAATTAACCGCTCTATAATCCAGCTAGATAGATTTGATTTCAATTCTAGTTGTGTAATTGAGAAACCAAAGCGAATTATGCATCAAGGATAGCTATAAGTGGATCCTTGGCACCTTAGTGCTTCTTTAGATTGTTAATTTCATCTCAAGTTTACAGATTATTCCTCCATATTCAAATTCCAGTTTATTGTAGTTTATTTCAATTAGAAATTGTTTTAAGAAATTTTGTGAATTCCTGAGTTAGTCTCTGAGGACGATCTCGGTCTCTACATCGCAACTCTACACTTGGGGAGCGAACAGTAACAACCATACCAAGAGATCATGGCATGCTCCAGGGTTACTACAATTCAATTCTAATCAATCCAAAGATGGTAATCTCAGAGAATTGCATGGAACTCATGTCCGGAGTACATGAACTCTCATAAAACATCCAAAATTCCAACTCTTATTCAAACTAGAACTTAAAAATCCAAACTTAAGTAAGAGTATTTGAAATAAATGAATTCAACATTGAAACTAGCTACAAGTTTCACCTCTTAGCCCTAGCTAAGGGGTTTTAGCTGAGCATTATCATACTTCAACTAGAATTAAAAGAAAAACAACTAAAAGGCATGAAAAACTGGATTCGGAGGAGTTGTAGACGCTCCACGACGATCCACGAAGATCCTCTTCACCTCCTACTACTTCTAAGTCTTTTTATGATGAGTTTAGATCAAGCCTTAGGTGTCCTTTTATAGATTTGAAGCTCCACCGATTTAGAAAATTCCAAAATAGCGTAACAACTAATGCAGTGTGCAGAAGAATTCGGAGGTTCAAGGAGAAGCTGCTGAAATTTTTAAATTGCAAGTGGCCGACCGGTCGGACCTCTCTGGCTGACCGGTCTGTGAAAGGTCCAGCAAGCATCAGATGAACAACTAGGTGGGATGTAACGTGGCCGACCGGTCATGACCAGTCAGACCCATTGAAACTTTAACTTTTTATTCTTTCTTCTTTCTACACTTCTCCTTTCTTCTCTCCTGTCTTGGCTCATCTTCTATCATACTCAAATAGCTTTAAGAAGGGTCCTTTAACATTATATTGGTAAAGTATCTCTCTCATTCCTATAGTCATAAAATTATGCATTAGATAGGACTTTAATCATAGAAATCATGCCATTTTGCTAGTCCTTAACAAAACATGCATGAAACAACTCACTTCTCTAAAAACTCAACTCTCTGCTATAAATTTAAAGACATACAAGTATACAATTCAGAGAAAATTAGTGATACGGAACTAAAATCCTAAACTCCCTAAACATAATAAGTGTTTCACATAGAATCCCCACCGATTGATTGACAAATAGAAGAATCCGAACACGTACGGTCTAGTGCGCATAGTGAATGTTTATCTTATGAATTTCTAGGATTACCTTCTTCATAGATTAGCGAAACTAAAGATCTAAAAGTGTACAGATCAACCACATGCCTATGACAAAAACTTTCCATGGGCCAATTAATCCACATTTATGTGATTTGACAAATTGATTGGATGATAAATAAACATTATAGTGAGCCTTATGAAGTTTTTAATGGTCAGCGTCCTATCCCACTATTTTCTATGGTGTGATCCACTAGAGACTTGTAATTGCTTAATTTTTTAGTAATGCCCTAAAATGATCTGATAAGATTAATGGATAATATGAATATACAGTACATGCATCAATGTAGGCAATCATTAAGGCCTGTTTGTGGGGTCCACCGTGATTTATGTATTTTATTCACACTACAAGAAACAGTGCGAATTGAAGGTGGGCCCAATAGAGTAGATAAACCACATACATTCAAGGTGGGCCCAACAGAGTAAATAAACTACATACATTCAAAGTGGGCCCAACAGATTTACTCGGCACGATGGGGCCCAATGTCTCAACGGATGGAGGGTGTGGATGCATTACAGTGGGTCCTAATGAAAAGTAGGAGGGCATGGATTTAAAACAAATACATTATAGTGGGCCCCAACGGAAAATAGATGGAGGGCATGGATTTAAGACACATACATTACAGTGAGCCCCAACGGAAAATAGATGGAGGGCATGAATTTAAAACACATACATTACAGTGAGCCCCACTGGATTTAAAACACATACATCATAGTGGGCCCCACTAGAAATAAATGGAGGGCATGGATTTCAACAAAAATACATCACAGTGGGCCCCGCCTCCACCTCTAGATGGAGGGCATGGATTTAAAACACATACATCATAGTGGGCCCCACTAGAAATAAATGGAGGGCATGGATTTCAACAAAAATACATCACAGTGGGCCCCACTTGATTAACAAATGACGGCATGGATTTATAACAAATACATTAGGGTGGGGGCGAGAAATTACCTAACTAGAGGTGGCGACCTCCGGTGGGGGTGGTGCTGGAAGCGAGAGAGGGAGGGAGGGAGGGAGGGAGGGAGGGAGAGCGAGCGGGGGAGGTGGAGGCCAAGAGAGGGTGGGTCACTAAGAGGGGGCGAGAGGGGAGAGAATGATAGAGAGATAGTTGTAGGGGAGGGATGGGGGCTGGCGGAGGTTGTGGAGCTGGGCCGGGGCAGAGAGAGAGGGGGGGGGGTGGGGGGGGGGGGGGGGGGGGGGGGGGGGAGGTGGGTAGTGGCTGGGGAAGGTGGTGGGGGGTGCCGGTCTAGTGAGAGAGAGAGAGAGAGTGGCAGGGGGGGTAGGGCGGGGGAGGTGGGTGGGAGGGGGGGAGGGGGGGGGTAGAGCGGGGTGGTGGGGGTTAGAGGGAGAGAGAGAGAGAGAGGAGAGGAGAGAGAGAGGGAGGAGGGAGAGAGGGTGCAGGGGAGGGGTTAGGGCCGGTGGGCGGTGGAGGTGGTGGGGGCAGGACCGAGGCAAAAGAGAGAGAGAGAGGGAGAGAGAGGAGGAGAGAGAGTGGGGTGGCGATTTGTGGAGATGAGGGTTTCGATTTGGGGATATATATATAATATATTTTATGTAGGGAAATGGTACTATGAGGTCAACCTCATGGGAAGTTCCCATGAGGTCGAGCTGTGTGGGCCCCACTGTGATGTTGATCGGACATCAACACCGTGCACTTGATGGGTACCCTTTAGTTCATGGGATATCCCAAAAATCAGCAGTACATGGAACTCAGGTGGGCCATAACATCTAAAACCATGTAAAGACATGCCTAAAACATCTAAAAGCACCTGGTGGGGCCCACATGAGTTTTGGATGCAGCTGAAAGTTGGTATGACCCCTCGTCTAAGTGGAGCACACACAATGGATGGTCTGGATTTGTGAACAACATGTTGGTGGGCCCAATAAACAAGTATGAAGGTTTTAATGGGCGGATCACCTCTGTCAACTGTTATATGTGGTGTGGCCCACATAACTCATGGATTGACCTGATTTTTAAGACCTTCGCCCATCATGTAATGGTGCATCTGACCGATGGAGTAGATTTCCGATCAACATCACAGTGGGGCCCACACAGCTCGACCTCATGGTAACTTCCCATGAGGTCGACCTCATAGTACCATTTCCCATATATATATATATATATATATATATATATATATATATATATATATATATATATATATATATATATATATATATATAATAGCACCGGCTCTGATACCAATTTCTTCAGGATCGGCTTGTATGCAGAAAGAAAATAGAAAAATCACTCAGGCTTGCTAGTCAAGCGCTTACTTAAGACATAACAAAGATCGCTAATCGAACTCTATCTAAAACAAAGAAAATGATCTCTTTATATAGAGAGATTTACAAGAACTATTACAAAACAGCTATACAAAACAATGGATAAAAATCGTGGGCGAACAGTTTCCAGTTTTGGTGAAACCGTGGGCGAACAGTTTCCAGTTTTGGTGAAACCGTGGGCGAACACTACCCAGTTTGGAGACTGTGCGGTTTTACTATTTAGTTTTACTGTGTGCTACAGTAAAAGTCAATAGTGACTGCAACAATGTTTTGGCGTCTTGTTGCTACAGTAGACAATTTTGGCTTCTTTTGATGATGGCTTTTGGTGAGGTGTCTTTAAGACTTTGGAGAATTTTGGAGAGACATTTGGTGTCCGTCGGTGCTTGGCTTGGCTTCGCATTTGGCTTTGGCTTTTGGCATGAACTTTGGTTTTGGTCTAAGGAGACTATTCAGAAGCGCGCGTCTTGGGCATCTTGATAGTAATTAGGATCAGCAGTGGACGAACCTTCAGATTCAACGTAGGTAGATCCGTGCTAGCTGGTGATTTGGTCTTGGAGAGCAATGAAAGCAGACTTGAGCTCCGCTAATTCTTGCTTAAGTTTGACATTCTCATCAGTCTTTGGAGAAGTAATGGCATCTTTGAAGGATTTTGGCTGTCTGAATACTGGTGCATTGGGATTGTTGTCAATCACAATCGAGCAATCAAACTTGTTCCACCACTTGATGTAGGTAGATTGGAACAGAACTTTGGCTTCTTGATATTCAGAAGGAAGAACTTCATATTTCCATCTAAGGATCCATGGAAGTCCGTTTTTGGCAAAATATTTCATGAGGAAGTGAGCAGCGAATTCTGGCTTGTGCACCTTCTCATCTTTGGCATAATGTTCGAGTAGAACATCAGGTAAAATTGAAGATTGGGCGCCAAAGATAGCCCACCATTGGGGATAAAACCAAGGAGGGATAGTTTTGGTGTATCCTCTGGCAAAGTTTAAAAACCATGAATGGCCTTTGTCAGAATTTTGGAATAGAATGGCATATTTCCATGCCACCATATAATCCCCAAAAGTGTAGGAATGGGATAGACCGCTTGGATCTTTGATATTTTGGATTTGCGAAAGGGAAGAACCCCATTCATTTTGGCTGATAATATTGGTGATTTTCATTTTGGAAAAGGAGATTTCGGATTGATTTTTGTTGACACGATGGTCAAAAATTGCACTGTTGGTTTGGACAAGGATTTCCTCATAGAATTTCCTTGTGAGGTTGGGATTCTTTGGATGAAAATAATTTTGGGAGAGGAAAAGTTTTGGAATAAGGAGATCTTCAGAGAGTTTGGAGAGTTCTGGGTCTAGGGTTAAAACCCTATGTCTTCCTTTTGGTTGGTAATCTTCCATGTTTAGCTGGGATTGGGGAGTTTGGAATTTTGGTTTGTTTGGAGGATTTGGCTGTTTGGAGAAGGGGAAAGAAGGTATTTGAGATTTCTATCTCCATCTTTTGTTTTCCTTTGTCCTTTTTTGGCGGCATTTTTGGTAGGGAAGGAGTCACTCACTTGTTTTCCCTGTAGAAATTCGCGAGAAAGGAAATTAGGTAAAGAATTCTTTTTTCCTGGAAAATTCAATTTCGAAATAAAAAAATCAATAAAATCGCTTGCCAACGAGCAAAAATCTGTTTTGAAGCAAGATTTTTAACATCCTTTTTTAAAACTTCTTTAGCAGCTTGGCAATCAACACAAAGTATAAATTTTTGGTTTAAAATATCGCTTTGGAATTTTTTAATACAGGAAACCATCGACAAAATTTCCTTTTTGATCGTGGAATATTTTTGTTGAGTAGGATTCCAAGTACCAGAAGTAAAACAAACAAGCTGTTCTACATTTTTGGAAGTTTTTTGTAAAAGAATGCCTCCAAAACCTAAATCAGAAGCATCGGTTTGTATGATTTTTGGAAGATCAGGATTTGAAAGATTAAGACAAGGAAGATGTCTTACCTTGTTCTTAATATTTTACAAAGCTTTGGAATGATCATCTGACCAAGGTGATTTTGGGTTTTTGGTTAAAAGATTTTGCAAAAGGGTTCTGTCTTTAGCTAAATCTTTATAAAACTCAGAGATGTAATTTAAACATCCGAGAAATCTTTGGAGCTGTTTTTTGTCAGTAATTTTGTCAGGAAACTTATCTGCAAAATCGATGACTCTTTAGATTGGCGTTATGGTGTTTTGGAAAATTTTGAAACCTAGAAATTGAATTTCTATTTGAAAGAGTTTGATTTTTCTCAGAGAAAGCACCAAACCATTCCTTTCAATAACAGATTTGAATATTTCTAGATGTTTCCAATGCTAGCAAATATTTTGGGAATAGATAAGGATTTCATCTATGTAGGTAAGAATGAAATCTTTAAAGGGGTTAAAGATGTCATTCATGATCTTTTGGAATTCAGACGGGGCATTTTTAAGACCCAAAAGGCATAACAGTCCATTCAAAGTGTCCGAAAGGAACTATAAAGGCCGTTTTGTATTGATCTCTGGGATGAATCTAAATCTGCCAGAATCCAGATTTAAGATCAAATTTAGAGAAGAGATTAGCTTTGTGTAATCTGTTCAATAAATCTTTTTTATTTGGAATTGGGTACCTAATGGTTTTTAATACCTGATTGAGAGGCTTGTAATTTATTACAAGTCTGGGAACTCCTCTTTCGAGTTCGGCAGCATTTTTGACATAAAAAGCCTCACAACTCCATTGAGATTTGGAAGGACGGATAAGTCCCTTTTGGAGTAAGGTTTTGATTTCTTCATCACAAAGTTGAAGAAGTCTGGAGTCCATTTGAGAAGGACGAGCTTTGGTTGGGATATTATTGTCATCAAAGTCTTCTACATAAGGTAGAGAGACAATATGAGTTTTTCTGTGCCAGAAAGCATTTAGAATTTCTGAACAGAGTTTCTGAAGAGTTTTGTGGAAAATCTTCAGTTGATGCAGAAAATTTGGATGCTGGAGTTGTTTTTGGATTTGGAGGTGAGAAATCTCATTTCTCAGGTAGGTAATTTGAGTTTCTTTGTGAGAAACACTGTTAACAACTTCAGAAATTAAACCAGTTTGAGGTGGTTTAATGAATTCAAAGAAAATGTTGACAGAGTTAACTCTGGTTTGAATTCCTTTACTTGTCGTGGTAAAGGGTTGGATTTTGAGTATGAACGGAGTACCAAGAATGGCATCATGTTGCAAATTTTTGACAATAATAAAGGAGAGTGGTATACATTCCCCATTTTTGCAAACATGGACATTTGGCAATTTATACTCGATATGAGACTCTTGACTATTAGCAGTATAAATTGTGCTATTAGTCTTCTCACAGAAATGAGTAAGGATTAACCCTTCTCGTAGGTAGTTTAAGTCAGCACCTGTGTCTATCAGGGTAGTGACTTCCTTTTGGAAATTTGGAGTAGAAATGGTAATGGGCGTATACCATTTCTGGAACTGATATGTAGTCAGGGTGTTAATAATACCAGGATTAAGGTATTCATCAATCTGTCCTGAAAGATCAGAATCAGGATTTGCAAGTTGTAGAATTTCTACATTTCTTTTTAGAGTTTTAACCTCTTTTTTAAGGAGATTAACTTCTCTGTAGAGATCTTGCAAAGAAACTTGAGAAGAGGCTTTATGCTGAAGACGAAGATAGACATCTTGCATAGAAGTCTGAGAAATAGGTTTTTGGAAGGGAAGAGTTTGGGAGGTTTCAGCTGAAGTATTTTGTAAAGCATTTTCAAGAGCTTTTAGCTAAATATTTAGCCTTTTCCTCGGGGTCTTGAACTTGATTTATAAGTTCAAGGATTAATTGTTCTTTGGCAGTAATGACGGCTTTGGTTTGGAATCTGACGTCGAAGAATGTTCTGATTCGTCATCATTAGTAGAGAACTTGCAGGTACATACCTGATGTTCTCTGGAGGTTTCAGAAGAAGAAGATTGCTGTTCTGCAGCTATCTCTCTAACTCTACGCTTTGGAGTATTTTTTTAAACATCTATTGGCATAATGACCAGGAAGGCCACATTTGTAGCATTTGGCAGGAGGAGAAGAAGAAGCTTCCTTCTTAGAGAATCGAGGTTTTGGTTTGGAGAACGTTTTTTGGGATGTGTATCTAGGCCTTCGTTTGGCATATTGAGGAGAAGGTCTGAATTTTTGGACTTTCCTTTTGAAAGGAGAAACAATAGGATCGTATCCAAATTGATAGCAGAAATTGCCTAATTCTTTTCTGCAACTGGATTGTTCTCGTTTCAGATGTTTTTGGAGTTTCATTTCAGTGCAAATGCTTAATCCAACTTGGCATATAGTTTGGATTAATGCACCGAAAGTATAACGGTGGTAATTTAATACTCCATTATTAGAATCTTTGATCTTCGCCTTGATTTTTTCGGCAAAGAGAGGGGGAAGACCAGAAATGAATTTTTCTTTCCAAATTACATCATTGCAAGAAGAAATCTTGTAAAGTTTGGAGAGAAAAACATCTTTATACCAACGGAAGTCAGTAAGAGAACAGCATTTGAGATTCATAAGTTGTTCTTTGTTCTTCTCAAATATGCTCTCAACTGATCCAACAAAATGTTGGATAATGTTTACCAACAAGTAGGTAACTTGATCTCCGATTTCATTTCCTTCGGCATCAAGGAGAGGATTTCCTTGAAGGTCAATCTTGATAGCGGTTGAGTATTTCATCACGCTGAATTGGTTGAAGGTAATCATTCCACCATCCATACAATTGTCCAGTAAACCCCTGGGTAATAGCACCGGCTATATTACCTGTTGTATGGCGATTTATTAGACAGGCATTTTGGTATATCAGCATTTGGTTACAGAGTTGAAGTATTTGGTACTCTGTCATACCATCAAGGTTCCATTCATAGAGATGATTTCCATCAAAATGAAGGTTGGAAAAGGTTTGTTGTTCTTCAATCTGAAGATCAACAGGAGTAGGTCTTTGGTAATATTGTTTGGTTGGTCTAACAATACTTTGGATTTGAGGAGGGTATTGAGAACCTAAGAATTGAGTCCTTGTAACTTCTATCTCAGGATCAGAGTCTTCCTCGGAATCGGTTTCAACGTCTGAGCCGAAGTCTAACACTTGAAGTTCTGCAAAATTTTCTTCGAGTGTAGATTCATTTTTGGAAAGGACATTGACAGAGGGATTTTTGGCTTTGTCAAGTTCTTTAACTAATTGGGAAATAAATTCTGAATTAATTGTATTTGGATTTGGAAAAGCTGGCTTAGCTGGTTCTTTTGGCAAAAAGAATGTTGAAGTTTGACTTGGTTCAGTATTAGAAGAAGAAGAAGCTGGAGAGAATGAATTTCTTTGTATATTCATCTGTTCTCCAAGGTATGAAGGAAAGCATTCGTATAGTTGTTTTGTTCAACTATAGGAGCAAGATCCTTCTGAGTAACTGCTCTATCTGCATTCATACGCTCAGTGATTTTGGTAGGAGATGCAGTAGTGCCAGATACCTTAATGGGCTGAAAAGGGGGAAATGTTTGAGTTATTTGGTTCCCCGTGGTCAATTCCCACTTTCGGGTGAGATTCTGAAGCATAAGAATCTCTTTTGGACTATTATTTTGGACTTCACTGTGGGTATTAAACCAAGTGAAAAAGGAAATGGTTTTTTGGTTTTGATTCATGTATAGATACCATTTCTCTTTGAGATCCTTTTTGAGATTTTCCGGCATAACCTGAAAATACCATTTTGTTAAAGTATGTTTTTGGAAATCTTGTTTTAGATACTCCGTATCTATAACAAAATTATCTTTTGAATTTTGGCAGGTAACAGAAATCATTGTTAACCTGAGGACGGAAATCACTTTCCGTAGGATTGTAATCATCCTCCTGGCTTTGGTATCTAGGACCAAAGAGATGAGCAGGAACTGATTTTGGGATACTTTGGTTGGGCAATGCTTCAGAGGAGCTGGAGCCTTTGAAGTATTTGGAAAAAAGGATATCAACGGAACCATAATCATTGGTTTGGATTAAATCCGATTCTGAATTCTCCTTTGGTTCTTGGTGATGAGCATCTTCGATATGCTAATTCGAAATATTTACCTCATCCCATTTAATATGTTTTGGAGTAATGATATTATGGTTCAGATTGGCAAGAAAAAGGGTTGTTAGTCCTTTAACTCGATCTTGGTAAGCTGTTCCTGGAGCAAGGGTTTTCATCAGCTTGTAACAGACCCGATAGGTAACTGTTACATTTTCACTACCAGGTAGCATTTTGAAACCCTGAGTATAAATTCCTAATTGAAGGAACTTAGACAGATGTTTATCTGTTAGGGAAACAGAGTACTTTTGGATACATATAAAGTAGGCTGGCCCATCAGAGAGGGTAGCCTCAATCATTCCGACTAAAGAATCGGTGAACTCAATGAATCTCTTATCTCGGAGAGTGGCAAGGCAAGAGGTCTTTAAACCTAACCTAGTTAAAGGTTTGATTGCGACTTGCACAAATCCCAGATGGAGATAATTGTATTTGGAGGAGGACTGAAGAAGTTCTCTAACAGGGAGAACTGTTATATCCTCACTTTGGCGAGATACAGGGAGAGTCTGTTCAACAGTCTTGATAACAAAATCAGACTCGAGTTGGAAAGAACCTTCAGCATAAATCTCACTTTAAATATATACATTAAATATATAATATAATGGAAAAGGTACTATGTTCTCATGGGAGTTGTGTGGGCCCCACTGTGATGTGCATCAGACATCCACACCATGCATTACATGGGTCCCATATTGATTATGGGATATCCCAAAAATCAGATGTATCTAGAACTCAAGTGGGCCATACCAACTATTATGGGTAAATTCGGGCTGAGCTCAAAACATGGAAAGCTTCCCACTGGGGTTCATCTTCTACACCAAGTATGGTCATGGACTGAGTATTTAGGAGAGGAAGTTAAGTCAGCCTTGGGCACTTGCCGCTCAGCCTTCTCGGGCTCAGCATTCGGCCCTCTTAGCCTCGGCCCACTCGGGCTCAGCATTCGGCCCTCTTAGCCTCAGCCCACTCAGGGCTCAGCATTCGGCCTTCTCAGCCTTGGCCACTCGGGCTCAGCATTCGGCCTTCTCACCCTCAGCCTACTCGGGCTCAGCATTTGGCCTTCTTAGCCTCGGCCCACTCGGGCTCAAAATTTGGCCCTCAGCTTGGCAAGAGGCCTGGCCTCATCCGCCTTGGTTTATCCCTCTTGATAAGATAAAAATAAGGCTTATCCCACTGATCTAGATAAGATAAGGATTATCCCAACAAATTTGAGATCCACTTAAATCTCTTCAATAATTATCTATAAAGAAGCCCTCCACACTCTGTCCAGGTAGGCAATCCACCGCCATTAAACCTCCAACAACCTTTCCTTTCAGTATCCGTACTGACTTTGCCATCAGAGGGCCATAAGCCGGGCCAACCGACGGTGGTCCTAACCTTTCTTGGTGATTGCAGGTTCCCCAATCTACACCATTCATCTCCGATTGGAGGTCAAACGACGAAGAATCAAAGTTGGTCCCTGACCAACATCTGTTAGCCAATTTTTTGTGTTAACAGATTGGCGCCGTCTGTGGGAACAATTAGATCGTTCACTTGATCTTTTCTTCGCCATTCAATCCTTCTTCACCTCATCAATAGAGGACTCCCATCTAATGTCACCAAGGGAAGCTCCTCGCGTCTTCCATCCAGCTATGGTAGACCCTCCCATCTCAAGCACTAGCTTCACCATCATCATCCAGATGATGGGAATGGAGCACCATTCATCATCAAGTGTGGCAAGCATCCCAACGCCTACCCACCAGATCTGCAACAACACAGCTGCTGAACTCCTCTGTCATCCGTGGGATCATGCAGCTCTCCGACCTCAGCCCATCGACAATATGTTGTTCGATTTCGACTGGAGGGACCTTCACCTCGTCTCCTTCGTTGCATGAACAACAGGCACACCACCGACCCATCTTCCTTCAGTTGTCCATCATGATGGGACCCACCTGATTGATCTGAGTTGCCCATCCAATTCAGGACATGGGAAAACCTCATCACCTAAAGTTCCATCGTCATTCCTTTCGGTGCGACCCACCTATATCTTTGACCTACACCGTTTTTTAGCTTTCACCCCAAACCCGAACCACTTCATCTAATGAGTGGATTGGACTCTTCACACCATTGTTGTGGACCCCACTATCAGCCATAATCCAAAAAACTTGCAACCCATGTTTCAGGGCATCCGGTTGTTTCGCGATAACAATGAAGCCACATGTTTCTTCCTCCAATCTCAACTATGAAGTCTTTTGAATCCAATGGCCAATGTCTCTCCAGCACTCTACTTGATATCAATCAAGCAACACACTCGAATTCCGTTAATATCTCCTCTATTGGCTGTCAGATGACCTGCTAGTAAAATCCACCAGTTTTCACAGATCCTCAAACTCCTTTAAGCGTGATTCACCACAACATTCCACCTTGATTGCACCATCGAAACTCTGGACTCTTTAATCTGGGCCTTGAATCAATTTTATTCAAATCCATCAACAACCATCAGATGGCGCCTCATGGACCAGCTTCATCACAACCATCCATCCATTCTCACCAATGGCTGGACGATCCAGCGTCTATATGTGGACAGCTTCCACGGTTAAACCCCACGCAAACTCAATGTTCATCCATGCCCATCTTCTCCAGCAAATGAACACTCCCCAGATGATCACATCATTCAGAAGCTAAGGGAGAACCAATCTCCACCGTCCAGAAATGTGGACCCTTGTATCATTAATGGCCAACATTACCCATCATCCACGAGCCATAGATGGAGATTCCTATTGCACGTGTGCAGCTCCATCATGCCTTGAAGGAGTCCAGCAAGGGTGGATCTCTCCAACCTCTACACGTGATAGGGAAGGCAACTCCCTCCTTTAAGCTTCACACGCAACAAGCATCTCCAACATGCCATTAGGTCGACCCTACGTTTAGTCGTGCAACGGCCATCTCCATCCATTCGTCCATCCAGTTCAGTAGTTGGGCCATTGCACATGAGTCCAAGCTTCATCCTTCACACGTGCAGCTAACACGTCCAAAAATAACCGTCCATCATCTTACACCATCCAACTTGTTGTGGTCCTATCTTCTACACACGTATGGAGAATCTCACCAGTTGGATCTCCACCAAATTGCACATCCAAGCAGTTGATGGAAAGGTCTTCACCTTCAATATGAGATGCAAACTTGCAAGTGGACCCCATTCTAAATCAATGCCCAGCAAATGATGGTCACGGCTGTACGTCCAAGACCCAGATCAGCAACATCAGCCGTCCAATCTCCAATGTGCAGACCCATCTTCTCCAGCAGCTGCCCAAAGATACACGTCATCCTGGCGTCCAACGGCCAACAAACCCTACATCAAGGCAGCCGTCCATCTCAAATATAGAGCATCACCACCGCTGATCTCTCTGACGTCTTCGAACACATCGAGACCATCAACCCTCTTTACACCCATCCGATCATCCCCAATCACAAGATCACGTACTTTGAAGATCTCATCTCATGGCCATTATCCGACTTCCTGCCAATGCCCGTCAGGCAGTCCAACACTGCTGCACTCCTCTACTCCTCCGACACGACCAGTACCAGCAAGGGCATGGTCCTCACACATCACAATTTTATCTCGGCCTCTCTCATGGCATCCGCCGATCAAGAGAACGATAGCGAGGATTACAAATCACGTAAGGCACGGAACCAATTCTGATTTCTTCGATTCTTCATGCCGGCGAAACCTCCAAAGTCAATCCAGGTCGTACAATATATAACAATGGTTGATTGAAGATCCAATGAACCAGCAGCCCTGCAACGATCTCCAACCATTCTTTCACCTTCTTCAGAGCATTCCACCCCTTTGACCATCTCCCTTCAATCTTGTCCGTCCAACTCTACTTCCATCAAGCTGACCCTGGTCCGACGGTCGAGTTCGCTCGATCAGATCTGAAACATGGAATACAGAAGCAGACTTTCAAGACAAACTCACTTCTCCTTGATCAACCCTTATTAAAAGGCGTAGAAGTACCAAGAAATAGCTTGGAGTTAAAGGAAATCTGTTTCCTGAAAATCCACTACCGTCGTCCATTCAAGAAGATGACATACCTATCGGGATCTGTTTGGTTACTAGTCATCTGAACAGTATGAAGAAGGACAACCATCATCAAACATCATCAGCTTGCAAGGATCCAAGAAGCTGAATCTCGTGGCCCGCTTGATGGGTCTTGATCTATGATCTGATCTCTTCACCAAAGGTTCAATCTTAATCCTCCTCTCTATCAACACCTCCTTCATAGTACCGTCAGAGCTCCATCACAAGTGACCAGCACTGTGGACAATCTCTAACCATTCGATTCTAGCATGCTCTCACACGACTTGTAGTAGTTGGACATCATGTGCGTCCATTAATGGAAGACGGTCCAAATTAACATCTCTAGGTGCAATCAGCAGTCCATCACTCCATATCAATGGTCATTCATCCAATATAGGCCCTGTCGACATCACCACCGTCCGACTATTGGACGTTCTACCCTAACTACTGGACATTCTAGATCTCAACTTCACTCCATCTGCCATCAAGATAAAACGACACTTGGACACTCTGTCCAAGGCCTCGGGTACTTGGGCACAAGCATCTTGAAGGCCCATTCTGAAGACGAGTACGGCCATGTACCGAGTATTGAAATATATTTGTTCGTTATCAGGACGTGGTCCTCGTCTCCCTCAGGCACATCCATCAGGCCTCAGACTAAACATATGGCATTCCCTGTCGGCTCAAATTCGGCCTACTCGCCCTCTAATCGACACTGGCCTCGGGTATTTGGCAAACGTCCTTCGCATTGTCTTAAAGGCTTCGACAGACGACCTCCACATAATCCAGACATTTCCATCTTAAATGCGAGTACGACCATGGTCCAAGTATTGAAATGTATTTATTTGCTATACAGGAAGCTCCGCACAGGAGCTCGGTCCCATCGCTATTCATGGCTCACCCACCTACGCTTAGTAACAGGCCTCGGCCGGCGACAGTTATCTACTGAGACCACATTCGTTCGGCTCATCCAAGAGACGTACGTGGCAAATCCCTAAGTCAGCAAGACTGACCACGACAGGATCAATCGCCTTAAACGGCCAGGCCGGCAGGCGCCCAAAGAAGATGCCGAACAGACAAACACTTCATCAAGCATGCGCAACGATCCAATACTTGATCGGCCCTTATTCTTTACGAATACGAGGCTCAAAGAGGTGCCTAACTAACTTCACTGACAAATTTTGTCCCTGTGACAAAGGATTTAATCTGGATCTAATAACTCATTCGGTAATGCCAGTTGCCCCGCATAGCCTCCAAGCCACATAGCCTTTGGGCACCATTGCCTCCAGGCCATGCTAATTAAGCTCAGCCTACACAGACGCTTCAGTAGAAACCTCTTCAAAGTTCCGTGCTCAGACTTTCTAACCACGAAACTTGGGGGCTTCTGTTATAGGTAAATTCGGGCTGAGCTCAAAACATGGAAAGCTTCCCACTGGGGTTCATCTTCTACACCAATTATGGTTATGGACCGAGTATTTAGGAGAGGAAGCTAAGTCAGCCTTGGGCACTTGCCGTTCGGCCTTCCCGGGCTCAGCATTCGGCCCTCTTAGCCTCGACTCACTCGAGCTCAGCATTCGGCCCTCTCAGCCTCAGCCCACTCGGGCTCAGCATTCGGCCCTCTCAGCCTCAGCCCACTCGGGCTCAGCATTCGGCCCTCTTAGCCTCGGCTCACTCGGGCTTAGCATTTGGCCTTTTCAGCCTTAGCCCACTCAGGTTCAATATTCGGCCCTCTCAGCCTCGACCCACTCGGGCTCAGCATTCGACCTTCTCAACCTCGACCCACTCGGGCTCAGCATTCGACCTTCTCAACCTCGACCCACTCGGGCTCAGCATTCGGCCCTCTCAACCTTGGCCCACTTGGGTTCAACATTTGGCCCTTAGCTTGGCAAGAGGCCTGGCCTCATCCGCCTTGGTTTATCCCTCTTGATAAGATAAGGATAAGGCTTATCCCACTGATCTAGATAAGATAAGGATTATCCCAACAAATTTGGGATCCACTTAAATCTCTTCAATAATTATCTATAAAGAAGTCCTCCACACTCTGTCCAGGTAGGCAATCCACCACCATTAAACCTTCAACAACCTTCCCTTTCAGTATCAGTACTGACTTTGTCATCGGAGGGCCATAAGCCGGGCCAACCAGCGGTGGTCCTAACCTTTCTTGGTGATTGCAGGTTCCCCAATCTACACCATTCATCTCCGATTGGTGGTCAGACGACGAAGAATCAAAGTTGGTCCCTGACCAACATCTGTTAGCCAATTTTTGGCGTTAACACCAACTAAAACAGTGGAAAATCATGCCTACAACATCTAAAAGCACTTGTTCAGGCCCACCTAAGTTTTGGATACAATTGAAACTTTGTATGACCTCTTGTTTAAGTGGTACACGCACAATGGATGGGCTACATTTCTCAACCACATCTCAGTTGATCCTATAAACGATCATAAAGGGTTTCAATATCCACTCTTAGCTTCTGTATATGGTGTGGCCCACCCAAGTCATGGATTGGCCTGATTTTTAGGCTCATGGCTCACCATGGAATGGTGCATCTGACTGATGGTACGAATGCCCATCACACATCTCATTGAGGCCCACATAGCTCGACCTCATGGGAACTTCCCCATGAGGTCGAGCGCATAGTACCTTTTCCCCTATATATATATATATATATATATATATATATATATATATATATATATATATATATATATAGTAGACACAACTTTACTATTCCCTGATGTATGGTCCACGTCCTAAGATCCGAATCTTCTCCAAATTCAGGCCTATGGCCTTTAATGATCTTTCGAGATGGATGGATGGTATAGATGCATGGGCCCTATAAGTAGACCCTAGGACCACTTTTTCAAAATGGTTCAGTTGAAGGCTTGAACCATGCAATAGTGAGGATCCGGTTAGATCTCACTACTAGATCCAAATTCGACCTAAATATCATACAAATTTATTTATGTGAATCCGAATCTAGTCCATTTAATTAATCGAATTTAGGATTCAAATCTGCATTATATAGGTTCAGAGCGCAATGGATCTCGGATCTGACCTCTTCCATTAAGACCATTCAAACCAACCATTGGATTTCATTCTCAACTTTATCCGATGGTTGGATTTCAATATATATCATATTAATCCAACTGTTGGTTCTCCAAAACAGGTTAATCTTAACATTAGATTACTATGTCAGCTTTATCCAACCGTTGGATTTCAACATTGGGTTAATCCAACGGTTAGATCTCCAACAGTTAGGTCTTAAATGATTGGGTTGAAAAAGAGAACATGATTTATCACCTTAGTCCAATCTAATATTCAACCATTAGATTTCTTTATCAACTTAATCCGATAGTTTGATCTCAATGTCATGGTCAATCCTACCATTAAATTCCAATATCAACTTAATCCAGCCATTGGTTTCAATATGGGTTTGTTTTAATCCAACAATTAGATATTAATATTATCATGTTAATCCAACTGTTGGATCTCCATTAGTCTGACCAGTTAGATTACAATGTCAGCTTCATCCAGCCGTTGGATTTCAATATCGGGTTAATGGTTGGATCTACAGCAGTTAGAGGTCTAAAATGATTGGGTTGAAAAAAGAGAGAGTATGATTTAACACCTAACTCCAACTAAGGTTAATCCATCAGATTTCATTATCAGCTTATTCTGATAGCTGATCTCAATACCATTGTCAATCCTACCATTAGATTTCAATATCAACTTAATACAACCATTGGTTTCAATATGGACTTGCTTTAATCTAACCATTAGATATAATTAATATTATCTTAATCTAATTTCATTGAATTTTAATATTGGCTTAATCCAACCATTAGATTTCAAAAAGAGTTTAATCTAACCGTTGGATTTCAATATATGCCTCAATATCAGGCTAATCCGACCATTAAATTTGTATATTATCTTAATCCAACCATTAGATTTCAGTATTAGTTTAATGTAACCGTTAAATAGCAATACATGCATAATCCAATCATTAAATTTTAATATCTGCTTATTCTAACTGTTAGATTTTAATACGGACTTAATCCAACCATCAAATTTTAATATCAGCTTAACCCAACCTATTTAGTTATATCCAGCTACTACATTTTAATATCAGCTTCATCCAACAGTTTGTAATTAATATGGCCTTATTCAACTTTCTGCGACGGATTTCTAATTCCGCTACTAAAATAATATATAGCAGCAGAAACTTCCGCCGCAATAGAATAATTCATATGTGCGGGATTCAAAATTGGGGGCAGGATATTCATAGTTATAACGGCGGTGTTATCTTGTCTATATCGATGTTTAGAAATCTCTACCACTATTTTTCGTCGTTATTTGTCCTAAAAGATGGCGGGAAGGATGGTGGGGGCGGGAAACCGGTTTATAATGGCAGAATATTGCGTTACAGTGGCGGTTATTATTAACCGCCGCAGATGTATTGGTTATAGCAACAAATTTTTTTTCTGCAGCTATATCACATATTTCTTATAGTGACATACATTGAGGTGGGCTCCTAAGGCCAGGGTCTCACCCGCAATATTGGTTTTTGTGTCTCACCTGTTGAGCTATGAATTGTGCATATTCTAACCCCATTTCATCACTCATTATCCATGAATTTATGTGTTTAGAGACCTATCTAATGCATGTTTTTATGTTTGTAGAAATGAGACAGTGACTTCACCTATTTGGTGCTAAAAGACCACCTTAAAGCCCTTCGAGGATGATAGAAAACGAGCCAAGAGAAATAGAGAAAAAGTAAGGAGAGAAGAAAAGAAAAGAAAGAAAGAAAAATTGTAGAAAACCAGGCCCAACTGGTCATGACTGGTCGGCCAAAGGACTGATCGGTCAGCCACACTACTACCCATCTAGAGGAAGATGGACTAAGCTAGGTCGGTCTGACCAGTCAGCCACTTGCAGAAACAGAAACTTCTATTTTTAAACTCCGAAATTTGATGCGCAATTGCGTAAGTTCATACGCACTTCTGGAACTTTCTAAGGCGGTGGTGCTTCAAAGCTATAAAAGGACACCTAGGGGCTCGTCTAAACTTGTCTTAGAAGAGATCTAAGTTCGTGAGAGGCGAAGAGGATCGTCGAGGAGCGTCTACAACTCTTTCGAATGCGGTTTTGCCAGTGTTTTTATGCTTTTAGTAGTTTTTCCTTTGAGTTTTAGTTTAACTTCTTAATGGTTAGCAAAACCTCTTAGCTAGGGCTAAGAGGTGAAGCTTATATTTGTTTGCAATGTTTAGTTCGATTTAATTCAAGTGTTTTGAGACTTAATGATGAACAATTCTAGTTCTAGTTTGAAATAGAGTTGGTATTTTTAGTTTAATCTTCTATCTCTTGTTATTTTGCTTACATGGGATGTTTCATTTATTGAGATTGATCAATGGGGTGTTGTTGATAGGATTTTAGGTTGTAGAGATCTTAGACTCATCATGACGTGGTGAATGCTAGGTGATTTTACAAACCAAGTTTCCTAAGTACTTATCTAGAACTAAACTAGAAGAAGTTCATATCTTTGGATTTGATCTGAGAAAGATGTGTATGTATTGATATTTGTTTGATTGAAGTTTAATTCATGATTCTCAATCAAGTTTAGTGACAAGATCAGAGGAAGAACCATGAATGTGATCTCACTTGTTTTGGAAAGGATTGGGTCATGCGATTGGATATACCCAATACCTTAGTTGTTATAAAAGAACCATATCAACATATGATTCATCCATGTTAGATGTATTGTGATGATTTGATTACTTCATATTCCGATTGGATAGGGATAGAACTCCAATTCTAATTGAGCTATTAGCTTCAATGGTTGAATTGGCATTGTGAATGATTATAAGTGGATCTTTAGCGCTCTAGTGCTTATTTTCCTGATTTAGTTTAAAAGTAGATAGTTTTATATTATTAAAATACATCATTTAATACAATTCTGAATTTAGTCCATCCTAGTTATATAGTTAGAATTGTTACGACAATCCCTGAGGACAATCTCGGTCTCACGATCCAATTATTACTACATCGCAGCCTTGCACTTGAGGCGAGCGAACAAGTTTTTGGCACCACTGGTGGGGATTTAGTTAACATTTCTAAATTTTGTAATTAGGGTATAGTTAAGTTAGATGGGTTAGGATGTGATTTATTGTTCTAGTAGGTTTTTCTCATAATTTTTCCACTACTAACAATTTTTGTTCGTTTTGTAGGATTTTCTTCGCCTAACATAGTTCAAGCCATCTGGTAACACCATTCTAACTTAAACTCCTTTATTTCTTAGTTCTTATTTTTATCTTTAGATTTTTAGGATTTAGATTTTAAGTTTAGTTTTTGTGTAATTTATGGCCCATTGGGAGCGTGATCATACAGGCCAATTGGGAGCGTGATCATAAATCACGACTTCTAAGTGAGGGAGGTTTAGTTGAAGGTTATTACAGACGAATTAGAAAACGTCTAGGGGAATCCTGAACCATCTGAAATCATGGCTGAGAATGTACCAAACATTGTTGAGAATGTTGAGCATGATGAACCACTAACTAGGACGAAATGTAATGAGAATGAGGAACGTTATGTTCCTCCGGTTAAAACATTACGAGATTATTTACAACCGGAGAGAACAACCACGTCTTCCTGCATTGCTTTTCCACTCATTGCAGGAAACGTGGACCTTAAACCAGGAATTATCAAATTACTTTTAAAATTTCATGGACTTGATTCTGAAAGTCCATATGCACATTTAAGTGAATTTGAGGAGATTGCTAACACCTTTCAATTTAATGACATCTCCCAAGATATAATCAAACTAAAATTGTTTCCTTTTCTCTCTAAAGGACAAAGCCAAATCATGGCTCCAATCTCTTAAACGTAGAAGCATCGAGACACGGGCTGAGATGACCTGAGAGTTCTTTAAAAAGTACTTCCCGATTCATAAAACCAATGCGCTAAGGCGAGCCATTATGAACTTATCCCAAAAAGGAGATTAGACATTTTTTCAATGTTGGGACAAGTTCAAAGATCTCTTATTAGAATCTCCACATCATTGACTTCTTCCATGACGGATTGAGTTCAAACATGCGTCAATTTATCCAAATGATGTGTAATGGTGAATTTTTTAACCAAGAGCCCGTGATGCTTGGGATTTCTTTGATATGCTAGCTGAGAATGCCCAATCTTGGGACATCTCTACCCGACTAGTAATCCCAAGTCAGGCCCAAGAGAAAAGGGAGTACATGCATTAAATAGGAAGGATGATTTGAATGCAAGGGTAGCGGGTCTCACAAAGAAGGTTGAGGCCATAAAATTGAGGAGTGTTAACATGATAATAAGTACCTAGTGAGGTCATTGAGAGTGTCTGTGGTATTTGTGAAAGTGATGTTCACTTAACAAAGGATTGTCCAATAATCCCTGCATTTCAAGATATTTTGCAAACTCAAACAAACACCACAAATGCTTACCAATGCCCCTTTAGTGAACCAAATTCTAACTTGCATAATCCTGATTGAGGGTGTCAACCAAATCTTAATTAAAGGAAGCGACCCATGGAAAATACAAACGATGCTTCCCAAGGGCCTCCCCAAAAGATCACTCTTGAGGATTATTGGGGCTCAAAATCTCACCCATGATAAAAACAATGTACGATGGGCCATCTGCGATGATTCAGATCGATTCCAAGATCAAGAAACACCTGAAAAATGTGATCGGACACCAGTGTAGCCCTAACCCGCGCAGTCGTGACCGAACCCTATAAATGCTATTTTGGAAGGGAACTGGACATGCGTATTGCCGCCAAATGATCCGAAATGCCCAAAAACCCTTAACTACTAAGTTTGAATGTCACGCGGTGCGTATTATTACATGCGCATCTTGAAATGTGTTTTGCCTTGTCTGGATCCGAAAGCCTATAAATGCCATTTTAGAGTGGAACTGGACATGTGTATTACCGCCAAATGATCTGGAATACCCGAGAACCCTTAACTACAAAGTTTGAATGTCGCGTAGCGCGTATTATTACTAGCTCACCTTGAAATGCGTTTTGCCTTGTTTGGATCTGACTAAAAGGACCCGAAAGCCTATAAATTTCATTTCGGAGTAAAACTGAACATGCGTATTGCCGCCAAATGATCTGGAATACCTGAGAACTCTTAACAGCCTGAATTTGAATGTTGTACGATGTGTGCTTTTACCTACGCGCACCGAAGTGCGTTTTGCCCCTGTTTGGAGCCAGCCGGGAGGGTCCAAATTGAGAAGGAACTATTGAAATTGGCAGCAGTTGATCATTCGTACCTCACCTCGTTTATTTAATTGCCCAATAAGAGGCTTAAAGTGCTCTGGTGTCAGTGACTTCAGTCTCTAAAGAGGTACCTGTCCTTTGAACAGTCGGAGCCTGAAATCTGAAAATAATTTAAGTCTGGGAACATGCGAAGCCTACATGCGGAGTCTACGTACGGAGCCAACATGCGGAGAGCACATGCGAAGCCTACATGCGGAGCCTACATGCATAGAGTACATGCGGAGCCTACATGCGGAGAGTACATACGGAGAGTACATGCGGAGGCATTTCTTCCTCGGAAAAGTTCAAGATGGAGACATGCGCTCACATCCTCACCACATGCGCGTGGGAGCTTAACTCCCCTTCTTTCAAAATACAAAAAACTCAAAAAAATGGCTAAGTATGGGCACATGCGCCCACCACAGGGGGTACATGGGCCCACACCAGAGCACATGCCCACACACTATAACCACATGCACTTGAAAATCCTCCTCCAAATACATGCGCTCTCCATTTTCTGTTTTCTTGGACCCGGGACCTAATTAACCTGCTATAAATAGCACACTCACCTGATAATAGAGAGAGACTTCTTCATTCGAGAGGACCGCCAGAGCGCCGCAAGAGGTAGAATCCTCGCCGAAGAGAGTGACATGCGCCCATTACCCTTGCCGGAATCCCTCGCCAGAAAGGGTTACATGCGCTCGTCTCTTCGGAATCCGAAAAAGTTGAAAAATGACTAAGGAGTGGAGATTTCTCCCTAAGTCACCAAGTGACATGCATGGGGAAGGGGTAGGCGCATGTGCTCTGCCACATGCGCCCACCTCTCTCACTCTTCCTCTCTCCTCACTCTCTCTCCACATGCGCCTGGGGGGGGGGGGGGGGGGGGGGGGGGGGGGCAACATGCGCCCATCACTGAGGACTCTGTGATGTGGCCAGGGGACATGCGCCCACCTCAGCTCATAGTCGCTGAGACTCAGGGCACATGCGCCCATCACTGAGGACTCAGGGCACATGCGCCCACCTCAGCTCATAGTCGCTGAGACAATCTTACCAGACCAGGGGACTCTGTGATGTGGCCCGCCTTCGATGTGATCCATCTCTTTATCGCATTATTGCTCCTAGACACACATTGCCGAGCTTTATCCATCCCCCGGACTGGATCTCCCAACGATCGATGTTAAGTGGACTAAATCAACAATTTGATAAAAAAAGACCAACACTTAGCCAAATTCGCAAGTCTGAAAATCCCCTTGAAAGAGTATAAATCGAACGAAAGCAGGTAAAACTAAGTAGAATTAGACCAACGCCAAGAAGGAGACTTAGTTTCTCCATGATATGAAATACTGTAATAATGCAACGCGATGACATTATTCACTCTCTTAATCATCAAATACGCTAATTAAGCAATAAACAGGCCCAGTACTTAGTCATTTTCAGCCTTAGGAGTGCCTTGTTGGCTTGAAGATCGACTGACGCCAAGTAGAATTAAGTGTGATCTCACTGACGCCAAAGTGGATCTAACATCGTTACAACCCTAGTGAACATAATCCAGCACTATTCGAAGATAATCATCGCTGGTATTCACCGAATATGCTTATTAAGCAATAAATAGGCCCAATACTTAGTCATTTTCAGCCTTGGAAAGTGCCCTGTTGGCTTGAAGATTGACTGCACTAAGTAAAATTTGTTAGTGCACTTTTCTCTGGCATACTAGTGCACCTTGTTTGTCAATTACTTAGGTCAGTGAGTCTAGGGTCGGTTAAGCTTAATGAAAACGAAGACCGAAGACTCGATACGGACCGGCTGCATCAAGAAAGAAGAAACAGGTAAAAGTGATGCCTTGGTGAGCCCGAACCTAATACCTACCCAAAACCATAAACCTCTAGATGACCATGACCCAATTGTCATACATTAAGTCATCTTAGATTGGCCTTAGGTGTCCCAACAGTCCACCGAAAGAAAGGTCAAGAGGTTGCATGTTCTACTGAAAACAGCAGAAATTCATGCCTGTCCGGGCGCCAGAACCAGAGGTGAATCCATCCAGTGCGTTGGCCTTGAAACCAAAGGGTCACTGGGCGCTCGACCAGAACCTGTTCAGGCGCCCGACCAGTGCAAAAACGTCCAGCAGCACAATGACTCGTTTGGAGTAATTCCGGGCGCCCGACCAGTGAAAGATAGGACATCGGGCACCCGACCAAAACTTGTTCGGGCACCCGACCAGCTCAAAAATAGTCCAGCGTTTATATCAGTTTTTTGGACCGGATTCCTGGCTCCCGACCCTACGCGAATCTGCTCGTTATTTGACCATTGGAGGAAACTTTATAAAAGCGGGGAATTCGATTTTAGGGCTAAGAGAGGGGATTTTGAGGAGATAGAAGCCACCATTACTAGAAATCATCAAAGGCTTTATCCCAAACCCAAAGCAAGTCATTCTTCTTGTGTTTTCATCACAAGCTTGGGCCATTCAATGGCATCTTGAGAATGGACTTGTTCCCTCTTGATTCCTAGGGTTTAGACACCTTGATGATAGTTAAATCCCTTGCCTAAACACTACCTAGGAGTCCAAATAGGTGTATTCCTCTAGGAAATCTATTTCCTACCACTTGTAGAGGATTCACCATTCCCTAGCACCTTGGGCATCTCCAATGGAGCATCACATGCAAGATAGCTGATCTTGGAGCTGAAGCCTTGGCAAAGCAGCGGCATTAAAGATCGGGGGAGCACAAGGGGAGCTGATTCAAGTACGGAAGAGCAAGAAGAAGCAACCCAAAGAGGCGCTACAAAGGGGCTCAATCCGACAAGTAAGGTTGTCGTGTTAGGAGTCCATTCACTCAATTCCCTATGGGAGTTGAGTGTAGAGTTTCTTTGACAAACTCGAACTAGGGTCGTTTACCAATCCTTGGCCTGTTAGTCGGCCTAAAATCTAGGGACGTTAGCCGTTCCTTGGCCTGTTTGTCTGCCTAAAGACTAGGGGTCGTTCGGAACTCCTTGGCTCGTTTGTCGAGCCTAAATTCAGAGACGTTAGCCGTTCATTGGCTCGTTAGTTGGCCTAAACAAAGTCTCCGAGGGGGAGCCACCAACACGGGTGCAAACGTATAGGTTGGGAGGAACCTGTAAACTCCCCAGTTAAGTAGATCCGAGTTAAAACACCTTGGTTGGGAGGAACCAGATTTAAACTCCCCAGTGAATGCCGGTGTGCTCAAAGGGGTTAAGTACTTGAACTGGGAGTGGAGTAGACAAGTAGTCGAACCACTATACATCGTTGTGTTTGTGATTGTATTGGAGCACATTTCTCTTTATGCATTGTGTTTAATTGATTAATTATGAATGCTTAGTTAGGAATGTATGCTAGGCACTTGATAGGCACATCCACACTCACAAGATGTACTTTCACTACCTCATGTAGACTTGAGCTTTTGATTGATCCATCCTTTATAATCTACATGTGTTGATTAGACTAGGTTGTTAATTGCATTTGTCATTTGCTAGTCTATTGATTAGACCCACTAAGGCTTGGAAGCCGAAGTGTTAATCGCTTACGTAGTTTGATTTGCTAAATCTGTTAAGTAGGCGAAAAATTTTTAAAAGGTATTAATCACCCCCCATTCTAGGACTTAGCCATAATTCTAATTGCTCCTTAAGCTTCCGCACGTGTGCGTAGGGTGTCGTGTTAGACCGCCCGACGCAATTTCAAAATTAGGCATGATCTCATTAACGCCAAGCCGAATTTAACATCCTCCTATCATAAGGCAACTAAATCAAGCACTCGTGGGACACTAATCCCCATCGTTGATCGATTATTGGCATAAATAGGCATATATCAGCCTCGATACTCAGCCATTTTCAAGCACCAAAAATGTGCAATCTAATTCATCGAACTTAAACTTCTCAATGAAATATAGCTCGACACGGCCTATCCAAGTAACCCAATTGCTCTAAGCATCAATTATTAACAATGATGCGGTTGAATTAATGACATGCATAAAGCAGATTAACTAAATCAAGAGCATAATTCACCTAATACACTAAACATCAAGCAGCATAAGTGTAATCCTCTCTCGAGCATGCAATCAAGTATATTTACTTTGTGCTCCTTGAATCCATTACATGAACTTTATTCATCCCGGATCGAAATACAAAACTAAATCAAAGGGATTATGGTTATCATCGAAAATCGTAATTAAAAAGTTTCAAAACATCTGAAATACTTCATTATGAACTACTATTGCTAAAACCAGTTGTTGTACTTACCATCCAAAGTGGGGTCCGTCAGTTGAGTAGCTAAGGTAATCGCGGTGTGTCTCCCTGAAAGTCACCCGTCCACAGCGACGGTCAATGATACAGTGTTGTAACACCCGATAGCCATAATGTGTCTTCATGTGGTCACCCATCCGCAGCGACGGTCAATGACACTATGTCGTACCATTTAGCAGTCATAATGTGTCTTCAAGTGGTCACCCGTCCACGAAGACGATCAATGAAACTATGTCGTACCATTTGGTAGTTATGATGTGTCTTTTTTAAAGTCACCCGTCCACGAAGACGGTCAATGGCGCTGTGTTGTACCATTCAACAGCCATGATGTATCCTGAAAGTCATCCGTCCGCAGTGACAGTCAATGACACTGTGTTGTATCATATGGCAGTCGTAATTTTCCTTTTAATGGTCACCCATCTGTAGCAACAGTTACCGGCACTATGTTGAGCATGGCAACCATGGTGTGTCTTCCTGCGGTCACCGGTCCGTAGTGATGGTTACTGACACTATGTTGCACTACATGGGAATCGTGGCATGTCTTCTTGTGGTCACCCGTCCTTGGTGACAGTCATTAGTTATGTGATACATGACTCGATTAAAATACCGGTTGCTTCTCAACTAGGAACACCCAAAAGAACATGGGACAAGCATTTAACTTGTCTAAACTATGGCTCAATCCATAAGAAACCTGAAACTTGGTCTCTGCGACCGTGAACTCAAGACCATAGTCCCTGATGATTTAAATTACTTACTCGATCTATCCGAGCTTCCTTCTCAATATTTCATCTATTATATAACTATATTCATAGTGCAATCTTGTCGCTTTGTGCCGTGGTTTTCTCCAGTAAGGGTTTCCACGTAAAAATCTTTGTGTTGTTTGTGGTGTGCTTTATATACATTTATGCTCTTTTAATGCTTTATTTAATTTATCTATGATGAATGCATACATTTACTTTTGCCTTTTAATCAATGATAATCATCCATTGATGTAATTAAGGGTCCGTGACTAGTTCGCAGCCTAAAATGTAAAAGATCTTGGAATCTCTGGAATGAAACTCATCTTGCGATGCTTTCTCTTACGTACTTTGTGATTACTTATGATTGTCTATGAATGTCTCTATTACTCAGAACCCCCAGAATAACGAAACACAAGAAAACTGCCTTTGAGCATTTTCTAGTTTTAACAAACTGACGACTCTGCTGGGGATCAAACATACCAAAATCTTTGGTTATCTCTGGGTAAAGAAATGTTCTAAGATAAATCATTTGTAGACACGAATGTATGTATAAGAAAGTTACCGCAAGGAGAATGTTCGGCACTTTCACGGGTGCCAAACTAGCGACTCTCAATTAGAACGTTCTTCCTTTCATTTTTAAGGAAAAAGAATTTTAAGTTAAATTATCGAAAGTTTTCTAAAAGAATTTTTAAAGGTATTTTAAAAAATATTATATAAACTTCTCGTAGCATGTTGTTCACTTCCCCAAGTGTAGGGTTGCAATGTAGTAATAATCTCGATAAGACCGAGGTCGATCCACAGGGAAGGAGGTAAATAATTCTAACTACTCTAACAACTAGAATCTAAAAGGGTTTATAAAATCAGTTTTTAAACTGAAATAGAAAAATCTGATAATAAGGAGAACTAGAGCATCAAGGATCCACTTATATCTTTGATGTATAATTCGCATAGGTTTCTCAATTACACAACTAGAATCAAAATTAAATCCTTTCTAATCGAAACATAGAGCAGTTATAACAAACAATCTATCTTATGTATGATTCATATACATAATTCCCTCAATTCAAGTTAGGACTTGAGCACACTCAATTGCATAGGTCAATCCTAGTTCCAATAGGTTAAGATCACAACCGTGATAATTATTAAACTCTGTCACAAAGCATAACTATACCATGATTTGAACTTCATTCAAATCACATAAACAATCACAGATAATTCAGAATTTTCAGAACAATAGAACTTTAGTTTGAAGTTCCCACATGAAGACTCAAGTTCTAGAGCGTCTTGAATCTAATTCCTCGAAGCGTACAGGTCTAGATCTTTACAAAACAATTTAGAAACTAATGTAATTCTTCCAAACATCCATGAGTAATCATAAGATTAAGACAAACTACTTAGAACTTTATTAAAACTCAAAAAATCATTGTTCAACGTTAAGAATTCAACTTGAAACCATTAAAAATGAATTAAACAATCTAAGAAAACTATAAGCTTCACCTCTTAGCTCTAGCTAAGAGGTTAACTAATGAAAAGCATAAAAAAAAAAAACTAGAACTAGAACTAGAAGAAGAAGAAAACTAGTTGTAGAAGGCTAGGAAGCCTCCTAGGTCTTGATCTCTTTGCTCCCCACGTTGCTAGAGATGCCTTAGGAAGAGAGAGGAGGTGACCTTTTATAAGAGAAATCCCACACCGACTTAAAAACTTCGAGAAAACGCGGAGTCCTTCCATAATTTAAAAACTTGAAATTTGAAAATCGGAGTTTCTGGAGCACCTTAGACCTATCTGGTGACCGGTCTAAGAAACACAAAAATAGTCCAGCAAGCTCTATTTCTCTGGACTCCTGAAGACCTGTCTGACGACTTGTCTGGCGACCGATCTTGGGACAGGTCTTTGAGATATTTTTCCTTATTTTCTTCTTTTCTCTTCTCTTTCTTTCTTCTTCTTTCCTCCACCTTTTGGCAATTGTTCTATTAATCTTCAATGCTTGCAAAGTGACTCTTTTAACCATAAATTGGTGAAGTCTCCCTCTCATTCCTGCAATCACAAAAACACGTATTAGTTAAGTCTTTAAACATGAAAACCATGCATAATGTGATGATGAAAAGGGGTTAAAATATGTAAATATTCATGGCTCAACACATGCATATGATTCATACTTGTGCATTCTGTTCATCATTGAGCTATATCACGATTGGTAAGGTTGCATCTTTTCTCCTTTTCAAAGTCACGGAATACTCTAAAGCGTGTATGACTATGCAGAGAGAGAGAGAGAGAGAGAGAGAGAGAGAGAGAGAGAGAGAAGAAGAAGAAGAAGAAGAAGAAGAAGAAAGCATTCCGTAGAAAACCTAAGAAAGTAATTCAGGGATAATGGTCTCTTATACATAGGGTTCTATATGAAGATGACCGGGATATTCTATTATTATTAATCTTTTATACATATGTACTTGGTCCTATATGAAGATGATCAGAACGTCTCGCTATATATTCGGCTTTCGTATTTTACAGCGAATCTCCTCATCATTGTGGTGATATTCTTCTACTCTATATGAGGACAAGTCAAAACCGAGAATCTCCTATATATATACATACAGCCTTGTATGAAGATGATCAAGGCATTCTATTATGTATCACTTCACCTTGAGAATATCGGCGGCTTTCTCTTATGAATAATCCTACAACAAGGATATGCGATTGAAGATTATGATCAGACGGGTATTATATGTAGATTTCTAAAACACAGGACATCTTTCATCAGAAGGAGGCGGTCTTGTAAAACGACGAGACGAATACACTAGGGGCAAGCCCCAATATATGATCAGAAACTTAAGTTTATAGAAGAAGACGACTGGGGGCAAGCCCCAATATATAATGAGAAACTCAAGTTTATAATAAAAGACGACTGGGGTAAGCCCCAATATATGATGAGAAACTCAAGTCTGCAGAAAGAAATGACTGGGGGCAAGCCAGGAAAGAAGACGGATAAACTTGACAACAAGGAGCTTGATGAAAATTTTGAATTTATGACACGAACATCTCTTAAAAGCAATAATATAAGGATGCGTAGGTTAAGTAAAAGGGAAGTACTATTTTTACGCATCTTTCTGTTTATTTTTTAATTAATATGCTCAGCTCACATTAAACTCATACATAATGCATCATCTTATACATGTTAGTCTTAAATACACAACACCAAGTGGTAGTTTAGCAAAAGAATCATTATCATTACTTTGAATCATGAAGCATATAATTAACAGTTCCAATGTCGATTACATCAGATATGAGTATCAGTTAAGCATTCAAAATAAATTTCTAACATTGTTTTTGCCTGACAATGACTGTAAAGAGCAAAAGAGCAAAATTACAGCTTCCCCAGGCACCCTGCTACTAACTGCATCACGTCTTTCCATGTTGCTTTCATGGCAGTTTTTGCCTCCACTAGCACCAGCGCAGGATTTGAGATGTCACGAAGTTCGATTTCTAAATTTATCATTTGTCTACACGCCGCCTCTCCTTCACTCTCGAGTCATGCGACCTCAACACGGTTCTGATTGACGACAAGGTCAAGGCGATCAACCACAAGATTTATGGCTACTTCTTCCGTCTACATCCACACGATCTCAGATCTAACATCAGCAAGACGATTAATACACCCGCAACGTTGAGTCTTGCTATCCTCCAAATTTATTCTAGCACCCACTGTCGAGTGTTCTCGCTACTCTACGACAGGCTGCAAAGAAGACAACACTCGCCGTTTCTCTTCGGCCATAGGGTCAAGTTCAATCTGTTCAGCTATAGTAACCTGCACAACATAATCCTCGAAAGAAGAAATGCGGCACAGTATTTTGGATACATCAGGCCCGATTACACCTGCACAAGCTTCCAATGCCTTCACTCCAACTCCAATGCCACTTGCACGGCTCAACCAACACCTTTGAAATACTGGACAATAAACCTCTCAGTATGCTTTGTCCAAAACAGTCTAAATGATCAAAACAAGAAATGTCAAATGCTTCATGAGCAGTAGCATCAGAACTGACAATAACTGCAACAAAAGAAACAGAGCAAATATGCAATGAAATGATAAGTATAGAAACAGAATACACCGAGAAGCTAAGAAAGAGCTATACCAGAAGATAAGTCAGCGATAGGTTTCGAATAATCCACAGTATATATTGTCGCATCAATGAATGGCTCAGTGATCTCAGTTAATAGCGTCGAAGTCACATCCAGAAGTTCAGTTGTATCGCTATCAGTATCGATCACTTCAATTATCGCCGATGACTCCACCATATCCTCAACACTAGAAGCACCAGGGGCCACAAACATAGTTGTGTCATTCACCGACATAGTGGTCCCTTACAGATTATCCTCTCCAATCTGCCCAGCCTGCTCTCTCACGCCGACATGATCTGATATTTCATTCGCCGGCCCGGTCATCGTCGGGTCATCTTCACTAATTAACCGACTGTCATCCTCATCACCTTTAACCACCAGAAGGCGTTTGAACCCTGCTTCTTGTGACCATTTCATCAAGGTACTCCGAAAGTATGCCAATCGTCCAATGCCGTATCCTCCTTACGACAGTAAATTGACACACTCAGAGAAGTCTTATGACTAGTACTTGGCGACAGATATGCTTCAGCCTGCTCTCTAAAATAACGGAGTCCATCAGCAAAGATCTTTGTCAGCCTTGGAGGAGGAATGTAGATTGGATCATTAACAGAGTTGTTATTCTGAATCAAAGCATACTGATGCACCCACCATCTTAACTAGCCATAAGGACCTCCAGTCTTCCGATAAAGACCAGGAAGCATGAACCTCACGCCCATTCACATTATCAGAAGTTGATGCCATATCCACTCCCACTGAGCAGGACCCGTGCTATTCGCCCGCTGTACTTTATTTACATCCGGTAACGTCATCGGAATGCCCTGATCATATCCAAATTGCCTAGCAAACTGGTTAGGGTAATAAGGCTCCCGCTAGAACTCTATTCCTTCGCGCAGCAGAAGTGAAGCAGTGCGAATAGACACCAAAAACTCTATCAAGATTATCAACAGAATGCTCATCGTCAAAGACTTCTCTATCCTCTTTGATGCTAGAAATGGGGAAGTGGTAAAAGCAAATCTTCGCCCAACTGCCAATTTTCGAAACTATTCAATCAGATGACTGCACTATCATCCCAATTTTTCTATAGCGATAAAGAGGTGCGTGCTCGATATGGAAATATCGAAAGAGATCCATTCCATACATCCACGGGAAATATATACCCAGCCACCCACAGAAGAAATGTCATGGGCAATAAGCCGCATTCATCCCTCATCCGGGTTGGTCTTTGTTATTGGCGATATTACTGAAAGACCTATATAGACTGCATAACACCGACGGTGCTAAAGAATATCGATGACCATTTGCAAGAGCTCCTATCACAACGAAGCAAGAAACCCTGACCCCATCAAACACCCATATAGCTAGGCAACACAACTATCGATAGCCAGTATGTTAAGAAGCCTGCCAATTCACAAGTTGGCGTAAGCTCATTCGGATTGCAAAACTTATGTTCGAAGCACTCCTTCATCAAGACTTGGCCTTCCTACGGGGTTTCATATTTTTCATAATCAATGCTTCAAGAAGAAAGAAGTGTCCCATGTCAAAAGCAAAGAAACTGAAAGCATGTAAAACACAAAAAGTACAAAAGAATGTATCAGAAGAAATGTTACTTCATCCTCTGGCTGAAGTAGACCAACCAGTCGTCATAATGAATCTTTGTAATATTGTCGAACTGCGACAACTCAACAAATAGCTCCAGACAAGCCTTCGAATGGTAAGCATCTCGAGGACTTTTAAGCTAAGACGAAGATAGCTCTCCATCAATTGGGATGTATTCCTGATAATATTCTTCTATTACGAACAAGCCATCCATCATCCGAAGATCCCATAAGGTTATGCTCATCTCCCCATACGGAAAGTGGAATGAATTAGTAATAGAAGACCAGTATTTCAAGAAGCTCTAAAGAATTATTGGATTTCGAAAGAAATGCTCGGAGGTTGCATCAATAGCCTGATACAGGCCGACTTGCTTCAAAATCCTCTCGTGACGGAACAAAATCTCTTTTGCCCACGGTTCATAGCCAACTCGCTCATTCAGATGACCTCGCGTACGGAAGTTCTTCGTTGTCCACATCGTCGTATTGTCCATGTGCCCAAACCTTTGCTGCATCGTCTCAAAATAATGGGTTGAATAAAGAGCATGAGGATCACAAGTCGGCGCAAGGAAAACCATTTCTCTTGGGAGACCTACCCTCTGCTCTCTCCCATCGTCAACCAGTAAGGGGGCATTTTTTAGGAAACAAGTGAGTGTTATCATACAACAAAACACTCCCTCAAAATTCAAAGATCCCGAAAGTCCTACGATCTCTTGCATGATAGGTAACTTCCGTATCAATAGAGCACTTCTCGATCTAGGGCTAGTGTTAATTTAATTCCCTACTCGATCTATGAGGAACTTAGACTTGGTGAATTAAAACCCACTAAGATAACTTTACAACTTGCGGACCGCTCCATTAGAGTGCTAAGAGGGGTGATTGAGGATGTGTTAGTCCAAATCGACAAGTTCTACTACCCGATAGACTTTATCATCTTGGATATACAAGTGGTTACAAATGTATGCACTCAAGTTCCCATCATTCTAGGTCGACCATTCTTAGTAACCGCCAATGCTAGAATCAATTGTAGGAATGGAATCATGAAAATATCCTTCAAAAATATGACTATGAAATTGAATGTGTTTAATTTGCATAAAGAATGAGAAGATGAGGATGAGTATGACGATGAAATCCACATGATTAATTTCATAGATGCTATAGTGGATGATGATGAACCACCCTTGAATAAATTTTCCAAAACCTTAGAAATTTGCTTGGCTCATTCCAAGGATGATATGAATTCAAAAATAATAAGGCCTTGGAAGAGCCAAAATCTGAAAATTTGATTGACAAGACACCAATCGCTGATTTGAACAATTTTGTTATGCAGGAATTTGAAGAATTGATGCTTGATTTTCCTAAGAAGAGACCGATTTTTAAAAGTGTAGTGGTTGGGGACTTATTCCAACCTACACAAGTGACCGAGAAGGTCGAAGTTTTCTACACTCTAGAAGAGTATTTGGCATATATTGAGGATTGGAATAATCCTATGATCTGTGACATTGTCAATGCCTTAAGAGAAACTTCACCGTGTCCAAAAAGACTCCTTCCATGGAGCGTAAAACCGAATTATCAATTGTAGAAGTACCGTTAGAATCTAATTAGGTGGAGACCATACCGACTTGTGAAGAAGAAATCCAAGTCTCCACATCTCTTTGGTTTGTTCAAACCGAAGTGCACAATCTCTGGGATGATCTTTACCTGATTAATTTTTTCCAGAAAAGTTGGAAAGGAGATTCATATTTGATGATTTCCAACCAAAGAAATTCTTCCTTCCTAACACATGGAGTGATAACTTTGAGAAACCTGCTGAAATTTTTTAGCAGGATTTTCAAGGATTAGAATGACGAACATCACCCATGTACATTATGAAGCGGGATGGTGGATGGTCTTACTGAAAAATCTTTTACTCCACCTAATAATTCTACTAGATTTCATTCCTTTGGATGATCATGTGTATCAAGATTGACCTCCTAGTCTAACAGAGGTATAGAGTAGTTTCTATTAGTTTGATTTGTTTAGTTGTTTGAAGTTGTAGACTCCATATTCGACTCTCTCATGTACTCTCATTCTCAGTCCCCTTTATTTTTGTTATCGCTCTCATGTCATTGCATATTACATATCTCTTTACATTGAGGACAATGTAAGATTTTGGTTGGGGGTGAGATTCCTAGATGAATCTAGTGTTTTGTGACATTTCGTGCAATTTTTGTATGAAAATTTTTTTATTTTTCTGAAAATTCAAATCTCTTTTGAAAAACTTTATTTCTATGAACTTGGGATGTTACAAGTATGAGAAAAATAGAGATGAAGTGACATGATTTTGAAGCTCTTAAAAACCTATAATATAGTAGTTTTCTATATGAATTCTCCTATTGATTTGATTGATAGAAAGTTTGGAACATTTTTTAGTCTAGTTCAAATTACATGATTCTCATAGTTTGAAGGGATTATGTAAACTTGTAGATCAGCTAGACTAAGATTTAAGGTGTTGAGGAACCAAGCTGGGGAACTTTGTCCATCACGTTCATGATTGAAAAGAAAAGAATGGAAGATATGGATTTTTAAAAATCTTATCTTATATTTATGAAAAGAAAAAGAAAGAACAGATATTTATGTTGAAAATATGTTGAATTCCGAAAAGGGGGCTACTTATCACCAACCAGGGGAAGGTCTATCCGTAACCTAAGATGGAAATAGGAAGTAGTGTGAAACTTGTCGAAGGAACGGTAAGGCAAATTCTGGTCATAGGCATGTGGTTGATCTGTACACTTTTAGATCTCTAGTTTCGCTAATATATGAAAAAGGTAACCCTTGAAATTCATGAGAGGAACATTCACTATGCAGACTAGACTGCACTTGTGTGGATTCTTCTATTCATCAATCAATCAGTGGGGATTCTATATGAAATACTTATTATGTTTAAAGAGTTTAAGATTTCAATTTTTATCACTAACTTTCTCTGAATTTTGTACTTATGGATCTTTAAGTTTATAGAAGTATAGTTTCCAAGAAAGGGTTGAGTTTTTAAAGGATTAATTAGTTTCATGCATGTTTTGCTCGGGACTAACAAAATGCTGGTTGGGGGTGTGTTGAGCTATGAATTGTGCATATTCTAACCCCATTTAATCACTCATTATGCATGAATTTATATGTTTAAAGACCTATCTAATGCATGTTTTTATGTTTGTTGGAATGAGAGAGTGACTTCACCTATTTGGTGCTAAAAGACCACCTTAAAGCCCTTTGAGGATGATAGGAAACGAACCAAAAACCATATAAACTCATCATTACATATAAACTCACATAAACTCATATAAACTCATCATTACATGGGAGATTTCAAAAACCATGTGTTTCAAATAATCATACAACAGAGCCCTAGTTTTTAAGCATAAAATCAACAAGAAATTTGATATTATTGTAACTAGGCTTAAAAGAAATTCTCATCTTAGCGTAAACTTGAAAACCCTAACTTTATATCTCTAGGAGAGATGACGACTAAGTGAAATTCGGCGGCTTGAGGTGTAGAGACGGCCATACAAAGGATGGACGGCTAGGATGGAGTAGGCATCCCCAAGGCTGGACGTCCACCACTCTCTCTCTCTCTCTCTCTCTCTCTCTCTCTCTCTCTCTCTCTCGTCTAAGGGATGGAAGTTTTGGACATGTGAGGCTGGAATTAGAAGTGGAAACGTGTAACGACCCGAGATTTTCGACTCTCGTGTATAACACGACGGCCGAATTCCCAAGTAATTTATGGAAAAACTAATTTGTCAAATAATAAAATATAGCATTCAAGCACAATGGCGGAAACAATTATCATCTTATTCTATCAAACTTACTACGTCATCATCAATGTTTAAATAAGGGAACCAACCAATATCCATACTGATTAATTAAAATATAAAACCATGTCTTCTCTTGAAGACTTATTACAATTCCATAAATGTATCAACTACTTAAAAGAAATATTTAATAAATGATAACATCAATTAAGTTTCTCTAACATCGTCATCCGCCATGTGATCGTACGAACCATCGAACTCTTTTCCTTAAAAATCGGGTTCAATACCTGGATCTTCACCTGCATCATCTAAATTGTGTTTGGGATAGCGTTAAACGCTATCATAGTGGGGAATATTTCCTCCAAGACAATCAAGAATAATAATAACGGTACAGAGTAAACGCAAGCAGTATATTATCATTTAATCAAATCAAAACAACCAACTAAAAATCTTTGTTAATGCGATGCATGGAATGCATGCTCTGGCTAAGGCACCCTGGCTAGAATCACAATCCATGAAGTGGGAGACTCCCTGTTACGACTTCATGCTAGCCACTAGTCACCAGAGGTTCCTGGGACGCACAAGCCCATAGTTTTGCCCGACCACGTGAGAAACGGGACGCTCATAGCCCAAATCTACACGTGATAGTGTACGGGAGAAGTAGGACGCTCTAGCCTATTCTCAATTCCATACACCCACATGGAGCCAAGTGAATGCATGACTTTAGTTTCACCTTTATTTAAGTGTTTTCGCATACAACCGATTTAAATAAAACTCAATGGTCACTATGGGGAGTCGCAAGCAACCCAGCATAGGCCGACAGCACGAGCTTAGTGTCCATGGCACCAACCCCGGCTCATGAGAATTTGTATACCATTATTGTCCACTCATTGTCCCATTTTATGATTTCATCATGTCCCAAAAAGCCAATGTTGTACATCATGACCAAATTCATTAAAATACTCATGTAATGTAAATGGATCCAATCAAGCATCATGTACATGTAAGGATCCATTGACAAACAATCACTTCATTCTCTCAGTTAATTCAAAATATATTCTTCCATCATGGACACCTCTCATGGGTTCCATCTCTCTACATCAAATAATTTTACCAACTTAGGGACAAAGAGTATACAATAATGGGATGTCCATATGATGATCTTATTCACATATTTCATATATATCACAATATGAAAAACCAATATTACTTGTAAAACACAGATTAAGGAAATAAGGACATAGATTTCACGAAGATAAATAACACAAACACACATGCTTTTTAGTAAAAAAAATCTAAACAAGGAATCACATCATTATGTAATGATATTCATTGCAAATCCTACGTTAAACTTCATGTTATATGGATCAGCAATTCAAAACAAAATAACTTCATATGCCACAAAAGAAACTTATGATAATCTTAATATTATTAATGAAAGGCTTGAAGGAAAATCCTCACCTTAGGATGGACTTATAAGAAGAGGGTTGTAGAAGATCCTAGTCGCTGGAAAAATATGAGAAAGAACTCTCTTCTCTTCTCTCTCTCTCTCTCTCTCTCTCTCTCTCTCTCTCTAGGGCATGGAGGCTAGGGTTAGGAGAAGGATTTGGAGGTGAGTAGTAGAAATATGGAGAGGGATGTGCACGCGAGGTCTTGTGTAACAACCTCTTGAGGTGGGTTTCTCAAATCTCAATATTCGGATGATCTTTGATCAATTCTAATCCGTTCATCTTATCAAGCTCGAAGAGTAGAGTCAGAATACGTAAATTTCTTGATGATCCACATTCTAGATTGGTCGATCCTTGAAAATGGCCTAACGGGTGCTAAAATGGTCTTAATCTCAATTAACGGTTTACGCTTGATGATCAGGGCCCAAATTTTAGAAAACTATGTAGTCATGATAGGCAAAGCAATTGTACAAAGTTTAGTCGTTAATTGATGGTGAGAAATGCCTAGATCTGAAATTTCAACTTTTGGCGGAAAAGGAAGGGGCTGACTTTGTGGTTCAACGGTGTAGGATTATAGATCGGGGTCCAAATTTTGTGTAAACTCGTAGTCATATGAGTATAATAAGTGGTCCAAATTTGAGAAGCGATTGATGGTGAGAAGTGGGTAAATTGAAAGGTTCAAATTTGAGAAGAGTTGGTAACTCGTTAATTTCTAGAACGGGATAACTTCGCGCATAAGAAAGAGGCTTATCAATGTGGGGACACTCAAATCACACTATTGTTTCATGATAAAGACGATCCAAGTCACTCATATGAAGAAAAATATTCGACTACAACTAACCATCTACTTTCCTCACTCGATGGACATGAAAATCAAGGGTTAAGGGACTGATTTGACAATCAGACCACTTCTACTATGATTTAAGGGCTAAAATTTGATGTGTATGGTTAATATATGGCCAAAAGATTAAATCCAGGGTTTTACGTGAAAGTGATCGTCAAAAACTATAATACTTAAAAATGGCATCTTAACTTAAGTTTAACTAATGGCATTTTCATAATTATCTGAAAAGTGCATGATTTTTGAAATCTGATCTTTCTTCGATGTTTATGGGATCATTCTAAGCAACTTTTGTAAAGGGTCCCCTATCGGATCTCCTACGGATGTCCCGCTATTCGCAAATTAACGGTAAATGTACGATAATTAATAAAAAAATAAATTAAAAATGAATTTTCAAAAATTTTCAAATAAATCTCGAAAATCTGGGGCGTTACAAACCACCCCCCTTAAAAACAAACTTCGTCCCCGATGTTTCCTAAGCATCGTCGATAAAAGATTGAGGGCAATCTCACTTCATGACTTCTCGCTTAACTTTCTGAACTATTCCGGGTCAGACGTGATCACAATCCACCCCCCTTAAAAATAAATCCGTACTCGACATCAATTTTTACAAGCTCCCCCAAATTTCTTTCCTATCATGCTTTACTGCGCACTCTGATTCCTAGATGGTTCTGAATATATTGATTGGTCTCTCAAATCATTCAATTATCTAGCTCCCTAATATTTCTCAGGTTTGGGTAAGTGCTCTTATAGTCAAGGATCTAAGACGATTAGGGTTAGATAATTATCAAGGATGTCTGATCGCTAACGAAATGACTGATCAAGAGTTTAAAAGATAGATCTGGGTTTGATTAGGTTGGCATGATCGGATGGTCACTTGAATGAGTGGATAAACAAGCGGATAACAAAGTGAATGAGATATCATCGACAGTTCTTTAATAGCTGAAGGTGCGACAGAAAGATAAGGTTAGGGATATTGTATTCTAGCTCTTTATAGGGTCTAAGTGACTAAGCTTCTACGTCCTAGGGTCGTCTATAATCTATCTTATTTTAGTCATCCAAAGAAAACAATCACACACATTCCAAGAGAATGCACAAAAGTCGTCCAGTTAGAATAAAGATGTGATTTGTATTGTGTCGACATCACGGGTGAACAGTTCAAGTAAATTCAGATCCGATACTTAGATCTTCTACTCGCATTTGAGCATTGAGTTCATTAGTATCCATTCGAAATTCCGAGTGTCGACCTTCGGGATTTGAACGAGGATTCAATCATTTACACAATATATTAGGTATGGTTCTGCCCTCCCGTGCGGCCGATTTAGTCTAACATTGTAGGGACTTTCATGTATTCTCCAACAAAAAAAAAAAAAATCAACGAAGATCACGTAAATTAAAATCCAACAATACAAAACATTAAAACTTTACGAGATCTTATTTACTTTCATTGTTAGACATGGTCAAAGATTTATGTGAGGGATTGGTAAATGACATTTTATGGTTACGATAATCTACTTTAAGTAAGAGGGTTGGGCCTAAAATTCTTAGGGATGTATGAGAATATGCTAGGAAGTATTTCTAAGGGTGTCATCTCACAATAACTAAGCCTAAACAAGGGGTTTAGAGGTTTTCAAAGCTAAGGAACCAGGATAGTGTCGAATCTGGAACACAGGACTTATAAGCGCTCTTAGAATTTTATCTCTCAAACTGAACGTCCTTTTTGCCTAAAATTTGGAGGGTAATCTAAAGGTTAGGTGAGAAATCACCCTAATTTTTCTCAGAATGAAATTCCTATGGTAAGATATGATTCTGACCTCTAAAAGTCTGAAAAATGTAACAGTCCAGCAGTTTCCAGCGCATGATTTTCTCTACTAACAGAATTTTCACGATTTATATAGATGTAGGATTGATCTGAAATTTTATGAGAGTGTTGGGTGATGAGTTAGAAATATGTATAAAAAATTTTAAAAATTTATCAATTCGAAAATATAATTCTTAGTGGTAACATTGCCTAAGGGTCAGGAAATTTGTCCTAACAAAAATAATTCAAAATAAAATAGTTATCCTTAAACTTTAAGGAAGATAAATCCCATGACTCAGTGTAACGCTGACCTAAATATGAGAAAATGATGAGAGCTCCAAAACTTCTAGAAAAAGTGAGAATCCACTTCCCAAAAATCCTAAAGTTTCATATTTTTACGTTCATCGGCTATCCCAATGATTTTAAAGGGCCTATGTTTGAGTCTCTAGATTCATAACATCTCATGCATTCAATAGGGGATGAACCTAGGTGTTTTTGTTTTTATTTCATGGGAACCTAAGCCCTAAGGGATATTTATTATGAAAATGGTTGGGCTTCTCACCTAGAGGTCCCGATTGTGCTCTGATACCAACTTGTAACGACCCGAGATTTTCGACTCTCGTGTATAACACGACGGCCGAATTCCCAAGTAATTTATGGAAAAACTAATTTGTCAAATAATAAAATATAGCATTCAAGCACAATGGCGGAAACAATTATCATCTTATTCTATCAAATTTACTACGTCATCATCAATGTTTAAATAAGGGAACCAACCAATATCCATACTGATTAATTAAAATATAAAACCATATCTTCTCTTGAAGACTTATTACAATTCCATAAATGTATCAACTACTTAAAAGAAATATTTAATAAATGATAACATCAATTAAGTTTCTCTAACATCGTCATCCGCCATGTGATCGTACGAACCATCGAACTCTTTTCCTTAAAAATCGGGTTCAATACCTGGATCTTCACCTGCATCATCTAAATTGTGTTTGGGATAGCGTTAAACGCTATCATAGTGGGGAATATTTCCTCCAAGACAATCAAGAATAATAATAACGGTACAGAGTAAACGCAAGCAGTATATTATCATTTAATCAAATCAAAACAACCAACTAAAAATCTTTGTTAATGCGATGCATGGAATGCATGCTCTGGCTAAGGCACCCTGGCTAGAATCACAATCCATGAAGTGGGAGACTCCCTGTTACGACTTCATGCTAGCCACTAGTCACCAGAGGTTCCTGGGACGCACAAGCCCATAGTTTTGCCCGACCACGTGAGAAACGGGACGCTCATAGCCCAAATCTACACGTGATAGTGTACGGGAGAAGTAGGACGCTCTAGCCTATTCTCAATTCCATACACCCACATGGAGCCAAGTGAATGCATGACTTTAGTTTCACCTTTATTTAAGTGTTTTCGCATACAACCGATTTAAATAAAACTCAATGGTCACTATGGGGAGTCGCAAGCAACCCAGCATAGGCCGACAGCACGAGCTTAGTGTCCATGGCACCAATCCCGGCTCATGAGAATTTGTATACCATTATTGTCCACTCATTGTCCCATTTTATGATTTCATCATGTCCCAAAAGGCCAATGTTGTACATCATGACCAAATTCATTAAAATACTCATGTAATAGTAAATGGATCCAATCAAGCATCATGTACATGTAAGGATCCTATTGACAAACAATCACTTCATTCTCTCAGTTAATTCAAAATATATTCTTCCATCATGGACACCTCTCATGGGTTCCATCTCTCTACATCAAATAATTTTACCAACTTAGGGACAAAGAGTATACAATAATGGGATGTCCATATGATGATCTTATTCACATATTTCATATATATCACAATATGAAAAATCAATATTACTTGTAAAACACAGATTAAGGAAATAAGGACATAGATTTCACGAAGATAAATAACACAAACACACATGCTTTTTAGTAAAAAAAATCTAAACAAGGAATCACATCATTATGTAATGATATTCATTGCAAATCCTACGTTAAACTTCATGTTATATGGATCAGCAATTCAAAACAAAATAACTTCACATGCCACAAAAGAAACTTATGATAATCTTAATATTATTAATGAAAGGCTTGAAGGAAAATCCTCACCTTAGGATGGACTTATAAGAAGAGGGTTGTAGAAGATCCTAGCCGCTGGAAAAAGTATGAGAAAGAACTCTCTTCTCTTCTCTTCTCTCTCTCTCTCTCTCTCTCTCTCTCTCTCTCTCTAGGGCATGGAGGCTAGGGTTAGGAGAAGGATTTGGAGGTGCGCAGTAGAAATATGGAGAGGGATGTGCACGCGAGGTCTTGTGTAACAACCTCTTGAGGTGGGTTTCTCAAATCTCAATATTCGGATGATCTTTGATCAATTCTAATCCGTTCATCTTATCAAGCTCGAAGAGTAGAGTCAGAATACGTAAATTTCTTGATGATCCACATTCTAGATTGGTCGATCCTTGAAAATGGCCTAACGGGTGCTAAAATGGTCTTAATCTCAATTAACGGTTTACGCTTGATGATCAGGGCCCAAATTTTAGAAAACTATGTAGTCATGATAGGCAAACAATTGTACAAAGTTTAGTCGTTAATTGATGGTGAGAAATGCGTAGATCTGAAATTTCAACTTTTGGCGGAAAAGGAAGGGACTGACTTTGTGGTTCAACGGTGTAGGATTATAGATCGGGGTCCAAATTTTGTGTAAACTTGTAGTCATATGAGTATAATAAGTGGTCTAAATTTGAGAAGCGATTGATGGTGAGAAGTGGGTAAATTGAAAGGTTCAAATTTGAGAAGAGTTGGTAACTCGTTAATTTTTAGAACGGGATAACTTCGCGCATAAGAAAGAGGCTTATCAATGTGGGGCACTCAAATCACACTATTGTTTCATGATAAAGACGATCCAAGTCACTCATATGAAGAAAAATATTCGACTACAACTAACCATCTACTTTCCTCACTCGATGGACATGAAAATCAAGGGTTAAGGGGCTGATTTGACAATCGGACCACTTCTACTATGATTTAAGGGCTAAAATTTGATGTGTATGGTTAATATATGGCCAAAAGCTTAAATCCAGGGTTTTACGTGAAAGTGATCGTCAGAAACTATAATACTTAAAAATGGCATCTTAACTTAAGTTTAACTAATGGCATTTTCGTAATTATCTAAAAGTGCATGATTTTTGAAATCTGATCTTTCTTCGATGTTTATGGGATCATTCTAAGCAACTTTTGTAAAGGGTCCCCTATCGGATCTCCTACGGATGTCCCGCTATTCGCAAATTAACGGTAAATGTACGATAATTAATAAAAAAATAAATTAAAAATGAATTTTCAAAAATTTTCAAATAAATCTCGAAAATCTGGGGCGTTACAAAACGTGAGGTTTTGTAATGGGATGGGAGAAAGACGTGCGCACATGCCTATGTAAAGAGAGGTGATGTCTCCGCCTCCTAAACTTATTGGGACTCCTAAAAACTTGATGAATCGGTGATCTTTGAGGAATTCTAATCCGTTTACTACATTGGGCATGAAGAGTAGAGTCAGAATATATAATTTTCTTAGTGATCCAAAATTTAGATTGGGCGATCTGAAAAATGGTCTGGCGGGTGCCAAAACGAACTTGATCTCAATTAACGGTCCACGCTTGATGATCGGGGTCGAAAATTAAGAAAAACTAGTAGTCATGATAGGCAAATGATTTGGTAAAATTTGGTGGTTGATCGGTGGTGGAAAATGCCTAGATCTAAAATTCCACCTTTAGTTGATAAAGAAAGGTACTGGCCTTAGGATTCGACGGTGTAGGATCATAGATTATGGTCCAAATTTTGTAGAGTCTCGTAGTCATATGAGGCCAAGATATGTTTCAAATTTGAGTTGTGATTGACAGTGGGAAGTGGGTTAATTGAAGGGTCCAAATTTGAAAAGAGTTGATAACTCAATTATTTCCTAAAACTGAGATAACTTCGCGCTTAAGAAATAGGCTTATCAAGGTGGGGGACTCAAATCATATTATTGGTCCGTAATATAGACAATCTAAGTCACTCACACGAAGAAAAATATTCGACTGCGACTAACCATTCACTTTACTCATTCAATAGACATTAAAATCAAGGGTTAAGGGGCTGATTTGCTAATTAGGTCATTTATACTATGATCTAAAGGCTGAAATTTAACGTGTGTTATTCATTTATAATAGATAGGCATGGGATAAAATTTCACACCAATCAGATCATGGGAACCATGTGAACTAGAAATCAAGGATCTAGGTTAAAGTGTGCCATTAACATTTTTAGGCACTTAAGATTTCATATTTATACGCATTAGATAATCACACAAATTCTAAGATAAGGATTTACCACTAAGATAATCAGTTTAGTACAGTTGTTTTCCCGACTAGCTTTCTCGATCAACAACCATGGACGCTCTTAGGTTAAGATCTTCATGATCTAATAGCCATTTAAAAAATCTAATTTTATGGCATTGATACACACCTAAAACTATGCCTACTTTCCGGACAGATTCAAAAACTACCTACCTAAGTGATCAGAATCACGAATCTGGGGTCTAAGGTCATTATCGTAATTATTTTTAATATAAGACTTTTGAGAAATCTAACGATTTTATGAGGTTCTATCTATGTTCCTAAGCATATCTTACAAAAGAATCTATATAGAATTAATCACGGATCATTACTTATTCACAAAACAAGTTAAAATTCTCGTTAATCAGGCATTTTACACATAATATACAATACTATAATTTCAAGGCCACTTCAGAAAAACCCGAGGCGTTACAAGGGAAAACTTTCTAAGGAAATAAAATCCTACTAAGGCATAGCTCTAGCCTGCGCCTTCCTAAAGGCTCCAAGGAATGGGCACCCGTGCTCCTCCCTTACTTTGGAATAGTACTAACTTTGGGCCACGCCATAAATCCAGCCGCTCTATAGTTCTACCGTGATGTCGTGCCCTATGTTTAGCTACTCTATTGTCTCACTACACTGCCATGCCTTGTTGTTGTTGCGTCCTGTGCTTTGCGTTGTTGCTGTGTCCCGCTGCCTACATTCAGCTACTTTGTTATCACGTTGCATTGTTGCACTGCCATACCACTGTGCCCTATGCCCTCCTACTACACTACCACACCCCCGTGCAGTCGTGCCTATGCCCTCCTACTACGCTATCATGCTGCCATTCCCCCGTACTATCACCCTATGTGCCTTGCTACTACCATGCTTTGCGCCCTTAGGGCTGTCAACGGGTCGGATACGGGCCGGATCAATGATGATCCGAATCCGACCCGATTAAGAATATATCCGACCCGAATCCGACCCAAATCCGATTCGGATCACAAGTATATGATTCGAATCCGACCCGATTAAATTTTTCGAAATCCGTTTCCGATCCGATTATGATCCGACCCGATATCCGACCGGATATCCGAGAGAGAGAGAGAGAGAGAGAGAGAGAGAGAGAAAGAGAGATTCTAATATGTTTTTATTTTATTTTTTATTTTATTTTATTTTATTTTTTTTTATCGGGTCGGATCGTTAACGGGCCGGATCAAGGTTGATCCGAATCCGACCCGAATATTAAACGGATCATCTTTGGATATCCGTATCCGACCCGATTATCCGATTATTGATCCGAATCCGATTAAATCGGATCGGATACGGATCGGATACGGATCGAGATCCGTGCCATTGACAGCCCTATGCGCCCTGCGCCTTATGTTCTGCTACACTTTGCAGCACATCGTACTTTAACACTTTCTTGAGCTATGACATAACTGGCACCCCCTTGAACTAGCTAGGCTGTGCCAATATCTTGATGGGCTGATTTACCTTTGACCTACCTCTTATGTGTGTTGATTCTATTTCAACGTCTCTTGGTCATAACAGTAACCTCACTGACATTATGATCATCGTAGATGAAGAACTTCCTACTACGCTGTCACACGGAACTAACCTAATAGCCTGATAGGCTATGAACTCCTAGCAGAGCACTTGACATGCCATTATAACCACTAAACAAAGCTCCATCTTCACCAGCAATGCTTATCATTTAGGGGTCGTTTGAATACCACCTAATAAGTAACTCTTTTTTTTTTAACTTATGTAAGTTAATAAATTATTAATAAATTACATTTTTAACTTTAGTTTGGTAAGCACTCATGTGATGAAAGTTACTTGTACAGTAAGTTTTTATTTTTTGGTTTTCAACTTTCAACTTTTCTACTTCTCTCTCTCCCCATGTGATGGAAGGTCCATATCAAAGGAGGCCACGCATGATGGGCGGTACGGATCAAAGTTGGGGCCCATGCAATGGACGATCCACATCAAAGATGGCCCCACATTATGGATGACCCACATCAAGCTGAGTCCACATAATAGAATTGTCCACATCAAAGGTAGGCCATAATGATGAATGGCCCACATCTAAAGTGGACCTTGCATGACCGACGACTCACATCAAGGTGAGCCCACATAATAGAATTGTCCGCATCAAAGGTAGGCCCTAATGATGAATGGCCCACATCTAAATTGGACCCTGCATGACCAAAGACTCACATTGAATGTGGGGCCCACACGAGGGATGGTCCACATCAAAGGTGCGCTCCACATGATTGGCGGTGGATATTGAAGGTGGCCCCACATGATGGACAATAACATTGAAGGTGAGCCCTACATGATGATGATCCACATCTAGGTGGGCCCACATGATGGACAGTCCACATCAAAGGTTGGCCCCTAATGATGAATGGTGCATATCCAAGGCAAGCCTGCATGGTGGACAGCCCACATAGAAGGTGCGGCCTCACGCTAGATGCTCCACATCAAAGGTGGGCTCCGTATGATGGCCGATGAATATTAAAGGTGGACCCCACATGATGGACAATAACATTAATGGTGGCCCCACATGATAGATGGCCCATATCAAGGTGGGCCTCACATGAGTACCATTCACATCGAAGGTCGGCCCCTAATGATGAATGACTCACATCCAAGGCAGGGCCCCCTTGATGGACGACCCACTTTGAAGTTGGGCTTGCATGATGGATGGCTAGATTAAAGGTGGGCCCGCATGATGGATAGCCCACACCGAAGGTGGGCCTTACAAGGTGGATGGTCCATATCGAAGGTAGGCCCCACACGATGGAAGGTTTACATCAAAGACAAGGAAAGTTAGGCCCAACATAATGAATAATCCACACCAAAGGTTGGGTCCTCATGATAGACAGTGGATACTAAGGTGGATTTAACAAACTTGAGGGATTAGAAATTATGTGATGTTGGAAACCAAACATACTTTTCTACTTTTTGGCTGATAAGTATATTGTTTACCAAACATGATAATTATCTACTAAGTAAGTAGAAACTAAGGTAAGCTACTTGAGGAAAAAGTAGCTTATGTAAGTAACTAATGATCTAAATGCCCCCTTAATCTGAGCCTGTGTCCACTCACATGGTGATCGAACCATAATGACTATCATGAGCACTTGAACCACTGTGTGGTGCCCTCTCTTATAGCATCTGTGATGCCTTGGTTACATGATCATTGACTGCCTGTATAATCCTCCTGTTATGCAGCAGCCCGGGGTTGTTTGCCTTTCTCTATGTTGTGATGCATGCTCCATTATAGACCTTCATACTCCCTGTCTTGAGGACACATACGCGAAACACACAGTTCCATACCTTTTGACTAGTCCATTTTGTACTAGCGACATTATGGACTATATTGGAGAGCATTATTAAGATAATGCACCTCCACTAGTCATCTCACTGTGTGAGGAGGCACGCCCAAATCAACTGATCACATACGCTCTATGAAGTATTTCAGTCATGCTCTAGGAACGAGAGTTACACTTAGCATTAGGCAATGTCTATGAATGTCTGATGAATGTTTATGCAATATTAGTACCAACCGAAATTAATATTAACAAAGATACGACTCCACTCGGAATTGATCCCAAAATTAGTGGTTATCTTACTTCATATAGTGCCAGAGCTTCTTTGCACTTCCCTTTTATAGACGTTCTTCGACATTGCCAACACACATGCACATATGTTGAGAGGCTGTTTGGTGCCGCCCCAACAGGAACATTCCTCCTCTCAACTTTAAGACAATAATAATAATAATTAAGGAACTTAATTTGTGAACACCAGCATGCTCATGCCTCAAATTTATTTCCCATATCTTAATGTAGTCATTGTTTAATTCCACCTGTTGCAAGAAAACAATCACTTTTTGCAATTCTGACAGCTTCGTTAACTGCTTTCTACTTCTTGCAGGGGTAGCTTCACCATGGCTTGCTTGCTAGCTTTGGCTTTGATGAAAGAAGGCCCCTCAGACCATCAGGTCAACTCCTTTTAATGCCACTTAGGATACCGCCCATAATGGAAAACGCTATAGTCGGAAGCGATTATGCCCATTAGGATCAGTCACCAAAGACGCTGCTATGTCATCACTATGGTTGGGGTTGTTTCAGCCACCTCAAACTCAACAGGCAATATGAGACAGAAGGTGTGAACGTCCACACTGGTGACTAGCAAGGCAACCGTGATGGCCTGTTCATTGGCCACTAAATTGCAAGCCCCAAGCCGGATACAAATACAACTGTTACCATGCATGGCCACCGCAAACTGGACAAGAAGGTGCCACTACTGGCCACCTGAGGACAAATCATCGATGTCCTTTTAGGCCTTGCCTTTGCCTTTTTAGAGCCTTCAACTTGTACCAACACCATTGGGAAGCTTGAATCTCTTCTTCCCTCCCTCCCTCTCCCTCTCTCTCTCTCTCTCTCTCTCTCTCTCATTTTCTTCTTTTTCTCTCTTTCCTCTTCTCTCTCTGTTTCTCCTCTCTCTCCTCTTCTCATTCTCTCTGTTTTTCTTCTCTTTCCTCTTTTTAGCCGCCAAAACCTCTCCTCTTTAAAGAAACTCTCTGGAACTCTCTCCTACCTCACCGTTTGAATGAGGCTTGAACCGCTTTTTATAGAGATGTTAGCGGGATTCCAATTGTTGCCGACGGTAATTAGATTTCCACCACCTCTCGAAGTTTGAATTCTGAGGTTCTCACCAGAAATTAGGGAAAAAAAAACACCTAAGAATTCAATCTCACCAATAGTAGTAGGAATTAGATTCCCACTTGTGTGCAAAACTCCAATCCTAAGGCATTCTTGATGAGTGACAACTCCGATATGCAATGTAGGTGTTTCGGAGTTGGTTGCCCTTGCTAGTTCAAATTACATGGTGTAGATTTTTCCATCTTTAGCGGGGTGTCTATAGAGACCAAGAACTGCACTGGTCACAAAATGGCTAGTGCCAACCAGTCGGCCAATGTTCAATTTAGACAGTTTGCTTGCTTTCTTGATAAGGGTTTGTTCGACCGGTCGGACCTAGGCCTAGGGGCTCCAGCAAGATTGCTGCTCCAACTTCTCTTTTGACGACCGGTCGGGCAAGGTGACGACCGGTTGATCAGAGCATGAAATGTGTTGTTTTGAAGGCTTGTTTTCAGCCGCTCATGCAACCCCTATGGCCATCATTTGGATGGTCTTTTGAGACACCTAGGGTCATTCTAAGATGACTACAAGGATGTCAAAAATTGGTCAAGGTCATCTACAGGTATAGGGTTTTGGCTTGGTTCAAGATTAAGGCTTCATCAAGGCATCTCTTTACCTGTTCCTTCATCCTTGATGCAACAGGTCCGTCTTGAGTCTTCGGTCGTCTTCATTAAGCTCAACCGACACTAGACTCACTAATCTAAGTAATTTACAAACAAGGTGCACTAGTATGCCACAAAAAGTGCACTAACAATCTATCCATTTGTCAATTACTAACAAAAACCTAACTAACCAAAACAAAATAATGTACAAGAGATTACATTGATAATGAAATAAATATAAGACTCTTGACATGCCTAAGCAGCTCCTCTTCAGTTTGCTCCCCCATAACCTGTTAATCCCTGCATCACAAAACATAGTAAACTAGTTTTGGTTGAACTTGATCTTTCTCTCCCTTTTTGTCAGCAATTGACAAAATATTTTCTCCCCCTTAATGATACATCAATTAAGGTTAAGGTAAGAGTAGATAGTGTATCGCAGTTATAACAATAAGCACATGCTAACAAGGAGAGTATAGGGTGCATGAACTTTAAAATATGAAGCATGCAATGGAACATGATTTAACAAGAAAATGTAACTATCTAAAGCATAGTTAATCATGCATAATTGGTCATTTAAGATATACATTAAGTAATAAAAGCTCAAGGGCTTATAGCCCAATCAACCAACCTCTCCTATGATATATATCATGACCAAGGCAAAGCAAAGATTAGCATACAATAAAGCATGAAATTCAGCAAGATTAGCTAATCTAACAGGATGATAGTCTAGCAACAAATATACCAAAATAAAGCGATGTTAAACAACTAAATTTTAGGCCAATGAGGCTTGAATCCTCTGATTTTCCCATAAGCACAAAAATGAGGCTGAAATCCTTAGATTTACCTATAGTATCCATTTCTAGCTACCCTTATTAACTATTTCTAGTTTGATTTTTCTAAGGGTAACTAATTTCATCAACACCCTCATAAAATGTAGCATGAGGTAAGGGGATGGTAACTCCTTCTATTCCTAGAAGGGAAAGCTGGTCGGGATCCTCTCTTAGATTAAGGGAAAGAGAGGATAGTAGTGAAAGCTATGAGAATTCTCACTAATTTTTTGCTCCTATCACTAGAGGAGTCACTATATTCAAATTTGGACTCATACGTATCATCTTAAGTGGCTGTCATAACCTTTTTACCTTTCGGTTTAGGCGTTTCTGGACAATCCGGGGCAATATGGCAACAATGACTGCAACCGTAACATCGGACAGATTTGGTTTTGGATGATTTTCCTTTGTATTTACTGCCCTTTTTATCCTTCTTGTCATGGCTACTCCATCTATCAAATTTGAGGAATCTTTTGAATTTTTTGTTGAACTTTTCATCATCATCATCACTATCTTCTTCCTCGATCTCACTCTTGTTTTTCCTATGGGTGTGTTTGTAGAAAGTTTTTAAAGTGATGCTCTTCTTCTTAAAGGAGGCCTTAAAGTGTAGTTCATGAGTTTGTAGAGAACCTATAAGTTCTTCTATTTGCATGTTGTCTATGTCTCTACACTCCTCTAAGGCTACTACTACCTTGGTGTTAAATCTTTACAAGAGGGACCTAAGTATTTTTTTTACATATACAACCTTTCGGAACCCTTTCCCCCAAGGCAAACATGGAGTTACAAATGTAAGAAAATAGGGTGTAGAACTCCATGAAAGTTTCAGTCTCTTCCATCCTAATATTTTTAAATTTACTGGTTAAGTGTTGAAGCTTCAAGCGTCTTACTGTGCTAGTTCCCTCATGGGTAACCTCAAGTATATCTCACGCTTCTTTTGCAGTTGCGCATGTGAGAATGCGCTGAAAGTCTTCTGGGGAAACCGCACAGCAAATCGCATTGAGAGCTTTGGCATTTACCATGTATTGAGCTCTCTCATTGTCATTCTATTTCTCATCATCTTTGGGAATGATAATGATTTTACTGTTAACCTCCACTTGATCGGTAGGCATGGAATATCCGCGTTGTGTACTTACCCACACAGGTCAGTCCATGGATTGTAAGAAAATCCTCATCATAGCCTTCCAATATGCGTAATTGGACCCGTCAAAGAATGGTGGACGGTTGGTGGTACTCCCATCTCGGTTAGACATTATACTAGTGCTCCGGTATCAAATCTTACTCTAGACGGTTAAGTCCTTGAAGAGCAATCATCTCTGATACCAATTGAAATTACGCCTTTTGGATTAACACACTTGTAAAGGCGTATACGTGCAGAAGCTTGAGGAGCAACTAGAATTATGGCTAAGTCCTAGAGGGGGGGTGATTAGGACATTTTAAAATTATTTTCGCCTACTTAACAGTTTTTTCAAATTAAACTAAGTAAGCAAGAACACTTTGACTTTTAAGCCTAAGTGGGTCCAATCACAAGACTAGCATATGGTTTAAGCAATAGGCTACCTAGTCTAAGCAAGCATAAATTATCAAATGATTAAACTAATCAAGCTCCTAATCTATGCAACCTAAGTAGACTATATAAGAATGGATCATAAGGCTCAAGTTTACTTTACTTAGCGAAAGTACATCTTGTATGTGAATGTGCCTAACTAGTGTCAAGCATACATTCCTATCAAGCATTCGTAATTAAGTAATTAAACATACAATACTAAGATAACAATGTGCTCAAATCAATCACAAACACAAGCATGTATAGTGGTTCGACTTTGGGTCTACTCCACTCCCGGTTTAAGTACTCAAACCTCATTGAGCACACCGGCATTTACTATACAGAGGTTTTAAATTAGGTTCACCTCTCAACCTTTACACGAAGGTTTTACCGGTTCACCTCTCAACCTAAACGGAGTTTTGAACATAGGCTAACTCTCAATCCGACATACGTTCACTCCCATGTTGGAGGCTCCCCCTAGAGACTTGTTTAGGCCCGACAAACTGTGTCAAGGAACGACAAACGTCCCTAGACTTTTAGGCTCAACTAACAAGCCAAGGATCGGCAAACGACCCTCAATCGAGTTTGACAAACAAACTCTACACTCAATTCACACAGAGAAAAGAGTGGATGGACTCTCAACAAATAACAACCTTACTTGTCGGATGAGCCCCTTGTTCAATGCCGCTTTTGGTTGCTTGATCTCCGCTCTCCCATGCTTCAATCAGCTCCCCTTTGCTCCCCTAATCGTGTTGCCACTGCGTTGCCAATGTCTCGGCTCCACTTGATCAATCACCTTACATGTGATGATTTTGAGATGCCCAAGGTGATAGGAGGGTAGGTTTCAGATCTCTACAACTAGTGGAAATGGGTTGCCTAGAGTATCTCACCTACGAAGATCTCATCATAGAGCTTTGAATAGAAATATAACTATCAAGTTTGATCCAAACTCTAGAGATCAAGAGAGGGGCAAGAGCATCTTCTTCTTGAGCTTGGAATGCTCCATTCTTGTGTTGAATCATAAGGAAGATGTCTTGTTAGGGTTAGGATTTGAGCCTCTCCAACAATGGTGGCTTCAGTCTCCTCAAAATCCCTCTACTTGCCCCAAAAATCAACCCAATCCACTTTATAGACAAAATCCAAATGTCTTAAAAACGATCACAAAACGGCTAGTGCTGACCGGTAGGCCAATGGCCAATTTAGACAATTTGCTTGTTGTCTTGATAGGGGTCTATTCGACCAGTCGACGACTGGTCAAACCTATCCAGCCGACCGGTTGAACCTAGGCCCACGGGCTCCAACAAGATTGCTGCCCCAACTTCTCTTCTGACGACCGATCAGGCAAAGCATGAAACATGTTGTTTTGAAGGCTTGTTTTCAGCAACTCATGCAACCTCTATGGCCATCATTTAAGTGGTCTTTTGGGACACCTAAGGCCATTCTAAGATAACTACAAGTATGCCTAAATGGGTCAAGGTCATCTAGAGATATAGGTTTTGGTTTGGTTCAAGGTTAAGGCTTCATCAAGGCATCTTTTTTACATGTTTCTTCTTCCTTGATGCAGCAGATCCATCTTGAGTCTTCGATCTTCGTCTTCGTCTTCATTAAGCTCAACTGACACTAGACTCACTGACCTAAGTAATCGACAAACAAGGTGCACTAGTATGCCATAGAAATGTGCATTAACACGTGCACAGTCTCCCTTACACATGAGTAAACTATATAAGTTTACTTTCCCTTATCTTATTACTTATAACTTATAAGTACTACTCTTAAGTTCCCTTGAATGAATTAATTTTTAATTCTATCATTCCTTCTCTTGCCACTCATCCATCTCAACATTTTCATTTAAGCTATTATCATCCTATGAATAATTTGTTCTTTAACCATCCAACGTTCTATGTGATAAAAACATGGCTAGTCTTAGCTACACTATAAAAATTTCCTTTCAATTTGAGTGGTACATTACAATCACATAAAACTCCAAAGGCACATCTCCATCTCTTCCATCCTGCTTGAATTCTAAGGGCAACAACCTTGTTAATCTCTCTCTCCACACTCATCAATCATTGACCCAAGGTATCGAAAGTTGTCATTTTAGAGAGAACTTCTTGGCCAACAGTACAAACTAATTCATTATTTTCACTCCTAGCAGTCCATATACTCTGCTTTAATCCAGCTAAATTTAAATCCTTTATACTCTAAAGCATCCCTTCATAAATCAAACTTTGTTTTTTCGCCGTCTTGTTAATCCAAACTACATCATATATAATAATACAGCATGGGATGTCTTCCTACAAATGCCTTGTTAACTCATCCATAACAATGTGAAAAGGTACAGGCTTAATGCTGACCCCTGGCGTAAGCCTAAGTAATTGTGAACTTACTCCTCTCTGTTAGTGTCCTCGCATTTGTCACTGCTTCCTCTTATGTATCTTTAATCATGTAAATATATTATCGTAAGATTCATTTCTTTAGCAGCACCCACCAAATTGACTCTTCAAGAGACGTATCGTATGATTTCTCTAAGTCAATAAAGAGCATGTGGAGCTCCTTCCTCTAAAAAGTAGCTTCAGTGGTAGATGTAGATATGAAACTAAATTGATTTATGATACATTCGTCTCATGCTTTAGTCTTTGCTTAATTATTCTCTTCCAAAGTTCTATAATATGACTCTCAAGTTTAATCCCACAATAGTTAGTGCAACTATCTCCTTTGTTCTTATAAATAGGTACCATGATACTTTTCATACACTTGTCTAACATTTCTTCAATCTGACAATCTTGTTAAATAACTTTATTAACCAAAATAACTCATTATCTCTCACACTTCCAAACCTTTAAGCCTTTCTAGTTTTCATTTTTCTCAAAACTTCTTTTACTTCATATATCCCGAATCCTACCTAAGTATCTATAGTATTAGATGTTATCTTGAGTTTATGGTTTTTTTCTATCCCTATGCTCTTTTGTGTGTGTGTGTGTGTGAAATGAAAATAGGATGCCCTAAAAGTGGTGACAATAAAACCATCAAGTGGGCATCCATATGAATTTGTACATTTTCGGGAGGTCTATAACTTTCTATCGTGTGGACCACATGATGATTGAATCGACATGATTTTTAGGCCATCCAATTTTCTTAGTGGGACGACCCTGCTGGATGGATTGGATGGCATACTAGGATGAGCTACACAAATACTTGGCTGCACATATTTCGTCAACGAATTGTGCGTAAGATCAATGTTTCTTAAACTCACTGACTCAACTCAAAACTCAGCCAACTCAACTCGACTCCAGGATTTGAGCCGAATCAATGAGAAACTTGCTCTTCAGCGCATGACTCGGCACTCTTTGATAGAATTCGTCAACACGGCTTGCGACTTTGTAGAGTTTGAGAGAAACTCGTCCACGTGACTTGCTGCCTCAGTTGATTCAACACAACTTGCCATGACCCGAGACCAGTCATTCACCCATCCCAACCTCTTCTTTAGAAAACTCTTGAGGGGAAAAAAAAAAAAAAAAAAGTAATAATGGTGAGATTCGAACCCTCGAAAGGCTCCTCAACCAATGTGCACCAAACTTAATATTCATGCTAAGCATTTACATTTTACTTCTTTTACCATCTATTTATGTTATTACTACCACTAATATTTTATTTAATTATTATTATTAAATATCGAGCCAAATCATGTGAAAACTCACTCACTCGAGCCTTCAAATTAACCCAACGCAGCTGGACATTTGAGTCGATTTTTTTTTTTTTTTTTTTTTTTAGAACACCATAGTAAGACCTCCCTTGTGTGTGCGCACGAGTGCAAACTTGAAGTCAGGTAAGGAGTGGTTAGCCAAAAAAATGACCTAAGCACAAGCCAGATCTGAAGGTGAACCCGAGTGTAGGACACTAGTGGGGGTGCACTGTATACTGCATGGGAAATAGTTGCATTGTGGCAGACGCTTAAATATGGAGAAAACAAGCCAACAAGTAGTATGGTAGTAGTTACAATCCCTAGATGCATTCCCACAAAAACACGCCAGTTTGAAAGTTGCTTGTGGTTTAACTAGAGAATTAATACTTAGAGAGACTTTCATTTCGTAGACAGCCCTCAGGTGACACAGTAACCTCAGATGCCACTGGCCCACGCTGTAGAAAATAATATTGAATGGATTTTATTTCTACAAAATTCAGAGGTACCTACCAAGACCATTTGATCATGTTATGATAATTCATTCTAAAACATAAGAGCTCCCCAACAACACAACAGACTCTAGTTGTTTTTGTCACTATTATTGCGGTTTTTGTCTGACAGGATGCCAAATCTTTTATTAAATGGACTGTTAATAGACTACGCTCTTCTGTCAGATTTGAGGCTTGCTAGAATGCATCCTTAGTTATTCCAATAAGATATCTGGACTATTCAGCATTTGAATCTGGGTCATCTTTCAGTAAACCAAACCGATTATATGATGTCTCAATTTCAATTGAATTATCTCAACCATTTCATAATTTTGGCTTTCCTTTGCTTGGAATATGGACACTAACCATAACCTTTGTATAATCAAAAGTTAGAAATATTCAATCTGAGAGTTTTTAAGGCATAATAAATCCTCCAAGGGGAGCCATATCACATAAACGGTTTGTATCATTGAAAAAAACCCCAAATACTGCAGGTAGAGACCCGACATATCTTATTGCAATATGTCAGGATGTTTTCTAGAAAACCACTGTTAGATTTTTCAACACCTTATTTTCATCAATTCTCATTCAAGTAGTAAAATGCCATTTACGAAATGATTCAAGGTCGATATAATGACCAATGATAATAAACCAACATAAGAAGTGCACATGCATTGATTAGCTGCATATTTTTCTACTCTGGTTGTCTGCCTACTCTGGCCAATACACGTGCATCAAGGCATCCTTCCCACCTGCCGATGAGATCAAAGTGATAATAATTGCTTTGAATTCCAAGAATGAAACTTCCAAGCGGACCCTTAATCCCCATGAATTGTATAGCGCTCCCATTTCTTCGTCTGATCATATATCTGTGACCACAAGACCACCAGTTTCAGATTATTAGAAAACACCATCCAAAACAAAAAAAAAAAGTTACCACAATCTGTTGTTTCTTAGTAAAAAAAAGGACACATGAAATGAAATGCAAACCCACAGAGGAGCTCAGTCACTTGTGTAGGGCATCCACTGGCCCCACTGAAGATCACCAGGTTTTAAAAAAAAAAAAAAACATGCCAATCCACCATTAGGTGGGCACACCCGTACAATAAGTCAGACCATCGGATATTGTCAATTTCAATGGCATGGCCTGCCTGATGAGTGGACCAACCTGATTTTTGTGCAAGGTGATCTTGGTGGTGGAGCCCTCCATTTACATGGATTGGATATCCACAAATTAAACGTTAGAAAACAAAATGGGCTGCATGCTAAGGTTATCATACAGCCTGCCATGGGTGATCAATTCTCATGCATACATACATATATACAGGTGATCAATCCTCAGATACATACATGGGTGATCAATTATCACACATGCATGCACACATACATATGCAAAATGCTAATGTCCCTATATCTTTTAAATGGCATGGTTGACAGCCAATCCAAATCCAGACAGTCCATTCATAACACTAGGAGAAGGCCATGGTGGTACTAATCATCCTATTAATAGCATGAAAAATGTATAGTCAAGATCGTGCAGAAACAAAATAGGTCCAATCATCATGTTGAAACATATATTCAAAAGGTCCAACCATGGATTCTTTAGAAGCATTTTTGACTGAAGAAAGAGAGGGGGATTACCTCCCATCTAGAAGCTGGAAAAATATGCTTGTTTTTCTCGTACCAATGTCTCTCCACCACCTTCCCAGCATGGGACTGTAAAAACATGTGACAGAGAGTAAGATATGGCCCAGAAAGAACCCAACTTGCTGATACTTCTGCATATACACATTATATGATGGATGATCCAGTGTAAGATACAAGAACATGAGATGCCAAGGAGTAAATATCATCACCATTAGATCAAGAGCCAGCAATGTGCAGATGTGGCATTAGCCGCATTAACCTCGTCCAGTTAGCAAACAATGGAATAAGGGTGCATGCCACTTCTAATCACCATTTGGAAGGTAACGAGGTCTGAACATCTGATCAATTCTCTCATTGAAATACTTAAAAATTACAATTAAATGGTAATTAAAGAACGAAATACGTGGAGATATATCTTATTGAAGTGAACGATGAGATGCTTACAAAACTGTGTAGGAAATAGGTGTGGCAAAGGGCCTGTCGCCCTTGGCGGCTTGACCTTATAGGGCCAGGGCTTGGCCCTAAACTAGGCCCAAGGGGTGTGCTGGGGACAAGATATAAATTTCACTTCTTTTTTTCACTTAATGAGGCAATTTGACCCATTCGGTTAGTGGGCCATAGGATAAACAGATGATACCTAAAACTAGCATATATTGGTCACTCTTGCAACAAAATAAACCAAGAGTATGTCCACAAATAAGAACTCTCTTCATATGTTGCCGCATGCAGATGGGGGGCATCATCAAGATCACCTTTTGCAAAATGGTTGCAAGTTTTGATTTATTTATTTTTATTTTTTTTGTAACAATGATATGATACTTCATTAAAAAAAGGCTGAAGCCAAAGAATGTACATATACAAAAAGCAACAAAACCCATGAACAAACGCTTAGGAACCCCACTGAAAAGAAAACAGGAATCTACCCTTATCATCAGCCATTTTTTAATCTGGCTATGGCTCAACCATTATTGCTAGATCAGACTGTTGATCCTCAGTTATTGTTAATCTGACCATTCATTATAAATTAGTATTAGACCTAAACATTGACCATCCATCGTAACGAAATCCTATCATTAGTTATTCATTACACTTGATCCGACCACTGATCATCCATAATCACCATATCTGCCTGACCATTGATCTTCCATTACCACTAAGTCTAACCATCGATCTTCCACTATGGCTAGATTTGACCATTAATCATACATTATCATTAATCTTCAAAAAAAAAATCATACATTATCATTAGATCTAACCATTGATCTTTTAATATCAAAATATACAACCCCTAGACTTAGATAAGTGCAAGATCTAGCCGTCGACCATCCATATTCAGTAGACTTGACCATCGATTTCCCCCATTGCTCAATCAAACCAATGATTTTCAATTGCTGCTAGAACCCAACCATTGGTCATACCGTACCACAGCCAATTGTTGGCCACACACCATTGTTATTGATCTACCAGTTCTGACCAGTGATCTCTAATCAGGCCGCTTGTTGATCACTAACAGTTAGCAGATGATCCTTATTATCCTCTCAGTCATGGCCAACCTGATCATCATTACACCGTCTAATGCCATCTATAATTGGGGCCCACAATTTACACAATTTAATTTGAGTTTCATGCAAGTCACGTTAAGATTTTTTCAGTGCATATAACAATGGAGGTTCCCCAATTAGTATGGATAAGGCTTAGATGATGATCATGATTGTACACCTAAAGAGGCCATGGGTGGGTGATGAGGAAATGGACCTAGGGAAGATACATCCACTCATCATTAAAGACGTGTATAAGACTGTCATTACAAGAGTGAAGAACAGCTTGTCATGAGATTGATAAAGTTCAGTGGATCTTCACCAGGATTTGGCATTAAGCCCTTACCTATGAATAAACTGCTAGCATCCAAGATGAGGTCCCTTGTTGCATGTTAATTGTGGATGACAAGGTGTTGGTCAATGATACCAGAGATGGAGCAAATATCATATTTGAGTTTTGGAGGAAGACTCTTGAATCTAGAATCATAAAGATTTGCAGAACCAAGATGGCTTATTTGAAAATGCAATTTTAGTAGGAATAGCTGTAGGGCAAGTTCTAGTTAAAATGTATGACCAAGAGATTCTTCATCATTCAAAAAGATGGAGACATCGGTGGTGATGTTTCCAATAGAAATAGAGCCTGAGCATATGAAGTGGAGATGTGCCTTTGGATCAAGGTTTAAAAATTGGTTGCGGTAGGCCATATCGGTCCTATTTCAACAAACCAATGTCGATAAATCAGATGTTAAGCTTGTCTAATGAATCTGATTTAGGGACTATGACTCAACAATGGTTGGTGGGTTCCACAGTTTAGTTGGTTTAATTTGAGTTTGTGTGCCATGTGTACTATTTCTGAATGCACGTGTATCAAGAGGCATATTATGCTAGAGTACCAAATACTGCCCTCTCAAATTTCAAATTCAGAAATCACAGAGAAGCAAACACTTTGTAATTCATAGACAGCAGCTCGTGTACATGCAATAATGTCAAGTTGTTTGTAGGCCCATATTGATTTACATGTGTGATCGAAACCATGCATCAAGTGTGACCCACCATTAAGACACGACAATCAAAATATCAGGCTGATCCAAAATTCCTGTGGGCCACGAAAAAGGAAACAATGTAAAACTCACCCTAAATTTCTAAATTCAAGTAGTGTGACCCACCTGAGACTTCAATCAGCCTTATATTTTCTACATCCCATAATCTTGACAAGGCACATCTTATGAACGGGTTGGATGGATAAATAAACAGAAAGGATGGCCGAAACACTACTGGATATTTTTCATTGATGTTCTCTAACATTGTTTCCCCTGTTGTAGACCACCTGAATTCTGTTTTGGCCTCAAATTTCATCTAAGAGCTGATAATTGATGGGCACACCTGATGAACGGAATAGATCTTTGGTGAAAACCATGAGTGTGCCCCATACCAGTTACTCATGTTAAAGTTGCCGAATCAAACACCGGGTATTGGGTCCATTTGGTCCATCTTGGCCGATTCGGGCCAATACAGCAGATTTAGGGCCAAGTCAGCCCGATCAGGTAGGGTCCAGGAGGGGATGATACCCACCAATACCAATACATGCCGGTTTCAGGCAATATTTACTACCTTGCTATGGACAGTTGTGTGCTTGTTACATATACATGTAAAATGTCACAGAAATCTTTATAAAAAGGCTATTCAACCAGATATACTTTTTAGGGTAGTTTGTTAAGTAGTTAGAACGTAATAGGAGTGATGGGTGGGAACTAGGAAGGATAGCAATCATAGCATAAAAAATGAGGTCATTTGGTGCCAACTAGAGATAGAGGTGGCAAAACTTGACCCAGATCCAACGCAGAAGTCAGAGTTTGGTCAACCCATTTCCCATATGGGTTGGGTTTGGGTTGGGTTTCGTTAACCCAAAATGAAATGGATTGGGTTTTGGTTTGCAAGGACAAACCTGGTGGGTCATGAATATGATCCACTCCTTGCCTCCTCGGTAAATGTTAACCGTGAGTAATGTAAGTTTAAAGACACTAAACTTTGTTATGATGGTTACAATTTGGTTAAAATAAGGGTTTGATTTTATATTAGTTAAGAGTTCTAAATCATGGTTAAAAAGAACCAACGACTCAACCCGGCACGGTCAGCCCTGAGTCAAGTTACAACTCACCCGGATTGGGGCTGAATCGACCCAATTTGCCCCAATCGAGGTGACTCGGGGTAACAAACGGGATCATGTTTGACCTAGTCTAAGTTGATTCGAATATGTCATAGCATACTCGTCTGAGTCTCAAAACAATGTTCGAAATATGTGGTTGATATTTTTATATTTTTCTACCCAAAGATAAATAATTTTATGTAATTTAGTTTTATATTTTTTAATTGACTCAGGTAGGTTGGGTTTAGGTTGACTCCTTCATAGATGAGTTCGGTTGGGGTTGAAATTTTCAACCTGTTTAATGAATGGGTTGGGTTTGGGTTGGACCCATCCTCGTTATGACCCAAACCTAACCCGACCCATACCTACCTAGAGAGGTCCAATAAGAGAAAAAACCTTAGAGAAAAAATTGAGACGGTTCAATCATATGCAACGAAGAAGAGAATTCCAATAAGGATGTGAGCATTGACTAGGGATGAAGTTCCTAAAAAACTGATGAGAAGACCTGGAAGACATGGATTGAGATTGTGAGAAGGGATAGAAGGCATGTTCACTTACTAGGGATAGGGTGGCCTTAGGAATGATTGGTGAAACAAGATCTGTAAAGCCCACACCCAAGAGCTGTGACCAGGCTATGATGACGACGATGATCAAATCCAATATGAATTGCTTGTCATTTATTCCCATGCAAATTCCTTACTGGAACACCAGCATGGCAACCTAAGCTCATGTTGAACCATTGAACGGTAGTCTGCTATGGATTGGAAAAGACCCTAAATCGGCCGAAAAACTTACTGACAAGTTTTTAAAACCATCCATTTGTCTCCTATGGGTGGCTTACCTATAGCTGCACAAAGCATGAAGAGAAGCAGCAATATATTCAACTGCAGGTGCAAGGAACCGCTTGTTTCAAAATGTTACCAAGTATAAACGGCTGCAAAAGCAGGAATATGAAGCATGATCCAAAGTGTGAGAGGCACCTTGGTGGAAGGTTCATGCAACTGAGGACCTACCTGCTGAGCTGACTAGCCTGATTCTTGCAACATATCATCTCTGTGGTGGGATCCACTTGATGCACAGCTTTAAGTGGTCCATGCAACAAGTGTGGCAGCATGCAGACATGCACGTAAAAAGTTGTCTGGGTTCGGCGGGAAAAAAAAAAATAAAAAAAGAAGGTAAATTCCTTCTTCCCAAGTCATGTTCACCCACCTACTAACAAGGAATGTATGTTTTATGAAAAGAGAAGAACTGCAAACATTGTAGATAGATGTAAATGTTCAGGGGGAAAAAAATGGAAAAACAGGGATAATAACCTCATCCTTCTCTATAGTTGCATCAGCAATCGTCCGTACATCCTCATGAACATCAAAGTGGAAAAGCTGTGGACAAAAATAAAAAATAGTTAAACAAGCGAAGTCCAAGCATATCAAAGAAACTTAGGAAGCAATGGTCTTATGAATGAAAAGATGTCATGGTAAAAGAAAGATGCACTGCATTACATTGAAAACCTATGTTTTAAGAAAAGATCTCCAAATTGAGAAAAGGACCACTTTTAAGCAAAAAGGAAACATCACACACAACCCAAATTTCCACTTGTTTATGTCTAGGTTAGATAGCAGCACTTGGTTTTCCTTATCATAATAGTATGCACTGAAAATAGAGGTGTAAATCGGACAGTCAGGGCTAGGCCAAGGATTGCCCATGCCCAGCCAGTGAGCTGCATTACCGGTTCCCATGTATGGCCCTGCCAGAAACCAAAGCATCTAGGCCTAGGCCCAATCGCATTGACTATGTACCTAGCCCAATAGTGTTAAATAACTAGGGCGAGGCCATGCTTTCCTGCCAGCCATGCCTTTATGCATGCTCAAGCCCAGGCCTGGTGCAATCAGTTACCAGGCCTCAAAAACTGCACACAGGCCCATCCAGTGGGCTTTTAGCCAAATCTGGCCCAACATGGCCAGCCTGGCCAACTTTCACCCATTACCAAAAATGTGATATTTTTCAAATACTTACGAATGCAAGTCTCAATACTTTTTTCTTGGGGGCAAGCAAACATACTTTCAAACAAGGTGTGCCGTATTGGTTACATAACAGTATCGGCCAACACCGCTATGCGATTCGGGCTGAATCGGTGGAGGTTGAAAAAATGATTCTGTAATGGCCATTATAGGGGGCGTAACAGTCAAAAAGAGCCCCATAACAGTCAGTAAACAACTCATTTTTATATAAAACGCCCCCAATCCTCATTTTTCCAATCTTTTGCATTTGTTTTTCATTTCTCATATTTTACAAGGCATTTTCAACCAACATTGTGCACACATGAAGCATTAAAACTCTATATAAAAACGAGTTGGACAGATCAAAGCTGTGGGACATTTTGGGGAAAATTCGGAAAAAGAGGCCAGTGTTCATTTCTTTTTTAAATTTTTTTTGCTGGAAATAGGTTTTATGAAGACTACAACACCAAATGAACCACATCTCGTCAGAGTCGTGGTCAATATGGCGGGTTTTTTGTAATTTTCTATTTTTTTAATGATGGTTTTACATAGAAAATGACAAAAATCAGTTTATTTATTTATATTTGAGTGTGGATAATTTCAACTGACGTAGGACGATTACATGTACAAAACCATGAGGACGATTACATGTACAAAACCATGCCATAGATTAGGGATTTTCATCCCATTTTATATTTTTAATTTTTTTTTTACTTCAGCTGATTTTCGCATGAACAATGACTACGAGGAGAAACAAAAAACAAAAAACAAAAAACAAAAAACAAAAAATTTGTTTATTATTGAATGTGGATGCTTCAAACAGATGTAGGATGCTTCCATGTACAACACCATGCCATAAATTAGGATTTTAACTCCTTTATGTAATTTTTTTCTTTTTTAATTTTAGCAAATTTTCACATGAATAGTTACCATGAAGAAAAAACTCTAACAAGTTTTTTTTTTCTTTTGCTTATTATTGAATGCAGATGCTTCAAGCAGATGTAAGATGCTTGCATATATAACAATTAACACCATGCTATTTATTAGGAATTTTAACCCCATTTTATACATTTTTGTACTTTGTTTTATTTCAGTTGATTTTTGCATGAACAATATACATTTGTTTATTATTGGATGTGGATGCTTCAAACAGTTGTAGGATGCTTAATTTTTTTAGGTATAAAACAAATTTTATTGAAAAAACCTACCCGAAACAGCAAAGCAGGAAAAGAATACAAAGGAGAAAAACAAAAGCCACCAGGCCCACTACAACCAGGTGGGCTGAAAACAATTAAACGCTAAAGGTGAGCAACCCACTTCGAGATAGCCACTTAAACAACCTCCACTACTACTTTGACCGACCTAGAGACATTCCGAAAGTGTCTCCTATTTCTTTCACCCTAAATTACCCACCACACAGCCGGCAAAGAAAGATGCCACACATCCCGGTTGATCTCCCCCCCGGTACCACGCCCAAAGGAGGACCAAAAGACAACACGGCATAACCCACTACACCTCATGAGCGACAAGGAAATTGATGCAGGACAGCCCTAAATATGATGCATGCTCATGAACACAATTATTCAGCGGCAGTAAAAGCAATAATAATAATGAAATCTAGCATGAATCATCATAAACTAAGAAAAACATAAAGGAAACATGCAATGGAACGGGTCATCATCACAACCATGGAGTATGGGATTCAATCAGTGTATAGGTTGGATCCGGCGAGGGATGGAACCTCCCGATCTTGCATGGCTTTACCCAATCGATCAATGAGAATCACTAGTCCGAAGAATCAGGAAGTTTCTCGGATTTGGGATTTGGGAATTTGGGGTTTTAGGGTTTATTTTGATTCCCAAAGTTTGATCGAGGAAGGATTGGCAAAATAGAATATAGAAAGGGAAAATGATTACCTTGAAGAATCTGGAGGGGCACAAGAAGAAATCAGAAGAAGAAGATCAAGGAGAAGAGAAGAATCACCATAAGAGAGAGAGGAGGGAGGAAGAAGCTCAAAGAGGCTTTCATTAATCAATATCAAAGTTAATCCCGTGTTTAGGGCCTAGCCCACTTAAATAAATAAATAAAACAAGTAAAAAGTCCAAATTACCCCTAAAACTAAGCAAAACGCGCAAATAACCAAAAGTGCGGGAAAGTTCGGGCGCCCGAGGCCCCGCCCGAAGTCGTGCGAAAACCTCCAGAGAGGTTCGGGCGACCGGCAGACCAAGTTCGGGCGCCCGATAGGGCGCCCGAAAGCAGTGGTCGGGCGCCCGATCGAGCGCCCGAAGTCTTCAGTTTCTTCGCTTCTTCTCCTTTCTTCCTTCACATGTGTCTTCCCTGAGTGGGGTTTTCTATGTGTCTGATCACATGTGGAGGGTCTTCAGTTCCTCAATAGTCGCCTATCCACAAGGATGGTACTTGTGGTTGGCGCTTTCTTCGTTGGTACACCTTGAATGCTTTTGTTCCGCATAATTCTCCTCGTCTGAGAAGAACTCGACTCCGGCGAGTTAAAACTCTTGTGGCGCTCTAGTAAATCTGGATTAACACTCTGTAACTCCACTTCTATCAACCATGTAGATTCTGACGGTGGCTTGTTCTTCCTTTTGACAAAGTATCTTTGGAAACATCCACCTCTCATAAAAATGATCTCTTCACCCAAGATCTCCTCAATTTCTTCTTTATGGGTAATGGGTGGAGGAAGGGGTGGAAGGGGTTGTGTAGCAAAATCAGAACAAGGCCATGAAAGGGACGATGGATCAACGATGGGATGGTGGGAACGGACTAGATCTTCCACATTAAAAGTTGGGTTAATGCCCATTTCAGATGAAAGGTCGATCCGATACACGCTAGACCCAATTTTCTGCAATATTTTGAATGGTCCAGCACTACGTGTTTGTAATTTCTAAGCGGAGCCCTGTGAGAACCGCTCTGGCCTTATCCTCACCATTACAGTCTCCTTTCTGAAATTCTTGCAATTTACGATGAGAATCAGCTGAGATTTTAGAATCATCATTACTCTTATTTATCCGCTGTTTAATATGTGTATGCAAATCATGAATATGGCATGCGAATGCATCGGCTGACTCTGAAGACTTTTGGATAACAGACATGGGTGAAACTAAAGGACGCTCTGAAAAATCAACGAACTGGAAATAAACACTCCTATGGAAATAAACAATCCTATGACCTAGAATTTGAAAAACTAAAACAAAAGGACACTTCCCATGGGTGACACATAATTTCTCATTATAAGTATTATAAACAAAGATGATTTTCATGTATCCCAACACTTGAGAACAAACACTAGTAATACCAAGTCTTAAGCAAATCTTGGCATCAGCCATTATGTCCAAAATGTAACCAAGATACGGGATAAGGACTATGGTCATCATATCCACCATGACGTGAATACGTCGCATGATGGCTTGACACTTGATTGAAGCTTTCTGGGCGGTCAGGATATGCCCACATGTGTGCCATGTGCCATATGCCATTGTTCTTGGAAGTGAAAAGAGCAGGCATGACACACAAAACAAAATTCCAACTCAAACTTTCCTTATTGAATTCTTCCCCAAGAAGTTTATCAAATTGACGCTGCATTTCTGTATTTTCTACGGGGTTCACCTGGTATGGAGAAAAGCTTGATAGGACCAACCCAGGGACAAGAACGATTGTGTGTTGGATGTCCCATTTGAGTGAAAATTTATCCCATAAATCATCTAGTGGGACATCACAAGTCATGTGGGTGTCTACCATCATATCCTCACTAGTCTCCTTTTCAAATTCATTCGTGTGCATTATCGTAAGAGACTTAGATTGGGACTCTACATCACTTAAGTCACACATGACATCTGGAAGTGGTGCGGTCTCAATTTCTTCGACCTTTTCATCACTAGCACACACTTCGTCATCCTGAATGATGATGAGCGATGCCTCAATTTCTTCCATTTCCTCACTACTAACATTAGGCACGTACTCTTCCACTTCATAAACAACCTGATTGGATTCTTCCAACTGGTCATTCACCAAGGTATTATCTCGCTTCCAAGGAAATATAATTGGTGTTAAACACTCAAATTGTTCATAAGCCGAGATTTTCTAAATGATGGGTTGGACCACTTTACCAGGAGGGGACCATATTGGTTCTGTGTTTGGACAGGAAGGTGAGGCAACTCTCTTTTGAACCAAGGGCTTTTGACGATAAGAGATGGGAAGATATTTTTCTTTTAAACGCTCTTTCATCTCGTCCCATTGTGAGATCGGGGCTCTCCCATCTTTATCAAGTCGTCGCTCCAAATCTGTCCAAAACGACTTGGCTTGGCCCTCCAATTTCCACTTGGCAAACCTCACTCGACGATAATTCGACATATCATACCAATCAAAAAAATAGTATAAGTCTTCAAGCCAATCAAGGAATGTTTGTGGGTCCATGTGACCATTAAAATAGGCCAAGTCATCGGAGTTCGGCTTTCCATTGGGTCTCGACGGCCACACGACAACACTTAATGGTCTTGAAGATCTCAAACGCCTATACTCCATTCACTACGGGGAGACTCTACGGACTGGGTGACTCACAATATGAATGCAATGAATTTAAACTACAATGAACTGACACTAATAAATTCTAGATGATGCGACTCAAATCTGGAATTTTTCCAAATTAGGAAACTTTCTAAAATTGGAAAGTTTCTAAAATTGGAAACTTTCTAAATCTGAAAATTTTCCAAATTAGGAAACTTTCTAAAATTGAAAAGTTTCTAAATCTGAAAATTCTCCAAATTAGGAAACTTTCTAAAATTGGAAACTTTCTAAATCTGGACATATCCTAAAACAGACCTAAAAATCAAAACCCTAATTTGATAACTCGATCTAGACGAAACCATGCAAGCCTATTCTCTGATACCAAATTTGATGTAGGACAGCCCTAAATATGATGCATGCTCATGAACACAATTATTCAGCGGCAGTAAAAGCAATAATAATAATGAAATCTAGCATGAATCATCATAAACTAAGAAAAACATAAAGGAAACATGCAATGGAACGGGCCATCATCACAACCATGGAGTATGGGATTCAATTAGTGCATAGGTTGGATCCGGCGAGGGATGGAACCTCCCGATCTTGCATGGCTTTACCCAATCGATCAATAAGAATCACTAGTCCGAAGAATCAGGAAGTTTCTCGGATTTGGGATTTGGGAATTTGGGATTTTAGGGTTTATTTTGATTCCCAAAGTTTGATCGAGGAAGGATTGGCAAAATAGAATATAGAAAGGGAAAATGATTACCTTGAAGAATCTGGAGGGGCACAAGAAGAAATCAGAAGAAGAAGATCAACGAGAAGAGAAGAATCACCATAAGAGAGAGAGGAGGGAGGAAGAAGCTCAAAGAGGCTTTCATTAATCAATATCAAAGTTAATCTCGTGTTTAGGGCCTAGCCCACTTAAATAAATAAATAAAACAAGTAAAAAGTCCCAAATTACCCCTAAAACTAAGCAAAACGCGCAAATAACCAAAAGTGCGGGAAAACCTCCAGAGAGGTTCGGGCGACCGGCAGACCAAGTTCAAGCGCCCGAAGGCTATGGTCGGGCGCCCAAAGTCTTCAGTTTCTTCGCTTCTTTCTCATTTCTTCCTTCACATGTGTCTTTCCTGAGTGGGGTCTTCTATGTGTCTGATCACATGTGGAGGGTCTTCAGTTCCTCAATAGTCGCCTATCCACAAGGATGGTACTTGTGGTTGGCGCTTTCTTCGTTGGTACACCTTGAATGCTTTTGTTCCGCATCAGAAATGCACCCAAACCTTGGAGGAGAACGGGCACCAAATTTACAAATGATCATGTCCGGGTTAGGCAGCGATTCTTTTGGAGATTATCTATGGTCAAGACCCGCTTCCTTCCTACCAGCCATGTGAACGCAGCCACCTTGGGAGTGGCTCTATAGGACAAAAAATGATAAGCATGCCCCCCTTGAACTACAAGGGTCTCCCCCCCCCCCCGGTAAAGACATACCGCAAGCAATCCAAGAGGGAGAGAAAGGCATCCAACTCAGCATCTGAAAGATTCCTCTTACAAGGCAGAGACCAACAAACAAGATCTGCTTCTTAAGTAGCAATCTGACGCTCCCAAACTAATGAGTGGGGCTAAAAGGGCCCAGCTAGGATAAATTTGCCACAATGGAGCATTTTCGCACCAGGTATCCTCCCAAAACGAATCTTGGAGTTGTCCCCCAAGTAGAGGGAAACACCCTGCAAAAACTCCAGACGAAGCACCACAATAGATTTCCAAATATGAGAAGCCTTATAAAGGGATGATTTCTTTGTCTCCCATACCTCTAAAGGCCATACTTGCTAGCCACTAGCTCATGCCAAAAGCTTCCATCCTCCATACCAACACGCCATAACCACTTAGCTAGGAGGGCCTTGTTCATAATGCAAAGGCCCGGAAACCCGCACCACATTGGACCATTGGCTTGCAGACCTCTTTCCATTTCAGAAGGTGAAACATTTTGCAATCCTCAGACCCTTCCATAGGAAGTCTCTCCAAAGCTTGCCAACTTCTCAAAAACCATTGGGGACCACTTGAAAAGGGGCATGTTGGAGGAAGCTACCTTAACGATAGTTAGCCTGACTGCCTAGAGAAAGATAGCAACTTTTCCATACAGATAATTTACATTCAATCCTCTCTAACACATTATCCCGAAGGTGTTTGGTGAGTTTTCAATGCACAAAGGGAGCCCCAAGTAAGATGTGGGAAAAGACCCAACTTTGCATCCGAAAGATGACGCCAACTTAGAGATTTCTGCCTTGGATAGGAGGATACCCACATCTCGCTCTTACCCACATTAACCTTCAAGCTGGAGACCGCCTCGAAATAAATAACAACTTTCCACAAATTATCAACCATAGTAGGGTCAGCCTCATAGAAGATGATAGTGTTGTTGGCGAAATGGAGGTGCAAAACCCAATTCCCCAACTTAGACATGTTGAAGCTACTAATAAGGTCAACCTCTTGCCCTTTTGCTAGCAACTAGCTAAAGGCTTTAACAATAACTAGGAATAGATAAGGGGAGAGAGGGTCCCCTTGCCTTAGACCCCTAGAAGGTTTAAAGAAACATTTAGGGGAACCATTCACTAGCACTAAGAAAACAGGGGATCTAACGTAGGCCTGGATCCATATTCCCCATTTTGCTCAGTAGCCCAACCTCACCAGCATATATTCCAGAAACTCCCACTCAACATGGTCGTATGCCTTATTCACATCAAGCTTACAAACAATCTTAGCCTTCTTATTACGGAAGTGGGAATCGATACACTCATGAGCAATAAGAGCGGAATCTAAAATTTGTCTTCCTCCCATAAAGACCCTTTGGTTGGGGGAAATTATACTTCCTAGTGCTCCTCTGAATCTGGAAGGAAGGATTTTAGCCAATATTTGTAGGGGACTCCCCAATTAAATTAATAGGACTAAAGTCCTGCAAGCCTTCAGCTCCCTCGACCTTAGGAATAATAGCAATAAAACAGGCCCCTAACTCGGGGGAAATTTTTCCTTTTGTGAAAAATTCCCTTACAAAATCAACCACATCTGCTTTCACCACATTTCAAAAAATATGAAAAAAAGCGTGCGGAACCCATCAAGCCCAAGAGCTTTATTGTGACCCAAACTATCCACAACAACTTTAATTTATGTTCCAAAAACAGGTCTCTCCAAAGAAGCGGCTGAATCTTCTGACAAACCATCAAATTGGAGGTGATCTAACCTTGGTCGGACCTAATGATCTTCTGATAGTATCCCACGATCCCCTCACATACCTTTTCTTCTCAAATAGAGCCATCAACAACCAAGGAGCCAATTCTATTGTTTTTTGGCTCTTGCCGAAGCAATACTGTGGAAGAACCTTGTGTTCTTGTCACCTTCTTTCAACCAGAGAGCCTTAGAATGTTGCATCCACTTGATTTCTTCCTCTCTTAGGAGTTTAGAATAATCAAAAGTAAGAAAAGCCCGCCTCTTTTTCCTCCACCGACAACTCACCCCCCTCCTCATGAGGTCTATAGAATGAGGTTCGTCTAGAATTCTATCCAAGTCTACCTCCCTCACATCGAACACTTCCCTCTTCAAAACTTTGAGCTTCTCTTGGAGGATAATTTCTTATGGTATCTTAATCCCGCCGAATCGACGACTTGGAAGGACTGCAACCACCCCTCCACATGCTCGGAGAACCCCTAACACTCCAAACACATCAGCTCGAACCTGAAAGGTTTAGGCCCCCAACTCAACCTTATAGGATAATAGGTTTATGATCGAACGCAAGCTTGGGTAGCCCTACTAGCTAGACCAAAGGAAATTTTTCCTCCCACTTCGGCAATTTGAGGAATCTATTCAAACACAACAAGATTGGTGGACTCTGCCCGTTAGATCAAGTATACTTAGCCCCTTGCATGGAATATCCACCAGATCAAAACACTGAATCCAACCTATGAAAATTTTCATACTTTTAATTTTGCAAGGATGGTCTTTAACTCCTTCCAAAAACTGCTCTCTGACCAACTTTGTAAGGGCCATAGACAAAGGTGAAAAGCCATCAGAACCCAAACGCAATTCAGATAAGAGCATCGAGATTAGGAATTCGCCGTGCTAGCTATCCTCCCTCCTCCAGATGCCCGAGTACCAAGCCACCAGAGGAACCCACTGCATCCAAGCAGAAAAAATCTTTCGACTTCATTCCCCAAACCGAGTCCAGAGTCATCTTATCAAGAGAGGGCAACTTGGTTTCGTCAAGGGAAATGATTTGAGCTTTAGATTTCTTACACATGGCTTTTCTTTGGGATCTTTTCGCCTTACACCACAATCCCCTAACGATCCAACTGAGAATGTTCATCAAGAAACAGATCTCGCCCTTCTGCCACTAGGAAGCCCATTGATTCTGCTCACTACCTTGTAGTTAGCTATGCTTTCAAGCCTCATAAGCTCCTTCTGCCCTTTTCAAGTTCATCTCATTGTTTGCTTGGAAGCCGAGTAACCTCTCCTTTCTATAAACTAAAAGAGGGCGACAGCATCCTCATCACACGCGTGAAAGGACAAGCCCAGCTTCCTTCCCACCCTATCGATGATGTCCTTAGTCCAGTCAAGCTCCTCTTCGGTAAGAATATTGTCCGCAGACACCCTTATGTCTAAAGCAGCCGCCTCAACCATCTAAAACTCACCATCTTCTGGGATCGCTACCCTTTCAACTAAGGATTGCAAAGGCATGACATCTAGTGTCTTCAACATATCATCACCCATTAACAACAATGACTCTTCACCTAGAGGATCAACAGGAACAATCAACAAAGCTCTAAAGCCTTCAACATAAATCCCTGTCACCACCTCTACCTCATCCTTCCCTTCCCCTGAGACTAGACATGGATCAACTTCCTTCGAGGGATTGGCATGACCTGCCTTCACATTAGTGTAAGAGAGGGGACCTCGTCTAAGTGGATCAACGTCCACTTTAGAGAGAAGGGAGAGCGATTTTTGATGCACAACGATAGCTCTCAGGCCTCCCCTACTGTAAGGATACGAAAACCTCTTCTTTGGAGGTAAAATAGTCACAGTAGTACAAGGCATAAAGTTGAGCTCAACACGGGTGCACTTAAGTAGACACGTGCCAACCTAGGAGGCGAGGGCCCATGCTCGATTGACTCGTGTGGATGACACGAGTCTAGAATCTCGTCCCCAACTCGATTAACTAGGAGCCCATCCATCATAGCGATGGCAACACGAAGCATCAATGCCGAACTCAAAGAGACTGCGTGGCTCAAGGCGCACACGTGTCACCAACGCAAACATCTCGCACAAGGCTTGGTTCTAAACCAACAGTTTAGGTGAATCTAATCCTACCACAAGACTATAAGCCTAGATGTTGCATCCCACTTTGGACCGAACCTTGCTCCAGGCCTTGCCCGAAGCTAAAGGAAGAAAAATCTCCCTTACAGGAGTTGTTGCATCCCCCGCATGCTAGCCTCCTCCCAAGTCCACGTAGCTAACCAGCGACACAACACGCCCACTTGAAGCTCCCATGGCGCACAGTAAACAAGTGAACGAGGGGGGGCAATCACGCTATCCACCCACCAACCACCTACGGCTTAAGCAACTTCATGATATATTGCCACTGGAAATGATATTCCGCAAATCAATTGATGCATCAGAAGCAACAAAAAATGTTGACTATATTTTCTTCCTAATGGATAAGATAGTTGACAAGAATGGAGAGGAGAATGTGGTGCGGATTTTGATCGACAATGAAATGACATACAAGTCTACGGGAATAATGTTGATGGTGACGTTCATTCTAGTCACCATGTACTACACATTACATCGATCTCGTATTAAAAGCTATTGGAAGGGAAGAAAAAAAAAAGCGTCGCAACATTAGTTAAAAGGGAAAGAAAAGTACGACATTCATCTATAATCATAACCAACTAGTTGCCATAATGAGGTTCACGAATGGGAGAGAGCTACTTAGGTCTGGAACAATCAGATTTGCAACAAACTTTATAGGCCGTTGAGGGTTTGCACCAACACCAGGGAGTCTAGTTGTCATAATGAAGTTCACGAACAGGAAAGAGCTACTTAGGCCGACAATAATTAGATTTGCAACAAACTTTATATAGCCCTTGAGAGTTTACTCAACACTTCTTTCCTGAGAATGGTTGAACAAAAAACATAGGCAAAAGACATCGGGGGCACTGGTTGAGGTTGTAACGACCATCAAGGACAACAAATATTTGAAGAAGGTCCCAACATCCTCAAAATGATGGAACCCCTAATAAGAGTGTACATCTTGTAGAATCCAACGAGATACCTACCATGGGCTTCCTCTACGATGACATAGATAAAGCGAAGGTGGTTATTTGTCATTATTGCAAACATTACGAAGATTACTAGAATATGATCAACAAGCACTGAATGAAACAGTTTCACCACGATCTTCAAGTGGCAGGTAAACTCTTTGTCATTGTGCACTTGTTGTTAGTTGTTACACAATTATTTTTATGTTGTGATTAGAGAAGTCTTTGTTTTCATTATTGTAATATAGGATACTTATCTAGATCGAAGATACAGATACGCTTCTTCATTTGTTGAGAATGATGAGGTTCATGTCGGCCTATAGAACATGAGCACAACCTAAATATGCATATAAGGGCATTGAACGAAGTGAGTACAAGTCTTAAATTACCGGTCTTTAATTTTGTTATTTCGGTGTTTAAAACACTATCAATGTTTTAGCGTATCATATTGTCCACATTTGGAAGTATATACACTTCACCAGGGTAGCTTCAGAGATGTGCTTACACAATCGACAGTCTTTAAGATAGACTCGAGTAAGAAACTCATGTCTTATTAGTTCTCACTTATTACTATTGTTGCAAAAATTGTCTTATTATTGATGTCTTATTAACGTAAGTTTTTTTATTTTCTATATAGCTAATTAGTGATGCATTTTAGAGAAAATGCAAAGGCTCTCAAGATGGTTACGATTGAAGTTTTGAGCCATACATCTTCGTCCTCTGGCTATAAGAACTAGAGTTGTTTTGCACACATCCACTCGAAGAATGGGATTAATTACAGGTCGAGGCATTGGAACGGCTCGTCTACAGGTACTATAACATGAAGCTGTAACTATACAGCGAAGCACAAGGTGTATGGCGAATCTAGTTGACGAAGGCGACTTCTGCCCAATAAGTTTGGATAACATGCAGGTTAAGACATTGGATCGGCTTATCTATATGCACTATAACATGAAGCTATAACTATACAGAGGTACACATGGAGAATCTAGTTGACGAAGGCGACTTCTGCCCAACAAGCTTGTATAACATTTATAATGAGGATGACCCACTTGTACCTTGGTTAGAACAAATGGAGAACCAGTTCCAAGAGAACAGTGAAGAAGTCAAGGTGCATGACCAAGTATTACACGCAAGTTAATAAGAGAGTCATGCAGCAATCGTGGACCAGTTAGATTTAACCTAGGCTATCTAGCAGAAGAGGAAAAACAGCATTAGCGAGACCAACATGGATAATCATAGTAGTAATGATAATGATGCACCTAATTCTGGTGTTGCTCAACACACGATGGTACAACCGACTACAAATCGCGAGGCTAATGAGGATCGACGGGGTAGAAAAGGTCGGACTTATTAAGTGTACAGAGTCACGATATGACCAGCCATGGGGAAGCATCATGGGGAGGCTGGCACTAGTGGCACTGTAGAAGATGGAGCACTAGGAGGTCCAAGAAATCAAATGGCTTAGTATGGGTATAAATATGAATATTGACCATGGATAGTGCATGAAGCCTGTTGAGCCACTTTTATGTCGGGCTAGTCCTAGTCAATATATTCCATATGGACACATATTTAGATCCAAATTCGAGTTCTTCGTTGTCGTGGTCTCACTCTCAGCAAAACAAGTACAAGCAGTAGTACCAGGGGCAGCCGTAGTGTGGGTACGGCTATGGTGGGCTTAATAGCTATGATTATGGCACTGATGGATATGGGCTCGATAGCTATGATTATGGCACTAGTGGATATTCTTACCCGGGACGGCTTTGACACAATAAATGCCCGGTGAGGATCGTGGTCAGTTGTCATCCTCAAGTTTTGTCGACATGGTCTTCCTTTTTTATTCTACCTATTATGGATATGCACAAGGTGTCCCAATGTCGCAGTCACAAGTGGATAATGACAAGGACATGGAGGTTGAACAAATACAAGCAGCAAGATTTTCATTCTGATGGTGATTGATTGGTGGTGAGTTTTTACTCAGAATCCTCTACTTCATGTAAGTATTTGTCTACATAAAGTCTTCTTTTCTTCACCCACAACACACCACTCACCAAGCACACACTACCGAAATTGACAAATGGTGCTTAAAAAAACTCCTTTGACCAACCACCAAGGTACAATCAAATTATGAAACTCATGCAAGGGAGTTAATCAAATAATACTATTTCTTTCTTTTCTTAAGGATGATAATTAATAGGACAAGACAAAAGTCTAGACCAATTCAGCTAATGTACGATAGATAGGTAATCGGAATACCTTTCAAAATGAGATATTTGGTATTACATTCATGCTACTATTATTGTGATTAATATTAGATATTTTAGGAATTAAATATAGGAGTTTTGCAATCAATTCAAGGCTATCAGGTTCATAAAATCACCAAACAGGCCGAGATAACATTCTCACCAAAGAGTGGACTGTTACGCCATCATAAATGATAGCAAAAAAAGGAATACATATTTGGAATCCTCTAAATATTTTTAAAAAATCAAATTTTTTGGGATTTTTAAAAAAATATATTTTAACCATTACAGGGGCTTAACCATGGATATTAATATCGGTATCATATCGGTCGATACGGCCGCAACGTATCTGTATCGACATGAGCCGATACACGATACAAGGTCATATTGGTCCAATATGAAAAAATTGACCCGTATCAGTCTATATCAGCTTGTATCGGCCAATACAGCAGATGCCGCCCATAAAAGCACAATTTGAATTTTTTTTCCTCAAAATTTCACGTCTTCTCTTCCTTTTTTAATTTAAATCACGAAAGAAGCTTAAAACTTATTTTAGGCTAGATCTAGAACTATTTTGGGATCAAGACAAATGATTTGAATGGAATTTGACAAATCAAAGTGAAGTGGACCATTATGGGAAAAATCGAAAAGAACGGTAAACCTTCACGTTCTTTTTTATATTGTCTTCTTTTTGTCGTATTTCATTGTAATGGGCCATTGTTCACCAAATAATGCTTGATTTGTGTTTAATTAAGGCCCATTTAGTTGACCTTCAACAAGTCAAATCGACAGACAACATTCTCATCAAAAAATGGTCCGATACACCATTGACATGGTCAAAATACAAACAAAAAAAAAAAAAGACAGATTCTTGGATATCTCTTTTTTTTTCCTATTTTTCCATATTATTTTGCTTTAAAAAAATCTAACCAATACGGCCCCGATACATGACGTCGTAGCGTATCATTTTTCCAACAGGCTGCTACGCCAACCGATACCGACATTCAGAACTATGGGCATAACACCCGTTGCACTCCCTGTAACCAATGTTTTATGTATCGTTATCAATGGATGTATAACACCCTTGGGATACAAAAAGTATCAGTTAATGCATGGGAAATATCGAATGTATCGCATAATGTATCACTATTTATACATTTTTTTGGAAATGTGAGGAAACATTGGGAAATTGGTCAAATTTTTCAATGGAACTTCAAGGGATGTTAATAAAGACATCAATACACACTTAGAAATCAAAAGATCACAAAAAACAAGGGCACATAGTAGGATTCCTTTGTATAGGGTCCTAATCTATGCGCTGGCTGACTGAAGTGATACAAATATATTCAACATCAATGCCTATAATTTATCAATCATAGAAGATATGCATGAAAAAAAAAAAACCAATTAATTATTTCTTTAAATTGCATAGCGGCATAAAAGTAATAGAAATTAAATTATCCAAATTATGTCTCATAAGTCATAACCCAAAAGTTGGGTTTATTTCCTCTCGTCCAAATGAGACTGGTGGACATTTATTGGACAGATAAGAATGAAAAATATCCAATGGTCCTGTTCCAACAAACAATTGTCCCCAAATCAACAGCCCGGATCGTTCAAAAAATTTGATTTTAGGACCATGAATTAGCAACAGTGGGTTCCACAATTTAATTGTTTTAACGTATGACATGTTTTCAATTTCTTAGTGCATGCGCATCTACGTCTTATATGTGCTGCCTACATCTTATATGTGATGCCAAAGTATATCATACAAATCCCTTTTTCAAAGGGGTCGCGGCTCAGGTGGGCCCCACCGTGATGTTTATGCAAAATCCACCCCAACCACTAGTTGTGTTACCCATCATTAGGCCCATGGCCAAAAAAAAAAGCCTCGTCTGTGTTTCAAGTGGATCACATGATTGGAAACATGTACAGGGTGACACTTACCCTCAAAACTGTTTCCATTGGTGTGGCCTGTGTGAATCACGTTTGGGCTTGAATTTTTAGCCCCATACATAAATTTTGTTGTGGCATCTAATGGTTGGAGTGGATTTCATATAATCATTACGGTGGCCCTGTAAAAATCAAGGGTGGACGTCTCTCTCCAAAATTGTTTCCTTCGGTGTGAATCATAGATCAGCCTGATTTTTTTACCCTAGGACTATCATGGGATTACATATCAAATGGTCGGAGTGGATCTCACATACACATTAAGATGGGCCCTATATTAAAATGAAGTGTTCACGTAATTTTTTTAAAATACATTAGCCTCTCAACAGGACGCCCACCCTTGATTTTTACGAGGCCCATAGTGGTGCCTTTATGTAAAATCCACTCCAACCATTTGATGTGTAATCCCACGTTAGGCGTAGGGCCAAAAATTCAAGCTAGCATGTGATTTAGGTGTACCACACCAAAGGAAATAGTTTGGAGAGAGATGTCTACCTTTGATTTTTACAGGGCCCACCATGATGTTATATGAAATTCACTCAAACCATAGATGCCACAATAAAATTTAGGCATGGGGCCCGAAAATCAAGCCTAAACATGATTCACATGGGCCACACCAAGGGAGAGAGTTTGAAGGGTGAGCATTGCCTTGTACATGTTTCCAATCTTGTGGTCCACCTGAATTAAGGATGGGGCACATTAGTTGAGGCACCTAGTGAATGGGTTAGATTTCACATAAACGCAGTCTCTGAGAGAGAGAGAGAGAGAGAGAGAGAGAGAGAGAGACCAAGTTGGCCTTTCATGCCGGGCACTTGCGATACCGATAATATTGATGCTGCATTCATTCACTACCGGGCACTTGCAATACCGATAATATCGATGCTGCATTCATTCACCATAACAGGCCATAATGCGTAACGGTATTGGTGGGGACCACTACGCCCACTGATACCTTTCAAACTAGACAGATCTCTTATTGTTTTCTCAAGATGCAATCAATATCTGTGATCTTAATTTACTTAGCAACAAAATTCCAGTAGAAATAAGTTTAGCTATGTGAAGAAACCAGCAATTCTTCGAAATAGATTATGAGAACCATGCTTGAAAAATGATCACTATCAAACTGTCAAGACAAAACATGATTTCAAGATGTGTTTCACAAGTGCAGGAAAATTCCCAAGCAGAAAAAGTTTCGCTTCAGGCCTAAGACAGATTATGGAACCATAATAAAAAGAGACATCCATGCTGTAACGGAGATGAAGGCTACCAAATTGATAAGCCAAGCATGATCCTGAGCTACGTTACCCAGAAGAAAACAGTGCTCTTTGAAGTAGATTATGAGAACCATATTAAAAGCATCCACATTGTAGCAGATATGAGACCATGAAAATGTTAATAAATCAAACATGACTACAGCTATGTTGCAAAACAGCACAAATACAGGTACAAGTACAACATGGATCAGGAACGAAAAATCTTGCAAACGGCATGTTCTCAGGATACGAGCATAACAAAAATTACTCACACTCATAAATTTAACCACAGGAAAATATTTAACCATTAATATTTCACAAGTGAGCTTGTAGCCCAATTTGTATGGTACGCTATAAAATATACACAACTAGTAAAGAATCCAAGTAGCATAGATTTCACATCTCAGAGATGGTCAGACCAAAAGGCAACTGGTTCTTCACAGAAGCTTACCCAAGCAAAACAAATGAAAAACCAAGCAGAAAATATAGTTGAAATTCAGTTATCTGTAAATAACACAGGCTCTGCTTCTGTTCTAGAAAGCCATGCCCGATTAACTGAAAATCCTACATAATTGTCCACAAGATTTGTGAGCATTACCGGTCCACTTTTTCCCCTTGCTTTGTTGATGATTAGCTCATAGAAACTATGTTGCTGTTTTTCCAGAACCCATGGAAACAAGAAAGAGAGTTTTATGAGTATAACACATACATCCAAAGAAGCACAGCATAACTCACAACGGACTCACATGAGGAATGATCAAATCTTCTTTTACATAAAGCAGGTTCTCCACAGAGGTTGTTCGAATCTCTCGGAACTCAGGCGCAAGTTGCTGCTGAACAGCTCGAAGAAATTCTCCAATGGTATCACCTTTGCGAACCTAAGGATCACAAAACAGGCCCAGGGAGAACCAATTAAAAGAAAAAAGAAAACCTCAACGAAAATCACTAAAACAAAATGAATGTCTTTTATTTACTAGCCTGAATCACTCTCCTATGGCCCGCTCCATCCCAGTAGCTGTAAGTAATTTCCAGCGGCTCATCTGAAATATGATAGAGAACTCGCTCAGCAAAATGTTAGCTTTACAATGGGTATAAATGGGATTAGAGCAAAAAGATACTTCTGATTTGCTCCTGTTCACGGAGCCACTGCCTACGCAACCGCTCCCGTTCAGCTTGTTCCTCTGCTTCTCGCTCACTAAAAGATTAGCCTCGACACCCCCAAGCTCAAATGTGAAAACCCAACCAGAAAGAGACTAATTTGCTTCAACAGAAAATAAACAACACAGAAAACTCAAGAGATATGCAATACCTATCTGGCAAGAAACTCGTCTCCACTGTTGGATCCTTGCCAAATTTACCATGGCCAAACCTCTTTGATTCTTGATTGTCTGCAGTAAGCAAAAGTATTAAGTGTGGAAGAAATAAGCAGCAGTAACACTTCCATTAATTCTTACAATTCCTGAAATTGAACATGAAAAGGGCTGTATTCTGAAACCTTCTCACAACTACCATAATCGATATTCGTGTTGAGAACTAAGAAAGAAAACTAAATATGAAATGGTTATCAGAAATAAAAAGGAAAACAAGAACATTGATTTGCTCTTATCGCTCACTCTTCTTATGACGACATCTTGCTATAGTAACGACTGCAATCAATTGGAATCATTCACAGAGTAAAAACAAAAGAAAACAACTATATACAACACACACACACACAAAAACAAAAACAAAAAAAACAAAACAAAACAAAACTAAACTAAAAAAAGAAAAAAAAACAAAAACAAAACAAAACAAAACCATACAGAAAGACTAAAAGACAAGATGAAAACCAAGAAACCTGAAAACAACCATACAATTTGAGACGACAAACATGACCACCTAACGGGAAATCTGCCCCGCTCAATCAACCAGAGGCCCAAAGACAGAGCCACAGCCAGACAGGAAGAGGGGAAGGGCAACAGCTCTAATCCAAAAGAGGGCAATGAAAGATTTGTCACTGAGGTCAAGATTGACCGACCAGGCTTTCACATCTCTGAAGATTCGGGATGAGACCTTGGAAGAAGTGGAGGAGGTATTCCTGAAGCAGCAGGAGCTTCTTTCTGACCATATGTTCCACAGACAGGCCATCAGAGATCATTGCCACACTGCTTTGGAGTCTTTACCACTTCCTCTGCCATGCCAAGCATGCAGCAGATCCGATATGTTGCCCGGCATGACCCAAGCGGATTGGAATTTGATCAGGATGGAGGACCACACATCAGCAATAAACGGGTAGTGAATGAAAAGGTGAGCAATGTACTCCACTTCTCCGAGGCAAAGTAGGCAAACATTGGTCAGAATCATTCCTCTCCGCTGAAGATTGTTGATCATAAGAGTCCGGCCTCTTGCTAAGATAAAACCAAACGACATGACCTTAGGGGGAGGCTTTGTAATGCCAGGAGGGGAAGCCCAGGAGATGAAGGGGATTACGACCCCTGATGAGGTGCCAGAGGAATTCGCTGGAGAACTGGCCAGATGAAGAAAACATCAAGGCAAGGGAGTCTTCAATCTCAGGGAAGAGACGGATGCCTTGCAGCGGCCAGCAACTCAAACACTTCATTCTCTGACATGTCTCTTCTACGAGGGTTGATGAGAACATCTGAGCACCATTTAGAGTATACCCAGTGTTTGCATTGTCGGTATCGCTACAAGTTTCGCTGGCTGGAGATAAAGATATAATATCGTTATCGTCGATAATATCGCTGATAACCGGAAATTCAGAGAAAAAGGGAGAAACATGAGGAAAATGATGGAATTTTTCAGCGAAACTCCAGGAAATGCCTAAATACACATATTTGCATATTTAGGAATAAAAAATTTACAAAAATAATGTATTACATAATAAGTTTTCATTTAATGAGGCCCAAAAAGTATGCACTCCCATAAGAAATCATCTCAATAATGACCAAAATGAGTTTATATAATACAAATTTGCAATAATTAATAAAAAAGAGCAATGGCTCATATTCAGTATAACAGGGCTCATATTATTAAATAGTTGAGAACTTGATTGTATAATCAACCCTCATTCGAAAGGTCTGGTTAGATCTGATGACGAAATACAAAAGCTTAATATCTAAGTAAAGAGAGTAGATTAGGTGCAGCCTCAGCTTCACCCAACACGATTAGGCCCTTATCATGGGCCCATCTCGATGTATATATTGCATATCCTCATCATCCATATATTTTTTTTCATATCATTTTAAGGCAAGATCCCAAAATTGAAGCAAACCCCAATCTCAAGTGAACCATATAATAGGAAATAATGGTGACAATTTCATGATAAATTCACAAGAAATTTAGGATATGGAGGCTTTTTGAAAATATCCACTTGAGCATCCGATCAAGCTCATTTTTTGGCTCATTGCCTAAAATTATTTTTCAAGATGGATGGATGGCGTGGATAAAAAACATACATCACGGTGTGCCCCACGGATCCGCTTATAGGACAGTACGTCTCCACCTAGGTCCTGGTGGGGGTAATATCTAATCAGCGTCCCTTTGCACGCACTAATAGATAAGGTGGGGCCCACTGTCGCCCCCACTAGTAGATAAGGTGGGGTCCACTGTCATCCTCGTGAGAATGAACAGCTTGGATGACTAATAAACATCACTGTGGGCCCTAGGAAGGTTTCAACAATAGGAAACATTTTCTCCACTGCATTTTGTGGTGTGGTCCACTTGAGCTTTGGATCTGCCTCATTTTTTGTCTCATGGCCTAAAATGATCTCGCCAAATGGATGGATCGTGTGGATATAAGACACACACCATGGTGGGGTCTACAGAACTTGGTGACGTCCACATGCCACCGAGGTTGGCACACCACGCAATCTGCCCGATTAGTTGTTATCCAGGTAACACGTTACTGGGTGTTACTATAACTATGTGGGGCCCACGTTGATGTATTTATTGTATATCCACTTCGTCCATCTGTTTTTTAATCTCATTTAAGGACATGATCCAAAACTTTAAGAAGATCCAAATTTTAGGTGGACCATACCACCAGAAACAATGATGAATGGCCATTAAAAACTTTTTTAGGGCCCAAAACGTTTTGGATCAATTTGATCTTTGTATTTTTACTTCATCCAGTTCTTTTTGACATTATCCACAGGTTGGATGGAAAATAAACATTATGAAAACCTTACGATGAGCCCTTTGGAATTTTTAATGGTTACTCAATCACCAATGTTTCCTGTAGTGCGGTCCACCTGAGATTTGGCTCTGCTTAATTTTTAGGGACCCATAGTGAAATGGTTCAGAGAAACATATGGACGGCGTGGATATACAAAAAAATCATCAAGGTGGGTCCTGCGGTAAGGGTAGCACCCACATGTTACCCGAGTTACACTAACACCTAATCTGCTGGAAGCGAATTACGTACTGAGCGTGCGAAGTAAACTCTGTGGGCCCACAGTGATTTATTTATTTCATCCACTCCATCCATCCATCTTAACAGAAACGTTTAGGTATGGTGCCAAAAAATGAAGCATATCAATATCTAAAGTGGACCACACCACAAGAAAAGTGTGAACTGAATGTCTACCATTGAAAAATTCTCGAAGGACACGTAAGTTTTGGATCAAGCTGATATTTGTATTTTCCCTTCTTCCATATACTTGTGATCTTATGAACAGGTTGGATGACAAATAAACATCATTGTAGGGCCTAGGAAGGTTTCAACGATGGAAATCATTATTCCCACTGTTTCCCGTGGCATGGTCCACTTGATATTTGGATATGCTTAAATTTTGGGCTCAACCGCTAAAATGAGCTGGAAAAACATATGGACGGAATAGATAAAGCACATACATTCTAGGTGGGCCCAACTGAGTTTACTCCGCACGATAAGAGCGTGCCGCAACCCGATTCCTAATCCGCTCCCCCTTAAGAGGGCTACGAGAACCCATTTCGAAAACTGGAAGGGTTCCGAAGGGAAACCCTAAAATCTGCCCCAAATCCCTGAGATTTCGCAGATTCTTCTCCTAAATCTTCCGGTGTTTGAGATTTATGACCTATTGGAAGGAAAAAAAAAAAAAGAATTTGGAGATTTTTTCGCAGATGGCGTAGGAACGGCGCTTCTACAGAGGTACCGAAATCCACTTGAAAGTTTCCCTCTTTTTTCTTCGATTTTTTTGGGATTTAGGTAGTCCCCTGATATTATCAACGAATTACGGCTAGAAAACGATAAAATCGCCGATAATTCGCCTATAATAGGAAGAGAAACGAAAAAAGTGAGTTTCGGTGTCGCAACTCCGGCTACACTGATATTATCGGCGATATTATCGATTTTTCGGCGATAATGCAAACACTGAGTATACCAGAGGAGGAGGAGAGCTTCGGCCCCATTTCAAGCATCTCTATGGTTGGATGATCATTATATGTAGGGCTGCACACAATTCAATTTATGATCAATTTATCGATTCAATCGAATCGAATCGTTCTCCAAGATTAATTCAATTCAATTTTTTTAAAAGAATATTCAATTTCAATTTTCAGTTCTGATCGATCGAATCGAATCGAAAATCGAATTGAATCGATTGATCGAATTGAATATATATATATATATATATATATATATATATATATATATATATAGACGGTATGGATGAAATAGATACATCATAGTGTGTTTTATCTATGTCGTCCATCCATTTTTACATATGAATTTAAGGAAAAATTCCAAAAATTAGAAAGATATATATCTCATATTACCACACCACAGCAAAACAAAGGAAATTGGACGTCCACCATTAAATTCTTCCTAGGGCCCATTGTAATGTTTATTTGCCATCCGACCTGTTGATAAGGTCACATAGACCTAGAGGAAGGGAAAAAACAAATATCAACTTGATACCAAACTTCTAAGGCCCCAAAAAGTTTTCAACAATAAGCATCAATCCCCCACTGTTTTCTCGTGGTGTGGTCCACTTAAGATTTGGATATGTCTCATTTTTTGGATAATGTCTTAGAATCAGATGAAAAAATGGATGGAAGGCCTAGATAAAACACATACACCATGGTGGGGCCCATAGAGCTTTGAAACCACCCTTCTACATATCCATGCCCACCCAAGAGTCTAAGATGAATCGAATTGCGTACTTAGTAACTCAATGCGCTTGGTGTACTAAGAAAACTCTGTGGGGCCCATGGTGATTTATTCGTTTTATCCACTCTGTTCATCCACTTTAAAAGATAATTTTATGGCTCGAGCCCAAAATTGAAGCGCATAGAAAGCTTAAGTGGCACACACTGCAGGAAACAGTGTGAATTGAACCTCTACCATTGAAAAATTATTGTAGGCCACAGAAGTTTTGAATCAAGCTGATATTTGTGTTTTTTATTCATACATGTCTTCCTGATCTTACGAACAGGTTGGATGACAAATAAACGTCACTGTGGGCCTTAGGAAGGTTTCAATGGTAGAAATCATTATTATCACTGTTTCATGTGGCATGGTCCACCTAGGTTTCGGATATGCTTCAATTTTGGGCTCAATTGCTAAAATGAGCTGGCGAAACGAATGGACGGTGTGGTAAATCAAATGCATTCAAAGCAAGCCCAACTTCATTTACTCAGTACGACAAAAGCATACTAACTTAGTACGCAATCTGAAGTTCGCCCAAGAGTGAATTAAGTGTTACATTGGTAACAACTTAGTGGGCGTTACCCCTACGGTGTGGGGCCTACATTGATGCATTTTTTGTATATCCATTACGTCCATCAAATTTTACGTGTCATTTTAGGACATGATCCAAAACTATAAGAAGATCAAATCTCAGGTGGACCATACCAAGAGAAAGAGTGATGAATAACCATTAAAAACATTTTTCAGGCTTCGAAAGCTTTGGATCAATATGATCTTTCTAATTTCCATGTATGGACTAGTTATTATGCATATGTTTTTAAAAGTATTTCTACTAATATTACTATTTAAGATACTATAAAATCTAAACCTACAAAACCTAAAAGTTTTCAATTTGCAATGTGTGGAAAATCAAATCAAATTGAATAGAAAAATTCATCAATTCAATCTCAATTCAACTCCAAAAAAATTGGGTCAACTCAATTTCAATTCGAAATTTTAAAATTAAGATCAATTCAATTTCAATTTCAATTTTGAAAATTTAAGATCAATTCAATTTCAATTTCATCCAAAATCGAATTGATCAAATCGATGTGCAACCCTAATTATATGGGGCCTGGATCAAGCACGCAGCCACGTTGGAAGACCCCACATGCATGTTCATGCATCTTTGAAAACCACATACTAGGAAGATGCATGTGGATTGCACATAGAAGCTTATTGGACACATCTAGACCATTGGATTGATTGGACACTTTCATAAGACCGTTGGATTTCGAGCGTTGGATCATCCGGACCATTGGCCCATCTTGGCTGCAGACATTGGTTTAGTTATTTTCTTAGTTGTTTTATTTATTTTGTGGGTTGTTTTATGTTTTAGTGGATTCAAGGGATATTTTGGATATTTTAGAATAATAAAGATGTTTTTTTGTAAAAACATCCCAATTAGTCCATAAGGGGTGGACGTGTGAACCCTAGAGGATTATGCATTGAATAAAAAAAATTCTCATTTACTTGAGCAAAGAAAACCCCCTGTGAATGGAGTTGGTGTGATGCCATTGAGTGATTCCAACTTATCATTCTCTCTCATCTTCTCTTCAAGGTAATTCTTTCACGTTCTTCTTTCTCACTTGCTTTTTCTTTATTTTTCCTTTTGATCCAAATCACACCCCAACCAAACCTTAAACCAATCAAATCCTAATACATCCAAACCTCAACCTAATCAAACCCTAGCCCATCCAAACCTAACCAGACCCAACCCCAACCACCTAGCCCCAAAGCCCCCCCCCCAACCCACTTTGTCTCATTGTTTCTCTCTTCCTCTTGAGCATTAACCTAAACTCCAATTCCCTAGTCCCAAATTAACCCTAACCTACACAAACCCTAACAAAGCCACGGGATACCATTTGAATTAAGATTAATCCCTATGTTAGATGGAAGTTCTACCTTCCATAGATCCTAATCAATTCATATTTTGTTAGATCTGCATTGCGGGATTGTTTGTGGCTTTGAAACGGAACATGTTTTGTTACTTAGATTCTTTAACTTTTTTATAGAGTAGTTTATTTTGTGTTTGATTGCTTTAATTAATCCATTATTTAGTTTCAGCATATCATTCTAAGTTAGACCATCCGTCCTGCATCAAATTTTGGCATCAGAGCCTAAGTCTAGCATAGGGTTTAGTGTGGTCCTCAAATTAGCATAGGACTTTCATGTTGCATTTAGAGTAGGCTTTTCATATTGCCATATCTAGGATTAGCAGCCTTCCATTCTCACCACATTGCATCTAGAGTCTTTAGGTCTTAGGTTGCCCATTAGATTCTCAGTTTATGCCCACTCGTACTGGACGTGGTTTTGGTCTACACCCCACAATGAATTTGGAACAGCTTGCCGAGGCAATCAATGCCATCAATAACTGTCTCACGGCCATCAAGGCCCAAAGTAGAGCCACCAGTAACCAACTGACAACCCTTAGGAATGAGACCAATACCCGCATAACCCAATTGGAAACCTCCCTCTAGGCAAAACCCCGACAATGGGAAAAATGGCCAATCTCAAGCCGGAGATCAAGTTAGAGGACGTGGAAGACGTCATGGCCGAGGTAATGGCCATGGTGGGGTGCATACCCAGCCACCCCTTGGAGAGTATCAAGACCACCATGATCTTGATGATCGAGTAATGAAGAGTATGAAGATTGAGGCCCCGAACTATGATGATCGCTTGGACCCCAAGGCCTTTCTCGATCGGCTTGTGGACATGGATCATTATTTCGAGTGGTACGATATGTCCAATCGCCGTCAGGTGAGATTCGCCAAGATGAAGTTGGTGGGCCAAGCCAAGTTGTTTTGGACGAATGTCGAGCGAAAGGTGGAGAGGTCTGGAGATGATCTGGTCTCACTGTGAGCCGAGATGAAAGAGATATTGAAAGAAAAGGACAGTCCACTCTCGTACCATTAGAAGCTTTTGGATCTGTGGCAATCCCTTTGACAGGGATCAATGTCCATGGTTGATTGCATCGCCAAGTTTGATGAATATATGATGTGTTGTAACATTGAGAAGGACCCATTAATGATCCCTTCTCATTTTAGGATGGGCCTCCGACCCTAGCTTTAGCGTGAGCTCATTCCGCATGACGTCAACACCCTAGAGCATGCCTATCAAGTGGTGCAAAAACTTGAGCGGTATCTGAAACCACGATTCGCGAGGCGATTCGATTCTCGTGAATCAAACGTCAAGGCCACTACCTCGGGCGCTAAGCCTACTTTTGAGTCAATCCAAAGTCCCTAACAATACTCAACCCAACAATAGGAATGTGAGGGACAAAGGTCTAGCTAGTAGTAGTTTAAGGGGAGGTGAGCATACGCGGTGTTGCAATTGCTAAGGATATGGTCATTTCGCATACCAGTGCCCTACGAAAGAGTGAAGTAAGGACCTCGTAATTGGCGAGTTTGATGAGGATGTGACTGATCAAGGCGATTGCGAAGAAGAAGAATATCAGCCTGAAATTGGTGCTAGTGACGAAGGAGTTGAGACAATGCCACTTGCGGTTGTCAGATGCGCAGTGATGATGGGTGCAGAAATTCAATTTTCCACACTTACATCAAGTGTGGTGATAAAAACTGCAAGGTGATAATGGATAGTGGCAGTTGCACCAATGTGGTCTCCTCTAGCATTGTATCTCGTTTGGGTTTGAAACCGGTCCCTCACCCACAGCCCTATTGAGTTTCATGGGTTGGTGCATCCTCGATACTAGTTTCTCTGGGCTAGAAGGGGGGTGGAGGATGGATGCAAACAACTTGCGACCAAAAAGGAACCCAGTTAAAGAGGTTTGGATTTCAAAAAGAGAGGAGAAGGTCTGAGGCAGTTGCCTAGGAGGAAAGGACTGAAGAAAGGTAATTGGGGTAGATGGTAGAGGCTTCGCCAGAGTTAAGGTAGCTTGGCTAGAGGTGACAGGAAGGAGGGGTTCGGGCTATTGAGGTAGTCATCAATGCCGTCTTCAAAAGCTAGCAGAAGTGAAGGGGGGAAGGGATCGAAAGCGAGAGACTCAGAAGGGTAGATGGATGGCTGAAAGAATGAAGGGTGATCAACGGCTGAAGATGAAGGGGATGAAACGTGAGGAGGAGACATGTCAACATAGTCGATGTCATCACTAGCAGAGCTATCAAACTCGAAACACGAGACATAAATATCTCAATCAAGAGATGGCACGTCAAAGCCACATGCTGAAGATTTGTGGCTGGAAGCAGGATAGGCATTAATGGACGGAGGCTTGAGAGGCAAGACTACCTCTCTCTCATCTACAAGAGTCGGCTCGAGGAGCTCAGTTTGGTTGCCACGTAGCAAAGAGAGGGATATCGCTTCCCCAAAATCTCCAAACGTCAGAGATCTTCTGACATTAGCCACCGAATCTACACAAGGCTCAAAGAGGGGGAGATTAGCGGTTGTGATCTCATGATGGTCTCTGAGAGTCGACAAATGGTGATCTGGGGTCACACATGGTAGGGATGAGTGGTGGAGGATGGGGCGATCCGAACCATCGACATTCGCAGAGGCATCGACGGCTAAGATCAAAGATGGTGTGAGAAGTGACGACACATGTTCTCCATCGACACACTGAATTGTCTACGGTGCTCCGCCGATGCATTCAGCAAGCAGTGAGCCTTCGGCTCCAAAGCACCCTGGAATGGTTGAGACGACATGAAAGCCGATCTCCCTGACAGTAAGATTTTCCTAAGAGAACGAGATGAACAATCTGTCATTCCCTACCACAATAGGGATTTTGGGTATCACCGTGTCGAGATGGTTTTTTCCGAATCCTAAGTTTGGCCGACCGCAATTCCCAGCGGGACTTAGTAATAGGATCAAACTAAACTCCCTCCCCTATGCACGAACCTAGCACTTGGAGAAACTCAAGATTTGACAGTTCGAGCAGTACCAGGAAACTTCAAAGCTGAAAAAAGGAGTACTCCCATTTGCATATGGAGAACACAAGGCTAGACGGGGAAGAAGCCCCCACCAATAGGATGGGGTGGAGGCTTGCTTCGGGCCTGAGATTGAGGAGAAAGGTTGAATCCTCTAAGGGTTTGAGGCCAAAACTAGCTTCTAAAAGTTGATAAATGAACTCCGCCCAGATTTTAACATTAGTCAGCGAAAACCCGTTCCGGCCACGGATGATCTATGCATATCAGGCGAAGGCTTCAATGATCATGGATCTGTCCACCAAAAATTTTGGGCTAGTGGAGGAGATGACCTTCTAGACCCTAGGCTTATTGGGGCCATAGGGAGGGATTGTCACAAACTGATGTTGGTCTCCGAGTGCATCGACTCCCACCATGTCTTTGCAGGAATGACCGGAGACCATGCTAGAGTGGGTAGGAGCTCTGGTGCCTTTATCTAAATCGGCGGAGGGGTGCTGACGCTATGGAGAGGTAGTTGTTGCTTCTCCGGTCTAGGACCAAAGAGGGCCTTCTAAACTAAGATTTTGTCATCCATTGAAGGCGGACTGATGGAGAGTGGAAATGGCAACGGAGCAGCCTCTGGTGAGCCCAACCTGACAAAGCGAAGCCTCTAGGTTTTGCGGTACCTTTCTTCTATGGGAGAACGATCTCCTTGATCTCCCTAGACTTCTAAAAGACCCGGCAGATAGTGTATTAATCCCACTTAACTGGGAAACCAAGAATAAACAGGTTGGGAAAATGAACGAATTTAGATGTCCATACCTCTTTACTGGCAATGGTTTTCTTCTTCTTAATGACCTACGTACAACCAGTGTTTTAAATTTCGACGATATTGACCGATATATCCCACGATATATCTTGTATCCCACCTGTGTGATACGAAACACACAAGTAGTGGGATATATCCCATATGTTCAATTTGGTGAGCATTTTCGATTTTCGATCCTTTTATTTTTTTTGTAAATCATGTTAAATCAATGTAAAATTGTTAAAAATCCATGATTCATGTTAAATCAATGTAAAATTGTTAAAAATCCATGATTTTTCATGTTTTGCATGAAAAATCATGGATTGAGAGCTTCGATTTCGAGATTTGGAGGAGATGGGCCAAGCTGTGGAAAATTGAAAAAAATAAAATTTTCCCAATTTCTCGCAAATTGGTTACAATCTGTGTCCAAATATAAAATCAAACATGTATGTAACCTGATCTAGTGATTCTTCTTTTTCTTTTGAATGTATTGCTCATGTTTCCACACGTCTTCTTGCATTTATAAATTATATGAATAGATTTTGAATATACTTGCATCTATTCAATTAGACAGCAAATAAATTAGGACCCCATACAAAGAAAACCTATTATGTGCACTTGTTTTTCTAATGTTTTGATTTATAAGTGTATTGATATCTTTTTTAACAACCACTGAGGTTTCATTGAAAAATTCAACCAATTTTCCAATGTTTCTCCATGTTTACAACAACAATACATTACGCGATACAACCGATATATCTCATGCGATAACCGACACCTATCCGTATCCCAAGGGTGTGATACGTAACAGGATATAGATATTTCGAACACTACGTACAACCATCGCCTCTGAGAACTGAGATAACAACAGGAGACGCAGGAGCTACCCCTAGGATACCACTATGTCCACCATCAAGATGGGGAATAGGGCCTATCATTTCAACTAGAAGATCCTTAGAATCATAAAAAGTAGAGAAATAAAATAAAGAAATAATGTGAAGAAGGAAGAGAAGAAGGGAAGAACGAGGAAAGACGGCTGAGCAACTTGCTGAGTTGTGTTAGGTCTACAGACCAACACACACACACACACACACACACACACACACACACACACACACACACACACACACACACACTACTTTTTAAGAAAAATGTTACAGCACTCTGCAGGGTACATATAAGCATACACGCGCGCACACAACTACACATACTTCCACACTCCCCCTCAAGTTGAAGCATGTATATTGATCATGCTTCGGCTTGGAATACATACAAGCTGAAATACATACAATAAAATGAGCATGGAACATTGCTCCCCCTCAAGTATAACATGGCTAGGCCCCGACCAAAGCTTGGACTTCCTTCAACTGTAGAGTCTTCTCTTCAAGAACATGGCCACAACAAAGGGTCGACAACAGTCGAGTTAATAACTTGTCGTCCACATGCAAATTATCTCACAAACAATAACAATGAGTGTGCATCACGTGCAACACAAAGTGAGTAGGCATCACGCGCAACAACACTCACAACAAACAACAACAACAAGGTGGAATTACATTCACACCATAAAAAGGCCAAATAAAAGGAAGAGAAGATGAACGTTGAAGGGAAGATCCACCAATAGCAACCAGCCCCCATGCGAAATTGGGTGAAGCATTTCATCGAACACCTTGTGTGCACAGGATACATCCAGGCACAATTCAAAACTCCAACTTGCAATCAACATCAGCATATCAAATCATGAAGAAAAGGAAGAAAATCTGCAAAGAAACCAAATAACAAGGGCCGTCGGCACCAATATCTTGCAAAAGACGTAGCCATATCCCAAATCTCGATGAAACTTTATGATACTTGTTGCTGAAGATTGCTATTGATAAACCGCACCTAACCCTTGCGGAAGAACTGCTCCAGACCCCTTCAGAAAAACACTGCAACAGAGATCACAAAATTTGGACTTTCCAACTTTTCCTATATTTTCTCTGAAACACAACAAAAAAACGCTCCAAACTATGGAGAAAAATCTCCATTATTCTTCTAAAAGCGTGATCCCAAACTTCTACTTCAAAAGAATTACCGGACGTACACTGTCGACATCATCCATGCGCACGGACGACGTCGGCAGTGGGCCCCACTACCACTAGTTGTGGTCGGGTCCTGAAAATAAAGAAATAATGTGAAGAAGGAAGAGAAGAGAGAAAGGGAAGAAAGAGGAGAGATGGGTGAGCAACTTGCTGAGTTGTGTTAGGTCTAAAGATCAACACACACACACACACACACACACACACATATTACTTTTGAAGAAAAATGTTATAGTACTCCGCAGGGTACATATAAATGTACACACGCACACACACAACTACACATACTTCCACAAAAACCTCGTTGGTTCCTATAGCACCATCCTCCAAAGATCTCCATTCTCCTTACGGTCTGCAATAATTGTGCCTTCACCATTCGGGCCCTCTAGGAGAACTTAATCTCCATTGCGGATGATTCACCTGATAGCCAACCAACAATCTCTCATGGATCTAGCTGCTCGATACTCTCACTCTTCTCTCCTCTTCTCTCTAGATCAGTTCAACTCCCATAAAAGCCGAAGTTGGAGTAATGTGCTAAATGAGCTATAAAACAAAAGAATTTAAGGGGTTTCCATCTCTAAGCTAGACTAAAGTTGGAGTAATGAGCTAAATGACCATAAAAATCTCCTGAAGTGGAGGGGACCCCACATTTGCCAATTAGAGGGGGACCTAGGTCAGTCGAGTGTGTGAGGAACTGTGATGACCTTGGTACAACCAAGTTCGTATTCCTGAGTCCCTTCGTGCTTGGCGATTCGATATCAGACGCATTGGAAGGGATAAAACCAACTTGCAATTGTTTATTAATGCTTTTAGATCCCTTGAAAAGTGCATCATCAAGATGACTCTAAAGCATAATTGCACAGGCGTTAAATGCTAAGCAATGTCCTTAAAACCATTCTATTGACAGAGCAACAAGTCGATCGCCTTTTGAAAAAGCAAGATGCATCCTAACCATTTGATCATCAAAACAAATCTGAAATGGACGGTTGTGTGATCATGCAAGGGTTCATACTCCACATTCGACCTGGACCAAACCCATTCATGGGTCCTCGGATTATGGTTTTAAATATCATCCATGCAACCTGGTATCGTCTGAGTCATACTGGTTTCGGTCCGAACCAAAATGAGTCACCACACTGATAAGGGACCAAAATGGAACTTAATCGAGTCGTATTGGTTCGAGTCTCCAAGTGAGTCACGGCCCAAAACCACTACTTCAATACATGCTCCAGATTCAATGGTCAGCCCATGCGACCATCAAGATTGGATATCAAACCCATCTTTGTTGCACAAAGCATGAAGTGAAAGCAACAACAAATTTGGGTGCAAGAACAGGGAAGTGTTTATTTCAAAATGTTAACAAGGGTAAGTAGCAGGAAGCAAGAGCAGAGGAGAAGGGGGGTGTGAAACCTGATTAGAAGGATCGTGCAACTAACTGGTGAACCCCACTAGAGGTAAAAGCTTTCCGTTGGCTCGTGTATTTAAACAAAGTATTAACACAAGACCATCTCAAGAATAGAGGTCACTCTATTCCCAACAAATGTGACCTCTATTCCCAACAAATGTCCAGTGTGCTACGGAGCGGGAGAATCACTCCAACAACTACTCTTTTGCTCATTGTGCATAGTCTCTAATTTTCTCAAGATATGGTATCTACTAGGTTATGCCGACCATAGTGGGGGATCTACTCATTGGGTGGTGAACAGACTCTTGAGCTCCAGTTGATCATCTATTGTGGAAATCAATCATCCAAGTTGCCATTTGGTGTATCTGGGTAGAAACAAACAACAGAATATTCAGTTCTCAAGCTCGCCACTTCTGAAAGCATAGTGAAATGGTGTCATCTAAACGAGAGAGGGATCCCGGTCCATTTACTATCATCCAACTGCGCTGAATCCATATGGTGCCCATGGTATATAGAGGCTATCAGATAGAATTGGCACTGCCCTCCATACAGGCATCTCAAGTTCAACTTGAATGGAAGCCCAATGGGGAATCTAGCCGGAGTTGGCGATCTCATCAAGAAAGGGAGAAATTCTGGTGCTATTCTATGGCCATTTGGCTGTCAAAACATTTAACTACACTACGCCAATGCTGCAACTCTCCTCCAAAAGTTTAGACTAGCTGTGGCTCGAAATTTCAACCTAATATGCATGGGATGACTGGAAAGGGACTCAAGAAATGTCATTTCTTTTTCTTTTCTTTTCTTTTTCTTTTTTTTCTTTTTTTTTTTTTTCTTTTTTTTTTTTTTTTGAGAGAGAGAGAGAGATGATTGAAGAAACGTTATCAGCTGGACTAAATCTGGTTGCTGCATTTAGACTAACCTGAAGCTTGAAATTTCAGCCCAATATGCTGTCTTCACCACTTCATTTGTCCACGTGCACTGGCGGAGGCAGACAGGTTAGCTAAGGAGGGGCCTTCCCATGCATCAGATTTAGATTGTGACTTGATGATCGAGAAGTTCCTAATTTTGTGTTTACTCTCTCCTATTTTGTTTCCTATTGAGTTAAAGAGGGTTTTTTTCTCGTGGTCCCTTACCCATTTGGAGCTTTTGTGGCATGGTCATTGGCCTCTGTATTTCTTTTTGGTTTTATTCATTAATAAAGCTCCTCGCCATTCATCAAAAAAAAAAAAAAAAAAAAAACTATCCAACCATCCACATTGACAATCTAGACCACTATCAGAGGTCGAAATTGAGCCAATTGACCATCTAGAAATTCAATGGTCTAAATGGATTGTGGGGTGCACAAATCCAATTGGATATCCGAATCACCAACCAATTGGATCGGGTGGCCCGTAAGTCCATGCAAAATGGCCCCATGCAACAACTATAGAGCGACTAAACAGATCTTGTGCTAGTCATACAGCCCATGATTCCATACGCTTGTCTATAAAGGACTTCTACAATAAAAGGATTCTATGTCTAGCTTCCTTCTATAGTTATTTTCCATATTTATGCAAGTAGAGAAAATTTAGGCAATTTATTATTTGAACCAAAAAACTTTTTGCCTTGGTATCTTCAATTAGGTTTGTAAACAAGACTGTATAAAGCCACAAGAGTGGGAATAAAATACAGTCATGAATAATTCAATCAAAGTATCGTGATTCCTTTATGCTTCTTGATATTAGAAGCATGTACTAGAGGTGAGACTCTAAAAACCCTAGAAAGAGATTTCCATGCGTTTGTGTGATAAGACTCCGCAAAGTTATCCCCTTTTTAATCTCTCTGTAAATTTTGCCAGCAATTTGTCAATTTTCTAGCCATTGTAGTAGGTTTGCTCTGATCTTCAATTATGCTCAACTTTCTTCAACTTGCTACACAATAGCATATGGGACAAAACTGAATTGTTTCAAGCAGGGGAAATGATGCATCCAAGCCGCCGCCACACGTATACAAGTGTCTATCAAAGGCAGGCCCCATAGCTTGTGCGGTTGAAAATCTAGCCCCAAGAACTGTTCAACTGGTCATGAGGACCAGATTTGCAATCAGATCAGATCATGTGCCCAAATGATACCTGCAGTTAGCCCAGATAATTGTGCTGGCCATCATGTGTGCCCAACATGTGGTATCAGCATATCGCACATGTGATCGGTTTCCACTTCAAAACGTGGACTTTTACAGATCATACAGTTCGAGTTTTGGAATCTTTTTTATGTCCTTTCTTTTTGTTAGTGCAGGTAACTAGAGTCCTTGTCTAGCTTAGTAAGAAGTCCTAACTGGGGGAGGGTCATGTAATATGGTTGGATCCGACTATATATAGGTCAAACGTCTGACAGAGGAGATACATAAATTAAAGAAGAAAACTATTGCTTTTGAGTTCCAGCAATTGAATCTGCTTGACAGCAATTCTCTTACACTTCCTTTCTTCTTCTTCTTCTTCTTCTTCTTCTTCTTCTTCGAAGATTGCAAAGTATGTTAAAAAGGGAGCCGAAGCAACCCAAGAACAGAACAACAAAACAAAACAGAAAAACAAACAAACCTGAAAGCAGCAAAAGACCAGAAACTATACAACTCGAACACAAACAGAACCTGAAAGACCCCCAGAAACTAGAAACTATACAAGACACAAGACGGAAGCTACAAAGAGCTACTACAGCTACAAGACAAGAAACAGCAACCCAGAGGGAGACTATCCCAAAAGAGAGTAAACTGCAGACTCATCTGTTAGCTTGAGAGTTGAGGAGCAGCTTCTTATGTCGGAGAAGATTAGATCAGACACCCGAAGATAGGCAGAGAAGGTATCCCCAAAGCACCGGTTATTGTGTTCTCTCCAGATAACCCATAGAACAGCCATCATTGCAAACCTCCAAATAGCCAGGGCGTCCCGATCAGCAATTCTTCCATAGCAAGCAAACAGCAGGCCTGAGATGGAAGCAGGCATCACCCAACATTGCTGGCTGAACTGGCGAAGGATAGAAGACCAAACTCCATTGGCAAAACGGCAGTAAGGAGGCAGACAGAAGGGATGATGATGCCCCTAAGCTACAGGTTATCCATTGTGAGGGTTCTACCTCGAGCAAGAAGCCACACAAAAGCCACTACTCTTTTTTTTTCTTTTTTCTTTTTTGTTGTGGGGGGGTGGGGTTCCTCCAATCGACCAAACGAAGGGGGGGAAAGGCTTGATCAAAGCTGATGTCATCTGATCAACAAGGAGAAGGATTTGGTGGAGAAGATCCCGAAGGAGGATAAAGTCCAATGGAGAGAGTCGTGTTCTCCTTCGGAGGGCTGCACACCTTGGAGGAGCCTTGGCAGATCTAGGTAGGCCTCAGATTCCAAATCTTAAAGCCCTCTTCTAAACAAAGGGTACCACATCACCAATCCAACAGAGGAGTAACAGTCAGCTACAGAAACTAATAGATTAGCGCCAATTGTAACCAAATAAGGGAAAAGAGAGGCTAGAGGACTGTCCAAGATCCACCGATCTTGCCAAAAAATTGATACGAGATCCATCTCCCAGCCCAAAGAGAGACACCTTCTCGGAAGGGAGGATCTTGGCAATAGCTTTCCATACCGTGGAAGCCCTGAAAAGGGAGGAGGGTTTGCAACCATATCCCTCCACCAAATTCCAGGTTCCTTAGCAAAACGCCATATCCATTTACCAAGGAGAGTTGTGTTTTCTAAAACTTTGATGCCAGCTCCTCCTTCCAAGAGGGGTCTGCAAACCTTATTCCAGCAAAGGAGATGGAATTTATGCGTGTCAGGTTTGTCATTCCATACAAAATCTTGACAGAGTTCATTAATTTTGGAAAGGATGGATTTGGGGCAGGAAACAAAGAGAGGCAATAGGAAGGCGGGTTGGACAGAGAATGTTTGATCAAAGTGAGACGACCACCCATAGAAAGATAGCAGCTTTCCAAGGGGAAAGTTTCCTTTCTAATCTTTCAATGACTACATCCCAAAGATGATTAGCCGGTATGCCAATACAAAGGGAGACCTAAACAGGAGGAAGGGAAGGAGCCAGCTTTGTAGCTAAACTCCTCAGCCAGCTTGGTTAGGGAAGCATCAGAGATGTTTATACCCAACATTTCGCTCTTGGCGAGTTTAATCTTTGGGCCAAAAATGGCCTCATAACAGCAAATACCTTTCTTGAGTTAAACAAAGCTGATATTGAGTCTTCGTAAAAAAGTATCATCAGCAAACTGGATATGGGTAACAAAGGGGCTAGAGGGAGAAACTTTGAATCCACTAAAGAGCCCTATGGATTCCCCTTTTAACTATCATTCTGCTGAGGCCATCAGAGGTGATAATGAAGAGAAAAGAAGAGAGGGGATCCCCCTGCCTGAGGCCCCTTGGGGAGAAGAAACCTTTAGGGGAACCATTCACTAAAACAGAGGAGGCAGATGAGACGTAGGAGGAAATCCATTTGTCTCCAGAGCCAAATTTTGCCCAAAAGATAGTCCCGATAACCCCAATCAACATGGTCAAAGGCCTTTTTCTATATCCAGCTTGTAAACCAACCCCTCTCTACCTTCTCTATTATGGGAAACAATGCATTCATGAGCCAACAAAGCACAATCGAGGATTTGTCTATTACCCAGAAAGGCGCCTTGAGAAACTGAGATAATTTTTGAAAGCACTAGCCTTAGGCTAGAAGCCAACACCTTTGCAAGAATCTTAAAGGGGCTGCCTAGGAGACTAATAGGTTTGAAATCCTCAAGGTTTGCAACAGCTTCTTTTTTGGGAATCAAGGCAATAAAGAAAGCACCCATGGATTTTTAAGATCTTACCAGAGGTGAAAAAATCCAAAATGAAATCGACAACATCGTTTTTTATAACTTCCCAGAAGGTCTAAAAGAAGGCCAAAGGGAATCCGTTAGTGCCTAGAGACTCATCTCTGCCAAGCGAAAAATGGCATATTTGATTTCCTCAGAGAATGGAGATTCAAGGGAGAGGGAGTCATCAGCAAAGATAAGGGGGAACTCCAGGTCACCCAACCTAGCTCTAATCTAGTTTTCATAAGATAGCAAAAAAGAGTAAAAAAAGAATGTGATCCGATACTTGTTGGTGATTTCTCAATTTTAACAACATCAATAAAAACAAAACTTATCTTGTTTGAGCGAGATCTAGCACTAGCAATTACATGAAAGTATTGATATTCTTATCGCCTTCTTTTAGCCAGACTAATCTCGATCATTGCCTCCACTTTATCTCTTGATGTCTTGTTAGACTTGCGTACTCCACTCTAAGAGAGGTCCTAAGAGTTTTCTCCAAATTGGACAGCTAATTCGATTCTTCCTACACATCAAAATGCTGGATCTCTTAAAGGGTATTTAGATGCCGCAACCTCAAGATGTCCTGAGAATCTTTTCTCTAAGAAATCAAGTTTTGTTTGAGAAGTTTCAATTTTCTAATCAAGGCATAACTCAGGCTACCAGGGACAGAGAAAGACGTCCACTAATTGGACACGAGGGACAGAAATCCCTCTTTTTCAAGCCACGAAATCTCAAAATGAAATGGTTTTAGACCCATAATTGGGCAATGTCTAAGACTGGCCAAGGAAGGCCACACTGAGAGATGTCAGGAAAAGCATTGAGCCAATCAGGGGAAACTAAGAACCGATTGAGACGAGATAGGATTGGGGGAGATTAGCCATTAGTCCAAGTAATGTTGGCGTCCAACAAGGGAAGGTGAATGAGATAGTGGCTTCCCAATCTAAGAACACGATGGCCATTGGATTTCTCATAACAGAATCTAACGATGTTGAAGTCTCCCCCTTGACACCAAGGAAGGGACTACTTATGTTTGATTGCAGTTAGATCATCCCAGAGCAGGTGCCTAGAGGAAGCAGAGCTAGGACCGTAGACTGAAGAGAGAATCCAACCAAATCCATAGGTGAGATGCTCAAGAACAAAAGAGGCATCAAAGGATCCTATGATGTTATTGGTCCAGGCCTTAGATTCCCAACCCAAAGGATACCCCCCCAGAAGATCCAATAGCGTCGAGAGAAATCCAGTCTTTATTATGAGACCCCCAAATAGCATTTAAATCGAATTCCATTTCTTAGATGGCGATTATTTGCACTTTATACTTGCCTTATATATATATATATATATATATATATGTTATTTGTGCTTTATAATTGCGAAGAGTATCCTTGACTTGGATTTTCTTATTAGCACCTCTGAGGCCTCTAACATTCCAGGAGATGATCCTCATTGAGGGATTGACTTACACCTTCTACCTTTTTTAATGATTTGGTGCTGGAACCAGTGTTGTAGTTGATGGAGGATTCTAGACCAACCAGCTCTCTCCATCCTTTAGGAGACTTAAAGCTTTTCCTGGAAGCCGCCGCCATCCTCACTCCTCGATCTTCAATGAACTGATAGAAAGCAATGTAATCTTTCTCTTTATCCCCAAAAGACAATCCCACAAACTTTCCAAAGTCCATCAATCCATCCTAAACTCTCTTGGGATCTTTGCATTTAGCTAAAATCAGAATCTGACCCAGACCAAAGGCTTGGGACCGTCGATCTCGAATTGTAGGCGTGGGGTTGTCTTTCTGAATAACCTGAAGGGTGGAAACATACAAAACAAAAGGAGAGGAAACGTTATCTTGAAAAAAGAGGTTGACATGGGCAACTGGAATGATCGTCCATTCCAGTGATGAAGAGGTAGGACTTTTAAAAAGGAGAGAAATCTCAGAGGGGCAGGGGTTGGATATAGTGTCAAGGAGACAACTGAAGGACTGAGGTCCCAAATGGACATCGAACTGACGGAGAAGGTCGAGAAAGAGGAGATAGAGGTTTAGGAGTAAAAAGAAGTCGTTGGTGAATGCTAGAAGGAAGATAAAGGGAGAAGGGAGGAAGAGGATTTGAGGACGAGCCGTTCGATCGCAAGGCCTATGAGGATCGATGAGGGATCTCAACCATTCCTGAATCGAAAGAGTGATCGGATGGATGAAAGGGGTGGGGTGATTGCATTGCAAGGGGTTTGGGAGGGAATGGTCTGGGCGGGGGCCAAGGAAGAGGCCACGTCACCGTGATCTGAGGTGGCCTCTCCTACTGACATCAATGTCAGAGTGTCGTCGCCCGAATGCAAGTAAAGGCTACACGTATAGCCCAAGCCATCATCATCAGAGGAAGAAATTATTGTTCTTCTCTCGAAGGGAGGGCCCTTGACGTCAACATGACGAGAGGAGAGAGAGCGGCCTCGACCCGGGTGTCCGACTCTCTTCTCTTGACAAGTAAGGGAGACTGACAAGGCTGCCCGTGGCAAGACACATGTCAACCGTCAGATTACCTGAGAGGGTCTCAAAGGGCTCAAGTGCTCTCCTCTCACCACATGTAGGGAGTTGGCAGACAATGCTTCTCAAGGCAATACACGTGTCGGCCATCGTCGAACAATGTACATCAACTACCTCAATGGGCTCAATTGCACAAGTGGAATGTGCACCGTTGAAAGGTGTAGAGGAAGATCTTCTCCGTCCACATGGCTTGATCGAGCAAGGAGAGAGAAGATCTTCTCTGTCAATCTCTAGCAGAGATCTAAGGCATGGATCTGATCCTTTTCGAGCAAGCATCCTAGCCATCCAAGTGTCCCCGCTTGGCCCCCCTAATCCAGAAAGGTACTCCATCGGCGCACGTAGCTAACTGAGTCCCTTTGTCTTCCAGTTGAACCGCCGCTAGGAACCCGCCATGAAAATCGGTAGAATAAGCTAGAATTTCCTCTGATTGAACCTGAATCTCGAATCAATCTAACCCCACATGATTGGGGATGCAGGAGATGATGGGAAATGAGCGTTTTTCCAAATCTGGATCCAAGCCGATCGGAGCTCCCATCCAGATCTGGTGGCTGGATCAAACTATAGAACCTTCGCGATACAGGAACCCAATAAGAGCATAAACTCAAGATTCCATATCAAGATAGGAATCCCTTAAAAGCAAAACTAGATGTCTCTTGAGCCGAAATAGAGTAGTCATCACATCTATACACAAACATCGCAAGGCATCCTTGGTCCAAGGACGCAGCCTTAAGGATGGGGTCCAAGCTAGTGCCTAGTTTAAGACTGAGGAGAAGCGGGCAGTCGTCCAGTGCTTGAGGACAAAGTTGAGACTTCCAATCTAGCATAGGTATGTCCGCATACAAGTGAAGAAACAATAACAATATAAAAATCAGATTTGGGTGAGGGGTTTGTTCAAAAATCAAATTTTGGGGAACTAGGTTTAAGGATTTAGAAAATCTAGGGTTAGGGCTAAGGTTAGAAAAAAACGGCTTAGGGCTAGGGCTAGGAGAAAACGATTTGTGGGCTTATGTAGAAGGGGAAAGATGAACAAAAGAGGGTAAGGGGGCTGGTCGTACGACCGTACGGCTGTTTTTTACGGATGTACGGACGTGCATATAGGTTGGCTTGGTTGAGATTGGGTGTTGATGAGAATGATGGGAGGTGGGTAAGGGATGTAGAGGTTTAGGGGTTGAAAGGGTTTTGGAGGAAGGAAGAAGAGAGAAGTAGAAAAAAAAGGAAGATATGTACCTTGAACAGTGAAGAGAAGAAAAAGCTCTTAGAAGAGTCTACCACCAAGCTGTAATTCCACCCCTTCCATAATTCAAATGGAATGAAGGGTTTCTCCAAACCCTAAGGAAGAAGAGAGTTTTCACAACAAGCCTTTTCTCATAAACATCAATATGGGTCGTCGTCCCCCCCTCTCTTTTTTTTTGAAAGATTACTAGTCACACCCCCCCCCCCCCCCCCCCCCCCCCCCCCCCCGCTTTTATATATAAAAAAATGAAAATTACAAAAACGTCATTACTTAAAGTTTCGTGGCCCACAATCCAAATAATGAAACCAAAACACCTATGATCAATCTAAACCGTCAAATAAGTCCTAAAAATAACCAAAAACATAAATAAAGCAAGATTAGGGTTCAAGGAGCCTAGATCTGGAAAATCTGGTGGCCTGATCGACAAGATCCAACGGTAGGATCGACACGACAATAAAAACCTATGACTAAAAACATCTTCTAACCAGCCCGCATGCATCATCCCAATGTGGGGCCTTCCTGATGCACGTCTAATGCATGTGGGGTTTTCAAAGTGGCTCGACGGGCCCCATCTGGAAATCGTCTCCCATCCACACACAGAGTTGCGCTGATGTTGGTGATCGCCTCCGCCTCCGGTACACTCGAGTAGGTCCTCTAATGTCCCCATCATATGTCCACTCATTCTGCTTTAGACTTACTGGGGTAGGAAGAGCCTCTAGACCGTCGAGAAAGTCAATAGCCATCTTCCTTACGATTACCTCCTGCTTTTCTTACCATCGATCTCCTCTTGGTGGTTTTTTGGACAATTGACCTCTAGATACCAATCTACCAGAGGAGAACCATCTGTCGATCTCAAACTCCACTTGCTTGCCTTTTGATGTTGCTCTTGTTGCAAGTCGTTGCCGAATCTCCCTTCCATTCTTTGCCATGAACTATCCGTGAGTTGTGGAGAGCTGAAGGATGTCAGTTGTGGTTTCTAGATCTCATTGAAGCTCTCGAGAGATCCCTAGCACGTTGAATCTTAGGGCTGTAAATGGGTCAGCGGACCCGATGGGGTACCCGGACCCAACCCATTTAGACCCGACCCAGACCCGACCCATTTTTTAAATGGTACGGGTCTGGGTCCAAGAACAGACCCAGTTGCTAAACGGGTCTGGGTCCGGGTCTGGTTTCCTTTATATTAGGCCCGACCCGACCCGACCCGACCCGAACCTATTTAGTAAGTGGACGGGTTTGGTCTATGTTTCAAGGGACCCGTCAAGCCTAGACCCATCCAAACCTGCTTTTAAGCCTTGTAAAAATGCTTGCATAGTTGATTCAAACCCGGACCCATTAGACCCGACCCATTTATAAATGGGTCTGGGTAGATCTCCCTCTACCAGACCCAGACCCATTTATAAATGGGTCTGATGGGTTGACTCGAACCCGACCCGGACCCGCCCATTTAGCAAAAGGGTCTGGGTCTAAAATTTGGACCCAGACCCGTTTAGTAAATGGGCGGGTCTGGTTTTGGCTAAACCCTCCCCAAACCCGACCATTTACAGCCCTATTGAATCTCTCTATCGAATTGCCTTTGAAGGTCGCAATTGTGCGATCTCTTCTTCTGTCTCAACGATTCACGAGGGAGATCATGCGAAGCATCTCAAAGATACATTCTCTCTCAACGACAATTATAACAAATTCCTCCTACACTTTCCTAGTGGTACAATTCCACTAAAAGACCAGTTCAAAAGCCTTATTCAATAGTTCTTCAAACTTGATATGTTTCTACTGCTAAGTTTTTTATTTTTATTTTCTGAAGCACATATCAGGTGGTTTATATGTGTTTCATTATAATTGTGGTTTGTTGTGATCTCTACGACCTGTTTACATCAAAATCTTAAGGTTGGTCCTGTGCACGCTATGAATTTGAATTGTAGAATTCAGAGACTGTTGTTGTGTTGTCTGACTTGAAATACATCCAAATTCATAATATACATCACTTTGAGAATATGATGGGTTCATTTCCAAATATTCAGCATCAACTTTTAGAACTTCTTGAAGAAGATATCCATAAATATATCAAATGATTAATAAATGAACTGAAAGAGACCTTAAAATGAAATTTTCATGATGAAAGACCGACAAATGACTATCAAATTTCAAGGATCCAAACAAAATTGCACATCACTAGCACAAACATTTTTTTTTCTCACAACCAAAGAAAAATGAAAGAAACAAAACAAAGGAGTCCAACAAATCTAATATATTAAGACAATGCAAATGATTCAAAAATTCATAGTCGTATATGCTTACTGATGTCTGCATCCTCATCACTTCCATTCTCAATTTCATCAGAAAAGGACAAGCGAGGATTCCCCTTTATCCTCCTCTTCTTCCGTTTTTGTAATTGAAGTTCCTCCTCCCTATAATGTCAGTGAACATGATAATTATCAAAGACTAACAGATAAGAGGCTTTACTAAAACGTGGTACATAAAATCTTTCAAATCCTTCACCCACTCTTGTTGCAGTTTTTGAAGCTTCTCCTTCTCTTCCTCTTCAACTTTGTTCCGGATATTAACCCTCTTAAAGGACAAATACAGCCAAACAAAAATCAGAATAACCCTGGTTATGCATCCTAGACCAATTTGAAAAAAAATAAATAAAAAATAAAAAAAGAATAAGAAGAACGAAGTTTGGCAAGAGAAGTTGAGGGGCGTCTTACCTTCTCAACATATTGCTCTCTAGTTACAAGACCAACGGTTTCCTTTTTAAAAGCAGTCTCAAGAATCTGAAAGTCCACGTAAAATTGAAAAGGTGATTAAAATCAATAATACCATCAAATACACTTAATGTTGATATTCAAACTATAAATCATAAAAACCAGCATTCACAGAAATCGTCACCGTCATCTTAGGGCCTGTTTGGGAAGCCGTATTAGATAGCATTAGGTGATATGGTATAGCATTGGGTCCAGTGCCAATTTCATCCGATGTTTGATAATACAAGAAAGGTTTGGATTAATCCAGTATCACGTATTCCAATGCCAAGGGTGGATTTTGGTGGATTTCTGGTAGATCCCGGTATCCGCTACAGTTGTGGGCCCCACATTGATGCGTGTGTTTTATCAATGCCGTCCATTCATATGTGCCTTTTACACGTTCCATTCAATGTGCACATGCGCACAAGTGGCCAAAATTAGTTGTGAAATGTGGTCTGATGATTACAATTCCATGGTCCACCAAACGCAGAATTCACATAATACAACGTATTTGGTAAGAAAAGCATTTGATCCCAAACGTAGAAAAGGATGATGTTAATCCCATCTACTACTATGGTATTGGCAAACATGCAATTAATGAGCAATAAATGATGTCGGTCCCATCTAATACCATTCCATCCCTTGAGATACCGCTGCCCAAACAGGCCCTCATAGCCTTTCTCCCACCATTCATATGAATGAAAAAGGAAATTTTTTGCCCAGAAACGTTGAAAAGTATAACTAAAAGGAAAGATAGGTTCCCAACAAAGGATTTCCAAATGCAAGAAAGATGCCATGAAAAGGACCTTGTTAACGCAACATTCACATCACTCAAAGTTTAGCATGTGGCATATTTCAAACTCTTTTCTTTAGTGATATGTCAAAAAGAAACTAAGATTATCAGTACACCTACAAAGAACCCCATTTGCTGGGGGGGGGGGGGGGTTCCCTGAGTACATGGGGGGTTTGACCTCTGGTTAGTGTGAACCCTACTAGATGATGCAATCGCTCCACATCCCATACGTGCACGTGTACAAGAAAAGGACCACTTTCCTTTTCTTTCAAATCTCTAAATTAGGAAATTTCCTTTTTCTTTCATATCTTTATATTAGGCAATGAGTAATTTTAGATTTTCTTATTTAAGTACTTCCCTACTTAGGTGCTTTCTTATTTAGGTAGTTTCCTATTTTCTCATATATTGGCCAACTAGGAATTCTATCTTTAGATTTCGTAGCTTTTATGGCAAATTGTAGTTTCCAATTTTCTCATATATTGGCCAGCTAGGAATTCTATCTTTAGATTTCGTAGCTTTTATGGCAAATTGTAAAGACTGGTTATAACTAAGGCCTACAGCCGATGGAATAAGACAAGTTGAATGATATTTCTTTTGAGTAAATTCTCTTATTTTCTCTACGATAGTTGTTGTTCTTGTTGGGGGGGGGGGGGGGGGGGGGGGGGGGGGGGTGATCTCTAGTTCAAGACTAGAGGTTGTATTTGTGATCTCTAGCGTTTGGCTAGAGGATTGTTGGGTCTTTTCCCACAATTTCTTCTTCTTTTCTTTTATCTATTTGCTTCCCCTTTCGGGGTTTGCATCACTAGATGTAAGCCCTAGGATCAAGTCTCGCTAGTATTAAGATGAAAAAGAAAAAGTACATAGAGCTTTGCTGGTCACTCACATTGACATACGCAAGCTTATGTCCCGATGTATTTGAGATCCAAGTCCCTAATAAGTTGAGCCCCACCTACAGGTGAACGAAGCGCAAATTGAAGCGACAAAAGATTCAGGTGCTGGAGTGAGGAAGCTTCCGTTTCAAAAGGTTTTCAAGTACAACAGGTAGGAAATGGGAGCGGGAGTGCAAGTCTTGAAGCATGATTCGAAGAGGGAGTAGCACCTAGTTAGAAGCAATGTTTTCAAAATTGGTATTGATGCTTTTTTTTTTTTTAGAGAGAGAGAGATGTATGATGCATATGCAGCACCCTTGATCTATAGAAACATATCGGTATCGCATGTTTGGGGAGGGTATCACTATTTGAGGAAAAAATTGAGGAAACGATGGAATTTTTCAATGGAACTTCAGGAAATGTTCAAGACACATTATTACACGCTTAGAATAAACATTAGAAAAAACAAGAATGGATAATAAGTTTCCTTATATATGGTCACAAACTATGAATGTTTGACAAAGTGATGCAATTATATCTAAAAAGAGTTCATATGATTCATATTACACAATACATGTACCAAAACACAAATGATACATCCAAATACCAAAATATACACACACACATTTGTAACCAATGTTGTCAAAATCGTGTGATTTGCAATATGTATCGTATGATGCATGTCGTATGCACACCACACAATATGAATCATAGTTTTTTTTTTTAAGATCAAGGTGTCCCGTAGCGGTATCGGTGGGCGTAACAGTGCCCACTGTTACCGATATGGATACGGGACGTATCGGCCGATACGCCCCCCATTTTTTACCCCGTATCGCGTAACAGGCTGGGCCGTTTACCTTGTTTAAGGTGATATGAATCATAGGTTCAAATCACAAATCCTAAAATTTATCATAGGTTCAAATCACAAATCCTAATATAACCAAATCATTTGAATCATGCTGTACAATTGTTGTATCAAATCATATGAATTGTAAGATAAACGTGAACTGGCCCAAATTTACAAAAGAATCAATTTTCATTTTTTATAATTTTTCCTTTTTGTGTTTTACCCTTTTTCTTTTAAAACATGTAAAGGCCCTCCGCTATTAAGAATCCTCATTTTTGCCTTTTGAGAGAGTAAGAGAGATGAGATACGGAGATTTCAATATTCAAAAACCGAAAATAAAGTTATCACAATATCTTTTTCTTTGGCCAATAGAATAGAATGCCACTTTTTCAACATGATTATACATTCGAAAAGGTTAAACTTTATCAAAGGACTCTTATATGATTTAAAGGTAAAGCTCTTAAACAAGAACATACAGGAAAGACAAGAATCCTTTAACATTATCACAATATGTATACCTCATACAAATTCTCAAATGCCGACTGATGAGTTCTTTTCTATAAAATTTTATCAGATTTTTTCAATATTTTAAGAAAACTAGAAAAAATCTGACAATGGGTAGCTTTACATGATATGGTCTAGATCTCGGATTGGGTAGCTTTACATGATATGGTCGATTTTCCGTTTGGGGGGCGGGGCAGATTCACCTGGTCAAATAATCAGACAAAAGCCATTTTGTCACATCTGGACAGATTTCTAGTGTCACAAGACTGGTTGCAAAAGTTCCCTCTTGTTAATCAACACGCCCTTCCAAGAGGTATTTTTTTATCACATACCTATTATATTGGAAGTGGCTAATAATAATGGGGATCTGAAACCGTTTAGATTCGAATTGTGGCCTGTATGGAAATAGAAGGCTCCAAGGATTTGGTTAGGTAATGGTGGTCTTCCCTTCAAGTGGATGCCTATGATGGATTTGTTTAAGGCCATAAGCTCAAAATGTTAAAAGAAGAAAATTCAAAATCTAGAAGATGGAAATTCTGGGGGCTAGAGAGGTTGAATTTGAGTTTGTATTGATCAAGATAAATGAGTTCAACATCGAGGAAGAAGCAGGTGTTTTGTCAAAGGAAGACAGGGTGGAAAGTGTAGCTTTAAATGCTAAGTACACCTCTTTTTCTAAAGAGGAGGAAATCAAATGGTGTCAACAATCTAGAGCCTTATGGTTAAGGAAGGGGATACGAATGCATGTTTCCTCCACAATATGGCTAGCACTCGGGCTAAGGTTAATAGGATTAGTACCTTGGTAGGGCTATCAATGGGTCAACGGACCCGATGGGGGACCCAGACCCGACCCATTTGTTAAATGGTACGGGTTTGGGTCCAAGAACAAACACAGTTACTAAAGGGGTTTGGATCTGGTTTCCTTTATATTAGGTCTAACCCGACCCGACCCGATCCCATTTAGTAAATGGGCGGGTCTAGTCTATGTTACAAGGGACCCATCCAGACCCAGTTTTAAACCCGATAAAAATGCTTTCATATCTTGACAAGTAATATGGGAAAACGAGAAATCCACCCAATGCCCGGCTGAGAATATGGGTTCTAGGACATTTTCCTTCGAATGATATTTGAGATCATTTCAGGTTCTTGGACAAGGCTGACATCGAAATTCAAGATGTAACCCACATGAAGGAGAGTTCATGGAGACTATGCACCATCGTCAAAGTGGAGCAACTGACCAAGATAATCATCTCCATCATTCCGATCTTTACCTACACCATTATTTGCATTTTTGCTATTTTGAGAAGTTACTAAATTTAATTTTTATTATTAATTGGCATTTTTATCATTAATTGGCATTTATTAATTTTGATATAAAATTACGGTGACCCAGACCTATTAGACTCATTTATAAGTGGGTCTGGATATCACTTAACCAGACCCGTTAGACTCGACCCATTTATAAACGGGTCTGGGTGGATCTCCCTCTACCAGACCTAGACCCATTTATAAATGGGTCTAATGGGTTGACTCTGACCCGATCCAGACCTGCCCATTTAGTAAAAGGGTCCGGGTCTAAAATTTGGACATCGACCCATTTAGTAAATGGGTGGGTCTGGTTTTGGCTAAACCCGACCATTTATAGCCCTATACCTTGGTAGTGGACGATGTCAGAACTTCGGAAAAAAAATATATATGCGATTCTATGGTCTAATTTACAAAAATTCCACGGAATAGACCTAGATTAGACAATTTAGAGTTTCCCAGTCTCTTTGTAAAAGATGTGAGTTTCCTCGAGAAGCCTATTTTGGAAGAAGAAGTTATAGCAGTGATCGATTCCATGTGCAATGATAAAGCCCCTGCCCTAACAGCTTTGCAATGATTTTTTCCAACTTTTTTTTGTCAATGTTTAGTGGAGATGTGATGAATTTTATTTTAGAATTTTTCATGCCCAGACACAGAGAAGGGGAAAAGGGTTTAATTTGTAAACTTGATATAGATAAGGCTTATGACTATGTCAATTGGGAATTCTTAGATGTGCTTGAGAGGATTGGATGTGGTTCTAGATGGAGAGGTTGGATTCAATCATGTATTGAATCTCCGTCTTTTTCTACATTGATAAATGGACCTCTTTTTGGTTACTTCAAGGCTTCTCGTGGTATTAAACAAGGTGATCCCCTCTCCTTATCTTTTTGTTGTGGTTGGGGAGGCGCATAGTATCATGCTTCACAAAGCTAAGAAAAATGGCTTAATATATGGCTTCAAGGTAGCGGGCAGGGAGAGATGGGTGCAAGTTAGTCATCTCCAATATGCAGATGACATGATCCTCTTTTATTATTTGTTTTGGAGCGATCTCGAGTCTAAATGTTAATGAGGCCAAATGCAAAAGTGTTAGGAATTCATGTGGATAGAGCCATCTCAACTTGTGGATGGTTTCGGTTGCAAAAGCGGCGTTTTCCCCTCTTCCTATCTTGGGTTGCTGCTTTGCATTGGCAAGCAGGTTAAGCATCTTTAGAACAAGGTTATTGAAAGAATTGAAAGAAGGTTGTCTTCTTGGAAGTGTCGCTATCTCTCGTTGGGTGGGCGTTTGACTCTTATTAAAATGCCTTCTCTAGAATACCTATCTATTTTATGTCTCTCTTTAAATGCCCAAAATCAGTGTTAGATAGGCTTAATAAGCTAAGAAGAGATTTCTTATGGAAAGTGGCCAACGAAAAAAGAAAGTTTAATCTGCTCAAATGGGAAAAAGTTTGCAAGCCTTTAAGCGAGAGAGGAGCCAATCTGAAAGATCTGGGTCTTATGAATATTGCCCTTCTTGGAAAGTGGCGCAGGAGGTTCAAGTTGGAGGCGGGAAAACTTTGGAGAGATCTTCTTGTGTCCAAATACAGCATTCATACGGGTGATTGGAGTATAAAATTCCCTCTCTCTATCACGCTTCTCATGTTTGGAAGACACTCGTTACCATCGAACATATGTTTCATCAAGGAATTTCCTTGTCTCTTGGAAAAGGTAATCGCATTGGTTTTTTCTTCGTCTTCTTCTTCTTCTTTTTTCTTCTTTTTTTGTTAAACACTTGGCGTGGTGACAAGCCATTACAATATCTTCCTGGGTATTGCTAGTATCGCCACGGATCGTTTCATCCTTGTTGATTGTTGCTATTCCATATAGGGAGTTCTGATGTTTGGTCTCCTCCTTGTTAGAGAAATTTAGTAAATGCCGAGGTTGAGGAGTTCATTAGCCTTCTTAATCACCTGAAGCTTGCCGCGCCTTCGCCTCAAGAAGAAGGCTCGACAATTTGGAAAGAGCATAGTTCCAGTGTATTCTCGGTGCAATCGTTTTATAACCCCGCCTTCCTTTCTATCCCATTATTGATCTTATGGTGCCCCTCCGATGATTGCGGCTTTTGTTTGGCTTGTGGGGAGGAAGAGAGTGCTAACCATTTATAACCTTCAAAGGCGATCCCTTATTCTTCCCAACATCTACTAGATGTGTATGGTAGATGTGGAGTTGATCGACCATCTCTTCATCCATTGCCCCTTGGGATCACTTAATTTCTCTTTTCCATGTTTCTTGGGTGATGTTGATATCTGTTGACCATCTCTTATGGGTTTGGCATGGAGCTACAGTGGGAAAATCTCAGCAAGCCATATCAAGGCTTGTTGCAATGGGGATCTTTTGGTTTATCTGGAAAGGCCAAAACAATTGATGTTTTCAAGATAAGGATCCCTCTATTGAAGAGATTATTTTCTTAGTGAAATTATATATATATATATATATATATATATATATATATATATATATATATATATATATATATATATATATATATATCTTACAATTTACAGTATGACTTGCAATTCAATATGATTCAAGCCCTGTTACAATTTGTGATACGATAATGATTTTGACAACATTATCTATACCCGCTACATTTGTGCATTAGACCCACAAAGATTTACAAAGCGGCTCAAAGTTGTCATCTCCATCTCCATTGGGGTGCCATAGTACTACTCTCCAAGTATCACTAGTGCTAAGCACAGGTCATGGGTGAATGATACCAACTAATTTACTTTATCATGTACCTTTGGTCCTCATCCTCTCCGAACTGGATCAGTATGCTCATCCACGAGTATTGCGTAAGTGTTGTCATTAGCCTACACGTAATTTCATATGAGTTTTAGACAACTTATTTGTAATTTTAATGGGTGAAAACGGAAGATTTTCAGACTTCCCCCAATCTACCATTTTCCCCAATTTGAAAATTGGAGCATAAATCCATGATTCTGCATTAAAAACATGCATAATCATGGAATAATGACTTATTTCTACTGAATCTAAACAAAAGTAATGACAATAGAAATTAAACAAAACTCACTGTATTGGTTCTGACTTGTTTCCGCTCTTTGATCGCGATTTATCCACCCAAATCTTATTTTCTCCCGAAACAACTCAAAAGGAGCTCCCTAAATCCACTAAGAAACAGATTCCCCCGACAAAAAAAAGGGGGGAGAAAATGGCGTTTTTCTCATTTTCACAGTTTTTCCAGCTTATTTTAAGTGGTGGTGCACTACCCTTATTTCATCAATACATAGCACATGTATCGACATTATGAGAGAGCCTTATAAAGGGTTGCTGACAATATATTGCGATATATCAATAATATCACGATATATCATTTCATCTGATATGGGAGAATATTATAATTCCCCTTATTTTATTGTATTGAAACTGAAAATATTGCTTAGAAGGATCACGCAAAGAATGTCCCATCATGCGGAAGACCAGGGCCTAAAACCAAGTGGGTCCACTCATCAGATAATCCCCATGTGTGACCTCTTTTCGCTCACTGCCCACATCGAGCACATGTGGCAATCCACTGATGAGCAAACCACCCTTGTTTTCGGGTCATCTTCCTCGTGGGGCCCACCTAATAAGCCGCTGGGAAAGCATGCATGTCAGACACATGCACCTGAGCGTGTCAGTGAGTTCAATAAAAATCGGCTGTTTTGTGGTTGGTGTTTCACAATATCGGCAGGGAATCGCCATGTTCATCATCCAATGATGAACACAATATTATAGCAGAAAATCGTTTTTGGTTTCCTTCTTTTTCTAGGTCATTGAATTTTGATAGAGAGAGAGATAGAAAACCTCAGAGGTGCCGGAACCGAATTGGAGGAGACCAGTCTGACCACCAGCAGAGGCAGATTTGTTCTTGAGCTCTTGGATTTTGCGTCTCTCTACTTCCCTCTGCTTCTCCAGCCTTCTTATCCTCACCGCATCCTGCGCCGTACCCACGTACCCATCCCCCATGCCCGCCATCTCTCTCCCTCTCTCTACCTCCCTCTCCCGTCCGGACTGCTTCGGTGAAATATAAACCTTTTCATTCCGGGAATTCGCGTACTGAATAATACTGACGAAACTCTGTGGGGCCCACTATGTTTTATGCCTTTTATCCACGCCGTCCATCCATTTTAACAGATCATTTTATTTTATGAGTCCAAAATTGAAGCATATCCAAAGCTCAAGTGGACCACACCATGAAAAACCGTGTGAATTGAATGCCTGCGTGCCTGCCGTTGAAAACTTACCAAGGGCCACTGAAGTTTTGGATCAAACTGGTATTTATTTGTGCTTTCCTTGTATAACTGTATGACCACATGAACAGGTTGGATAACAAATAAACATTTAATGTGGGCCCTACAAAGGTTTCAACGGTGGACATCATTATTCCGTTTCTTATGGTGTGGTCCATTAGCTTCAGATATATGATGTGGTCCATTAGCTTCAGATATGATTCACTTTTAGGTATCGTGCCCTAAAAATAATATGCGAAAACGGATGTATGGTAAAACACCAAAGTCCACAGAGCCCAGCCCACCAAGTTTTAAATGTCGAATTCACTCCGTACATCAAGGATAGTTTTTTACTTGATGTTAGGCTCTGGGGTTAAAAACCAGCTGGGTGCACATCTAAGATTGACCGGTGGGAATGGGATGCCGACCACATGTTAGGTTTGTGTTGGGGGCACCACGTGGTGTATCTTTCATCAAATCCGTTAGTTAGGTCTAACTCACGGTGATGAATCCACAAAACAAAAAATCAGCCTGATGAAGACGAGCTCAGGCAGGGCACGCCGTGTGATTTTTAAGTTTTGGAAGCAACTTTACATTGTTCTCGTTGGTTTGGCCCGTACTCAGTTAAAACAAACAATGATTCTCATCCGATGGATGGCGTGGATTTTATGTACTTAGCATGGTAGGATCCACAGATCTTGGTGATTGCGTATAACACCATGACTTGTGGGGTCTGTTAACGTCAGATTCTGGTAACAAGTCCCTCCCAAATATTCGTCCTTCTTTAAGTGAGCTCCCCTCTAAACCTGAAAGCCAAAGAATAACACCGATGCTAGGCGTTCGATATTTTCTAGGTAGAGGAGCTTCCATTACCTCACGGGTGAAGGGGGGCTCAGCTCGATGGATTGATACCAAAGTAAAAGGTGGGAGGTTGGATTGATATCGTTGTTCCATATCAACAAAACGATCTTCGATTCTCCTGAGATCTCCTTCCCAAGGTAAAGTATAACTCGACGTTTCGACACTAGATTCTTGAGGTTGTCATTCTCGAGAGGCGCTGGAGTGGATAGATTGTAGATGTTGACCTGGAGTTTGATTGCCGAGTGGCATGCGACTTGAAAGAGGATTTCTCTGAGCTCGTGGCTCATCTGCGAAATGTCTGAAAGCTACTGGTGCAGATTGTAGTGGCGGTCCTTCTGCAAGTTGCCGCGATTCGGGAAAATGCTAATCAAACCGATTGGATAAGGTTTGAAGTCCAGCTTTGAGGGTAAGGAGTGTATCTCCGATGAAATGCATAACACCATCGTAGCCACTGGATATATCTTAGAATGGATTTTGCGGAGGTAGGTTGGGCTCTTCTCGGAGAATCCCTGTCGAAGCAGCCTGAGGGAGATTGGGGGTAACGTCTGCCTTGAGGTAAAAGGATGAGTCATCTTCTTAGGAGGCATAGTGGGAGGTGATAATCAGTTATGAGAGTGGATTGAATTCTGGGAAAACTTCCCACAGACGGCGTCAATCTATTAATGTCAGATTCTGGTAACAAGTCCCTTCCAAATATTCGTCCTTCTTTATGAGCTCCCCTATAAACCTGAAAGCCAAAGAAGAACACTAAAGTTGGCCGGCGCTTGGCCGTTGGCCCTCTGAAGCTTAAGTCAGGTAGGACTTGATAGTAAGATGAAGTGTGAAACGTGGGTTTCGAGATTACGTACCTTTATCATCAATGGGGTCATCTATTTATACAGATCCGGGTGATCCAGTTTGTTACGTAAGCCGTCGAGATCATCGCTGATTTCAAGGGATAAGGTGCTTATCTCGTTAACCCTTATTAGACAGAGAAATGGCCTAACCACTTTAGATGTCTAACTGATTATGCATTAATCATAGAGATTCTCCACGATTCAGGGCTACGAATAGCGACAAACCCAAAACCGGCCTAGAGGGGCTTCTGGTACTATAAGACGAGAGACGTCCCTGTCAGAGACTAGAGATCAGGGCGGCTCGTATCATGGGGGTGTCCTCACTTGATGACAAGAGACCAAGGCTACTCGCATAACGGGGCTCCCCACTCAACGACTTGAGAGCAGGGCCACTCACATCCTGCGATCAGCGACCAGTCTTGCTCATATATTTAGGAATATACAGGGACGGTCTATGCGATATATGAGCTGTGACCATATAGGCTCGTTAGTCGAAATAATTAGGTCGCGACTTTACGGAGTCAAAGGCGCTCGCGGGTCTCGAGTCTTCAAACCTCTTCGACGACCAACTTTATTCTATAACATGGTCCACCATAGGACTCTTTAATAGCACAGGATCACTCTGACTTCTTCATATGTGGCTCCATGAGTACTTTTATTCATTTGCTTGTATTCTGGTCGAAGGCCTCAACCAATTGTAATTCATTTGGCCAGATTGCATGAAGTTTTCTTCTCACTCAAAGACTCCAAGCATGACCAATCCTTTTGCCCTTTCATTCAAATCAATTTGGCCTGACCTGGTTCACAAAAAGGCACATAGGATTAGTTGATCCTGAGAGGCCGATAAAATTGATCGAGCATAGGAGAGCTATCTCATCTATAGAGATTTTCCTTATGGTGGCAGTATTGAGACTGATAAAAATGCTAAAGCAGGTGTCGAGAAGTACTGCCCTAATCTCCTAGCCCATCAATTTGGTTTAGCCCAATGCATCCCGTATCCTACTCTCCATAGAACCACAAACCAACATGAAATCGATCAGTTTTTACCAAACTCTTCATGAAATTTTAGAACAGCCAACGCGACTACAATCATTCCCAATTTTTAATGTACTCCACAACACATGCTTCTATTCTGCAATTGGTGGAGGGCTTACTACAGAAAGTTAGTATGGGAACCGTAAGAATCCATTATCGCCTGGCTCTTTCCTCTGAAGATTCCACATAGAAAGCCATGGCTTAAAATAAGAAAGTACTGACCGAGGAGGCTAAGAAGAAAAAGGTTGTTCCAAACCGACCACTTCTCCAGTTAAAGAGCCACCCAATCACGAGGACCAACTCAATTTACTTCTCCTTCGACGATAATTAGTGTGGTCGATCCGATCAGGACAACTGACCTGGAGCCACCTAAATCAAAACGCCAAAACGTCCCAACCGAAGCTCCTGCACGGCCAACACAAGGAGTTTAGTTTGCTATAGCCACGTCTTCTCTCTAAGTAAAAAAGAATTTGTGATCTTAAACCTCCCATTGGTCCCATACCTTCACCCCCAATTGCTCCATCTACGCAGACCAACTCATCTCCAACAACTTCGTACCCCCGAACTATAAGAGCGACATCAAGTATTCCTTCTGTAGCTAGCGTTGTTTCTGCTTTCAAAAAAAGCACTATAAGGTTAGATATTGGCCTAGGTTCACCATTGAGGAGTACAAATACAAGATTAAAGGTTAATGCATGCAGATGACCATTACAATTGATGTGGGAATAAATGGAGCAGGATAGAGACAAATTGAATGATCCGAACCTTCCTTTTAACTCCTGATATCTTCAACCATATAGACCTGGGCCACCACCATTTCCTATTGTTTCTCACCCTCTTGTGATACCTATCAATAATCCAACTAAAATCCAAGCCTGATTCTCCATCATCGTTGTTGGATTGGACATAAGTGGATATTGCTCTTAAATTATTGTGTCTCTTTTATCCCTTCTTTGTCATCTAACCCTTCTCATCTATGCATGCTCAGAGAGGTTATGACCACTGAGGAATTGGCTGCCCCATTGTTAATGCCTCCTCCTTTTCCACCAATTGAAGAAGTCACTACCTTGATCGCTGAGACGAACCTGCAGAACCTTCATCAAAGTATGCCCATCACGACTCTAAAGTAATAGTGTCAATGTCCAACAAGGTGAGGAAATTCTTGAAATCGCATAGACAACTCGGTCCTCAGAACCTTCCCATGTCCTGCATAAAGCCGAGGTAACCATGGTATGTTAGTGTATATGTTTGCCAATTAGCAAGTAGTGTTGGTCGTCAAGTCTGAAGAGTCCATTGGAAGCTGACAATTTGAAGCCTTGAAGACCTTCCGCACCTCAGATTGAAGAAATAATTGAAGACCATCAACTCCGAGTATGAATGCAAAGCCCAACCTTCTTCCCGAGCCTTGTAAAACCCCAATCCTTAGTCTCTAGGTGACTTGAGCCCTTTCTGAACATCTGTTAGTCATTTAGAGAAGCTCTCTATCTAAGAAGATCAGCCTTGGATCTTCTTAAGGTCTATCAGAAGAAACAAACTTTAAATATTTCATATAGACCTTGATCGATCGAAAATAATTTTCGATCAATTGAATAGAATATTTCATCGATTGGAAATTATGTCCAGCAAATGTCAAAACTCCCTGGACATAAAACTCTTATACTGCCCGCGATTCCACGAGGGTGTTCTTCACCTCCCAGCTGCCTTAATCCCCTTCATGACTTCTAGGAACAGGGAACATCCGCTAGATTCAACAGCGACTTCCAACTCAAGGTCATCTATCACGGTGCGTTCAACATGAAAAAGATCGCGGGCTTTCACCCGCCTCAACTCTTACTTGTCAATAAACTCCAAACATACGTATGATCAAGTGTCAGCCATGTTCGAAAAAGGTTAGGAAAGCCCCCGAGAAATTAATCCCAGTGTAGTTTTAGGTCTTCGAACCACTGGGGATAGATTTAAGCAATTGAAATCGATGTTAGAATTTTTATTTTTATTTTATGATTTTTTGAAGGATACAAGCCTTAACTTAAATGATCGAAACTGATGCTGGATTTTATTAAAAACTTAGAAAATGTTTTTGGTATTTTTTAAAATGATCCGGGTCATCAAACCTTGACTCAAAAGGCCAAGATCAATGCCGATTTTTATTGAAAGCAGAGAAGCCCCCGAGAAATTAATCCAAGTGTAGTTTAAGGTCTTCAGACCCATTATTTTGGAAGTATATTTTTTTATTTTTCTGGAATGACCCGGATCTCATCTCGAATGTTCGAGGTCGATACCATTTCTTACTGAGAAACTTTAGAAAATATTTTTTGGCATTTTTTAAATGATCCGGACCTCAGATCTTGACTTGATTGGGCTAGATTGACGCTGGTTTTTATTGAAAGCAAATGAGAAGCCCCCGAGAAATTAATCCTAGTGTAGTTTAAGGTCTTCAGACCTATTATTTTGGAAATATATTTTTATTTTTCTGGAATGACCCGGATCTCATCTCGAATAATTGAGGTCGATACAGTTTCTTACTAGAAAACTTTAGAAAATATTTTTGGCATTTTTAATATGATCCAGATCATCGGATCTTGACCTAACTCGGTTGACATTGAAATTGCGGTTTTACCGCTTGTAGAGATACTCGGAGATATGTCTATGGACCTAGAGGGGGGGGGTGAATAGGACCTTTTTAAAATTCTTTTCGCCTACTTATGCAATTCAACAAGTTTAAGCTAGGTAAGCAAGAACACCTTGGCTTCCAAGCCTTGGTGGGTCCAATCACAAGACTAGCAAGAGTTAAGCAATAACCAACCCTAGTCTAAGCATGCATAGGAAGGAAATGATTCAACTAATTAAGCTACTAACCTATGCACCTTGTGTAGACTTATGAGATTGGATCAATGAGCTCAAGTCTACACAAGTAGTGAAGGTACATCTTGTGCAAGGATGCCTACAAAGTGCCTAGCATGCATTCATATCAATCATTCATAATTAAGCAATTAAACTAACAATGCAAAGATATCAATGTGCTCAATAACAATCACAAACACAAGGATGTATAGTGGTTCGACTACGTGTCTACTCCACTCCCGGTTCAAGTACTCAACCCCTTTGAGCACACCGGCATTCACTATCGGAGGTTTTAAATGAGGTTCACCTCTCAACCTTTACACGGAGGTTTTATCGGTTCACCTCTCAACCGTATCCGGAGTTTTAGACATAGGCTAACTCTCAACCTTATCGCACGTTTACTCCCGTGTCGGAGGCTCCCCCTTGGAGACTTAGTTTAGGCCCGGCTGACGGGCCAAGGAACGGCTAACGTCCCTAAGGCGAGTTGACAAACAAACTCTAAAATGGACTCTCAAATGAGACAACTTACTTGTCGGATGAGCCCCTTGTTTAGCGCCGTATTGGGTAGCTTGATCTTTGCTCTCCCGTGCTTCAATCAGCTTCCCTTTGCTCCCTCGATCGTGCCGCAGTTGCGTTGCCAATGCCTCAGCCACATTTGATCAAACACCTTGCATGCGATGCCTTGAAATGCCCAAGGTGCTAGGAGGATGGGTGAATCTCATACATGGGATGTGTAGGTTGTTCCAACTAGGAGATTCACCTAGAGAGTCTTCTAGAGGTTTTGGACAAAGGATATAACTATGTGGAGTAGTGTCACACCTCTAGATTTGAGAGAGGAATCAAGTCATCTCTTGATAGCATTTGAATGCCCATACTTGTGTTTGAAACACAAGGGATATGACTTGAAAACCTCCTCTTTGAGGCCCCAAAAGATGTACAAGATAAGTGTGGAATGGGCTCTCAAAAACTTCTCTCTGGTTGCCCAAGAATGGAGCACCATATATATAGAAAAGAGGGCTCCAACGGCTCTAAAACGGGCAGAAAACGGTCATAAACGACCTGACCCGACCGGTCATGACCGGTCGGAGTCCCCTGCTGCATGAAGCCACAAGCACAGGCCATATACACTGGCCGACCGGTCATGACCGGTCGGCCTCCTTTGCTGGATGGGCAGAGAAACTCTGGCCGACCGGTCATGACCGGTCGGACCCCTCTGCTGTCCAAAAGAAGCCTCCAGGCCGACCGGTCATGACCGGTCGGCCAAACCTGCTGGCCATATAGAAATGTAAAGGGCCGACCGGTCATGACCGGTCGGCTGGCCATTGCATAAAGCAGCAAGGCTGCTGGCCGACCGGTCATGACCGGTCGGACCAGCCTGGTTCTCCCCTCCATAAAGCTGAACACTTCTTTCTTCAGCTAGATGTTTTAGGCCAAGGTTAGGGTGATCAAAAGGAACACCTAGGGCCTATCAATGATGCCTAAAGGGTTCTAAATATGGTCAAGGTCATCAAGGATACAAAGGGGATAGGTTTTGGTCGAGGTTAAGGCATCAAGGCATCTCATTTACCTGAATCTTCTTCCTAGATGCAGCTGGACGTCTTGAGTCTTCGGTCTTCATCTTCTTTGGGCTCAACCGACTCTAGACTCACTGCTGTAAGTGATTGACAAACAAGGTGCACTAGTATGCCACAGAAAAGTGCACTAACAGACATAACCTTTGGAATTCCTGGGCGTACAAGTGTCTGAAGCTCGTCTCTAAGTTGTTGTAGCTCAGTAGAACGCATGGGGGACTTGGTCATGGTAATATCGCCACTGAGAGTTTGTTGGAAAGAGGAGAGGGCATCTTCGATTGGAGGTGTTTCTCTAGGTAATGTAGAAAACACAGGAACAACCTCAGCTTGCATCGGTGTTAGATTTGATGTTGATTCCGAAGAGGTAGCAGCTTGAGATATAGTGAGCATGATTGAGTTAGGCTCAAGAACCTCGCTTGTTGTTTCTTGATGGGGAGAAGCTATTTCTTATCGAGAAGCTGATAACGCTACTTCCTTAGTTTTTACGGCTCTACGACCAATGCTTGTTTGGCGGTCGTGGTCGGAGCAGGTTGAGCTATAATAGGGTTGGCCGAGGTAGGAACAGAATGTGTGGACATCGTTGGTTGAGGTTTTTACGGAGTCAGCATAATGGGCTTATTATCATCATCCTCATCTGAGGGTACCATGAAATTGCGGTATAAGTCTAATTACCGCACTTGTAGAAGAAAAAAACTTGATTCTTTGTCCTAAAGGGGGGTGAATAGGACTCTTTTTAAATTTATCAATCTAAACACTTATAATTATACAAGTGATACAAAAAAATACACATGATAATATGATTTGCATCATTGAAACACCTCCACAAACACTTAATATGCTATGTTCTATCTATATGAAGAAACTATGATATTGAAATTCAATTATATCTAACATGTAATCTTAAATTCATCTCAAGTATGGAAAGATTAATTGCATGCATATAGATAGAAATCATTCACCACATGACAAGCGATTTATGGTGATTCAGTTATGTACCTACTCCACTCCCGGCTGATCCACTCACCCCTTGAGTGGCCAAATTTCACTATCACAATGGTTTTAAACTAGGTTTACTATAAAACTTTACAACCTACACGAGGTCTACACTTCAACACACGGATTCGTCCTTCCTTAGGACTAATCCATTAAACACCTGTCCTACATAAGGACTTGTCCTACCAAAGGATTTGTCCTACACAAGGACTCACTCGAGTTTAGGTCTTCAAACTCAAAAACCCAAATCTCATCACATGAGAAGGTTTCTTAGACTAAAATCTTAAAAAATACTTAGCTGATTGAGCCCCTTGAAAGCACCTTTGGTTGAAGAAGCTTCGGCTTACATGAACGATTCCTTCTTCAGCTCCCTCGATCAGTAACCTTGCTTTTGAATGCTTGCTTGTAGCTTCTAAGGTGAGGGATTAGGGTTTGGTTGAAACTCTATGAGGGTTAAGGCTTAAATGTGTAGAGAGGGGTTTCACCAAGATCTTCATAAATGACGTTTATGACATAAGAATATGGTAAATGGAGATTAGGTCAATAGCAATTAATGAGGGCTTGAGTTCATGTTTCAATCCAAGCTACGATTGAACAATGAACTCAAGGAATGAAGGCTTGGAGAAGAAAGGATGTGTAGGGAATCACCTAACCAAGCTCTAATGGATCCTCTTCTTCTGTTAGACCTGGATCTAGCAAGGGAATCATATAGAAAAGCTTGAAATGGCTAGAAAACGGTCTTAAAACGGCCACTTCGATCAAATCAGAAGTAAGTTCGATGGATCGAATTAACTTGTTCAAAGATATTGGAGAGTTGCTGAACAGACATTTCCGATCAACCCCAAACTGGATTGATCAAGGAAAATGTAAGGATGTAGCTTATCTTGTGGTCGAAGTAGTCCGTCGGACAATACATGGTCTATGTGCATTGCACATGAGGAATAGGTAGCTGTGTGGGTGTGTTGACTGAAAACCCTCAATCACCTCATCCGAAGATATAAAACTACGACACTTAACTATGTGAAATCATCTTGCTCACTGACGTAAAATGGATCAGGTGCCTTACCAGCAGTAAAAGCTGAGAGTAGAAGAAAGTTCCACACCTTCTTCCTGCATTTAAAAAAAAATCACAAAAATTGGCTTCGATCGTGACCATCCGAGTCACGATCCGATAGTCCTAAATCATTTCAAAAACCACCAAAAGATTTTCAATAAAAAACGGCTTAGATTGCAACTGTTCGAGTCATGGTCCTATAGTTCAGATCATTTCAAGAATAAAAAAATATATATATTTCAAACAAAAACTGTCTTCAATCTCAACGGTTCGAGTAGAGATCTGATAAGCCGGAGCATTTCAAAAAGAAAAAAAAGAGAAAAATAAAAAAGAAATTTACAAAAAGCACAGTCACTGTCCCTAACGGAGCACTTGAGGAGTTCTGAACTCCACTCATCCACCTCACCAGTTTTGGGATGACGGATCCGATCACCCACAAATTGAAATCTTGACCAAAATTGGCAACCGAACACCATCCCAGTCACACCCATTCCCAAGAGGAGTATCTTGAGGATACAACCTAAAGTATCTCTTTCAAACATTCCCAACAGAAATACAACAACGTATTGGGACGATGGACCCGATCAACCACGGGTAGGGATCTTAAGAAAACCTCTGACCAAACATCTGCAGTAAAAATAAAACCCCAAGGGAAGCAAAACCCTAAAAGCAATAAGCTCGAGTTCTCCACATCCCCAACATAAGCAATCCCAATCACAACCATTGAATTGGAAGATAATGAGCCAAACGATGCATCCATCATCAGATATGCATCCATATGCATCGCATTCAACATCCATCGCATCAATCATCATGTTTACCTGCTTTCAATAAAAGCCGGTTAGCCAAAGACCCCATAAGCATTCCCGGTGGAGGCACGTGTAAGCCAGACTTCCTTTTCGAAAAGCAAACAAATATTCCTCTTTGCAAATAAAAACCCCACAGAGTATCATTTCCCAGAGTGGGTCTTTTCAAAATCCAAAAATATTTTCCTAGTAGAGCGTTCAACTTCTGAGGCACTAAGAGATCTTCTATATCTCTAGGTGGGAGCCGACGCAAAATCAAATAAGATCCGATGTCTCGTGGTTTTTCCGGAGACCATCGGATCCAATGCACTCAAAGTACGGTCGGCCTAACTCCAGTGTCAGGATAGTCGTACCTAATGCCAAGATATGAAAATATGAAAGGGCCAAAAGGCTCGATCAAAGAAACTGTCTGAACGGTGGAAACGACAAATTGCAACCTAAGTATCAAAACCAGAAGATTGCGTGGAAAGAATTCACCGCACATACTTAAGCATGGATGCCTGAAGTACCTTGATCAAGTCTAAGTCGGTGTAGTGGATCTCTCGTAAGGCCACTTTGATGATCAAGTGAAGCAAGTACTCCTGGGGTGATCCAGGTAGCAACGAACAATCCATTTTGAGTCAGCAACCTTGTTCAAGGGCTATGCTGTACCTTTTCGATCTTAGTACCAATCGAGAACGGAAGGGTTGCGATTAGGTACCCAGACTGCAACAGGTGTAGTGACAATCGCAACATTTTCTCCAAACTCCCACGGTAATGTGCGAGTTATCTATTTTCAGACAATTAGCTGACTCAAATACAAAGGCAAGCAAAGATTTCAAACCATGATCTATGAATGACCGGGTTAAAAGTGGGGTGTCCACTCGCTTTGGCATTCAGTTGCACACAACTTTTGCTAAAGAGGGGCATCTGTAGACACCCCACCTTTGGCTACAAAGCTGGTCGAATGGTTAGATGGATGGAGGCCATACCCAATCCATAATTCAAACCCTAGGAACCAAACCCATCAGCTCACCCAGTCCAAACCCAATTTATCTCTTAAACTCTAAGTCCAAACCCAGTTAACTCACCCCTAAACATTAGCCCGAAAAACCACCCATAGGAAAAACTAGTCCAAAATTTCTCAAAAAGTCAACCTAATGAGTCAACTCATCTGGTCAGTCCAGCCCTTGCACCCAATCAACTCTCCTAGTTAAAACTCAAAACCAAGCCTAACTCCAACCCTCATGTTCAGAGTAGGTTTGGACAGAAAAAGTACTCCGAACCTAGGGGTTTTTCACTCCAGGTTCGGAGTGCCAATTGTCTGAAGGATAGAGAGAGCGTCCATACGGGTGGCCCCTAGGGGGCCGCCCGCTCCTAATTACCAAAGCCGCCACCTCTCGCAGCTATAAAAACCCCGTCTCCCCTTCATTTCCAGCATTCATCAGCCTTGAGTCCTCTCCCAAGAGAAACAACTCATTTTCACCCCTTTTTAGCCCATTCTTCCACCAAGGAAAGCCCAAGTGCGAGTGAGAAGAGCCTAGCCTTGGTCTAGCCCAACTTGACCCTGGTTTAAGCCTCTCGAGTCACCCAAGTCCTAATCCTATCCACTCAAGCTAACCTCTACAACACCTTCGTTCATCCAGCTATTCATATACCAGCGTCATCTCATTCGTATCTAGCATAGTGCAACATTTCTTATTCTTCCAACCCCCCTGCTTATCATCCACTATAAAAACTTGACCAGGTCTTAGCATATGCTCTGAGGCTTGTCAACTTGCTCGGATCTTACCCATCAGAAACTCTGATCGATCAAACACACTATCATGCATCTTGCATAACACCTGTTAGTTCAAGCGTATGCTCTGCGACTTGCCGATTCAATCGGATCTTGCCCATCAGAAACTCTTACTAATCAGACTCATATTCATGCATTATATCATCTATGAGAATGTACGAGGATTGATTCAGACTTTCAAGAACTAGTTAGATTCTGTGAAGTAGAGACCGTACTTTTGTACGGGCAGGGTGGGTGCTAACAGCTTCTCACTCTATAACTGTGATCCCTTACCTTGAATCTTTGACCACAGATCGAAGGAGTCATTTAAGGGGAAATAATCTTCAGATCCCCTTCTCTGACGTTTCTATAGGGTTTAGCCGATTGTAAATTCAAAGTAACTGGCTAGTGAGGACTCCACTCTTATACAAACCTAGCCAAACATATCAACCGAAACCCAAAAAGCCCTCGAAAAGAGGCGAGCCCGTGGAAGCGACAATTCGCGCCTCGAAAAATGCAGATCACCAACGTTTACAATGCCATAGATAAGTGCACTAACATACATACACACTCTTTCTCTCTCTCATTCAAATTTGCCATCTTTTTATCCTTTTCTGCTCTCTACATAATCCATTCCTGTTGGCTCATGGATGAATTGTCTGATGAGGATGCTACCTTGTCTTCATTTATTTCACTAGTAAATCATCTTATACTATCTTAATCAGTTGAAATTTTCTACGTTACACCATAAATTTTGCACCTTCTTCTTTTGGGATTTTGCATATAGACGCCTATCTTTTGGTTTATTTGTGAGAAAGAGCCTCCTTTTAAAATATTTAAAGTAAACCGCTCAAGGTTTCAAATGTTAAGCATATAACCGCCCCGTGTCACTTGTCGTTCCCATTGCATACGGTTTTAAAACCCTGTTATTAAAAAGGCTAAAATACCCTTCATTTAAGACATGTAACAGTAGAGGAAGGGGCTGTCAATGTTCTTGGATCCTAAGATAGGTAGGGGCCCACAATGGTGTTTATGAGAAATCCAACCCATCCACATGCTTTTCCGAATTATTTTATAGCATGAGCCCAAAAATAAGACTGATCCAAAGCTCAAGTGGGCCACATAACAGAAAATAATGGAGATTGTATGTGCACCATTTAAATATTTGTGGGGCTGTAGAAGCTCTGGATTAGGCTAATATTTTTATTCTTTCAATTCATTGCAGTGTAAGGACCTTATGAATAGTTGGGCCAATTTGTAAATGGTTTGGATGGCATATAAGCATCACAATCAAGCCCGAAAAGTATTGCACAGTAAGCAGCCATTTCCATTGTTTTGACTCGTTTGGTCCACTTGAGTTTCGTATCTCCCTGAGTTTTGGTCTCATGTCTTAAAATGATTTTCCAAAATAGATGAATAGAGTATATTTCTCCCAAACATCACAGTGGGCGCCACGTACTGGGATCAGATATGTCATTTCACATCACATCACATCATAGCTAGATGGCAGAGAGAGATGGAAATGGATTAGGTGCAGCTTGTGTCTCATCTAGCACGATATTCTCCTGAATGTGGGGCCCACCTAGATGTATTGGCCTTACATTCACGTTGTCTAACCATTTTGAAAACTGATTTTAGGGAATAATCTAAAAACGAAACAGATCTAAAACTCAAGTGAACCATACTACAAGAAAAATAGTGGTAATCAGCCATTAAAATCTTTTTAGGGGCCACATAAGTTTTGGATCAGGCTGATATTTGTATTTTCCCTTAATCCATGTTTGTGTGATCTTCTGAACAGGTTGGATGGAAAATAAACATTACAGTGGGCCTTGGGAAGTTTTTAATGGTGGGAGTTTAATCAATATTATTTTCATGTGAGACTTGGATATGCCTCATTTTTTATCTCGTGCCTTACAATAATTATCCAAAATGGATGGATGGTATGGATAAAACAAAAACATCATGGTGGGCCCCAGATAACTTGGTCAGTGTCATACGCAATACAGACGCTGTTAAAACGTCCTTGGCGTCCACAGTGATGTTTATATGCCATTCATATCGTTCATAACGTCATTCCTACTGGGATGAACTGAAAAAACAAATATTAACTTGATTCAAAACTTCTATGGCCCCTGGAATGTTTCAACTATGGATGTTCAATCCTCACATTTTCAGCCCACTTGAGTCTTAGATTTGGCTCATTTTTTGTCTTATGTCCTAAAATAAGCTCTAAAAACTGATGGACAAGGTGGATTTCTCACAAACATCACGGTGGGCCCCATATAGGTTCCCAGTGCAGGAACTTCCTTTTAACGTTTTAGTGTTTCATGTCAACTGCGAATAGGGTATGGATACAAAAAAATGATGAACTAAGGGCAAATAAGCCAGTTTTAATGGAAACACCCGCTTTCCGTCACCGATAGTCACGTATGTGAGGTGGGTTTTTGCACGTATTTTAAAAACTGAAGCGGTTTACTTTAAATATTTTAAGAGAATGTTCTTTCTCACAAATAGACCAAAAGTTAGGCGGCTGTGTGAAAAAATCCCTTTTCTTTTCTATCCATCTCTGCTTTTCCTCTTTCTTTCTTCTTTTCTTCTTTTGATTCCTGCAAGAAACAAAAAAAGAAAAAGAAAAAAGAAAAAAGAAAAATGCATCTTCTCATTCCATTGGTACCTTATCAACCCTGAATTTTAACCAGCCTTTTCATTTTAAATGTGGATTTTCAACTCCCTTCGTTTCAATTTTACGTTTAAAATGTGGATTTTCCATCTCTTTTTCTTCCTCCTCTTTTTTTTTGGCTGCTTCTTTTTCTCTTCTTTATTTTTTCCAAGCCATGCCACAGTGAGTGTCATTGCTTCTGTTCTTGAATCAGATCTGAGATCTTATTTGTTTTATTCATAGCTAAAACTGATATTTAAGCTCATTTTACTCTTAATTACATCCGTATCTCTTCAGAAATTCTTTCTCCAGTTCGTATCTTCTTTATTCCTTCTGATTTTCATTTGTAATCTCTCGATTTGCCAATTTTTCCTGCTAGTTGTCTTGCTTAAATATCTTTTTCTGTGATTTTCTGCTCTTTGGTCACAAATTGCTTTAGATTTCACTTCTTGTAACACCCCAAGATTTTGGCTCCCGTTTACATCACGACGGCCGAATTCCCAAGGTTATTTGGAATGTGTGAGGGTTATACTGTAACGCCCCGGATTTACCGTAATTATTTTAAAATTTTCTGAAATTTATTTCTATTTTTTTATATTGAATACCGGCCATTGATATTAAAATTCAAATAACGGGACATCTGTAGGAGATCATATGGAGTACCCTTTATTAAAGTTGCTTAGAATGACCTCATTAACAATGTAGAAGAGTTAGATTTCATTAAACTCGAATATTTGCAAAAATTACAAAAATGTCATTAGTTAAACTTAAGTTAAGATGCCATTTTTAAGTATTATAGTTTTTGAAGATCACTTTCACGCAAAATCCTGGATTTGAACTTTTGGGTACATATTAACCATACACATCAAATTTCAGCCCTTAAATCATAGTAGAAGTGGTCCACTTGTCAAATCAGCCCTTAACCCTTGATTTTCATGTCCGTCGAGTGAGGAAAGTAGATGGTTAGTCGTAGTCGAATATTTCTCTTCATATGAGTGACTTGAATCTTCTTTATCATGGACCAATAGTGTGATTTGATTGCCCCACATTGATAAGCCTCTTTCTTATGCGCGAAGTTATCCCGTTCTAGAAATTAACGAGTTACCAACTCTTCTCAAATTTGAACTTTTCAATTTACCCACTTCTCACCATCAATCGCTTCTCAAATTTGGACCACCCATTATACTCATATGACTACGAGTTTACACAAAATTTGGACCCCGATCTACAATCCTACACCGTTGAACCACAAAGCCAAACCCTTCCTTTTCCGCCAAAAGTTAGAATTTCAGATCTAGGTATTCCTCACCATCAATCAACTACTAAACTTTGTACAATTGTTTGCCTATCATGACTACATATTTTTTCAAAATTTGGGCCCTGATCATCAAGCGTAGACCGTTAATTAAGATATAGCCTATTTTAGCACCCGTTAGGCCATTTTTAAGGATCGGCCAATCTAGAATGTGGATCATCAAGAAATTTACGTATTCTGACTCTACTCTTCGAGCTTAATAAGATGAACGGATTGGAATTGATCAAAGATCATCCGAATATTAAGATTTGAGAAGCCCACCTCGAGAGGTTGTTACACAAGACCTCGCGTGCACATCCCTCTCCATATTTCTACTACGCACCTCCAAACCCTAATTCCAACCCTACCTCTATATATAGGGCCTCTCTTAGCCAAAGGTGACCCCACCCACGAATTTAAGAGAGGGAGAGAGAGAAAGAGAAAGAGAAAGAGAGGGAGGTAAGAGAGAGGAGTACCATCTTGCTATTATTTCATCATCTTATATCTCTAATAAGTCGAATGTCATAAGGTGAGAACGCCTTTAAGATTGGATTAATAATTTCATGTTTTGTAGGTTGATAATTCTTATGTGTTTTTATTTACATGTGTTTATTTATTCTCTCCTTAGTTAGCTATATATGAATGCTTTTAGATACTTTTTTTCCATCTCATGGTGATGAGGATATTCATTGGACTTAGAGAACTAGTAAGGAATAGAATTATGTTTGTTGCACATATAAGATTTGTGTAACCATCTTTAAAGGGACCACCTTTCTTTCTATACTGTATAAAGAATAGTTGTGATTGTCTAATGGAGATTCTTATATTGCTATATTCCTTTTATATATATGGATGGACCCTGATCTGTGGTGATGAATATCGGAACACCCGGTTAAGAGGTTGCCCTAACCTGAGATGATGCTTTTAGCTTGTCCGATTAAGTGGCCACCCTGATCTGTGGTGGTGGTATCAAGATCGCCCGATTAAGTGGTTGTTAAATCCATTTATTACTATTATTATTATTATATTTACTATTATTATTATTATTCTTAAAGTTGTTAAGGATCTCCATAAGACGATAGTTGAGTATGGTTGTTATGAAGCTTAGTAGTACGGGCCGCCATCCTGGGATGTGATGCATCAGTTACGACTATTTTGATGAGTGATGAACCATAAGGAAGGATGTGGTGGTACTAAAGGTTGGTTAGACGATAAGTGGCTTGGTGTAAATTGGTAATAATAATAAAGAATGGCTAATTCATGCATGCAAGTTGCTCCATGTGGGTGTATGGAATTGAGAATAGGCTAGAGCGTCCTACTTCTCCCATACACTGTCACGTGTAGATTTGGGCTATGAGCGTCCCGTTTCTCACGTGGTCGGGCAAAATTATGGGCTTGGGTGTCCCAAAACCCCTGGCGGCATGTCTAAGGATTCCTACGCTGGGTCATGCATTACATTAAGAAAGAATAATGGATGTTTTGTTATGATTTTTATGCGATTATTATTTCTAACCTTAAAGTAGTTCTTCACTATGCCGCTTTTGATGGTGTTTGTGGAAATAATTTAGAACATGTAGGTAACGATCCTCAGGAGCCCGAGCCTCAAGGAGACGATTATGATGGCTCGTGGGAGCAGATGGTGGAAGACGAGTCCTCATAGTCATTCATAGTTCTAGCATTTATTTAGTATTTGAAATTGTAATAAGTCCCAATGGGAGGACGTAGTTATGAACATGGTGTTTGATTGAATGATGGTTACATGGTTTGATGATTTAGTTTAGTTAATGAAATAATATATAAGTTTGGTTTCACCGTCTTGCTTATGATTTTCCAAATAGTATGAAATGTGCATGTTTGTGTGAAAATTATGTAAGGGGTATATGTAACACCTCAAGATTTCGGCTCCCGTGTACATCACGACGGCCGAATTCCCAAGTTTATTTAGAATGTGTGAGGGTTATACCCCTTACATAATTTTGTTTATTTTTGTAATTTTTTTAAATATTCGAGTTTAACGAAATTTAACTCTTCTACATTGTTAATGAGGTCATTCTAAGCAACTTTAATAAAGTGTACTCCATATGATCTCCTACGGATGTCCCGTTATTTGAATTTTAATATCAATGGCCGGTATTTAATATAAAAAAAAAGAAATAAATTTCAGAAAATTTTAAAATAATTACGGTAAATTCGGGGCGTTACAACTCCCCCCACCTTAAAACTAAACTTCGTCCTTGAAGTTACCTAAATGTACGGCGAAAAGGTGTGGATAAGCTTTCTTCATTTCTTCTTCGGTCTCCCAGGTTGCTTCCTCTTCTCCGTGAAACGACCATACAACTTTTACTAGTGGAATGACTTTCCTTCGCAGAACGTGCTCTTTTCGGTCCACGATACGCAGTGGTTCTTCGATGTATGACCCGTCACTACGTACTTCGATCTTTTTCCATTCGATCACATGAGCGTCATCTCTATTGTACTTCCTTAACATCGATACGTGAAAAACTGTTATGGACGTTTGCTAGCTACGGGGGCAAGGCCAGGCGTTAGGCTACTTCACCAACTCGTTGGAGAATCTAGAATGGCCCGATGAAACGCGGAGCTAACTTTCCCTTCTGTCCGAACCTCAGCATTCCTTTCATAGGCGATATCTTTAAAAATACATGATCCCTTTCTTGGAACTCCAGATTCCGTCGTCGGTTATCTGCATAACTCTTTTGCCTGCTTTGAGCTACTTTTAGGCGCTTCCGAATGATGTTAATCTTTTCTGAGGTAATTTGAACAATTTTCGGCCCAATCAAGCTTCGATCTCCTACTTCGGCCCAACATTGAGGCGTGCGACAAGGGCGACCATACAGTGCTTCAAATGGTGCCATACCTATACTTGCCTGAAAGCTATTGTTATAAGCAAACTCTGCCAGAGGTAGGTAATCTTCCCAACTTCCCTTAAAGTCCAACACACATGCTCGCAACATATCTTCCAGAATCTGGTTCACACGTTCCGTCTGACCATCCGTCTGTTGGTGGTAAGCTGTACTATACTTGAGCAACGTTCCCATAGCTTGTTGTATCTTTGACCATAATGATGACGTATAGCGTGAATCTCTATCTGATATAATCGATACCGGTACCCTATGTAAACGGACAACTTCTTTCACATACCACTCCGCCAATTCTGATACCTTCGCCGACACTCGGGTCGCAACAAAGTGAGCTGATTTGGTGAGGAGATCTACTATCACCCAAATGGCGTCATGATTCTTTCTCGACTTGGGTAAACCCGTGATGAAGTCCATAGTAATGTGCTCCCACTTCCACGTAGGGATCTCCGGTTGTTTCAACAATCCTCCTGGCCTTTTGTGCTTGGCTTTTACCTGTTGACACGTGAGGCACTTAGATACGTATTCTGCGATCTCTCGCTTCATGTTATTCTACCAGTATTGCCTCTTCATGTCCTGATACATCTTCGTGCTCCCCGGGTGAATCGTTAACTTCGAGCGATGTGCTTCGTCCATCACTTCCTTCTTCAAACTTAGTTTATTTGGCACACATAGACGGTCGCGAAAACGTATGCCCCCATCTAATCCAATTCGCCAATCTACGTTTCTTTCATCAGCCATAAATTTTGTCAATATTTCCTGTAGTTCATCGTCTTGGTTCTGAACGTCAATGATTTTACGCATCAAGGTCGGTTCTACTACAATATTATTCACTTTCACTACTTGGCTCCCAACGTTTAATTTTACATCAAAATCTTTTATAAAATTCAGTATTTCCCACTTCTTGAGGATGCAAGACATTGTTGTCTCATGCACCTTCTTCCTACTAAGGGCATCAGCCACTGCATTAGCTTTCCCAGGCTTGTAACACAACTCTATCTGAAAATCCTTAAGTGTCTCCATCCACCTTCGTTGACGCATATTCAGATCTTTCTGCTGAAACAAGTACTTCAGGCTCTTGTGGTCGGTGTTTAACTTGAATTGCTCCCCATACAAATAATGTCTCCAAATCTTCAAGGCAAAGATCACAGCTGCTAATTCTAGGTCATGTGTGGGATAGTTCTGCTCGTGTGGTCTCAATTGGCGAGAGGCGTAAGCTATTACCTTATCTGCCTGCATCAATACACAACCCAGGCCTGCTCGTGAGGCATCGGTATGGACCACAAGTTCTACTCCTTCTTCGGGCAATACTAGAACTGGGGCTGTTGTTAACAATTCTTTTAGCCTTTGGAAAGCTTCTTCTGCCTTCGTGCTCTAGACAAAGCGAGTATTTTCCTAGTTAACTCGGTCAAGGGGCGAGCGATCTTTGAGAATTCTTTGATGAAACGACGATAGTATCTTGCAAGCCCTAGGAAACTTCGCACTTCGGTGACTGAGGTAGGTTGGATCCATTGGCGGACCGCCTCAACTTTGGACTGGTCGACTGCTATCCCATCGCGAGTGACTACATGACCAAGGAACTTCACTTCTTCTTCCCAGAAATCACATTTCTTTAACTTAGCATACAATTGGTTGTCCTTCAGTGTCTGCAGAGCTATTCTTAGATGCTCGGCGTGCTCTTCCTTACTCTTCGAGTATATGAGGATATCATCGATGAAAACAATAACGAATTTATCTAGGTAGGGCTTGAATACACGATTCATCAGGTCCATGAATACTGCTGGGGCATTTGTCAGTCCGAAGGGCATGACAACAAACTCATAATGTCCATACCTCGTTCTGAATGCCGTTTTGGAATATCTGCATCTCTCACTCTTAGCTGATGGTACTCGGACCTTAAATCAATCTTCGAAAAGAACTGGGCTCCTCTCAACTGGTCGAAAAGATCATCTATGCGCGGAAGAGGATACTTGTTCTTAATAGTGGCTTGGTTCAACTTTCTATAATCAATACACAGGCGAAGCGAACCATCCTTTTTCCGTACAAAGAGGATAGGCGCGGCCCAAGGAGATACGCTGGGGCGAATAAATCCTTGCTCTAGGAGTTCTTCTAACTGTTTCTTCAATTCTTGCAATTCTATAGGAGCCATACGGTACACTGCCAATGCTATAGGTGCTGTACCGGGCACGAGATCAATGGCGAAATCTACTTCACGCTTCGGAGGTAGACTAGGAATATCTTGGAATACTTCAGGGAATTCAGCTACTATGGGGATTTGGTCGACAGATAGCTCAACCGATTCTCCGACGCACATCAACCGTTCGATTACTTCCTTCCTCTTCTTACCTTGGAACACTACCGGGTCGTGGCTCGGGAGAGACAATGATATGGTCTTGGCATGGCAATCCAAGTTCACCCGGTGCTTAGAGAGCCAGTCCATTCCCAAGATCACGTCAAAGTTCTTCATGTTCAATACAACTAGATTTGCTTCAAATTTGACTCTGCCAATGGTTAAAGGACACCTTCGACATTCCTTTCTTAGTTCTACAATTCGACCGATAGGTGTTGCTATGACCACAGATTCACCTAAGCGTTCTACCTTTAAGTTTAATCGAGCTACAACTGATGCAGCAATAAAAGAAATGGAGGCACCGCTATCAAATAAGACAACTACTGGATCATCGCCGATAAAGATAGTACCTTCGATGGCGCGGGGGTCTTCTTCCACATTATCTGGTGGAGCCATAGCGTAGAGACGTCCTTGTTGCTTTTGGTTTGGATTTGGTGCTTCTCTCTTCTGCATTTGAGGACGGGCTGCTACAGGTGGTCTGGGTGCTTAATTTTGCTGTTGTGGTTGACTCCCCTTAGGCTGGGAGGCATTCTTCTCATCTGCAGCCTTCTTGAAACAATTGATGGCCTTGTGTCCTAGCTTTCCACAGTAGTGACAATTGAAGGGGTCCCGGTTCTGTTGCTGATTGGTTGGTGCAAGTCTTGGCCTCTTGTCAGGAATGGAAGGTGGGTTTGGTATTGCTCTGCTTTTCTGGCCTACTTGTCTTGTTTGATTTCGTTGCTGGATATAGCGTTCAGTGTCTTTCTCAGCGATCATTACTCGATCTATGATCTCTTCATAAGTACGTAGCTTCAATATGCTAATCTTTGACCGAATACTAGGCCTCAAGCCTTCTTGGAACTTGTGGATCTTATAGTCCAGGTCTTCTACTGCTGATGGTAGGTAACTTGATAACTCAGTAAATTTATCTTTATATTGGGCTACGGTAAGGTTACCTTGCTCTAGTTTCAGGAATTCAGACATCTTCTCTTTCCTATATGCTTCAGGGAAAAACTTGTCACAGAACTTGGCATGGAAAGTGTCCCACGTCCACTGGAATCCTTCTGGGACTCTTCTTTTTGCTGCCTGCCACCAAACGTAGGCCGCCCCCTCTAATAGGTATGTAGCTAGGGTCACTCGGTGTTGCATGGGGCAAGCCAGGGTGTCAAGTGCCTTAGCCACTTGCTTGAGCCAATAATCCGCCTTGGTAGGGTCAGGGTTTCCATGGAACTTCTCAGGATGTAGCTTCAGGAATTTCTCAATCAGGATGGTTTCTTCAAGAAGCATGAACCGAGGTTGATTTGGCGGAGGAGCCTGTCTAGGTGCTAGGGATACTTGAAATGTTTCAGGTTGATTTTAGGGTGTTGGTGTGGTTGTCTAAGTTTCCACTGGAGGCGGAGGTGCGGTTTGAGTAGAGGTTGGAATCGGAGTTTTGCCAGGGGTCACGATCGTTATCAGTTGTTCGAGAGTGGCCTGGTGTCGGGTTTGTTGCTCATGCTGTTGGGCATGTTGTTGCTGAATGATACCGGTGAGACGATTGGGTGCGCCTAACATAGCTTCCCAAGGTTGTAGAGCATTAGAGTTTCCTCCCACTAAAGTCATTGGTGGATTTGTATTATGACTCGCAGTGTTAGCCATGGATGGTGACTCAGGCTGGGGTGAGGCCGCGGAAACGTTTCTTGAAGATTTTCTCTTAGGGGCCATCAAGCTGAAAATAAGTGTTCTATAGGTTAGAGGGCACTTCTAAGGTGAAAACTAATGAACTAAAATTAGAAAGTTAGAGTTAGAGGTTCACCTAGCTCGTAGTTTGGGAATCTGATACCCAGGACCTGATTGCACTCTCGGATTTTTTTCTCTCAAATCGAAAGTTGTTTTCCTCTGAAATTTGAAGGGTAGATAGATGATTAGGTGGGGAATACCTCAAATGTTTCTAAGAATAAAAATCTCATGATAAAGTATAGTTCTGACCCCCACAAGTTTAAAAAATGTAACAGATCAACAGACTTTTACACAACATATGTGCTATTGCCAGAATTTTCCTGATTTAATTACACATCGGATTGATCTGAAATTTTATAAGGATACTGGGGACTGAGTTAGGAATCGTTAGAAAAATTTATAAAATTTTCTGAGATCTAAAAATTCATTTTCTAATGTCGGAATTACAGATGGGTCTAAAAATTTGCCCTAATTGAAATAATTAGAAATAAAATAGTTACTCCTAATTATTTGTGGAGAAAATTCACAAGATTCAATGAATCAATGATTCAAATATGGGGAATAGATGAGAGCCCCAAATATTTAAAAAAAATGAAAATTTCTTTCCAAAAAATCCTAAAATGTTGAGATTTCTAAGTTCCACGACTACCCTAGTAAATTTCAAGGAACCTAAGTGTGGGTCTCTAAGTTCATTACATACCATTAATAGGATTGAATCTAAATGATTTGTCTCTAGTCATTGGGGACCTAAGCCCTAAGATGAGTTAATTATGATATGGATTTAGGCTTCTTGCCCAGAGGTCCCATTTTGCTCTGATACCAACTTGTAACCCCCCAAGATTTCGGCTCCCGTGTACATCACGACGGCCGAATTCCCAAGGTTATTTGGAATGTGTGAGGGTTATACCCCTTACATAATTTTCACACAAACATGCACATTTCATACTATTTGGAAAACATGAGCAAGACAGTGAAACCAAACTTATATATTATTTCATTAACTAAATTAAATCATCAAATCATGTAACCATCATTCAATCAAACACCATGTTCACAACTACGTCCTCCCATTGGGACTTATTACAATTTCAAATACTAAATAAATGCTAGAACTATGAATGACTATGCGGTCTCGTCTTCCACCATCTGCTCCCACGAGCCATCATAATCGTCTCCTTGAGGCTCGGACTCCTGAGGATCGTTACCTACATGTTCTAAATTATTTCCACAAAACACCGTCAAAAGCGGCATAGTGAAGAACTACTTTAAGGTTAAAAATAATAATCGCATAAAAATCATAACAAAACATCCATTATTCTTTCTTAATGTAATGCATGATAATGCATGACCCAACGTAGGAATCCTTAGACATGCCGCCAGGGGTTTTGGGACACGCAAGCCCATAATTTTGCCCGACCACGTGAGAAACGGGACGCTCATAGCTCAAATCTACACGTGACAGTATATGGGAGAAGTAGGACGCTCTAGCCTATTCTCAATTCCATACACCCACATGGAGCCACGTGCATGCATGAATTGGCCATTCTTTATTATTATTACCAATTTACACCAAGCCACTTATCGTCTAACCAACCTTTGGTACTACCACATCCTTCCTTATGGTTCATCACTCATCAAAATAGTCGTAACCGACGCATCACATCCTAGGATGGCGGCCCGTACTACTAAGCTTCATAACAACCATACTCAACTATCGTCTTATGGAGATCCTTAACAACTTTAAGAATAATAATAATAATAGTAGTAATAAATGGATTTAACAACTACTTAATCGGGCGATCTTGATACCACCACCACAGATCAGGGTGACCACTTAACCGGACAAGCTAAAAGCATCATCTCAGGTTAGGGCAACCTCTTAACCGGGTGTTCCGATATTCATCACCACAGATCAGGGTCCATCCATATATATAAAAGGAATATAGCAATATAAGAATCTCCATTAGACAATCACAACTATTCTTTATACAGTATAGAAAGAAAGGTGGTCCCTTTAAAGATGGTTACACAGATCTCATATGTGCAACAAACATAATTCTATTCCTTACTAGTTCTCTAAGTCCAATGAATATCCTCATCACCATGAGATGGAAAAAGTATCTAAAAGAATTCATATTTAGCTAACAAAGGAGAGAATAAATAAACACATGTAAACAAAAACACATAAGAATTATCAACCTACAAAACATGAAATTATTAATCCGATCTTAAAGGAGTTCTCACCTTATGATCTTCGACTTATTAGAGATATAAGATGATGAAATAACAGTAAGATGGTACTCCTTCTCTCTCTTACCTCCCTCTCTCTCTCTCTCTCAAATTCGTGGGTGGGGGTCACCTTTGGCTAAGAGAGGCCCTGTATATAGAGGTAGGGTTGGAATTAGGGTTTGGAGGTGCGTAGTAGAAATATGAAGAGGGATGTGCATGCGAGGTCTTGTATAACAACCTCTCGAGATGGGTTTCTCAAATCTTAATATTCGGATGATCTTTGATCAATTCCAATCCGTTTATCTTATCAAGCTCGAAGAGTAGAGTCAGCATACGTAAATTTCTTGATGATCCACATTCTAGATTGGCCGATCCTTAAAAATAGCCTAACGGGTGCTAAAATGGGCTATATCTCAATTAACGGTCTACGCTTGATGATCAGGGCCCAAATTTTGAAAAAATATGTAGTCATGATAGGCAAACAATTGTACAAAGTTTAGTAGTTGATTGATGGTGAGGAATGCCTAGATCTGAAATTCTAACTTTTGGCGGAAAAGGAAGGGGCTGGCTTTGTGGTTCAACGGTGTAGGATTGTAGATCGGGGTCCAAATTTTGTGTAAACTCGTAGTCATATGAGTATAATGGGTGGTCCAAATTTGAGAAGCGATTGATGGTGAGAAGTGGGTAAATTGAAAGGTTCAAATTTGAGAGGAGTTGGTAACTCGTTAATTTCTAGAACGGGATAACTTCGCGCATAAGAAAGAAGCTTATCAATGTGGGCAATCAAATCACACTATTGGTCCATGATAAAGACGATCCAAGTCACTCATATGAAGAGAAATATTCGACTACGACTAACCATCTACTTTCCTTACTCGATGGACATGAAAATCAAGGGTTAAGGGCTGATTTAACAATTGGACCACTTCTACTATGATTTAAGGGCTGAAATTTCATGTGTATGGTTAATATGTGCCCAAAAGCTCAAATTCAGGATTTTGCGTGAAAGTGATCGTCAGAAACTATAATACTTAAAAATGGCATCTTAACTTAAGTTTAACTAATGGCATTTTTGTAATTTTTACAAATATTCGAGTTTAATGAAATCTAACTCTTCTACATTGTTAATGAGGTCATTATAAGCAACTTTAATAAAGGGTACTCCATATGATCTCTTACGGATGTCCCGTTATTTGAATTTTAATATCAATGGCCGGTATTTAATATAAAAAAATAGAAATAAATTTCAAAAATTTTTAAAATAATTACAGTAAATTTGGGGCGTTACACTTCTCCCCTTGAGTTCTTTCTTCTTCTTTGATTCATCTTGATGCTGTTGTAGAATAAAGTTAGTTGTCGAAGAACTCTGAATACCCAAGACCTGCGAGCGCCTCCGACAACGTAAAGTCGTGACCTAATCATTCGACTAACGAGCCTATATGGTCGTAGCTCATATATCGCATAGACGCATCCCTATACATTCTTAAATATACGAGCAGGGTTGGTCGCTAGTCGTAGGATGTGAGTAGCCCTGATCTCAGGTTGTTAAGTGGGGAGACCCCCATTATGCGACCAGTCCTGGTCGCTGGTCATCGGACGAGGACATTCCCATTATGCGAGTTGTCCTGATCTCTGATCTTTGAGAAGGACGTCCCCCGTTTTATAGTGCCAGCAGCCCGTATGGGCCGATTTTGGCTTGTTTCTATTTGTAGCTCCGAACCACGAGAGATCCCCATCAAGAGACGCAATCGGATAAACGTCTAAAGTGGTTATGTTATCCCCTTATCTAAGGGTTAACAAGATAAGCACCTAATCCCCTGAAAGCAGGAATGATCTTATTAGCTTGCATAACAGACTGGATCACCCGGATCTGTATAAATAGATGACCCTATTGATGATAAAAGTATGTAATCTCGAAGCCCACGTCTCACACTTCATCTTACTATCAAGTCCCACTTGACTTAAGCTTCGGAGGGCCAACGGCCAAGTGCCGACCACCCTTAGTTTTCTTCTTTGGCTTTCAGGTCTAGAGGGGAGCTCACTTAAAGAAGGGGGAATACTTGGGAGGGACCTGTTACCAAAATCTGACGTTAACAGATTGACGCCGTCTGTGGGAACATGAATTCAATCCGCTCTCATCACCGCCTGCCACCTTCCACTATGCCTCCTAAGAAGACGACTCATCCCTCTGCCTCAAGGTAGACGTTACCCCACCTAGGGCTATCAACGGCACGGATCTTGATCCGTATCCGATCCGATTTAATCGGATTCGGATCAATAATCGGGTAATCGGGTCAGATACGGATATCCAAAGATGATCCGTTTATTATTCGGGTCGGATTCGGATCGACCGTGATCCGGCCCGTTAAGAACCCGATCCGATTAAAGATATAATATAAAATAAATAAATGTAGGTTTCAAACTTTCAATGGGCCGGGCGGGCCTGAAAATCAAATTTTACACAGGCCTTCACCATGTTCAAATTTCAGGCCGAGACCTACCCAGGCCCGGACCATTGATAGCCCTTGTTCTGTTGTTCAAAAGGGGGAAAAAAAAAAGAAAACAGAAAAGAACCCTAACCTGCGGCGCTGCCTCTCTGCTCGAGCTCGACCGAGACGGCGAGACCGACGACTGTAGTCTGCAGTGGAGTCGCGGAGAGCAAACTGCTCCTCTCCTCGCCTCCTCACCGACGACGGACCTCACCTCCTCTCCTCGCCAACGACGGACCTCACCTCCTCTACTCGCCTCCTCACTGACGACGGACCTCACCTCCTCTCCTCGCCGACGATGAACCTCACCTCCTCTCCTCACCGACGACGGACCTCACCTCCTCTCCCCTCCTCACCTCTGTCTGCCTCTTCTCTCTACGCACCACCACCGCACTAGCATCGCACCTCTCTGCTTCTGTCTTCTCCGATCATCTCGCCGTCTCGCCGTCTTGCACCATTTGCTAATCTGCCACTACCAGGTGAACAGAGCTCTCTCTCTCTCTCTCTGCCAAAATTGTTGGACGTTTAGGAGATCAGAACCACTCAACGGACGAGGTCGCCCGTGGATGGGCCAACTCACCATTTTATTTTTCTCTCAAATGATCGACACTTGCAGGCCACAGGTTTAACGGTTAGGATCAGCCAGTAGAGGCAATTTCTATGGCTCATTTTGGGTAGGGTCCCACGGGATAAGGTCCAAATCTCATGCACCCAAATGAACGGTTTCTCATGTCAACGTCCCAGATTCCCCAGACCTCTTAAACGACATATGGGCCACTATTATCCATCTGAACCATTCATTAATTGAGCAAAGCCATGAACACCACTCAGATGATCCTAACCCTTTGAAAGGGCCAATGATCCTAGCACTTCTTTGAAAGGGGCTAATTTGTTACAATTATCCGTTTACAGGTCACAAATCAAATGTCTAGAATCATCAATAAAAACTGTTACTTTAGAAGCATAAGAAATAGAAAGTGGGTTCTGTTTGGTAGATTCTCAAGATAACGATTTTTGTTTCTCCTGTCAATCTTGACTGTCTATTTTCACGTCATTGTATATGAGAATTGATCACTTGCAGCTGCATGCACAATAATTTGTCTTCCCTGACAACATGGCATTCATGTATAACATCCATACAATGAAATTGGTAGGCCCCAACATATGATCAACATAAAAATCAAGCCATTTTGCACATCAATGGGCCATATTGCTCGCCTAATTTTTATGTAATTATTTTTTTCATAAATTGTAACTCACATCTCTAATTTTTCTCCAAACCCATTCTGATAGATGGCTCATATCCCACATATGGATATGAACTTGAGTTTGTTTTTCAATAGACCCGTCAGGTGTGCCTATAACACATGTATATAGCAATTAGAAAGGGTTAGTTTTTTTATAATTTAATTGGAAAAGGGTTGCATGCATTAAGTAGGTATTTTAAATTCAATTCTTAACTTGTTAATCCTTTTTTTTTGGTCATGTGAATTAATATAATTTTCTAATTAGAATATGTAATTTATAGGTATTGTCACTTGAAGAATGACTGAACCTCTATCCACTCATTCCTCAACTCCTACATCTGCTTCTAATCCTGATTCTATTGATGGGCATGAGGATGCTGTTAATATTTCATCAACTTCTGAAACAAGGCAAAGAAAATTAACTTCGAAGGTGTGGAATGATTTTGACAAAGTGGTGTTACCAAATCATGATGTAACAGTCATCTGTAAGCACTGCAAGAGAAAGTTTGTAGGGGCAAGTAGTAAGGGGACAAGTCATTTACATAACCATATTCAAAGATGTTCAAGAAGGTCACAACCCAATATTGCTCAACAACTGCTATCAAAATCAGTAGACGAGTCAATCGTCAGACTTAAGAATTTTAAGTTTGATCAAGAAAGAAGTCGAATGGATCTTGCTAAGATGATTATCAAGCATGAGTATTCATTTAACATTGTTGAGCATGAATATTTTAAAAGATTTGTGAATAATCTTCAACCCTTGTTCAAGCTTATTTCACGTAATACAGTAAAAAGTGACATTATCAAGATCTTCAATGATGAGAAGGAGAAGCTCCATCAGTATTTTGAAAAACTTGATAGTCGGATTAGTCTTACTACTGATATGTGGACATCTGATCAAAACATTGGGTATTGTTGTTTAACATCTCATTTTATCGATGAAGAATGAGAGTTGCAAAAGAAAATTATTGGTTTCGTAGTTGTGGAATGTCCTCATGATGCTGAAACACTAAATAGAGTTGTCATGGATCTTTTATTATCATGGAACATTGATAAAAAGTTATTTTCAATAACTGTAGACAATGCATCTACCAATGATGCAATGGTAAGATTACTTGCGAGTGGGTTATGTGATCGATCATTGCTTCCATTAGGTGGGGAACTATTTCATGTACGTTGTAGTGCACATATACTTAATCTAATGGTTCAAGATGGCTTGCGTGAAGTATCTATATTGTTGCACAAAATAAGGGATAGTGTGAAATATGTGAAGTCGACTCCCAATAGAAAGCAAAGATTTCAGAATGCATTAAATCAAGTGAAGTTGCAAGGTAAAAGAGGAGTGAGCATGGATGTTCCTACAAGATGGAACTCCACTTATCTCATGCTTGAAAGTGCTTTGGAGGTGAAAGATGCATTTGATCGTTTAGTTCAAATTGATAGAGACTACAAGACAAATCCGTCTGATGATGAGTGGAAAACTGGTCGTGTCATATGTGATTGTTTGAAAATTTTTTATGACACCACAAATACATTCTCAAAAACCAAGTCCCCAACTGCTAATATATTTTTTCCAGATGTCTGTGAAATTTATACAAATTTACTTGAATGGGAACGAAGCGAGCATGATTATATTCGTTTGATGGTGGATAAAATGAAAACTAAGTTTATGAAGTATTGGGATCAATGTAGTTTGGTATTGGTAATTGCAGTAGTCTTTGATCCACGATTTAAGATGGAGTTGGTGCGTTACAGTTATGAAGAAATTTATGGTGTTCATGCTGATGGCCATATTAGTAAAGTTCGTTATGCTCTAATTGATCTCTACTCAGAGTATGCTGGCCAATCTTCTTCCTCCTTGGTTGCTAGAGATTCTCAATGTGCTAATGCCTTATCTTGTAGTGATGTTCAAGAAGAAAAAAAAAAAACAAAAAAGATTAAAGCATTTGGCAAGTGGATGTCTGAAAGAGGAAGCTTTATATCTTCAGAAAAGTCAGAGTTATATTTATATTTGGAAGAAAGGTTGTTTCCTAAAGATATGGAATTTGATATATTATCATGGTGGCGGATTAATAGTCCCAAGTTCCCGACAATTTCAAAGATGGCCCGTGATATTTTATCCATTCCAGTATCTACAGTTGCATCCGAGTCAGTATTCAGTACAGGAGGTAGGGTAATTGATCAAACCCGTAATTCCTTGCTTCCAGAGACTATAAAAGCTTTGATATGCACACAAAATTGGTTACCACTTCATAAAAACAAAGGTGAGTAATTTATTTAAGTTTAATTCATTGAATTTGTCATTTTCATTAATGCATCTATATCTTATTCAATGCGTTGATGTATGACTTGTAGAATCAAATGAGGCCACTTGTACTAAGTCAAAAGAACATGCAAAGGAGGCCATTTAAAGTTGTCGGGCTATCATCTCTTTAAAAGAGGTAAAAAAATTATTTGTACATTATCATCTCTTTAAATTTTTATTATTTTAAAAAGATCTCTATTTTATATTCCAACATTAATTCACGCTTATTTTGTTGTAGGTTTGGTTGTTTTTGGAGCATATTTGGATGATGGATGATGAATGATGGACTTGATGGATGGATGATGGACTTGATGTGGAGATGAATTACCTAATTGATGACTTTTAATATTTAACAATGATGTTTTGTATGAACTATATAGTTTATGACTTTTATGGACTTGTATGTGGATGTGGTTATGTTATGTAGCTATGTGGTTATGTGGATTGATTTGTTTAATGATCGGTTTGTCCATTTGGATAACTAGTTTGGTATGAATATTAATTTTAATGCTATTTTAATAACATTTCATTGTTTTTTTTTTAGAAAAAGAAAATGTGGCAAGAGGATGAAAGATTATCAAAGAAACAAGTTACAAAGGTAAGGTTTTTATTTTTATTTTTACTTTTGGATATTCTTCCCACTTTCTCTCCATCTTTACAAACATAAGTTTCCCATTCTGATTTCCAAACACCATCAATTGCTTGTTTTGGACTCAAAATCAACTTGGGTTTTACAAGTTTTCCTCTCCTTTGGGTTTTACAAGTGTTTGTTATGAATTTTTTCCAGGTGACAAGATGGGCCTTCCAAGACCACCAGCATTTCTAGACCCGTCTGTAGATGAGGATGTGATATTACTACAACAGCAACTAAGGGTAAGGTGCATAGACCATGCATAGTTAGGTCACCTCATTGATCTTGCATAATTAGTCACCTCAATGAATTTGCTAGCGTTTTGATTTTGATACTATCTAAAAGATAGAGAGAGGGTTCTGCTAGCCAAATGGAGGATAACTTTGCTTGCTCTCTTGTGGTCCATTTGGATTGAAAGAAATGATTGCTGCTTCTGTAATATGCAAGGTTTTGCTGTAGAGTTCAGTAATTGGGTGGATTTGTCTATTAGGGAGTGGGCTCTTTAAGTTGTATGTAGGGGTTTGGTTTTGGTTGGGCTGGGCCCTCTTGTTGTATTTTTGGTTTGTTTTCTTTTCTTTCCCTTTCTTTTTATTTGTCTTTTATTTGTCTTTCTCCATTGTTTGGCTTTGTTCTCTTTTTCGGCCTTTAGCCTTGATAACATTGCACCATCTTTCACAAAAAAAAAAAAAAAAATGCATTTAATTGGCACAAATCTGGTTTGTCCATGGAGGGCGAAGTGAGTTTTCAGAAGTCTTTAGTTTGGTTAGGTAAGTATGTTGTTTACCAAAACATACTGATCTGTTGAATCAGTAGAAACCGAGCTCAGCTACTTGACGAATAAGTAACTTAAGCAAAATGACTTCCAATCTAAATGGTCCCTAAAAATCTTGAAGCTGCATATACCTTACACTAGACATTATTTAGCTTTCGCTTCACACTTTGTAGGGGTTAATGCTACGTGCATGTGTGGATGAAATGTGTGCCAAATAGCATGCACCTTGAATCATAAGATTGCACGTGGATGGCATGTGTTTGACATGTGGTATGCTTATGTGTTGGTGTGTCTTGCTTGGCTGGTAGTGGTTGGGTGTCATGGACATGGACATGATATGGTGTGAGACCATGAGAAGTGGGGCCCTCCACCAATGAAAGGACTCCTTGGGTGTATGTCTCTAAGACAAATTGGTGTCACCAAAAGACAATTCATTACAAGGAGGAAGAATGAGATCAACAAAAACTCATTTAGGAGAGTGAAACATCCCTCCTGACTCTCGAGTGTAGGACCATGAACAGGAAATGCTTTGAGAGTAGCATTCTCTATGAGTGTTAGGGGAGTTGACAGTAGGAAATACTTTGTGAGAGTAGAAAGGACATTATGAGAGTAGAGAAATCGTTGTCAAAATTTTGCATCATTTTGGCCCATCCATCTTGAAGTTTTTTGGGTTGTGCCTTGAACCAAGCAAAGTTTATGTGCAACACATTTGGGTTTGGTGTATTTGGAGGCGGAATTGCCTGAACCCATTTGCATTATGCAGTTAAAAGTGTAGATGGGGCAATTGTTGTCTTAAAGAAATTGGTCATCTGTGACTCAAAGCCAGGAAGATTTATTCCTACAATTTTTCATCTTCCCAAAATTTCATTTATTTTTCAAACACATCCACACTCTCTGTGTAACAGAAGCTTGTTGATATGGTTACATGGTCCTTGTGGTATGCCCTCAGAGGGTATTTTATTTTGTGTTCTCACCTATCATTTCTCCTACTATGTTTTTCTTCAGTTTGAATGGATATGTATTTGTTAAAGGCCGAATCCTGGTTCCATGACTGTTTCCTGTTTTCTCACTTTTGATAATTACTGTGTATTTTTTTATATTTATAGTCGTCTTACCTGTTTCTTTTACTGTTAAAATGTCTACAAGCTGAAGTTTGTTGATAATTATATTATATAACATGTTTCTTCATGAGAATCTGTTCTTTGTGGTTATGCCATCTCTCATTGTTGCTGTTAGGAGAAGAATTTAATTGTGGTTTCTTTTATCTGATCTTTGCAGGTCATGTGCAGGTTCCTACTGATCAAAAGCTGCCCTCTCTCTATCTTCTAGATAGTATTAATGATCCTGGCCCATTGGCAGCCCTATGGATTAAGGAACTCCCTTAGCAACGACAGAGGCTACGATCCTGGCCCATTGATTATATCAAGTACTGACTTGGAAACCTTGCTGCATTTAGTTTGCACACAGGAAATGCGTGCTAGCGATGGTGCAATGAAAAATGAGATATAACCTGTGAGATATGCCATCAGGTTAGTCCACAAATTTACAACTGTTGTACTCTCTCAGAATCTCTGCATGCAATAAATGTACTATATGTTATTGCTACTATATATCTACAAATAGAGGCTTTTCTAATTCAGCCTGGTTGCAGACTTGCAGTTTCTAATTCAGCTTGTTACATTTATTAGTTGCATAATTTTCAGATATCAGATCATATTCGGATATCGGATCATATTCGGATATCGGGTCGGATCATATTCGGATCGGATACGGATTTCAAAAATTTCTAAACGGGTTGGGTTCGGATCATACACTTGTGATCCGAATCGGATTCGGGTCGGATTCGGGTCGGATACATCCTTAATCGGATCGGATATGGATCATCACTAATCCGGCCCGTATCCGACCCGTTGACAGCCCTAACCCCACCAGACATCCTTGAACCAACTCCCAACCTCCCTCAAGCTGCTTCGACAAGGATTCCTCCAGCGGAGCCCAGCCTACCTTTGCAAAATCCATTCCAAGATATATCTGATGGCTTCGATGGTGTTATGCATTTCGTCGGAGATACACTCCTTACCCTCAAAGCTGGACTTCAAACCCTATCTAATCGCTTTGATCAGCATTTTCCCGAATCGCAGTAACCACCAGAAGGACCGCCATTACAATCTGCACCGGCAGCTTCCAGGCATTCCGCAAGTGAGCCATGAGCTCAACGAGATCCTGCCTTCAAATCGTATGCCCCCCGACAATCAAACCCCAGTCCAACATCCACAATCTATCCACTCCAGCACCTCTCGACAACGACGACCTCAAGAATCTGGTGTCGAAACGTCGAGTTATACTTTACCTTGGGAGGAGATCTTAGGAGAATCGAAGATCGTTTTGCCGATATGGAACAACGATATCAATCCAACCTCCAACCTCCCACCTTCTGCTTTTGCATCAATCCATCGAGCTGAACCCCCCTTCACTCGCGAGGTAATGGAATCTTCCTTGCCTAAAAAATGTCGAACGCCTAGTATCGTTCCATATACCGGTATCGTTGATCCTCTCGAACATTTGGAGACGTATAGGTCTCTCATGGAGCTAGAAGGATATATTTCGAAAATTATGTGCAGGGCTTTTTCCTTAACCTTAAAAGATGCGGCGCGTACATTATTTCGTGGCCTAAAACCTCGGTCTATAGAATCTTTTTCCCAATTATCGGATCTCTTCCTCTCTCAGTTCATGGGAAGTATCCGTACAAAAAAGCCTGCGTCTCATCTATCGGATCTGAAGCAGCAACATGGGGAAACAATTAAAGAGTTCACAGTCCAGTTTACAGCAAAAGCCGTCCAAACTGAAGGTTATACTGAAGACAAAGGCCTCATTGCCCTTATAGCAGGAATCACGAGTGAGAAATTTTGATTCGCTTTAGATTAAAACCCTCCTAAAACCATGACTGAATTCCAGGCTAAAGCTAAAAAATACATTAATGCTGGAGAGGTCACTCTGGCTCGTCACGGTATACAAGGGAAGACAAGCAAGTCTGAGGAGATCTCTTCCTTCGATAGGAAATATCGGTGTGATTGGCGGGATCGCTCCCCTAAGAAGCCTTACTCCGGTAAATATCGCAACTACACGCCTCTCAATCAGTCTCCTGAAAATGTATTAATGGAGATAAAGCATAAATCTTATGTTAAACGGCCTCCAAGGATCAAATCAGACTCTGAAAAAAGAGACAAGAGGAAGTTCTGTTACTTCCATAAAGATCATGGGCATAATACCCAAGATTGCATATCTCTAAAAGATCAAATTGAAGCTCTCATTCGGAAGGGACATCTCCGGGATTACATTGCGCGAAAGGATCGGTCGCCTAAAAGAACCGATACCTCATCACATCAAGGACGAAGAAAAAAGTCGCTGTGACATCATCCTCCATAGGAAGATGCGGAACCTACAGGTGAGATTCGGACCATTGCTGGAGGTCCATCTTGCAGAGGAGATTCCCAAGCCTCTAGGAAAGCATATGCTCGGAAGGCGTGTCAGAAGCCTCAACACATTTATTGGCTAGAAAAATTGTCTAATATGCTAAGTCCTAGCCATCACCCAATTTCTTTCTTTCTTGAAGATGCTGAAGAAATTCATTTCCCTCATGAGGACTCCATCGTGGTTGTATTAAAGGTATCAAATTATTTAACTCATCGTATTATGTTGGATATAGGTAGCTCTGCAGACGTCCTTTATCTGGAAGTTTTCAATAAAATGACGCTTGCTAGAAATTTACTCAAACCTATCTCCACCCCCCTTGTTGGCTTCCGGGGCGAAGTTGTAACACCAGAAGGGAGCATCGACCTTCCTGTCACCTTCGGAGAAAGTCCGGCCAAAATCACTGTCTTCATCAACTTCCTAGTGGTCGATCGAAAATCAGCATACAATGTTATCTTAGGTTGACCCTCGCTCACCAAAATAGGAGCAGCTCTACACCCCCGTTATCTATGTATTAAATTCCCTACTCCAATCGGAGTCGGGGTAGTGCGAGGGAACCAAAAGGAAGCTCGAGCGTGCTACGAAATCGCGGTGCAAGATCGAAAAAATGTCCAAGCAGCTCCTATCATGACGATTACGGGAGACCAAGCGAATTCCCTGATAGCAACAGCATTGGACCCGAGGGAGGACGCACATCAATCAGGAACTCCCGGACAAGAGACAGTTGAAATCCATCTATCTAAACATGACCCCTCCCAGAAGGTCCACATCGGATCGTCTCTAAGCTGTATCTTTCGAGCAAAACCGACCAATTTCCTGGTCAAATATCAAGATGTATTCGTCTGGTCTCATGAAGATATGCCAGGTATTGACCCCAACGTTACGGTCCATCGTCTGAGCGTTGATCCGAAGTACAAACCCATTCATCAGTGTCGACGGGCGTTCACGGCTGAAAGACAAATGGTGATTAAAGTTGAGGTTGAAAAATTATTGGCATCAATTTCGTCAAAGAGGTTGACTACCCAGAGTGAGTTGCGAACGTGGTCCTTGTTCGCAAAGTCAACGGTAAGTGGAAAATGTGTGTTAAATTACTCCGATCTGAACAAGGCGTGCCCGAAGGACAGTTTCTCGACTCTCCGCATCGACCAACTAGTCGATTCAATAGCGGGACATGCCCTGCTCAGCTTTATGGATGCTTATTCTGGTTACAACCAAATCATGATGCATCCACCTGATCGTCAAAATACTACCGTTATCACTGATTGAGGCCTATATTGCTATAAAGTAATGCCTTTCGACCTCAAGAATGCGGGGGTCACCTATCAGCGTTTAATCAACAAAATGTTTGCTGCACAAATCGACAAGACTATGGAGGTTTATGTCGATGACATGCTTGTAAAAAGTGTCGTCGCCAATGATCATCTCGCAGATCTCCGGGAAGCCTTTGATCTGATGAGGAAGTATCAGATGGAGTTAAATTTAGAAAAATGTGCTTTTGGGATCTCTGTTGAAAAATTTCTCGGATTCATGGTTGGTCAACAAGGGATTGAAGCAAACCCTGAGAAGATTAAAGCCTTGATTGAAATAAAGTCTCCATCCACTCTCAAAGATGTTCAACGGTTGGCTGGTTACATTACATCGTTAAATAGGTTTATTTCGCGTGCTTCTGATAAATGCCTCCCCTTTTTTAAGCTCCTCCGCACTATTACAAAATCTAACTGGGTATGGACCCAACAATGCGAGGAGGCATTTCAGCAATTGAAACAATATATGAGCGCACCTCCTTTCTTATCCAAGCTTGTTCCACACGAGCAGCTTTTTCTTTATTTATCTGTATCTTCCACGACCATTAGTGCCACCTTAATAAGAGAAGACTTTGGGGTCTAGAGGCCCGTTTATTATGTCAGTCGAGCAATGGTGGATGCAGAGACTCGATACTTCGATATGGAAAAACTAACTCTGGCCTTAGTAACTGCAGCTCGAAAGCTACGACCCTATTTTCAAGCCCATTCTATATTGGTACCTACAAATCATCCATTAAGGTAAGTCCTTCAAAAGCCTGAGGTATTTGGGTGATTGACTAAATGGGTAATTGAGCGCGGCGAACATGACATTACGTTCTGCTCGCGAACAGCCACTAAGGTCCAAGCCGTCGCCGATTTCATTGCCGAATTTACATATTCGACCCTCACTGATTCTATTTCCAACAATGACCGTACGACCAGTGAATAGACACCCTGGTCGCTTTATGTAGATGGGTCATCATGCGCCACTGGCAGTGGAGCCGATTTGATCCTAATTGCTCTTGACAGATCACAATTCCAATATGCCTTACGCTTCGATATTCATGTCTCTAACAACGAAGCAGAATATGAGACCTTGATCGTTGGCCTCGAATTAGCGAATGTACTCGCGATAAAGAGCTTATTTATTTATAGTGACTCTCAGGTCATAGTCAATTAAGTGCTTGGTGAATTCGAGGCGAAAGAAGAGAGAATGACTTTGTATAAATCTCGAGTACTTATCCTCCTCGCAAAACTAAGCAAATATGAGATAATTCACATTCCTCGCAAGAAGAATAAGCTCGCAGATTCTCTAGCAAAGTTAGCTTCCGCACTAAAGTTCGATTTATGGCTACCTGAAATGGGGTGAACTCCCTCAGCTTAAATGGCGCACATAGAAATGATTTACTTATCTTTTTCAACTGATTGACACCTACTTAATATGAAATTGCGTCAGGTAGCCTAACACGACACCCTACGCATATGCGTGCGGAAGCTTGAGGAGCAACTAGAATTATGGCTAAACCTATAGGAGGGGGTGATTAGGACCTTATCAAATTCTTTTCGCCTACTTACCAGATTTAACAAATTAAGCTATGTAAGCGATAAACACTTCAGCTTCCAAGCCTAAGTGGGTCCAATTAATAGACTAGCAAAAGATAAAGCAATTAACAACCTAGTCTAATCAACTCATGTTGACTAGAGAGGATGGATCAAGAAGTGCTCAAGTCAACATGAGGTAGTGAAAGTACATCTTGTGAGTGTGGATGTGCCTATCAAGTGCTAAGCATACATTCCTAACTAAGCATACATAATTAACAATTAAACACAATGCATAAAGAGAAATGTGCTCAAGATCAATCACAAACACAAGGATGTATAGTGGTTCGACTACTTGTCTACTCCACTCCCGGTTCAAGTACTCAACCCCTTTGAGCACACCGGCATTCACTGGGGAGTTTAAATCTGGTTCCTCCCAACCAAGGTGTTTTAACTCGGATCCACCCAACCGGAGAGTTTACAGGTTCCTCCCAACCTACACGTTTGCACCCGTGTTGGTGGCTCCCCCTTGGAGACTTTGTTTTAGGCGTGACTAACGTGCCAAGGAACGGCTGACGTCCCTAGATTTTAGGCCCAACTAATAGGCCAAGGATCGACTGACGACCCCGGGGCGAGTTTGTCAAACAAACTCTACACTCAACTCCCACAGGGAATTGAGTGGATGGACTCTTAACAAGACAACCTTACTTGTCGGATTGAGCCCCTTGTTGCGCCGTCTTGGGTTGCTTCTTCTCGCTCTCCCGTGCTTGAATCAGCTCCCCTTGTACTCCCTCGATCGTTGACGCCGTTGCTTTGCCAAGGCTTCAGCTCCAAGATCAGCTACCTTGCATGTGATGCTCCATTGGAGATGCCCAAGGTGCTAGGGAATGGTGAAACCTCTACAAATGGTAGGAAATTGGTTTCCTAGAGGAATGCACCTAAATGGACTCCTAGGTAGTGTTTAGACAAAGGATATAACTATCATCAAGGTGTCTAAACCCTAGGAATCAAGAGGGAACAAGTCCTATTCTCAAGATGCCATTGAATGGCCCAAGCTTGTGATGAAAACACAAGGAGAATGGCTTGCTATAGGTTTGGGATAGAGCCTCTAATGATCTCTAGCAATGGTGGCTTCTATCTCCTCAAAATCCCCTCTCTTAGCTCAAAAATCGAATCCCCCTCTTAAATAGATTTTCTTCCAACGGTAAAAAAACGGGCAGATTCGTGCATCTCCGATTGATCGAAAAAAGTGTCCGATTGATCGGAGCCCAGTCCGATTGATCGGAGACAGGTCCGATTGATCGGAAATCTATCCAGAGAAGTCTCTGGAAGAAATTCCGATTGATCGGAACACTGTCCGATTGATCGGACGGCCCCTTCCGATGGATCGGAATACTGTCCGATTGATCGGAAATATGTCCAGTGAGTTTTCAATTTTTTCTGGGACAATTTCCGATTGATCGGAATTTCTGTCCGATCGATCGGAGTCCTATCGGAGCACCTATCCGATTGATCGGAGTCCTATCGGAAACTGCTGTTTGAGCCTTTTTTATTGCAGCAGCTTCCACCTCTTTAATTAGTCTAATTTATCATGTTTTTCATGGAGTTCTAAGACTAATGATGATGACTAAAGGTATACCTAGGTGGTGCAAGTCATCTAAGAGGTTATGGGTTAGGTTTTGGTCAAGGCAAGGCACACCAAGGCATCACTTTTACCTGTTTCTTCTTCTTTGATGCAGCCGGTCCGTCTTGAGTCTTCGTTCTTCGTCTTCATTAAGCTCAACCGACACTAGACCCACTGACCTAAGTAATTGACAAACAAGGTGCACTAGTATGCCATAGAAAAGTGCACTAACATAATAGAGGTCCAAGACTAATCATCTTAACCTTAAGTCCGTGGATCAACTGGCAAACATAAAATGCGATTCGAAAGCCATGGACTTGGATGTTTTGGGATCCTATAGGCTGTCTATATGCAACTTACCTTCCGAGCTTGATTTGGCTTGAACTTAAGTGTGGTAAGCTGCTTTGGTCTTCAAGTCTTGAGTCTTCAATCTTCATCGGGGCTCACGAGACTTGACTGACTCACCGATCACGCAATTGACAATACAATGCACAAATCAGTGCACTAACATCTCCCTCTTTAGTTAACCGGAGAATGATGGAGTTAGGGATCCGGTATCTCTCCCACAACTCATTTAATCATTCCTCCGTCATTATCGAAGGATACCCCGACGCAGAGTATCTCCCTGCAGGGACCCTTGCGTTGTTTGAGGAAGAAGAATCCGGAGTTGCATCCCCCAGAAGGACATCTTCATCGTCGGAATCTCTTGCCATTGTAAGGAAAATGAAATACCTCAAAGAAAGAATGATAGTCACGCCAGAGATAGACAGAATCAGGGAAGAAGAAGGAAGGACTCTTTTCTGAAATCTTCGATGAAACTTCGAAATGAAGAAACCTTCGCATGCTCCGGATATTTATAAGTAATCATTCCTTCAAGATTTTGGTGACACGTGACGACCCTTCGTTCGGCACGACAGTCGAACAGGCACGGTCATTAACTCCAGAGACACGTGGCGAGCGCCGTTTCATTTCCTCCTGGTCGAAAAGCTGCGGAAAGCTGGTGCTTATAAATGCTGGCTCAATCATGTACGACATCTCCTCCGAAAAACATATTAGGTGGTTACATGTGCGGACAAGTCCTACGCTTAACTTCTCAACGCCAAGGACTTGGGGGGCATCTGTTGTAGAATAAAGTTGATCGTTGAAGAACTCTGAAGACCGAAGACCTACGAGCACCTCCGACAACGTAAAGTCGTGACCTAATCATTCGACTAACGAGCCTATATGGTCGCAGCTCGTATATCGCATAGATGCATCCCTATACGTTCCTAAATATACGAGCAAGGCTGGTAGCTGGTCGTAGGATGTGAGTAGCCCTGGTCTCAGGTCGTTGAGTGGGGAGACCCCCGTTATGCGACTAGTCCTGGTCGCTGGTCATCGGATGAGGACATTCCCATTATGCGAGTTGTCCTGATATCTAATATTTGAGATTGACGTCTCCCGTTTTATAGTACCAGTAGCCCGTATAGGCCGGTTTTGACTTGTTTCTATTCGTAGCTCCGAACCACGGGAGATCCCCATCAAGAGACGCAATCAGATAAACGTCTAAAGTGGTTAGGTTATCCCCTTGTCTAAGGATTAACAAGATAAACACCTAATCCCCTGAAATCAGCAATGATCTTATTGACTTGCGTAACAGACTGGATTACTCGGATCTATATAAATAGATGACCCCATTGATGATAAGGTATGTAATCTCTAAGCCCACGTCTTACACTTCATCTTGCTATCAAGTCCCACTTGACTTAAGCTTCAGAGGGCCAACGGCTAAGTACCGGCCACCCTTAGTTTTCTTCTTTGGCTTTCAGGTCTAGAGGGGAGCTCACTTAAAGAAAAGAGAATACTTAGAAGGGACCTGTTACCAGAATCTGACGTTAACAGATGCTATGGGCGTTCTTCTATGAGATGATCCTCCATCAATTCCTTCACAATCAAATGATCATCCAGCAATCTATACTTACAAGATGGTGTCCTTCTGATCGCTCTTTCATACAGCAGCAGGTGTTGTCTATTTCATCAATCCGAGATCAGTAATTGTCTCCATCCGTTCATCAGCAACGTGTTGTTGTCCACTTGCTGGCCTGCAAGATCCGAGCGCCTTTGCCATCATCAGCAGACACCGCATCTCTGTCACGGTTGAGTAGGGCAGGCCAGGTGAATTGTGCTCTCATTCCATCTCCAAAACGGGCTAACTAGAACCGTCAATCAGTTGTAATCCACTTAAATGGGGCTGTTATGACAAGTGCAACACCCAATCAGCAACGAGTGTTGCCCATCCATGAATGTACATATCCTTTGCTTTATGGTTGAGACCGTTCATCAGGTGGACCGCACATGATACTTCAGCGCTGTTTGAGGCATTGATGAACTTACAACCTACTCTATTAACGCATGGCCCATCTGATTACTTTACGTCTCACCGGACTGGCCCACAGTCCATTTGATTGGCCTGTGGCCCATTTGATCAGTGCGCGACCCACCTGATTAATATACAACCCATCTGATTGGATTCATGGCCTAAGTTACCCAGCTTATAGCTCGTTCATGCGTTAGTCCGGATCATCATTAAACCAATGGCCCGGATCATCATCCTTCCGATGGAGCAGACAACCGTCCATTTGACGTTTAGATTGTAATTCATTTTAAATCCCAGATCATAGCCAGCTTGCAAGACATGGTATGGCTTGCACGCTGTCCAGACCTGGGTCCATCTTACATCCAAGTCATGGGCTATCTCCACAATTCACCCCTCGGCCCACTGCATGATTAGATCCACGTTACGGGTTTGGGCTGGGCTGAACTATCTCTGCCCGTCACGAGCTTGGGCCAGGTTTGGGTTTCGGTTAAAATTTGTGGGTTGGGCTTGGATAGAGCTTGGCCCGACCCTAACCCGGCCCATTGACACCCCTGTCGATTCCTTTGACGGAGTATGGAACGACCGACTCCGTTGGTTTCGTCCGCATCGGTTCAACAAAACCGTGCTGCTTGTTTTTCAAGTCTAAATAATGGACTTGAAGAACGATATCTAAGAGGCCAAACATGTCTACCGTCATCCCGTCATCCCGTCCAATCTAAACCCAGAAGAACTCCTGGAATTCATCCACTCCCAGATTGCCATATTCCAGGTTGATCGCAAGTGAGTCATGTTCCTTGTATAGATGCATAGGCTAGAACCCATGCCGTTGGCAACCGCGTGCATGAGGTTCTACGCTTCCTTGACCGTGTTGTGGCTAATGGAGGGTCTTGGGCGAGCAAGATGCATGGGCAGGAGTTAAGGCGCACGCATAGAAGGAGTTAGAGGAAATAAAGGCTATATAGGTCTAAACCTTGCTCCTCGGCCATGCCTCTTTTTATTTCTTGCTTTTCTTTCCCAATTCCGTTTGTTGTTTATTTATTTATTTTAAGTAATCGGCCGGAGGCCCACCTATCTTTTCATGTTAATAGAACTTCATCTTTGTACTTATAGAGTATATTTTCCTTTTTTCGAAGCAATAACTACCGTGGTGATGTGGCGATGAGATGAAAAGATGTACACGTCTTTCTAGGGAGCAACTCCTGATGCGGTCGCACATTCCAATTTCTTAGGAAATGGAAAGGTGCCTTGCATACGGTTGCGATGCATGCCTTATTTAGATAGCACTTAACGCCCTATCTCTTCACGCATCTTCCCAAGCCTCCTCCTTCCAACTCTGCATCATCCATGGCTTCCTCTTTCTTCCATACCTAGGCTAAAGACCTTTTAGGAAAGATCCTCTCCTGGAGTTGAGTACTTCGCTCAATCCTTCCTCCTCCGCGACCCATATCTCTTCATCAGGGATGCATCAACAGTCGCACAAGCTGATGACTCCCTAAAAGAGGTTCTGAATGTCATCACCAAACTCCAGAATCTTGGGGATACATTTTTCAAAGCCGACTCCTAGGTTGAAAAATATACCAAACTGATCAGGGAAAGGGCGGCCATGCACAAAGGGTTCAACACTCTCCCTGATCAATATGAGGTTGCTTGGAACGACCGCTTCTACTAGACTCGCCAACACCACTTTAACAAGGCAGTGTTATGGAAACTGAATCCAGCGCAAAAAGATGGAGGAGGACATTAAGGAAACATAGTGTCTCCACCCTGGGAGAGGCTGTTATAGCCCAAGATTTCAACTCTCGTGGACGACACGATGGGTCGAGTGTCCAGGTGTTAAATTAAACGTGTTTAGGAAAATATTCTTACACATCCCTTTCATTCACATGCATTTTTATACTTTCTTGGTACTCGTAGCATAATGACGGAAAATAAAATTCTTATTCTATAGATTTCTACTCTACATTCTCAAACATATTGTCTTAAATCCACACCAAGCATAATGTTCCACTTTCTGTTTCCCATGGAAGACTTATTATAATTTCATACGGAAATCAAACTATTTTAGAGAACAAAAATAAAGCAAATAAAAGTCATCTTCAAGCTGCTCTGGCTTCATCATCTGTCATTTGCTACCACGAACCTTCATATTCCTCATCCTGCAAGTTAGGTTCATCTAATGAATCGTCACTTGTAACATCTAGGTTGGTGTTTTAAAACACTGTCCCAGGAGGGAGTGAGTTGTTCGCGATCAACTCAGTGAGGGAATACCCTCTAAGATTAGCATAATAATATTCAAGCAACATAATCATACCCAAACAAAACATATATGAGAAAATCTTTTTTAATGCGATGCATGATATGCATGCTCTGGCTAAGGCACCTGTTATAGTCAAAATAGCGGTGATCGTATATTTTCACGATGTACTGATCCTGCGAGCAGTTTTATTCGACTCTCGAGATCATCTGCTCGCGTCTCGCATATTAGATATATACGGCGCACAGTTACCGAGTCTTCGAGTCCTTATGGTCATTAGTCGAATATTGGAAGGCGGGAGAAATAGTTCTCGACCTGCGAGTAGTCCTTCTCGTAGTCGTTAAAAGGCGTCACATCTTAATATGCGAGCAGTTTGTTTCGCGAGCAGCTCCTGACTTGTGAGTAGTTCTGACTACTGATGGTTAGCGATGACATCCCTAAGCCTATAGTACCAGCAGTCCGTATAGGTCGATTTTTGTCTTATCTTCGTTTACGGTTCCGTATCTCAAGGGATCGCTATCAAGGAACGTAGTTGACCAGATGACTAATTAGATTAGACTGTTCCGAGGATAAGCAGGATAAACATCTTATCCCATAAAATCAGTAGATGATCTCGGCGTCTTACGTAACAGAGTGGGACATTCAAATCTATATAAATAGATGGTTTTATCAATAAGAAGGTACACACTACTCAATCTCTAAACCTATGTTTCACAATTCGTCTTACCATCTCCAGTACCAGTACTGACTTTGCCATCAGAGGGCCAACGGCTGGACGCCGGCCACCCATAGTTTTTCTTCGTCTCTTTTCAGGTCAGGAGGAAGTCGTTAGCAAGGCAAGGTGAACATCTGGAGGACCCTGTTACAAAATCAGACGTAAACAGATTGGCGCCGTCTGTGGGAACGCAATTTGATCACCAAATTTAGCTATTCCCATCATCAAGCACGATGCCTCCAAAAAAGACAATTCATCCTTCCACGTCAAGGCAGACGTTACCTCCACCTGACATTACAGAACCGGTGCCCATCCCTCAAGCCACTTCGACGGGCATCCCTCAAGGAGATCCTAGCGTGCCGTCACAAAACCCGTTGTTTGAGGTCTCCGGAAGTCAAGAAGATGTCATGCGTTTCCTAGGAAACACACTTCTAACTCTCAATGCTGGGTTTCAAGCCTTGTCTAACCGACTTGATCAACATTTCCTGGAGCCTTAAAAGCTACCTTCCGGAGGGTTGCCGACACAGCCTATACCGATGGCTTCCAGGACACTCTGTGGACGAACCACAGGTCCAACCAAATCATCCTCCGTCGAACCGAATGCCAATCGGCAACCAACCCCCTATATTATTCCCACATTCCGTACATTCCAGTGCTTCCCGCCAACAACAATCTCATGGGTCCACCGTTAAAGCATCTGGTTATACTTTACCATGGGAAGGAGACCTCAAGAAAATCCATGATCGTTTTGATGATATGGAGCAACGATATCAGGTGAATCGACCATCAGCCGCTGTGGCGTCAATACATCGATCCGAGTCCCCTTTCACCAGCGAGGTCATGGAAGCACCTCTACCGAGAAAGTATCATACACCCGTCATCACCCCATATACAGGTACCGGCGATCCTCTCGAACATCTGGAAACTTATAGGTCTCTTATGGAGCTGGAGGGACATGGGTCGGAAATCATGTGTAGGGCCTTTTCCCTAACCTTAAAGGAAGCAGCCCGTACGTGGTTCCGGGGGTTAAAACCTCGATCTATCGGTTCCTTTTCGCAGCTATCAGAGCTGTTCCTCTCCCAATTCATGGGAAGCATCCGTACCAAAAAATCGGCGTCCCACCTAATGGATTTGAAACAGCAGCATGGGGAAACAATAAAGGAGTTTACAGTGCGGTTCACAACCGAAGCGGTCCAAACTGAAGGTTATACTGAAGAGAAAGGCCTCACCGCCCTAATAGCTGGGATCACCAGCGAAAAATTCAGATTCGCTTTGGATAAGAATCCTCCTAAAATTATGACAGAATTCCAAGCTAAAGTTCAGAAGTATATCAATGTAGAAGAAGTTGCATTAGCACGTCATGGTATACAGGGGGCAAGAAACGCAAGCCGGAGGAAGTCTCTTCTTCGGATAAGAAGTATAGGCTGCGATCGCTCTCCCAAGAAAGTCTACTCTGGTAAGTACCATAACTACACCCCCCCTTAATCGGCCTCCGGAAAAGGTGCTAATGGAGATCAAGCATAAACCATATGTGAAATGGCGCGCAAAAATCAAATCTGATCCTGAGAAAAGAGACAAGAGCAAGTTTTGTTATTTTCATAAAGATCATGGGCACACTACCCAAGACTGTATATCTTTGCGTGACCACATCGAAGCTCTTATTAGAAAAGGTCATCTTCAAGATTATGTTGTCCGACAAGGTCGCTCACCAAAAAGGGGGGAAGCCCCGCCACATCAGAAGATATCACCTCATCGACATACTTCACAAGAAGACGCTGAGCCTACCGGGGAGATACGGACCATCACCGGAGGACCGGCTTGCGGGGGAGATTCTCGAGCTTCAAGAAAAGCGTATACTCGTAAGGCATCCAAGAAGACCCATCATATCTACTGGTTGGAACGAACCCCCGATACTCCAAAGTCCAGCCATCCTTCGATCTCCTTCTCCCTCGAAGATGCGGAGGGAATTCACTTCCCTCATGAAGACTCCATTGTAGTCACGCTAAAGGTATCAAATTATCTGACTCATCGTATTATGGTGGATACAGGTAGCTCTGCTGATATTCTCTACTTGGAGGCTTTCAATAAAATGGCACTCGCCAGAAGTTTGCTCAAGCCAGTCTCAACTCCTCTCGTCGGTTTTGGGGGCGAAGTGGTGACACCAGAAGGAAGCATTGACCTTCCAGTTACCTTTGGTGATAATCTAGCAAAAACGACTATCTTTGTGAATTTCTTCATGGTAGATCAAAGGTCAGCATACAACGCCATTTTAGGGCGGCCATCCCTTAATAAGGTTGGGGCAGCTTTACATCCTTTATATTTATGCATGAAATTTCCTACACCGAATGGCGTTGGAGTTGTGAGAGGGAATAAAAAAGAAGCCCGATCATGTTATGAGATAGCTGTACAAGATTGAAAGAAAGCACAGGCAACTTCAGTTATGATGGTGACACAAGATTCGTCAAGTCCTCCGACGGCCGCATCGTTGGATCCGAGGGAGAATGCTCTCCAATCAGGAGCTCTCGGGGAAGAAACAGTGGCAATTCCTTTAATCGAAGGAGATTCATCAAAAGTCGTATATATTAGATCTTCTTTGACCGACGTCTTTCGAAAAAATCTGATTAGTTTCCTCACCGAATATCGTGATGTATTTGCTTGGTCCCATAGAGATATGCTTGGCATCGATCCCAGTATCATAGCACATCATTTGAATGTTGATCCGAAGCATAAACCCGTTCATCAGCGTCGACGTGCCTTCATTGCAGAAAGGCAAATGGTGATCAAGGCCGAGGTCAAAAAGTTGATTACAGTCAATTTTATAAAGGAAGTCGAATACCCAGATTGGGTCGCGAATGTGGTTCTCGTTCGAAAATCCAATGGCAAGTGGAGGATGTGCGTTGACTATTCTGATTTAAACAAAGCGTGTCCAAAAGATAGCTTCCCGACACCACGAATCGATCAACTGGCTGATTCGAAGGCGGGGTACGCCCTGTTAAGTTTCATGGACGCCTATTCTGGTTACAATTAGATTATGATGTACCCACCTGATAGCCAGCACACTGCCTTCATCACTGATCGAGGTCTGTATTGCTACCAAGTGATGCTTTTTGGTCTCAAAAATGCAGGGACCACCTATCAGCGTCTCATCAATAAAATATTCGCGGCACAAATCGGCAGGAATATGGAGGTTTATATCGACGATATGCTCGTGAAAAGCGTCATAGGAAAAGATCACCTTGCCGATCTTCGAGAAGCCTTTGATTTAATGAGGAAGTATCAGATGAAATTAAATCCAGAGAAATGTGCGTTCGAAGTATCGGCCGGAAAATTTTTGGGGTTTATGGTCGGTCAGCGAGGGATCGAGGCGAATCCCGAAAAGATAAAAGCATTGATTGAAATGAACACTCCGACCACTCTCAAGGACGTCCAACGCCTAGCTGGTCGTATTGCATCGTTAGATAGGTTCATCTCGCGGGCCTCTGATAAGTGCTTACCCTTCTTCAAACTCCTCCGAACCACTGCCAAATCTGGTTGGGAGTGGACGGCGCAATGCGAGGAAACGTTCCAACAACTGAAGCAATACATGAGCGTACCCCCTATATTATCAAAGCCCGTGGTGCACGAGCAACTTCTCCTTTATTTGTCTGTGTCTTCTACGGCCATTAGTGCCGCTCTAATAAGAGAAGATTCCGGGGTACAAAGACCCGTCTATTATATTAGTCGAGCAATGGTGGATGCCAAAACTCGGTACTCTGATATAGAGAAGTTGACCCTTGTTTTAGTTACGGTAGCCCGAAAACTGCGACCATACTTCCAGGCCCATGCTATATTAGTACCAACAAACCACCCGTTACGGCAAGTCCTTCAAAAACCCGATGTTTCAGGGTGATTACTAAATGGGCGATCGAAATCAGTGAGCACGATATTTCCTTCTGCCCCAGGACCGCGATCAAGGGACAAGCCGTGGCTGACTTCATCGCCGAATTCACATACTCCTCTCCCGATGATAATTCTGCGACCAGCGACCAACCATCCTGGTCACTTTTTGTGGACGGGTCCTCTCAGGTCACTGGCAGCGGAGCGGGCCTAATTCTAGTTGCTCCAGACGGGTCGCATTTCCAATACGCCTTATGATTCGATTCTCGCATCTCGAATAATGAGGCAGAATATGAGGCTCTGATCGTCGGCCTCGAACTGGCCAACGTCCTCTCCATTCAGAATCTACTTATCCACAGTGACTCTTAACTCATAGTCAACCAGGTACTCGGCGAATTCGAAGCAAAAGAAGAAAGAATGGCATTATACAAATCTCGAGTACTCATCTTGCTCGCAAAACTGAAGAATTATGAAATAATTCACATCCCTCGCGAGAAGAATAAACTTGCAGATTCTTTAGCAAAGCTGGCCTCCGCACCAGAATCTGAATTATCTCGTTCCATTCCTATCGAGCACCTTGAGACATTGAGTATCAACCAAATAACGACAGAACAAGCAAACGAGGTCCATCCCTCTCCAAGTTGGATGGATCCCATCACTCTCTATCTCAGAGATGGAGTTCTTCCGGACGATAAAAAATCCGCATGACAAATCCGATATCGATCTGCCAGGTACACTTTACAGAATGGGATCCTATTACGTAAGAGTTTTTCTTTGCCTTATTTAAGGTGTCTTCACCCAGAAGCAGCACATCGTGTTCTAGATGAAATACACCAGGGGGCATGTGGTAACCACCCAAAAGGACGATTCTTAGCATACAAGGCAATGAGGCAAGGGTACTATTGGCCCACTATGAAGGCAGATGCAATTGAATTCTCTAAAAAATGCGATAAATGTCAGCGATATTCTCCCATACCTCATACACTGTCTGAGCAAATGACACCAATTGATAGCCCTCGGCCCTTCGCCCAATGGGGGGTCGATATTATCGGGCCCCTGCCTACCGGGAAAGGACAAAATAGTTTCGCAATTGTGGCGGTCGATTATTTCACCAAATGGGCCGAGGCAGAACCATTAGCCAAAATCACTGAGAAACAGACTACTAAGTTCATATGAAAAAATATCATATGTCGTTATGGACTCCCCCACACTATAATTACCGACAACGGAACGCAATTCGACAACGCAGCTTTCGATGAATTTTTGTGGAAAGTGGAAGATACGCAACATCCGCACCTCTCCATATCATCCTCAGGCAAATGGGCAAGTTGAGGCAGTGAATAAAATCATTAAGCTCCATTTAAAGACCAAGCTTGGTGAATGTAAAGGTATATGGCCAGAACTTCTGTCGGAAGTCTTATGGGCATATAGAACTACAACTTGTACATCAACAGGCGAAACTCCTTTCCCCTAGCATTTGGTATCGACGCAGTAGTACCAGTTGAAATTCAAGTGCCCTTGTATCGAATCGAGCAGTATGACCCCACATGTAATCAGGAAAGTCTTCGACTTCATCTCGATCTCTTGGAAGAGCGGAGAAATGCCTCCTAGATGCGAGCAGCCGCATATCAACAGCGTATTGCTCGCTACCGAAATGCTAAAGTTCGGCCTAGAGCTTTCCAGCTCGGTGATTTAGTTCTCAGACAGAACCTTGGGGTTCCTGCTCGATCGCTTGATCCAAATTGGGAAGGCCCGTATCGAGTCGTCAAAATTGTGTGACCCGGCACTTACTATCTTGAAGATATGCAGGGAAGACCCGTACGTCGCCCTTGGCACGTGGAACACTTGCTACAATATTTCCCTTGATTCGATGTAACTCTTAACGACATTCGAATGAATTAAGGATTGAAGAAATCTTTTGGTTGCTACTCCATTTACTTGGACCAGAATAGCCCCGAAGAGAATATACATTCTCTTGGCCAATCATCTACCCTTGGTAGAACTAGAACCATCTTTTGGTCGCTACTCCATTTACTTGGACTAGAATAGCCCCGAAGAGAGTATTCATTCTCTTGGACAAACTGTCTACCCTTGGTAGAATCAAAGTCTCAATCGATAGATCAGTCTATCTCCACGAGGGTATGGTCATCACGACCCCCCGGATTGAACATAGCTCATTATTGCTGAGTTAAATATGAAGACATTCATTGCGTAATGAAGAAAAAATAAGGAAAAGACAAGGAAAAGACCAACATCATCGTCAAAAGGTGTTTCTTTTAATTGATAAGCAATGTTTACAAAGATTTGATCATAAGTACAATAGATATAGGAGAGAAAGATAAATTAGTCTCTTGGAGGAGGAGCCGTACTCTCGACTTCAGGGCCCACATCGGGAACCCCTCCAGCTTGAGTGACTTCGGTCACCTCGTTCTCGGCAGCTGCTTGCTCTTTCGCAGCTATGATGGTCGCGACCCGCTCGAATTCTCCCATGTCGAAAGATGGGGTCATCCGCTGCACTACTCTTAGCGCAAAGTTGCGACCAGCATCGTATGACTCATATCTTTCTTCGTCATACAGCGACGAAGTTCGAAACTCGGTGATGGCCCGAGTTCCTTCTTCAGAGAGCATTTTGACAAGGGCGACCCTTTTCTCGTCCCAGTGGATCGAGTCATCCTTGAGCTGCGCGAGAGTGGAGCGCTCTTTTTCCAGACTTTCACCGACTTCCTTGAGCTGCGACTTGGTCTCTGCGAGCCGCTCCTCCAGCGAGATCTTATCTTGGCGGAAGATCTCCCTTTCTCTCTCTGCTTTCTCCTTCAACTCCGCGAGCTTGGCGAAGTTGGAGTCCAGAGCTTGGTACCTATCGGTCAGGACTTGGACTTTCTCTATGAGGATCTTTTTCTCCTCATCTCTCTTCGAGATCAACACCTCGCGGGACTTGAGGAGCTGATCCCTTCCTTGGACCGCCTTCTCCAAGGCGATCCTCTTCCCGTCCGCCTCATCAATCACACGACGGGCGACAAGAATATCACGCCTCGTCCGTAAGATGAGGTCCAAGCCCCACGAAATGGAAGAAAGATTGTGAGATAAATACTTGGAAGCAGATAAAGATAGCAAGTTAAACAACATCAAAAAACCATGTTCCTGAACCATCTTCACTCCCGCCTCGAGGAAGAGGTTTTCAGGGCTTGGCTCGGGGAGGGTGCCGAAGGTTTGGGGGGAGATGTTGTCAAAAAGAAATTTGCATATCGGGTGGAGATGTCGAGGGATAGTGAATGATCCACTACCAGAAGGCTGGGCAACGACCAGCCCAGCCGTGCTCGCGACGGGAGCGGCAACCGTCTCGCGAGCAGGATCCAATTCGCGAGCAGGAGCCGACTCTCGAGGCCCTGCCGGCTCGCGAGTTTCTTCGGCTGGGGGGCAACTGGACCCCGCTCCATCATCCCTCGGGGAGCTATCGGTAATATTAATCACTGGTGGTCCAGGTGGAACCACCAGCGAGGGAATGACGGGCGCATGAGCTGCTGGCGCCCCTACCGTGCTCACGAGATGGGGAGACTGGTCTGCACCCCTATGGGTAGATGGATGGGAAGGACTGGCAGATGACTTCTTCTGCCTTTTTAGGTTCGTGCCTTTAAGTCGAGGTAGCAGACCCCTCTTCTCTCCAGCCTTCGTCATTGCGATCTCTTCGCCGGATATTAATCCTGCGGCTGCCAGTCGCGAGGATGACAAACAAGCCTCGATATGCCTGTCGCGAGCAGGCAGCTTGTATATTTTCACGATCTTCTCGTGAATTCCTCCCTTCAAGTTTGGCTTCGTCAAAGCCGGGATTCCTGCGAATACAAACAGAAGTTAAAAACGAAAAAACCCTAAGTCTGACTGGAGAAAATTCGTACAATGTGGAACTGTGCCTACCTTCACAGAAAAATCGGTTCACTCCTGGGCCCCTGGAGGAAGCGGATTCTCAGTTCCCGGAAGCGTAGAACCAGCGTTTCCTCTAGCTAGGATAATTCGAAGAGGGCTTCCCCAGCACGAAATTATCCCGGTGCCAGTAGCATAAGTAATACCAGCCTTCGCTGGAGGGCGCCTTCTTAAGTCGGAACATACAGAGAAACTCTTCAGTGGTGAGCTCCCCGTTACCATCCTGAGCCCAGAGGGCAAACGAGCTCAAGACCACCCTCCATCCGTTCACGATGAGTTGCCCGGGGGTAATTTTATAACACCGAAGGACATCACGAATGAAGGGATGGAGAGGAAGGTGTACCCCGAGAATGAGGTGGTACTCATAAATGGCCACACACCCTGGGGGAGGGGAATCCGGCGTTTCTCGATCTCTGGGTAGCCGGAGAATGACTGAGTCAGGGATTAAATATCTCTCCCGTAACTCAAGCAGTCGGTCCTCCGACAAAATGGAGGGATACCCAGATGCTGAGTATCTGCCTGCCGGAACCCTCGCATTACTGGAGGCAGAGGATTCCAGGGTAGCATCTCCCAGGGGGACGGTGGTCTCATCGGAATCTCCAGCCATGAGAGTTTTTAAAGAAGAAAAAAGAAGAAGGAAAAAGAATGTACCAAGTGTGAGAAATGGAAGGGGAAAGACACCGAAGGAAGAACAGACAGACACCGGATGAGGGAAGATGGGTGAAGGAAGAAGATTTTTTCGAAAGCTTCTGTGAAAATTCGGAGATATGGCGGACTCCGTATATTTATATGCAATCATTCCGCCGGATATGGCGACACGTGACTACCTCTCATTCGGCACGGCAGTCGAGCAGGCACGCCCATTAATTCCCTAGACACGTGGCGAGCGTCTCTTCATTTCCTATCTGTCGAAAGGCTACGAAAGGCTGACGCTTTTAATTCCAGCCCAATCATGTACGGTTTCATTCTCGATAAAGGTGGTAGGCGGTTACGCATGACATTGAGTAAGTCCTTCCCTTAGAATTTTTGGCTGTAAGGACTTGGGGGGCATCTGTTATAGTCAAAATAGCGGTGATCGTATATTTTCACGATGTACTGATCCTGCGAGCAGCTTTATTCGACTCTCGAGGTCATCTGCTCGCGTCTCGCATATTAGATATATACGGCGCACAGTTACCGAGTCTTCGAGTCCTTATGGTCATTAGTCGAATATTGGAAGGCGGGAGAAATCGTTCTCGACCTGCGAGTAGTCCTTCTCGTAGTCGTTAAAAGGCATCACATCTTAATATGCGAGCAGTTTGTCTCGCGAGCAGCTCCTGACTTGTGAGCAGTTCTGACTACTGATGGTTAGCGATGACATCCCTAAGCCTATAGTACCAGCAGTCCGTATAGGTCAATTTTTGGCTTATCTTCGTTTACGGTTCCGTATCTCAAGGGATCGCTATCAAGGAACGTAGTTAACCAGATGACTAATTAGATTAGACTGTTCCGAGGATAAGCAGGATAAACATCTTATCCCATGAAATCAGTAGATGATCTCGGCGTCTTACGTAACAGAGTGGGACATTCGAATCTATAGAAATAGATGGTTTTATCAATAAGAAGGTACACACTACTCAATCTCTAAACCTATGTTTCACAATTCATCTTTCTATCTCCAGTACCTGTACTGACTTTGCCATCGGAGGGCCAACGGCTGGACGCCGGCCACCCATAGTTTTCCTTCGTCTCTTTTCAGGTCAGGAGGAAGTCGTTAGCAAGGAAAGGTAAACATCTGGAGGACCCTGTTACAAAATCAGACATAAACAACACCCTTTATTTAATGCGATGCATGATATGCATGCTCTGGCTAAGGCACCCTGACTAGACGAATGTGGGAAGCCCAAGCTTAAGACACCCCATTATACACTTGTTAGCCACTAGTCACCAGAGTCCATGATGAAGTGAGAATCTTCACGCCTTCATGTCAACCAACCCAACCAATGGAGGTGATAGTTATCTGCCATACTTCCTCTAGTTAGTGCACGACTAGTATCGTAACACCCATTGGGCTGACCCACTAAGTTGGGTCCGGTGAATATATGATTAGTTTCACCTTTAATTAAGTTTATCATTCAGCCAATTTATTAATTTCCACAATCAACAGTCACTCTTTACGCCATCCTATGGTCCACCATGTCCTAGACTAGCCGTTTCTCTCCAACGGGGGCCAACCGTGAATAGACATACACATCACAGTCATGACACTACACATATCACACATTCAATCATCAATTTCTCATGGATCCCTCATAAGTACATATCCACACTTGGATCCTTCGGCATACTACACACAAGATCTTGCCAACAATATACAATACGATTTCTTATGGGTTCAATTCCTTCCATCATACGATTTTATCAATTATGAGGCAAAGGGCTTCCATTAATGTAGCATCTGCATATAAATCCCGTTTCGAACAACACATTAATCATTTTGTTCATCATGAGCAGGTAATAATCATGAATCTAGCATAGTGTCCACATAGTTCTCACATAAGCATACTTACACGCATGATTTCTCTTTCAAACATTCAAACATAATTCATGGTTCATATCAACAGAAATTCGGCATTATTACATCAGAATATTTCAACAATAATTCAAGTTTACACAGAAATAAATCAATAAACATGGTTTTCAAACAATCATCCAACAACACCTTAAATCCTAGTAATAGAATCAACAAATAACACGATATTATTGTAACTAAGCTTCAACGGATCCTCACCTTTGCCAAACTGGAAAACCCTAGATAGAATTGATGGAGAAGATCTCTTCATGAACCACGACGAAATTAATGAGGTAGGGTTGGAGATGACTACACGCGTGGATGAACAAGGAAGAAGAAGAATGGAAGAAGAATAAGGGGCTTGGGCATCTCTCTCTCTCTCTCTCTCTCTCTCTCTCTCTCTCCTCTCTCTTGGATGTCTAGAGGGTTGGAGATGTGAGGGGCTGGAGTGTAGGGAGTAGGCGTGTGTTGGTAGAAGGATTGGGAAAAGGAGCGTGCGCACCATCCCTTATGACAAGGGGTGGGCGTCCACACCCTCCCACTCACACTCGAATTTCACCAAAAAGTGTTAATGGTTGATCTTTGTGGAATTCTAATCCGTTCATTACGTTGGGCATGAAGAGTAGAGTCAAAATATATAATTTTCATGGTGATTTGAAATTTAGATTAGCCAATTTAGAAAAATGGCCTGGTTGGTGTTAAAATGAACTTGACCTCAATTAACGGTCCACGCATGATGATCGAGGTCCAAAATTAAAAGAAATACGTAGTCATGATGGCAAACGATTGGACAAAGTTTGGTAATTGATCGATGGTGGGAAAAACTTGAATATGAAATTCCACCTTTTACGGATAAAGAAAGGGACTGACTTTAGGGTTCGATGGTGTAAAATCAAAGATCAGAATTCAAATTTTGTATATCCTCGTAGTCATATGAGTCCAAGGCATGGTCCAAATTTGAGCTTTGATTGACAATGGAAATATAGTTAACTTGGGGACCAAGTAATTTGATATCCATTTAAGGTGGATTTGGAGATTAGTTTCTTAGTCGCGCAACAATTAACATATGGAGGAGTAATTCTTTAAATTAGACTAAGATCTTTAGTATCTAAGATATTCACTAGATGGAGAACGGCTGACTATGGGTAATAATCAAGTTTTCTCTCGTGATGGCCACCAAAATCAAGGGTTAAGGAGCTGATTTAACAATTGGGTCACTTCTAGTATGATCTAAGGTCTGAAATTCAACGTGTACAACTAATTTACGATAGATAGGCATGGGATAAAATTTCAAGTCGAACGAATCATGGGAACCATGTGATCTAAAAATCAAGGGTTTAGGCTAGTGACATTTTCATAATTATTTTTTATCTAAGCGTTTTGAAAAATCTAAGGATTCTACATGGTTCTAAGCATATTTCTAAGTATATTTGACAAAAGAACCCATATCAAATTCATTACAGATAAATAGTTATTCATAAATCAAATTAAAATTCACGTTAATTTAGGAAAACACACATAACTACCAATATGATAAAATTATGCTAGGCCGCTCTGATTCCTAAGAACTCAATGCCTTTATCGATTCCCAAATTGATCTATACTAAACTCGCGCGCATAAGAGCATCGCCCGTAAGAGGAATGAAGAGGCCAAAGTTGCTGATACAGGCCATCACATCAATCAAGTCTTGCAATTCCCAAACCATGCTATGGCCGAAGAAAAGGCCTGAAAAGTTAAGAAGAAGCAACAACAAGAGACCAAGATACACGCATATATAAAGTTTGAGGAACTCAGGGCCGCTTTTGCCTGACTTTTCCTTCTCTCGACCGGACCTTTGTTATATATATATATATATATATATATATATATATATATATATATATATATATATATATATATATATATATATATATATATATATATATATATAAAACAGGCCATTGACCTTTTATATCCCTTTCCTAGCATTAATGAAAAATAGATTTTATTTCATCTCGATCGATCCAAAGATTAGTGGTGGGATACTATCATTATTGCTACTTCGTTTACTCGACCTGGCCTGGAACTACTTCCCACAGCGTAGGATAGTAAGTCTTTAAGAATTAGCCATTGATTGGGACTTTAACAACTTTTCTTCTTTGTTTTCTAGGATATAAGTACCTCCTGGGAAAACTCGAATGATCGTACATGGTCCATCCCAAGTGGGTGACCATTTCTTACCCAATGTTCGGTCTTTGTGCCCCATTGGTAACACTGCTTTCTAAACTTTATCTCCTTCTCCGAAGGATTTTCCTTTTACTCTCGAGTGACTCTAGCCTTATTGGTTATGATGGAATCGAGATCTCTCATCCATTCCTCATCCAATTCCTCGAACTGGACTAGCAAAGCTTCCATGAACTCATTTGGGGTTAAGCTAGCTTGGTGTGTTAATGTTAAGGATGGCACAGTGACCTCTAAAGGTACTACTTCATCATGCCCATAACTTAACGTGAAAGAGTTGATCCCCGTACTGGTATGAGGTGAATTTTGGTAAGCTCAGAGGGCTTTGGACAACTTAGTATGCCACTGGTGAGAGTTTTCCTCGATCATCTTTCGCAAGATATTCTTGATAACTTTATTGCTAGCTTCAACCTGACTATTGGTTTGTGTGTAAAATGGAATCGAGTGCAAAATTTTAATTTTGTACTGATCAGCCATCGGTCAGACCTATTTAGATGAAAAGGCTGCCCCTTGGTCCATAGTAAGTGATTTAGGGATCCTAAACCTATAAACAATGAGTTTAATGAACTTAATGATCTCCCTGTGGCCGATTCCTTTCATTGGCTTCACTTCCACCCACTTAGTGAAATAATCGGTGGCTATTATGATAAAACTATCCATCTTTGTTGAAGGTGGATGGATCAGACCTATCAAATCAATCGCCCAGCCCCGAAAAGGGCAAGGCTTGATGATATGATGAATCTCGAATGCGGGTACATGTTGTATCGGTCCATGCATCTGATAGGCTTTACAACCTTTGATGTACTGGACATAATCGGCCATCATCTTTGGTTAGAAATACTCGTTGCACTTGAGTGTAAGCCTCATCTTTCTTCCATCTTGGTAAGCACTGCACAGTTTGACCTTTTAGCCAGCCGACCGGTCGGTCAGTCTATCTGGCCGGTCAGTTAAGGGGTCGGTCCTCCTAAAATGTGTCCAGTGACTTTCTTGTTTCTGGAGGGTTTGGCCGGCCAGTTGGTGGCTATGGCCGGCCGGCCGGCGGACATGAAATTAGCTGAATTCTCAGCTTCTCCTCCTTCATCTTCAATGCGCTTTTGCTCCACCTTTGGTCCTTCATTCCTTTGATCTTCAAGGTGTGTAAACAGCATCTCTAAGCCCTCAATTGATGAATTCTCTCTCTCATTCCTACAACCACAAAATCATGCATTAGTTGGGTCTTTAATCACTTATTTTAAGCATAGTTAGTAATGAAATGGGGTTAGAATATGCACATTTAAGAGCTCAACACACCCCCCAACTAGCATTTTGCTAGTCCCGAGCAAAACATGCGTTAAACAAATTTCATTCTTTAAAACCCAACTCTCTTTTAGAAACCATGTTTCTATATACTCAATGATATGCAAGTGTAAACAATTCTGAAATGCCCAATGATAGAAGTTGAAACCTTGAATTTTTCAAAATATACCAAGTACTCATATGCAATTCTCGCTGATTGATTGATAAATAGAAGAATCCAAACAATTTAACCTAGTGTGCTCAGTGAATGCTCATCTCATGGATTTTCGGGGTTACCTTCTTCATGAATTAACTAAGGTATTGATTCAACGGTGTATAGATCAACAACAAGCCTATGACAGGAATTTTCCTTAACGTCCTTCCGACGGCTTTCACACTACGTCCCATTTCCGGCTTTGGTTACGGGTAGACCATCCCCCGGTTGGTAATAGGTAGCCCTTTTCGGAATTTTTCACTATATTCTCCATCATTCCCATATTTTCATCATTCCTTTCCGTTTTCTTTTTCATTAGATAGGATTTTTAGAAATCCATATCTTTTGTTATTTTCCCATGGACAAGGATGAACAAAGTACCCCGGCTTGGTTTCTCAACATCTCAAATCCAAACTTAACCAATTCACAATTCTACATAATCGTTTCAAAGCGTGAGAATCGTGTAATGTGAACTAGTTGTAAAAGTGTTTAGAAATTCTATCAATCATAAAATAGGGGGATTCGCATATAAAACTAGTATCTTAGAGATTGTTCAAGATATTCAACTTCACTCACTTTGCCTCTTCTTTTTCTTATATTCACACCATCCCAAATGCATAGAAACAAAGTTTTCCAATGGAGTTTTGAATTTGTAGAAAAATTAAAAATTTCTACATGATTGCTCGAATTGTTACAAAACACTAGATTCATCCTAGTGATCCCACACCCTCGAACCAAATCTTGCATTGTCCTCAATGGAAAAGATATGCAATGAGCAAAATATGAGAGCAATTATGAAATAAAGGGAGTGAGGAATAAGAATACATGAGGGAACAACAACTGGAATTCTACCTCCTTCTAACAAACCTAAAAAAAAAAAAAAAAACCAAAAGTAACAAAATCCTAATCCTAACTACTCTATACCTCCATCAGACTAGGAGATCAAACATCCTGATACACAAGATCAGTCAGAGGTATGGACATACCTTCTGAAGGAAAATTCTCAAAGAACGGCTTTAATCACTGACCATTTGCTTTAAAGATATTACCGTTCCTTAGATTCAACAACTCGACGGTCCCATATGGATAAACAGTTTTTACAATGTAGGGGCCGGTCCATCGAGATCTCAATTTTTCCGAAAATAAATGTAGGCGAGAATATACATAAGGACCTTTTGATTAATCGTGAAGGTCTTACGAAGGATGTTCTTATCATGGAACACTTTCTTCTTGTCCTTGTAAATCCTCGCATTTTCATATCCCTCGTTCCGGAGTTCCGCAAGTTCATTCAATTGAAGTTTGCACAATGAGCTTGCTTTGTCAGAATCAAAATTCATCTTCTTTATCGCCCAATATGCCCTATGTTCCAACTCCAGGGGCAAGTGACAAGCTTTCTCATAGACAAGTCTATAGGGAGACATACCAATGTGGGTCTTGAAAGCAGTACGGTAAGCCCAGAGTGCATCGGTTAGACGAAGTGACCAATCCTTGCGATCGGGGTTTACTGTTTTCTTCAAAATGTGTTTAATCTCTCTGTTGGATATCTCAGCTTGTCCACTTGTTTGTAGGTGATTGGGAGTACTCACTTTGTGATTTACGCCATATTTCTTCATTAAAGCTTCAAACGGATGGTTACAAAAATGAGATCCTCCATCACTTATAATGACTCGAGGTGTTCCAAACCGGAAAATGATATTTTCTTTTAAGAAACGAATGACTGTTTTATGGTCATTATTCCTGCATGGAATCGCCTCGACCCATTTTGAAACATAATTGACGGCTAGCAATATATATAAATTTTCGAAAGAAGATGGGAATGGACCCATGAAATCGATGCCCCAACAATAAAAAATTTCGATTGGTAAGATAGGATTGAGTGTCATCATATTTCTACGGAATATTCCTCCCAATTTCTGACAAGGTTCACACGTTTTACAAAACTCATTGGTATCTTTGAACATGGTGGGCCAATAAAACCCACATTGCAGAATCTTGATTGTGGTCTTCTTAGCCGAGAAGTGGCCACCACACGCCTGAGAATGACAAAAGGAGATGATACTGTGTTATTCATCATCCAGCACACATCTCCTTATGATTTGATCAGGACAATACTTGAATAAGTATGGGTCGTCCCATAGGAATTTTCTCACCTCGTTGAAGAACTTATCCTTATCTTGCTTTTTCTACTATGTCAGAATTGTACCTGTAGCAAGATAGTTAGCAATGTCCGCATACCATGGCAATTGGGAGACTTTAAAAAGTTCTTCATCAGGGAACATGTCATTGATCACGGTCATCTCAGGGGAATTGGTGAGAACAAGTCTAGAGAGATGGTCAGCCACGATGTTTTCTACTCCTTTCTTATCACGTATTTCTATGTCAAATTCTTGGAGTAGGATGATCCATTTTAACAAGCGTGGCTTAGCATCCTTCTTAGAGAGAAGGTACTTAAGCGCAGCATGGTCAGTGAATATGATGATCTTGGATCCAATCAACTAGGACCTAAACTTGTCTAAAGCAAAAACTACGACTAAAAGTTCTTTTTCTGTAGTAGTGTAATTTTCTTGAGCCGAGTTTAAAGTTCTACTTGCATAGTAGATGACGCATGACTTTTTCTCTTTTCTCTGGCCTAACATAGCCCCAATAGCGTAGTCGCTCGCATCGCACATAATTTCAAAAGGAAGGCTCCAATCAGGTGGTTGCATTATGGGAGCACATGTCAACATACCTTTTAGTTTGTTAAAGGCATTTTGACAATCTTCAGTTCACTCGAATGAGTTTTCCTTTTGAAGGAGGTTACATAAAGGACGAGAGAGTGAACTAAAGTCCTTTATGAACCGTCTATAAAATCTGGCATGTCCTAAAAAGGACCGCACATTTCGTACGCTCTTGGGTGGTGGAAGGTTAGAAATAAGATCGATTTTAGCTTTGTTCACCTCGATTCCATTTTGTGAGATGATGTGACCAAGTACCCTTTTGAACCATGAAGTGACATTTCTCCCAATTTAACACGAGGTTCTTTTCTTCACATCTTTTCAACATAGTTTTTAAGTGCACAAGGCACTCATCAGAGTTACAACTAAATACAGAGAAATTGTCCATGAAGACTTCGAGAATCGTTCCCACCATATTTGAAAAAATACTCAACATACAACGCTGAAAAGTGGTAGGGGCATTGCATAGTCCAAACGGCATCCTTCGATAGGTGAAAGTGCCAAATGGACATATGAATGTTGTCTTCTCTTGGTCCACTAGGGCAATCTCTATTTGGTTATACCCTGAATACCCATCAAGGAAGCAAAAATGGGAATGACCCGCCAACCTTTCTAAAATTTGATCAACAAACGGTAGGGGAAATGGTCTTTCCTCGTGACTGTGTTTAGCTTCCTGTAGTCAATGCACATTCTCCAACCGGTAGTGCCTTGGTTGGTACGAGTTCATTATTGGCATTGGCTACGATGGTTATTCTGGATTTCTTAGGCACCACTTGAGTTGGACTCACCCATTGACTATCGGATATTGGGTAAATGATACCCACATCCAATAGTTTCACCACTTCTACCTTAACCACCTCCTTCATGTTTGGATTGAGGCGTTTTTATGGTTGCCTAGATGTCTTGGCATTTTTCTCAAGGTGTATGCGATGAGTACAAATCAATGGGTCTATGCCTTTGAGATCCGCAATCGACCATCCAATGACGCTCTTATGCTCTATTAGAGTGGCTATTAGCCTACTCTCTTGTTCCTCATCCAAGTGAGAAGAAATCACCACCGGATATGTCTCATCTCGACCTAAATATACATATTTCAAATCACTTGGTAATGGTTTTAGGTCGAGCTTTGGTGCCTTGATATTGGATGGAAGAGGCTTGTTCTCGCTTAAGGGTAAATGTTCAAATAGTGCCCTCCACCTTTTGTTATCAAGTACCAGCATAACATTCAAAATGGCATCCATCTCTCGTATTGTGTCATCATTCATCTCATGAGAGTGGGCCAAACATGCCCCCAAAGGGTTGGAATAAAATGTCAAGGGGAATGTATCCTCCACGAATGATTCAATCAAATTTATCTCGTGGATCTCGTCATCAACTTCCCATGGTTGTTTGCATAAATCAAATGTATTCAGCTCGAGTGTCATATTTCCAAAGGACATTTGTACAAGCCCATTTCTACACTTGATAATCGCATTTGAAGTAGCTAAAAAAGGGCGGCCAAGTATGACGGGAATTTGAGCACCGGTACCTATCACGGGATGTGTATCCAAGACAATAAAGTCCATTGGTTAGTAGAATTTATCAACTTGGACCAAGACATCCTCAATCACTCCTCTCGATATACAAATAGATCTATCAGCAAGTTGGAGTGTGGTTTTGGTGGGTTTCAATTCACCTAACCCAAGTTGTTTATAAACCGAGTATGGGATGAGGTTAACACTTGCCCCTAAATCGAGTAAGGCTTGTTTGATCCGGTAGTCTCTTATGATGCATGAGATGGTTGGACTACCCGGATCCTTGTATTTTTGGGGCACCTCTTGTTTGATAATAGCGCTCAAATTCTCAGTCAAAAGTACTTTGTTATGAACATTGTGTTTCCTTTTGACTGTACACAATTCCTTTAGAAATTTGACATAGGATGGTATTTGTTGTATAGCATCCAACAACAGAATGTTGATCTTCACTATGTTTGGGTTGATTTTTAGGTTTTTTTCTAAAGGTTTGGGTGAAATCAACCTTTGGGAAAACGGGGTAACCAACTTGTATTGCCATTCCGGTTCTTTCTCATGTGAAGTGTTGTTCGGGCTATCATCATCTTTGAAAATTTTTGGATCATTAAGCTTTGGGGGCCTTCACCGAATTAGATTTATCAATTATTTTTCCACTTCTCAAAGTGGTGATAGCTTGAACATGCTCCGTATGTTGGGAGGATGAGCTTGTGTCTTGTATCTCAAATTGGGTCCTTGGATTAGGAAGAGGTTAGGCAGGAAGTGTGCCTTTCTCCCTAACACTGATATGAGATTCAACTCTAGCCATTGAGGTTTTCAAGTCATTAATGGCTTGAGATGAATTTTGATTGAATTTCAGTTGCTCTTGCATGAACCCATCAATTTTCAGAGAATTAGTCTTGTTATATTCAGCTTGAACCGATACGAATGCACCCAACATCTCCTCTAGTGTAGCTTTTGGTGTAATTACTAGGGATGGACCTAGTAAAGGTTGAGCTTGAGGGGTATTATTTGCATTCGCAGTGGGTCCATTCCTCCAACTGAAGTTGGGATGGTTCTTCCAACTAGAATTATACGTGTTTGAGTTTGGAGCACTACATGGCCGTTGATAACTGTTTATGGCATTTGATTGTTCATGTAAGATATCTTGGAATGCAGAAATTGTGGGACAATCCTGTGTTGCATGTTGTTTTCCGACACAAATTCCACAAACAGTTTCAACGTCTTTTGAGTTGATCGTCTCTCCTTTCTTCGATTCCATGGCCTCGACTTTTCTTGAGGCTAGCCACACGTGCACTTATGTTATCTTCTTTTAAGAGGACATAAATTTCTCCTTTTTCCTTTTGTTGGCTTGTCTTGGAATTTGTTGGTCTAAATGTATCCCAAGACTAAATTCTCGGCCAATTCATCAAAATAGTCTCATTCTTCTTCGGCTTCCTTATTCATGAATTCTCCATTGCACATCATCTCTACGAATTGGCGCATGGGTGAAGTCAGTCCTTCATATAAAAAGCTTATTACCCGCCAAATTTCGTAGCCATAATGTGGGCATGCATTTAATAAGTCCTTGAACCTCTCCCGACATTGGAAGAAGGTCTCATCCTCTTTTTGAGCAAAATTCATGATAAGGCGCCTCAACATGATCATTTTGTGACTAGGGAATAACTTTTTAATGAACTCCCTAGTCATCTCAGTCCATGTGCTAATTGATCTTGGCCTTAATGCATGAAGCTAAGCCTTACCTTTCTCTTTAAGGGAAAAATGAAATAATTTGAGTCTCACCACATCATCGGTTACATTTATAAAGTGCATTGTGGTTATCACCTCATCAAATTCCTTAAGATGTTGATAGGTACTTTCACTGTCTAGTCCATGAAATTTTGGAATAAGTTGGATTACTCCCGATTTTAAATCTATGTTCCCTGCATTCAGTGGAAAAACTATGCATGAGGGAGTGCTCGCTCTTGCAGGTTGCAAGTAATCACGTAATGTTCTAGGTTGGGGAACATTCTCAACCACATTCTCTCCTGTTTCGGTTTGGTTTTGGCCCAGATTTTGATTGGCCATAGGGTTGGGTTGATTTTCAGCCATACTTTCAGACAAAATTGGAGAATCTAAACATTTCTTAGCACTTGACTCCTTATCAATCCTTTCAACAATTCCCCCTTCATTAATGAGTCGGTTATTAGAATCTCGAACCTAATGTGGCATGCAAATCTCAGAAAAAATAAAAAGAAAAAGGATTAGAAAAACCTGATTTGAAGTGACTACTTCGACTCCTAGAATTTCTGAAAAAACAAAACAAAGCAAACAAATTAAGTTAGTAAAGGAGTCCTAAAAATCTCAAATAGAAACTATTTAATTTTTTTTTTGTAAAAAACCGTCAATGTCCCCGGAAATGGTGCCAAAAACTTGTTCACTTCCCCAAGTGTAGGGGTTGCGATGTAGTAATAATCTCGGTAAGACCGAGGTCGATCCACAGGGACTTGTGTAGGAATCTACAAAACACTTTCAATGGTTTCTATTCAAAAACTAACTAAACATGATTTTGGAATTGGGTGTAGATAGATATTTTGAACTAAATTGAATGTAATCAATAATAAAAAGCACTAGGGGTTCAAGGATACACTTGTAGTAATCCTTGATGCTTAATTCGCTGTGGTTTCTTGCTTTCTCAACTAGAATCAAAATTAAATCCTATCTAGTCGGATGATAGAGCAGTTAAAACAAACAATCTGCCATATGTGTGATTCAAATACATGATTCCTTCAATTTAAGTTAGGACTTGAGTATACTTAATTGCATAAGTCAATCCTAGTTCCAATAAGTTAAGATCACAATCATAATCATCATTAACTTCTGTCACAAAGTATAAGTAGATCATGATTTGAACTTGATTCAAATCACATACACAATCACACATAAGCAGAAATTCTAGAAAAAAGTAGAACTTTTGGTATGAAGTTCCCACATGAGGATCAAACGTCTAGAGCGTATTGAATCCGATTCCTCGGAGTGTACAGGTCTAGAATAATTCAAAATAATTAAGAACTCAAGCAATTCTTCTAAACATCCATGAGCCATTATAAGATTAAGAAAAACTACTTAGAACTTTATTCAAACTTCAACCATTGTTCTTCACTAATAATCCAACTTGAAACCAAATCAAACGAATTGAAACATCTTAGATTCACTACAAGCTTCACCTCTTAGCCCTAGCTAAGAGGTTTAGTCGTTCATGATCCAAGGAAACATAAAACAACTAAGAAAAACATAAAAACTAGAAGAGCAAACTAGGAGGAGTTGTAGAACTCCGGATCTGACTTCCGCCGCCTCCCACCATGGTAAATCTCTTCTAGGATACCTTAGGAATGAGATAGAGAAGTCCTTTTATAGCTTTGGAGCCCTAGGTGCGAAGAAACTTTGAGCAATCATACAAGATTAGCGTTTTGCGCAGAGATTTTCGGAGCTCCAGATGTTCCTGAGTGTTGACCGGCCGGTCGGACCCCCTGTCCGACCGGTCGGACAAAGTTCCTACAAATGCAATTCTCACTGGAGTCTTTTCTACACAGTCCGACCTTTTAGCCGGCCGGTCGGCCGACCGGTCGGTCAGTCTGTCCGGCCGGTCGGTCAAGGGGTCGGTCCTCCTAAAATGTGTCCAGTGACTTTCTTGTTTCTGGAGGGTTTGGCCATCCGGCCGGTGGACATGAAATTGGCTGAATTCTCAGCTTCTCCTCCTTCATCTTCAATGCACTTTTGCTCCACCTTTGGTCCTTCATTCCTTTGATCTTCAAGGTGTGTAAACAACATCTCTAAGCCCTCAATTGATGAATTCTCTCTCTCATTCCTACAACCACAAAACCATGCATTAGTTGGGTCTTTAATCACTTATTTTAAGCATAGTTAGTAATGAAATGGGGTTAGAATATGCACATTTAAGAGCTCAACAACCTAGCCCGAGGGCATTGGAGATAACTCATGATCGGAGCCCTCCAATCGTCTTCCTTAATTTCAATTTGGCAGATTTGCATATTTAGTTCACTTTTGAAGGCTAAAGGTACGACCTCCTTTGCACAACGATAGTTTTCTCATTCAATTCCGTGAATAAATTCCAAAGCGACTGCCATTTGCGTAATTTCATTAGTGTCGACATTGTGATCCCTAGTTACGTGCATTAGTTCGATGTCATCGAAGCTATCTAAAAGCCGGGATGCTAATGCATAAATGGCAGCAATGCAGGACTGGTGCATTTAAAAGTTTCAACCATCTGATTTATAACCAATTGTGAATCACCAATTACCTTTATGTTTCTTGTACCCAATTTCATTAATAACTTTAGACCAATTATCATAGCCTCATACTCGACTTGGTTATTTGTGCACTCAAACTCAAAGTCGGCTCGTAGAAGTTTACCGACCTCTTCCCCTATGACAGCATATCGTTCTGCATTGAAGGCTCGCCTCTTTTTCCTCACAGGTCTGTGGTGGGGGTCCACATTGAGTTTGTGAACCATGATGGAGGGGTCTATGTTGGGCATGTCTTTGTGGGTCCAAGCAAACACGTCGACATGTTCCCTCAGGAGGTCAATCATTTGAGCTCTGAGTTGAGGTCCGAGCAGGGAGTTGTTTTGCATAGTCTTTGTTGGATCCTTGTCGGAGAGCTGTATGGATATTAGGTCCTTGACTAGGGAACCTCTTTCCGAGCTCTCCTCCCTGAGATCTAAGGCAGAAACTTCATGACTTGGGGCTCCTGCATTTTTCCTCGGAGGGCGATCTCGTAGCATTTCTGAGTTTCTTTTTTATCGCCCCTGACATTGTTGACTCCCTGACTCGTTGAAAACTTCATGGTGAGATGATATATTGATAGCACAACCTGTATCTTATCCAAGAATGGTCGACTGATGATGGCGTTGTAGACTGATGGGGTGTCTGACACCAAAAAATCAATCATGCGGGTGACTTGACAGGGTGCTTCGCCTACAGTGGCTAGCAATGCGATGCTCCCTTTTGGCATCACTGTTTCTCTAGCAAACCCAATCAAGGGTGTCCGGACTGGGTTGAGTCGGGATCTGTCGATCCCCATCTTGTGGAAAGCTGTAGCATACAGGATGTCGGCTGAGCTACCAATGTCGACCAATATCCCGTGCATGTTGAGATTTGTGATAATCATTGTGATGACCATCACGTCATCGTGGGGGGTGATGGAGACATCGTGCATCCTCTTTGGTGAATGTGATCGAACAAGATTCGATCCTAAGCTCCTTTGTAGGTCGACTGGTGAGGTTAATATGATGCACCTCACGTTGGACTGGACACTCCGAGCATGAGCTTTCGTGCTCTGTTGGAGTTGCCTCCATCGACGGGTCCTTCAAAAATAGTTCAGATTTCTCCTATCGGCTCGTTGTTGATGTTCTCTTCTTGCCCCCCTTGCTGAGGAGGGGGTGCGTCGACTCAGTGCTTGTCAACGTACTCTTGGAGGAATCCCTTCTGGATGAGAGACTCAATTTGTTGATTCAGATCGAAGTAATCCGTGGTGTTGTGGCCATGGTCCTTATGAAAGAGGCAATATTTGGATTTGTTCCTCTTCTCCAGATTAGATCTCAATTTCTCGGAGGATTTTAAGTAGCTTTTCTCCTTGATCTACATGAACACCTATTGAATAGAGGTCTTCAGAGGAGTGTAGCATTCAAATCGAGCAACAGGGGCTTTGGGTGGTCAGGATGAGCCACCCCTATCTTCATCTTTTCTCCGTTTTGAATCAGAGCTAGTTTCCTCTTTGGAATCCTTTCGTCTCTTATTTTTGGCCGAGATGCTCTTGCCACGTTGGGCATTAACGAGGTCCTCGGCATTGGAATATTTATGTGCCATGTTTATGAGGTCTGACGGGCTCTTCAGTGGATTCTTGCCGAGAGAATAAAGGAGCTTCCCGGGTCTCAATCTGTCCCTGAGAGTAGAGAGGGCGATCTTCTCGGTGCAATCCTCCACCTAGAAAGCTTCGACGTTGAATCACACTATATAGTCCCTCAAGGACTCGTTGTTCCTTTGCTTTATGGTCAGAAGGTGAGTCATCGGTTTCCATGCACCCTTGCCTCCAAGGAACTAGGTGATGAAGGATCTGCTAAGTTGCTTGAATGTAGAGATGGACTTCGACTGCAAAACTCGGAACCACATCCAGGCTGCATCAGAGAGCATTAAGGGGAATGGTCTACACATAATGGGCTCAGTGGTGTTGTGCAACTCCATCCATGATCTGAGGTTTTCTAGGTGCTCGATAGGGTCTCCTACACCCGAATAGGGTTTGATGTTGGGCATCTTAAACCTGATGGGAAGACATTCTACCATGATATTGTCCGTGAACGACGACTTGGTTTCCTCTAGGAGGGCATTAATGGACATCAGGGCTTTGGCTTGGTAATTTTACTTCATGTCGCCGAGCTGGCCCCACAGCTCTCCAATTTGTGACTCCCAGGGGGACGAGCTCTCTGTAATTTGCTCTACAATTTTGCCTTTCTAAGCTCAGCATTTCTTGTAGAGAGCATGACGTAAGTCAGAGACATCGAGCTCAACAGCTGAATGTGCTCGACCAGGTATGGCCCGACTTGCACGATCATCATCGCCCTGCTGCGGGTTCCTGTCAATCTGTCCCTGTAGTGGTTGAGTCTATTGATCTTCATGATGTTGCTCCAATGCTACCTCTGGACCTTCGTTGACTCATAGTCAGAAAAGGCTGTGGAGAATTTGGTTGGGGTGCTTGCTGGACTTGTTCCTCCTGGTGGGGTTTCGCTGGGAGGCCCCAACAACAACCTGTATTTTTTTGCTTGGTCTTAGCCATGAGGATGGGCTAATGAAGAACAAGCTTTGATCGTCAAGGCTAGACGGTGAGAACACGATCTATGTCAGTTTCCCATAGACGATACCAATTGTTGTTGCTGGGATTTGGACAACAAATATGAACGGCTGTGATTAGCCACATAGCCTTCAATATGCATGTGGGAGCTTTCTTGGTCCACTGAACCTACAAGATGAAGATGAATAGGCAAGGGGGAGGAGTCATCATCCAGCAAGTGACTCTCTGATGCCTAAGTCAGATCCGGGAACAAGGAGAACTTAAAGTTTCAATGCTAAGATTTTTTGTACCTTTGAGGTGAAGATCTAAGCCCTATTTATAGGACATGGAGGCGGTTTGGAGAGTCGGATCCTTCTAGGGTACGTCGGTGGAGTCCTTGTTTTAGTAAGATTGTCTCTCTCCGACTATGTCGGGGAGATTTTGTTAGGGATAACGAGAGATCCTAGAATATCCGGATCGAATATCCAGTATCTCTGCAGATATCTTCGGACCACCTTTAGGTGGTCGGTATTGTGGACCACCTTAGGTGGTTGTCTGTTTTCATTGGAGAGCTCTTCCACTTGGGTCAGGTGAGGCAAGGTCTTCAGTAGCATTCGTCTCCTGGGCGGAGTATTATCAACGAGTCCTCAATCATCGATCTTAGTCGACGACTAGGCCTTATCTTATCAGCGGTTGGGTGTTGAAGTCAATACAGGCTGCCATTGCAGACTCCTCGGCCTGTCCCATTCTGAGGACTACTATGTGGGCCTTTTGGAATGGGCTTCCTCACATTTGTGAGCCATCGGCCAACTCGGATTTTCCTCATAACACCGGACTTTCAAGGATTTGTTGATTTTTTTTGTTATTGCACAACTATATGGAATTAACTATAATATGAAATTCATATGTGAGATTAGATAAACAACCAACCTTTGGAAATGTCCTAAAATCCTCCAACACATTGATGCACACTCGAAATCCTACATTGTTATGCAATTTGGATATTTTTTAAGACTTTGAATTAATTTTCAGAAGAAATCAACAATGTGATAATGGTATTTATTAATATGTTTTTGTTGGATGTCTATGAGAATTATGATTATTGTATGCATGTGAAAGGATGATTCATACCTACATTATTTTGTGAAAGCATGCTTATTATGAAAAGTACGGGTGCTTTACCCTAGGTTATCCCTAAAATATCATGAGTTATAGAAAGTTATATATGAAAAGTTGTTTATGGAAAGTGATTTATGTAAAGTTACTTGAGAAAAATATACTTTGGAAAGCTCTAGATGAGAAGTTTATTTATGGCAAGTTTAATTTTGAAAAGTTATTTTAAACAATATTTTGGAAAGTTTCTATATGGAGAACCTGATCTTGTGTTTTTGGAACAACACGGACAAATAGTAGGGCAATATACTATACCATAAGTTGAAAGTCCTTAAAAAGAAAAATAGCACGGCTTTTAAGACCCTTAGATTGAACTGACATTAAACCCCAATTGGATCCTGTTGACTTACATTGGCCCGAGGTATTGTGTGAGCGTCACTTAGACAAAAACAACAGTTTTTGCCCAACTGGGTTGATCATGTTCCTCACTGTGGGTCCATGTGGATGAGCATGATATAAACTGCAAAAGGCCATGGTTTGGACATGTATTGTATTGGCGAAGGGTTATGGCCTACTAGCGAGAAAAATATCCTTGTGTTACCAATGATTTGAACTTGTGGGTGATGGCATACCCCTTGTACATTACATCATGCATTATTGGCTGTGGCATCATGACTAATATTGTATCTTAATTGATTCTTATGAGCATTCATATTTCCAAATAGCTTTTATCTTTCATTTTGATTTAACCACTAGATTCTCAATAAACTACTAAATTTGTAAAGACCCTTTTTATTTTGGGAACCTGCACTATGAACAAATTATCATTTTTTGAAAATTATATTTGTACAGATGTTATATTTTGGCAGTTTGTCGTATTTGAAGAATTACTGTATTGGAAAACCTACTATTTTTGTTATCTGCTATTTTGGAAAACTTATCTATTTTGCAAAGTACAAATATTTAGAAAATAGTAAGGATTTTCCTCACTGGGCTTTGCAACTCACCCTTTTGGGATTTTTATTTTTCAAGATCAATATCAAGTCAGGAGAGAGAGTAAAGTGGAGGTCTAAAAGTTTATTCCCATTTAGCTAGTTTAGTTTCCTTTTCGTTTGAGTTTATTGAAAAGGAATTATAGTATAAGAGCAATTGAGTTTTAATTAGTGGTGGTTGACTATTTATTTGTTTATATTTGAAAAGTGTATGCGTTGTGGAATTATATTGAATGGTTTGATGTATTGGATTGAGCTTTATGGTTCATTTTTATATTATATATGAGCCATGTCCTGGATGTGGATCGGCATCTGGCCAACCCGGGTGTCAGATTTCAGGACGTGACACCTTCCATGCCAACTCATCACTAGTTCGCACGGACTTGATGACTACTTGAATTTTTTACGGATTGACCACTTCTACTTCTAAGGTCATGGAATTTAGATATCAATGAAACAAAACTCTCGTTTGCCAATGTTGTTGTATCCAAACTCTTACTTCAAGACACTAGAGGATATCCTCCCCCTTAAACCATAAAAGATCTACATGCTTTATTAGTTCCACGCACACTTGAGACAAAAGATTCTTTAATAAATAATGGTGGTACAAAAACATTAGCTTTCCAAGGCACATAATATTAACGGTTTTACACATAATTGTGGGGAAAGACGAGTACAGTTCATTAAACCAAGTGATCAATTATTATTATTATTATTATTATTATTATTATTATTGAACGATTCAACTAAGTGATCATTATAAACAAGATCCACAAACAAATTCTATTGGCTTTCTAGGGCACACATATCTAACACCTAGAACCTCTTAAATTCAAGCGGCTGTGGCCTGCCTAATTTTTCTATCAAGCTAATGATTAGAGTTGGTGTTCATCCTGGTGAGGCACGCCCAATGGACCGACTAGATTAAATATACAAACCATGGTGCGCCCCACACACAAGGTAATGTTAAGGCCCACTCCGTTATTCTGTTTGGTGTGGAACAACATGAATTTTGGCCGTAGGGCCTAAAACTCGAGAGGTATACCTAACTTTTAAAGTGGATGTCTCACAAACAACACGATGGGCCCACATAGGAGCTCGATTCTTGCACATGTTGTGTACAACACGTGATGGTGAGGATTCTAGTTTTGTAGGAGAGCAGGATAGCAGTCTAAACCCAGGGCTTTCAGCAGGTACTACAACCAACGTCTCAGATGCAATCGGTAGTTACTACTGGACCCTGTTTTATGGAAAATAATTTTCCTCCGCTTCCAAGCTCGAGAATTGGCAATGGGCAATCCAGTTCCCTACATAAACCAGTAAATTAACATTGTTGTTCTCGTCTAAGGCAGATGAAAACATTACCTTGGATACATACCACCGAAAATTGACAAGCCATTCTCAGTTGTGTTCGCCCAAGAAGACGTAGAGGACACCAAAGCCACCAAGAAGCTATTTAATGGGCTATTTTGTGGGCAAACGCGCATACTATCTCCAATTTAAATTGGCTTGGGAGAAGACAGAAATCTGCAACTGGGTTCGAAATCCTTTCTTTTGAAGACAACTTCTATCTATTTGCAAGTTTTGATGAAAGCCAGAACATCGTAGAGGGTGGGCCTTGGTTTAAAAGCAGTCACCCTTGAGTTCCTAAGAGGTGGTCATCAAAACTCTCCCTCCAACTGAATGTAACACCCCGGTTTTCCCGTGGCCGGCGGCGCATCTGTACGCCTGTCTCGGCTTTTGACACGTAAGCAACCTTCGCGCTCGTTGTATTATCTCTTTACCTTGCATCTCTTCCACGCATGAGTGCACATTGTCCGAGCCCTCTCCGGAGGACTCAGACTGTTCATGTGAAGTACGCACCCGGATGACCCAAACCCCAAGACCTCGAAACCCCCGCCATATAGACTGCCACATCACCCCGATTGTGGAGGTGCCATCCGTTCGCCTGTACGACACTCCCTTTGTAAGATACGCCGAGAAGAACCCGAGAGTGTAAGTGCATGGAGACCCACACGTACATACCTCTTATGGGCTTGGGCCCATAGCCCATGGACCCATTTTAGGAAGCCCATTTCATACCTTAATGGAGTATGTCAACACTCTCCTTTCACTTAACCAGCACATGAGTATGATGGCATGGCCTACTAACACCACATGCACATTCTCCATGTGACACCTCACCCCACCCACACCACATGCACATTCTCCATGTGATAGTTTATCCCACTAACACCCCATGTGCATTCTCCTTGTGGCACATCACCATCCCATGTATGAGCCATGACCATGCAATGTCATCATACCCCACTAGCTAGCTAACCTAAGTGAACTAATCCCTCTGTTGGAAAACGGAGGGATTGGACGCCTCAAATCTCCAAGCATGGAGGCCACCGGCCGGCCACGGTGGAGATTACAAGCAAAGTTGCTAGACTATTTTTAGGCCATCCGGTCGGCCGACCGGTGGGGGGGTCTGGCCGGCAGTGTCCTAATTGGACTTGGTCTCTTGCGCAGTTTGTTGTGCAAGGAGTTTCTAATTTCAGTTTTTCCCTATTTAAGGGGATGTAATCCAAGATTAGGGTTGCCACTTATGGGCCAAGGGATTGGGAGAGTTCTAGGGTGAGAGAAAGAGCTAAAAGGAAGCTTGGAGTTCTCTAGGATGAGAGAAAGGGATGGGTTTGTCCTCCTCATGTGAGAATTAGCTTTGTTAGCTTGGGTTTTCTCTTGTGGGCTGTGATCTGGGTTGTGTTTCTTCTATCTCTTGTAACTTCTAATATCATAGTGGATTAGTGTCACTTTGTGTCGTGGTTTTTTACCCGTGAGGGATTTTTCCACGTAAAATTCGGATTGCTTCTTGTGTGTGTCGATTTGCTTAGTGTGATTGCTATTGAGGTGTGTTCCTCGCCTGCTTTGATTGCTTCCGCTGCGGGGCTCCTAACCCCAACACCCTCTCCCCTAACCTATGGTTAATGCTCTATGCAAAAGAGGCCTAAGCAAGGTGGTTAGCCATTTTTAGCAAGAAAAAAAATCCAGAGAATGAGAGAGAAGAAAAGAAAGAATAGGAGAAAAAATGAGAGAGAAAAAGAGAGAAAGAGAGGAAGGAGGTGGGCCACCATTGGAGAGAAGATCCAAGCCATTCAATTTAAGGTGGTTAATCTATTCATTTATTTCTTCTTCTTTCTTCTTTTGTATGTTAAAGTGGGCCCCACCATAAGATTATGGTGGTGTTTGGGTGGCCCCAAACTGCATCCAAGTGGGGTCATCCCTTTAAGAATGTATGAGAATGAACCCTTTGAGGAATCATGGGAATGAAATCCACCATTGAATCCCATGGAAGCACACTTCTTTGTATGTGTTTGTACATGTTTCTCTTCTAATTTGATTGTGTTTGTGGGGCTCAAATTATGTGTAATGATAGTATACTTAATAGGAAATGTATGTACCAAATTTGGGGTCAATTAGATTGGTCTAAACCATTCATTTGATTAATGCAATTCAAACCTAGTTTATTGTCCAATGTAGTGGTTAGTACTGACATCCCTCAAAATGGACCAAATTAGTGAGGCCTAGAGATATCTCATAAATCCCAAAATTTGTGGGATGATAATAGACTTGGTGGACATGTATGTACCAAATTTAGGGTCAGTATGATCTGTCTAAACCTTTCATCTGATTTACGTGATTTGGACCAGTTTTGTTGTCTAGTGCAGTGCTCATCATTAATACCCTTCTGAACGGCCCAAATCCATGATGTCCATAGATATCCAATTAATTTCAAAATTTATTGGATAAATGTAGAATACATTAAGCATGTACCAAATTTGAGGCCAATCCGATCTATATAACCTCTAATGAGGGCCCCACCATGATGCTTATTTGCGATTCAACTTGTCCAAATTGTCACATAGACCTAGACAAAGGGACCACACAAATATAAATTTGACCTATGACCTTTTGTGGGACCAACTGACCGTGGGCCCTACTTTGATGCTCTCATGCCATTCGAACGTTCATAAGGTTATTTCTACTAAGCTGAACTGAAAACACAAATATTAGTTTGATCCAAACTTGGCGTGCCACACTATGAAACCCACTTGGTTTATGTGTTGGATTATTCGGTAGTTGGTCTAGCTGTGGACCCCACCTTGATTATTATGCTTGGCAGTGAGGCCCACATTCATGTATGTGATTGTACTTGCACAACCATAACTGCGGGCCCCTTTTGATAGGAGTGTTGAGCCTTTGAACGAACTGATTCTAGCGTGTAATGGAACCGTCAATGTGGACCCTATCAGGGAAGGTGTGTCAGTTGTTGAATCAGCCCATTCAAGTAGGCATGTAGATGCCAAGTTTTGGACCACACTTGACTTTCAGACTGGATGTATGGTTAACTCAATGCGATAATAATAATGTTAAGTTATGATGATGATCATATTTGAGATTTTTTATATCATTTAGCCCATTTGGCATGTTGTAATAATTATGTATATAGTTAATTATCAACTATTGATTGGGCTTTGGGAGAACCCCCTTGCCTATCGGACTTTGGGAAAGCATACTCTTTCATGGGCCTTATGAGAGCCACTTGTTTATGGGCCTTGGGGATGCCCACTTGTTTACGGGTCTTGTGAAAGCTCACTAAAGGAATTGGGCCTTGCCATAAGGTCGCTATAGATATGATGTACAATGAATTGAAGCCCAAAGGACTTGGGCCCATAACTGATTGAATGAAAGGTATATATTGATTTGCTAATGATAGGATAGTACATGCTTTTTGCATACATCCGACATTAGCATAGCACATCCATGCATATATCCTAGGAAGAGGAAGATTGGACTTTGGCCCTCGTGTGGTCAAAGAAAATATTAGGTTCTCATGTTTTCCAAGTGAAATATGTGATATTGCATTAGGCCCTTGTGTTGGTCGACTGAAACATGTGATATGATATTGGGCCCTCCTATTGGCCAAGTGAAATATCTGACATGATATTGGGCCCTCGTATTGGCCAAGTGAGATATGTGATATGATATTGGGCCCTCATGTTGGTCAAGGGAATTATGTTGTATGATATTAGGCCCTCGTGTTGGTTAAAGAAAATATCTATGCTTTACTCTATTTAATTGTAAATGCTACTTGATTATGATATGGCATGATTACTTGTGTTATACTTTGATCTGTCAATGTTATGCCTTTGATTTGATTATGTTATGCCTCATGATAAACTACCCACTGGGCTTTCATAGCTTATCCCATTGCTTCCTCTTATAATTACAGGAAGGACTTGCCAGTGAAAAAATGTAGCGCAACTTCTTTTGGTTTTCGATTTTCACGAGTATATTGTTATTTTGAAACATTGAGAAATGTAATCTGTAGTGGATATTTATAGGTATATATGGATTTCATGTTTTTTTTTTATTGCCAATGTCATGCTTGAGTACTATTCAAATTTTTTTTACTGTCGGCACCAGATTCGAAGTTCGAGAAGTTGGAGAGCTCGTTCGCTGATTTCGGGGGCACGGCATTGAAGAAGTCAATTCTATTCCATTTCGAGTTGAATTCCCAAAATTTAAACTCGAGTTTTCCTTCCACTCAGAAAAAAAGTCTTAGTAAACTAGCTAGCACAATTGGGAAGTCATTGGCAATGACAAGCAATCAATAAATGAGATGGTAGACCAACATTTCTTCAGGTTTGTGTGTAAATCAACGTTAATACCAAACTTCCTGATGAAACTGAAATTTCTTTTGAAACTAGTAACTTGCGCAATGCTCCATAGTCAACCATTCTAACGACAGTTTTCCTCACACTACAGGCAAGAGAGTTTCAATCGAATGGAAGAAGAATGTTATAAAATCAATGTTGTTAAATCGCATATGCGAATGTTATAAAATCAATGTTGTTAAATCGCATATGCGATCATGTGCGATCGCATATGCCTATGCACATATGCGATCACACAATCACATATGCAACACATATTAAATTTTTTTATTTTATTCGAAAAAAAGGAGAAAAATAAAAGTGTAAAAATATATAAGAAATCAGGAGGAATTTTCCTAAGTTAATAGATAACTAATTTTACATATTTAAAATACATTTAAGAGAAATAAAATCAATTAAACATCAAGTTATCAACATTCAACAATATAGTTAACAAGTAAGAAGTAACAACACAATCAACAAGATATTTATTTATTATTATAGAAAATAAAAATGTAATAATTTACAAATTATACACTAATAAATTAATACTAAATGTTATATACATTGATCTATTTGCCATTGTGGCATTTAATCACCACTATTGTCATCATCGGAGTCATCTCCTTCTTCCACATATACTTCATCTTCTTTTATTTCTTCATCATTTGCATGTACTAATACCTCATCAACATCCAATGGTTGATCTTCAGCTTGATCATCATCTCCTCTTTCTTCTCTTTCATCAATCTCTTCCACCAGTTGATTGCTACAACTCACCCCTTTCTCCTCCACCTTCGAACAAAAGTACCTTCTCCAGGTGCCAATCCATATACGACATCTTCAACCTAGGTTATTTGACTTGGATTTCAAAGAAGAGGATTGTGAAGAAGACATGTTGTATTGATTCTTCTTGTTATAACTTGTAAAAAACTAAAAACTAAAGACTAAAGACTAAAGATTAGAGAATGTGTGTGTGTGTGTGTGTGTGGGGGGGGGGGGGGGGGGGGGGGGGGGGGGGAGGGAGAGAGAGAGAGAGAGAGAGAGAGAGAGAGAGAGAGTTACACTTACACACTTCCACTAGTACTTATTAGACTTGTTGTAGTCTTGTAGAAGAGAAGAAAGAGAGAGAATAGAGATAACAAGAGGGAGAGAAAGAGAGATGGAGAAATTTACACTTACACACACTTAAACTTGTAGGAGAATAAAAAAAGGAAGAGAGAGAGAGAGAGAGAGAGAGAGAGAGAGAGAGAGAGAGAGAGAGAGAGAGAGAGACTTTCTTCACTCTAGTCTTGTGCCTTGAGTCTTGTATGTAGTTCTAACTTGTAGGCTTGTAGCTTAGATAGCCTACACTTGAAATAAAATGTAAGAGAGGAAAAAAAAAACGTAGAATGTATGGAGAGAGAGAGAGAGAGAGAGAGAGAGAGAGAGAGAGAGAGAGAGATTATGAGAATGAAATGAATGTGGAGAGAAATAGAATGTAGAAAGAATGTAGATTAGAAATTAGAAAATGAATGAAGATTCAGATGAAATAGAAATGTAGAAATATTATAATGTAACTATGTAAGAGATAAATGTAGATTGTAGAATGAGAGTGCTTGAATGTTGAATCTTCCTTAAAAGTGCTTGAAGCTTGAATCTTGATCTTCCAAGAGAAAGGGAAACTTCTTTTCTTGAATGATCTTCTTGCTTTAATCTTATAAAGAAGTAGGAACTTGGAAGTAGGAAATGTGTGTGTGTGTGTGTGTGTGTGTGTGTGTGAGAGAGAGAGAGAGAGAGAGAGAGAGAGCACTTGGCAGTAGAGTTGGGCACAAACCAAGCTAGCTCAAAAACTCGGCTCGGATTGGTTTGAAAAAGCTCGGCTTGGATTGGTTTGAATAGAAGTTCAAACCAAACCAAGTCTTGGAGTCAAGCTCGTTTGAAAAAACAAACCAAGCTCAAACTAGGGCAATATCGGCTCGTCTTGAAGCTCGATTTGAATAAGCTCGGTTTGATTCGGCTTGTAGATTGTAAGCACACTTGATCTTTAGATATGATTCCATTTTAGGATCATGCCCTAAAATGATATGTAAAAACGGTTGGACGGTGTGGATAATACATAATACATAATACATATACATGAATGCACACTGTTTCCTTGCACTTGTAAAATTATGCTTGTGTACTTTTGTTTGGAAAAGGCTCTTACATGTCTATTTTGAAGTTGCACTCTTCTTTTGGAGGATGTTAAACATCATGTAATAAGATACTTTTTTTTTTCTTCGTTTTTTTAACTTTTTAAATTTTTTTCTATTTTAAAAAAAAAAAGAATTGCCACCTATTCAAACTTGGCCTGGCCCGGTTTGAAATTTTTGACCAAACTGATCTCGGCTTGAACCAGATTTTTCTGCAGCAAACCAAACTCAGGCCGCATAGGTCGGCCCAAAACCCAAACCGGGCTGATCCACAAACTGGGGTGGCACAAAAACAAGCCAAACCAAACTAGGGCTAACTCGGCCCGACCTGGATCATTGCCCACCTCTACTTGGATGTAAGAAATATAAGAGAAGAAGAGAGTGAGAGTTTTGGCGTGAGAATGTTGCAATCGGAGGAGGTTTGGATACCTTTTTATAGGCAAAAGGTCATTTTTTTAGAAGAAAAAAAAAATAATGTGCCAACGGTCAAATTTCTGACGGTTTGCCAATATGTGATCACATATGCTGTATGCAATTGCATATTGTCGCATATGCGATCACATATGCACCTCGATCGCATATGCCAGCATAACTCATTGCATGGCATATGCTATCTGCAAATGATTATGCGCATATGCAATCGCATTTAACAACATTGATCACAATGTAATCGAATTCCCCTGAAATCAATCAAAGGTCAGAGCCAACAACCAATTATCACTGAAGATGCATGCTCTTCTCAGCTGTCTGATCAGTCTACACAATTCGAAGGTGCAAGGAAACAGTGCCCTCATCAGCTGTGAATCCAAGATCCAAAAAAAAAAAAAAAAAAAAAAACAGAAGGAAACGGTGAGTTGAATGTAGTTGCTTTTCAAACTTTGTCTGATCTGGATGGAAACTCTAACGTGGATGAATTCTCTATCATGGAAACAAATGATTTGATCTCAAACATTGTGGGTCAATCAACTCATGCCTCAATTAATAAACAACCAGCCACCCAACTTGTACAGCACAACACTCCATGAGTATCCTAATTTGGAGGCCCTCTATGCACCAAGAAATAAGAGATAAGATCTCCCATCTCAACTCTCATTTCCTTTGTTTAATTGAAACTTGCATTCCTCACTCTAATTTACATGCTCTTGTTAATTCTATTTTTCCTTCTGGTTCTCTACTTTCTCAAATATGGACTTGGCTTCTATTGCTAGGATTCTGCTGGCTTGGAACTCTAACACCTCTCAGTTACTATCTTCAGGTCTCACAGACAAATTATTCATTGCTATATTGCTTCTATTGGCCTGGAAAACTCTTTTCACCTGCTTATGGAGAAAATTGTAGACCTGTGACTGAGCTGCGGGATGAAATCATCGCTATTTCATGGAATGTTTCCAACTCTTGCTTTCTAGCAAGCAACTACAATTAGTGTGAGGTACCTTGGGGAACACCGGGGAGTTGCCTGTCCAAATCTGAATCATATCAAGAGCTTTAGGGCCCATTTGAATGCTCTCGCAGAAAAGGGGGTTCGCACAGTTGGGGTTTCAAGCCTGCTTTTTTGGTTGACTCAGCAAAAACCCATCTAATTGGTTTTCGTCATGTGGGCATTTTAGCATCTATTTTGCCAAGCAGATGGTGAAACGGAGGTTTATAGACTGCATCTAAACGCATGCTAGAAAAAAACCCCGATTTGGCTCAAAAGGGGGTTTATGCCTCAAATGCCCTTTTGGAGGGTTGTCCAAACAGGCCCTTGATCTATGCATCAGGAAAGCTAGTCTCTGTGTTGAGGCACTAAAAATAGAAAGAAAGAAGAGAAAATATGAAAGGAAGTGATGAAACACCTATGTTACATCGTTGTGTAGCATGTTAAAGTCCTGTGCAGGCAGTTAATACTGAAAGATGATTCTGGCTAAGGCTTATTCAGAAGGCATGCAGATTACGCGTTATGCGCCGCATAAGATGAATCTCTTACGCGGCCCCGTAAGATAGATGATTAATTGATGTCTAATGCGGATTGAGGTTCAAATGCCTATAAATACCTCTGTGATCTTCTCATTTAGGATCAATAGCAAGATCTCAGAGTTCATTCCAAGAATTTGAGAGGTATGAAGGAAACTCAAGTATCCGCTCCACTCTAGGGGAAACACATTGACCATAGTCAATGTGTCCCAAGGAAAGGAGGAAGTGAGTGCAAGGCTGAAGGAAGCCCAATCAAATAAGTTATGCGGTCGCGTAACTCTGTGCAACTCAAGGTCTCCTGGTATTGTTCCTTTTCAAGAAGGATTCTTTCAAGGTTTCTTGAAGAACCCAGGACAACTTTGAAGTTCTAGTCCAGGACTGTGCTGAAGATTTGGTTTGAGCAAAAGGAAATGCGGTTCCAGAGTACACAGAATTCACACAACTCCTCTGCTACTTTGGTAGGGCACATACATGAGCTGAAATGCTGCCAAAATTAACTTCTAGCAATTTTATTTCACATTGTATACTAATTATATCTTATTTTAGAATCAAGGGATATAATTAACGGAATGTAAAAGAACCCTTATTCAAATTAATGAATTAATTGATGATGAATATTTTCCATTCCAAACCTTCTTGTTAATTATTAAAACGCAAATGTTCCAATCAAACTGCATTTTGTGTGTAAACACTATGATTTCAATTAAACAGGAAGGAAATTCTCTTGGTCTAATTCCTGTCAAGCCAGGATTGATTGCATGCGGGATTGGGCACTCTATAACTTCTTCCACACCAACTTAGAAACATAAAAAAGGTCAATATCTCAACCCAAATCTCTCTGATCATGCTCAGGTGTATCACACAATTAGCACAGGCAATCTTAAAGTCCACACACCTTTTCTTAACATCGATCATTGGTACAATGTGACCTCAAAAGCAATAACACATTGAGAAAAGGCTTCAGATGATAGGATTGCAACAAAACCCACTAATTTCCCACTCAATAAAATAAAAAAAGAAATACAAGTGAAATTTAAGATAGAGAAATACTCTAATTGAATAATGAAATATCTAACTAAATAAGAAGGATTTCACAAAAAAACTCCCAGATTAGGAGATGCTAACACTTTGACCAGTGGCAAATGGAAGATTGGGGGTGATGGGGATGGTCCACATTCAACAGCAAATAAGACAAAGATCAAATAGTTAACATCTCATAACCTTGGAGGTTTTGGGTGCATCCCTGTGAGAGAACCATTACATTGATGAATCAATGTTCTGGATCACTATAACAAGGGCTCCAAATGCACCAAGCCCATGTCTCAACAGACAATACATCTCTTGAGGTTCAAGAGTCAAAAATTCCTTCTCATAATATTTCCCCAAATAATAATTTCCCAAAGTTGTTGATACCTTGGAAACATATCAGAAGACAAACTTAGCTTGAATTCTGCTTATCTGAATTGATGCACTTGTGGATATCAAGAAACATTCTTGGCTATTGACCTCTAACCAGAAAGAGAACAACAATGATCAACATTGTTGTAAAACCGTTTGAAGCTCCAATGAAAACATGGATTCTTCAGCAGCATCAACATAAGCAAAGAAAACAACACGGAGGGACACCAGATCAACGAAATAATCAACAAACAGCTGCTGCAGTAAGGTTGCGGTGGCCTCAAATTTTACCTGTCCCTAGGGGCTGCCTTGAGGTGTCACCAGAAGCCCATGCCTGGTAATCCTTAACAAGCTGAAATAATCAACCAAGAACAATATATGGTCATAATGACAAATCAAAAATTACTCTTAGGATGTGGTTGGATGTTATATTAAATTAAATTACAATTATTAGTTCGATGAAGGGAAAATAACCAAATTGGGGTTTCGTTGCATTCATATTGAGGCTATGGAAGCAAAATTGCAATTGAGTTACCTCAAAGTTCGAATTGAAAGAAACGTAACTGCAACTCAAGGGCTACTTCCTCATTATGAATGCCAGAAAGCATCACTATCTTTTTGTCATTTTCCACTTGACTAAGCTGAATGTTAGCAATATGATGCCAGGAAACATCATTATCTTCTGTCATATTCCTCTTCACTTAACTGAATGTTCTCAGATCAATTTTCCATCCAAACGCCACAATAGCACATGTATTTTGCATCCAAGAAGAATACACAGTTGCTGAACAGAATACAAGAAAATAAAAAATAAAAAATAAAAAATAAAACAAAAATAAGTAGAAGAAAGGAAACATGTGAAGGCGTGAGATACACCAAGTTCATTCTGCACAAGCATGGTTATAGAAGCCATTGGCCAGTTTAACTTGTGGCTGATAGTAATGATTATAGAAACCATTTGCCTCAATGGTGGGATATCACTGAGAAATAGGAATCAGTGTTATCAAAGGATTTCCCAAGATTATTTGTAGTATGGAAATGAGTCAATCGTCCACTTTGGTATCTTATTGAACAAAAATGGTGATATTGTTCCTCCATTGATCAAGAATTTCTTTGGAAAGTATCATGATCATCCAGTAAGAAGGGTTTCAATTTATTCCAATGAACGATTTGAACGCCTATTGATTCTGCCTTTCAACAAAAAATAAAAATAAAATAAAATCTATTGACTCTAAAAACTGATTCCAGAGTTGATCATTTGGACCTTTCAATTTATAGATGTGGATCTCAGACCTATGAATGGTTATAGAAGCCATTGGCTAGAGCTCTTGAAATTGCAGCTAAAGAGTAAAGGAATCCAACGTTTGAAAGTCATGCCAATCATCTACAGTATAAGCGAACTATGCAACTCTTTATCCAATTAATGTGCTAAAAAATTGAAAGGGCAGTCTCACCATAAAAAGGGACGAGAACACCCTGTCGTCATAAATAAAAATAAAAATAAAAATGAAAGGGCACACTAAGATTTCATGTTAGCATCTTTCTTTTGCTATGCCACTGATGAGGACATCAGATCCTTCAAAGTCTATCTAAGAAGAAAGCGTGCACCACAAGCATCTTCCTTGTGGCTAGGCGATTATTGAGGACCATTGAAGACCCTACACATGTGGTTTGGTACATAGAAGACCCCACATTAGGAAGACACGTGTGTAGGATGAAGAAGACCCGACTGAAAAACTGGACTGGCTTGCTAGACAGTTTTCACTGTCTTTGGGCTCCCGAAATTTAGCTGCTTATGTGTTTTAGTCGCTGGACGTCTTCAGGCGACCGATCGGGCGCCCGACCACCCGCGCAAGATGTTTTTTTTTTAAGTTGTTTTTACTTAAGTATATTTTAGTCTTTTTCTTATTTCTTAGTGCTTATTTATGAGGGTTTAGCCTTAATTATGAATTTAGCTTGATTATTGAATGAAAAGGACAACTTTGGTTGCCTCCTCCTCCTCCTCCTCTCTCTCTCTCTCTCTCTCTCTGTGGACTTCATCTTTTCTCTTCCAATCTTCTTCTTCTTTCTTCTTCCTTTCCCCTCCAACATTCTTTAAAGGTACTCTTCTTCTTCCCTTTTCCTTTTAACTTTCTCTATTCTCTACAACCCTAAATCTGAAATTAGGTTCTAAAACCCTAATTCTCAAATTTTGATCATCTAATCCGAGAAATCCTTCGATTCCCCGGACTAGTGATCCTCATTGCTCGTTTGGATCTTAACCATGCAAGATCGGGAGGTTTTATCCCTCGCCGGATCCAATCCACACAATACTTGAAATCTATACTTCGTGGTTGTGATGATGGTCCACATTATTGCATGTGGTCCTTCTGATTTTCTTAGATTATGATGATAGATGCTGAAGTTTTTATTGTTATTCTTTTATTATTCCACTAGATTAATTGTGTTCATGAACATGCATCATAATTAGGGCATCCTGCATCAAATTTTGGTATCAAAGCTTAGAGTTTGCTTGGTTATATTTAGATCGAGTTACCAAATTAGGCTTTCAATTTTAGGTCTGTTTTAGGAAATTTCCAGATTTAGAAACTTTCAATTTTAGTAAGTTTCCTAATTTGGAAATTTTCCAGCTTTGAATCGCCTTCTGTTTAAATTCATCGCATTCATCTTGTGAGTTGTATAACCGTAGGAGGGCAAGTTGGGTAGAACTAGTTCGAGGCTTTATTTGCATGCCCACGAGAAGAGGTAGAGGTTTCGGACTTCGACCAATCATGAACAACGAGCAATTATCTGAGCAACTTGCTCAATTGATGCAAAAGATAATTGCTATAGAAACAAGGCAAAAGAATGAATTCGCTCGTTTAAGCAACCAAATCACCACCACCATAAATAGAGTCGAGTAATTAGAAACATCCCAAAGGGAGAACCCCACTTTTGGGGATGACGCGCAATTCCAAGCAGAAGGAATCATTGAAGAGTGTGTTCCCATACATGGAGGGTATGGTGGTAGAGGACGTGGGGCTGGTCGTGGTGTTGTGCAGGAGGCACAAGCTACATATGATTATCAACACCGCTACGATCCCGATGAGCATGCGATGAAGAATGTGAAGGTGGAAGCTCCAAGTTTTGATGGGCGTCTGGATCCCAAGGCATTCCTTGATTGGTTGGCTGACATGGATCACTATTTTGAGTGGTATGACATGTCAGAAAACCGTCAGGTGTGGTTTGCTAAGATGAAGCTAGTGGGCCAGGCCAAATTATTTTGGACTAACACCGAGCGTAAGATTGATAAAGTTGGGAGAGCCCCTATCACACATTGGTATGAGATGAAGGAGAAGTTGAAGGAGAAATAACTCCCTCTCTCATACCGACAGAAGCTCCTTGACCAATGGCAATCCTTACGCCAAGGGTCAATGTCTGTCGCTAACCACATCGCTAAATTCGAGGAGTATATGGTGCGATGCGACATCCAAGAGGACCCTTTGGTAACACTTTCGCGTTTCAAGACGGGCCTTCGAATGGATCTTCAGCGCGAGTTTTTGACTCGGCCCATAACAGACTTGGGTGCGGGAGTTGGAACAATATCTGAGGGCTCCTGTCATTCGATGCTTTGAGTCCCGAGACTCTAATGCTAGATCTGGATCCCAGGGAGCTAGACCTAACATTGGTAATCAACCCAGGACACAGGCGATTGTTTCGCCTAGATCTAGGGATGATAAGGGCAAAAGTGTCCTTGATGCCGGTCCTAGTGGAGGTAGTCAAGTGAGATGCTATGAATATGGGAATATCGGTCACATGTCTACTCAATGTCTCACGAAGAACTGTAGAAAAGTCTTAGTTATAGGCGAGGGTATAGATGACCAGGGTGATTGTGAAGTAGAAGAATATCACCATAAAAGAGGACTTAGTGAAGAAGATGAAGTGGTCGATGAAGTAGCGCTTGCAGTTGTCAGGTGTGAGTTAGCTCAGTCTAGGAGTAGTGCCGATTGGCGTCGAAACATTATCTTCTATACTCTCGCCAAGTGTGGAGAGAAAAATTGCAAGGTGATAGTGGACAATGGAAGTTGTCAAAATGTGATTTCCGCTAACACCTTGGACCGTCTAAAGTTGAAATCCACCCCTCATCCTGACCTGTACAAAGTCTCTTGGGTTGACAAGACCTCCCTTCATGTCACCCATCAGTGCTTAGTTCCCATCGAGTTTGGGTCATATAAGGTCCCTATGGTGCGATGTGATACCTATGGATGTCGGTCATATTATCCTAGGTAGGCCGTGGCTATTCGATAATAACATCACGATTTTTGGTCGTTCGAATGCGTGTACCTTCATGCATAACGGTAAGAAGATCAAACTTACTCCTATGGCACCAGAAAACACATTAGGGAAAAAGAAGGGTGAGAAGGCGAGTGAGCCTAAGGAAGTAAGGAAATCCAAACCTAAGTCTCTTCATATAATCAATGCGAAAGAGTTCGAGAAAGAGACTTAAGGAGGATTCCATGGTGTATGCCCTTACGGCAAGAGAAATTACACCGGAAGTTCCATCAGAGTTACCCCATGAGGTAGCATCGGTTTTGAAAGAATATAGTAATGTGTTCCTTGATGATTTACCGAATGAGTTGCCATCTATGCGGGACATCCAGCATGCCATTGATCTCGTCCCGGGGTTGACTTTGCCAAACCTTCCTCACTACAGGATGAATCTTGCAGAGCATGCAGAATTGAAGAAGCAGGTTGATGAGCTTCTGCAAAAGGGCTTCATTCGGGAGAGTATGAGCCCGTGTGCCGTGCCCACATTATTAACGCCAAAGAAAGATGGCACGTGGTGTATCCGTGCCATAAACAAAATTACAGTCAAGTACAGGTTCCCTATACCTAGGCTTGATGATATGCTTGACATGATGGCCATGTTCACCATTTTCTCCAAAATTGATCTCAAGAGTGGATATCACCAAATCTGCATATGCCTAGGAGATGAGTGGAAGACCACATTCAAAACGAAAGATGGGTTGTACGAGTGGATGGTCATGCCCTTCGACTTGACTAATGCACCCAGTACTTTTATGCGGGTGATGACATAAGTCTTGAGATCGTTCATGGGTAAATTCCTAGTGGTTTACTTCGATGATATTCTCATTTATAGTAGCACTAAGGAATCACACCTTGAACATTTGAAGCGGGTCTGTAGCGTCCTTAGGACTGAAAAGTTATACACTAATCGTAAGAAGTGCGCGTTCATGTCTAGTCAATTCGTGTTCTTAGGATTTATCGTGTCATCAGAAGGAATGCGCAGTAGACCCTGAAAAGGTTAGGGCAATAGTTGAGTGGCCAGAACTGAAGAACATTCATGAAGTGCGAAGCTTTCACGGCTTAGCAACTTTTTATCGTCAGTTCATTAGAGGATTTAGCACAATCATGGCTCCCATTACTGAATGCATGAAAAGGAGAGTTTATGTGGTTGAAAGCCACAGTCAAGGCTTTTAAGGAAATCAAGGGCAAAATGGTAGAAGCTCCTGTCATGTGTCTACCTGACTTTTCTAAAGTTTTTGAGGTGGCTTGTGATGCATCAGGTGTTGGTATAGGTGGAGTGTTGAGCTAGGAGGGCCACCCAGTAGCTTATTTCAGTGAGAAACTGAATGAGGCAAAGCAGAAGTACTCCACTTATAACAAGGAGTTCTATGCGGTAATGCAATCCCTAAGACATTGACGTCACTATCTCCTACCGCAAGAATTCGTCTTGTTTTCAGACCATGAGATATTTACATTCTCAGAAGAAGCTCAACCCAAGGCATGTTAAGTGGGTAGCGTTTCTTCAGGAATATTCTTTCGTCCTGAAACATAAGGCCGAGGTAAAAAGAAACCAGCAGATGCCTTAGCAGAAGAGTGACATTGCTTAACTCCTTGAGTGTAGAGGTAGTCGGGTTTGAGCAACTGAAGGATGAGTATCCTATATGTCTTGATTTCGGGAATACTTATGCGTCACTCTCTAGTGACCAGTGTAGCACGGGTAATTATGTTCTTAAAGATGATTTCCTTTTCAAAGGAGATCGACTTTGTATTCCCCGTATGTCCCTTCATGAATTCTTCGTCTGGGAGCTTCATTCAAGAGGGATAGTTGGCCACTTTGATTGAGACAAGACCATTGCCCTCGTTGAAGATCGTTTTTATTGGCTAAGTCTCAAGCGAGACGTAGCCAAACTTTTAGGGCAATGTCGTACGTGTCAACCGCAAAACAACGAAAGCAAAATACTGGGCTATATATGCCATTGCCAGTGCCAAACGCTTCATGGCAAGACATTAGTATGGATTTCGTGCTGGGACTTCCCAAGACGATAAAAAAGCACAACTTCATCTTTGTTATGGTGGATCGCTTCTCTAAAATGGCACATTTTCTCCCATGTTCGAAAACATCGGATGCGTCTCATATTGCTTGTGTCTTTTTTGATGGTGTGGTGTATCTCCATGGTTTGCCTAAGACTATAGTGTTTGACCATGATGTCAAATTTACCAGTTACTTTTGGAAGACACTATGGCACATGATGGGTACTCGTTTACAATTTTCTACTGCATACCACCCTCAAACAGATGGACAAACTGAGGTAGTAAATCGAAGTCTTGAAAACCTATTATGTTGTCTAGTGGGTAAGCATGTTAAGACTTGGGACTTCATTCTACCTATCGTTGAATTTGCTTATAATGGGTTTGTCAATAGGTCGACAAGAATGAGTCCTTTTGAAATTGTCAGTGGTTACAAACCTATAATGCCCATAGATCTTTTACCCATGTCTATCACCCAAAGATCTTCAGAGTCGGCCGATGCATTTGCATGACACATTCATGAATTGCATACATATGTTAGACAGCGGATTAATATAAGCAATGATAGTTATAAATATTCAGCTGACTCTCATCGTAGATCACAAGACTTTCAGGAAGGAGACTGTAATGGTGAGGATAAGGCTAGAGCGGTTCTTACAGGGTACCACTAAGAAATTATAAGCGCGTAGTGCTGGACCATTCAAAATATTGCAAAGAATTGGGTCCAACGCGTATCGGATTGACCTTCACCCTGAAATGGGCATTAATCCAACGTTTAATGTGGAAGATCTAGTCATTTCCCCTAATCTTACTATTGTTTCTTCTTCTCTTTCGTGGCCATACTCGACTTTGCTTCACAACCCACTCCACCCCGTCCCCCACTTATTATTCGTAAGGAAGAAATTGTGGACGAAGAGATAGTTTCCACGAGAGATGGAGGTTTCCAAAGGTATCTTGTCAAATGGAAGAACAAACCACTGTCAAAATCTACATAGTTGACTGAAGCGGAGTTACAGAACGTTGATCCGGATTTGCTAGAGCGTCATAAGAGCTTTAACTTGTCGGAGTCAAGTTTTTCTCACCTGAGGGGAGTTGATGAGGACTTCAGACCTTTCAAAGTCTATCAACGAAGAAAGGATGCACCACAAGCATCTTCCTTGTAGCTAGGCAATCATTGAGGAGCATTGAAGACCCTACACATGTGGTTTGGTACATAGAAAACCCCACATTGGGAAGACACGTGTGTAGGATGAAGAAGACCCGACTGGAAAACTGGACTGGCTTGCTGGATAGTTTTCACTGTCTTTGGGCAGCCGACCACTATTCATCGGGCGTTCGAAATTCAGCCGCTTATGTGTTTTAGTCGCTGGACGTTTTTGGATATCTTCGGGCGACCGATCGGGCGCCTGAAGTCGCGCCGACCACCCACGCAAGATTTTTTTTTTAAAGCTGTTTCTACTTAAGGATATTTTAGTCTTTTTCTTATTTTTTTTAATGCTTATTTATGAGGGTCTAGCCCTAATTACAAATTTAGCTTGATTATTGAATGAAAAGAACAACTTTGGTTGCCTCCTCCTCCTCCTCCTCTCTCTCTCTCTCTCTCTCTCTCTCTCTCTCTCTCTCTCTGTGGACTTCATCTTTTCTCTTCCAATCTTCTTCTTCTTTCTTCTTCCTTTCCCCTCCAACATTCTTCAAAGGTACTCTTCTTCTTCCCTCTTCCTTTTAACTTAACTTTCTCCATTCTCTACAACCCTAAATCTGAAATTAGGTTCCAAAACCCTAATTCTCAGATTTTGATCATCTAATCCGAGAAATCCTTCGATTCCCCGGACTAGTGATCCTCATTGCTCGTTTGGATCTTAACCATGCAAGATCAGGAGGTTTTATCCCTCGCCGGATCCAATCCATGCAATACTTGAAATCCATACTTCGTGGTTGTGATGATGGCCCACATTATTGCATGTGATCCTTCTGATTTTCTTAGATTATGATGATAGATGCTTAAGTTTTTATTGTTATTCTTTTATTATTCCGCTGGATTAATTGTGTTCATGAACATGCATCATAATTAGGGCATCCTGCATCAGCCACTCTTTATCCAATTAATATACTAAATAGATGAAAAGGCAGACTAAGATTTCATCTATAGCATCTTTCTTTTACTATGCCACTCTTTATGCAATTAATAAAGAAAAAAAATTGAAAAGGCAGACTAAAATTTAATGCTTAGTATCTTTCTTTGCTACGCTGCTCTTTATCCAATTATCTTTGTTCCTTAATGCATCACCAAATGTCTTTGCTTCAAGCAAATGTTCCTTTATTCAATTGCTGCAATTTACTGAAAGCTTTCTAAACGTTTATGGGAAGGCTGATAAAAAGAATAAAGAAACACTAGCATGCATAAAAGTTCTATTGAGTTCCTTCCTCAAGGTTCACATGGCAAACACAGGGTGAAAGGAATTGTTGATAAGGTGGGTTACCATGGGGATAAAATTGCGGTGATTCGACAATAGTGATCATCAAGTTGTTTATTTTAATGTGTCAATGTGGACCTCTTCTCTGACTATATCTTTTGTAGGTCCCTTATTGGATGGCTAGTACAGTCCAATCCCCGTGATCTATCCACTTGGTGGCCCAACAACATTTCAACAGTGCATAGTTCTGCCACCTAAACAATGGAAAACTATTATGCATAGCTTATTTTGTAATGTTTTGAATTATAGGTTTGTAGTCATGTATCTTTTATTGTCTCCTAAAGTTTAGTTGAAAAAAATCCAACATATTCCTAATGTTTCTGCCAAACTGTGATGCATTACATGATACATGAGATGTTTCCTGCAATGTTTCTGGCTTCCGTATCCCAAGGGCGTGATACAAGGTGCAACACTGATATATAAAATATTTCTAAAATAATTTTCACAATAAATTCTCTTTATTAAACCAAGGACGAACCGCCACGGTGCTAGTGAGCCAACCTCTGTGATCTTCTAAGCAAAATCTGCAAACATTTTCGTGTTTATATAAATAAATATATTTAATTTCTTTGATGTTATTTTTTTTGGAAAGCAATCAAAATATATGCATATTACTTTATGTAGACAATTCATAGAATTCTCTCTTTATATGGACAATTCGTAGAATTCCCTCCCCGTTTCTGTTTTTTTTTCTTTTTCTTTTTTCTTTTTGAGAGTTAGACACTTTCTAGGTTGGGACTGAGAGTCTGGGAGCCTCTCCTAGTTCATAACATTCTTTTTAAAAACAGCATTTCCTATCTCCAGTCTGGAATTGGTTCCCATTTAATGGAAATCTAAGATATGGCCTATTGGTGAAATAACATTATCGTCATCAGAAAGTATTTGCCATTTCTTTTATGTTAGCTAGTGTTGCCTTTATGTAGTATTAGGTATACAGTAATTTGAACTGAAATAAAGGATGATGTAATTGACAATCATAACTGCATGGAACCATCATGGTTTAACATAAAATATTAGAATCTGGGGATGGGAAACCAAGGCAACATTTTTATTTGGTTTAGAATGTCACAAGGAGTTTTCTTATTTCGAAGTGGAATGTTGCTTCCTTAATTCAGGCAGCGTGCTTTTGAAACAAACACTGTTTCCACCAATGAAAACCCTCATCTTCCCTAAGAAGGAGATAAAATTCCTAGAAAAAAGGAACTTGTATCCTTCACATGGTTATGAATCTAGGTTACAATACGGCCTTGGTCACCCTTACTACATGAGATAGGTGTGAACCGGTCCCTTACAAAGAAAAGGCATGTATCAGTTGATACAGGCTGATAAGGCCCATTGGCACCGATACACGGTTGATACAAGCTGATACGGCCATAAAGGTTCCATTTCAATTTTTTATTTTCAAATTCTCTCTTGTTTTTTCCACTTCTTTCTTGATTTCAAGCATAAGAAGCTTAGAGACATTTTTCTACTGGATCTAAAGCCTATTTTGAGGATCAAAACACAAGCTTTGGATGGTAATCGACAAATCAAAGTGGACTGGACCATTTTGGGAAAAATCAGAGTAAACCATCACTTCTTTCATTTATTATTATTATTTTTTTCTATCTTTTTTGTGTTGTGTTTCAATGTAATGAGCCCTAACGCATGAAAAATACTTGACCTGTTTGATTAGGGCCTATTTGTTTACTTTCAGTAGGTCACACGCCTATTTGTTTACTTTCAGTAGGCCGTTCATGAACACACGCAAAATTAGGGTCTATTTGTTTGCTTTCAGTAGGTTAAGCTGATAGACAGTATTCTTACAAAACAACGGCCCATTACATCATCAGATACATGCCACGCAGGCACGCACGCACATTATGTATGTATATGTATATATTCTAGATCCTCCCATTTTTTTTTCCTCATTTTTCTTTTCTTTCTGGAAAATTTTCAGCTAAAAAATAAAAAATAGGCCAATATGATGACAAGCATAACCTGTATCGCATGGCAAGAAGGCCAATGCCAATATTCAAAACCTGGTCCTATCAAGATGCTACTTTCTTATATTTAAAAGAAGTGGGTTTCCACTGACTTCTAAAGCAGGAATGTAGTTACTGAATGCTTCTAGATCCTCCCATTTTTTCTCCATTTTTCTTTTGTTTCTGGAATTTTTTCAGCTAAAAATAAAAATAGGCCAACATGATGACCAGCATAACCTGTATCGCATGGCCAGCAAGAAGGCCAATGCCAATATTCAAAACCTGGTCCTATCAAGATGCTACCTTCTTGTATTTAAAAGAAGTGGGTTTCCACTGACTTCTAAAGCAGGAATGTAGTTACTGAATGCTTCTAGATCCTCCCATTTTTTCCCCATTTTTCTTTTGTTTCTGGAATTTTTTCAGCTAAAAATAAAAATAGGCCAATATGATGACCACCATAACCTGTATCGCATGGCCAGCAAGAGGGCCAATGCATTCAAAACCTTGGTCCTATCAAGATGCTACCTTCTTATATTTAAAAGAAGAATGTAGTTACTGAATGCTTCTAGATCCTCCCATTTTTTACCCATTTTTCTTTTGTTTCTGGAATTTTTTTCAGCTAAAAAATAAAAATTGGCCAATATGATGACCAGCATAACCTGTATCGCATGGCCAGCAAGAGGGCCAATGCCGATATTCAAAACCTTGGTCCTTCTATCAAAATGCTACCTTCTTATATTTAAAAGAAGTGGGTTTCCACTGGCTTCTAAAGCAGGAATGTAGTTACTGAATGAGTTTACCAGGAGCAGGTCCCAATAACTAGTCACAATGCTCACACCCAATCCCTAAATGGAAAAACTCACGCACAAGTGTGCTGTCTGCATATTCTATTAAAGAACATAATGTTTATCCTGTAGAAACAGATTGTAATATGATGCCCTAGGCATCAAAACAAAATCAAATGACAGAAATAACACTAAACAAGATCTAAGGAACAACAAAAACGTAGTAAACAGGAAAGCATGTTTACACTGGAATGTTGGTCTTAGTGTTGCAGTTTTAAGATGGATCTGCTTAACTAGAACCTTTTCCTCTGGTGACCCTCAGAACCATTAGTTCTGACATTAACAATCTAAACAACTTGGTTTTATGTGATTACATATAATGGAATAGAACTTTCTTCACCTAACTATTATTTAATATAATCCTTATTCACTGAGATAGTGTAACGTGAGAAATAGATATTATCAAAGCTCCACCACAGATCCAAAAACAACAAAATGCAATGTGTGAACTTCATTGGCATCACGTATATCCCAAAATTAGAGACCAGAAAGATCTGTTATTTTTCTTTCTTCTTTTTTCTTCTTCTTCTTCTTCTTCTTCTTCTTCTTTTCGTAGTAGTAGTAGTCTAAGGGGACCACAATAAACAATCCACATGTGTTCTTTTCTTTTCTTTTTTGAAACAATCCATAAAGTTCTACTGACCTGTGACAAAAATCGTGGAAGCATTATCTTTAAAAGTTGTTCAAGGACCTGTGTTCCAGTTGATTCAATCACTTGCACTGGTATTGCTTGAAATGCAGAAGGGATGTCAATAACAACCTGAATACGATAACTTTGTCAAAAACAACTCAAAGAACATTCCAACCACAAATTATATTTCATGTCAAGCGTTGATGTTCATCACATCACAACAAGAAATCACACAGCAATCACCTCAATAGTAGTATCTGAAGTAAGCTGCTGCACTGATGAGTTGCCCAGATTGGAGTTGCAAGATATTTTATTCACCATTGAAGCTGCATTTCCCATACCAAATCAATGTCAAAGGACTCCTGAAAAGGCATTGCATAATTCAATTATGAGCTACGACTTCAGCTTCCATTAGCTGTTACCGCATTAGAAAAGTAACTTGTCTCAAGGTAACTTCCGCATCAATAAGGAAAAATGGCCAAAATTATAGATTATAGTCAGGCAGGAATCTGGAGTTGAAAAGTACAAACCAAATAACTTGTAACATAACCCATGGGATTCTTCCCAACTAGTAACACAACCATCTCCCATGCATGATTCTTTTCAAGAGCTACCATCTCCTCTTTCATAACTTGTCACCACAGGAGAAATAAGAACCTCCTCAGGACTTTTAGGAATGGTGGAAGAAAAGCACTCAAGAGCAGAAACAAAGGACTTGCGCTGAGGAGACAAAATGATAAGAAATAAAGCGTGAATGGGATTAGAGGTTCATTGTCTTTTAGCTTTTCTAACAGCAATAGTTAAGTCCATGGAAGGGTCGTCTAAATATGGATCAACATAAATAGGCAAACGAGTAGGAACACTATTAGTACTTGTAGCCAAAGGAGCATGCCTTGTGGTATTTGGAGAATAAATTTTTATACCTTCAACTTCAAGTTGGACGTAGTAGAATTAGTAGCAACCTTATCTCCAGCATTATTAGGTTTGGAAGGAACAAACAACATTTCATCAGACTCAAGGACGGGACAGGAAGAACCATAAAATGGTGTTCCTCCTTTCTACCAGAAAAATATGAAGTTTCTTCAACAAGTTTTACATCCATAGAAACATAACGCTTTCTAGTAACTGGATTAAAACATTTATACCCCTTTTGTGAAGATGAATATCCCAAGAAAATGCATTTAACAGCTCGATTTGACAATTTATTTCTAAGGATCAATATTATAGACATAACATAACACACACACCTAAAGACCCGCAATGGAATTTCAGGGATCGGATAGAAGGCCAAAAAATATTGGACAAGTGACTCATCAACAGGAACCTTAGTAGGAAGACGATTAATCAAATAACAGGTTGTGAGAACAACCTCTAGCAAAAAAAAAAAAGATTTAAGAATAAGCATACTAACAAGGAGAACATAAGTAAGTTCTAAAAGATGTCTATTTTTCCTTTCAACAATTCCATTTTGTTGCAAGGTATATGTATACATGGTCTGAGAATTAATACCATACTCCTGAAGATAAAATAACATAGCATGGGAAAGATACTCTTTTACATTATCTGTACAAAGAGTTCTAATATTCACATTAAAATTGATTTTTGACCCAACTATGAAACACTATGAAAATAGAGCTAACCTCATCCCTAGTTTTCATCAAATAAAATCTACGTCATACGAGATGCATCATCAATAAACGAGACAAAGTATTTAAATCCATTAGAAATAATAAGAATTCGACCTAATACATCTAAATGAACCAAAGAAAAAATTATACTAGACTATTTATCTAGAGGAGGATAAACAGACTTATGGTGTTTGCCTAAGACATAAGCCTTACGCTTTAAGTTTTTTACATCATTAGACACGACTGACGCAAGTAATAAAAACTGTAAAACTAGACTCGAGGGATGACCAAACTTACAATGCCAGATGTAAGGGTCTTCCTTCTTAACAATAAGTCATTCACTAATATGACTTGGAAGTATTAAAACTAAAAATATATAAACCATCCTTCTCATATCCACCACCAAGCAGCTTCTTCACCCTCAGATCCTAAAAAACACAACAATTGGGATAAAAAGTCTCACTACAATTTAGGTCCTTTGTAACCTAAATGATAGCAAATTAGACCTAATACCGGGTGTTAACGTCAGATTCTGTAACAGGATCCTCCGGTCGTTCACCTTCTCTCCAACAGAGATTTCCTCCATCGGACCTGTAAGAAGGCAGAAAGCAACTAAGGGTGGCTGGTGTCCAGCCGTTAGCCCTCCGATGCTTAAGTCAGGCAGAGCAAGAGAATAACCAGGCAAATCGAGGCTAGAGATAAATATTGTGTACCTGTATCTTAATGGAGTCTTCTCCTTATATAGATCTGGAAGGGTCCAATCTGTTACGTAAGATATCGAGATCTCGCTGATTTCGTGTACGATACCGAGATCCCGCTGATTTCGTGGGATAAGATCCTTATCCTTAGAGAAGAGATCTAACCCAATGACTTGTCTTGACAATCACGTTCCTTGATAGCAATCCCTTGAGTTTCGGAACCATAAGAGAAGATAAGCCCAAAATCGGCCTATACGGGCTACTGGTACTGAAGGCTAAGGGGTGTCGTCACAGAGAAAGATGTTCGCATGTTGGAAGATGGTCGCGAGTCCAAGTGCTCGCTCATTTAGATGTAACACCTTTCAACGACTTGTGAGAAGGTCTGCTCGCAGGAAAAACACAACTTCTCGAAGCTTTGGTAGTCGGGCATCGTTTTCCTAATATACGAGCCTCGAGTGTGCATCAGAACCTGAAGAGGAAGATAGGAAGAGAGCCTCGAACAGACGTTCTCGATAGTCGGATAAGGATGCTCGCGAGGTCGGAGTATCTTCAGAATATGCGAGTCTCGAACAGACGTTCTCGATAGTCGGATAAGGGTGCTCGCGAGGTCTATCTCCAGCAGATGATCTTCGCTATTTTGACTATAACAGCGACTCTTGAGCATATGATCTCGAGAGTCGAATGAGCGCCCCTTACTCATCCAATCTGCGACTCTCGAGCATATAATCTCGGGAGTCAAATGGGCACTTCCGTATTTACTCGATCTGCGACTCTCGATCAGATGATCTCGAGAGTCGAATGGGCGTCCGCGTAATCAACTTAGCAGCTAAGTTGATCTCCATCATTTTGCCTATAACAGATGCCCCCCAAGTCCTTGCCGCCAAGAATTCTTAAGGGAAGGACTTAGCTTACTATCACACGTAACCGCCCGCTGTCTTCATCGAGAACGGAACCATACATGATGGGCTGGAATTAATGAGCGCTAGCTTTCCGCAGCCTTTCCGCAGACAGAAAGTGAAGAGACGCTTGCCGCGTGTCCGGAGAGTTAATGGGCGTGCCTGCTCGACTGCCGCGCCAAAGGGGGGGTTGCCGCGTGTCACCAGATGCGGCGGAATGATTGCCTATAAATATACGGAGTCCGCCATTTCTCTGGTTTTCTACAGAAGTTTTTTCGAAGGAAAGAATTCTCCCGTCATTTCCCTCTCCATCTTCTTCCTTTGATGTTCCTCCTTCCTCTCTTTTTCTGTACTTGGTATATTTCCTTTTTTCTCTTTTTCTTCTTTTAATCTTCTCATGGATGGGAACTCTGACGAGACCACCGTCCCTCTAAGTGATGCCACTCCGGAATCCTCTGCTTCTAGCAGTGCGAGGGTTCCGGCAGGGAGATACACAGCATCCGGATATCCTTCTGTTTTATCGGAGGACCGGCTAGCTGAGTTACGGGAGAGACATCTGATCGCCGACTCAGTCATTCTCCGATTGCTCGGAGATGGAGAGACATCAGACTCCCCTCCCCCAGGATGCGTAGCTTTTTATGAGTACCAACTCATCCTGGGGGTACGCCTCCCCCTCCATCTCTTCATACGCGACGTTCTCCGATGTTACAAGATTGCCCCTGGGCAACTCATCGTGAACGGATGGAGAGTAGTTCTGGGCTCCTTTGCCCTCTGAGCTCAGGTCGGCAACGGGGAGCTCACGGCGGAGGAGTTCCTCCGTATGTTCCGTCTAAAGAAAGCACCCTCCAGCGAGGGCTAGTACTACCTGTGCTACTGGCACCGGAATAACTTCGTGCTGGGGAAACCCTCCTCGAACTATCCCGGCTGGAGGAAACGGTGGTTCTATGCTTCCGGGAACTGGGAGTCTGCTTCCTCCAGGGGTCCAGGAGTTACCCGTTTTTTCTGTGAAGGTAGGCACAGTCCCACATTGTACGGTTTTCTCCAGTTAAGATTTTAGGGTTTCACTTCATTCTTTGACCTCTGTTTATGCTCGCAGGTATCCCGGCCTTGAAAAAACCAAATTTGAAGGGGGGGATCAACGAGAAGATTGTACAAGGTGCCTGTTGGTGATAGGCACATTGAGGCTTGCTTGTCTCCCTCGCGACTCGCAGCAGCGGGATTAATATCCAGCGAAGAAGTCGCAATGACAAAGGCGGGAGAAAAGAGGGGTCTGTTGCCTCGATTAAAAGGCACAAACTCAAAAAGGCAGAAAAAGACTGCCGAACCTTCTCAACCATCCGCCCGCAAGGGTAGCGACCAACCTGCTCTTCTCGCGAGCACGGTGGGGGCACCGGCGGTGCCCATCCTTCCCTCACCGGTGGTCGCACCTGGACCGCCAGTGATTAACATCACTGATAACTCCCCGGATGGGGCAGGGTCCAGCTACCCCCCAGCTGAAGAGGCTCGTGAGCAAATGGAACCTAGCGAGCCGGTTCCTTCTCGCGAGATGATCCCTGCTGTCGAGCAGGGACCTGCTCGCGAGTCGATGGCCCCGCCTGTCGCGAGCTCGGCTGGGTTGGTCGTTGCCCAGCTATCTGGAGGTGGGACATACTCTATTCCTCGCCACTTCCACCCAATCTGTAAATTTTTGTTCGAGAACGTTTCCCCCCAAACTTTTGGCTCTCTTCCCAAGCCAAGCCCTGAGAACCTCTTCCTCGAGGTGGGGGTAAGAATGGTTCAGGTAAGACCTTGGAGATTTTTAACTTCATTATTTTAGGGCTCTCAAGCATTTTTTCTCACGTTTTTCTGTTTCATTTTACAGGGCTTAGATCTCATCCTGCGGACGAAGCGAGATATCGTCGCCGCTCGTTGCGTGATCGATGAGACAGAAGGCAAGAGGATCGCCTTGGAGAAGGCGGTCCAGGGACGGGATCAACTGCTCAAGGCCCGTGAGGCAGTGCTCGCGAAGAGGGATGAGGAGAAAAAGATCCTTATCGAGAAAATCCAAGTCCTGACCGACAGGTATCAGGGCTTGGACTCTAACTTCGCGAAGCTCACGGGTTTGAAGGAGAAAGCGGAGAGAGAGAGGGAGATCTTTCGCCAAGACAAGATCTCGTTGGAGGAGCGGCTAGCGGAGGCCAGGTCGCAGCTCAAAGAAGCCAACGACAACTTGGAGAAGGAGCGCTCCGCTCTTGCACAGCTCAAGGACGACTCGATCCACTGGGACGAGGAGAAAGTCGCCCTTGTAAAAATGCTCTCGGAGGAAGGACCTCGGGCAATTTCCGAGTTCCGGACTTCGCAGCTATATGACGATGAAAGCTATGAGTCATATGATGCTGGTTGCGACTTTGCGCTAAGAGTAGTGCAACGAATGTCCCCATCCTTCGATATGGGGGAATTTGGGCGAGTCGCGACCATCATAGCTGCAGAGGAGCAAGCTGCTGCTGAGAACGAGGTGACCGAAGCTACGCAGGCTGGAGGGGCTCTAGAAATGGGCCCTGAAGTCGAGAGCACGGCTCCTCCTCCGAGAGATGGATTTTCCTTTTTATTTTCCTTTCTCCTGTACTTGCGAGCTGATACTTGTAAACATTCGATATTAATGAAAAGTTGTTTTTGGAAGTAGTGTTGTTCTTGTTTACTCTTTCCCTTTCATGCAATGAATGCCTTCTTGTTTCAATGAATTATGCTCAACCCGAGGGGTCGTAGTGACCATGCCCTCGTGGAGATAGACTGATCTATCGATCGAGGAATGAGTTGTACTCAATCCGGGGGGTCGTGATGACTATACCCTCGTGGAGATAGACTGATCTATCGATTGAGAATGAGTTGTGCTCAATCCGGGGGGTCGTGATGACCATACTCTCATGGAGATAGACTGATATATCGATTGAGACTCAAAATTTACCAAGCGTAGAAGGATGGTCGAGAATACAAACAAGCTCTTCTGCAATGTTGTTTTCGATCCATAAAATGGAAATGCGACCATCCTGGGTGAATTTAACCCTACCAAAGGTAGGCAATTGGCCAAGAGATCGTATGCATCTTCTTCGGGGCTATTCAGGTCCAAGTTAATGGAGTAGCGACCAAAAGATATCTTTTTACTTTATTCACGAAATGTCGTCATGAACTACATCGAATCTAGGGATAGTATTGTAGCAAATGCTCTACGTGCCAAGGGCGACGTACGGGTCTTCCCTGCATGTCTTCGAGGTAATAAGTACTGGGTCGCACAATCTTAATAACCCGATAAGGGCCTTCCCAATTTGGATCCAACGAACGAGCGGGAACTCCGAGTTTTTGCCTCAGGACCAAATCTCCGGGCTGGAAGGATCTAGGTCGAATCTTAGCATTTCGATAACGAGCAATACGTTGTTGATATGCTGCCACTCGTACTTGGGAGGCATTTCTTCGTTCTTCCAAGAGATCGAGATGAAGTCGAAGGTCTTCCTGATTACTCGCGGGGTCATACTGCTCGATCCGATATGAGGGCACTTGGATTTCCACTGGTACTACTGCGTCGACACCAAATGCTAAGGAGAAAGGGGTTTCACCTGTTGATGTACAAGCCGTGGTTCTATATGCCCATAGTACTTCTGGCAGAAGTTCTGGCCACACACCTTTACATTCACCTAGCTTGGTCTTTAAGTGGTGCTTGATGATCTTATTCACTGCCTCGACCTGCCCATTCGCTTGAGGGTGATATGGAGAAGTGCGGAGATTACGTATCTTCCATTTTTCACAAAATTCATCAAAGGCCGCGTTGTCGAACTGCGTTCCGTTGTCGGTAATTATAGTGTGAGGGAGTCCGAAACGGCATATGATATTTCTCCATATGAACTTGGTAGTTTGTTTCTCAGTAATCTTGGCTAATGGTTCTGCCTCGGCCCATTTGGTGAAGTAATCAACCGCCACAATTGCGAACTTATTTTGTCCCTTTCCCATGGGCAAGGGTTCAATGATATCGACCCCCCACTGAGCGAAAGGCCAAGGGCTATCAATTGGAGTCATCCGTTCGGATAGTACATGAGGTATAGGTGAATATCGTTGGCACTTGTCACATTTTTTAGAAAATTCAATTGCATCTGCTTTCATAGTGGGCCAATAATATCCTTGCCGCATTGCCTTATATGCTAGGGATCGCCCCCTGGGGTGATTACCACATGCCCCCTGGTGTACTTCGTCTAGAACACGAAGTGCTTCTTCTGGATGAAGACACCTTAAATAAGGCAAGAAGAAGCTCTTGCGCAACAATATTCCGTCTTGCAAGGTATACCTGGCAGCCCGAAGGCGAATTTGTCTTGCAGCTTTCTTGTCCTCTGGTAGGTATCCGTCTCTGAGATAAAGGATGATTGGATCCATCCAGCATGGAGATGATTGTACCGATATTACTTGCTCAAGAGTCGCTTGGTCAATACTCAGGTTCTGACGATGCTCGATGGGGACCGAATGTGATAACTCAGATTCTGGTGCAGAGGCGAGCTTTGCCAGGGAATCGGCAAGTTGGTTCTTCTCGCGAGGAATATGAATTATTTCATAAGTCTTCAGTTTTGCGAGCAGGATGAGGACACGAGACTTGTATAAGGCCATCCTTTCTTCTTTGGCCTCGAATTCACCAAGAACTTGATTGACAATGAGCTGGGAGTCGCTATGAATTAACAAATTCTGAATTGCGAGGACAATGGCCAGTTCGAGACCAACGATCAGGGCCTCATATTCTGCTTCATTATTTGAGACGCGAGAATCGAAACGCAGAGCATACTGGAAATGCGACCCGTCGAGAGCCACTAAAATCAGGCCCGCTCCGCTGCCAGTGGCCCGCGACGACCCGTCCACGAAGAGTGACCAAGGAGGCTGGTCGCTGGTCATGGTATTATCATCGGAGGAGTATGTGAATTCGGCGATGAAGTCAGCCATGGCCTGGCCCTTGACTGCGGTCCTAGGACAGAATGAGATATCGTGCTCGCTAATCTCGACCACCCATTTAGTTAGGCGTCCGGATGCCTCAGGTTTTTGGAGGACTTGCCGTAGTGGATGATTTGTTGGTACTAAAATAGCGTGAGCTTGAAAGTATGGTCGCAGTTTTCGAGCTGCCGTGACTAAGGCTAGGGCCAGCTTCTCCATATCAGAATACCTAGTTTCTGCATCAACCATTGCTCGACTGACATAATAAACGGGCCTTTGCACCCCGGAATCTTCTCTTACCAAAGCGGCGCTAACGGCCGTAGTGGACACAGAAAGATAAAGAATGAGTTGCTCATGTGCTACAGGTTTTGATAAAATGGGAGGGGTGCTCATGTATTGCTTCAGTTGTTGAAAGGCTTCTTCACACTGTGGTGTCCATTTCCACTCAGACTTGGCCGTTGCACGGAGAAGTTTGAAGAATGGTAAGCACTTGTCAGATGCTCGCGAGATGAACCTATTCAACGATGCGATGCGACCAGCCAGATGCTGGACGTCCTTCAGAGTAGTGGGGGATTTCATCTCTACCAATGCTTTTATCTTTTCGGGATTTGCCTCAATTCCTCGTTGACCGACCATGAATCCGAGGAACTTTCTAGCAGATACCCCGAATGCACACTTTTCTGGATTCAACTTCATCTGATATTTCCTCATCAGATCGAATGCTTCTCGAAGATCAGGGAGATGAGCATCTTCCACGATGCTTTTCACGAGCATATCATCGACGTAAACTTCCATATTTCTGCCGATTTGGGCAGCGAATATTTTGTTGACGAGGCGCTGATAGGTGGCCCCTGCATTTTTAAGACCAAATGGCATTACCTGGTAGCAATATAGTCCCCGATCTGTGATGAAGGCGGTATGCTGGCTATCAGGTGGGTGCATCATGATCTGGTTGTAACCAGAATAAGCATCCATAAAACTGAGCAAAGCGTGCCCAGCTGTTGAATCGACCAACTGGTCGATCCGCGGTGTCGGGAAGCTATCTTTGGGACATGCTTTGTTCAAATCTGAATAGTCGACGCACATTCTCCATTTGCCATTAGCTTTCCAGGACGAGAACTACGTTCGCGACCCACTCTGGGTAATCAACCTCTTTTATGAAATTGACCGTGAGTAGCTTCTCCACTTCAGCTTTGATCGCCATTTGTCTTTCTGCAGTGAAGGCACGTCGACGCTGGTGCACTGGTTTATGCTTCGGGTCGATATTGAGACGATGTACGATGACATTGGGGTCGATGCCTGGCATATCTTTATGAGACCAAGCAAACACGTCCTGGTATTCGGTGAGGAAACGGACCAAATCTTCACGATGGACATTGGTTAAAGAAGACCCAATGTACACGACCCTAGACGGGTCGTCTTTAGTTAGGTGAATCGCCACTGTTTCTTCCCAAGGAGTTCCTGATTGGAAAACGTTCTCTCTCGGATCCAGCGAGGTGTTGGTGGAAAAGTTGGGCGAATCTTGTGCTATCTCCATAACGGGTGTCGCTTGAGCCTTCTTTCGATCTTGTAGGGCTATCTGATAGCAAAATCGTGCCTCCTGTTGACTTCCTCGCACGACCCCAATACCATTTGGGGTAGGAAATTTGACACATAGATATGAAGGGTGCAAGGCTGCCCCAACCTTAGTAAGAGACGGTCGCCCCAAAATGGCGTTATACGCTGATTTTCGATCCACCACGAGGAAGTTTATGAAGACGGTAGTCTTCGTAATATGAACTCTTTTTGGATATAATTACATCAATTCTACAAGACAATGCATAGTTTAGGACCCTCTACAAAGGAAACTTATTATACATTCTTGTTTTTCATGATGTTTCAAGTTCTATGTACTCGTCTCCTTTAGCATCTTCTTAAGTTTCATTAAAAAAAATTCCATCATTTTCGCAGTGTTTCCTTCAAACAAAGATACATTTCCCAATACATGTGGCATTCCCTTGAGATACTAGTATGTTCTCATATCCTAAGGGTTCGATACATGCATCAATACCGATACTGAAAATGCGAACTCCTAGCTCGCAAAGATCATAAACCCATCCAACCTGCTCATGGCTTGCTCATCCTAATGCTTCTATTGATAATTAGGAATCCTCAGAAATAAGAATCAAGTGATTCCATTGAAGATTGTGAAATTTATGATTTTTTTGTTCGTGGTTATTGCCGCATAGCCCTATTTTGGAGCCTTTTTTTCTTACTTTTTCAATAACAGCTAGTGTGGGTATTTAAATGATGTTTTTTGTGGATTGTTGCAAGATCTATGGATCTGGTTGATATGGCTGGTGTGTTTGGTTGATGCTTGGGGCTTCTCTCATCTTGTATCGAGTACATGTCTTTATGAGGAGAATGTGTTAGCATAACTTCTCACTCCGTTAGTCTACTTGGCTTTTTTTTTTAACGATTACCACTTAGGAAGAAGGTTAGTAGTGCAACAAAAGGAAGTTTGTCAAATGCAAGTGGCACTTCAGGTGTTGTATTTGTTAATGACTATGGATGTGGGCCATATTGTATCATCAAATACAAGTGGCACTTCGGGTATTCTATTTGTTAATGACTGTGGATGTGAGCCATAGACCGTACAACTACACGGTCCACCTGGATGAATGAAATAAGGGGCCATGTAATGGCACGGCCCACCTCATCTTGAGTTTCTCTTTATTTAGCCAATTACGTATGCTCAAAATGTCATATTGTGTTGGGTAGTTTTGGAATTTTTGCATTTTTAACTTTACATAAGAGAGAGAGAGAGAGAGAGAGAGAGAGACAGAGAGAGAGAGAGAGAGTGTGGGGGTGTGTAACCCTAATTCTATTCTCTCTCCATCTACTTTTCTTTTTCTTTTCTATTTATTTTCACTTCTACATAATTCTGCGTGGTATCAAAGCAAGTTTCACTCTAATTTACACCACTTTCTTCTCTTCTTTCTCTTCTTCTATCTCATAATTCCTTCTTCTTTTTTTTCCTCTTCCTCTTTGCTCTTCATATCTCACTTGTGCTGAAAGCCTGAAAGTTCTCTAAGAAACCTAGTGTTTCTGTTTTTATGTTGTGCCTTTGTAATGGCCCACATGTGAGAGGGTGAATACTATGTTCGTAATCATCACCCCTCTCATGTTCGGTTGAAACGTATGGGCTGATTGTTTTGTCATGCGGTGTGCACATCATATGGAGTGTGCAATGGGAGCATTCTTATATCTACGAGAGTCAGCCCTCATCCGTGTAAGCACTGTGATATTTTCATCAATTTCTTCTTATAATGGAGATGAAGGGTGATCAAAGATCTAACTTCCTAAATCCATTTGGTCTTATAGGGGGTTCAAACTTCAAATAACCTCTATAAAACTAAATAGAGCAAACTATCTCCAATGATCTAAATCGATCAAATATTTTTTTACGGCCAAAAGCAAATTAAAATATCTTAAGGTGGAGAAACCAAATAAAAGTGGTAGCATGTATGATCAATAGATCCAAAAAAATGCTTAGATCGTGACGTGGTTGCGGAATAGGATGGAAACATCTGTTGGTGGGAATGTAATGCTTCTAGATATAGCAAAGAAGTTATGGGATGCATTACGGGAGATGAATTCATCCAATAAAAATATTTCTCATACATATCAGTTGCTTGAAGGGATTTTTGCATTCCGGCAATGAGATAAGTCCCTTGATGAATATTATTCGAAACTCAAAGTAATGTGTGAGTTGAATGTGCATCAGTCACTTACTAGTGATCTGGAGAAACAACGTCAGCAACATGAGGAGTTTCATGTGGCTCAATTCCTATCTGGCTTAAAACCAGAATATGAGCTAGTGCATATGCAAATCTTGGTGGCAAGGTGATTCCATTTCTAAATGCAGTTTATGCTCACCTACAACGTGTATCTCTTAGCTCTACAAGTGGAGTCAATTCTGCTCTGGCATAATTTGTTGGACGAGGCAGAGATGGTGGTGACAGTCACCAAGGTAATCGAGGAAATGGCAAAGGTAATAAAGGTAATCAAGGTGGTCGTGGTGATGCCGAAGGTTGTGGTAGAGGTCATGGACCTAGGAAGTTTACTCACAGTGGACTTAAAAATCATTCTACTAAGAAATGTTGGGATCTCCATGGGAAGCCAACTAAAGCAAATAAGGCATCTTATTATGAAGAGAGCGGTAGATTTTGTTATGTTGGTTCTACTCCTACAACTCAGCATCCAAGTACATCTAGTGATGTAGTCACACTTACCAAAGATATGTATTCCGAGTTATTGAAGAATCAGCCTATCTTTGATGTTATTCCACTCTTACTGCCATATTCGTGAATTCAAGTATAACTTGTTTAGGGTCCAAGTGCTTTGCTCCATGGGTCATTAACTTCAGAGCATCTGAACATAATATGGTACCTTTTCCTCTATTAATGCAGTGTTGTTGAGTTCACCTTGGTAGATGGTACCCAAAACTGGGGAAAAAAAACTGTCATTTTGCTCGAGGTGACATGTGCCTTGTTGATTTATATAAATGTTCCAGAAAGTTTTTGGAGTGATATAGTTTTAACAACATATTGGCTGGTCAATCCAATGGCTTCTACTATTTTAATGGGTCAATCATCCCATGCAATTTTATTTCCAAGTCTTCCATTGAGTATGCTTTGTTCATCAATTGGAGTCGGGCCACGATGACTTAGATCCTAGAGTAGCTAAATGCATATTTCTTCGAAGACAATTTATTTATCCAGATATTACCTTCTACGAGCGCACTCCATTCTTCTTAAATGATGGTAGGTCTCTTTACTTGGAAGTTTCACCATTAGTGCTTGTGCCTATTCCTGATGAAAAAGACACTATCTAATTGCATACTCCCACTGGTCTGTCCATTCCTGTTGCTGTTACCCTGAAAGTCTACTTGCAACGAAAATTAGGAGATAAAGTTTCCAACCATGATGTGGCATCCACCATATCTTTTTCCCAGCCTGTTGATCCAGTCACTCCACTTATATCTCAGTTAAGTCTGATATCCTTATTGCTTTAAGGAAATGTAAACATGTGTATACCGACCACCTTATCTCCAAATTTGTTTCTTTTCAATGTTTGCTTCCACCTTCCATAGATTTGTCATCTTTGTCATCCTGTTTTGTTCCTAACTCATACCAGGAAGCTTTGTCACATAACGAGTGGAAGCAGGCTATGAAAGAAGAAATGGCCACATTTCATAAGAATGACACTTGGAGGCTTAACTAATCTCCCCATTAGTAAACATATTGTTGGTTGTTGGTGGGTGTATACCATTAAGTTTCAACATGATCACACAGTTGAACTATTGAAAGCTCTCTTAGTTGCTAATCCATGTCATTCTCTAAATTTTTGTTAATCATGGATAGGCCTCTTTCATCCATTGTTCGAAGTACCCCAATGTTATCGAAATATCCCCAATATTATTCTTCTCTCCAGTTCGGCGATACTGATGACACCGATAGCGATACTGATAATACTGGTAAGATTAGAAATTCCAAGTATCAACAATGTATTGATATTGCCAGTATATTGCCAATGAATCGCTAATATTTTCAACTGTGTGAATTTCATATGTCGCTTGTATTGTCAATGTATCGATATCGCCTATATTTTCGATTGTGTAAATTTTAGGTGTCGCTTGTATCACTAGTGTATCGGCGATGTTTCGATAATATTGTCAATGAATCAATATCGCCTATTAAAAAAAGTTCCATTTCAATTTTTTTATGGCTGCATGGTTATATGTGATGTTTAATTTGTCGACAATAATATCGATAATATCATGATATTATCGTTATCGCAACATGGGCAGAGCGATATCAAGACCATAATCTTTCATTTCATTTTCCAGCTGTTGATGATTTCTCGACGAAATATAGTGCATTGTCGATATTTTGAAATATCAATGGATGGTTGGATGGAAGGTTGGATGGTTGGATGGATAGATTGGATGGATAGTATGGTTGGATGGATAGATTGGATGGATGCAAGGTATTCCGTGACGGTAACGGCGACCATAATAGCCACCACCGTTACCTTTACAATACGGGTCGTAACGGCTATTACGGCTGCCATAACGGTTGTTATGGTCTTTTTTTATTGAGAAAAAAATACCTAAAAAACTTATATCTGCCCTATAACATTGAAAAAAAAAATCTGGAAAACCTACATTTGCCTCGTAACATACCATTACGGGGCTATTACGTCCTTTACAGGGGGTGTATGAGCCGTTAACGGCAGTTACATGTTATTTTTTTCCATAACGGCTATTACGTCTGTTACGACCCCATAACGTGTAACAGTTGCCACCGTTACCTTTACATAACGGTCTTTACGGCACACCATGGATGGATGGGATGGTTGGAGTGATTTCTTACAACAACACATGCTTTTAAGCCCCCATTAAATGGAAACTCATTAGTTATTATATATACATTCTTTTTGCAATTTTTTATTCCTAAATACACAAATGTGTATTTTACATCTCTTGAAGTTTCACTGAAAAATCACATTGTTTTCCTAATGTTTCCGCAATATCGTCCTTGGTTCTTTTTATTTAGTAAATTACGTACACTTAATACTAAAATGTCATATTATGAACGGTTGTTTAGGGATTTTTTATATTTAACTTAATACAAAGAGAGAGTACGGGCGTGCAAGTCTATTCTCTCTCTACTCTCTTTTTAGTTTTTTCTATTTCTTTTCACTTCTACATAATTCTACAGTATCTAACCTAATGGATACTTCAATTTCTAGTGTTGTACAACATCTAGGGTTACAAATCACTAGGGTGAAATTCGATGGTGAGAATTGTCTAGAGTGTTTTAATTCAGCAAGGATGTTTATTCATAGATGTAAATTAGGATATTTAAATGGCAAATATGTGGAACCAAGTGCAACTGATCTTTACTCATGCAGATTGGGAGGTAGATAATATGACGATCATGACCTTGTTGCTTCATTCCATGAATCTTGAAATCCATAAAATTTTCATGTGTCATGAGACTAAAAAGGAAATATGGGAACCCATTGCAGCCTCCTATTCTCAAAAAAGAATATTGTGAGGGTGTCTCAACTTAACAAATACCTCAATTTCATAGAGTTGAGATAGAAGTACGACAAATACTTGATTTGTTAGCGGGGTTTAAATCCAAAGCATGAGACTATTCATACTCAAATTCTTAGTCAAGAACCTCTTCCATCCTTAGGGACAATTTACTCGTTGTTGCAATGTGTAGAAAGCCAGCAAAAAGTTATGTTAGCTGCTAATGATATCCTTTAACGATCTACTTTGGCAGGATTTTACATTCGTGGGGGGAGAGGTGATTAGGTCTCGTGGACATCTGGATCATGGTGGTCAGTCGGGTGGATTTGGTGGGCATAGTGATTAGGTGGGACATTCAGGAGTTCACAGTGATGTTGGATGTGGGCGTGTATTTTTTAAGAGGAATGGTTTTACTATACACAATGTGGACGGACACGCCGTACAAGGGAGATGTTGGAATCTAGTTGGAGGAACAACCAACCACTCCTTTAATCAAGGCGTTGGCCCCTAAGAGAAGGGCTTTATCTTTTCTCATTTCTAGTTGGTCAATTATTGTTGAAGCGAATTCCATCAATTTTCCCCTGGGCAGGAATGGTGGCAACAAACCATGGAAGCTTTTTATCGTGTTTGACAAGATCTATATATATGGGCAACAATGGTCCTAGACTCCTACTTGGGGTTGGCCCTTGTCCCCTAAGACTTGGCATGGCCCTGGCCCTGACCCTAGCCTAGGACCTACACGATTGCACTAGGGCCAGCCCTCTAAGGAAAAAATTTAAATGATAAAAGGTTTGAAATAGTCCAATGACTCCAATCTAAGAAGTTTTCCAGGTAACCTTCATCTATGGTGAGTCTCATCATATAAATAATTTGGATCATTGAAAAATGACTTGAATCCAACATTCATTTAAACTAAACGTGTATAGTGAATGGGAGGCAACAAAAGACAGTTTTGTAGATGAATAGTTTTGATTGACAAGACAAAGGAAGCACAAACACAAAGCTAGATTTATCGAGAAGTGCTTTAGAGTCTAAAAGATTTAAAATTAGAAACTAAAACAGATATGGAATGCAAGTTTAATAACAATCAGAGGGGAAACGAGGAATTAGTTAAGATTTCTTTTCTTTCTTTCTTTTTTTCTTCTTTTTTCTTTTTTTGAGAATTTACGAATTTATTAGAGAGGGCCCAAAAGGCCAAAAGAATTACAACAAATTCACAATCACTAGGAATGATTGAAATCAAAGCCCATTTCATTACATCTACCTTAGCTTGTCTAAAGACCTCTAATGCATCCCTGCATGATTACGAAAGCATCAGTTGTTCCTCTCCCCCTAGAAAGCCCATATGCCCGTAATTGGGTCAACCTCCACAACTACCTACCTCTCTTACCAACAATACCAGACACGAAGGAAATCCACAATTGACTTCGGCATCACTCACGTCACCCCAAATATTCTGAAGAATCTTACCCACACCTCCCTCACAAAGGTGCAATGGATGAAATAATGATCAACTATTTCTTCACTCCTCATGTAGAGCTCACAAATATTTGTAATCATCAAATCCCTCCTTCGAAGATTATCGATCATGAGAACCTTGTTCCAATGAACCAACCAAGCCAAAGTCAAGACCATGGGCAAGGCCTATATGACCAGAGAGAGAGTGTGTGCGCCGCCATTATTGAGCGAGAGGACCTAATAAGCATGCCACAAAAGGAACAGACTGAAAATAGCCCAGATTTGTCCCAAAGCCAGATCAGGGAATCCGACTCCAAATAAGAGGGGGAGATACCAGAAAGTCGATCAGACAAGTTAACGGACTCATTGATCTCTTCCTCCTATAGTTCCTCCTGCAACATAGGAACCATACCCTGGCCCCAGATTTTGAGAAGCATTACCCCTTTTCTATTAAGCTCTGTCTGAGCCCAAGTTTAAGCCCTTCGAGGAAGTAGAAGAGCTTATCTTTCTCCAATAGAGCAATAGTCACATCCTCGTTCAAAGATAGAGATGCCAACCTCAGGAAGTCTTTGCAAAGCCATCTGTTACCCAACCATTCATCCTTCCCGAATCTAAATCTACTCCATCACCTACCACAAACCCAATCCCCTCCTTAAACCACCTCGCTACACTAGATATCACTTTTCAAATCCATGTGGCCCTATATTTGGACACTTTGAACCACCAATCCCCATCTTTTGTTATGTACTTCTTCACTACCACTTCCTTTCCAATGAAACCCTCCTTTGCACTGAACCTCCAATGCTATTTACCAAGGAGCACAAGGTTCATAGATCCCAACTTTCTTATTCACACAACCCCCCACCCTCCAAGATTATATATATATATATATATATATATATATATATATATATATACATATATATATATGTATATACATATATATATATGTATATACATATATATATATGTATATACATATATATATATGTATATACATATATATATGTATATACATATATATATGTATATACATATATATATGTATATACATATATATATATGTATATACATATATATATGTATATATATATATATATATATATACATATATATATATATATTATCACATTTCTATAAATTTAATTTGTTTTTCTCCGATGCTCCCTGCCATAAGAAGTCGTGCCGAAGTCTTTCCAACCTATGCAACACCACCTTTGAACACTTGAAGAGAGATAAGAAGTAGATAGGGAGGTTTGATAGCGCCGCTTTAATCAATGTTAACCTTCCCCCTAATAATAGACAATAGCACTTCCATGAAGATAATTTCCTTTTCACCTTCTCAATCACCTTATCCCATGAATGCTTTGCAAGCTTTCCGATACAAAGCGAAAGCCCCAAGAAAGTATAAGTGAACAAACCAGCCCTACACCCAAAAAACTTTGCAAGCTCCTCAACCTCCTCCTTAGGAATGCATATTCCTAGCATCTCACATTTCTAAATATTAACCTTTAAACCTAACACCGCCTCGACACAACAAATAATCTTCTGAAGATTGTCTACCTCCATTGCCTTCACAAACTAACATTGTGTCATCTGCAATCTGGAGATAGAAGACCTAAAAACTGCTCTTATCCACCTTAAAGCCACTTATAAGACCCGTCGATACCCCTTCTTCCATCATTTTACTTAAGGCTTCCATCACAACCACAAACAAAAACGGTGATAGAGGATCCCCTTACCTGAGCCCTCTCTACAACTTGAAGAACCCTTTAGGTGACCCATTTACAAGGATTGAGAACTTGACTTGAAGAATCCTTTAGGCAACCCATTTACAAGGATTGAGAACTTGGCTGATCTCACGCAAGCCTAAATCCATCTCCTCCATTTCTCGCCACACCCAACCCGACCCAACATGTAGTCCAAGAAATCCCAATCCGCGTGAGCATACACCTTCTCTAAATTGAGCTTACATACTACCTCTCCTACCTTCCTTAAGACAAGAATCGATGCACTCATGCGCGATTAGTGTACTATTCATAATTTGTCTCCCTTCGATGAAAGCACCTTGAAACTTGGACACCATGCACCCAAGAATTGACCTTGTTCTTATAGCCAACACCTTTGAGAGGATTTTATATAGAACTCCATCAACTTAATTGGTCTAAAATCTACAGGCACCCTACACCCTCTTTCTTTAGAATTAGCGCAATGAATGAAGCGCCCATTTAAACCGGAATTTGACTGCTTTGGAAGAATTCAAAAATGAATGCCACCACATCCCTTCTAACCAACTCACAAAATACTTGGAAAATGCCTAGGAAAAGCCATCCATCCTTGGAGCTTTATCCCTCCCCAAAGCATCCAGTATCAATTTAATCTCCTCCTCTGAAACCAGCTTCTCGAGAGAGTCCACCTCCAATATAGAGATCGTCAGAAAGGAAAGATTATCTAACCCTGGAACTGGAAGTTGAGATTGTTAACTAAGAAGTTGCCCAAAATGACCCCTTTCGATATCTTGGGTCAATAATTCTTGGGAATAGAGAGATTGAGAAGGATGTTGCCCATAGAATTCAAGCTGGGTGGAAGAAATGGAGATGTGCCTCTGGAGTTTTATGTGATTGTCATGTACCAATCAAACTAGGGGGGGGGGAATTTAGGATGCCTATAAGACCAGCCATGCTTTATGGGGCGGAATATTGGGCAATTAAGGAACAACATGTCCATACGATTAGTGTAAATACGAGGAAGGATAGAATTAGAAATGAATGCATTCTAGGAACTTAAGAGAAGCAGCAATACGTAATAACATGAGGGAAAGTAGAGTTAGATGGTTTGTTTACGTGCAACAAAGACCAATAATTGTGCCAATTAAAAGGAGTGAGTTGGTGCAAGTTGAAAGCTTTAAAAGAGCCAAGGGAAGGCCCAAATGCATGTGTGTGGAGGTACTAAAAAAAAGACTTCGAGGACCTCTGGTCTAACCGAAGTTATGGCCCTTAATAGAGTGGAACGGTGAAAAGGATTCATGTAGCCAACCCCAATTAGTTGGGATAACGCTTAGAGATGATGTACAGTGAATGGGAACCACTCACAAGTGTCTTTAAACCATCCATTCTTTTTTATAATGGTGGTGATGCAGGACAGATGGCCTAGCCTAGAATGATGTAATGAGATCATCAACGGATTAACTGGAACAATTTAAAGCACAAAGTAAAGCTAATCTATCACAAGTTTTAAAAAACTTCAGCAATGTAACATGTTCAAATTCAAGTCATACGATAGTCCCGCAATGTAGATCCAATAAAATACCAAAAAATCAGGATCTATGGAAGGTAGGACTTCCATCTAAGCATAGGGGTAGTTCTCAATTCAAAGGGGTTCACTTCGTTTGTGAGGGTTTGGTTAGGTTAGGGTTAAGACTTTTGGGTTTGGGAATCGGATTTTGGAAATTAGGGTTTTGACTTTTGAGGGTTAGGTTTTTGGGGAATTAGGTTTGTAAGAATTGTTGGAACATTTTTCTTATTATGTAGGGGTTTATCTGTAAATATGCAAAGTAGGGGTCTTATGTGTAATTTTGTGTTTATTAGGATGTTATTTATAAGTAGGGAAAACATTACACATAAAAAGATAATAAGACAGAATATAAGGGGCTAACATTTATAGCTCCTTAATTTCACATCTCTCTCTCTATCTCTACAATCTCTCTACATTCTCTACAAAAACTTCATGGTATCAAAGCGAAAGGTCTTGTGTTCAAATCCCGAGAGTAGCGAATATGCCACCAGAATATATTCTCCACAGGGGGGGGGGGGGGGGGTTTATGGTGTGGGTTGTGTTCCTCCACCCTCGCCCAGTATGTTCTCATGCGGAGTTCCACCCTGCACGTGCGGGGGAGTGTTAAAATCCCTTGATATACATAGATATGCCATCCTCTAATAGCTCAAGCTTTTAGAGCAAGTGGTGATTTGACATGGTATCAGAGCCAAGTTGCAATCAAGGTTAAAAGAGGATCTCAAGGAGTTGAAGAGGAGAAGGTTTTCTATCCCAAACCCCTGCTGACGTCAGCCATACGGCAGTCGTACAGTTGGGTTGGGTCAAATCTTATACCCCCTGGTGCGGCCAAATGGGAGGAGCTTAATGGTGATTTTTCTTCAATTTTTTGAGATCATTTGATATTTTTCCTACATTTTCTAAATTTTTCTAGAAACCAGCCACCTATCGTCCATTCTTCATATTTCTTCTTGCTCAACGGTTTTTTATGTGCAAAAACTATATTGGACCGGTTTTGGATGATCTACACATCGAAAGTGGTTTCGAGCAGATCTGACACATATACATGATGGTTTGGTAAAAAATAGGGGGCAGCTGGACTTTTTTTTCCCTTTTTTGGGCGTTGGCACGCTGCACATACACCATCTGTTCGGTGTATAATCCTGCGATCCTCTTATGATTTGTACCTCTTGTTAGTGTTAGTTTATCCATGATTTCATATATCTATGGATCCCAAAGATGTTAGACATCATTCTGAGGAACCTCTATCCATTACTTCTTCCAAGTTCAATGGGAGTAACTTTCTTTTATGGTCCCAAGCTATCCGAATGTATGTTGTTGACAAGGAAAACCTTAGATCTCTCACTGGCACTTCCAAAAGACCTTCCACTTCACCATCTATTGATTCTACAAAGATAGGTGCATGGGATTCTTCGAATGTCATCGTGATGGGCTGGATTATCAATTCTATGGAGCCCAGTATTGCTTCTACTTACTTTTTTTATGAGACTGCATCTGATTTGTGGAAGTCTCTGAATGATACTTATGGGACCGTTTCCAATAAGCCTCACATCTTCTAGTTGACTGCAGAACTTTACTCTCTCGCTCAAGAGAATATGTCTGTTATTGAGTATTTTGGGGCCTTAAAAGGCCGTTGGGAGGAGTTAAGCCACCTACAGCCTCTGAGTGAACTACCAGACAGTCGTAGTGCAGAAATCGTGAAGACACAGGAAGATGAAACCAAAACTTATAAGTTCTTAGCAGGCCTGAGTAGTAAGTATGAGGCACTGTGAACTCAGTTCGTTGCTACACATCCATTTCCTTTACTCAGATAGCATATTCCGTCGTTTATACTGAGGAGGCACACAGACAGGTGATGACAGCACCAGTTCGCACCCAAGAGAGGACCGCCTTTACATCTACCACTATTCCATCTGAGAGTCGCAGTGGTGGCTTGGACAGTAAAGGGGCCTTCAGCCGAGGATGTGGTCGTGGCCGCAGGAGATTTATGTGCACTTACTGTAGTTGATCTAGACACACTCGGGACAGGTGTTTTAAATTACATAGTCGCCCAGCTGCTCATGTTATGACTTCTAATGAGGTTAGAGCCACATTTGGTACTCTTGGTGGCCTTTCTCTTAATCCATCTCCTGCTTCAGATCAAACAGATACTGTCACCATGACTTGGGCTGATGTTCTCGATCTTCAGCGACTCCGGACACTTCAGGCCCAGTCAGCACCTTTTGCCTCACAGCCTTTTGCCTCCTCCTTCATTGCGACCACAGGTACCGCATTCCATGCCTCTTTATCTCCTGCAACCTAGATTATTGATTCTTGAGCCTCAAGTCATATGACTGGTGAGCATAGTTGTCTTATCCCTTCCCGTTCCGCTAATTGTCATCATCTAGCTCGTCTTGCTAACGGAACCTCCATACTAGTGGAATATATTGGTTCTCTCTTTTTCTCCTTCTCTCAATCTCTCACCTTATCCAATGTAACGCCCCAAATTTTCGAAATTTATTTGAAATTTTTTAAAAATTCATTTTAAATTTAATTTTAATTAATTATTATACATTTACCCTTGTTTCAAGAATAATGGACCAACCGTAGGAAATTCAATAGGGACCCCTTTACAAAAGTTGCTTAGAATGACCCCACAAACAGCGTAGAAAGGTTAGATTTCACATAACTTGTACTTTCTAGATAATTACAAAAATGCCATTAGTTAAACTCAACTTAAACTGTCATTTTTAAGTATACTAGTTTTTAGTGATCATAATGACGCAAAACCCTAGACTAAAGCTTTTGAACATATTTTAGCCATACACGTTGAATTCCACCCCTCCAATCATCCTACAAATGCCCTTATCAGAAATTAGATCATAAGTGGGCCACCCATTCTCGTATCTGTCCCCGTTTTGGTGTCAATGTTTAATTTTAAGTGACCGACCTTCTGGATGGAGTGGGTTTCATATATACATCACAATGAGACCCACCGTGGCCAAACCCCCTGTCAGGGCCGACCGGCCCGCAACAAGCCTGGTGGCGTTTTATACAGCGCGCATGCTGTGCGTTCACTACCACCGCTGACCATCCAAATCGTCCATTTGAGGGCCCCGTTTCGAAGATTTGAACCGCCCATCATCTTTTTAGCCCATCAAAACCCCCTCCTACCAAAAGTCTCTTCATTCCACCCTGAATCAAACCCGATATTCTCTTCCCTTCCTACCGTTGGAATCTTAGATCCTCCAATCCGGATATTTTCCTTGCATGAGAAGCTAGGGAAACTTGTAGAGGATCCTAAGGATCCCTCCTAGCTAACCAACATGGCCTTTCTCATTGAAAATAAAAATTTCTTCTTTCTTGAAGGATTTTTCTCTAGAACCTTCTCTTGCGCTAGAAGCCTATCAAACGGCTATGGAGCCTCCGTTTGTGGACTTTACTTTCCTAAATAGACTAATCTAAACCCATCCTAGGTGTCCAATCGTCAGATAAACTGTCCATTTGCAACTTTCTATTCTCGTTCCCTCTTTCCTTAAAACTTCACGTCGACCATTCGATTGCGTGTGGGCCCCATTCTAAAATCTACCATGTCTATTTCGTAGCCCATACCTATCTTAACCTATGTCAAGAACCTTCTTTCAAACCATGGAGTGTATACTTTCCAAAGTGGCCCATAACATCTCAAATTTCATCTTTAAACAACAACCGTTCATCTATTGCTTATATAACCTCTCTAAACCCTAGAATCTAACCCAACATCTATAAGTAGGGCCTCTCTTGGCCATATGGAGCACTACTCATGAATTTAGAGAGAGAGAGGAGAGAGAGAGAAAGAGAGATGGAAGATTTTCTTATATTTTCCAGCAGCTAGGATTCTCTACAACCCTCTTCTAAGTCTATTCTAAGGTGGGGATTAATCCCTTCAAGCCATTCATCCATATCATATAGTTGTATAGATACTTTTAAGAATAATTTAACATAGCTTATGTTGATTTTGAATGGTGTTATTGACTCATGTAATACGGTTATGATCATAAGATTTGCATTGTATAACAGATTATCTTGTGTTTTATGTTTATGAATGATTGGATGGGATTTTATAATTTCTTTATAGGAGAATCACGTGGTGATTTGTCTTGAATTATATTTCATTATGATGATGATTATTTCATGTATTATATGCATAAGATTATTGATGTGTATAATGCATTAATGTGCACCCCTTGTCCCTTATTGATGAGATTACATGATGTGAAGAGATGGAGACATGAGAAGCATCCATGATTGGAAAGACGATCTTTGTATGAATCATCATTGTATATTGGATGGTTACCAAGAGATCCTTGTGATCGCATAATAATTGAATGGATTCGTGGGCCGTACTAGTATTATTGATGATTTTGGCCATGATGAACATTATTGATTGTTGGAAACATGATTGTATGGTAGAATGGGACAACGAGTGAACCTTGATGACATGTGGATCCTCATGAGCCGGGGTTGGTACTATGGATACTAAGCCCGAGCTGTCGGCCTATGCTAGGTTGCTCGCGACTCCCCATAATGACCATTAAGTTTTACTTAAAACGGTTGTATTTGAAAACACTTAAATAAAGGTGAAACAAATTCATGTATTGCACTAGGGCTCGACTTGGTGAGCCAGCCTCTCTGGGTGTCACGGATGAAGTGTATTGGGGGTTTCCCGCTTCTTGCCATGCACTATCTGGTAGAAGTGTATTGGGGGTTTCTCGTTTCCATTAGTTGGGTTAATTTCACTTTGGTGACTAGTGGCTAACAGGTGTGTATGGGGTGTCTCAACCTTAAGCTTCCCGCATTTGGTTAACAGGTGTGTATGGGGTGTCTCAACTTGGGCTTCCCGCATTCGTTTAGTCAGGGTGCTTTAGCCAGTGCATGCATTCCATGCATCACATTAATAAGATTTTTATTTGGTTGTTTTGTTTTGGATAAATATATCATCGTGTTGAGTTACTCTAAGTTTTGGTCATAATTGTTTTTTATTATCTTGGAGGGAATATTCCCCACTATGGTAGCGATTAACGCTATACCAAACACACTTTAGATCATACAGGTGAAGATCCAGGTATTGAACCCGATTCTCAAGGAGAAGAGTTCGATGGTTCGTACGATCACATGGCAGAAGACGATGTTGGAAAAACTTAATTGAAGATTTAATTGATTGAATATTTCTTTTTAAGTAGTTGACACTTTATATGGAAATTGTAATAAGTCTTCGAGAGAAGACATGGATTAGTATTTTAATTAATTAGTATGGATATTGATTATTTCCCTTCTTAAACCTTGATGATGATGTAGTAAGTTTGATGGAATAAGATGACTATTGTTTCCGCCATTGTGCTTGAATGCCATGTTTCATTGTTTGATGATTTAATTATTCTATAAATCGCTTGGGAATTCGGTCTTCGTGTTAATACACGAGAGTTGAAAATCTAAGGTTGTTACATCCAATGTCCTCTATGTTCCTAAATTTAGTGCGCATTTGATCTCTGTTAATAGTCTCACTAAAGCCTTAAACTATTATGTGATTTTCTTTCCATCTTATTGTCTCTTTCAGGACTTGAGTACAAGGACTATTGGTGTAAGCTATGAGCGTGGCAGTCTTTATTGTTTGCGTCAAGGAGAGCTTTCTACTGATAGTGTTTCTACTCCATCTTCTTCGTTTGTTTATGCTTCTAGTGCTTTAAAGTCTCGAAAGCCGTCTACTGCATTGTGGCATGCACGTCTTGGTCATGTGTCTTTTCGAACCTTACAGTTTTTAGTTCTTGCATTTAGTAAGTTGGATGATGTGTCTCTTCGATGTGCAACATGTCAGTTTCATAAACATGTTCGAACTACTTTTTTTGTTGTTGCACAACGTACTAATAAAATGTTTGCTTTAATACATTCAGATGTTTAGGGTCCTAGTCCAGTTATGTCTCTTGATGGTTTTTCTTATTTTGTTACCTTTATTGATACTTTTTCCCGTGTTATTCGGGTATACTTGATGAAGCGGTGTGATGAACTTCCATACTTGTTTCGATCATTCCATCAAATGATCAAAACACAGTATGATTGTAATATTCAAACAATTTGTTCTGATAATGGGGGTGAGTATGTATCGAAATTTTTTACCTCTTATCTTAAAAAACATGGCATTCTTCATCGGTTCTCTTGTGCTTACACACCCAAACAAAATGGGGTGGCTGAGCGCAAGAATCGCCATCTTCTTGAGGTGACTCGCTCACTTTTGATTGGTATGAAGGTTCCTAAATCATACTGGTCTGTTACTCTTTTGACATCATGCTACTTAATCAATCATATCCCTTCACGTGTTTTAAATAGTAAAATTCCGTTTTATACACTCAAACCTAATTGTCCTCTCTTTCTTATTCCTCCTAAGGTTTTTTATTGTGTTTGTTTTGTTCACTCACTAGGCCCCAAGAGAGACAAGTTTGATAACCGACCAATCAAGTGTGTATTTCTTTGGTACCCTCTTCAAAACAAAGGCCATAGGTGTTATGATCCATTGTTGAGGCCTAAATATTGCATATTTATTCCCTACTTAGCATTGATTTTATCATACACATTAAACTAATTAGTCCTAATTATGTATGTTTTATGTGCAAGAAAAAACTTGAGGATCAAGACCAAATTCGTTCTAAAAAGAAGATATTAAAATCCTAAAAGGAATTATGAAGAAAAAAGCAAGAAGAAATCAAGTTACAAGACCTGAACTGTCTAGAAAAGTCAGTATAGAGCTACGGGCCAGAAAAGTAAAATGCAGAAAGTTTAGTAAATGATCCTATAGTGCTATTGAACTACTCTGTCGATCCTATCGACGGAACCATCAATCCTATCGACCAGGCATTCGATTCTATCGATGGAAGCTCGATCCTATCAAGAAAATTGGGCAGTCTGGCAGTTTCTTGGAGTATCTATCGATCATATTGACGGAACCATCGATCCTATCAATGAAAACATGAAAAATCATGTTTCTTGCTAAACAAGCTTAGACCCTTTTTCGATCCTATCAATAGAACTGTCGATCCTATCGAAGGTCCATTGATCCTATCGACGGAACCCTCGATCCTAACAATAGAGAGGCGGTGATTTTTTGCGATTTTGCGGACTTGCGTAAGATTTTTCCAAATTGCGTTAGGATTCTTCCAAGGCGGTTCAAATCTCTATATAAGGACTTCCTCACTCATCCCAAAGCTATGCAAGGACGTGGGGAGCAAGGAGTTCAAGACCTAGGAGGCTTCCTAGCCTTCTACTTCTAGTTTTTTTTTCTTTTCTTTTCTAGTTCTAGTTCTTAGTTTTTTATGTTTTTCTTTAATTAATTCTCAGCTAGAGCTGAGAGGTAATGTTTCGAGTTTATTAGTGATGTTTTAATTCTCTTAAATTCGAATTTTGGTTTTATTAATGAACATGATTTTATTCTAGTTTGAATGAAGTTCTAGTTCTAGTTCTTCTTTGATCTCTTAATGACTCTAGGCTCATGGGATGCTAAGGTTCTAAATCTAATTAACTTCCCTTTTTTTGCATTGTTTATACCTATATAGTTCATTAAACTATCATAGACTCTGGGCATGATAGTTATTTTAAATTCCATGTGCTCTATAACATGGATTTTGATGAGGGAACTGTTTCAAACCGAAGTTTTGATCTATTGTGAATCTAAGATGGATGTTTTGTTGATTGATACTAGTCTAATTGAAGTTCAAATTATAGTTCTACTTAGGTCTAGTGACAGGATCTAAGGAAGACTATGATTATGATCTTAACTTGTTTTGTTAAAGAATTAACCTGTACAATTGAGTGCGCCCAATGCCTAAGCCTTATTGAGAAAACTATATCAATGAATTACCTATCTATTTGAGTTATTTGATTATCATTTAACCGCTTCATATTCCTGCTGGATAGGATGGAATTTTAATTCCAGTTGTGTTATCCAATCGATTCAAGTAAATTGAACATTATTAATAACTAGAAGTGGATCCTTGATACTCTAGTATTAGTTTTTCATTATTTTTCCTTTAAATCTAAATTCATCTATCTTAATTCCAATTTCAGATTAGTTTAGTTAATTTAGTTCTAGGTCCTAGTTTACCTTTAAGTGTTTGAACCTATATTCCTCCCCGTGGATCGACTTCGGTCTCATCGAGATTATTACTACATCGTGACCCTGCACTTGTGGTTGTGAACATCCATGTTCTCAAAATTTTTATGTTTCCATGGATGTCACCTTTTTTTTAAAAACACCCCTTCTTCTCTATATATAATTTCGTGGATGTTGCTAACATGCAAGTCTATTTGCTTATTATGCCTTTAGTTGATGCTTCACCTGTTACTTCTACGGCGGCACCTAAGCAAATACTTACCTATGTCCTGTCGGAAGTTGAGGCCACCACCTGCACCACCAATAGTTTCTCTTCCTACCTCAGGTAACTCCCTCAATCCTATTTCTCCATCATCACCTATGGCATCTCGCACTCGTAGTCATCATCCAACCTTGCATCCTATCTCTAATTTTCTTTCTTATGCCATTGTGTCTCCATCGTATTGTACTTTCCTTGCTATTATTTCTTCTTCTTCTATTCATAAGTCTGTTCTGGAGGCTATTGTAATCCCTGAGTGGAAGCATGCAATGAAGGCCGAAATGGCTACATTGGAATAGAATGGCACCTAGGACCTTGTCCCCTTACCCGTGCGAAAGCATACTGTTGGATGTAAATAGATGTACTTTATAAAGTATCGGGCAGATGGTTCAATTGAAAGGTACAGGGCTCGCCTAGTTGCTAAGGGTTACACTCAAAACTATGGCGTGGATTATACTGAGACATTCTCTCCCATTGCCAAATTAAATTCTGTTTACTTCAGCCAGACGTCAAGAATGCCTTTCTTCATGGTGACCTTACTGAAGAGGTGTGTAAGCTGAAAAAGGCCCTCTATTGGCTTAAGCAATCTCCAAGAGCGTGGTTTGCACGGTTTAGTTCTGTGGTTCTCTTGTTTGGATTTAAGCGATGTCAATCAGATCACACTGCATTTATTCATACTCGGAAAGAGGGTCACACCATCATACTTGTGTATGTGGATGATATTGTCAATTCATCACTGGGGATGATTTGGAATTTATTGAACATATCAAGCGGATGCTAGGCAAGAAGTTTGACATTAAGGATCTTAGTCCTCTTCAATACTTCTTAGGAATTGAAGTTGCTCATTCGTCCAAGGGCATCTTCATATCTCAAAGGAAGTATACTCTGATCTACTGAGTGAGACTGGCAGACTTGGAGCCCGTCCTGCTTCATCTCCACTGGATCAGAAGCACTCATTACATACATCTAAAGGTGATATTCTGACTGATCCGGGTATGTACCAGAGGTTGGTTGGCAAGTTAATCTATTCAACTATCACAAGACCAGACATTACTCAAGCAGTTGGCATTGTCAACAGATTCATGCATTCACCAAGGTCACCTCATCTAGATGCAGTGTATTGTATTCTGAGATATATGAAGTCATGTCCAAGATGTGGCATTCTCTATACTAATCATGGACATGTTGATATTATTGGGTATTCTGATGCTGAGTGGGCAGGTAGCCCAACAGATAGAAAATCTACCTCTGGCTATTGTATATTCGTTGGAGGAAACTTGGTGACTAAGAGAAGCAAAAGCAGTCCGTTGTGTCTAAATGAAGTGCAGAAGTAGAATGTCGGACTATGGCCCAAGGGGCATGTGAAATTTTGTGGTTGAGATCATATATATATATATATATATATAGCCTTTGATTAAGTTCTCCATGAGAGGACCAAGCATATTGAGGTTGATATTCACTTCATTTGGGAGAAGATTTCTTCTAGCGTGTTGGGTACACCATTTGTCAAATCAACAAAACAACTAGCAGATATCTTTACAAAGGCTCTCAGTTCTCCTATGCTACAAGACGTGTCTAGAAAGTTGGGTATGACAGATATTTATACACCAACTTGAGGGGGAGTGTTGGAACATTTTTCTCATTATGTCGGGGTTTATCTGTAAATATGCAAAGTAGGGATCTTATGTGCAATTTTGTGTTTATTAGGATGTTATTTGTAAATAGGGAAAACCCTACATATAAAAAGATATTAAGACAAAATAGGGGCTAACGTTTGGGGCTCCTTGATTTCCCATCTCTCACTCTCCAATCTCTCTACATTCTCTACAAAAACTTCAGGAATTAGGATCTTGAGAATTAGGGTTTGAGATTTAGGCTTTTAGGGTTAAATAAGAGAAGCCAAAGGATGAGAAGAGGATAAAGGCTGACCGTACAGACAACCGTACAAGTCCGTTCCTACGTTTGTACAGACAGGTGGGTACAGCCAGATATGGCCATACATTCAGAGGAGACTGGTCAGGTGGAGTTTGGGTTAGGTTAGGTTGTAGGTGTAAGGGTTGGGAGAAGGAAAACAAAAAACAAAAGAGGAAGTAGATGGGGAAAGAAGAAGAAGAAGAAAGAAAAGGAAAGAGAGAAAAGAAGAAATACCTTTTGATTAAAGAGAATGGGAGAGAAGGATAACTTAGATTCATTTCATGGCATCACACCAAATCACTCCAATCGCAGGAGGTTTTACTTTAACACAAAATAAGATAAAGAAGAACTTTATTTCACATGCTCAATAATAGGCTAAGGTATAGACGTCCAAGCCTTATATAGTCTCAGGAAAGACTTTCCACAAAAAGATGCTCCCAGATAAAAAGTTTCACATAAAGATGCTCAATAAAATAAAATTTGTTCCTAACTCCCTAAACTCAGCAAAAATATAAGCTAAATAAAAAAATAACAAACATATAAACAACTAAATAAACTAAACCATTTCGTGGCCCACAATCAAAATGTCCAATGACAATGATCCAATGGTCTGATGGTCCAACTAAATAGCCTACATACATCTTCCCAGTATGGGGCCTTCAAAGATGCATAATCATGCATGTGGGATCTTCAACGGGCTAGGCACTTGAATTGGGCCCACAGGGCCCCATGTATGCATCACCTAGCCATAAAGAAATAGGAGCTCTCCACCTCCTCTGGTATACTCTGACTAGTGCTCAGATGTCCTCATTAGGTGGACCACTTGATGATTGGATTGGGCCAACAAACTAGGTTGTGCCATTCATCATCGACCTAGGCCCCGCCCTTTGGCCAAGTTTTGCGGTCCAATCCCTGGCCCTACAAGGTTGGACCAACCTACCCATTGCCACCCTTGGTCATATAGCATATAGGCTGAATATACGTTTAACGAGTTAGAACAGAGCCAAATGCTTTGGCAAACTCCTTAGTTAAAGGATGGCTTGTTCTTCTGTTTTTATTGGAACCTTGGTTCCCTTCTTTTGGAGTAAATTTTGTTTTCTTTAAATGAAATCGTTACCTTTCAAAAATAAGAACTTAGGTGCAAGCAAGTTGGCAAAGTGAAGAAAGCTGCAGTTCCTTGCATGAACAATCATGTTGCCAACAACCACATCATCAAAAAGGGTTGATTTCAACATTTTGTCAGAGCACCACCACCAACCCACCAAATGATCGAAGTGCTCTGAAAAAACGATTCATACATTTGCCGATGCAAGACAGTATAATCCTTTTAAAGACTAGAGAAGGCAGCCTCAAAGGAAAGAGCATACCGTACCAGAGAACTTGTCATTCTGTGCAACAACAATTGGCGAACCCTCCAGCTGTCATCAGCAGTAAGAAGGCCAATTTCACATACAAAGATAGAGAATAAGAATAAGAACAAGAAGAAACTGAAAAGGAACCATAATTATGGACGTCTATCCTGCATCTCACTAACTCGTATGCAAATTAACTAGCGATTAAAAAGACAAACAAAATGGTAAGCCTGGGTATGGATGTACTGCAAACCTGGAGAGGATTGGATTTTCCATTCTGCTATTTGGAACCTCATGGAAAACCAAAACAGCATCACCCAGGATCCGGTTGTTCCGTTCCAACTAAAACTGGACGTGGTTTAGTTCACAAGCATCCAAAATTGGTGTGGTTAGAAAAGGGCATCATGCCTACACCCATGTATCGACGAGCATCCTATCATATCCTAGAGAGAGAGAGAGAGAGAGAGAGAGAGAGACCTTGCAAGACAAGAGGCGAATGCAGCAGCCGTTGGGCTCTTCATCCACTCTAACAAGAAGGACCGGACAAACTTCAAACGAGAAGAACTTCAACCTGTATACATAGCATTGGAATGTGTTCTCGTTTACACGCTCGATGCGCTCTGCATCCAACACCGAGTACTGGCTAGCCGGCAAGCTCATATATTCAACTTGCCACAAAATAAAAGAAAACAAAAAATCAAAAGTCGAACTGGGGAATATGTAAATGAATGAAATGAAGAGAGAGAGAGAGAGAGAGAGAGAGAGAGAGAGAGAAGAAGAAGAAGAAGAAGAAAATAGATGTTATGGTACCAAGAGGGCGCTGGAGTTGCTGAACAGAGGTAGTTTCGGAGCGTTTGGCAACGAATCGAGCTTTCAAGTCAGCGGAGATGCGGAAGGAGGTCCTTTTCCAGACTGCATTGAACCTGTTTGAATGAATGCCGGGGAGAACGTTCTCGGCGTAATAACTGCTGTTGCAACAGCTTCTTCGAGGCTGCCTTCCAGAACAAGCGAGAGGAATGGAAGCGGCAGCACGCATTGAATAGGATGAGTTGAGTGCCATTGTTATTACCATGTATAGGACCGAAAGATGAGATAAAAGAAAAAGACGAGCTCAAACTCAAAGAGGAGAAGAAAATGAGACTTCTCCTTTCAACGGAGGGAGTCGTCTTCTGGTGATGAAATCATGCTCCCTGGACGAGTGTGTCCTGCTGCTGCTGCTGCTGCTGCTCTCCGCTGTAGCTTGTGTGTGGCTATTATTTAATGGATGGGGACTTAATTCATACTCCCGAAGCGTACGACGCTTGATACGCAGGCACGTAGAAATAGTACACCAAGCATAGTGTAACTCACGCCAAACCGACTAAATTGAGAGACATGCTTTCCTCTCCAGGACCCCCGCAATTTGGATTTGAAAATAGGGTCATGTGTGGTACTCCGAGATCTCAATTCCAACCAAAATTCAAATCCACCGGAAGGGCCTGTTGTACGCTATTTCTGACCAGGCTCATAAGGACGAACGTGGAGAAGACATGTGGCTATTACACAGAGGCCGTGCAGCATACATGCAATCCGTAGAGGCACGTGGAGCAGATTTTCCAGGTTTACAGGTGGCAGCAGTTGATTAGAACACGTCATCAGAAAGGCAAATGGTCGAAGCAAACATTGGAGAGTTCAAAACGTCTCAAGGAGAGAGTCTCATAACAATCAAATAAAAAAGGGATCTAGATGATTCTACTCAACTTATAAATAGAAGAAGAAATATACAAGCAAAGGATCTCATACAAAACAAACAAACAAACTCTATTTATATTTTTCTTAGCTTATCTTAGTGTAGTTCGTATTCTAAGAGTAGTTATAATCTCAGTCCACGCCCGCTGGACGAACTTAGTTGTAATTGTTGGTCCACGCCCATTAGACGAACTCATCTCAATACAATCAATTCTCTTCTTGTAGAATTGTTTGTTCGATAGTCAATCTACTCGACCATCTGTCACTGTTATCAATTTTGTATATGGAAAAAGTCCTTTTTTTTCTAAGCACAACCCATTTCTGGATGACGAACATTGCCCTCTGTCAATTGCCCGATCGCTCTGAACTTATCAACGAGTGGCTGAATAGGTGACCGACCTCTCCAGACTTTGGTCATATATGGTCGAGCATAACGTATATCTACCTATTTCAGTGCTTGGGGTCGAAGTTGAACCGGTTGAAATCGAGTCGCATGGTCGGTTTTGGCACGCTCGCACAAACACACAAGTGCCACAAGCATTGATCCAACTGAGGACCAACAATTTTTGGCACGCCTAGTGGGACTCAAAGTTTAGGTATACATGTCAATCTAGTCTCAAGTATTATCACGTGAAATATAAGTCATTGAGCCAATCGAACTTATGCAGCCAATGAGCCTGAGACACCCATTGTGGTTCCTCCACAGGAGGAGGGTCATATATAGACGGCACTTGTACCTCTTAACCTTGCACCAGAAAAAGTTAATGATCCTTCTAACAGGGCACCCACTTCTCGAAATGACCCTATTGAGGCCATTTCACTTGGGTTGCATGAGCTACATATGGGGATGCGGCACATTATGGAGCAAGGAAAGACGCAGGCCGACATGGAGCGTCTACATGCTGAGCAGTCTCGGGCCAAACTGAAGCCTTTAATAGATGGATGATATCCCAAACTGAACACATGCATCGGCTAATGACAACCATCAATGAAAGGGCGCCAACAGCGCCTTAAGCAAATGTTGAGGTTTGCTCAATAGAGAATTTAGCACTACCCCGACTAGTGTCGATACCACCACTGAAAATATCTCTGACTCCAATCCAGGAAGCACGGAATATTCTGGCACCTAATAACTTTAGGAGACCTGATCGGGAAGTCGGAAACATTATCCATGAAGAAAGAAATCAGGGCATACGTGGAGGACAATCGTTCCCTAGAAATCAACCAATTGAGGATGGTCACAATCAAATTGACCCGAAATTGCCGCCAGTGGAGAACCGCGGCATTTGGACACGACCAGATTAATTACAAAAAAAAGGGGCAAAGGCTGCGGACTATGGGCTTTTATGGCGAAGGATATAAACCGTAGCTAATTAGCTACGGATTTAATCCTTAGCTAAAAGTACAGCGTAGCTAAAAACTAAGTGGTTGTAAGAGGAGCACCACACATTGTGTGTTTCATCCAAGCAGTCCACCCATTTTGACGGCTCCTTTTATTGCGTGTGCCCAAAAAAGGTGGCAGATCCAAGGCTTAAGTGGACCACACCATAGGAATCATTAGAGATTAAATGCCTACTGTCCATTTATGGTGTAGCATGTAGGCCTTAGATCTGCGAAATTTTATGGATCGTGCCTAACAATGAAGTCTTAAAATTATTGGACGGAATTGATAAACCATATACATCATGGTGGGCCCCACGAGGACCATGACAGGACCGTCAACTTGTTGGCGCCTGATTCACAACATCCCGCCCCTTTTTTTATTTCACGGGAGGGAACGAATTAGCTGTTCTTGTGGTAACAGCTTAGTGGGTGTTACCCCTACCGTGTGGGGCCTACATTTATGTATTTTTTGTAGATCCACGCCGTTGATCTATTTGTACGTCTCCTTTTATAACTATATCCCAAATTATAAGAAGATCCAAATCACAGGTGGACCATAGAAATAGAAAGAGTGATGAATAGCCATTAAAATAATTTTGTAGGCCACAAAAGATTTAAATCAATCTGATATTTCTAATTTCCCTTCATCCAGATATTCTTGACATTATCAACGGGTTCTATTTCAAATAAAAATTAATAACATATAACAATGGACCCTTTGGAATTTTTAATGGTGAGGCACTCAATCACCACTCTTTCATCTGGTGTGGTCCACCTGAGATTTGGATCTATATAAATTTTCTTCTAACATCCTAAATTGTTCTGGAGAAACGGATGGACGGCGTGGATATACAGAAAATCATCAAGGTGGGCCCCACGGTAGGGGTAACACCCACTAAGCTGTTTCCCGGGTAACACCTAGCTAATTCGATTGTTTCTATACCCCTTCCATGCCCAAAACACAAGGTCCTCTCTCTCTGCCTCTCCTTCCAACGGCGACACTCGACAGCGTTCTCTCCTCTCCTTCTCCTTCCAGAGGTGACAGCGTTATCTCCTTCCAGCGGCGACAATGTTCTCTCCTTCCAACGGCGAAGCGTTCTTTTCTCTCCTCCTTCCAATGCCTCCGTTTCCATCTGCTAGGTCTCTCTCTCTCTCTCTCTCTCTCTCTCTCTCTCTCTCTCTCTCTCTCTCTCTCTCGATATCAGGCATCTTCAATGTTGAAACCCTAATTAGGGTTTTAGAATGGTGAATCCTTAATTAGGGTTTTTAAAATTTCATTCCCAAATTCGAGTATTGCAATGTTGAATCTCTAATTGGGGATTTTCTTTTTTCAATCCCTAATTGGGCATTATGCAATTGGCTTTTTGGTGAAAATCCATGTGGTAGTAGAACGATTGAATATCGTTTGGCAACGAGCCTATTCATAGAGCAATGGGGTCAGACATGGTGGTTTAAGGAGGGTCCTCTGTAGCTGTTTTGGGAAGTGTAAAAAGGTTGATTTGGGGCTCTTTTAGGATTGTGTCAGAATGCTCTTTTGGGGTGCCTTTTGTGGGTTGTTTCAGGACTTCCTGGCCCTATAACCCTAACACCCTTTGGGGTGCACCATGATGTGTGTTATATCCACTCCATCCGTCTGATTTGGGGCAGAGCTTATTGCAAGACATGAGCTAAAAAATGAGGTCGATCCAAAAATTAAGTGGGCTATGCCACAGGAAATACTGGGCACAGAAATGCCCACCGTTGAAATCTTCTTGAAGCCCACCATGATGTTTTATGTGTCGTCCAACCTGTTCCTAAAGTGATGCCAGTGAGGATGAAAGGAAAACACATATCGGCCTGATCCAAAACTTTTGTTCCCCAAGGAGGTTTCAATGGTTGGATGATTTCAATTCCCAACATTTCTTATGGTGTGGCCCACTTCAATTTCAAATATGCCACAAATGATGGACGGAGTGGATAACATAGGAAATAGTTGAAATGTAACGACTACCATTGAACCTTCCTAGGGACAACCATGATGTTTACATGTGATCCATCCCATTCATAAGGTCATTCCAACCGGGATGAAGGGAAAACACAATTATCAGCCTAATATAAAACTTTAGTGGGCCCCTAAAAGGCTTCAAAAGCAAGCTTGCTCTCTCACTAAAGTGGCCTTGATATCCATGTTACATCTACGCCGCCCATCTGTTGCACTTGATCACGTTACGACTTAAAGTCGAAATTAAGACTAGTGGGCCACACCAGAAGAAACAGTAAAAAATGGAACAAATGCCATCCAAACGTTCTTGGTCCTACAAGGGCGACCAAATCCCTAATTGCAATTCTTTGCACCTTGAATTGGATGTTTAGCAATCTTAATTGCATTTTGGGTTTGTGCCTCATTTGGAATGCAGTGAGGCTCACCTAACTTTTACTCATTTACATTAAATTTAATTGATATATTGCATTTAAATTCAAGTGAGCATCCAAATGTAGCCTTAGCTTCTTTTTTCAATATACAGTTTGGGGCTTTGGGCTGATTTCATTTTACTTGTTTATAAGCAATCCTGAGAGGATTATGGCATTAAAAAGGCATTTATGGTGATTTCTGTTTGCAAGATCTCAAAATGAATAGCCATTGAATCTCGTGACCATGTATGCTGTTTAGTTTTGAATGCATTTACTAGTTGTTTCTTCCCGATTGTCAATACATCTAGTTGTTGCTCCTTGCATTTACTTTTTGTTCTTTCCTCCCACACTTTGAAGAATTGCATATGATTAGCAAACATAACAGAGAATTGGACCTTGAACTTGTGGTCAATGTGATTGGTAGCAAGTGAAGTACTTTGAATGAACAAACGGGCACTATCTTGAAATTGCTTGAATTGAAGGTTCATCAGTTGCTCGCTCAACTCCTTTTGAGGAAAATCTGAGAGGTAATCACTAGAAGGACAGTAGCTGAAAGTTGAGTATGCCTTTTTTCATTTTTTTTATTGTGGTATGTGAGAGATCAGGTAAGTGGCATGGGCCATCTAGAAAATCATCATCTTTCCTCAAAACTCTTCTGCACATGCATATCAACAGTTGGTGCCCACTCTCAACTTGTTCTGTGTTTTACATATGACCAAACTTAGTTTTTCAATAGAGCTGATTTTTGTGCCCTTGAGACAAATTGAGGTGACACATTTAATCGACAGGTTGGATTCCATGAGCACATTACGTGGGCCCTACATCTACATGATAAAATTGTAGCTTATGTTGGCACTGGCTGTCTGTTGAACCCAGCTTGTTGTTGTCAATTGGATGGTTAAGATTTCTAAATCAGCATGATTTTAGAGATATTCTCCATCCACGTTGTGCCTCACAATTTGTATGGTCTAGTTGGCCTTGCATGAGTACCAAATGTGAGTAACACGAGTCACCATTACTTGGTGGGACTCTAGCCTATTGACATGCACTCAATTGATAAGGGCGCCATGTATGGGTATGGTTTTTATAAGACTCACTCCCATACTTGGGTATAGTTCTTCTTTATAGGATCCTTTAGGAAGATGCATATATCATGTCACTGTGGCTAAAGTTGTGTATTTTGAAGCTGCAATTAGGCTTTTGTAATGTTGTTTTCTTTCTGTTTGCAGGCCTTACGGGGATACAACTTAACTTGTCATAGGAAAGTGAACAGACACTTTTGAATTGTACAAACAGAGGTAAATTCTCATGACTAGTTTCAAAACTGGAGTAGTTATTATTTTCTCCTGTTTTGATTTGTATGGAAATGAAGATGAAAACACAGGGTTTGGATTTTAGGTTGGATATTTGATTTGCTTCTCTCTATGTATGGATCAGCAAGGTGGGTCGGACCCTGACCATGTGGCCACCTTAATGCATGCACTGTCTAATGTCTATGTCTATTTATGCCATTCATTTGTTTTGCCAGTTTATCTTAGGATATTGTCCCAAAAATAAAGCAGATAGGAATCTCAGGTAGACCACTCCACAGGAAACAGAAACAGTGATCATTGAATGCACACCACTAAAAATGCCTTGGCTCCACCATGTGTTTTTTTTTGTCATCCAACTCGTTGATGAGTTCCCACAGACCTGAAAATAATAATAATAATAATAATAAATAAATAAATAAATCTTATCAAAAAATTTTGTGGCCCCAAGAAGCTTTTAATGGCAAGAATTAAATCCCTTCTGTTTGGTCCACCTAAGATTTGGAAGAGGATTGTGTCCTGTTATAGGTTTTATCCAAGCCAGATATCCATTTTTGAAGATCATTTTAGGATGTGAATCCAAAACTAAGGTAGATCTAAGGCTCAAGTGGACCACACTGTGAGGATTGAACGCCCACCATTATAAACTTCTTATTAGCTGCAGAAGTTTTGGATCAAGCTGATATTTGTGTTTTCCCTTCATCCAGATTTTTCTTATAGATAATTAATTAAATTCATCCAATCAACATGATTTTTCTGAAGTAGCCTATGAAAAGTTGATCTCACTGAATATACAATCCAGATCGGTTATATGGATACACACGTGTACAAATGTAGCAAGATTATGGAAGGTTTCTATGCACTAGGTGCAGTGGAACATTCTCCTATATAGATAAATGTGTACGTATGTTGCCTGATTTGCTAATGGTTAGTAGTCTTTTTTCCCTCTGATTCTTTTCCTATTTATGAATTAACTAGAACCTGCACCTCAACGAGTATCTGATGCCAAGTATTACAGGTAGAGTTTGATGCAAATGGAAAATGTCCCCAGATTGGTTGTTTGTGATCAGCATGGCTCCCAAGTTTGTAAATGTCTCTTGGCCTCAACCTGTGAAATAGAGAACTCTACTTTTAATTCCTTGATAGAATTTCTATGGAGAGTTAGGTATTCTCACTTCCGACTACTCATGATGCACCCTTCAATTCTTGCAAAAAGTGCATTTATTTTGTAATTAGTAATTATATTGATTTTGTGCCTTCTCATTTCTAGGCCAAAGGCAGGTCAATACAGTCTTCCAATTGATTGTAGTTGCAGCTGCTCTTCTTGAACCTGAGTTTGGCACTGAAGAAGCTCAATCATACATCACATACTTGGTAATTTTTGGCATTTGATCACTCAACTTGGACTGAAATTATGCAATTTTGGCAAAGGAAATGATATTCTGTTTGGCCAGCCACTGCACTGGAGCCTGGAGGCCCTGTCATGAATTGTCCATGACCTACCAGAAATTTCCTTTCCAAACTACTACCTCATGAACATCTTGTTTAATATCATTTTGGTTGGTTGGGAAGATTTTTCTTTGGAAACTAATGGCGGTTTTCAACAGAAATCACCATCTCTATTTCGGTCCATATCTATCATTCCATCTCTAGTATTTTGAAATGGACTTTGAGGCCACATTTTTTTTTTTTTTTTTGCTAATAGGGGCCTAAATGGCACAAGGTTATGTAGTGGCTACAATTTCTACCTTGATTGTGCCATTGTCCCGTTTATCTCCACGTTAATTAACATTCCTTTTAATATGATAAAAAAAAAGCAGCAGCAGTAACTGAGTTCACACTGTATAAACCAAGTTTTCATCCTATTGTTCTGTTTCTTTTTCTTTTTTTCTTTTTCATTTTTTTATTAAACTGGTCAATTTCTCTAAGTGCATACTCTTTTGTCTGACCATGTTATAGCCACCATGCAGTGGAACTCAGGCAGTGTGTTGGGCTGGTGGAGTTATCATTGGAACACAACAAACTAGTTCGCCCCTTTTCAGATTTCAGGTAATTCAATCAGCAATTAATATTTAGTTACACCTTCTGTTTTCATCCACTTTTTGTCCAAACCTATGTTTGTCATGAGTTTAAAACCAGGCCATCCACTCTTGTGGTAGCCCACACATGCAGCTGGCAATTTTATTAAATTTTGGAGTCGAGGCCCATGAATTGGACAACATTTGGGGTCAAAACGATCCCCTTTTTGGGAACCCAAAGCTGTCCGAAAATGGACAGTGTGTGGGAACACAAAAATGTGCAATATGTGGGTCTAATTCTGTCCAAATTTTGGACAGTGTGTGGGATCTGTCTTTATGGCCACCGGTTGGGCCATCTTTGACCCTCAAATCAGCCTAGCTAGACCATGTTTTGGGCCCACAAAACTGTCTAAGTTGGGCCACGTTTTGAGCACACCAATCTGCCTGATTTGGACAACGAATTGCACTCAATTTTACTCATTTTGAACAGTGAGATTTGGTCTCAAAACTGTCTATAGTGGTCAGCGTTAGAGGGTCTCAAATCTGGTCAAGTATTGGTATTTTAATATATAGATGTTAGAAGAACCAGAGGGCCTTCCTGTCAATGTTAGATTTGCTGAGGACAAAAAGCATGGCTTCCTTCTTTAGTGCTTTCGAAACACCATTGGTCAGCGTTAGAGGGTCTCCGGAAGCTTTAAAGGCGAAGGTGGCTGAAGCAGCAGCAGCAGCAGCAGCAGCAGCTAGCAGCAGCAGTAGCTAGCAGCAGCAGCAGCAGCAGCTAGCAGCAGCAGCTAGCAGCAGCAGCTAGGGTGATAGGCATGCTAAGGTGACAGGCATGCTTCTGGAGATGGACCAGACTGAGGTGCTGCACCTGTTGGCGTCTCCGGAAGCTTTAAAGGCGAAGGTGGCAGCAGCAGCAGCAGCAGTAGCAGGTGGCAGCAGCAGCAGCAGCACCATGTATGCATGCATGTAAAATGGACAGATGTGTGGTGCATGCAGACTTGCATGTTGAAGTATGATAGTGTCCATGGGCAATGGAAGCATCAAGACCCTTCTCTTTGGTGAGAAAACAGTTACTGTCTTCGATGATAAGGATTCCGGGCTTTGGGGAAAGGTGAATGTTGATTTTGTTGCTGAGGAATGCTTACTTGCAGATGCCTCTGTAAATGCTGAAACAAATGCCCTGCATATGCAAATGTGGCAAGAGTGAGGTTTTGGTATCTTTTGAGCTTGTTCTTGGACTGAGTGAATGGTCATCTTCAATTACTTGTGCTTGTGGAATTGTTGCTATTTTCATGAATCAATGATTTATAGTAATGGCGGGAACCCATTACATTTACATGCTACGGGGCATTATGTATTAGAGATTGTGGCGTCCACCAAACAACCTGTTACAGGTTCTTGAACTTGCTCAGCTTATTATATATCTTTCTTGATGTTTTTTTTTTTTTTTTTTTTTTGTTTGGTGTTCTACGTCTTGAATTGAAACTAAAGTATTTGAAAGTGACAATCAAACAGGGCATTAGACTGTTCAAAATAGGGCTTAAAGTGACAATCATGGCCTATTTATGTGGTGCTGATTTCAGATATGAAATTAGCTTTAATCTGGATTGTTGGAAACCGTATACCACATTGAACAATTAAAGCCTGCCTGATCTATGATTCACATCAATTCTATTAACTGATCTTTGTTCTGCATGGCTTATCTTGTAGCCTACCTTCACATTTTTAAGAATTATATCCATCAGTTTGTCATGTTCATTAAATTGGTTGAATGCAATTCTTCTTATTGTTTGTGTTGTTGAAGAAGACATGGATACCTTCTATGCAGGTGGTTTGCTGGATAGAGTGGACAGCTATATGTTCAAGGGTGCACTTGCATATGCTCATGTCAAAAGCATGTTACGACTTTCTAGAGTTTGAATTACAAAGTTGGGTAGACACTGACGGAAAATACAAAGTAAACTTTTTGTTTTAGGCAGTTTATTCTCTTTCAAGAATCATTTAACTTGCTTCTTCCAAGTACTCACATCTAATCCTATGTTTTTAAATGTCCTTTTTTTTTTTTTTTATGTAGATAGCATTTTGTCTACTTTTGGATTAATATTTGGTTCTAATTGGTAGTTGGCAATCCATTGAGAAGTCGATGATCTTTTGTAGGAAGTTGCAAACTCTTATCACTTCAGGGTGCTGGCTTTAACACTTTCTTTATGGGCTTGCTTCAAAACTCACGCAATCGGCAAGTAACAAATATTGCAAGCTATGTGGCCTGTGGTCTGTGCTTATGAAGTTGCCTTAGATGCTTTAGGCTATAATTGTCTTGACAATTGGAAAAAGAAGCTGAGAACTGTCTTGCTAAAAAATGATTTGGTATAAAAGATGTTTTAGGCTATAGTTACCATTTGCATCCACTGCATCATCTTCCTCAAAAGCTTGTTATGATCTTCCCCTGCCATCCTAGCACTCCTTAGGCTTTGAATTGTTTGAACATGCTTCAGTATCGACCAATTCCATGCTTTGATGCTAGTAATTTGATTTACTCCAATCGGCTTGAATCAGATCTAGTAAGTTAGAATTTGATTAAGATCAGCTGGAATGTGATTAAATTAGTTGAGAACTATTTAGACCAACTGTAATTCGGTTAAAACACCTATTTGAAACAAAGTTCAAATTTCAACCCATATTACATCTAATTCAACATTTCCTAAGACCATTTAAATTTTTGTAGGAAAATCTATCGCTAAGCATTGTTGAGGCGAAAGAATGTTTTACATCAAAAGAGGTACTTATCTTTCTTTATTTGTAATTTTCGATACTTGCTATAGACTCTTTTAAGTTTGTAGCATATTTATCAAATTTATTTGCAAACTTCAATGACTAGGATGATGGAAATTACTTGTACCTCCTGTAGCCATGTGAGGCTCACACCAATTTGATGAATGACTTTGAGGCTTTGCCTCCCTTTTTTGGTAGTGGAATCATATTGCAAAAGAAGATGAGAACAAAAGGCATAAAGATATAATGCGCTCATGGTTGTTTATGTGATGCAGGAAACAATTCTTCTTCCAAGGCAGCAACTCGATTCTTTATCAGAGAAAGACTTCAACTGTCCAGAACATATCACGAGCAAAGAGGTTTCTATGCTCAGATAGTTTTGCAGAGGGTTGTAGAGAAAATGGTGGGCAGACAAAGGGCCTTAGTTCATCAAAAAGGAACTTATATGGAACTCAAGGGTCTTAGCTTCTTTGTGAATTTTTCTTTCTTGTAATGAGAACTCTTCATTGTATTTATATTGACTGAATTGGGGATGTATTAGGAACGAGTCTTCTCACATTTATATTGACTGAACCCGGGGATGTATTTTGAGTTTCCCTTTAAAAAAAATTCATGACTTTAATGAATGTTGGATTGAATTTCCCTTTACCTCATTTTTTTTTTGTAGGATCTTTATTTGTTTTAGCTTGAGATGGGTTGAACTATCAGGGCATGTACCAAAAACGGCTAGATATAACAATAAAAAAAAATTAAAGACACTAGCTACGGATATAGTCCGCAGCCCTCAAAATTAGTCCGTAGCTTTATGTCGAGAAAATGCTACGAATCGTCTCTATAGCTACGGCTATTATCCGTAGCCGAATAAATATAGCTACCGACTATATCCGTAGCTATATCTTAAAAGGCTATGGCTACAGCACCAATAGCTACGGACCGGATACGGGCCCACTACGAATTATATCCGTAGCTATAGATGTATTGCTACGGACATAATCCGTAGCCTTTACCCCATTTTTTTGTAGTCTCAAGTATTATCACAAGCATTGATCCAACTGAGGACCAACAATTTTTGGCACGCCTAGTGGGACTCAAAGTTTAGGTATACATGTCAATCTAGTCTCAAGTATTATCACGTGAAATATAAGTCATTGAGCCAATCGAACTTATGCAGCCAATGAGCCTGAGACACCCATTGTGGTTCCTCCACAGGAGGAGGGTCATATATAGACGGCACTTGTACCTCTTAACCTTGCACCAGAAAAAGTTAATGATCCTTCTAACAGGGCACCCACTTCTCGAAATGACCCTATTGAGGCCATTTCACTTGGGTTGCATGAGCTACATATGGGGATGCGGCACATTATGGAGCAAGGAAAGACGCAGGCCGACATGGAGCGTCTACATGCTGAGCAGTCTCGGGCCAAACTGAAGCCTTTAATAGATGGATGATATCCCAAACTGAACACATGCATCGGCTAATGACAACCATCAATGAAAGGGCGCCAACAGCGCCTTAAGCAAATGTTGAGGTTTGCTCAATAGAGAATTTAGCACTACCCCGACTAGTGTCGATACCACCACTGAAAATATCTCTGACTCCAATCCAGGAAGCACGGAATATTCTGGCACCTAATAACTTTAGGAGACCTGATCGGGAAGTCGGAAACATTATCCATGAAGAAAGAAATCAGGGCATACGTGGAGGACAATCGTTCCCTAGAAATCAACCAATTGAGGATGGTCACAATCAAATTGACCCGAAATTGCCGCCAGTGGAGAACCGCGGCATTTGGACACGACCAGATTAAGCAAATGATTTAGGAAGTGGTAGGCCAGGTTCTTGGTCGAATCACACCACCGGTCTATCATAAACGGTATTTGGAATGGATTGACGGTCAATATTCATGACCTCGAAATTATCAATTGGATTTTGCCTTGTTCATAGGCGATGCTGGTCAATTGACCATTGAATATATAGGTTGATTTACTATACAATGTGAAGAATTGGCCAATAATGAATACTATAAATTACAATTATCTGGTAATTCTTTAACGGCAATAACATTCACTTGGTATTCGAATCTGCCAGCCAATTCTATCCAAACATGGTAAGAAATGGAAGAAAGGTTTCATGCTCATTTCTTTTACAAGGATAGGGAAATTTTTATGGCGGATCTCATCCAATTTTATTAGTTTTCGCTCGCCTCAAGTGCAAGGCTGCGATGTAGTAATAATTCTCGGTAAGACCGAGGTCGATCCTCAGGGATTGCTGAATCATTCTCAGAATACATCAGAAATTTCCAACCCTGATTTCCAATCATTTGTATAAACCAGGGTCCGAAGACCTTAAACTACGTCGGGATCAAGATCTAGAGGGATTTTAATAAAAATCGGCATCGATCTCAATCGTTCGGGCCAAGATCTGATGATGTGGATCATTTTGAGAAAATCACAAAAAGAATGTATTTTCTGCATGTACATATTTACGGTCCGAAGACCTTAAACTACATTGGGGTTAATTTCTCGGGAGACTTTTCCTGCTTTCCACCAAAAACCGGCATCAATCTCAACCGCTCGGATCAAGATTTGATGACCCGGATCTTTTTCAAAAATAAAAAAAGAATGTATTTTTGGCATGTACATATTTTTTGTCCGAAGACCTTAAACTACACTGGGATTAACTTCTCAGGGGACTTTCCTACTTTCAACAAAAAACTGGCATCAACCTTGGCCCTTCGAGTCAAGGTTCGATAGACTAGACCATTTCAAAAATACCAAAAATATTTCATAAGCTTTCCATAAAAACCAATACTAGTCTTGATCACTCGAATCAAGGTCTAGAACTTTCTAAAAAAACAAACAAAAAAATCCGACTCTGATTGTAACCGCATAGATCTATCCCTAGCGGTCCAAAGACCTTAAACTACACTGGGATTAATTTCTCGGGGGCTTTCTTTCCCAACCTGTTCCGGACATGGCTGACACTTGATCGTACGGATGTCCGGAATTCTATAAATAGGTAAGGGTTGAGGCGGGTAGAACCCCACGATCCTGTTCGTGTTGAATGCACCATGATAGACAACCTTGATTTGGAAGTCGCTGTTGAATCTGATGGATGTTCCCTGTTCCTAAAACTCATGAAGGGGATTAAGGAAGTTGGGAGGTGAAGCGCACCCTCACGGAATTGTGAGCAGCATAAGACCTCAAACTGGATTAACAAAGGAAAATGTGAAGATGTGGCTCATTTTATGGCCGAAGGAGTCCGTCGGACGATACGTGGTCTATGTGTATTACATATGAGGGACAGGTAACTTTGTGCGTGTGTTTACTGAAAACCCTTAATTCCTTCATCCACATTGTAAAACTATGGCACTTAACTGTGTGAGACTCGTCTTGCTTGCTGTCGTAAAATGGATCAGGTGTCTTACCAATAGTAGAAGCTGGAAATGGATGAAAATTCCATACATTTCCCTGCATTTTAAAAAATCCAACAAAACACCAAAACATTGCAAAATCAATTTACAAAATCACAAAAATATTTCTATTATTTTCAATAACACCGGTCTTCATCTTGACCACTCAGGAGGAGACTCGGATATGATATTTACAAAATCACAAAAATATTTTTCCTTTTTTCAATAACATCGATCCCCATCCTGACTACTCAGGTAAAGATTTAGACCAAATATTTGTAAAAAAATCATAAAAATTGTCGCTATCCCCAACACAACACTTCAGGAGTCTCGAACTCCACTCACTCACTTCACAGTTTAGGATGACGGATCTGATCACCCGTAAATTAGAATCTTGACCAAAACTGACGACCAAACACCATCCAAATCACATCCATTCCCCAGAAGAACATCTTAAGGTTACAACCAAGAACCTCCTTCATCCATCCCCAACAGCAAATGAAACAGCAAAATATTGCGATGATGGACCTGATCGACCACGGGTCAGGATCTTAACCAACTCGCTGACCAAATATCCGCATAAAAAAGGAAAATTTCCAGGGAAACAAAATCCTACAAGCAATAAGCTCAAAGTTCTCCACCACCCCTAGCAACAGCCAAATCATTGAACAGGAAGAGAATGAGCCAAACTATGTATCCATCATCAAATATGCATTCACATGCATCAGCATCCATCACATCAGTCATCATGTTTACCTGCTTTCAAAATAAAAGTCGGTTGGTCAAAGACCCCACAAGCATCCCTAGTGGAGGCACGTGCAAGTCAGATTTCATTTACAAAATAAAAAAAAATACATATATCCCTATTTGCAAATAAAAACCCCACGAAGTATCACTCCCTAGAGTGGGTCTTTTCAAAATCCAAAAACATTTTTCCAGTAGAGCGTTTGACCTCCAAAACACTAAGAGATCTTCCATATCTCTGGGTAGGAGCCGACGCAAAAATTAAATAAGATCCGGTGTCTCGCGATTTCCCCGGAGGCCATCGGATCCGATGCACTCAAAATACGGTGGAACTGAACTCCAGTGTCAGTGCAGTCGTACCAAATGCCAAGATACGAAAAGATGAAAGCCAAAAGGCTCGGTTAAAGAAACCATCTAAACGGTGGAAATGATGAATTGTAACCCAAGTATCAAAACCGGAAGATTAGGTAGAAAAAGTTCACCTGCATATACCTAGGCGTGGATGCCTGAAGTACCTTGATTGAGTCCAAGTTGGAGTAGTGGATTACTCGTAAGGCCGCGTAGAAGTAGGGCAGCTAACCACTTTGACAATCAAGCGAAATAAGTACTCCTGGAGTGATCCAGGAAAGTAACGAACAATCAATTATAGGGTCGGTAACCTCGTAAGACCATAATGGACGCAGAGGCTCTACTATACCTTTTCGATGTTAGTACCGATCGGGAACGGAAGGGTTGCGATTGGGTACCCAGGTTGCAGCTCATGCAGGGACAATCGCAACGTTTTCTCCAAACTCCCGCGGTATGTGCGAGTTATCTATTTCCAAACAATCAACTGGCTCAGATACAAAGGCAAGTAAAGATTTTAGACCACGATCTATGAATGACCGGGTCAGAAGTGGGGTGTCCACTCGCTTTGACATTCGGTTGCACACAACCTTTGCCAAAGAGGGGCATCTGTAGACACCGCACCTTCAGCTACAAAGCTGGTAGAGATAGCTGGATGAATGGAGGCCCATACCCCTAAACTCCATGTCCAAACCCATCCAAACTCACCCTTGCAAGCCTCAACTCAAGCCTGAACCCAGTCAACTCACCCTTAAACATCAGCCTGAAAAACCCCCCATAAGAAAAATCAGTCCAAAAATCCCCAAAAAGTTAAACTTGGTGAGTCAACCCGCTGAGTCAAATCACCAAATCAACTCACTGGGTCAGTCTAGCCCCTGCACCTAGTCAACTCACCTTGTCAAGCCATCTTTCAAACCTAGTTAACTTACCTAGTTCCGAGCCACAGGTTCGGAGCAACTCCAAACCTCGGACCTGTAGCTTTTTTACTTCAGGTTCGGGGGTCGTACTCTCTGAACCTGAAGAGAGTGGCCATACGGGCGGCCCCCAGGGGGCCACCCAAACATATTTACTGGAGTTACCACTCTCCGCTGCTATAAATACCCCCCTCCTCTCTTATTTTAGCATCCAGAAAAAATTCACTTCCCCTCTCTTCAGCCCGAGAATTTAAAGTCCATCTCCACCCTCCTTAGCCCATTCCTCCACTAAGAAGAGCCCGAGTGCGAAGAGTCTAGCCCTAGTCTAGCCTAACCTGACCCTGGTCCAAGTCTCCCAAGCAACCTAAGTCCCAATCTTAGCCGCTCGAAGCAAATCCTTGCGACACCTCCGTCCATCCAGTTACTCTCATATCAGCATCATCTCATTCGCATCTAGCATAAGTGCAACATTTACTATTCTTCCAACCCCCCTGCTTATCATCCCACTGCAAGCACTTTGATTGATCAAATACACAGCATGCATCTCGCATAAAGCACCTGTCAGTTCGAGCGTATGCTCTAGGCTTGCCTGTTAATGGAAACCTGCCCATCAGAAACTCTTACTGTTCAGACCTACATTCATGCATCATATCATTCATGAGAATGTACGAGGATTAAATCAGAGTTTCAAGTATTAGTTCGATTCTGTGAAGTAAACACCGTACTTCGGTCCAGGCAGAGTGGGTGTCTAACACCTTCCCACCCTATAACCATGATCCCTTACCTCGAACCTTTGACCGAAGATCAAAAGGAGTCATTTTAGAGGAAGGAATCTTCAGATTCCATTCTCTAACGTTTCTAAGGGGTCTAGCCGACTGTAGACATGAAATAATTGGCTATTGGCGACTCTGGTCTTATACGAACTCATCCAAACATATCCAGTTTAACATGACAACCGAAAAAGCCCTCGAGAACGAGCCAAGCCAGTGGCACAACGGTGATTCGCGCACACCCCCCTTTTCAAAAGGGAGGGCAGGAGAGCACGGAAAAGCGAGCATCCACAAAGTTGTTGACCAAGATGGAGGACAACTAACAATTAATGTGGTCAAATTACAACCTAAATCACGATTGAAAAAACTGATCAGATAACTCATTCAAACATTGACCGTACTGAGGGATTAAACGACATGTTCACTGGAAAAATAGACGACCTGATTGAATACCTTAGTGATGAATGCTTCTCAGGGGATGATCTTCTAATTGAAGTGTTGCTCACTAAAGTATAGTCAATGAAAAATACGATCCCCAAGTTTGACGAGACCTCCAATCCGATTGGCCCAGATTAAACAGAGGTTTCTGAACATGGTTCTCACTAGGGGGGCAATGTCCCAAAGCGAAAATAGTGTTTGGGAAATTGCCACCAATCACCGTTGGCTGTAACATGGTTCTCACTCTTCCTAGGTGTTTACAGGTGAAAACCATCATAGCCAAGTGAGATGGAAGGAGACGTGGAGGAAATCGATTCCTCGGTTATTGTCTAACACTGTTCTTTTTATCCTGAGAGTGAAACTAGGAGCACCTCGACCGTCACAGTCGAACAAGGGCCTTTTGCCGAAAAAGTGATAATCAAGAGGCCAGTCTTCAAAATGAGTTAACATCTTAAGCCGTTGTACATCTCTACTCATTTAGAGGGATGTATGATTACTAGAATACTAGTCGATAATGAAGCGGCCGTTAATATTCTCCCTGCTCGAATGATGCAAAAATTGGGAAAAACCACTGATGATCTTATCTCATCGGAAGTCACGGTTAGTAATTTTGCAAGAGGAAATACCCAAACACGAGGGGTATTGCCGATCGAACTAATGGTAAGAACGAAAAGATGCTGGCAGCATTCTTCGTAGTGGATACTCTATCCAGTTACAATGCCTTGCTTGGCAAATACTAGATTCACTCTTTCTCTTGCATACTATCTTCTTTTCACCAGTTTGTTATTTTCTAGAACCAAGATAAAGTCAAACTAGTGTTGGCTGACAATAAACCATTTTTAGCCACATCCAATGTAGCTGTTAACGTCAGATTTTGTAATAGGATCTCCTGGTCGTTCACCCTCTTTCCAACAGAGACTTCCTCCGCCGGACCTGTAAGGAGACAGAAAGCAACTAAGGGTGGCTGGTGTCCAGCCGTTAGCCCTCCGATGCTGAAGTCAGGCAAAGCAAGAAGAAGAATAACCAGGCAGAAAATGGAGGCTAGAGATTGAATATTGTGTACCTTTATCGTCAATAGAATCATCTATTTATACAGATCTCAATGATCCAGTCCGCTACGCAAGCTGTTAAGGTTATCCCTATTTTCATGGGATAAGAAGCGTATCTCAATAATACTTGGAGAAAGATGTAGTCAAAACATCCTAGACGTCTAGCCGATTACGTCTCCGGATATTCGGAACTAAGAACAAATATAAATAAAAAACGGCCTATACGGGCTGCTGGCACTATGAGATGAAGGCCATCAATGCCAAAGACCACGATCGCTCAGATATCGGGAGCTGCTCGAATGAAGAATACTCTGGTCGCATTCTGCATATGCGACCCCTTTCGTCGAGCACGAGCTTGGCTGCTCGCATTCCAGATATGCGACCCCTTTCGTCGAGCGCGAGCTTGGCTGCTCGCATTCTAGATATGCGACCCCTTTCGTCGAGCGCGAGCTTGGCTGCTCGCATTCCAGATATGCGACCCCTTATCTCGAGCGCGATCCTGACTGGTCGCATTCCAGATATGCGACCCCTTATCTCAAGCGCGATCCTGACTGGTCGCAGTTCCAGATATGCCCGCGATCCCTCACTTCTCGCTAGACTGTATTTGCCTACAACAGATGCCCCCCAAACCCTTGGTATTAAGGAACTATGCCAAGGGTTTGTTAGTGTAGACAGCTGGCTGCTGGGAGAAAATCGCACATGATTCACTTAACGTGCTTTCGCATTTATGATGGCCAACTTTTGCGTAGCTTTTTCTGCCGCCAGAAATGAGGCGTCGGGCGCCACGTGTTTCCGTATTTAATGCCAGCGTCCGTTCGTTTGGCGTGCCGAATGAGAAGCTGCCGCGTGTCCATCAAATCAACCGAGATGATTGCATATAAATATCGAACTTAGCAGAAAATGCCCCATTTTCGAATACCATCTACTGCGGAGTTTCCTTCTTCTTCTTCTTTGTTTCTGGAGCAAAAAACCTCTTTACAGAGGTATTCTTTCTTCTTACTCGCTTCTTTCATCCACTTTCTTTATAATGGCGGAGGTCTCTGACGAAGAGATTGTCCCTCTTGGAGACGAAACCCCGGATTCTTCTGAATCCAACAACGCCAGAGTACCGGCCGGGAGATATTCCGCCTCCGGTTACTCTTCCATCTTGACGGAGGAGAGGCTCTCTAACCTTAGAGAGGCATATAGAGTCCCAGACTCTGTTTCGTTTAGATTACCAGGGAGAGGGGAGACAGCCGATGCCCCACCACCAGGGTGCGTGGCTTTTTATGAATATTTTTTCAAAGTAGGCGTACGTCTTCCCCTCCACCCTTTTATACGAAACTTCCTCCGTCTCTACAAGATTGTCCCGGGCCAACTAATAGTAAATGGCTGGCGGGTACTTCTGAGTGCTTTTGTCCTCTGGAAGCAAGCGGGTAACGAGGAGTGAACCGCTGAAGAGTTTTTAAGGTTATTCCAGCTGAAGAAGGCGCCAGCTAGCGAGGGTTGGTACTACCTATGCTTCTGGCACCAGAATAACTTTATCTTGGGGAACCCTTCTTCCAACTGCCCGGGGTGGAGAAAAAAGTGATTCTATGTCTCCGGCAACTGGGAGTCCGAAATGGGCTCCGACCCCAAAGGCCATAACGTTAATCGCTGCTTTGGCGAAGGTGGGTTAAGTGCTTGTTTATTTGTCCGAGAGGAACAATAACTTTGCTCCATTGACGATTTAATGTTCCTTCTTTTTTTTTGTTCGTAGGAATCCCGACTGGTGTGAAGCCGAACCTGCGAGGAGGACTCAACGAGAAGTTCGTTAGAGTCTACAAGCTCTCCGCGACCGCACGCCACGTCAACGTCGCATTAGAACCTCGTCATCTCTGTGCAGCGGGTCTCATCTTCCGAGAAGAGATGACGAATGTTGGAGACAAGAGAGGTGCATTGGGGGTACTTCCCCGTCTGAAGGGCGTAGCCTCGAAGAGGCAAAAGAAAACCGCGGAAGGTCCTTCTAATGCGCCTGCTCCCGCAGAGGGGTCATCTCGCCGCCCTCAACCACGTGGGGCGGCTTCGGGAGGGGTCGCTACGAATTCTCGTACGACCGCGACCCCTCCGGTCAATGTGACCCCTCTATCCACCGTGCCCCCTCCGGCTGACCTACCTCGTCAGCCAATTATCGAAGTAGCCGACAACTCGCCGAAAGGCGATCGAAGAGGAGGGGGACTCCCTCAAAGGGGAGGTACGTGCGAGCCGATTATTGCTCGCGAATCGCTGACACCCTCTCTGGGTACAGCGGGTGCTCGCGAGGCGAGCTCGAAGGAGATGGTGGTGGCCCAACCTGCTAGGTCGGGAACTTTTGTCATCCCACCGCACTTGCATCCCATATGCGAGTTCATGTTTGACAAAATATCTCCCAACTCCTTCGGAGCTCTCCCCGAGCCGAGCCCGGAAACCCTTTCCTCAGATATCGGAGTGAGATTGCTGCAGTTAACCAACCTTACACCGTCTTACTTTATTGTATTCTTTTTTATATTATTGATATGGCGGGCTACCCTAATTTCCCTTCTTTCTCACATTTTTTATAGAGCCTTGATCTCACGCTTCGAGTCAGACGTGACATCGAAGCAGCCCGCCGCAGCGTGGAGATGCGGAGAAGAAAAAGAAGACGATGGAAGCAGAGGTCCAAGGGCGGGATCGCTTGGTGAAGGCTCTGGAAGTTCAAATCGCAAAGCTGGATGAAGAGAAGAAGATTCTCCTTATCAAAATCCAATCCATGACTGAACGCTTTCAGTCAGTGGACCTCCAACTCGCAAAGCTTTAAGAGCTCCATACCAAGAGTGAGAAGGAGAAGGAGATCTTCCGCCTAGGACAAGATCCAGCTAGAAGGGCAGCTGAAAGATGCTCGGACCAAGCTTGAGGAGGCCCAGCAGCGACTTAAACAGCTGAAGGATGACTCCATCCACTGGGAAGAAGAGCGAGTGGCGCTCGTTCAGATGGTATCTGACGAGGGTCCTCGCGCAGTTCAGGAGTTCCGTACTTCTCAACTTTATGATGAGGAGCGATATGAAGCGTATATCGCTGGTCGCGATTTGGCGGTCAGAGTTATGCAGTAGATTGCTCCAACTTTTAACGTTGAGGAGTTCGACAGAGTGGCTTTCGAGGTTGCAGCTAGAGAACGGGCTGCAGTTGAGAACGAAGTCACTGGGGCAACAGGTGTTGCTCCTGCTCCTGAGGCTGGTCCCGAAGCTGAGAGTCGCGAGCCTGCGCAAGATGGGGATGACCAACCTTGACCTCGGCACCTTCCTATGTCATGTATTTTTTTTTGTATACCTTTGAGAAGAAATTTGTAGCTGTCTTGACTTTTTGGTCATCATTTTAATGAACATCTGTTTCTTCAGTGTTGCGTATTCTCCCTAGTCTTCATCTTTGCTTTGTGTTAATCCCATGCTGACTCATTAGGGGATGCGACCCCTTAATTCGAGCACGAGCTACGCTGCTCGCATTTTAGGAGTGCGACCCTTTAGTTCGAGCACGAACTGCGCTACTCGTATTTTAGGAGGTGCGACCCCTTAATTCGAGCACGAGCTGCGCTGCTCGCAGTTAGGGTGTACGACCCCTTAATTCGAGCACGAGCTGCGCTGCTCGCAGTTAGGGTGAACGACCCCTTACTTTGAGCACGGGCTGCGCTGCTCGTTTTCAACTCATAAATAGGGGACTCAATTCGGGGATCGTATGACCATCCTGCGTTGAGATAGACTGGTCTATCGATTGAGATTTTGATTCCACTAAGGGTAGAAAATTGGTCAAGAGAACACGTATGCTCTCTTCAGGGCTATTTTCGATCCATAAAATGGAAAAGCAACCAACTAATAATAATTTCAACCCTACCAAGGGTAGGCAATTGAGAGAATGTATGTATTCTCTTCGGAGCTATTCGAGTCCAAGTAAATGGAGTAGCGACCAAAAGATAATTTCAACCCTACCAAAGATAGGCAATTGGCCAAGAGAATGTATGTATTCTCTTCGGGGCTATTCGAATCCAAGTAAATGGAGTAGCGACCAAAAGATGTCTTCAATCCTCAGTACATTCAAGTATCGTTAAGAGTTACATTGCATCAAGGGAAGTACTGCAACAAGTGTTCCACGTGCCAAGGGCGACGTAATGGTCTTCCTTGCATATCTTCAAGATAGTAGGTGCCGGGTCACACAATTTTTGTGACTCGATACGGGCCTTCCCAATTCGGATCAAGTGATTGAGTAGAGACCCCAAGGTTTTGTCTGAGAACCAAATCACCCAGTTGGAAAGCTCTAGGGCGAACTTTAGCGTTACGATAGCGAGCAATGCGCTGCTGATATGCTGCTACTCGCATCTGAGAGGCGATCCTTCGTTCTTCCGAGAGATCGAGGTGAAGTCGAAGATCTTCTTGGTTACTAGTAGGATCGTATTGCTCAACCCGGTACGAGGGGATTTGAATCTCAACTGGTATTACCGCATCGGTGCCGAATGCCAAGGAAAAGAGGGTTTCGCCCGTAGACGTACGAGCCGTAGTCCTATATGCCCATAAGACTTCTGGCAAGAGTTCTGGCCACATGCCCTTACACTCACCGAGCTTGGTTTTCAAATGATGCTTGATGATTTTATTCACTGCCTCGACTTGCCCATTTGCCTGAGGATGATATGGAGAGGTGCGGAGGTTACGTATCTTCCACTTTTCACAAAATTCGTCAAAGGCTGCGTTGTCGAATTGCGTCCCATTGTCGATAATTATAGTGTGGGGGAGTCCATAACGGCATATGATATTCCTCCATATGAACTTCGTAGTTTGTTTCTCCGTGATCTTGGCCAACGGTTCTGCCTCGGCCCATTTGGTGAAGTAGTCGACCCCTACTATTACGAATTTGTTTTGTCCTTTTCCAGTAGGCAAGGGCCCGATGATATCGACCCCCCATTGTGCGAAAGGCCAAGGGCTATCAACTGGAGTCATTTGCTCGGACGGTGCGTGAGGTATAGGAGAGTATCGCTGGCATTTGTCACATTTTTTGGAGAATGCAATTGCATCTGCTTTCATAGTGGGCCAATAATATCCTTGCCTCATCGCCTTATACGCTAGGGATCGCTCCCTGGGGTGGTTACCACATGCCCCCTGGTGTACTTCATCTAGAACACGAAGTGCTTCTTCTGGATGAAGACACCTTAAATAAGGCAAGGAAAAGCTCTTGCGTAACAATATTCCGTCTTGCAAGGTATACCTGGTAGCTCGAAGACGAATTTGTCTTGCGGCTTTCTTGTCCTCTGGTAAGTATCCGTCTCTGAGATAAAGGATGATGGGATCCATCCAGCATGGAGATGATTGTACCGATATTACTTGCTCAAGAGTCGCTTGGTCGATACTTAGGTTCTGATGATGCTCGATGGGGATCGAATGTGATAACTCAGATTCTGGTGCAGAGGCGAGCTTTGCCAGGGAATCGGCAAGTTGGTTCTTCTCGCGAGGAATATGAATTATTTCATAAGTCTTCAGTTTTGCAAGCAGGATGAGGACACGAGACTTGTATAAGGCCATCCTTTCTTCTTTGGCCTCGAATTCACCAAGAACTTGGTTGACAATGAGCTGGGAGTCGCTATGAATTAACAGATTCTGAATTGCAAGGACAATGGCCAGTTCGAGGCCAACGATCAGGGCCTCATATTCTGCTTCATTATTTGAGACGCGAGAATCGAAGAGTAGAGCATATTGGAAGTGCGACCAGTCGGGAGCCACTAAAATCAGGCCCGCTCCGCTGCCAGTGGCCCGCGACGACCCGTCCACGAAGAGTGACCAAGGAGGCTGGTCGCTGGTCATGGTATTATCATCGGAAGAGTATGTGAATTCGGCGATAAAGTCAGCCACGGCCTGGCCCTTGACTGCGGTCCTAGGACAGAATGAGATATCGTGCTCGCTGATCTCGACTGCCCATTTAGTTAAGCGTCCGGAAGCCTCAGGTTTTTGAAGGACTTGCCGTAGTGGATGATTTGTTGGTACTAGAATAGCGTGGGCTTGAAAGTATGGTCGCAGTTTCGAGCTGCCGTGATTAAGGCTAGGGCCAGCTTTTTCATATCAAAATACCGAGTTTCTGCGTCAACCATTGCTCGACTGATATAATAAACGGGCCTTTGCACCCCGGAATCCTCTCTTATTAAAGCGGCACTAACGGCCGTAGAGGACACAGATAAATAAAGAATGAGTTGCTCATGTGCTACAGGTTTGGATAAAATGGGGGGTGTGCTCATGTATAGCTTCAATTGTTGAAAGTCTTCCTCACACTGTGGTGTCCATTTCCAATCAGACTTGGCCGTTGCACGAAGGAGTTTGAAGAATGGTAAGCACTTGTCAGATGCTCGCGAGATGAATCTATTCAACGATGCAATGCGACCAGCCAAACGCTGGACGTCCTTCAGAGTAGTGGGGGATTTCATCTCTACCAACGCTTTTATCTTTTCAGGATTTGCCTCAATTCCTCGCTGGCCGACCATAAACCCGAGAAATTTTCCTACAGATACTCCGAACGCACATTTTTCTGGGTTCAACTTCATTTGATACCTCCTCATTAGGTCGAAGGCTTCTCGCAGATCGGAAATATGACCATCTTCTACGGTACTTTTCACGAGCATGTCATCAACATAAACTTCCATATTCCTACCGATTTGAGCAGCGAATATTTTGTTGACGAGGCGTTGATAAGTGGCCCCTGCATTTTTAAGACCGAACGGCATTACCTGGTAGCAATATAATCCCCGATCTGTGATGAAGGCGGTATGCTGGCTATCAGGTGGATGCATCATGATCTGGTTGTAACCAGAATAAGCATCCATAAAACTGAGTAGGGCGTGTCCAGCTGTTGAATCAACCAACTGGTCGATCCGTGGTGTCGGGAAGCTATCTTTGGGACATGCTTTGTTCAGATCTGAATAGTCGACGCACATTCTCCATTTGCCATTAGCTTTCCGGACGAGAACTACGTTCGCGACCCACTCTGGGTAGTCAACTTCTTTTATGAAATTGACCGTGAGTAGCTTCTCGACTTCAGCTTTGATCGTCATTTGCCTTTCTGCAGTGAAGGCACGTCGACGCTGGTGTACGGGTTTATGCTTCGGGTCGATATTGAGATGATGTGCGATGACTTTGGGGTCGATGCCTGGCATATCTTTATGAGACCAAGCGAACACGTCCTGGTATTCGGTGAGAAAATGGACCAAATCTTTACGATGGACACTGGTTAAAGAGGATCCAATGTATACGAACCTGAACGGGTCGTCTTTAGTTAAGTGAATCGCCACTGTTTCTTCCCCAGGAGTTTCTGATTGGAGAACGTTTTCTCTCGGATCCAGCGAGGTGTTGGTGGAAAAGTTGGGTGAATCTTGTGCTATCTCCATAACGGGTGTCGCTTGAGCTTTCTTTCGATCTTGTAGGGCTATCTGGTAGCAAGACCGAGCCTCCTTTTGATTTCCTCGCACAACCCCAACACCATTTGGGGTAGGGAACTTGACGCATAAATAGGATGGGTGTAAGACTGCCCCAACCTTATTAAGCGATGGCCGCCCCAAAATGGCGTTATATGCTGATTTACGATCCATCACGAGGAAGTTTACGAAGACGGTAGTCTTCACTGGACTTTCTCCAAAAGTAACTGGGAGATCAATGCTTCCTTCAGGTGTTACCACCTCACCTTCGAAGCCGACGAGAGGAGTCGAAACTGGTTTGAGTAGGCTTCTGGCAAGTGCCATTTTATTGAAAGCCTCCAGATACAGAATATCCGCTGAACTACCTGTATCCACCATAATTCGATGAGTCAGATAATTCGATACCTTTAATGCGACTACGATGGAGTCTTCGTGAGGGAAGTGAATTCCTGCTGCATCTTCGAGGGAGAAGGAAATTGGAAGATGGCTGGCTTTTGACGCGCTGGATGCTTGTTCCAGCCAATAAATATGCTGGGGTTCTTTAGATGCCTTCCGAGTGTACGCTTTCCTTGAAGCTTGAGAGTCGCCCCCGCAAGCTGGTCCTCCGACGATGGTGCGGATTTCTCCAGTTGGCTCAGCGTCCTCTTGGGCGGTATGATGATGAGATGGTTCTTTTTGGCGTGGTGAGGCTTTCGCCCTTTTCTGGTGATCGATTTTTACGAGCGACATAATCCTGGAGATGGCCCTTTCGAATAAGGGCTTCAATATGATCTCGTAGAGAGATGCAGTCCTGGGTTCTATGCCCGTGATCTTTGTGGAAGTAACAGAACTTGTTCTTATCTCTCTTCTCGGGATCGGATTTGATCTTTGCAGGACATTTTACATATGGCTTGTGTTTAATTTCCATTAGAACCTTTTCATGAGACCGATTGAGAGGAGTGTAGTTATGATATTTACCAGAATAAGGCTTCTTGGGAGAACGATCGTGCTGATCACGACGATATTTTTTATTTGCAGAAGAGGTTCCCTCTGGCTTGCGTTTCTTACCCTGTACTCCATGGCGGGTCAATGCGACTTCTTCTGCATTGATATATTTCTGAGCTTTGGCTTGGAACTCTGCTATAGTTTTCGGAGGGCTTTTATCTAAGGCAAACCTGAATTTCTCGCTTGTTATTCCGGCTATGAGGGCTAGTGAGACCTTTTTCCTCAGTATAACCTTCAGTCTGAACGGCTTCTGTAGTGAACCGTACTGTGAATTCCTTTATTGTCTCGCCATGTTGCTGTTTCAGATCCATTAGATGGGAGGCTGGCTTCTTAATGCGAATGCTTCCCATGAATTGAGACAGGAATACCTCCGATAACTGTGAAAAGGAGCTTATGGAACGAGGTTTTAGTCCCCGGAACCACGTACGAGCAGCTTCCTTCAAAGTTAGGGAAAAAGCCCTACACATGATTTCTGAACCATGTCCCTCCAACTCCATAAGAGACCTGTATGTTTCCAGGTGTTCAAGAGGGTCGCCAATACCTGTGTACGGGGTGATAACAGGTGTTCGATACTTCCTAGGTAACGGTGCTTCCATAACCTCGCTGGTAAAGGGGGACTCGGATTGATGTATCGCCGCCATAACGGCAGATGGTCGATTTGCCTGATACCACTGTTCCATGACGTCAAAACGATCATGGATTCTTTTGAGATCTCCTTCCCATGGTAAGGTATAGCCTGATGTTTCGACGGTGGAGCCCTGAGGTTGAGGTTGTTGAGACGTACTAGAATGTACGGAATGTGGAGGCAACATTGGGGGGTGGTTGCCGAGTGGTGTTCGGTTTGATGGAGGATGATTTGGTTGAACCCATGGTTCGTCCACAGAATGTCTGGAAGCCACCGGAATGGGTTGCAGTGGTAACCCCTCGGAGGGTTGTCTCTGCGGTTCGGGGAAATGCTGATCAAGCCGATTCGACAGGGCCTGAACTCCGGCATTCAGAGTTAGAAGAGTATTTCCGAGGAAACGCAAGACATCGTCTTGATTTCCAGAAGCCTCCAATAATGGGTTTGCTGATGGCATATTTGTGGCTCCTTGAGGGATATTCGTCGAAGTGGGTGGAAGAACAGGTATGGACTCCGTCTCATCGGGCGGAGGTGGTGCCTGCCTTGAGGTCGAATGATGAACAGCCTTTTTAGGAGGCATCACAGAAGGATTTTGATCGGTGGTTAGAACGATTGATTTTGACGATCAAGTCGTTCCCACAGACGGCGCCAAACTGTTAACGTCAGATTTTGTAACAGGATTTTCTGGTCGTTCACCCTCTTTCCAACAGAGACTTCCTCCGCCGGACCTGTAAGGAGACAGAAAGCAACTAAGGGTGGCTGGTGTCCAGCCGTTAGCCCTCCGATGCTGAAGTCAGGCAAAGCAAGAAGAAGAATAACCAGGCAGAAAATGGAGGCTAGAGATTGAATATTGTGTACCTTTATTGTCAATAGAATCATCTATTTATACAGATCTCAATGATCCAGTCCACTACGCAAGCTGTTAAGGTTATCCCTATTTTCATGGGATAAGAAGCGTATCTCAATAATACTTGGAGAAAGATGTAGTCAAAACATCCTAGACGTCTAGCCGATTACGTCTCCGGATATTCGGAACTAAGAACAAATATAAACAAAAAATGGCCTATACGGGCTGCTGGCACTATGAGATGAAGGCCATCAATGCCAAAGACCAGATCGCTCAGATATCGGGAGCTGCTCGAATGAAGAATACTCTGGTCGCATTCTGCATATGCGACCCCTTTCGTCGAGCACGAGCTTGGCTGCTCGCATTCTAGATATGCGACCCCTTTCGTCGAGCGCGAGCTTGGCTGCTCGCATTCCAGATATGCGACCCCTTTCGTCGAGCGCGAGCTTGGCTGCTCGCATTCCAGATATGCGACCCCTTATCTCGAGCGCGATCCTGACTGGTCGCATTCCAGATATGCGACCCCTATCTCGAGCGCGATCCTGACTGGTCGCATTCCAGATATGCCCGCGATCCCTCACTTCTCGCTAGACTGTATTTGCCTACAATAGTAGCCGAGGCTTATCTCTACGGGGATGAAGTCAGACCATTTAAGTTCATTGGTCAAAATAAACATGGCCGAACAATGAGAGTTTCTGTGACACTCAACCCCGAGAGTATCGTATAGGATCTGTCGACTGTACTACAACTAGATGAAGATCTGCCAAAGGCCATTGTGCTGTATTGGGCATTTCCAAGCTACACTATAGAGAAAATCCCATAATGAGTGCATCGTGTTAAAATTGAAAATGTGATGAGGCATTTTTCTATGTATTGTTGCTCTGGGATTTTATGTAATGGAATATTCATAGAAAATCATAAACATTCATAGAAGTATACATAAGAGAAAATATCGCAAGGGGAATTTTATTCCATAGATTCTGAGATCTTATACATTCTAGGTTGTTATCTGGCACAAGCCCTTAATTACATCAATGGTTGATAACCCTTAATTAAAAGGTAAAAGACTAAGCCATCGGGGACTATGGTCTTTGAGTTCATGGTCGTAGAGATCGACTTAGTTTTTTTTTTATAGATTGAGTCATCGTTTTGATAGGTCGGATGCCTATGTTCCATGTTCTTTCGGGTGTCCGAGTTGAGAGACAATCATGATTTTAATCGAGTGGTGCGACGCAAAGTCAGTGACCATCACTGTGGACATGTGATCGCAGGAAGACACACTACAATTGTCAAGTTGTGCAATGCAAAACCAGTGACCATTGTTGTGGATGGGTGACCGTAGCAAGACACACTACGAATGTGTACCTGATCAGCTCAACCAGCGGGTCCCTTTTTGGATGGTGTTAAGCCTTGAATTATGCATATTTATCCCTAATTCCATGCTTTAATTACATAAAACAATGTGCTTAAAGATTGAATTTAATCTGTTTTTGTGATTATAGGAGCAAATGAGAGATATGAATGAAAGGAGCTCAACAGGGAACAAATGACTAGCAGTCCACTTTCACAAAGCACCAAGCAAGAGATTCATCAACCACCACATGCCTGACCCATCATCCAAACCATCTATTCTGTCATTCAACCATCAGTGGGGTGGACATCTTCCAAGCCTACACGCAGTAAAACATCAAGGAGGCCATCAGCATGTGTTGAGATATCCACTATCCATCAGCCCTTGTAGAAGAAAAGAGAAACATCAGCACTCTTAAGAGCAGCTTTTTCCACATGTGCAAACAAGAGTTCCTCCATCATCATCATCATGTGTAGCTACAAGCTGGAGGAGATATCAAACTTCTCACGATTCAACAAGCAATAAGCTTTCTCCAGCACATGCGGAACCAGCTGGCTGATCAAACATCCAAACATCCAGCAACAAGGTGAAGGCCTCACCTTCTCAAGTGCTCAGCACTCACGTGTGCATCCCACCTACCTCATGTCCTCCCATGGAGATCATTAAGATTGTTCCATCCACAAGGCCAGCACGTGCTGTAAGGAGGGTCTCTTCATTCCACCAGTAGGCAAGGAGTTCAACCTCCACACTGATGCATCTCCACGGTTTATCAAAGTGGACCTCTCCTCCAAGCCACATCCAACGGTCACATCTTGGACCCCAGGTATACTTTCATTAAGCATAGTAAGAGAAAAAAAGGAAACAACAGCTATTGTCAGTTGAGAGAAACAAAGATGTTTTTGTTTTGAGTTTCAACCAGAAAAATCGGTCCAGTTCGTTGGACCCTACTTGATGATTTTTGAAAATCCAGTCCATCCATGTTGAAGAGAAGCTCGACTCTGAAAAAACTCAATAAGTTTCATGTCGATCCGAGCTACGGATTGATCATGGCGGCCAAAACAAGATGAACTGTCCAGAAGTTTCATGAATTTCGACGACTCAACTTGAAAATTCTCCAGGTGGCCCACCACTAATAATATGAAGAATCTAAGCCAACCATCTTTTAGAGAACATCTATATTTGAAAATCCAGAAAGTTTCATGTCAAACGGATGTGTGGATTGATCGTACCAGTTAAAGGAAATGGACAGTCCTGAAAGATTCTGTTTGTGCAGATTCTAAAATAAGCCCTAAATTTTTTTTTATTTTTGCACATAATTATTAAATAGTTTTGGACAATCTATTCCGTCTGTCATGTAGAGGAAGAACTTTTCAACTAAGGTTTCAAATGTGAGACTAACCCTCTGTACACTCCGTACCGCTGATCATAAGATGACTGGTTCTACATGTGTCTGAATTGCACGAATTGGAGAGGTGGTCAATGTTCTAATTCATAGGCCCACTCAAGGGATAATTTGAGAGATATAAACCATCCATGAGGAAGTAAATATGTCAGGAAATCTACAGATCAAATTTTAAGGAAATCTGACAGTTGGTTATCCTGTAACAAGCAAAACAAAATCAACTCTGTTGTTGATTTCTTGTCTGCATTGTAAATGTGGAGCTCTCTTCTCTCTAGGTTGTAAGACCCGTACCCTTATTTGCCCTCCGTACGCTTAATTTCCAGTGCTGGTACGTCCTAGATGGACCAGATTAGCGAGCCTTGATCGCGACCCTGTTTTAGTACGGCATCGACCCGAGACCTATGCCCCGGCGACCGCGTAGGCGCTGCGATTCCAACGCCGCGCGGCACGCCCTATTGCGATACCCGGTATGAAAGTTATGATCGATTGCGTAATCCAAGATGGGCCGCACAACGCGCGTGTAGCGAGGGCCCCACTTGCACAAATCTCAAGATCATGTCAAATCCATCACCATCATTCTCACCTATACCCATCCCATACCCCTACTCTACACACCCCATACCCCCCATCCCTCTCTCTCCTCCCAAAGTCAACTCTCACCCATACCTCCCATACCCCCCTCCCATGCACCATCATGACCCCATGATTCCTTCTCTCTCTCTCTCTCCCCCCATACAAGTGCATACGTAGGGGGAGAGGAGACCTCCTCACTTCCCATATTTGCAAGAAAGAGATTTGAGAGGAGAGAGAAAGAGAAAGATTTGAGAGAAGAGAGAGATTAGAGAGATTGAGGGTGAAGATCCAACCTTGGAGGGCCCCAACCATCATCCGGACCGTCCGGATCGTCCGATCGTCAACCCGATCCAATCCAACCGTCCAACCATCCATCGAGGTGAGTGCAAGGGGCATAAACCCCCCCATTTTTCTTAATTTACTTCCTTTTCTTTGTTTTCTTTTGGGCCCACCTTGTGATGGACAGTTAGATGAATGAACTGGATCATCCATGAATGGGCCCACCTACCTGAAATAAAATAATAATAATAATAGTAGTAATATTAAAATAAATAAAAAAAGGAGAAAACCTAGACGCTGGATGTTCTCAGCGTCACTGACGCTGGAACTGTCCAGCGTCCAAGCTTCCCAAGCCAAAGGAGTGGGGTCCCCACACGTGGGACCCACCTTGATGTATGAGTTGATCCACACCGTCCGTCTGTTTCTCCAGCCTAATTTATGGCTGGACGCCAAAAATGAAGAAGATCCAGATCTCAGGTGGACCACACCATTGAAAACAGTGGGGCTAATGAAGCTACTGTTGAGACTTCTTGGGCCCATCGTGATGTTTGTGGACCACATCACCTGCCCAATATTGGGCTTGTTAGGACCCCAACGATCTGGGGAACATGATGACTGGAGCAGATCGTCCCTAAGTGGGCCCCCACATGAAATAACCACAAAAAGAAAAAAAAAAGTGTAATGAACTGTCCAGCGTCTGGACGTTCTGACGCTGGAACGTCCAGCGTCACTTGGACGCTGTAAAGGGGTCCCCACTCGTGGGACCCACCTTGATGTTTGTGTGTAATCCACTCCGTCTATCTGTTTTCCCAGATCATTTTAGGGCCAGGGCCAAAATATGAAGCCTATCCAAATCTTAAGTGGACCGCACCGCATAAAACAGTGGAAATAATGATTTCTACTGTCAGAAATTCTTCAGCCCACTTTGAAGTTTCTAGACCAAATCATATACCCAATATTGGGCTTATTGGGTCCCCCATGAGATCGGGAACCTGATGAACGGAGTGGATCAGACCCATGTGGGCCCCACTTGATATAAGCACAAAAAAAAAGAAGAAAAGAAGAAGAAAAAGGAAAGAAGAGGCAGAGCCTCTGTTGTGGGGAGTACCAACGTCCAGGTACGCTGGCTCGTGAGGCCAGTTGGTGGCCCACTCGTGGGTCCCACCATGATGCATGTGCTGTATCCACACCATCCATCCATTTGGGGAGATCATTTTAGGGCATGACCCTAAGATTGAGTCAGATCCAAGTCTCAAGGGGGCCCCACCACAGAAAACAGTAAGGACAGTGAACCTACAGTTGAAACCCTCCTATGGCCCACCACTGATGTTTATTTGAGATCCAACCTGTTCATAAGTTCACACATGCAGGGGAGAAGGGAAAACAAAAAAATATCAGCTTGATCGGGAACTTCTGTGGGCCTCGCTTATAAAAATAAAAATAAAAATAATAATTAAAAAAAGAGGGGGCAGCTAGACAGATAGCGTCCAGGGGACGCTGCTGCCCAGCAGCCTTGTGGGCGTCACCATGGGCCCCACTCGTTTGGCCCACCTAGAATGTATGTGCCTTATCTATTCCCTCCACATGTTTTTCCAGCTCATTTTAGTGGCTGAGCCCAAATTTTAAGCATATCCAAACGGCAAGTGGGCCATGCCACGGGACAACAGTGGGAATAATGATCTCCACCATTGAAACCTTCCCAGACCTACAATGATGTTCATTTGTCACCCAACCTATTCATAAGTGGCTGGGCCCAAAATTTAAGCATATCCTAATGTCAAGTGGACCATGCCACAGTGGAAATGATGATTTCAAACGTTGAAACCTTTCCAGGTTCTACAGTGATGTTTATTTGCCATCCAACCAGTTCATAAGATCACATGGATATGGATGAAGGAGAAAGCACAAATATCTGCTTGATTCAAAACTTCTTGGAACCAGTTGGGTACCACGCTGCCCAGCAGGTGGCCCACCCTATGGGTCCCAACGTGATGTATCTATTAGCTCCACCATGATGTATCTGTTTTATTCATGATGCCTATCTATTTTTCCATATTATTTTAGATACGCCCCAACAATGAGGTAAATTCAGATGTTAGATGGACCACACCCGTAGGGAATAGTGGTCATTGATGCCCACCATGGTTTCTTCTTTGATATATATGTTTTATCCATGCCATACACATGTTTTGACGGCCTATCTTGTATGTACAGGCCCAAGTATGGGGCCGATGTGGTCTCAAGTGGGCTATGCCACGAAGACCTTTACATTCCCAATGGGACCCACCGTCCGGGTCCCACTCTCCGTATATATTGGGCCTTTTAAGGCCAATGTTACATGATATGTTTAGTAGCATGCTAGTATGATTAGCTTGATATGTCACACTGATAACATGCTTAGTATAATGAATACCATGCTCATTCATATGCCCATACGCATCATTTGTATGCCTTTTATGGATCATGATTAATCATAGCATATGCTAGTTGGCTTGTTATACTTAGGGGACCCGTGTGAGACAGGGTCGCCCCACATGATTGTGCAGTATGCGTAAGTTTGGTGCATGATTTGGATTGTATGACTCATGCATTTCGCATTATGTACATCACGATCGCTTTCACACCCTAGCAGCATCGGGGTGGTGGCCACCATAGTCACATCATGGTTGGCAGTATTGGACACCGGAAACTTGTTCTAGTACGTGGGCGCTATGGATGTCCTTGGGTGAAAGTCCCTAAACCCTGTGGTACCAGTAGGATGCTCCAGCGTCGAGACCGAGTGGATAACATAAGCGCCCGTGTGCCAAATACCAGTAGGCCGCGTCTCCCACTGTGTCGAGGTCGGTTGGAAAGGGGTGTGACCTTATCCGCCCGGGTGCAGTGGGCTGTAAGCTAGGTCGAGTCTGACCAGCTCATGGAATGGGTCCAGATGAGAACTATTTTGAAATGTGGATCAGTTGAGGATTGATGTGTTTGCATTGCATCTTTAGCATGTAACACTCGGCCATGTAGGCCCTTGCATCGCATAGCCTTGGGATGGCTGATAGCATTCATGAACTTGGTAACTTAAGCCCTCTACTACTTTCGCTTACTCTGATATCTGTATACTTGTCATATGCATCACACGCGCACATACGCACTCTACTGAGCTTCATAGGAAGCTCATGCGCATTTGTTTACACTGCAGGTACTAGGGCATATCAGCAGCGTTGAGCGCGGTTCATGTACCTGATATTTTGGACTTCTGCTTCATGTTGTATTTCCCTTTCCAGTACTGTACTCAACAAACTTATTAGTGGATATTTGATGATGTTTTATGGTTTTGATTATGCTCCTGTACAAAAAAAAAAAAACCCTGAAAATCCTCCTGGTAGGATCCCAGGATCGGAACCTGGCACATGAGAGCTAGGAGCCGAGAATGGGGTACTACAGAGGCTGTTGGCACCAAGGTCGGCGATCGAAAATTTAGTGAGCCCGGTCCCCGGGTTTGGGGCGTGACATAGGTAATCAAGGACATGGGGAGAAAGGAGATTAAGAGTAAGGAGGCTCAAAGCTTCTCTTTTTCTAGTTTTTCTTCCTTTTATAGTTTTAGTTTTTCATGTTTTCTTCAGTTAGTTCTCAGTTAGAGCTGATAGGCAATACTTCTAGTTTATTAATGATGTTTTAGTTTGAGATTTCGAAGTTTGGTTTAATTGTTGGATATGGTTTGATTCTAGTTTGAATGAAGTTCTAGTTCTAGTTCATCTTTGATCTATTGATGAATCTGGACTCATTAGATGCCTAGAGGTTCTAAAACTAGTTTCTTACTTGTTTTGCATTGTTTAGACCTATATAGTTCATTGATCTACCATAAACTACGGGCGTGGTAGATGCTTTGACTTCCTTGTGCTCTTAAACATGATTCTTAATGTGGAAATTGTTTCCAAACCAAAGTTTTAACCTTTTGTATGAATTTAAGATAAATTTTCTGCTTATTGATGTTAGTTTGATTGAAATTCAAATTATGGTTCTAATCAAGTCTAGTGATAATAGTTGAGGAAGACTATGGTTACAATCTTAACTTATTTTGTTAAAGGATTGGTATGTACAATTAAGTGTGCCCAATGCTCGAGCCTTATTGAGGGAACTGTATTAATGAATAACCTATCTATCCTAGATGTGTTATTAGGATTTAACCGCCCCATTTTTTATCTGGATAAGATGGAACTCTAATTCCAGTTGAGTAGCTAATCGAATCATGTGAATTAGACATTGTTAATAACTAAAAGTGGATCCTTGATGCTCTAGTGTTTGTTTTTCATTGTTTTAATTTATCTATCTTCAAAATCAATTTCGGATTAGTTTAGTTAGTTTAGTTCTAGATCCTAGATAGCCTTTGACTGTCTAAACCTATATTCCTCCCCGTGGATCAACCTTGGTCTCACCGAGATTATTATTACATCGCGACCCTGCACTTGGGGTTGTGAACAGATGGGTAGTACATCGACTAGTTTTAAGATCGCAATCCATATTAAATGTTTTGTGATAATTTGAAACTCTTCAATCTTGGTTTATAGTAGTAACCATAATCCCTTTTGGTTAGCCCAAAGCCCCAATCCAGGTTGAGATCTAGTTGTACAATCAATATAATCAATACAAAGTTCTCGTAATCAATTATTGAATCATGCCAAAGTCTGGTGACTTGTCTTCGGGAGCGTTTTAGTCTCTATACACTTGTTGGTAGTTGATTACATCGCAAAAGCTTAGTTTGAGGTCTGCTTATGTACACAAATGTGCAGGACATCGCAAACAAGGCAAAGAGTTTCATGCTAGATTAAGTTGAATTAGGCAGAGTGCATCTTGGATTAAGCGGAGTGCATACTAAATTAAGTAAAGTGCATGCTAGATTAGGTTAGATTAAGCTAAGTGAATGTTGAATTCAGCAAGGTGAATATCTAATTAAGTTAGATTGAACTAAGTGAATGTTGAATTAAGTAGGAAGAATGCTCAATTAAGTTCCATTGAACTAAGTGAATGTTGAATTAAGCAAGGAGAATGCTCAATTAATTTGAATTATGGTAGGTGAATGCCCAATTAGGTTGAATTAAGCTAAGTGAATGCCTAATTAAGTTGAATTATTCTAAGTGAATGGTGAATTAGGTGAGGTGAATGCCCAATTAAGTTGAATTAAGCAAGGTGAATGCTCAATTAGATGGAATTAAGCAAGGTGAATGTTAGCTTAAGTGGAATTAAGCGAGGTAAGTGCCCAATTAGGTTAAAATAAGGTAGGTGAATGCCTAATTAAGTTCAATTATGCTAAGTGAATGGTGAATTAGACGAGGTGAATGCCCAATTAAGTTGAATTAAGCGAGGTGAATGCTCAATTAGATGGAATTAAGCGAGGTGAATGCTAGATTAACTGGAATTAAGCGAGGTGAATGCCCAATTAGGTTAAATTAAGGTAAGTGAATGCCAATTAAGCGAGATTAAGATAGGTGAATGCTGAATTAAGCGAGGCGAATGCCCAATTAGGTTGAATTAAGGTAGGTGAATGCTGAATTAAGCGAGGTGAATGCCTAATTAAGCGAGATTAAGGTAGGTGAATGTTGAATTAAGCGAGGTGAATTCCCAATTAGGTTAAATTAAGGTAGGTGAATGTTGAATTAAGCAAGGTGAATGCCCAATTAAGCAAGATTAAGGTAGGTAAATGTTGAATTAAGCGAGGTGAATGGGAGTGTAGCTGGGCGCATGGAGTTTTAGCTGAGGTGCATGCACATCTAGCTGGGCGCATGGAGTTTTAGCTGAGGTGCATGGACCTTCAACATGCGCCTCCCCCTTCTAAAGTTGTTCAAACATTCGCCTCAGGTCCGTTAGATTTAAATGGTTGATCTTTCGACTTCGGTCATGTTGTGAATGTAAAACTACATGCGCTAGCTCCAAACCCCACACCTTGTACGTCGAAATGACGTAGCTCCGGCATGGATTTCGGCGAGGGTTTTGGGCTTCCAGCAAGGGATTCTCAGAGATTTCTATGGGGTGAGTGAATGTACTAGGGCTTACTGCCTCTCTCTCTCTCTCTCTCTCTCTCTCTCTCGTGTCACAGGGGCATCAAGCTATTTATAGCCAGGAATCACGGAGAACGGACCAATGGAAATGAGGCGCATGCCTTTTGTTCATGCGCCTACTTCGTGATAAGGGGCGCATGGGTTTTTAGGGTGAGTGCATGTACTCTTTAAGGGGTGTGTCAGGTTTTTAGGGTGAGAGCATGCATTCTTTAAGGGGCGCATGAGTTTTTAGGGTGAGCGCATGTACTTTGGTCTCCTAGACAAGGGACGTGTGATTTTTAAGGCATGTATTCTTTGTGTTTAGACCGGGGTCGTATGCACCCTGGTTAGGAGGCAAATGTTTTTTGAGATATCTGGTGAATTAAGTTAGGAAATAAATGTGTTTTGGGGCATATGGTCAGGAGATGAATGTGTTTTGGGGGATCTGGGCAAGAGGTAAACGGTTTCCCGGACATCTGATTCATGGGGTTAAGAAGTGAATTCTTTTGAAACATCCGGGCAGGAGGTGAATGTCTTCCAAGGCATCCAGGTAGGACATGAATGTCTTCTACATGGTGCGCATGCTATTCAGGCTTGGATCATTTTTAAGCTTCGAATTGTGCATTATAATCCCCAATTTCACAGCACAATTGCATGGCTTGAACTGTTAAAGTTATAGACTTATGTATGTTTCTGTGTTTGCAGGAAGTGGAGAGAGATATCATGATTTGAATTCTAATTAGAAGAGCTTAGGATGCTTAGAAGATCAAGTTTAAATGAGCCAAAGATTGGAAGATGAAGCCTCTGAAGAAGAAACAGAAAGATTGAAGTTTCAGAAGAAACAACAATTTGAGACTGGTCTCTGAAGATTTGAGACAAGTCTCCTGAAATTTGAGACATGTCTCCTGAAATTTGTGACAGGTCTCTGATAGGTCACTAAAAGGCTGGAGACTAGTTGCAAACCAGTTGTGATCGATCGCAAACCCCCTAAAATATGTAATTTTTTAGCATTGCTTGTTGGACAAGGAAGTTACAATTGAGACAGGTCGCAAGTTGAGCTGAGACAGGTCGCAGACCCTCTGAGACAGGGCTCAAACCAACATAAGTGCAAAATTTCTTACGCAAATTGAAGGTGGTGGTGGATTTTTCTTATTTAATCGTTCTTTCCCAAGATTCTAATGTCATCTAAGGATGTGGGGAGCAAGGAGATCAAGAGCAAAGAGTCACTAAGCCTCTCTACTTCTAGTTTTTCTTTCTTTTTTAGTTCTAGTTCTCTTATTTTTATGTTTCTCTTAGGCTAACTCTCAGCTAGAGCTGAGAAGTGATACTTCTAGTTTATTAGTGATGTTCTAGTTCCTTAATTTCAAATTTTAGTTTTCACAATGAACAAGTAATTAAATAGTTTGAATAAAGTTGGTAATTTTAGAGAATTTTGAGATCTCTTGTGCCAAGTGCATGGGATTCTTTTGAATTTTTGAGATTGATCAGAATAGTTTATGGGATTTTGATATGTGGAAACCATAGATTCATCATTGAATGATCCGAGTTCTCCATGAGTTGAAACTAATTGATGAAGTTCATATATCTCTTTTGTTTGAATCTGATTTAGAGAGAATTACTCATTGATTTGGTTTGATTGAAGTTATAGTCATGGTTTTACTTTAATTTAGTGACAGAATTTAGTGACAGATCATAGCCAAAGCTATGATCTTACATGTTTTGTTAAAGGATTGGTTTGTATAATTCATAGAATTGGATTCCCTGTGATCAATACCTTAGTTATTAATGAGAGAACTATATCAATGAATATTTTATCTAAGTTAGATTACTAAATTATGATTTAATTGCTCTATTATTCGTCTGGTTATCTAATTGAATCAATTGAATTGGACATTGTTAATCACTAGAAGTGGATCCTTGATGCTCTAGTGTTTTTTTTCATTGTTTTTCCTTTAAATTAGAATTCATTTACCTTTAAATCAATTTTAGTTTAGTTTAGCTAGTTAGTTCTAGATCTTAGTTGCCTTTGAGTGTTTGAACCTATATTCGACCTCGATCTCACCGAGTTATTACTATATCGCGACCCTACACTTGGGGTTGACGAACAATCATACATGTGCCCCTTTCCACTTCTTGATCATTTTGGTTTTTTGCCAAGTTCAATTGCCAGTTTTGGGTTATCGTTTCATCTTTTAGTGTTTCCTCACATTTTGATCCCCAACAAATACCCCCCCCCCCCCCCCCCCCCCCCCCCCGGTGTGTTGCACTGGTCGTTTTCACTTCCCAGTGCAATGCACCGATTCAAGCTCAAGTATATAAACCAGGTCTGGCCTAACCATTTTCATTCACTATTCAGCGGCGAAGCGCATGTCCTTTCGAGGGGTGAGTGTATGACCATTTGGGGCAGGTGCATGTTCTCAGGGGTAGGCGCATGCCCCTTAGGGCAAGTGCATGGTGCCAAAGGGGTGAGCGAACGTCCTGGTAACATATGCTCAAGCGGGCCATAACATCTCTTTTCATGTTTTTGTTCACTAAGGTGGGCGCATGTACTTTGGTACATGTGCTTACCCCCAATGCTAGGGGCACATGTTACTTTCTCAAATCTGGTTGTCCTCTAACATGCGCCTACTCCTTCTGGGTTCATGGATCATGTGCCTACTTCTTGGCCCATTGATCATGCGCCTGCCCATTCCTTAGCTTAGTTATTTTATGACTTTTCAAGCTAGCAATGATCGCATGCTGTTCTATTAACATAAAATGTTATGCACTTGGTTCCTTGATATATAATGGCTTGTTCTAGGACATGTTTAACACGCACTTGCTCAATAGACTTAGACATCAATTCATTAGATCATATGTCGGACCTTGTAATGCCCAAGTCTTCAACACCTAACTCATGTGATGCTAACTTATTCATGCGTACATGGTCTAGCCTATCTTTGAACCTTTCATGATGCAAAATCGTGTGCTAAGTCCGTTGAACGCATATTCAAGTGCAACATGCACATAATCTGGTTTGACATGAACTCTTATGTGCATTGGCAAATATAAACTTATCGTCGTACATTTCGCACTATAAAGCGTGTGTTTAGCTTACCAAATGCACGCCTGAGTCCTACGCCCATGAGTTAATCTGAATTATTGCACCTCATGTGTGATTCATTTAAGTGTAAGATTCTGAATAGTGATGTGATTTCGCTATCTTTAGTGCGTACCTTGTAATATTAAGTTTTTGCGGGTATCATCCATTCTTTTGATGCTTATTTCGTTGTGATTTGCAGTCCATCATGGTGGTGACTACTACCCCTTCTGGCGAAGCTTCCGAGCAACAAGCGTCTGGTTCCTTATCTACGCAATAGGGATGAAAGAGGGCCGTGTTGAGCCTAGTATATTGCATACTTATCACCAATTTCATGCTATATTTACATAAAACAATATGGTAATGAACTAACTCAAGTGTGTTTTCATGTATGTAGGATATTGAGAGAGATTTGTGAGAAATTAAGCTAAGTCCCATGATTTAGAGCTTCAAAAGAACAAGTTCCAGCAACCAAGAGATGTGAAGAAACCAAGTATCAAAGGTCCGAAGCTTAGAAGATGAAATCTGAAAGTTTCAGATTTTGAGATTGATCTACAGGAATTTGAGATTGATTACTAGCAGGGTTGTGATTGATCTCTAGCCATTTGAGATTGATCTCAAATCCTCCAGAAGTGCTAAAGTGTCGTTGGACAAAAGTGCGGGTTGTCGATTGATTGCCCGACCACTTCTGATTGATTGCTCAACCACAGAATTGCTGAAATTGTTGCTGGATAGAAAAGTGGATTTACGATTGATCGTCCAGATACTTGCGATCACTCGCCCGAGTCATAAAAATTCTGGATTTTTTAAGATTTGTTGCTGGAACTCTCTGGACACTTTTCAGGCCCAGCGATCCATCGCCCGACCACTTGCGATTGATCGGCGGACCGCCCAGACGTTCAGAATTTAGTTTTTACAGTTGATTCGGACTTGCGATTGATCGCCCAGCCCAACCGATCAATCGACCACACGCCCAGTTCAGAAATTTCTAAGTTTAGCTCCGATTTTCTCTGCACACTACGTAAATCCTACGCAAGTTCTCGAATCTTTTGCATTGGTGGGGCTCGAAAGCTATAAAAGGACACCTCCACTTCGTTCCTAAGGCATTATAGAAGAGTTCTAAAGCATTGAGAGGTGGAGAAGGACGGATTCAGAGTTCTACAACTCCCTCTACTTAAAGTCTTTCTAGTTTTCATGTTTAGAGTAGTTTTTATGTTTTCTTCTAGCATGGTTGGCTAAACCTCTTAGCTAGAGTTAAGATAGCGAAGCTTGTAGTTATCTTAGATGTTTTAATTCAGTTTTAAGGTCTCAAGTTTGGATTTAATGATGAACAATGGTTTATGTTTGAATGAAGTTCTAAGTTGATTTTTCTTTGATCTCTTGATGACTCATAGATGTTTAGAAGAATTAAGCTTAGATTCTTAATTGTTATGCAAGCTCTAGACTTGTACGCTTCAAGGAATTGGATTCAATATGCTCTAGAGCTTGGATCTTCATGTGGGAACTTCAAACCATAGTTCTATTTTTCTACGAACATGAGATATGTGTTGAATATTAATGTGATTTGAATCAAGTTCAAATTGTGATATTAGTTGAATCTAGTGACAGGATTTGATGTTTATCATAGTTGTGATCTTAATCTATTAGAAATAGGATTGGCCTATGCAATTGAGTGTGCTCAATACCTAACTTGAATTGAGGGAGTCATGTTAATTAACAACACATGTTGGACTGTTTGATGCTATAATCGCTTTATAATCTGGCTAGATAGGATTGAATTTCAATCTAGTTGTGTAGTTGAGAAACTTATACAAATTATACATCAATGATAGCTATAAGTGGATCCTCAATGCTCTACTATTTCTTTTAGATTGCTAAATTCACCTTTAAGTCTACAGATTGCTCATCTTTATTCAAATTTCAGCTTTAGTTACTTTAATTCGATTTCAATTAAAGTTGTTTGAAGAAATTTTATGAATTCCTGGTTGATCCCTGAGGATGATCTCGGTCTTTATCGAATTGTTACTACATTGCAGCCTTGCACTTGAGGCAAGCGAACAGGCCGCCGCAGGTCCCTCGAACCCTCCTGCAGTAAAACTTAACTCGCAGATACTTGGTATAGTCAATTTGGTGGTGGCCGAAGTGACGTTGAGGCGGGTCCTTCCAATTAACCTGCCCAAGATGAAGATTCTGATCGGGACAAGAAAAAGAAGAAGAAGAAGAAGCTTAGCCAGTAGGAGAAGTTGAAGCAGATCGTCGACTTAGAATACGATCGCATGAGAACGGGTTGGAATAGCTGCAAGATCACTGCCGATAAGGGTTTCTTCATCAAGAATCCCTTATAAGGACTAATACATCAGACACACGTAGTCTCTCCAGAGGCATAAACCTTTCCCCAATATCAAGCCATCGGATGCTCGCGGTCCTTGCCAATTTTTTAGGGTCGAGAGATGGACGTCATTTCCTGAGACATTACCTACCGTCGTGCTATCGGATAATGAGAAAGAGAAGAAGGTGTGAGACACAGAACTTTGGACACAAGAGGGTATTTGAACGAGCGTATCATCTATAAGCCATGGGTATTTGGACACAGATCTTGATTCTCCATAAGGAGACCCTGGAGATCATCAGCCTCTAGATGTTATCGTGGTGACCTCTAGTTACTTTCCTCGGGACCCGATGATTATCCGGGGCTTCCTGAATTATTAGTGCTCTATCACCAACTCCTTCCATCTCCCTTATGGAGAGATGAGCATTACTTTATGGGACCTGCGGATGATCATCGGCTTGCCTATTTTGGGAGAGTATTACCATGAGTATAGTCCTACCAATGAAGAGTTGTCTGCTTTCTGACGCAGTGGTTCTCGGGAAGCTTATCATTCTAAAGCCTGTCTAGAGTTATTCACTGAGTTGTCACAGTTCAAAGACATTAAGAAAATCCATTACGAGGATTGGCTAGTCTATTTTATCTATGGCATGAAGTAAGTATTCGCTCGCTTGTTCCCTCTTACAGCTTACCATTTCGATTTACTCGCTTCTCACTTGATATTTTCTTTTCAAGATGGATAATTCAAAATATAATGTCGACGCCAAGGGCTAGAAGTTTTTGAGAGATCACTTCAAGCTTAAGTTCCCTAAACAAAACAAGCTGTCGTCAACTTGTGAGTTGGCTGGATTTCTAGCACATTGGTTGTCTTCAATTGCACTGCCAAGCTCGATGAGCGCGGATGGAGTCAGAGTTTCTTGTCGTTCTGTGTGGGGGCCCTTATGAACAGTCGACATTATTCCCTGGCATCGGCTATGCTGTGCAGTTTATACAGAGCTTTCAATCATGTCGCTAGCAACAGAGAACAACATACCTTTGGAATGTACATGACTTACTATCCGTGACACTACTTCTGCAGATGATTGGGCATATACTTTCCTTTGACATACGAGGTGTCCCCCTTCTCATACTTCAGTCATAATCACCTCCCTCTATATAGATTTATGAAGTCCCGAATAACAACTCAGACACCAAAGTGGGTATCTTCGAAGATTGGCAGCTGGGACGAGATATGCTCCTATCATTTCCCCATTTCTCTACTAAAGAGGATTGGGAGGTTGTTGATGATGATAATTCCATTTATTCTTTGGAGAGGGATTTTCTGATATCGATTTGCATTGCTTCACTACCGTTGCACGAGGGCGCAGAGTTCTAGTGCGTGCCTTACTACTGGAGTTGGTTCGCCAAGCAGTTTGGGTATGATCAAGGTGTCCCGATAACATTGTCGGAAGTTACACGGATAGAGTGGCCTTATGAAACAGTCCTCGCTCACTGGGAATGGATGTGGATTAGCTCTTGCTTACATAAATAGGCGCGGAGTTCATATTGCCTAGTGCTCAGCGAAAGCTTGCCAATACTTACGACTGGATGTGGTGGTGGGTCCACCAGTATGCTTTGATCCGAAGTATCAGGTCTGTGGATAGCCCAATCTATGTCTTGCCTCTGAAATTGAAGAAGATGCCCGGCAACAAGTTGGGCTATTTGAAGGAGAAGCCAAAGGTAGTCGCGGTTCCTGGTAATGGTTGTCATAGAACTTCCTTGAGTGTGTTATTCGATTGTGAGAAAGATGATACAACCCTGGAAGGCGGTATGCTTTTGGGGCGCCGCTGTTGAACTGGTTGTGGGAGACTGGGCTCACTCGGCTAAAACGTCTTCCTCGGTTGCTGCACCTATCCCTACTATGCATACAATTACCCCTTCTACTCCAACAATGTGGAAGTCCCCAGCTCTCTCGCTCTTAGAACTGAGGAAACTGCTCTTGAACCGCATGATAAGTATTATTGTTGTAATTATATTTTATCTTACCTTTTTACCTTGGTTTGATACACCTGTGTGTAGTGATGATTATCTCCCACCTGCCATTTCTCTGTAAATCTTTTTAAGCCAGTGGTTGACACGACAACTCCCTTAACTTTTGATGTACCATCAATTGAGCTTATTGCCGAATCGTAAATCATTCCGGGTATTCACTGCTTTCTTATGATCATCCACTCTTCATTCCTGTATCATTTCATTGCTTTAGCCCCTGTCGTTGAGTCAGCTAGAGTCTTTGTCAAGACTGTTGTGCCTGTGGCCGTAGCCATCGAGTCATTTGCTGAAGCTGTTGGGCCTATTGCTGAAACGATGATACGCGCTGTCAAGCCCTCGGAGTCTATTGTTGGTCCTTCCACGGCTCCTGATATGATTCTTTATTGATTTTCCTAAGTTGTATTCTGTGGTGTACCTGCACACCTATCGTTCTAACCTTTGCTATCTTGTTTACCTTTCTTCAACAGTTGCTGACTTGAGGGTTGCCGATGTCTCTGTACTCGACATCCCCTCTTTTCGATCACCTTGATATCTTCGGGCAAGGGGTACTGAAGAGCTTCCAATCCAATATTGCGAAGACGCTAACCAACCCGCACGAATGGCCTGTTCTAGGGGCTAGGGTGAAGGCGCTGGAATTTGCGCAGGTATATTAGGAGCCGATGTATCTGTGGTTACCCGTTGCATTTCTTCTTTTGAAAGCTCTATCGCATTGTTGACAACAGTTGAGCGAGTTGAACCAGATCCGACCGTTGATGAGAAAAGAAAAGTCTTCCATTGCCTACAGCCCATCGAGAAGCAACATGAACAACTTGTGGCGGATGCACAAACAACCCTAAGAGACAACGAAGTCTAACACCGTAGAAGCTCAAATTGCCTGACCATGATTTGGGTTGAGATTCAACGTCTTCTGGCGAAAGAGGTGGCGGTGAGCTACGAGGTAGTCTGTCTTGAGTTGACCATCTCGCAAGATAGTCTATCTATTGCATGACTTGAGAGCTTATAGGAAGCTGCACGGACATAATTGGCGGAGTTGGTGGCCGAACTTCAAGGCGTCCTGGACTTGACATAATCATTAGCTAAAGCAAAGGCCACCGCAGAAACTATGAGGGCCAGCGTGTTGAGCTCTGAATTGTGCATATTCTAACCCCAATTCATCACACATTATGCATGGTTCATAGTATTAAAAGACCAATCTTATATGTGTATTTGTGAAGGAAAATAAAAGAGATCTTATGAATTTGATGATAAAAGACCCACCTTAGATAGATTAAAGATCAAAGGAGAAAGAGCCAAGAGGTGAAGGAAAGAAGCAAGAAAGAAAGAGAAGAGAAAAAGAAGAAAATACAGAAAGACAGTCTCAAGGATTGGTCCTCCGACCGGTCGCCCGACTAGTCCTCAGACTGGTCTTCAGGAATCAAGAAAATCAAATTTTAGGCCAAACCTCGCTGGACTGTTTTTTAACATTTAAGACCGGTCGCCGGTCTGGTCCTCAGAGGCACAGACCGGTCCTTAGTGTTCCAGAAACTCTGATTTTCAGTTTTGTTGGTTGGTTCATAGGCAAAGATCGGTCGTCCGATCGGTCGACCACCGACTTTCAAGTACGAAATAATTACGTGGATTCTCGAACTTTCCAAGTCGGTGTGAGATTTCTTCTATAAAAGGCCGCCTCCACTCTCTTCCCAAGGATGATAAGATGCGGGGAACATCAAGGAGACTTAGGAGAAGGATTCCACTTTAAGTTTTCTTATTTTTTTTTCTATTTTCTAGCTAGTTAGTTTTTCATGTTTTATGAACTTTTAGTTTAAGGATGTTAAAGATGAACTAAAACCTCTTAGCTAGAGCTAAGAGGTGAAGCTTTTGGTTTGTTTTTTATAAATTGATGCAACCTAGGGTTTCCTTTTGATGAATTAATGTTGAGCAATGGTTTGGTTTAAGTTTGAATAAAGCCTAGTTTTAATTCTTCTCTTGATCTATTGATGACTCCGGGATCATGAGATGCTTGGATGATCTAAAGCTAGTTACTTATCCATTTTGAATTGTTTAGATCTATAAAGTTCCTCAATCTACCATTGACTACGGGCATGGTAAACACTTTGAATTCCCTGTGATCTAAATGATTGTTCTTAATGTGGGAACTAGTTCAAACTAATGTTCTAATCTTTTGTATAAATCTGAGATAGTTGTTTTTGCTTGTTGAAATTGGTTTGATTAGAGTTCAAATCATTAGTTCTAGTCAAGTCTAGTGACAGGATTTGATGAAAGCTATGGTTATGATCTCAACTAGATTGGATAAAGGATTGGCCTATACAATTGAGTGTGCCTAATGCGTGAGCATTATTGAGGGAGCCAAATTAATGAACAAACAACTGTTTTAGATTGTTTATGTGATTTAATTGCTCCATATTCTGACCGGATAGAGATATGACTTCAATTCCGGTTGAGTAGTTGAGAGACTTAGTTGGGTTGATGCATTAGAAATAACCAAAAGTGGATCGTTAGCGCTCTAGTGTTTTAAAAATATTGTTCTTCACTTTTTACTCACTATTTTACTTCACCATCATACAACTATAATTTTCAAATTTAGTTTCCTTAGCATAATCTCGATTCTAAGTTGTTTTTGAAAAATTCTGAGAATATTTGCATATAAATTCCTGTGGGATGATACTCGGTCTTTCTGAATTATTACTACTTCGCAACCCTGCACTTGGGGAGTGAATATGTTTTTTGCGCCGTAGGCGGGAATTTTTAGACGGTCTTTCAGAATTTTTCTGAGATAGCTTTTAGTTAAGATTGTGTTAAGATAAGTTTAGGATTTGTTTTGTTTTTTAATATAGGTTTCCTTCTTATTTTAGGACACTAACTTAGTTTCTTTTGTTTTGATTTTGCAGGATTCTAATATAAATCTTCAATTTAGGTTCTATTCTTTCAACCCTCTTGCTATAAATTGTTTTAGATTTTTATTCCTAGAAGTAGGTTAAATCTCATATTTGTGTTGAGTGGTTCATGCCCAAGGGGGTTCATGATCACAATCAACTGTTGTTAAGTGATGGAGCGATTGTTGAAGGGCTTGATAGAGAAGCTCATGTTAAAAAACGTTTAAGTTTTCCTGAATTTACAAGAGAGATGATTGAAAATCAACCCAACCAAAGGGCTAACCAACAACAAACTCAAGTCCAAAACCGAACTGAAATTGATGAGAATGAAGTGAGGGATGTGCCTCCACCTAGGACACTACATGACTATTTGCAACCCGCTAGGACAAGTACCCCCTTTTGCATGATTTTCCCTCACAATGTAAGGAATATTGATTTTAAATCGGGGTTGATCTAACTTCTCCCCAAATTTTATGGACTCAACTCCGAAAGTGCATATCTACATCTTAAGGAGTTTGATGAGATTATAATCACAATTCACTTTGATAACGTAACCGATGATACAATGAGACTTAAGTTGTTCATTTTCTCCTTAAAAGAGAAAGCCAAGTCATGGCTATATTCCTTAAGGCCGAGGTCTATAGGAACATGGGCTGAGATGACCCGGGAGTTTCTTAAAAAAAATTCTCCGGCTCATCGAATCAATGCATTAAGAAGGGCCACATGAACTTTGCCAAAAAAGAAGATGAAAACTTCTTCTCAGGTTGGGAGAGGTACAATGAGCTATTAAACACATGCCCACATCATGGCTACGAATGGTGGAGGGTGATTAGTTTCTTTTATGATGGACTAACTTCACCCATGTGCCAATTCGTGGAGATGATGTGCAATGGAGAGTTCATAAATATGGAAATGGAAGAAGCTTGGGATTATTTTGACATGTTGGCTGAAAACGCACAACCATGGGACACATCTAAGCCGACAAGTCTAAAACAACCCCAAGCCAAGGAAAAGGGAAGACTTTATGTCTTGAATGATGAAGACGATCTTAGTGTTATAGTAGCCAATCTCACACGAAAAATCGAGGCCATATAATTAAGGAAAGTGGATGCAATCCAACAAAGGGGGCTGTTGAAACTATTTGTGGAATTTGTGCCAGCAATGTGCATCAAACGTAGGATTGTCCCACAATTCTTGCATTTCAAGAACTTTTACTTGAACAATTAAATGCCTTAAATAGTTATCAACGTCCTTTTAGCGCTTCAAACTCGAATGCGTATAATCCTAGTTGGAGGAACCATTGTAACCTTAGTTAGGCAAATGACCCACGACCAAACGAAGTAATCCTCAAAGGGGGCCTCCCACGCAATTTTTTATGGCCCCACCTCTAATGTCTATGGAGGATACTTTGAAAACATTCATGCATGACTAAGCTCAAATCAACCAAACGAACAATATAATGATGCTTGAGCTTAAAACCTTAGTGGAGGAAATTAAGGCATGCTTAAACACAAGGGAAGGGACTCTTCCGGCCACTCCTAACCCGAAATCTCAATGCGAGATAAGCATGCCTAGTTCCTCTAACCAACACATAGAACATGTTAAGTCCATCACCACTCTTAGAAGTGGTAAAACAATTGAAAAATCTAATCCGGTAAAGGCCACAACGCCCAATGATTTGATATCTTCCAAAGAGGATGATGGACCTAGCACCACCGTGCATAAAAAAGAACCACTGAGGGAATATAGGCCCATTGCTCCATTTTCTCAACGCTTGATTTCATCTAAACGGCAGGATAAATATCAGAAAATTTTGAAGGTTTTTAAGCAAGTGAAGATTAACATCCCGTTATTGGATGCCATTAAGCAAATACCGTCAAATGCTAAATATCTAAAGGACCTTTGCACGGTGAACGAAAATTGAATGTGCAAAAGAAAGCCTTTTTTATGGAGAATGTGAGTGCAATTATAAATCAATAGATACTCCAAAAATACAAAGATCCTGAAAGTCCAACAATATCATGCATAATTGGTGACTATCGGGTGAAGCATGCTTTACTTGATCTAGGGGTAAGTTTGAACTTAATCCCTTACTTGGTTTATGAACAATTGTGTTTAGGTGAATTGAAACCCACCAAAACAATGCTTCAACTTGTCGATCGTTCGATTCGTATACTGAGAGGAGTGATTGAGGATGTCTTTGTCCAAGTCGACAAGGTCTACTACCTGGTGGACTTTATTGTCTTTGACACACGATCCATGGTTAATGTCGGCACTCAAATCCCTGTTATACTTGGCCGCCCATTGCTAGCCACATCAAACGCCATAATCAATTGCAGGAGTGGGGTTGTCCAAATGACCTTTTACAATATGACGATTGAGCTAAATGCTTTCAACATTGACAACTAACAAGAGGATGATGATGATGAGGTGCATGAGATAAATTTGATAGACTCTTTTGAGGAAGATGAGTCCCTCTCAACCCTTTACTCTGGTCATTTCGAGGAAGGCGTGAACCACTCTCCCGATATGAATGTTGATTTGATAAAGGATGTGGTGGCACTTTTAGAGTCAGTACCGACATATGACACTAGCCAGGAGGAGGATGTGGAAACAACATTTTATTGAGCTGAAAAATCAATTCATGTTTCCACACTTCTATGGTTCATTCATACCAAATTCTACCAACCTTGGGATGAACCATACTTGCAATATCATTGCCCAGGAAAATATGAATGTAGACACATTTTTACTAACAAACATGATGAAGTCTCCTCATATACATGTGGTGAAAACATTAAGGACCCCGTTGAAATTCCTTTATGGAATTTTCAATGGCTAATCATGATCATGCACACACGTGTATTGTAAAGAAAGATTTTGGATGACATTACTGCGAAACCTTTTGATCCATTTGATGATCCTACTTGATTTTATGCTTTTAGATGAGTTGTTGGGATTAACCTCGTAGTCTGATGGATGCTAGTTTAGCTTTTTAATTGCTTTCCTAGGATTAGTTTGCATTAGAATTTGCTTTGATTAGTAGACTTAGGTTTTAGAAGTATGAAGTAATCCCTCTCGCAAAACCAGTTTTACCATTCCATGTTACATTCCAGGTATTATGTCTCTTTTCTCACTTCCCTTTATTTTTCATTGCTCTCATGTTGTTGTGTATTGCATATGTTTCTTACATTGAGGACAATGTAAACTTTAGATTGGGGGTGAGATTCTTGCTGAATCTAGTGTTTTTGCAACATTTCGAGCAAAATTTCAATTTTTTTTCTTTCTGATTTTCTGATTTTAAAACTTTCTTAGAAGGTTTGAATTCTATGAATTTGAGTCTATGATAATATGAGATCCTAAGTTAGGAAGTAATCTGATTTGTCCTATAAAAGGCCACCTCTACTCTCTTCCTAAGGCATCATAGGATATGGGGAGCAAAGAGATTAAGACCTAGGAGGTTTTCTAGCCTTTTACAACTAGTTTTTCTTTCTTTCTAGTTTTAGTTCGTAGGTTTTCTTATGTTTTCTTCTAATTAACTCTCAACTAGAGATGAGAGGTAAAACTTCTTAGTTATTATTCATGCTTTGATTCTTTATTTTTAAATTATGGTTTAATAGTTGAACATTTATTAAAGGCTTGAATAAAGTTGAGAGTTTTAGATAATCCAGGGATCTTGTGTGCCATGTACATGAGTTATTGTTAGATTTTTTAGATTAATTAGATTTGTATATGGGATTTTGGTTTGTGGAAGCCTTTGATTCATAGGATATGATGAATGCTTTGAGTTTTCTATGAGTTGAAACAGTTAGAATTTTATTAGGACTATTTAATGAAATGAATATGAGATAGATGTTTTCGCTTGTTGATATTGGTTTAATTAGAGTTCAAATCATTGGTTGTAGTCAAGTCTAGTGATAGGATTTGATGAAGGCTATGGTTATGATCTCAACTACGTTGGAAAGAGGATTGGCCTATAGAATTGAGTGTGCCCAATACCTAAGCTCTATTGAGGGAACCAAATCAATGAACAACCATCTATTTTAGACTACTATTGTGCTTTAACTGTTTTATCTCCTAGGTGGATAGAGACAGGACTTTGATTCCAGTTGTGCATTGAATCGAATCATTGAATTAAGCATGGTTAATAACTAGAAGTGGATCCTTGATGCTCTAGTGTTCTCTTTTCATTATTTTTTCTCTTAACTCAGAATTATTCTTCCTTAAAACCAATTTTAGATTAGTTTAGTTTTCGAAACTAGCTAAGCTTAGAGTGTTTGGATCTAGTTTCCATATTCCTTCCCCGTGGATTGACCTCGATCTACCGAGTTATTACTACATCGCGACCTTATACTTGGGGTTGGCGAACAAGTTTTTGACACTATTGCTGGGGAAAGAAGGTGCCGAATTCGAACACTCCTAGGTTTAGGGTTTTTTTTTCTAGTAGGATAAGTTTTCTATTATTTTTAGGATATAATTTTATTTTTATTTATAGATTATTGACATTATTTTTTTTCTAGGAATTGTTGCTGACATAGTTCACCTTCTTGGATAACATCTCTCCATCTCCCTTCTTTTTATTTATTCATTTTTCTAGATTAGGGTAGGTTTCAACTTCTTATAAATTTTATTATGCATGATTGGACAGGTGAAGTGTATAAGTATCTTTGGAAGATGAGAAGTCGGTTCATGGGATGCAAAATCATTGTGATCGGAACCTCTCCAAGTATGGATGTTTTTCTGAGACTCAATCTACCTCCAATACTCCCCCATGTAAGATGCCGCGCGATTATTATAATGAAAACAATGTGCATAGTGAGACACCACATAAGACGTTGGGAGAGTATAGGAATGAAGCTAAAACAAATAACAACCAACCGGGTAAAGTGCTATGTGAACGTATTGGATGAGAGATGGGACTTTGATTCCAATTGTGTTTCTGCTTGATGAATGAATTGACATTGATCTACTACAAGTGGATCCTCGACGCTTTAGTTACTTCTTAATTCTCAGATTTCTCTTATTTACGTTTCTGTTTATACTTAGTTCTAGATTGCTAAATTACTCAACTTCTAAGCTCAAGTTATTAGAAGGATTTGAATTGGTTTTACCCTAATCCCTGTGGATCTATCTCGGTCTCATGATCGAGTTATTACTACTTCGCAACCTTGCACTTGGGGCGAGTGAACAGACTGTCTGAAGGACATTGTCCTACCACAGGTTCGCTTCCTTCTCTAGAGCATACGTCACAAGCTCCACCTCCTCCGCTTCTGTACAATGAAGCAGTTAAATCATTTTTGAATTTCAGTTCGACCAATACTTGGCCTTTGCGGGGTTGTGAGAACCTGGGAACATGGGTGTTCAACTAATACTTGGCCTCTGTAGGGTTGTGAGAACCCGGGAACGTGGGTGGTCGGAGCTTCTAGAACCGCTCAAAGAGACCATCTTATGAGCCCGTGGTGGGTCGCGGGACCGGTCGCACCGGTGGGGTGACGTTCATATATTTGGGTGACCACGCCCATCAAGGTAGTCATTGTTTGTTACTGTTACTGCATGGATTGCTATTGTTGTTGTAGGAGCAATAACATTTGCCCCATAATATCGGTACTAGGTGTTGTACCGAAGTGGAGCAAGTGGAGCTCGTGAGTACGGTTGGTTATTCCCTAAGGGTACGGCCACATGGATCTCGAATACGATTATTTTTCCCCAAAGGTAGTAGTGGGGTCTACACTCGAACTAGGGCCTTCCTAGCCACTAGCTAAAGAAAATGCATCACCATAGACCTCGTCTTGGTGCGCCCTAGTATACACACGATTCTGCTTTGGCGGCATGACTTGGATTCCACATACAAAAAGGGGGCATTAAGGTCTACATAAGGGTTTCCACATTTCTATCCATAACACTACACAGTAATTTTCACACATGTACACTAGAAGATAGATAAGCCAAAAGAGGAAACAATTTCATTCATGCGCAAAAGTATTCATTACATTACTTCCATTCATTAGGTCTAAGAAAACAGAAAACTAGGTCATGAACTACTTGGTGAAGCCAGTGTTCACCCTAATGTATTACACCCTAAAAGACAACAAAAGACAACCACGTTGCCTCTTATGACCTACTGGTTCGGCGAACTAGGTGACAAAGGAGGCACTCCCTCCTTTTGGATGCAACAGAGTTGTTCACAACCCCAAGTGTAGGGCTGCGTTGTAGTAATGAATTTGGTTGAGACCGAGATCATTTCACATGGATTTATGAGAAGGTAACAATTCCACATCAATTAAGCTTAACTAAATTCAGATTTAAAGTAGAGTGATGGATTTCAGAACATAAGCAATCTATTGATTAAGGAAATTTAGAAATTAAAATACTAGAGTACCAAAGATCCACTTGTAATCAATTTATAATGCCAATTCATCGTTCAAGCATATAACTTAATTGGAATCGAAGTCCTATCCTATCCAATCAAATGATTAATTCAGTTAAATCATATGTTTCAAACCAATATAGAATCAAAACTTTCAGAAGATTAGTTCTACTTCAAAACGGAGAACTTGAACTGATGGAGAACTTCGAAGCATTCACCGTATCCAGAAAGCATGATAAATCTAGAATTTCCATTATTCAAATATCATAAAACCAATCTAATCAATTTAAGAAACTTATAATCATCCCATATAACCTTAATCATAAAAGATCTTTAAAATTATCTAAAACTATCAACTTTATTCAAATTATTCTCTGGAAATTCAATATTAAAACTCAAAGTAGTTAAAATAAAAGCATTATAAATGACTACAAGTTTCACCTCTTAGCTCTAGCTAGGAGGTTTAGCTAATCAAAGACATGATTGAACTAAAATTTCTTAGAAAAATAAAAAAAAATTAGAACTAGAAAAACTCAAAAAAAAACTTGATGTAGAAGCTCTACTTTGAATTCCTCTCTCCTTAGCTTTTAGGAGTTCCTAGGGATGATTTAGAAGTACAAATGACCCCTCTTTATATAGGAAAAATTGAGCACTGACTTCAATTTGTGTAAGAATTCTCGCACTAACTTCACCCGCCAACAGCGTTCGAGCAACCGTTATAACAGAATTTTGAACTTCTTCGAATTGGATTGGTCGGTCAACACGATCCATCGACCAGCCGAGATGGTGCTTTTCTGTCCAGTGAGTTTTGCCTCCAAAATTCAGATTTTTTAGGAAATTCGGCTAGTCAACTAGTCCTGTCGGCCGACCGAAATCTACAAATTGTGTCCAATAAAAAAAGTCTTTAGAACTAAAATTTTCAATGAAATGAGGCTGGTTGACTAAAATCTACAAATTTTGTCCAGCAAAGGAAAGTCTTCAGAATTGCATTTTTCAACGAAATTAGGCAAGTCGACATGTGCCATTGGCCGACGAACGTGGGTATCAACTGGTCGATCAGGCCAATCGACATGTCAATTCTTGTTATTTCCTCCTGCGCTTTGATTCTCAATTTGAGTCTTTGGTAGCTTGATTCTTCCACTCCTTAGCATGTCTGAGGCTTGTCTTCTCAGCATCCTAGAACGTCCTTTTTATCATTAAATCCTTTTATTCTCTCTATTTACCTGCTAACATGGAAACATACATAAGTCAGTTGCTTTAAGCATTTAATCCAAGTAACTATGCTATGAAATTGGGGATTAATATGCGCAATTTAGAGCTTAACATACCCCCAACTAGCATTTTGCTAGTCCTTGAGCAAAACATGCAAAAACTATTTTTGAATCCCAAATTCCACCCTCTTTTAGAAAAATAAAACTCTGTATAGCTCAAGGTAGATAGACAAAAAGGTTTAGAGACATAAGCAATGCGGCAATCATTAATCCAAATCCTTGAATAACTAGTAATTTTTTAACCCGAGTTCCAACCATTAATCAATCAATAGAATTTGTTCAATCATCAAGATCTTAGTATGTTCAATACATCTTCACTCAAAAGACAGATTTTTACCATAATATTAACAATGACAATCACCTCGTAATGGTCAAATCAACACAAGCCTAAACCATAATTTGCCTTACTGTTTAATGAGGATTCTTTTCAGCTTTTGATTTTTCATCGACGACTTTCACGCTAATCCCATTCCTTTTTGGAGGTCATAGGTAGCCCTTTACGATACAACTATTTTTTTAGCTGGTTTGATTCAATCATCTTTCTTTTCTATTCTTTTTCAATTCTTCATTCATTCCTTTCTTCTTTTTTTCAACTTTTTTTTAACATGATGGACAAACTCCCCAGGCTTGGTTCGTAGCATTTCTAAGTAGTCATCATGCTAAATATCATAGTTCAAACATATTCTCATGAATGTAAATTAAAACTATACAGTAAATCTAGATTCGATTGATGTTTAAGTTTTCTATTGATTTATTGATAAGAGGATCTCATTTAAAAACTACTAATTAGCTAGATTCTAACTTCCAACAATCACATTAATATAGTCTCTTCATCTTTTGTCTAAATATGCTCAAGTACACAGGATTTAAGATTTCTAAAAGAGTTTGAAATCCTGAAATTCAATTTTTTAAAAAAAAGTTTTGCTCAAAACTACACAAAATCTTGAAGAAAGATTCAACAAGAATCTCACCCCCAACCTAAAATCTATATTGTCCTCAATGTATGTAAATATGCAATATACACAACATGAGAGCAACGAAAAATAAAGAGGAGTGAGTATGAGAGAGTACCTGGGAGAGGTTCAAGAAGTGATTTCTTCGTCAGACTAGGAGAATCGCTCTACATCTAACTAATCTAAAAAAATAAAAACAAACCTACCTAGCCTACTTTACTTTATACCTCCATCAGACTAGGAGATTAATCTTGGTAAACAGGATCTTCCAGAGGTATGGACATGTCCTGTAAAAGAAAGTTTTTTTACAAATGGTTTAAGTCTTTGTTCATTCACTTTAAACACATTACCACTTGTACGATTCTCAATCTCTATGGCCTCATGTGGATAAACCGTTTTAATAATGAAAGGGCCGGTCCATAGATATCTCAATATGTGAAGTCTTGAATTATACAAGAGAACCTTTTGATTAGGTTTGAATGATTTTTTGAAAACACGTTTGTCGTGAAAAGCTTTGATTTGACTCTTGTAAATTAAAAAACTTTTATAGGCATTGTTTCAGATCTTGTTAAGCTCATTTAATTGTAATTTTCTTAGTGAGCTCGCCTTGTCAACATTGAAGTTCATTGTCTTAATTGCCCAATAGGCCTTGTGTTTAAGTTCTACAAGCAAGTGACAAGATGTTCCATAGACAAGTGTATAGGGAGACATTCCAATAGAGGTTTTGTATGCGGTACGGTAAGCCCACAATGCATCGGTCAGTAGAAGAGACCAATATTTGTGATCGGGATTAATCGTCTTCTCCAACATGTGTTTGATTTTCCTATTTGAAATCTTAGCTTGCCCATTCATTTGTGAGTGATAGGGGGTGCTCACTTTCTGTGTAATGTCGTATTTCTTCATCAAGTTTTCGAATGACCTATTACAAAATTGAGAGCCACCATCACTTATGATGGCTTGAGGTGTTCTAAATCTGGACAAGATGTTTTCTTTTAGGAAATGTAGAACCGTACACTGATCGTTAGTTTTGCATGAAATATCCTCTACCCATTTTGACACATAGTTTACTGCGAGCAATATGTAGACATAACCAAAGGATGAGGGGAATGGTCCCATGAAATCTATGCCCCAACAGTTAAATACTTCTACTATCTGGATCGGGCTGAGTGGCATCATGTTTCTACAGGACGATCCTCTTAGTTTTTTACAGCGATCACATGCTTTACAAAATTCGTGGGTGTCTTTAAACATGGTCGGCCCCATAAAAACTGCACTGCAAAATGATCACAGTGGTTTCTTGATGGAAAAATGATCACCGCATGCTTTCAGCATGAGAGAAGTAGATGTCACTAGATTGGTCATCATCAGGGACACATCTCCTAATAATTTGATCTGGGTAATATTTAAACAATAAATGGTCGTCCCAGAAAAACCTCCACACTTTCGTGAAGAATTTCTTTTTGTCTTCGCAGTCTAATAGGTGTCGCACTTGTGGAAAGATAATTCGCAATGTCAGCGTACCACGGTGGATGGGAGACAGCTAATAGTTGTTCATCAGGGAATAGGTCCTGAATAGGAGTCATCTCGATGGAATGGAATAAAATAAGGCGCAAAAGATGATCAGCCACCACATTCTCTACTCCCTTCTTATCCTTAATTTCTAAGTCAAACTCTTGAAGGAGAAGGATCCATCTAACCAATCGGGGCTTAGCATCCTTCTCGAAAAGAAGGTACTTAAGCGCCAAATGATTTGTGTAAACTATGATCTTGGATCCTATAAAGTAGAACCTGAATTTGTCCAAAGTGAACACGACGACTAGGCGCTCCTCCGTAGTTGAGTAGTTCACCTTGGCGGGGTTCAAGGTTCTACTTGTGTAGTAGATAACATGGGGCCTTTTGTCTTTCATTTGTCTTATAGCGCCACCCTGATAGCATAGTCGCTCGCATTGCACATCAATTCAAAAGGAATAGACCAATCAGGTGGCTGCATGATGGGAGTGTTAGTTAACATACCCTTAAGCTTTGTGAAAACTTCCTAACATTCGCCACTCCACTCGAATTAATTGTCCTTTTGTAAGAGATTGCATAAAGGATAAGAGATGTGGCTAAAGTCCTTTATGAATTGCTTATAAAATCCTACATGTCCAAGGAAGGACCGCACATCGCGTATGCTCTTGGGTGGTGGTAGATTGGAAATTAGATCAATTTTTGCTTATCTACCTCTATTCCATTGAATGATATGATATATCTAAGAACTATTTCTTTCTGTACCATGAAATGACACTTTTTCTAGTTCAGAACGAGTTCTTTTCCTCACATCGGAAAAAGACAAAGCATAAATGGTCTAGACACTCATTAAACGTACTTTAAAAAATTAAGAAATAGTCCATGAAAACCTTGAAAAATTGCCCCACTATACTGAAAATATGCTCAACATACATTGTTGAAATGTGGCAGGCACATTCATAACTCAAACGGCATCCTTCGATAAACAAAGGTGTTGAATGGGCATGTAAAGGTAGTTTTCTCTTGGTCCTCTAGGGCGATCTCAATTTGGTTGTATCCAGAGTAGCCATTGAGGAAGCAATAATAGGAATGACCTGCCAACCTTTTTAAAATTTGATCGACAAATGGTAGATGGAAGTGATCTTTCCTTGTCACTATATTAAGCTTCCTATAGTCGATACACATATGCCAACTGGTAGTAACTCTAGTTAGTACGAGCTCATTGTTGGTGTTTTCAACTATGATTATCTTGGACTTCTTAGGAATGACTTGAGTTGGACTCACCCATTGGCTATCTGAGATGTGGTAAATGATACCTACATCTATAAGCTTAAGCACATCCACTTCTATCATGTTTGGATTTAACCTTCTTTGTGTTTGTCTTGCAGTTTTGGCATTCTCTTCGAGGTGGATGCGGTGAGTACAAATCGAAGGTTCTATTTCCTTGAGGTGGCTATCGTCCATCTTATGGCTCATTTGTGTTCTTTTAGTAGGTTTATCAATTTAAGCTCTTGATCTTTCCCCAAGTGAGAGGAAATGACCACTGAGAATGTCTCATCTTGACCTAAGTAAATATATTTCAGGTCGGCGGGTAATGGTTTTAATTCAAGCTTCGACGGTTGAATACTAGATGGTAAAGGCTTTGCATTGGTTGGTGGTAACTTTTCAAATTGAAGCCTCCACCAGTTAGTATTAACTACTCGCTTCTCACCCATAAATGCTTGCACAACTTTGGAAATAATGAGATCATCTGAGCCCGTGAAGTGTGACAAGCATGTCTCTAAAGTTTCAGAAAGTTTGGTTTGAAGGAGCTCCTCTTCCAACATAGATTCAATCATGTTAATTTCATGGAGCTCATCACTATCCCCTTGCCTTTTGCACATGTAGAACACATTTACCTCCAATGTCATGTTCCCAAAAGACAATTTCATCGCCTCATTTCGATAATTAATAATGGCGTTTGAAGTAGCGAAGAATGGTCAGCCTAGTATAACTGGTATTTAAGTACCCACATCCATGACTGATTATGTATTCAAGACGATAAAATCTACTGGGTAGTAGAATTTATCTACCTGGACCAACTGTTGAGCTCTTAATTGTGCATATTCTAACCCCAATTCATCACTCATTATGCATGCTTTTCATGATTTAAAGACTAATCTAATGCATGGATTTGTGATTGTAGGAATGAGAGGGAGACTTCACTAATTCATAGTCAAAAGAGTCACTTTGTATGCATTGGAGATTAACATAACAAGTGACAAAAGGTGGAGGAAAGAAGAAGAAAGAAAGAGAAGAAAATATGCAAGACCTATCTCAAGACCTGTCTCAAGACCTGTCTCAAGACTTGTCTCAAGACCTGTCCCAAGATCTGTCTCAAGACCTGTCCCAAGACCGGTCCTAAGACCTGTCCCAAGACCGGTCGCCAGACAGGTAGGTCTACACAGCTAGATCGGTCGCAAGACCGGTCGCAAGACCGGTCGCCAGATAGGTCGAGGGGTGTCCAGAAACACCAAACTCACTGGACTGGTTTTGAGATTTTGAGACCGGTTGTGCGACTGGTCGTTCATGAGCTTAGACCGGTCGGGCGACCGGTCGTTAGCGTAACAGATTGCACGCAAAGCTTCAATTTTCTCTGCGCAATTGCGTAATTCCTTGCTAAATCTGGAATCTTCCGCGCCAATCTATAAAAGGGACTTCTCCTCTTCATACCAAGGCATGCTAGGACGTGGGGATTGCTTGGGAGACGGATTCTACTTCAAGTTTTCTTAGTTTTCTTCCTGTTTTAGTAGTTTTTATGTTTTTGAGGCTTTTAGTTCAAGGATGTTAGAGATGAACTAAAACCTCTTAGATAGGGCTAAGAGGTGAAGCTTTTGATTTGTTTTTGATGGATTGATGCAACCTAGGTTTCCTTTTATGTTTTAATTGAAGAATTTTAGTTCAATATGAGTTTGAATCAAGTACTAGTTTGGTTTTACTTTGATCTCTTGATGACTCCGGGCTCATGTGATTCTTAGTGATTCTAAGCTTGGTAGCTTACCTTCTGAGCATTGTTTATGCTTGTGTAGTTCATTGATCTATCATTGACTCCGGGCATGGTAGATTCTTTGATTGCCTTGTATGCAATGGCCTGATTTTCATGTGGGAACTCATTCAACTAAAGTTCTTATCTTTTGTAGTAATCTGAAATAGTTGTTTGTTGATTGATTTTGATTTAATTAGAGTTCTAATCATTAGTTGTAATCAAGTCTAGTGACTGGATTTGATGAAGGCTATGTTTGTGAGTCTCAACTAGATTGAAAAGAGGTTTGGCCTACACAATTGAGTGTGCCCAAGGCCTGAGTATTATTGTGGTAATCAAATCAATGAATAAGCACTTGTTTTGGATAATTGCTGATTGAACCGCTCTATATTCCGATCGGATAGAGATATGAATTCGATTCTGATTGAGTTATGAGAGACCTAGTTGTGTTGATGCATTGAAACTTATCAAAAGTAGATCCTTGGCGCTCTAGTGCCTTTTTAGATTGATATTACTTTATACTTTCACTGTTTAAACTCAAATCACTATTTTTTCAGCTTTAGTTCTTAATAAGATCTTAATTATTAGTTGTTTTAGACAAAATCTGAGAATACCCATTCATAAATCTCTGTGGGAACGATACTCGGTCTTTCCAAATGATTACTACTTTGCAACTCTACACTTGGGGAGTGAACACCAACACGTCTTCGATTACCCCCCTCGATATTTGAATAGATCGATCGGCTAATTATAAAGTGGTCTTGGTGGGTTTTAGTTCACCTAGACTCAATTACTCGTATACTGAATAGGGTATTAGATTTATGCTCATCCTTAAGTCTAGCAATGCTTGCTCTATCCGGTAGTCATCAATGATGCATGAGATTGTGGGACTACCTAGATCCTTGTATTTTTTAGGGATCTGGTGGTTGAGGATAACACTCACTTGTTTGTTTAAAAAGGCCTTTTGTTGCACATTATGTTTGCGTTTGATTGTGCAAAGGTATTTTAAGAACTTAGCATAGGAGGGAATTTGTTTAAAGGGATGTTGATTTTCACTTGTTTAAAAACCTCTAAAATGTCCTGAGTGTTACTAAGAGGTTTTGGTATAATCAACCTTTAAGAAAAATGTGCAATGGGTTTGTACTCTTGTTCCTTCTCATGAGTGGCAAGGCTAGGTTCATCATCTCCCTTAGAATTTATCGGGTCCTTAGGCTTGTCAGCCTTCATTAGAATTGATTTGCCGACTTGTTTTCTACTTCTAAGAGTGGTGATGGACTTAGCTTGCTCAACATGTTAGTTGGAGGAATTCGGGGTGCTTATATGACATTGTGGCTTTATATTGTGCTGAGGCTGGGCTAAAAAAGTCCATTCCCTAGCGTTCAAGTGACCCTTTATTTTTTCAACTGACGTTTTGAGCTCTTAGAACATCTCAAGATTTTCTGGTTTATTTGAGTTTAGCTTTACATGAATGCCCTTAACGTATACTCCATAGTCATTTGTGGGACCATGGTTGGTATAACAATTTGCATGAGAGGTCCCCTTGGAGGATTATTGACATTGATCATAGGCCCATTCTTCCAGCTGAAGTTAGGACGATTCTTCCAGCTAGAATTTTACGTGTTATCCACGGGTGTACTAAAAGGCCGTTGGTAAGTGTTTGCAGCATTAGCTTATTCTTGTAACACCTCTTGGAATGCAGGAATTGTAGGACAATCCTATGTAGAGTGTATATTAGCGTCACATATACCACATATGTTTTCCACGATCTCATTGAATTTTATTACTTCAACCTTCTTAAGTTCTATGGCTTCGACTTTCCTTGTGAGGCTAGCTATCTTTGCATTCACATCATCTTCTTCTCTGAGGACATACATTAATCTTCCTTTCTCTTTGGCTTGCGAAGGCCTAGGATTACTTGTCTTGTCTAAGGTATCCCAAGATTGGGCATTTTCGGCCAACATATCGAAGTAAGCCCATACTTCATATGGATCCCTGCTCATGAACTTGCTTTACACATTATCTCAACGAATTAGCACATATTAGAACTTAATCCATCATAAAAGAAATTGATGACCCGCTATGTTTCATAGCGATGATGTGGGTAAGTGAGTATGAGATCTTTGAATCTCTCCCATCTTTGAAGGAACGTTTCCGTTGAGCTTTGAATTGTGCATATTCTAATCCCATTTCATCACTCATTATGCATGATTTCTATGTTTAAATACCTATCTAATGCATGCTTTTGTGGTTGTAGGAATGAGAGAGAGACTTCACCATTTTGATATTTAAAGACACCCTTTTAACATGTTGAAAACCAAAGGAAGATGAGCCAAGAAACCAAGAGAAGAAGTGAGGAGATAAGAGAAGGAAAGGAGGAAGGAAAACATGTCCGACCGGTCCGCCACATGCAGATTCCAAACATTTCTAACTTAAGCTTCGAATTTTGTTGTGTAACCACGTCAGTTCTTATGCAATTTTGGAACTTTTTATGGTGGTGGTGCATGAATTCTATAAAAGGACACCTCTAGGCTCGTTTAAACTCATCCTAGAGAGATCAAAAGTTGTGAGAGGTGAAGAGGATCATTGTAGAGCGTCTACAACGACTCCGATTTTTCTAGTTTTCCATGCTTTTACTTAGTTTTTCTTTCGATTCTAGTTCAAGTATGACAATACTCGGCTAGAACCTCTTAGCTAGGGCTAAGAGGTGAAGCTTGTAGTTAGGTTCAATGTTCAATTCATTTACTTCAAGTACTCTTACTTAAAGTTTGGATTTTCAAGTTTTACTTTGAATAAAATTGGATTTTTACAAGTTTTGTAAGAGTTTGTGTACTCCGGACATGAGTTCCTTGCAATTTTCTGAGATTGTCATGTTGGTTTGATTAGATTCGAATTGTAGTAACCCTAGAGCATGCCATGATCTCTTAGTATGGCTGTTACTTCGAAGGTTACAAGTTCGAGTTCTAGATGCTTCATTAGAACTAGAAATCTCATTTTCCAGATTTAAGTGGGACTATTTGTATTGAATACAATATCTTCCAATTAGATGAGAGAGAGAACTTTGATTCTAATTGTGTTTGTACTTGGATGACTAGGTTGGCATTGGACTACTACAAGTGGATCTTTGGTGCTCTAGTTCCTCTTTCAATTCTCAGATTTTCTCTAATTAAGTTGCTGTTTTAGTTCTAGTTAATGAATTTCCTATACCATCTGAATTTGACTTATTAGAATAGTTTGGATTGTTTCTCTCTTTTCCCTGTGGATCTACCTCATTTTCACCGAATTATTACTACATCGCAGCCTTGCACTTAAGGTAAGCGAACAATTTCACCCTTTTTTACTGAAAAGTTCATTATAGCTTGACGTAGAGTGTTTGTTTTATAAACCGGGAAGAACTTTTTCAAGAATTCCCGAGTCATCTCTGCTCATATGCTTATGGATTGTGGTCGCAAAGAGTGGAGTCATGATTTTACTATCTCTTGCAAAGAGAATGGAAATAATTTCAATTTAATGACATCCTCCATAACATTGGTGTATTGTAGAGTAGCCACCACCTCATCAAACTCTTTTAAGTGTAGGTATGTGTTCTCAGAGTCTAGCCTATGAAACTTTGGCAAAAGTTGAATAAGCTAGGCTACTTAAACTAAATTCAGATTTATATAGAAGTGATGAATTTCAGAAACATAAACAACTAAAATTTTAAGGAATTTAGGAATTAAAAACACTAAGGCGCCAATGATCCACTTATAATCAATTTATAATGCTGACCCATCAATTCAAGTATATAACTCAATTGGAATCGAAGTTCTATTCTATCCAATCGGATGATAAATTCAATTAAATTATATTCACAAGCCAATCTAGAATTTGAACTTCAATAGATTAGTTCTACTTCAATTTAGAGAACTTAAACTAATGGAGAACTTTGAAGTATTCACTGTATCCGGAAATGATAATGAATCTAGGGTTTCCATCGATCAATTCTCATAAAACCACTATAATCAATCTCAGAAACTCATAAGCATCTCATATAACCTCAATATAAGAGATCTTTAGAATTATTTAAAATTATCAACTTTATTTTAACTATTCGTTGAAAATTCAACAGTAAAACCTTGATGTACTTGAATCAAACGAATTAAAGTATCACAAACGACTATAAGTTTCACCTCTTAGCCCTAACTAAGAGGTTTAGCTAATAAAAAACATGGTTAAACTAGAATCTCTTAAAAATAGAATAACGAAACTAGAAAACTTAGAAAACCAAAGAAAAATCAATGTAGATGCTCCACCATCGAATCTATATTGCTCCTTAGCTTCTAAGATGCCCTGGGATGCTTTAACCGTGTAGAGAACACCTCAATTTATAGGAAAAATCATGCACCGACTTCAATTTGGGTAAGAATTTATGCACCGCCATACCTTTGGTCGCACTGACCGACTCCTTCGGTTGCACTGAAGCCAACCGAAGACACCTTTAGTTGAAGCTGAATTTCTTCTAAAAAACCCAAAACTCGCTGTTCTATTTCCACCCTGTTCAGTCGCACTGAACATGTGTTTTGGTGGCACCAAATTTAGCGTCGGTCGAACCGAATTTGCTCTGGAATCTTCTGTTTCTACTAGACTGTTTTTGCAATTTTTGGTCGGACCGAATAGCTTGTTATTTTAGTTGATCGAGCTTGTGTTTTTTCATCTTTCCTCCATCTTTCAAACTTAATTTCCTTGGATATTTGATACTTCAAGTCTTCATTTTAATTCGCCAAACATCCATTCTTTGGCTTACTTATGGATCATTCTCTAAATCATCTTAAATCATCCTAGTTAGATTTATTTCTTCAATTCTCTCTCATTCTCCTGTAATCATGAAAACATATATAAGTTAGTCGATTTAATAGCAAAATTCATGTAAATATGATTTGGAATTGGGGATAAATATGCATAATTTAGAGCTGAACATTGAATTACACCTGGTTTGAAATCAATGTTCCTAGCGTTGTGAGGGAAAACCATATAAGAGGGTGTAGTGGCTCTTGTAGGTTGTAGATAATCATGTAGAGTTCTTACTAGAGGGACATTGTTAACCTCATTCTCTCCTTGTTACTCTTGATGCACTTGTTTAGGCAGATTAGGAGGATTAGGATTATGTTGATTTGTAGCCATCGCTCTAGAACTCGTAGGAGTATTCAGTTATTTTTAAAGTCGTGTGTGAATTGAGAGTCCTACCAAACTTCCTTCACTCAGGAGACGCAAGGTATGGTCACGTACCCACTTGGGCATGTACCACACAAAATCCTAAGAATTAAAACCTAGAACCTAAACTAGTTTTAAAGTAGAAAATCTAAAACTAAACTAAAAGTAAAATTCAAAATTTAAAAAGGGTAAGAAAGATCGTACCAGAGTGTTGAACTCTGTTAATGAAATCCTACAAAACAAACAATCAAACAATGTTAGTATTTTAGAAAATCTGAGAAAAATTAATTAGAAAAAATGATATAATATATCCTAACCTATGTTAATCCTGGAATTTAGAACCGTTAACCTTTAAAATCAATGGTGCTAAAAACTTGTTCACAACCCCAAGTGCAGGGTTACGTTGTAGTAATAAATTCGGTTGAGACCTAGATCATTCCACATGGATTTATAGGAAGTTAACAATTCCAAATCAACTAAGCTTAACTAAATTTGGATTTAAAGTAGAGTGATGGATTTCAGAACATAAGAAATTTGTAAATTAAGGAAATTAAAAAATTAAAACACTAGAGCACCAAGGATCCACTTATAATCAATTTGTAATGTCAATTTATCATTCAAGCATATAACTCAATTGAAATCGAAGTCCTATCCTATCCAATCAGATGATAAATTCAATTAAATCATATGTTTCAAACCAATATAGAATCAAAACTTCCAGAAGAGTAGTTCTACTTCAAAATGAGAACTCAAACTAATGGAGAACTTCAAAGCATTCACCGTATGTGGAAATCACGATAAATCTAGAGTTTCCATCATTCAAATCTCATAAAACTAAAATGATAAATCTCAGAAACTCATAAGCATCCTATATAACCTTAATCATAAGAGATCTTTAGAATTATCTAAAACTATAAACTTTATTCAAACTAGTCTCTCGAAATTCATCATTAAAACTCAAAGTAATTGAAATAAATGAATTAAAACATTATAAACAACTACAAGTTTCACCTCTTAGTCTAACTAAGAGGTTTAGCTAACTAAAGACACGATTAAACTAAAATCTCTTAGAAAAACAGAAAAACTAGAATTAGAAAAACCCCAAAAAATGGATTTAGAAGCTCCACTTTGAATTCCTCTTGCTTTTTAGCTTCTAGGACTTCCCAAGGATGATTTAGAAGCACAAAGGATCCCTCATTAGGAAAAATCGAGCACCGACTCAAGTTGCATAAGAATTCTGCACCAACTTCACCCGTCGGCCGGCCGATGATGGTCGTAGCTGGTCGACAGCCTTCGAGCAACCACCATAACAGGATTTTGAACTTCTTTGAATTGGATCGGCCAGTCACACAATCCATCGGCCGACCGAAATGGTTATTTTCTATCTAGTGAGTTTTGCCTCTAAACTTTAGATTTTTTTGAGGAATTTTGGCCTGATCAACCAGCCAAAATCTACAAATTGTGTCCAGCAACAAAAAGTCTTTAGATATGCAATTTTCAACAAAATTAGGCCAGTCGTCATATGCCATCGGCCGACTGAACTTGGGTATCGACCAACTGATTAGGCCAGTCGACTTGCCATTTGTAGTTTCCTCCTACACTTTGATTCTCAGTTTCAGTCTTTGGTGGCTTAATTCTTCAACTCCTTTGCATGTCTGAGGCTTGTCTTCTCAGCATCCTAGAACGTCATTTTTATCATTAAAAGCTTTTATTCTCTCTTTTACCTGCTAACATGTAAACATACATAAGTCAGTCGCTTTAAGCATTTAATCCATGTAACCATGCTATGAAATTGGGGATTAATATGCACAATTCAAAACTTAACAGTATTACCTTCATCATGCAATGCATTTTTTCACTTTCCTTTCACCTCAGCCACGTCGGCCTCCAATGCTTTCAAGTGAGCCTCATTGCTTCGCGGTGCTTTCTCTTCTTCGTCTCCATCTTCATTCTCCTTCTTCCTCTCGCCGTTCACCCTCTTCTTCCCTTCTTCTTCAATTTCTTTCGGGAGGTCCCCCTCTTGTGATCGTTTGGCCAAACCCATACGGACAGCGGTAGCGGCGTTCGTGATCCTTTGCGGCTCGAGTTTGGTGTTTGGGCCACTGAGGAGGCCGTATTGCCGGGTTATCTTACATACCAGATGGTCGACTGGTAAGGCCTTGCCATTAGTGGGAGCGGTGTCAGTCAGGATTTGGCGAATCACAAGAGACGGGAAACAAATGTTCTCACCCTAGTCCAACAGATACAGAATCTCTAGCATGTATTCCCTAACCTGTGTACGTTTTCCCACACGGGGGTACACACTATACGTGCAGATGTGATGGAGCAATCTGAATGTCGGAAGCATCTGGAAATCGTCAGAATGTTATCTCGCTCCCAAAGTTTATTTTTGCCACAAACGAAGATAATTCTTGTCTCTTTATAGCTGTTCCTCTTAGAATCTCTCTCTGAAATGAAAACGATCCCTTTTGGCACACCAAAAAATCCATGCTACGTCAACGGCGCTAACATGCCTAACGCGCTCCCAATCAAGGGTTGAAAGTGCTTTAAGCACGGGGTTCTTAGGGAATAAGTCCTTTCCAATGCATTCGAAACACATGGGGCGGTCCACGAATATCCCCAGCCTCGATACATTGAGATTGCTCGTGTGTTGTCTCTCAGGGCTTTGACGAGGTCTTCTTGGTGTGAGTGGGAGTGGGTGCGGAGGTAAACACATTTCTATCCTCCTTTTACTTGGTGCGACTCTCGTGAAGCGGGCCCATCTCCTCCATAATCTGAGGCTTCTTGCCCGAAAGTATCACTAATGGGATCGTGACCTAAGAGGAGACAAGAGAGGAGAGAGCCACCATCTTAAAAGGTTGGGGTTTGATACCTTAAGAATGAGTAGGAAACCAAGAAGATGAGGAGGATTTAAGGAGATTTGGAGGGGATTTGAAAGATTTGAGAGTGAATTGGGTTTTGGAAGAAGGGGTCTTACTAGGGATAAAGGGTGAGGTTTTTTTTTTTTTTTTGTTGAGAAAAGGAGACATGTTTTAAAAGAGGGAGGTCACCCCCCCCCCCCCCCCCCCCCCCCCCCCCCCCCCCCCTAAAGGAGAGAGGTTCTAGAAGAGGGAGTGTATGCTCGGGTTCGACTTTGACTCTTTGTCCTTTGAGCGGGTCAACCTACCCCTAACATTTAAGTAAATGTCATATTTATTTTTACTTTTCCATTAACTCTAAGTTATTTTATGTAAATAAGGAAGTACCCCTATTTGGATTAAATAAAAATATTAAGAAAATCAAATTCTTAGTAATAAAAATTCCAAGATCAAATTGTGACTTTTTGACATTTTTTTTTTTAAATTCAAACTTCTAAATGATAGGTTTTTTTTTTTGCAAATTCTAACAGTTCATAAATTTTTATATATCAAAACTATGTTAAAACACCAAGGTTTGGTAAAAATAATATTTTGGATTTATGGGTGATATATAGTGTTATACACGAGCAGAACCAATCAGTTAGAAACTGTTCGGTTCACCAACTCATTGGACTATAAACACTCGAGACCGTGGTTCCCTAGACCTCTACCTCAAAACATCCACCCCTGGGCTTCTACTTAATTAACTGGTTCGAGGACGTAGTCACGTGCACCAAGGCATTTCGTACTTAACAATTCCGACCAAGGTTGTCCTAATGTTCAAATTTCTAAGTTCAAGTTTGAATTCACCAAACCATCGGGAATTTAGTCCTTAAGTTTAAGGCTTCTATGTTCATATTCAAAATCATCACATAATTTAGGGAAGGTGATCATTGGGTCCAAGTTTCTTTTCGAAGTTAAAGTTCACAAGCATCAAGTCGCAAGGAATTCAATCCTAAGGTTTAGTCATTGCTAATTTCAGAGTCCTAACTATGTCAGCGTAAAGTTTATGGTACGTCCATAACTCATGGCCCAATTTAACATTTAAACTCATACTCTGATACCAACTTGTGAAATTACATTGGGTGGTCTAACATGACACCAACGCACATGCGTGTGGAAGCTTAGAGCGGAGCAACTAGAATTATGGCTAAGTCCTAGAAGGGGGGGGGGGGGGGGGGGGGGGGTCGAATTAAACTACGTAAGCGAGAACACTTCGTCTTCCAAGCCTAAGTGGGTCCAATCACAAGACTAGTACATGGTTAAGTAATAAGTTATCTAGTCTAAGCAAGCATAGATTAACATATGATTAAACTAACCAAGTACCTAATCTATGCAACTCAAGTAGACTATATGAGGATGGATCATATAAGCTTAAGTCTACTTAAGAAGTGAAAGTACATCTTGTGTGTGGATGTGCCAATCAAGTGCTTAACATACATTCCAATTAAGCATTCATAATTAAACAATTAAACATAATGCATAATAAGAAATATGCTTAAATATAATCACAAACATAACAATGTATAGTGGTTCGACTTCGGGTCTACTCCACTCTCGGTTCAAGTACTCAACCCCTTTGAGTGCATCGGCATTCACTAGGGAGTTTAAATCTGGTTCCTCCAAATTAAGGTGTTTTAACTCGGATCCACCCAACCGAGGAGTTTACAAGTTCTTCCCAACCTATACGTTCACACCTGTGTTGGTGGCTCCCCTTGGAAACTTTTTTATGCTCTACAACCAAGCCAAGGTCCTACAACCGAACCTTAATTTAGACTCCACTCATGAGTCAAGGTCCTACAACTGAACCTCAATGGTTTTAGTCTCTACAACTGAGCTAAGGTCCTACAACCGAACCTAGCGTTTACTCCCGTCGAAGGCTCCTCATTAGAGACTCAATTCGACTCTACAACCAGGTCTAGGTGCTATAACTGAACCTATCGAATTTGAAGATAAACTTATTCCCCACGAGAAGAGAGTGGTACCGAACTCTTATAAGTGACAACTTACTTATCGGATTGAGCCCCTTTGTTGTGCCGCATCGGGTTGCTTGATCTCCGCTCTCCCATGCTTCAATTAGCTACCCTTGTGCTCCCCTGATCTTTGATGCCGTTGTGTCGCCAATGCTCCAGCTCCAAGATCAGCTACCTTTCATATGGTAATCTAACGAAAATGCCCAAGGTGCTAGGAGGGTAGGTTTGAGATCTCTATAACTAATGAGAATGGGTTGCCTAGAGAGTCTCACCTATAAGGATCTCATCATAGAGTATTGGGTAGAAATATCACTATTAAGAACAATCCAATCTCTAGAGACCAAAAGATGAATAAATGCATCTTCATCATGAGCTTTGAATGCTCAATTCTTGTGATAAATTATAAGGAAAGTCACTTGTTTGGGTTAGGAATAGAGCTCCTAAATGTAAGCAATGGTAGTAGCTTCTATCTCCTAAAAATCCCTCTCTCTTAGCCCAAAGACCATTTCTCCCGTATTTAAAGAAAATCTCCCATGGTCACAAAACGGGTAGAAAACGGTCAGATTGATATATCGAATTGATGTTTTGGTTAATCGAAATCATCTTTGATATATCGAAATGGTATTTCGATATATCGAAGAATATGTCCAAAGAGTTGTGAAGTTTCTGGAGTATCTCTCTGATATATCGAACTTGGGTATCGATATATCGAAAACCCCAATTCAGATATATTGAAGGGCATTCCTATAGATCGATCATATTGTCTTGGGAGTTTGTACATTTGTTGGACACTTGATTTGATATATCGAATAGACTTCCGATATATTGGAGGTCTATCAAAAGTTACTGATTGGGCTGAATTAATTACAGCAACTTCCGCCTATTTAATTAGCCTAATTTATTATATTTTTCTATGTGATCTAAAGCTAATGGGAATGACTAAAGGTATATCTAGTTATTCCAAGTCATTTAAGAGGATTTGTGTGTTTTGGTCCAAAGGATTAGGGTCACCTAGGCATCTTATTTACCTGTTCTTCTTCCTTGATGCTTTTGGTCCACTTGAATCTTTGGTCTTTAGCTTGTTAAGGCTCAATCGACATTACAACATATGGACACATGTGATTGACAAATAAGGTGCACTAGTATGCCACAGAAAAGTGCACTAACAACTTGTAATGCCACGAATTTCATGGGTGTCATATATGCATGTGTGGAAATGTGGATTCATAGTTATAGTCCACGTGGCATGATAACACAAATGAAAGTTAAACTAAGTAGTAAAATATAAACAAAGTGGAATGAAAGTGTAAATAAATATCAAAAATGTAAAGTTGTTCACCCCACCAAGGTGTCCACTCATCAGGTGGCCTCAAACATGTGCACAAAAATATACATGTTTACAGTAAACGTCAAGTGAGCCTGCGGCTCCAAAAGATTAAAAAAAAAGATGGCAAGTCACTCCACTAGGCCTCCTCTGTCGCGTCTGCCTTGAGGGTACCTACGTCGATCAGATAATTTGGTTAGTGTTTTAAAACATTGTCCCAGGTGGGAGCGAGTGATCAACTTAGTGGTTCCATTCTTCCTAGGTTACGCATGTTATCAATCACAATAAAGCATAGGTAACATTAACATACAAAACAACAGAGTTTCTAATTTAATTACTTAAATGGATAAATGGTATGATGTATAGATGCATGTCCCATGCACTGATATCAATCATCGTTACAACAGACAGTGATGTGGCTCGTCACCAAACATCACCAGCACACATATACATGTCATGGTGGGGTATATGTATGATTAGCCGAGTATTTATTAATGTAGTTTCAATCAGCAGGTTGGCGAAGCTCACCATTATATCACCGGTCTAATTGGTCATGTAGTTCATAGTGACTCATCACTCGTGACCCTTGATCCATTTTAGGGCTTGTCACCCAAAAACACACGATACAACGAGGCCTCATCAGCCATTCGCACAATCCAAGCGGGAGGGGCTCGTCACTTGATCCCAACAGTACATGGTAGGCCAATCACCTCCAACATTGCTCACTGGTCATTACGGGGAGGCTCATCTCCCCAACACAGCCGACAGCTTCAACATGGTGTCCCATACCACCATACCTGACTCTTGAGTCTTAATCGGATCGTATCGCACTAACGGTTTAAAGTGGACCTTTTATAACGGGAAAGAAGATACCTCAGATTCCTTAAGGTGCGTCTAAAAAATGGCTACGACTATGTTTAACATGGCATTATATTGATTCGATTGATGGTGTAGAACCTTAGGGAAACCGACATTGGGCACAAGCGATCCGAGTAGTTCGAAACTATAGTCGGTCACCCATGTTTAGCCCCAAATCGATCGAATGAGCCTAGGGTAGTCGACACCAAGCACCACCCTCATACTTGTGCATTTACCGAGCCAAATCCAATAAGATCTACTTTGAATCGCTACATAATTATGCCGTAAGGACACATTATCAAGGCAATTGACCAGTGTATTTCTATAATTCGTAGTCCAATACACTCATTCTACAACAATAAACAACATAATACAATTGGACTTCACAAGTATAAAGTTTCACCCAATTAAATATAGCATCAATAAAAGAGACAACCAACATGCATAGCAAATAAACCATCCTAGCATCATACATAGTAATTTTAAGTGTAAACAGAATGACCTCAAGGCATTAACTACAGCAAATCATGGTTTAATAAAAGGAAACCTAGGAAAATTGGTCTGCACCTCGGGGGGGGGAGGGGAATCTTCTGAGGTGAGATTTTGGGAATTTTGGGGGTTCCTACACTAAATTTTAGGGGTGAGGGGAATCTTCTGAGGTGAGATTTTGGGAATTTTGGGGGTTCCTACACTAAATTTTAGGGGTGCATGCAAGGAATTTAGGGTTTAAATGAGGAAAGGCTGAAATGGGATAGGTAGATTACCATTCTTACCTTCCACAGCTAATGGGGGACAAGTTAGAGGCAAAGACCTACGGCTAAGCCATAGCACGCGCACCCGTAAGGTAATGAACCCACATGCAATGCACTCCCTCTCACCAAACCTCTCCTTCTTCTTCTCCCCCTCTTAATCACCCCCTCTCAAATTTCAGAATTTGTGAGAATGGGGAGTAAATGCCCATTTAAGACCTTTTTATATGGCTGAGTTTGGCACAAATAGCCTTAGCATCTTAATCCTTAAAGGTTTGAGCCTATGGAGGGCTGATTCGACCATTTGAGGCCCACTTGTGCCCATCCGGTCCAATCTAACCAGTGGGACAATTTCTACATGTGGAGATCCACCTACAATTATGATTTTCCACATTTTAGACTCGACGATCAATGGATATAGTGATAAGTTCATTTAGCAGTCATCGATTGGTGACACGACTTTAGTGTTACGCGTAGCGATATAATCGGAGCCTAAGTTCTAAGTTTCATCACGATCTATTTGTAACGCCCCCAAAATTCGACACTTGAGCATAATAACTCAAATCTCAAAATCAAGGGTGTTATGTAAATAATGAATGAACTCATCACATTTTCAATTGATACTTTTCTCTTTCCATTCACATGGTACCAAAAATATAGAACCAAAATAAACCAAACTTTGAAATATTAAATCATAAATCCATGAGTCCACTACATTATCCTAAACTATCTAAACTAATGGCCATCTAACAGGCCTTATTACATCAAACTTCAATGCAAAAATGTAAAATAAATAAATTTCTCAAAGGTCTTCTAAAGTATCTCTTCATTTGGATTCGCTCCCTCGTAAGTCTCTGAGTCATTACCTGTCACTACGGTTAATCGCATAACACTGCGTCAGCTATAAAAACCGGTGAGTAATCTCGTATAGTTTAACACATGTAATTCAATACATAAAGCCGCATAACAGTTAAAATACAATTCACTAATAATCCAAAGATAATTTCACCAAACCAAAATTTTTAAAACACGCATATGATGCATGATATGCAAGTATATCTCAATCAACTCCAGTATAGTCCTCAATAGAACATCCATGGCTAATTCCATCCAATCTCTGCATTATCCTTTGGTCTGCATAGCGGTCTTTTGTACCATGCTCACCCAACCACACAACCAACCCGTGGTCTGCATAGCGGTCTCTTGCATAGCACTCACCCAACCGGCCACAACCAACTCCAATGATCTATGTAGCGGTCTCTTGTATGTGCTCACCTAACCGGCCACAACCATTCCAATGGTCTGCATAACAGTCTGTTGCACGATACTCACCCAACTAGACAAAATCAATGGAACACCCAAATGGTCTGCATTGCGGTCTCTTGCACACACCTGGGTGCTCACCCTACTAGCCACAACTGAAGGGGGGATACAATCCATCGCACACACATGGGCGCTCAATTACAAGAGTCGACAGGGCCTGTCACACACACCAGAGTGCTCACCCAAAACCATGTCATGCATGAACCAAATCAATACCTTAAACCTTTTACAAAAACAAACTCAAAATCATCTTACGTATGTACAACCTTACTCGATGTCAACTCATATAAAATCTCAATAATATAATTCATAAAGACTTCTGAAAATCACAATGTAACTCACGAGTTAAAACATAATTCAAACCAAATCAAAACTTCTTGTCAGGTGGGAATTTAAATACAAATAAGTGATGCAAATTAGGATCACATAGTGGAAAACAATACGAGAAACAACTCACAGTTTCTTTTCTTCTTCTTCTTCTTCTTTCTTCTTTCCTTCTTCTTTCTTTCTTTTTTTTTCCCTTCTTTCTTTCCTCCTCTTCTTCTTCTCTTTCCCTGGAGATGGATCCAGTGGCAGCAACAAAAGGGTGGAGAGATTTCTTTCCACCCGTCTCTCTCTCTACCCGCACTCTCTCTCTCTCTCTCTCCCCCTCTACCAGAACTCTCTCTCTCCTTCTCTCTCTCTATATTTTTCTGGTGAGGATAGAGGTATCTAGTGGTTTATATAAGGTTTCAAGCTGGTTGGACGGTCGGGTTTACGGAAGGTCCTACGGACGTTGTTTTAGTTGGAGAAGGAAACAACTATTTTCGGAGATCCTTAGCACATGGAACCCGTTGAGGATCTAGTTGGGGTCCACACAAGAATCTGGAAAAAATATGAGCAGTCCATGCAATGGAGATCCGAAGATCTTGAAGTTCTATAATCTGAACGGTAGTTTGAGGAGGGTTGGTTGCTCGGTTGATGGAAGAAAAATTCAAGAGGAGTGCTGGCGTGATGAAGAGAAAATGGTTGGATGGCTTGAATTTTCAAGATGGGGTCCACTGATGGACGGCGTTAAATGTCCTGGCGGACAGTGAACGCTGCTGTCGCAGAGTCGAAGGAGTCTTCTCACTCCTCCGTCCGGTCCGCACGGTCAAACCGTGTTTGACCGTGCGTGACACCTGCTCACCATGTATGTGGGTCCCACCATGATGAATGGGACAAATTCAGTCCATTCATCAAGTAGGCCACAAAATTTTAGGGCATGACACAAAAAATGAGGCAGTTCCGAGGTTAGATGGCCTACTTATGGCCCGATTTCTGATTAGGTCATTTGTAGGATGATCGGACGGTTGAAATTCGATGTGTAGGGTTATAATGTGCCCCTAAGCTAATATATGAAGTTTTGTATGAAACTAATTGTCAGAAACTAGCATACTCAAAATCATCAGTTCAACATAAGTTAACTAATGGCAATTTCGTAATTATTGTAAATTCGTGAGTTTTATGAAATTCGACACTTTTAGACTGTTCTAGGGTTCATTTTGAGCAACTTTAATAAAGGGATCCTATACTAATTCCCTACGGATTATTTATTATTAATTTATCAATATAATAAATCACGTAATTTACTAAATAATTAATTAAATTGTTATTTTAATTATTTCGAAAACCTGGGTCATTGCACTATTGATTTAGATGTCTTAACTTAAGGAAGGTTAAAAAAACATAATTATTTAAGTTCATGGATAATTCTGAGTAGATTTGCACATTGCATGTGCCACACTCAGCTCTAAAGGTGAGCGATTCTGCTCACTATCTCGAGCCAACGTCCTAGGAGGGTTGTTAAGCTCGCCGAGACAGTTGATTTATCTTAAATCAGATTTAAAAACCCAGCAACAGACGGTCTAGGGAGTGTTTGGATATATCGAACATTTTCATGAATGTTTAGGCATCGGGATTTCTCAAGTGCGTTAATCTGGGTCAAATCTCACTAAGTTCGGCATTGGCCTCCATGCAATTAGCAGAAATGCCAATTTGGTTGTTCCTAAATTAATCCATTTCTTTCCTAGGTTAAGAGGGTCAATTAATTGAATTCGGGTTATGTTGAGCTTTGAATTATGCATAATCTAACCCCAATGCATCACACATTATGTAAGATTTAGAGTGTTAAAAACCCATCTTATGCATGTGTTTGTGTTTGTAGGAATGAGAGAGAGAGAGACCTTGTGAATTCAATGCCAAAAGACTGCTTTAGGACACCTTGAAGATCAGAGGAAGAAAGGCCAAGAATGGAAGAAAGAAGCTATGGAAAATGGAATTGAAAAATAAAGAAAAACCTTAAAGAAATAATGTTAAAAGTCTTGAAAGGGCCAGAAAAATCAAAGTGTAGAGCTACAGGGCGAGAAAAGCGAAGTGCAGGAAATAGCCCTGCTGTTACACCTCGGCCGGCCGGTGGCTAGATTCGGCCGGTCAGCCATGAGGCTAGACAGGTTGAATTTTCAGGCGTTTTGAGTTGAACTCGGTGGACTGTTTTCACTAGGTCCGGCTGGTCGGCAGACAGGTCGGCTGGTGTCAAGATGGCTCCTATTGCTGCTAGGCAAGGTCCAACCGGCTGGTTAATGTCTAGATTACGATATGACTTTGTGATTTCTCGAACTTTTCAAAGCAGTGCTCGTTTCTCCTGTAAAAGGCCACCTCCACTCTCTTCCTAAGCCATTTAGGAATGTGGGGAGCAAGGAGATCAAGACCTAGGAGGCTTCCTAGCCTCCTACAACTGCCTTTTCTTTCTTTTCTTAGTTATAATTTTAATTTTGTTATGCTTTCTTTTAGTTAACTCTTAGCTAGAGCTAAGAGGGGAAGTTTGTAGTTAGTTCTCATGCCTAATTCGTTTATACAAGTACCCTTTACTTAATTGTGGAATTTGAAGTTCTAGTTTAAATAAAGTTTGGATTTTTAGTAGTTTTATGAGAGTTTGTGTACTTCGGACATGAGTTCCTTGCAATTCTTTGAGATTGCCATGATTGGTTTATTAGATTTAAATTATAGTAACCTTGGAGCAAGCCATGATCTCTTGGTATGGCTGTTAATTTGAAGGCTACAAGTTCAAGTTCTATATACTTTATTAGAACCAAAAATCTGATTTCCAGATTTGAGTGGGACCGTTTGTGTTGAATGCTATATCTTCCAATTAGATGAGAGACGGGACTTTGATTCTAATTGTGTTTGTGCTTGGATAAATGGATTGGTATTGGACTACTACAAGTGGATCCTTGATACTTTAGTTCTTCTCAATTATCAGATTTTCTTGTTTTACTGTTTTTACTTAATTCTTAAAGATTGAACTTCCTAACTTCTATATTCTAGTTATTAGAATAGTTTGAATTGTTTACCTCTTTCCCTGTGGATCAACCTCGGTCTCACTGAGTTATTAATACATCGCAACCTTACACTTGAGGCGAGCGAACAAGTTTTTGGCGCCGCTGTCAGAGATTAGGTTAAATGGTTGAAATTGTTCTAGTAGCTATACAGTAGTATTAATTAGGTAGGATTTTCAGTTTTTCTAGGAATAAGTTTTCTGAATTTTTTAGATCACTAACATTATTTTTTTTGTTTTGTAGGAACTTGTCGCTGACACAATTCATGTAATATCTATAAATTTTAAATGAATTAAAAACCTGGACAAGAAGTTTTTGTTCTAAATAATAAAATCATAAAGTGTGAAGTGTGTAAAATTGTTTGATGAAATTACCACTTGAGTAAATAATAATAAAATAATAATAATAATAATAATTTTTTTAAGTCATCATACGATCACATGCCTTAGTAATTCGTTAAATTAGTTATAAATCAAATCTAAACCATAGAATATTAAATTTTGAAGTATAAAATGTAATGGTGCAGTTTGATAGACCTAAATCCAACTATAAATCATTCAATCGTAGCCATCTAATCATAATTTGATCACCGTGTCCCGTTATTAGAACTAAATCTAATTCTAAGCCGATAATACTAAAGATTAACCACAAATAAATTATTTCGACCATTAAAGTTCCAATCAGAATTCGATTAGACCATTAAACTAAATCTTAATAAACCAACCAATGGTGATTGACAACCCTTGTGATTTATCTTAAATTGTACATGTTTGGATCATGAAACTTTTCATATCTTTCCAATATAGTATTTTGACCGTTCATGTGAAATATTACTTTTAGATCAGTTTCCAGAATTGTTAAATCGAATAATGGTGATTTAAGGCGTTGTGGACCATCGATCAAGGTGAAACAGTTTATGGACACCTAAGATAGTATACTTGAACTTTGTGTTTGACTAGATTCCATCGTAGGGTCCTAGATTGACCCATATCAGTTAAGATGTACCAAACCTTAGTGAGATGCGACGTACCGATTTATATATGATTAGTTACCTAGAATAGAATGAAAGGAATTCTTATAATGATTCTGACCCATGTATCTTTTCGACTAATCATCAGAATGTATCTGAACTTAGGGACCTTAACCTATGTATGAGGACCTACAACCCTATGATCTTGGAATTCTAAAATTTGATATTTCTACCGTCCATCATGTACTTGAACTATTGTCCCAATCTGGTTAGAGATTTAGAAAATTAATAGTTCATTAGGTAATCCCTGTTAGCCCCAACATGATGTACGGACCAATCAGATCAATGATACATGGTTGCGATGTAATCACGATCTAAAATGAATGTTTTAGCCTTCTAAGAATCCTTCGGTGATTTAAATGCATGACACGTTAGAGTGTGGAGTTTACCAACATTTAGAGTCTCTTTGATCATATTATGTATGGTGAGTGGACCCTTCTTAATTCCATCAAAACCCTTGTGCCCTTATGTCTTTGTAATGTCATCCTAAGGATAGGTTCCAACCATAGGATCCAAGCTCAAAAAGTGACCTATTGTCACGCCCCAAATTCGGTTCTCGACGTCCATTCGCTGTAACCCGAATTCAGAGGTGGCAGCCTCCGTAGTACCCCGATCTCGGATCCTAACCCTACACGTCAGGTTCCGATCCTGGGATACCACAAGGAGGATTTTAGGGTCTGAAATTTTTTTTTGAAAACATGAGCATCACAATATGAGTACCATCAAAGACAAACACAATAATTCCACTAAATCATTTCGTTTATATACAGTACTGGAAAGTAAATATACAATGCGTAAATATAAAAACTGTGCACACTTCGGCACCTCCTGCTACTGCACTACAAACTCCAACTCAACGTTGCTGATATACTCTGGTAGAACCTGCAGCGTAACAAACGCGCATAAGCTTCAAACGAAGCTTCGTGAGTGCGTGTGTGCGTGCACAATGCGTATGAGAAACATGATAAATATCAGAGTAAGCAGTAAAGCATGATGAGAAGACTAAACCAAAACTTAGCCCAATTAGGCTACACGATCATGTGATATGAATAACTAGCCTACCACGGCTATGCAAGCATGCAATACAGATAACTAGCCTACCATGGCTATGCAAGCGTGCAATACAGGTAACCAGCCTACCAAGGCTATATACTCTTACTATGCAATGGCCTATAGGGCCTAATGTCACATACAATGATCCAATGCATGTATGCAAATCACCACATCTCAGTACAGTGGTCCAGATGCGAACAGTCATAACGCAGTCACGTAAGCAATGCAGGACTCGGAACTGGTAGCTCGCCAGTGTGGTAGCTCGCCCAGGCTTACAGCCTCGCCCACATCACACCCGCCCACATCAGGTCCGTCCCACACCATACAGAACATCAGTCACATCACTGATACCAATACCATCTCTGAAACGGAACATCACCGGGGTCTCACAGACCTCACTACTCACCAGTAGAATGCCAAAGCCTATCTGGTGCAATAGCGGACCTACTCACAGCTGGTCAAACTCAACCCCCTTTGCCAACACTCTTCCGGCAGGTTAGGTCAGACCTCCTTCCAAACTGACCACGTGCAGTGGAAAACACCGCCGTTTGGTATTCGGCATACTGGTGTATGATTAAACCACCCGGTCCTTGAATGGAGCACCCACCTTGGTACCAACGGGATCAGGGACTTTCACCCAGGGACATCTTTGGCATCCAGTTTAAAGATCACATATTTCCGGTGTTCTGCAAACCACGATGGAGCTGTGGTTGCAACGTAGTAACCATGCTATATGCGGCACAAGCAGACGGTGCGAAATGCAACCATGCATACAAACGTGGGACGACATGCCCGTGCAAGTCTCCAAAGAGCACCATAAAACTATAAGGTCTCAAACACAATGACACCGTCAGCTGGAAATGAATTGCACGACAATCACGACCGATATGGCCGGTTGATACAAGACAATCAGATGATGCATGAGTCAAGTATACAGTATGAGTGCCAACAAGTAGTTCATCTACCACGATGGCAATAAATCAATCTAGTCCAACCTATTTGAGATATGATTAAGATGAGGGGACACATATGAATGATCGAGTCATAGTGCGGGATGTCGCTAGCCAGGGAATCTCGCACCAAGGGCTACAAGGTATGCTAAGCTATTCCTACCATACAGTGTAAGTCAGGATGATAGATTCCTGTCCTCGAATAGTCCCATACCTATTGGAGAGGTTTGCGATAGAGAGCACATGAATTACGTTTGCGCAACTACATCTCGAATGCTTTATGAATGCGTTTATGCCCTAGTGGTCCCCAACTAACAATGGTGATTCGGGATGCATACTCATTACACATGCATGGTGGTCGTCGAAGCATATAGTATAAAGATCACATATGAGTATTCCAAATAACACTACGTGTGGCAACAGACATACTAAAAATAGCATAAAAGATAATTCACTTATAATACAAAGAAACATAAAGAGATAAGACTCTAAATGGATGGTATACAACAACACAGATGGTCCAACAACTGAACGGTGTGGATTAACCTTCAATATTTAGATAACCCAAATGGAAAGAAAATGATTGAATACACTACCGACACATCAAAGGTAGAACCTACTTGAGCGGCAAGAGTAGAATACCCAAAATCATGCCGAGACCCATAATCCTGTAGTACAGTGGAGATGAACACAATAATGGTCCATAAAAGGAATGTCATAGAAGGGGTTGCAAGATAGACGTGTGATGATAGAGGATTATAAATGGTAGGGTAACCTGCGATAGGTGGTCAATACAATGGGGTCCAAAAAGGGACAACAGGTCTAACCTCATACTACAAGATAGGCTCCATATAATGGATGGCCTAGATGACATTCGAACGTCGAGGATGAGCCCAACACTCGTCCTAAGGGTAAACGGACGGTGTGGATGAGATATACATGATATGGTGGTCTTTAATAGTTGGGTACAAGGGTAGAAGGGGTGAGTCATATGAGTATACAAGCTGAGTTAACAAGATCAATCAACATGGTGAGTCAACAAGGTGAGTCAATAAGGCAGGTTGACAAGACGGGTCAACATGGTGAGTTAATAAGGTGAATTAACAAGACGGTTCAACAGGGTGAGTTTAAGAAAGTAGCCCTGTGACTTGGATCGAGCAAACTCTAAGGATGACCTTTCAATAAGGATTTACACAACTAATCATCAAGGTGGATCCATAGGATGGACAACGCAGTTATTCGAATACGCACACTAAGGTGGTCCCAAGGGCCATCCTGTACATAACATGCTAGGGTTCATTCATTTGGATGGTTTGGATTAAGCATAAAATTAAGGCGGTCCTAATGGATGGCCAACATACATATCGCACCATGGAGGCCAATGGCTGACGTGGATAGAACACATGCATAACAAGGTGGACCCGTGGTTGGGTATAACCGCACGAAGGAGTGGGGAAGCCACATACATTAATGGGCCCCAACAGTTTGGGATCAACCCGATATTTGTGCTTTCCCACTAATCAAGTGAGATGGCAAACAAACACCATGGTGGGGCCCGCACACCACACGTGTGGAACCCCACCCATGGCTGGGTGACTTATGAACAGGAAGGATGGCAAATAAACATAACAGATGGGTCCTGCAAAGTTTCCAATGGTAAGAATTCAATCACCCTTATTTTCTACGTGTGGCCCACCTAAAACTGGGCCCACACCTTTACCAAGAAGAACGACAAAGTATCCCCAACATTCATCAAGGTGGGACCCAAAATTGGGCCCCATCACCTTTGGTTAGATGGAAAAATAAACATTACAATGGCCCCAAGGAAGGTTTCAAAGGTGGGCATCAATGGCCACGGTTTCCCACAATGTGGTCCACTTGAGGTTTGGGATTTACCTCACTATGAGGGCCCCCGGCCCTAAAATAATATGGAAAAACAGATGGGCGGCATACATAAAACAGATACATCGTGGTGGGACCCATAGAGCGTAGCACCCAAATGGGCCCCAAGCATTTTGAATCAAACTAATATTTTTATTTTCCATTTACCCATATACATGTGATTTTATGAACAGGTTGAATGACAAATAAACATCACTGTAGGGCTGGGAAGATTTCAACGGTGGAGATCATTATTCCCACTGGTCCCATGGCATGGTCCACTTGACATTTGGATATGCTTCAATTTTGGCTCAGCCACTAAAATGAGCTGGAAAAGCATGTGGGCGGAATAGATAAGGCACATACATTATAGGGGGGCCCAACGAGTGGGGCCCATTGCCATGCCCAGAGAGGGCTGCGCCGCTGGGCAGCAGCGTCCCCTGGACGCTGCCTGTCCAGTGGCCAGCTCCCATATTATTTTTTTTTTTTTTTTTTTTTTTTATATATATATATTTTCTTTTATATCCTCTCCGTAAGTGGGGCCCACAAGCTTTTGATCAATCTGATATTTTTGTCTTTCCTTTCTCCATGTATGTGTGAACTTATGAACAGGTTGGATCTCAGATAAACATCATGGTGGGCATTGGAAGGTTTCAATGGTAGGGTCACTGTCCCTGCTGTTTCCTTTGGTGGGACCCCCTTGAGACTTGGATCTGACCCATTCTTGGGATCATGCCCTAAAATGATCTCCCCAAATGGATGGACGGTGTAGATACAGCACATGCATCATGGTGGGACCCACGAGTGGGCCACCAGCTGGCCCCCCCCCCACGAGCCCAGCGTCCACGGACGCTGGGTACTTCCAGCGCGTGCCCTTCCTTCTTCTCTCTTTCTTTCTTTTTTTTTTTTGTTTTTGTTTTTGTGAGGTTTTGATCGAGTGGGGCCCACATAAGAGTGATCTACTCCGTTCATCAGCTGGGCCATCTCATGGTGGGTCCAATGAGTCCAATATTGAGTATGTTACGGGGTCTATAAACACCAGTGTGGGCCGAGGCAGTCTCGACAGTGGACATCATATTCTCCACTGTTTCATGTGGTGCGGCCCACTTAAGAATTGAATATGCTTCATATTTGGGCCTTAGCCCTAAAATGATATGGGAAAACAGACAGACGGTGTGGATGGAACACAAACATCAAGGTGGGTCCCACGAGTGGGGACCCCATTCCAGCGTCCAAGTAACGCTGGACGTTCCAGCGTCAGGACGTCCAGACGCTGGACGTCCAGCTCATGTATATTTTTTTTTTCTCTTTTTTTTTTTTTTTTTTTTGTTTCTAGTGGTCATTTCATGTGGGGCCCACTTATGGACAATCTACCCCATTCATTATGTTTCCCTGGTCGTTGGGGTTCTAACAAGCCCAATATTGGGCAGGTAATATGGTCCACAAACATCACGGTGGGCCCAAGAAGCCTTGGCAGTCGTTTCCACTGTTTTCTATGGTGTGGTCCACCTGAGATCTGGATCTACTTCATTTTTGACGTCCAGCCCTAAAATGGGCTGGAGAAACAAATGGACAGCGTGGATTACATACATACATCAAGGTGGGTCCCACAAGTGGGCCAGCCGTCAAAGCCCAAAAGGACTTCACCCCAGCGCTGCTGGGCAGCAGCGTCCTCCGGACGCTGGCTGTCCAGCGGCCTTCTTCTTCACCCCTTTTTTTTTTTTTTTTTTTTTTTTTTAAAATTTAAGTGGGGCCCACATGTGTAAGATCCACTCCATCTATCAGCTGGGCCATCACATGGTGGGCCCACATGGTGGACATCGTCGATGAACTACATACATCATGGTGGCTGTTGGCCACACTAATTATGCCACAAATGGGTCCCCAAGTGGGATCCACACCATCAAAAGGTGGGACCCATTCATGGACGATCCAGCCCATCCATCTCATTGCCCATCACAAGGTGGGACCAAGGAAAGAAAACGAAAAGTAAACGAGAAAAAGGGGGAAAGGTATGCACTCACAATGATGGTTGGACGGTTGGATTGCCGATCGGACGGTCCGGATGATGATCGGGGTCCTCCAAGCTTGATCTTCACCTTCAATCTCTCTCTTTCTCTCTTGATCTCCCTCTAAATCTCTCTCTAAACTCACTCAATCTCTCAAATCTCTCTACTTCTCTCTCTTCTCTCTCTTCTCTCTCTCTCTCTCTCCCTCTCTCTCTCTCTCTCTCTCTAACTCTTGCAATTGAGAAGGCCACCCCCCCACGTATGGCTCTTGTATGGGAAGAGGGGGGGTGCATGATGTCATGATGATGATGATGATGATGAGAAAGGACATGGGGGAATGGGTTAGAGTTGACTTTTGGTGAGAGAGGATGGGGTGGGTATGGTGATGATGGCTAGAAAATGATGGGGGTATGGGTGAGGGTGATAGTGATAGATTTGACATGTTGTTGGGAATTGTGCAAGTGGGGCCCACGCCACACGCGCGTTGCGTGGCCCACCTCGAATTGCACGAACGTATGCATCTTACACACCGGGTATCGCAATGGGGCGTGCCGCGCGGCGTTGGAATCGCAGCGCCCGCGCGGTCGCAAGGGTACAAGTCTTGGGTCGTTGCGGTACTAAATCAGGGTCGCGATCAAGGCTCTCTAATCTGGTCCGTCCGGGACGTACCGGTACCGAAACTAAACGTACGGAGGGCAATTCAGGGTACGGGTCTTACACCTATGACTAAGGTAGCCTGTACAGTCCATTCTAGTGATCACCGTGTAGTTAACTATTTGTGCATAATCCTTAGCCGTTCGATTTGGAAGTCATGGCCAGAGTTGTTATTGATGTCATTAACATGTTAGACGTCCCTGATCATTGGAGAGATCCCTATCATGGTCATGATGGAATGAAACCGACCTATGCTACAAAGTTGCAAGTATATCTAAGCTTAAATGGTTGTATAACCAATCTCTGGAGAAAACCTCTTTCATTCCTCTTTAAGAGAGAGCTTACGCCATATCATACCAGAGAAAGCCCTAACTCTAATCGGCTGTCACATCCTTTCCATTCATCAGTTAGGTCCTGACAATCATAGCCATTGCTAGAAGAAGAGTTCGTTGATCTTGTCCGTAGAAGTGAAGGCTAGGGTGATTGTGTGGCCGCATTGAGCAGTTGTGCTCGTGAGATCGCAATTGGAGGTAGATGTTCGTCATTCTAATTAGAAGAGGCTAGATTCATCGCTGATCCGATGAGTTGGGATACTAACCCCATTCTCACTTATGTTTTAGCCAATTTTTTTTTGTAGATTCATGATTAAATAAAATTGTAGATTCTTGATTGGATATGTATGTAAATCTATAGTTAGATATATGGATACGAATGTATAAGAATGTCTCTGATGATATATACCTCTGTTTGATTGGCCAATGTTAATTTGACTATCACATGCTTAACATAAGAACACATACTAATCAGGAACCTGTTTGATGGTTGAGATTACTTTTGTATAAACCCCACTTTTGTAAGTGTTTGTTCCCATGTAAGCCATACGTGCATGTTAATACCATTGATCATCATGTAAATAGTGCATAGAGAGTGCATGTGTATGGTGAGGTGTCCTTATGGGATTGAGTTCGAGTAGGGGCATGTGAGATAGTCCTTGCCCAGGGGGTTATCTTTGGAATTATTGTACTCGGTTTATGTACACACCTATCTATAGAGCTAGAGAACCCAGGCCCTTGCCTCTGTACCTATGCGTGAGACACTTGAGGAATTGTGAGAGCACATATTTGTGGAGCACGGGTGGTTGCATGCCGTATGGTTGAGTTACTGGGATGTTTTCCCGTCCATCCAACTTATGGGCTATGTGGCTATACATATCTGTAGAGAGTGGGTTAGCGCATCCTGTATGGTTGAATTACGAGGATGGGAACTTAGGTCTCCTATTTATGAGATAGTGGGTCTACATATAATTGCAGAGAGTAGGTCTGAGAGCATCCTGTATGTCGAATTACGAGTGATGTGTGTTTGAGTCCTTGATTCATATGTAGATCTGGAGAGATGTTGTTGTCCTTGTGGTATGTGAGTATGAACTTTGAGTTATGATGGTCAGTGTGTCTTGGATGTGTACTTGCCCTATGACGAGTCCTTGTGTCAGCATCATGGTTTGTTGGAGAATGTGTGAGCATTGAGTGTTTGAACATCCACACGTTATTCCATGTGAATTTATCTGCTTTAATTGTGTTATTCTGTACCGTTCATTTAATTGCTATACCAAGAACTATGGTGGAGTTGTATCCTTTCACTAGGCATAGTTTTGTTCACCCTTCTTAGGGAACTGTAGGTGTTGAAGGTGATGACTAGATGGTCAGAGAAGGACTACCAGCGACAGAAATGACGACGTTATAGGAAGAGAATGTTGGTGTAGTTGAGGAAGAAGAATTCATTTTCTTTCGATTTATTGTAGATAGGGTAGTTAGTAGATAGTACTATTCAGTTTGAGTTATTATGAGTTGGACTGACAGATTTTATTATGTGGACGCTTGTGATTGATTTGATTTATAAATCTTTAATGATGATAATGATGTTATTTTTTAACATTGATTAAATTTCCACTATAATATCACACTAGGAATTCGTCATCGGGTTATTTATTCGGGTGTCGCCTTTCGGGTCGTGACAATTCATCTTCACAAGTAACATCTCCCCATCTTCCTTCTTTTTATTACTTTTTTTAAGATAGGTTAGGTTTTCACTCCTTAAAAGTTTCATTATGCTTGATTGGACGGGTGGAGCGTATAAGTATCTTTTGGAGGATGAGATATCGGATCATGGGATCCAAAATCATTGTAATAAAAACCCCTCCAAGTATGAGTATTTTTCTGAGATTCAATCGACCTGCGTTACCCCCCAATGTAGAGCGCTATGTGATTAATATAATGAAAACAATATTCATGATGAGACACGATGTAAGACGATAGGGGAGCATAGGAATGAAGCTAAGACATATAATGATCAACCGGGTAAAACACATCGTGAATATTGGACTGAAAATAGTGTATGTAGTGTTTCACCGGGTATGGTAGGAGGTTTGCATTAACATAAGGAACGGGTGCATGATGTTTAGCTGGTTAAGACAATGCGTGATCACTTGTATGGATATTCCTATCAACCATCATATAATTCTTCATCCTACAATGTGTATGGTTTTAATTAGGAGAGTCATCATTCTAATTGTTCAAGGGAAGAATCGATTATAACTCATGACAATCATCCTAAAACGTCTAATTCCTCTTATGAGCTTGATTATACAAAAATCATTGAGGATGTACGGAATGAGTATATAGAGGAGCAATCAAATCAAAGCTACTCACCATCTGTGAAGACGTTGAGCCCGAAAGTAGGAGCATCGAATCAATCCCCTCTAATGAGGAGGATGGGGCTATCCAAGTCTCAACTTCTTTGGATATAATGACTAAACTTCTAGAAGAGATTGATCTCGATGATCTCAATGTCATCATTGATTATGATGAATCCATTATCTCTTTTAGATATCTTGACCTTAACAATGAAGTGATTCCAATGAAAGTTGACGAACCCGAGAAATCTATAAAATTTGAAAGCAATAGTAGGGTTGCCTACAATGAGGGTTTGGTGGATGCCTATGAGTCTATTATTTCTTTTTCCCAAGGGCAGAATATTTATGAGTCTTTAGAGGATATGCACGCTAGAGAGTTAGCCAAAGTCGACTATTTTGAATCCTTCCATCAACATAACATGCCAAACCTTATTGTGGAAGACCCCCATTAGGTTGAAAATTCCGTTTCTTTGGATGATAAGGTGACATAATCTGAAATTTTAAACGATTAACCAATTTTAGATGATGTGCTTACCACTAAACCTGAAGAACTTTCTTTGGAAGACATCCTCTTTATAGAGGAGTAATTCCTTACAATTGAAACAAAATTTCTTCAATCATTAAGGGAGGAAGATGACTCTTCATCCGACTATCTCGATTTCCAAGATGAATGCTTGGCTCACTCCAATGATCATGATGATGAGATGATTAAGGAGTTGGATATTTTGTTAGATATGGTGTTGGTGCTTGAAGAATACCATTCCACTGATTTAAACTCATCACCATTGATTGTGGAAGCACCGTACAATTCTGAAATTGTGGAGGAGACAACTTTAACTGAGGAATAATTGATGAATGTCTCTCCACCACCATGGGTTCTTCAGCCCATTGAGAATTCTGATTGGGAGGACCCGTTTCTAATAAATCATTACCTAGTTCAGAATTTGAGGAGATATCTTTTTGCTGCTCTTATCTCCTCCTTTCATGCATGTGGTGTGCATTACGATTGAACTTTAATGAAGGAAAGCACCCATGTCTACTGTCGAGCATGACTTTAGATGGTCCTTATGAGAAATTTGTTGAAATTCATGAAGATCCTGCTCAAATTTGATCATGTAGTCGATCAGACTAATAAAGGTTAGGTAGAGTAGGTAGGTTAGGTTTATTTTTTCTGCATTGAGGATTGAATAAGTCTTATAGAGACATGGAGAAAGCTAGACTTGATCAACTTGCCGCTTCAAGTACTCTCGTTCTCACTCTCCTTTATTCTATTTCATTGCTCTCATGTCTTGCTTATTGCATATCTTTTTACATTGAGGACGATGTAAGATTTTGGATGGGAGTTGAGATTCCTAGATAAATCTATACTAGTTTTTGTGACATTTCGAGCAAATTATTTAGAAAATTTTCAATTTTCTATGTAGTTGGGATAATATGATTATGAAAGGAAGAGAGATGAAGTGATATGATTTTGAAATCCTTGAATTATCTTAAATATAATAGTTTTCTATATGAATTCCTCTATTTATATGATCAATAGAAAATTTGAACACTTTTGAGTATAGATTACATTACACGATTCTCATGATTAAAAAGATTTTGTAGATTTGTAGACCGACAAGACTAAGATTTAAAGCGTTGAGGAACCAAGCTGGGGAAGTTTGTCCATTACGTTCAGGAAATAAGAAGTGAAGAATGTTAAAGATATGGATTTCTAAAAATCCTATCTCATTGTTTAAAGTGAAAAGAAAAAGAAAGAAATGAATGATTATTTGTTGACAATATGTTGAATTCTGAAAAAGGGCTATCTATCACCAACCTGGGGAAGGTCCACCCGTAACCTAAGCTGGAAATGTGAAGTAGTGTGAAAGCCGTCGAAGGAACGGTAAGGTAAATTCTCATCATAGGCATGTGGTTGATTTTAACGCTTTTAGATATTTAGTTTCGCTAATCTATGAAGAAGGTAATCCTGGAAATTCATGAGATGAAAATTCACTATGCACGCTAGACCACACTTGTTCGGATTCTTTTATTTATCAATCAGTTAGTAGGGATTCTATGTGAAACACTCATTATGTTTAGGGAGTTTAAGATTTCAACTTCTTTCACTAATTTTCTCTGAATTTTGCATTTGTATGTCTTGAAGTTCATAGAAATATAGTTTGAGAGAGAGAGAGAGAGAGAGAGAGAGAGAGAGAGAGAGTTGAGTTTTGGAGAATAGATTTATTTCACGCATGTTTTACTTCGGACTAGCAAAATGCTGGTTAGGGAATGTGTTGAGCTCTGAATTATGCATAATCTAACCTTAATTCATCACACATTATGCATGATTTATAGTGTTAAAAACTCATCTTATGCATGTATTTGTGTTTGTAGGAATGAGAGAGAGACCTTGTGAATTCAATGCCAAAATACTACTTTAGGACACCTTGAAGATCAAAGGAAGAAAGACGAAGAATGGAAGAAAGAAGCCATGGAAAATGGAATTGAAAAATAAAGAAAAATCTTGAAGAAATCATGTTAAAAGACCTGAAAGTGTCAGAAAAATCAAAGTGCAGAGCTAGAGGGCCAGAAAAGCAATGTGCAGAAAATAGCCCTGCTGTTACACCTTTGGCCGGCCGGTGTCCAGATTCGTCCAGTTGGCCATGAGGCCAAACAAGTCGAATTTTCAGGCATTTTGAGTTGAACTTGCGAGACTGTTTTTACTAGGTCCGAACGGCCGGTCAGTGTTCAGATTACGATATGGCTTTGAGATTTCTTGAACTTTTCAAAGCAGTGCTCGATTTCTCCTATAAAAGTCCACCTCCACTCTCTTCCTAAGCCATCTAGGAACGTGGGGAGCAAGGAGATCAAGACCTAGGAGGCTTCCTAGCATCTTACAACTACTTTTTCTTTCTTTTCTTAGCTCTAGTTTTAGTTTTGTTATGCTTTTTTTTAGTTAACTCTTGGCTAGAGCTAAGAGGTGAAGTTTGTAGTTAGTTCTAATGCCTAATTCATTTATACAAGTACCCTTTACTTAATTTTGGAATTTGGAGTTCTAGTTTAAATAAAGTTTGGATTTTTAGAAGTTTTGTGAGAGTGTGTACTCCGGACATGAGTTCCATGTAATTCTCTGAGATTTCCATGATTAGTTTATTAGATTTGAATTATAGTAACCTTGGAGCAAGCCATGATCTCTTGGTATTGCTGTTACTTCAAAGGTTACAAGTTCAGGTTCTATGTGCTTTATTAGAACCAGAAATCCGATTTCCAAATTTCAGTGGGACTGTTTGAGTTGAATCCTATATCTTCCAATTAAATGAGAGATATGACTTTGATTCTAATTGTGTTTGTGCTTGGATGAATTGATTGGTATTGGACTACTACAAGTGAATCCTTGATACTCTAGTTCTTCTCAATTATCAAATTTTCCTGTTTTCCTGTTTTTACTTAATTTTTAAAAACTGAATTTCCTAACTTCTAGATTCTAGTTATTAGAATAGTTTGAATTGTTTACCTCTTTCCCTGTGGATCAACCTCGGTCTCACCAAGTTATTACTAATCACAGCCTTGCACTTAAGGCGAGCGAACAAGTTTTTGGCGCCACTGTCGGGGATTAGGTTAAACGGTTCTAATTGTTTTATTAGCTATAGAGTAGTATTAGTTAGGTAGGATTTTCAGTTTTTCTAGGAATAACTTTTCTGATTTTTTTAGATTACTAACATTATTTTTCTGTTTTGTAGGAACTTGTCCCTGACACAATTCATGTAATATCTGTAAATTTTAAATGAATTAAAAACTTTTACAAGAAGCTTTTGTTCTAAATAATAAAATTGTAAAGTGTGAAGTATGTAAAACTTGTTTGATGAAATTACTACTTGAGTAAATAATAAAATAATAATAATAATAATAATAATTTTTCTAAGTCATCATACGATCATATACCTTAGTAATTCGTTGAATTAGTTATAAATCAAATCTGAACCATAGAATATTAAATTTTGAAGTACAAAACGTAATGGTGTAGTTTAATAGACCGAAATCCAACTATAAATCATTCAATCATAGTCATTCTAATCATAATTTGATCACTATGGCTCACTATTAGAACTACTTCTAATTCTAAGTCGATAATACTAAAGATTAACCACAAATGAATCATTTTGACCATTGAAGTTTCAATCAGAATTCGATTAGATCGTTAAACTAAATCTTAATAAACCAACCAATGGTGATGGGCAACCCTTGTGATTTATCTTAAATTGTACATGTTTGGCTCACGAAACTTTTCATATCTTTCCAATATAATATTTTGATCGTTCATGTGAAATATTACTTTTAGATCAGTTCCCAGAATCGTTAAATTGAATAATGGTGATTTAAGGAGTTGTGGACCACCGATCAAGGTGAAACAGTTTATGGACACCTAAGATAGTATACTTGAACTTTGTGTTGGACCATATTCCATCGTAGGGTCCTAGATTGACCCATATCAGTTGAGATGTACCAAACCTTAGTGAGATGCGACGTACCGATTTATATATGATTAGTTACCTAGAATAGAATGAAAGGAATTCTTATAATGATTCTGAACCGTCTATCTTTTCGACTAATCATCAGAATGTATCTGAACTTAGGGACCTTAACCTATGTATGAGGACCTACAACCCTATGATCTTGGAATTCTAAAATTTAATATTTTTACCATCCATCATGTACTTGAACTATTGTCCTAATTTGGTTAGAGATTTGGAAAATTAACGGTTCATTAGGTAATCCACGTTAGCCCCAACTTGACGTACGGACCAATCAGATCAATGATCAGCGGTTGCAATGTAATCATGCTCCAAATTGTATGTTTTAGCCTTCTTAGAATCCTCCAGTGATTTAAATGCATGACAAGTTAGAGTGTGGAGTTTACCATCATTTAGAGTCGCTTTGATCATATTAAGTATGGTGAGTGGACCCTTCTCAATTCCATCAAAACCCTTGTGCCCTTATGTCTTTGTAATGTCATCCTAAGGATAGGTTCCAACCATAGGATCCAAGCCTAAAAAGTGACCTATTATGACCAAGGTAGCCTGTACAGTCCATTCTAGTGATCAGCATGTAGTTAACTATGTATGCATAATCCTTAGCCGTTCGATTTGGGAATCATGGCCAGAGTTGTTATTGATGTCCTTAACATGTTAGACGTCCCTGATCATTGGAGAGATCCCTATCATGGTCATGATGGAATGAAACGACGTATACTACAAAGTTGCGAGTATATCTAAGCTTAGATGCTTGTATAACCAATCTTCGAAGAAAACCTCTTTCATTCCTCTTTAAGAGAGCTTATGCCATATCATACCAGAGAAATCCCTAACCCTAATTGGCCGTCATATCCTTTCCATTCATCAGTTAGGTCCTGACAATCATAGCCATTGGTAGAAGAAGAGTTTGTTGATCCTGTCCATAGAAGTGAAGGCGAGGGTGATCGTGTGGCCGCATTGAGCAGTTGTGCTCGTGAGATCGCAATCGTAGGTAGATGTTCGTCATTTTAATCATAAGAAGCTAGATTTATCGTTGATCCGGTGAGTTGGGATACTAACCCCATTCTCACTTATGTTTTAGCCAATTTTTTTTGTAGATTCATGATTAAATAAAATTATAGATTCTTGATTGGATATGTATGTAAATCCATGATTAGATATGTGGATCCGAATGTATATGAATGTCTCTGATGATATATACCTCTGTTTGATTGGCCTATGTTAATTTGACTATCACATGCTTAACATAAGAACAAATGCTAATCAGGAACTTGTTTGATGGTTGAGATTACTTTTGTATAAAGCCCACTTTTGTAAGTGTTTGTTCCCATGTAAGCCATGCGTGCATGTTAATACCATTGATCATCATGTAAATCGTGCATAGAGAATGCATGTGTATGGTGAGGTGTCCTTACGGGATTGAGTTTGGGTAGGGGCATGTGAGATAGTCCTTGCCTAGGGGGTTATCTTTAGAATTATTGTACCTGGTTTGTGTACACACCTATTTATAGAGCTAGGGAACCCGAGCCCTTGCCTCTGTACCTATGTGTGGGACACTTGAGGAATTATGAGAGCGCATATTTGTCGAGCACGGGTGGTTGCATGCCGTATGGTTGAGTTATTGGGATGTTTTCTCATCCATCCAACTTATGGGCTATGTGGCTATACATATCTATCAAGAGTGGGTTAGCGCATCCTGTGTGATTAAATTACGAAGATGGGAACTCAGGTCTCTTATTTATGGGATAGTGGGTCTACATATAATTGCAGAGAGCAGGTCTGGGAGCATCCTGTATGCCGAATTACGAGTGATGTGGGTCTGAGTCTTTGATTCATATGTAGATCTTGAGAGAAGTTGATGTGCTTGTGGTATGTGAGTATGAACTTTGAGTTATGATGATCAGTGTGTCTTGGATGTGTACTTGTCCTGTGACGAGTCCTTGTGTCAGCATCATGGTTTGTTGGAGAATGTGTGAGCATTGAGTGTTTGAACATCCATATGTTATTCGATGTGAATTTATCTGTTTTAATTGTGTTATTCTATACCGTTCATTTAATTGCTATACCTGGAACTGTGGTGGAGTTGTATCATTTCACTGGGCATAGTTTTGTTCACCCTTCTTAGGGAACTGTAGGTGTTGAAGGTGATGACTAGATTGTCGGAGAAGGACTACCAGTGACAGAAATGACGACGTTACAGGAAGAGAACGTTGGTGTAGTTGAGGAAGAAGAATTCATTTTCTTTCGATTTATTCTAAATAGGGTAGTTAGTAGATAGTACAATTCAGTTTGAGTGATTATGAGTTGAACTAACAGATTTTATTATGTGGACGCTTGTGATTGATTTGATTTATAAATCTTTAAAGATGATAATGATGTTATTTTTTAACGTTGATTATATTTTTGCTATATTATCACACTAGGAATCCATCCTCGGGTTATTTATTCGGGTGTCGGATTTCGGGTCGTGACAATTCATCTTCACGGGTAACATCTCCCCATCTCCTTTCTTTTTATTTCTTTTTTTTAAGATATGTTAGGTTTCCACTTCATAAAAGTTTCATTATGCATGATTGGACGAGTGGAGCGTATAATTATCTTTTGGAGGATGAGATATCGGATCATGGGATCCAAAATCATTGTAATCAGAACCCCTCCATGTATGAGTATTTTTCTGAGATTCAATCAACCTCTATTACTCCCCAACATAGAACGCTGTGTGATTACTATAATGAAAACAATATTCATGATTAGACACGATGTAAGACAATGGGGGAGTATAGGAATGAAGCTAAGACATATAATGATCAACCGGGTAAAACACTTCGTGAATATTGGACTGAAAATAATGTATGTAGTGTTTCACCGTGTATGGTAGGAGGTTTACATTAACATAAGGAACGGGTGCATAATGTTTAGCTAGTTAAGACATTGCGTGATCACTTGTATGGATATTCCTATTAACCATCATATAATTCTTCATCCTAAAATTTGTATGGTTTTAATTGGGAGAGTCATCATTCTCCTTGTTCAAGGGAAGAATCAATTATAACTTATGACAATCATCCTAAAATGTCTCATTCCTCCTATGAGCTTGATTATACAAAAATCCTTGAGGATGTACGAAATGAGTATATAGAGGAGCAATCAAATCAAAGCTACTCACCATCTGTGAAGACGTTGAGCCCGAAAGTAGGGGCATCTAATCAATCCCCTCTAATGAGGAGGATGGGGCTATCCAAGTCTCAACTTCTCCGGATATAATGACTACATTTCTAGAGGAGATTGATCTCGATGATCTCAATGTCATCATCGATTATGGTGATTCCACTATCTCCTTTAAATGTCTTGACCTTAATGACGAAGAGATTTCAATGAAAGTTGACGAACCCGAGGAATCTATAAAATTTGAAAGCAATAGTGGGGTTGCCTACAATGAGGGTTTTGTGAATGCTTATGAGTCTATTATTTCTTTTTCTCAAGGGTAGAATGTTTATGAGTCTTTAGAGGATATGCACGCTAGAGAGTTAGCCGAAGTTAACTTTTTTGAGTCGTTCCACCAACATAACATGCCAAACCTTAATGTGGAAGACCCCCATTAGGTTGAAAATTTGTTTCTTTGGATGATGGGGTGACACAATCTGAAATTTTAAATGATCAACAAATTCTAGATGATGTGCTTACCACTAAACCCGAAGAACTTTCTTTGGAAGACATCCTCTTTATAGAGGAGGAATTCCTTACAATTGAAACAAAATTTCTTCAATCATAAGGGAGGAAGAGGACACTTCATCCGACTATTTCGATTTCCTAGATGAATGGCTCACTTCGATGATCATGAGATGAGATGATTACGGAGTTGGATATTTTGTTAGATATGGTGTCGGTGCTTGAAGAAAACCATTCCACTGATTTAAACTTATCACCATTACTTGTGGAAGCACCATACAATTCTGAAACTGTAGAGGAGACAACTTTAATTGAAGAATAATTGATGAATGTCTCTCCACCACCACGGGCTCTTCAGCCCATTGATAATTCTGATTGGGAGGACCCGTTTCTAACAAATCATTACCAAGTCCAGAATTTGAGGAGATATCTTTTTGCTGCTCTTATCTCCTCCTTTCATGCATGTGGTGCACATTGTGATTGGACTTTAATGAAGGAAAGCACCCATGTCTATTGTCGAGCATGACTTTAGATGGTCCTTATGAGAAATTTGTTGAAATTCATGAAGATCCTGCTCAAATTTGATCATGTAGTCGATCAGACTAATAAAGGTTAGGTAGAGTAGGTAGGTTAGGTTTATTTTTTCTCATTTAGGATTGAATAAGTCTTATGGAGATATGGAGAGAGCTAGACTTGATCAACTTGCTGCTTCAAGTACTCTCGTTCTCACTCTCTTTTATTCTATTTCATTGCTCTCATGTCTTGCTTATTGCATATATTTTTACATTGAGGACAATGTAAGATTTTGGTTAGGAGGTGAGATTCCTAGATAAATCTATACTAGTTTTTTATGACATTTCGAGCAAATTATGTAGAAAATTTTCAATTTTTCTTAATTCAAAACTCTTTTGAAAAACTTTGTTTCTATGCACTTGGGATAATATGATTATGAAAGGAAGAGAGATGAAGTGATATGATTTTGAAATCCTTGAATTATCTTAAATATAATAGTTTTCTATATGAATTCCCCCTATTGATATGATCGATAGAAAATTTGAACACTTTTTAGTCTAGATTACATTACACGATTCTCATGATTGAATGGATTTTGTAGATTTGTAGACCGACAAGACTAAGATTTAAGTGTTGAGGAACCAAGCCGGGGAACTTTGTCCATCACGTTCAGGAAATAAGAAGTGAAGAATGTTAAAGATATGGATTTCTAAAAATCCTATCTCATTGTTTAAAGTGAAAAGAAAAAGAAAGAAATGAATGATTATTTGTTGACAATATGTTGAATTCCGAAAAGGGCTATCTATCACCAACCAGGGGAAGGTCCACTCGTAACCTAAGCTGGAAATGATAAGTAGTGTGGAAGTCGTCGAAGGAACGGTAAGGTAAATTCTTGTCATAGGCATGTGGTTGATCTGTACACTTTTAAATCTTTAGTTTCGCTAATCTATGAAGAAGGTAATCCTAAAAATTTATGAGATGAACATTCACTATGCACGCTAGACCGCACTTGTTCGGATTCTTCTATTTATCAATCAATTAGTGGGGATTCTATGTGAAACACTCATTATGTTTAGGGAGTTTAAGATTTCAACTTCTTTCACTAATTTTCTCTGAATTTTGCATTTGTATGTCTTGAAGTTTATAGAAGTATAGTTTCAAAGAGAGAGAGAGAGAGAGAGAGAGAGAGAGAGAGAGAGAGTTGAGTTTTGGAGAATTGATTTGTTTCACACTTGTTTTGCTTCGGACTAGCAAAATGCTGGTTGGGGTGTGTGTTGAGCTCTAAATTGTGCATAATCTAACCCTAATTCATCACACATTATGCATGATTTATAGTGTTAAAAACTCATCTTATGCATGTGTTTGTGTTTGTAGAAATGAGAGAGAGACCTTGTGAATTCAATGCCAAAAGACTGCTTTAGAACACCCTGAAGATCAAAGGAAGAAAGGCCAAGAATGGAAGAAAGAAGCCATGGAAAATGGAATTGAAAAATAAAGAAAAACCTTGAAGAAATCATGTTAAAAGACCTGAAAGTGTCCAGAAAAATCAAAGTGTAGAGCTACAAGGCCAAAAAAGTAAAGTGCAAAAAATAGCCCTGCTGTTACACCTTTTGTCGGCTGGTGGCCAGATCCGGCCTGTCGGCCATGAGGCCAGACAGGTCGAATTTTTAGGCTTTTTGAGTTGAACTCGCTGGACTATTTTTACCAGGTCCAGTCGGCCAGCAGACAGGTCACCTGGTGTCTAGATGGCTCCTATTGCTGCTGTGCAAGGTCCGACCGGCCAGTCAGTGTCCAAATTACGATATGACTCTGTGATTTCTCGAAATTTTCAAAGCGGTGCTCGATTTATCCTATAAAATGCCATCTCCACTCTCTTCCTAAGCCATCTAGAAACGTGGGGTGCAAAGAGATTAAGACCTAGGAGGCTTCCTAGGCTCTTACAACTATTTTTTCTTTCTTTTCTTAATTCTATTTTTGGTTTTGTTATACTTTCTTTTAGTTAACTCTTAACTAGAGTTAAGAGGTGAAGTTTGCAGTTAGTTCTAGTGCCTAATTCGTTTATACAAGTACCCTTTACTTAATTTGAATTTTGAAGTTCTAGTTTAAATAAAGTTTGAATTTTTAGAAGTTTTGTGAGAGTTTGTGTACTCCAGACATGAGTTCCTTGCAATTCTCTAAGATTGCCATGATTGGTTTATTATGTTTGAATTGTAGTAACCCTGAAGCAAACCATGATCTCCTGATATGGCTGTTACTTTGAAGGCTATAAGTTCCAGTTCTATGTGCTTCATTAGAATTAGAAATCTAATTTTCAGATTTGAGTGGGACTGTTTGTGTTGAATGTTATATCTTCCAATAAGTGGATCCTTGATGCTTTAGTTCTTCTCAATTATCAGATTTTCCTGTTTTAATGTTTAAAAACTGAATTTCCTAACTTCTAAATTCTAGTTGTTAGAATAGTTTGAATTGTTTACCTCTTTTCCTGTGGATTGACCTAGGTCTCACCGAGTTATTACTACATTGCAGCCTTGCACTTGAGGCGAGTGAACAAGTTACTTAGTTTACTATTTTCCACGTAGTTTCTAAAACTTTGTTTTTCTGAACCTTCTAAGTTGAAGTTATTTGAATAGTTTGAATTCGTTTACCTTTTTCCCTGTGGATCGACCTTGGTCTCACTGAGTTATTACACCATCACAGCCTTGCACTTGAGGCGAGCAAACAAGTTATTTTTAGACATTATCACTCGAGTAGGTGTTAGGGTTTTGGACATTGATTTGTGGGGCGTTGTTCACTCGCCTCAAGTGCAAGGCTACGATGTAGTAATAATTCGGTGAAGATCGAGATCGTCCTCGGGGATTATTTAGAATTTCACAAAACTACTTCGAATATTCTCTAATTGAGATCAAACTAAACAGATTTTAGTATTTGATTGTGGAGAAGTAATCTTAAACCAAAAGTGATTGTAATTAATAAAAGAGCACTTGGGGTTCAAGGATCCACTTGTAGTAATCCTTGATGCATAATTCACTATGGTTTCTGTTGAGCTCCCATTTTGTACATATCGCATTATATGCATGGTTTGCGTGCTTAAAAGACCCATCTTGTAAGACCTGTACCCTTATTTGCCCTCCGTACGCTTAATTTCCGATGCCGGTACGTCCTGAATGGACCAGATTAGAGAGCCTTGATCGCGACCCTATTTTAGTACCGCATCAACCCAAGACCTATGCCCCGGCGACCGTGTAGGTGCTGCGATTCCAACGCCGCACGGTACACCCCATTGCGATACCCGGTGTGAAAGTTATGATCAATCGCATAATCCGAGGTGGGCCGCGCAACGTGCATGTGGCGTGGGCCCCACTTGCACAAATCCCAAGATCATGTCAAATCAATCAAATCCATCACCATCACCTCACCCATACCCCTCTCATTACCCCTACTCTACACACCCCATACCCCCCATCCCTCTCTCACCTTTCAAAGTCAACTCTACCCATACCCCCATACCCCTCTCCCATGCTAGCCATCATCACCCCCCATGATTCCTTCTCTCTCTCTCTCCCCCCCCCATACAAGTGCATACGTAGGGGGAGAGGAGGCCTTCTCACTTCCCATATTTGCTAGAGGAGAGAGAGAAAGGAGAGAGAGAGAAAGAGATTTGAGAAAAGAGAGAGATTTGGAGGGAGATTTAGGTTTGAGGAGGAGATCCAAGCTTGGAGGGCCCCAACCATCATTCGGACCGTTCAGATCGTCTGATCGTCAACCCGATCCAATCCAACCGTCCAACCATCCATCAAGGTGAGTGCAAGGGACATAAACCCCTCATTTTCTTAAATTACTTTCTTTTTCTTTGTTTTCTTTTGGGCCCACCTCGTGGTGGACAGTTAGATGAATGGACTGGATCATCCATGAATGGGCCCACCTACCTGAAATAAAATAATAATAATAATAATAATAGTAATATTAAAAAAAAAACCACTAGACGCTGGATGTTCTCAGCGTCACTGACGCTGGAACTGTCCAGCGTTCAAGCTTCCCAACCAAAGGAGTGGGGTCCCCACTCGTGGAACCCACCTTCATGTATAAGTTTGATCCACACCGTCCATCTGTTTCTCCAGCCCATTTTAGGGCTAGACGCCAAAAATGAAGAAGATCCAGATCTCAGGTGGACCACACCATAGAAAACAGTGGATGCCCACTGTCCAAGCTTCTTAGGCCCAACGTGATGTTTGTAGGCTAAATCACCTGCCCAATATTGGGCTTGCTGGGTCCCCAATGAGCTGGGGAAAATGATGAAGGGGGTGGATCGTCCCTAAGTGGGCCCCACTTGATGTAAACTAAAAAAAAAAGAAAAAAAAGAAAAGGAAAGAAGGACTGGACGCTGGACGTCCTCAGCGTCAGAGATGCTGGGACGGTCCAACGTCAGAGACGACCTGGACGGTGAGTGGGGTCCCCACTCGTGGGACCCACCTTGATGTGTGTGTTGAATCCACACCGTCCATCATTTTTCCTAGATCATTTTAGGGCTAGGGCCCAAATATGAAGCTGATCCAAATCTTCAATGGACCGCATCGCATAAAACAGTGGAAACAATGATTTCTACAGTTAGAAATCCTTTGGCCCACCTTAATGTTCTAGACCGATTTACATGCCTAATATTGGGCTCATTGGGCCTAAAATGAGATGGCCCAGCTGATATATGGAGTGGATCACCCTTATGTGGGCCCCACTCGATGAAAAGCATGGAAAAAAAAAAGAAAAGAAGAAGAAAAAGGAAAGAAGAGGCAGAGTTGCCTCTGACGCGGGGAGTACCAGCGTCCAGGACGCTGGCTCGTGCCAGCTGGTGGCCCACTTGTGGGTCCCACCATGATGCATGTGTTGTATCCACACCGTCCATCCATTTGGGGAGATCATTTTAGGGCATGATCCCAAGAATGAGTCAGATCCAAGTCTCAAGGGGGCCCCACCACAGAAAACAGTAGGGACAGCGGCCCTACTGTTGAAACCTTCTTATGGCCCACCATGATGTTTATTTGAGATCCAACCTGTTCATAAGTTCACACATGCAGGGGAGAAGGGAAAACAAAAATATCAGCTTGATTGGGAACTTCTGTGGGCCCCGCTTGTAAGAAAATAAAAAAATAAAAATAATAATAAAAAAAGGGGCAGCTGGACAGACAGCGTCCAGGGGACGCTACTGCCCAGTAGCCTTGTGGGCGTCACCATGGGCCCCATTCGTTGGGCCCACCTAGAATGTGTGTGCCTTATCTATTCCCTCCATATGTTTTTCCAGCTCATCTTAGTGGCTGAGCCCAAAATTTAAGCATATCCAAATGGCAAGTGGGCCATGCCACAGAACAACAGTGGAGATAATGATCCCCACCATTGAAACCTTCCCCGTCCTACAATGATGTTTATTTGTCACCCTAACCTATTCATAAGTGGCTGGGCCCAAAATTTAAGCATATCCTAATGTCAAGTGGACCATGCCACAGTGGGGATAATGATTTCCAACGTTGAAACCTTTTCAGGTTCTACATTGATGTTTATTTGCCATCCAATCTGTTCATAAGATCACATGGATATGGATGAAGGAGAAAACACAAATATTTGCTTGATTCAAAACTTATTGGGACCAGATGGGTACCACGCTGCCCAGCAGGTGGCCCACCCTATGGGTCCCAATGTGATGTATCTATTAGCTCCACCATGATGTATCTGTTTTATTCATGCTGCCTATCTATTTTTTCATATTATTTTAGATACGGCCCCAACAATGAGGCAAATTCAGATGCTAGATGGACCACACCCGTAGGGAATAGTGGTCATTGATGCCCACCATGGTTCCTTCTTTGATATATATGATTTATCCATGCCGTACACATATTTTGTCGACCTACCTTGTATATGCAGGCCCAAGTATGGGGCTGATGTGGTCTCAAGTGGGCTATGCCACGAAGACTTTTACATTTCCAATGGGATCCACAGTTCGGGTCCCACTCTCTATATATATATTGGGCCTTTTAAGGTCAATGTTACATGATACGTTTGGTAACATGCTAGTATGATTAGCTTGATATATCACACTGATAACATGCTTGTATAATGAATATCATGCTCATTCATATGCCCATACGCATCATTTGTATGCCTGTTATGGATCATGATTAACCATAGCATATGCTAGTTGGCTTGTTATACTTAGGGGACCCGTGTGAGACAGGGTCGCCCCACATGATTGCGCAGTATGCGTAAGTTTGGTGCATGATTTGGATTGTATGACTCATGCATTTCGCATTATGTATGTCACGATCGCTTTCACACCCTAGCAGCATCGGGGTGGTGGCCACCATAGTCACATCATGGTTGGCAGTATTGGACACCGGAAACTTGTTCTAGTACGTGGGCGCTATGGATGTCCTTGGGTGAAAGTCCCTAAACCCTGTGGTACCAGTAGGATGCTCCAGCATCGAGACCGAGTGGATAACATGAGCGCCCGTGCACCAAATACCAGTAGGCCGCGTCTCCCACTGTGTCGAGGTCGGTTGGAAAGGGGTGCGACCTTATCCGCCCGGGTGCAGTGGGCTGTAAGCTAGGTCGAGTCTGACCAGCTCATGGAATGGGTCCGCTATTGGCGAGCTGGGTGGGCATTGGCATACCACTGACGAGGCGGATAGTGACGTCTTTTCTACTCGCTTGGTTATGCGCGTGATGTGCGGCGGCCAGTATTAGAGTATACTAGACCTCGGTGATGTCCCAGATGAGAACTATTTTGATATGTGGATCAGTTGGGATTGACATGTTTGCATTACATCTCTAGCATGTAACACTCGGCCATGTAGGCCCTTGCATCGCATAGCCTTGGGATGGCTGATAGCATTCATGAACTTGGTAACTTAGCCCTCTACTACTTTCGCTTACTCTGATATCTGTATACTTGTCATATGCATCACACGCGCACACACGCACTCTACTGAGCTTCGTAGGAAGCTCATGCGTGTTTGTTTACACTGCAGGTACTAGGGCATATCAGCAGAATTGAGCGCGGTTCATGTACCTGATATTTTGGACTTCTGCTTCATGTTGTATTTCCCTTTCCAGCACTGTACTCAACAAACTTATTAGTGGATATTTGATGATGTTTTATGGTTTTGATTATGCTCCTGTACAAAAAAAATTTTTACGCTGGAAATCCTCCTGGTAGATCCCAGGATTGGAACCTGGCACATGAGAGCTAGGAGCCGAGAATGGGGTACTACGAAGGCTGTTGGCACCAAGGTTGGCGATCGAAAATTTAGTGAGCCCGGTTGTCGGATTTGGGGCGTGACACATCTAATGCATGTTTTATTGATGTAGGAATGAGAGAGAGACTTCACACAAATAATATTTAAAAGACCTATTTAGAAGCTCTTGGATGAAGACCCACGGTGGGCCAATGAAGGAATAAAGAAAGAGAGAAGAGATGAGAAAGAAAGAAAGAAAAAATGAAGAAACAAGGCCTAGACCGGTCTTGACCGGTCGGCCAAGAGGGCCACGACCAGTCTTGACCGGTCGGCCACCACACCAGCCCTCCTCCGAACTCTCTGTACAAAGGACCAAGTGGTCCGACCGGTCTTGACCGGTCTGCCAATAGGTCGGCCCCCCTCTTGTGCTCTCTGGACTCTCCCTGGACCTCTGCTAGACCGGTCTAGATCGGTTGGCCAACCATCTCGACCGGTTAAGACCGGTTTGGCCAACAAGTAGTTAGTGTATTTCAGCAGCTTTCCTGCAAGCTTGCTCAGCAAGCTCTGAAAATCATGCGCTGCGGGAGTCCTTATGCAATTTTGGAAGTTTCTGAGGCGGTAGAGCCTCTCTATTATAAAAGGACACCTAGGGGTGGATCTAAAGGCATCATAGAAGGCTAAGGAAGTCGTGGGAGGTGAAGGAGATCATGGTGGAGCGTCTGTAACTCCTCCAAACTCGGTTTTTCTATGTTTTTATTTAGTTTTCTTTTGTGTTTTAGTTTAACCTTTTAATGGCTGGCTAAACCTCTTAGCTAGGGCTAAGAGGTGAAGCTTTTAGTTGTTTGCAATGTTCAATTTGAATTATTTCAAGTACTTTTTGGTTTTATGAAGAACACTTCTAGTTCAAGTTTGAAATAAAGTTACTATTTTTAGTTAATCTTCTATCTCTTGTGATTGCTCTTACATGGGACGTTTGATTACTGAGATTGCTTAATGGGGGCATTGATTGATAGGATTTTGGGTTGTAGAGATCCTAGATTCATCATGATATGTTGGATGCTAGGGGATCTTACAAACTAAGTTTCTTAAGAGCTTATCTGGAACTAAACTAGAAGGGGTTTTTATCTTTTGATTTAATCTGAGCTAGATGTATGATTTTGGTTCAATAGTATTCAATTCATGTCTAATTAGTAGTGACAGCTTGAGAAGAACCTGAATGTGACTGCTTTTTTGGAAGATTGGATTGTGTGATTACACCCAATGACTAGTGATTTGAGGGACCGTGTGACCATCATGTTAGTTATAAATTGATGCTTATTTCGATTGATTGGACTCTGATCCATTGTGTTATTGCTGAATGTTTGAATTGCTTTTGAATGATTATAGTGGATCCTTGCGCCTATTATTCCTTATTTACTTCTAGTAGAAATTTAGTTTACTACCTCCTCATTACAAATTGAGCCCATCTTATAAAACTAAGAATTGTCACGATAATCAATGAAGTCTTACGAATTATTACACATCGCAGCTTGCACTTGAGGCGAGCGAACGGTTTCCCAATTACACAACTAGAATCGAAATCAAATCCTATCTAGCCAGATGATAGAGCGCTTAATTCAGCAAAACAGTCCAATTCATGTGTTGTTCATAAGCATGATTTCCTCAATTAAAGTTAGGACTTGAGCATACTCAATTGCATAGGTCAATTCTTGTTTCAATAGATTAACATCATAATCATAATAATCATCAAACCCTGTCACAAAGCTTAACTATATCATGATTTAAACTTAATTCAAATCACATGCATAAGCAACACTTAAATCAGACTTCAGAACAAAATGTAGAACTTTGGTTTAAAGTTCCCACATGAAGAACCAAGTTCTAGAGCGTCTTGAATCCGATTCCTTGGAGCGTACAGGTCTAGATCCATGCAAAGCAATTAAGAACTAAGATAATTAGTCTAAACATCCATGAGTCATCATGAGATTAAGAAAAACTACTTAGAACTTTATTCAAACTTCTATAAACCATTGTTTAATCAATAAAATCAATTCATAAAACCTTAAAACGAATTAAAACATTTAGAATCCACTACAAGCTTCACCTCTTAGCCCTAGCTAAGAGGTTTAGCTGACCATGCTTAAGGAAAACACGAAATCAACTAAGAACATGAAAGAAAACTAGAAAGCAAAATAGAAGGAGGAGTTGTAAAACTCCACAATCGTCCGTCTCCGCCTCCCACTGCAATAGATCTCTTCTAGGATAGCTTAGGAAGGATGTAGAGGTCCCCTTTTATAGCACAAATCCATCTTTCGCTTGGAATCTTCTAGAATTGCGTAACTCATTACGCAGCTTACGCAGACAGGTCCGATTGATCGAAGATTCCTTCGATTGATCGGAATGTGGTATCCAATTAATCGGAGATGTGCCGATTGATCGAAAATATGTCCAGAGAGTCGTTCATAAATCTGGTTTTTCTGGTATGTCCGATGGATGGTCTGATCGATCGGACATCCATCAGAAACTCCTCCGATTGATCGGACACCTATCGGCGATCCATCGGAACTGCTGATTTCTTCATTTTCTTCTGCTTTCTCTTCAGATCTTCTTTGTTTGATTTCTTCCTCTCCTTCTTCCTTTCCTTGACTCTTCCCCTTTGAAGTGTCCTTTAACATCCAAATGGTGAGGCCTCGCTCTTATTCCTACAACCATAGAACCATGCATTAGATAGACCTTTAAACGTATAAATTGTGCATAGTTAGTGATTAAATGGGGTTAGAATAAACACATTTAAGAGCTCAACAAAGTTGTATTGAGCTCTGAATTGTGCATATTTTAACCCTAATTCATCACACAGTATGTATGGTTTGTATGTTTAAAGACTCATCTAATGCATGCTTTTGTGATTGTAGGAATGAGAGAGAGACTTCACCAATTTGATGATAAAAGACTCTTCCAACATACATTGAAGACTATTAGAAGATGAGCCAAGAGGTGGAGAGAAGAAGCAAGGAGGAGAGAGAAGAAAGAGTGATGAAATTCAAGTGGACCAGACTGTTCGACTGGTCATGACCGGTCGGCCAAATGCCCACAATCGGTCATGACCAGTCAGATTTCCTTACTAGAGGGGTGCTAGACCTTGCTGGACCAAATAACACAGGTCTGACCGGTCGTGCACAGTGGGGTTTAAAAGTTGTTAAAGTCGTTGTAAAGAGCACGACCGGTCAGCCACCGCCCAGAGTGTGTAAACCCTTCGTAAAATCCAGAACTTTCCAAGATAGTGGTGACAGTTTGCTATAAAAGAACACCTCTACACTCGTCTAAAATAATCCTAGAAGAGTTTTATAATCGTTGGAGGTGGAGAGGATCATCATGGAGCGTCTACAACTCCTCCGACTAGGATTTTTCTAGTTTTCTTATGCTTTTTAGTAGTTTTTTGTTGATTTTAGTTCAAGTATGACAATGCTCGACTAAAACCTCTTAGCTAGGGCTAAGAGGTGAAGCTTGTAGTTAGTTTTGATGTTCGATTTGTTTATTCAAGTACTCTTACTTTAATTCTGAATTTTTAAGTTTGAATAAAGTTGGTATTTTTAGATGATTTTTAAGAGTTTGTGTACTCCGGACACAAGTTCCTTGCAAATCTTTGGGGATGATCATATTAGTTTGATGAGATTTGAATTGTAGTAACCCTGGAGCATGCCATGAACTCTTAGTATGGTTGTTACTTCAAAGGCTATAAGTTCATCTCTTCCGTGCTTTATTAGAACTAGAAGTTCTGATTCCCAAATTAAGTTGGACTGTGTGCGTTGAATACAATATCTTCTAATTAGATGAGAGATAAGACTTTAATTCTAATTGTGTTTGTGCTTGGATGAATAGATTGGCATTGAGCTACTACAAGTGGAACCTTGGTGCTCTAGTTTCCTCTTTGATTCTCAAATTTCCTCTATTTAAGTTTCTGTTTTCATCTTAGTTCTAAAATCTGAATTTCCTAAACTTTACATTCAAGTTATTGGGAAGTTAGAATCGTTTTACACTTTTCCCTATGGATCGACCTCGGTATCACTGAGTTATTACTACATCGCAACCTTACACTTGAGGCGAGCGAATAGGTTTTTGGCGCCGTTGCTGGAAACGTTGTTTAAACGGTTCTAATTTTCTAGTAGTCCTAGTTAGGTAGAATTTTCAAGTTTTTCTAGAATTAGGTTTTATTTTTTATTTTTCTAGAACTAACATTGTTTCTCTTGTTTGTTTTATAAGAAGTCTAGTTCAAGCTTCAATTGGTAACATCTTTCTAACTTAGAACTTCTTTTAATTTAGTTTTTCAGATTTTTTTTTATAGTTTCCATTAGGAATTAGGTTTTAGTTTTAGATTGTGTTTCCGTGGTTTATGTCCCGTTGGTAATGTGACCACACAAACCGTCTCCAAACCGAATGTGGGTTAGTTGAGCCACTTTCTGTTAAAAAATGTGTTATAAAATATCTGAAAATTTGTGAAAGTTCAGGGAGTATGGATTAAACACCCGTAAGGAATCCTCCCCCTCCTACTCCAACCATAAATGCAAATCAAGAGGGAGTAGGACAAAATGAGGTGTACAATTTCCCTTCAATGAGAGCATTACGGGATTACCTACAACCGGCCCGTGCTACTACACCTTCATGCATGGTTTTTCCAACCAATGCCGGAACAATTGATTTTAAGCCAGGGAGTGATTCAATTCCTACCAAAGTTTCATGGGCTAGATTTCAAAAGCCCATACTTACATTTAAAGGAATTCGATGAGGTGGTAGCCACTTTGCAATATAATAATATGACGAAGGATGTAATTAAATTGAGGCTATTCCTTTTCTCTTTGAAAGAAAGAGTCGAAACATGGCTTCACTCTCTAAAATTGAGGTCGATTGGGACATGGACTAAGATGACTCGGGAGTTTTTTAAAAAATTCTTCCCAGCTCATAAAACGAACACCCTTCGACATGCAATAATGAATTTCTCAGTCAAAGAGGGTGAAACTTTCTTCCAAAGCTGAGAGAGATACAAAGACCTCCTACTCACATGTCCACATCATGGCTACGAGATTTGGCAAATCATAAGCTTATTCTATGAAGGATTGAACTCAAATATTCGTCAATTCGTAGAGATGATGTGCAACGGTGAGTTTATGAGCAAAGATCCGGAGGATGCATGGAGTTACTTGGACATGTTGGCCGAGAATGCCCAATCATGAGATACCTTGGACAAATCTAGTAACCTCAGGCCTCCTCAACATCCTTAAGGAAGATAATGATGTTAATGCAAAGATAGCTAGCCTCACAAGGAAGATAGAGGACATGGAGCTTAGTAAGAGTGGAGTCTCAAAGTCCACTGAAGCTATTGAGAACGTATATGGAATTTGTGCCGCCAATGTACACTCTACTTAGGATTGTCCTACAATTCCTGGATTTCAAGAGGTGTTACAAGAGTAAGCAAATGCCGCATACGGGTATCAACGACCTTTCAATGGACCGGTAGGTAACACATACAACTCTACTTGGAGGAACCATTCAAATTTCTGTTGTAGAAATTGTCCCACGACCAATCTTACCAACCCTCAAAGAGGGCCACCCATGCAAAATGTAGTACCAAGCATAGCCCCACCTCAAATCTCCATGGAGGACACCTTAAAGGCATTTATGCAAGGGCAAACACAAATAAACCAAATGAATCAGCGAATGTTCCAAGAGCTTAAAGTTTCGGTTGATGAGATCAAGGGATGCTTGAATGCTAGGGAAGGGACCTTTCCGGCCCAACCTCAACCCAATCCTAAATAAACATATGAAATTAACGCCCCTAATCTCCCCAACCAACATGTGGAGTAAGATAAATCTATCACCACTCTTAGAAGTGGTAAACAAATCGACAAATCTGTTCCAGTGAAGGCCGCCTAATAATCCGGTAATTTCTGAGAATGAGGATGAATCTAGCACAGCCCCACAAGAAAATGAACGCTTTTACGAGCCCATGGCACCATTCCCTTCGAGATTGGTTGTTCGCAAACCTTTCCCAAACTGTCATGCCATCAAACAAATTCCCTCCTATGCCAAGTTCCTAAAGGACTTATGCACAACCAAACGTAAATATAATGTGTAACAAAAGACCTTTTTGAATGAGCAAGTGAGTGTCATTCTCACCCAAAAGACCCCCCCAAAATATAAGGATCCCGGTAATCCCATGATCTCATGCATCATTGGAGACTACCGGATTGAGCGAGCTTTGCTAGATTTGGGGGCAAGCATAAATTTAATCATGTACTCGGTATATGAGCAATTGGGTCTTGGTGAATTAAAACCCACCAAAACCACATTGCAACTCGCTGATAGATCCATCCGTGTATCGAGAGGGATGGTTGAGGATGTTCTCGTCCAAGTCGACAAATTTTACTACCCGATAGACTTTATCGTCTTGGACACACAACATGTCATTGATACTAGCACTCAAATACCGGTTATATTGGGCTGTCCATTCTTGGCTACATCAAACGCAATCATAAATTGCCAGAATGGAGTGATGCAATTGTCCTTTGGGAACATGACCTTGGAGGTGAATGTGTTCCACATGTGCAAAAGGCAAAGAAATGAGGAAGATGATGAGCTCTTCCAGGTGAACATGCTTGCATCTTTTGAAGAAGATGAGCTCCTTCAACTTAAACCACTCGAGAACTTAAAGACATGCTTGGCACATTTTGAGGATTCCAATGATCCAATCTTAAGTGAACTTGTGCAAGCATTGAGTAATGAGAAACTGATAGTTGATACTAGCCAATGGAGGCCTCACTTTGAAAAATTGCCACCAACCACATCAAAGCCTTTATCATCTAATATCCAACCGCCGAAGCTTGACCTAAAACCTATTGTCGTTTGAGCTAAAATATGTCTATTTAGGTCAAGAGGAGACATTCTCGATTGTCATAGCCTCCCACCTAAGAAAAGATCAAGAGCTCAAGTTAATTGAGTTACTCAAGAACATAGGGGAGCCATAGGATGGACCATATCAAACCTCAAGGGAATTGACCCTACGGTTTGTACTCACCGCATCCACCTCGAAGAAAGTGCAAAGACGACTAGACAACCTCAAAGACAGCTAAATCCAAATATGATGGAGGTTCTCAAAGCCGAGGTGCTTAAGCTATTAGATGTGGGTATCATCTACCCCATCTTGCATTGGTGAGTCCTACCCAATTTGTCCCTAAGAAGTCCGGTATCACCATCATATAAAACGCCAACAACGAGCTTATACCTAGAGTTACTACCGGTTGGCGTACATGCATAGATTATCGAAAGCTAAACATAGTCACTAGGAAAGACCATCTTCCTCTCCCATTCATGAACCAAAATTTGAAGAGGTTAGCAGGCAATTCCTATTATTGCTTCCTCGATGGTTATTCCGGATACAACCAAATTGAGATAGCCCCAGAAGACCAAGAGAAAACCACCTTTATATGCCCGTTTGGCACCTTCGCCTACCGAAGGATGCCATTCGGACTATGTAATGCGGCCGCTACATTCCAATGATTCATGTTGAGTATTTTTTCTAACATGGTAGGTGAGTTTCTCAAAGTTTTCATGGATGATTTCTCAGTTTTTTTGTTGTACGTTCAATGTGTCTGTTCGCTTGCCTCAAGTGCAAGGCTGCGCTGTAGTAATAATTCTCGATAAAACTGAGGTCGATCCACAGGGAAAGAGGTAAACAATTTAAACTATCCTAATGACTAGAATTTAAAAGGGTTTATGAAATCAATTTTAAACATAAAATAGGAAAAATCTAAGAATTAAGAAGAACTAGAGCATCAAGGATCCACTTGTAGTAGTCCAATGCCATCTATTCATCTAAGCACAACACAATTATAATCAAAGTTCTATCTCTCATCTAATTGGAGGATATAACATTTAAGCACAAACAGTCCCACTTAAATCTGGAAATCAGATTTCTAGTTCTAATGAAGTATATAGAACTTGAACTTGTAGCCTTCGAAGTAACAGTCATGCCAAGAGACTATGACATGCTCTAGGGTTACTACAATTCGAATCTAAACAAACCCATCATGAAAATCTCAGAGAATTGCAAGGAACTCATGTCCGGAGTACACAAACTCTTATAATTCATAAAAAAAAATCAAAGCTTTATTCAAACCAGAAGTTCAAAATCCAAAGTTAAAGGAGTACTAGAACTAATGAATTAAGCATTGAAACTAACTACAAATTTCACCTCTAGCTCTAGTTAAGAGGTTAACTAAGAAAAAACATATTAAAACTAGAACTAGAACTAAGAAAATGAAGAAAAACTAGTTGTATGAGGCTAGAAAGCTTCTTAGAACTTGAACTCTTTGCTCCCCACGTCCTCGACTTCCTTAGAAGAGAAGAGAGCTCTCATATTTATAATGTAGCAAGAGGACAACAACATACTAGATTTTGTTTCGCTTGGTACGGCTTAACCAATGATCGGATTGCCTTCAAATTTGATTTGTAGCTTTCTTGGAACTTGATCCTCCTCATAAATAGTTTAAATTTTCAAGATATCTTCTGAATGGGCTCACCAATCTATCAGCAACCGCCTCTCAAAATCGCACAATTCGGGTACCTCCAGAATCAGTCATCTTGCTTTCAACGCTACATAGTGTACATAGGTCAGATTTGTCTAAAATTTTGAACATTAGTAGAAACCTTCCTTCTCTAGATGATAGACAGCTTATAGACAGCTTAGATTGTTCAAATAAATTCTAGAATTGGGTCAAAAAATTAGAAAACTTAAATCTTTTTATTAAACTGTGCAGTTGGAATCTTTCTGGATGGTCTATCTTTCTTCAACCGGTACGATCAAACCACACATCGTTTTGACCTGAAACTTTGTGGTTATTCATATATAGATGTGGTCTAGAAGATGGTCATATTAGATTCTTCATATCATCAATGATGGGCCACCTGGACCATTCCAGAGTTGAGCAGTGGAAACGTTCTGGATAGTTCATATTGTTTTGGCCGCCACAATCAATCTGTAGCTCCGATCGACACGAAACCACTTGCTAGTTTTTTTCAGCGTTAAGATAATCTTCAATATGAATGGATTGGATTTGAAATAATCATCAAGATGGGCCCTATGAACTGGGTTGAAAATCCCAAAACGGGAACATCCTTGCTATTTGAAATTCGAAAATAGAAAGTGCATGGCCGACCAGGCATGACCGGTCGGTTTGGCCTTGCAATTGGTCCAGCAACCTCTTTGCCGATCGGTCTTGACTGGTCGGGCCACTATGTTGGTCCATTTTCTTCATCTCTTGTCTTCCTTTCTCTTAGTTTCTCCACTCCACCTCTTGTCTTTCTTCTCTTATTCTTCAATGATGTTTAGAAGACCTCTTTTAGCACTAAATTAGTATTGTCTTTCTCTCTCTCTCTCTCTCTCTCTCTCTCATTCATACAATTACAAAAGCATGCATTAAATAGGTCTTTTAGGCTTAGAAATCATGCATATGGTATGATGAAAAGGGGTTAGAATATGTATAATTCAAGGCTCAATAGTGTCTTGACCACTTGCGATCGGTCTTGACTAGGTGTGAGGAGAAGAACGTTATTTTAAACTGGAAAAAGTGTTATTTTATGGTACAAAGAGGAATAATCCTTGAACATATCATCTCATCTAATGAAATAGAGGTAGATTGGGCCAAAATTGATATCATTGCCAATCTACCACCACCTAAGAGCATACGTGATGTGCGGTCTTTCCTTGGACAAGCCGGTTTTTATAGGAGATTCATAAAGGATTTCAGCCAAATCGCTAGGCCTTTATGCAATCTCCTCCAAAAGGAAAATCAATTTGAGTGGAGTGCCAAATGTCAAGTAGCTTTTTCAAAGCTAAAGGACATGTTGACAACTACACTCATCATGCAACCACCGGATTGGTCCCTTCCTTTTGAGTTGATGTGCGATGCTAGTGACTATGTTATTGGGGCGGTGTTAGGACAAAGGAAGGATAAGAAACCCCATGTTATTTACTATGCGAGTAGGACCTTAAATCCCGCCCAAGTCAATTACTTGACTATGGAGAAAGAGCTCCTAGACGTGGTTTTTGCCTTGGACAAATTCAGGCCTTACTTGATAGGATACAAGGTCATTATGTACACGGATCATGCGGTGCTGAAACACCTTCTTTCTAAGAAGGATGCTAAGCCTGTTTGCTTAGATGGATCCTACTCCTTCAAGAATTCGACTTAGAGATCAAAGACATGAAAGGAGTAGAGAACGTGGTGGCAGATCACTTATCTTGCCTAGTTTCACCCGATTCCATTGACGAGTCACTCATTGAGGACTCATTCCCTAATGAGCAACTTTTTGTTGCCACGCATCCACCATGGTATGTTGATATAGCAAACTATCTTTCCATAGGTGCGATGCCGATTCATTAGATTGTGCAAGATAAATGAAAATTTCTAAGGGAAGTGCGCATATTTTTCTGGGATGAACCTTTACTTTTTAAATATTGCCCAGACCAAATTATAAGGAGATGTGTCCCTGATGACGAACAAAATTCTATCATCTCCTTTTCTCATAGTCAAGTGTGTGGTGGTCATTTTTCCTTTGAGAAAATCACTGCAAAAATTCTGCAAAGTGATTTTTATTGGCCTACCATTTTTCTGTCAATCAATCACCGGGTGGTCACATCTAGTTTTCTTATGCTTTTTAGTAGTTTTTCTGTTGATTCTAGTTCAAGTATGACAATGTTCGGCTAGAACCTCTTAGCTAGGGCTAAGAGGTGAAGCTTGTAGTTAGTTTTGATGTTCAATTTATTTATTCAAGTACTCTTACTTTAATTTTGGATTTTCAAGTTCTAGTTTGAATAAAGTTGGTTTTTTTAGATGATTTTCAAGAGTTTTTGTACTCTGGACATGAGTTCCTTGCAAATCTTTGAGGATGATCATATTGGTTTGATGAGATTTGAATTGTAGTAACCCTAGAGCATGCAATGATCTCTTGATATGGCTGTTACTTCAAAGGCTACAAGTTCATCTTCTTCGTGCTTCATTAGAGCTAGAAGTTCCGATTTCCAGATTAAATTGGACTGTGTGTGTTGAATGCAATATCTTCTAATTAGATGAGAGATGGGACTATGATTCTAGTTATGTTTATGCTTGGATGAATAGATTGACATTGAGCTACTACAAGTGGAACCTTGGTGCTCTAGTTTCCTCTTTAATTCTTAGATTTTCTCTATTTAAGTTTCTATTTTCATCTTAGTTCAAAAATCTGAATTTTCTAAACTTTAGATTCAAGTTAGAAGTGTTTTAACCTTTTCCCTGTGGATTGACCTCGGTCTCACCGAGTTATTACTACATTGCAACCTTGCACTTAAGACGAGCAAACACGTTACAACTAAATAGTGTTATTTATGTAATGTAGCGATGACCACCAAAGCGTTAATCCCTGAACAACTTTGATTGTAATGGTTATAAAGACTAATCATGTGCCATGGGTGCTTTTTAGATGAGGACGACATTTCACAAACTTTGGATGAGTTCAGGAGGAATCGATATTGGCTAAGAATGACAACTTAACTCAATATAAGACCACAATGAAGCGTTATGCCAAATGGCATAAGTAGAATTGCTTAGCCAGTAATGTCCTAATAACTACAATGCACAAGGAATTCATGCCTATGTATGAGGTGCATGAGACCTCTAAGTGAATTTAGGATGCACTGACTAATACTTACGCGTAGAAGTTGGATGCATACATTAGGATAATGGAAATAGAGTTCCAGAGCATATGATGCTAATTGATTTCTCCATTAATGATCATATATAAAAAAAATAGAGTAAATAATAAATGGTCTTAAGAATGTTGGGTGCAGATTAACGGAGAATACCATTCATTGCTTGAATCATTAGCTTTAATCAAAAGAATTCTAAACTATAATGATTTGATCACAATGTTTAGAGATATTTGTGGCTATCTAGTATGTGAAGTTGAAATAAATGCTATTCATCGAGGTGAAGTCAAGGCCTTCACGGCAGAACCCTGCAAGCAGAAGGCTACTAGGAAATGGTTTAAAGATTGCAAGAAGGTGAAAAACAACCAGAAAAAGAAGCTCGCGGTGCCTCTCCCTAATCTGAAGAAAGAAAATGGAAGAAAAATAAGAAAAAATACAATGAGGTCACTTCAACTACAAAAACGTCGATCATTATGTCCATTAATGTGCCAATAAAAAGATGGTAATTCAAATGACACATGATACTTTATTTGCAAGCGTTTGTTATGAAATTCTTATAGTTGATATTTTATCTAACGAGTGGATTTTAGATTCAGGCGAAACAAAGTACGTGGCATGAGGTCGCACAGGACTTGAGGAATTTTTGCTTATAGCGACAGGGAGCTACGAGGTATCCATAAGGAACAACGATGTTGAAGATACACTAAGGATTGGCGTTTACCATTTCCATACACATGTAAGGCAAACAATAATCCTCCACGATACGCTTTGAGCACCAGGAATGCGTTGAGTTTGATTTTTTATTTCTAGGTTATGAGCAGATGAGTTTGATATTCATTTTTCAAGAATTAATTTCTTTGAGACTGAATAACATTATCTTTGCATGGGACAATTTAAATTCAAAGAGTATGATGTAAACATTATTTATTCTTGATGTAAAGAGTTATGATGCACCTCTTGCTTTATCTGTTATACCGAATGAATCATTTGTGTCTGAATCCATAAAATGACATGCGGGACTAGGTCACACTGGAAGAATGCATGGCAAGACTAGCTCATTTTAGTCTATTAGATTCCTTGCATGGAGTTAAACTACCATTTTGTGGACATTGTGTTGAGGAAAACCTTTAAGAAACATTTTCCAACGTGGCTAGGTCTAAGGTTCTATTAGAGATAGTCCATTGACACATCTGTTAACCCCTAAAAGTAGGTGTCAAAACTAGATGACAATATTTCATCATTTTCATTGATGATTACACTATGGATAGGTGTATCTCATCTCATATAAATCTAAGGCTTTTGACTGTTTTCTTAAATATAAAGCTGAATTGAAAATTAACTTGAGAAAAATATTAAATATACATCTGAAACGTGCAAATCATACTGTGAAAGTGTTGGTATCATCTAACAGTAAATAATAGCTCATACTCCATAATAAAATGGAGTTGCAAAGTTGAATGTGACACTACTGGACATGGTTAGATTGATGATGGAACATGTCAATCTCTTTAGTACATTCCAAGAAGACACGCTGCTTATAACTATCTATGTTTCTTAATAGAGTCATGTTTAAATATGTTCTTGAAACCCCAATGAGATGTCAACAGGAAGGATTCCTTCTATAGAGGACCTATGTTCTTAGGAATCTTTGAGATATGTTTTACTACCCGCTCCACATAGAGGTAAACTTGATGGTAAAGAAGTCATTGTGTATTCATTACATACCTTAAGCACTTAAAATGATATATTCTAATTCAGGAAAACCGTGAAGGTGGACTAAAATAAAATCTCGGGATGTGACCTTCATTGAAGATAGATACCCCAACCGAATAGAACAGAAAGTTGATATAAAAAATTTTAAAATCTCTAACATATCTCAGGAGAGTGGGATTTTCGATTCTCGCAATGAAAATATTCCCATAGTTCATCACAATTAGGGCTGTGCACGGTTCGGTCAGTTCGGTTTTGAGGGAAAATATCCAACCGAACCGACTTAGTCGGTTTTGAATATTTAACAACCGAACCGAACCGATGAATCATCACCAACCGAACCGAACCGGATAAACTCGGGTCGATTCGGTTTTGTCGGTTTTATCGGTTTAGGCCTCAATCTAAAACTTTTGTGGCCCATAAAATGCTTCTAATAGTTATTCATCATTGTTTCCAATGGTATTGTTTACTTGAGATTTGGATCTTCTCGAGGTTTGGAACCATGTCCTAAAACGATAGATGAAAATAGATGAATGGAATGGATATACAAAACATACATCAAGGTGGTTCCACATAGTTAAGATAACACCCACTGAACTGTTACCCTAATTCGCACCCTCACTGTGCTGCAAAGTCGGTGTCTACGTAAAATTCTTTTACTTGACATGAGGTAATTGGTAATGTAGTTTAAATAGGCCCTACTATCATGCATTTTAAAAATCCACTCCAACTAGCAGGTGACTAACCCAATTTTAGGCCTAAATATGAAAAACCAGCGTCATCTTTGATACAGGCAGACCACACAATTGAAAATAGTGTACATGCCACATTACCCTCCAAACTCTTTTTCTTGGTGTTGCCCACTTGAATTACAAATAAAGATGATATTTCAGTCTTGCGCCTAACTTGGGGTGGCACCCTTACTGGTTAGAGTGGATTTCATGTAAATATTGAAGTGGGGCCAACCTCAACCTCTCTCTCTCTCTCTCTCTCTCTCTCTCTCTCTCTCTCTCTCTCTCTCTCACACACACACACACACACACACACACACACACACACACATATATCGGTTCGGTTCGGTTGAAAACGGTTTATAATTTTTACAAACCGACAACCGAACCGATACTCTCGGTTTTTTATATTAAAAAACCGACCCGACCCGAAATAGATTCGAAAACCGACCGAAATCGATCGGTTCGGTCCGGTTCGGTTGGTTTTATCGGTTGGGTCGGTTTTTTGAACAGCCCTAATCACAATAGTGGGAGTACATTTCAGGAGGCTCTTGAATTACTTCGAAGTGAAGGAAAATTAATTCTCCGAAAATACTTTTAAATCGAGGGTGAAGTATATTTTTGCATTGTTATTAAAAATAATGAATCTAACTCTTATTATGATGCATTGTTATCTTTAAATTTGGCTGACTAAGCAGCTGCCATAAATGAGGTTATCGCCTCTATGAAGAAAAACCATCAGGGAACTTATAAATCTACCCACCAACCACAAAGCAATAAAAAATAAATAGGGTGGTCAAAATAAAAAGAAAGGCAGATGGTACAATGAACAAAGACAAAGTATGATTAGTTGCTAAATGTTTCACACATAAATAAGGTATTGATTATGAAGAGACCTTTTTACCCATTATAAAATTCTCCATAATTTGCATGATCTATTCGTTGTTGTAAGTCTAGGCCTATAGTTGTAACAAGTTGATGTAAAGACTACATTCTTAAATGGTGATTTAGATAAAGAAAAATACATGCAACAATTCATAGGTATGTAGATAAAAAAGAACCTATAGAAAGGCTGTTGAAATTATTTATAAGTTGAACAACTTTAAGGTTCCCCTTGGCTATCACCACCTTCTGGTTCACAATGAGTTAAGAAGATCATTGTGTATATGTAAAGCGGTCTGAAAGATCTTTTCTGATATTATCTCTATATATACACCATCTATAACACCCCGTAAAATCGCCTTTTCTAAACCCGAATATGCACTCGGGCCACGTCAGCCCCAGGTCACCTTAGGTTGATTAATTAACGTCACTTAACCTTAAAAGGCCTAAATTTCACCAAGGTAAACTTAATCGCATTAGAAAGAGGGTCCTTTAGCCGCCCGTTATAGAGGCGTGAACCCAAAACTCGAGAGGAGCAACCCTCTCATCAGGCTTGACGACCCTAAAGGGACGTCAGCACGAGATTATCGACTGACTCGCACAATCCCAGAAGTGGATAGGAACACTTGGCAAGTGCAAGTCCACCTACACAATAATCCCCCATAAGCAACATTACTAACTACACATTTTCTTAGGTAGAACATTTGGACCCTTGCATGGCTATGAAACCTAAAACTTGAGCTTAGATTATAACCTTGAACCCAACCTAAAAGTCGTGGACTCGATCCGCAAGCGATGACCGTTGAACGCACTTGTACGTCCATCTCGAAATTCTCGTGTCCGAATTATATGAGGACCTAACCGTAGGTAGATCCCTTAGTGAGGAAGCCAACCCATGGACCGGATTGGGCCAGAGGGGTCCCACAGAATAAAACCAGCCCCCTACAGGGCTATTATAATGAAACAGATCCAGCCAGGGCTATTCTACCCACATGCTGACCTATTTAAGCACCAATGCCCCTCTCCATTTCAATTTTTGTTGACAAATAGAGGAAGAAAAAGTGGGAGAGCAAGTAAGGTGGGGTTGTGCTTTGCATGCCACCTCACTAGTTTCTGTCCGCACCAACCCCACCCTAGCCGCCATTCTTTGTGATAGCACTACTCCATCGGTTGTTAGAGGTTAGTAGGTAGACAATTCCTTAGAATCTAGCTACATTTATTAAGGTTTTCCCCAAAATCTCTGACATGCAAGGTCTATCTTGTAGGGATAACCAAGCTACCTAGAGAAATCAAGGTGCAAACCATTACCCCTAGGTTTCCTAGGACTCAAATATAGTTAGATGAAGTTAATGCTTAAGAGTTAAATATGCTTAAGTTGTTGCTGGGATGTTGCAATGTACTTGGATTCTTGCATGAGTACTGAAATTGTTTGATTTGAAGTCCTTGATGCTAACATGTGTGGTTAGAATAACTTGCATGCCTATATTAAAGTACTATGTTCACAAATGAAGATATATGGATGAAATTGTTGCTGAGATATGATGTTCCATGATCTTGAGATGCTCATTGAGTTGTTTGCTTGCAGAATCTTGATCTTTCTGTATGTCATGCTTTTGTTATGCTATTGATATGGTGATTCTGCATGGTAAATGAATTTGGCCTGTATTATATAAAGTTTACTTTGTGATATTCAATGACAATTGCATCATGTATTCGTCTAACTCGGGAGTTTGATGAAGGTTGGGAGCGGCCGCTTAAGGTTGACCGCCTTTGGGGTGGGACGGTCGATTTAAGGTAGAATGCGGGTGATCTGCTATGGTTTGAGGGTCACATGGGCCACGTGTGCCTAAGGCCGGCCTTCCCGACCTTCTCCTTGATCGAAGGTATCAGCTCGATGTCAGGTTGGATGTGTGAGTGTTGTGCTACCTGACGTTATCCTATCGAATCCCAAGTACCGATATTACCACTGGAATGACCCACTAATAATCATACCACAAATCGATCCCCAAGTCTCATGGGCCGGGCATGGTGGTATGAGACCTGTGTCTGAGTTGTCGGCCTATGCTGGGGTGACGAGCCTCTTTGTAGTGTCCATTGAGCACCCATGGAGGCGACGAGCCTACCACCTGACTATGGGAAGGGGCCATGAGCCATTTTTCGCCTGAGTTGGGCGTGACTGATGAGTCACGACCAAACCAGGCCCTCAGGTGAATAACCCGAGCACAGATTGAGGGGTTACTGAAGATGATGGGTGTCCGCAGCGCAGGGAGCCAGATTGTCCTAGATTGGCTTATTAAGAGAATAGCGGTACGGTGGCTTCGCCAACCGACTTGATGAAAAATGGACTAACTAATTACTCGGTAAATCATGCATGGTTCCACATGGCACGCATTGTATGCGGGTGATGGGGTGACGAGCCCGATTCACTGGCGGCTCGAGTCTGTGCGGGTGATGTGGTGACGAGCCACTCAATGTCGGTTATTGGCCAAAATGGAGATCGGGCATGCATCTGCACTTCATGCACTCATTCATTAAGATAACAACATTTGGAGCTTTAATTATGTCTGTTGCGTGTGCTAGCGTGTTTCATTACCTCCACTTTATTGCATTTGTACTTTGTGTAACTTAGGAAAGTAGAACCACTGAGTTAACTATTCACTCCGACTCTAGGACGGTGTTTTAAAACACTAACCAAATGATACGTTTAATGCATGTACGCTTGAGGCGGACTCGATAGCGGAGTACGAGGTAGTAGAGCCCAACGAGGACTTGTACTTCCAGTTTGTAGATGACCATGCCTAGAGGAGGGGCGTGGTAGATCTTTTGGGGAGTTGCGAGCCTTGATAGTGGCCCACCTAGCGTAATTATGAGTATGTTGGGACATAGTGCTGTAGGGATTCCCTGCGGGGCCCCTTGAGTGAGATGTCACCTTGTATCTTTTGGATTTATATATTTCCCTTATTTTGGATGATCTTATCTCATGTCATGGTTTGTTTACAATTGAGATTAACTTTAATTCGTAATTGATTATGTTTAAATTAATACTCATGCATTGCACAAGACCAAATATTAGTTATGCAATTCGCATAGTCAACTGTTACTAAAGTAATCTGAGATAATCGCATTAGCAAGCGTATATTCCACTATCTCCAATGCACTAAGAACCTCATGCAGTGATATGAAGGCATGTATCTCAAGCTTTAAGAATTTTCATATGCCACTTAGGATAATGATTCTGATGAAAGAAAATTAACTTCTAGCTATGTATTTTTATTCAAGAAAAACATTGTCTCATGGTTGAGCAAGAAATAGACATCTACAACCATTTCATCCATGAAGGTTGAGCACATTACATCTTGTGTTGCTATTCAAGAGTGTGTAGGTTCAAAGATTCTTAGAAAATTTAGGTATTATACTAGTTATTTAGGAACTCATATTGTTGAAGATAGATAATAATCTTCTATTGACTTAGGGGGTGTTTGTCATCTCTACTTTAATTCAATAAGAGCTATTTTAATAAGCTCTTTTTGTTCTAGCTCTTGTTTTAAATAAGTCTGTTTGGTAAAATCTTCAAAAAAGGCTCTTATTTAAAATAAGCACGTTTGGTAAAACTTTCAAATAAGAGCTTTTTTAAGGGTAGTTGACATCATTTTTAAAGATTACAATAACTTAAATATAAGAGCAATCCAAATGGTTGTTTGGGTGGACCCTCCATCATGTGGGGCCAACATCAATGCTAATTGTCCTTTATGTGGGGCCCCTCAATTTCCACTACCCATCACCATCACGTGGACTCCACATTTGATGTGTCCATAGTGTGGGCCCTACCTTTAAAGTGTATTATCCATTATCTGGGGCCAGTTTTGATATACCATTCATCATGTGGGGTGCACCTTCTATATGGATCATCCATCATATGGCCCGCTTTGGATATGGGTCATCCATCATGAGAGACCTTGGATGTGGACCGTCCATTCGTGGGGCCTACTTGATGTCAATTGTCCATTATGAGGGGCCACACTTTTATGTGAGTCATCCATCATATGAAGCCCACTCCATCCATTATGTGGGCCCACCTTGATGTGGACCATTCATTGTGTGGGGCCCCACCTTCATTATGGGTCGTTCATCATGTGAGCCCATCTTTAATATCAATTGACCATCATGTGGGCCCACCTTCAATGAGCATCATCCGTCATGTGGGTCCCACCTTTGATGTGGACTGCCATTTAAATGGGACCCACTTGATGTGCATGTTCCGTCATGTTGGGCCACACTTTGATGTGGGCCATCTATCATGTGGGGCCTACCTTTGATGTAAACCTTTCATAACGTGGGCCCACCTAGATGTGGGGCTCCACTTCTATATGAGTCATTCATTATGAGGGGCCCATCTTTGATGTCCACCATCCATCATGTGGGTCCTAACTTTGTTGTGGACCACTATCATGTGGGGCCCACATCAAGTAGGTAGTCCATCATGTGGGACCCACTTTGATGTCCACCATCCATCATGTGGGGTCCAACCTTCAATATGGGTCATTCATCATGTAGGCCCACCTTTAATGTCAACCTTCCATCATATGGTCCCACATTTAATATCCACCATCCATCACTTGGATCCTAACTTTGAATTGTACCATCCATCATGTGGGTTCCACCTTTGTTCTGGACCATCTATCATGTGGGGCCCACTTGATGTGGATAGTCTATCATGTGGGACTCACCTTTGATGTCCACCATCCATCATGTAGATCCCACCTTTGCTATAGACCATCCATCATGTGGGCCCCAACCTTCAATATGGGTCATTCATCATGTGGTCCCAACTTTAATGTTAATCTTCCATCATGTGGTCTCACATTCAATGTCCACCATCCATCATGTGGGTCCCACCTTTGCTATGAATCGTCCACATATGGGGCCCACTTGATGTGGATAGTCCATCCATCATGCAGGGCCACATTTTAATGTGGGTCATCCATCATGTGGGACCCACCTTTGGTGTTCATCGTCAAT